>JAILWY010000010.1:2649166-5210833 GCA_022113835.1 Atopsyche davidsoni
TTATTGATTACTAGTGGTTTTTGTTTTAGTAAACTAACAAATACCCGATACTTTCTTTGACACCCTATATAATCCTTTCCTTACAAAGCTCTGGCGTTTAGATCTGATACTGTTGCAGCAAGCTACTGAAACAATAGCAGGAGCCTCCTCATATCCCTCCACACTCATTCCAAGTCCACAACTCCATTACCGATCCTTTACACACGCTCAGGGTACAGTGTGGCAGCCATGCACAAGCAACAAAATGGGGAGAGCAGGGAGGTTAGAAACTAGCCGTTCGGTTGTGTTATAACGTGTTACTTTACTTTATGCTATGAGAGAAAATGGTATTTAATCATCTCTTTAACTAGTCACGTATGCAAATACTTGATTACTAGTAGTTTTTGTTTTATTGAACCAACAAATACCCGATTGGAATAATACACTACGAGTCCAAGTCGCGGCAACGGCCGTTTCATTCAGGTCGAAGTCGACAATAAATATTACTCAAAATATTTCGCGGAAAAATACAATCCCCCAAATTGACACCTAAAGAACCGTTGCTTACAAAAGAGGCAATCTTGAACGGGAATTCTGAAAATTCGATAATGATTTTTTTGGCACCCGGGACCGGCAGAGGTACGAGCCGACTGGTTTAGCGCGGGCGTGATGGTGAATTCATTAGCCCGCTCAGAGCCTTCCGAGCCTTGACTTATGCGGACTTACAAACAGAGATCCGCAAAGCCGGCTATACGCACGCTGATATTTGCTCAGTTTCGAGAGTCACCATCTTACAGCCTCCAGGAGCACCCCTCTTGTGTTTTGGCTAAAGTTTTAATTGGTGTTATTACGTTTTTGATTAAAAACTATGTAAACTTTTGGTATAATAATTACGGCTCGGTATTGAAATATTTGTACGATCGTACAAGTAGTACGATGTATATTTTTTTAATAATTTAGACGAAATGAAACGTAACGTCTTTCTGAAGATTTATTAGTATTAAAATAATATTATAATAGAAAAAAGTATTTTAGTTTTACATTTTTTTTTGTGTTCTCTAACAATAAATATAAGTATGTTTTCAGACATTTATAGATTTTTACTGTTGTAAAAATGGTTGATGAAATAATTCAATTGGTTTATGGCTATATTCAAAATAGTTTTTTGAAATTTTCAAAAATTGATATCATTGATGATAAATGATTTAGACCATAGGTTCCCAAACTTTTTTGTCCCGTCGATCCCTTGTCAAGTTTTCCTGTTTTTCGTAGACCCCTGCCTAGCGATTATTGAATTTTCACAAATTCATCATCTTCAAACATATTTTTGACATCTGATATACAGGGTGCGCCATAATTTATGTCGGTATGTAAACATTGGATAACTATTTATTTTTTTAGTAAGAAGGTTGACAACTACACTGAAACTCTTTTCCATGTGGTATGAAGATGGAAAAGCTATCAAAAACCTTCTTGCGATAGTCCATAATGCATGATTAACGGTAATATTATGTAAGTACATAGGTCCAATCTGTGTTTAATTATGACATTTACGAAACGCCTAAATTTTGGTGATGATCTGCTTAAATGGGATCCACTTTCGTAGACCCCCATTTACAGTTCATGGACCCCCAATTGAATTTTTCGCTGTCATCGACCCCTTGAAGGGCGAAATTGACCCTTGGGGGTCGATATTGACCACTTTGGGAACCAGTGATTTAGACTCATTACATTAAGATATGCTATAACATGTACTTGAAATCTGTTTACACTATGCGTTAACTTGTTATAAAATGATTTATCTTGATGAACATAATAACAATCAAAAATATAATACCACAAATAATACATTCATAATATTAAGGCTTGCAGATATTGAGGCTGTATTAATTATTGAATTATTTATATTAATTTGTCGAACATCGTACTAATTGATTAATATCAAATACGCAGAAAATACTGTGAACTAGAGAGGAGACTAATAATATTAAGGCTTGTTGAAACTGAGGCTCTATTTTAGCTTGTTTTCAGAGTGCAACTGAAATGAGCCATTTGTTAATTTCAACAGTTCATTGTTCAGTCCTTTGATGTTATCAATTCATAAAGCGAGCTCGGTCGAAAACTTAACACCACCACTAATTGAGAGTACCTGGTTTTACCCAATTAATTTTATTAATGCACAGACCGAAAGCTTAAGCAGCTTAACGTACGATGTGACATAATTTTTATATTTTCCATATACTTTAAAACTATTCCTGAAAATAGTGTTTGCTTACACGATATGTATCCAAACTTATAATTTTTTGCGGAAGCTAAAAAAAAGGTTACACAAATAACAAGTGATCATTTTTTTTCCAGGTAATATTTTATATTCTTTGCGAAGCATTTACGCATAAATCATAATTAAATGAATTTAGAAAAAACTTTTTATGTTTTCTTTTAGTTAGTAAATATATTTTTTGGATATAAAAATGAAATCATTGCCAGCCAATAAATACATAAAACTTTTAATAATTTTTTTTTTTTAAATGAGATTTATATATTTATAAAAAATACATTTTAATGATATGATAAAAAAATATACCTTGAAAAAGTTCGCATTTTCAATTTACTTTTTAAACTTTTACTTGGCTTTGGAGCCACGATGGGCTAAAAAACACAGCACCTGGCCGCTATGTGGTAAATAGGTAAAAAATCCTTCATGTCTTTTACCGTTTCACTTTTAAATAAATTATCTCGATTATGTAATCCATAATTATTTTTCAACCCGTCAAAACAAGTCAAAATAATTTAGCGGTGCAGGTTTCAGAGAATAAAATCATGAACGGAACAGGTGATCAATTGGAGCGATAACGCTATTGTTAGAGGAAAATATATAACGAATCGGATTTAAATTAATGAATAACCAATATTTGCTATTGTCGTAATGGCGGACATTATTTTGAGTTAAAAACACACAAATATTTGCACGGGATAAAAAAAACTTATCACATGTTGAAAAGGGATTGCATGTTTTGAAAACGTTTATAAAATGGGACTATTAGAGTTATAATATCCTCTATAGGAAAACCATTAATTTTAATATTATACTATTAAGTCAAGCGTACATTTTTTTCGGTAAATAATTGATTCAGATGATCTGAAAAATTACAAAATATAACTGTTTAATCATTGATTTAAACAGTTTGAAATAAACGCCGTTTAAAATAACGGTAAGGGTTTAAACAAATAAACGAGGGAACAGATGTTAGCTTAAATTAACAGGAAAATTACGTATGTAGTAAAGAAATTTAATATTTTTGACAGAGAGTACTTGTTGGAATTCCATTTTGAGTGATTTTCCACATGTTCGTTTTTTATTTGTGACCGGTTTCGCCAACAAAAAATATTATGTAGTAGAGCTTTTAGATCATAAATTTGAATATGACTCATGTGTATTTTTTTAATATCAACATTTTATTTATAAATACGACAAAGTCAGTTTTTTTTAAAATAATACTTGCAGAAATTTGTAAAGCATGTTGCTGATTTGTTTTTTTATTGAAGTTTTTTTTTTCATTTCGAATGATATTTTTTTATCAGTTGTTTGTCAATTTGGGTTTGAAAATATTTCACGCCATGTTTCACTCAACACACTAGGCTAGGGGTGGGCGGAGGTTGTGTCGTCTGTGTGTGCTGATAAATCATGTCCATTGTGTGTGCTGCAAGGGATCAAACCGGCGACTGCGAGCGAAACCGCTACTGTTGTCATGCTCACAGAATGGCCTTCCCGGCCATATGGAAATTTGTATAATCTCAACAAGAAAGGGGCGCGATGTTTAATCACCGAGCATACCTGTGTAATACACTTTAATTTGCCTAAAAATACTAAAATATATTAGTAACAAAAAAATATATATATATACACGTGTGTGTGTGATTGTATATTTTTGCATTGAATTTTTGTGCGCTTACTGGAATTGTTCGATGGTGCTTTGGCCATTTGAGTGCTTTCACTCGAGTGTGTCCACAATTCGTTTCAATGACTCTAGAACTTACGGTGCGTAGGTAAAGCCATCTTAGAACAGCTTTATACAACGAAATAACTATTACCCCAACACCCTCATTTAGGGAAGGGTACTGCGAGAGGGGTAAGTTAGATTGGGTCGAAAATATCTTTTGCTATATTTTGAGCTTTATTTAAATAAAAAAAACAACGCGTATTTTATTATAAAAACGACATAAAATTTTACGTTATTTTTTATATATTGTTTACAGGGTAAATTTTAATGTTTGTGATTCTTAAATACATAAATAACAAAAATGTCCATTTTATATATATTATAGTTAAAACATAAAACCTTGGATTTATGTCAGTAAAACTGGAATGCTTAAGTATGATGAAAAGATTTGCCTTAACACCACAATATAAGCTATGAGCTGATATAATACTTGTTTCATAGTAAAAAAATTTTAAAGTTGATTAAGCTCAATTGATGCTGAATATTGGCACAAATGTGTTATACATATATTTTTTGTAACATATATAATTTTTAGTACATTTTGTAAATTAAAATATACACTTATTTTTAAAGAAATATTACTAAATAATAATAATATTTTATTTTTGTTAAAATACTGTAAATGTAAATAATATTATTTAAAAAAAATATGTTGAAGGCATGAAACATAAAAAATGCATTTTGCAAGTTTTATTAGGTAGTAAAACTAAATAAATGTAGTGTTTCACCCCAGTCCAGAGTAGGTGCTGGGATAAGAAACTACCCTGGTTATTTTTAGCCTCCCTTGCCAGGTAATTTGCCGGTGATTTTATTAACGTCGGGTAAGTTTTATGAAGGTACGCGAATGTGATGCAGTAGACTTTTTTGGTTAAGCAATTAGCACGAAGAAAACGTAATATTAAGACTCTCATATATCGTGTTCATAGGTTTATTTACGATGTTTTTATAATAAACATGAAATTATCATACATCAGAGCAACGTTATAGTTATTTTAAATTTTATCAAAATAGCTGAAAGCGAATATTTTATTTTTATTTTTGAAAATATGTTATTCAATGTTATAGATATTTATAAATGAAATCGTCGTTAATGTAACCATTTTAATTCAGTTTAAATTTTTTTTTCACACGGAATTCACGTCAATACAGCTTACATTCCAAGGACGTTTTTTTATCAATGGCTATAAATATCATATATAAGCATGCACTTCGTTTTTAAAACATAAGACTGGGTATTACCAATAATTATTAATGAATTTGTTGTGCTTTATGAACGTTTGCTATTTTGGTTAAAAATATAACAATTTTTATGGTGAGTTTTTTTTTTTTTTTTATTATGTTCATAATAAAGATACGTATTGAAATAATGAAGTTGAATTAAATGGTTTAGGAACAAAGGGGGATAGTTTTTGCATCACTGGCACAATATTCGATATCAGCATTACCTCAAGGATCTAATCCAATAAACCACAACCCTCACAGAAAAAGCCTCCGTGACCAGAGTCTTCACTTGCCTGACAGATCTCTATCAGCCCTTAGGAGGGTGGGTAAGCCGGGGCCGCAGATGTATTGGTTGTCCTTCCGGTGAATGTTTCAAACTCTATTAGAGGCAGGGCGGGTGTGAGTGGCTCGCAGGTCGGGCAGTTACCCACTACTATCAAAATAGTTGAAAAAAAGCACACAGAGTTGAGTTAGTAATTAAAATTCAAAATACCAGCTTATATAAAAAAAAAAAATTGTTGTAAACGAAAAGCAACGATATATTAATCATAATGTAAGAAAAAATTTCGTACGTGTTCGATTGCTGATTTGCTATATTACTTCAATAAGAATTTCGAAAAAAAATGACCTCATAAGCAAATCTCACGCTGATTTTTAAAATTAATATTTGACACGTAATTTTTTTTGCTAGAAAAACAGTTATCAATATAATATCGTCTTAAAACATTACGACGGATTAGACTTTGATCATAAATTTCTTAAAGGTTCTGTTTCTTTCGGATATATATTTTAAAGATAGACTATTAAATTATCAAATCAGATATATCCGTAAATATTCGGAATAATAGAGTGCACCCTTAGTCTTGTCTTAAATAAATGCACACTGGATCATCAAGACCCGAATTCACTTGCTCTGTAATCCATAAAAGCTTAAAACTTGATGGGGTATTTTTATAATAGAATGAAAAATTAAATTAAGCATCCCCAGTGATAATTTAGCCCGCCCCTGTTTTCAGGCCTCGGCAATTTACTGTGCGTATTCAATCTCGACGATCCGTTTTTTGAATCGATGCACATCTTGGTTTTAAGTAGAACAATCAATTTAGATTAGCGAACCCCGCTTAGAGGGGACGTATGAAATATGCGGCACTCAGGTCGACCCTGTAGGTATCTGTCTGTTCCAAATGAATAGGATAATGGAAATGTTATCTGGATAAGTACTCTATTATGTGGTTTAATTTAAAATTACAAAAAAAAAAACAGAAATTATATAAAGACGTAAAAGTACAAATGGGAGGTAAAAAAACAAAAAGTCAAACAGTGAAATTTACGGCTGTACTCTTTCGTTTCAAAGTTGTATTTCATTAAAATTTACTTTAACCAGATTCAGACCCAGAACCTTGCAGTCAGCAAGCAGAATGTAAACAAGTCCAGAATCACACTCATATTAGAAGTATCCGTATTTTTTTAGGATAAAAGTGGAGTTTGAATCCACATTTTTAGTTACCACCACTATTTTATGTGTATATCGTTTATAAATAAGCAAATTGCCTTCACAATGAACCGCTGGTAAAATTTGCAAGATAATAAATATTAAACATTTAGCTCAAGTAATTTCTAGTTGAATTCACGATTGAATTTTCTTTTGAAATATTGCACGTATAAATAAACAGATTATTGTGTATTAATTTCAAATAGCAAGCTTGAACACAAATTTAACCATAATAATTTAATAGTGCCTCCTACTAGGAATCATAGTACTCGGGGCGGCGGCCTGAAACTCCTGCCAAGCGGTCTGATTAGATTATCTTGCATCAGTGTGCAAAATGCAGTTATCGGAAATGCTATTTACAAGCTGGTCAGATTGGTACAGCGTATCTTAAAGCAAATATTTATGAATTTAAATCAAAACCATATCAGGAAATTTTGCTACTTGGGTGTTGAGCTGCTTGAAATTTTCAGTGCTCCGACATTTCAGTCTAATGTGATGGTCTCACCACGGGGACCGAAACGGAGGACTGAAAGCTACAAGCAGCTCAATATACAAGAAACCAAATCACCGACGACCAAAACCTACGAACATACCCATGAAAACGAAATCTATAAAAAATAAAATAATATGAAAACAATCCAATGAAATATTTTATGTTACTTAAAATTTTTGATATGATTTTTCTATAAACACGTAATAAAAAAAAAAATTATATAACCCAGGTAATCAAAGTAAAATATGCATGTTGATTTTATTTAAACACAAAACGAAATAAACCATTCTCTACTCAAGATCATCCTTTACAGTTTTCATGTTTATATGCAGTTTTTTTGCAAGGCTTTGATGATTATTAACCTGAATTATTACAGTTTTGCTGCAAGAAAATAAAATGATCAAAACACGCGGGGAATCGGATATACTGAGTCAAGAAGCATCGCGGTCTTAGAGGATTGTATCGCGCTGTCCCCTTTCACCACACACTGAAGCCACTTCTATCGCGATATGGCCCAGAAAAAGATGTCTGGAGCGAGCCCCTGATGGATGGAGGCCTCCCACGGCCCCGTACATTTGTATCGGCAGGATTATCGGATTAGTCGAATGCGAAATGTACGGCGGGGGACTATCATTTCATACGCGCGCCAGTGTGGGTAGCCTACACCTCCTGCCAAACTAGTATAATGAAACATCAAACAACAGAGAAAATGAGACGTAAATCACCTTCGATTTAAACTGCCGGACACTTGCTGATTTCAAAATAAAATAAATCAGCTGTTTTAAAACATAATTATTTATAAATATGTTATTTTGGTTTGGTTAATTTATTCAGTAAGTCTTCAGTGTTTTTGTTTGTCCAGGTGTGATCACGTACGCACACTGATTTTATATATGTATTCATATGTCGATTTTTTTATTAAACGTCAATCAATGCGTATTTATTACCCATTACGAGTTTATTATATTATTACTAATATGATTAGGCACATTAGTTCATTAGTACTAACCCTTGTACTAACGAATCACTTCCGTTTATCGAGAATTTTTAACAATCATACTCCACATATGAACCAATGTGCTCAGGCCAACCAGAATTTAGTTAGTTACACCGGCCATGTAAGCCAGGGGATGTGGGTTCAAATCCCACACAAATCACGATGATATTTTTCTGAGTTTCTTTAAATCATCTTCTATGTATGAACTAATGTGCCTAATCATATAAGTAATATATGTATTCAACAAAATATAAGTAGCAAATTAAATTAAATGTGAAAATTCTTTTATTTTTCATTAATTAAATTAGGTTATGATAAGGTGTGAGGATATTCCCTGATCCTACGTGCAGGTTGTGGGGCTTATGCGTGGTAGCGTACATGGATTTCTTTAATTACGTTATTTATTGTGTTAGGCAGAGAGAATACGTAAAAAACCCTGTAAAACAAAATATAAGTCAGAAATAGATTATAGCTTAAGGTAGTGAAGTGATTGCGCACAGTTTTGTGTGTAAATGTGTGGGTGTTTGCAGTACTTTTGTCTTGGCGGGTGTGATCACGTGCGTATACTAAATGTGTGTGGATGAATTAAATAATATATAAGTTAGAAACAGGACTTTTTTAGGCTTAGGTAGTGAAGTGATTTCGCACGGTTTTGTGCGTAAATGTGTGCGTGTCTGCAGTGTTTTTGTCTGGCTGGGTGTGATCACGTGCGTACACTGACTGCGTGTAGATGTATTCAACAAAATATTAGTTAGAAAGAACACATTTTTTATCGGCTTACATGTCGCAAACACAGAAAAGGGAGCACATGGATCCGCTCCAAATACGAGACGTTTAACGACCGGCACTTGTGAAATAGCAATAAGTGGGGCATTTCTACATAATGAAGATGTAAAAATACCAAGAAGCTACTCTTTATAAATAATAGAAAATCTTAAAAAGAATTGTCTCTTTGAAACATACAACTGAGAATACAATAAAATATGCTGACTCTTTGCACAAATATATTTTTTAAAAACCACATTCTTTTTTCTTATACTGTATAATATACAGGTAATAAAATAAATTACAGGTGTTTTGAGTGTTACAAAAAAAAAAAAATAATAATTGTTAACCTTTAACGGTACTGTTATTTCAAGTGTTGATGTAAAGTTTAGAATCATTCTATTTATTTAAAAAAAATCGAATATTTAATTATCATTTGATTTGAAGCATACCACACAAACACAAAGTAAATATTCTAAAGTAAAGATTTTGGGATATACAGTATGTCACATTGGAAACCTGCGAAGTTTACAAGAAGGCCTATGAATACATAATTATATGAAAAAGCCATATTAGGCATTCGAAAGAAATAAAGATAATCGGGGAGACTTTGCAAATCCCCGGCCGCGCCTGATGAAGTCCCGGTGTACAATTCGTTAGAATTAATATCCAGACTTGTGAAGGATACCGTGAAAAATTACCTATTAGTTGTTAACAAATGTAAATGTAAGTGTTAAATAATACCAAGTGTCATTAATTACGAAGGTGTGCCCGCGACTTGCTCTGTCGATGTCTTGCTCTGTTATAATTGAGTATATAAGTTGTAAATGACATTGAATGCTGAAATATTTTCTCTTAAAAAAAAAAAAAATAATTATCCCTTAATTCCCAATCTAACAGTTATAAAAGTTTTATATTTTACAGAGAAATCGCTAAAACCTGTATCGGAGTATTTTTTTATTCTATTTTTAAGCCTGGAAACTTAAATTTAAAAAAATAAAAACTTGTTACACCGCTGTCAGAAATAAGCAAATCAATTCACACACATCAACACGTTAAAAGACAAAATCGCTAACAAAAAAATAATCACCTACCTCTAGTCATTTAGCTACTCGTGATTGTTGTTTGAGTGTTTTGAGCATTGCACCGCGAGACGGTTAAATTTAATGAGGTTTTAGTATGAAATATGTATGGTAAAAGTAGAAAAATAATGTAATTAATTGTAGCGTAAATATTCTGGGCTTTCTGATCACGGGCCATAACTTGCTGAAATATTTTCTTTTAAATAAAAATAAATAATTATCCCTTAATACCCAATCTAACAGTTATAAAAGTTTTATATTTTACAGAGAAATCGCTAAAACCTGTATCGGAGTATTTTTTTATTTTATTTTTAAGCCTGGAAACTAAAATTTAAAAAAATAAAAACTTGTTACACCGCTGTCAGAAATAAGCAAATCAATTCACACACATCAACACGTTAAAAGACAAAATCGCTAACAAAATATAATAACCATCCTCTAGTCATTTAGCTACTCGTGATTGTTGTTTAAGTGTTTTGAGCATTGCACCGCGAGACGGTTTAATTTAATGAGGTTTCAGTATGAAATAATTATGGTAAGAGTAGAAAATTTATGTAATTAATTATAGCGTTAATATGCTAGGCGTTCTGATCACGAGCCGTATTTTAAAAAACTTGCCACTTCACTAAGTCACGAAGGCACACGAGCAGGCTTAGAGGGGTTTATTGCTCCTTTTGAAAGCGCCATAGTGCCAGGGTGGCTCTGAAATTGTACCGTAATTTCAGCAGAAAGGAATCGGCAGCGGCGATGATCTTTGGTACATTTTTCAATTTGGGATTAGAAAATTCATTTTGCCTTTCGTTTGACTGGATATATTTTCGGTGACGGCAGAAAGCTTCGGATGTGACTTTATCTGTCATTATTTACTGAGCTCTGTGATTCTGGGGAATGGCTCTTCGTTGAAAATGTCGTATTGGTAGATACTTTTATGTACACTTTAAAGCGGCTGAAAATAATATATTAAATAAGACACAAACAAACAAGATTGTAATCTTCTAGCAACTTGGCAATTCATGTTATTTGTTTAAAAATAAAAAAAATATATAATTTATTAGTGGGTCGTAGACAAAGGTTGAATAAATTTCATTGCTTAAAAAAAAAACGCAAATTAGTAATTGAAGGTGTTTCCAACGAAATATAAATATTTTGATAATGATTAAGTACATTTTTTGTACCCCAAGTACCCCATTTGAATGCACCGGCCATGAGGGCTTGGGGATGTGGGTTCAAATCCCTCACAAATCACGATGATATTTTCTGAAGAGTTTCTTAAATCAATTTTCAATATTTAAAAAATGTACTTAATCATTATCAATCAATAAAACCTATATAGGCAAAATCGTACTTCCTGTGAGACGGTCTTCACAAAAATCAATAATATATAAATATTTTGATTATAATTTCATTTTTGTATCACAGTTATCGACCTTTGTGTATGATGTATCGATGAAACAGCACTTTCGGGTATTAAATAACCGGATATGGAGAACTGACATTCAAATTTGCAGTGGGGTCGCCGCCGGAGGCGAGGGAGTGTGCGCCTCGGCAGGGTCGGACCGAAAACAAACAGGCGAGTGATGAACGTCCAAACAGGTCGTGTTCCCGAGCCCCTGTTGACAGACTGCACCACTGCAGCCTCCGTGCCACCGGATTATGATAACGTCACATGAAACTCGGGTCTAGCCTTCTTGATACCTTGCCACTTGATGCCTCAATAATCGATGATACTCGTCGCTTTGAGGTGAATATTCAAAAAACTGCAGATTTCATGGGTGATGTTGAAGATATTGTTTTTGGTGTATTTTATTGTTATCGAAAGAAGAGAGTGATGAACGTCCAAACAGGTCGTGTTCCCGAGCCCCTGTTGACAGACTGCACCACTGCAGCCTCCGTGCCACCGGATTATGATAACGTCACATGAAACTCGGGTCTAGCCTTCTTGATACCTTGCCACTTGATGCCTCAATAATCGATGTTACTCTTCCCTTAGGGGTGAATATTCAAAAAACTGCAGATTTCATGCGTGATGTTGAAGATATTATTGTTTTTTTATGGTGTATTTTATTATTATCGAAAGAAGAGAGTGATTAACGTCCAAATAGGTTGAGGTCCCCCGAGTCCCTGTTGATAGACTGCACCAGTTGCCCCCCCGTGTCACCGGATTATGATAACGTCCCTTGAAGCTCGGGTCATCTTAATACCCTGATGCCTAATTATATGATGATACTTAAAAAATATTCTAAAAATTGCTATTTTCAGTTCATTACTTAACAAAATAAACTTATTATTATGTGACAAAACAAGAATTTTAAATGAAGTGGTTTTGTTTTATTTTTCAAAGGTTTCCGACAAACCAAAATATTTTCCCTTATAAATTTATTATAAAACAAAACCTTGATATATTTTTGAATAAACAAGTCTTTAAAGTACCCGAATAGGAATACGAGATTAGAAAATAGTTTGGTTTTTATTCATAAGTATTCAAATGAGATTGCATGATACAGTACTGTCTCTGGACTTTCGATTGCCGTTTATACGGGTACTCCTCTAAGTTTCATTTCTTTAAAAGCTTTCCCTAATACATTACAAAGAAACACAACAACCGAAATTCTTAATGTTAACCATAAGAACAAGAACTTTCTTTCAGGTCTAGATTTAATATATAAATAATACGGCAAAGCTCCGGACGGCCCACTGGTTTTTTGAGAGGCCATTAGTAGCAGCAGACCCCGTAGTCTTGGACCCCATGAATAAGCAAAAGAGGGAATTGGCCCCTGAAGCCCAGTCCTGAGTCCCTACCTTAGAAGGACCCGCGTCAAAAATTCGATTATAGAAAGTGTGTACATACCTTGCATAGTTTCAATAGAAAACCAAATTGGAAAAATATAATGCAACTTGTCGCGCACAGTTAACAGCCAATTATAGCAGGTAAATATGAGTATGATTTATTAATATTTTCATCTTTAATATCTTTCATAAATTAAAGGTCTAAAGTTTTCATTTTTCATGAATATTGTGACTTGAGAAACAGCTTGTTATATGGGATTATTTTCAATCTTAAATTAAGTATTTAATTAATTATTTTATGACTACAAGCGCAAAATTTTTGTTAAAAATAAACTAAACTTTCGTTTTCTAAAAGGTGATTTTGGGCGATCAAATATAGGTCATATCTTTTATAGAAAATATAGGTCATATTTTTAGAAAGTATTTCTAAATTTTACGGAAAATGTGTCAACTTTTGTTTTTTGGTGATAATTTATCTTTTATTTTGAAATAATTTAGTAATAAATCTAGTTCACAGTATCCTCTTAATCCGTGTTTTGTTAGAATCTTTAAAAAAATTAAAGCTAGAAAAAAAAGTAATGACTAGCATAATTACTGACTCAATTACTTTTGTATAAATTAAGTTAAATTAATAAATTAAGAAGCACTAATTAATAAAAAAGTGGGTTAAATTTTTTTTTGAAAAATCATCAATGGTACTAATTTTCTGATTTTCCATTAATTAAAATTATTGATCTATCATTTTCGGGAAAGTAATTTAATACGGAAACGTCTTTATACATATAAAGACTACTTTCTTGGAAACCTGTCTGAGAGTCAGGTACATTAATCATATTCTAACAAAGGTAATATTATAGAAGTAACTGGATATAAAAATATAAAAAAATATTTTAATCACTAATAACAGTATTTATTTCAAGTAAAAAAAATTAACAAAGCTGACTTACTCAGAACCATTTGTACAATATCTTATGTAAATTTATCGAAAATACTAATTAATACAGTCTGCATAGTTTTAAGAAATAAACATTCTAATCAATTGTTTGTTGATACGTAAATCTCATGAAATCAATATTATATTATCCTTTTAGATTTAATATTTTAAATTACTTGACGAAATTCCATTATAGTATTTCTGCCCAGAATTGTTATTACAACTAAAATCGTTTCCAAAAAACATAAACGCATTGTAAAAATCCTTTAAAGCCTCTGACGAGTCAGGAATATTCAACATATTAAAATTAAAATTAGTTTTGAGAATCGTTGCTTTTATCATTGTCATTAGCTCATTTGTAAATAGTTTACTAAGCCTAAGGGTTAGCATTTTCGCGAAACTGGTTGCGTCAAAAAACTCGAAACTTACCTTCTTGATTGACTCTTATTAATGAAATAAATTTTTATTTCGTCTCTGTTTTGTTATAACGTATTATTAAAAATCATGGGTACTGAAGTTATATAGAATTCTTATTCGTATTCAGTTTTTTTCTGGAATGAGTTTAGCTTCGAAAAGTCACGTATCTTCAAAACAAGAAAAGTTTGCTAAGCCAACAGTGTCACCAAGTTGGTAATGTCATATTGTTACAATGCACTCTGTGAGATTTGCGAAAGCACGGAATCTTGTATATGTTTGAATAAACTGCAATATATTTCGTCCCAGCGTGGTAAATAGCTTTATCTGCCAATGTTTCGTGATTCTCCTATTGCGACTTAAATTAACTTTCCCAATAAACTTATTTTTAAATTTTTCTCAGAAATTTAAATTATTTTTGAAATTTTTTTTTTTATTTTCTATTAAAGAGATTAATACATAATATTGGTATAGCGCATAATACACACGAATTAAATAATATTTTTTCTAAAATTATTCTCGTAACCAACGGGCGGTTATTATAAATATAAAAAAGACGATTAACGTAGATTTGTTAAAAAAAATTGCTTTCAAGTTCAACGTAAAAGAAGACCAACATAGAAAAAAAAATTATATATTTGCAAATATAACTGTTCAATTGCGATAGTATGATAACCATAAAATCAGCAAAGTAGTTTGTGTTTGCACGCAAAACGAAAAAATAAAATAGGTTTTATACAAATAAGATTTTTAGGCATCATAGCAGACGTAGTGCGTCTCCTCACTATTTTCATAAAAAAAATCATATTAATCAGCATTTTGATATAACTGCTGATTTTTCCACTGCACTTGCGGTCGACTAACAACCGAACGCTAATCTACTAATATCGCTCACTTCGGCGTTGTGTTTCTTTTGGAAAAGCTTTTGAAAATCTTTAAGAGCTATTGGCTAATCACCGTTCGGCGGTCGGTTGTGTTGCAGCGGTGTAGGCCGCTTTGCAAGGAGCCCCGCCGATAATGCTGATTGCCTGCTGTTGACCCGTCTCGGTGGCGGCGGGACAAACACATCGCCGGCCTAATCACCGACCGGGGGTGCGAGGCAGGGGGTGGAGGCTCATCACGACAGCCCTCCAGATAAACAGACGCTGCCTTTTTAATCAGACTTGCTTCGGCATTCCATTTAGTGAGCACTGTGCCTCTAAGCTGATGCCGTTACTAAAAATAGCGCAAGCAGAAAAATGTATTGGGTGTATCCCGGGTACGGATTTTTTTAAGGAAATTTGAGCGTTTATTTAAGAAAATCTTGTACGATTCTGTTATTCAATGTATTGTCCATCGGAAGTTACAACATTTTCCCATCTTTCATGTTTTGAACCAAAGAACGAATCGAGACTATTTTCGATGCCTTGGACTGAAGTGAAGCGTATTCCGGAAAGTCCATTTTGCATCGACCGAAACAAAAAGTAGTCAGAAGGCGCCAAGTCTGGACTATATGGCGGGTAGGGCAAAACTTCCCCATCCTCTATTTTCCAAATAATTTTTAACGGGTTGAGCAACACGTGGACGAGCATTCTCATGTTGGAAAATCAATGTCTCGTATCTGGTCTCCCATTCTGGCCGTTTTTCCTTCAATGCTCTCTTTTAACGAATCGTATGTTGTTGGTACACCTCTCCAGTAACGGTGTGGCACCCAATTTTCTTGCTTCTGGATGAATCCCAATGCTTTTAGGCGCTTGAAAACGTTTCCAATTCTTCATCTTCAAACTTTTTCGGCTGTCTAGGTCTTTTTTGTCTTTGATGTCAAAATCGCCACTTTTAAAGCGTTGATACCTCTCAAAACACTGTGTTTTCGCAAAAACATGTTTGCCATACAATCACATATATCAATGATTTGCTACAACGCATACAAAAGTGTTGGCATCTAGTGTCAAATTCCGGTTTTTAAGGTATAGACCTATTCATATTTACTTATCGACGACAGACTGAATTAATCTGTAGAACTCCATTTTAATATAATTGACCAGAAAACAACGGCCATTGTTTGTTTCGAAGCCTCTCCTCATATCCCTATCCTGGGGCAGTCTGAACTTCCTTCTTCCAATGCCCTCTTTTCCTTCAATTGTTATTTGGACAATCAGCTGGAGGATGGCATTTATTGTTACGAAAAATGTGGCCAAAATAGGACACCTTTCGCTTGTTTACCAACGTCAAGAGTTCTCTTTCTTTTCACATTATGTGCAAGACTCTTTCGTTTGTGACGCGGTCAACCCATGGTATCTTAAGAATTCTCCTATACAGCCACATTTCAAACGCCTTAATTCTTCGCATACAAGCTGTATTGAGTGTCCAGGATTAAACTCCATAAAAGAGAATTGAGATGACATAATATTTGGTGAATCTACATCAAGATTTCAGGGTTATTTTAGCATCTGAATATTTTAAAATGAAATTTTCATATGCCTCTTCTCAGAAGAAGTAGACGACTATTTCACTGAGCATATACTCAGTGTTCACGGTTTTCTAAGGGGAAAATAGTGTAGTGGGTCTTTCTACACCGCAGTTTTATATTGGAAGGAAAAGTTTGCGTATTGCTGCTACCCAATAGCATTATTATATAACCCTTTCCTTACAAAGCTTTGGCGTATAGATCTGATACTTTTGCAGCAAGCTACAGAAATAATAGCAGGTGCCCCCTCACTTCAATAAGGTACTTCCAGAGCACATCACACTTCAATTATTCCAATAAGTCCACAACAGGGTACATAATGGTAGCCATGCACAAGCAACAGAATGGGGAGAGCTGGGAGGAATACAACAAATATGATTGACCCGATAGTGACGGGAATTTTTGTTTGGAAGCACCTCTCAGAATAAATTAACAAAATAAAATAAATTGTAGACCTCTAGCCATTTCATTTCATATTTGTAGTTTAATTTTTACATTCTAATACACAAAATAGGTATTTATCGAAGATAAATTATTAGAAGATAAAAGATTAGAAAGTTATTCCTTGTTTTAAGAATTAATATTCAAAATATGATAAGTAAAAATATTCAAATTGTAATTTTAAAAGCTTCTTAAACGAATTGATACGTAAACTTTTCACAAGAACTAAGGAAGATAAGTATATGATTTTACTAATAAAACTTATAAATTAAATTGTAATTGTCTCAAAACTTCTTTGATGTTTCAACTTTGGTAGTATAGCAATAAAAAATGTTACTTATTTTTTATCCATGACAGATTGATTAAATTCATTAAAATCCACATTAAAACAACAAATATGAATAGCCAAATGACTAAATTTTGAATTTATAAAAATGGCGATTATTGTCTCATGGTCATTATTATTTGTTGTTATTATGAATTTTATTTAAAACGTCTCCAAACGAATTGCTCCAAAAACCAAACACATTTTCAATCTCAATCTACATGAGTATAAAAGATAATTGCTTAAATATTTGTTGTATTTATGTACTTTTTCTTTTTGCTCTAAATAGTATTACTTGATAGACTCAGCATAAGCCACCAAAAAAAACCGATTAATTTTATTTTTTATCATTTCAAAATTAATTTAAAAACTTTATGAGGAAAAATTGAAAATGTGCAATAAACAATTGTTTGAATATTCCATTGAATTGGGCAAGTCGTCCAAAGGTGCACGTTGTTTTCGAAGTAGATAGTATCGCCGAGATAGACACTGTAGGCAGTTTCTCTAGGTGGGTCGGGAGATTATGGTCGAGCTTGTCTCCGTAGTGGTAAACAATCACAGAGGCTTTGGTTCGACCCCTGGGACCACCTCGTCCCTTTATCACGCCACCCTGACACTACACTGTCTCAAGATTAGCCTGTGCCCCCGAGACGGACTTATACTAAATATTCATTTCTTAATTGTGATACATGTTGGATAATAATTATGACGTCACATCCAGTCTTAAACATTCAACATAAATTATGTAAACGAAATCTCTAAATGCAAATATATTTTGGTTATTATTAAGACTTCAAGATCTTTGGGATTAACGATTGTATTTAGTATACTTACAAACAAACCCTTAAATGTGCCGATGCCTCTTACGAAATATCCAATGAACAATTAAAACATACTTTATTAAAAAAAAAAAGAAAGTATTTACAGAATATAAAATAAATATTAGATAACTTTAACTAAATAATTTTAAGTACATTTGATTATTTCTAAAATACACATTAAATAAGCTACTATTGAATATATTTACTTTATTTAGTTTCTTAAAAGACTGTTTAAATATTTATAATTTTTAACGCAATTATTTGAATAAAAATGAATCCAAAATTCAGTAATTATCTTTGGAAAAACACTATTGTGCACCCTTGCTAAGTTGAAAAGACTGTAAAAATATTCATTATTCTTAACGAGTGTGATAATATAGCTAATATACGATAGCTTTATACGAAATTCTTGTACTTGGTGGAATTCTATTTTAATATTTTTGAGTAAAATACTTGAGTGATTTTCCACATGTTCGTTTTTATTTGTGACCGGTCTCGCCAACCTTTCACGTTGGCATTATCAAACAGAGTCTCTGTTTTATAATATTTTACTCAAAAAAATATTAAAATGTTTACACAGCAAAAACTTGGTACACAGTTCCGGACTTGCATATAATTATTCAAACTTCAATTCGCATAGGGTGTGATGGCCACGAAGATGTCTCATCAAATTGTATGTATAGTGAAAAATCATAAAAAAAAAATTCTCGCCTCGTCGTGAGTCAATGTTTTCCAAAATGCTCCCAAAATACCAGCAGTAAATTTAAATGTATTTTAAATTTTTTTTTTTTTTTAACAGCCGCGATAGTCAGGCTATGGGGATATGAATCGAGGGAGTATCACCAGCAACAGACAGTGTTACAATAAGTACAGTGGTATGGTAATAAATAGGGGTTGCTGTCACAGCCGCTTCAGTATTAGGACCCCGGACAATACGTCTTGTGCGCGTCTGCCGTGATTAATGGGGCTGTGTGCTCTGACGTTATCTGCTTATAATTACTATAATGATTTGGTCGCGAACACAAAGGTACTGGTATCGTGCAATTAGTGCAGACACCCTCTGTGATTATTTAATATCTATATCAAGATGAGTAGCACTGGGCTATCGAATTACGATTGCATTTCAAATGGTGTGTAAAAGTGGTACACGTTTTCAGAAATACCGAATAAAGCTTGAAGGATAAAGTTACATGGGTGCGGAAATTTCGAGAGTGGCTAGAAGTTGGGAGTGTATTCGAATTAATAATTAGACTGTAAGGTCCATGATTAAGATATGTTCAGTATGATAGTCACGCACCTCCTCTGAAGATAGGCACCTGCAGAAGAAGAACTTATTTTTATTGTTAGATTTTTAAAAAATATTTAAAACAAACGTTTTTTAATAAAAGCAATTTATAGTTTTAAACATACAATGACAGAATTAATGAATTGTAAGTAAGGTATATATACAAAAACATAACATAGTCTAGGTTCAAATGTACAATTACATTTTTAAAAATGAATACTAATGTGTAAGGACGTAAAATTGCAAGATTAATTTAAAGTACATACGAGGAAACAGG
Source organism: Atopsyche davidsoni (assembly GCA_022113835.1). Taxonomy (NCBI): domain Eukaryota; kingdom Metazoa; phylum Arthropoda; class Insecta; order Trichoptera; family Hydrobiosidae; genus Atopsyche; species Atopsyche davidsoni. The sequence goes on from JAILWY010000010.1 coordinate 2,668,927, forward strand.
ACAAAAGAGCTAAAAATAATTTAACATGAATATAATTTCAAACGGGATTAGGCCGGAGCTTTGATATTATAAATCATAATCATCCGGCATTAAGCGTAGTTTCGGCTGCAAAAAAGCAGAAAAATTAGAACCCTTCCGAAAGCGCTTATTTCCACGTTCTTTCCGCGGACATTAATTATCGCAATCCGACACAATCTCATTTCACGTTAATTACGCGCTCGCGTCCTGTTTGCGCGAGTGCCCGCGCCGATGAATGGTCCACATCAGCGGTCCGTCACATATCTTAATTGGCCTCTGGCCCCCGCCCCGGGGCTCGGGAGATTAGTGGCCCGCGGCTGCTACCCCTCGGCTGCTACCCCTAGGCTGCTACCCCTCGGCTGCTACCCCTCAGCTGCTACCCCATGGCTGTTACACCGCGGCTGCTACTCTTCGGCGGCTTCCCTTAGGCTGCTACCTCTAGGCTGCTACCCCTCGCCTGCTCCCCCTCGGCTGCTACCCTGCGGCTGCTACCCCTCGCCTGCTACCCCATGGCTGCTACCCTGCGGCTGCTACCCCTCGGCTGCCACCCTGCGGCTGCTACTCTTCAGCGGCTTCCGCTAGGCTGCTACCCCTAGGCTGCTACCCCTCGCCTGCTACCCCTCGGCTGCTACCCTGCGGCTGCTACTCTTCGGCGGCTTCCCCTAGGCTGCTACCCCTAGGCTGCTACCCCTCAGCTGCTACCCCTCGGCTGCTACCCTGCGATTGCTACCCCTAGGCTCTTACCAATCAGCTTCTCCCCCGCGGCTGCTCCCCCTTGACTGCACCCCCGCCCCTGCAAGCAAAGAACAAAGCTTCTCGGGAATAATGAGTTTCTCCGTTTTTTGATTTTTTAATACGAGTCGATCTTCAAGAATGCCTTTGTTGAGGTGAATATAATGCAATGCCTTGCAAGTGCATTGAATTTAAGGTTGTTTATTTTATATGTCTATTTTGTGGATTGAACGTCAATCAAGTGAGTTTAAATTACCTATTTTTTGACATATTGAAAATGATTCAAAGAAAAACAAAGATTGTTAAAAATTCGCGATTAACAGAGGTGACAAGGGTTACTGACCCTTCTGTAACCCTTGTACGGCTGCTGCTATTGTTTCTGTAGCTTGCTGCAGAAGGAGTATCAGATATATACGACAGAGCTTTATAAGGATTATATAATATTGCTATTGGGCAGCAACAATGTAAAACTGCGGTGTAGAAGGACCCAGGGACCCACTTCAATTTTTTTTTCCATAGAAAACCATGACCACTTGCTCAGTATTTCTTAGAAAAAATAGTGTAGTGGGTCCCCGGGTCTATCTGCTTTTTTCTTAAGCTAATATAATTAATATATACATTTTGAAACCCGAATTTTGTATAGAAATATTGTGAATTTAAAATGAATGAGTATGGTTTATGTATTTTATAAAAAATATATGATCGATAGAGACTTTTTAAAATCTTTAAAACTCAGTAAAACTTGTACACATACCCCTTTGAATTCATTCCACCCGTCGACGCCGCATACGTCTGTTAGCAAATCCAGTCTTTTCATAAATACATATAAACATTTAATATCTTTTTGTGTGAATAAACACAAAAAACTGGTAAATATCATAGGCGTTAAATCGCGTTTCATGTTCAATGTGTATTGAGTGAGATGGAAATCGAACACTTGCCTTCCAAATGTACCGAATATACAAAAAAAAACCCACTAAAGCCCAGTGGTAATCTCAGTACTAACGTTGGACATTATTTGCTGAACGCAAATTTGGATGTCACGGAGAGAGCGTGACTGGAAAATTCATCGCGCGAATTCATTGCTTGTAATTCATCGATCGCGATTCATCGAATAAAACCTAATTGTGTTTGTAGGCAAAGACAGCGGCTGTTATTAAATATCACGAATCAAAACGCACAACAACACACAAAAAAAACATGAACATTGAATATAGTTTATGCTTGAAGATGTGCGTATTTTTTATCATGATTTTTGTAGTAAATTTATTTAGGATACGTATCACGTATTTGCACAACTGCGTGCTTCCGTATCTCCCCTCTTTACGATAAAATAGAAATATTTTTTAGATATAAAGTTGCTGCAAAGCGCCAAAGGTACTTGTTCTCGATATTTTATTACATTCAATAAAAATAATTACAAAATGAAAATTGCGATTAGTGAATTTAGGGCGTAAACGTTTTTAGTTTCACGGGATGGACGTGGGGAGGGGGAGGGGTCAAATCTGACTGAAGCGGCTTTTCAGCAGTATTGCTGTTCAATTCTAATAGTTACCGTCCCGGATCATATGAGATTACCCGAAAAACCAGCGCCGCGTCCCCGTGGAGTGTCCCGCTGTCCCCCGCTCTCCCCGATCTGTAATCGGGGCGGGTCACTGCGAATTAATTAAAAATGATCGCGGCTTAACTGGTTTACTTGCCCGCTAAGAAGGGTGCAATTTGTTAGGAAGTTTATTAATTGAAATTAAATTTTACTTTGGACCGGTTCGGGAGGATTAGTCGGTTTTAGGCTTGCTAAATGGCGTAGCAAATTCAATGCGGTTTCGATGAATAGTTATTATTAATGCCTGTCGTTTGTTTTGTTTTCGGGGCCTGCTCCCTCTCCCCCTCTCCGGGGCCTTAAATAATTCTGTACTAGGCAATTTAGGTGAACGATCGCAGCCAACTTTTTGTATTTAATAACAAGTAATATCTGTCTGTAAGTTTGGAAATGTAAATTATTCAATTTGTATAAATAATTGCTCACTCACAAATTTTTAATAAAATAATCTAGAACTCCGTTGTTAGATTTAAAACATAAAAAAAAGAACACGAGGTTCCGATTTTGGATCCATGAGAAGCAATAAGTTTTTAAAAGACATCTAAAGCCTCTTGAGAAAAGACATCTTTGATACACGTTTCCGTGTATTATTTTTCTATTTATAATAGAAGTGTTGAAGACTGTCTGAGATAAAATGAAACTTAAATTTTTAAAAATTAAATTATTGATTTGATTCAAGAGTAAGCGAAATTCTGTTAAAAGTAAGCAAACGTGATTTTTATGTCTTCCGTCACGAGTTCCGTATTTTTCCATTCGTGGTGAAGAATATCCGAATCGCATCTCATTCGTAAAACTCTTGCGGATCGGCATTTGGTTTATAAATACCGCATTCGACTTTCGAATTGATTCCATCAAAACATTTCAGATAAAAAATTACGGAAAAGGAAACGAATTTCGCTCAGTCGCCGGGGAGCAGCGGAAGCGCGAGGACCTTATTGAATTTTTATTTCGACGCTGCGCTTTTCTTTAAAATGCACGTGCGACGTGAGGACTCAAAGACGGGGGATTTCATTTGACATCGGAGGGGCTTGAGCCTGGTACTAGAGCTGTACCGGCACCGAACAGTTAATCTTTAAAACTACTCAAAGATTATTTCTGCCATACTTCCGATACTAAGGGAAAACGTTTTTTTTTTCTTTAACGGGTTCGATATAAAAGGCCTTGTGTATTTTTATTTTAATATTAATAAATAAAAAATAAAAAAAATTCATTGATGTGATTTACGCTTTATAAATGTTTTATATCTATATTTTATTTTTCTGAGTTAGATAGTGAATGTTTGATTGTATAATATAGCGGATCTCAACAAATATGTTTAGGCAGTCGTATAAAAAATATGCATGTGTTAAATAAATGCACGGCTGAGGAAAATTACAAATATCATATATTGTTTTTACTATGATTTGAATATTTAAACATTTAGTATATTTTAATTTCTACGGCGAGTTTAATTTAACATATAAATAACGATAGCAAAAATTTTAAAACTATAAAGTAAAACTCACATTGAAACGTAGTAAATAAACTTATGTAAAATGAAGTTGGTTTCAAATGCTGGATCGAATTGAATGTGAATTAATATGTACGGTGAGTGCATTAATTTTTTCGTGAAATTGGACCTTTATTATAAAAAATTGGTACAATATATTCTATTCTAAGTATTGTCCATCGCTAGCCACTACTTTTCCCCATCTTTCGGGCAAATTATAGATTCCACCCCAAAGTAACTGTTCGTCTTTTGAAGCCAAGAAAGAATCAAGCCAATTTTTGATACCCTGTTCAGAAGTGAAGCGTATTATGCATCGATTGAAACAAGTGGTAGTCGGAAGAGGCAAAGTCTGGGCTATAAGGCGGTTGAGGCAGAACTTCTTATCCACAGTTTTCCAAATTGGTTTTAACCAATTAGAAACATGTGCAGGAGCAGGCTCACCATAAACTTCACATAGCAATCGGTGACTTTCAGCTGGTTTTTTCTTCTTATTGAAACAGAAAAGTAAAGCTTCCCGCAAAATGCGTTTTGTTGGTACAAAAGTTGACATGTTGAGGTTTAAAAAAAAATGTTGTAAACACATCAGCGATATGACATATACTGAAAACAAAAGCGCAATAATGACGCTTCACAATAAAATGTTAAAGTATAGCCTGATGCGATTCAATACTAGTATCGCCATTTCTTAGAAAATCCGATAAAAATAATGCACACACCGTATATTTTAATATTAATAAATAAAAAAAAAAAATTCATTGATGTGATTTACGCTTTATAAATATTTTACATCTATAATTTATTTTCCTGAGTTAGATAGTGAATGTTTGATTGTATAATATAGCGGATCTCAACAACTATGTTTAGGCAGTCGTATAAAAAATATGCATGTGTTAAATAAATGCACGGCTGAGGAAAATTACAAATATCATATATTGTTTTTACTATGATTTGAATATTTAAACATTTAGTATATTTTAATTTCTTTGACGAGATTAATTTAACATATTAATAACGATAACAAAAATTTTAAAACTATAAAGTAAAACTCACATTGAAACGTAGTAAATAAACCTTTGTAAAATGAAGTTGGTTTCAAATGCTGGATCGAATTGAATGTGAATTAATATACTATAAACAACATAATTGATAAAGATAATGTTCATATTTAAATATAGTAAATAAATGTAGTTTTGAACTATAGTTTCTAAAGGTATTTGTAAAATTGACGTTGGCTCCACGTGGTGGGTGTAGATGGTGGAAAGGCGTGCCTCGAATTTAAGTCAATTACAATTGAATGCTTCAATGAAAATACCGAGGGGCAATATATTTCACAGTACATTAAATCTACAGGCGAATAATTCTTGACTTCATTTTTTTACCATTACACAGGGTTGCCCAACCAGATGATCGCGGCGTTAGTAAGTATATTATACATCGAGTATTTTTTATTATACTTATTTAATTCATTTTTGAATATTTACTTGATAGAAATGATGAACGAACCGATTGATTTATCAACTCTCGCAAGACTCTAAGCGGCACACAAAACAGTAAGGTGGATTAAAAAAGTTTTAAAGTTGTTTATTGCAATCGTGTTTCTGTCTTTAGAAATTTTATAATCTGTTAAATATACAATGAAGTACTTCATCAGGAAAGGAATTCTTGTACATAAATATTTAGAATATTTGATCTAGAGTTTCAGGGTTGATTTTTTCTTTTAACAAGTGTTATAAGAAAAAGGCGTATACTTTTCACTTAAAATAACGAAATGAATGCCCAATAATCGTTTTTTTTATTTTAAATATTTTTAAACAATGTTTTTGTAACAAAATAAACAAACACTTGCTGGACTTTTCATGTAACGGAACCGCCCTGTAGAGTTTGTATACATAAGGTTGTTGAACTGAAACTTGGTAGTGATTCATGTAACTGATACTAAAGTATAAAAATATTCTTCACTAAAAATCTCATTTACCGATAGCCATTGTAACTTAAAACTTTTAACTTCAATCAGCGAAAACAACGCTTTAAGTACTTTAAACAATACGTAATAGGATTGGTTGGAAGTTTTTCAGGTGTAATTTAATAAAAACGGAAAAAAAGTCTAATCAAACTCTTTCAGCTTCTCACTTTTAAAAAAAATAAATTCCGTTGTGCCAATCGCTTAAATATATAAAAACACAATTTTTTAAATGTATTTATATATGAGGAATGTGCTTTTAAATAACATTGATATATTCTGATGTCATCTTAACGTAGCTTATATGCAGGAAAAGGTAAAGCAGCCCTGGAATGGAATATAGATAGATATGTAAGGTATTGTGTAGTACCTACGCATGAAATATTCCACCTTTTGTGTCTGAAAAAAGTACTACTTTGAATTAAAATTTTATTTTTTGGAACGAAAATTTCCTCTCCATTGCTTAAGTGAATTTATAAAAAAATGCACAATGTTCTTTTTTTATTATCAATTCATTTTATTCGGCATTGAAGATACGTTAAATGTGCTTTGGGAAAAATAATAATTTGTACAGATTAAATTGAAATTTTTTTTTTTAAATAATCAAATGGTGTCAGTAATATTTAAAATTATAAGATAATATATTTTTTGATTCGTATGACATAAAGTCTACTAAATGATTGATATTCAATTTAAAAAAAACTCACATTATTATATTGATGTTTAAATTTGTTTTTATATGTTATAAAAAAAACTTCATGGTTGTAAAATAAAGATTTTTTAGAAAACTAAAACATATACGGGGAAAATAACTTTTGTAAATGATTTTTTAAAACTAAATCAATGAAAATGATGGCTTTATGTCAAATGGAAATTTTACAGAGAGCACCAGTATAACCTACCCGAAAACATTGAATCGTCTGTTATTCGGTCAAATGATTCTCGGCATATCTCTCTCGTTCACAGTCGGCTAGGTGTCAGGAAGAGTAATTCAATTATCTAGTAGGCGAGATGCGTCAGTCATACCAGCCCCTGAAATATTCAGCGGTCAATCAATGGGCGGCAGTAAACTGACGAATTCAGGAAAACACCCCAGAATATGATTGCACAATATATAAACACAATACGTTTTGAGGTTATCGATCACACATGAAAAAATTAAAATAACCCTAGAGTGTTTTTGAGCACAGCTAAAATTCGGATGCACACTCTCACGGCTATTATTATTTGGATGGATTCAAAAAGGGTAAATTCATGGCACAACCGTGAAGATTTTTAAACGGGAAAGACAACTGTGTGCGTTTTCATAATGTACAATTACTTCATATCGCTTACATATTATTCAAACAAGCATTCATTCTATATGCTAGGAATAAGTTTGGCTATCGTTTGCATCCAGCCGAGTTTTAAGCTAACCCTCTGTTTTTAAACAGCCTCCTACCAAAGCTCGCATTGCCTAGCAACCTGCTGGCAAACACTATCTATTTCACCGAATCCAATTTTGGCTTGTTTTGTTACAACAGTTCGTGTAAGTGAAATTATGGTTACTGAAACATTCCTGGAATCGATAAAGGTGATTTCGACTGATTAAAAATATGACATTGTACTGAGATGATCTATTAAGTTTTTCTCATGAAAGTACTCAACAATGTGACGGTTTCAAAGACATTTCTTCCTTTGTGTTGCTAAGAGCGTATAAATATTTAATCATACACATGAGTTGTTTTAATGGTAATTATTTATAAATATTTCAGCTTAAAATACAATGTTCGAACATAATAATTTCACGTTAAATTGTATGATATACAAATAATATCCAAAGTTTTTTTTCTTTAAACACAAATTAAATTTCTGATTTATCAAATTCTATACTAAGACAGCAACATAAATTTTTTGTTTTTCACAGTACTCAACAATAATAGTTATTTCCTTCTAAATAATTTTCTTTGGGGTATAGTTTTAAAACAGCCATCGGCCTTTCCGGCCATCAATATTTTTCTTGTTGATATAGCATGCCTGATTAGGTTCGGTGGACTAATAATTTATAACTTTCGAACATAATATTAAGAAATCTTGACACGTAAAATATTACTGTACCCAAAAGAAGTCATGCAGATTGTACTGCACCAGCAGAAACGACAAGTTGTGGCTCAGGACAGCGTAGTTGCCAAATCGTCACGCATTCGGAGAAGTTCGCTCCCGCGAAGGTGCCTGGGAAATTCAATCTCGAAGACTACTTCTAGATCCAATTTCCGGTTCCAATTTTTCTAGTCCACAAGGGCTCAACTTAACATGAATCTATATTTTTTCAAATATGCATTATACTCTTAAAAGTGACTTCAGTCGTAGAGCCGTAGTACGTTAGTACATTTTTTAAATATTAAAAAATGATTAAAGAAACTCTCAGAAAAGTATCATCGTGATTTGTGTGGGATTCGAATTCGAACCCACATCCCCAAGCTTACATGGCCGGTGCATTACCAATTATGCCAACGAATCACTATTATTTGGCAAGAAATTTTAAAAACAACGTACTTACTGTGCCAATTAAATATTGTGTGACTTGCAATACTAGACTTTTAACACAAAGTACTGAGTGAAGCATTTAAAACCAATTTGGATATTATCATTTTTAAAGTCTATTTAATTAAGCCAATACACGCACTTGTTAAATATATTAATTATTTTTTGTGAAGACCGTCTCACAGGAAGTACGATTTTATCGTCACGTAAATCAATCAATAAAACCTGTATAGGCAAAATCGTACTTCCCGTGAGACGGTCTACACAAAAAATCATTAATATATTGAAATATTTATCATAACTTGACGAGTCTCAACATGCAAGAAAAATGCTTCATAAACCTTTGAACTTGTTTCCAATCAAATGCACATTGAAACGCAATCTCATGTAAATAAAATAGCAGTTCCTCGCGTGGTTGAGTCGCGTGCAGGTCATCTGATTTCACGTCTTTCCGGAGACGATTGTTACTTGTGTATGTGGGGGTTCGTGTACTCGGCGAGGGGCCCATTCTCGGCCGCGACCCCGCAATGGGAGCCCCGCCGCATCACTAATACGGCTTATCTCGCCCGGGACATGAATTGCCTGCGACAGGAGTTGTAAGTCGCGGCCCGCGGATAAGAAAAATATTAGCCCCCTGGAAGTAAGGAGCTACACGCCTCAAGTCGGCTACATTTTGTACCAACATCAGGATGTCAGCCTGAAGGGTGTAAGTTTTTCAGAGTAATATTTCAAAGCTACGTCACGTCTCATGTATGAAAATGATGCTTTAGACACATTCGCTATCGTACTAAGATTAATATATATATATATATATACATATGTCTATTTTTTTATTAACGTCAATCAGATGCGTATTTACTACCCATTACGGGTTTATTATATTATTACTAATATGATTAGGCACATTAGTTCATTAGTACACCGGTCATGTAAACCAGGGGATGTGGGTTCAAATCCCACACAAATCACGATGAAATCATCTTCTATGTATGAACTAATGTGCCTAATCATATTAGTAATAATATATGTACAGTAATACCCGGCTTTTCGCGACTCCGTTATGCGCGGTTTCACTATAACGCGAATTTCAAATTTCGCGTTAAAATGCCTCGCATTACGCGAATTTCTTGTTTAAGAATGTGTATGAACATAATTAACTTCTTTTAACAATTGAAAACAGCGTTGGGTGTTATGAACGTATTTTACAAGAACGTAAATGAAACGCTACCCAAAAGACAATAGATGTATTTTTCAGTAAAAATAACATGTAATACTGCATAAAGTGATTGATTCAATTGATTCGTATTTTTTTGTATTAAGTTTTGACTATGTATGTATATTTAATCGTAAACCCCGATATTCGCGAATTTTACTTAACGTAAAGCGGGGTAATACTGTATATATATATAAAATGTTACTTTGAATCTTACTTTACAATAAATGTCAAAATAATCACCATAAAATTAGGAATCACTCCGTCTGCTTCAAATATTTGAAATAAATATTATGATCTTAAGCACTGAGGTTATTCATTACTTATCTGTTTTCGAGAAACTCTCTGAAAATTATTTTCAGTGTTTTAAATAAAGTATCTGATGGTCATAAGTAATACCCAAACCGGTAAAGGATTACCGCAGCTTTCTTTGGTCAAGAACATAATACCGAAGATCAAACCACCAGATTATCAAAGAAATAAGCGACTTTAACCTATAAAAACGATTATATATTTGGGAAGTAACTCCTTTTCCGATTAAGATAAGATCTATTGAAGATTGTATAGTCGGTTAAAAATCGACTTAAGCCTATTGTTTCAGCCCGGCCTAAAGGCTTTATACCGAGAACGTGAAATCATGACATGAAAGTAAACCAATGAGGGAATAACACACAGGACATAAAATACGAATGTCTTAAGTGGAAATCTGTTTTTCTTTATTTTTTAAATCAAGTTATTTTGTGTTTTATCTCTTATTTGTATAACACGGTATTAACATTTTTGAACTAACCGCATTTAATGCTATAATGAGAAAAAAACACTTTCAATAACAATGCGAATGTCTACAATTAAAATATTCTTTGCGTTTGTTTAATTTGTCATACACAAATAAACCAGAATCAATACCTCTTGATTTATTTTTTAATTAAATTTACTATAAAAATAAGTGTCAAAATTGAGTAGTATTCAAATAATTCTAGTTTAATATATAATTATATTTGATAAAAAAAAAACAAGATCCATTTACTGTGTTTATAATTTGAAGCTACATAAACATGACTTTAATAGCAAATATATTGTAATATATAATATTGCATAATTGACACCAATGTTAATTATGAAATATTTATTAAAAGTGTAAATTAACCTATATTGTCAAAAAAAATAATGAAATTGACCAATACAAGATGTAAATTTTAAATGAATTTAAGCATTTTTACACCTGTCTTTGAGTGTTAATCCACTTTTTTCGTTAATCCAAATATAATTTTTGAACTAAGTTTAATTTTTCTAAGAACCAAGTATTGTTTTGATTAAAAGATATTACGATACTGAAATAATGGATTATAGTAAGAATTAATATTACAACTTTTAAATGATACATTTGACACAAAACAGGGAAAAACTAATAATGAACTATGAAACTTGTATAAAACTATGTCGAAAACATTATGCTTTGACGTATTGATATTTACAAATGTATAAAGTTTGGTAGAGTGAGATATTTGAAGTTTGTATTTATGTAAGGATAATACGTAGTAAAAGTTTGTTTGTACCATAGAGACTAATTTAAATATTTTAGTTTATATTTAGTTTATATATATATTATATATGCAAAATGTTTATTTGATAAAAAATATCACGGTTAATTGTAACGATAGGTGTTAAAATAATTTTTCATAACAGCTAGGATTTTGAAATATGTTTTAATACTTTAATAATTTTTAAATAAATTTCATCAGAAGTTTAAATCGTTTTAAACGCTTAAAATTTCTGGAGTATTAAATCCAAATTATTGGATTGAGGAGGTTTAACACCTAAAAAATATTTAAAATATAAAAACCAACCAAACCCGTTTATAATGACTGCCTAAGAAGCTTACAATTTTTTTTATAACAAAATAAATTCAAAGTTAGATCAAAGGTCCACGTACTTCCTCACAATACTTTAAAAAATATTTTTCATACTTGATCATAATTATTTATTTAAAAAATATACGAAAATCGGTATCATATTTTATTTGTTGTAATGTAAGTTTTGGAATACTTGATGTTAACGTGTAAGGCTTCTATTCTCTCTCTTGGTGTGGAATTTGACGCTATCCGATCATTCCTCATCGTCAGAATCCTTGAGTTTTCCTTTGATATTTTCGAGAGCAATAGATTCTACAAGCAGTTGTTTCATCTGAGAATATACCAAGATATATGATAAACTCAATGGATAGAGAGCATTGTCTTTAAAACTTTCGAAGGAATTCAAAGTAGTTCACCCCAACACCACATATTTAAGACAGGCTGTTTATTAACTACACATTCCACTTTAAACAAAACAACACGCATAACATGATATAAGAGTTTTTTTAAATAGTAATTTTTAAACGAATTTTCATTATAATTTTTGTGCACTAAAAAAACATGTATTTTAAAAAATCCTATAAAGTTTTTTTTATAAAGACACGGAGTGAACTTATTTAAATACAACTTTGTTCTAATACACTGAACAATAATCTGAAAAGATAGCTTACAGATAAGCTTGTTTCATAACTAGTCAAAAGTTGGCGCGAGTCCGGCGCGCCAAAGCAATTCAGAAATTTAGACACGGGCCGTACAGTCGTTCCGTGAATTCGGGCAAGAAACTCGGACAAAGTTGCGGTCGGAGATAGATTCAGAACCCCCATAAACCAGCCGCCACCTCATGCCGGATCGGCTGTATTATTTTATATCTGGAGTCGATTCCATGGCTTACTGTGTCGATATCGGATGGGTCGGTGTAATAAACTCGTAACCTTTATTGGGATAGTGGACTTTAGGATGTATCGAATTTAAAATATTCTATCTATTATATGAATACACAAAAATCCCAGAAGAGAGTCAATAGAGAGATGACATGTAGTCTGGTTTACTGTTTTTGGGATGTATTTCATCAAAAACTATTTCGCATATATATCGACAAGCTATGTTGATATTATATCTGTGATTAAAAATATTCTATCTGTTTGCAAACTTTTGTAGATTTTTAACAGCGTTAACTACTAATTAATATTTTTTACGTTTTGGCTGCATCACTAATTTTTATAATTGTTGTTTATTAAATGTTTAAAATAGTAATTATGTATATTTGTGAATTGTGCATATTATTGTATTCTGGATTCGGATGGTAATGTTAAGGCACTTTTATATATTACTTCAACATTACGTAAAGAAAAAACTGATTTTTAGAGTACTTATATAAATATAGACTGAGTATATGAAATGGATCGGTAATGGAGTAATAGACATGGAATGTTTGTGGTGGGATATGTTCTGGAAACATATCCCACCTGTCCCATCCTGTTATAATTTCTGAAAAATAAATATTTTATGTAAAAGTAAGAGTTTTGTAAGGAAATGATTGTATATTAATGCTATTGGGCAGCAGCAATACGCAAACTGTTCATTAGATTATAAAACTGCGGTATACTAAGGACCAGAGGACCTACCTCATATTTTTCTCTTAAAAAAACCATGAGCAAATATAGAAATCTTTTGAGAGAGTATTAACCAACGTCCTCTGAGGAGAGGCATCCGAAAAAAAAGCATTTTCGTAAAGAAACGCCGAAAATCCTAATAAGCTTGTGTAGGTATAATTTTGAATTAATTAAATACTTAAACATTTTTGAGCACAAGACTAGACAAAGTTATTCTGTGTTTATTTTTAAAAAAATCCTAGCAATTTGCCCTCTTTTATTTTGGCTTACCAATGAAGTTTTATATATTTCTGAACGAAAATAATCAAAGTTTATATCAGATGAATTGATTTTAAATGAATTGATTGAACATGAAGTTCAATATTTGTGTCATGGATATTCATGTCACGTTCAGCATAAATTATTTTGAAAATATTTACATACAATAATTTTTATATTGTAATGAAATAATTTGTTTCTTAATCATATTCAAATTAAATACAATAAATTATTAATATTCAATTATCAATATACACATTTAATGTGGTAAACCCATAGATTATCTATTATAAATATTATAAACGAATACTTTAAGTACCTGAGTATTGTTTTAATAAAACATATTAATTATTATTCGAAGTGCAAATATTGTTTTAATCAGTGAATCATCAATTTTTAATATCTTAATTTTATTGTTAAAATCATTTATTGATTGTAAGAAAGGAGGTACGCATATCGTTTCAGTACATACGTATATATTTAACTCAATTATGTATAATTTATTCTAACCCATGTATAATTCTGCGATATTATGTACGACATGCTGGCTTAAATTTTAAGATAGATTCTTCACAAGGGGTTTTCGCACTTCTGCGCAGTCTTTGTCACAATACAATCGGTTATTCATAAATAAAAAAATGTATTTATTGTGTTTAGAAAATTGATAATATATTGCCTGAAATAATTTTTTTTTTCAATAAATCAAAATTTTATATTTTAAGCAGGAATGTTTTATTTAAACAATAACTACAGAAAAAAAATGTACAGATTTGTTGCAGTCAGAAATATTTTTGTGACAAGAGCACCAATACTTTTTTTAAATTATGGATATCGCCTAAATGCATAATATTATTATTTAAAAATAATTTCTTATGTAGATAATATAGTCAGCCTTTTTCAACCATTCTAAAGTAGTTTTATTGAACTGTTATACTAGACGGTATAAAAGTGTCAAAACTTTTAGAATAAATAAAAGTTTTAATAGTCAGCTAAAAAAGTATAGTTTTGATATTGTTTGTATGTGAATCAGTTTACAATACATTTAAAAATGAGGTAACAGCATGGCTATGCGATTCACCCTGTGCGTGTTCACTTCAGATCACTTAACACACTTACATGTTAATTAAGCGGTATAATATTATTAGGTGGAATTATAGCTGGAGATATCGATCGGGGTGTGCGTGCAGTTATCATAGAGAAATTTAGTGAATATCCAGCCAAAACTCACGCAGTTTGAATTTAATTTATCTATATAAAAATAAATTCAACTTTTAAATTTTCCATTCATATTTACTAAGTCAAAATTGCGAATAATGTTGATCGATCGAAGGTCAAGCTATAAAAATGAACGGAAAAATATGCATGTAACTTCTAGAACTTATTTATATTAAATTAAGATGGACAGTTAATTTTAACATAATTTTATCATTTCAGATACTCAATATAAAAAATAAACAAATAAAATCTAAAGACCAGATACTTGTGTATTGTTTCTATGTGTGCATGATTTGTGTTATTGTTAGTAAATACAGACCTTTTGAGTATTCTACAATCGATACAAATACAAGGTGTCCAATAAGTGTATCAGGTATTTGTTTTAGTGACCGCTATTGCGATATGCTGCGAAAATTTTTGGGCCCACAGTTGCAGGAGTTTCAAGGTTTCAACTCAAGAACGTGGTTCCAACAAGACTTGCCATACATCCAATCAATCAATTGAAGCTGTTAACGAATTATTCCCTAATAAGGTCATTTCACGTAGAGGTAACACCAAGAAGCCCCGACTTTAGCCCTCTTGACTATTTCGTATGGGGATACCTTAAAAGTAGAGTTTATGGGAATAACCCGACGGATCTAACGGAATTGAAACAAAACATCAGGTCAGAAATAGCAGCAATATCGAGGGCTATGTGTCAGCGTGTTATCAGATTAGAAGAGTGCCAGCAGCGTAACGGTCACGATTTGGATAACATCATCTATTTGAAATAATTTTTCATTTTGTATTCTTATAATCAACAATAATAAAAAAATACTTGATGACTATTAGTTTTTGTTTTGTTGAACTAACAAATACCCGATACTCTCTTTGGACACCCTACATATTCACCCTAAACCATATCATCGTATTTATATAAAAAAATATTTTTACTGTTTGCAGATCACTTATGGAATATTCATTGCATGGCTTCATCTTACACCGAGTCGATATAGTGATTAAGGTATTATTGGGCATCAGTTACGAGAGGCGGCCTCGTGTGGGACGTCCATAACCGTCGCGTAATTAAATCGTCACATCCACCGACACGAGCAGCGGGAGACATTTATCTCCGATCATAAGGGAAATTGAGAGGGCGGCAAACCGAATCCAAATGATTTTCGATCTGTCCGATCGGTTGAAATATTCACTTAGTCGGACTGTCAATTCATAGAACGGGGCGATTCCCGTCGGTTTGTATCTCTGAAACCGAAAAACTCAAGCGGATGACGATTGCAATCTTATTTGTCACGTTAGAGTTGAATGAAACGTTGAATTACACTCACACACAAACACACATTCATACATGTGTGTTGATTAAAATAGATTTGACTAAAAATTTTAATTAAAAAAGTAATGAGGCACTCTATATTATAACATATTAAGAATGAAAGTTCAAAGCCATATTTATATCACTGAGTGAAATTTCATTTACATTAATAGCTCATCTCAAAAGTGAAGTATTCATTAAGTTCAAAATGTTTATACAAATACATTCACGAAAGAATGTTATAATAATAAATTCACTAACTGGAGGCTTTCTCAATTTACTTGAGATATGCTTAGACACCGTGTAATCTGGTTTACAATATAAGCTCGAACTCTGCAAAGGTTTTATTTTAAAAAGTCAGCCTTCGAAATACGGATACGATTAATCAGTACGATATCCCGAAATTGTTTTTACGGAGAATTTCAGATGCGCAGATTAAAGTCTAAAAGATTAACGTTTTCCGTACGATCTTGTAACGTGAAAGTTGGAAAATACGGAAAGGTGCAAATTAATTATCATTTAAAATTCATAAGGAAATTATCGCAGTAACTTTCTCTAAACAAATTTCGCTGGTTTAATAAATATAAACACAATACAGTTAAACCTACCACTTGAAGCTCCCGCGTATAATTTGTTTTCATTTGCGAGTGTATAGCGCCTGAATGAAACATAGAAAGTTCTGGATAAAGCGAGCAGGAGATCTCCTGCCTCGTCTGGAGCAACTTGGTTATTTTGTTCGGTGTCTCTATGGTAAACATCCGAAATCTTAGAAAGAAATTCTAATCCCACCGACGGTGTAACAAGCGGGGCGCTCCGCGTCAGCCGCAAAGAGTTTCACGAATAAAAACACCGACAAACTGTTATTTGTTACCGCGGAGAGTATTATGCACGCAAAAAAAATATTATTAACTATTTTTGTGTCCTTGAACTTGCATATTTTAGATATCCCTTGAAGTTTAAATTAAAATTTTAAAATCCATAGAAAGCGCTGGGGCTCAAAACGAGGCATTTAAGTATTGCTGATTACAAGTGAATCGCGAAAGCATTCAGAAGCAATATCAAAAATTATCTTTTACAAAAGTTATAGTATAGAATCCCATCAAGTACTATGGTAATGAATTAATATTTATTATTTGTAAATATTATTGTAATAAAAATTAATAAATCAGGTCATTAAAGATTGTTATTATTTTTACATTTTAAAATTATAAAACTTAATAGCAGTAATCCAGATTGTTTTTCACTTATGAGATTTAGTTGATTATATTGAGAATATAAATTTGAAATGAAAATGGTTTATTATAAATATGAATCGAATTGAAATAAGTCAAAAGTAATGATATATAAAGTTTTTTGGGGTTCATATTGTGATGAGATAGCAACGTGAATATTTTCACAAAATTCAGCAACTCCATATTCCATCTAAGAATTTTGCGGTTAATTTTGTACATTTATATAATTGCAGTGTCCGTTCTGCATGGCGAGTTGCTAATTGCTTCCTCCTTATTTACAAATTATTTAAAAATTCATACTACGCAGTCGCATGCTTGTAAATTATACATTTTAAACTCTTAGGTATTCTATTCTCCGTTAGTATAGCATGGCGGGCCTCACTCCCAAGGATTAATTCAGGATGCCTTTGGTGTAGAGTTATATCAACAAGGAAATCCCGATTTAAGTCTGCACATACATTTTAACGCTTACCTGTGCTTAGAAGTCCCAACTTTAAAATATAATTTTGCTTAACGTTAACAAAATATCATTTTGAAAACAGCGTTTAATGTTATTTATAAATAATACAAGTTTAATAAATAGGCTTAAAAAATATGTTTTAAAAAATATTTTTCCGTCATGCGCCGGCGTTTACTTGCAGGCATATCTCTACCTTCGTAACAAAGAAGGCACAACGAAAATGGTTATTAAAATGTTTATACGCAAGCACATAGTTCAAAGCATAAAATGAACCGTATTGTAGGGATCTCGTGAAGGGGAAGTAAATCATGTTTGCCTCCGCGCGGGCTAGTTGGCGGTAACTTTAAACTCGCTCTCCTCGAATGGCGGTCATTGTTGCCACGCTTTTATTATTTCTGAAGACATTTTTGCCCGCCACAATGAAAGTTTTCTTGTAATCTTCGGTATAGTGAGCGAGAAAACCACCCGATGCATTCAGCCTGCCCCGACGGTTTCAGCAACCATGTGAAAATATTACGCATTAAAATAAAGCTAGAAATAAATATCTACTTTATTTATTTGTAAAATAAACACGATTAATAAAAAAATAAAGAAATATGCAAAGTTTTACATACTAAAGTATGGTTGTCAGTGTGACTTGTATCAATCAATCAATTATCATGAAAATTTTGTATTCAAAATTTATCATTGATAGATGCGATATCTGGGTAATCAGTTATCATTAAAAAATAGTAAAAACAATTTTATGTCGAGGCTAATTTTTTTTTCACACATCGAAAATATCATTGTGACTTGTGTAAAATTCGAATTCACATCTCCGATGCATTATCCATTATGCTAACGAGCCACTGCAACACAGCGAGAGTTTTTAACAATCATAATCTACATAGAACCAATGTGAAAAAAAAAAAGTGCCTAATTGACGTTCAATGCCTTCAATAATACAAAAGTAAGTATTTTCTATAAATACGATAAGACTTTAAATACGAAGAGTAACTGTTTAATTATTTGATCAGTAAACAATCAGTTTTACTTGTAATGATTTGTTTTTCTTTAAAAACAGAGAACCTTAAAAAATAAACACGCCGACGCAGCTGTAAGCGCGTGCGTCCATTTTGAATTTAAATCAAAGTCATTTGAAAAAAGCCTGCGAATCGCTGCGAATCAGATCCGTCCACCCGGGAGGGATCGCGACGCTTGCCTTCCACCGAAGGGCGTATTAACTATTAAAGCGAATAAATATGTATTATTCAGCGGCATAGTGAAGTGGTATACGTCGACACCGCCATATACATAACGGACTATCACTCTGCCGGTGCTCTCCCCGAGAACTTCTCAGGGCAGATCTCGTATTCGACGGCCACTTTAACATTTAACTGAGGGGATGTGTCGGACCTTCACGGACCCGAATAATGTACGCTCGCCATTACTTCCCTTCCTTTACTACAGCCTGCCCGGTGGTCCCGCTGGGGTGAAGAGCTTTTTTTCGACTGAGGACATCCATACTTCAGAGCAACTTTGATTTTGACTCGTTGAAACTATTTGGGAATCAAATATCAATTTTTTAGGGAGGGAATTCTTTCGTAGATGTATATTTGAATGGGTTTATTTCAGATCGGGTGGAATTGAATAAATCTAACAAATAAGATTTAATAAAAAAATATTGTCCCGCTGTTCAAGCGTTGGTATATTTTTGAATAAAAAAAACTTGAACTTAATATTAATAATTTTATTAATAAGTTTCGCCCACCCTTCTCGGCGATAAGCAAAACTTTCGCTTGAAAAATTAAATTGTCCCATTAAAACTATGGGCCACATTCTTTCTAAAAATTTAGGCGAGTCAGTTATAATTATTTAGAAAATACTTTACACAAAACGATTGAAATTTTTGCTCAGTAGCGGAACGTCTAGAGTTAAATTGATTAAAGCACAAATCTTCTTAAAATATTCATACAAAGCATAGATTGCATTAGGTATTTATTATTTAATTGTTAAGACATCAAGAGTAAATTTAAAACCATTTAACTTTTACCTTAAGGCAAAAAAATTTCCAAGAGGTGTAAATTATAATTCCTCTTTTACTTTATTTATATATTATCCGTCGTTTTATGTTAAAATTGTTAGTATGAAAATAGATTACCGACGCCTAATACTTTTTAGGTGAACAATGAAGATCTGTTCAATACCCAATATTAACCGTATCACGGCTTATTCTTTACGCTAACGAGAATTTGTTCTAACTTAGATAAAAATATATGCAATGTATGGTAACATAAAGCCAATTTAAAATATGTATCAAAAACATATGAATCAATTTAATCATAAAAGAAGATTCCGAATTCACAACGGTGTAAAAACCGCTTTTTTCCAAATTAAAATAACCGGTTTCCATTATTTCGCAAAAGCAATATCAATGAAGTCCCGATTTAATTTGGAAGTACCGCAGTCGGCATTGAATTTATTTAACTTGTAATAAGATTCCACCCCGTGGACTAGTCGCTTATAAAGGAATTAACTTTGTGATTGTGGAAGGAATAAATTGCCATGATAAGAAAATCCATATTTGAATGAGTTGAAATGTTTGAAAGAGGAACCGATTTCAATCGGTGGCGGGGAATAAAAGGCTGCTGAATAAAAAAAAAATGATTATGAACTTTTTCTCTGTGAGATCTGGAGCTATCTCTCCTCCCCCTTTCTCCCTATCCTTCTCCCTACCACCCTCGCTGGAAGCCTCTCGATTTAAGAAATAACGTTTACCTTTTAATTATTTATGTGCTAGCTCCAATTATTTGCTTAAAATGTAAGATTTTTGATTTTGAAAGTGAATAATGTAATATTAATTTTAAGAAACAGCGATTTAGGATTTCGATTAATTTGTAACTATAAATTAACAACAGCAGTAAATGAGAGTGTTTCAAGCCTACATTTTGGTGTGTAAATTTTTTTTAACCCCTGTGTCCCGTTACGGAGCGAAAATATCAACAGTTATATTTAATTAAAATGATAACAATTTTTTAATAACTTCTATAAATATAGTTTTATTGATATTTTAATTATAGACTAAGGTCAGCAAGCAAATGAGTTCTCTTTTATATTATATAGATTAAAATATTTATTGTAAATGTATAATTTTTAAATAACACCCATGACTTATTGAAGAATCCTGCAGTATGAAGTTTTATAAAATTGGCATGTGATAAATGATTTAAGGAATTATGAAATCGTGAAATATAGACGTCGTACATAATACTGAGCGTCAATTCCGTAGACAAAAGACGCGAATCGGTTTGTCTTTTTCTTTTTCACACTTTGCAGCCCACGCTTGTGTAAGAGTGGGAAGAATGTTTGTCCACACACTCTTAGTCAATCTCCTAATGAAATATGTTCCACAAAAATACCAGAAGTGGACCGCTTCTGTATACTTGGAATAATGAAATATTTTAACAAATCCTCTGGAAAGAATCGACGCTGTATAAATTATCCGTTTATATTGTTTGCACTGGAGAGTGTTTGTATGATATTCGAAGAAATGCCTTTGATATATACTTAGAAAAAGAATTCGATATTTTATATGAGAATCTTATTGTATTGTAAGATATAGGCATTCACTAATAAATTTGTTAGCAAAAAAAAAATAAAATCTGATAAAACCCTCATTTAAAAAAACTTTTGCAATATTTTTAAGTTGGCGTGGCGTTGTTGATATAATATTCAATACATACATGTTTTTGATTTTTTTAAAAAAAAAAAAAAGGAAATGAATAAAGAAAAAAAATAACAACTTTCAAAGAAGATAAAGTTAATTTTTATTGAAAGTTAAAGTACACATAGACCTTTGTATAAACGCACTGCGCTAAAGAAAGCAAACAAGTTAGTAAATAATGTTACTTATTTTTTTAAGTTAATACCGGAAATTTCTTAAAATTTTCTTTCTTAACAAGGATAATTTCGAAATTCCGCAATAAATTTGGAATTTGGTTAGAAAAAAAAAAAAAAAAAAAAACACAGTGAATGGAATTAGCGAATAAAAATGTAAAATATCCGGAGTTTCAGTTACACTTGTGTCTCGGTTTAAATTTATTTATTTGCTGCGGCCGGGCTTGCCTCGCAGACTTGCCTTGCCACCCCTGCCTCCGTTTAGGGCACTTCAGGCCTGACAGCCTTTTTGGTATTTTTTATGGCATGCTTGTGTACAATTTATTATTTATTAAAAAAAAAAATTCACCTCTAAAGGAAGCCCGCCGATTTTTTCAAAAGGTGAAACGTTTTTTAATTGCAATCTTCGGAATCCGCGCGCAACTGAAGTTTATGATATAAGAAAAAAAACTTTTATCTTATTGAAATTTTAATAAAAAAATACATATTTATTATTGCGCTTCATCAAGTAATCTTTAAATGAATTTTTTGTTAAAAGATGTTCAAAGAGAAAAATGTTTTTTAATTGTAATTTTTCGTAATATTCACTCGACTGAAATTATGAGATAGAAAAACTTTTTTTTTTATTCAGCAGAAATATAAAAACTTGATTAAATTTTTGTTCCTTATCGCCAATTGCAATAATTAAAAAAAAAATCCTCCATGAAGGCTATTTTTTTAAAAGTTGAATCTTTTTTATGTCTTTCTCCAAATGGCAATTGTTCTTATAAAAAATATGAATTTCAATATTTAAATAAAAATAAAGTACTAATGCAGAAATTCAGTAATTGTTACAAAAGTAGCATGCTATTTAAATTGAAATCTTTGCAAAATTTACAACACAAGATCAAACAAAAATTTTATCTTTTTGTTAAGAATTTTAATATAACTGATACAAGCGTAATTCTTTTTAAAAACTCCCTTAATTTTTATTAGGTAGGGAGTCTTGACTCCCGACTCGGTTTGTCCAAGTGATGATGTCTAATTTATCAGGTTTTTATAATAAAAAAATAATTATTGAATCAAATATATATTTAAAAAAATGTTTTAGTATTTAATTATAATCAGAGTATTTGATTAAATAGTTATTTTGGTAAAAGTTGCATAATTAATAAGCTTTACAGTGGTAATTCAATGGATTTTATATAAATAATTTATTTTCATACTTGCAATTAATGTATTAATAATTTTGTGAGCCATTTGTGCCTTTTTATAAATAATTACGGACACCAAAAACATTCACTTTTGGGCAGGAAAAAATATTTAAATTTTGGATAAATATGCGACTAAATCACAAAAAAACATAAACCCATGTTTTATCTCTAACCACATATAATTCATATATAAGCTATATTGCTATAAAATCCGTTGTTATAAAATATATCTATACTTGCAGTTTTTTTGTTGTAAAAACCAGTAACGACAAAATCCCCATACAGTGAAACATCAATTATTTATGAAGTATGACAAAAGTAACAAAACACCCTTCAATGATGCATTGCTATTTTATATATAAGTTTTCACTCATTCCTAATGCATAATGTGAACCCAGAGTCACGTCGAGGTTCGACTCTGGCGACAGGGATGCTCCTCCCCTTGCCTACCCGCTCTCCGGGCACAACTTTCCCATCACACAATTCAGATAAGAAATTTTTCTAATGCCACATATTACATAGCGGATATAAATCAAAGTCATATCAAAATATCGAGAGCATTTTGCTCCCCCACATTTGTCGCGGGTCCTCAGATATGAGGCGTTCGGACGTGACTGTAAAAGTGTGTGTAGGACAAAACTTTAGCTCTGGATACCGTTTTCGATAACGGTTTGCAATAAATATTATTTTTCTCTTGCCTTCGGAAATCTGCTGGAGCCATCTTCGACAAAATAACGTGTTGGAGAAAGAGCGTGATCGGAGTGGTTTTGTTTCGGCGGTCGATATTCATATGTCGCCTAGCCCTGAGTGCTTCAAAGTAACTATGCGAAGATAAATGAATTGATTATCGTGGAAGTGTTCCGTTTATTAAATTTGCTGGTTGAGAACTGTACAACATATTTATTTTTTTAATAAGTGTTTTGTCTAAATTATAAAGCATTTTTGACGTAGTGCCACGCTTTTGGTGTTATGTCGCATGTTGATGTTCGGAAGGAATATCATCAAGGGTTAATAATTCATAGTTAAATATTTCCTGTATGAGAACTGAGTGCTCCACGAGACTGAAAAGTGGGAATTCTAAAGAGTTAATTCGGCACAACAGTTAATAACTTACGAAACCTTTAATGTTCAAAAATAAATATTTTGTGTAAAGATGTATTAAAATAAAAAAAACTGGACTAAATATTTAAAAAAATATTTTTGAAATTAATAAATAAATACTAAAAAAATTAAGGAAATAGAATAAAACTGTTACAATATATCTATTGTTACTAGATACTTAGGTTCAAAAAGCAAAGAATATATCCGCCTTGGACCTATTCTATTGAACAATATCTTTTGTTTGTATTTGAGGTTTTTATAAAAATAAAAGTAGAAAAGACACGACGCGAGTGATTGAAACCATCAAAGATATACGTGCCTTTTATTGCAAGAAAGATTATTTTTATGTGGGGAATATTTTTCACTTAGACACTGCCAGTCCACGAACTTATTTATTTCCCCGGTCGCCGAGGACAGATAATAAGTTAGTTGCCCGGTCTGTTTGAAGATTGAGATGCCCGACACTCGCTCTCGCGATATCGCACCCGCCGTTCTATCGGACTTCCTGAAAAAAATGCCAGCCTCCGACCTCCACAGCCTCCCTGCACCCCCACCCCTGCCCTGGCGGGCACCATGCGTCATCAACTCTAGAGTACAGCTCCGGAAATGAACACCTGTCCCGGAAGTTACGGAATGACTGCCCTGAAAGACGGGTCAAGAAACGAGTATAAATAATAAGTGCTAGCTTTAAAAGCGTCTGCTCTAAAATGTTTAATTAAAAATATCTTGACATTTACAGTACTTCGCGACTAGTAACAAGGATTTCCGGCTTGTAATTTAGACAGGGTGTTTCAAAATCTAATAAATTTATATCAATATGTTTCATATGATTTTTTATTGAAACAGAATTATATGATTTTTTATTTTAGATTATTTCTTTTCATAAAATACCATATACCACAAAAATTTGTGTACAGTAAGGTTAAATTATTTTAACATATATGAAAAAAACGCGCTTAACATAAAAAAGTTTTTTTCCTTTCGTATTAGCTTCCAATATTTGTTTGGACTGTGAAAAACTTATTATAAGTGAAAATTTTTCAGAACTTAGTACAATTTAGTTAAAATAATTAGGCCGTTGCTTCCCATTTATTGTTTATATATATAAAAAAATATTTTAGTCTCCATGCGTTATAAATTTACACACACAAGTTTTTAGACAAATTGAAATTAATTATAAAATACAAACAAATTATCATTTTTACTTTTTTGAGACATCTTTAATACTTTACCAACCCACAGAGAACAGGCTATTTTTTTTAGGATCTTTCTGACCTGAATTATACAGAGAAACCTGTAAACATGTTATTGTACATCAGAGCTGTTTCGCATCGTATGAGAGCGTTTCCAAAACGATAAAAAACAACAAATGCAGTATTTGTATCAATACATCATTTCAAGGCACTGCGGATGTATCCATGAAATACCCATGAATGTTTACGCCATGACCCTTGTGAAGCGAAACGCAATTTAGAAATTGCAACTGTCAACTGCATATTTTTGATTGATTGTTTAACTCTGGTGTGAACACGTCGCAGGTTTTTATTTGACGTATCTGAAGAAAGGTTTTATAATAAAATGTTTACTTGTAATATACATCGGCTATTGCGATGTATTTCATTGGCTAATAAATATACTGGATTTTTTAGCTGACAATTTTTATGACAGCGTAAATAATAACGAATATGTTGAATAATTAAAAAAAAAAACATATTTTATTTATTGATTGATTCTATTACTTTATTTAAAAATTTAAATAATATAAATAAAATATATTTATATTGATAAAAGTGTGTTTATGATTTAATACTTGACGTTTTAAAACTATTTAGGTAACTGCAAGTAAATTTATCAAAGTGATGGCTAAGTGCACTGTAGGTTTTTTTATATGAATTTTTAATTGTATAATGTGGTGTAAAAGATTTTAAAAGTTTGCAAAATAATGGTCTCACTATATCTGCTTACAGCAAACAAGGACTTTGATGTTCTCTATAGGAGGGAAAAACTGCATTTTAATAATAACGGTCTTGTATGAGAATTCCTGTAAAATTGCAGTGTGAAGCTTATGTTATTTTAATACAAGATTCTCAAAAACTTTGCATTCCTTCATGATATGAAAATTAATAAAGCATTTATATATACATAGCATCGCATATGTTTGTCCAATTATTCAATCTCTTTAATAAATGTAGCAAGATTTACTTATCAAGGAGATTGAAAAATGCAAGCAATAACTTAAAATGAACATTGTTATAATTAAGTTTCTACGTTCTTCACATTTGTGAATAAATAAAATTTCATCGCAAGTGTGCGTTTATTTTTTTAAATTTTAACTTTTTAAATTGAACTTCCTCCTGAATATTGCAGAAATAATTTGAAGACTGTTAACTGGCTGTTAAATGTATCAACCGACTAATTTGATGACAACTGTCGGCTTAAAGTGGTGCGCTCGTTTATTGTTCATTTCAAGCGTGATTCTATCATCGAAACAATACACAAGTGGATTAAAAAATTTATTTTATGCTTATCATCAATTTGAAAAATTCGATAAATCCAATATAATAAATAGTTTTGACTTCAAAAACCAATTAAAAAGTTTAACTTTAGAAATACAATACTTAAATTTATTGCAGTTCATCACATGAAAAAAAGGTAATTAAAAACATTAGATAGAAAAAAAACCGTTGGTTTTTTTAAATATTGTTTTGTTTTCTTTTTTTGCCTATATTACTTTTATTTAAGTGGTTTTTTGATTCTATTTGGACTCAATTGTAAATAAGTGAAGCAAAAATAAAATACATGCATGAAATGACAATACTTTTTACAAATATTTAATGTCTTTGTATCAGTCAAAAGTGTAGATTAAGTGATATCAAATGTAAATTTATTTGTTTTATTAGGTATTTAGGATAATTGTATCAAGTTAAAATAATTACGATAAAAGATATTGTAACAAAAATTTTTGACTTATTCACCCTTTATGTAGATTTAAATTTATTTATTGACAAGAACGGAATAACAGTTGAACAAACTAAATATTTAATATTTTAATTATTTAAATCTACAAATGTATCTGAAGAAGTCTGATATTAGGGGATTGGTGGTTTTTTTATATTCTCTTTGTGTATCATTTTAAAAGTCGCGACGAGAATTTAATTTGATATAAATCGTATTAATCTTACTCAGCGACGGTACTTTACATAAAATATTTTGATTTATTAAAGTTGATTCCGCTAATACTCGGTGAGTGGCTTTATCAAATTAGGGAGCCTATAAACTTTATGAAGAAAATATATAAGTTTGTTAACCTTTACTAATTTTAAATTCCGAGAAGCATTTGCAAATATTATCTGAGTCTCTTGGCGTTTATACAGTTTAGTTTTGTTTAGGCTTTTCCACTATAATGATACTGAATGAATCTCTAGTTAATTCTTGTTTAAATTTCAAATCATGATAATTGGCCAGTTTACAGCAGGTTTTAATCTATTTTGTCTATAACTTTTTTTAATTTTAATTTATAACATAACTATGAATCTCACATTATTGAGGTATTTATAAAATAAAGTCATGAATATAATTGTGACAAAACACTTGTAGATTATTGTATCATGTCTTTCAGCGAGTTTTTGATGTTTATTATATTTTTTTCAGCATCTAATCGTTTTTTTTTATAAGTATAAATCAAAATAAAATGGAAAATAAGTTTTCTAAAAGGCAGACTATTAATTCATGCTTTAAAGATTTTCAGTTTTATCCCCGTCTTTACAAGAGATTTTCAGATTGGTACATAATATTACGAAACATGAGGTAACATAAAATTTTTAATTGACACAGCATGCTCCTAAATAAAATGTTTACTAAAGAATATTATTAATAATTAATATTAAATATTAAAAGCATATATTCTCATCAGAATTGTTATAAATTGTCGGCTTTTCAAATTTTACAAATTCATATTAGAGACTTTTCGAAACTTAACATTTGTCTTCTAGGTGATGTTTCTACGAAATAAGTTTGTTTTTATATTGTTCTTTAAACCTTATACAAGTACTTATAATATACTTGCTCTTTGTAAATTGTTACAAGAGGAACATAAATTATACATAAAGTTAAGGTTAAATTAAAACTTACTGTTCAGTTTATGTGAATTGTGATGGATTGATTAATTGTGCCCGAAGTAAATTTTAAGTACCAAAGTTGAAATATAATTTGATTGACATTTTATATAAATATTACCTTTTGGAAAAATACAACCATACTACCAAATAAACTAAACTATAAAACTTTTCGCTCCCGAAAAGTTAGTCATTACTTCTTGAGGACTTATATCTCAAAACTTATGACATGTAAAAATTCCCAAACACTGAAATACGCTTTTACCACAAGTCTGATTGTTCCGAGATGTTTTTGAAGTTTTATCAAAGACACTAACTTATCAACGATACGAATTCGCAAGAAAAAAATATTCCTAAGCATGCCGAAGCAACTGTATTGAATTTATTTCACTACTTAAGAAGAGTGATTTATTGTCGAATGACTCTGTAAATCATGGCACGGATCTGCAGAAAAATATTCTTTTACTTTATGTGTCAAACATGAAGCATATTATGTTAACACAGAAAAAACAAACTTATTTTTATGAAAAAATATTTTTTAATTTTTATTTGTACATCCATGATACAAAGATAAATATATAAATATTCATATATATGTGCAAAATTAGCAAATATCATCAAATTTGATACTTGGTGAAAGTAAATCGAAAAGCATTATTTACAAATATATATTTTTGGGTGATTCGCAATGTTTTATTACATTTTTTTATTTTCGTTGTGATTTATATTTATCATAATCTCACGAAAGAAAGCATTCGATTATACTTGATAATTAAACCGTTTATTCTTAAAATCGAGACATCTTGATTTTAAGAATAACTGTCAATTTTCAACCGTCAAATAACGATCGGCATAAATTGATCGCAATTTATTTTTATATAAAAATATTGGTGGTTATCGATGCAAATAAATAATATGCCTTTCAATATATATCTGACCTTTTTTAGGAAGCTCGACAATAATTTCGTTTATTTTGAGGTCTGTTATCTCGTTCTGTAGGGTTCAGATGAACAAGTTTTTTGTCAGGACTCGGAAGGATCATGTTGTTTGTCTTGGTGGCTGGTGATATATTGTTTTTGTGCGTGAGATTTTACCGTTCGATTTTGATGTATAAATATGTCGTTTATCATAAGAACGAGAGGAACGCTTAATAAGTTTTAATGGAATAGTTTATGGTATCGTAAATTTGGTGTACGTTTATGCTGTCCGTTCCCGGTGATATATGAGACACAACAAATGCATGCGTGGCTTCGTGTCGGGCGTACTGAAATATTCATTTTTACAAATGTTGAACTATTTAAAAACTATTGATGCAACGCATTTACATATAGACACATCGAAAGACAATATAATCATGTAAACTTGTGTGAACCGTGTATTTTAACTATGGAATTTGTACAATGAGGCTATATGGATACCTATCGCGTATTTTGCTGATAGGAAAAATGCTGTGAATTTTGATTGTACATCGTAATTCTTTGTCATAATTTGTACCTTTGGCGTGAGCTCAGCGTTATCCTGTCCTAAAAAATTGAATAGAGTGCACTGTCTACTACATTTAATGAACCATGTACCATATTTATATATTGCAATTTAAAAAAAGCACTAAAAACCAGAAAAATAATTTTTATTTGATGCATCGGAACTTATTCACAATATCGAAAACAAAATTATAAAGTATTGATAATATTACGCAAAACTATTTTAAAATTGAATTACCGTCTATTTGCACATGAATTGTTCACATTTTTACTTGGAAAAGTAATATTATCGCTGACCCAAATCTTCAAGGAAAGATAATAATAAATCAAAAGAAAAGACAAGAGAAAATAAAACACAACAATAAAATTCTACTTGTTGTCAAATTGTTAAAGTACGTTGAAATACAAAAAAGTATCTTAATATTTTTTCTCTGCTTTATACACCGAGGGAAATTATTTATTCACACAAAGAAAGTCTAAATTATCCCGAACTAGGGTTGGCATTAACATCTTACGGTTTTACGTTTCATGTCGTTTATAAGAACTTTCCACCCTCGAGATACAAAGCAGACTTTAGCTATATATTCCTAAAATACTATTGTCATGCGTGTCTTAAAAATACAGCTTGACCTAATTTTGAAATATTTTTTTCAGAGAACATCCATATCGGACAATCCAAACCACAATACATTGAAAAAGTAAGAGACCGCAAGCGAGTTATTATGGGTTATCTTGACTAATTTTTAAACCATGCAAAATCAATAAAAAGTTATAATTAAACCTCGTGACAGTGTCTATATGTGCAGCAAAAAGAGTCCACGAAGAAATGAACTTTTGTAGTATGTATAAATCAAATCTGCAGAGTAGTGTGAATGTGTTTTCAATGCTCATGTACTCCCATTCAAAGCCGTTAATAAAACGACATAATACAGATTAAATCTTCGCTCCAATATTAAAGGTGCATGAAGATTTGTAGGCTTTCTCTGCTCTCGAGTAGCGTTCGGGGGAAGTTTGCTCGGCGAAGGGACCGAGCTCACCGCAGACAATGTATCAAAAATTTCATTTCCTATGAAACGCCCTTTTGGCTGAAAAACGCGCACTGATCGCCACTTTGCCGTTAAAAAAAATGAACAACGAGAAGAGATTTTCATTTTCCATGCCTCCAGATTGATTATTTGAGCATAAAAGGTTGTTTGTTTTCGTAAGCGGCGAGAGCGTAAAACCCAGTGAGACCGAGAGAGAAATAACATTCCCATGTTGCTCTGTTGTTGTTTTAAAACACATGTCTATTTTTTTAGTATATTTATACACATATTAATAAATTGTTTCAGGAGGCATAAAAATAAAACTATTTATTGAATAAAACTCAAAGCAGTGTGTTCGTAGGTTTCGGCAGCCGTTGTTGTTTGGTTTACTTTGTTTCGATCCCAGTACTGAAGCCTTCTTCGGAAAAATCCCTGAAAATATCATATTCGATAGATTTACATTTTCAATCCATACAGCCTTTTGGCCTCACCACCTCTCCAAAATATGATATCCAGTAGGTTTTCGTTAAAATAATTATGTTATCCCTTGTGGCAAGACGGCCTTGTTTTTTTAAACCTAAACATGCTATCTTATCATATACTCATATTTTTATTTTTAATCATTTTCATTTTTTAAGCAAAACTATGAGACAACATTTATTTGATTACCTATTTGGGTGAAGACAAGGTTGAACAAGAATATGATAAAATGGTAAATAATTTTGTCATACATGATAAATTGATATTAATATTTTTTTAAAGTTAGTATTTATGTGGAAAGACAGTGGATACGGCGCACATATTTTAAAATGTTAATATTTTTTCATTGACATGTTCAATGATAGATAGCCTTAAAACTTTTTTATAAGGTTGTGATACTTTCAGATAAATTATAAATTCATTATTTATGGCTATACTTTTCATTACGAATCGGATGTTTGGATTTCATTGAACAAGTATGGTTTAAAAAAGAGCATTTAAAATTTTTTAAAATCTATGATATTAAATGATTATGTCTTTGGAAAACCCCTAGGATTTGAAAAGTTCTACTATTTTTAACAGTTAACCTTCAGATAAACAATTTAAATAATTTATGGTGATACTTATCATCACAAAATGGATTCCCAATGCACCGGGCTGTATTTTCCCTGATATACGATATCGATTGGAAATTATCACCGCTTAAATCTTTCAGTTTGACTGTTTTATGAGCCCGGCTACTTTATAAACAGACTTTTGACTGCGGCAGTCGACTATATAGACAGGTATCAAAATATAATTAGTATTTTTAGAAACCTGGTGCCATGTTCTAATGTTAAGTTCGATTGTAAAGAACGCAATCAAAAAAATAAAAACGTTTAATAAACACGAGACCAATCATAACAACAAAACGGAATTAAAAAGTTAAGTCATTAAAATAAAAAAATAATTTGCTAACGACTTAAATAAATATTTTTTTACTTTTGATTAAAAAGTTAATTTATTTGGTGAAATCGTAATAAAGACTTTAGTTGTTAACTTTCGACGAAATTGGAAAATATAAATTATCATTATAATAAATTACAGAATAATAAAAAAATTCTAGCTTAATTTTGATAGCTCAACACATTTAGTTATATAACTGTGGAATCAAAAGTGAAATCCTAAAAAAACTTAATTAATTTGACTGTGAACATAAAAGAAATACTGGCCGCAGCAGAAAATTTAATTATTCAAAATGATTAAAAATATCTTCTGAAAATTACTATGCCTGTGGTTTACTGCTATAATTTAATAAGAAGCAATATCACTCTGTGGTAACAATTTATGATCCTTTATTTAACTTAAACTCAAACACGACAGCATGACATTTCAATTTCCCTCCCCAAACAAATTTCAAACAATCTTTTGTTTATTTTGAAACCATAGAAAATACTGCTACATTGTTATTTTTCAAATATTCTTCATTTATAAGTACCTTTTGAATGTTTTAGCCGAAATTGACTCACTATATCTTTACTCTCGACCATGGCTTTTGAAATAAACCTGAATATTTATTACAATCATAGTTTACATTTAAAATATAACACAAAACATATCAAAGTGATCTGCATGTGGAATGACACAAGCTGCAATTGAACGAATGATTATAACGTTAGTATTTATATCGTTTAACCTTTTCCGGTTATTTCAACAATTTTGTTGATAAAAGCTATATAAACGATATATCAACCGGTCAATTGTCGATCATATTATTCCGTAAGTGGACTGTATTAGTCCAAATAGAAAATGTGCAAAGATTAAGAGACATTTTGTGGAAAGATAGAATGTTTTTTTTTATTAAACTGAAAGAAAAAAATGTTGAAATTCTACTCTTGATCCAGTGTGTCCCAGTTCGATCCTCGTTCTGGCAGGGAATACAGAGCTGATGGTATTGGGCTCTCGCACGGCTGAGTTTCACAGAAACCAGTTTGAATTGGCATTGCATGTATTGCATTAAAAAAAACTATGCCTAAAAACAAACTGCATAAAAAGTTAACCGGTGAAATCCGATCGTATATGGTTTTGACTATCTGGTCTATGTTAATATGCTCATCGTCAACGTTGCTTAGCAAACAGACCTGAAATGAACAGCGATTATTTCGGGGGTTTATTTGTTTGCATAGGTGATGCAGGATCATGACTACGTGGATCGATATATACATTAATAAATTAAATCTTTGTAGAATAATTGGTTTTGAAAATTTGTATATTATGTCATATTTGTGTCAGGTAAGCTTAATTTTTAAGGTTAGAGAATCAGGCTAGGAATCGGTTCACTTCCCGTTTTCCTGAAACCGGTAACAATAGATGAAATCTTAGTTTGACTTCAAACGCTTTCGATCTGAATTAGTTTTGCGCTCGAACCGGTTCGAATTCAACTTATATCTCGTATTCATGAGATATGGCACCGGTGGTATCTCGAAATCCTCGGAACTTTGCCTTGTCTTTAGGCAAGATTTGTGTATGTTCATAAAAAATATAAGCATAAAATATGTGACAACATTAAAATGTTTCAATCGATTCTTAACTGACATTAAAAAAAAAATTCGAATTAGAAATGAATCTTCTAGAGATTATTTTGTTTTAATTATACAATCAGAAAAAAAATCATTCCCAGTTTTTTTATGTAAATACTTAAATTAATATTTTTCATTCATACTAAAAGCATCGATTAAGTTCTTGCTCTGTAACATATATTAGTAATGAAAGCGATGCTTGTGCATCTAATTACTTTGGGTTTCCTGAAAAATAATATCAATATTAAGATTACGCTATAAGGCTATATTTGCTAATAGTTTTTTTGGAACAGATATGAAAATTATAAACTTCATTTTCACGTCGACACATAGAGTTTTGATAACGAGAACAACAATAAAGGGTTGAAAATATTGATATATATTTTAATAATCGCAGTTCATTAAATATGAAAAAAGATACATCAAAGATGACTTTTAATTTAAAATAAAAGGGCGTGTACGTAGTTTTTTTGTCCACCAACTTCTCTTTAGAATCAAAACTCTTTTTTCCCAGAGTAGTGCTAGTTAGTTCTGTATAAATATGCGCAAATAGCTCGAAAGTACGTTTACAAGTCAGAGTCTCTGAGCTCGCTAGTTACCTCTAGACGTTGGCGAGATCATAAAAACAAAAAATAATCATAATTAGTTTCACGTGCGCCGTGAGGGTAGCTACCCCCTTGTAGAGCTGGTATTGTTTATTTTCATGAAAAAACGCTCTTGCTCATTTTAATATGTTTTGAAATATTTTTTTACGTTTTAATTTCATTTTATGTAAATACTCACCAAAGAGCACAAAAGAATATGAAACAACGTAAACACCATTACATTTTAAAGAAAACATAGAATTCACATTAATGCGCTTGTTTTCGGTCACTGGCCTTGACCAGGGAGAATGGAGGCTGTGGGGGTGGATGCGTGGGTTTATCAGATCCATAAAAGGTTTTTTTTATTTTAAACTGCCTTCACACGCTGCAATACAACTGACAAGTGAACGGTGATTCATTTATAGCGAAATGGTTGTTTTTTTTTAAGTAAACATCACAAAGTACATCACCTACGATATGAAAGCATGGCATATGTAGATAGCGTTAAAAATATAAAAATATTTTTAAATCAATTATGAGATGTAACATACGCTGCATAATATTTATAAAACTTTAAGCATATAGACGAAGAAACTTTTTCTAGACTCACTGATCAAAATTGAATACAAATGTTTTATAAAAATACACTTTGAATCTACTAAAGGTTATTCATTTAAAGAATTTTATTAAATTTATCCATTTGTGTTTTAGTGTTTATGTTTTAGATAAGTAAAATAGTTTAAGGATTCGCAAACTATACTTTCTTACACATGTTGTACTGTTAAATAAATAAAAAAAAACTTAATTTATATGCTTATATAATACAAAGTTTGATATTCTCTTCTTTAAAGTGCACAGTTTCATATAAGAAATTGACAATCTAAGCATTCAACAGAACCACCAGACTAAAATACTTTGAACAACCAAAGAATAAAGTCATCTCGTGTTGTCAACTTGAGCTGGAAGGTAGTTTTTAAGCCCGCCTGTGTGTATTTTCATTACCCTTGCAAGAAAAGAGTAATAACAGACCGCATTTCTTATCTCTTAGCCCCGGGCCTGCACAGAAGCGAACTTTGATCTTCTCATTTAGTTGCTGCAAGAATATTCATAACTCTAGTAAAATGCACACTTTGAATATTCACTTTGAAGTGTTTATTACAAATGGTCGTTATTTTATTATTTCCGTTGTTCAGAAGAAAAGCAACCACGAAGACTTTACATCAAGTCGTTTAGAAAATATTTTTATTAAAAGATATTACTTACGAGAACTAACAACCGATTTTCAATAAGCCAATATAATATCTTGTTTTGGGTTTTTTGAAAGTAAAGGCTAGCTAACTAGCTACTTTTCAGTGGTCAATTGTGTCGCTTACAGCTGAAAACCCTCAAAAATGTATAGTTTTATAAATATTGTATATCTACGAAATTAAATAAAAATAACATTTCATGCTGTCTACTATTTTTCTTATAAATATAAAAAAATCACGGAAAACCAATACCGGAGAGAGTATTATAACTAGACAACAACTTATTTTAAGCATAATAAGACGTATTTAAAGAGCTTATTGTTTTTAGTGTCATATTCGGTTTGAAAAGCCAACTAAGTTAACTAAGCCGACTAACCATAGAATACTTCGGCGGTAAACTTTTTCCGATATTAAAAAGTAGCATTTAAGTTAGCGACGGAATGGCAGCTGGTTAAAAAGTATTAAGTAGCGCAAACACTAAATGTTGCTAATCGAGGTGCGAGGGGTGAAACATCCACCCATTCTACCCCCTTCCACAAGAAGACGGGTAAAGTTGTGCTAATACTATAAGCGCGTCATCTCGCATATTATGAAATTTCAAGCTTTGCCCTGGTCTGTATTTAGCTTATGGACTATACGTACGCCTCCGTGCGTTTTCATGGAAAATTTTCTTATACAATCAATAAAATCTCACAATATATATTTTTAAACGTTTTTTTTTTAATCGCACTGCACGCAGAATGTTTCATAAGTATTAAAAAAATACTGAAAATTACTAAGAATTAATTAAATATAAAAATTTATTCGTTGAAAGCACAGTATATAAATAACAGGGTTGCTGAATGTAATATTACATGCATTTAAAATGTCTTCTTTTCATTAGATAACTGAACACTTCCATTCCACCTTGAAGTATATATTTAAAATAAAAGTACTATTGTGATTTTTCTATATATATTTATTTCAATAATAATGTATAAATATGAAGAAAATAAAAATTAATCCTAAGGTCGATTTCAAGGATAAATTTGAATTTTTGTTAATTATTGTTATGTTCTGTCGTATAGTGAGCACGAGTACATAATCGTGTGCTTAAATTTCGACATATAATAGTAAGTGAGAGGAAGGTGGTCATTGACGTGGTTCGAAAGGGGTTGAAGAGGTTAGGTTAGGTTAGGTTAGGTTAGGTAGGTTAGCTAGATTAGAAGCAAAATATGTAAATAACCGGGTTGCTGAATGTAATATTACATGCATTTAAAATGTCTTCTTTTCATTAGATAACTGAACACTTCCATTCCACCTTGAAGTATATATTTAAAATAAAAGTACTATTGTGATTTTTTTATATATATTTATTTCAATAATAATGTATAAATATGAAGAAAAAAAAAACTAATCCTAAGGTCGATTTCAAGGATAAATTTGAATTATTGTATAGTGAGCATGAGTGTTCACGTTCACAATCGTGTGTTTACATTTCGACATATAATAGTAAGTGAGAGGAAGGTGGTCATTGACGTGGTTCGAAGGGGGTGGAAGAGGTTGGGGTGGAAGGTGAGGGTGCTCGCTCCCTGCTTGTCGGCTCCGTCGACCACGCGGACCTGGTCAGCTATTTGAAAAGTCTAATTGCGTTGCGGTCATCATACTGCTGCTCAGAACTATTATATAAATTGTTCTCGGGAATCTGAAAGTTTAATACCCTCCATTAGTTACCTAATTCATACATCACTAATAATAAGGTAACTAACGAACTAAAACCTAATAAAAAGGATTATTCTAATTTATAACCAAAACAGCAGTTTTTCAGCAAGTACAGTTTGTTGTATGCAATATCATTAATTTTTATAACATTTTTGTATTAGGTGTACAATTAGGTTTTAAAGGATTTTCAAGAGATGACGTTACTAGTATTAAATCGAAATGGACATTGTTGCAACTAACTTCATTTTATAACTCCATCATTAGGCTTTCTTTTTCATTATGTGTCATTTCGCTGAAGTGGAAACAACTTAGTTTTTTTGTGCTCCGAATATGTCAACTTTTGTGCCAACAAAACAAAACTTTTCTGCTTGTGCATAGAATGCTGTAAGAAGCTTACGGGGAACATGCTTAGTCAATTTCCACGTGTGAATTTTGGTATTAACGTTTTAGAAGTGGTGATTTTAATACCAATAACAAAAAGCGCGAAGGGCGGCCAGAAAAGTTTGAGGATGCCAAATTGGAGGCTACACTGGATGAAGACTTGTGCCAAACGCGAGAAAAACTCGCTCAACAAGCTATATCCGTTTGCTTAAAATCCATCGGAATGGTCCAAACGGTAGGATATTAGGTGCCGTATGAATTGAAGACGGGAGACGTCGAACGCCGTTTTTTTACTTGTGAACAGCTGCTCCAATGGTAAAAAACAAAGGGTTTTGTGCATCAGACATTGCTCCTTCCGACAACCATTTGATTTCGTCGATGACGCAGACTCTTGAGGGTCGGCACTTCCGCTCTTTTGAAGATGTCCAAAATTGGATCGATTCATGGGTTGCATCAAAAGACACATCGTTTTTTTGAGATGGTATCCAAAAATTGCCAGAAAAATGGGAAAAAGTAGTGGCCACAATGTTTTCACATTAAATCGTCAAACTTGAAAAAAAATCCTTGAAAACTTATTTGTACAGCTAATATATGCTGATGAACGATGAACGTCGCCCGCACTCTGACTTTGCCCCAATCTTCTTTGGGTTTATGTTATCATTAAATGAACTCGTGCCAATAATCATCACTCACAGGCCGAAAGCAAAACAACAGCTTGTGGCCACATTTGCTTGTTTCGCTTTCCGTGGCACGATTGCAATATTACCTAGAAATAAATACGCAGTCAATAGCGATAAAAAAATATACGGTCCCCGCCCACTCCGCCTTTACTTTCAATCCGTGGGGCGGTGACCGGGACCATCCCGCATGGCCATGTAACGAAAATTTACTAGTATTGTCGGTATAAATAACTCGACTGCGACCAAACCTAACCCACACCCTAGGGGAATTTTTGTGACGTCTCGCGGCTAGGTTAATCCCACCATCGACAATGTGGAAGAATTGGAAATTTATAAAATAGCTTAGTGAGTGTGTAAAAGAAAAAAAAAATTTGAAGCCTTACAGGGTACATAGTTTGGGGTTTGTAAATTGATTAAGGGGTTTGTAAATTATTTGATGTCCATATCTGTTCAGGAGCCAATGGTTTGTATTCGAGCCCCGAAAATTAAACGAAAATGAAATTATATATCAATGCGTATTTGTGAACAAGCAAAAAAATGTTTTTTATTTTTTATCTTATTATGAAAACATATTCAACGGAGTATAAATGATTGATACATTGGCTGTTCGTTATATCTTTGGTATGTTATCGAGAAGTGGGTAGCTTTGATTTAAAATGTGGTTTATATATTGTATAAATATAATTCTTGGTATTGTTTGCGTACACTTCTCGGCAATATTTACTGTAACTTTCTCGTTCACTGAGTAACATTCTCATTTTTTTATTTTTAAATTAAAATACAATTTGTATATTGTTAAAGACAGAGTATTCTTAATAAAATATACTGTATTTTACATTTTTTAGTTCAAGTGGTTTTTTTTATTGTTAAACGAATAGTACATTTAAAAATATGTTTCCGCATATTTTCTTAGTTTATTTCAAATGTCAATCAAAGCCAACATTTCACTTTCACTTTTACTGTTCAAAACGGTTTATTTAAATGTGTTTCGTTTAAATAACTGTTTGTTTTGAGTGATGTGTTCATGGAGCTAATTTAATAAACTGAAAAAATACTCGGCCCACAAAAATATATCACATACTTATTTATTATTTGTTTATTTATCCATTCATTTTACTACTATTTTTTTAAAATTTTTAATGAATTAAAACTATTTAACAAATAATTTAATTGAGATGCAGTGCCTGTGAAATTATTATATTTATGAATCGATTACTATAATATTGTACCAGCTGTTTTTATTTCATTGAAATAATTGTCATCTTTGGGAATATTATTTTAGTCTATTTTTTTGTTGTTTTACCTTTATTTCATAATTGTCATACACGAAAATAAGTATCTTTGCCGATGCGAATTTTGAGCCATTTTGAAAAAATAAAAAATAATTGTAATTTTTTATATAATGTGTGAATTTATATTCTACCACAAGTTTCAAAAATCTAATAAGTCTGTGACGTGGAAGGTGGCTGGTAGGTGGTAATAATAAATATGCATAATTTTATATACAATTTCCAGTAAACTTTCATGTACAGTCTTGCTAAATGGATTTATTTTGAGAGAGGAGGTGTGATGTGAGACCGTAAGAGGTGTGGAGAGGGGAAGAAGAGAACACAAGAGTCGTTAAGTTGAAAAATCAGCTATCAAAATTTTTAATTAAAATAAAATTAATAGTGTATTTAAAATTAAAAATATCAAAGTAAATTAAAAAGTACTTGAAGATCTAGTAAAAAATATTTTATGCGATTATTAAAGGCAAAGGAGTATTTTTAGAGTGGGTTTCGCAACTTGAAAACTCACATAGACTTCGTGGGGACCTCGAGAATGAGTCTTGTGTGAGTATTAGATTTAACTTTCCCGAGCCAAGTGCATGACGTAACATTAGAAGGCAAATTCTTAGAACACTTGCTTAACTCTTTTAAATGCTTGCGACAAAAAAGTTTAAAGTTGAATAACGCTTAAAAAGTTCAATTGATTGTTTTATTGAAATTTAGAGATCGTATACAAAAGTTGGAGTATCAAAATATACCTCATTTGAGAAAAACGTACTTTATTTTAACTTTAGAACGAACATCTTATAAAGGTGCTTTCTACAATTTTAACTACATATTTAGAGAAAATAAATCAAAATTGGTTAACAACAGAGGATACTTTTCGCTAAATACCATTTGGTTGTATACTTTAATAACAGGGATCATCTCAACTCGTCTTTAGTGGGGTTTATTACTGATTAAAAATAAGATGAGTTTGAAAAATATTATTTTGAAATATCAAGTTGTGAGAAAAGCAATTATTAATTTTAAAAATATTTTTTTTTGCTCAATTTTATGTTTAACAAACCGTAATATTACTTTTTGGTAGGAATAATAAATATTTTCAAATAATTGATTAAAGTTTTTTACCTTGGTATTTTTGTAGCTCATTAAAATACTTATAATAAAAAAATGGTTCTTAATATTTAGGTACCTGGAGAAATAAAAAGACAAAGAAAAATGGGTGGGCACATTAAACACCTATCATTTACCTCGACGATAATTATTGTTTTGAATGGGAGATTTTTGAAAAGCTCTGTTCATTTCTATAGGTCGTTAAATATTGAGTTGGAACAAAGAAAACCGAGGATATGACTATCATGGCCTGAATAGTTTTCCGGTGAGTGGGAAGTTCCGCTTTTAAACGAACTTATGAGAAATGACTCCCAAAAAAATTGCTCAAGAAAAAAAACTGTACTCCTTAAGATTATTCTTGGTTCTAGGGATTATTTCCCGTTTTTTGTTTTTTCTTAAATTGTTATGAAATTAAATATTTTTTTTAACATTCAGTTTTCAAATAAACTATTTAACCTCGCTTGAATCTAAATGCTATTTGACAATGATAATGATAATAAACAATGCATTTTATTTAGTGTTATTCCGACTTGTTTGTGTGTTTTGACTTGACTTGACCAATCGAAGATTCCTTATGATTAAATGCAAAATAAGGAATATGGCTGGACGGTGTAACGCAAAAGCGACGTTTTTTGGGAGTGAAAAGCTGGAGGATAACAGTGCTGAGCAGGAACAGGAAGTATATTGTCTTGGCCAATGTTGATAAATAAATAAAGTAGTCACGCACTGGATACATGGAAATGTGATAGAGTCATAAACATTGTTTTTGAAAATTTATTTATTTTTTAAATAAATTTAAAAAAACTTGTCAGCATTTTGATGCTTCGATTGCAAATATCCAAAAAGATAGCACTATCATTTAAATAAAGATTTACCACAAGCGAAGTTCTTTGCATTCCTAGCTTCCTTGCGATCTCACAGCTCATTAAAATCCGGATCGGCCAAAAAACAGAGAGCGCCATAGACGGCGCTTTGAATGGCACCAATTGGTTCGTCGCTTTGTTGGGTGAGTCCAAATTAGAGCTCGGGACCGAAGACGGGGCCCCCAGAGGTCGTCCGTCTACAAAGGGGTAGGTAATTAGATATATAGTACTATTAGCAGAGACTGCGGCCTTGCAGCAGGAGGGGATGCGAGTGGAGTTATAGGGATGCATTAGAAACTGCGGCGGTCGGTGATTGCCCGTCTCACGCCGTGTAAACTTTAGGGCCCCCGTGAAAATGAGGCTGCTTGATGAACTGTTGATATTTAAATTTTATTTCATTGGGTTTGTGGTAACTGAAAGGCGTTTGGGGGTTCAAATATGGCGCCCAGGGTTGCGGAGAGATAGCAATGTGTTCTGTTGGCAGTGGCTTGAACCCCGTGGTTTGGGCATCGTGATATTACTTGCGAAAGTATAATACTTGCGTGTTTGTTTAAATATATATATATATAGTATTATTTTGATGTCAACCACGGCTGCTTGTTACTAAACTAAATAAATTAAATAGAAGCATAGCTATGCATTTAATTATTGCAATTAGTATCGAAGCTTATTTAATTTATATCATAGATAATTACTTCATAAATCTCGCGAAAGTGTATTAGTATTTATTTACATGGATTGTAATTAATAAATGGCTGAATTAAAATTTATATAATTGAATCTCATAACTTAATACATTAATATTATTATTATGAATTTGTAATTTCAATTTGATGTAAAATATAAATAGATACAGGTGTTGCAAACTTACAAACGAGATCATAATTTTCAAAGTTTTGTATAAAGTCGAAGTTCTTTGTTGAGTTTCGTAACTGTGAAAGTTCTGTAAATATGAGAAGAAATATATGAATTCCCCAGAGAATGCAGCATCTCGGTCTACCACTGCGACAGCAACTAATCAAGTCAGGTGTCTAGTTAATTTGGAGGCATGCAAAGCAACGCGTTGAATTATTGTTTTGTAAATGCTTTCCTTAAAATTTACACAAAAGCAATTTAAAGGACACAGTGAGCCTTTGGCTTAATTCAACTGTCGGGTGCAATTTGGCTTTAATGTGATTGAATGCGTTTATTTCACCATTCAAAAATAAAAAGAAAACAACCACTCTAGAATGTAAATAAAGTCCGAGACACTAACCGGGAACCCTCTCATACCGACATAATATTATCTAACCACTGTAGGTCCCCCGAAATACGAAAGCCGCAGGATAACGTTAATCCTGCGATTCTTTGGGTGATCTCTTGACATCTTCTTATCTGCGGGATGCCATTACAGGGAGTAATTTTCGTCCTTTCTTGGTTCATAACCCTTACAATATTATAAAGCCACTATTAGTTTCTTTCGTGGAAGGGCCCGCACAGATGGCCGGCTCTATGGGTCACTCGGGAGAAATAATTCTGAAACAAATTACTATTAAGAATACTAGCCGCCTAGAAATGTGAATACTCTATAACTTGAAAATATATTGTGTATATATGCGCACTTCAGGATGGTATCCTTCCTTTATAGCCAGGATAAATAGGATCACTTTGAGAGCGGAATTGATTGATGTATGTATAGAAAGATAGGCAATTTATCAATAGAAGATTGGATTGGCGCTTATCTGATAATCATCTATCTTGTTTGTCCCGCTATCCAGATATTGTTATCCAACTAGAATATACTCAAAACACACAAACGATTTTTCGATTATCAGATTATCATATCACTTGCTGTAGTATACATTTGCTGTGCAAGTTATTCATTGAACATTGTTCAAATACTTCGGATTGGAAATGTGTGCAATTAGACGACGCAATCTTTGAAAGCCCAGAATAAATACAGCTGAAGCATTCGGACCCCACGGCGCACAGCCCCGCAGAGCAGTCCATAAACGTGCCTGTAGGAATTAAGGGCGCAGCAAGAGTTGTCTAACAAAGCCTGATTACAATGGGTTGTTTTACAGTGTAGCGCAGCGTATAACACTTTGATGTTATTTAGTCACAATTTACACTGTCGCTTGTTGACTATTACGCCGTCGTACTGGCGATTACTGAAGACCGTCGCGGGCGTTTACTCGACGGAGGCTTCCTCGGATGGCTCGCGTCGGCGGAGCTGGCCGGGGACTCTCCCCGGTAATTAATTCGTCCGAAAAACTAAGGCGGAATGGCGGACCTCCGGCTAGGTGGACGTTTGCAGGACCCCAAATTAAAACATACCGTTAAGGGCGGGCCTAAGTGCGTTGTTTTGCGCAGAGCCCTGATCTCTCCAAAGCGGAATGGTTACAGTGTGATAATTGTCACTGTTTCTCGGTTGGCTTTGTAACCGCTGTAAAATTTATTTTTAACTCTGTTCAAATAAACAAAGAAAACTACGTAGCCTAGAACGATCAGGGGTCTAAGTCCCGTACTCGAGTTTTTTTTTTTTATCATTTTCCGGTCCGTTTAGCGATAAATCGACTGCACCAGTCAAAAAAAATTTAATGCAAAAAGTTAGGTGCATCCCTTCTTCCGAATAAAATACTTTTAATATGATAAATA
The DNA here is from genome assembly GCA_022113835.1 of Atopsyche davidsoni. Taxonomy (NCBI): domain Eukaryota; kingdom Metazoa; phylum Arthropoda; class Insecta; order Trichoptera; family Hydrobiosidae; genus Atopsyche; species Atopsyche davidsoni. The sequence goes on from JAILWY010000010.1 coordinate 2,712,708, forward strand.
TGTGTTTATCCGATTCGTCCTAAACATTTAAAAGTCTTTTTTTCAATTGGAATTAAAATATTAAATATATACCCTGTGCAATTTATTATTATAAAAATTAGAAAAAAAAAATCTTTAACAAACTTTGGTTTTGAAAAGTCGTCATTTTATACAATTTTTCAACATCTTCAAGATTTTATTTTACCCTAAAAATGGACGTTATTTAAATAAAAAAAAATAGATACTTATAATTTATAGTTTTTATAATACTCTATAAAAAAATCAATTTTTGATATAGAAAAATAAAGTGACAATTAAATTAATCAAATGACACGATTTTGTCAGGTAAAACGGTCCTTTTTTTGTGGCAGACGGGGGATGGACACCAAACAAGGTAAGTAGCAAGACCCTTAAGCATCGCGATTAATGTGCATTTTAAAACCTCATCGTAGTTTTGATGGTTTGGTTTGACCAAAGGGATATTGTTTATTTACGTGCATTTAACCAGGAAAATGATTATTTTTGATTGTACTAATTTTTTAACAAAATAGCATGGTTATCGTCTCTTCGTTTATAAAGTAGCTTCTATTGTTTCTACTTGTTTTGCAATTGATAGATAAGTGTAAAAACTGACCTTTTGATAAGATATATATTTAGTTTAAGGCGTACTTTAGAATTTCCCAGTCTCCAAATGCAAGGTGAACGAGCTGTAGTTGCTTTATTTTTTGTTGTCAATTCTTAGGGCTCGCGGGGAAAGCGGCTTGTTATTTATATTGTCGAGAACAGAGACCATTATAGTTTTCTTTTGCTTCATTTCTCTGAAACCGCGGAGTTGTCTGTTGAATTGAATGCAGCCTGAGCGCCCGCTTCTGTCAAAGGTAAAAACCTCATTGTTATTGGTTAATATTGCACCTGGGCTTTGAATTCACAGTTGTAATGCTATCTGAGTACGGTTTGTGTTATTACAGAAATGTGTTTGAATGAGCTCATCTGCCGTTCCAGTGGGGAAAGACGGATATTGCGATGTTTAAATGTATATTTTTTATTCCTAGAATAGGTTTTAATATTCTTTACTTGTATTCGGTACTATTGTGTGCCTCTGTGTACCTCTATTTTATTATATATATATATATAAATATATATACAACCTACTCAGAAAACAGAAACTTTTGTTCCGTAAATGCATCGTCGAACTTCTAAAAATATTACGTAACAGTTTTTCTCATTTTCGCTCATTTCCAAGTAAATGGTGCTTTTAAAATAAAACCCTTTAGAGTATAGAAAATTGTTCGTCGTAACCAAGATAATTTTCAAATAATCAACGTATAGTTACTAATTATGTGTATATAAATTTATTCCGTAAATAATGTTGTAGTCAGGAGCTATAAATAAGACCAACCTTTCACAACATAATTACCCAAAATAAATCATTTATATAATTTATGTTTTGAGTAATTAAGTACTAATTTCACTAATGTACATAAATCCGCAGAAGTCACCGGAACATTCGCGCTAAAGCGGCATGGAAACACATTACTTAGCTCCCAGGCGTTTATATATGTACATAATAGACCGTCATCGTGTTTATTCGGAAGTAGTCCAGTCCGTCTAAGCGGAAAACAAAACCCCCTCGGAGTGTCCGCAATTGGGTCATTTTTTCTCGGGGGCGCACTGTGCCGCGCCGCCCCGGCCGCCCCGCGGGTGCACTGTGCGCCTCCGATAGTTCGCCATACTTTCGCGGCATTAATTTCAGGGATAACATCTCGCAGGCTCATTAGAGATCCCGGGGTGGTCTGTTGCCAAGATGCGTTTTTGCCGCCTGACCAAGTGCTGTATTCTAATTTGTGCTATCTCTCTCGGAAAGTAACCGTGCTAATGCCGGCGAAAGTAAATATACCCGAACGCTGAAAGTTTGCCTCTGCGAGAAATTTGATATTTGCTAGCGTATAATCGATGCGCTTATCTATATATATATTTTTGAATAAAATACTTATTATCAAATACAACAGAGTCTGTTTGATAATGCCTACGTGAAAAATTGGCGAAACCGGTCACTAATAAAAATAAAAATGTGGAAAATCACTCAAGTATTTTATTCAAAAATATTAAAATGGAATTCCACCAAGTACTCTCTGTCAAAAATATTGAATTTCTTATCTATATATCTTTAATTTTATTTCATAAAGCTGCTTGCACAAGCTGCGACCGAACATTAACATACCAATAGCGTCATCTTTAAAAAAAAAAAAACACTTAAAATATTATACGACTTGATTGTTGGTAATAGTGCAATTTGTATAAACCAAAACACTACCAATAAAAAAAATGTGATTTTTTATATATCATGTCTACTGTTTCAACTTTAAATAAAAACAATGCTTGAAAATCGATGTTTTCAATATCAATATTTATATACCCACAGTATAAAGATTTCCTCTTATGTAAATAAATTTTACAAACATTGAATTTATATAAATTATTGGCTGCGTGAAATAATATATTGAAAATATCAATTCATTGGTTTTTAGATAAAAAATAGTTGTTTTTATTTTTGAATTTATGGTAAAATCGTTTAATTACAAAACATTGAATAGATACATTTATTACTGTGCTATTGGCGATAAAAACTCATTCCCTCATTCCGTTTTCATAGTTGTATTCAAATAGATTTACATGGAAATTTTATATATTTATTACATCGCAGACGTTATATAAGTTATGGCTCAACGCAAGTCTAAGGGCATTTAAACCTTTTTAAATGTATAAAAGAAAATTCAATCAAACAAAAACTAGTTTAAATTTAAAAAACAAATATATTTTTAACGAAACAAATGATTTGTTATATGAACATTTAAAAATAAAAATAAAGTTGAAATTGCTTTAAAACTAAAATTCACTGTAGTGCTATGCTGTAGATATTATCAAGCAACTTTAAAATATGGAGAAAAAAAAATAAACACATTGAATAGAAAAGGCTCTGCAGTCGGGATTTTCAGTTGTACGAATTCGACTTAATATTTTTCCACGAGACCGCGTGGACGACTGCTTTTTCGTGTCAAATTTCTTGCCAATGGGTTAATCTATACCCGGCGCTTCCTTTCTGGAGCATAATTTAAGCGGGAAGGCACAATTTAACACCACCGAAGTTATCTTAATGTGCTCGGAATGCTTTCAAACAGTAAACGAGAGCAACCCGCTTTCCTTTATGTTTGCTTATTCTTGATATTGGGGATTTTCATTATAATACAATGGATTCGAGCTGTTTTCCTTTTTTCTATTGAAATTCAATTTTTGTTTTTTCACCTTTTATCATCACTTACAAAAAACTAAAGTGAATATGTTTATATTCAATTAAAGTTCGATATTCAATCATTTACTAACAAATAGTTTAATATACTTTTTTTGTCTCATGTCTCAATCTGGTCTTAACAATGAAAATAATTTCAGTCGTGATTGTAAAGGCTGCGAAGTCATTCTTTATTTACATTAATATGGATAAATTCTTTAAAAAATCATATTTTATATTTTAAAAATATGTTATGTGATTAAAACCATTATTCAATGTAATTTTGATACAGATACAACGGAATTTTTATTTATATATTCATTAAAAAAAAAACACTCACTATAATAAACTAGTTGCGATAGTTTTTACTGCTTGCTGTTTTGCATATATTTATAAATGTATGAGTTAATCTATATGACCCATTATATAGTTTATTTGTGATGTGGCCTGATAAACGAACGCTTGTTGTATGGATGCTATGTCTACTAAATATATATATATATTTTTTTATATATAAAATTTATAGATAGATATTTATACATTTGAATTATCAAATTAATAAAATAAAAAAAGTGAAATTCCAGAAAGATAACCCACAGAGATAATTGGGTAGTTTTTTTTACTGTGAAGGATGTAATCAGGGGGTTGTAGCATTTCTGCTAATGGTTCCGACTAGTTGTATGAACGAGCGAATGGTTTTCATTATCAAGTGAATTGTCACTGACCTTATTGTAAATAGTCAGTGACCCGACGTCGGTTATAGTAATTAACTTAGCCCATTAACTGTATGTACTGTCTTAATTAAATGGCGAGCGAGAATAATGTTTCGAATATGCCTGCAGTGTCTTCGGGAACTTAATAGTGCGATTAATAGGAATTCTTACGATACTGTTGCCGCGGGTGTCTTTCACAGTTTACCAAATGACATCATAAAACATGGCCAATGGACGCTGGCAGCGTGAAAAGTAATCCAAATTAAATATTCCAATTAAAAGTTATAGCTACTTGATTTGATAACCTATTATGCAGGATTAGGCTTGATCGTGATATAAAAGCTCGTAAGTATCTTGTATATTATTGTCATTATTTTTAATAGTAGTGTTCGCGTCTCGTTATTAGAGCCGTTGATAGCTCTCTCGGCTCATTTGAATTACTCTAAGTGGGAGTAATGATACATAAAGAAATTGATATCTCCAGCGCTTCCCCAGCGATATTATTCATAAACAGTATACAGGATCGAAGAGTCAATTCACGAGGCCTGGCTTAGAATTAATTATTATTAAATTCTAGTCACACAACTTCCGTTGTCTCTGCTAACATCAAATATTTGAGAAGTACCTACAGTATTGATTTCTGAAATGTTCGTGTAATAATAATAACTTGAAATAAGTTGTAAAAAATAATTACTTCATTTTTCGAATCAGCCTTGTTTATTGGTGCTTAATATACATCAAATATAAATATATGTATAGAAGATTGAAAATAATTGTAGGATACATTTAGAAAGAAAAATAAAGGGTAAAAATAATATTACTCACGCTACGTTACAACAGAGAACCAAATGGTAATTAACCAGTAGCGGTTTTTTTATTTTGGGTGTTTTAAGCCGTTTTGTTTAGGTAAACAGCATAAAAGAGAACGCTATTGGCCAGCTAACGTTGGGTTATCAGTTGTGTCGCAGCATGTATAGCCAGCTTAACAGAGACTGCTGCTTGAGTTATAAGACCTCTTGTTAAATTTAAATTTTAAAAGGTTAAATGTAACTTGACACTCGATTAATACTATGAAAATAAATAAAATAAACATTTGCAATTTTGAAATTAATTAATGTATATCATTGAAACACTTTCGCTTCAATGACTATTTAATCCAGTTCTACTGTTGCGTAATTTTTTTATTGATATACTACATGAAACAAATTAATTTAAATATTACAACAAAAAACATAATAACGTTGTACATAATAGCTGTACGAAATAATGTTTGCTATCGTTACAAATATAATGAACACAAAATTATAAATGAAACAATATCTAATTTAGTTCATTACTGGAGCAAGTTAAAACAAAGTTAGATGAAATATTCCCCGTAAACTCCTTGTAAAACAGGGAGTTTTGAAACTATGAAAGTCACACCAAAATTAAATTCTTCTTTATATCGACATTAATAAAATTCTTAAAGTGATTGTGCACAGATGTTTCCCGCTGATGAAATATAAATAAAAAATAGATACATCAAACTCCGAGCTGTGCGAAAATAATTCCCCCAAAAAATTTGTAGGTTCCCGTGTGAAGGAAAATAATTTTTAGAGAGCATAATGCTGTGTACACGAGGTTTAGTTAAGAGGAGCAACTTACACTCTCCCAAACGGACCCTACCGCCCTACCAGGTTTGGTGTTTAGCTTTAGTGCTGATAATATAAAGGTATTAATTACTTCGCTAATTTTATACGTGTGTATTATATTTACCCTTAAGGTTTTGGGGTTTATGCTACAAGTTTCCCCACTCATTAGGTAGGCCCAAGGTGAGGCCGGCTCGGGCAGGGGAGACCTGGTTTATTACTACCCCCTAGTCAGTGTATGAAATCGGCTAACTTCATTATGATAATCTGAAATTCAGTGTCTCGGACGATATTAGTCTACAACCACGCTGTTGTGATATTTAATACATTTTTTGATCGGAAATTTATTGAATGAAAATATACTTAATCCGTGATTTATATCGATCTCTTTCAGGTAATTTAAAAGCACTGTACATGAGTTTGAAATCGGGACTTTTAAAATGAAATTATTTTAGTGGTGATTTTACATTATTAAAATGGTTATTCATTATATTAACACGTGACAAACCAATAAGCTTTCAGGCGCGTTGTTCGACTGTTTCCTCGTAACCGAGCGCAGAATATAATAGAGGAAACGACGATTAAGTACTATTATCGCTCATCGAATCTGTCTCTCTACGGGGTGCTACGCAGTCCTGAAATTAATAATCTTATTTGTAATAACCGCAAGCTAGAAGCTCTAGTAATGTGGAATGCCCCATGACAAGTCTAACGTACTACCAATAAATAGTTACATACGGTGACTTTTATGGTCCACGGTCTGGGGGCGGTGGAAACGATTTATGTTGTCTCCTTATATATCTATATATATATTTGGAGATATCCGCTAAAACGTTTTGCCTCAAATTCGTAAGTTGTGTACCTCTTGGTAATCGATTAATAGCCCATTCAAAAGTTAGTTTGGGCCGGCTTTCAAATTTATAGATTACCACCAGAACTGTATTTGTTTGTATAATTATAATCAGCAGTATTTAACATATTTGACAGAAGGTACTTAGAAGATTAACATTATAATATTATATACATAATAACATTATAGTAATTAAATTAAATTTCAATTTAGTTTTAACGAGACTCATGTCAAGGAGTCTTATTTAAATTTATCCAGTAGCTTAAGATTTTAAGATCAGAGAAATACTTGGTAATCGTCTAGTCTAGATTTATATTAATTTTCTGCTTTGCGCTTTTCCATCGTGCTGACCACTTTGTTATTAGGTATCTATTATCGCCTGGCTTATAAATGCTTTACGGATACGCTATAGGTACTAATATATTCGTATTCCTAGGTCGGGTAAGCGGAGTTGGAGGAGAAGCTCTCTAGTTTAAATATTTCTGTAATCTAAAGCGCTAGTTGATTGTGTACCGGTCAAATACTTGTTATCATTTATTTAAGCAAATATGATTTTTAGAGCGGAAGCGGTCGATTAATTAGTAAATCAAATATTTAATATACCAATAAGGTTTACCGAGACAATGAAATATTAATAAAGAAAACAAAAAATAAAAATCACGTTTTGTTTTTCTTCTGTTAATAAAATTCAACTGTCGATAAAGTAGCAAAGCCTTAAAAAAACATGAAAATCACACAAGCAGGGTTGAACTCAAATGTATTTCTTTTAAATATTTTAAATGCTCAGAGCGGGTTTTGTAGCTCGGCAACTCGGATGGTAAGTTAGCCCGCCGGAGCTCTCCGACAAATGCGAGAAGCCGGGAACATCTTGTTAGTTTACGGGCGACGGATTGTTGGGAACACACCGGGGGGTGCCAGCTCTGGGGATTAGGGGTGTTACTGGATTATGTTAAAAGTAATTTCATTACAGATGATTATAAAATATATAATAAATCTTAATTTTAACACACGCTTGCTTAGTATGTTAACAATGTTATTGGGTCTATACCTTAAAAACCAGAATTTGACACTAGGTGCCATCACTTTTGTATGCGCTGTAGAAAATCATTGATATATATGTCATTTTGAAGCTCTATTTATTAGGTATCAAAATCAGTCAACAATGTTTGATTTGCTTGTGCGCATCATATTTTTTTCAATCATGGAAAATTTCGAAATATGGCGAAAAAAACAGCGTTTGCGGGAAGAATTGCTGAGTCACTTTTTTGCTAAGAAAACTGCAGCCGAAAGTCATCGTTTGCTTATGGCATTGTATGGCAAACATGTTTTTGCAAAAACACAGTGTTTTGAGAGGTTTCAACGCTTTAAAAGTGGCGATTTTGACATCAAAGTCAAAAACAGCCTGGTCAGCCGAAAAAAATTGAAGATGATGAATTGGAAGCGTTACTCGATCAAGACTCGTGTTAAACACAAGAAGCCCTGCTGAATCATTGGGGCTGACTCAAGCAGCCATTTCCAAGCGCCTAAAAGAATCGGGATTCACCCAGAAGCAAGGAAATTGAGTGCCATACGAGTTGAACCCGAGAGACGTGGAAATGCTTTCTGACTACCTTTTGTTTCGGTCGATGCAGAATGCAGTTTCTGAAATACGCTTCACTTCACTCCAAGACATCAAAAATTGGGGTCGATTCGTACTTTGGATCAAAACATGACCGGTTTTTTGGGATGGCATCCACAAATTGCCATAAAGATGGGGAAATGTATCTTCCGATGGACAATACTTTGAATGACAGAATTGTACAAGATTTTCGTAAAAAAATCCGGCTTTTAAGGAATAGACTTATTATTATTTTTTTTAAGTATTAGTTTCAATGATAATTTTATCAGATCTGGCTGGAGAGAGCAAATAAGAATTAGTTGAGCATTACAATTGTGTAAATGGATCGTTTGAATATACCCTGAGAATTGCAAGACCCCTGGACTCCACTCGTCTAAATCTTACGATGGGCCTGACTCGGAAATTTCTATGGCAGCTAAACTCTGATTCTCTATTGCTGAATATTACAAATAAAGAAATTCAGAGAAAAAAAATATCTAAGGTATTAAGATAGTTATGTTTTTTTTCTAGTACTATAATTGGTATTCTTAAAATTCATAGCCACGATTTTTAGACGTATTTTTCAGAATAATGAGAAACAATTAAAATAAGTGAGCTTTTAGTATCGTAAGTAGTAAGCTCTTCACTATTCATTTTTTTTTAAAAATAGAGTGTTTCAAGTAAAATCAGTCAGTCGTAGAAATATTTTTTCATAGCACAGTTAAAATTTCTTGCGCCACGAAAATCACTTAAAAAGCAATCCAGCACTTTTAAAGTATTCATTTTTGTTCAAACAAACCATCAATACGTAATTCAATTACTATGATTTTATTTTTTACCATCAAAATGCCGCTGAAAAAAATTACGAACACTTTAGCGGAGAATCCGCCAACTGCAATTTTCTGCACGATTTATTGCAATTACACGCCGAAAGCTCCTCCGGCGCACTCGCAGAACATGCGGCTTTATTAGACAGCTCGAAATGAGAGCTTATCGATCGCAGAAGCGTTGAAACATAATTGTTTAGATGTAAATAATAACGGTCACGATTGGGCGTGTAAATGTAGGTCACGATAAATTATTTTATGTGATGGGGTAACTTAAGAAAAACCCTGCTTTCTCTCGCTCGCTCTTGGGCGATCTGCTTTGCCTCGTCTCGCTCCCGTCAACAACCCGGGCAGACTGGAACAAATGCTTGGCGGAGCAGTTGCTTAGGGAAATTTATCAAAGTGTCATCTTCGGTGGGCCCGGAGGGGGAGCGAACACTCATTAGATGTATTATTTATTTATAGCTGGCGACTTAAGCCGAGGGTGTGCGGACTTGTGTAAAACTTACACAACTTACAACAAATAGTGTGATCGAAACGATTTAAGCCTTTGGAATTGTGCCTATCTCTTACGCTATCTTATTAAATGTATAACACGTACACTTGACACTAAAATGTGTATTTCTACGCTGTAGACTCAAATATCACTCTTGATATTAATTATATCTTATACAGCTGACAATGTGAAAATAAACTCTATTGTTGTTCTTCATCTTAGAAGAGGTTGGCGACCATTTCACTGAGCATATATTCATGCTGAGGCAGTATTCATGGTTTTCTAAGAGGAATATAGTATAGTGGGTCTCCGGGTCCTTTTACTCCGCAGTTCTATATTGGAAGGAAAAGTCTGCGTATTGCTGCTGCATACAAGTATCACTTTGGATATTAAATAATATCACTGAAATAGTATGTTTCATAATAAATAGTGAATTAAAAGATTTATTGAATGAGGCATAATAATAATATTTATAGTTTAACACTAGATTTCCCAACTGCTTTTTAATATCAATTAGAAAAACAATTATGTATATGATGACACAATTTCATAGAATTTTGTACAACACATAAATGCGTTTATTATTAATTGTAGTTACCTCCCCATCCTTCATTTCCGGTATATATATGTGTTATACCTATATTGCCCAAAAGCAGTCATTTTGACTGCTAAACCTTGGGCAATCTAGTGTAAAGTATAATTTTGCCTACGAACCAATTCATACACATAACATGTATTACAATAATGGTACGTACACGTCTCTAGAATTATGTTTATTTTAAAATGAACAAGAACATTTGAGGAAACATAGATTTACAAATACCGAATAATACTTTGGAGTACAATGGCAACAAGGAAAATATTTCGAACTATACTCGTCTAGCGAACAGACTGCCTCCTAGAAAGTACACCACAGCAATGTAGAAACTATATGATGGAATTACTGTTCTCTATGAATATTCCAGAATGATTAATTTTTAATACCTTGGAATTGTTTCTAGAAGAAATGCTAAATTGAAAAATACATCTTGCCTGCATTTGAGTGTAATAGTTGTTTTGTCATACAAAATCAGGCAACAAAATATGATCAATTGTAATTGTATTCAATATAGTGAGCACTGTAAAGATTATTTAATTTAAATATATTTGAATTGAAATATTGTTGAATAAAATACTTGAGTGATTTTCCACATTTTCGTTTTTATTAGTGACCGGTTTCGCCAACCTTTCACGTTGGCATTATCAAACAGAGTGAGATTTCATATAATAATAAGCAATTAGGTAAACAATGTTAGAGGAATAGGTTGTTGGAAAGAGAGTTGAAAGGTTGGCGAAACCGGTCACTAATAAAAACGAAAATGTGGAAAATCACTCAAGTATTTTATTCAAAAATATTAAAATGGAATTCCAGCAAGTACTCTCTGTCAAAAATATTGAATTTCTTTATATTTGAATTGCTTAACGTAAACGTTATATATATACCAGAAATGTAGCCCGTCATAAAATGACGTATTCGATGAACGATGCAATAGTGTTTGAACATATGTTTGGCTGACAATTAGATGAATATTTTATTTCATTTTGTACACATATATTTGGAATAACCGGATATTAATTTCTAAAGCAAAGCCATTCTAGGAAATATCACATTTCGTGTCACAAACAACGAATCACTTCCACTGCACTGTTCTTTATTAGATGCAGTCTTTATCACGTTCAATTGTGCTATTCTTTTTTTATTACGTTTGCTGTGCTTAAACGGTGTTATTTTTTTAGGAGGCATTTTAAGTTATTAATGATGTGATTAATAATTTCTAATGCAACTAAAAAATAGAATTGGTACTTGTGTCAAGCTGACATAAACTGGAAATTTCTTAGAAGCATCATAATTTGTTTTTTTGTAAAAATTCTAAATTTGAAATTCTCGCTGTGAACAACAGAATCATATAATTCGTACATAAAGCATATTTGAAAGTTTTATTTCATTAGTTTATAAATGAAAATATTATCCTATGGTCTTGAAATTCGGCACATAACTGCGGAAAAACTTACTTTACTTACGTGCAAAAAATCAGCGTTGTATCTTTTAAGATATTCTATAGAGAAGCAAAAAATGAAACATACACATACACACAATGGCTATTATTATAGTAGATTATATATATATATATTTCAACACAGTTTAATTAAGCAAATAGCAGATTCTTCAATACCTATTTTAGATATAATTAGCATTATTAAAAGAGTAATCATTTCAAAATTATAAAAAATGGCTCTTATGTATTACTTCAAAAAATAACTTATTTTCGGATGAATAAGTTACGGTCGGTCAGCTGGATTTTTTTAACAAAACAAGCAGGTGCCAACTTTATCGTTTTCAATGTCGCGATAAGGTCTGAATGCCTGGACTAATTATGCAGCACGTCCAAACCTGCGGGGCGCGCACCCCCACGAGAGTCGCCATCTTTACGACGTCGTCAGGTCTCCGATGATCTCTGACCGGAGGGAGGGTCGCGGGACCAGTCATTACGGAATCATTGGGGAAGATTAAATTCAGGGTTGGACCCTTATCACGTCTGCCGTATTTGTGATATTATTTATATGTGGTTTGATGATTGTCGTAATCGCAAGGTAATGCTTTTTGTAATATACACGTTGCGTGTACATCTGACCCTTGCCGGAATTTTAATTATATCAGGATACTTTTGGCTTTTTAATTCGTTCTTTAATACAAACATAGGACATGTGGCAGTATATATGCAAATGAAGAGAATGTCATCATAATATGAAAACATGCCTTGTTTGTATTTTCCCTCAGGTAAATTTCTTTATAAATTTTTTATTCAAAATGGGCTTAGCCGGGAAACTAACGCACTTTGCCTAAATTTACATATGCAAAGCGTATATTAGGCACAATTTCAGGCTGGGAAGTGATCATTTAATGTAAGTAGACTCATACTTCTTTGAATTGAAATGGCCAAGCGTTGATTTTCAATTTGATTAAATTCAAAGTTATATAACCCCTAGAAAGTGATTACAGTAAGCCACTCAAATCTTGCAAATCGGAACGCTGATCTAAAATGTGCTATTTATATTGAAATATTAAGTAGTTCTTACTCAGTAATCTTGAAGTATCATTTATTAATACAATATAAATGATATCAAACATTTTAAAGTGTTTAATGTCTTTTCTATATTTCTAACTGATCTTTTTTTAAATAATTGATTCTTATTGTCAATATAGGTTACTAATGAGATGTAATTGTGCAAAGACAGGTTATATATAGCCTGAGGTTTATGGTTTGAATCCCAACCCAAAAATAACATCGAGAATTATTCTTGTTATTTTATATTTTAAAAAAAAAGGGCCAAAACCAATATTCAGTCAGTTAAATTTATTAAATTATCTGTATATATGTCTATTTTGTGGATTGAACGTCAATCAAGTGCGTTTATATTACATACAATGATGAATGATTACGAAAATGATCAAGTAAGCTTGGAGATGTACGTTCAAATCCTACACAAGTCACGATGGTATTTTTCTGAGAGTAACTTTGAAATCATTTTCAATATGTGAAAAAATACGCCTAATCATATTAGTAAATTATATTTACACATTCAAAGACCAAGCATAATAAAATTAAACTTTAAACTACAGGAAATAAATGTTTTCTTGTATGAAATAGGCAGCAACATTAACCCAGATCCACCACACCTGCAGTTATCCGAGAGTTGGCCATCATCCCTTATCAAGTCCCCCCGGGGCCGCCACCCCCAGCCCCTACAACTGTCAGGGAGGTCGATGATCGAATTCAGACGGAGCGTGATAGCGATGGATGCTCATTTTTTATCACCTCTCGCTAGGGTGCCAATCCAGCAATCGCACGAGTATTTATATATATTAATACATATATAAATATACAACAAAAATATAAAATGCTGCATTATGAACTTAAAAATATTAGCAAATTACCATCTCTGTGTTTAAATGGCGTTGTTGTAGAAAAATCAATGAATTATTTTATTATAATTTTTTTTTTGATAATGATTAGGCACATTTTTACAAATATTGAAAATTGATTAAAGAATAGAAAAATATCATCGTGATTTGTGGAGGATCGAACCCACACCCCCAAGCTTACATGACCGGTGCATTACCAATTGTGCCAACGAATCACTAGTACTAGGCAAGAATTTTTAACAATCCATATCCTATAAATGAAACAACGTACTTATTATGCCAATTAATTTTTTTCTAAGAGTTTCTTTAATCAATTTTCAATATTTGGAAAAATGTACTTAATTATTATCAACCAATCAAACCTGTATAAGCTAAATCGTACTTCCTGTGAGACGGTCTTTACAAAAATCAATCATATGTATATTTTTTTGTTATCGAGCATTTTTTCTGAATTCTGTAAAAATAGCCACAAGCTTAAGAAAACTGCGATTGATATTTTATAAATCATGATTTATTTTTTCGCTGCGACTTTTCGGTATAAATTTTAAATACTTTTTCGCTTTTAAGTTAGCTGTGAGTATTTATAAGTGATTTTTTTATATTATAAATAAGTTATTTTCTTAAAAATATAAACTTTATTATATAAAATATCATAAATCATACTATAAACAAGAGTATAATTTTGGAGATTGTATTTTATGAATTCAAAACTTTCTGTATTCAGAAAACTAAAAGTATATTTTCACTCGCTCTATTTCTATTGAGCCGAGAGAATTATCGTAGCGACCACTTTTAAAATATTAAAATCTGTCCACTTCGCGCAAACCGAGAGTCACCTTGTTCAAAAATACCCCAGAGTGTTAATTCTTCTTTCCAACAAAGTGCTTTCGTCCGAATAAATCCGAGCCAATGCCCCTTTAACTAGCACTTTAATGGCGGTTTTCCTAGTCTTCAGGTTTGTGACCTCTTTAGATAGATATTAGTTCGAAGATGCTTTGATATACAGCAATGGCTGGAAGTGTAACATTACTGTATAATTTGCAATTATAAAAAACGTAAAAAGGCACTCCTTGCCAAAACAGCTACTGAATCAGTTAATTATATAAATCACTAAACGTTACAAATTACAGAGCAATGTGGAAACTGGCAAATCAAATTATTTATCCGACTGTAATTTTGTTTCAGTCGATTAATGTTTATTTTATTTACACTTTGGCATAAAGTGATACACTAATATAAATTATTGCGCTAACGAAACATGTAAAATTAAAAGCCGCCAATTTTTTTGTTATTTAATACCAATGAAATACTAAATGAAGACAGTAAATATATTTTTATTTATTATGTAAGAAATACAACATTCTTATTTTTTCAATTTTTAAGGCTATATAGTCATAATAATACTACGGTCGTGTGGTTTTTCAAAACCATGTATCAATTGTATAAATGTATGTTACTACAGTCTAAATTGTTAATATTTACGAGTTTGTTTTCATGCCATTAACGAACACCAAAAAAACATAACTACTAAGCATTCCAGTAAAAACTTCCATAAATAAAACTTATTTTTAAGAAGACGACTAACTTGTATTGTCAATGATGTGTCCCTCTTTGATTTGTTTAGTAAATAGCACTAATAAAATAAATAACGACCCTTTATAGTTAATGTTTAAAGCAAAAGCATACAAAATATTAAATTGCTGATCCTTTTTGAGAGAAAATAAGTACCCTTTTATTCAAGCGACTTGTTACTGTCACAAGAACTAATGTCCCGTAAAAACATTAACAGCATAGAAAAACATTTTATAAGCAATTTGAATACGTATATATCGTATATACATAAATATTTTAATCGTATTTAGTTTGACAGTTATATTTCAGCGTGAGTAGGTTTGACGTGTAACAATTGCTGTTCTCCATGTGCTAGGATTATTTTCAGGGACAATGGTTGCCAAAGCCTACGCACCATATTTGATCAAACATGGTGTAGTATTTTTCAATTTTTAATTTAATGATGTATACGATACCGACTTCCTCTGAGAAGAGACACTTGCACAAGAGGGTGAGTTTTAAATAGAAGAAGATATGCTTATTACAAGTCTTATAACATCAACCGAAATAAATAGATTCAATACACTGCGATAATCTTTTTATTTGCTTATTTATGGAAGTAGTTAGATACGCACGAGGCCCACGCACGCGGAAGCGCCGGATATTAATCTCAGAATCACTCACAACTGCAAGCTAAGCCGGGATGAAAAATTCAAAAACATCATAACAAAGTCTTAATCCATCAACGCGGCTCAGGCCCGCATCACTCATGCCAATAGTCCCCGGGGGTGAAAATAAACTCTGCCCCCGGCCGGGGCTCGCTTAGCGGGTGGACGCGGACAAATTACACAACACTTCGAAGCAAATTCATCTGCGAGTTCCGGAGATCTCCTCGTGGCCCTGGACATGCTTGCGGTCTTCAGGGCATACATGCAAAATGACCTGAGCTATTACCTTCCAGCACTCAGCCCTTGTTTGGGTATTTTTGCTCAGGGGTGCTATAATGATCAATTTTACACCGAGTTGAACTGATGGTGTGCTCTATTTCCGTTTCCTCCCCCGAAGTTCTCCGTGTCAATTTATTATTATTTTTCAATTATTTAAAAGACGTTGAGTTTTTTTTAATACAGTAACACCTCGATATAACCGAACTCTATTTAACGAACTTCGGATATAGCGGATCAAAAATCCGGTCAAATGTAAAAACAATAAACGTTTTGAATGCGAAAGTCGTTTGCTCTCCTGAAGTTCTCCGTGTCAATTTATTATTATTTTCAATTATTTAAAAGACGTTGAGTTTTTTTTAATACAGTAACACCTCGATATAACCGAACTCTATTTAACGAACTTCTGATATAACGGATCAAAAATCCGGTTAAATGTAAAAACAATAAACGTTTTGAATGCGAAAGTCGTTTGCTCTCCTGAAGTTCTCCGTGTCAATTTATTATTATTTTCAATTATTTAAAAGACGTTGAGTTTTTTTTAATACAGTAACACCTCGATATAACCGAACTCTATTTAACGAACTTCTGATATAACGGATCAAAAATCCGGTTAAATGTAAAAACAATAAACGTTTTGAATGCGAAAGTCGTTTGCTCTCCTGAAGTTCTCCGTGTCAATTTATTATTATTTTCAATTATTTAAAAGACGTTGAGTTTTTTTTAATACAGTAACACCTCGATATAACCGAACTCTATTTAACGAACTTCGGATATAGCGGATCAAAAATCCGGTCAAATGTAAAAACAATAAACGTTTTGAATGCGAAAGTCGTTTGCTCTCCTGAAGTTCTCCGTGTCAATTTATTATTATTTTCAATTATTTAAAAGACGTTGAGTTTTTTTTAATACAGTAACACCTCGATATAACCGAACTCTATTTAACGAACTTCTGATATAACGGATCAAAAATCCGGTTAAATGTAAAAACAATAAACGTTTTGAATGCGAAAGTCGTTTGCTCTCCTGAAGTTCTCCGTGTCAATTTATTATTATTTTCAATTATTTAAAAGACGTTGAGTTTTTTTTGATACAGTAACACCTCGATATAACCGAACTCTATTTAACGGACTTCTGATATAACGGATCAAAAATCCGGTCAAATGTAAGAACAATAAAAACGTTTTGAATGCAAAAATGTAGAATTTTTGAGAATTGATTATAAAAAAACGGCAAATTTCAAATGTGTAAACAAAACTTGACTCCATTTTAGTAGGATTACCGAAATACTAAACAGCAACGTCACTTCATGAGTGTCAGGAGACAATTAAATAGAATTTTGTTTGTGTTTTGTATTTTTTATTTATATCTAAATACATACCGTGTATTTAAAAAAAAATGTTTTTTTGTTTTATTTTAAACCTATTTTTATGTAACGGACTTTCGGCTTTAACAGACACACCCCTTTTCCAATTGATTCTTTATATCGAGGTTTTACTGTATTTGTTTGTGTTATGAAAATTTGCTTAGATCTGTATATTATATTATATCGATCAATTTATATTTTCTTTTTTTTATAAAAATGACTATAAAAGGCATAAATAATAATTAATTTCATGCTGATGCTGTTTTTTTCCTTTCACGAAATTCATTGACAGCAACAAAATCACTCTTAAATTATAAACAAATTTAAATGTCTCCCTAAGAAGGAATGATCATACAGTATAAAACAATTTATAGCAGAATTGATTTTTTTAGTTATAAATAGACTCCTAAAAATAAACCCACCGACTATTGATTACCAGCATATTCCTTTTATAACCACTTACTCACAAGTTCGATAAAAGAAAATACACCCGAAGAGAATGCGCGGCTTATGTATGGACTTCTGGAAAACTTCTTCGAGTACAACCTGAACACATTGAACAAATCAATCACCGAGTCTACCGTATTTTTTTTACACCATATTATTTATATAGCAAGCCGGGAGCTATACTGTTAAGTTAAAGCCGCGTTTCGAGAAAATAAACACATAATATTTTTTTATCTTCGACGTATTGCGCGAGTCTGCCAAAAGAACCTATTTTTTATACAAATAATCAACCCAACCCACGAGGTTTACTACCGACAAAGCGGAAAGGTAACAATAAATGTAACACAATCGATATGAATTCGCAACCTTAAAAATTAATGCGTTTCATATACACATCAGTTTGCTTGTTGGCTCAGTTGTCGGAAACTCACAATCGAGAGGTCTCCGGTTTGATCCTCGTCCTGACAGGTGAATTGCTAACTGATGATATTGGGCTCATAAAAAAATAATATAATAATTCATCAATATATTTCTAACACCATAAAAGAATTAGTCTGTTTTATTGTCTTACTTCCTTAATTATCATTATTAATATTATTATTATACAAGCATTCTACAGGTAATCACCAAAAACACAGAAACTAATCGCAGGTTTTCTTGAATGTATACAAAATTGCGATTGGTGATTATCTATCTAGCTTCGATCAATGTTATTGTGGTGAAGAGTAATATAAATTATATTAAATACTAGGAAAAAAATAACACAATTCATGGAGGGTAAATCATAAAATGTTGTCTTAAACGCCAATAAATTGAATTTGCAATGATCGAGAATTCCTATTGAAATATAAACAGAATGTTCATTAATAAAATCTGGTAATTGGAAACCAGATGACGGATGTCGTGTTCCAGTCGTGAGTTAAGTTTTTAATATAAAAATAAACGAGAATTTAGGGATAATATGATGAACCTTTATTATTAATTATTATGTTTCTGATGAAAAATTACCTTCCAATATTTCGTGAAATGAGTTCTGAGTTTATATTATTACTGTGAGAAAATTGTATCGATATTGTCTTCTCTCGGAGCAATTGATTATAATTTGTATTCCAAAATATAAAGGATAAAATAAAAAGGACGCTATAAAATACGGAAATTATAAATTAACAATAAAGTTAACAGTGTTGATTAGTAGCATTTTTAATTGAATTCTCTTTGAGAATTAACAATTTTATCCGAAATTATTTCTTGATTTATATGATTTAATAAATGATTTCATACGATAACAAAATTACTCCACCATTCATATTCATTAGTAATTATTATGTATTCTGCTGATGATTTTTATCTCTTTTAATCAATTTATTGAGAAATTAATTATTTATTGAGTTCATTATGTTTGTACAATGATAAAAAAATATACAGACTCAAATTGGTTAATAATTCAAAATAAACTGAACATCTGTATTACAATCATAAAAGAGATGTATACCGTCTTTAAATATAAAAAAATAAGAAAGAGATAAAGAATACTAATGCTGAATTTGTTATTAATCAGTGTTATTCCAAAAGTGTCTTTATTTAGAAAATTTAAAAAAAAATTTTTTGAATAAAATACTTGTGATTTTACTCATGCTCGTTTTTATTTGTGACCGGTTTCGTCAACCTTATCTCAAAATTTCTTATCTCCAATCTCAAAATTTTGCATATTAACAATAAAGGCACAAAACTCGATCGCCAAGAGATTTTAGAATGTGGAAAATCACTCAAGTATTTTACTCAAAATATTAAAATGGATTTCCACCAAGTACTCTCTGTCAAAAATATTGAATTTCTCAACAGGTTATTTTCAATAAGTCTCCACTATTATTCCCTATTGCTAAATCACATCATTAAAAAAATCATTTACTGCGCAAAAACCTATTATTTACGGATAAACACACTACAGTATAACTTCTGCTACACCTCAAGCCACTTTAGATAATTAGCCCATTCATGTAAAAACATTTGTTCACAAAAATTTCCAATTATATAGAATCCTCCACTTGTCAGGTACATTAAATCACATTAGCCCTTACCACCTGACAATCACTCTCTCTCTCTTTCCAACAACCTATTCCTCTAACATTGTTTACCTAATTGCTTATTATTATATAAAATCTCACTCTGTTTGATAAAAAAAAAAATACTTCTCAAAATATATAGAATTTTTGGATAATTACTGCAGTGTTTTGAAAAGGTTATGTTAGGTGTTACTCGTTATAATAATTTACGTTCAACGTATTATTTAATAGTGATGAATTTTTATTAGGAAATATGTATGATATTTGAGAAACTGCTTCCGTTAATAGCAGTAACAGTTTTCTCATTCGGTGATAGCGCAGGGCGAGTCGAGTCCTCCCGGCTAATCCGCGAGCGCCGAGTTACTTACTGCCGGAGTTTAGGGACAGAAAACTGGGCAAAAATGCCCTGCGAGGGAGAGAACCGGAAGATAGCGCGAGATTGTGATTAAGATAGTGCGTAAGCCGATTACCCCTAATGATTTATATTGTATGGGGTAATAGAGTGTTGTGGTTTTTTTTTTATAAGTACCGCGCCAGAAGGGAGACGATAATAATCGTATACTATAGGTAATGCGTAAAAATATGTTATTGAAGATAATGCATAGTCCACTGTTTACTTTACAATGTTTATTGTGTTCTAAGCATTAAAAAATCATCAAAATCTTGTACCTGCAGCGTAACGGTCACCATTTGGATAACGAAGCTGTTAACGAATTATTCCCTAATAAGATCATTTCACGTAGAGGTAACATCAACTGGCCTCCCAGAAGCCGCGACCTTAGGCCTCTTGACTATTTCGTATGGGGATACCTTAGAAGTAGGGTTTATGATAATAAAATTAAAATTAAACATCAGGTCAGAAATGGCAGCAATATCAGCGTTTTTTACTTATAATCGACAGCAAAAAAATACTTGATTACTTGTAGTTTTCGTTTTACTGAACTAACAAATACCCGATACTCTGTATGGACAAATCACTTTACAAAATTGATCGAATATTCAGTTTCAAAAAATTGTTTGTGTTCATTTAAATTTAGTATAATATCTTGGATATACGAAGCACTTCCATTAAATTGTAACTTCAATTTAAAAAAAAAATGTAGCTTTATAAAGGATGTGTTGAAATTACGTGTTTTTCTTGGTAATTCTCCTAAGAGTATATACTCGTATTCCATCGAGACAAAATATAAAAAAAAGCTATATCCCGATAAAAATGTTTTTAGCAACACTTTCTCACTACACTTACAAATTACATAGAAAGCATCTTGACGTGTTTACACACAACGCCGATATTTCTTTGCAGGGCGGGCAGCTCCCCCGCCGATACCCCGTGCAAGCAATCTGTCTTTATGTCTTTACTCTAAACGCTGGGGCCGTGTCAGAGCTACAACTTTGTAAATCCCGGTCACCCGGCTCGCAGGCTGTGTAAGGAGATATACATGTCTTAAGAACCTTAACTGGGATTAGCTCAACACCAATAACACTAAACTAGCAGGGCGCGAGGCGGAGCTGGCTGCGGGCTTGTTCCTCTGCCGCTGCCGGGGTTTCGTCAACTTTTATTGGCCGCTTATGGAGCTCGTCTTGTTGTTGTGAAATTTACATACTGTGATTATTTAAGTGCAGGTATTATTGCCGGGACGTAATGCAAACATTTAAAACGGAAACTCAATATGCAAAACTTGCTCCAACAATAAAGCGTCGAATAAACTAATTACACAGGGAAATATACAAGCATCACTAAATGAATTAATTTCAAAATATTACAATAATTCTAACTTTTACAAGCATAAATAAATATTATCACATTGTTATTAAAATGATTGTGTTATTGTTCATTCTTTAAAGGTGTGACGCACCTGAAACGCCAGAATTTCATTTTAACGCAGTAATTACTAACAATACAGCACTAAACAAAATTACTGAATTGTGTCTATGAAAGTTTTGAAAACATGTACCCACCATGTTTTTTTTTAATTTCTATTATTTATTTATAGTAACAGTTTAAGGTTATAAAAAAATACTATGCCTCACACAGTCTCCTTGTTTATAGTAAAACGTGAAAGTGTATTGTGTTATTGAATAATCACCACCCTGGATTAAGTGCTGACTCTGCAAAAACAAGGTGAAATAAATAATTATCCTGAAGTGAACGATTTTATCAAATATTTTGCGTTGCCTAATTACGTGGAAATCCAAGAAAAATCCATGCTCGGTTTAACAAGAAATTTCTCGAGAATCTCACTTTATGCCCTCTGTTAATTTAGTACAAGTTAATCTGCTAATGATCAAATAATGCGATTCCACCTTTGTAAAATTATTGTACAGAATATAGATACAAATATCAGCACGAATATTTTGTTGCTTTTTAAAATATGAAGACCTTGTGATTATTTTTAAAAGTAAAAATTAACTGTAAAAAATTAGAAAGGCTGATTGGCGAGAGAATATATATATTTATATTGTTTCCGAGGGCTTTGGCCTATCAGTAGCTTTGTCGGTCTGAAGTCATATTTTAAAGCTCACGATTTCTTTCTGTTATTCATACTTGTTGTTTTAAATCAAACCAGTCCGCCGTGAATAAAAGTTAACCGTTTTCAAATAAATGTTAATTGAGAATAAAAAAATTAAACAAGTTCGCTGTGGATTAACACAGTTACTTCAGGTCAATTGGCTATTCGTATTTGTTGTTTATATAAAGTGTATTACAAATTAAATTGGTCCGTCGTGGATAAACGCAGTGAACGCGAATTCCAGCAAACAAGGTAGTGTTGGGAATAACGAACCCCTTTCCAAAATTTATCATACCTAGCATCTTGCATTTGCGGGTTCTCTTCAACCCTCTATCTTCCACTGAATTATTAACTGCGGGGTCTAGTGTTTTAGACTACTCATTGTGTCCGAAATATGCTGCCTTTGTTTGCTTGATAATTGTCCGAAGTTTTTGTCAACACGTCTGCATCGGTGATGCGGTCCGCGGCTCGAGGGGCAGTGCGCCCGCGGGGCGGGATTCAACCTCTGCTGGTAGTTATCTTTTTAATGAGTCCGGTCTTTGTATCCATTCATGGGATATAACATATGGTTTTGCCGAAAGCGCGTGTATAATATTTAAGAGAAGTAAAAAAATAAACAATGAAAGAAATAACGCGTTAGTAATATTCTTATTAAAAACAGTAAATAATTTGTAGTCAAATTTCAGACAGTATCTTTGAGTATTTTTTTTGAAATTTTTAAAAGTATATATAAAATAATATTAAGGTAAAAATCTTTATGTATATATAGCATAAATAAATACACGATGCCGAAAGCGCGTGTATAATATTTAAGAGAAGTAAAAAAGTAAACAATGAAAGAAATAACGCGTTAGTAATATTCTTATTAAAAACAGTAAATAATTTGTAGTCAAATTTCAGACAGTATCTTTGAGTATATTTTTTGAAATTTTTAAAAGTATATATAAAAAAATATTATGGTAAAAATCTTTATGTATATATAGCATAAATAAATACACGATGCCGAAAGCGCATGTATAATATTTAAGAGAAGTAAAAAAGTAAACAATGAAAGAAATAACGCGTTAGTAATATTCTTATTAAAAACAGTAAATAATTTGTAGTCAAATTTCAGACAGTATTTTTGAATATGTTTTTTGAAATTTTTAAAAGTATATTTATAAAAAATATTAAGGTAAAAATCTTTATGTATATATAGCATAAATAAATACACGATGCCGAAAGCGCGTGTATAATATTTTTGGAGAAGTAAAAAAATAAACAATGAAAGAAATAACGCGTTGGTAATATTCTTATTAAAAATAGTAACTAATTATATATAAAAAAATATTAAGGTAAAAATCTTTATGTATATATAGCATAAATATATACACGATGTATTTATCTATTATATTTGTTCACCTAATTTTTAGACTTTTGTAGTAAACCTTAAAGTAAAGATTGGGAAGGATTTATTATTAATTTTTAACCATAAAGTTTTTGGTCTCTTTTTTGATCCAATTAACAAATAAACAGTATAGTCTAATAATGCTTAAATACATTTTTTCAAATATTGAAAATTGATCTCTCAGAAAAATATCATAGTGATTTGTGTGGGATTTGAACCCACACCCCCAAGCTTACATGGCCGGTGCATTACCAATTATACCAACGAATCACTGGTACTAAGCAAGAATTTTTAACAATCATATCCTATAAATGAAACAACGTACTTATTATGCCAATTAAATATGTTTAAGTTTGGGGATGTGGGTCAAATCCCACACTAATCACGATGATATTTTTCTGAGAGTTTCTTTAATCAGTTATCAATATTTGAAAAAAATGTACTTAATCATTATCAATCAATAAAACCTGTTTAGGCAAAATCGTACTTCCTGTGAGACGGTTTTCAAAAAAATCAGTAATATAGTATAGTCTTAAATGAATAGAACCAAAAATTCGATTTTTATTTTTTCGTTTTTATTTGGTGTAAATAAAACTAAATGCATAAGCTTTTATCGATATTATCATCGCAATTACATTTTAAAATTATATAAAACATATTTCAAGTTTTAAAAATATCAGTAGTTTATGGTAATTCGAAGTAAATTTTAAATCGTATAACATGGTTTGCAATCAAACTCTATTTGAAACCGTAACTCCATTAAAAGCACAAGTTGTATTTACATTCAAATGTCGGAGTCGATTGTGTTACTAAACTATTATTTATGAACAGTGTGAAAAGTACCTAAAATTATTACATATCGAATAAAATTTCATGCTTATTATTTGACACTGAATCAATCACCGATACGCATAATAATAACGGAAAATAATATTGTTAATTTATTGGTAAA
The DNA here is from genome assembly GCA_022113835.1 of Atopsyche davidsoni. Classification (NCBI taxonomy): domain Eukaryota; kingdom Metazoa; phylum Arthropoda; class Insecta; order Trichoptera; family Hydrobiosidae; genus Atopsyche; species Atopsyche davidsoni. The sequence goes on from JAILWY010000010.1 coordinate 2,737,268, forward strand.
AAAATTAGTGCATTAGTGGTTTGTCTGATTGATGAAGTTAATCAAATAAAATGTGGCATGAAATGAGTCTAAACCAAATAATAATTGAAATAAATATAATGAATTCAGATTAATTTTAACATTTATGAATAATTCTTTTAATTTTTTTAGATATTCTTGCTTCCTGTATATTCTTGAATAAATATTTATTTAAGAATATGTCTTTTGATATGAGTGTTGTAACATCTGCAGGCGTCAAGGCAGCGTTAAGAATAATATATGAACGTTTGTAAACTAATATGAAATGTTGAGATTTTAAAAATATAAACCTTATTAAAAAATGGAAAATACGAAAAAAATACTAAAGTTTACCATTTTAGGTTTTGTGAACAGTCAAAGTTTTCAAAATTTATTTATTTAATATTGTACTAGTAAATGTTAGTCAGAATATTTTTTCGAATATATAAAAAAAAAAAACTAGAGTTTATTGTTACTCCTTTTATATTTCTATTCTAATCTATAAATAACATTTTATGACTTCATACATTAATTAAAAATTAATTTTATGCGTTTTCAATTACAGTTCTTGGTGCTTTAACTTTATAGTTAGTGTCGCAAAGTCTGTTTTAAAGCTTGAAACACATATGCATTGCAAATGTTGCAACAGAGTAATTATTTTGCTAAAATTATAAAATTAATAAAAATTTCAATTCAAAATAAAAAAAAAATATTCTGTCATACAAAAGCTATTAATCTAAGCTTTGGAGGTTGAAATATGAATGAAAAATGATGTGCCATTAAAAGGGTTAAATTGGGGTATTAGTTTTTATCTGATTTTAGTATAGTAGCCTTAGGGTAGTTTAAAGAGGGCGATGTCTGTAATTAAAGTCATTTATCCCCGGAATGTAATCATTCAAGATCATCGTCTGGTAGCTAGACATTCTCTTTACGGGCTACAGATAATTGACAGATCGCCTAAACGGTTTATTTTCTCAGAGAGCACATTATTGGAAGCAAAAAGGTGAAAAGCGAGATCCAATATGAGCGAGTGCCTTTTTTCCAAACAAGCTCTTAATTTGCTTAGTCTGTCCATCACGAAAAGCTTTACTTAAAACTAGCATTTTAAAGAGTAATTTGAAAAATAGATTGAAAGAAAAAACACTGAAAATCTCTAATTATTTTACAGAGTCTGATACTGCTAAAAAATGTAATTATTTCAAGACTGAAAAGTTAATTGGGTCAGTAAAATCTCAGTATATTTTTGAGCGAGCATGACGTAACAAAACCCAATCAGCATATAAATGTGTTTATTATGATTTGATTAAAATTAAAATAAAACAAAAATACATCTTATTACAACTTCTATCATTCGTAATATATATATTTTTAATTTGAGTATTTAAACTTATATTTCATATGTAGTAGTGTATAAACGTTGTTTATCATATGGATAAATATTAAAATAAATATATCTGGGAGTTTATGTTGTATATTCTGAGTGTGCAGTATTTTTTAGAGACCAAGTCCATTGTAGTATAAACCGAACAATGAACTGGGTCTTGTGTAAAACTGAGGTCGCTAGAGAGTCAGTGGGTATGAAAGCAAAGTCATGTTGTACATTAGAACATGAGAAACTACAATAATTTGCCCAAATTAAATCACAATACTTCTTTGAAAACATTTGTTAAATATGTTGTATAAATCATTGCTTGTGCAGATTTTAAGCGATCTATATTACTAAATTTTAGTTGAAATTTTAATATAAATTACAGATTGAAAAAATTGGTTTACTGACAAGTAGATAGTAAATGTAACTCGTAAAAAATGTTTTATTTTGTTGTAACGGTTGTTCTGTATTATAAACGATTTAATTTTGCTACGGTCCCACAAGGGATGAGTAAAATTATTGTTTTAGCGTGTATTTGTTGAAATTTACATAAAGTTAAAAGTAAAATATTAAAGCAATAAAGCATAATTCAATTTGAATGTTGCATCAGCCGTGTCTCAGGTCTGAATAAAAGCAATCAAAACAACATAATACTGGCTCGGAGTACGGTAAGTTCTTTGTAATAGGTGTAAACTATGAGACCAGACCCGAGGGTCGGTCCCTGCGGTGTGTTTGGTCACATTTTTACAAAGAATAAGTTAAAATTAATAGAGTGCTAATTGTTATTTTTGCTCTAATTTTCGAAATGATAAAAACTTAATGAAGCTGTTAGTTGCGCTGTGTTGGGAATACAGGGAGATTAAAAATATTATTTTTTAATGAATTCACTTGTAAATTATTTATTGCAGTTGTGGTGTGTTTAATTTGATGTATGTATTATAATCTACTATAATAATAGCCATTGTGTATGTTTCATTTTTTGGTTCTCTATAGAATATCTTAAAAGATAAAACGCTGATTTTTTGCACGTAAGTTCAGCAAGTTTTTCTGCAGTTATGTGCCGAGTTTCAAGACGATGAGATAATATTTTAATTTATAAACTAATTAAATAAAACTATAAAATATGCTTTATGTACGAATTATATGATTCTGTTGTTCACAGCGAGAATTTCAAAATTTAGAATTTTTACAAAAAAACAAAATATGATGCTTCTAAGAAATTTCCAGTTTATGTCAGCTTGACACAAGTACCAATTTTATTTTTTAGTTGCATTAGAAATTATTAATCACATCATTAATAACTTAAAATGCCTCCTTAAAAAAATAACACCGTCTAAGCACAGCAAACGTAATTAAAAAAGAATAGTACAATTGAACGTGATTAAGACTGCATCTAATTAAGTGAAAGTGATTCGTTGTTTGCGACACGAAATGTGATATTCCCTAGAATGGCTTTGCTTTCAAAATTAATATCCGGTTATTCAAAATATATGTGTACAAAATAAAATCAAATATTCATCTAATTGTCAGCCAAACTTATGTTCAAATACTATTGCATCGTTTATCGAATACGTCATTTTATGACAGGCTACATTTCTAGTTAATAATTATTCTCGGCATTTTTTTATTTGCACCACGTCGACTCGAGTTCCAAGTTTTCATAATTTTCGTATTTGTAATAAAGAAAATATCAAATAGCCTTTGAATACTTTCACTTGCCCATATGCTTCTTCCCTTTCGGTCTGCTACTTTAATTTTTCTTTGTCTTTTGACTTTCTGATGTCTTCTACTGTACGCCATTGGCAGAAACTTATGCTTAAAGTTATTCAATCAAAATGATAAAACAAAGTTATATATTTGATGTGTTATTTAAAGTTGTAACGCTGTTATAATTTTTTAAAAGTGACTTCAACTGAATATGCAGATGGATGAATATGGTTTCAGCGGAAATTCTTGAACAGCAGAGTTAGTAAAAACCGTCTAATTTTTGAATCGAAAAAAGTTATAAAATATAAAATCATATCAAATATTCCGCATAAATCTACATTAAGTTTGGAATATTTTATACGGGATCCGTTACTTGGAGTACCTACCCTGCGTCTCAGTAATTTAAAAAATAAAATAAAAATGAGTTCTAAATTCATAATAAAAAAGACGGAACAGTTTTTGCATAAAATCAAAATTATGTGCCGGGTATTATAAAGATTGACTGAAAACGAAACTGGATTCTTGGGATAAGGGTTCGTAAAACAACACCGAAAATGATTTAAAAAACAAAAAATAAAAATTTACTATGTAAATTTATTAATTTTATTTTGCTTTATAGCTGTTTAATAAAATTTTCTACTATATGTAAAAGTATTAAATTTTTTAAAATATATTTAAGCAATATGTGTATTTATTATTATTTTATATTTATTCAATTCCAAATTTTTTATTCCAATGAAATTAGAAACGTTGGAGCGATTCAGCTTTGTTGCTAAATAATCTTTTTTAATTACAATTTTATTTTATTAAACAATTAGCATTAAAAAATGTTCGAGAAAAATAATACTCACAAAATAAAACATTATGAATCTATAAAAATAATATCAATTCTATAAAATATAAATACAAAAAACGACACTTATATAGCGTCGTTCAATTTAATACGCACCCTATGATACATTATTATTGAGAATAGGCTGTCACCAGGAAATGATTATTCAGTTTAATAGTTAATCTCTTCATTATTTTAGGAGACAGAGTAATTTAATATCAACTGCAAAGGTAACATATTTGTATAATATAAAAAAATATTTCATACAGGGATCATTTTTCACCTGTATTAGATTACAATAAAAAATAGGCTATCGGTTCTATTTCCAATTAAACTTACATTAATAAATTCAATATTTTTGACACAGAGTACTTGGTGGAATTCCATTTTAATATTTTTTAATAAAATACTTGAGTGCTTTTCCACATTTTTATTTTTTTTAGTGACCGCTTTCGCCAACCTTTCACGTTGGCATTATCAAACAGAGATGTATTTTATTCAAAAATATTAAACTTACAACGTAAATAATTCATACATGATCAATTTACTTTTTTTTTTTTTTATATATTTGGTAATATCTTAGCAATCCAAGTCCACCGGTTCAACACTTAGGGGGATAAAAATATATCCCTCTAATGGCACGCAGGCCATTTGCGTGCCGTCCCTGATTACTTTTCATCAAAGAGCAGTAGGCGTTGTGTTGTTTCACATCGGACAAGTGAAGGGGTGGGCAAGAAGTTGGGGGCCCGCGCAGTTGGAGCACATTGTCCGTGTCCCGGAGCTTCCGGCCTGCCCCGCGAGCCGCCAATCCCGCCGACTTATTCAACTAACTGGAACTTTTGTGGTCGCAAACTTAGCCGATGGAACTTCTTCGGATGGATCTTGGAAGACTCACCCCAACAATCTTCGCGCCGATGGTAACTTAAGGCCCCGCTCAAGGCGTCAATTATTTATATCAGCTTCCCATGAATGTGCTACTCAAAGAATATCTTTGTACACACACACATATATATTGGGTCTATTCCTTAAAAACCTGTTTTTTTTAGGAAGTTTGAGTGTTTATCCATCGGAAGTTATAATATTTCCCATATTTTTGGCAATTTGTGGATGCCATCGAATCGACCCATTTTTTGATACCTTGGACTGAAGTGAAGCTTAATTCGGAAAGTCCAGAAGGCGCCAAGTCTGGACTATATGGCGGGTGGGGCAGAACTTCCCATCCGCTATTTTACAAATAGTTTTTAACGGGTTGAGCAACATGTGGACGAGCATTGTCATGTTGGAAAATCGATGTCTCGTGTCTGGTCTCCCATTCTGGCCCTTTTTTCTTCAATGCTCTCTTTTAACGAGTCAGATGTTGTTGGTACACCTCTTCAATAATGGTTTCACCCGGTTTTAAAACGTCATAATACACAAATTCCTTCTGGTCCCACCAAATATAGACCATTCTCTTGGTTGCGTGAATATTCTTTTTTGGTGTCGATTTGGCTGGTTGGATGGGGTTCAAATACGATTTTTTGCTCTTTGGGTTGTCTTAATGAATCCATTTTCCATTGGCAGTAACAATTCGGTGCAAAAATGACTTCTTTTTATGACGCTCGAGCAGCATTTTAGACATGCAAAATCGCCTTTTCACGTCTCTCGGGTTCAACTCGTATGACATCCAATTGCCTTGCTTCTGGATGAATACCAATGCTTTAAGCACTTGGAAACGGATGCTTGAATTAAGTCCAATGATTTTGCAAGTTTTTCTTGTGATTGACACGAGTCTTTCTCTTCTTTCTTTATCTTCAAACTTTTTCGGCTGTCCAGGCCGTTTTTGTCTTTGCTGTCAAAATCGCCACTTTTAAAGCGTTGAAACCTCTCAAAACACTGTATTTTCGCAAAAATATGTTTGTCATACAATTCCACGAGCAAACAATGACTTTCGGCTGCAGTTTTTTTAGCAAAAAAGTGACTTCCGCAAATGCTATTTTTTCGCCATTTTTCAAAATTTTCCATAATTGAAAAATACACGATGCGCACAAGCAAATCAAAGACTGTCGACTGATTTTGACAGCTAATGAATAGAGCTTTAAAATGACACGTATATTAATGATTTGCTACAGCGCATACAAAAGTTTTGGCATCTTATGTCAAATTCCTTTTTTTAAGTTATAGACCTATTATATATATATATATGTGAAATCAGTATTAAAATATACGGTAGGCTACTAAATAACATTCGTTATGCTGATGACACTGTTCTTCTAACAGACAGATGACGACTAACAGACCCTAGTCGACAAAGTCAACGATGTTAGCCGTAAGTACAGCCTCTCCATGAACATAAAAAAAACGAAAATATGGGTTGTCATTAGACAACTTCAATATCAGCATTTACAACAACGTATTGAAAAGAGTTAATAAGTGTAAATACTGCAGCTGTTTAAATGAGAACTGGGATCCTGATCAGGAAAATAAAATGAGAACTGAGAAGCACGCAGTACATGAAATATAACACTGAAATCTCGTTGGAGAATCACCAAGTTTTATGTCGTCTCAGTTCTTCTTTAAAGAGTTGAAACTTGGACACTCCTACTAAGAAAAAAATTGAGGGGGCAGAAATGTGGCTATATATGAAAATCCTTAAAACACAATGGGTTGTGACCGCGTCACAAATGAAAGAGTCTAGCGCAAAGAAAAAGAACTCTTGATGTTGGTAAAGAAGCGGAAGGTCTCCTATTTTGGCCACTTTTTTCGTAACAGTAAATAAAGCATACTCCAGCTGATTGCCCAAGAAAAATCGAAGGAAAAAGGGGCATTGGAAGAAGGAAGTTTATGTGGATGTGGAATTTGTGCCAGAAGCTAGGGGTCGAAAGTCCGGCCGAATTAGTGAGAAATATGTTCGATGAAATGGTCAACAACCTTCTATGAAGAGAGGCATCAGAAGAAGAAGAAGAATGTATATCGCACACGGTACTGGTCATAATTTATTCAAATAAAGTCGATAAAGCAAAAAAAATATTAATAAAGGATGATTATCTTGCAATTAATACAGCCAATCTAGATGTTTAATCAATGTATAATAAACATATTTATGCTTATTAGAACTCAGAATAGTTTTTTCTATTTTATAACCTTCTGTTATATACATATATATAAGTAAAAGTAAATGGTTGACGAAAATCCCTGTGTGAGATGCTCTTATATATTTTTTAGTTTGCATTTTGCAACATAGACCGTCTGTACTATTGCAGGTTGCCGTAAGCACACGATTTTCTGGCAGAATATTCCAATTTTCCATGCATTCTTGAAAATATGATAACATGGAATTTTTAGAAGTTCATTTTCACTATCTGGTTTATAAGTGTAGTTCGGTATTATAACTAGTTTTAGATAGAACAATATTTTATTAGCCTTAAAAAATATTGGATTGTTGACTTTGTTGTTAGATCTTTGACACTACTTTATTATGCAAACTCTTATGTTTGTTGTATGGTTTTCGCTTAGAAAGGTTTGGTTAAATATTATTATTCATATTTACAGTTCATCTTTTAAAAAAATAGTTCTTCAATTTTTTAAACAATGAGTATCTCTTTGTTGTTTTATCATATTTTATGCATTTTTGTGGATTTATACGTTTATCATGTTTATTTTAATCCGAAAAAGGTGTTGCTCACCAACAAGTTGTTATGGCCTTTGTTTATTTCTAAGCTCCCAAAGGAACTGATGGACCGAAATATCAAATCAACAGGAAGAGCACATTTCTCTTCGGGAGAACAATACATCGCAGAAGACCGCACTAAAATAATTCCACGGGAAAAAATCTATCTTGAAAATCATCCTTCCAGAAACTTACAATCTCCGAGTAACTTACACAAAGACCCTACTTCTAGGCGCGGAATAGAAACGCTCACCTCGAGAGCCTTCACAGCAGGGCGGTTGCAGACCTCAACATAAATATTTTTCTACACAATGTTGAATGAAAACTAAACAAATAATTATTTATGTACAACCTTTAGCACGCTATTCCACGAAAGCGTTAAATATATGCATTGTTATTCAAAATCTGATATTTCAGCAGGTGTTGTAGAAATGCAATAGAACGGCGTTTTCCCACTGTTATAGTATTCCGTGAAATGCTTTTTTAGTACTATTTAAAATATGGTTTAGTTTAGTTATTAAAGTTGTGGTGTGGAATTGAGACCCACAATACGTATAAGATAGATAACTGATCATATTTTTCAATACACAAAACTCGTCTTTAAGTTTTAAAATATAAATGTACAGCTCGTTACTCGTTTAAAACAAAGATTTGATGTTATTGATAAATAATCATTTTGTGACTAAATAAAATATTTTTTTGTTTCATGAGATAAAACAAAAAAAAAAAAAAAACTCTTCAATGCCGTGTATATCTCAGGTTTTTACAAATACTTGACGATACGGTGTTTTTGACCTTTCAGTCCTGGTACTGGAAATCGAGTAGAATTAAATCTCATCTACAAAGATGGCCTTTTAGAACCTCAAAATTCTAGTATTTACGTATTTGTGCAATCAGTATAAATTTGAATTTGCAGGTATTTATTTGTGGCTACGTTGTTGAGGGTTGGTTCTGATATCATGCTTGATTTATTTAAACTTCTTGGAAATTTATAATACTTCCAGTACCGGGACCGAAACGTCATTTCAATCGATGCATATTAGAACTAGCAGGTATTATTTCGTAGTAATACTATTTTCAGGGTTATCGGACCGAGGGTTGGTTTTGAGGCCCTGTCTTGCTGCGGCGTGCCCGGTGTACGTTCACTTATTGGCCCGGGCAGCATGCATTTTTGATGACCGTGATATCCTGGCGTGATGGAATGGAGCGTTGTTCGCGGACGCCCTCGCAGGTGGTAAAATTTGTTTCGTCTGGCCAGGGGAATCTCATCAGGTATGCTGCCAGCGTCGCAGGTAAGGGATGATTGACTTGGGCCTGGTATCTGATTTCTACACTAGCTGGGTGCTGAATCAGATATTATAATGAATTATTTTGTGATGGGCATTTGTACCGTGCGTATTTTAAATTTGACATTATGTTTGAATAACAAAAAAAATACTCGTTTTTTGTGAATGGCATGTTTATGATCATTTTTTTAAGAAGATCGTTTATGTGATATACAGGGTGTCCAAAGAGAGTATCGGGTTTTTGTTAGTTCAGTAAAACAAAAACTACTTGTAATCAAGTATTTTTTTATTGTTGATTATAAGAATACAAAATGGGATTTTTTTTCAAAAAGATGATATTATCCAAATGGTGACCGTTACGCTGCTGGCACTCTTATAATCTGAAACAAAGATTACTGATAACACGCTGATACATAGCCCTCGATATTGCTGCCATTTCTGACCTGATGTTTTGTTTCAATTCCGTTAGGTTCGTCGGATTATTCTCATAATCCCTACTTTTAAGGTATACCCATACGAAATAGTCAAGAGGGCTAAGGTCGGGGCTTCTGGGAGGCCAGTTGATGTTACCTCTATGTGAAATGACGTTATTAGGGAATTATTCGTTAACAGCTTCAATTGATTGATTGGATGTATGCCAAGTTGGAACCACGTTTTTGAGTTGAAACCTTGAAACTCCTGCAACTCTGGGCCCAAAATTTTTTGCAGCATATCGCCATAACGTTAACTATTCACATTCACCCGATACTCTTTTTGGACACCCTGTATATCATAAAATAAGTTTTGTAAGGTTTATATTAGAAAATTTAGTCAAATTTGATGAACGATAATTATAAATTAGTTTTTACAATCTAATGTAATTTTTATGTGATTTTGATGTGATATGTAATTTGAAATATCTAAAAGCACACTAATTATAATAATTTTTTCTGTTACATATTTTTATTATAAAGTAAGAATGCTCACATTTTATATTAAAAAAATATTTATGGTAATAAAAAAAAATGATCAGACTGAATTCTGATGTATTTCATATATCTATTCAGTCAGTTGAAAACTAAAAATATCGCGTGACTTACTTTCCAAAGAACTGATTTTATTATTTAATCTAAAAAAATAATATCATATATTTTTCTAACAACACATACATTTATATATATTAATTTTTACAGTTTCGTAGTAAGGCATATTTGCGTTTCTCAAGTAGAACACGTGGGAGCAAATATTGCTTTTAAGTCGACCTGGCTAGAGTTTTTTTTAGTAATTTATTTTTTTCATGACTGAATTTTTTTGTTATATAGTACTTTTATATGATTGCTTTATATGATTATATGATGGCTTTATATGATATCTCATATTTTAAAGACATTTAATATAAACACAACATTTAACACATTCTTTTTTTAGATGAATCACAAAATAAATATTTAAAAAATCATAAAATTTATTTTATACATACACGTAATAATAAATTCATTATCATACCAAGTAGGCAGGATATAATAAACCTGATTATTTGAAATACTTGGTTCTTGAGTTTTTTTAGTGATCTGACGTTTGAGGGCATGGAAAATGGTAATGATTGAACTGCTTTGAAGATGCTCCCAACACCGACACCGAAACTTTAGATCACCAATCGAGATGTCGCATAGCAACTTAGATCAGATAATAAATAAAAATAGGGCATATTAATTAATATTTGACATAAAAATAAGCATTGTATTAAGATATGTTTTTAGAAAATCAAGTATGTATTGTTATTATCAAATTTGGTTACTCAAATTTAGTTAAAATACATTGAGATGAAAAAGTACATGCATCTAAACGTATTAAATTAACTTTAATATTAAATGAACATGCTAGTATTTTTTAATAAAAAAATTAAAAATCACACCATACAGCGATACATTACGTCCATTGACAAAATCAATCAGTTTAGATGACAAAAATAGACTAGGTGCCCTATAATACCCCTCGGGCACAAATAGGTTACCTTATAAATGAGAAGTAGGGCTATTAATTTAAGCAGGTCTTTATAGAAGCGAAGAAAAAACCGGTCCTAGCCGAAACAAGGTCTCCTCCAAGACACGAAATGGAATAAGTAAATTGTTTATAAGCAAAATGGAAAAAGGACGCAATGCAAATGACAAACGGGTACGTATTACGTAAAAGGTTGTTGTCTTTCTCGGCTGTGCTGTACGAGAGGAGTATTTACTTTATTGTTCTCATGCATTATTCATACAGTTTCATTATTGAATTAAATGGTAACCTACTGAGTTATTCTTACGTTGAGAGCTGCGTATGATAAAGGGATCCTCAGACTTTTCGTTACGGCTGAATTTATTTGCAGCGCACGATGTAAAGTTGAAAATGATTGCACGTTGAAATATTAGCGTACATTAAAAATACATAATGAAAACGTATCTAGAATACCGTAGTACTTTAATGATTTGACAATACCAAAGTGATTTACGGAAGTTTTGTAAACATTTCAAATATCTAAATTTTACACAAGTTTTTTGCTTATGCAAGTGTTTTTATGCTTATGCAGTTGTGAGGATGTGATTTATATAAAATATACGCACGCTTTCGGAAACTGCGATGTACCCGAATACCCGAGCCGAAGACGGGATAGAGTCGTATATCTAAACACCCGTCGAATACCTTAACAATAATTTAATAGTCACATTGTTCGCATGATTGATTATAAAGCCCACCGCGGTTTCATTAAGGATATTAGGCGCGAACAGTGCACAGCTTATGGGGCAAAAAATAGCAGCCGACGTGCAAAAAGTTGGGAGCCGCCATTGTGGGTGACCCGCCGACCTGCCTCATCCCCGCGCCTGCGGATGACTGGTCCAAACAATGCGATATGTTTTTTGATTATCTCGCGACGTTACACTTTCGTTCGCATCACGGCACCTCAGACCGAGCGCTGTACAATTAATGACGTTAAAAACTTTGATACGCTTTGTGCTTTTTTGTGTTTGCTCATTTTTAACGAATGTTTGTGCGAAGTTTCGGCTCCAGTTGTTTTCGGCGCTGGTGCAAAATCAATGTCTGAAATTGTTCTATATGTGTGTAGTTTTTCTCATCAAATGTTCGCCTAAATGTTTATCTAACCTCAGGTAGATTGTTTGTTACTGACCCAAATTTATATCCTAGTTTCGGCGCTGGTGCAAAATCAATGTCTGAAATTGTTCTATATGTGTGTAATTTTTCTCATCAAATGTTCACCTAAACGTTTATCTAACCTCAGGTTTATTTGTGGTTTTTTGTGATTGCTCATTTTTAACGAATGTTTGTGCGAAGTTTCGACTCCAGTTGTTCTCGGCGCTGGTGCAAAATCAATGTCTGAAATTGTTCTATATGTGTGTAGTTTTTCTCATCAAATGTTCGCCTAAATGTTTATCTAACCTCAGGTAGATTGTTTGTTACTGACCCAAATTTATATCCTAGTTTCGGCTATTTTCGGCGCTGGTGCAAAATCAATGTCTGAAATTGTTCTACACGTGTGTAGTTTTTCTCATCAAATGTTCACCTAAACGTTTATCTAACCTCAGGTTTATTTGTGGTTTTTTATGTTTGCTCATTTTTAACGAATGTTTATGCGAAGTTTCGGCTCCAGTTGTTTTCGGCGCTGGTGCAAAATCAATGTCCGAAATCGTTATATATGTGTAGCCAATTAAATTTTTCTCATCAAATGTTCGCCTAAATGTTTATCTAACCTCAGGTTGATTGTTTGCTACTGACCCAAATTTATATCCTAGTTTCGGCTCCAGTTGTTTTCGACGCTGGTGCAAAATCAAAGTCTGAATATGTTCTATATGTGTGTAATTTTTCTCATCAAATGTTCACCTAAACGTTTATTATACCTCAGGTTTATTTGTAGTTTTTTGTGTTTGCTCATTTTTAACGAATGGTTGTGCAAAGTTTCGGCTCCAAGTGTTTTCGGCGCTGGTGCAAAATCAATGTCCGAAATCGTTATATATATGTAGCCGACTATATTTTTCTCATCAAATGTTCACTTAAATGTTTATCTAACCTCAGATTGATTGTTTGATACTGATCCAAATTTATATCCCAGCATCAATATTATAATGTTAAGTTTACGTTGATACGCTTTGTGCTTTTTTGTGTTAGTTCATTTTAAACAAATGTTATTGCAAAGTTCTTGTTTCAATTGTTTTTGAAATTAATTTTGATCGTGTTTATTATTTTAAAATGACTGAAGACTCAACTGAAAGCATTCAACCAACTAGCCGATTTTTAAATAAAGACTACAAGTCCGGGCGAAAATTTAAATCCTTGCTTTAAAACGCGAATCCTCAAGTTGATGTTTGGGCTTACATTTATAACAGTTTGCTTTTAAGTTATTTGAAGAATTGAGCCATTAAAAGTAAACAAAATAACTTTTTATGATACTTTAGCTTCTTTGAATAAATCATGTAGTTTTAAGAAAAACATAAATCACAATTAAAAACTAAACTGACAACTTAATGTTTTCAGATGTCACTGACTGTCTCGGCTTCAAAATTTTATCGATTAAAACTGAAGCACTGCAAGGAAATTGCAATTTTCATAAGGAAGCTGAAAACAGGGGGAAAAATTAAGCCTGAGCAAGTTCATAATTAAAACTTAATTGTTCCTACATAGGGAAAACTCATCTTCCGAAACCATATACCAATAAAGCCATATGGGGTAGTTTATAATAGCATTGTATCATCAAATAAAGATTATTTATAAATGTGTGAGTACACGTTTACATTTAATATTTATTATAAAAAAATTTGCGCTACTGTTTTAATTTTTAGAAATATATATTTAGATTTTAAGTCAATAAGTTTAAAATATACGATATTTTTAAAATACACCATAAAATATTTTAATTGAAAAGTTCGTTTTATTGTTATATTTAAAAAAAGGAGTGTTTGATTTCTTTTATCTGTAATATGATATTTTTTATATACCTAACAATAGTTGTTGTTCATAAATTTATTAAAATAATCCAATTTGATAAATAATCACTGCCATTTATTGAGAATCATCAATAAAGTAAAACATATGGGGTAGATTTTGATAAAAATTTAAAATGTTAATGGAAAACTAGGGGTTTCAATTTAACCTTTTAGGAAAAGTTCTAGAAATATATATTTTTAAAATTAAGCATTATCACAAAATGAAAAAAATAACAATATATATTTAGTAACACAAGTTTTTTCTATCTCAAAATGAAATTGGTTGTTTAAAAGCTTATTAAAGTTTCAATAAAGGAATCAATTTCCAATATAGTGTATTCAATTTTAAGTATTCATATTTAAACCGCAGACACTTTATTAAAAGTCTCGCTGGTTTTGGCATTTTGTAATTATATTTTCACTCTACGAATACAACTGGAAGATCTATCCAGACGCGTGGATAATTTTGGAGGAAATGAAGAGAATCACACATTGGGACTCACATTTACAATCATTGGACAAAATAAGAACAAAACACAGTGATGGTTGGTTTTTAATATTATTCATACTTATACCCATATAAAGTTTTTAAGAATACTTTTCGTTCATTCGTGTTAATATTTGATATTAATTGAATGTAATGTGTTGAAATTTTTGTTTATAACATTTTTTTACATAAATATATACTTTAATGTTTATTATGCACTTAAACACATATTAGGCATTTCAATAATATGGATGTATTTTATAACGATAGATATTTTATTCGATAGACACTACATACATAAAAGGCGTAATAATATACAAAAAATCTTTTTATAGAATATATGTCTATTTTGTGGATTGAACGTCAATCAAGTGCGTTTTAATTACGTTTGATTTCAAAGAAACTCTCAGAAAAATTTCATCGTGACCTGTGTAGGATTTGAACCTACATCCCCAAGCTTACATAGCTGGTGCACTAACACTTGATTGGCCTGGGCACATTGGTTCGTACGTAGATTATGATTGTTAAAAATTCTCAATTAATTGAGTGGCTCGTTAGGACAAGGGTTAGTGCACCAGCCACGTAAGCTTGGGGATGTAGGTTCGAATCCTACTCAAGTCACGATGATATTTTTATGAGAGTTTCTTTGAAATCATTTACAATGTTTGAAAAAATGTGCCTAATCATATTATTACTAATATGATTAGGCACATTAGTTCATACATAGAAGATGATTTAAAGAAATTTTCCGAAAAATATCATCATGATTTGTGTGGGATTTGAACCCAATTCGTTGGCCTGGGCACATTGGTTCATATGTAGAGTATGATTGTTAAAAATTCTCGATAAACGGAAGTGATTCGTTAGTACAAGGGTTAGTACACCGGCCATGTAAGCCAGGGGGTGTGGGTTCAAATCCCACACAAATCACGATGATATTTTTCTGAGAGTTTTACATTAGTTCATACATTTTCTATGTATGAACTAATGTGCCTAATCATATTAGCAATAATATAATAAACCCGTAATGGGTAATAAATACGCATCTGATTGACGTTTTATCAAAAAATCGACCTAATCATATTAGTAATTTTTATAGAACACTAATTTATTTACTAGATAATTATAGTTTTTTTTTAATATAGCACACAAAAAAATATGTTTTAACTGTAATTATAAAAAAAAATGACTCACTGTGCGCCAAAACTGTACATGGGGTAGTATTCACAAGAGCATAGCTCAAGATAAGCGCAAAATAAAATATATATAATTTGTCGTTGTGTTTGTGACAACTGTCCCACTGTGCGTCAAGACCGTGCAACGGTGATGTTTATATACAGGGGGACACAGCCCGAGACGGCCTGGACGGAAGGGCATCGGCAGAGTCACGCTGTGCATCCGGTTGCGGCACGAAAACGCCTGCAGTTTTATTTCACATTTCCTCTCCGCCGGAGATGAGGCGCCGGCTGCGCTTTTTGACAAGTGAGCATCGGGACAGGCGATGAGGAAAAATTGCACCCGAGACAAATCGGCCCTATATATATTTAAATGGAAAATTGTGCAAACACGACCGCCGAACACCGCCGGCGGGAGGCGAAAGAATTTTCCACCCAGCCGGGAATTTCAACGAACCGGCGAAATACTAGAAATGTAGCCCGTCATAAAATGACGTATCCGATGAACGATGCAATAGTGTTTGAACATATGTTTGGCTTACAATTAGATTTCATTTTGTACACATAATTTTGAATAACCGGATATTAATTTCGAAAGCAAAACCATTCTAGGAAATATCACATTTCGTGTCACAAACAACGAATCACTTTCACTGCACTGTTCTTTATTAGATGCAGTCTTTATCACGTTCAATTGTGGTATTCTTTTTTAGTTACGTTTGCTGTGCTTAGACGGTGTTATTTTTTTAAGGAGGCATTTTAAGTTATTAATGATGTGATTAAAAATTTCTAACGCAACTAAAAAATAAAATTGGTACTTGTGTCAAGCATCATATTTGGTTTTTTTGTAAAAATTTTAAATTTGAAATTCTCGCTGTGAACAACAGAATCATATAATTCGTACATAAAGCATATTTGATAGTTTTATTTATTTAGTTTATGAATGAAAATATTATCCTATCGTCTTGAAATTTGGCACATAACTGCGGAAAAACTTACTGAACTTACGTGCAAAAAATCAGCGTTGTATCTTTTAAGATATTCTATAGAGAACCAAAAAATGAAACATACATACACACACAATGGCTATTAAAAACGAACATGTTGAAAATCACTCAAGTATTTTTTAAAAAAATATTAAAATGGAATTCCACCAAGTACCCTCTGTCAAAAATATTGAATCCATTATTTATACTCATTGATCTCTTCTATAAATATGCAATTTTATATGTACTAATGTGACATCAACATTATATAAATAATATGATTAGGCACATTTTTTCACACATTGAAAATGATTTCAAAGAAACTCTCATAAAAAATATCATCGTGACTTGTGTAGGATTTGAACCTACATCTCCAAGCTTACTTGATATTTATCTGAGAGTTTCTTTGAAATCATTTTCAATGTGTAAAAAAATAAAATTTATATTAAAGCGCACTTGATTGACGCTCAATCCACAAAATAGACATTTATATTATATTAATACTGAATTTAAATAACTGAACAAAAATAAATAACTCACTTGCTGTTTTCGTCTTGGGGTTACATATTTTTTTAACAATAATGCGGAAAAATAAATCTTCGTCTTAAGGAATAAATCGGATTCATAGTTTAAAAAGATCTGACATCACGTTTAACTACAATTAGTTTAATATTTTTGGATAAGCTTTGTCTCAACGTCGCGTAATATCCGTAAAGGCTATTTTACAGTTCTGAGAACTGGGATCCATTTCACACCCGGCGTAAATTATTAAAACAGAATTTTTCCATTATCTTGTTTAGCTTTTAAGCTTTATGTATATTTTCACATAATAACATAATTAATTCGGTACGCCAGCTCGAGACCTGAGCGCTAAAACGAATCAAAGTAAATATGAAAGTAATAATGACAGGCAAGTTAAATTCAAACAAGTTTGTTTCCCTCTGATATTTTTGAATAACATAAAAAGTATGTAGAGCGGTTATCTCCAAAATATGATATTCTTCATAATTTCAAAGCAAATTCATAGTAATGCATAAAAATTGAGTTTTTTTTTTACCAAGTCAATAGTGAAAAAAATATTCCAAGAAATTTTTTCTCAATTCAAAAGTTTTATTTTTTATAATTATGTTATAAAGCTCAATATCTAAATATACAAATATCGACAAAAAAAAAAACCACGTATTTAATATTTTTGACAGAAAGTTCTTGGTGGAATTTAATTTTAATATATTTAATAAAAATATTTTGGTGATTTTTTCACTAAATCTTTCCACTGATAACAATTCAAGTTTACATTAATCTTTTATTGTGCTGGAAAAATATTTTTTTTGCTATAAAATTGAAAGCATAAATTAATAAATTTAATGTTTAATATTCATATATTAAAAAAATGTTATTTCTTTAGAAAGCAGACAAAACATGCACTGCGAGCATTTTACGTTTGCAAAGTGGATTGGATAATACATAATACTGAAATACCTGCAAAGTTTGGACACAGGAATCGAGGTATAGTCATTGATGGAATGTCATTAGATGGAGTTCTTTGACATACGAAGGTAATAGAGGTCTTTGAATGTGAATCGAAGCAATACATTAGGAAGATATTCAGTGCATCTACAAGCGGAAGAAGGATTACACCAGCACTGTAACTAAGGGGAGCTCTGAAGGTACAAGAGAGTACAGTTACTTATATTAAAGGGGTGAGTGCATCCAACCGCTTGCGTAAACACCCCAATCGAAATATAATAAAACTTTCTGTGAATGCTTATATTTTTCAATTTTTTAACAATAAGGATGTTAATTTTATTCTGCATTTTTAGTTGATTGGAAAAAAAAAATTGAGGCAATGTTTACTCATACTAAGTAAACGTTACCATCGAGTAAAATCTTTCCTTAGCAGTTTTAATGCACGCTGATTTTAGGTTTTATAATTTTTTTAACGTTTCATTATTTTTTTAATCATTTTTATGAAAAAAAAACTCATGAATGAAACCCTTTATAAAAGGCTTTCTATGATGATAGGGACAAAAAAACTTTAATTTTTGTGTAATTAGAAGGATACTATGAGTTATAAAAATGATATAAAAAAGTGTTGGCGAGAGTGAAATTTAAAAACGAGCATTAAAAATTACTAAAATATATGTTATAATAAGGCATGTAAGTTCATTATTATTTTTTTAGCCTTTTTGTTCAGTAATAAAATCCAGCATGGTGACAAAATATAAATCAAACAAAATAAAAATCAAAGTACAATATTTCTAATAATAAGAAGTAAAACAAGCATTAAAGGGATGCCCGTTTATTACAGCGATTAAATTTTGATAGTGAGTGATACGATAATAAAAAAAAAACGGACGAGAAACTCTGAAATAATGGCCGCATCCCTCGGGGGAAAGAAAGTTAATTCGAATAGATGTCACGCGACCGCCGATATAGCCATGAATATTCATCCCCACGCCAGAATGCCATAAAGCTGTTCAAATTACGTGTTTACATTGCTCCTGAGAATGTAAGCACTGATTGGGTGAATTTGGAGTATGGCTAAGGTTTGACCCGAATACTGTCAATTACGAGAGACTCGAGATACGCGGTCCCTGACGCTTATTGCCCGACGCAAATCGAGGCTTTTCTATTTTTAATCAATTCTGTCTCCTCCGCATCTACTCCTGACCCCCGAGTTACACGGGTCAAGGGATAATAATGCGATTTGTAAAATGAATGATTTGCCCGCAGCCCTCCCATTCCAGATTCTTAGTAACGTGGCTGGTTTTCTTAATGAATCGCTAGGGTTGTTTAGGGGTGTTTGCTATAAATGCGGTATGATTTTTCAAATACATTTGGTGGTTGTGCAAAAATATGCTTCATTGAACGTCAATGTCCGTGTCAGTATTTAACATCCGGTTATAAGCACAAAGTCAACAAAAATTTATTAATTATTTGAACTACCTGATAATTTTTCCGATCTTGCGGACTTTCGTACAAATGACATGTTTTCGAATGAATTTTTTTTTTATGTGTTTAAGATACAGTGACTGAAATTCAAACAATATTAAACGCCCTCTCCATGACTGTATGGTGCTAGGGTATTTTAAATTCCTGAATATTTCGACCACTCGGCGAAGTTTTCCGATCTTGCGGACTCCGTTATTTGATACGGAACATTTAATGAAGCCCCGCCGGTGGCTGCTCCGCGGCACAGAAGAATGTCAATAAAGAAACGGAATGTCAACTTTGCCCCAACTGTATTGAGATTCATAAAGTAGTCGCAGAATGTAAATAATTCTTCCGGCATGGATTAATTAAAGGAATTGGATACACACGGATCAGGAGATCATCAAACGTTTCGGGCACTTTTGGTATTAAATTGTGATTAGTAAGCGTATAGGTTTCTATGCGAGATTTAAATTATGGTCAAAATATGTAACGTGGCTCAGCCTATGAACATATAAACTATTTTTACTAATGTATAAATTTGTTAAATAAAGAAGTTCAATATTTTTGACAGAGAGTACATGGTGGAATTCCATTTTAATATTTTTGAATAAAATACTTGAGTGATTTTCCACATTTTTATTTTTATTAGTGACCGGTTTCGCCAACCTTTCACGTTGGCATTATCAAACAGAGATTATTTAAATAATTACCCCATTAATAAATTTGCAATTATATAGAATCCTCCACTTGTCAGGCACATTAAAATCACATTAGCCCTTACCACTTGACAATCATTCTCTCTCTTTCCAACAACCTCTCCCTCTAACAATTGTTTACCTAATTGCTTATTATTATATAAAATCTCACTCTGTTTGATAATGCCAACGTGAAAGGTTGGCAAAACCGGTCACTAATAAAAATAAAAATGTGGAAAATCACTCAAGTATTTTATTAAAAAAAATGTTAAATAAAGCTTTATAAAGCATCCACAGTTTTCCTGTACTATAAAAGCCATAAATTATTTAGATTGAATCTTAAATGTAAATTTATTTACTAAATGCCATAAACGTATCGAGTTGGACACGACATGAAATATTAGTTTAATGAACTCGAGTTCATTGAATACAAATTATATAACGTCGTTACCATTTTATTGAAATGGTTTTGAAGTTTAATTTCGTCTCTCCATATTGTTCGTTTATTAGTGCTCTCCATATATTGTGTTAGTGTTTAATGGGCTATCTTTTTACTTGACACTTTAGCGTAGTGCATATAACGATACAGAGATTGTCAGTAACAAGTAAATAAGAAAACCTCGCCCGTGAAATGGAGCGGTCCCATCAAGAAACTGACAGCTGTTAGGTTGACCTTATTCATGGTACAATTAAAGTTTCAAAGCCTTAGGTGTCTTAAATATAATTTTCAGAATTAATGAGGCATGACCATTCCATTAATATAGAAGAAAAATTATGATAGGATATAGTTGAAATAATCATTTATCTCAAAGAGATTACAAGAAGCTTTAATAAAGTACGGAAAACTTGTAAATAAAGTAAAAGATATCGAGACGATAAATGTTACTATGCTGTAGTACAAAATATGGTTTTAGGAAGTTACAAATAAATTGATGCCATTGATATTACATTCCATTTATCATGGCACAGAAGAAACGTTGTTTTCCCTATAAGATATTCTCGAAGTTTTCCTTGTCGAGTATTGCCTCGAATTGTAAGGTTAAACTCTTGCATTTATGGGTACTTCATAAATCTACATAATTAAATATTCAACGTTCTGCAGCAAATAAACATTTTAGCCGAATGTCGGAATGTTAAAATATTTCTGAATAATGTATAATGTAGGTAATACAATTTCAGCGTGCATCGGAAACGCAAGTTAGCCGAAACTACCCGAATCTAAATAAAAGCCTTCACAACTCATCCGCAATTTATAGAATTCGGTATTCGCGATATATATTTTATTTTGATGCTTACTCGCTAATAAATCCCCGGAGATTCGTGACCAATCTCGTAGAATGATAATGCCGCGACTGGAACAGCGGGCTGGTATATGAAACGGTAACTCGCCGTTTATGAATAAAAAAAAACCCCTTTATGATAATGTAATTTATTTTTGCTCGGCAAGCGCACAATTTTCTTAAAAATATACATTTACATTTTATTATAGAAGGATCGGGTGAAGACTTCAGCGAGGGTGGGCATCTTACCATTCCATTTGATAAAGTAATGTTTGCTTGCGAACGTCTGAGTGCAAAATCGGACTCGCTGCAGTCACATAAGGGCGCAAAGCCAACCTCTGTTGCCTTTCATACGTTAGATGCTCAGTTCTGAACCGCCAAGCCAATCAAATTATAATACCTGTAAATACCTTTAAGCCCTTGGGGCTGAAAAATCGTAGAAGGGATATTGATTTTATAAAAAAATGGATGGTAACGTATGAACTCACTCAAATAGTAGCAAATTTTTTAGATGATTCTGGTTATTTATATTATACAGATTGTTTATATTATACAGAACAAAGCTTTAGTCGTGAAACCGGATTTTAAGCGTGCTACAAGAGTAAATCGTGGGGAATTTCTGCCGTTTTAGTAAGGGGGAACTAATTGACTATATTCAGCTTTTAATAAGTCATAGCTGTTAATAATATTATGTATTATGAGCTTATTTTTTTGTGTGTTAGATACAGTGACTGAAATTCAGACAAACATTAAACACCATCTCCACGAATAGATTTTTTTTAATACCCCATTTCAGCCTTTTTTAACAAACTAAAGATGTTTTGTCTCAACATAACATAACATGTCATCTTAAAAATAAACATTTTTTTAGATATACCGCAAGTGTTTTCGCTTTGACGGTTTTATCTACGGGATCAAAACCTCCGATGAAGGTCCTAGCATGGGATGACAAGAAACCAAATCATACAAATATAGAGACTTCCTAAACCTACAATCATACCTTTTTTCGCTTATTTAATTGACGAATAAAGAAAGCACTGTCACTTATTGTTAGAGAGTGGAAACTGGTTTTAATCACCGGGCTAGAGAGACGCCATTCGCAGGCAATGAAGGCTTTCGACTCTGTATTTAAATGAGCGTCCTTAGTGCTGCACGAAAACGCCGACAATAAACTGGCTAAGAAATCTTGGTCACTGGGACATATTAATGATATCTAATGCCGGGTAATATTTTTTTATGCGTCACTGCTCTTATGTTCACTTAGTCAGATAGGATCTACTAGAGAGATATACTTATGAGGCACTGGCTGCGGCAGAATAGGGATAGAATATGGCGCCAAATTTTCTTTATTCTTTGAGAGGCCACTAGACGATAATAAGGGTAAGGGATTATGTGTAATAAATAGATTATTTTTCCGCATTTCCGTATACTAATCCTCATTGAAATAGTGCGAGGATGTTTCTTATATTTTCCGAGCGTGTCCAGTGCAAACACAGGCGAAAACACCAAAACAGAAACATGTACCGAGAAACCTAACCCGAAATGTTTAATTAATTTTTGTAAATAGACTAATTGTTTATTTTGATATTGTATATTAACAATCATGTAATCCACAACATAACGGTTTTTTTAACAACAGCAAAATTGATCATCGATAATGTGAGAAAGTAATAAAATCTTTTGAAAAGTACTATTTAAAAAATCATCATTGTAAAGAAGAGTTTTTAAATAGTTTTGTATATATACCTTTTGTTATATTTATTTTTTATAACCTGGTTTTATACAAAATATTATTATTTGTATTTAAAAGTTTTTTAATGAAAATAAATAGAGTTAATTATTTTTCTGACGTTTTGAGTTTGCCACTTAAACCACTTTCAATGATCTAAATGCTTCCATATGGCGAAATACAAATAAAATTAATACTTGATTTTGGATGATGCTACTGTTTTCGTTCACACCCCTGGTTGAGATCCCGAAATAGAATACACCCCGAGGGTGCCAATCGAGCATGTTTGCATAACCGGTAGTTATATCATAATCGGATTCCAACGAGTACTCTCGTTCAAAAATATATAAAATACCTTTACTAATTAGCTCCACTTGAGAGGTGCTCCACCAAGAATTGCAATTAAAAAATTATCGGTCTGGTAATTTTAAACA
Organism: Atopsyche davidsoni; assembly: GCA_022113835.1. Classification (NCBI taxonomy): domain Eukaryota; kingdom Metazoa; phylum Arthropoda; class Insecta; order Trichoptera; family Hydrobiosidae; genus Atopsyche; species Atopsyche davidsoni. Next base: position 2,760,783 of record JAILWY010000010.1, read on the forward strand.
TCCTCGAGTGGTTACAGTGCAACGTAATTCTGTTATTCTTTCAATGTTGGCTCTGTGAATCTGGAATCTGGATCTGGCGTATCCTTCTGAAATGCACACATTCTGTGGGTATGTGCGGTCTCGACTTCCCGAAGCGCCTGTTATAAAAATTCCACAGGATTAACTTTAATACACTTGCATTATACTTGGCAATAAATTATATTATCCGTAAAAAGTGTTTGAACTCTCCCGGCTCATTGTTATTCTTGCAGGGGTGGGTATTTATGACGTCGTGTATTCTGTTAGGAGTAGATGTTAATTTAGCTATTTGAACAGTATTAGCTAATTACTTAGCCTGAAGGTGCTAAGATAAGTCTCTTATTGGTTGAGCACAGTTTATACTGTACTTAATTTCAAGCACTATACTAATATAAATACTTTCCGTTAATTTGAATACACTTGAAAAAACTAGCTTATAAACAAAACAAAGCGCTGAGTTTTAAAGGCGTCAAAATTTATACTAAATAGCCACTAACGACACTGTAAGAAAACTACATCTTAAGGGTGATATAACGAAGACCGTCGATGATAAGTAATGATAGTAAAATTTATAGATGGGGTTGTATAGCCAATGCTCTTTCTAAAAGAGTACAAAGGATGATATAACTCCATCCTTTTACAGGATTTTTTCGAAGTAAAGTGGTTTGTTAGGCTCCCGCCCTGCTCCACGCAGGGCGGAATATCAAAAAATTAGAGATGTAGAGACATACACAAGGTGATAAGACTACCTAAACGCTAATAAGGCATTTTATACTGACTGAAATTTGAGACTGGTATATATAATCAACCCTCCTGGTTTCTCGTGCGAGTTGGCAGTGCCGCTAGCGACATCCATCAAACGAATTTCAAACTTATAAATAAGTACACCTTTACTTTAGGGGTTATTTCAATATATATTATCATAAAAAAAATAAAAAAAAATATTGAGTTTATTAAGAGTATGATGTGAAGCTAACGAACATAAAAATATACAAGTCAAAAAAAAAAAACTTTGAATTATTGTCTACTACTTTATAAATAGAAAAAATATTAAAATAGGTAGAAAAAATACTGAAAAATACCGAAGTATTAAAATAGGCAGTAGTATAAAATAAATTTATTTTAAAAATTTAAATATTTATTTAAAAAAAAACGAATTTATTATTATGATAATAAATTTGTTTTTTTATACTATGGTATAACAAATGATTGAGTCTTATCATTTTGTTCGTTTGAATTCCATTCAACATTGATCATTTTTTTTATATTGCTTCTAAAATACACAAGTAAAAATAAAATTATTTAATTAGATTTAGTACCTTATATAATATAAATTCTGTCTGTACTGCAAACGGCGAGTTAAAATTATTTATTTTTATGAATCAAATCCCCCTTTCATTGCAGCTCTTTTGCAAACAATTTGAACTCTTTAAAAAACTACCCTCCACACATGTGATGGTTTTGCTAACTTAAAGGGAGATTCATTCAATGCGACCTCATATTACTTGTTTTTTTATCTGCTTTTATAATCTGATGGAGATCAAAGGACTGCAGAACTTACGCTTTAATAGAAAACGTGTTTTATTCAGCTGAATAAGTAATAATATTAACATGTCGCCATATAAGCAGAAAGAAATTATACACTTGAGTAAATAGTAAAAATAAACCTCACGGTCTACTGGCAAGAACGCTTGTTCTTTAAGCATTCATTCATTTATTATAAGCAATGTGTTTTCTTAAAAAAAAAAAATCCAGTATTTAAAGCTTAAGACTTTATAATTTAGCAATTTTTTTAAAACATTTATCTATTAATTTCAAAGAAAATTCATATCGAGTTGGATACAGTCGCAACGATTGAATGAATAGTGTGGTTATAGTCTCCATTCTTGTTATTTAAGAATATAAATATATAATGTTGAATACAGTCAGAAATGAAGATAACAGAATTATAATTTTTATAAAAACGAAAAAAAAATATCTCCGTTTAGACTGCAAACAAATTAGATTTACTTTTGTGTTATTCACGAACGTAAATACGAGTGAATTTATGGTTGTTTTAATTACCTATTGTAATATTTGTGATTTGTTGATAATTTTATTTCGTCCGTGGTCAAGAGAATCAGAGCGACAATTTAACGTTTATATTTAAATGACACAATTGCATACATTTTGTCAAACAGCATTCAGGAAATTTGTTTCGTGCAAATTTAGTGCAAAATATCAATGTAAAAATGTTCGGTGTTATTCTTGATTTAATTTGAAGCTATACGTTTCGCTAGTGTTATTGGTTGGCATCTTCAAATGGAGATGTCAATCAAGATGTTGGCGAATCCTGCTTGAAGAAGCCGACCAAACACGTTGTCAAAACTAGTAATAAAATCAATTTGGAATAACACACATTATGTATATCTTTTTTGTCAAAAAAATTAAAAAAACAAATTTAATGCTTCCAAAAATATAGCATCCTGAAATTTGTTTTAGTTTAATTTATTATTATAAAATTATATTTTGAGATAAAAATGTAATTATTTTTATAAAGTCTCGTGATATTTTTTTATAAAAAATATTGTGAAAATCTTCACCAAATAAAACGTAAGGTTTTTTTTTTTAAATAGCATCACTCGACCCCGGTTGTGAGAATCAAAATGCGGACTGAAAATTAAAACACGAAATATTAATTTGTTCATGCAAAAGAGTCCGATTCGCATTTTTGTGTACAAGGAAAGGTAACATTAGCCTTCGGGTTGGATTTCAGGACGTTCAATTAACCAACCATAATATTCATCGATCACCGCGTACTTGTAATTGGAGAATGGTGATTAATGAATTGCGGGTCTTGAATCGAGGCGGTGTTGATAGTTGTTCACGGGATTAAGCGAATTGCTTGCAATGAATTGTGAAGTGACCTTTTGATAAATGAGCTGTGCGATCTGTGAAAACAATCGCTGAATGGTCGGTGAATTATTTGCGATCGATTTTTGCAATGGAGAATTTACTTGATTGAACTGTAAAATGAACAAGTAAGTTAATTGAAAATTCGTTTAGTTACTTTTCCGGTGGATTGCAATGAATTGGATTGACGTCACACGAACCTTTACAGCTAAACTGTCGTAATATTTATTTAGTTACTTTTCCGGTGAATTGCAATTATATTGGATTGTTGTTACGCATATCTTATTTTTTAAAAAACACAACACCGTATCGTCGATCCGTAAATACACATTGTTTATACAACGAGTGAATAATAATCAGTTGAATCTATAGCATATTTATTTTTTAACTATTAAGTTAATTTAAATGGAATGTTTTTAACATCTACTTTACGGAGGGGGAGGGGTGAGATGTATTGCTGTGGTAGAGCTTAATTGCGGTCGGTGGATTGAGTACAACGGGCTTTTCACATACGGGATTCCGGGTAAGCTGAAAGTGTGGGGAAGGGGGAGGTAGGTATTCACCAAGTGGGTGAATATGCAAATTTATTCTGGGATAATTAACTAGCAATTTACTGGTATTCAGGTCGCAGTCGGCAGGCCGGGGTGGTCAGGCGAGGTTCGGGAGCTCTGGCCCAAGAAAAAAGCGCCCTTGCGTCCCCCACGTCCCCGCAAATTTAATATACAAAGAACCCCCTTTCCCTGTAGCTTTTCACCTGCGATAGTTTCGTTATTATATTACGTATGAGAATAATTTTGTTCTGTGAATTAGTCAAACACGAAAGGTTATTAAATTCTAGTTTGTAAGCACAAAGATCAGCGCTTTAGTCTATATATTAAATATATTATTAGTGTCAAATTTAGATTTTGTTTGATGAAAACGAAGTATTTATTCTTGGAATATAGTAATACACAATTTAGTTTCATGCTTAATTCATCAAAGTAATCATAATCTTCAAGTGTGTTGATTTCCCGTTATTCATATATTTATTACAAGACATTAGATAAGTGTAAAATAATCAAAATAAATAAATATAATTATTTATTTCACAGACAGTGTATACACCATCATAAATAAGTAAAATTTCTTTGGTATTTTTTACTTTGTCGCTTGTATGGATATCACTGCTAATTGGTATAAAATAAAAAAAATGCAGTGGCTTGCAGTGATCGAACAATCAAGGGAACACTTGTTCACTGAATATAAACAAGTCTAATAAATTATGCAAATTACTTTTGTGTTTAAAAACATCATCACCAGATAATTGTGAATCATTTTAATTGATTTTATTTTAAAATAAGTACACTAACGCTTAGATTGCTATTTGCATATATTTAAAAAATCTATGCATCACATATGGTAACATTTCTGTACAAGTTGTGAAAGTCCAGGGGTATATTTCAGTGGTGTAATTTAAAAAGTATAACCTTGCGGTCGATACTCGCCCCTCTCGAGTAGTAGTCGAGATTGATGTCGAGCGTCTTCGGGCTTTGCGTTGCAATCGATAGAGATCATTGTACTTTTGACCACCTGGAATTCATCACCCTGATGGACCATTGTTCACAGTTATCAGTCAAGAGGCCCGAGCTAAGTGCTTGGCACTTGGAAAATTACGGCAATATACTGCTGTGCAGAAATAGAGCACTAGTACCTTTTATTACTCTACAAAAGCGTATGTTTGTATTTACGACTTGTTGCAATGATACTATGGTAACAGATAATAATACTTACATGATTATATTATTATTTTTTTAGTATCAAAAGACGAGTCATGCTATCAAAAGAATATCAACAAAAAAGACGTTTGAGCACATATTTCCAACGCTATCGTGAACAGGTATTTTACCAAATGGTCAAAACACTTGACCTCAAATTTTTCTCGTCATTTCACGTGTAAATTGATTGCCTTAATAATGTCAACACAATAAACCTATGTGGGTGACAAAGGAGGATTTATTAAAAATATTTAATAAAAATCGCCGGTGGACGAAGAAATCTCGTGTGGCGTGCTCAGAGCGACAATAAAGTATTTCAAACAGGTGCAGATATAAATCTCGGCCAGTCGGCAATCGCTTCCCTTTATTAAAATTTTACTTTATATTTTAAATTTTTTTCAAATTATAAAGTCATAAAACTTCAGAAGGTTTTAGTTTTTTAATATTATCCTCAAAAGTACACAGGCTTCTGAAAATTTTCAAAAGGCTGCAACGATCCAATGTCGTTGAATCCTGATTAACTCTCACTAACGTGATTAGCATGTCCCTTTTCCTTTGTAGCCTTAAATTTAGCTAGCATCCCTTACGCATAGCGGTAATTTGGTAATAATTGTTCTGAACTGTTAAATCGTACAACTCTATATTAAAACATCAAACATGAGTATCTTAAAAAAATATTAAATGTTCAATGATTCAAGGTATGCATTATTTTTTTGAAAATACTAGTATGAAGTAATATTTTGACCATTTGTTATGAATATTGTGCAATTACACATTCACATTCAAAACACTCATCGTCAAAAAATAATCTAATTTTTGAATTAAAAGGTGGTGTAGTTGTTCTAAAGATAAATTAAATAGCGCTTACAAAGTCAACTTCTTATTACTAATAAAATAGCTATGTTCCAAGATTTAATGTATTTCAAAAACATAAAACATGCAAAACTTAACTAGTCTTATTCAAACTTGATCTCATAATTACAAATTAACTAGAGATTAGGTCAGGTGATCGTAAAAGTAAGATTTACTAAGGTAAGGTCGTAAATAAGTATAACCTACGAGAGGGCATTTTATTACTCTGTATCAACCACTGAGTTTAACTGCCATGGTGATAAGTTAGGGTTCATGATCGACCAAGTCACCGTATACACGAAACAATCTTATGTGAAATTAATTACAACAAAAATAGCTTAAATATAAAAACACTTGTCATCGTCAAATGTACAGGTAATCGTTATTAAAAAAATATATTTCCAACATAATCTTTCATTTGTAAGCCATTGAGGCTACGCCAAGGAAGTCAATTTTGCGAAGTTCAAAAAAAAAGTGAAGCCTCCTTATTATGCATATGTGAAGTTTAAGTTTAAAATTTTATATAAATATTATTCTTTAAAAATATGTAAAATGGATATGAATAAAATCGCAACGGAACCAATAATCACTTTATACGTGACAAATTTTGGACGTCCAAATGTGTTGGGATATATTAATATTATAATATTTAAACATTAAATAAATCATTTCGCATTTTAATATTTCCAAAAAAATGAATGATGCAAGAATAATGTAACAAAGTCTTAAGTCAAACATTTTTAATTGAATTTTCATTTTTTGTAAAATATTATATTTATATGAAACAAGAGATATATTTTATAAATTTATTTAAATATTATGTTTCTCATTTTAAAATCAATATTATGTGACAGTGTTATCCTAAAAATAATATTTAAAGAAGTAACCTAAATATAGATTTAAATATTCGATAGGGCGGTTGGGATGAAAGCTCCTATTGGTATGTTTAACCGTTTAACGATTTATCCAAACAATACAATATTGCGGATCGATGTTTGTATGGAGGATAGATCCATCAGGCGTGGATTATCGTCCCGAGGTATTGTTATTGAGTGTATATTAATACTATGGATGCCATTCACGTGCTCGAGCGGTTGATCCTAGTGGCTTTTGAGATCAAATCCGACAAAAAAAATCTAAGCAAACGTAAAGATGATACTTAGATTAAGTTTTTTGATGCGGTTTAGACAATAGAACATTATCTAGTAAACATTGATTTTTAATGGTTGAACGTTTTGGTTACAGTACTAAAGACAACTATACGGATTTTAATCAACAATACAATTTTTCTTATTTTTTTTTGAAAAGATTATTGATATAACACAGTATTTTAATGCTGTTGACAATTTTTTTCGATAAAAAAAAAAATACTGTGAAAAATATCAGAAACGGATGATTGGGCTCGATATTGACAAGTGAGGTATAATATGAATATACACTGATCAAATTTATTGACTGCGTATAATTGGACGGGAAAACACAGGTATATCTAGATAATGGAAACCTTTGTTTTTACAAGTATTTGCTAAAAGATATTGAAGAAGCAAATTCAGTTATCCTCGTCAAAGTCACTCGAAAATAACAAACTAAAGACTTTCAAGGGTGATCATAAACATATAATACGAGCATAATAATTCGAATTTATGACCGTTAACAATCCTAGATATTATAATGGAAAGCTTGTTAATTACAGATATTTAAAAGCTGGGTGGTTCAAATACAATGTTGCAATTTAAGAGTTTTCAGTGCTGTTATAATAAAAAAAAACTTAAAATACGTTTTTAGTGCTTCATCCAGTAAGCGTGGAAAAAAAATCACCAGTATACGCGGAAATTAGAAAAATCCATATTTTTTGTAACAATATATTGTATTGAGTGCCTGTTTGAAATTATACCCAAAGTATTCGAAGGAAACCTAACAAAAATACGGAAGTAAGATAATAACTTTTATAGATAAAGAAATAAAAATAAATAACAACCCCTCGCTCGCACATAATATTATAACAACAAAAAAAAAATACGCCATCCATTTTGGAGCGAGTCGCACTCTTGTCGGAGGCCTCACTCCACAGGGTGTAGTAAAAAGCTAATAAATCACCTACGGACAGTTTTTATTGAAGTATCGGAATAATCGACGATGCCTTTTTTCCGGCGACAAAGCGACAGGGGCGATGAAATACATGGGTATGAATTAACGTCAATCTGGCGTGGGCGTGGCGCAACCCTGTGTGCTCGGATTTCACGGTGGACCTAACAAGTTAATTAATAGGCACTCGCCCTGTTGTGTATTCGCACAATTGGGTACTCGCGCAGGGCTGCCACAACGCTTTGTCGAGCTAATTTTGTCGAAAAAAACACAAACGGACACTGCGCCGCGTTCGCCGGTTCCAGCGGCCGTTGTTAGTCAAAGCTGTTAGTTAAAGTGTCAGTCAAAGCTTAAGCTGCAAGTGAAATTGTTAGTTCAACGTGTTTGCGTAAGTGGTAGTTATTTGGGTGTCACGCTGTAACGAGGCTTTTTTTTTAGAATTCTACGTTTCTGGTGCATGAGAAATCATTCAAAAAATATTTAAAAAAAAAATTGAGAATGATAAATTTGATTTCGAGAGTGTACATTTTTTTGAATGTTTATTCTCAAGTGCACAAAAAAACTGTTATTCCCCGTTACGGTCAATAAATTGCGATAAAAAATGGGCGAGTGTGCCTCAGCCGAAACGCTCGGAAAAACCTTGCGGAAAATAATTTTAGCGAAAACTATTAAAACGCGCTTTTATCAAATTCTCAGATAAAATATGATGTTATCCATCAAACGCGGGGGTCGCACCCCTAAGGCAGGGTTGTCCGTCGGACGTCGGACTCGGCCATAAAGACCGAATCCGCACGGATTGCGGATTTCGTTTGTTTTCAAGCCACTGACTTTTATTGTTTTTTCTAGTCCCAGGAAAGATCGGCCGGGCTATCGGCCAACGGGGTCAGGGGAGAGCGCGGGTCAAGCGTGTAATGCTCGTGTAATTATTTGCAATGGCCCCTCGACATTAGGGAAAAAGTGTAATTGTCCCCTCGCCTCCCCTTCCCCCTCCGTTCATTATGCACGGAGAAAACGTAGATTTTTTAGCGTGCGTGAATTAATGTGATCATCTTTGCACGAATATGGTAATTCAAAAAGTTACAATTATACATGAAAAACATGACGCATTGTGTAATTTACCGATCCACGCGCGTAACAACGAGAAAAATATAAATTTTTTTTAGAATTCGTCGTAATTCTTTTTAACAGTCTTGAAACGTAGAGGGATGTGCTCTGGAAGTGGCTTGCTGCAGAAAGAGTATCAGATCTAAACGCCAGATCTTTGTAAAAAAAGGATAGTATAATAATGCTATTGGACAGCAGCAATACGCAGAATGCTCCTTTCAATATAAAACTGCGGTGTAGAAGGACCCGGGGACCCATATAACTACACTACATGAACACTGGTTCAGCAAGAGTATATGCTCAGTGAAATGGTCGCCAACCTTCTTTGAGGAGATGCACTTGATGAAGAAGAAAATCATATTAAAATAAAATTATTTGTACTAATTTCACTCGTCGTTTCACGTGTGATTGGATTGCCTGAAAAAAGCATGCACGGTATAAAGGCATTACAAATAAATACAGATTTGTAATTATTATTGTAAAATTAAAAAAAACAATATAAAACCAACGTCTCGAGCAAAGAATTTAAAACCATCAATGGTTATTTGGTAATTCCCAGACACTTGGTTTTTCAATTTGAATTAAAAAGTTTGTAACATTTTAAAACAAAATGATGATTGAAACTTGATTTTTAATTTTTATTAATATATAATGATTATCATTATATTATTATTATCCTTATGCCAATTGTTTTTCACTTATTTTTTTATCGAAACAAATTTCGTATATCCATTAAATATTCTTTTCTTTTTTTTGTCTGAGCTGTTGGGTAAATTATGTTGTTAATTCTTATTCAAAAGTATGAAATAAAATAAAATTAGTTATTCTACAAATTTAGTATAAATAGGGATAAACTTGACTTTCAACGAAACAACGGTTTAATTAATGAAATTGATTTGGTTTCTTTCGTGTTGAGATGCTTGAAGTTTTCGGGACTCCAATGAGTCCCTGTGCTGGGACCATCTTCAGGGATTGTGCTTGAGATGGTCTCAGTACGGGGACTCAAACGTCGGAGTAACGGAGTAGCCAAAATATACAATTGTACATAAATTAATTTAAACTGATTTATTATTATAACATTCACACGGTACAGATCCTTTCTATGCGAATACCCGTGAAGCCTCCGCCAGCCCCAAGTTGTGCTTTTCCCGTCTAGAGAGATCGTCCGGATCGCCGCCTTGACTTGTCCCAGATTTCGGGCTGTTTAATCAGGTGGGCGTGATATTAATGATTCCGTTCGTCTGATGAATTAAGAATTCCACAATCAGCAGCCGAAGACTGACGTGGGTTTTCCGCGGAACCCAAACGTATAAATAGAGTTCCGAGTCGAATCTCACAACCTTTGATCATCGATTATGCGATCGCCATTAGAACACATTATATACTCCTTTTTTTTCGATTTAAGTTATATAATGCCAACACCAAAGTATTTATTTTTACTTTTCATTATCACGGTGCATAAGTAAAATTATACTGAAATTTTGTTAATTCGTTATCGTTTATTTACTTCTTCTTGATTTTTATATATGTTCCAATCTGTTTCAGATTTTACACTGCAAAATGCCATATAAATGGTAGTCTCTCTAGACACAATTCATTTAAAAGTCGGATTCACTATAACAACCAAGTTATATTCAACCGACTGCTGTCAAAGTAAATATTGATTCAAATGTGAGACTCACAAGTAGTGAGCTTCAAAAAAAAAAGACAAATTGCTCATGGCTTATTCCAGCAAACAAACACAAGAAATAGTTTAAAAGTAAGTTTCACTCTAGTAAGCTGTAAGTTTAAAAATGTAATTTTCTTTTTTTCCTTTTGCTGTTTATAATAAAAACCGATTCTGTATCTTCATCGATTCCTGTTTCCAGGAACCCGTTTTTCTAATGCTGGTGTGCAATCTAAGATTCATTTGATGTACGTGTTTTTATTTTTTTGTTTGATGAATTAACAAGAAAAATAATTAAATAAAGTTAATTGCCGTGATCATAGGAAATAACTGCTTTGTTTTGAATGTACTCTCTGAAAATACATTAATCATTTCAGATCTATATTGAGAAATATCTAGAAAGCAGTTTTAATATTTGTAAGTATTATTCTTTGATCAAAAATAATGTCGGAGATTCAATCCGAGTCAATAGGCTAGTAAACCCCAAGTGTAATTATTATATAATCTATAAATGAATAGAAAATAATATGAAAGGCAGTGGAAACGTTTTACGATGTTGATTTTCAGTCCTATTGAGTTTGAATTAATTGTATGTGTAAACAAATGACCAACCGAGTCAACGAACGGTTCAAAGGAACCGCTAAATCGTAACCATATTAAATTCTGGGACCGGATAGTTCTGCGGTCTATCTTAAGCCAGCCAAGCGAGAACGGACGCCTTAAATATTGAATTTAAATACTTAATTATTAAGTTATGTTAAAGGCATAAAAATATGTATATTTTTTGTAATGCAGATAATCGACTAATACAGTCAGAAGTATAACAATGAGTTTTAAATAAGGTTTGGCTAAAATTCCATTAACATAGTAAGAAGCCAGTGAAGAGGTTTTTCTTATAAAAATATTGCGTTTTTAAAAAATATATTTTTAGCATCAGTATTTTTAATGTAATGAATAAGTCAATTCAAAGAATTGAATTATATTGAAAGGTTTTTATTATGAATTAATTTTCTTTCATTTTAAACATAAAACTCCCTTCCAATAATTTTCAAGTTGGCTTAACGCGTACACTTAATATGCTATGTTTCAAGATGTTTCCAAAAACATCTTTTGAACGAGAGCTACACCGAAAGCGATGTATTTTTTTGCGATAAATTATAAAAAGATAAGTTTCGTTTCATTTGCAGATGGAAGAGAATCGTCTTCAGCACTCCGTGTTATTACGGAATTACACTAATGCTCGCACCAGAAAATGCTCACTCACGCTCAATCAAATAAATGATATCAATTTCTCCTATCAGAACATTTACTGTATCCGAGACGTCGTTGGTTCTCACCTAAAGATAAAACAAATGATCCGTCCGCCATCGCGGAAACGAGAGAGAAAAAAAAAATTAAATAACAAGACGCCGAATCGCGTATTTTAACTACAAACAAATACGCAATAAAATCGTAATGTTGGTTATATTTCACATTTTATTACCCCGGGAAGAAAGTTCGCTCCGCCGTGATTCTGTGCCGATAAGCCACAGTCATTTTGCCGTGGGAGAAATGGCGAGCGTGGACTGACTGTAATAATTAAATAATTATGTGAGCCCGCGGACCGAATGGCGAATGGCGACGGAGATAATAGAAAATAATAAATCTCTCACCGTTTGATTTCGCCATTTTGTTATTGCCCCTCGATGATCGAGGAACAATGCTCAGCTCCGTGAGTGAGTTGTGCTTTTGAAAGGGAGGATTATTGTATCATGGGCCGGTTTATGATGGATTTTGTTTTCATTTGTACACATTAAATGAGTGTCTGCCGTCGGAGTGATTGGCGTGTTACACCAAAACATTTTATCTTCCACGGCTATTGATTATTGGACATGTCTATTTTGACCGGAACATATATTGGATTGAATGTAATTACGCTATTTCAAAGCATGATAACTAATACGAATTGACTGTTAATGCAACAGAATATATTTAAAATAAAATAATTCAAAAAAGTCGCATTGAACAGAAACGAGTCTGAAATAATAGTTTTGATAAAAAGTGTCATCGAGTTAACAAAAAAAAAATACTGTAAGGCGCAGAAGCTTAAATCAATAATATTTATACAATATGAAGCAAATTTTATGTATACTTTCGGTACAAACTGACGTGTCAGTAAAATAAGAAAAATATATCACACCTCGAAACCCAGCCATTCTCAATCTCGTAGCTTACATCTCTATATCCCCGAAATCGTGACGTCAGAAGCCACGTGATCGTGACGTGGCATCTCTAATTCACGCCACATGATGCATATCAGGTACGCTTTTCCGCGGCGCTCCTTTCCTTCGTTTTTTTTTTTTTCGAAGCCCGTGATTACTGACAGCTTCTGTATTCACAGTTTAGTTCCACGGAAGCTCCTTGAAGACGAGACGCCGACAGCTCAGAAAGCGAGAAGTAATTTAAAAAAGCTGATTCGAGATGTGCTCCCCTGTGAGCGCACGTGCCTATTAAGGGTGCGAGAGTATTGCAGATATCGTGACATTTCTCCGTGGGAATTGATATGCTATCGATGTATCATTTTTAATTAGTTTATAATAAAAAAAAAAAAAAATCCAATTCGTAGACTTTGGCGGTTGTTTTTATTAGATATACTATGTATAAGGGTGTTCTCTTCGAAATTATGATGCTTCAGTTCTGGTAGTGGTGCCATACTTAGTTATTTGTCGAAACATTAAAAAAACATTATTGAACAGCATTGCACCAAAGAACCGTGTATATTTTTAAAGAAATAATAAATATTTAGAAATGCTTCCAACGAATCGATCTCGGCAATTAAATCAAGGATTTTAATTTATCAATAACAGCAAAGCACGAATAAAAAATCTTAGCAGAACACCCGAGAATAGAGCTTTTATCATATTTGACAAAAACCTTATTAAAAAAAAAATTAATCAATAATGTATAAATACTGATTTTATCACTGAATATAAATTATGAGCTGTACTTTATACTTCTAATGTATTTATATATAATTTTTGTTCTGAGATGTCTTAAAATATAAAACCTTTATCAATTCAAGAAACAATTTTACGCTAAGGTGAAAAATTAATATGAAAATTATTTAAACAATTTTATATAATTCTCGTACTCCATTCACGTCACCTTCCTTCATACATAGTTGATCGCACTGAGAAGCCAATTAACGCCTCTGAGAAACTCCTTTCGCTCGGAATAATGCTAAAAACATGAAATTGAATACGAAACATTTTCCAATTAGCTGTAACATAATCAACTGAAGGCTGTAACATTGGGTCGTGCTGAAAAAGACCCTTATATCATAGAAAATCTTTGAATTTAAATCAAACATTATAAAAGCGATGAATGCATAATTCTGGAATCTTTTTTTATGATGAACTCACTCGTAAAAAACAGATTAGTGGAGTGAAAATAATAACTATACGAGTTCTCTCCGAACAATACTCACACAGAAACTCAACTAAAATTTAAAAAATATTTTCTCTTGAAATTGTGACAATTTTCACACACAACGGATAAATAAAGGCATATACTCGTTTTAATTTTATTTTAAACTACAATCTAATGTATATAGTAAAATATGACGTTTTAAATGCACTAGGTAGGTGATGAATTTTTAATGATTTTGATCGATTGAGTGACTGTTTAAACTTAAAAAGGTTTTAAGTGTTTTGTTTTCTTTTTCCATTACTTAAACTCCATTCCAACCGATTATTACAATGTATGTGATATTTTTGATAATTTTTTCGCAGCAAGCTTAAATATGACCTGTTTATATTACACGGTTAAATGTTACTATATAAACAATCAGGTAATCACAAAATATCTTTATACAATCTAAAACTTGGTATACAAAAACATGCTTTTAATTTATTGCATGTCTATTTTTGGATTGAACGTCAATCAAGCGCGTATTTATTACCCAGTACGGGTTTATTATATTATTACTAATATGCGTAGGCACATTAGATCACATATAGAGGATGATTAAAGAAATTCTCAGAAAAATATCATCGTGATTTGTGTGGGATTTGAACCCACATCTCCAGGCTTACATGGCCAGTGTATTGACCATTGTACTTGAATTTATTATTCATATGCTTTTGGCATCTCTACGTAAAACTATGAATTGTTAGTTTGATGCTTTGTAGAGTAACCCTTTTTATGAGGATATTAAACAATTTAAATTTTTTAAAGAAAAGATATAAATAAATATACGTATATCTATTTTTTGGATTGAACGTCAATCAAGTGCGTATTTATTACCCATTATGGGTTTATTATATTATTACTAATATGATAGGGCACATCAGTTCACACATAGAAGATGATTAAAGAAATTCCCAGAAAAATATCATCGTGAGAATTTTTAACAATCATACCCTACACTTGAACCAATGTGCCCAGGCCAACCAATATGGCAACCCATGTAAGCCTGGGGATGTGGGTTCAAATCCCACACAAATCACGATGATATTTTTCTGAGAGTTTCTTTAGTCATCTTCTATGTGTGAACTAATGTGCCTTATTATATTAATAAATAATATAAACCTGTAATACGTAATAAATACGCATTTGATTGACGTTCAATCCAAAAATAGACATATCTATACTATCCTCAACTTTCAAGCCGTTTTCTATAGGAGTTTTACTCCGAGACCAAAATCACCTTATATTAAGTTGGTATTTGCATCAGAACAAAACACAAACACTTTTCAAACAAAGTAAAAAATGTAAATCACTAAATATTGGTTGGCCTGGGCACATTGGTTGTAGAGTATGATTGTTAAAAATTCTCGATTAATGGATGTGGTTCGTTAGTACAATGGTCAGTACACCGGCCATGTAAGCCTGGGGACGTGGGTTCAAATCCCACACAAATCACGATGATATTTTTCTGAGAATTTCTTTAATCATCTTCTATGTGTGAACTAATGTGCCTAATCATATAAGTAATAATAAATAAATATCGTATCACGTGTTTTGTATCACGGAAATGAACTTTGTTAATACAGCATTTTTTCAACGGTAATTATCAACTATAATAAAGTGAATAATGTATTATGCTTATCGTGTGTGATTTATTAAGCGTGCAATTATCAGATAACGTCAAGAAGTGAGCAGGATCATTTATTCTGTTTGGAAAGCCGGGACAAATTTGAGCGTAGGAGCTCATTTGTACCGAACCCGGGCGGGGGTTGGGGGTTGGTTCCACTCGAGCCTGCAGCCAGCAACCCCACCGTAATGTCGTGCTCTCACATGATTAATAGAAAAATCCCCGTCCGGTCTGGCGGAAACATCGCGATCATCCTATTCGCGTCCTCCCGACGCCCGCGGCGATTTGCGGAAGGCTTTCATAAAAGCCCCAAGGGTCGTGCCAGACAGACATTGTCTTTTAAAACGTTCTTTAATACTTTTTCAAAAAAATATTGAACACCTTGCAGTGATTTTGATTACTTTTTGTGAATCAAAAAAATCACAAAACATCTGTAATTTTTCAAATTTAAAAATAAGCATGTACAGTTCTCAAATGTTTAGGGATTTTTCCGAATGCACAAATTCACATATCAAATCGTAATTCGTATTTGAATTTTAACTCTAAAACTTAACCGGCGATAACCCCTGGAACTGTATTAAAGCGAAAATAATATTGGTTTCATGAAGTACGTACTAACGTTACAGACTAAGGCGTGATTCGAATCCGATAATTGCAAGTCGATTATCACAGAAAACGTTATATGCACTTTATCCGGGCAAACTTCATGTAATGATAGTAATTGAAATGCAATGTAAGTTTAATTTAGATAAACGTGAATCTAGAGTTTATAAAAATTGCATTTTTATACAGATAAATGATTTAAACACTTTATGTTGATCTATAAATATGAGATTATCATTCATTCTATATCTATAAATATGAGATTTGTATAAGTCATTGTTTCTAAAATACTTTTCAGCATTTAAACAGTTTTTATATGAGCGTGCTGTCGTTTGATGTAAAAATATGTAAAAAAAATTATTACAGCTGATTATTTTCTTAAATTTAATTTTCAGCTTTAAAACTTCGTTTCGTTTACGAAATTTATAAAATAATTGGGAATTTTAACGTACTTTGGATAAATGCAAGCTTTACTTTTGTTCGAAGCGATACATTTTACTTGATGATTAATTTTTTTTTTTAAATTTGAACGCAAGTTACCGTAATTTATGAGTTGTTTTTCCAATTAGGCAGATTGAAAAATACTAAAACTTATCAGTTGAGCTTATAGTAAAAAGCGCTCACGTTCTCCAGAGTTATCCGAAGCACAGCGTCAAAAATTAAGGATGATTCATAACGAGATCCGGATTACTTTTAACGTTAAGTTGAAAGCCAAACAGCGTGCCTTCACACACTACAAAAATATTGTCTCATTTGTACCGTGAATGGGCTGCGCGCCAAGGCGAATGTGCGCCCTCGTGAAATATTTGCCTTGGGATTTGCACCCCCTACCCCCAGGTACGACACACCTGAGAACAAGCCTGACAGCCCCGTGATATGTTTTATTTGACACTCGCTCCCAATATTGTGAGGAATGAATGATATGTGACACGAGGGCGGATATTTCAAATATTCCGCAGGGCGAAAAAGTAATTGGAAAATATTTAACTCTTCGAGGGGATGTTTATTGAAGTATCGTGGACCGCATCCGGTCGCGCAAAGGGAAATGCTTTCTACTGTTCGTGAATAAAACAACAATAAATACCTAGAAATAAAACCGAACAGAATAAATGTATAACGTATTTTTTATCTTCTAAAAAATATATACGATTTTATGGATATATTTTTTAGTCAATTATATAAATAATTTTATGTGTATTTCAAACTGTTTGTTTTGTGAAAAAGTGTATATTTAAGAATGTCCCAAAATTAACGCAAGATTTGAATTTGTCGCCATTTTTGCATTGAAGTTTTGGGAACACCAGCTGACAGTTTAAGGTTATATATTTTAGTATTTAACAATATTTCAAGAATAATGAAAGCTTGGCAGCCTTTTTAAAATTTACTGCAAAAATGGCGACAAATTCAAATCTTGCGTTAATTTTGGGACAACCTTTAACTATAAGAATATTCAAATACACCTAAACAATGTAAATTTAATCCAAGTCTAGTCTCCACACAGAAGTGCGCGCGGTGTCGCGAGCACCGCAAGAGCTCATAATAAACTGACACGTTTTCAAATTTATCTCGCGCGGGCCTTGGCTAATGGGGCTTCTTCTCCACATTGTGCCGTGTGTCAGGTGGAAGAAGAAGGTGTAAGCTTTGTGGCTCCTACACGTGTCGTCCATTGCTGTCAGGGCACGTCCTCGCCGGCCGCTTCTCTGCTGAGGGTAGCCGCCACTCTGCAACGCCGGCAGAGTTCAGGTGGTTCTAAAAAATCGACAAACAGTGTTAGCATACACTTTCAATTTTACTCAGAAACACAATATTAATTAATAAAGTTATTCTAAGAAGGCATGCTGGGAGGAAGAATTTTCAATTATGTAGTTCAGTTTTAGTTATTTGTTTAATAGAATTTGATTATTAGTAAATGTTTATACATGAAACTTTGATATATGAACCGGTTAAATTAAAATATGTTTTTTTGGTTTTAGAGAAATATTTACAAAAAATATTGTGGTATAATATATTCAAATTGTAAGTGTGAGCTTTTGGTTGTGGACGGGGTATTATATAAAATGTAATAAAATTGTATAAAAAAAATCTCTGGTATGACGCTTTACACGTATAATTTGTTTTATTGAAATAACAACAAATTTATTTTTTCGTTTAAAGACTTTTATGAGTACATGAATTTTTATTTATTATCCAAAACTAATTTTTATGGTATTAAAACAAAACAAGAAAGGATGGTATATAACACGTATTAATTGAGTAAAATTATCAATATGTCTAAAACTTTTTTAATTAAAAAATAATGAATATGTTGCAATGATTCAATATTCTTTATGATATAATTTAAAGTTTTGAACAAATCAAATTATTAAAGATTATAAACAACAAAAGCTTCGGAAAATCGTGAAGCTCTCTACTTCGGATCATGAAAAATAAATTGGAATACATTAAGATACGTGACATACGAGGGGATGATCACTCACTTAAAAGAAATTCCCAAAAATGGCAACATCTATCAATGTCTGCAGGAGAAACAAAAAATCTTCTCAAAAAAAAAAAAACAGAGCGGCTCTTACAGGAGCCTCTTTCAGTGGCTGATACTCTAAATATGTGGGATTTGTCGTAAAGTTTGATGGAAGCTGCGTATTATTATTTTACTCCTAAAAAGGATACTCATAGCTAATTTGTCTTTCTCTTATTTTGCTTAATAATATGCGTAATGTGCGATCTTTTATTGAACTTAATTATGAGCAATCAATACATTACTAAAATGACATTGAATGCAGCCTAGTAGATTATTCTGCGCACCTAATTTAATAATATAAATAATATTTTCGATCTATTATAATATAATATAAACTAACTGAATGAAGTTTTTGTAAAAATAAATCCATTGCGTGTCAGAATTACTCTGTATAAGCACGAAAATCGTTAATTGATAAAAACACGTAATAAATATTTTTTCGTTATTTTTTACTTCATTCAAGTTTGATTAAAATACCTAAAATAAATAGAGCTGAGACAAGTGGTAAAACATCAAATTTTAAGCAACACGTTTTTGTACTATATTAAACATAAAAATAAAAGGAAAGCCTGCGATTACTTCAGCAGCAAAAGAATTCTTTAAGCAAAATATCGTTTCAAAAAAAAAAAAATAAGCAAAGAATGAATTATCTCGGAGAAGCGTTCGTATTTCACAGAATTAAAAAAATATCCCAGAAACTTTTATCCGCCGGCGAACGTCAACTGAGCAAGACTTCAATTGCGTATAAAAGTTACGTTTAATTCCATCGCCGGATAATATAATTCCGGCGTCACTTCAGGAGAGGAAGTGCGCGAGCGGCGCAAAGAGAGCAGATGGCATCGGGCGGTGTTCTTGGAACCCGCCGGTATCCGGTCCGAGCCATTGGGGACCGCCTATGGTATCCACAACCGGTTTCTGATACCCGAGAAGAGCTTTCCGGAGCTTTCAATACACCGGGTGCAGACACTCAACCTTTTCACTCCACCGGCCGATGCCTATTGAGATTTGTTCGCGCTCGCATGCGATTGAGAAATCCGGCTACCCATGCTCAATTAGTTGCAAGTAAGATTATTTTTAATAGGTCATACATCATTATTAATAAATAAACCGAAGATTATGTTCATAAGTGAAATAAAAAAAACTTATTACTGAAAAACATGTAAATATTTTTTTACGTGTTTTGAAGCATGCTGGATTTCTGAGATTCAATCAGGTCAATTTAAAGTCAATAAATAAATCATTATTTAATTAATATTAGTTTACTTGCTGGTAATAGGTAATGCAAATAATTTTGATAAACTCAATGTGAAGACGAAATACAAAGGTACTTTTATCATTATAATAATGGATCTTCACGAATCAAATGCCTTGTCCCTCAACAAGGTCAATTTCATTCTCTCATTTCTTCGAAATTGCTTCATACTGTAGCCGAAACTTACAACTTAAACGGCTTTTGTACAAAAAGATTAAAAACTACGCTATGAACTCAACAGTATGTGTGAAATTAAACAAAAATATAAATTACTTTATATTAAAAATAGAATGATACGATTATGGTTAAAATGCGGGTTTATTAAACAAAAGTAGATACTGATTATTTGTCAACATATATAACGTTAAAGCTCGTTAAAGCTCAAACTTGGTTAGAGCATAAAAAAACACGATTACCTTTATATATAATTAAAAAATTAGTTACTAAGTATAAAGCTTTTTTCATTACTCGTTTTCATATTACTCTGAAAGTTCTCACTGTGTTGTGAAATATAAAATATTTACAACTTTATCCAAACTTGATTAGAGCTTTTAAAATGTCCGGCGGATGCTGGAAAGTTCTGAAAGCACTGGTCGGGGCGATGAGGGCCGCCGATAGCAGCGGGATATCTCGGCGGCGTGCCTCTTAATGCAATTTAGTTTATCCACTGAAATAACCCCGAGCTTTGTCTCCGCGGGGAATAACTCAATAAATCGCCAGTAATTTGTAGTTTTTTTTCTCGACACTCTTGAGGGCTTAGTTCTGCGGGGTTTTTTACTCGGCGAAACATTGCGATAAACGCCGCGGATTCTGAAATAATATAAGGGATGAATTTAAATAAATGCGAGTGAGAGGCAAAGCGCTTGTGTAGACGATGGTGAAAGCTGGGGTTTCACTCAGGGTCTATTGACGTTTTTTGAATAATAAAACCATATCAGGAAATAAAATTGAGTCATTTTTGTGCGCGTAATAAATATATGTGTTTTTTGCGGATTGAACGCCAATCAAGAGCGTTTTAATTACCTTTACAGGCTTATATTACTTACATATATGATTAGGCAGATTTTTTTACATCTTTGTAGGTTCAAATCCTACACAAGTCACGATGATATTTTTCCGAGAGTTTCTTTGAATCATTTTCAACGTGTGAAAAAATATGCCTTATCATATTAGCACGTAATAAATGTTAATGTTTATGAATAAAAACAAATTAAATAAATATCAGAGTTGTTTTTATAATAAGTAATATACAAAATAATATTTGACTTCTTGAAAACAAGATATTATTCATTTTAAAAATAGCCGAAAAACAAAAATAGAAGGTAAATATTAATTTAGTAAATGAAGGCATTTATATAAAAAAAAATTCAAATTTATTTTTAACCATTTAAAGTCTAATATACTATGTTGGAAAAAATGATTAAGTACCATTGTATCCGCCATCCAATAGTCACGTTTTAAATCAGATATTTGTTAAATAATGTATACAGTAAATGAACATTTTAAGTGATATAGTATTTCATGAAAGTCAATTGTTGTTATTCCTATACTTGCTCCCTTCTCCTGTGTATGTAAAAATGTTTTTTTCGATGTGGTTTTTTTTGCGATGCGGGACATGGTGTATCGAAAAAAGTATACACAGTAATTTTTTTTTAAGCTTGTTATAAAATATTTTATTTCTACCTATTAAAGACCGCGGTGGAAAAGAAAGTACATTACTTTTCCCCAGCTCGCTACGGGAGGTGTACACTAACGGTTAAATTCAAAATGAATGGTTTTCATAATAGAATAACGAATGCTAGTTGCGCCGCTGCCGGTCCCAGTAAATCTCAAAGTTTATCAAACGTTAAGGCGTTCCACTTCGGGTTCTTAAAATTTGGACAAGTTTATTTAAAAGATTAAGGGGCGGAACGGTTTTGTTTCCGAAATATACTTTGAGAAGACACTGGCCGGTTATTTTGTATTTTTATGCTTTCAGAAAACTCATTTTTAGAGGGATTATATTTTGTAAATGTTTATTTAAAGTTTTTTGTGCTTTACAAGTTGATAATTATGTTTGTTGTGCTATTATTTGATAATGCTTTTTTAACTAAAAATAAAAAAAAAATACTTGCTTGGAGTGTACGATTATGATGATTCTAAACATTTGACCATTAGTCTATTTACATTTGTTAAAATATAAAAAATTATACCTTTTCATTGGGTGATCATTAATATATATAACACAATGACAAATTTGATTTTTCTATTTGATGTTATATATTTTGAATTTAGTGCCATCTTTAACAATTGATAAATATAAATAAAATATTTTATTTCTATTTTAATTTTCATCGTAGGTATTAAGTATAAAATTTTCCACAATACCGTTTATATAAATACAATGTTTATACAATTTAAAGCCTATAAAGCAAAACGAGTAATAAATAATTTCAGATTCTAGAAGTGCTGAATAACTTATCGAGGGTAGCGTGCTATAAAATGAATCTTTTATAGAACTGTGAAGATTGTGACATTGATAGACAACTTGTGACAGTCTCTTTAAAAATGTAGTGATTTATTGTCTATTTTTAAACCCATAAATATTTTCTATTTTAGAAATGTGATTTCTGGAATTTAGTTATTTGTTAAAAAATATCGTTTTGGTTTAATACGTAGAAATAAATTCTACCCAGAGTTTAAATAATATAAATGAATCTTTAATGTTTCAAATAAAAACTCCGTTGTATCATAAGCATGAGGTAAATACTTAACCTAAACAAATAAACATATTGAATTGACATTAAAAAGAAAACCAATGAAAATGCTTGAAATAGTATAAAAAATGCGTGTTCCATTTCTTGTTTTTTTTGTATCGTTCTTAGTTGTTTTTTGTTTTAATTTATTTAATTTATAAATAAACAAAAAGTATACAAAAGAGGTTATGTAAATGAAAATTTACATTCTGCATTCACAACAGGGAAAATAAAAAAGTGACTCCACGTCAATGCAGATGTAACATGAAATTATATTGTGCGCCGAGTACACACGAGCGAGTCGTATGCAAGATTTCCGGCTAAGTATAAATCACCCCGTGTAGCGTCCCCTTTTAGCGGCGACTGTTACAATTTAAATGTCCAGAATATCCGGAATTTAAAATGCGAAATTCAACCCCATCCCACCCTATTTACAAGCCTTTGTAACCGTGGGAGAGACGCCCCAAGAACTCCGTACACATCAGTAAATATATTCATTGATAGATTTCGAGATTTGAGCCCTTCATTAAAGAAGGCTTTTTTATATTATCTTCTTTAAAAATAAATATTTAAATTTTTTATTAGTTGATATTATCGCTCATATTGATAGATAATTTTTAATAAAATGATGTTATAAATATATAAATATTTATATGAAGAAATTCGATTAATTATTGGGTTTCACGTCTTACTTTTTTATAGATGTTTTAATACTTTTTTGTTTATATTTTATCAGTGTGGCGTGTTTCTCCAACATGATGTTTACATCAGAAGTCATGACACTGCGCATAGCACAGACACTGTGGAAGGGTTAAACTGAACTTTATGGATACCTCCATACAGAGAAAATTTTCCAACACCAAAGAAATATCTTGTAAATACGGCGTTTTCCGCGTACGTTATTTGAAGGGAGATCTTAACGGTTCCTTGGAGAATACAACGGTAAGTTTATAGTTCAAACTGGTTGTAATGTTACTAGTAAAATGGTTCAAAATCATTAGAGGCATAGGAATGGTCCAAAAGGGTAAAGGGGTAATGCGGTGAATTGTGAACTTTGCAGGAATACTCCGAACATCGTACTTGGTATATCGCCTACAAGAATATTAGATTAAACTAATGAAAATGTATCGATTGGCGCGACTAATAACGTGAATAATATAACTTCATAGCAGCCAACTCTGCGCAGTTTCCTACTTATAACACTGTTACAAACTAAATTATACAATGAGTTGACACCATTTCTAGTTGATTATCCTATTACATGATGTTTTTAGCAATGTTTTATTTTCTAAATTTACTTTGACTCCACGGAGTCTTTACTGCATTTATCTAGCAAGCAGTCAAATGCTCTGACCTTACAAGAAATCTGCATTAGAGAGGGTGTTTATTCTTAGGGGTTTAAATTTTATCGATCTTGGAATGAATTTGTAACTATACATTTTGATTACACATGAAACCATGAGTTGACATGTGAGTGCGCTATAACATGCGTGCGCGGCGGTATATATACTTGAATTGATTAAAAATTAAATAATAATTTTATTTACTCTTTGAATTTATAAAAAGAAATAACTTTCAATGATCTTTTCATTCAGGCTTATTAAGAAATGTCATTTCCGCACCGCCTTTGAGGAATGCGTTGGCTTCTCCCGTCCCATGGCGCCGTGCAAACTTCACGAGGCCGAAGTTATGAACTCGCGGCGTAAATACCAGAAATTAAAAGGGTAACTTTAATTATGAAAAACAGCCCCGCGTTGTTTCATTAAATAATTTTAATTTATGTGCCTACCTACCGACCTATTCGCGCTTCCTAAAAATTAAACAAACTTCGCAGCTTCAAAAAATACCTCACTCCCGGCTCCAAGGAGCGGATTACTTTATGTAAAATAATAAATATAATTACATTCGCCCGTCCAAAGACAAATAAAACTTTCTCGCTTCAAAATAATACATAAATAAACGTATTTTTTCGAAAGTAATGAACCCTTTTTTAATTAAATTTAAATTTGTTTTATTTTTAAAAATTTTCAGGTAGCTTGTCTTGTCATATTTGTTTTAATTTATTTGTTGATTTTAAATTTAGTTATATTTTTAACCCTTAAACAGCATTTATTACAAAACACTATGACCGTGCAATGGGAAATATTTTTTAAACCTTATTGCTTAAAAGTTTTGATAGTTCACCCATCATTGCCCTATAAGTTAGCAGGATCAACAACTTTTTATAACATACGTGAAACCAAGCAACTCGTCGATAAGAGTATTTGAAATCTTCTTATTTTTATTAACGTATTAAAGTTTATTTTATTCTTAAGTCTTTTGGTTTGTCAAATGAAAAATTTATAGTGTTTTTTTTTAAATAGACAAAAAAAGATTATCAATATTTTAAAGTTTTTTTCTATTGGTTGCAAAAAAATATTTACATCTTATGTAACAAGTTGATATTTATGTTTGGCGGTAAGGGTTTTTAGATCCCAAGGTATAAGAAGAATGCCATGAAAATCAAGTGGTTTGGGTTTGGGCATTCCCCAAGTCATTTTTTTAGTTTATTTTATCTGTTTCATTTCTATAGCTTGCACATAATTCAATATTTTTATAGTTCTTTTACAGATGTTCATTAATGTAAAATATTTAATTATATTGTCTACAGTAACATTCAAATATATTTCTAGATGTTGAATATAGATTATATTGTCTTGAAAATGATATTTTGTAAAACCGTTTTCAAGGTATCTTTTGTCCGAGCTTACGTATGTATTTATGAAGAATAAAATCCGTTTTATGTTTATACTGGCATAAACATTTTTAATGATATAATATTTTCAACCATCCAACAACGGAAGCTGTATTTCATTTAAAGATAAGAATCTTAATTACAAGTATGCAAAACAAAGGTTTGCAAAGACTTTTGGGGTACACAATACCTTCCTAAGGTTTGACCTCAAGCCAGAGAGAGTTTGGACCTCAGCTACAGAGGGGCTCGTTCCATTGGGGTTGAATTTTTAAGTACTTGTAAATTAATTGAGACCGTTTTGGCAAAGGAAAAACACTACGCGTTATATTACTAAACAGAACTGCCGACATAAATTAAATCGAGCCTTAAAATAATCTCCTTTCTGTACTTCTGCCGAATTTCCCGAGTGATATAAACGAAAAGGCAATGAAAAGTTACACGAGTAAACTCATACTTCTCGGATGTCAAATACTTTGTTATAACCACTTGCGCATTCCCGCACAGTCGTATCTACATCTGCGTTCGTATCGGTCTTTTGCTCCCTTTATAATAAGACGTACTTAGGTGAATAAATATATCAAGAAAAGCGATGTATTCGGAGAGCTTCCCAGCTATGGAAGCTTTTTTTAGCAGATTTATTTGTACGATTCATCTTTGCGGGCTTTGTTGTTAGGGTAGTGCCGATACACCCGTATAGTTCTGGTGGATGACTATTTACAAAGATTAGCTGAACCGCTACAGTGTGCGCTGCGATAAATTTGGCTAAGCCCTACAAAAAGTTTAGCTCCAGGAAATAAAGAGATTGGTCTACTTTTTATCGAAATGAAGAAGAGGCAATTTATTAAATAGTTTTGGAGTTCGGCGGCTAAGTGTTTAAGTAGGGATAAATAAGAGAGAGGAGATGTTTGGCTCTGCTTTAATAAAGACATCGTATTTATTGTTGTGGTTCCGGGAGTGGATGTATTTTTTTTTGTTTTGATATATTACACTATTAGTTTGAGTGTTATTGTGTCTTTACTAGTTATTTCTGGCGTTTAATTTTTCTGGAATTCAATGGAACGCGGAGTGGTCTGCGGTTATCTTGACAATTTTTCGAGATCTGCAAATTGATATTATTATAAAGAATATTGCAATATATTAACCAAAATTAACATAAGCAAAGGTATTTTGTTTATTTAGAAGTCACAGAATCAATGAAATGGACTTATAATTATTTTTAATTAACAACCGTTAGTATTGGACTGTTGTGGTATTGGTTGTTGTCTTTCGAATTTTCCTTTAAAATCAAACATCTTACTACAACCAAAAGACAACAAGTGTTGTCAGTGTAAATGAAAATCGTATGCTACTTGACAACATCAACAAAGATGACGACCAGAGGTAAAAGACCACGTAGCTGCCAATTCTACACTTGCTCAAAAATGTACGTTCGCTCCCTGTTTATGCGGAGTGGAGTAGCATTAAATAATATATAATAGAACACATGAAGATGGTCTCAGTACGAGAATCAAAGCGTTAAAAGTCAAAAACCACTACGCAGCATAGCACGTAAGATAAAAAAAAGCCATTGATCAATTTATAAGGTTGAGTAAAAAATCCCTTATAAT
The DNA here is from genome assembly GCA_022113835.1 of Atopsyche davidsoni. Classification (NCBI taxonomy): domain Eukaryota; kingdom Metazoa; phylum Arthropoda; class Insecta; order Trichoptera; family Hydrobiosidae; genus Atopsyche; species Atopsyche davidsoni. The sequence continues at coordinate 2,787,677 of JAILWY010000010.1, forward strand.
AAATATACGCTCAGATGCTAAGTTAGCAGATTCATTTACAAAGATGCGTGCGTAACAGACATGAGACATGTTTGCAAAACTTTTAAAATAAAGGGAAATAATACGGCAGTAATCCTCCCTGATAAGAAAGTTTTTCTCACTTTCTACGATAATCTGGAAAAATACTTTCATTTTACATAATAATTTACGTTTCGCGCTGTTCCTAAGATAGCCGTAACATGCTAATGCTGACGTTTCTTTGTCAGGGGCCGTCCTCGTCGCCTTATTTCCACTTCTCTTTTGTGGAATTTAACAATTTAAAGGAAAAGGGAATTTAAGTTGGCTGAAGTGTATCGCCGCCCAGGTTAGTGTCAAACTTTACTTATCGTCATAGACTGTGCAGATAAGCGTCCAACGAGCTTAATTTCCTCCGCCCGGCAGACACCCCGGCGGGGGAAATTCAATTGCACACGCAGAAATTCACGTTTCATAATACATTTCGACGAATAGACAGCAAAAATATAAGACTATGAATATAATTTGCGATTCAAAACATCCGAATAGCCAATCGGCTAGGAGATTACAAACATTTTTGTTTGTGAATATATTTATCATTTCAGGGCTTCTTCGGACATTTTTTTAAAAATTTAGGCAGTTGATTCACGTATGATACTAATATATATATACTCATAAGTATTAAATATTTTTTTGTATGTCAAATAGTAATCGCATTTTAATTTTATTTAAATCAATATATTTAATGCATTATTTACATAAACATAGTTTTTAAATCAAAATATTTTCTAAAAATGTTTCTCATTTTTTATTCAGCTTTGTGATTTTTTTAGTGAACGTGATTATGTCAATAGTTTATTTATGGGGTTTTTTTTAAACGATTGTAATTTTTTTATTTATTGATAGTCTTCGTATTGCTTTACGGATTAAGAACTAAGAAGTATTAGGTGAAAATATCAACAGGCATACTAACAACACATGTGAGCATTACGATGTGAAGATAACAACTGATAACAACTGACTGTCCCTCTTACAGATGTCCTCCTAACATAGAAACTGGATAGGATGGAAAAAAACCCCCCATCGAAGTATTTTGAAATCACGCATTTATCATTATTAGCATGAACATATTTTTTTTTTATTAGTTTCGCTAACTTTTATAGAAACAATCTTGATATTAGGTGAAAATATCAACAGGCATACTAACAACACATGTGAGCATTACGATGTGGTATGTAAGATAACAACTGACTGTCCCTCTTACAGATGTCCTCCTAACATAGAAACTGGATAGGATGGAAAAAAACCCCCCATCGAAGTATTTTGAAATCACGCATTTGTCATTATTAGCATGAACATATTTTTTTTTTATTAGTTTCGCTAACTTTTATAGAAACAATCTTGATATTAGGTGAAAATATCAACAGGCATACTAACAACACATGTGAGCATTACGATGTGGTATGTAAGATAACAACTGACTGTCCCTCTTACAGATGTCCTCCTAACATAGAAACTGGATAGGATGGAAAAAAACCCTCCATCGAAGTATTTTGAAATCACGCATTTGTCATTATTAGCATGAACATATTTTTTTTTTATTAGTTTCGCTAACTTTTATAGAAACAATCTTGATATTAGGTGAAAATATCAACAGGCATACTAACAACACATGTGAGCATTACGATGTGGTATGTAAGATAACAACTGACTGTCCCTCTTACAGATGTCCTCCTAACATAGAAACTGGATAGGATGGAAAAAAACCCCCCATCGAAGTATTTTGAAATCACGCATTTATCATTATTAGCATGAACATATTTTTTTTTTATTAGTTTCGCTAACTTTTATAGAAACAATCTTGATAAAACCAACCAATAATCACACTACTCTATTTGAGTACACGGTGCGAATGAAGATTCAAGGTATGTCTTCATGAGTTTTGATGTATAGATTTTTTAAAAATATTTCTTTACATTTAAAAAAGTGATATTATCTTTACTAGGATTTTAACTCTTATATGCAAGTGTGTCTCAAGAAAGCTTGCAAGCAACTGCCCCACGAGGTGGTTTTCACTTTTTTCATTTTCTTTAAAAACTTCAAATATATTTATATATATATTTTTTTTTTCAATGCTTTAACGTCAGTAAAATCGAATTTTTATTATAGTAAAGTACAGTAGAATAAATCTATTTGAACTTCCACAGAGCAGTTGCGCTGATCTAATGCAATGAAATTATATTTAATGACGTCTCCGCGAGGGTCAACAAGATTTTGATAAATCGGAGTTGTGTTGCAATTGCGAAAAGGGAGGACCTCGTCTAGATTGGAGCAGTTAGACCTCGCCATAATGAAGATTTACTGGCACAATTTTCACAGGTCCAATGAATAAAAAATCATCCCTTCCGCCATACAGCCTCCAGCTTAGGGAGTTTATCGAGCGGGGCCTCCAGTCTCGGGCGCGGGTCCGGAGCCTCTCCATCTGAAAATTCAATACTGAAATTATCAGGATAACTGCCATTACGACGGTTTTATTGTTAATTTGTATGATTTATTGATCGGAGAGGAGTTGTTTTTGGGACAACTTGATTAAAAATTCCCTCCCGCGCTACAGACCACTCTATATTTTTTAAAAATTGTTCCAGTTAGCCCATACGCAATATTTGTATGATGGTATAATAAAGATTACTTCAGAAATAATTTACTTTATGAGCAATGAAAACAAATTAATTTTCATATTGAGTAAAAAGAATATACACGTGCGTTATCTTTCTATTAATACTAAAATATAATATCTCAAATAATAAATATATTTGTAAGTACACACAAACTTCGAAAATGATTGATCTATTTTATTTGTCACAGCGGTGCCTGAGTTAATAATAGGATAAATATATTACTTCATTTATACTATCAAAAATAATTTCAAATGAAAATAATGTTATATTTTAATCTGGGCTATACGTAGATTTTAACGCAAATATGATAAAAATATGATTTCTTTAATGGCATTTATTTTGGAACGGAGTTGCTGTGTTCTTTGGTATTATGTTGCGTTTTAAGTTAGGATTTTCCGGCGTTTCGGTATAAGAAATACAACATTAGAAACTTGAATGCGTATTTTATTCATGAATACAATGAGAATTCAATACCGAATGTTAACTCTTTGCACTCGAGAGGTGCGTCTCGGTCATCAATTTGTTTGGTGCGGAAATTCGATGTGCGGTGATAACTATTTATGGTGATATCTTGTTTATGTTTATGGGATCTTTTTTTTTAATAGTTCGTTCCTAAACACTGCCTATATAATTTTACAAAGAATATGCTATCTCCCTTTCAAACTACGTAAGAATTTCTTATCTAAGATAAGTGTGGCACCATTAAGGACAGCCATGGCAAAAGGACTAGATGTGTATCTAATTAACCTTCCTACTTCTTAACGTAATCATTCATTTGAAGGTCCTTATTTGTTTAAACTTATATTGCACTGAGGAATAGACTTTTTTCTCCCCCACCTTTCCATTCAATTATCACACCATTATTTTGTTTGCTTATTAATATCTAATACCATTAAGATAATCTAAACTAATAATATCCATTGCGTGTATGTATGTTTCATTTTTTGGTTGATTCAAATGATTCGTATTTTTTTGTATTAATTTTTTACTATGTACGATACACGATATACGCGAATTTCACTTAACGCGTTTTTTTCCGGAACGCATCCCTCGCGTATAGCGGGGTATTACTGTACATTAAATATTAAAATATTTACGTGTTAATTTGTGTGTGTGATCATTTTAAGTTAGAGGTAAGAAATTCACCAAAAGCGCTACGGTCACGAGTGAAAATTTAAATCTTGTTGAGTGACAAGGCATTTGATTGGTGAAGATCCATTATTGTAATGATAAAAAGTAACTTTGTATTTGTATGCAACTTGTATGTTTAGTTCATGCATCTGATGATGACCCGTTGTACAGGGTCGTAACTAGTTATGCAAATAATTCTAATGAACTCAAAGTGAAGACAAAAATGCAAAGTTACTTTTTATCATAACAAAATTTTAATATACTTGTGGGAATCGATATAAATATGGTGTTGCATGAATTTTGGTACTTTGGAGTGATGATAGAGTATCGCATACGCCATAAAGCAAGGTTGCCATAAAGGTGTGTCTGTTCACAGTGCAAACATAATATGCAGTCGATCTAGCAAGCCTGACAGCCTGGCGTCTGTAGTAAATCCCGAGGAACACCCCCTGGTGAAGCACCCCCGACGGGGGTTGCTCGTGCCGCGGGCGCCAACGCTGTGTGGCCATAATGCATAAATTACCCCGGCCGGCTCTAATCTGCCGCAAGCTGCTGTCACTTATCTCAAGATACATCGACGAATAGTAACAGATATCACTAATTAATTTACGAGGCGGTGACCCTGTTCATGTAAGCGAATTTTATTTAATTAACCTGGGTATCCTTGGGGTCGTTTTTTTAATAACGCGCCTAGTAAATCGTATGATATAGTTTTAAACAAATTTTTCATCACGAAACGTCCACACCATAGTTTACCAAACTATTTTGTCCCGTCGACCCCTTGTCGAGTTTTTCTGTTTTTCGTCGACCCCCTGCCTTGCTAATATTGAATTTTTACAAATTCATCAACTTCAAACATATTTTTGACATCTTATATAGAACAACTCACTTTAAAACGATTTAAAACTGTCTCCCTTAGAGGGGTCTGTCTGTCCTCGGTCGCCAAAGTTCCACGTTCCTAAGCCGTACAGGTGTCCTTATTTTCTTTGAATATTTGTCAAATCTATTTGTTTTATGACGCCCATCGGCGCTTCGTACAACCAATTACCTCGCTGCCCATCCGAGTTTATTAGCCCCTGTCGTACACTATCGTAATGGTTCGTCTTCTTCTCATCAAGTCTCGTTTCTCGAGCATTTGGCACGAACTTCTACGTACATAGGTACAATCTGTGTTCGGTGCATTATGACATATACGAAATGTCTAAATTTTGGTGATGACCTGCTTAAATGGGATCCACTTTCGTTGACCCTGATTTACAGTTCATGGACCCCCGTTTTTATTTTTCGCTGTCATCGATCCCTGGGGGTCGATATTAACCACTTTGGGAACCTCTGGTCTCCATGAAACGTATTTGACGAAACGCGTGAGCCAAATTACATGACTTATCAAACTAGAGACTACTCAATCAAGAATCCACGGGCTAATCACGGAACCAACAAGTCATCTTAAATAGTTTATTGTCCTCAGAAACTGTTTTAAATTAAATGTATTTATAACCTCATGAAGTGTTATATCATTATTATCATACACCCTACTCATAATGAGAATAATTTTACCGTGAAATACAAAATTCCCTAAAATTGTAATATGAATTATTGAACATAACAACGACAACAATCACACGGTTAGCAGACTTCGCAGCAATACACGTTATTACCATAAAATACCTGAGCTTGCGCAATTCGTAATGATATTTTATATTAGTTTGTTTACAGTGAGTTTCCCGACAGATTGGCCTGAAATATTTCTCTCATAATATAACAGAACAAGAGCAGACGGAGACACCTTCCCTTTGCTACACACAACCCCTCCCACACAGGAGTGAGATTGCATATGTATGAAAAATAGCTGCGTAGTTAGCCCTCAGCGCAAGGAAGCCACGATAACAAAGGATCAAATATATTTATTCGCAATCACGCTCCCACTTTAGCGTCTTCTAGGCGTACGTACAAAACAAGGCCGCATCAAAATTCCTCGCCTTATACATATTTCACGCAAGATACAACCGTGAGCTTACGGGGTGAATTAACCCGGTACGTGAGTTATTTTAAATTAGGTTTTTGAAATGATAAGTCTCTGGAAGGGCATAATAATCTCTATATTCACTGCTGTTTCGCAAATTTTTCGCATACTTGTGTGAACACGAAGGTGTAAAAGAATTTCCAGGGGAGGGTTTCATTCTAACGACCCATTTTCACCGCGAGTCTCAAATTGATGATTTATTTAATTTTTGCATTGATTGGTTCAATTCTTGGCAATTTCAAAAGAAATGTGTTGTGACTCTGCAATTTTAAAACATACTTGGAATGTGTAAGATTGATAAAATTTGAAACATGAATTGTCACATTTTTTGGCTTACTATTCTTGTTGGTTACAATATTTTTTATAAACAGAATATAAGTTAAAATAAATAAAATCGCGATCGCGAAAAATAGCTGAAACACAAATAATCAAGTAATTTGGTTTAATTTTGTAGTATTTATAAATATAAGTGTTAAAACGCACGTTCAAAGTAAAATATAATAATAATCATTGTGTATCCGAAATAACTTGTTTTCTCATTCTAGTGAAAGGTCAAAGTGTTAGGTTTAATATTATATACAAAATTCATATAAATAATATCGCTAGGTATGTTTTACGATTAATTTAATTGCTTTCCTGTTTCCCGAAGACACCATTTTGAGGAGCATATCAATTTCCATAATTTGTGGTCAATCGATCGGCTCCCTTTCTTGCCGCAATTGATTGATACTAATAAACAGTCGGCAAGTTCAATGATACAAGACAGACAGCAAAACCACCGCAGATATCGAATTAGTAAATAATGGTTGTTTATCACAGACGCTAAAACTATACCAGCTTTCAGCATAGCGGCAGATAATGTATGCGATATAATCTTTGGCTTTCATAACTAAATATTTAATTACATTCAATACTCAAAAACCCAATGTTATTAATTTATTTAAATATTTGTTAACACAGGTACTGAAAGAATACCTGTTTAAAAATAATTCAGCTGATAAGGCAAACGATACATTCTCCTGTTTTCAAAACTAAGTATCTAATGAAATTCAATACTCAAGAAACTAATTTTATTTATCTGTTTGAATTCAACAGTTATACATACTTACATTTATTGAAATTCCACAACCTTCAATAATTATAATCACTTAAAATGTTGTTCACATTGATGATATTTTTAGTTTATTTATTAAATAATTTAAAGTTTAACCCCACAGGTGTCAAGGAAATATAACTAAATCTTGAAACCATTATAATAACTCACAGTCTGTGTAAAGATATGCGTATTTGAAATAAATAATTATACACTTTGAAACATGCAGCTATACAAAATACCAACATTTTAAATATAACTTCAGCACCATTTCGCAAGTAAGACATAATTCTACTCGTATAACCAATTGTTTGACATAATGCTAGGTGTGAAGTTTAGAGTACTGCATAATCAACCGTGTGAAATATGATCCAATGAACTTTTTAATGACAGCATTTAGCTTATGTCCTTACAGCCGGTTGATCACTTATCTGACAACAAAGCAGAAAATTGTCAAGGAAAATAAAAAAAAAACCGACAGTGTGAGCTTTGTAAAAAGAATGGAAAGATCTGGAAATTAAAAAAAAACAATAGTCAAAGGGATTTAATTACGACCGGGCCGGAATCGCGGCATAAAGATTACACCATAAGCAGGTACGGGAAAGGATCAGGGAAGAGGGCGAATGCGGTTGAACGTAAGCTTTCTACAGGGAGGTCACGTATTTCCTCCCCTTTATTAAATTTTAATACGCCAATCGTATTAACAAAAAAAAAAAATAAGAAATCAATACATAAATGATTCGTTCTTATATTCTTGTGGAATCCCAATATATTGTTTTTTTTTTTTAATAATATTTAGTGTTACATCAAATTTATATTTTTAAGATGCCAACATTTTGAAAGTGTCCCTAGAATGTATGCAAAACTAACAAATAAATAAAATTTTCATGGAAATAATATACGATTATTCACAAAAGGTAAAAATAGCTAGTGGTTAGGAGATAAATAAACTTTAGGAATGACGTTTATCAAAATGAATATTATTATCAGAACAAGTAACGTTTTCGTTGAGTTAGTTTTTTTTTTAATATATACAATTATTTTTTATATTAAAATATCTCACTATGGAAAAAAACAATTAATATGCTTATTAATAATTTTAACGTGAACGCCTTAGACTACAAAATGTTATTGAATAATTTGAATAATTCTATTTGAAACATCTATAAATAAATACAATTAGCTACAAGATAAAGAATTTCGCCTTAGGATACAACTTTAAAAATGTAATTAGATAGCTGCTAGGAAATTATTTTTTTTATATTGAAAATAAAATATATCAGTTTTTTAAATATTTAAAAAATGCGAATAAACTATTATATTTATATAATTTTCGTGATGAACAAAATAAAAGGTCTCAATCCGTAATAATTAAAAAATTAAATAAAAATCAATAATTAAAAAAAACCTATCAAAAGTGTATTTTTGTTTTTTGCACGGTTGCTTATTCAAAACGAGCATTTCTTTTAAACCCAATGAAAATATCTGTTAACCAGTTACTGGTCGTTAAGCAAAATAATTATCATAAAACTACGCCACTGAATGAATTCAAATTTCCTTCATTCCCCGCAGATTATTATTCGCCGCACGTACGGAATGAAGAAAGCGGAGAAAAAAAAAAAAAAAAAAAAAAAAAAGAAACGATTTTAAAATATTCAAAACACAGCAAAAAAAAAAAAAGCGATAATAACAAACACCAATAACTTCCAAGCCACCCTGCCCGGTCCATACATAAAACAATAGACTGCGGCAGGGGGTGAGTGGGCACGGGGAGGGGCGGGAGGCTTCTCGGGGTCGGGGGAGGGGGCGCCAATTAGTTTCAGCCCCGCCATTGCGATCTTAGTTCTTTTATACAGTCACTCCGGGTGCGGCCCTCGTCGCTTTACGACGGACGCCCATCAGACCCCCACAGCGCGTTTTTCTTGCCGGCACTCTTATCGCTCGGCCCGAGTCATGCCCGACCATCGGCCCGCAGGAATTTCGATAGGGTCAATAAGAATAGTAATATTCTGATGATTTCCTTACGGGGAAAATCTTAGCAACCCCTTCAGCACTTAGCGTAAAGAAGCAAATCTACGCTTGATTACCGGCGGTCTTCGTGACTGTGGGAGCAAAGTGCGCTCGTTCATAAAGTCATAGCACCACTTCATTTTATCCAGTTTTTATCGTACTTGACTATTCAAGGATGCGTATATAATTTTAAAAAAAATCTTATATTTTAACAAAAAAGTTGTAATGTTGCTAAACCAGTCTAAAAAAAAATGTCTAATTTTTGAGTAAATTAAAAAGAATGTCTTATTTTTTGGATTGGACGTCAATCAGATGCGTATTTATTACCCATTACGGGTTTATTATATTATTACTAATATTGGTTGGCCTGGGCACATTAGTTCATATGTAGAGTATGATTGTTAAAAATTCTCGATAAACGTTAGTAGGGATTCGTTAGTACAAGGGTTAGTACACCGGCTATGTAAGCCAGAGGATGTGGGTTCAAATCCCACACAAATCACGATGATATTTGTCTGAGAGTTTCTTTAAATCATCTTCTATGTATGAACTAATGTGCCTAATCATATTAGTAATAAATTAAAAAGGTTGAGAGGAATAAATCAGCACATGAAAATATTAAAGTCAAGATGACCCTGTTATTATTTTTAATAGACCTCTTCACAGTGGCTTTTGTAACTCAAAGGTCCAAATAGCATAAAAGGATATTATAAATTAAGTTTAGTTTGCACTTTTTAAGATTTAAATAGAAAATTAGTAGTATTTTCATCATGAAATATCTCTAATGATTGTGCTTTTGTATACTTTAATTTTTTTTTATTAAATTGACATTTTAATATTCGGTTTATAATTTAAAAACGATAGTTTGTTCACACATATTATAATTTGAATTCTTTAGTTGGCATAAATGATGTGATTGTAGACTATTTAGATCATTCTCTTTCATTTGCTTGGTAATTTTACACGAAACTGGGAATATAAAATAATATTTAATGCACGCAGGTTGGCAGGTGGGAAGTAATATTTAATGAAATTCTAGGGAAGCAAGTCTGTACGGAAGCATGGTGTTTGCTTGGAATTATTTGTGATTACTTATCCTTTGATTAAGTAAAATGAGACGAGAAATGTATTAGTAAATCAAAATGAACGCGTTCTAGCTTCTATATTAGGAATGTTCTTTACAGTTAATTGTCAGTTGAAGTAATGAAACCACACTCTAAATTAGTCAACAAATGATTATTTTAAAATACTTTTAATGAATTCACAATTTTTACCTGATAATTTTATGCAAAAAAAAACAGAAAATTAGGTGGTTAAAATTTTATTGCAAATACTGAATAATACGTTGTTCTACAAATTAAATAAAACTATGATTACTCATATATTTTATTCAGTGAAAACGTAATGAAATATTGAATGTAAGATTAAATTTATGTTCCAGAAAAAAAATGATGAAATAGCGAAAACAAGGTTATTTAAGTTAGTACTGAAGTCGTAAAAACCTCATAAAATATTAACAGTTAAAAATAAAAAAAAACTTATCTTAAAATACTGAGACGGAAATTCTAATCCCAACTGAGAAAGAGTTGGCTTTCTGGGAAGGTAGGGGAGATTGGGAGTCTGTTCTCTCTTTCCACGCCCGAGAAATTATTACGGTCAATGAGGTCCAAACAATCCTGGCCGAGGTCCGGGATTTAATTTTTTCGAACGCCCTTCTTACGTCGCCGGATTTGCGAAGGAAAACGAAGCCTAACCTAACCCTGAGTGGCTTGCGATCAGTATCGGCGCTGATTGATTGGTTATTGCAGCCGCGGCAAACACATGATTTGGGGTCTTCTATCCACTACTCCATTACTGATCCTTTACACACGCTCCGGGTACAGATTAACAGCCATGCACAAGTACAGAGTGAGGGGGGGGGTCCTGATTTTATATTTGTAGCTTGCTGCAAGAGTATCAAATCTAAACGCCAGAGCTTTATAAAAAAAGGGTATATAGTAATGCTATTGGGCAGCAGAAATACAATATAAAACTACGGTGTAGAAGGACCAGGGGACCCACTACGCTTTCTTCCTCTTAGAAAACCATGAACACTGGTTGAGCATAAGTATGTACATGAGAAGCACTTGATAATGAAAAATACCTTTGATGACAGCTGATTTCATGATATACGTAAATTAAGTAATATAGAATGAATGAACAATTGGGTAGTTTTTTTCTGTACTTCTTAGTTCGCAATACTCACTTTGATAACCGATTAAACGATTTTGGTAAGGTAAGTAATAATAAAATTAAAAAAACAATCGAATTTTTGTATACAATATATATTTATGATGACAGGTCCAGTAGAAAGAAAAAAAAACAACCTTTGAAATAAATCCTCTCGAAGACTGGAAATAAATTGACGGCCTAAAACAAGAAAATTTGTTTTTCCCTGGCCGAGAGAAGGGGAACTTTAAAATCGCGAAAAGAAAAAAGATTTAATCGACAAAAATAAGTTGTCGAGAGCGTGGCATGTTGTATTTTTTAAGCCGGCGGGGGCCGGAGGGAGGAGTCGTTAGTCCTCGATAATTACCCCCAGCGGCTCCTAGCGCCGGCTAACACGGTCGCATTTTCCGACTCATCGCGTTTCCTATCAAAATTTTGAAAATTAAGTTAACACTCAACGAAGGGTTGATAACTTGTAATTTAGCTGTTATATATGATGTAATATAATTTTGTATTCAACAGTTGCGATGCCCGAATGTGCGTTTTAATTTTAAAGGTTTTTTTATACGGGGTGTCCAAAGAGGTGTATCGGGTATTTGTTCTAGTGAACGTTATTGCGATATGCTGCGGAAATTTTTGGGCCCATTTGCCATGCATCCAATCAATCAATTGAAGCTGTTTAAACTCAAGGAAGGATTGATAACTTGTAATTTATATGTTGTAATATAATTTTGTATTCAACAGTTGCGATGCCCGAATGTGCGTTTTAATTTTAAAGGTTTTTTTATACGGGGTGTCCAAAGAGGTGTATCGGGTATTTGTTCTAGTGAACGTTATTGCGATATGCTGCGGAAATTTTTGAGCCCATTTGCCATGCATCCAATCAATCAATTGAAGCTGTTTAAACTCAAGGAAGGATTGATAACTTGTAATTTAGCTGTTATATATGATGTTATATAATTTTGTATTCAACAGTTGCGATGCCCGAATGTGCGTTTTAATTTTAAAGGTTTTTTATACGGGGTGTCCAAAGAGGTGTATCGGGTATTTGTTCTAGTGAACGTTATTGCGATATGCTGCGGAAATTTTTGGGCCCATTTGCCATGCATCCAATCAATCAATTGAAGCTGTTTAAACTCAGGGAAGGATTGATAACTTGTAATTTATATGTTGTAATATAATTTATATTCAACAGTTGCGATGCCCGAATGTGCGTTTTAATTTTAAAGGTTTTTTATACGGGGTGTCCAAAAAGGTGTATCGGGTATTTGTTTTAGTGAACGTTATTGCGATATGCTGCGAAAATTTTTGGGAAATTTTTGGGCCCATTTGCCATGCATTCAATCAATCAATTGAAGCTGTTAACACTCAACGAAAAGTTGATTACTTGTAATTTAGCTGTTATATTTGTTGTAATATAATTTATATTCAACAGTTGCGATGCCCGAATGTGCGTTTTAATTTTAAAGGTTTTTTATACGGGGTGTCCAAAGAGGTGTATCGGGTATTTGTTTTAGTGAACGTTATTGCGATATGCTGCGAAAATTTTTGGGCCCATTTGCCATGCATTCAATCAATCAATTGAAGCTGTTAACACTCAACGAAGGGTTGATAACTTGTAATTTAGCTGTAATTTCCTGGTGAAAAATATTAGGCTTTATATAAAAAAATACTGATGAAAATATAGCAAATATTTTGATCACAATTTATTTTGTAAATAAAGATGTACAGGCAACGAACAAAACAATGATAACATTTTTTTTTAAATTTAATATTTATATATATGATTGTTTAACTCTCCAGGGCTTCGCAAATTAACGCTTGTAACTGAAAGTTGAACGCAAAATATTTAAATCTATGCAAGTGATGGGACAAAGACAAAATACATTTTTTTGTTTTATTTTTCCTGCAATGAATTTCAGAATATTTTAGAGAATTATCATCATACAATTGCTGTTGTGATAAATTTATGATTTTTTATATAAACAATGTATTTTTTATATAAACGTAAATAAACTTTTTTTTTGTTATTTTTAAAGTTCCAACAAATACGTTGTTGAAAACTTTGCGTGGTTCGGAGCAATAACGATAATTATATACGATTACGTATTACTCGTAATAAAAATAACTGATTGTCTCACACGGCCGCAACAAACAAAAACCGCAACATGTGTCCTACACAACGTGTAATATGGTTTCTACATTACTTGACATCGTTAAAAGCAGTTAATAAAAAGATGATGTCGCGTCGCGTTACTGCGAATTTTTTCTCACATTTGCGATTTGATGAGAAACGTGATCATGTCAGACGGGCTTTAGTGAGACGGATTCGCTGACAGAGGCACCCCCCAAGGCGAGCCTTCGACAAAATGAGGCTTTTGACAAAAATACTCCCCGGTTTTAACAGCCCCTTCTTAACCGTCGGTGTTTTTGTAGCGCCAACCGCTTGGTCATGTACTTTTTATTAGAGCTGCACGGACAAGAGTGAGTAAGTAGGCTGCATTTTTTAAAAATTGTATGCTCTCTAAGATATTCATAATTTATTATTTAGAATATTCGTAAATATGCAAAATATTTGTAAGAGTGCACATCCGAAATATATATATAATTGAAATGCAAAATATGAATGAACGTACAGTTTTTAATAGTACACTGTTTTGGGTTTCGTATTTATTTCATAGAAACAGATTTAATAAAAGTTATTGACTATTCGTAATACCTTGATAAAATTTAAAAAAATTAAGAGGAAAATATATTTTTATAAAAAAGTACGTTTTATAAAAACTTCCCATTTGAGCTTGATCTTAGTTTTGTTGAGATACTTGGCTTCATAAACAATTATTAATCCATATTTATTCCAAAAAGCTATTTTTAGTTAAAGTTTACGTGATTATGCTGTGCTTGTATTGTTTAATTTATATTTTATTTATACACCTGTCTACGATTTATGCTATGCACGATGATGAAAAGTATTGGATATTAACCAAAAAAACTAATTTATAAATTAATTTCAGTTTTAAATCAATCGTAAAAATACTTGTTATGTAATCACAGTTTACGGATAATCAACGTAGAATAGGTAAAACATACATTTTTAAACATTCGAATAAATTAATTGTCAAGTTTTAAGGGGCTGTAAGTGGAAGAATTAATAATATCTGCATAAAATCCCGTCGCGGTGCAATAAACCTGCAAGTCCGCTTCAGGCGCGGCCGAGCCAAGGGTAGGACACTTCAAATCCAAAAGTTGGGGGAGCGGCCTCCCCAACTCGGAAGTCGGATCTCGGTTCCCATGGCCGTTGGCAGGGGCTTCAGGAAAACTCTTGGAAAAACTTTGAGGGGCTGATAATTTGATGGGAAGAGGCATAAATACAAGGCGTCCGGGCTCGATGTCGTCTGCTTGAATTTTGATTAATTTCAGCTGTGGAATTCGAGCTCGCAAATATGGATTCGCCGCGGCAGAAAGTAAAAAAAAAAAAGTGTATATTAATATCGGGCCAATATCAGAGTTGAAAGAATGGCTTGCCTTTAATTATCGTGGCGACTTGATGAACAATCCAAGTGATGTGCCTTTGATGCTCGATAGTTTTTTTTTTTTTGATGATCAAGCTTACCGAGTACATTCCATCTAACAAAAAATATATTAAGCGGCGCAAACAATTTAGCGATTCTGTAAAATGCTGCTTTTTGTTAAAAATATTAGTTTTTTTTAGCACCCTTTAATTAATTATTTGTTTTTTTTAAATAAATATTATTCTGTATGCTTGTAAAAGTTTTAGATTAATCAATAGTAAAAGTAATATTTGATACAGGTGGTATTTGTTTTAAAGCTTTAATTAAAGATTGCGGGCATTAGATAACTTCGTGCTTTGATTTTGAATAGCATATTTAAATTACTTATGTATAATTCACCCTAGTGGAGGGTTGAAGCGATCACTCAATATTCTTTACCTCCAGAGACTTTTAACCGCCTTTTCGCTCAGAATCCTCGGCAGGGTACTCCGGCAACCCCCGACCCCTGCACGGTTCATTAAGGCTCTCTCGATACAACCTGCGATCGTTTTCACAGTAACTAAGATTGTATTCAATTAGCCAACTCATCAAGTCGACGGAGCTTGCTAATGCGCCGCGGTAAAGGTTTTGAATTATTTCCATCTTCAGAATTATTATGGACTAATCGATGCGTTGAGATTTAAATTTCAGAGCCGTTTAATAAATTGAGTAAACTACCTTTGAATATTATTAATGATGATTATAAGTTAATATTTTGGGTAAACTTGCATTTTTCGACCTTTGACTGTAAAATTCAAATAAAAAAAACGAGTCTAATTCACGCACAGCTACAGCGTAATTGGCAAAGCGCCGCATTAGCCGCGAAGGTATGGGCTCAAATCCCTCCAGTTTCGTAAAAATAAATATAATACATACATGGAAATACCTCTCAATTTACATACAAAATAACAAGAAAAATCAACGTTACAATCAAAATATCCGTTCAAATAATATCAATGTCGCGAAAAAAGTTCTTGAGAATATTTCTCGTCATTTCATTCTTTAGACTAATAGGTTTTTTATATTTATTAAACAAGCTGCGTGTTAAGATTATAAGCATACGATATCGATCATTGGATATATTTGCGTGGTTTTTTTTTAATGTTTTACCTATTGTGGGTTTAAAACTAATATAAGACGTCGAGTTTCTTAAGGAATCTAACTGGGAAAAATGTTTCAGAGATAACGGGCTTGAAATTCTGTGCGCGGGCAAAGTTTACAATGAATTTTGCTGAGAGTCAGCATTTATCCGTAAAGTCTTTGTCGTCATCTCCTGTCAGGGATCCCACCACCCGGCGGACCATTGTCAGTACCTTTTTTACGTTGTTTTAGCTATTCCTTTTTTTAACAACTGCGAAGATAAGATAAGAGATCTTTTCGGATAGCGTAATATTTTTGACAGTATTTTTCGCCGACTTGTTCGCGGGACGGTGTAGAATGTTATGTAAAGCAGATGAGTAATAGGCGTTTAGGATTCATCCTATTATTTGCATGCGAATGTCGCGGAGTACTACGTTGATTTTTTTTTTTTTATATTAAATATATATTAGTTTTTAAACAAAATATTCAAAAAAAATTTGAATAACTTCGCGATCGCGTTGCTTATTTGATACCGATGAATCTATCAATGATCAAGCTTCTTGAGAATTCCATTATAATTTATAAGCTTTAATGTACATGTTGAATTCTTCTCTTTGATTTTTGTCTAACAAATTTATTAGTTAATGCTTTTAAAAATTAGTTTATATATATTTTTAAAAAAAACGCGTTACATTCAGCAATATACAGTTTTGTAGACCGAATTTGTTCATAAACCAAAAAAATTCAATTAAAAAACATTAATATATTAAATATATGCACATTACACATTTTAACAAAATATTTTTTTTATACTTAAGATAAACGAGTGATTATTATTATTGTATTTAAGCCATATGATATTATAAGCATAAGACTTTATACTTATTCGGTAATTTTTTTTGTGTTATTAAAGTGTATTATAAATTAGTTTTTAAGATTTATAATGATTCCAATTAAGATAATTTTAATTAATACTGTGTATAAATACATTTTTTTTAATTTACATCACATTACAATTAATATATTGCAGCCATATTAAATCCGGCTATTTGTGATTTCAATCGACCCTAATATATTTTAGATTTATGATATAAAATTAGGTGTAAGAAGGTCATATTTGCTTTGTAAAACTCGTTGTGCTTTGTGTCGGTTCACTACCAAAACTGATTAACGTCTAGCCGAAAACATATTTTTAATTACTATGTAAATCAGGGTGAGATTCTGAAAGCGTCTAGCAACTAGTCTTTTCTGAAAACAATTGTTTGCTCAAAGCTCTTTGAGAATCTCGGACTAATCTTGACGTCCAATCTCTGAGGTGATACATATATTGAATAACCAAAACCCTAACACGTGAAGGTAACTTATAATCAGCAATGGCTATATTTGACGCAGAATATATATTTTTGTTTATTCCAAGCACGGAAGACATTTATGCATAGAATTTTTGAGTACAAGCAGTCTCTAATGGGACTTATCTGAAAGCGATAAAGGCGGCAATTAAAAATTAAACCAGATATGCAAGCAGTTTTAAGTGATTAAATAAGCTATTTTAGCTTTTAATATCTTTGAAATTAACACCACGATGTTAAAAAAATAATAAATTTATTTATTTATTGCCATATCTTCGTTTCTTTAATTTAATTAATGTATTTCTTTTACTTTCCCTAAAATAATGCATATGTATGGTACAACAAAATAAATGCCTAATGTATATCAGCGCTTAGTATTTAAAATAAACAAACATTTTATATTATTAATAGCAAATAATTAGGAAAGATAAATATATACGTAGTAACAATAAATACGACTCGACATCGTTATATTTACAAATGTTTATGTTTCTTTAAGAAAAGCAAGCGCAAAAAATCTGGAAAAATTCACCAACAACTTAAGCCATTAAAAATCCGACAGCCAATAATTAACAAAAATCCAATCAGCCGCACTTTCCACCGCACAATATAAACCAATCTACAAAATATTGATTTGGACTTGGCTCTTCGGCTTTGGACCTCTCCGAGCCGGGATCGATCGGACAAAATGGAAAACCGGGCCGCAAGCTCTCCCTTTAATTAGTTCTCTCTCATCCATCAATTATATCCAAAAAAAGCTCTGGCCAAAGGGGTGATGATTAGCGATCTCGCCGAAGGTTCATCCCCCCGGCAGAAAAAAGAAATAAAAGCTGCCGCACCAATGACAGGGCTCTGAATAATTCGGGTGATTATATTTTTGCGTCTTTTTTGGGCGGTTGTTTGTTTGAATTTTTTTTGATTTTTAGGACGTCATCGCGCCGAGATGTTTTTTTTTTTTTATTATTGTGTGATGATTTTAATGGTGTAAGCTTTTTGAAACCGTAAAGGGAGTATTGAAGTCAATCTAAATTTCAAATGGGTGCTTCAATACTGAAGTATTAAAACGTTGGGGATAAATATTAAATAAAAATACACTGAAATATTGGTTTCATCCAAAAGTCCTTCATGAATAAACTGGTTCTTGTACCGAGTAGAAGCGATTTAATAAAAACAGTTTTATATATATATTATTAAATGTGTAGGTCTAAACATGATGCAACTCAACGCCCAAGGAAATAGGTCGATTACAGCCGCCAAAAGTTCCAAGCCTGCCGAACAATCATTAAAAGTTTATTTAATGAGGCGATAGTTTCTTATTACATATATGTAAACCACCTTATCTTGGATGAGATACTCATACATGTAATTCTTGGAATTAATTTGTAGCATACATGCCTACGAATACTTTCCCACACCTGATACGAGTGCCTAATGTTTGTGGAATTCCTGTGATAAATAATGAAGTACGTATACTCCTCTCGGCGTTGCAAACTAAACTATGCTGTAATCACGCCCGTTCCCATAATTAGTCATCTTTTGAACTAACCCGTCAGCTGGGAACTTTATCGCCTATAAGTTGTCGAAACGAAGATAAACTTTTCTTGTATCGAAACTAATGCAGATACTAGATGTTATTTAACTTTTGCTCGATGTTTATATTAAATAATCAAATTATACCACCGCGATATGGGAATATAAACTCCTCTGAGAAGGCAGGTCATAAGGCTCTACCATGGAATGAATTTGTGAGGAATGGAAGTTCTTCTAATGAGGCAGATCATAGGGCTTTGCTTCGAGGAGGCTGGTCATAGGGGCATTTTTCTATGAAACCGGTCATAGGGTTTCACCTCATAGGACCCAACTTCGCGCGTCGTGTTTTTCACGAATATACTCAGCTATTGAGGAATTAAATTTTCTCTGAAAAGGCAGGCCTTAGAACACTACTTCGAGGTGGCTTGTTTTAGGTTTTGACTTTGAGAAGGCTTAAATAATAATATATCAAAGGGTTAAAAGCTTGTGTATATCGAAATATTTTTATTTTTGAAAGTAAATGATGACAGAAATTTACGCATGACTGATAGGTAGATTTTTTACACGCATTCTGTTTTAATTCAATTTAGATGTATTTATACATTTTTCAGTATATACAATTATACTTAAAATATACCAAAAATAGCATTTACTGCAGTTTAATAAAATATATAAAGCCTGATACAAATGAGCTTTTATTATATATTGAGAAATAGTATACAAAAAAATATTATATCAATGTTGGTGGCTTAATGTTACAGTAATTATGCGGATCTTTTAAGAAAGAAAAAAATTAACATATAATGACAAGGCAGAGATAACAGCATAGCACAATATTCGGCACTTGGACAAAGTTTACAGTTAATTTCGCTGAAATCAGCATTTATCCGTGAAGTCTTTGTCATCTTCCCCTGCTAGAGTTCCCACAACTTGTTAGACTATTATCAGTATATTTAATTATAAACAACACTTAATTCATTGGTCATCGGTAAAAAGAGCTCCCTCTGAGCCAATGATAAATCATTAAGGTACATTAATTTTCTGCTATGTAAAAAATCTACTAGTTTAATAAATCCGATATTTTTGATAGAAACTCTTTGGTGGAACACTCTTCTGATATTTTTTTATATTTAAATCAATTAAATATTTTAGGACAATTTTTACTTTTATATTTGTTTGACTCTTTTCTAAAATGATAAAAAATAAAATACTTTTGTGATTTTTCCACACGTATAGTTTTATTGGTGACCGGTTACGCAAACCTTTCACGTTGGCATCATCAAACTCATTTTATTTAAAATATTAATAACGAATACCACCCAGTACAAAAAAAAGTAAATGCTTACACAGAAAGTTGGCGAAATTAGTCAAAAAATAAAAGAAAAATGTGGAAAATTACTAAAAAGATTTATTTAACTCAAAGATGAAAATCTATTATTTAAAATATTAAAGAAAAAATTATTCCATGATTAGATAAATTGATTGTTCTCTAAATTTAAATTGTAAATATAATTGTGGTTCAAAGGTTTAATGGCTAATAATATTATTATGCGTCAACCGTTAAGTTTCAAGTTAGGTTAGGTTAGGTTACAAAAACTCTGTTACAAGGTTTATGTGATTTTTCCACATATTATATTATTACTAATATGATTAGGCACATAAGTTCATACATAGAAGATGATTAAAGAAACTCTCAGAAATATATCATCGTGATTTGTGTGGGATTTGAACCCACATCCTCTGGCTTACATGGCCGGTGTAATAAAACACTTCCGTTAATCGAGAATTTTTAACAATCATACTCTACATATGAACCAATGTGCCCAGGCCAACCAATATTTATATAAATAATAAATACGCATCTAATATAGAAAATATAGACATACATATTATATATCAAGACAAAAGCATCCAATTGATACCTGCCTCTATTTTTATCAGTTTCGCAGAGAGGTGAAGTTGAAGAGAACTTGTGTTAATATTTTTGAGTAAAATACTTAAGTGATTTTTGAGTACTTTTGATACATGAGTTTGATAATGCCAACGTGAAAGGTTGGCGAAACCGGTCACAAATCAAAACGAACACGTGGAAAATCACTCAAAAATATTGAAGAGCTTTTGTTCTCAAATCGTCCACAGCTAGATATTTTACTCTCGCGAAAAAAAAAAAAAAAAATACAATTAAGAAAAGTTATTTAGGGGCAAGTCCGCGCCTGTGGGTCCTCGGGGCCCGCTCCGGCCCTGGTGAGGGTGATTTAGTGTGTGGACGCGCTGCCGCCGGCGGTGGGTATTCATTACCAGGGCTGCATTGTTTTATCTACTCGGGGGTCAGCCGGGACGGGCAAGGTGGGGCCCCGAAACTGCTGCGGCCTCCGTAAATGCTCAAGTGACTATGAATTTGAATGCGGGTCCGCTAACGCGGGACCACCACCAGAAGACAGCTGATAAACTTTGTATTTATTTTAGAATATTCGGTGTACAAATAAGTTTTGATGAATTTTCAAGAGATGACGTTACTAGTATTAAATAGAAACAGACAGTGTTGCAAACTAACTTCATTTTATAACTTCATTTTAAAGCTTTCTTTTTCAGTATGTGTCATTACGCTGATGTGGATGCAACATAAATTTTGTGTGCTCCGAATATGCCAACATAGCACACAAGTGCAACCGAAGGCCATTGAATGCTGCAAAAAGCTTACGGGGAACATGCTTCATCGATTTCCACGTGTGAATTTTGGTATAAACGTTTTAGAAGTGGTGATTTTAATATCAATGACAAAGTGCGCGAAGGGCGGCCAGAAAAGTTTGAGGATGCCGAATTGGAGGCTTTACTGGATGAAGACTCGTGCCAAACGCAAGAAGAACTCGCAAAAGCATTGGGAGTGACTCAACAAGCTATATCCAAAAGGTAGGATATTGGGTGCCGTGTGAATTGAAGACAAGAGACGTCGAACGCCGTTTTTATCGTGATCAGCTGCTCCAACGGCAAAAAAGAAAGGGTTTTTTGCATCGTATTGTGACTGGTGACGAAAAATGGATTCATTACGATAGCCCCAAGCGCAATCATTTTTTCGAGATGGTATGGGAAAAAGTAATGGCTAGCGATGGACAATACTTTGAAAAATGAACTTGTAACAATTTTTTCACAATGAATCGTCAAACTTGAAAAATAATCCTTGAAAACTTATTTGTACAGGTAATATATAAATAAGAGCTCTTGTGGCCAAAATACTCAAATAGTTTATATGTGTGATGAGTATTGTCTTGTCTGGTAAATCTCTGTTGCAGATTTCAACATGTATTTTCCAATATAATTAATTGTTTGTTCAATTCGTTTCTTATGTTCAATAATACGAAACTTAAATAGAAGGTCAGTATTTCATTATACAATGGTCCAGTTCTTAAAATACACAATAATAATATTAAATAGAAGGTCAGTATCTTCATTACACAATGGCCCAGTTCTTTAAATACACAATAATAATATTGTTTTTTGCTTCTTCTTCTGCTGCCTCTCCTCAAAGTAGGTTTGTGACCATTTCCTTGAACATGTCTCTATCCTGAGGTAGTCTCACCAATCCGGCTGCACTTCCGTTCTCCAGCCACCCCGTGAACTTCCTTCTTCCAATGCCCCCTTTTCCTTCGATTTTTCCTTGGACAATCAGCTGGAAGATGCTTAACTTATATAAGAGACCTTTTGCTTCTTTACCTACGTCAAGAGCTCTCTTTCTTTGCTCATTTTGTGCAAGACTCTTTCGTCTGTGACGCGGTCAACCCATGGTATCTTAAGGATTCTTCTATACAGCCACATTTCTGCCGCTTCAATTCTTCTCATAGTAGCGGTCTTGAGTGTCCAGGCTTCAACTCCATAATGGATAACTGAGACGACATAACACTTAGTGAATATCCATCGAAATTTCAGGGTTATGTCTCTTGAGCATAAAACTTTCTTCAAATTATTGAATGTACTGCGTGCTGTCTCAATCCTCACTTTGATTTTCTGGTCAGGATCCCAGTTCTCATTCAACTAGCTGCCCAAATCCTTGAATCTTTTTACTCTCTCCACTACTTTGTTGTCAATATAGATGTTGTATATATTGTATATACTGAATGTACTGTTACATATTTTTAAAAAAATTACATTTTTTGCATATGTCCTTAAAAAAATTAAGTAATCGAGTCATACGTCGAGTCGTTATATATATACATCGATCAACTAAATTTTTACATATTGATTGATAAAATGGACTACACTCGACAATCTTCTGTATTTTTTTCCTACAATAAATGTAAAGAAAAAATATTTAAGAAAAAAGATGTTTAAGGTATTATAGATTATTAATTTAAGATTCTGCCAAGACCTTATAGCCGTAATAGCTGAGTAATAATTTTTAAATGATTAGATTTTTTTTCATTTAACTAATGCATATTATAAAATATTTCTTATATATATTTTTTTGTGACAAAAGTTTAGTTTTTGTTGTATAATTTGAGCTCAACACCGTTTTTTTTCTACAATTTAACTTGAGACGAAAAAAAAAATTGTATTTATTTCGCGTGTCATTAAATTACATATATTTTTTTTTGTTAATTTTAAAATATCACTTTGAATTCATTTAATATATTGTTAAAGTGCAAATTTCCACGCAAAGAGTTTTACGCTTTTATCGAACCGGAACCGAGTTACGATTTTAAAATAACGAAATTCACGTGATGAATTTGCACTTTATGGCTCCATTTGCGGGTAAGACTTCAATTTTAAAATTGTGCCATTAAAAATGTGTTATATTTAAAAGTTCACGATTTTTTTTAAATATAAAAGCTGAGTGATTAATTTTATGAGCATATTTTTAAACTCAATAAAATTACTACGTTCATTTATAGCGATTTGAATATGAAGATATGATATCTGTCTTCTGTTAGGTAAGTCTCTGGATATATTCCCTGGACAGAAAACAACATGCAGCCTTGCTCCCATGAAATCGCAAAACATATTAGAAATATATGAGCAATGCATTATTGAATAATACGTTTGTAAACTCTCAGCTCTTGGCTGATATCTGTTCAGTGTTTGATGATACACTGTTGCGATACATATTATCCGTCCATAAAAATATTAATTATCGAATTGACGCTGCGTGTGGGTTTCCCGGGAAGAGTAAACAGTTCCATTCAATCATCCCCCATCACGATGGGAAGATTTATTTTATACGAAGCCGCGCGGGAATAAATATCATCATAATATTTTTTTGACGAGAGCGATGAACTCCGCTCTAAGTGAGAATTATTTCGATTGGATTTGACACGGAGTACTTTGAGAATGTATCTCTGAGTATTAACGAGGTGGGAGTGTGATGGATTCTCCGCTGATGTTAATGAACTTGGCAGGTTTCTAGGAATGTTGTTTAATTAAAAATAGACACATATTGAAATTCTGAATGAACAATCACATCTCGACATAAACACATATAAGAGACATGTCATATATATTTACTGAAAAGTTATGTATTTATGTAACGGTTTAGAATATAATGTTTTCAAGGTGTAGCATATTTTTTATTCACAACTTCTTGTATTAATGTGCTTTGAGCTTGATTATATTCTTTTCACTTTGTACAGTGCAATGAATCGAAGTTTAATAAAATTTATCATTAAAATGTCTGCGATGAATCAAAACATGTTTACAATATAAATAAATAATCAAAGAATACGTCTATCGTCCTCTTCGGTTATGGTCTTTTTCTCTTTCAGAGTGGAGTGGTCGTAGACTTTTTGTTTAGATTACCTAAACTTGAATGTATCCTGCACGTGCAGGGAATGATATATATATAATAAATAATATAAAATAAACACAAACGAAATGAAGCACATTATCTCAATGTTTCTGTTTGTTTTATATTTATATCAAAATATACTATGCCTTGTAAAAAGATTTACATAATTTTTTTCACAGGAACTTTAGATATTGATAATAATAAAAAAGCCAATAAAAACTAAAACTTGTTTTGGTTTAGTATGTAATTTTAATTAGGTACAAAATATTTGTAGGGGGTTGAACATGTTCCAAGAAAGTTTTTTTTCAGGTTTGTGTTTCACTTGCAAATAGTTGTAACGTCGATTTGTATCTATTGTCTATGAGAACATGGGGAAAGGCTTTCGTTGCTAGAACCTTTGGATGGTAATATTGTAAAGTTAATGGTAGAACTATGTCAGGTATGTAATTAGTAACCGGCGTTGCTTTGTGATATTGTCGATATTTTGGGAAAACCCTTCCTGTGCTCGGCGTGATAAAGGATTTGCAACTGACCCGAAACATTCACTAATAGAAAAGCTAGAAAATAACAGTGATTCTGATATAGATCCATAGTATAGTGTTATAACTTTTGCACTACAGAGCTAATAAAAAAATATATTGCATCGTTTGGCCAGAATTTACTATGTTTATATTTTAAATATAAAAAAACCATTGATTCCATAAACGTTAAAAAAAATTACGTACGATTCATTTGGAATTATATTTATGCTCGTACAATTCTATTATAACAACAAAAAAACAATATGCTTGTTAAATAGAAAGTATGCGTGATTGGTTTATTAACATGTAAATGATTAATTTTTATTCGACTTGACTGTGAAAAAAATAGTGAATAACTTATTTTAAATTTAATAAGAAAAAAAAAATACAAACAACAAAGCGCTTGAAGAATACGTTTGAAAATAATTCATATTTTATCTATTTCACTTTTTCTTTATTTAAAAAGAATTTTCTTTATTGTATATTATATATTTATGAATAAAATACTTGAGTGATTTTCCACATGTTCGTTTTTATTTGTGACCGGTTTCGCCAATCTTTTACGTTGGCATTATCAATTAGAGTCACTCAAGTATTTTATTCATAAATATTAAAATGGAATTCCACCAAGTACTCTCTGTCAAAAATATTGCATATTATATAATAAAAAATAACCCTTTTATTAACAACACTCTTAATATCAATTTTACCTAAAAATGAGAAGAATTAAAATAAGTTAACAAATAAACAAAAATGCGTACAATGGATGAATTTATGTCTATAAATTAGGAAATTCAGAATCATATAAAATTCTATACAATATATATTCCTTCTTCAATTAAGACAATTTTGGTTATCTTGCATATATAATCGGACTCCAAGTTAACAATCTGTCATCAAAACATGCAGCAAAAATATTCCCGGAAACACTGAAAATGCAGCTGCACCGAGGCGTAGCTCGTTTACTTAATTAATATAAATGGTTAGACGTTGTTCCCTGTTTTAAATTACACCAACAATATGTCCTTTATCTATTTGAGATCTAACTAGCGCGTTTCATTAAAACTTTAGGATCCATATGGGGTGGGGTGAGAATATAAGTTTCCACGGTATAACAAGGACTGCCACGAAGCATAGTTATTAACACGGCTGTTGTTAGATCATGGAGTTGTGGGTACGAGAAGGAGTTTCTTCGACGCCTGACTTAGCACTAATACACGCCACCAATTTAATATTTTAGGAAATTTACTCCTAACTAATTATAGATACAAATAAAAATTAAGTTTTAATACTTATCATAATTATCAATGACCTTTTATTATTTTTAGCATTGACAGATCAGATTTTCATGAAAATTATTGAATTCTGATCACTGAAGTAAAAAATAAAATTTGAATGAATTTTTGAATATAATATAAAAAAATATATTATAAAGAAGGCTTTCTTTGTGTTGCAGTATTCAAAGAAAAGTCATTAAGATGTTCTAAAAGTTTATGTGGAAATATAGTGACCAAGTTAGGGAAAACAAAATACAAAACGTTTATTAAATTATTATCTAGTGGTGTGGTTTTATTTTTAAAGAAAGTAGATATCATTATACTCCTATGTTTTCTTATAGTATTGATATTTATAAACAACACTAAAATTAAAAACAATTAAAAAATAATATTTTATTACTTTGCTTCTTGTAAGTAAATTAACTCATAAATTCTTAATTCTCTTTCATAATTCAGCCCCTTAGTCTTCGAGGCTTCGAGAGCAGTTAACCAGTCCCGTGATATTTGTAGACAACACTTAAACTAAAAACAGTAAAGAAATTATCGACGCACAATGCTTGTCATCCATCAAATAAAGATGTATTATCAATGACTCTCCCGCCACTATAGACGCGCGTGTTTATTACTAATTGGCGATCTAATCAGCGGCTTATTTCATAATTTTAAGGCTTCATGAGCAGTAAGCCAGTTTCGTGATATTTACAAACAACTCTCAAAATAAAAACAGTAAAGAAATCATCGGCGCACTATGCTTGTCGACAATCAAATAAAGATGCATTTATCAATGTATCTCCCGCCACTAGGACCACTCGTATTCTTTACAGATCGGCGATCAAATCAGCGGCTTATTTCATAATTTTAAGGCTCCGTGAGGAGTAAGCCAGTTTCGTGATATTTTCAAACAACTCTCACACTAAAAACAGTAAAGAAATTTTCGACGCACACGCACGACGCTTGTCATCCATCAAATAAAGATGTATTATCAATGACTCTCCCGCCACTACAGCCGCGCGTGTTTTTTTTACCAATTGGCGATCTTATCAGCGGTCATTTCATAATTCTAAGACTTCGTGAGGAGTAAGCCAGTTTCGTGATATTTACAAACAACTCTCACACTAAAAACAGCAAAGAAATCATCAGCGCACTATGCTTGTCGTCCATCAAATAAATGTTCATTTATCAATGCCACTACAGCCGCGCGTGTTTTTTTACCAACTGGTGATCTAATCAACGGCCTCTTTCATAACTCGACCCTTAGTTTGAGGCTCCGGTGGAGAAAGCCAGTCCCAGTCATGGCGGGCAATTAAATCTTGGGCTCGGTACGCTCCAGGCTGCTAATTCCCCGATCGCCGTGGCCGAGCCAAACGAACGAAGCCGGGCACGCGCGTGGAATTTTGAACTCGTGTGTGTCAACCGCCCGCGGGCACGGCGGAATCCAGTTTCACTGTGGACGTATTTGGTTCAAAGATAACCATGCTTTTTGTATTTTTTGCTAGAGCAGTTTATTAAAATTTCTCAGAATGTCGCTGCGAAAAATATTTTTATTTGGTAAAATGCACGAAACTACGTATTCGTGGATTAATTTAATATACGAGGGCGGGCCGATAAGTACCTTAGCCTACAAAATGAAAACGAAAATTTTGGAACAGTGGCGATTTATTTCTTCTCAAAATAGTCTCCTTTTAGCTCGATACACTTGACGCAGCGATGCTCCAACTTCTTTTACCCATATGAAAAATACGTTTTCTCGAGACCTGCAAAGTAAGCCTCCGTGGCGGCGATGACCTCCTTATTCGACTTAAATTTCTGCCCAGCGAGTGACTTATTCAAGTTTGCAAACAAAAAATATCGCACGGGGTCATATCTGGAGAATACGGTGGATGGGGGAGCAGTTCGTAGTGCAATTCGACCAATTTGGGAGGTGTGAGCCGGTGCGTTGTCATGGTGGAAGAGCACTTTTTTCTTCGCCAAATGGGGCCGTTTTTTCTGCAATTCGGCATCGAATCGGCCCAATAATTCGGCATAGTAGAGCCTTATGACCGTTTTGCCTTTCTCCAGGTAGTCAATGTAAATCACACCTTGTGAATCCCAGAAAACGGTGGCCATCACCTTTCCGGCTGATAGGACAGTCTTCGCCTTCTTCGGAGCACGTTCGCCGGGTGAAGTCCACTGTTTCGACTGTTCCTTGGTCTCTGGTGTGTACCAGTGGATCTATGTTTCGTCAACGGTCACAAAACGACGCAAAAACTCATTTGGATTGCGCTTAAACAGCGTCAAACACTGCCCCGGAGGAGTCTTACGGTTACGCTTGTTGTCCGGAGTGAGCAAACCCGGCACCCATCGCGCCGAAAGCTTTCTCATGCCCAAAATTTCATGCAGGACCACGATTTCAATTTCAATTTCACCCACGCGGTCTTTTGAGATGCTTACTGTTTCAGCTATCTCGCGCACCTTTAATCGGCGGTCTGCCAATACGGGATCGTGGATTTTTGTCACGTTATCCTCCGTGGTAGCCATTTTCGGGGCACCTGGGCGTGGCTCATCAAAAACCGACGTGTAAATTTTGATAGTAGTCGTCTACGAAAATGTACAACACGATAGTAAATCTCTCTTGCGATACTAGCACCATCGGGCGGTGAGGCTAAATACTTATCGGACCGCCCTCGTATATGCTTAAAGAATGAAAACTCCTGATGCTGGTAAAAGAGCGTTAAAGTTTCATTAGAATTCGTGTATTTTTCAGAATGTTGTTCGAGTACAAAAAAATATAATATTACGCGTTCTTCACACCACGTTCTCGAATTACTGTGTCTTCCAAATTCTTTGTTTTCAAAATAATGTTATTTTTATTTTTAAAATTTAAGATTAGTTTTTATGTGTATTGGTTACTTAGGATTCTAAAACTAAGAAAAATACGATACACACCATATTCTAAGGAAAAAAATAACTTTTCATCCAGAAGAAAGTTTCCTGATAACGGGGCTTTGGACGCAAAAAATGACCTCGTTTCAGAACTAACGACAGAAGACTGGAATACAGTACGTAGAACTTGCCTACCTTACAGTGGAATGCTTAGAACAGTGGTCACTAAACCACTAACCCTTGAATCAAAGAAGTTTCTAGAAGACAAAGAAAAAGTTTACAAATAAGTCAATCGTTCATTGTGTTTGAAAAACGTAGACTTTTAACAATAATACGTTGATTTTTAAAACAACGATTTCAAAAGAATAGATTGGCTTTATAAAAATAAATATCAAGCAAGGATGTAGAAAGTTATGCGCGAAATACATGGGGGCTTGTTAAAATAAATGTTATATACAGAATTGTTATAGCTAGAGCCATGATAATAAAATCCAATTCACTGTCTGTGGGGAATACCTCGGGTACAAGAAACAATATTATACATCTCTCGACACAGCGTATTATTGTTATAGCCCACGATATCAAACCCAGGTGTATTACAGATTTGAAACAAATATATAACTCAGAAATTCAAATGTTTTTCATTTATATTCAATAGATCTTAATAATATAACACTTTCATAATTTTTTATATGATGAATAATCATTATAATATTTATTGAAGCATTAAAATATATAATTCGGTGATATTTTAACTGAAAACGTGGAGACTATTTCAACAAAGTTTCGTTCTGTGAGCTAATTTTGTATCAATCATTGCGTTTAAACAACTATTTTTATTGAATCAATTATAGAAAAAGTATATTTATTTTAATATTTATGATATTAACCAATTCATGTTAAATTTTATTAAGTAAGTAAAAATATTTTGGTTTTTATTCTTATTTCCAAATCAGGAGACATCAAAACATATATAATTTGATAGCGAAGATTCATTACGCTGCTATGTAAGACTAAAAGACCGGTAAGGAAAATATGAAAGTGTCTGGTTTGATACGTTTCTGGAATTCATCTTATTGTAAAGAACATCTACACTGAAAATGAACTATTTTCCCCACAAGTAAACATAGATAAAAAATAATAGCTACTCTGCAAGTAAGTTAGCTAGCCATTGAAGCATGAAGCGGTTTATCATTTTATCGGTGATTTAACAGAGTTTTCTTATTTATTGCGTTTTTATAGTTTTTTCTGAATAGACTTGTAAAAAAAACCAGCCAGTAGTTGTCTAGAAACCGTTTAGTTGTCATTTGTATAGCAATGCGTGTGGGCAGCTGCTTCGAACAGTCACCTATTAAGTGCAGTTTATAATTAGTCTTCAACCCTCGCTCCAACTGCCGATTTACACAAGGGGGGATGGTGCACTTCGAGAAGTCTGAACCGGCGTCTCTTTCATCGAAGATGTGATAAGCCAGACACGACCGATCGAAGGGATGAGGTCTGCTGATACAACGGAATCTCGATAAGGAAATTCGATTCAATTGGGTTCGTATCTGACTCAAACGCCATTTACTATCTGATATCTTTCAGTTCTGTTCGCTTACATATTTGCACTTCTGACATTTTTCTGTACAAAAATCAGCTGTTCTTCTATTCGGTAATTTTTTACCTTCCACACTTGATGCAATAATGGCTTTTGATTAGCATATATGTTCAACGCATTTACTTACATATCTATTTATCACAATTAAAAAATATTAAAATGTAATTCCATTAAGTACTTTCTGTCGAAAATATTGATTACAATAATACTGATATTTATATTACAAATATTTTAAACTTCATGTATTCAACATCTAACAACTAAAATGGCATGCTACGTATTAGAACCCACTGCATGCAACTGCAAACAGCAGAGTGACTTTGTCGCGTCGCATTTCGAAAGTTAACTCATAGTCGATAAAACTCGGTTCAATAGAGTTCTCCTTCTATTTCGAGCGCTTTGTTGAATACTTTGGGTCAGTCTTGTTGGAATCAAGTGAAACTCATATCATCTCGATTCTCAAAGCGCATCTTTGATAGTTGATCATTTTATTTTATCTTGGATATTTGTCGCTTTGTTTGCCGCTTTACAAATGAGAGTGATTTGAAAGTATTAACGATGGTCCGATATGTTGCTTATTGTTACAAAACATAAATAAAATCAGTATTCAATAAATAATAGCAAGTTATACCTGAGAATTCAAATAGGATACTTAAGCTCTTTACCAAGCTACTTCATGCAAGTGAATCGGTTCTTACGGCATTATATATATTTTTGATACTAATAACGTCTACGATAATTCAAAATAAAAGACTTTGCCATTATTTTTTAAGATATTCAGAGGTCGTACCTTTATATTTATCAAGCCGTGAAAAATAAGTAATTCATATGTTTGTTGTTATACAAAATATATGCTTTCTAAAAGTAAAGTCTTTTTTGTAACCAAATTATTTATTGTAATAAAGATAGGCACTAAATTCCACTTCAAAGGAATAACTCTACCATTTGGTAGAATTAAAACCTGCTCACCAATGTATTTACGTTGGTGAGCAGGTTTTATTCAAATCTTCAAATGAAATGTAGCCAATATAATCTATGAAGTAAAAAGTTATCGGTCTGTTAAGTTTTACGATCATTATTTCACACATCAATTTGAATCGAACCACAAACTCCCAAGGGTAAATAGCAGACTAAAGTCACGAAACTTTTACCTATTTTAATAAATACGAAAACAATGTTAATATTTTCTAAACAATAAAAATATGCAAGTACATACCTAGTTTTCAAATGGTAATTTAACTTATTATTTCTTTGATCATAACGTATATAATCCAATATTTTACATGAAGCTTTTTGTATGGGCTAGTGTGTTTTTCCATGAAAATAAATCTCTCTTTAGCATTAAGTTATCTTATTTAAAAAAATAATTTGAAGGATTCAAACATTTTTTATGGAAAGTACTTGGTGGAATTCAATTTAAATATTTTTAATAAAATTCATTTTTAATTTTTTCATAAATGTTTTTGACTACTTTCTTTTTAACACTTGTTACTTCAAAACATAAAAAACAAAAAAAAGTACCAAGATGTGTATTTTAATAAACTGAAAATATTAAGTATTATTGTTGAATATTTTAAAACTACACACACGTTATACATAAAATAAACTAAAAACAATTTTTTTCCAAATGTTAATTTTTATTGGTGACCGGTTTCGCCGAACTTTCACGTTGGCATTATCAAACTATGTGCCAAAGTAAAAGGTTGGCGAAACTGGTTCCCAAAAAAAAATATTAAGAGTTTTATTTAAAGAATGAAAATGGACATTATTTGGTTTTACCTACTATTTGATATCACATTTTTTCTCATTATAAAAAGTGTCTTGGTTTGGTTAACGCCGTTAAGGGATTTTTATAAAATATTCGTCAAATTTTAATAAAATAAAGTTTTAAAAAATGTCACTTAAGTATAAACTTAATCTAAAAAAAACTAAATCTTCGTTGTATCTATTCGTATATTTTTGCAATATTCCCTGTCTCATTTTAATATTTAAGAAAATCTGAAAATAATTACATTTCATAATTAATAACATGTCCACGCTTAAATATTTATTCCAAAATACCAGCTAGCTCAATGTTTTTACGAAAAATTCGTCATGTTATTCTAAATATTAAAATTTCACCCCTTTTAATAATCGTTAAATTTTACTCTTTATAACTCGTGTCAAACAAAACAAAATAAAAGCAAGCTGTAAAATAATTGAAGTCTCATCCCTTGGCTCCAAATTTATAAAAACAATCCTTCAACTTGTCCGCGGCTGGACAAATTCAATTTGTAGTGAAATTATGTACTCAGGCAATTGCCGATATTGTTTCAATTTAAAAGCCTATTTATCTTATTGACACTGAATAAAAAAAGTCTCTCCTCTAAAAACATACCATTAGGGAATTCTTAAATTCGAAGTTCCGAAGAAGACAGCTTCTCCCTAAATTCTTTGTTCTGTTCAATTTTCGTTAGAAAGAATATGTAACTACAACGTGTTTAGATAACAAGACTGAGGCAAAAAAATTAAATCATCAAGTATTTGATTCCCATATACTATTAGCTAATAATTGTATCAGTAGTATTTCAAAGTCTTTTGTGTATTTTAAACACAGATTAAAGCAATCTTTGCTGTTAATGGAAAAGTCAATAATCTGATTTATTAAATGACCTTATTTGTTTATACGCAAAATATTGAAATATTTTTATGATTCTAAAGTACAAAACTGCTCGCTTAGTCCTCGCAAATTTTGGCAAGCAAAATAATGATTTCTCACATCGTTTTGGTGTTTTGTCAATTAGATATAAATTAGATATAAAACCCAGGCACGAAGCTTTACAGTTCGATAGACTCGCATTGAAATAAGTTTTAATGATTAAGAATTCAAATCTCAGCCTCTCTCATATATCAACGTAATCCTGTTAATACGAAAGCGGCCTTGCTGACCGCAAAACCCTAGCAAAGTTTACTATACGTGGATCTCCTGGGATAGGAGTTCTTCGAAATACAACCACAGCCAGCATTGCCAGACATTTACAATGAACTGAATCCATGTGCTTCACGACAACTTCAATATCAATTCCGTTGATTTCAACTTCTGCTTTTAGGACTCATATCAACCCTTTCATGGTAATTTCACCTCCAGAGTTCAAAAATAATAGTGATGACACATCCATCAACAGAAACTTCTCAAAAAAAATTAAAGCAGTTCAACACCCAAGAACCAAGATAGTGATTGACCTATTAACTCAATGTGATTCTTGATCAAAAGATCTCCGGTTTAATTCCAACTATAACAAGTGAAATCCAAACTGATGTTATGTGTACACGTTTTTTCCAGTAAGGTTTGGTCGAAATTGAAAAGTCGATGTAAATTCGTCAAAATTAACTTTATATAAATTCATGCTAATACTGCATTGTCCGTAATAAATGCTAGTATAAATATTATCTGTAGATAGATATCCGTACTTGATCTATACCAGAAAAAGAAATTTATTAGTATTAAGATTAAAGATATGAAAGTTATTTGAATTTTCACTGAAGGCAAGAAATGCGAGGCTGTATTTATCATTTTTGATATGTTTACAATATGCACGCTTCTAAATGATTTATATATTATGATCCCAGCAGTGTTATAAGAGTATTTTTATTAAAATAGGCAGAAATGATGATGTTGCAACTTTGATATACATATTTATGCGTTAGTGTTTTTTTTATGGAACGTAAGACCAAAGATAAACAAAATAAGTTTTAATAGACTACAATCTACTTTACTTACAAAATCTATTTTAAATAATTAAAAAGCAACTTTCATACATTGAAAATTATTATTATCTTGAATATGGCTTTTACAGATAGTACTGTGGTTTCATACGTGTAAGAGTATATCATAATATTATTCAAAGATATAAAATATTGTGTATATTTACAACGAATTTCTTTATTATGAATATAATGCAATCTCATTTCAAAAAATGTTTACGTGAAAGAAAAAAACTTACTTTTCGATATGCAATTTGTGAAAAAGTCTTCAGCAAAAATCCACACATTTGATATAAAAACATTGATATTTTTATGACCATGCTCCATTCATCACAAGTTGAATGCCTCGCCTAGAAAAAGAAGCGTTCGAAAGTGTTGCAGATCCAAAAATGACACCTCAGCATCAAGATTGTGCCGAACAAAATGGGGTTGCGATCCTGGCGAGATTTTTTTCAGCGGCAACTACCCCAAATGCACCAGCAATAGTTTAATGTTTAATTTTTTTTTCAAAATGATCCATATTAACTGAATTTTTTAAACAATTGCATAATAACGTGCATTGATCAATTTTTTTATACAGCCTTAAAATATCCTGAATAAATAATGAAACAGTATAATATATCCCTGAATTGTCGTGTCCATAGAATGCTTAGTGAAATACTTGCAGTTTCTGAACTCTTGACAATCTGTTTGTCATACTCTCCCTCAGATTGCTTTCTGTGTTTGCAACGTTAATTAGTTCATAATTTAATATCCAAGGTACAATGAATAGAAGTTGTTTGGTATCAAATAAAGCTGTCGCTTTTATTATGACAGTGATATGAAAGTAATATTTTTATGTTTACTTTACAATCAGGAGACACCCGAGCTCGGTTAATCTAATTGATACAAGATGTGATTCTACGGAAATGTAAGGCTGGCTTGTAGATATTTTGAAAAAATTAGAGGCAACTGTAGCAGTGACCGGCCTTAACCATAATTTGCTTTATTTTTTACAAAAAAAACAAAGAAATTCTGTATGGAAATTTAAAAAGCATTATTTCACAAAAAGCGCAGTAAATATAAAACACACAAGCGATTTGATATATTTTATAAGCCTGCTTATTTTACGTGTGTTCTGAAGTTTTGGCTCTTTCTACGTTTCGATTCCGGTACTGGGTCAATTGCGGTCGCTGAATTGAGGGCGGTAGTCGGTTTGGGGGCGCTACTAGAAGCGGGCAGGGGCGGGTTGAAAGGTCCCAGGGCATCGCAATGAATACCCTCGGATGTGCCACTGCGCTTGTTTGTGAACTCCCATATAGCTCGCGGGTAATCATGCAAATATGTGCTTAAATAAGGAGACGTTATTGTCGTATCAAACGACTGCCTTTGACGCGCCACTTCATCTTTTGTTTACGGCGCAAAGACGCGGCCGAGGGTGGAAGGCGGTTTAGGCGGAGAAGACTCGATAAATTAGCGCTGAACCCTCTCAGGACTCATGATTTCCTGAAGGAATGAACTGCGAAATTGTATCTGGCTTGGATCTTCAACTCGAGATGACTGACGGAGGTTAAAAAGTAAGCGACACGGATTCTCGCTGTTTTCAGAAAATTTCGGTTCTCATAACGGCGATGTTAAATTATAGATAATTGGGTTATAATGATCAATATGCTCAGTGTATGTAACTGTTTCGTGGTCTTTTAAAACCATTAACAATAAGTGGAAGAAGCAGCAATTATAATATTATGTATTTCTAAAATGTATTATTTAAAATAACTGTAAATTTTTGTATGTATGGGACCAATATTCAGTCAATCTTAACTTTTACTCTAACGGGTCTATTGTAAACATTTTTCAATATATTAATTTACACATGCTGGTTGTGAACTCACACTCCATGGCTACCATGGATGAATTCAAATGAACCACTCTAGTTATTTACCGATTATACCGAAGCAATGAATATTGCTTTTTTGTATTTTTACTTGTATAAACAGTTGCTCTGCAGATCTTTCCTTGGATCTCAAATGTAAATCGTTATTTATTACTAATATGATTAAACCCGTAATGGGTAATAAATACGCATCTGATTGACGTCCAATCCAAAAAAATAGACATACGTAAATCGTTAATGTTATTATTTTAGCTGGCTCGTTTGCTCAGGTGTGAGTGAATGGACGTTTGATCGAGAGGTCCCCCGGTTTGATGCCCATCCCATCTCGCAAATCTTTCAATCTGTCAATTTTTAAAAAATATATTTAATTGTTAATTATACCGCATGCCGAGGCTTCTTCGAGGAGACATCTGCGCTAATTGGCGACGTTTTCTTGAGTACTTTGAGCCGCCTCGTTGCGTATGGAAAAGGATGGGCCGCGAGGGCCCGCCTGTCTTACGTCGGCTCGCATCTTGGTAAGATCAGTCGGATTACGCGAGTCGCACAGGCAGCCCGAGAGCCTCAAATTAATTAGCAAAAAATATCATGCCAACCCTTGCGTCTAAGGGAACGTCGCCGGTGTGTCTCGGAAACAATTTTTTGTAACACACATTAAAATTGTGAATAACAAATATGAACAGCCAAATGGCTAAGAGGTTACTATCAATTTTTCTGGTGAGCGCTTTTGGCTTGTGAGGCTTACTATTTAGATCAGAGGTTCTCAAAGTGGTCAATATCGACCCCCCATGGGTCGATTTCGGCCTGCAAGGGGTCGATGACAGCGAAAAATAAAATTGGGGGTCCATGTACTGTAAATGGGGGTCTACGAGAGTGGATTCCATATAAGCAGGTCATCACCAAAATTTAGACATTTCCTAAATGTCATAATGCACTATGTAACGAATCGAAGCCCTGAAGCGTAGAAGTATTTTGTATGTTTTTGATTAATGTATTTTATTCTATTTAAGATATTAAAGTGGAATTCCACCAAGTATTCTCTGTCAAAAATATTGATTTTCTGAATGTTACTATAATTGCATTTTGTGTGTTTTTAATTAATAAAGGTATAATTAACTTTATATGTATTTTAACTTTTTCGTTTCAAAACCCATTTCTATATAAGATGTCAAAAATATGTTTGAAGTTGATGAATTTGAAATAATTCAATATTAGCAAGGCAGAGGGTCGACGAAAAACAGAAAAACTCGACAAGAGGTCGACGGGACAAAATAGTTTGGGAAACTATGATTTAGATAAAAAACTTAATTAAATTTTCTGTGTATTTAAATTTATGAGAGCACTCAATACTGAATTTACATGTTATGAAGCTATTCTTCATCAATTTTCTTTGTTTAGAAGAGGTTGGCGACTATTTCACCGAGCATGCTGAACCAGTGTTCATGGTTTTATAAGGGAAAAAAAGTGTAGTGGGTCTTCTACAAGCTAAATTTATAAACCATTAAAAAGTTGTCGCATATCATGTATAAAGTCATTATTTAAATTGCATTTTTACGTCTAGGTTCACTTGAAGTTCACCTACTACGGCTGATGATCTAGAAAATTTAATATTTTAATATTTTATTTGATAATTTTGGATAATTATCTGGTCATTTTCCTAGCAAAAATCAAACGAATTTGTCAAGGACTTGACATGTTTGCGCAAAAACAGTAAACAGGAATAAATTAACAAGCTGAGTTTTTGTTTAAAATTATATAGGTATTAGTGCTTGATGCAGAGTTTTGCTGTCTAAAAGACTAACAACGGGTTTGATGAAAAGATTATGACACTGAAAATATAGAACAAAATACAACTAAAGCATTAGGGTAGGTTTATAAGATGAAAGGTCAAAGAATATTACAAAGAACAGATAACATAATAGACAAAGACCACTTTCAAAATATTAACGAGATTAGTTTTAGGTGGTGACTCTACAACCCTCTGAGGCTTTCACGGCTTTCCCCCATATCGATCCCCAATAAAATATAATAGGACTGTTCTGCTCGGTATAACCTTCAGACCGGTGTGGCTAATCGGTTTCAAGCTCATATCTTACGAATATTCCGAGCATCAATCAGAATATAGGTGCATGCACAATATATAGCAATATTACTTATACAAAAAATATAAGTACATTTATTTAATATCTTGATGTGCCTAAATTAATATTAGGCTATATATATTATATATAATTTGATTAACCGTATAAACAAAGTATAATCTTTGACAAGTACTTAATCAATACAAAAATTATCAAACTATACTTTTTTACTTTGAGTAAAGGTTGTGTTCCGTTTTAGAAAATAATAAATGCAGAGTAATAATTAAAAACGGTATACGAAAATATTCTCTCTCACTAGGTTCCACATTATATATTTCATAACATATACGAGTATTTTTTCCTAGTATTAATTTATACTTCATCGATTTATAAGATAACCAAGGTTGTTTGTTTTATACGAATCAAATCAAATCATTTGAAGCAATAATATAATTTTATCATAAGCTAAGAAGTTTTATTATTTTGAATATCACAGAATAATTTTCTAAGCGAGGTTTTGAATTTAAGGGTCACATTTTCAAATTACTTAATGTCGTTGAATCTGAAAACGTCTAATAAAGTATACTTTGTCTATTTAATTTAAACATAATATAAAATGGACTGTGATAGGGTAAAGGTTTATGAAGATTTGTTCATAATTAGTTATACGACAGCAAAAGTACTTCTCTATTATTGAATTAAGATTGAAAATCTTTTTTTTATAATCCAAAACAAAACTGAAAGTTTTAAAACATTCAAAGTAAACGTTTTTTTTTTCCTACCACAAATATTCTAGTCTGAAATAAATATAACTAACTGTTTGGAAATGTACGTGGTATAAAAGTTGTATTTAATTTTTAACTATAAATAATAAATTGTCTGTCTAGTCCGTGCTACCGATACTTAATTTCTAGCGTTTAAATATTTTATACATAAATCAAATAATAACGGAGAAACCTCCCTCATTTTATTTAAAACGATGTAATAA
Source organism: Atopsyche davidsoni (assembly GCA_022113835.1). NCBI lineage: Eukaryota > Metazoa > Arthropoda > Insecta > Trichoptera > Hydrobiosidae > Atopsyche > Atopsyche davidsoni. The sequence goes on from JAILWY010000010.1 coordinate 2,827,043, forward strand.
CCAGTAAGTCGACCATTCAGGTAAAAACTACTCTGTAAATATTTTTTAAACTCGATTGAAACTCTTTACTCATGGTTATTAATTAACTTAAGTTATCTATTTAACTTTAAAAATTACTTGTTAAATTTCACGCGCAGCATACAAAAAAAAACCTCCTTTAAACCTGTAAAGATCGATCAATTCCTCTTTGAAAATATCTAGTGAGAAAATGATAGAACTGTGGAGAAGCTTAATGAGCTTTTTGCCTTGGGGTGTTCGAGTGGTCGAGGTTTTTGTCGTGTGTCTGTTCAAGCACTTAGCAAAGTATCACTTATTTGGATAGGCTTTGTGCTGTGATGGAAGACATATACTCCCATATTATAAATTTCTTTAATCAGAATAAATAAATATTCAATGGAAAACTTTTTATTTCGCTTTAAAGGGTTGCATTACATTAAACCATGAAAATGATTTTATTAATAATAAACGTTATCTTACAATCTGATTTTCTTGAATTCAAATATTGTTTGAGACATCATACTAGTAGTTATCAGTATAAGATCTCAACAGAAAGAAGATCTGAAGGATGGTACACTTATATAAATATCTACTTAAGAAATATCATATTCAAAATATTTACACGAGGATGCGATTCTCCTTTAAAACGACCGAACCATTTAACAGATTTTGAAATAAATAAAAATAAAAGTAATATTAATAAAAACAACATCGATAATTTTCTAGTGAAATATTCTAGGCATAACTTTATTATAATGAAATATCACACATATTATCATTTGTATTATTATTAAAAAAGTTTATTAGCAAAAAAAAAAACTTTTACGACATTTATGTATATTTGATAAAACTACTTTGCATATCGTTTTTAAAATTATTTAAATAAAGAAACGAATTTTAAGCGGTCAAAATTCGTTGATTAATATTTGATGATTTGCTATTCGCTAGTCATTTGCATTTTTTAAAATAAATATACTTCTGATAGCCGTTTTCCGACTGTGAATTAAAAATATTTTCGATATTTTTTTATAACACATCTATGTGTTTTTTGTAAACAAAACTTTTACATCCATGTTATCAGATTTTAGTAGAAATATGAAATATCATTTTACGTACTGAACAAACAAAATAAATAATATATTTATAGAAAATATCATATGTTTCTTTAGATACGTCTTCTCAAAGAAGGTTGGTGACCACCTCACTGAACATTTCTGTATCCCAGACCAGTCTTATTAATTCAGCTATGCTCCTAACTCCCAGCCACTGCCGCAAATTCTATATCCACGTTAGTTTTTTTCTTCCAACGCTTCTGTATATTTTAGATTTTTCACTGGAAAATACGTTGAAAATTTCATTGAAATATGTCCAAAATAGGACATCATATTCTTAGTTCTCTTTTTGTCTCTACGAAAAAACTAAGTGAAAATGCGATACTATTGAAGTCCAGGTTTTTAGGAGAATATTCAAAACACCATGGGTTGACTACGTCACAAAGAAGAGTCTTGAACACTATGTGCAAAGAAATATTATATATTTCATAGAAATATGCACGTAAATGTCGTTGTGGGGACATAAATATCTAAAGGAATAAAACGAAAGCAGGAACAGTGGCTCCAAAAGATATCCACACCCGTTAGTATAATTTATATTCTGACATGCAGTTTATATTTAAATGGTGCACTAAATGGCTTCAATGCAGCCAACATATTCCGCAGAGTTAGGTTATTTTTGTCTTTTATTGTGTATAAAACACTGGAGTTTTGAAGCAGCGCTATTCTTCCACTGGAGCTTGCAGTAGCTGGAATCCTTTGAAAAGGTGTATTTTTCATCAGCAGTATACCTGGTTGGCAGAATGCTTTAAAAACACCCGAAAAATCAAAATAAAAAACCTAAGTTGTTCAAAAAATATACATGAATAGAATAAACAATGAATAAGGCATTACCTTTCTTCATCTTAGTTTTCAACAAGTTTCGCTTTCGTCGATCAGTTAACACCCGCTGAATTTGCTGATTGCCACGTCGATGGTGGTAAATTAATCATTTGGATAAAAACGCCTGAAGCTTTATTCGGTTATTCTCGAATCATCTAATAGGTTGATAACCTCTCTTAGATTTTAGTGATTGATTTATGAGGCTGAAAGAAAACGAAGATAAAGTACTTTGATCTGGTTTGCGCGAAGTATGGGAGTGCCTGAGTGATGTAACGAGAGATTAAATTCTTAATCATCGCTTTTTATTAAGCAATTACCTTTCTTCGCACTAACGTACACAATTAAATCTTTCAAAAAAGTTTTCCTTAAGATGCGGAAATAAAATATATTTTAGTATAAACTTGTTTGTATTAACGCAATGTTTGTTTATGTGGTTTTGCTTAAAATTTTTACTATGAATTTAAAAAAATTACTTATTTGCAGTAATAAATATAATTCTTATTTTGATCTCTGATATTAACAAAAAATAATAAGTTATGAGAAGTATTTGAATGAATAAAATTAATGAATGAATTAGTATTATATAGACGATGACTTCAAAATAACTAAAAACTATAAATTTGATATAATCAATAAAATGAAAGGTTTTACTAAAAAAAAAACTTAAATAATTTTCACTCCACACATTAACTTTAGTTTACCAATAATAATGGCTTAATTCGGTTCATTTTATAAAAAAAATAAACGAAGATATACTTTAATTAAATTTAATCATCAACCGTCCTTCATTCCTTTTTACGTATTTATACCAGGATTGGACAATAGACATTAAATCGGCATTCTTCCGTGGAATAAAAAACCAAAGACAGAAATAGACTTTAATAAAAATACCACTGTGAAGATTAACTGAAAAAGGTTGGCAAAACCGGTCACCAAAAAATCACAAAAGATTTTTTTCAAATAGTCTCTGTCAAAAATGTTGAATACTGAAATTTAACTTTAAACACAGCAGTCAACAATCGTTTGCGCGACGGTTTTAAACAATAAGCAGTATTAAAAATGAATTAATATAAAATAAAATGTACGATTTCATTCGTTTTAGGTAAAAGCAAAATTAACGCCGTTTAAAAAGCTAAGCTTACCCAAATGATTGCTACATTAGAGCAGCTTAAATGACAAACTTTCTATTCAAAACAAACTTCTGAAACTTTTCCATGGAAGCCGTTGGTAACACGACAGTTATTCTCTTTTATTGTCTTAATTACGATAAAGAGGCTTCGCTCAATTTTTAATGACCTTAGGGGTGATATTTACCTGGCTCGCTGCATCCATTTAGCAGTGTCCTGTCATAGACACTCGCACAGAGTTATTGCAGGCAACCCCACCCTTCATTGCAGTGTAATTGTCCTTATCAATTGCTGACATTTACAAATGTACTACTATCCAATATAGATTGCAATCGAAATTGCAACATTAATAGTAGTAGATAATTTATATCGCACATTCAACTTTCATTTGCCAATTTATTTATAAAAGTTTATTTTATACACACTCACACAAATATATATCTGTAACTTAAGATCATATAATTGAAAAATAAATGTATGCGGTTTTGAACGTCTTCTACCAATGTTTTCCATCGAATCAATGCCTTGATCCAATATTAACTCCTTTATTCTGTAGCTTAGAATGATAAATAATTTGTTCTTTCAGTAATTCGGGATACAATTGACACGTACCGTAAGCACCACATCTCAAGATCATGAATATTAACGAATTTACTGACATCACGAAACCGTGATTTCACTCCGTTATTATTGATGATTCCTCTTAATAGTAATTTTTTAATTGAAGAAATAAAATATTTTTGAGAAAGTAATACTGATGACGAGACCGGTCGATAAATTTTCCTTGTTTTTGGCTAACGATAGTAATAAGTAATATTTGATACAAAACCGCCGAGTGCTATTTTTATTTCTCTGAAATTGCGTCAAAGGGTTGCTTCTAAATACACATTTCCACAATGCTCCGGTCGGGTAGTTACCTATACCCATTACCCATGGTACGTGTTTCTATGGGTTTGCTGGTCTCTCACTCCTCATTGAACACTTGCTGAATAGGTGTGCCGGGGAGAGGGTGTGAGGATCAATGAAACCACACAAGAGTGACCGACATTGATGGCATTGGCAGGTTAGGTGACGCTGTAAAATATATACGCTGAAATAAAAATTGCTAGCTCATAAAGTTTCCCCAACTTTCAGTAATAGAAATATACCCTTGCTCGGGGACCCTCGGTTAATAATGCTTAGTAGAAATTGAAATTTACCCAAAATAAACAGTTCGTGGTATTGAACCCAAAATAAGAAAAGATTATTTCGATGATTAAAATAAAAAAAAAAAAACATTTTGAATAAAATATTATATAATACATAGCACATAGTTTAAAACACAAAGAAAAGCTTAAAATAACCAATGTTATAGATTTATATTTATAATTTTATAAAATTATATTTTTGTTTAATTTGGTTAAACATTGATTTTTATATATAAAAAATATGTTTATCATGCTGTTTGTTGTATTTATATTCTTACTAAAAAATAAAATAATTTTTATATTATTATATAGAAATGAAACTATTTACGAATGTCAAGAATAAGCTTAAATACAGTTGAGTATTATTTTAAAAACTGAATCAACTTATTGTACCCAAAATTCTATAGAATTTTTAATAATATTTTAAATGAAATTTAAAGAAAAACATAATTATTTTCGTTACGTGATATCCGATTAATCGTTGTTTTTTTATAATTTACACAGTGCGTACCAAAGCAGACTATCGTGTTCAAAATGATGAAATGTTTGTGATTGTACCAAGCAAGTTTTGTTATTTTATACGATAAGTTAATTTCTCTAGTTGGGGTGATATCAAGTGACTGCAACCCTGTAATCGGAAACTGCTAATCGGCAGTAATTATAGCTGTAACAGCAATCAAATGCTGTATACCTGTATACTTAGATAGGCTTTTAGCTGATTTGACCATGAGCTGCACCAACAGACTGTATTGGTCAGTAATATGATAATGAATCAGATTATTCTAGCAGGTGTCACACCGGCTCGATTACTGTATTAGTAGCCGACTATCTAAACAACCAGGAATATATTATGCATTGAATCAATAAGGCTTCGGTCATTGACAATCAATTGCAAATGAAAGGTAATCGATTCCAATTATATATTTTATTAAATTTGGTTTTGAATAATCAGCACTTTTATTAAAAGCTGAAAGCAGATCAATTATTGAAAAAAAACCACACACAAACAATATAAATAGGAGTTATTTGTTTTTAAAATTTCAAATTTCTACATTGTGGTCACGGTTGTGGGAAAGGATTTTTTTTATATTTGATTTTTTTATTTTAATTTTTGATTAACTGAAAATATAAACACCCATCTCTTAGGATCATAAATATTGAATAAATACTCTCGAAATCTATATAGAAATAATTCGATCCGAGTTGATTCACTTGAAAAATATTTCATTTGCTTTAGGTTTATAAATAGCATTAAATAAATTAGATAAAAGCTTGTAAACATTCTAAATGTTACTTTACGAAACAAAACCAATTCTTTATCTTGACTAAATAATTTTTGCCAATTAAAAATGTTAATTTAACTCATTTGAAGGAGGAGTTGTAAAGGAAAGCGAGACGTTTCCAATTAGTCGCTGTCCCGAAGCAATAATCCATTTTGTAAATCTGTACAAAGTGCAAGCTTCCGGGGTTTCCTTCGTAGAGAGGGTCGGTTGCCCAAAATCGGTTGTTGCTTATTTGTCCCTCTGGCCGGAAATACAACAAAAAAGAGAAGCAAGGACCACACAAAGTCCCGTCAAGAATCCCACAGAGACTGAATAGCCTTTAAATCTTCTTATTCCCCGCCTCTAGATAAAGGAGAGCAAAAAAGACCAGATTGAAAATATATACAAGTTAATGCGATTTGTCGTTCGTCCCGGCCCGTGTATACAAATATGCATCTTTTATATTATCGAAATGGTTTCCTTAGAAAAGCTTACAATCTGATTCTACACCGAGGTGTATTTTTAGCAGGAGAGCATACGTGACATTCTTCCAGTTTGTTATATCAGTGCTGCTCCTGACTTGGGTAAACATCATGATTTTTCCCATTTCAATAGAATATCGACCGGCATAATCTTAAATGCTTCGTTGCCTTATCATTTTGCTGGTGTTGAATAAATAGTAAAAATAAATTACATCCCTGTTATTTAGAAACGTTCGCAACTGACGATATTCAAAATATTTATTATGTCGTTTTTATGAGTAATGATGTAATTGGAAATGAAAGCATGACAAAAAACATACATTACTTATATAACTAAGTTTTTATAGACTGTCAAGATAATTTAATAGATTTTATCCAATTATTTTAAACTAGCATTTAAAGTAAACGTATCAACGTATAAACGTAATGCCTGTTAAATTTGTAAGTAGCTCGATAGAGGTAATTATAATTCGACACCTATTTTATTTGTATCGCTGTACGTTGCATAAAAGCAACGTACACTTGGGAAAACAATGCAGACCGTTTGCAGTAACCGCAAAATCAGATTAGCAGGTCGTGTTTTTCTCTTTGCGCATTTAGCAAAGCAAGTGCGGTGCCTTCGGGGTGGAGGAGCGAGTCCAACCTAACCTAACCTAACCCAACCCCCTGAGTCACCTCCCCCGGGTGATTCAGCTTTCTTTAAAATGATTGAAATGTTTACCCTACTCCAGATTCTACTTCCACGAGAAATCAAGCGATTTCCTAGCAGATATTCAACAATGCACGCAGTTCTATTCCGGTATTTTTTTTTTTTATTATTTTAGCGTTTTGATCTGCATTTGTAGAAAAATAATATTGTATCATATTTTAGAAAAAAAAAACGTCATTAAAATGTTAACTCTTTGCACTCTTTGATTTTTTTTATACCAATTCCGAGGTAATTATGAGATTTTTGTTAATAAATTAGATGTTACTACACAATAGCTTATAATCATAAAACAAATTAATAACATCTTTTTATGATATTGCTATGGTTGTTTAGTTGTAAGGTAATAAAATCAAAAGAGATAAGAGTCTATCAATAATTTATTTTGCATACAATTTAGAGTTTAAAATTTATTTTGGTGTGGTGTTTAAAACATTCTCCTGGATGGAGGCCCGGCTTATGGAATGTGGTTTCTCTTCTTCCTGCAGGTAAATTCCTATTGGAATTTTTAAACTATCAGTTTAAAGCTTAAACTATTAGTTTTTTCTGAGAATTAGAAAATATAAAATGACTTTTCCCATCACTGAACAGTGTCACCTGAGGATAATCGGCCTGATTTTGATATCGGAACACGAGAGTCTCCTATGAGCTTCAGTAATAACTTTTCTCTAAATGGTTTATGGCTTATTGCATTTGCATTTACTATGGAGGTTTCTAGACCCCAGAAAAACACTTTTCTCCGCCATTTTAATGTTTTTCGTATAAAACAATAGGATGTTGTGTATTGGTCTGCGACATCCACCTCACTCATAAGTATATTATCTTATTAACTAACTGTTCATAGATAACAAACATACTCGGTACTTGTTATTGTTTGAGTGGTCTTGCTACCTGACTCTTTATGGCGGCAACCGCCCGCATCCGTCGAGTAACAAATCGTAAAAAGTGCTACATTCTCTGAATAACTTACCAAAATATCACGTTATTACTAATTTATATCTTTCACAATACATACAAAAAAGATTTGATAAAATAATAGTAATAACAATAATAATAAATATACTTTTGCCAAACACTGTAGAATGTCGACCCCAGCTCGACATAGGAGTTCAAAGGGTTAATAGATATATTTATTTACACTAAAAATTTTGGCCAATTAAAGCGAGATATTTCATCATGTGTTCATGTATACCAATTGTTTGAAATATATCATGAAATAGATTCTGAAAAGCATCGATACTCTTTTTTAATCAAGAATATTTTAAACATCGCTTTAATCTGTTAATATTCACTACAATTGCATTTAAAAATGTATCAAACTGAAGCTCTATGCAGTATATCAACGGCGACGAATCCACAAACACCGCAAACTTCAAAACGCTGGCACGTTTATTAAATTATATCTCCATTGCCATACACACCATTCTTGCGGATTAGCTACTCAATATGCATATTTAAATCAACTTTCTTCCCAGACCGGCGGGTAAACGGGTTAGCTTAACCCTTGCGGGGCGGCTCGGCGCCACCCCGGCGTTACGTCACGCTGAGTGTGTAACGTAGAATGTAAATGAGTAGCTAAGAGATGTCTCAGGCGCCCGCTGTAATCGCGCCCATGCTAAGTCCACGAGCGCTCACCTTCCTCTATTGCAGAGTTCATCGACAAAAGCACGCAGGCTGAAATTCATCGCGTGTAACTACAGTGTTCATTTTTAAGTTGGTTTGATACAATACCAGAAAAGCTGCTTATTATATTCACGAGTTGGCCTGGAAAAGCACATCACCTAAAATCCATCACGTTTGACACCAACAGGTACACTCACACCCACAAACAGACATATATATATATATACAGATGAGGTGTTTTAAAAGTACTAGCCACCTTCCCTTACGACTGAGTAAAGCACTTCGGCCGAAATTCATCGCGTGTAACTACAGTGTCCATTTTTGAGTTGTTTTCACGAACAGGTTTGATACAATCCCAGAAAAGCTGCTTATTATATTCACGAGTTGGCCTGGAAAAGCACATCACCTAAAATTCATTACGTTTGACACCAACGGGTACACTCACACCCACAAACAGACATATATATATATATATATATATATATATATATATATATACAGATGAGGTGTTTTAAAAGTACTAGCCACCTTCCCTTACGACTGAGTACTCTGAGAAAAGCACTTCGGCCGAAATTCACCGGGTTTGACGCTAAAACCTTTTTAAGGTTTATTTCAAGAACGCATTACGTCTGAGCTCAAATGAGGCGATTTTTAAAAATTTAACTTACAGTATAAAGTAGAGTTATTAATATTTTTTCTAAAGGCTTTGGACGTGAGTTAGGGGCAGTGGATTACGTTTCGTAGCACCTTGCAAACCTCCACACCCCGTACGGGAGCAATACTTTTCCAAAGTGTATTGCGACGACGCTACAACCCCTGGGAAGAACAGAGGGGTGATTCTGAGTCTACTGCAAGTGTTTATTCCATTGAGATTGTGTTATGTTGCTTCTTGTGTTTTTTACACGTAACAAATGGCGTTCAGGAGATAATCATGTCTATTTATTTTGCACCCATTGTGTAAGCTTTAGAGAGGAGGTGAAACGCTATACCAAATTTTTATAAAAAAATACAGCTGAACGTAACCGTTTTTTATTTGTTGTATTTTTGCATTACACGAATAATTCTTCAATGTCATAAAATCTTATATGAAACGCTGTGCTTATGAATCGTGTTATAACACACCCCAAAAAATTTAACTTTTTAATCCTTTCCAGAACGGAAATTGAAACGTCCGAAGACTGAGAACTTGAAGTAACGCAAAACCAAATTATCTAAAACCACGGCTGCCAAAAACTATGAACATAGCTACAACTAAGAAAAATTTTATATATTATTTTCCTGTCAGATTTGATAATAGGCAAGCAAAAAAATCGTTTCCAGTAGGCGTGCGTTGAAATACATCAAATTAATTTCCTATTGAAAGGAGTTAGTATGGTGGCCGTGTAGAGGGATCATGTGGGGTTGTTTCTATAATCACGGGTTAACCCCTCTCCGCACCCTTATAATATGGCAATTAAGCTTAAAGTCACCTATTCCAATATTTCACAAAGCAGATCAATATGATTATAACGTTCATAGACAGGTGTTCATAGGAGAATGTTGTAGTATTACAATATATTGGATTTTCTTTTTATTTGCATTTATGTAGCTGATAATTATATTTTTATATTCAGTTTGAAAAAAATACCATCAGTATTTCGAAGAAATACTACTAAACTGTTATAAATAGCTTATCGTTTTTCTTTTAGTTTTAGAATAAAAATCTTTTCCGATCTTCAAGATATTTAATTCATTCAATCTGTGTATTTTTTGGTCTTTTATTCACCTGTATTCTATAAAATATAGAATTTTTAATATATATGAAAAGAATTACATATTTTTTCACACATCTGCTATATTTAATATTTTGTTTAAAACAACACATCTTTCGTTTTAGTGTTTAACATATCTTTGGTAATTGATAGATAATAATTAAGTACCGTTTTTTTTCGTATCTTCTTTGAAATGTTCATCACCAAGTGGAATTACATAACCTCTAAGATTTTTTTTTTGTTCTCAGACAAACTTTATTCTAGTACAAATTTTTGTATGAATATATTGATTGTTAAGAATTGTAAATGATTCTGCGAAAACTTCATAATTTTCACGCATTTGTGAAAAAAAATCACTGACTATTTCAAAGATCTCGCAGGTACTACACAAGGTGAGGTTAGGTGTTACAGACAAGTCATACATTCTAATCCCGGAAGTAAGAGTGTTTTGCACGGCAGAATAAGTAATGGCAGATAGCAGAAAACACCCAGCCAGAGCTGTGGAGCTTCCCCATTGAAACTCACACCCCTTGTCAGTCTCTACCTTTGACTCGCTAACATAAAGATGTTATGCGGTAATTATTAATGCATTCTCAGAGGCGTCACCGCAACTTCTATGGAAATTGCCGCGTTATTCTATTTGAGCAAGTCTGCATGGATTCCGCGGGTTGAGTGGAGTCATATTCTACTGGAGCAATTTATGATATTGCTCGTAGCGTGTGTTGGAGGAGTTTTATGTGTAAAGTTGGGACTCGGGTGGCTATGGAAATGGTCGAGTGGATTTTGTTTACTATTGAAATGGCATTGTTTTCATATTGATACAGTAAAACATCGAATCGCGGTTATTATTGTCCGGTACTTTGTAGCTGCACCGGTCCGCTAAGACGTGCTGATACAATATCGCGTATTAAACCAATGCGGATACTGAGAATCGTGTTTATTGAAAAGTAATGAAATCTACGTAGCAGTTGGCTAATTATTTTCATACTAGAAATGTTGCCCGTCACAGAATGACGTTTTCGGAGGCATTTTTGAGTTATTAATGATGTGATTAATATTTTATAACGCAATTTCGATAAAAAACATAAACTGAAAATTTTTAAGAAGCATCAAAATTTGTTTTTTTGTAAAAGTTCAAAATTTGAAATTTTCGCGTTAAACAATAAAATCCTATAATACGTATAATTGAAACTCGCTAAAGCATATTTTATAGTTTTTTTAAATTAGTTTATGAATAAAAATATTATCCTATTGTCTTAACGTCTAGGCAAAAAATCAGCGTTGTATCTTTTAAGATATTCTATAGAAAACCAAAAAAATGAAACATACACACACAATGGATATTATTATTTTCATATATATATATTGTTTGATGTCTCCAAAATAAGAAACTGCTACATTCTAGGTTACAAATATTAGATTTCGCGCTTTCCATATTGTTTTGTTGGTATTTAAATCAAAAGCATTACTTAACAACAAAAAGCTTAAAAAAAGCACTTGTCGTCATTTAAGATTTATTTACATTTAAAATATTTTAATGAACTTATTAAGTATATGTCAAATTTTAACGAAAACGATTAAAAAGCTGAAAATTTATACATAGTCAACATTATAATGTGTCATTTTGAATATTATATTTGTTTTTGTTCAGTACCGCTTATAATTTGAACTGATGTTTATTTTTCACACTTGGTAAAAGTACGAAATACTTTGATTGAATAAATTTTGATGAAATTGCACAAAAAAAACATGTATATTTATAGTATGTTTTTTAATTATATTAGCTCTAGTATGCGTATATTAGGGTGAGGGGTAAAATAAAATTTCAATGTCGATGGTATAAAACTTTCACGAGTGTAACTCCAAACCGCATTCCAGTTTCCATTTTGAAAGGCTGAATTCTTTGAATATTGTGCATCGGTGCATACGAGGTTAACAACCCTTGAACACAGCAATTTCACCTGCTGTTACAGTAGAAATGTAAACTCTCATATTGCAGAATATATATGCAAAATGCATAGCACCGATCTGTGTAATATTCTGAATATTTTATAAATGTTTTATTTTTTAGATGAATTTAAATAACATGGTACTAATAGTGAATAGTTGAATTTTTAACACCCAAAAAATTGTACAGAAATAAATTTGGTTTTACTAACCTGTCTAGTTGCTTCAATTTTATAAATCAAAGTTTTCGAAACCTTGTAAAAAATTTATAATTCACGTATTTTATGAAACTCTTTCACTGTAAATATAGAAAAAAAAAAAACACATATTTTTCAAAGTTGATTTAAATTATCACATAAGACATTATTGGATAATTAATAGATCTAAAACCATTAATATGAAGACTCATTTTTCTCACCTCAGTCGTAAAAAAAGGTTGTATGGCGGATGGTGTGGGAGATTTGGAAATCAATAAAAGCGAAACCAAAAATGGGGTTAAAAACCACACCGGAGAAAATCAGCGGCTATTGTTGGGTGTTTTTGCTGGCAAACACACATTCCAAATAGATTGTCTGGTACGTCAGGTTGAACGGAGGCGAAATAGATCTTCGGAAACATCTGGCATGATGTGTGATTTGGTGATTTTGAGGTCTCTTGAAAGCTGTTTGATGTTATCTGTCATTTAAGGTTTAAGTTTTGATGCTGGAACCATTTTGAAGGAGTAAAATAGAAATTTAAAAACCCTAACACCCAAAAAATCACAAACCAACGAATAACAACACACTGATGTTGTGTGAGGCTTACACGTACATTATAAAGAATCAATCATTTCATTTACCTGTAGTGAAATAAAGTAAATCTTTGCATAAATTCAGCATGCTCAGTGATAACTGATAACAATAAAAAAAGTTTTTGAATACACAAAAATAGTTAAAATAACTGCTTATTCTCAAAAAGAGTTTTGTAATTTAAAATTGTGCATAGTATATTTCAATTGTATTTCCTCAAATAGAGCTTAAGCTTTATAATTGATATATTATGGAAAATATTCAATTTTCAATCACACATGACAGTAGAAAACACAATTTCATTAACTCAGTTTTTCCCTAGTATTCTCAGTCGATCTGAAAACGAATTACATACATCGTGTATATACGAAAAAAACATTTTTCACAATATGAGAGTAAGCACATATTTCATAATTTACTTTGCAACTGTATATATATATATATTAATATATATAATATTATGACAAATTTTAAATTTTAAATCACAAATGGCAGTAGAAAACACAATTGCATTGACTCAGTTTTTCCCTAGTATTCTCAGTCGATCTGAAAACGAATTACATACATCGTGTATATACGAAAAAAACATTTTTCACAATATGAGAGTAAGCACATATTTCATAATTTACTTTGCAACTGTATATATATATATATATTAATATATATAATATTATGACAAATTTTTAATTTTAAATCACAAATGGCAGTAGAAAACACAATTGCATTGACTCAGTTTTTCCCTAGTATTCTCAGTCGATCTGAAAACGAATTACATACATCGTGTATATACGAAAAAAAAAACATTTTTCACAATATGAGAGTAAGCACATATTTCATAATTTACTTTGCAACTGTATATATATATTAATATATATAATATTAGGACAAATTTTTAATTTTAAATCACAAATGGCAGTAGAAAACACAATTGCATTGACTCAGTTTTTCCCTAGTATTCTCAGTCGATCTGAAAACGAATTACATACATCGTGTATATACGAAAAAAAACATTTTTCACAATATGAGAGTAAGCACATATTTCATAATTTACTTTGCAACTGTATATATATAGTATTATGACAATTTTTTAATTTTAAATCACAAATGGCAGTAGAAAACAAAATTGCATTGACTCAGTTTTTCCCTAGTATTCTCAGTCGATCTGAAAACGAATTACATACATCGTGAATATACGAAAAAAAACATTTTTCACAATATGAGAGTAAGCACATATTTCATAATTTACTTTGCAACTGTATCAAAATTATCCCAAGGATCCAGTGCTTTATCCAGCAGGCTTAGCCGGAAAACGTTTACGGCAAATTAATATGAAAACTTGTATAATTTCAGCCGCAGATAGGGCTGCACCGCGCCTGCGCCGCCGCCGTGTTGCGAACTTCACACTGGCTTTCTTCCGGTCCCGCTACAATAGGTTATAAATAAGGCTTTAACGGCTTACGCAGACTGTCTGCCCTAAGCGGGCGGTACGTATGTGTCGCGGCGCAGACTCCGGCGAGTTGTATACCGGCTGATTCATACAGTACTGCGGGCGCTGCAGGAGACCCCAATTTTATATTGAGATGGAAATATTCTCGACTTAAATTGTCTCAGCATATGATCTGCAACTGAAATATCTGCAAAGTTTAAAACCACACTGCTGAAGACAAATAAATATTTAAAACATACGATTTTTGTGCTTAACTTCATTCATACACATTTTTTCTTTAAAAAAGCACAAAGCGTACTTATCTGCTTATTAGGCCCACGGACCACTTTTCATGGTCAAAGCTTCCCCACGGACCCCCTTTCATAATCAAAACTTGCCTAAGAACCCCCTTTCAAAATCAAAACTTGCCAATGGACCCCCTTTCATAGTTAAAACTTGCCTATAGACAAATATTTAAAACATACGATTTTTGTACTTAACTTCAAACCCAAAGCACAGAGTACTTATCTGCTTATTAGGCCCACGGACCACTTTTCATGGTCAAAGCTTCCCCACGGACCCCCTTTCATAGTCAAAACTTGCCCACGGACCCCCTTTCATAGTCAAAACTTGCCCATGGACCAACTTTCATAGTCAAAACTAGCCTACAGACTAGTTGGTGCAAGTATCGACTCTATTGCGTTCCTGCATTAACCTACCTGACTCACCGCTATGCTTGTTATTACTTGTATTTTATGCACCTCTCTATATTTATATTTTACTTAGGACGTAAAAATTGCTAATAATGTATTCATAGTTATTTATTTTAACTTCCATATTAGTAAAAATGTGTTACAATTTTTTTATTATATATTAAACCTTGCGCGGAGCCCCTGACGTTGTTCAGGGACCCCTAAATCGATTTTAATTTTATAAGGACCCCCTGAACGATCCCAGAGACCCTCTGGGGTCCGTAGGGACCACTTTGAGAAGCACTGGGCTATAGTATAGTATATGATTGCATTATCTTTAAAACTCGTCGAAGGTTTAAAAACTTGCAGGCTCACCTTTGGTCTTGTAAAGTGTAGCGATATCAATATACGTTTTTGTCGATTGACGAATTGATATGCTGGTATTTAAACTGTGTGTAAAAAAATATAGATATATACATGAGTATCAGTTAAAATAATTTAACACCCACAGCAATATAAAAAAAACATTACAATCACAAAATTACAGTAAATATTTTTCACAAAAGTGTACAAACATTTATTCAAGGCTGAACAGTCGTTAAACTTTTAACGAAATGAAAAAGTTTTTGGTAAAATTTCCAGTGGGTGTTTAAACAGATATGTTTATTTTTTTAAATTCACGCCGATTTTACAAAATAAAAAAACCACTGAAATTGCTAATAAATTAAATGCAACGAGAATTTATTGCTGAATTCATCAGAGGGTTAATTATTTTTCATGCGATTGAATCAAATATTTACTTTTATTAGACACCGAAATGTTTTTGATAAAAAAAATTTAAAACATTGCGATATTTATTATTTTTACTATGTTTTTTGTATTTTTTATTATATAACAATTTTGATAATATCACAGATCAAAAGTACGATTTAGATTTTGGTAAAACTTTATAATATTACGTGGGAGCTAAAAGACTTGAAAGTAAACATTACGAAAAGCTCAATTCTCATTTGACTTTTCAAAAATATTATTGTTGACGAGAAATTTTTAATGAGATTATATGTTGTGTATAAACTTTATCAATTTTAAATAAGATTTAAAAGTCATCAAAGTTTTTATTGTTGTCATAATTTGAGGGATAAGTGATTTTTCATGGAACTGCAGTACGGCAATTATTTGTTATGAAAGCATCTAGATGTTTTTATAAGTGTTAACACCTTGTAATTTCTTTAATAATTTAATTTTAAATGACCATTAGTTAATAAATAAATTAGTACTGTTAGTTTCAATATGTAACCATTTGATGTGTATTTTAATTTTGAATTATATAAATAAAATACAGATTTGGATGCTATTATTATTTTAAATTCTTGGGTGCTTACAAGCGTTGATCCATTGTAGTTCTTAGTTTTCTGTTTAAATTCTAGTATTGCTAATGAATAAATTACACCCCAAGATTAAAATACTTACAGTTACAATATTTTTCCCGATTTGAGTGATTTCAAATAACAAACGCCAGTAAATACTATTTACGAATTTTTAATATTTAAATTTATTTCATTTAAAATAGTGTTTCAGTCACCCTGTATATGCGTGATAATGCCACATGGCGCTTGACCTTTGCCCCCCTCGTGGATTTATTTTCTTTCGATCGCAGTAAGACATATTTATGATATCGTTAATTTTGGGTTAAGACCGTCGTAATTAGTTGATTTTTCGTTACATACATTAAACGGAAATCGCAGAAGTGCCCTTTGTCCAGTGGATGAATGGCCGGATTAGCCAGAGTAATTAAAGTCTAGGTTTTTTAGTTTTTATTTTATTTTGTGAAAATAGCCAGACGTGATATCTAACGACAAAATCAGGGGGTTGTAAGAGTGTACATATCCAAAAACAATACCGTGATTAAAATGCTTCAATGTTTAACTATCACAACCAACAGCACTTGAAGTCTTTTATATGTTTCAACTGTTTTGTGAAACACGTAATAATATATAATTTTTTTTATTTACCCTAATTTGGTAACACATCCGCTGGGCTCCCTGTTGAAATTCTCTTTATTTATTTTTTTCACATTTAAATGATTGAAATAATTTTTACAGTAAAAATTTCACGTTTTGCGTTTAGAATAACTTGCGCTTAAATTTATTTCCACTTTGCAGAGATCGGCAAATACTTGGGGCAGAACTTACGCCGGGACTTAAATCACGGTGGGATTTAGCATATACAATTGTGAAATTTGCGAAGTTCACAGATTTATTAATATCTCTGGTCTTTTGTGGTCCCCGAGAAGGAGCTGGGCTCAAATATGTATTCCGAAAACGAATGTATAAAACCCCAATCAAAAGTTGAGCTTACAGCGGATTCGCTGTATAATATAGACGCTGGTGTAATTTCAGAAGAACTTCCCATTGCATTTCAGTCTTGATTGCGAGAATGAATGCAAGGTGATTTAAAGGCATTATTCATTTTGAGCTATTTAAAAAAATATAACACTTAAAATGTCTATTGCGTTTATAGATTAGATCACCGGCAGAATGCAAACAGTTTTTGTTAGCCGCAATACGAGAAAGTAAGCCTCGCATAAAGATAATAAAATAAGCGGCAGTATTTCTCAAGTCTCATAGCAAGCTAAACAGCTTGCATGGGACTAGAGCAGTGGCTCTCAAACTATTTTGGCCCACGGACCCCTTTTCATAGTCAAAACTTGCCCACGCACCCCCTTTCATAGTCAAAACTTTCCCATGGACCCCCTTTCATAGTCAATCCTTGCCTACGTACCCCCTTTCATAGTCAAAACTTGTCTACGGACCCTAGGTGAAAATCTACATAAATTAATATTATAGACTAGTTGGTGCAAGTATCGACTCTATTGCGTTCCTGTATTAACCTACCTGACTCACTGTATTTTATGCACCTGTCTATATTTATATTTTACTTAGGACGTAAAAATCGCTAATAATGTATTCATAGATATTTATTTTAACTTCCATATTAGTAAAAATGTGTTACAATTTTTTTATTTTATATTAAACCTTGCGCGGAGCCCCTGACACTGTTCAGGGACCCCCAAATCGATTTCAATTTTCTAAGGACCCCCTGAATGATCCCAGAGATCCTCGGGGTCCTTAGGGACCACTTTGAGAAGCACTGGGCTATAATATAGTATATGATTGCATTATCTTTAAAACTCGTCGAAGGTTTAAAAACTTGCAGGCTCACCTTTGGTCATTATACGTTTTTGTCGGTTGACGAATTGATATGCTGGTATACAAGCTGTGTGTAAAAAAATAAAGATATGTACATGAGTATCAGTTAGAATAATAATTCTAAGGACCCCCTGAATGATCCCAGGGCCGTAGGGACCACTTTGAGAAGCACAGGACTAGAGAAACAAGCGTGCGATTTTTATTCATCGCGGAGATCAGAGCCTGCGACACGGAGACGGTCCGGCGTGTCCTGCCCCTTCAAGGACGATCCGGCGACAGACACGAGATGCCACAAAGGTGAAGCTTAAATCAGCACGTGCCTGATCTTGATTCATCACGGAGATCACGGCAAGTCACACGGAGATGGGCCGTCTCCGTGCCGCCCGGAGTGTCCTGCCCCCCGTTAATAGTTGATGCTTTCTCGGCAGCGACACGGCAAGTTTCCTTGTCGAGTGCCGCCGTATTTTGCTGCAGCACTCTTCGCTTTCGATCCGCCGTGAGTGAATGGAGTCCACCCACAAAGCTTGGATTCAATTTAAGTTAAACCCGGGAATGTATCTCGCAAATAAAATCTATTTTCTTATGCGGTCGCTTGACGTAGTCGTTATTTTTGTTTTGTTGTTTTATGCATGCAAATTTGTACAGTGGATATCGCTGTATTCTGTTATTTTGGTCTCGTTAAATTTATTTATAAGCAATACTTGAATTTGAACTGAAATATTCTTATATTGGATTACCAACGACAATGGATTACCGCTTATAAGCACACAAGAGTTAAAAAAAAAAAACTTATATATCTGCGCACAAACATGTTGACTTTTAGTATCCTGTCAAGTCTAATTAGCGTATCATCTTCATATATTTTTGAGCAAGTGCTTGTAAATATTTCATTGTCATTTGTATATTTAAAAACTCAATGCCTCGGAACAATTCCCTTTCGATTCTGAAGACTGAATTTTATATACCTGTACATATTTATTGTTATGAACGTTTAGAAATCGATTTTACTTATGCATAGGATTATCTCAATTAGTTTAAATGTTAAAGAATTTTTTAGATGTGAAATTCACTAATTGCACTGGTATATTTGTTTTGAATATTATTAGCTTGATTTCATATATGAGAAGGGTCTCAGAATCGAGCAGAAAGCAAAATGTACACTTTTGAAAATATAACTGTTTATATAATTTTATAAAATTTATAAAATGAATGTATGTGAATTCTTGGAAGAAATACGTATTTAATGAAACATGAGTCTTTCTGTGAATATTCTAAGTTATTAAACGATTCTAATCGCTGGCAAAATAAGCGAATTGATAAAATAAATATGCGTATGAATCTACGAAAACAAATTCCGCGTCGCTTATGAATTTCTCATTTCCCCGAAAGAGACAAGTTGGCATTCGCGGCTCGGGATAATCGTGTGCTTCGGGACAGAAAGAAGAATACCCAGTGGGCGATACTCGGGAATTTCCCATTTGATGTTTCAGCTTCTCGGGATTCCCCGAACAACGGGGCCTCTTTCTTTCGATTAAATTATAAACTTGGAGCGCCGGGCTTGAAATTGAACGCCCGAGATCGAGGACTTGCGCCGGATCGAGAGCTCCGCCGCCTTCCAAGGTGGAAACGAATATGTTCTCTGTTTTATTGTACCCAAGAAGGAGTTTATTAATAGTACTTGCTCCTACATTATTTAAAGAAGCTCGCTACACCGACTTTACCTTGTTTGGGTCGGAGGTGGTTGTCCGTGTTGTTTTATCCGTAGTTTCTAACCATAAACTCTCGAAAAAAGTATCAATATTACAAAACATTTAAACATAGATTTTTAAATAATTTTTTTTTTAATTAACGGAGTACTTATTTTATGCCAAAAAATCGCCTTTTTAAATATGTTAGTGTATTTGCGACAGACTAGTTCAACTATAGTAGTAATACTAGCGACAAACGGATGTATTTTTTTATGAGCACTTTGTCTGGTTCAGATAAGACACCCAACGGCTTATATATGCTAACAAATCAAAAAAAGCAATAGAATAAAATACGGGAATCATTTGAAGATTTTATAAAATAGGTGATAAACTTAATAATTATGCACTTCACAACATTAAAAGCAGAAAGACATTACCTCGTCCATTATACTTTAATTCGCTTTTACCATTAAGTCACTAATAGAGCCATTACAGAGCCCTCATGGCGCAAAAATCCTTAAGTACATAATAGATTTATCACCTAGTTTTTAAAATCTTTAAACGGTGAGCTTTTTATTTTATTGCCTTTCATTTAATTTGTCAGTATATTTCAGTCGTTGAAAGCATTATCTTAACTAGCCTGCAGAAGCTAAACAAAAATGTTCGTCATATTTTATCCATTTCCCTATAAATACTAGATGGAAAAAAAACAATTTTGGTCACTCGTATGAATTAATATTAAAAAAGATCTTTACTTTGAAACCTTATAAATAACAGCAATACATTTCCTTATAGGCTAATTACAATTATCCATAAACATGGCTATTATTTCGCATCTGGACAAATCAATATAAATAATATATTTTTCACTTGTTTTCTTGTTGAAAACAATGCGCATTATTTTACTAAAAAAAAAATTTTATTAAGTCGATTTTTAATAAATATACTATACAGACAATTGAAAAAAACTTGTTGGGTCTGAAGCTTTTTTATTTTGTTCTTGACTTTTTCGAAAAGTACTACACATTTTGAAACATCACGTGTTTCAAAATGTGTAGTACTTGCATACGTTTACACGTGAATACGTTTATTTCTTCGCTACCTGAAAATACAAAATAAATTATTAAAAAAATTAATAAACACACAACTGTAAACACGGGAAATTGTAAGATTACAAGGCACACCTAGGAGCTGAGTTACAAGGGGTGATATCTGGGATGCTCTTAGTTGAATATTAAAAAGGACGCTATCCGAAGTTTTGATCTAAAGGGTTGAACCCGAGAAAGTGCGAGGAGCAAACTTCAGAAATAAACAAGTGATCGCCTCCTAGTGGCGGGGCCCAACTGCTGAAGTAACTGCGCTCCATGCCGATGGACTTAAGTTTTCACCCTAGAGATACCATTTTTTCCCCTTTCAGCCTCTACACATCTTCTGACACTGCTTTACTGTACTCTTTCTTTTCAGAGAGATTTCTTATTTCATGTTGATGTTTATTAGGCTTTTTTTATATCATATTAAATTGAACTTTTAAAACACGTTTTACCATTTGAAATGTTTTTGAAATGCCAACAAACTATAAATTATTCTACTTATGATCCGCAAGTTAAAACATTCAATGAAAAAACAACGATTTTTTATTCGGGGTAGAGCAATATTTTTTGAACACTATCAATGTTGAATTGTTCTCAGATTCCATGGAAAGAACTACTGTCTATTTTTTTTTGGTTATACCCGCAATTTTTATTGCTATTATTATCTATACTATCACTTATATGATGATTAAAGAAATTCTCAGAAAAATATCATCGTGATTTGTGTGGGATTTGAACCCACATCCCCAAGCTTACATGACCGGTTTACTAACCATTGTATTAACGAACCACATCCATTAATCGAGAATTTTTAACAATCATACTCTACATATGAACCAATGTGCCCAGGCCAACCAATATGGCAACCCATGTAAGCCTGGGGATGTGGGTTCAAATCCCACACAAGTCATGATTATATTTTTCTGAGAGTTACTTTAGTCATTTTCTATGTGTGAACGAATGTGCCTAATTATATTAGTAAATAATAAAATCCTGTAATAGGTAATAAATACGCATTTAATTGACGTTCAATCCAAAAATAGACATATCTATACTATCCTCAACTTTCAAGACGTTTTCTATAGAAGTTTTACTCCGAGACCAAAATCATCTTATATTAAGTTGGTATTTGTATCAGAACAAATCACAAGATACCGATATTACAGCTCATAGTGTACCTTATAATCTAAATAAGCACCAAAAGCGTTACGATTGCTGTCAGGTGTGGGATTAACTTCGGAAATGTTGTCAAAGACGTTTGAATTAACCAACCTTAAGCTGGTGGAAGTTAAAAAGTAATTGCAAAAGCGGGATTGCTACACGACTGGAAGGAGCACGGCCCTGCAACGGCGGACGGGAGGCATTGTTCTCGGGGATTAATTGGATTCTGAGACATTCAGGTCTCGGATAAAAAGACCGCTATTTGTCTGTACATAGAGATATTTAATCGAAATTCATGATAAAGAAATACAAGTATTTTGTTTATATTACAAATAATCCACGTAAAGAATTTTATAAGATATAGTTTAACCACCAGGTTTGTCGAGACGTAGTGGTCCTCAACATCTCTTGTTCTTATTATTATCTCGCAAAAGCTCACAATAGCCTTCCAGGCAGTGTAGCGTGGATTAGATCAGCTCAAATATCCAGATGATGCCCTCTTTGCAGCGGAATCGCCATATTTTTTCCTCGGCGATATTACGATAAAAAAGTGCATTCTCTGTATTATAAATGGTGTCATCGAAGAGCAAGCCAAGTGACTCGGACATTCCTCACGAGGTATCTTCGGAAGCCCAAAGCTCATCTGGCCATGGTATTGGAAAATCTATTGGTCTTTGGGGGTGATTGAAGTCACTGAGGAGGCGATCAACAACTAAAAGCATAATATGAGCAATAAAAGTATTCTGTGTATCAAAACTAAATTATTAATCAAGAAATTACTTCATTGTCTCAGTGCAGAAGTCTACGCCATTTGAATAAGTAAAAACACGACAACTGCCAACATAAACTTTTAGCTGTTTCACGCTTGCCTAAAAGAGCTTCTACGCCAACACACAAATTAAATATGTTAATGTGAATATTTTTTAAAATTATTAGCTCCACGATATTTACTTTACTTTTGCTTTAATATTTAAATGTTGTATTTTTGTTTGCTGTGCAAGAAAATGACTTTCCTCACATTTACTAAATAATGTTTTACTTTTGATCTATCAAAGAACGTTTGCTCCAAAAAATAAAATTATATCTTTTAAGCGAGCGACTTGTTGAAACATCGTCTTTTAGGAGGAAATGAGAGTCACTAGCAAGGATCTATAGATCTCGTTTATCTTTTTTTAAGAACTTTGCATTTAATGGTATTCGATATTTAGGTCGTTTTTAAAAAAATATTGATCTTCAAATATAATTTCAATTTTCATAATTTATTTTTATGAGGATAAAAGTTTGCATTTGATAATTTTAATAATAATTTGATATTGAATACTTATTTTGTTCATAAAAATATCGTCTAACAAAGTTACTGGAAGTTCGTTCTATGATTAAAAAAATATATATTTAGTATTGTAACTGAGTTATTAAGCAGGGGATGTATTTCCTTAGCCTAAACTAATTAACAAGCCGTCACATCAGGACTTTATATTTGTTTTGATAATTTAATTAGATTAGATTTTAACAAAGCATTTCTAAATAATTTATTTTAGATCGAACTACATAACATTTATTTTGTAATTATTTGAAAAATAATGTTTGATTTTGTACGTATGCTTATTTTAATTAAAAATAAATTAAATGTAAAACTCTTTCTCTTGTAGTGACACCAGTTCAAAACACTCGTATTTGTTCACTTGTTTATTTTATATTGAATTTTTCGTGCGCCGGCAACTTTTCCCGGTTTGTTGTTTTAATGCTGCAAAAGGAAAAATAACGAATATCCATACAGATAAAACAACAACGGGCCTCCGGGATTTCGACTAATTTCGCGAATGATTGATACGATGTAGGTATCAGTTAGACAAGCAAACTTAGTCTCCAGAGGGCGGCAAAGTTATAGCGGTCAGACTATACTGCTCGGAAAAATGATGCCGAATACAAATATCGAAATTATGAAAAAATATATATAACGTGCTCAAATAATACTGTAATACACAAAAAAAAAAACAAAAATATCGGAAGCATAACACCTAACCAGTGCATCGCGCGTGTTAACGTGAATTTTAACTAAACTTTGTAAATTTGATCACATGAAAAATTTACAGTAGTATCAGTTATGTAGTATTAAAATAAGCGTGTTATATTATTTTATTAATCGGTTCGTAAATGCAACGACGAATTTTTTTTATTAATAACTGAAAAAACAGATGGAATTTGAATCTACATTTCCGTGGCTACTTTTTGTTCGGTTTGTATAAAACTTCAGTTATAAGAAAATATTGTGCACTTGAATACAGCAATTATTTATTTCTATTAATATATTGTGTGTATCGTTCCGTAAATGTATGAATAGAGGCCACGTGTTTGTTTTTTATTATTTTTTTTATTATTATCGTCTTTGGATTCAGTTTTGTATTTACAAATAATACAAATATTTTTAATAACTTTTGTTGAGTAATTCCGGTTAATATGTTCAAATACGTCAAATGTACTTTCAGTTACAGATTATACGTAAACAAACAATTGTACAAATATATTAAATGTGTGTTATGACAACATTCTGTACAAAAAATGGGGGAATATCTCGAGGGAATGTTTGCTCTCAAATGATGTCAAGGCAGAAATACTTTTTCCTTTAAATCAAATATCAATATAAATAAATAATAAAATATTAGGAAAAAATGTTCCTTTTTTTATTTATTAAAACTATTTATTACTTTTGAAGGTGTCAGAGAGATTTTGATAGTGAGAGAAATAAAGATTTTCAATGTTAAAAAGATACATTAATTCTAATTTGGACTTCTGATTTTTAAAGTTTTACATAAAACCCTTTTTCATTGTAATAAAAAATATGCACGTTAATTAGAAATTTGAAAAAAATTACCCATTATTTTGAAGAACGCATCAGAATAATTCAATTTTACTTTTTATGATGATATAATATTAAATATTTTAAAATTTTATTAAAGTGGAACATTGAGAGCTTATTAGTCATTTAAAAACATTGCCAAACAGATTCATACAATGTTGTGAATGATGATAATATGACTGATGACTTATATTTGATGGTTATTTTTAAAGGGTTATGCTGCTTAACTCTTTGTCCGTAATTCCTTGAAGATAGTTACAGCACCGAGACCAAAACACCCAAGATACCCCAAAATCATCAAATTTTAACTACTGCTACTTGCTTGTTTCATATAAATGTCAAATGTGAATGTTGAGATATTCGAATGTAATTATTTATATCGACTCGCCATTGTCACCCTGAGCTGTGTAATGTATGATCTCTGCTGGAAACGACGATATTATTTATTTTCCACTTAAGTTGAACTTCCAACAGCCATTGCTCTTTTATTTGGTTTGACAGGCGAATTTTCCATGCGCTGTCCAGGAAACTGGATACAAAGTATAACTTTGACATTTCAGATGTGTTTTTATCTTGTTGTTTCCTGATGTTCGTCGGGCGTAACTTTGAATAAAAGTAACGCAACCCCAATGCATCTTGTTTCTAAGTTTCTATCAATTTGGCCGTCGGAATGTATGATACAAATTGTTGTTTTTATTTGTTTTGATGTTTATTTAATTCACTTTGAGTAATAAATATTAAACTTACAAGTTTCTTTTCAAGACACATGAAATTTATATACATAGCGTAAACATTCAAATAATGATTTTTTTTCAAGTCAAATGAAATTTGTGCAAATTCACAGCTTTTATTAGTCAATATCAACGACGCTGAGTTGTTTTTAATATATTTTGTCTAAAGTGGGTTAGAAACTCTGAAGAAGATAACCCACTATTAAATTTGAGGCTATTTGAATTTGTTGTCTATAATTACTAATCAAACACATAGTCTTTATATTTAAAGTGAGTTAAAAATGGTTTTTGAGTTAAAACAGAAAACAATCATATGGCTAATAAGAAAAGTTCTTTCATTAAGGCAGTTGCTCCCAGCCTTTTAATTGCCTCTGGTGTCCAACCGGACACCAGAGGCAGTCCATTACCTGGCGAAATCATGTCATTTAATTAATTTAATTGTCACTTTATTTTTCTATATCGAAAGTTGATTTTTTTACAGAGTATTGAAAAAACTATGAATTATATTTATCTATTTTTTATTATTTAATTAACGTCCATTTTCAGGGTAAATTAAAATCTTGAAGATGTTGAAAAATTGGATAAAATGACGACTTTTCAAAACCAAAGTTTGTTGAAGATTTTTTTTTAAAATTTATTAAATTAATATGACGCACATGGTTTATATTTAATCTTTTAATTCCAATTGAAAAAAATACTTTTAAATGTTTAAGATTCATGGAAAATGTACCGGACGAATCTCCAAATTCCTACACTTCAATCGGAAAAACACATATTTATAATATTAATAGTAAATTTATAAGAAATAAAAATATATTGTGTTTGGAAGAAGGAATGTATCAAACTTTTTGCATTTAAATATTTTTGATTGGTGCAGTCGATTTTTCGCAAAACGGGCTAGAAAATTATCAAAAAACTCGATTATGGGACCTAGACCCTTAACATATACAATCCTAAATATGGTTTTTTTTTTAAACGAGATAACTTTGCTTTACTTAATCTCTTTGCTAGACGAGGGCAATAATCACCCTTATACAATAGCATAACATTGGTCTGCCGTCGTTCCATTGTAGCCGAATTGCACCCTTCGTGACGCGGCAAAGGCATATCTAGAAAGGTCTCTGGCTGAGTGACATCATCGGTCTGTGGCGGGGGTGGAAGGCCATTGTCTCTGATCAGACCCATGTCCAGGCTTCGGGATCTCGCGGCACAATACCAAGTTTGCTCCTCACTTGTTGCTTGCGGATGCGAGAGAGCCACTCGCTTCAGGCTCCGGGGGCTGTTTCTGAAAAAGATCGCTCAGCGACACGCCCGGATGTGGCACCCAGAACGCAGCCTGAATTTCCATTGTCACTGTGGAACAATGCCTCACAGCATTTTGAATTTTGCTGAAATTTATTTGGGTTGCTGAAAAATTCAATAATTCAAATCTTATATGGCTGTGAATTTCGTGGAAAATACACCAAACACCGATTTAATCAGTTCATAAAAGAAACGACCAGAAAAACTTTTACTTTTCTTTTAGAACGCAAATGAACAAACCGCACGTTTGTTTATTTAAAAACTCAAGTAAAAAAAGACGTTACAAGACGGAGTTGTGTTTGTCTAATTCTTGGATTTATAAATTTGTATATTTTAAGTAGTGAATTTCAGATGCTTTTTTTGCTCTTCTCCAAGACGTTTTCGTTTGTCGTTAAAATGGCCATTTATTTGAATAGTGTCACATGTTACAAAGTGTTTTATTATATTTATATTTGTGATGTTACAGTATTTCAAACTTTGTGTTAATTTTTCTATGAACAAAGTCTCGGGGCAATGGTATTTGTTGATTAAAAACATATTTATTATGACAAATAATTTAAGTCATTTCGATTGTCATGTTCTTAATACATTCCGCCAAAATTTTCTAACTATAGACCGACGTATAATACATTTTACCTTAATAACATTTATTTGTGAATAAACATGATCATTTCTTATTTTAAAAAAATCGGATGTTTAACGAGATCATTAAAAAAATAAAAGATCATTAGAAGTATCTGTTAAATTTTTTCTCCGAAATATCTGAATAGAAAATAAACGTGGCTCAAGGCATTCCTTTATTGAAACTTGTTGAGTTATTTAAAATTGGCTTGAAAAATCTTTCCCTGAGGAGAAACTAAGCCTCGAAAACCAGTCGTGGATCAGTGAGCGTAGAGCGGGTACCTTTTTGACAAAGAGTGAAGGTCGGACCCAAATGCACGTCAGAGTGAAAACCTCCATGGAGATAATAAAACAGTATTGGTTTTTCAATCCACATGATCCATAAAAAATAACGAAGATTGGTTATATGGTCAGAATTATTCAATAGCAAGGTTTTTGATATCACTAAAAATTTCAAGAAACGAATAAGAAAATTGTCTTGTTTTTGAAATAAATGTGGTTGAGTGCATTATCATATATTAAACACTGAAATATTATCACATATACTCGTTAAATATTTACAACCCCATACTAAACAATTTTGATTGGTGTTACCTCAAATAATGATTAATCAAATTAAAAAAAATATATATATATTTATAAATATTAATCCGTGTCAGAAATAATTAAAGCGCCTTCACGTTTTGTCCATAAAAATAAAATAAAAAAAAAAACCTGTCGAGCTCTGTTAAAAGAGAGCGTTCAAAGCTCTCAACAAGTTTGGCCGCTGAAACGTCAGCGTAGTAAATTAATTAAAATTGAGGCTGTAGCGAAGGCTTTTTAAACTCGGCACTCGCCTGGCCGTTGTACGAGCAGCCTTTGCGGACAAGTGGTGTTCTGTGATTAATCAATCGTCACAGTTTCAGGCCTTCCTCGCTGACGGGGTGCTCGGAACACAGGGGTTGTAACCGGTTTAAAGTTAGCTCGGAAAACATTAATATATTTAATCAATACCAAGTATTTACATACCATATATAATATATTAATATTTATATACACAAATGTGTTTCTAATAAATTTACACCATTGAGGTTTTATGTTTTGATCATAAATGTCGTTATCTCTTATTTGTATAAGCGATCATATTATTTGATCGCACCGTGTCCGTTGCAATATAACCGTGTTAATTTTAATTGAGCTTTCAAAAGTAGAGTTTCACTGAAATAGCCAGTGCTAGGGTGGTTAGTGGTGGCATAGGGGGACAGTGGGGTGCTATTGTGGTTGTAGCTATTTGTTTGGCGAGTTGGGAGATTTTCAGGACAGATCGACTTCAATAAAAACTACGTTTAGTGTGGGCGGCTGCGGAGTGTTATTTAAATTTTTCGGAATCTTTCCGAATTGAAACTGAAAGTTATGTAACGTACACGATAAGTTTGTTGACAAAAATACCTTAAAGTTTTGTTATGTCTTATGTATTCAATTTGAATTATATAAAAAAAAAACTAATATAAAATATGCTTCAAAACTATTGAGAATTAATCCTAAAGAACAAATAAAAACTGAAGTTGTTGAAATGAAAATGATACATGTTTAAGTATTTACATATTTTTACAAAATTTAACAAGTGAATATAATTGTAAACATTGTTGTAAGCATATCTCGTGCACTGAGAGCTTTATTAGAAACAAAAAAAATAACACAATTTTTTTTAAACAGGTTGTTAAATAAATGTTTAACGCATAAAGAAAACATTATTTCATGTAAAAATATCAAACGTTTCACTAAAAATGCGTATAATTTTCCGTAAAGATGAAACAAGAAGTTGACAAATAAATTTTATAATAGATATTTATATTTGTCGGGTCATGCATAAAATAACTTTTGTACATTTTTCGATAAAAAAAATTTTTTTGTCACCTTAAGTTGAATTTTTTTCCCAGAAAAATGAAATAATATTTTTTGAAAAATAAATATATAATAGTTAATGCATATTTTCATTTTTCAATTACAATCTATTTTTAATTATTTTTCTGTCACCTTAAGTTGAATTTTTTATCCAGAAAAATGAAATAATATTTTTTGAAAAATAAATATTTAACAGGAAATGCATAATTGTAAAATTCCATTCGTTATCTGTCTACGTTGGCTGGAATGAAATAACTTTTGTACATTTTTCAATTACAATCTATTTTTAATTTTTTTTTTGTCACCATAAGTTGAATTTTTTTTCCAGAAAAATGAAATAATATTTCTTGAAAAATAAATATATAATAGGAAATGCATTATTGTAAAATTCCATTCGTTTTCTATCTACGTTGGCTGCAATGGTAGGGAGCTCAGGTATGCGCCACCCGACATACTAAAGCGATGCTCTTCAAAGGGACCATAGGTATTACATTTTTTGTCAAAACGTTTCGACGACAATACATATCGATGGCAACTCCCCCGTTAAATAGAACGTTAAATATTGATGCATTTACTTCACAAAAATTTACAAACATATTTTACACTCATCGAAATATTAATATGAAAATGGCCATCAAGCCATTTATGATCCGCTTTTTTATTTCTCTCGATTCTAAAAGCATTCATATTTTTTATTACATTAAAAAATCGTCACGTGTTTTCGTCATCTATTATATATTATTTTCACAAACCACATCATCGATTTGGCTATTCCGTTCTGAAGCGGTTTCAATAAATTCTCATCATCTTGCTAACGGTCATTACAGAATAGAGTTAAGAGTTTGCCTATTCTCGTCACTGTATTAGGTCGGCAATCAACCCTTGAACTTTGAATATGTCGTTAGCATGAACCGAACCATGTAGTTATCTACGTGTTATATCATTAGTCTTGAAAACAACCAAGAAAGGATTACAATCTTTTCATTATGTAAATATAGATTTTATATTTTTAAGTGCACGATACAAGCGTTGAGCAGTCACCGTTACGATAATACGCGGGGTACTGCTCCATAGCGACTAAAACTCCACAAAATTGCGGACGCCACGATTTCACTCCCAAAAACAAAACACCCGATACTCTGTATGGACACCCTGTACATAACACAGTAAAAGTCGTGACGGAGATCTCTAGACGCCGGTATCCCAGCGCCAGCTCGCATGTCAACACTCTCGCAGACGTTATTAATTATTAAGTCTTATTTACGACAATAGATATTCGGATTTGACAATTGAAATTTTCGGTATCATTCATCACGAGCCGGTGAGGCTCGCGGGAGGAGTCGCGTTTGACGCCCGCTCCTAGGACTAATGGCGCGAACGACGACGAATAATGATGGATTGTGACGTCATCCGCTGCTTTCGCGCCAAATTACGTGTGAATTTTACTGCCTTAATATCTCAATAGGATAAAGACTTGCCGGGGCGAGCCGCGCGGCCCGACCGGCTCAATATGCCCCGTCGAGATAATGCGATCCTCTCGCTAAAGCTCGTTAGCGCCGGCGTAGATTTCTTATTTATTTTGTGATGTAAAGCGGAAAGAGTGAACTAGCCCGATTTTCGGGATTCGGAGAATCGGGGTTCCAATAATGATGATTTTGTTAAAACATTGTTTCGACGGCGTTCGTTTTGGATGATTTCACGAAGCGCTGGAAATTACGTGATATTTAAGAGCTAATTGATTCGGGTTATTAGTTGTAGAAAAAGCCTTTAGACATGTGTGCAATTGATTAAATATTGTACTGCACTGGCAATGTGAAATTGTATTGTGGTGGTAATAAGCCTTATTATAAATTTACAGTATAAACCACATGATTTACGCATTTAGAAAGCAAATATACTATAGAAAATTTAACTAATTCCACACAAAAACTGTCTTTATGTATTGTATTAAGAATATGGATCAGTCAATCAAGTGTTCCTTGATTGACACAGGTCGAGAATCTCTCATTATTCACCAACTAAATAATAAGCGAAATTGAAATAAAGAAAACACGGTAAAGACGATAAAATATTTAGTTTCTACTTTTTGAGGATTTACTTCTTTATTGCTTATATGGACTGCAAGCCACTGCTATACGTATTTTTTTATCACGGAGCTTTATGATAGTAATAATATAATCTATAGCAATTTGTATATCTAACAAAGGATTAACAATCATTGTCTTTACAAAATATATTCCATTTTCCGAGCTCACGTTCATAATCTGCCAAAATAAAACTCACTGCCAACTAAATCAATTGATTGAGCTGCCACAGCTTAATTGAATAGAATAGATTTAAAGGTTGGAAGTTGGCAAATGCTATTACAAAATTACTCCAAAATTGGTTACAGTTTCGAGTTGGAGATAAATGAGATTTTTTTGTTTCACTTTCAAATAGTTTTATTTTGATTTAAAAAAAAAGTGAATTTGAACAATCTCTAGTATTTCTTTCGTCATGTATACAGACATAAAGTATTTAAAATCAGATTACCTGACTACGGCGACTCTCACTTTTCAATTCACCTATTATTTAGATTAGAATTAGCCTAGTCAAATACAAAGGCACACCATAAAATATTTTACAAATAATCTAGAATGGTTAACATCATTTGCATCAGTCGCAGTATATGCTATATCTATCAGATCGCAAGAAGTTAAACATTTTTGTCGAGTCTGTGTTTAAATATTTAAATATTATATATGGTTTTTATTTCTTTTCAGCAATCAAAAAGAATTCACGAAGTACTCTAAAAAATATGGTGGGTCTACATGGGGTCTATTTTCCCAATTGAAGTCTTGGCGGAGAGAGTACATATTACTTTTTTCTCCTCTTCCAGGGTGACATGTCTCTTGAGGTACGCTTCCGTTTAGTTTTCTTCTATTCTTTTCGAAGATATATATGATAGAGCTCAACTGATTGATAGAGGCACTTCAGTGTGCTGAAAAGGATGCGAGAATTCAATCAAGGGTTACTTATATAAAGTTTAAAAAAAGATAAATTTCGTGTGTAAGTTTCACAAAATATAAATTATATAAAAAGAGCGATCAATTTATTGTGTACATCAGAAATTTTTATTTGTATATAAGAAATGAATTTGGAAATCTGTTATTTCACAAATACATTTT
Organism: Atopsyche davidsoni; assembly: GCA_022113835.1. Classification (NCBI taxonomy): domain Eukaryota; kingdom Metazoa; phylum Arthropoda; class Insecta; order Trichoptera; family Hydrobiosidae; genus Atopsyche; species Atopsyche davidsoni. The sequence goes on from JAILWY010000010.1 coordinate 2,859,676, forward strand.
TAGATTAGTTTACTGTATTTTTTGAATCCGATAAAATATGTTAAATGACAAAAACAGATATGGAATTTGATTCCATACTATATTAGTTTTTCAAAGTAAATCTAGATGTAAATGCTAACAGGAGTATAAAACAGCCTTTAATGAAAATTGTTTTATTGTTATTTTTAAATAAATTAAAATATATATGAAGCAATCAAGAATATATTTTGTTAACAGCATTATAAGGTAGGTTTATTTCATCGCTGGTAAATTACACGCAAAAAATATTTACATGAAACAACTCCTTTCCGTAAATATAAAATAAACAAGAATGATGTACACAGATCATTCGCTTGTATTCACGCTGTAAGATATTCAGAATAGAGGTGTTTTAATATGTGTATTTACAAGTGCTTTGCTTTATTTGTGGAGTTTCCGAGGTGAGCAGATGAACAGACTTTGATGCTGAAAGAGGGATGCGGGGTGTCTCCTGTGCCAAAAGAAGGCCGCAAAGCCAGGCTGTGTTTACTGAAAACAATCTGGATTTATTTGTTATTCAATCAGAGCCGGAAATCTGATACTTAAGCACCTGCAGTGAAGAGATTTCAAGTGTCAATGTGTTGATAAACACATTGACACTCAAAATTCATTTGGTGCTAAGAGTTGAAAGTAGGTTTTAAAATTAACTATTAACGTTTACTTTATGATGTATAAGTACCAACAAAGAATAAATGTAGCTTATTACATTTGATTTTTCAATAACAAATATGAAAAGTATACCTGCTAGGGATAGACCTGTTTTCGCTTGAAAATGTTTAAAGGCGAAGCGATCTAAAAAATGTTCACAATCATCAAAAAACTTGGCTAGAGCAGTGTTTTATTATATTTAAATACAATATATATATATTTTTATTATTAACGAATAAAAAAATAGTAATCTTGTCAAATTAAACAAAATGATCACACCTCCATCGCTTTCGATTGCTTTTACCCGGATTTTTTTATAATTTATATTAATGTATATCATCTTTGATGCCTTCCTTTAAAGCAAGTGTGCACTTAATTTAATATAAAATAAAATATATAGAACATAAAACTAGAAAGCTACAAAATTGACAGCTAGGTTTTGTATTCAATCGAACGCTACTTGCTCTAATATGATTGATAACATAGATTTTTGTAAATTTTAATCTAAGATTACGGGTAAATGTTTAAGACAGCCAGGTACTAAATCCAATTGAACGTTACTTGCTTTAACACGTTAAAAGTCAACATTAGAGGTATTCAATAGGTTTTTGTTTAATTTGGAGCTGGAATTACGGCTAAATGTTTTGGGGTCAAATTACAGATCTTTTAAGATTAAATAAAGTTTAAAGAAGTTCTCGCAGCGGTAAATCTTAAAAGTCACTTGCGAACAAGGCTGTAAAGTTCCTAAGCATACAATAATGAGCTGGCTTCCCTTCATCTACGTTCTTAGCTTTATTTCACAAAATATAAACAAGAATGAAAATAATGAGGGAACACGACAATATTTCATATATTTTTTTTACAAAAGACCGTCGACATAGAATTCTATGCCTTCTTGAAGATTATTAAAAATATTTTCTCAATATTTCGCAACGTTATTAAATTCATAATAATTTTTCAGTCAATGCAAATATACTATTTGGAACAAATGCTCCAAGTGAATACGAAAATTAATAATATGTGTTGATTTGGCTATTGCCGGCAAGTGACGGAAGAAGCGGGGTAAAAAACGATAAAACAAGGAAAAACTTTTCTTTAGAACTATTCATATGAAATATTTCAAAAAGCAAATATCATATAAAATAGGAAATCGGAAATTCTGAAAAAAATGACATTGTCTGTTCGATTTCCACTTCCGGGAAACTATATCCTAACGTACGGCTCCTTTTTACGGATCATTTAATTTTCTTTGATATTTTAGTATTTTTTGACTGCCTTCGTATTTGAGACGTTTTATTTTTATCGTAGAGAGGTGTTGCGGCCATGTTTTATCATTGTGCACTGAGAGCAAATCAGTTTTTTTTTTTCAATTTTTCGAGGAAATTTCACAATTTGTAATAAAAGGTGGAGGTCGGATATCTTGAACGAACATAATTTTATTATCAAAATAAAACATATCGAAAAAACATTGTTCTGCTGATAAAAAATTTAATGTACAGAAATTGAAATTGAAATACTTCGGAAATTATTTAAAAAGAGTTACAACTCTCAACAAATGATGATTTTTTATTTAAAATGATTACTATAAATCTTGGGTACCGAAAGGAGAAAATTTGTAAAATACAAATAATTAATTAATTACGAAATTACACGAAGCGTTGTGTTTGTATTTGTACGACTTATCAAAGCTGTGTTATTTATATAAAAAGTGGCGAAAGTAAAATTGAACAACAAAAAAATGTTTTATGCATTTAAATCGGTAGCAAAATGTTACGATTTTTGGTATTTTATTTAAGTTCCCTTTTATTTGTATTATATCTCGAGGTATGATATGAAATAAAAAAAATATTATTTCTATGAAACGTTTCTTCTAAAAGAGTAGACCGTCAATGTCACCTAAATAGATAGCCGCGTCCGCTGACCAACCCTTGTTATCAAAGATTTTCACCGTCATCTCTTTCTATTTTCATCATACGAAATAGGTTTAGTTTCCACGTTATTTTATTGAAGATTTGTGTTGATATTTCTCCATTTATTGTGAAAATTATAAAATAAAAGCTTATTTTTAATTTAGGGCATTTTATGTTTTTTAAAAAAAGATAGTTGTCAGTTATCAAAAAAAAAAAAATCACTTGTATGTTATTTTATTTATATTACTAATATGTACTCGATTTTTATCAATTGTAGTAAAAGGCAAATGAGCAATGTGTAATTTTTGTGAATAACAGTTCTTTTCGGCTTAGGAAAACGCTATATTTGAGTTTATCATTAAAAATACATTTTTTTCCCATTGTCGTTTCATTACGTTTTACCTCTAAAAAAACGAATATTAAAATAAAAATTCAAAACAAATCTTATATCAATCCGCATGCATTTGAAATTTAATTTAATATCATTGCCAAAAACAATTCGACAAAAAATTGAATTCTTGCTGCTCGGATTGGAAAAAAATCTTTTGCAGAAAATTGTTTACGGGATTCCTCCCTTGTTTCATATTTGTATCGCCCCGGGGTAAGTAAAAATGGAAGCTCCCCTCTCACGCACCCAGCACCTACTTTTTTCCAGCTAGATAAGTTAAATCAACCTCTACTTAAAAAATCAACGGCAGTTCGTTTTTACATCTGACTTCTCGTCTCAGTTGACGATTTCGCCAGTCAACTCTTTCTGATAAAACTTCAGAAGATTTTATTATACAGATACGCACCAGAAGGTGATTTCACCGTTTATCTATACAAGGACTTATTATTGCCTTTGAGTATGGTATTTACAACTTGTGTCACTTATAATTTTCATGGATGAGAATGAGATCGTAACGTTTTGGCAGCCGTGGATATTTTCGGATCTATTGGTCTTTCGACGATACAATGCTGCGACAATCAAAAATTAAAAAGTCTAATTTATTTATAAATATATTTTTCACTTACATGTGTCCAATACGTGAAATAAATCATTTTATTTGACATTTATTTCAACAACAGAGTGTATATATTGGTGATACATTGCTGGCAAGTGATTGTATAGTTGACTAGTGGTTAAACCGCTGACCCTTGATTGAAAGTTTACAGTTTGTAAATTGTAAATCTCACCCTGATGTAATTAAATCGACCTTTATTTCAGTTTGTCGATTCGAATTGTTATTACATGTAAAGTTAATAATTTTTTCAACAAAAGTAATAATAATATTGTCATATTTTATACTAATATAAAAAAATATTTATCTGAAAAATTTATAATAGAGGTGTTACCATCTTTGGCCTTTGCAAAGCTTTTGCTAATCAAAAGCTATCTGTAGTGTTTTTTATAAATTTTATAACAAAAATATCTTTACGAATATTACTTTTAAGAATTTTTTTGACGGAAATTACTATTATCAAAGAAGAGTTTATATCCCATAGATATTTTTTTTTTTTAATTAAATTTAATAGAATTCAAAAGTGATATTGAAACGTCGTATTTATTAATTTAAAAAATAGTACACAAAATTTATAATCACTTAAAGAGAATCATGTTGATAATAACTAATCAGTTTCAATTTTTTAAGTCATTAAATTGTTAACAGTTTGTAAAAGTCACACAATTCAAACAAAAGTTTCACACAAACAAAACACTCCACAAAAAGTAAATAGCTCTTCTTTGAGCCGAAGACTGAATTTAATTATTTTCAACCAAAGACTAAATAATGATGGTATTTTCGTAACAAGTCTAAAAATATTATTTTGTGAAAGAAAATCTCTTCGGTAGACTCTTAAGGGAAGCAAATGTATTGACTGCACGTCACTAAGGATCCTACCAGAAGCTCTCAAGCCAGCGAAATAATATAACATGAGCCAATGATATCAAATACAAATATTTTCATTTATATCAAAAAATGAAAAAAAAGATTTGACTTTATTTGTGGCTAAAGCTTAAAACAATCTTCGAAGAATTTGTTAATTTCTATTTTTTTCTATACCTCGAGAGAAGAGTAGAATTTTATCTATAATCTTTGTCTCTTTTATGTATATTTTTTTACTTTGAACTCCTCAATCCTTTTCGATTTTAAAGGCTTTTGAATATATGATGTTTTAATATTGGACATGTATAAGTATCATTGAAGTGTAAGACAATCTGGTTTGCACATATGCACTTATTTTTTTTTTTAAATGCTACGAAAATAATGATATTTTTTATTATGCAATGAAATAACAAAATTTTTCACTGTGCATTGCAATTAAGTTACGTATATAATTTTATTATTAAATTTAAAGCCTCAAAAGAAGATAGAAAATCTTATTTCGAATGTGATACTTTAAAAACAGATTTTAATAATATTTTAAATAACAGTGAAAAACATGCGGTCTGAAGCATTTGTGATAGAATAAAATAATTTAATAAATAATAGTGCGTCAACAAACCCGGTTTTGTGAGTAATTTTAGAATCAATAAGAAATCCGATTCCTAGAATCTGCCTTTTACATATTTCTTTACGAACAAAAAAGGACATCACTAGCTCGCTTAAGGAGTTCAATACATCGACAAGTATATTTTTGTTGTTGGGGTATTTTCAGTTTATGAACAAATATCGCATTCTGGAGAATTCTCCGAATGCCGAGTGGGGCTCTCCTTACGCGCCAGGAAGGTTGAACTCGGGTCGGTGTAGGGTTGCGAAGCCCTGCAAGCCTCCCTATCCGTTTTTTTGATATCCGTTGCGACACTTCATTATTGGAAAAGGGATTATTGGGCTAGAGAGGGGGCGGCGCGGGGGAGGGAGTCGTATCAGAGTGCGTATTAGTCGATTTTTTTTATTTGACTAAAGCTCATTCTATTTGAGTTCTGGCTAGTTGACTCCACCCTCTTTTATCCAATTGATATTTTTGGGGATGATGTGAATTACCCGGTGTGAACTTACGAGGATAAGTTAATGCGGTTTAATTATTTTGTATTTGCATCAAATCCCGCCAGCCTGACCGCAATGGCCGGTAAATTTTGTGAATAAATTATATCATATTTAAGCCACGCCATGGATTACATATGTAAATATTTTGTGTTCATTAAGATATATATTAAATATGTATACCTGAAACTGTGCCAAATATATTTCGTTTTCCCATTACACAAAATTCATAGAAAATTTTGTGGATATAGATTTTTACTATCACTTACATTATTTTTAAAGTCAATAAGCAAAATATAAGGAAATTCAATATTTTTGACAAAGAGTACTTGGTGGAATTCCATTTTAATATTTTTGAGTAAAATACTTATCAAACAGAGTATCAAACACTCTGTTTGATAATGCCAACTTGAAAGGTTGGCGAAACCGGTCACAAATAAAAACGAACATATGGAAAATCACTCAAGTATTTTACTCAAAAATATCAAAGTACGAGTATAAGGGCAAAATAATGTTCAATGCGTAGGTTTGGAGTTATTTCCTTACATTAAAAAATAAAATAATCGAAAACACATGAATCTTGATGTGTTACATGTTTTTAATTTTAATAAAAACTAACAAATACAGTACATTTCAATTTTTTATAATTAAATAATCATTTTATTGATTTTGAAGAAAACATTTTTTGATATTCTCGGTGTGAATGCAAAACGTGAATACTTATGTTTAAACAGGAATTAGTATTAAATAAAAAAATGGTGAATTAAAAACGTATAGATTAATAATTATTTAAAAAACATTAAAAAATAAAGACGAATAGAAAAAGATCTATAGTTCTTCATGATTAAGAGGAATATAAAAAACTTATAGCATGTTGACAATACAGAGAAATTTATTGCCTGATTTTAGTTTTTTGCGCCCCGAAAAAAAAGGAAAACTTATTTTACTCGGCGATATTGGGAACACTTTCGGAATATCAAATCATATTTTGTACGGATATTTCTAGTATTATCAAACAATAAAATTATTTTTGGCACATACTTCATTCGGACATGCTTAGCACAAAAAATATAAATCTGTGAAAAAACAACACCGAGCAGCTCATTCAGTTTCCCCATGCTTGCCTTTTATTCTTCAGGAATCATGGGATATGATATTTCAAAAATATATTTAGAAACAGTTAATGTTGGTCAAAACTGTTCAAAATGTTATGTTATAAAATGAATAAATTATATATCAAGTGTTATACAGCACTCAGGTGGAGAAATTATGGACGTAGCTTATATGGAATATTTGATATAAACCTCTGTCACGGAATAAATCAAAAGTAATTATATTTGTATATTGAATTTGTTTAGCGAAAAAAAAACACAAAACTTTGAATCGCTTCAGCGTCAATGAAATAATTGTTTCAGACAGGAAATAATAAACAGAATTATATGGGTCAGGGAAGGAGTAATAAACCTAAAATCAAGAAGAAATTTCATTCGCTGCGTAGCAATTAATCGTCTGCACTCACCGGAAGTGAGTCAGAAAAGGCTGCTTTGTCTCTGGGAAGGCTCTCGGAGGCCTAAGGTAGTAATAGCTCTTTTCGTGCAATCAAGTGTTAATGAAAGCGACACCGCTTTGTCGGGGGACGACAAACATTCCGCTTCCGGTGCGCCGTTTGTTCCAATCCTAATGGTAAACTTTGCGATAGTTCAGGCTGTCGCCCGAAGTCTGGGATAAATAAATACCTTCAACTCCGTCAAAATTATGAGTTGTATCCTAAAACATGTGTGCCAAATAAAATTTAAAAAAAAAAGTCTTATTGATATTATCTAGGCTTTTGCACAAAACTTTAGAAATACGCAGAAAGAAATTTAAAATTTAAAACACGCTATATTTTGAACTGCTTACTTTTTACCTTCGTCATATACATTTCAATTATTATTATATTTTAGCATTTGACGAAGTAAACTCGTAAAGAATAAATACTCGAGAATAGTGAATTGATTACTTCCTTGAATATGATAATCGATAATCCATTTCAAACTTTACACATGTTCACGAGATTGATGTAGATATCTACAGTATTAAGCTGTCAATACCGATTACACGACGGGCCAATATTCCATGACTCCAGCCCGAGGAATATACACAAAACAAAATTCTAAATAAAATTTCACTCCGCGGCCTCCAAGGCAGAGAATTTAATCTGCAAATTTAGCATCCTGACAGTACTTTGAAATTAATTTCAACTAATCATTAGAGCGGAAAACTTGGCTGGAAGATGCTCTATCTGGGAGAATGCCACGTATACGAGAAGGGATAGCAACCATATTTATGCTGGCGTGTGCGGAGAGAAATTTCTTGCATACATACTTTTCGTGAAATAATTATGTGATATAAAGGAAACGTAAAATACGCGTCTCGGGAAGGCAGGCGAGGTGTGCGAGGAAATTGCGTGTTTACTCCATGACAAGGAGCAATTCGTTATCGAATTTTTAATGCAACATTAAATAAAGAACTTGCTTAGAGGCGTTTCATTAATACCGCGCGGAAATTAGTACAAGCCCTAAGCGAATAAAATACTTGCACTTCTGTGCTCGACAAATTAATGTTGCGACTGTATATAAAAATGTGGAATTTAAAATACGAAAATTCAGTAATCAAAAAATGATTAAATATCGTATTCTAGCTGTAAATATGTTTACCTAACAGACTGAATATTTTTAGATGATATTCAATTTATAAAAAAAAATTGTTTAGTACGTGTATAAACTTATTTGTATAAAAAAATATTCAAATATTGTTATGGATATGAATATGTTTATCTGTCATTATTATAAAGTATTTAGTAATTAAAGCATTACATTTATTCATGGTACAAAAAACAATAAAAATATAAAAAAATATGTTATATCTAATTCTAATCCATTAGACTTTTCATGTTATCTATAAATTAATTTATTGATTGCTCATGTACAGTGGGTGACAAACAAGAACTGAATGTAAAGAGCATCAATAAATATTAAATTCATAACAGGTTAATATACGTAACCTTAAATTAGCTAACTCGATCGTGAACACTAGTCACAATTGTTAGGTCAAGTTTATTCGTATTGAAGTTATAAGCTTACACTTATAGATATAGCTGTATTTATTAAAATGAATGGCACCCACTAAACTATTTTCCCCTTAGAAAACCATGAACACTGCTCAGCATGAGTGTATGCTCAGTGAAATGGTCCACAACCTCCTCTGAGGACAGGTACTTGATGATGAAGAAGAAAAAAGTATGTAAGTATAAACACTTATAGAAAACTCCTATTCATTAAATATCACTCACATATTTCATGTTAAAAAATATACTCACAAAATTAAACATCGTTTTTAATAACCTTATTACATAAAACCATACTTGGACATCCCAGACGGAACCTGAATATTTTCAACGTGAAAAATAACATAAACAGGTTTAAACACTGAAAAAAACTATCCAGTGTCTGCTTTCAGAAACACTCGCAAGACCCTGTAAAATGTTTATGAAAGCAAACACCGCTGGAGTGACACCCGGCGACGAAAACTCCTTTCAGCCTTCAAGTGTTAAATAAAAATGTCAAGGGGTTCTTTATTGCGGTTGCATCAGTTAGCTAAGTGTAGGAGGTGTGAGGCGCTGGAACGATTTATCCCAAAGAATTAGTTCTTTGCTAAATTGCCTTCAAGCAGATTTGTTGGCTGGAACAGTGAGTGTATCTGAAATCCCCCGCCAGGGTCTGGTAAACACAATCACGAAGTACAGAATTTGATACTTGTTATTGTGCTATTCAAATACAGCGGATTTGATATCATTTCTGGCACAACAAAAAAAAGAAACATAATTTGTATTCAATTATATTCAAACAACAAACGTTTTTAACAAACAACCAATTGGTGGAGGTGATTTCTGAAGTTCATAGAAATCCTTCAAATTTATAATTTGTAATCAAAATTTGATTTTTGTGGGTGTTTTTTTTTATATAAATCTGTCAAATGTAACAGCGCTGAGAGTTCCGATTCTGAAAAACACCCTCAGCGTGTTGATGTCCCCGCGTGTAGCAGAATATCATCCCTTGATAATTCCGGTTGGGAAGCGACGAGAAGCACGGCTGAAGCGTTCAACATTTATATTGCAAAGCGGCAGCACAAAAGTATCTCGACACAAGCCAGCGATCGCGAGTGGTGTGCTCGCATCATAATATACACCCCCTTTCCAAGCCCAGTCACCCCGGCGACGTGGCAAAGAATATTTGATTGGATTCAAATGCTGCAAATAAAACTACTTTGGTTTTTTTTACCATTCAGTACTAATAACTAGACGTTATCCGTAACAATAAATATTAAAAAAAATATATACAAGTATTCATTGAACGAAATTTCAAATAGTGAATGTGTACATTTTTATGCAAAGTAATTTTTTTCAATATATATTTAAAGCTGTGTTTTGAGTATTTTAGGAATATTATTTAAGTCTTATTTTTTGGATTGAACGTCAATCAGATGCGTATTTATTACCCATTACGGGTTCATTATATTATTACTAATATAAAAAAAATTCTCGTTAAACGGAAGTGATTCGTTAGTACAAGGGTTAGTACACCGGCCATGTAAGCCAGGGGATGTGGGCTAAAATCCCACACAAATCACTATGATATTTTTCTGAGAGTTTCTTTAAATCATCTTCTATGTATGAACTAATGTGCCTAATCATAATATACACCCCCTTTCCAAGCCCAGTCACCCCGGCGACGTGGCAAAAAATATTTGATTGGTTTCAAATGCTGCAAATAAAACTATTATGCTTTTTTTTACCATTCAGTACTAATAACTAAACGTTATCCGTAACAATAAATATTAAAAAATATATATACAAGTATTCATTGAACGAAATTTCAAATAGTGAATGTGTACATTTTTATGCAAAGTAATTTTTTTCAATAAATATTTAAACCTATGTTTTGAGTATTTTAGGAATATGTCAGATCAATCAGATGCGTATTTATTATATTATTACTAATATGATTAGGCACATTAGTTCATACATAGAAGATGATTTAAAGAAACTCTGTGTGCCCAGGCCAACCAATATTTGTATTGGTTTTATGTTGATTGGTTCATTGGTTCATATGTAGAGTATGATTGTTAAACATTTTCGATAAACGGAAGTGATTCGTTAGTACAAGGGTTAGTACACCGGCCATGTAAGCCAGGGGATGTGGGCTCAAATCCCACACAAATCACGATGATATTTTTCTGAGAGTTTCTTTAAATCATCTTCTATGTATGAACTAATGTGCCTAATCATATTAGTAATAATATTATTTAAATTAACATAAAGTTAAATGTGGTAATATAACCGATCAACTAGCAGTTTTATCAGTCAAATCAGAGAGAATTAGAAATAGTTATTCAAAGTTGTAAATACATTACAATTATTACAAATAGAGAGATAGTCTTTTAAAAATTGTTTTTCGTAAGTTTGTCTTATTTTGTAATTTAATTTAAAAAAAAATTATACTTTTAAATTTTAAATTTATAAGCTGTGTGTTAAATTTATATTGACTTAATAAAATGATTACGCTGCAGATTTCGAAATTTAATTTTTTTTTTCACTACTTTAATTTTGAGGTTTAATTTTAAATATCATTTTATGTTATGTATTATTTAATTTCAAATTATTCAATAATGGTTGTGCTCGCGCTTGGTAGTATTTTTACAGAAATGATGTATACTAAAATAGCTGAAAACAGAATTTGAACCCGACGCCTCTATGTCAGTAATTATCAATGACAAACATTGTGTTACGTGAACTGGTTGTTTATCTTTATTTAAAAAATATATATATATACTCGTATATTTGCGGTACTGAACTATTTATTATAAAATGTTTCCAATTAGAAACAAAATGAAATGTTTATTTATTTCAACAATGTAGATAAAAATACGAGAAACTCGATGTTTTTTTTTTCAATCAATACAGACTTATGAATAAACAAACGTTGTATCTGTTTTTGCAGCGATTTCAGTAAACTAAGACTGTTATATAAAATAACCACAAGAACGCATTAAGCGCTTCCGAGGGAAGCTTTCGAGAGTAGAGACTTATGCAGAATGTGCAGGAGCGTAATTGTGGAAATTTATTGCCTTCAGCGGGTATGGTTTTTGGGGAGGTGTGTTGGGTCGGCAGGGCAATCGAGGGGGAATTGGATTGTTATCCAGACCAACGATAGAAGGCTTCGCAAAGAGATTTCGTGCAGGCTTGCGATGTTTTATTACCTGTGCTGTGAATACAAGTGATGACTAATATATTAAATATCCACCTGGATACGCAGGTGTTTTCTACCCTCTCTGTATAATTCTATGTGTATTCTAATTTCTCATGCGGACCTTCTCGAAGGCGTTTTGATAGATTTCTTCTACCTATAAACAGAACGACGGATATTTTTCATACCCTAAAATGTTTAAAAGATGTCACGAATTAAGAAAAAAAAATTAAATACACATGCACTGTTAAATTTAGTAATATATTGAGCAAGCCTTTGATATTATGAATACAAACAAGAAGTCAACCCAAACCATTAATGTAAAAAGTCATTATTGATTAAAAACAAATTAGTCTCGTGTGTATTTAATGAACTCTGAATTTAATCACGTGCCATAGACAGGGGATGATTCCTATTTGATGTTATATGAAATTTCAGTTTCGACCCATGATAAAGTAATAATATTACCCTTAATGACCTGAAAAGCTGGCACAATCTCATCGAGTGATGGACAATAAGGAAACGTTGACAACTAATTTTGACTAATAATCGCGTACATTAAATATAAGCGTGGCTTGTTGAATTATTAATTTTAAACATAATATCCGTGTGTATTTATATAAATACATAGCCCATGTTCTTTCTCACGTGAACGTTATGTTTTTTGTAGCTCCTCGCCATAGTTTTTATCATTAATTTGATTGACATTTTAACCGAATGATATGCGGCAAAAAAGATTTTTTCTCCTGTTTGCAGAAGAACAAAGTGATATCGATAAAATAAATATATTTGTATATATATATTTTTTAAATAAAGATGATCAATCAGTTTACGTAGCATAATGTTTGATAATTACTGACATGGAGGCGTCGGGTTTTAATCCTGCTTTCAGCTATTTTAGTATACATAATTTATATAAAAATAGTACCAAGCGCGAGCACTATTGTTATTGAATAATTTAAAATTAAATAATACATCACACAAATGAGTATTTAAAACTAAGCCTCAATATACAATAAAAATCTAGAAGTAGTGAAAAAAAATATTAAATTTCAAAATCTGCAGCGTAATCATTTTATTTTGTCAATATAAATATGAAAATAGCTTGATCCAACAATTTTTTACACCCAGCGACAATAATCAAAAAATAAGTAAAAGTATATATTTTATTAAAATTAAATTACAAAATAAGTCAAGCTTACGAAAAACAATTTTTAAAAGAATATCTCTCTATTTTTAATAATTGTAATGTATTTACAACTTTGAATAAATATTTCTAATTCACTCTGATTTAACTGATAAAACTGCTAGTTGACCGGTTATATTACCACATTTAATTTTTTGTTAATTTTATTAACTTTTCTAAAATACTCAAAACATACATAGCTCTAAACATTTATTTACAAAAACAAAAAAATGTGAAATGCCTTCATCATACTTTGCTAACGAATTTCACCATGAAAAGTGCAGCTACAATTTTAACCAGTAGTCGCACATGTAAAATTTGTTCCGAAAGAGCCGGCTTCCTGTTGTGGGTAAAAAAAAAAAAAAAAAAACAATACCACTTCCGCCGCACGGGCGGAAAAACCCAAATGCCATATCAGAATTAGATGTTTCCCGGAAACTCCAATACAGTATATTACTGAAGATACGACGAAGTGGCTGCAGAACAACCTCCATTTCTATTTATAGGCCAGACAACAACACGCGACACGTGAAGTTTCAAGATCGCTTGTGCTGCCCGGTCACGTCCGGCCTGGCCGGATATACCGGAATGTGCTTGCTTTGGGTGTCGTTTGTTGATTTTTACACTGTGTTTTTACATTATATACATACACACACACACATACACACAAACACACACACACACACATATAAAATCATTGAATAATTTGAAGCGTTTTTTGGGGATGGGTTTCCGAAGCCGACTTCATAAAGTTAAACTGAATTTTAACAACGACTAGTTAAAATTGATGCTCCAGTCATCCACGGGCGACGTTTTCGAACGCCTTCCCGTGCGTTGGATACGGTAAATTAATGGTGAATGACAAGGAGAAGTGCAAGCGGAGAAGTGCAAGCGTGAAAAACCGTGGAGAGGTCATTATCCAATAGAGGATTGACAGCGGCTGTTATGATCGTAAAAATACTTAATGATTTATGTACTTTTAAAAATACACCCAAACACTTGATTTATAACGACTATTGATTGATTTGAAGACGATGATCATAAACAAACCATATACGAGACTGCGATCATCTCCAAGTCGTATGATTTTGCTTCGTACCATTATATACAAATTACGTGTAAATAATATTTATTTATTAGGTTCTGCGTCTAGCGTGTATGCTTTCTCGGAAAATAACTTTCCCCGGAGACAGTATTCACCTCCAATCGATTGGTTCATAATTACCTTGAACCATTTTCATTTTGCCACATCCGAATCTGTGACCGCAAGAAAGTTGTGAAGGCAGGGCGTGCTGAGCACCACGGAGGGAGACACGTACTGCCAGGTAGAGCAGGTAAATAATTAAATACGAATTATAAACATGGAGCGGTGTTTCGGTGTATCGAAAATTCGAATTGATTTTTACTTAACAAAGTTTCCGAAACACTTGACTTGTTCTTCACGTGTTTTTAAATATAAAATATATATTCAACGAATCTCACTGTACTTCTAGTATTTGATTATGACACACAAATTTTGATCAATATAACAGGAAGGTGTTGTAATTGTTTGATTTTGATATAATATATTATTTGTGATCTGTTTGCATTATTTTATTCAAAATAAAAATATATTTTTTAGCGTGTAAAGTACAATTAAACAGTAAATATGTTGATGAGAATACAATTGTGTTTATGACCTTTCAAACGTTTATCATTAAACATGCGTTTTTTGTATAATTTTTGCATTTTAGATAATCGAAAAATACACTTGCTTCAAAAGTGTTTTCAGATAAAAATTTTCTCGTCATAAATTAGAAAAAAAAGAGAAACATTAGCCTAGATGTAAAGGAGGGCAGTTTGTATTTAAAGAAAACCATAAATAAGAGGGAGAATAAATAAATGCAAAGTTTTAAAGTGAAATTACCTCGTTTGATCGGGAGCTTTTGAAAATGTATTTGTAGACGAAAATAAAAATACAGCCGTCCGGTGAAACGAAGTCTTGAAATGCAGGACGAGCATCTGTAGACCGGCGGAGAAGAACTCAATTACAGCGTCGGAGGCGACGGCAATAATTTTAATTCAATATTCGACACTCAGGAATAAGTGCGCCATCAGAGGCTCTGCCCCGTCCATTAGGGCCGGGCGATTTTTAGCTGTTACCGAATTTTACCGTCTCAGAAGTAGTTATCAACCGTAAAGCGCTGAGTGATCAACCGCCCCGAATAATAAGGCAACGGAGTGTGACAATCCCCGCCGATTTATAATTACATCAACTTATTTACTTGAGGGCAGTTGAAGCGAGTTTACACCCACACGCACGTGTGTTTATACAAAAAAATGTTTTTTTTTCAGAGGCATGTTTTGTGTGGTTTAAACTGTAATGGGTCACCACGGTTTTATCGCTTGTCTGTATAAGCAAAGGCTACTTCGTGAGACCTATCACTTGCCGCCGACGCCGCGACGTCTATGAGAGCGTGCAAGGCGCCGCGATGCCTGCTCCGGACGCCTATAATAAGAGACTCTCTGTAATGTACTGTCATTTACATAGGGCCTGCCACGATCTGCTAGTAAATTAAACAAAATTTTATTTAATCATGACTTTTAAAGGCTCAAAACAATATACAGTGTATCCAAACATATCGGGTATTTGTTAGTTCAGTAAAAACAAAAGTTACTTGTAATCAAGTATTTTTTATAATATTGATTTTAAGAATACAAAATGGAAAATCATTTCAAAAAAATGATGTTACGCGCTGCTGGCACTCTTCAAATCTAGAAAAAAGATTGCTGATAACACGCTGACACATAGCCCTCGATATTGCTATTGCCATTTCTGACCTGACGTTTTGTTTCATTATCGGTTCTTGATGTTACCTCTACGTGAAATAACCTTATTAGGGAATAATTTGTTAACAGCTTCAAGTGATTGATTGGATGTATGGCAAGTTGGAACCACGTTCTTGAGTCGAAATCGCAATAACGGCCACTATTCACATTTACTTTTTGGACACCTGCATAACAGATATTCTAAATCAATAAATGGCTATATACATATATAGGGTGCTTTTTATAGAGGTATAGAACTTTAAAATGGAATAAAACAAAGATAGTTTTTTTAAATTGACATGAAATTAACTTTATTCGAAAGATAATTTTTTGGCATTATAATTTAAATATAATTTCTGACATATGACTGCCACGGCTGGCTCGGACGTAGTCTAGTCTGGAGGTCCAATTCTCGATGACTTTTTCCAACATTTATGGCCGTATATCGGCAATAACGCGGCGAATGTTGTCCTCCAAGTGGTCAATCGTTTCGGGCTTATCGGCGTAGACTAGCGACTTCACATATCCCCACAGAAAATAGTCTAGCGGCGTTAAATCGCACGATCTTGGAGGCCAATTAACGGGTCCGAAACGTGAAACTATGCGGTTACCAAACGCTTCCTTCAAAAAAGCAATTGTGGCACGAGCTGTGTGACATGTTGCGCCGTCTTGTTGAAACCACAGCTCCTGCACATCATGGTTGTTCAATTGATGAACGAAAAAGTCAGTAATCATGGCTCTATAGCGGTCACCATTGACTGTAACGGCCTGACCAGCATCGTCTTGACCAATGATTCCACCAGCCCATAAAGCACACCAAACAGTCAGTTTTTCTGGATGTAACGGTGTCTCAACATACACTTGAGGATTATCATCACCCCAAATACGGCAGTTTTGTTTATTGACGTATCCATTCAACCAAAAGTGAGCTTCATCGCTAAACAAAATTCGCTTATGAAAATCGGGATTAACGGCAATCTTGTTTTGGGCCCATTTTGAAAGCGTTGTTAAGGCGTCAGTCTAACCAAACTTAACATTAATTCCTTGACAGCTGATAAACAATGTTGCCAACTTAAAGTTCTATACCTCTATAAAAAAACACCCTGTATATGGCTATTCAAGTTTTTCTACAGCTTCAACAATTTTTTAATTACCGATGTCGTGTATTTGATTCATTTGATTAAAAATTTCGATGCAGACAGATAAAACGGTTCAATTACAATTTTTGCTAACTACCCTGCAGGCTTTTATCCGGAGCCACCCCCCGTGTTAGCGCCCTCGGAGGGGCGCCTCGCCCCGGCGACTTCACGCCCCGCGTGTCGCTCTCTCCTATTAGTTATCGCGATGGAATGTTGACACAATTTATAACTGAGCAAACTGGGCAGATACGCCGCGTTCAGGTTCGTGTCTGGCGGATTTATGTACTCGGCGCCGTGACTGGCTCTGTTTGTGAGGGATGGCGATGTCCCGGGAGGAAATGTAGTATTAATTACAGGTTTTAGGGAAAATTTCGACCTTGAAAGTATTTACGGTCAGATTTCGTGTAAGCAATGAGAGCACGTGAAAGTGCAAGCAAAAAAAAAAAAAAAAAAACAATCACGCTTTGTTAATATTGGAATGAGCAGTAAATAAGCACGCTACATTGTAAGAGTGAGAGACCCCCATGAATATATAACCAAAATATGACTGTTGCTGCTATATTTGACTTTTGTGTATAAGGATATCTCACAAAACCTACACAGTTGAATAAGAAGTTACTGTCAGAAAACAAGAGTTCAATAAAGATATATTTAAAAAATATTTTTATTTTAGTTTTTAAACAGTCTGAAATATACATTGCTCAAGCCTCTAAAAAAGACCAATAAATGATAAAATAAACAGTTAAAACCTCCCCGTTTTATCCATTCTGTTGCTTGTGCATGGCTGCCATTCTGTAAAGGATCGGTAATGGAGTAATGGACTTGGAATGATTGTGAAGTGATGTGCTCTGGAAGTACTTGTTAGATATTGTTACTCTAGTTTGCTGCAGAAGGAGTATCAGATATAACCACCAGAGGTTTGTAAGGAAAGGATTTTTTATAATGCTATTGGGCAGTGGCTATACGCAGAATTTTCCTTCTAATATAAAACTGCGGTGTAGAACTATTTGTCCTTAGAAAACCATGAACACTGGTTCAGCATGAGTATATGCTCAATAAAATAGGCTATAACCTGCTCTCAGGAGAGGCACTTGATGAAAATGATAAATGTTAGAAAAATATAGGAGTTATTTTTTTTAAAATATGCATTTCGTTAATAAATTGGCGACTCTGGAATTGAAAGCACTATATTTTATTTGGTCGCTGCTACAAGTCTGAGGTTCTTATTTAATATTAATAAGTTTAGCTTTACTTTGTGGCAAAATCTATCCTGCATTTTTTTCATTGGCAAAATCTAATCTTATTTTATTTATAAAACTGATCTAACTTTTAATTTTCTTTATGTCTTTTTAGCATTTTTAGCATTAGCATCATTACTTATGATTTTTTATACGTCGATTCAAATTTTATCTCACGTTTGTAGCTTTCTAAAAACTTATTAAATTAACTATCTTTAGATAGCTGTATTTATATAAAGGTTATTTATTTGATGAAGATTAAATTCAATAATTTTTAATAAGACTTAAAAGCTTTTGTGTTTAAATTATTAAAACTATTTTAACGGTAAGAAATAATTTGTTTTTTCTCTCAATAGTTTGATATCTCTAATGAATGTCGATTGCCAATCTTAGTTAGATGTTTGATATTTCGTTATATACTAGTAGTTAAAGCCAAGCTCTTTGTTGTGAGGACCATCCCCTTAACTTTGTGTATCCGCTTCGGCCAGCTTCGAGTAGGTTTGTCTTCGAGGTTGTCCCTCTTACGTTGCATTTGGCTTTTGCTGTGATCTCTGGACATGGCTAAGCCCGGAGTAGAGTACTTATCCAAGAGGAAGAAGATAAACTTGTACCCACAACAGCCTATTTAGTAAATGTGACTTTGCTGCTTAAGGCAATTTACTAATTCTAACACAAGGACGTTAAGTGTTTATTTACACACAAAACGAGGACAAGAATTATTTGGAAACAAAAAAACGCTTCTCGAAAATCTCAGCTCTTTTTAATTGAACTAAAAATAAAAAATCATTCAATCATTGAACAAAAATCTCTCCTGTGTTGTAAAATATTTTTAAAACTTATCTTTTCACACCGTTTTGTGTAAAGATCGACTATTTATAGACATATTAGACGTTTGTGTGTGAAATGGTAGATTTACTGTATATTGAATAGTTATGATTGTGCTTGAAGTACGAGGAAAAACAGAAAAAAATATGAAATGTGAAAATAGATAAGTAACATTAAACTTAACCTTAAGGTAAAAAAACGTAATTTAAATGTTAACAGTGGCTGTAGTCCAGTCCATATCATATCAATGATATGGAAATTAAAATGAAAAAAAAAAATTCTCCCCCTGACTTCAAGCTATATGGTGGATTTTTATGTATCACTTATAATTATTATTGATAAATACTTTTGAATTATTATTTGATAATTCGTAGCGAGTTAAAAAAATATTATTTAAACTAAATATACAGTATCAAAATAAATTCTAGAGAGTCTTTCTTTTATAAAGAGTTTGAAATAAAATTATTTAAATTGTAATCAGATGAGTGAACATGTATTGTCTACTTTTACTTTCCAATTCTATAGCACTGCTATATAGGATGTATAAAGTGCTACATGATATTTCTCATAAAATTATGTTTTAATAAAATATGAATATGATATAGATTCACGACCCGGTAGATATGTAAAATCTAGATATACATAATAAGGAAATTCCACGAATTCCGCTAACGCAATATATCCAGTATAAACAAAACACACACACCCTCCAGAAACTACTGAATTTATTAGATTCTGTAATTTTCAGTAATAGACAACTTCAATAACATAAAAGGTTCAATCGGAAATCTTATAACATAAAACTGCTCTTCTTCTAAACTTATGTTTAAAAATGTTTTTTTTTTATATTCTAGTACTGCGACCATTTGCAGGATTTTTTTGAGTTACAGTTTCAATATTTAGTTTTTAGACAGAAACACATTTTTAATGGTTATAAGTAAATAAGGTTTAACCTTGAATATAATTTTAAGTATCAATACTTTTGTAATCAATTTTCCAAGCAATAAATAAAATCCTAGAATTCTGGCAATCAGCTTTAATATGCGATTTTTTCTTCACTGAAACCTGAATAAATATCTTCATGTAAATACAACGTTTTTTTGAGAATTTATTAAATAAAAGCCGTCGTACATTTTGCGTCCGTTCCGCCATTTTCTAGATAATATTTACTTTTATTGCCTGGTATGAAAAATTATAACTTGTTTTCAAATATTTATTTTCTTGTAAGCTTAGCAATAGAAATATAAATTGTTTGTTTTATGAACAATATATAAGGAACTCAATTGGTGTGAAAGGTTCATATATACGTACGTAATATTGAATATTTATTAAATAAAAGTAGAGTTATTTTACATATAAAACTAATTGATTAATGTTACTCTTTTTTTAAGATGTTTTAATATATTGTTTGATTGAAAATCGTAATATTTAATCAAATACATAATTTTTGTATGTATGTTAATTTTATTGGTGATAGTTTGATAATGCTTACGTGTCTGCGAAACCGGTCACAAATTAAAATTAATACGTGGAAAAAATACTCAAGTATTTTATTTAAAATAATAAAATGGAATACCACCAAGTACTCTCTGTCAAAAATATTGATTATATAAAACATAAGGTTGTGTTACACACTCTGAAATTATTTATTTAGTAAGATCAGAGTAGATGCCTTTATGCATGTCTTTCTTATAAAAAAATACATTTCAATAAGTATATAATCCGCATAGTCCAACCTTAAAATATAATCAAGTGTTTATAAAATTAATAAATTCAAAAGACGTAACGCTGCGATTTTAGTAAATAGATGTACTAAGCGACGTATAAAAATTTATATTCCAAAATATGAATAGAAACTTTGTCTCAGAAGAAACAAAGATTCAAACAAAGAGACTAAATAAATTTATAAAATATGGTAGCAAAACGTTGGGCAGAGTTCAAATGTCAATTATTTTAAAGATACTCAGGTCGAGCTTCGCCAGTCGGCATCCCAACTATACTAAGATGTCTGCAGATGGGTTATATATTATTTAGACATGTTCGGCTATTCAATGGGCTAACAATGTAAAATACATTTCTCCGCTTTATCCTATGAAAATACAACGGAAGCAATCCTTCCAAAACATAAATATTTTGCTACTGCAAAAGCTAACATATCATTTTTAAATATTGACTTCCAAATCTATTATCTTCGGTGTATGTTTGTATTTTAGAATATATCGCATAAGGGAAATGGTATATTTGAATAAGAACTTTGTTTTGTGAGCATTCATATTTAATATTGAGAGCAGGTAGAAATACACAATTAGTGGGAGAAGGCTGCGTTTCGAGTCGAGACTCTAGTTAGTTTATATTTGCATTTAAGAATATATTGCATCAGAAAAATTGTATATTTTAGCCCAATCATATTTCATATTTAATGCAGGCAGATATTTAACAGCATTATCGATTAGTACCAATGAGTGAAAGAGGCTACATTATTTACATAGAAATCACAATTTTGCAGATAATTGATATTCATTGTGTTTTTTATTCTTTTTTTACTTATATTTTTCCTTGGATAAACAGCCGCAGGAGAATATATTAAGTATTTCTGAATAAAATTGCCTAAATAGAATACCTTGAAAATCTATGATATTCCGGGTTGACAAGCATTTAATCCAAATTTTTTAATGACACCTATAAAAAAATACGCTTAACTAAAATTCGACCGGTTCCAATAATCACCGGTTAATAGTTAGCAAGAGATCAGTGGGTCTCGCAAAGCCTGCGCTGTGATCTGTCGTTAACCCTTTCCCGCAGCGGAGAGAACCTCAGCAAGGGAATCCTCACCAATCAATGCGAGGAGACCTAATCAAATCAACCGAGGCTGACCAGCTAATGAACATAACGTCTGCACGTGAATAAAAAGGTGAGATAAAAGTTCAGGTGGAACCGGATGGGCTGGGGCGGATGTCGGAAGAAGAAACTCCGACGCACCGCGTACCCTTTAGTTTATATCGCGTATGTACTGTGGACGGGAGCCTGTATTTAGCCATTTATATAAATAACTTATAATTTGTTATGGACAAAAAAGGAACTAAACAATTTGATGTGAAATTTAAATAAAATTACCGAATATTTTTTTACAGACGTGTTAAAATACTTTGGAAATATCAAGAATTTTTCGCGGGCATTTATGCCTTTCAAATGTTTTTTCAGCCTTGATATAATGGAACGGATAACTTTTGATAAATCTTAGACCACCCAGTGTGCTTGTGAATAATAAAAATTATAAGAAACCACCCATGGCGATGCGATTATATTTATTGGCTTTTAATAAGCATTTATGAACTTTTAATTTTAATATGAAAATATTGCACTACTTAATTTCAAACATAAAATTTAACTCTTCATAGCTGGCTAAACGTTTCACTCTGACTATACGCGCTACAAAATTTTAATAAGAAATTAAAATTAATCCTTCTGCATTAAAATTTCCAGTCGCAGAGCTTACAAGCGGTCCACAGAAAATATGCGCCAAAAAACCGAGCCGGCATTTCGAAGTAACATTTTGCACTATCGCTCGCGTACGAAAGTCAATATTTACACGAAAAATACTTTTTTCGATCAAAATGTAAAAGCAAGCGTCCGCGAAACGGCTGGGTCCTTCAGCCCCGCCGTGGGAGGGGCGCCGCGTTTTTTGTTTAATCATCTAATGGGCCGCGATGAGCCGCGGTTATGCATTTTGACATATTTTAAAATTTATCGCCGGACGCAAACATCATTCGCGGTGAATTTTCCTGACGTCCCGATGACGGAGAACGCGCCCGCCGCCGGAAAACATTCCAACACTCACCAGACGGGATTATTGGCGACGAAATATACGATAGCCTGCCAAATTTTTTATAACATTTATATTTCGTATGTGGCGTTTAAAGCACAAAACGAACGAAACGAAAACGAATGATTTCAACCGAAGTTTTAAGTGGTATATCTAGAATTAATTGTTGCTTCTGATCCGCGTAAATATAGTATGACAACCTGCCAATTTCATTTGTGTTTTAAATAGTATTCAGTTATGTATATATTTATTTATAATATAGTCTTGTTTCCAATCTGCTTGAAAAATATTTTTAATAATGTTTATATTTTAAATATTGTTGCTTCTGATCCACGTGAAAATATTCGTATGTCTATTTTTTGGATTGAACGTCAATCAAGTGGCGTATTTATTATCCATTACGGGTTTATTATATTATTACTAATATGATTAGGCACATTGAGTAAGCTTGGGGATGTGGGTTCAAATCCCACACAAATCACGATGATATTTTTCTGAAAATATTCGATAATCTGTCAATTTGTTTTCTTCTTTTCCAGTGATATGGACATAACGAATGATTTCAACCGAAGTTTTTAGCTGTATATCTAGAATTAGTTTTTGCTTCTGATCCGCGCAAATATATTATAACAACCTGCCAATTTCATTTGTATAGTATTCAGTTATGCACATATATATTTATAATAAAGTCTTGTTTCCAATTTGCTTGAAAAATATACTGGGAAATAATTTTAATAATGTTTATATTTTAAATATTGTTGCTTCTGATACACGTGAAAATATTCGATAATCTGCCAATTTGTTTAATTTTTTACTAGTGATATGGACAGAACGAATGATTTCAACTGAAGTATGCATGAAACGTATGATTTCATTATGAGTATAAGAGTTATAACTAGAATAAATTGTTGCTTCTGGTTTGCGTGAAAAATATACGATTACCTGGCAATTTTTAAACCGTATATTTCGAGTTTGAAATTTTAAGTGATCCAGCAAAAAATATTTTTTATTGGAGATTTAATTAATGTTTAGTTGCGTGTAATTGTGGTATGTGAACATCTGAAAAATTTAATAATATTTAATTAGAAATTTCACACTTATATGTTTACCGGTCGGGAGATATAGTATTTTCTATTTGAATAGAAAAAATATGGGTGGTTTTTTATTTATATAATATATTTATTTAGAAAAAAAACCAGATACGAAACTTTCCATTGGCGATAGTGAATACTAACCAAATATTGGTAGACGTACATGTTCTGTAATGAGAGCATTATGTTTGCTCGTACTCTCTGCGGACGAGGTATCAAATTTATTTGAAATGTTTACCAATGAAAAGCACAGCGTCAATAAAACGAAGACAGCTCACGAAAAACCATCTAAGTATTTTTTTAAAAGAATTACACTGGAAAAAATATGATAATTCTTCTTCTGGTGCCTCTCCTTATAGGAAGTTGGTAACCATTTCACCAAATATATTTCTACCCAGGGCTAGTCTAAATAAAAAAATTATTAAAACTTTAAAATTTTGACTTTGAAATCGTAAAACTAATGACGTATTTTCTTTTAATATATGTTTCTTAAGATGGTGTCAAAATAATCCACAAGCGATTAGTGTGATATGTAATACTTTGATGTTTTAACAAAAAAATATCGTCAGTAAATGATTATAGTTGGTTAAGGTTTGAATTGTTGTTTAACGTCAAAATTTTTCGCTGTATTAACATTTCAGCACGCCATTGACTATACGTCTTAATTCATGGGTTTCTAGAAGCACATTTTTCTTTTTCTTACAGTTTTGCAGTAACTCTGAAAGATTACTTATTCTCACACATAAGATATGATAATAAATCGTAATTCTACAAAAAAACATTTTATCGAAAATTGTGCCATAGATCGTTATTAGATGGACGTCGGAAATCGATCCCATCCTGGAAATTTATCCAGTTTATCCTCTTCATAAGTGATTCACCTATAGTTCTGATGTATTTAAAGCTGCTTTGATTCTAATAAACCAACTCACATAAGAAGCATTAGAAACCTGATACCATATTAAATTTTTTATAAAATAATAAACAATCAAATTTTTTGTACATTAAATATCAAATGATATATTAAATCATTTGGAATGGTTTTTTACTAAATCCAGTCAATACAAATTGAATTTATCCGTTTAATGAATTAATGCAGAGGTTCTCAAAGTAGTCAATATCGATTCCCAGGGGTCGATTTCATCCTGCAAGGGGTCGATGACAGCGAAAAATAAAATTGGGGGTCCATGAACTGTAAATGGGGGTCTACGAGAGTGGATCCCAATTAAGCAGGTCATCACCAAAATTTAGACATTTCCTAAATGTCATAATGCACTTTGTGACGAATCAAAGCCCTGAAGCGTAGAAGTATTTTTTATGTTTTTAATTAAGTTATTTTTTATATTTAAGATATTAAAATGGGATTCCACCTAGTATTATCTATCAAAAATATTGTTTTCTAAATTTACTATATTTGCATTTTGTGTGTTTTTAATTAATAAAGGTATAATTCACTTTTTCATTTTTAAACCCACTGTACAGTAAGCCCTATGAAAGTGAGTTGTTCTATATAAGGTGTCAAAAATATGTTTGAAGTTGATGAATTTGTAAAAATTCAATATCAGCAAGGCAGGGGGTCTACGAAAAACAGGAAAACTCGACAAGGGGCCGACGGGACAAAATAGTTTGGGAAACTATGAATTAATGCCAGTTCTTGGGGCCTTCCGCCACACTGTGCGCCGGTTCAAACGTCGAGGAAGAACCTTCGGGTATAGTCTATATATGTATAGGGGCGGCGCGCGAGACGTTCACCGGTCCATGGCATTGATTTGCTGGGAAACCTTGGGACCTTGAACCAAAGAGACTCTAAGCTAAGTGTGGTGTACGAGAGTTTTAAGATACTGCGGAATAAATAAGTCAAGGACGGAGGGGCGGAGTCTAAGGGTTACTATAAAAATCAAATTATTCCGGATATCTTGTTGAAACTTTGCATTTGATTTGATGACAATTAAAGCATCAATATTTTTGACAGAGAGTATTTGGTGGAGTTCCATTTATATTATATTTTGAATAAAATACATTCCCGTTAAAACCTTTCACGTTGGCGTTATCAATCTGAGTTTGATAGTTCGATAAACTTTCGTATATTCGAGATTAAAAAATGCCCTTACATGTACATATTTCAAACAGAAACGTGCAAGATAAAGTTTTGAATAAAAATATTATTTATATTAACCGAACATAAATAACATCACAACCATCATTATGGTGAATAAAATAAGACAATTCAAATTGAAACGATTTTTTATGTTTTCCTTATCCCCTATTTTCAAATATTATTTTTACTTTTTACACAGATGTATTTCAAACCCGCCATGTGAATTACAACACGGAGCTTGAAATTCTTTTGAAAGTTAGAGTTCACTTTTTGCTCCTGCGGGTTATTTCTGTGAGACGAATATGTCAAATTTTATAGATGCTAAAAAATTAAATGAAAAATATCACGTGAAACATCACAGGAAAAAAAAACGTGAGTATGGCGTGTTTGCATTTACGGGCGGACTGCCTTCAGGTTAAAATAAACACGTCCTTTTATGACGTGAATTTATTTTTAAATGAAAAATATATCCGGGTAGGTATTACACAAATCTCTGGTATTTGAGGACCCGCCACCGAGAAGGATTAATTACATTTTCATTTTAACTTCTGCAATTTATTACTGCTTTGGATTCACCTACGATCATAAGTTTTGGGCAGAAGATAAAAAAGCCATCACTATCAGTTTTTAATATTTACATAACAAAAAATCACATTTAAAATAAAAAATATAAATATATGAAGATAAATCGAATTAATTTTATTTTTGTAAGAGAATTACAGATCACCCGCGTAGGTTTTTCGAAAAAGCCTCACCAACCGTTATACTTAAACAATAAGCAAGATAAAAAAACACCACTATCAGTTTTTAATACTTACATGACAAAAATCACATTTGAAATTAATATATATATATATATATAAATATATGAAGATAAATCGAATTAATTTTATTTTTGTTAGAGAATTACGGATCACCCGCGTAGGTTTTTCGAAAAAGCCTCGCCAACCGCCATACTTAAACAATAAACAAGATAAAAATAACACCACTATCAGTTTTTATTATTTACATGACAAAAAATCACATTTGAAATTAATATATATATATATATATATATATATATATATATATATATATATATATATATATATATATATATATGAAGATAAATCGAATTAATTTTATTTTTGTAAGAGAATTACGGATTACCCGCGTAGGTTTTTCGAAAAAGCCTCGCCAACCGCCATACTTCTGAAAATCTAATATGCAACGTCTCAGACAGCAACAAGCGGCAGGGGAAGCTCTTTGACTCGAGCTTTATATGTTTTCGCCGGCGGACCCGGATATCGTTAATGGATTTCTCCTGGAGGATGTCATGTAGGGAAATCAAAGCGCCTCACGGAAGGCCCGGCCGGGGTCGTCTCACGCTCTGGAGAAATTTCAAGAGTCACCTTGGCAATTGTACATGTTTTAAACTTCTTTGATCTGGCATGTTGGGAAAACAGAATCTGTTCTGTCGATCGTACATGTTTCTAAATATTATTGCAGATTGCACGAATACCGTCTTTGTTCACTGTATAAGGGGAAAAATAATTTTAGAACGTTACAATGTTCAATTATTTTCATTATTGTTTGAACAGTGTCTTGTGTTTCTTATAGTGAAATATGTTCACCTTCAATTTAAAATGTTTTATTAAAAATAATAACAAGGTTATTTCTCATTACTGTTTTTGATATTTATTTTGTTGATAATACAATATCAATCCGAATCGAATTGTCGTCGATTCACTTTTTTAAATATTATTTTCGGTTTAGGTAATTTTATATTTTAATTTATAAATTATTCACGCGACAGTTTTAAATACGGTTCACGGATTCAGCGAAATGAACTATTTCGTTGTTTTTTTGATTTTTGACTATTTGATTTATGATGCTCTTTAGATACATTGTACTTCTTTTGGAGGTATTTATTATAGTTGGCGTCTTGGAGTTTGCACATAACGTGAGAAGCTTGAGATAGCGTTATGGGATCCGCCTGTAACCTCCCGGAAGAAATGCACCACCCCTACCTTGCGGGGATACTGGGGGTGAG
Source organism: Atopsyche davidsoni (assembly GCA_022113835.1). Lineage (NCBI taxonomy): Eukaryota > Metazoa > Arthropoda > Insecta > Trichoptera > Hydrobiosidae > Atopsyche > Atopsyche davidsoni. Next base: position 2,887,739 of record JAILWY010000010.1, read on the forward strand.
ACGAACACTCTAGCGCGAGCCTCGGGAGATTCGTCTCTTCAATCATTCACGACCGAAGCATCTCTCGGAGCTTTCTTCGAATCAATTCAATCAATACGCTCTTCTGATACATCCGCCTTGATAATTGCCTGGATATGTGCGGGAGCTTGGAGCCGCTAATGTCATTTATAATTTAACAAGGAATATCGAATGTCTTCGAGACACATTGTTAAAAAAATACAAACGAAGTGTTTATTAAAAAAAAAAGAAATTGATTTGATATACAAGCGTATATTTAAAAACACCACCAATATTATTTATAATTAGATTGAAATATGAAATATTTATCAGCAGGTATTATTAAAAAAAGTGCTTATTTTCAAACATGCTTTGATTTAGCATTTGCATACTGTTATTCGTACAATGATCGTGTGCATGTGACGCGCTGTTAATATTACTCAAAATTTAAGAACAGGAAGTACGATTTTGCCGATACAGGTTTTATTTTATTTTATTTTTTTAATAGGTATCTTGCTTGCTATGCACAAGGTTTGTCATCACAATTTGGGGAAACTTTCCAAACTAGTCAATCGAAATTGTGCTATATATGGGAGTGACTGAAGCTACACCCCCTGGTTTATCTTCTTTATGGTTCCGATGACACGCTTCAAGAAGCCATCCAGTGACATCATCATCTGTGGGTGTCTCGCCACTGACTTCAGGTCATCCAGGCACAGGCATTGGCTCTCCAGTTGGTGTCTCTGAAGGCCAAAGATGGGGCATGAACCCACAAAGTTATACAGGTTTTATTGATTGATAATGATTAAGTACATTTTTTTTCAAATATTGAAAATTGAATCTCAGAAACTTTTTCTTTTGAGTTTCTTTAATAAATTTTCAATATTTAAAAAAAATGTACTTGATCTTTATCAAGAAACTAGAAATGTAGCCCGTCATAAAATGACGTATTCGATGAACGATGCAATAATGTTTGAACAAATGTTTGGCTGACAATTAGATGAATATTTGATTTCATTTTGTACACATATATTTTGAATAACCGGATATTAATTTCGAAAGCAAAGCCATTCTAGGAAATATCACATTTCGTGTCACAAACAACGAATCACTTTCACTGCACTGTTCTTTATTAGATGCAGTCTTTATCACGTTCAATTGTGCTATTCTTTTTTAATTACGTTTGCTGTGCGTGGACGGTGTTATTTTTTTAGGAGGCATTTTGAATTATTAATGATGTGATTAATAATTTCTAACGCAATTTCGATAAAGAAAATAAAATTGGTACTTGTGTCAAGCTGACATAAACTGGAAATTTCTTAGAAGCATCATATTTTGTTTTTTTGTAAAAATTCTCAATTTGAAGTTCTCGCTGTGAACAACAGAATCATATGATTCGTACATAAAGCATATTTGATAGTTTTATGTAATTAGTTTATGAATGAAAATATTATCCTATTGTCTTGAAATTCGGCACATAACTGCGGAAAAACTTATTGAACTTACGTGCAAAAAATCAGCGTTGTATCTTTTAAGATATTCTATAGAGAACAAAAAAATGAAACATACACACACACACACACACACACAATGGCTATTATTATAGTAGATTACACTTACCTTACTCAGTCAAAATACAATGTTTTTGTCAAATACTAAATATATCAAAGTTTCAAGTTCCGCTTCACGTTTTTTTTTTTGCACGAGAGCTGGTTGGATGCTACACCTTCGAGTCGAAAATAAAGCTACATTCACTTCGAAAATCCTTCATCCGATAGCGGCGATAATGCATCACCCTGACGCTAAGAGCCGCCCGCCGCTGCAGCGAGCTGCTCGGCTGCTGCGGGGTGTGACTGGGGGATGATTGATCGAGGAGCGATTACATTTAAGGGCGCACGTTAGAAGGCGCCGGGCGCAGCGGCCCGCAGTTCCATCCCCCGAGCGTTACTTTCAACTGTTAAAATTTTAGCCTAGGTGGCATAGCACTTTTAGCGGTAATGTCTACTTTAACTTGCAAAAAAGCACTCGGATCGCGACCGGGTGATGCCAGGACTATCATTTCACTCTGAAATATCTACGAACCATTGAATTTTAAACTCCGATTTAATACCAGTTCTGTGTTTGTATACGAGGGCGGTCCGATGAGTGGCGATTTACTTCTCAAAATTGTCTCCTTTTAGCTCGATACACTTGACCCAGCGATGCTCCAACTTGTTTAACCCATCTGAAAAATATGTTTTCTCGAGGTCTGCAAAGTAGACCTCCGTGGCGGCGATGACCTCCTCATTCGACTTAAATTTCTGCCCGGCGAAATTTAAAACAATCGCATGGGGCCAAATCTGGAGAATACGGAGCAGTTTGTAGTGCAATTCGACCAATTTGGGAGGTGTGAGCTGGTGCGTTGTCATGGTGGAAGAGCACTTTTTTCTTCGCCAAACGGGGCCGTTTTTTCTGCAATTCGGCCCAATAATTTGGCATAGTAGAGCCCTGTGACCGTTTTGCCCTTCTCCAGGTAGTCAATGTAGATCACACCTTGTGAAGCCCTGAAAACGGTGGCCATCATCTTATAGTACAGTATATATAATAATCAATTTAGTTAATACTAGAGATATACTTTAAACTACTTGCTTACCTGTACATCACCTTTCTACGTTTTACCCTGTGAGTGTTACGTATGGTTTTAGACTCCGTGATTACGTTATTTACCTTGAATTATCCCTACCTGTGGATTTATCATTAAATAAATAAAATAGGAGAACGAAATAACTATTTATATTCATTTAGTCTCCTTATCGACTTGATAGTATTTTTAAAAATAATTTCCTCAGAAGCCGAATGTCGCGCATGGCACACTGTTAGAGTGCAGTTTTCTTCGTTAAAAAGTTAAGAGTCTTGTCAACATTTTATGAATGCGGTAAGTTTATGAGCATCCAGCGTATACGTTGATAGTTCTTATGTTTATTCTAACATGAAGCTCTAATCTAAACAATAGCAGCCAAAATCATTATAAAAAATATTTGCAAGAATTACATAATTTATTTCTTTCATTTCACTCACTTCACCAATGAATTCATAACTTTTCATGTAAACATATTTGAGATAAGTTTGTATGAAGATTAAAGTGATGAAAGATGGTGACTGATTTTTAATTATTAATTGTTATATATGTAAATGTCATAAACGTGGTTGGTAGCTATACTTATCGCTAAGTATCGACTTCTTCATTCTGGCTCGTCACGTTTGACAAACATTTCTGGAGGACAATAAGAACACGGCTCGGAATCACTTTATCGATATTGCCGGACCGGTGGCCGTGTAGAGTGGAGGGTAAGCTAGTGTTTTGCCGGGCTGTAAACTAAGGCCGTACTTTTTACAGCTACCCCCGAGTGGCCGGCGGTTGCAGCTGACACGCGTTATAAAGCTGAACTGAATTACCGCCGATTCGTTGCCGTCCCCACTTTGGCACAGCTTCAGCCGGCGGTCCACCTGATTAAGATGTTTTCAGAGCACACGTCGCTAATGGCAGCCGCGGCTCTCAGACGGTTCCATTACTGAATTGACACGGGAGAGATAAAATGTGCGATCGGCACACGCTACGTATTAAGAAATATCCCCTCCCCTTTTATGGATCTCTGAAAGAACACGGTGTATTCGGTAGAGCCCATTGTATCTAATGTTTAAAATATTTCTCTGTATATATTATTTTTAGTAATATTTTTTTTCAGAATAATCGCAAATCCTTTTCTCAGTGTTAAGTTCGCGTGGCGTTGAGTCAAGGTTTTTAAATTAATTTACGAGATATTAAATTCTTCCATGCAGGTGTAGTATAAATGTCGGAATTAAAGCAAACATCATAAATGTGGAAAAATTGGTCTCTCTCTGCTACCCGCACAGAACAAAGTCTATGGAATTTACTTACTTCTTACTTTTTATAGCGGTAAAGTTCCTTTATGCTCTTTATTTACCTTGCCCCAGCGGTCGCTCCGAGATGTATTCTCTAGAATTGAATTCTAAAGTACTGTAGTATTTAATATTAAACACAGTTGTGTGTTTTCAACTTACACGTACTTGGCAGAGAGTTGTAATATTTTTTCAAATTAAAAAAAATCTTACAAAGAATTTGTTGCAGTCTTAAAGATAAAAGTATCATCTTACAGCAAATTTGCACATTGCCAATAACGTACCTTTAATTTGGGCGTTTTGCTTAAATAAATATCGCATTCGGTTGCCAGTTGTTTTGCAGCGTGTACAGCCAGCATTTGGGACACGGCTTATGATAAAAATATAAACGAAAAATGCAAATTATAAAAAAAAGATGCCAGCATTATAAAAAAGGAAATTTTAATGGGTATATCGAATATCTCCTCGATCGATATCGTTGCTTCTAATGTAGGTACGTTCTCTTGGGTTCCATTCGTCAGAATTTATTGGATTCGACAGACCGCAGGTAAATTGGGTCGAATTATGTGCGTCAGGGGTGGGACTGGCTTCGGGCTCTGCAGAAATGTAAAGTGATTTCCGATACAAGCAGCCCCTCCATACAATATCGACTACTCGTACTCCATTAGGGTCTCCAACGTGCGGTGCAGATATTGGCGCCGTACGTGAGCGATTGTGCAGGGTAGCGGGTATTTTAATTGGCTGATTAATTGATCGAATGATAGGAATTGTGCCCCGCCATCTTGGAACATTAAGGATACCTAGCCATTCCAAAACCTCGATCATTAAAACATACTTACACTTGAGTTAATTGCTTATATTTCTGATGATGTAGATTAGTTTTGCTGGGTTCTTGGTTCTGAAGTTTCCGACGTTTCGGTCCCGATACTGAGGCCATCTGCATCAGCTTTTCGCCGAAGCTTCTAGTAATAAAAGCTGCCACAACTGTTTAGTTTACAACTTGAAGCTGATTGCACTGAATTTAAAAATAATTGAGATATTTACACTCTTTACAGGTTAAATATTGTAAATAATAAAAAGCTAGTTTTTCTTTTAATTAGTTGAGTTAAATACTTTTTTAGATTTTCATTTCATGTATATTATTGAATTCATATTTTCTATTAAAAATTTAAATTATCAACATAATACAATCTGTATATAACTCACTTGCTAGTGAGAAGTTAGATATTTGATCAAGAGGAAGAAAAAAATGGGCTAAATGCTGATTGCATTAAAATTGCAAACACGAAGAAATTACACACTATCTTGTATATTGAATTAGAAAAATAATTATTATCATTAAAAAATAACAGATGCCGATGATGTCGATAGTTCAAAAACTAAAAAATTAAAGCACATAGGTAAAATAGACTTTTCAGAGGTCAGAGGTGACTTGTATTTTTAAACACAATGAGTCAGTTTCTAAAAAAATATCTCACTAATTGCTCCCTAAATACTTTTCTTTTTTATACTCAAAACCAAAGTCTAGACTTAGGTATTTTTTGAGCTAAGTTTTTGCACGGAGACCAGCCCATAATCGCCACTGGGTCTGGTGGAAGACTGCTACAAACTTTCCATGCAAAGGATACAATTATATTTATTGTGTAAAACCATATAGATGTAAAATTAAAATGAATTTCATCTAAAATATTTGATCCAATAAAGTTTAATAAATACTTAAGTAAATTTACTTTGATATTCTACATAAAAATATGTAAGCATTTATTGAGGATTATTTTTAATGTATTGTATAATGGATATATTATTGGTAAGTATTTTTTTGACGTTTCAAGACGTTGGTTGAAGCTATAATATCTACGCAATATAAACGATAGAACTTTGGATTTCAGAGATAACCATAACTAAACCTTTACGTCGTCCCGGTGTGATGTCTAGTTAATATAAACGATGTATTCCTCAGATTTAAAAAAAATAGTTAAAAAAATCGATATTATACAAACAAAAAAAATTCAAAATGTCCATTTTAAAGACAAACTTTTTTATATTAATATTGTTGATAATTCATGATTTTAAATGCTTTACGTGAGTTTTATTTGATTATTCGCATCTTATTCATCATGAATATGGATCTTCACCAAATTAATGTCTAGTCCCTAAACAAAACAAAAAATGATTTATTCAGTTGATAATTGAGTAGTCAATGTCATTATATTTAATAAACGCTAAAATCAACTTGCATTATCTCATTAATAATTAAACATGTTGTTGTCTAACAACAGAGCTGTTAACATTTAAAACTTACTTAATATCGAAAAGTCCAAAGAACGGAAGTGAAACTTTCGTACTGGAATGTTTTATCTTAAATTTATCCATTTCTTGCGTTTGTTTCAGTACTGTAATGGTAAGCGGCGTCGGGAGGGCAGTGTTTGGGGGTTGGTATGGATGGCAACAAACATCCCTTCGCCACCAAGACAGTCAATAGATAAACGAATCATGTGCCTTTGAGGGCGTCGCCGTCGGCAGGACAACCTGAAAAGTTGGGAAATTCGGCCTTTGTGGGGGTGAGCTCGCTGCACTGCCATCTGCCAGAAGCGGTTTCTAACTTTAAATATAAAATTTATTAATCCCTGCTATCCGAGTAGGCATCCCTTTGAGCTAATTACCATGGAAAACAACAAATTGCATGGAATTCATATTACAAAAGTGCTAGTGGCACTTTTGTTGTATCGCGATAAATTTAACCATAGCATTATTTTCATTTAAATATTTACTTTGTTTGTTGAATGACATTCCGGACATTGTTTCCGGTTGGTGATTATATTGAATTTTATGCTTCAACTCGTCCGGGCAGAAACAATTATGCAATATGTCCTTAATATTTTTGAGTAAAATACTTGAGGGATTTTCCACATGATCGTTTTTATTTGTGACCGGTTTCGCCAACCGTTCACGTTGGCATTATTTTACATAATAATAATTTACGAACATGTGGAAAATCACTCAAGTATTTTACTCAAAAATATTAAAATGGAATTCCACCAAGTACTCTCTGTCAAAAATATTGAATTCAATATGTCCTTCACGATTTGATTGTTTTTAGAACTAAATATTTTAGTAAATTTAATAAAAAACGCAACACGTAATTATATTTGCATAAATAGAGCATTTACATAATATCTTAGTCTAGCGAATTAATTACCCCCTTTTCGATATAAAACAAAAAGGGTAGCTTTTGAACGTGGCTTAGGAGGCAGTTTTGTGATGTATTGCGTAACTAAGGGTCGTTTTAAAGAAATAAAGCTAACAAAGATAAAAAATAAATATATTATAGTCAAAACTCATCCTATTCTTTTAAATATTTTAAGGTATTGTTAATGAGATTAAAACATCGAAAATGAAAGTTTTTGAACAATGTTTTCTCAGTGGCGTTCACAAATTTAACAGTATTTAATTTAATAAAATAAAGCTATGAAAGATTACTTATACAATAGGGTTATTAATAACCAAAGCAATTATTTTTTATCAATTTTATCTTAATAACTTCCAAATAAAGTTGGTAGTATTAAATATTTAGTATTTGTAACAATATACGCTTACATTTTTTTTGCTCCTGATGAAGTACCCAAACATTTTTAGTTAAAATGGTGAGAATTTTGGTTACCGGTGTGTTCAGTAATCGAATTGTTCATAAGACAGTTGAATCTTTGGACACAGAAATAATAATAATGATTGTAGGTGTACTTAGCTATTAATTTGAAATTTTATTTTGACTTTTTGAAACAGTGTAAATCTAGGAGCGTTGACTCCAAAATCTAATTCGGGAATAATTATGGTTGTCGGAATTTTTATATGGGTTTATTTAGTGTTGACGGTGCCGAAGCCCTGCGTGGGTTTGACTGCCACTCGACTTGAGTGATCCTTCGGCCGTTCACTCTAAGAGTTCTCAATAGTCCGACGTCAATCTGTTGAACCACTGACGGTATTGCATGAGCCTTTTTTCAATGATACACTTGTGATTAAAATACTTCAAAACAAACTTTCATCGGAATTGATACATCTAAGCTGAAATTTACTTATAATAACTTGTGATAATAACAAAGAATCGCGTTATTTAAGCTTTAAGTGAAGGAGCAAAAAATAATCATTAATAACCCAATAGAAGTTTTTGTGAAAAAAAAACATTGAATGTGTTATAATGAAAGTAAATTATATTTTGAACAATATACTAAAAACATGTTTGTGCTAATCATTTAATGATTATTTATATTTTGAAGAATTAAAAACCGCGTTTGCACCTTGGCTACTTATATGAGTCAATTTTATTGCTTGCTTTTAAACACATTTTTATAAAATATTTATTCTAGATATATTTCAGTGCTGAAACGTGAGGAACCCCAGTTTCATAAAATATAATAAAATAAATACGTAAATGGAAAAACCGACTTTATAGCGTCGGCGTACAAAATACTCAACAGCCGTAGGAAAAAGGCACAAAAAATGATATTCGAACACAGCGCAGTAAATAATCTCCCCAATCAGACATCGCGGAGGGCGATCGATTAAGGCTGATAATATAGAAAATCTTCCGGTTTCTTTTGGCTTTCTATATTGCCGGGCTGTAAGTGGACTGATGCCGCTGACAAAGGATTTCATTACCTTTTCGGCCGGCTTTCTATGAAGCGGAAGTTTTACATCAGGCGGGGGGCGCTTCCCTAACTCGGGGCTCTCGATACCGCGTCGGAAGTGATGAGAACTTTCGCTATTAATGATGCTCCCACCACTTGCGCAGCCTCTCCTCTGCGGAGGTAATCACTGCGCGATCTTATCGCCGGTGAGATTCATGGCCTGTTGTTTTATGACTCGCTTCTGGAGGACGGGTCAGCGGCTCCGTCCACGAGGAACGGGTTACTGTAAATCAACCGGGATAAAGGGGCGTGCACTGCTATATTGCTTATTGTACAAAATTCTTACTGCCCTTGTTTTTTATCCGACCACCAAAATTTTTTAATGTACATGTACTCGCAGAGATAAGAATCTATCGTATGACGATGAGTCCCGTTGTAGCGTTTATTTCGTTCCTTTGCAGATTTCCACGACCGCTCGATTCGTTGGGTTAGGTAAGGTTTTAAAAAATAAAAAAGTACAAGTTTTTTGGTGGTCGGATAAAAAAACAAGTATCAAAAAAATATTCTAAATTGTATTATAATATAAGTAAGTTTGCTAAGATGTTTTTGGATGGAGTTATGCTGCATTTTTTTTCTCGTGGTGTGGTCCTCGGGACCGCAATACAGCGAGTGAATTTCTAAATACTCTTCTAAATATCTTAAGTTCCCGTAAATGATTTTATTTTGTTATATAAATATATTTAAGCATGATAAGAACCCGAGAATCCACTACAATATTTACCCATTTAGAAAACCATGAACACTGCCTCAATGAAATGATGCACTTGATGAAGATTAAGCATGGTAAAGTCTCTTTGAATTTGTTTCGTACGTTTTATTTTAAATAAATATTTTTTTTTCAATTGAAGTTTTGATTTCATTTTATTTTTTCATGATATAAATAATCTGATATTTAAAGTTACTTAGGGCTTTGGTATTAATCATATTAATATAAATAGTCTTCGTTTCAAGTTGAAAGCTCGTTTAAGCCCCGGGGTTTGTATTATAACGCTTTTTCGGAAAATAAACAATTGACAATTGTAAAAGTTCAGATTATTCTTCCCAAAATAAATATTTTGTAAGCGTTACCCAATGAATACACTTTATCCGGTCAATACAGTTTCTTCTTGGCAAACATTCATAAAAGATCTGCCGTGACGTTATATCTTATTTAAATAGATCCGAACCTTGAATAAATCCCATTGTCAAGGAATACGCATAATTTATCGGTATTTTCTAATGTTTTATATGCCATAAAATGTATTAAATCGAAATAACAAATATTTTATTTGAATATTTTTTTCTTCGCGGTAGATATAAATCTTCGAACCGTGGAATTATTTTACATATACATTTAACACATTATATTACAAGTACATTTAACGTAGAATATAAACACTGACGGTGTTTTACATAATACTGATTATTTCATCTCAAATGTGTAATTATTAATTAAGAAATTCAATATTTTTGACAAAGAGTACTTGGTGGAATTCCATTTTAATATTTTTGAATAAAATACTTATACTAAGTATTTTATTCAAAAATATTTATTATTAATTATTAATTTATTATATTTATTGATTATTTTTGATATTAACTGTTAATTTATGGCTTAAACTTTAAAAAAGATTACATTGATAATTCCTTAAATTTAAGGGTTCAAAAATTATTTACATTTACACTATTAAGAAGGTGGATTTGAATTTTTATAGATAAACGACAATAAATAAAATAAAAATTAAACGTGCGATCATAAATTCAATTGGTTTATCCCGGATTTCAAGCCACACATACTTTCAGCATTTATATCCGGTTTTAAATTTATTATACTTTTTGTTGTATCATCATAGAATAAATAACTTTCAAAAATAATAGAATCCGTTTTTCAACAAGTAAAATAAAAATGTTTTTGAGTAAAAATTGGAAGATTTTTCGACCTGCCCTGACTTTGTAAAAGTTATAATGTAAAATAAGAAATATGACATTAGCATAACTTTATTCAAATAAATTTTTTCGTGATTCTCCACTTTAACAAGTTTCACCAACCTTTATTGTTGACATTTTCAAATAGAGTTTTCAAACACTGTTCGAAAATGCCAACAAAAAAGGTTGGTGAAATTAATCACCTTCCCGCTTTCCTAATATTGTTGCTTGTGCATGATTGCCTTTCTGTACCCTGAGCGTGAGTAAAGGATCAGTAATGGAGTAGTGGAATTGAAATGATTGCAGAGAGATGTGCTCTGGAAGTACTTTGTCGAGGTGAGGGGTTTCATATGAGTATCAGATCTTAACGCCAGAGTTTTGTAATATAAAGCTGCGGTGTAGAAGGACCGGGGATCCACATCACATTTTCCCTATAAAAAACCATAAATATATGTTCAATAAGATGGTCGCCAATCTCCTCTCAGGAGACGACCCCAAAGAAAAAAATTTCTCCAAGTACTTTCAGTCAAAAAATTTAATATTAGCCCACTCATTCTCAGAGCGGGCTTTGGAACTCAACAACGACGAGAAGCCGCGACTCGTGTCGTTATTTTTTCGCGTGTCTGGTAGATTAGCTGGTCGCATAAATCCCGCAAATCCGGCCACAATACACGTTCGGGCCCACGAGAGCACACACGTCTCGATGCGCTATCCATCCGGCATCACGCGGCGGCCAATCTCGCCCCAGCTTATTCGGGCAAAGTCTTCGATAAATCAGCCGCCACCGCCGGAGTCAACCTCCTTGATTCATTTAATGATAAAATTAAAGATCTACCCGGGGAATGTATAAGACCGGCCTTCGTTCGGCTCTCTTCCCACCATAAATCCCGATAATTCTCAAAACGCTTTGTAAAAACCTCTACAAATAGGAAAAGAGAATCGGCCCTCGAGTTGAGGGTTTCTCGCCGACTGCCGCCGCTCTGTTGTCTAGTGGTGGGTATAACTTGCACGACCAGCTTTATATATTAATACAATATTTTTGACAGAGAGTACTTGGTGGAATTCCATTTTAATATTTTTGAGTATAATACTTGAGTGATTTTCCACATGTTCGTAAATTCTTAATATGTAAAATAATGCCAACGTGAACGGTTGGCGAAACCGGTCACAAATAAAAACGTACATGTGGAAAATCAATCAAGTATTTTACTCAAAAAAAAATATATTTAAAACACACATGTCGCGACACAACTTGCTACCGATTTGTAATCAGCCTGTATTTTAGGTGTTTTAACAATGTAAAGTAGGATGCTATTATAATAAAAACAGATTATATTTCGCAGCTGTATAAAGTTTTCTGAAACTTTGAACCAATTTATAAAATAAATATAAAAGTAGTTTTTGATGCAGCCGGATTGGAATTTTTTCTCAATTTCAATTACCAAGCTTACTATTGAAATATCTTGAGTATTTTTTACTGTTGCTTTCTTAATCATATAAATCAAGATTGCTTCATTCAGAGAAAAATTACTTTGATTTCTTAGTATTTTTCATAAATTAATGTGTTTTATATATTTTCCATGTTCCATGCGAAAATACAGGTAATATTTGTAAATCCTTTTAAAGCCATTTAAAGCAAAAAATCACGTCTTAGGCCAGCATTGGTCTGTCGCGTCCTTTCTAAGGAAACCAATAAGAGGTTTATTTTCTTTTTTTATGTGCACAAGTTCAATCAGAGAACTCTAACACTTCCATATTTCATAAAATAAAATACACTCAGCAGTCTAAAATAGCTGCTACAACCACGAATACATACGATGGTAGAAGTTTTGAGCCCAGGAAGCCCACCCCTAATGTTTACCCGCAGAGGGTCAGTTGCCGAGTCACGTGATACGGCATGATTCGCATGTTTGGAGTGCACTGCGTGCAACTCGGGGGCTTGGATTTTACTCCCGGGCTTGACTCGAAGCAAACCTCAGACGCAGGACTTACGCGATGGGCTTAGGAGTTCGACGTGGAGTATTATTTTATTCATGATAGCAGCTGAACCTCATCAAAGTCGGATACACACGGCCGTGGAAGGTCTACTACGATTTTTCTGAATAGTTATTTACTCCCGATTAAATTATGATATTTTCGCATAAATTCTCGGTTTTGGGCGTAATGTCACATTTTTTCATTTTCAATGCTTCATCGCACTAATTAAAAAAAAAATTTACTTTACATCATTTAAATAATTTACAAATTTTTATTTTTAAACGTCAAGTATATAATACTTTGAAAAAAAAAATCTTATAAAAAAAACTATCAAATTGATAAATATAACCCCTCATCGATATTAGCATCAAGTCTGAAAATATTTTTTTATATAATAATAAAAATTTGACATTCAGCCCACAAATACAGTAAAATCAGTCACCCTTAAACCATAGAGCCGAAATAACTTGTAGCTTTATATTTTACAAACCATCAAACACATCACAATCGCAGTTAACGGACTAGCCGCGCAGTCGTAAAACGCTACATTTTACCGGACGCAAGTGTAGAGAGACATTCCTGAAGATATTCTCCCCCGTGTAATCATGCCCCGAGACTGCATCACGTACAGAAAGGGGTACACCGTCACCAATTTGAATTTCCCCCAGGCCACTTAAATTAGCTCATTTTGATGGCCGGCTAGCGGCGTCATTCCAAAGGTGAGCGGAATTTATGCAAGTTTTTCTTATCCGGGTTTATGGAAATATTTCTGACTATTTTCGGTATTCCTCCCTCGTAGTATTTTGCCCCCGAGAAAACTGTCAAGGGAAAATTACTAGCCACCCCCGGGAGGGGTGCGAACAGTCGCAGCCTCTTTGGACGCGCTGCAGATAAGGATAAGAGAAGCGCTACTGCCTTCTTTAAATAATACACTTGTGTGTTGGACTGAATCCTTCGGCGGCCGTGTTTTTGTGGGCGCAGTATACTTGGGGCAAGCTAATCGAGAGGCGCGATGCACTGTTTCAATAAAAAAAAAAACTATTCTGAATCGATAGTCCGTACCATTTTGCCTTAAGGGTCTAGGTCGCATAATCTAGTGTTTTTTTGATCACTTTCAAGTCCGTTTTTCGAAAAATCGACTGCACCAAACAAAAAAATTTAAATGCAAAAAGCTTGATACATCCGTTTTTCCGAACAGAATATTTTTTTTATTTCTTATAAATTTACTATTAATATTATAAATATGTGTTTTTCCGATTGAAGTGTAGGAATTTGGAGATTCGTCCGGTACATTTTCCAAAGTATTTTTTTCAATTGGAATTAAAAGATTAAATATAAACCATGTGCATTTTATTATTTAAAAAATTTAAAAAAAAAAATCTTTAACAAACTTTGGTTTTGAAAAGTCGTCATTTTATCAAACTTTTCAACATCTTCAAGATTTTATTTTACCCTGAAAATGGACGTTAGTTAAATAATAAAAAATATGTCAATATAATTTATAGTTTTCTCAATACTCTGTAAAAAAATATTTCGACAGTGACAATTAAATAATTAAATGACACGATTTCGCCAGGTAAAAGGCTGGAAGCAACTGCCTCAAGTACTCTACAAAAACGATGGAAAGTGGCTAGTGGCGATTTTGCTATTGAAATTTGATGTACGATTGTCAGTTGTGTCATGACGTGTGCATATGGCTTTTATAGTACATATATATATATTTTTAATTTCGAGTCACATAACCCGCTCACGGTTTCGAATCTCACGGACCCGTCGATTTTTCATTTGAAGTTTTATTCCCGCAACTCAAACGGCAGCACTTCACAGAATATTGGCGAAAAAAGTTTATCTCTGAACTACAAACAAAAAAAAAAAAAAAAAAAAAATCCAGGGCGGGTTTTGCGGCTCGCCGACTCGGATACAAGCCGGTAAATCTCATTTACGAAATTTCGTGCCCCGGTGAAAATAAAAAGCGGATTGCTTCATATTGGCCAGTGGCGCGCGGCGGTTCATTATCTCCGGGCTGCCAGTGGCGGCGGTGCATTTTCGGCGTTTATCGCCGACGTCCGATACTCGCTATTTACTCTCTTTGGGACTTGCCGTGCTCGGGAAGTCTCCCGGCGTCGTATTCGAATAGGAAACCCGTGGTCCCCGGTTTTTTGCCCCCTCACGTGCCGCCCCGTGCGAATGGAGCACTGTCGCTTAGGAGAAAATGCACAGCTTTGAGTGAGTGTAATTTGAATCGAGTTTACTCGTACCGGTTTTATTTCCGCGCTGTGCTCAACGAATTCCTCTAGTCACTTAATTACATCTATTTTATTTTCTGAATATATCTATATAAAGGTTGCCCAAAATTAACGCATGATTTGAATGTGAAAGTTTTGGGAAAACTTAAAAAAAAACAATTTGTCAGCTGATAGTTTAGGGTTAGTAAAAATGGAGCGTTACACGATAGAACAACGTGTCTTTGTTATTGAACAATATTTCAAAAATAATGAAAACTTGGTGGCCGGTTAATGCACCGGCCTTGTAAGCTTGGGAATGTGGGTTCGAATCCCGCACAAGTCATCATTTTTCAATGAGTGAAAAAATGCACTTAATCAATCAATCACAAATGAAACCTGTATAGGCAAAATCGCATTACTGTGACGGTCTTCACATAAATCAAATATATAATAAACATAGATTGCATTTTTTTTTAACTATAGGGTGTCCCAAAATTAAAGCAAGATTTGAATTTGTTGTCATTTTTGCAGTCATGTTTTGGGAACACTTAAAAACAAAACAATTTGACAGCTGATAGTTTAGGGTTAGTAAAAATGGAGCGTTACACGATAGAACAACGTGTCTTCATTATTGAACAATATTTCAAAAATAATGAAAGCTTGGCAGCCGCAGTTCGAAAATTTCATACAAAATATGGTCATTCCCAAGCTTACAAGGCCGGTGCATTAACCGGTTAATAAGTACGTTGGTTCACATATAAAAATTCTCGCTAAGTATAATGGTACAAGCATATGGCACATGTCACAATTATATTTTTCTTAGAGTTTTTTTAAACTATTTTTATTAATAAATATTTAATAAATCACATAAAACAATCGATTCACACACAAGAAATTGAAAAAAATGTATTTTGGAGATACCAGTGAGATTCATAGATTTCGACTGTATATCTTATAAAACCATTCAAATAAAACACCAAGACAAATAATAAAATCCTGAAAAATTCACATTTAATGCAATTACACATACGTTTTATTATATACGATTTTGTGTTTATTTATATGGAATGAAAATAAAAGTAGTCGAATAGCTTTAATAAAAACTTTTAAATATTTTAATGGTGGATTGGCATCGGAAGGTATGAAAATACATGTCTTTATTCTAAAGTAGAATATTGTTCCAGCAAAAAACGGTCTTTTCGGTTCGAAACAAATAAACGTGCGCCGAGAGAGCTGAAAAGGACATTATTTTAAGTGTGGTTTTATTGGTCGGCGCACAAGTCGAACAAATCTATTCAGAATCGTTAATATTCTATCGGTCTCGCCGGAGAAACAATAAACAAAATGGGAACATTACCCCCGGCGGACTAAATTGAAAGTTTATGTTTACTGAGATTATTGCCTTCATGTCTTGCTGCCGGTATATTTTTTTGCTGGGATTTTTAGATAAACCTCTGGGACGGTGCCGTCCATGCGGTTTCGATAATAGGGCAAATGAAAAAGTTATATTCCAATAAACGAACAACCCCCCAATGGAACGCACTAAAACCAATAAGATTAACCTTGAATGTTTGAGTATTATCTTTTGAACTCTCGCAGACTTGCACAGCTGTAATTATATGCGCGGTAACGTATAACGAAACGTCCCTCTTTCTAAGGTCACTTCTGTAATAACGACAATGCAATAACAGTTAATATCTACTTTCTTAGCGATTTTCTATTTTATATACATCGCGTCGGTGCTTTGTCTGAAGAGTCAGTAAAAATATTTTTGTTATCTTTTTTATATCGCGAAAATAAAAGGTAAAGAGCGACGTGAAAGTTAATGCGTTGGAATCTCTAACAAAAAGTTATTGCTTGGTAGAATGCAGCGTGGTGGGAGACACCCAAAGACAGATAATTTGAAAACGATAACCTAAAACCAGATTTCGATATAAAATTATCTATAAACTTGTTTTTCGAGCCAGGTGAGTCTTTAATTTCTCGACCAGGTATATTATATAATTCAAGCATTGTAGTGTCGTAGCTGAGAAAATAATCTAATGTAATAATAACTTATGTTATTAAAATGCAAATGTTAATTTGTTTGATAAATTAGTATTTTTTTGTCGTTTAAATAATGGCCAATAAACATATTATATTTATAATCAAAAAAAAGATAGAGATTGCAATTTCATATTTGAAGCCTTCAAGATTATTTTTCTTCAGGAAATATTTAAAACAATTTTCACATTAAACTTTTATACTTAAGATATTTGTATGTATGTCGATAGAACGTTAATTAAGTGGGTATTTATTTACCTATACAGGTATATGAATAGGAACATTTTTTCCCACATTGAAAATGATTAAAGAAACGCTCAGAAATATATCAAATTCACAATTCCAAGCTAATATGGCCGGTGCATTCTATCTAATTATGCTAACGAGCCACTTCAATTGAACTTAGCGATAATTTTAACAATCATATTCTACAAATATTGATTGGCCTGGGTACATTGGTTCATATGTAAATTATGATTGTTAAAATTCTCGCTAAGTTCCATGTAAACTTGATGATGTGAGCTCGAATCTCACACAAGTCACGATGATATTTTTCAGTTTTGATGTGTGAAAAAATGTGCCCAATCATATTATATATTTGTTACAATGACAGTTTAAAACTTTCAGTTGAACGCAAAACCTCATGGTAAAATAGCAAGTGCGTTAGTTGCAAAAAAAAGAGACAATAAAAAAAAACACCTAGCATGCAAGTTCAGTAATACTTCGCTTTACGCGACCCAGTTTCAGTTTATCGCGAATTTCAAATTACGCGTTAAAATGCCTTGCATTACGCGTATTTCTTATTTAAAAATGTGTATGAAAATAATTAACTTTTCTTTAATAATTAACAATTTAAAACAGCGTTGGGTGTTATGAACGTATTTTACCAGAACATAAGACAATACATGTATTTTTCAGTAAAAATAACATGTAATACTGCATGAAGTGTTTTTTTTAATTAAAGTGATTGTATAAAGTTTTGACTGTGTATGTACGTTCAATCGTAAACCCCGATATACGCGAATTTCACTTGACGTATCCCTCGCGTAAAGCGGGGTATTACTGATTGCAATTATTAGTGCATGCGTGCATGAAAAACGCGGAAGTATTAGCTAATAACAGTTGGCACTCGGGGGTTGTTTAATTAAGACAATAAAGAAGCATCTTGGCTCTTCGGAGTTGCGCCACTCCGAGACTGGCTAAAGCTATTTAGTCTCGGAATAGCTACACAATGGAGCCGGTTGTAGCGGCCACACATTATCGGCCGCGGGAACTGGCCTCTGATTTACGTTACCGTAAATTACAACCCGGGGCGCCGGCGAGAGGTCGATCTCGGGTTCAGCTAAGTACACGGAAAAAAGATTAATGCGACAATATATCTTGCATCTTATAATATTAAGCACTGGCTCGCCGGTTGTTCGGCGAGAGATAATCGAACGGCAGTGGAAAATTTATGTCAATGATAATGTATCTAATAATTACGTTATGGAGTTGTTATTGGAAGTCCCGCTGGATATAATGTTATTGTTTGCTTTGAGTTAATAAAATAATCTGTGCTTCTGTTTGTGTATTTCACTAAAGAAGTATCACTTAACTTTCTTGATATAAAATATATTTATCTGATTGGGACCATGTGTTTTGTATGAAAATGAAGCATTTATACATTGTATACTTTTATTAAATTTAGTTTACACTTAGTCCAAATTACTTCTAAATGCTTCACTCTAAGTTGTTGTTTATCAATATTCGGAAACCTTTCGTCCACCCTAAAATATTTTAATATGAACGAATTTTTGATTTTTTGGTCTCGGTGCTTGACTCCACCTTTCTCAAAATTAGTACTTATAATATAAAATTGTCCAGGACTAGAAGCATGAACACCATATTAATTAATTTATTAATAGGTATTCACCGACTTCAAATTGACTCGTGGTAGGCAAGCACCTGTCAAGTAGTATATTCAAAGGCGATACGATAACGTTCAAATATGTAAAAGTTAATTATTTTGTGATTTTGACACGTTGCAGAGACCATCTTCAGGGATTTAAAAGATTGACCAAAACGTTAGACGAAAGAAAATTTCAAGCAGCTTGATACCCAATAAACCACAACATCGTCGAATAGCAATGACTGCTCAAAAATGATTAATTTTTTCAGTGAGACATTAAGAGATTTTTAATTTTTTAGAGGCATCATCAAAATTAATATAATACCTCTGTACACCGGAAGAGAACAGGCAATTTGATAGTATACATTTGTAAACAATTCTCAACGGACTGCTTTAATTTGTATTACTCTTGATATTCTAAATGCTTGTAGTCGCTCAGTAGTAACCTACAAAATAAAAAGCTTTATATTTTATAAAAAAACCGACTTATTTTGAATTTTCAACACGTTCATCCCGACTGTTGAAACTGAGGCAAGCCGGTCACGTTAGTATCGATAGGGATATTTTTTGTGTAATGATATTGACGGCCTTGAAATAAGTTTGGTATTCGACCAATGTGTCTCGGTGCTCGCGTATGGACTCTGACAGTCCGTGAATTCCATGTCACTCAAGGAGCTGTGGAGAGGGCAATGATCGATGTCTCTCTGCGAGGAATAATCCGCAACCAAAAGTACGAATAAAAACAAAAATTCACCCGAGAACATAGTTCGATTGAAATAAAAAGAGACAGGATTTATAACAGATAGAATAAAGAGATTCGGGAGTTGTCTTCGTTCCGATTATTGGGCGGCACGCCACCCTTTTATGCCTGTTAGATAAACGATATAGGGGCACTTAAAGGGGATCATTGTTAATATAAAAAAAAGGTAAATTAGCACTTGCGTTTATTTGAATTTGTGTATCATATATGTGTATCAAATATGTTATTTTTAAAAAATTCAAAAGTAGCAAGGCTTCAAAATATATTGTTTGATTTGAAACTTGTATACTGAATCTGAATACAGTTAGTTTTTTTTTGTAATTTTTTTACCGTTGTTTGTTATTCAAAAAAGTACACCAAAATTATAAATTAAAACTGGATATTCTTTATATATTAGTATCCGCTGTCCTTCGTATCGCAAATCCTGAAGATACTGACAAAAATGAACGTAAACCGCCTACAGTAGAATTACCGAAATTATCGAGTGTACAGATTCGTTAGTAGGTAAAACAATAGGAAAACAGATTGAATTACGTAAGCGGTGGCTGTAATGCAATAATCAATATTTGAAATGCTGAACCGGAGGTGGAGTCCGCACATAAATAGAGGACTCGGGGCTTAGGCCTCGAATGGGCTTCGCTTCCGGTTCGGCCGGACTGCCTGCATTCTGCAATTCAGATGCCGCCCTCGACCAGGACGTCCATCACCCGCGACTTGCGGATGCCAATGATGAATGCCTCATGACCCAGAAAAATAACGGACGGATCTATTCAGATAAATCAGTAAAAAATTTATATTCGATAACAGCGTTAGGGAATTTCATTGGATTAAAGAATGGTATTGTTTGTTACGCAGGCTATTATTTCACGTACATTTTTAAAGTGACAAATAGTGCAAAGATAAAAGTGAGTGTAAAACATCAATAAACTTTTCCAAAATTGATATTTTTATCATTGAATCACGCATAATATTTTTTATTACTATAAGTAATGACAATCCAAATTCAAAAATGCTAACTCGAAAAAAAAAAAAGTGTCGTCATTTTACGAATGATTCGACTGTTAGTATATTCAGTAAATCCGATTTTTATTTTTTACAATGGACAAACTCAATTTCAGCCGATGTTCTGTTATTATTTAAACATGGCATCAAAATTAATTTTATAGTAAAATGATCATTTCTGCTTTGAGCTGTTCGTATAGACGTATTCATTATTAAACGTGCCATATTTTATACCATAAATCTTTTAGTTTAATGATCGGAGAACGTTACAATTATTGATTTAATTTTTTATTAAATCTACTGCTATTAGATTACCAGCATATATCAAAATATATGTACATATTATTAAATCCATAACAATTTTCCGATGAATTCAATACGCATGCAAATACAATGGTTGTTTTACTCAAACCATTTGGGCAATTTCTATAATGCGAGAGAGGTTTCGCTGTGTGTTTGCTATTAAGCTTGCGGCGGATTCTGAAACCCCATAGCGGCATCACCGATATTTCTATCAATAATATAATATCAAACGTTAAACAAGTGGGCCAGACTAGCGACAGCTGGTGAGTTGGGTTCGTACCCTTCTATGCACAGTCTAGTGAGTCAGTTTCAACACACATAGAAGCATTACCTGTTATGCGAAACATTGTTGCAATATGTATATTGAATCGCCGAGTTGCCAGACCAGCTTTAGGAGTATTTCTTGTTTAAATTCAAAAACGCAAAAAAGCTAATTTGAATATTATATGCAGTGTTTTGCAACCAACCGTAGCTTAAGTTTTTAATTCATACAAACCATAAAAAAAAATCCTGTTGAATATTAGTTGCAAAAACATAACTCTGAATTTTCTACTTAAACTAATATATTTTTATATAATACATTTGAGGTATTACAATTGTTTTCGCGACACTAATCAAACTTATTATTTTATGTTGTCAGTAAACATGGGAATCACCATTGTTCCATATTGTATGCAGCACTTCGTTATAAACGTAAAATGCAAAAATTTTAAAATAATAAAATTGATCCGAGCGTGTTTTGCTTGCTTAGCAAAATATAAAAGCCGATATATTTATTAACTTGATTAAAATGGAAAATAAACTAGATTTAAAGTAAATAGACTTGCTAATATGTGCTTCACTGCTAGTTTGATTTTCCGGGAACCTTAGCATGTGGTTAACCACGTGTTTGCTTTTATTTTGTAGCGTCATGGCAGGAAAAATTAATTTATGAAAACCGCCTGCAGGATAGCGTTATTTTTTATATTTTTACCTTAACCACTGGCTGGAAATAAAATCATTCTACCCTAATAATAAGAATTTAAATAAAGTTTCGTCTACCTTGGAATATTTGACGTATTGTGTTGAAATACATAAAAAAATATACTGTAAAATACCTGAAAACGTAAATTGTTAAAAATTAAAATATAATTTAATAGCAATATTTTTATAATGCATAAAACGCTTTTATATTAGTAGTGTAAACATTAAAGCGTTTATTTCAAAACTAAGACGTTTTTTCCAATAAATTTCATGTATATAATATTGATTAATATTATGCACTTATTTCAATTTATATACTTTTTTTCAAAGCACCCTAAGTAATGAAGATGAATAAAATAATATTTTACCGGTCAGCGTTAATTAAATAGAGTAAGTTGTTGTTATGGAAAATTGTGAATATGTGTCATATTCTAATGAACTATTAATTTGCTGACAATTGTGGCAATTATCAATGATCGGATTATTAAAAAGATATATCGCGGGTGGGAAATCGAGTTAACATTTTAAATCGGTTGTGCGTGCGCTCCCGGGTTGTGCTAAATTTTAATGATTATATTGATGATACAGCCCCAGGCGTCCATCTGATATTTTGAATATTCCACGGTAACCAAATAGAGTAATCATCGTGTAAAACGTATTTTCACCTCACCTGAACGATTAGCAATACAATTTTTCAATTGAGCAGACTTTTTCAATTTTTTTTTTTATTTTTAGCATTAAATATTTACTATTTGAATATTAAAAAAAATATATTTATATATTGACACTTTTTCAAATATTCAGAGGAGGATAGTGACCATCTCAATGAACATATTTATCGTGGTTTTTTTGTAGAGTAAATAATGCAGTGAGTCCCCGGATTTTTATATAAGAAGCATAGATCCGAATATTGCTGCTACCAATGTATGATTATTAAACATTTTTCTCATAAATTTAATTTTCTTTAAATACACTAGAATACAAAAACTTATTTCAACATAAACAAACACGTATTTATTGTAAAGCGATATTCTAAGCATTGACGAGTTGAAAAGCAAGTGTTAAACCGAAAAAGCCAAAATTAAAAAAATCGAAGGTCTACCATATACTGTTAGTAAATTTCCATACTATTACAAATAATATAACGATTACTATTACAATTCTTATACTGTTGCTAAATTTAATGTATAAAAAACGAATGCAATCATAACAATTTACACATTTTCAGGTATAGATAAAAAAAATTAAAAACCAAATAACAAAGTATAAATAATAAATATTAAATAAGCTCATGAAAGATCGAGGAAGAAGGACATCGAATTTGCGTCAGTAGCTGGACTTGGAAACATTGAGAAGTGCCAAATTGGTGACTCTAGCCAAGGATAAAGATATGTTCTAGAATCATTACGAGAATCAAATAAAGCTTGAAATAGTGTAGTGGGTCCCCGGGTCCTTCTACACCGCAGTTTTATATTGCTGCTGCCCAATCGCATTATTATATAATCATTTCTTTACAAAGCTCTGGCGTTTAGACCTGATACTACAGCAAACTACAGAAACACTAGCGGGAGCCCCCCCAAGTATTTCCAGAGCACATCCTTCCACAATCATTTCAATTCTTCTATTCCATTACCGATTCTTTACACACGCTCAGGGTACAGAATGGGGAGAAAGATTTATAAACATTCATTAAAAAATATATACAGTGTGTCCAAAGAGAGTATCGAGTATTTGTTAATTCAGTAAAACAAAAACTACGAGTAATCAAGTATTTTTTTAATGTTGGGCATTTGTACCATGCGTATTTTAAATTTGACACTATTTCTGAATAACAAAAAAATACTCGTTTTTTGTGAATTCTTTGTGCCCAAAGAGAGTATCGGGTTTTTGTTAGTTCAGTAAAACAAAAACAACTAGTAATCAAGTATTTTTTTATTGTTGATTATAAGAATACAAAATGGAAAATTATTTCAAAAAGATGATATTATCCAAATGGTGACCGTAATGCTGCTGGCACTCTTCTAATCTGAAACAAAGATTACTGATAACACGCTGATACATAGCCCTCAATATTGCTGCCATTTCTGACCTGATGTTTTGTTTCAATTCCGTTAAGTTCGTCGGATTATTCTCATAAACCCTACTTATAAGGTATCCCCATACGAAATCGTCAAATGGGCTAAGGTCGGGGCTTCGTGATTTTACCTATACGTGAAATAACAGCATCAATTGATTTATTGCATGTATGGCAAGTTGGAATCATGAAACTCCTGCAACTCTGGGCCCAAAAATTTACGCAGCACATCGCAATAACGGTCACTATTCACACTCACGCGATACTCTTTTCGGACACCTGTATATACGGTGTAAAAACAGGCGTAATCCTCGCCAGCCGGGATTACACGATGCACCGCCGCTAGCGAGACGGAGAAGCGAATTCCCCTCAATATCGTCGTCGGCAATATCGCCGTGGCGTTTTACCTTGTCCGGGCCGTATACAACGCGCAGTTAGCTCGGCTGTCTTCCCGGCTGCGTCGTGTAGCACTTACCCGCCGCTGTGTCGCAAATTATGCAATATGATGAGTCTCCGCCGTGATAATGTATCGCGCCTTCGAGATGTTCGGGAGCGTCCCGGGAAGCCCTATCTCTCCACAGTTTGTGTTATTTTTGAACAGGGATGCGAATGTATCATTTTTGAACTGCACGAATTCGGGGCGGTTTTGATAAGGATATGTAAACGTTGAATGTTATGGTAAATTTACAGTTTTATTTGTCGTGGGTTTGGAGGAATGCATCGTGCGGGAACACATGCATATAACCTGTTTTCTTTTATCTGCAAAGTTTTATGTTACTTAAATACTACATTTAATATATATATTATTCTTCACTTTTGAGTTTATTGAAATTATTTGCATAACTAGTTTCGACCCAATGACCGGGTCATCATCAGATGCATGACTAAACTACTTTTTATAATTATAATAATGGATCTTCACCATTCAAATGCCTTTACCTTCAACAAGACTACATTTAATACTCAAAAACATAATACTTTAAAATAAAAATTAATAACAATTGACTGTTCTATCGTTTAATTCACCCGGACATTGCATTTGCTGTTTTAAAATTTGTTTATGAGGTAAACACGAGCTAGTCATGTGTATTGTAAATAGTATGTTGATGGCATAGTTTGAATTTTTTTAAACACGTTATCTCTACTTGGTACAGATGCAATTATGGAATGTTGGTTATAAGAATTGTTTTAAAATAATATGTTGTTGAAAATGATTTCAATGAATACACTCATGCATAGAAATAAAAAAAACATCCAATTGGTTTTATTTCCTGTTTTAAAATAAGTTGAAAATAAGACACATTGAAAAGCTTTCAAAACGCAAACTGACCTGAAATAATAAGCTCATATTGAAAAATAAAGCGTTTGATCTGTATTCACTAGCAATGCAATTTTTATTTTCTTTTAAAATCTATACGTTAAAATTCTTATAATTATAATTTTCTTGTTTATTAACAGAGAACCAAGTCACTCAACTCCGGTGTTTAATTACGGAGTGCTTGCTCTCCCCGTGTGCGCATATTTCCGCCGGGTAAAATTGAAGTTACAATCTTGAGGATGTAATTCACAGTGCAATCAACTGAACCGAATAGGCCCCCGTGTAACTCTATTAAGATGATGATTGCAGATATTTAAATATAGTCAATGAATTTCAGCCCAACATTGTTTGCCTTGACTTGTATATACCTTGCGGTTTTCGCGGGAGGGATGGATCCAGGGACGGATACAATCCACGTTTTCAAGATTAGAGTAGCCATTACCATTTCGCAGGATGTTAATGAAATTTATGTTTTGTACTAAAGACTACCTTTGTCGATGCCCGTAAAGGCGTATAGGTTTAAGTGGTCATAATTGAATGTGTACTTTGTGAATATAAAATTATTTCCACCTCCTCGTGGGTGGGGAATAGTAAAATTTAATTTAATTTATTCAATGGCAAGACGTGGTGGATTCAATTTTGTCATCACGAAACCACTTTTAATTAATACTATGGCGGTATTTTGATAAATACAATTATATTGACTATTCCAAAATTACTTCCGGAACTAATTTAATTTTACGTGATAGATTGTACAGTATTTACTACAAATACTCAACTATTATATGCTGTATTTTTGACATATTTGAAAACGATTCATAGAAACTGCAATTGTATTTCTAAGAAAACAACTGTATTACGTAGATTAAATAAATTCAGTAAGTAATAGAGGTTGTAAATACCAAATAAATAAGATCCATGCACCATGGTTTTATATTAATTTACTTTTTTCTTAGTTTAACTTTAAAAATGAAAGAATTTAACAAACGAAATATTTTTTATTATGTTCATACAAGTAAAGCTGCATTGATAGTCCTAAAACGTTTTCATACGATTTAAAAGAAAATATTTTAGATTCTCGATCTTGTGTTGAAAAATAACACTGATAGTAAATTTATATATATTTTTTATAAATAAAACATTTCTTGCTCTTATCTAAAGCTTATTGCACGCCTCTATAGGTATTATTTCATTCCATCGTTCACAAATCGGTCGTTTGAAAAGTAAATTGATAATGAAATTAGTTTTGAATGCTTAATCAGCAATGACTTAATCCAGTGAACCGCCGCTATTTATGTAAATTACATTAGCTGTGGATTCGAACCTAAAATTTCCCCTTCTATAGTGTTACGGTCAAGAAATAATCTCACAGGGTTCCAATCGAAGTAATCTCCGAGAATGATTACTGTTTTCTCCTACTGTATTTTTTTCACAGTAAGGTTCTATGTACATTAACTCATTTGAAATACATGACAGTCTTACCATCAAACAATACGAGATAGTATATTAAAATTTATGTACATTAAATATATTTCACAAAAACAGTAACAAGCAGAGTATATAATCATTTAAATTCATTCATATAAACGCAGATTTAAATGTAAATAATAATGACTACAAATACAAGGAACATGCGATCGTTAAATCTTTCACGAGAGCGTCAAATACATATTTCAGTACTTAGCTGAAAAAGGTATTAAGAATCCTTTGTTAAGATGTAGTTCCACAAAAGAGCTCTGAAGGCTTCTAGACAGATGTTAGGTTCAACCTTAAAAACTTGAAAATTCTGAATATTATAATGGAGAGTTCGAATGTAATTATTTTTAGGACAAAAGTATAAGAATGGCCCCAGAACGATTGTCGTTAATTGTAACCATCTATGTTTTAATAACAATAAGAGTCGCTTAATGACTGCATAATACAATTAATTTTTATTTATGTGTCTCTTTGCTTTTCATGGCTTTGTCAAATATCAAAGTCAGTCATAGTATGATAGAACACTCACAAATAAAAATATAATTATCTCTTTGTTGTGTAGCTTCTCATGTGTGATTTATAAGAAACGATGTGATTAATTTTTGGTATTTTTATATTAAATTGATAAAAGTTAACAATGTATAATGATCTTTCTAGCTTTTTTATATTTAACAGAAACATGGCCATAATGATTCAGTTGCATTTTACTCACTTTTTTTGTACAGCCTTTTATGGGATAGTGATACACATACATTTACTATGGAAGTGTTGAGTAATATATAATAAGTCGAAAAAAAGTTGATACAATAATCATGGTGTACTTATTATAAGTTTGTGTTTTTTTTAATAAAAAAAATACAAGCTCACAAGAAAGTGAGTAAGTTCGTATAAATATTATAATAAGCACGAATGCGTTGTTTTGTAATATTCAATTACTTAAGTGCCGCATCCATTTGTGTTGTTTACGTTAAATAAATGTGAGCATTCAGGATTTAAACATTTAAGTAAGGTAATATGTTAAAAGCGCCCTGTCGTCCGCGCTTGCTGCTTTGACTTACCTAGCGGGCATTCGGACACCAGTCCAAAATTCAAGAGAGGTTCCAACAATGTTTACAGAGTACTGTTGTCTACGGATTAGCTAGTTAGCTGCCGGGATCCCGAAAGGTAATTTATGGTGAATTGATTAAGGGTGAAACAGCCCCCCGTTTCGCTCAACTCTTAGTGTAACGCTTGATACAACCGCCCGCCCGCCCCCCCCGCCAATCCGGAAAACAAACTGCGTAATTTGGCCTCGGAAAACATGACTGAAATGCAAATATTCTTTTGCTAATTCGAGAAAGCGCTTACCCTGAAATTAAAGTGTACTTAAGTCTGAGTATCAAAACAAATTCACGGCCGCGCCCTCGCGCGGCTGGTAGCAAAGATTTTTTTTTTAAATATCCCCTGCGCCTCGGTACACCTTTTCGGGAATTCTTCTCGCCGTTTCTTGTATTAAATTTCTAATGAAAATTGAATCGTGTAATTTATTAAAATTATTAATATATTGTTAGTTGTGCGTTAGTGACAAATAATGTATAATTTTTTAATGCTTTCTTTGTTCTGCGAGAGAGCGATGAGCTACGGTGTTAACGCAGGGGGAGCATGTATGCAAATAATTGAAAGCTTTTATATGAAGTTGCAGCTGTATAAGGATTTAAGAATTTATATTTACTGAGCGTTTTTATTTTTTAGTATCGAACATAGTAACAATTTATATTTAAAACAGGATACTAAAAACCGATTTCTACACGCGAATATAACCAAAAATCTAGTGGTCGGCAAGTGAGCGCGCCGGGCATTGAACTTGGGGCAGTCAAAAAAAGTATTTAATATATTATATGCACTTTTGATAAAACGTTTACTAAACATGAACATCGATTTATAAATACAATAAAATATATTTTTTTATAATATTTACTAATTATTTAAAATTGCGTGTAGATAATTAGAAAAACTTGCTGAAAATTTATAATAATTTTCATACACATATTTTCTTTTAAATTTAAATATTTCATGTAACGAAACGTGCGATATTTTTTTCAAAATAATTTTAAAAATTAAATTTAAAGGCTGTATTTAAGATTGTATATATTTCATCGTGCCTTCTGTAACAGGACATAGATGTCGTTAGCGGCGATGCTAACTCGCACGAGGTAGCAGTTGTTGAGTCGATATATACAGGACTCGGTCCCATTGCGAGTACAATGTACCGTGTATCCTTGTAAAGTGCCTTAAAGTGCCTTAACACTATTGTATAGGGCGTTCTGACTTGACTGTGTCAGATACGCTTAATTTTTGTACCCCTAACCTAACGGTGGGGCCTAATCGATGAATTTACTCCGACACACTGAAAAAAGCAAACTTTGAAAATAAGATTTGCATTTGACCAAATGCAGTGTTATTTGTATCAATTGAGTGCTTATTTGAACTAAGTCAAGCACTCTATATTCAATAAATTTTCTCTTATAATATCTATATTTAAAAAAAAATGTCTTTTAAATGACCAAAAATAGTTGATTGTGTTATATTACAAATATGGAAATCGAACCGGCGACCTTTCGACGAAGAGCCAATAGTCATTTCAACAATGGCATTAAAAAAATTGTATTACGCTTGGTTGTTTTATGTAAATAACAATTCATCCATTCTATAGTTAATCTCAAAGTGAATATATTTCTAAATAAAAAATTGTCCAAATATTTACTACTTAAAATGTTACTTTTTTTTTTAATGGTGCTATTATTAAAATATTTATAATTATATCATTATTCTGCGAGCAAGACATACTAGAGCACAGATGGTCAGAGAACGATGATTCAATCAACCATATTATTATGAGAGAGTAGGGAGTTGCTAAGGGAGGAACCATTTATGCAAACAGTTGAATGCTTTTATAAGTAGTTGCAGCTGTATAAGGGTATAACGATTTGAATAACGAAAAACCTGTTTTTATATATTACTTTTAAACTTTACAGTAGATAATTAGTATATAAAACACTTTATTACTTTTTAACTCTACAGAGACAAGTACTATTTTAAACAGAGAAATAAAAACCGATTGCTACACCCGAATAGAACCAAAAATCTTGTGGTCAGTAAGTGAGCGAAAAATACACACACAGACAGTTAGAAATAGTATTTAATATATTACTAAATATACTCCTTTTTTAAAATGTTTATTAAACATGAACATCGATTAATAAATACAACAAAATATATTTCTTTTAATATTTACTAATTATTTTTATTTGCGTGTAGATGTTTAGAAGTACTTGTAAAAAATGCATGATATTTTTCATATACATATTTTCTTTGAAATTTAAATTTTTTATGTAACGAAACTTGCTATATTTTTTGAGGATTTTTTTTAATGGTTGTATTTATGATTTTATTTATTTCACCCTACCTTCTGTAACAGGACATAGATGACGTTAGCGGCGATGCTAACTCGCACGAGGTAACTGCTCGTCTGTCGTTATATACAGAGGGGAGGAAATCTGTCAGCAAAGGTAATAAAATTAATATTTTTATTAATTTAAAAATTTAGATTTAATACCTTTGCATTAATATATCATAATGTGCCTTAATGCTCTTAAATTGACGTTCTGACTTAGTTCGGTCTTAACGCTAAACTTTTGCAACCCTTATCTCACGGTGAGGCCTTATCTATCACTTTTCTCCGACAAAGTACACACATGACCAGATGCTTGTGTTTTTCTGTATTAATTCGTTTGATGTATGAATTCCGTCAATCTTACTTGAAATATTTATTCAATTAAAAAAAAGTATATCACTTTTATTTATATATAACATTTTATTATTATTTACCTTCGTACAGTTTTTTATAAAGTATAAAAACATCATATCGTACATGCAATACTGCAAAAAAAAAATCATCTATAATGCTTGTATTTTTCAATCTAATCTCTTTATATATATTTTAAATCTATTAGAGATTTAAGTCTGTGGTTCGTGCCATTATAAAAATCTTTTGTATTTGAAAGAACATTCGCAATATAGGTTGATCGAAGCAGCCTCTCTCAGCATTTGCCATGACATTTATTTATTTTATAGTCAATATTAAATATTATTATTAAAATCTTTTCGACTATAATATTTTATTATTCCTTATAAGTTTATTTTGTAGCTTAACATCTGACTTATTAACAGTAACAAAAAAAACCCGTTTGTCTTCTTTTATATTTAAAAAAATAAACCTGGGATTTTGATTAACCCTGATGAAATTATTGTTCCTCTGAGTCTCCGGACTTTGGAGGCTTTTTGTTTCTTGAAAATCTTTAGAAGGTTTATCAAGACCCAGTTTATGTTCGTTTCAAATTAACCTTTTGTAAAATAACTGCCTTTACAACAAAAGCCTTTTCAAAACTTAGATTTAGAAAAGATTGTTTATATTCGAACTGTCTACGGCAGACCTAGGGTGATTGTGAAAAGTAAAAATTTACGATAAAATGTTTTGAAAGAATGAAAATCAAACCAAAGCATTCTTACACTTATTCATTTGAGGGTCTGGGGGGGGGGGGAGCGTTTTCATTTATTCAAGGGATGTTTCTATTCATGAGTGATCATGGATTTCAATCATCTTAATCGTGTCTCTTGAGTTGTCATTCAATTGAATGTTTAAAAAATGCCTACTAAGAACACATTGAAATGTTTTAGAGAAAAATAATGAATTATTAATGTAAAAACACACAAAATGTAGTACAAGTACTGTTTATGAATTTACCAAAGAAAACACTATAATAACACCAAAAAATATGTTTTTGAATATAAATATAAAAAAAACAGATTTACGACAAAATTTAAATAAAATAATAAAGTTTTGCTAATCGACGAATATTTTTTTTATATTCTAGTACATATAATTTGTCTTGATTTCATCACATGGGTGGTGGAATAATAGGGGCTGGGGTTTGCACGAGCCAGCTGAAATGCCAGGTTTAGTCAAGTTATGGTCGGGGTGCCCGAGGTAGGCCTTCGGGTGGTGGCACTATCGATCTCTGCAAAATGAAACCTTGGAAGATCAGGTTAACGGAATCCGTTTTGTGAAAAGTTGATATCAAATAAAATTATCTTACCGTAGTGATATAAATCCCCTCTATCCTTTATAACATACCATGGTCCTGCGAAATAAAGAGATCAATTTCCGGCATAAAAGGATACGGCGTATCGTGAATTTCTTGCACGTACTGTTTATAGTCTGTTTCATTGTTTTCGCAGTAAATTGTTTTTTGCCGTACTATTTTTTAAGCCCTCTCATATGATATTTACCTAGTTTATAATTTATTAGGGATATATTTCATGCTGCGAGTGTTTTATAATAAGTATCGTTGTCATAAATTTGATTTTATCATATATAAGAAATAGATACTAAATTTTAGACAATGCTGACTTGTATTATAATGAAAAGCTAATATATTTGTGCTATGTGGTTTTTATAATAATTGTGCACGGTTTTTAAAAAAGTTATGCATTTTTCGTTTACAAGAACGAGTCATGGGTGTCTGTTAACAAATAAAGGTTTAGGTGTTAAATTTAAAAATGAAGTAATAATTATCTTTTAATTTTTATGGTATTTTGTTATATTTTTAAAATAGAAAGCTTTTAAATAAATATTTTGAAAAATATGACAGACGTCAGATACCCAGCCTTCTTATGAGGTGACGTTTTAATGGCGAGCCAAAATAAGTACTTAAATAATTAACATTAAAATCTACGCACACAAAACAGTCCCCGTAATTTCATAATTTAAGTTAATGAAGCAATTTTTCCATAGAATTAAAGAATTGCGTTGAATATACTGCGTACGTTTCGGGCACGAAAAAAATACATAAGCCAAACAAGTAAAATTTGCATTTCAAGTATAAACGACGAGTTAGTACTGGCGGGGCCCGGCTCCGTACTGAAATCCCTAGCAAATTGCTTTTTCATTGTCCCTTACTAATGTTTGCAACTCTCATAAAGGTCTGTTCGGTTTATTCGACCTCTTTCCGGGGAAGTATTTTTTTACTACCGTCCCCTGCCATAAAACTTAAAGTTCATAAATGCATTCACTTCGGGAGTGACCCCTCGGGGGCGCGGGCAAAGTGAAAGAAAGCCTCCCCTACTCTCGAGACGCTCGAATGTCGGTACAGAAGAAAGGGTCAATTGTTAGTGCGTAAAACAACATTGATAATCAATCGGACGCCAGATTTAAATGCCATGAAGGATTTTATTCGTAAGATTTGTAAAAAAAATACATTTCTACGGAAATACAAAAAAAATGTGTTGAGGGCAATCAAAAAAATATGGTACGAGCTTTCAATGATTTTAAACATATTTCATAGCAAGTTATTTCTAAACTGTTATTTCTAAAAAATAAACTTTATATTTTACTACTGACACATATTCTTAGGGCTCGTAGACTCTAAATTTTTCAGTTTTTCTTCCTGTTTATTATATGCAACAGAAATGAAATAAAAATAAGAAGTTACGCTCGTTTATACTAATACTTTATACTATTGACGTTGGGAGGGATAAAAATGTAATCAAATTAACCGATTATAAATTTAAATAAAAAAAACTTGTGTTTTTTCAAATTCATTTTGTTTTAAAACATATATTTTTTTAAATATTATCTTGACTGCTGCAAATGACATGCAGTAATTAACTTCAATGTTAAGAGACAAAAGCAATTTGACACTTTTCAAAAACCAAAATAACTGTTCATATAGTGAACAAATCGTTTTTTTTTTAGCCGAGATGTGGAGTTCTTTCGGTTTCAAATCCTTATCCACTAAAATTCAAAGCTTCAAGAAGCCCTAAAATATGGCCAGCAAATATAGATTGATGAGATCCAGATCTTCAGTGGTCCGAGATTTTTGAAAACTACCTGAAAGCCAAGGTTTCTCGTTAGAAGCACCAGCGGCTCCCATAATTCTTCCCGTACCGGCTACAGCTGGCCCACATGGCCTAGAACTCTACACATAGAGACTAAGGGGTCGTATGCCAGAACTTAGGACTAAGATAGGAACTCCACAGAATTCAATAGAGCACATGCACCATTATGATATTATATGTAATACTATTATCATATTTGATTCAGGTAAAGTCAAGTCATATGTATAATTTAAAAAAAAAAGGTTTCTGCATATTTGCTTTGAGTAAAGTGCGCGGTGTAGTACTTTGATCATCACACTCTTTCATTCGATTACTCGGCTAGTGTAAAGTTCGTAACTTGCCTGTGCTCTATTAGTGGCTCTCTGTTGTAGCTGGCAGTTCGGTGTGTTGGCCATGGGTGAAATGGAAGGTTAATACCAAAGGCGCAGGATATGTTTTTGAGTATTTAATATTAATTTTGGAAATATCACATTTTCTATACATTGAGACGCAAATTAACCTTTGTAGACAGTCATCAATCGCCTTGATCTCCAGAAGACAAAAAAAGTACGATACAAAAAATATAAAAAAAACAACCGTTTTACACGGCGAGTGCACTCAAAATCAAATTAGAAATTTTTATATTACAAACATAACTATTATCAAACTTTTGCCTTGGGAAAGTGTAGGCAACAAAAAAATACATATGTATCAAACGTGGGTAATTTGATAAGTCAGTGACTTTTTGAATAAAAATTTTTTTTTCGGCAAATATGCGTTGTATTTCTCAACATAGTCTCCTTTTAGCTCGATACATTTAGTCCACCGTTTTTCTATTTTTTTTTTCTTTCCAAATAATAGGTTTTCTCAAGTCTCTCAAAATAGGCGTTTTTTTCAGTGATGATCTTTTCATTCGACCCAAATCTCTTACCGCCTAGCCATTTCTAAATCTGGTGAATATGCGGGATGGGGTAGCAGTTCGTAGCCCAATTTATGGAATTTAGCCGTGGCGACTACACACTAGTAGAACAAGTAAATTGTATGCTTTTATACCCACTACATAATATTAAAACGAATGAAATTAAATTTCAAGATTAATGGACCATCAAATGAGCAGCTCAAATTAAAAGTGCACTTTACTACGGTTACTGGGTAAAAAATAATCCTTAGCAGATAAGTAGACACGGGCGACACAAAAATCTCGCTTGCGGTTTCATGCGCGGTTATCAAGAGCGATCGGTTAAATTCTTTGCGAAATTTCGGCTTGGCCGCGGCCCAAGAGGTCATATTGTGCGGCTCTGATGATGACCAGCTAACGCGGTGATGAATCGGCAGCCAAGTGCCCAGGGCGACCACTCCGGGGGTCCAGGGGTGGTGAAGGGGTGCGCCGGCCGAGCGGAGTTTGATGAGAGGGGGCGGATCCGCCGATGCACTCGGATAAACTCGAAACAACGCCTTCTCAACGGGCGCGAATAATTCAATGAGAAGTTTCACGAGATAAATTCAATGGTTTTATACGCAAAACATGAAATATTTCATATATACAATAAATATTTAGACTAGTAGCGAAGATTTTTTTTTTTTAAATATCCCCTACGCCTCGGTACACATTTTCGGGAATTCGGGTTTCTTGTATTAAATTTCAAATGAAAATTGTATCCCGTAATTTATTGAAATTATTATTACGTTGTTAGTTGTGCGATAGTGACTAATAATGTATTATTTTTTAATGCTTTCTTTATTCTGCAGACAGTCTGAGAGCGATGGGCTAATAACGATGTTAAAGCAGGGGGAGCATGTATGCAAATAATAGAAAGCTTTTATATGAAGTTGCAGCTGTATAAGGATTTAAGAATTGGTATTTTCTAAACGTTTTAGTAATCAAAAAAGTAACAATTAATATTTTAAACAGTATACTAAAAACCGATTTCTACACGCGAATACAACCAAAAAATAAAGTGGTCAGCAAGTGAGCGCGCCGGGCATTGAACTTGGGGCAGTCAAAAAAAGTATTTGATATATTATATGCACTTTTTATAAAACGTTTACTAAACATGAACATCGATTTATAAAAAAATATATTTTTTTATAATATTGACTAATTATTTAAATTTGCGTGTAGATAATTAGAAATACTTGCTGAAAATTTATAATCATTTTCATACACATATTTTCTTTTAAATTTAAATATTTCATGTAACGAAACGTGCGATATTTTTTTCAAGAAAATTTTTAAAATTAAATTTAAAGGCTGTATTTAAGATTGTATATATTTCATCGTGCCTTCTGTAACAGGACATAGATGTCGTTAGCGGCGATGCCAACTCGCACGAGGTAGCAGTTGTTCAGTCGATATAAGAAAGACTCTGTCTCCTTGCAAGTTGTACCTTATCCGTGTGTCCTTCTACATTGTTATAACGCTCTTGTAATGGCGTTCTGACTTTGTTCAATCAGAACGCATAATTTTTGTACCCCTAACCTAACGGTGGGGCCTAATCGATAAATTTACTCCGAAACTCTGAAAAAAGCAAACTTTGAAAATAATATTTGCATTTGACCAAATGCAATGTTTGTATGTATCAATTGAGTTGATATTTGTACTATGTCAAGCAATATTCAATAAATTTATATCTGATAATATTTTTATTTATATAAACGAAGAAATGTTGATTTGTGTATTAGAAATTAAATAATTTGTTTTAACATATTAAACAAAATTAAATGTAAACATTAAAATATTCAAATCTTGCAATATCAACCCGAGCACAGATAGTTTGAGAACTATGAGTTTATAACTATATTATTATGCGAGAGTATGGAGTTGCTAAGAGAGGAACCATTTATGCAAAAGCATTTAAATGTAGTTGCAGCTGTATGTGGGTTTTAAGATATTAATAACGAAAACCTTTTTTAAATTAGTACTTTTAAACTTAGGGTCAATTAATACTAAAAACCGATTTCAAAACCTGAATAGAACCAAAAATCTTGCGGTCAGCAAGTTTAAGTCGAATTAGTATTTTATATATTATATGCTCTTTTTATGAAATGTTAATTAAACATGAACATCGATATAATGTTTATTTTATAATATTGACTAATTATTTTAATTTACGTGTAGATGTTTAGAAATACTTGTAAAAAATTCATGATATTTTTCATACACATATTTATCATACTTTTGAATGAAAATATTTTATGTAACGAAACATGCGATATTTTTTTCAAAATAATTGAGAGTTTTTTTTTAATGGTTGTATTTTTGATTGAATTTATTTCACCCTACATTCTGTAACAGGACACAGATGACGTTAGCGGCGATGCTAACTCGCACGAGGTAACTGCTCGTCTGTCGTTATATACCGAGGGGAATGAATCAAACTGCAAGGGTTAAAAATTAAAATTTTATTACTTTAAAAATTTAATTTTTCTACTCTTGCAATAATATATCATAATGTGCCTTATACAGTGCCTTAATGCTCTTGTATTGGCGTTCTGACTTAGTTCGGTCTTAACATTAAATTTTTGCAACCCTTATCTCACGGTGAGGCCTTAATTATCACTTTTCTCCTACACACTGTGAAAATAAGATTTGCATTTGACCAGATGCAGTGTTTTTCTTTATTTATTCGGTTGATATAAGAATTCCGTCAATCTTACTTGAATTATTTATTCGATAAATAACTCGATTGTTTTATGTAAAAAATATTTCAGTATATTCTTCAGTTTATCTCACAACTTATTACAATAAAATATTAAAATATCATATATCATTTTTTATAACATTATTATTTTTTAAAGGTGCTTTTATTTAAATATTTATAATTCTATCATAAATCTGCGGGGCAAGACATACCCGAGCACAGATAGTCTGAGAACGATGAGTTTATAACCATATTATTCTGTGAGAGTAGGGAGTTGCTAAGAGAGGAACCATTTATGCAAACAGTGGAAAGCTTTTAAAGGTAGTTGCAGCTGTATAATGATTTGAATAACGAAAAACCTGTTTTTATTTATAACTTTAAAACATAGAGACAATTGCTATTTAAAACAGAAAAATAAAAACCGATTTCTACACCCGAATAAAATCAAAGATCTAGCGGTTAGCAAGTGAGCGCGCCGGGCATTGAACCATGGATAATTCAAAAAGTATTTAATATATTTTTATATATGACCATGTTTTAAAATATTAACTTAACATGAACATCGATTTATAAATAAAATAAATTTCTTATAAAATTTACTAATTATTTTAATTTGCGTGTAGATGTTTAGAAATACTTGCTGAAAATTCATATTAATTTTCTTTTAAGCTTAAATATTTCATGTATCAAAACATGCGATTTTTTATTCAAAATAATTTAAAAATATTATTTAATGGCTGGATTAAATATTGAATTAATTTCACCCTACATTCTGTAGCAGGACACAGATGACGTTAGCGGCAATGCCAACTCGCACGAGGTAGCTGCTGGTCAGTCGTTATATTCCGGACTCGGCCCCCTTGCCAATTGTGTCAAATTTAATGCCTTAATTTGAGCCTTATTGGCGTCCTGACCTAGCCTGGTCTAAACGTTAAATTTTTGGAACCCCTTACCTCACGGTGGTGCCTAATCGATAAATTTACTCCGACAAACTTCAAAGTGCAAACTATGAAAATAAGATTTGCATTTGAGCACATACAGTGTTTTTCTGTATCGATTCTAAGAAAATACCATGTTATTTTTTAACTTCCATGAGTTATATATGAAATATTTGTAGATTCTGACTTAGCCAGGTCTAAACGTAAATATTTTAAAACCCCTAACCTCACGGTGGGTCCTTATCGATATATTTTCTCCGACAAACTTAAAAGTGAAAACTATGAAAATAAGATTTGCATTTGAGCACATGCAATGTTTTTCTGTATCGATTCTATGAAAATACAATTTTATTATTAACCTTTAATGGGTTATCACTTTAACATATTTTGAACACACAAGGGTGACTTTTCTAATTTTATCAACACGAGATCATATATTGGTTACAGTAATTGAATGTTGTATGATACAAAGCATTACATTGAGACCTCTTGCAAATAAATGAAATATATCAAAGATTGGTAGTCTGTGGCTCGTGCCATTATAAAAATCCCACTGTTGCATTTGCAAGGACGCCGAACATTCACAATATAGGGGTTGATCATAGCAGCCTCCCCCTGCTCGCTGAGCAAACACGGAGACCAGCCCCGTACGTGTGAAGAGCGATTTATGATCCCTCCGTGACCGCATGGAACTGGCCCGGCAAGGAGAAGGACCTGGCTTTCGGCTGCAGGCTATTCTGCCGCACTGCCTCCCTACCCTTACACCTTCGATCGAGTAAATTGAAGACTTTTTATGAAAATGACATATTTTTAAGTTTATTATAAGATGTTCTTAACACAAATAAATTTTAAAAATACTAAACTGTATAATAATTGAATTTTTTTATTATTATAATTGTTACTCAACATTTTGGAAATTATCTAAAAATATTTTTTTTGTGACTGCTTTCGCCCCACAAAGGCTTCTCGACACTCAGAATCAACTCTTGAAAGGCCATTTTAAAAATAAAGAGCTTTTGAAGTGCATTGAATTTTTTTTCAATCAGTTAATCATGTCCCGAAATTTTTAGATTTTTAATAGTGTACAAACTCATGCAAAATAACATTGCGTTTTATGATTTTTTTAGAATATTATTGTTAATTTCTCTGTAAATGGAATTTACATCGCTTATTCATCCTAAAAATAAAAAAATATATATATTGACTTAATGGTTAAAAAAAATTTATC
The DNA here is from genome assembly GCA_022113835.1 of Atopsyche davidsoni. Classification (NCBI taxonomy): domain Eukaryota; kingdom Metazoa; phylum Arthropoda; class Insecta; order Trichoptera; family Hydrobiosidae; genus Atopsyche; species Atopsyche davidsoni. Next base: position 2,926,977 of record JAILWY010000010.1, read on the forward strand.
AAGTATGAAGAGAGTTGAAAATAAATATATTAAACAATAGTATTTGAGGTCTAGCATTGTCGTAATATTTATTTACATAATATTAAAATAAATATATTAAAAATACATCTTCCACCTCATTTTACACCCACACAAGTTCATTTCCACCCATATCGTAATTTTCTTTTATATTTTTCATCGTTTCACTTATGAATTGATTACATAAAAACATCACAAAACATGAAGTTTTCTTTACAACAATGACAAAAACACAAAACCAACTACCAAGTTTAAAAAAAATGATGTTTTAAGTACCTCGTTACATTTAAATCTACGGTATTCAGAGTTGAATGGTCTAATGAATCCACTTGTGCCACAGTTTAAATACAACAGAGCGCTTATTAAAAATGCGCGAATATAACTCCATGCACTCATTTATTAAGCACTGAAATTATGGACGCTATTATAAAAAGGCTCCGATTTGCGTGGATTTCGTGCAGTGGTTCATTTTCACTTAATTCCGCAGGTTCCACTGCATATTATAACATTATACTGTAAAGGCTGTCGCGCATGATTACAACATTATAAATTTATGTTCTGTACTATAATTCAAAGAGATTAACTACACATACCTATTTCAGCTAGAATGTTTTTCAGCGATAAGAGAATTAAGCAGAACGATGACTCCCTGTTTTTTGTTTTATAAATTTGACTGAACTGTTCGCTGTGAGTTCTGGTGTTGATACAGCTAATAGGTTATGAATAGAGCTAATGTTGAATTCATTTTATAGCTTTTCATTACTTTTTATAATTCCGTTAATCCAATATTTTGTAGAAAAAATCATTATTCATATAAATATCATCCCGCTGGTGTATTTGTAAATATAAAAATATTTGAATTCCGTATAGCTTCGGTCAAACAAACAAAAATACTAAGATATTACCTGGGGACCTGAAAAAGTAACATTAGCTGCTGATTCTACCTAGGTTACCTTCTCCTACTATAATAAAATCGTTTGATAATATATAAAAAGATTTCTATGAAATATTTCCTGCTTTGAAGTAAGATTTACTTTTTCTTTATTCTTTTCCGCTGATCCGCTTACCGAATAAATAAAAAAGGTAAAATACTTTATATGACAAAGATACAAAATGGTCGTCCTTCTTCTACAACATTCAGATGTTGCGTTTCCATATAATTGATATGATATAAGAAAAGACTTTGTATGCGACCCCCCATGTTTATATATCCAGGGCTATAACAGCTTTTACAACAAGTGATTTTATGTTGTATTTAATATTATAAATTTATTTCAATTGATTAAAAACTTAATCTTTTTATAGTTAAATTATAAGATAAGTAAAAATTTCCAGACTGCAGATATTATTTAGTGTAATTATATTATAAGTCAAGTCATAAAGGCTTTGCATCGGCGGGGCCACTGCATTGTTGTGTCAGCTTAAAGCAGCATGTAATGGGTTTTCTGTATTTACCACATTGTTGACTCAGTCTGATGATGTTTATTGTCTACACCGATCCTTTCAAACTCATGGGTAATGAATAGATGCATGCAATTTCAGTTCATCCTTTAAACGTATACCATAAATGAAAACAACTCCACTAATATAAAAGGCTTAAATATATTCGTAGAGCTTTGGGCGGCGCATATTTTTGTCTAAATCATATTTAAAGAATCAATTATTATTAAAAAAAAAACGCAATTTAACATTAATGCATACTGACCCCTGGTTTACTGATTTCAATTGAATTAAAAATAGCGGTAAGTTAAGAACAACCCCAGGTGGTAAAAGCTCTGGTAACGCCATTATACATCCATACAAACATATACAGACACACATACATATTAAAAAATAATTGCAAAAGTAAATAACCGGTTCCATTATAATAAAGTTCAAACATATAATAGCTTTATTATCCATTGAGCTCCCCTCAGCTCGTTGTCGTAGCAGGACTGCATTAATTTCGCGCAAGGTCGTCAAGTTGTCGTCTACCAGGCATTTTTTCGAACTTTGTCTCCATACTTAGTAAACTATTTCAAATATCAAAGTTATCAAATGCTTACAAAAAATAAAAATTTCAAATATCAATTTTTAAAGAGTGAAGGTTTTTTTTTATACCAAGTACTCGTTGTTAATTTTACATGTATATTTTTTCGTCAAATGATACAAGTCACATAAACTATCATATACTATCACATATATATATAGAGGATATGTTGTAAAAATATGCTCAAATTAAATGATTAAACAGAAACTCTTGAACAGCCAGTTTATTGAATTATTAATGATGTTAGAATTTCACCGAATCAGCAAATATATATAGAACAATTTAATGTTGTTTGAATAATTAAAAATGCAATTTAAGTCCTCTCAAAGTTAAGTCAATAAGTTAAATAATACTCAAATGAATTTATTATTCTTTATATTTTGACTAATATTTAATGTATGTTCATTTTTGGAAAATTACAAGTTCATCAACAATAAAAACACTAACAAAAAGTTTGACAGTTGACTAGTTGTTTAAACAAATTATATAACCATTGATAAGTATTTGTTTATATGTTTCAGCACACAGGTTATCGTTTAATATCATAATATTATTTGTTTTTATTCCCCCGCAGTATCCACACCATGAATTTTTAATACTTTATATTGGAAGCGAACATATCCAAAGTCGAGCTGAAGCCGAATATTGAATTAATTTTTATATAACCATTCACAAATACACATCATATGGTCTCGTATCATGTAGAGGTAATAAATTTATCAATTTATTTTAGAATTGGCTCTCTCTGTTTTGTTTGGTGGATATGATTGATGCACCAACAGTAGAAACGCATCAATTGAAATGAAAACAAATTTTTCATGAAATCTGAAATGTAAGCCCTCTTTTTTTAATGAAAATAACTAGGCTATTTATGAAAAAAACAATTCCACAATTTTTAAAAAAATTAATAGATATTTTTACATACCGATTATTAATGATTAATATTTAAAAAATGCGTGCCTTATTATTTTGAAACCACACCCGATATAAAGTTTTACAAGTAAAACTTTATTTGTTTCTTGTATGCCACTGAAGTGTTCTTGAATATAAAGTTATTTATAAATTTTCTCTGATTTTGGATAACCGATAATTATATCAAATGTCGTAGTGGGGGATATTTACTTACAACATTTTATTGATTGTAAAAATGTACTATTAAAATACTTAAAAAAGATAAAAAAAGTTTATTAAATCTATTTATTTTATTCGGTTTACTGAATGCTACGGATCGTTAATATATCTATTCCAATATTTTGGTACTGAATACCGAAACCTAAAGTGATTTTCAGGTTCTACGATTTTTTTTACATATAACACGACATTCTTAGGTATGATGTCGCAAAATGGATATGTTGGTTTTCATCAACAATTTAGATACTCACTGAAGTTATTTTTTATGGAAATTATGTATTTATTGAAAAATAGTTTGATATTGATACCAAAAAAAATAAACAAGAAATTAAATATGTTGTCACACACATAAATGAACATTCCAGGGTCTATAGTAAATTAAAAATTAGAATTTTTTTAAAATTATTTACAATGTGTTTAAGGAATAATTAGGTTAGGTTAGTTCAAAAAATTAGGTATTAATGTACGTTTTAGTTAACCAAATATATTTTTCAGCAAAAAAACAATTTGTTTGTCGTAAGGACCACATTCCACTTGTACATTCCCATTCATGCAGTGCATCTAAAATTACCCACAAACCTTTACCCCTGATTGGAATTCAGAGGGCGAACGTTAAATGACTCACAATCATAAGTAATTGTACAGTAATTTGTTTCAATGTACAAGACCTCAGATAAAATTAGGGTGCGGCGTATATCTCAGAAGGCATCCCCCCACAGGGCCCCGGGCCCCAAAGAGAGCCTCGTGAACATTATCAAGGAGAAATACTTGTATATTCTTTTTCCTTTAAATTTTTGCGATCACGTACGGAAATCGTTTCTAAAATGACAACGCAACGAATAAATTGAAATTAGCTTTTAAAATAAAACATTAAAATTGCCTCTTATCTAAAAGAGAGCTGTTTTATTTTTGGAAGCATATTAATAACAAATATACTTACCAAATAGCTGAAAGGTGCCTTTACCCATCTGATATAATTATATATAAAAAAAATATTTTAGAACCTAACAAAAAACTTAAAACCGAATAGAACCAAATATCTAGCGCGCGCCGGGCATTGAACCCTGGACAGTTCGAAATAGTATATGTAATATACTTTTATATATGCTATTTTTTATATTTATTACACATGAACGTCGTTTAATAAATACAATAAAATATATTATTTATAATATTGTTGTATGTTTAGAAATACTTGCTGTTAAATCATAATAATTTTCATACACCTATTTTCTTTTAAATTTAAATATTTCATGTTATGCGATATTTTTTTCAAAATATTTTACAAAATTAAATTAAAAGGCTGTATTTAAGATTGTATTTATTTCATCGTGCATTCTGTAACAGGACACAGATGACGTTAGCGGCGATGCCAACTCGCACGAGGTAGCTACTGGTCAGTCGTTATAAGCCAGACTCGGCCCCCTTGCAAGTTGTGCCTTATCCATGTGCCTTCTATAGTGCCTTAACGTTAGCTTGTATTGGCGTTCTGACTTTGCTCGGTCTGAACGCATAATTTTTGAACCCCTAACCTCACGGTGGGGCCTTAACGATAAATTTACTCCGACACACTGAAAAGTGCAAACATTGCAAATAAGATTTGCATTTGACCTGATGCTGTGTTTTTTGTATCAATTGAGTCGAAATATGCACTAAGTCAAGCATTCTATAATCAATAATTTTTTTTCTAATAATATCTATATTTAAAAAAAAATATTTATATGACATCACATTATATGACCAATTGTGTTTTATTACAAACATGTCATGTATCCTAATATTACTTTTTTATTATTAATATTGTGTTTAACATCATTACTCATTGTTTTCATATTTATGGCCTAATATAAATTATTTGTTTTATTTTCAAATTAAAATATTAAACAAAATTAAATGTAAACATAAAAAAATATTAAAATCTTGCAATATAAAGACAAAACGACTTTGACGAAACTGACACAAGGTTGGGCACAATTACATTTGTTTGGGATTAACCTGCTACGATGGAAATCGAACCGGCGATTTTTAGATTAAGAGTCAATAGTCATTTCAACAATGGCATTAAAGAAATTTGGCATTAGTTTCACGTAAAAAAAAAATTAGTCTATTCTGTTGTTTATATCAAAGTATACATATATTTTATGTAAAAAAAAAATTGTTTTAAATTTTACTACTTAAAATGTCACATGACATTTATTTTTTAATGGTGCTTTAATTTAAATATTTATAATTCTGCGGGCAAGACATACCCGAGCACAGATAATCTGAGAACATTGATATTATAACCATATTATTTTGTGAGAGTAGGGAGTTGCTAAGAGAGGAGCCATTGATGCAAAAGCTTTTAACTGTAGTTGCAGCTGTATGTTGGTTTTTATGATATGAATAACGAAAAACCAGTTTTTTTTTTATACTTTTAAACTTTGAGACAGTTAGAATTTAAAACAGAAAAAGAAAAACTGATTGCTACACCCGAATAAAATCAAAGATCTAGCGGTTAGCAAGTGAGCGCGCCGGGCATTGAACTTAGGACAGTTCGAAAAGAATTTATATATTTGTATTTTTTTTTAAATGTTTAACATAAACATCGATTAATAAATACAATTTTTTTTTTTTTATAATATTAACTAATTATTTTAATTATTAGATGTTAAGAAATACTTGTTGAAACTTCATATTAATTTTCTTTTAAATTTAAATATTTTATGTATCGAGACATGCGATAATAATTTAAAAATATAATTTAATGGCTGGATTTAATATTGAATTAATTTCACCCTACATTCTGTAACAGGACACAGATGACGTTAGCGGCAATGCCAACTCGCACGAGGTAGCTGCTGGTCAGTCGTTATATACCGGACTCGGCCCCCTTGCCAATTGTGCCAAATTGTATGCCTTAATTTGAGCCTTATTGGCGTCCTGACCTAGCCTGGTCTAAACGTTAAATTTTTGGAACCCCTAACCTCACGGTGGGGCCTAATCGATAAATTTACTCCGACAAACTTCAAAGTGCAAACTATGAAAATAAGATATGCATTTGAGCACATACAGTGTTTTTCTGTATCGATTCTATGAAAATACCATTTTATTATTAACCTTTCATGGGTTATCACTTTAACATATTTTGAACACACAAGGGTGACTTTTCTAATTATATCAACAAGAGATCATATATTGGTTACACTAATTTAATGTTGTATGATACAAAGCATTACATTGAGACCTCTTACAAATAAATTTAATATATCAATGATTGGTAGTCTGTGGCTAGTTTAATTATTTTATTAAAAAAAAAATGTTGTTTTTTATATGACTAAAAATTATTTGATTTATACTTGTCATGTATTTTTACGTTACTGTTTTGGTGTTTCAAAAACTTCTTTTTAATATATTTTATCAAAATATATTTTTAGTATTATATTTAACAATTAATCATTGTATTCTTATTATATTATAATCTCTATAAGCATATAACGTCTTTTCTATGTAAAGACTAAGTAAAAAAAAATATTTATTACAAAGTTATTGTAAAATTAATTCCGAAACAAATGTGTCTTCCGTAAGCTCCAGACCTTGTCAAACATCCTTCATGGAAAGTTGGATCAGCTCTTGGCCTCCGAATTGACGTAAATCACAAGAAGTTTGTATGCCAGCTTCCCCTGACAAACAAATATGCTGCGGTTCCCCCGACCAGAAATACTGCAAAACTTGAGCGTGTGTGCTTGATACATAAGGGATGCTTGATACGCAAGGGTCGCTGCAGCCGAGGGGTAGTTCGGCCCAGTTCAGCTGTACGTACGCAAGGCAACATAACGTGAGACGTGTTTTATTATTTTATCGATCGTGAACAACAAACTTAGCTTAGATTTTTCTTGGCTAAGACAATAAATTCTGGCCGAGTTCAGAGAGACGCCGTGGGAGGGTATCAACCCTTATTTTACGTTTACAACCTTAGTTTATTATTTTTCCAAGTATAAAAAAATGTTTATTATGATGCGTTTGTTTGTTCGTATCGTTATATTTGCTTTTTATCGTTTTTTGCATTTAATTTCCGACGTTGTGTTCGCCCGAAAACAGCGACGTATATTTTTACTAGGTCGACAAGAACCGATATCTCGACGAATTTATATATAATAAATAACATTTTAGCAGGCGCTTGCATATTGGTCGTTTTTTTTTTTGCTTTTTATATCTCATTAGCGATTTTGATTTTTTTTTCATGGCTCGACAAAATGAAATATCGGAGGGGAAGTTATAAAATTTATTTTTGTAAGCAGATGGTCCGAAGGAGAATTTAAAAAATTATTGTGCTAAATTTTTCGACAGTCAAAGGCGTTTTGATTTGTTACTTTTTATATTGGCTTGTAATTAAAACGCGTTTCGTATTTTGTCATGTATATAGATCAAATTTTTCTCTTCAAAACCTAAAATAGCCTCCAAAAAACGGAAGAATTTACATTTGCTTTTTGTTGGCATTAATTTCATTTATTGTTTTTTTTACGTTTAAGTAACATGCTACATCGTCAAATAAAGTGACAATGAAAGAAGAAACAAATGTGTATTATTAAACATCTTTTTTCTTACTCAATAAAATATATCAGTAATCAATTTTAAGTGTTCATATATATTTATTTTTATAAATTAATACGTGAAATTTTCTAAGAATTTTTCAAACGAAATTTTATGTATAACATATGCTAGTGATAAATGATTACTGTTTTCTGTTAAACAGAAAATCTGCAATATACCTCTAATACCCGTTCCTCTTCTCTACAGCAGAAGTAATCTAATGTACAATGATGAGACAATATCAATAAACCAGCCTGCTGAAGGCTGGGCTGGTATATTATATTGTTTTATGTATCTAATCTCACAGAAGGGTAATGGATTTCGGAGTAGGCATTATATTTTTGTGTATGCTAAGCACGCGAAGTCATAATATCTCTATTGATTTTGCTAGCTACTGCCAAAAAATACAAAAGTAATAGACTATGTATTTTATGAAGGAATATAATTCGTCTTAAAAAAAAAACTGAAGAAGGATCTTCAAAAAGATTTCATAATATACATCTTAGGTAGCATATAATATTATCATCTCATATCTGCTTGAGCACGCTCAGTTCTCTGATTTAAGAAGGTTTTTTTCGCTAGCGCTTATCATGCTGTCTAGATCTTGAATACTTTATATAAATACCTGTATAATTATAATTATATATAATAAATAAATAAATAAAATAAATTATATATTATACTAAAGGTATTGGTCTTGAAAACCAATGAGCAATTTAAGCTGTCTGCATATAGTATGAATTGCCAATTGGCTGATTGATGACCAATATTTTAATTTTTGATAACAAATTCGCCTTTTGAGGGCTTATTCAGACTGTGACTTCTATTCTAAGAAGCCTTAGAACGGCGAAAGTCATGAGATCACATTCGTTGTTTTAATATGTAGGATAAAAATGAAAACTGTCTGTGTAGAAATACTTTGCAAAAATTAAAATCAAAATAAAATCTTGTCAATAAATAATTTGATTTTGGGAACATTTTTTATTAAAAAATCGCAATTTTTTACCAATATAGAAAATAAAAAATTTAAATTAACAATTTTAATATTTTCAATGCCATAAACTTTTTATTAAAAGAAAAAACTTAGTTATTATATAATTCTGTAATAGTACCTCAATATCAATTAAAATATAAACCATAAAAATAAATGGCCTTTTTCTGTTGAATTGGAAACTAGCAAAATATACTCTATTGTCATGTAATAATTAGTTTATATTGTATCGATAGTGAGTTAACTGGAAATATATATTTATTATATTTATCACAGAAAGTAGGAAGGTAGATATTTGTTGCGAGTAAGTTTACCTTATCGTATCGACTCAATTCTTTGTGATTATCTTCATCCCCTATTTACTGACTGCAGGGCACAATATCTGGAGATACTGGGGTCGGGGAAAAGTGTCAACAATAGTATAAAAACTAAGGGAGAAATGAACGGCTTCGTTATATTAATAAGATTTCTTTGCTTCATTCCAAACGAAAAAAAAGCAATCAATAAAGGCTTAATTAAAAATATATTATTTTAAAATAATTTTCAAAAAAACTTCGCGAACGCATAAAAACTGTCATTTTTAAAAAGTCGGAAAATCGTAGGGAAAATTTTTTTTGAGAAGAAAATATTAAGTGAAGAGAGACTGTTCAATTAATTGAAATGTGGGAAAAATCAAAGGAAGAAGGCTAATGACAAAAGTTATGAATGAGTTTTTTTCTTGGAGATGTTTTCTTGGAAAAATCTGAAAGCACCTAGATTATCACTTACAGTATACTTATTACAACAAAAACGTACCTAATAAATGTATTGCTGTTACAATTATTAATATGAAAATTTTAACAATTTATTGAAGAGTGTACTAGTAGATTAATTTTAGCATTTATATTATAAACATGAGCTTCAAATAGCACACTCAGTCTAGCGTAGCAAAATAAATAATTTTATAGACTGGTAGATAAATTCGCACCCTTTTTAAAAAAAATCACCCCCAAATTGAGCCAGAAGTGGCAAAGTCTTCAAATAAAGACCCGGCTGCAAGTAAGTGAGTGAGCACTGATGATTTCATTCCGAGACCATTTTTAATGCCATCAACTCATTCAGAGCGGGGCGGAAGGAGAATGGTCCCGTCCTGTTAAATATCCAGAGCTGTCACTCGGGGGGTAGGGGGTGGCCTCGAGGACACTAATCGCGAGGGGTTGTCTTTCGTCAGGACTTGATTAATTATGACTGCAGTGCTGTTTGCGAGTTCCTAGACGGAGCGATCGGAGATACTTCCGGCAATGTATTTGTTGAGGTCGCTTTATCTCGCGTCCTGAAAGTGAGAAATTGTGTTTACAGTTGTAAATAATTGTCACCGTGTGCTTTATTTAGGTTTATTTTCAGTTAAAAAAAAATGAAATGTACAGCTGCCGCATTCCATTATAATGAAATTAATTTTATAAAAATAAAAAAAAACTTAATTGATGGATTTCACGATAGAGTGATATTACATGTAAAGTTTCAGAGTGATAATTAACTTAATTACTGAAAGTTAACTAATAACTGTTTTAATAGAGCGTTTCGACGTTTGAAGGATTTGTCGGACTTTTATTCTTCAAAACATATAACGACGTATTCTAGTCTTTCAAATATAAAAAATTATAAAAATAAAATCAAACTGTATAGTTTTGATAAAACAAATGTTAAGAAATTCAATATTTTTGACTTGGTGGAATTCCATTTTAATATTTTTGGATAAAATACTTGAGTGATTTTCCACATTTTCGTTTTTATAAGTGACCGGTTTCGCAAACCTTTCACGTTGGCATTATCAAACACAGTGATAATGTTCTGTTTGATAATGCCAACGTGAAAGGTTGGCGAAACCGGTCACTAATAAAAACGAAAATGTGGGAAATCACTCAAATATTTTATTTAAATGTATTAAAACAAATATTAGTTTAAAAACAAATTGATGAATATAAGACATAAAGCAATGGAAGAAAAAAACTAACCTGGATGCGGAATTTACGCCAGTGTCTGGTAGTCGGGAGTGCAATTGAATTAGTAAGATTGGTTCAAGACAAACATATGTTCAGTAAAATGGTCACTAACTTCTAGGGAGAAATACATGGAGAAGATAATAAAGCATGAAATTTTAATTAAATATCAACAAATAATATCGCTCATTTATTTATTTATTCATTTATTAAAACTACTAAAGTAATATTTCGTTGCTTGTTTCAGTTTTAAGGTAGCACTTCGTGTTGAGAAAAATAGAAAACTCTCATTCCACGAACTTTTCGCTAGAAGAACAGACATCGGTTCTCGGCACTTGTCGGCAACTTTTATAAAGAAGACGTCATTTGAAAAAAATATACCAAGGAATTTAATATAATAAAAATCTAGAATAGAAATAAAAATGTTATAATGGTATAAAAAATTTATACTAAGTTTCTGAAGATCAAAACTTAATGATTTTATTGATTGAAAAAGACATGCTTTATTATAAGTTTTTACCAATAAAAGTAATAATTCTAGATAAAAAATACACATTACTAAAAACTATGAATATTACAATACAAGTAAAACATTTTCGTTGTTGCGACATGAAAATTTAAGTAGGTTTTGGCAGAAATTATTTTTAAATGATTGTTTTTTGTGTGCTGATCTAATTGAAGTATTCTGTTGAAGATGGTCGGACAGAAATTTTTAAATTCCTTAACACCCATGAAATCAAATCATCTGGAAATATTTAGTATATATAGGGATAGAAAATTACGAAAACTCCCATTGACAGTAACTCCATTCGTCTCATTGACTAAATAATAGAATTTAACAACCTTGACAATTTTTTTTTATGCATATAGATTTATTTAAATTCATCTGGAACTTCGTAATAAAACTACTATATAAGAATATGAGATGCAGCATCAGGCATGATGAAATATAAAATTTTCCTCTAAAACGGATGGTTTTGGATAAATAAATTTAATTTTATGTTAATAACACAAAGTTTTATTACCATCTGCACTCCGAGGTTTTACTGTTAGTTTTCAGCTGGTTCTGCTGCCAGTGCAAGCATATGGCAGAATATTGACAGTTATATTGAATCGAATTTAGAAACAGTTTCGGATGAAGATAAAATATGAGATTTTTCTTCGTAAAACGGAGTGCTTCTAAAATCACTCTCAAACGTACATTGAGCATATTCTATTTTAAAATACATGAATTTATTTTTTTCAGAGCTTTTGAAGTAAAAAAAAACCATAAGTGTTAAAGTGGAAACTTTGAAGATATTAGTTTGAATTCAATACTTAGCGACATTTCACTCAAATATACACCCCTTTTATAAAAAGCTAACAAAAATATTTATACCAATTGGTTTTGAGTATAATATATTTTAAATATCTTTTTAATAATTATTAAAAATTAAGTGATTAATTCCCCAAACAAATAAAAATACTTATAGATAATGAAGCTCAACTGGATTCTTGAAAAACATATACCAAAATGAACATTTCTCTTTTTCATAGTTTTACACAAGCTCTAACATATTTCAAAATGGATAATTTAATACAAATATGACATAATATAATTAACATTGACAAAGTTAGAACATGTAGAGATGTAAAATCAATTTAATTTTATACAAAACAATGTCTGGGTAATAAGCTAGATGTTACAAATAAAAAATAAATATGGGTGGGATTTAAAAGCTTGACACTGTACGAGTGACGCAAAGTGTGTTTTTCACATGATCACATGTATAAAAATGACGAAATACCCCTTGCACCTTAGAATAAAAAAATGTGTTTGTTCAACAATATTTTTTTAGGTTAGTTGTGACGCGATTTCACACTTAGTATGCATTTTCAGGTGTCAACAAAACCTGCCCATCCTGTGCGGCTGTGGCATTTCCGCGAATGCCTGCAGTCCCACGGAAACGCAGACAGCCTCGCTGGAGGCTACAGTAATTCCCTGCCTTGGGGAACGTGTCTCCCTAGCGAAGCCTTCTCTGCCATGCAGGCTCTTGCACCCGACCACTTCAACGAAGACACCACGACCGACAAAATAACTCATGCGAATAGAAAATAATTCGCAGGTTGAAATAAATATTCGCTTCTTACAGGGCGCCTCGCACAGTAAATTTGTAAATATTTTAAAAATCGGTAGTTCCGTTTATGTGTGGGGTGTTTCTCTTGTTTATGTAGAGCTTAGAAATAGAAGTATTGCAGGCTTTATTGCACTCTATATCCTCAGTTCTTTCATCAACCGTTTCTCCAAAGGCTGCCGTGCCGGTGGACATTAAATAGATCCTCCGAATAACTCTTCGCTCTAATACAGATGGTATTTAAATCTCCCGGCGGATCGCTAAAATTTCATTCGCTCTTCTTTGCGCAGAAGACGGAGTCGGATAGACGAAATTGATTTGGAAATTTCAAGCCACTCAGTATAATTAAATATCACAGATAAGTATTTAAGCCATCTCATCGGTGAGACCCATCAATCGACCAGTCGGGCTAAGCCTTCTTAAAGTGGTGACGCTTAGAAGAAAGAAGGATTTAGGAGAAAATTCCGGTTTGGTTTTTTTTTTTTTTTTTTAAACACTGAGGAACAAATCAATATCAAACTAACTAGGTAACGGCTGGGACGGAGACATATTTTCACATTGATCGGTATTTTTTTTTTTTTAAATTGATTGATTGAATAAATTTAAAACTCTTAAAAAAGTTTATTTTATACAATAAATAATAAATAGATCTTACTCTCTAAAAAAAAAAGATTTCACTTTCGAAAGTGTTTTCACTTTCACAATTAAAAGTCCTAATGTGGATTGCTAAAACGTATGATCTCTATATGGAACGAATTTTCTCTAATGCAGATCTCCTTGCAGAGTTCGGATCGCAATTCGTAGAAGTTAGTCGGTCTTTTGAGAGTGCAATTGACTTGTTAATTGTTAGCTTTTGATATATATTACTACGAAATGGTTGATATGTTTAAGCTTCTACTAACAAGTACAAATGTGTGGAAAAGTGATATTTTGAAGATGGTAAACTGATCGTTTTCCCTTTGTTTTTAATATCTAATAAATGCCTAGGAAACATACTTAAATAAATTAACAAATATTAATCGAAACCATGTAAAAAAAAATTGTATTTTGTAGTAAATGCGACAAACAAGAATATTATTATTTAGATTTATTTAGGACTTGGGTGTTATGTTACGTTATATTATCATATAATAATTAAAGTTCCTGAAGATGGCTCCGGCACTGGGATAGAAACGTTGTATAATCAAAAGTAAAACACAATGTAATACCCAAGTTAATCTAATGAAAAGGCCTGAAAACTCCACTTGCACTTTTCTTTCATTCCTAATTTACAAAGTATTTACTGTCAATTTTAGTTTTAAAAAATATTATCTAGAATTCAAACAAAATTAATATTGAAGATATACATATATTTTTTAAAAGGTTTTTTAAGAAAGAGAAACTTGAGGGCACGTGATATGAATAAATATAATATAAAATAAATAGGAATTTTACAGAAAAAATTACAGCATCACTAGAAAGATTCAAACATCAATCGTAGAAAACGTACAGAATATTTATATAATATAATATTTATTTATATAACTGTTCAATATAACATAAAGATTTGTATTACACCTCTGAATATTCAAGTGTGTATTTACAAATTAATTTTATCTCGAAAACTTTTATATGGGGAACCTTTAACAGTAATTGGATAATAATGATTATGTACATTTTTTCAAATATTGAAAATTGATTAAAGAATCTCTTAGAAAAATATCATCGTGATTTGTGTGGGATTCGAACCCACACCCCCAAGCTTACATGGTTAGGTTAGGTGTGAAGGTTGTAGGTATAATTGGTTAGGTGTGAAGCCTTTTCCAACGCAATTACAACATCAAGTTAAAAGGCGTGTCAAAGTATACCTGAAACCTTATTCATGCTACTGAACAGGTAATGACGCATTCGAGGTGCCGCTATACGACAGTGACGTTTCACGACACGTTGTGAAATTTAAAAATAAATTTAATGCTGCTTTTCGCGCAATGAACGTTCATTTTGCGATCGTTTTAAAGCTGGCGTGTTTTACGAGATTTTCAATATCGGAATTTAAAAATACAAAAATACAAAAATGTTTTCAACACTTCTTGAAAAAGGAGCAGTGTTAATTTTTGAAATACTTCGTCACTGACCCTATGCCTCATTTTTTTTTTATTTTTAAGGAATCACAAAGTACTAAGAGATGACTTTTGTATCTTATTTCTGCGAGTATCTTATTATCTTAAAATAAACGCATTCGGAGACAACGTTGAATTCACCTCAGAAAATGTCACTTTATTGTCTTCTTGTTTTCAGATTATCTGCATTCAGATGTTCACAACCCGTGATACAAAGTTTGAATCTGCCAATCGATAACAACATCGCTAGCATGATATCTGATGATGGTTGGGACGTATTTCTTCAAGTGCTTCAATACAAGCAAGTTTAAGAGAGAGTGCCGGCAAGAAGTAAAGCAAAGCATCTTATTGCAATTATTTTGTTATACGACTTGCTTACAACTGAACGGGCTCTGCGGGTCTGATTTCGCACCCCGACTAAGTCCCAGTAACGCTACATTAAGACCGAGCAACCTTCTGCTGTGTTGTGTGCTCCTCTTTATACTGTCTGATTAAAAATAAATTGGAATTTATAGCGGGATTCTATTCAGATTCGTTGGAAATTATTTTTGTTTTATTATTTTAAATTGCTGCGTTAAATACCGGCCCCCGAGGAATACGGAAAATCAAATTATATATTTTTTATACTTCAAAACTCTGATTTGTTTTTTTTATTTTATACAATAAATTACAGTTTATATTTGGATGTATTAAATTTTTTGATGTATCAAGTTTTGGTAGGCGTTGTTATTAGAAATGCTGTGTTCATGGGTAGTGTGCCGCGTTTTTATTTTATTTTCGACGTTTTTGTCCAAGTACCAGGGATTACTAAAAGGTTAATCCCTGATGATGGACAAGGTTTTTCATAATCACTTGTGATGAAAAAGTTAAAAAAATCTGTTGTCCTTTTATGAAAATATTTTTTAAATGCTTTATTTGATTATATACATTTATGAAAATTTAAATATTTACAACCTCTTGTCTTTTATTTTTAAAGTAAATAAATAAACAATAATTTTTTATAGTAACCTCAATCATTATTTCTTTAAAGATTTTATTTTGAAAGTAAAATACATTTTTAACTGATACTATCATATTTTCAAAGAGTTTTTATGATTTGAAACGTTATAACATTTTGTTTTTTAACACAATTTAAAAGTCACCAAGTGCTAAAAATATTTATTTGAAAACGGTATACAAGAGTTATTTTCATAGAGTATCCTTATTTTCTATTACACACTCAATTTAACAATGCATTATTGTCGTTGAAAGAAACGAGATCGTATAACTTGCTGAGTATTTTTATTTTTATATACTCAAGTATGATAACATGTGGTAGATACATTTTATTAAACATTATTATATTAGTTTTTATTTTAGGATTTTGTATTGATAGAGCGTAAAATAAAATTAAAAAATATATATATATCACTGGCAAGTACGTATATTTATCATTCTCAATAATTAACTAATCGCAGATTCCACGGAGGCCGATAGTGACACGATGGATAAATTTATTATTGAAAAAGTTGGGTATTGACATTTGAAGTTTTCCAAAATGAATAAGTGAAACCTAACGCAAAACGGAAGTAATAGCGAAGAAGGAAAAACTGGGAAACGAGACCCGCAAGATATTATATAAAAAAGTATGAAGAAAATCCGACATCACTATGCTAACGTCCCAAGTTTGGAACAACTAGGCAATTCTGTGTAGGTGTATGCGAAACTTCAAACAAACTTGAGTAATATTGTATGTATTCGGTTAATATAATAATAAATATACATAATTTTTTTTCTAATGTATTAAAAAGCAAATAAAAAATCTAATATAAAATATATATTTAGTTTACGCTACATACTTAGGCTGGCACTTCCGTTGTGTAGCAAGTGTATGAGCTCATTTTACAACCTACTAAATTTTCAACAGCAAGTGGCGTAGCTACCTTCTCACGTGACATAAAAGTCCTGGTTTCCTTTTATAGTTGGCACTACCCTGTTCATGAACAAGGGTAGTGATGCAGTGTCTTGGAGATACGAATAACGACATTTTGTTATAATTTCTTACACGTGAAAACCAAATATTTACAAGATAAGTAATGATTTCTTTCATGAAATAATTCACTACTATATTTGTTTCTATAGGTGAATTTAAATCTATTTTGTATTAACACTTTAATGGGTAATACATGAATGTACAATTATAATTATAATATGTCAAAAATACTTCTGTCGTTATTATAAATATTATCAAAACAGATCAGCGCTTGAAATACCACACTACCTAAAAATATATTTTACCTTTGAATAAACAAAAAAAAATTTACATTGTTTACAATGACTAAAATATCGTAAGATTTATATTTTTTTTGATGTCGAGCCGTTTGAAGTTTTCCGGCTTTAAACGATTTGGTCCCCGTATTGGCAACATCTTCAGATTATTTTGAGTCAAAACAATATTTCAAGAGACATTATGACATTGAATAATAAATTTATTGGGGAAATTAATTTTATTATTGAAATACATTTAATTCATAAATAAAATTCATCGACTTAAGTACTTGAGCAGAAAAAAATAATATTATAGATTCTTGCGTGTCCATTGAAATATTTTTTCGAATGAATTTGTGAATTTTTTTTTTTAAAGTTTTTATAATTTTTTGTTTGTGAATCGATTTGTGATTTAATTTATTATAACTATCATTACACTAAATAGTTATGAATTATAAAATGAAAATATAAAATTAGTAGGCAGCGAAGACTTACTCCGGTCCTGCTTCTAACGCGAGTCAATTAAGGCCCGTAGAGCTGAGGAGACGCCTTGTTTCTCCCAAATTAAAGTTCATCTTTATAATAGATTTCGCAGAAGTTCGTTAATTAAATTTAGCTGGCTTCTTTATTTATAAAGTAATTTTGATATTGCATATCTCTCCTCTTCAAACGCTGATTTTAATATCAGAAATTTCTTCCCACGGATTGCTTTCATCCGATCTTCACAATCCACCGAGGTCGAGCGGTCTTCGATTTGATTTTTTGCGAGCTTTTTCCCGTGTTTTAAAAGAAGGCATTCCGCAAAAGTCAGGGATCCTCACACACGGTCCCGGAGCCGAAGCATTCGCAGAGTCATTTATTTTTGTCATCAGCTTTCTAAAAAAATATTGATCCTTTTAGTTGAAAATGGTGAAAAAAAATTGCAGAAGTAATTTAAAAAATCATGGCACGCAAGAACTCGATTAGTCATCATTCGTATCAAATAAAGATAATGGTGAAGAATGTAAAGATAATTTGTGTTCTTGTGTGTTGTGCCGCATTTTTTTTCTTGAGAATTTATTTGCGAGAATCACTTCTTTTCCTCTCCTTCGAGGGATCATTTTATTATTCTTATTTTGAGTTGAAATATATAAAACTTTTGCAACGAATTCTTAAAGTATTTTCTTAGCGTAAAAATTATAAAAAACATTGAAATTTATTTTTCAGAAATTTGTATGACGCTCTAATTTAAAAATCCCGATCTAATGTATATCAAAGTTTAAAATAAAAAAAAAAACATTTAACCCCCCCCACTTTGGTTTGTGCACTACCTTTTGAGGTCTTTGCCATATTCATCTTTTTCTACGACGATAACGCCGTTTCACTTTACTTTAAGCTAATAGTTATACACAGGATAAATGTTTTTTTTTGTTTTGCTAAAGAGTTAAAGAAGAAAATGTATTTACTTGGCCATTTGAATTAATATTTCATTTAATTTAAATGCTTTTAATAAAATCAAAGGTAATGTTGGTTTGATTTTGAAACGTAAAGCAAGTTTACCCTTTACAAAAAATTTAAATACTACGATAAATGGAATTGCTTATATTCACAAATAATCAATTAAATTTTTAAGAAATGATAAAAACTTAGTTTTAATTGGATGTTTAATATCTCTGTGGAATACTGACCCAACAACACAGGGTTTTATTAAACTATAACTGATTAAAATGCACCTTAATACATTCGTGGATACATCAATGTTTACTTATAGCTATCATGCTTTTAAATTATATACTAATTAAATGTACACTTAACAAATATTCGGTCAATACTATATTTATAAATTCAGAAAAGGGACAAATCGTTATTATTTTTATTCAAATAAATTAAAAAAAAAACATCGCTTTGCCTTAAAATGTTGAGCTTTATAATATATCATTTGATATCTATATTCTTCTTTATCAAGTGCCTCTCCTCAGAGGAGGTTGGCGACCATTTCAATAAACATTTACTCAGTGTTCATAGTTTTCTAAAGAGGAAACTTGTGTATTTGGTTCTTCAACATCGAAGTTTTATATCGGAAGGAAAAGTCTGCGTATTGCTGCTGCCCAATAGCATTATAATATATATCCTTTCTTTACAAAACTCTTTCTGCAGCAAGCTACAGAAATGAGAGCAGTAGCCCCCCGCGTTCTTCCAGAGCACATCCCTCCATAATCATTCCACTACTCCATTACCGATCCTTTACACACGCTCAGCCAACAGAGTGGGAAGATATTAACATACATCAGCAGGATTTTTTGATTAATTCACGCCACTTGAAAACAGTACTACATAGTATACGTAAGATAAAAAGTGTTTTTTTTTTAAGAAGAATAAATATTTACTAATATGATTAGGCACATTTTTTCACACATTGAAAATGATTTCAAAGAAACTCTCTGAAAAATATCATCGTGACTTGTGTGGGATTCCAATCTACATCATGAAGATGTTAGTACAAAACACTGGCGTTTAGATCTGATACTCCTTCTGGAGCAAGCTACAGAAGCAATAGCAGGAGACCCCACGTTCTTAGAAAGCATCCTCCGCGGAGTTTCTTTATAGTCCGGGTGTAGCTCGGAACGTGATAGGTGATCTGAGGTCTGGTGATATTTTGTTATCAATTGCACTAGGCACATTTTTTCTCACATTGAAAATGATTTCAAATAAAATCTCAGAAAGATATCATCGTGACTTGTGTAGGATTCGAACCTACATCATGAAGATGTAAGTACAAAACACTGTATTGTTTCTGTAGCTTGCTGCAGAAGGAGTATCAGATCTAAACGCCAGTGTTTTGTATTTAAATCTTCATGATGTAGGTTCAAATCCCACACAAGTCACGATGATATCTTTCTGAGATTTTCTTTGAAATCATTTTCAATGTGTTAAAAAAATGTGCCATAACAAAATATATATCCAAGAATAAATATATTAAAAAAATTTTTTTTTTTTAAACGCATTTTGTACTATGAATGTAAACGAAAACATACAACAACAAAAAATCAGAAAATAAATTAATAGTGACTCACTCCAGACCTATCACGTTCCGAGCTACACCCGGACTACAAAGAAACTCCGCGGAGGATGCTTTCTAAGAACGTGGGGTCTCCTGCTATTGCTTCTGTAGCTTGCTGCAGAAGGAGTATCAGATCTAAACGCCAGTGTTTTGTATTTAAATCTTCATGATGTATGTTCAAATCATACACAAGTCACGATGATATTTTTTGAGTTGAAATCATTTTCAATGTGTTAAAAAAATGTGCCATAACAAAATATATATCCAAGAATAAATATATTAAAATTTTTTTTTTTTTTACACGCATTTTGTACTATAAATGTAAACGAAAACATACAGCAAAAAAAATCAGAAAATAAATTAATAGTGACTCACTCCAGACCTATCACGTTCCGAGCTACACCCGGACTATAAAGAGACTCCGCGGAGGATGCAAAAAAAGGAGTCGATCAGGAGTCGATCCGAATGAGGGTCGGTTCTGCTCCATAGTTTCTTATACACGGGCCGATCGTTCGACGTTTTCAATTAACCGTGTTTATGTGAGCTCTCTTGCGCGGCCGCCCTCGCCGAGCCTCCCCGGAGTTTTATTCCCTCGCCCCCGCCCCCTCGCTCGCATGATGGATGAACTTGCCGTATCCGGTGCGCTACGACCCTGTGATAGCATATTTTTACAATAGTTTTCCGGGTCGAGCGCCTCCGGAAAAGCCCGCGCCTTTCAGTGTGCAAATCTTTTGAGTGGCTTTTTTGAACTTGTGTATGAAAATTTGATGTACGGTTTGGTATTTTTTTTTTTTTGTTGTGTATTAAGATTACACGTCGGGATTATGTTGACACGAATTTTTCATTTGAATACTGCATGAACGTTTTTTTTTAATACATTTGAAACTTGAATTAATAGTAGAATAACATTGCAGAAAAAAATCGCGTTACATACTGAGATGAACTGGGTTCATCCCACGGGTTAATATATTGTTATATTTATATAAATAATACTTAGCCGCTTACCTTGGAATAAATTAGTCGTTTAAATGACAAAGACTAGAACGTTACCTCTGAAGGTCCTAGCTTATCTTTCGAGAACGTCACAATACATACATAGTCAAAATTTAATACAAAAAAATACGAATCATTTGAATCAATCACTTTAATTCTAAGAACACTTTATGCAGGATTACAAGTTATTTTTATTGAAAAATACATCTTTTGTCTTTTGACAATACGTACATAACAACCAACGCTGTTTTTAATTGTTAAGAGAAGTCAATGACTACATTATTATATAGAAATTCGCGTAATGCGAGGTATTTTAACGCGAAATTTCAAATTCGCGTTAAAGTGAAACCGCGCATAACGGGGTCGCGTAAAGCGGGGTTTTACTGAACTTGCATGCTAAGTTTTTTTTATCGTCTCGTGGTTTTTGTAACTAACGCACTTGCTATTTTACCATGAGGTAAAATAGCAATATTCAAATGAAAGTTTTAAACTTTCATTGTTACAAATATAAATATAATAATATGATTAGGCACATTTTTTCACACATCGAAAATGATTAAAAAACCGGTACTTTGGTTCGATAAAGTCTGAATATTTTCTCAAATGTGTTTCATAGTTATTTTAATAAAAATTTTAATAAACTGAATATTTTTTTATAAAAAAGGTAATTTATTTCATACAAAAATTAAAAAAAATATGGATAAAGATTATACATTTTAAGTAAGATCGTCTTCGTTTCGAGTCTTTCTAAAAAGTAAAAGTTTTCATTATAATGTAAAGTTTGCATAATTCAAAGCTATTTCAATTACTATATATATAATATTATTTTACAAAATTGCTTTATTATACAACATAAGAAAAGTCAAGGTATATTTACATAACAATTTATCAATAAGTCTTCGAAAATCTTCCATCTCAACATAAACAGAGTTACGCCTACATACATATTTTAACTGTTAAAAATATTAAAGAGTAAATATGTACATAAATAGTTCTTGTTTGTAATATTTAATAATTATATAAGATATAAAAGCGTGTACATTTCGATCTTCAATCCAAATAAATCAAAATAATACAATAATCGCAAATAATTTCCAGGGCAGCAAATTTTCAGCATTTTCAATGGGGGTGTTCATTTTACATGGGAATAATTTCCATATTCTCGGAAGAAGGACGCGGCGGTCGCGAAAATCAACTCCTATTTCACCCATTGCTAAAGAGGCATGGCAAACGTATATGTAGTCATAAAAGACGCTTTCTTTACTCACGGGACGATGGAGATTAAATTTATAGACTTGAAAAAATATTTTATTGCTGCTTTATGCTTTCTTGGAAGAAAAAAAAAACAGTAAAACAAATAGCGCGACTCGGCGGGCGACCAAACTATGAAAAAGCTCAGAATAAGAGTATTCGAAATAAAATTTTGCATACATTATATATATATATATATAAATATAAATACACACATACACAAATATTAATAATTATTAGATTAGACACTTTTGAGTTTCTTGCAATTGAGACCATTTTAAACGATTTAAATTAAAAAAAAAAAATAGGTTTTAAATCGAGCGTATTGTATCAATTTTAGAATGTAGGGCATATAATAAAACTTAAAAATTATTACGTTATGATTCAATCTTGTGTTTTATGGAGAATTTATGTACATTTCAATAATACAAGATTTCAATGCGACAAGTGTTTTACAATAAATAAATACAATTTAAAAAGTTATCTTAGTACTTTCCTTATTTGACGATGTTAAACAAAGAAGTTTTTAACGTCTAATTAAAACAAGGGTCACGCTTATAGATCAGCAAAAGAACGTAAAGCCTCTAATTATTATCTAGGAAATAAAAAAATAAATTGAATATGCTCCATATATGATGCGAGAGGGTGATTACGCGAGATTAAGAGAATTATATTAATTTTAGATTAATGTCAATCAGAATGCGTTTTTATTTACCCATGCAGGTATTAGTATGTTTATGTGATTAAGCACATTTTTTCATACATTGAAAACAATTAAAGAAAACTCTCAGAAAATATCATCGTGACTTGTGAGGGATTCGAACCCACGATTCGATATTGATTAGCCCGAGCATATTAGTTCATATGTAGAATATGATTATTAAAAATTCTCACTAAATTGCAGTGGCTCGTTAGCATAGTTGGATAAATGCACCGGCCATGAAAGCTTGGGGATGTGGGTTCGAATCCCTCACAAGTCACGATGATATTTTCTGAGAGTTTTCTTTAATTGTTTTCAATGTATGAAAAAATGTGCTTAATCACATAGATTAAGAGAAAGCAAAATCTCTAATTACGGAAGCAATTCAACCGCCACCGCCTTTAGAAGTTTTTTATTTTTACTTTTATATGAAAATGCTAACGTGAAAGTCAAATTACTATTTTTTATCAAAGGCTTCGTGCTATCTATATGATAAATTCAATTGATTTATATATTTAATTTTTTTTCAGTATATTTGGTCTATATCACAAAAAATATATAAATAATCATGGTCGATAGTAGAAGGATATAGTGCAATATCCGTTTCAATCTATTCTTGCATGGCTGCAATGTGAATAGACAAATTTCTGCACAAGAAGAGTGATGCTAGGTTATCAAACAATTCCGACTATCTAAAGCTCTTCTTTTATCTCTTGCACATAATTTATTATATTTTATAAAAAAACAGTTAAATAATTATATCCATTCAATATTTTTCAATAAAAGTCCTTGTCGGTCCTTCAAGCTCATTATACAAAACAAATATAATGTTTCCAGCAAATATTATTTGAAAGTACTTGTACACCGAGCGTCCATATAAAGCTCACCTAAATTGTCGCAGTGAGCTTTATGGTTCCCCATTAACGCCAGCCTGTGACGGATGTCACCGCGTGACGTCACGGGGCCGGAAGTAGCTCGGGCTGGACCGCTTGCGGGCAGTCACCCAGAGGCTGTGATAAGATTTAAAAGCTCATGCACTCGCACAAAGTTTTCCGGCAAAACGGAGGGCACGAAGCTCGAGTGCATTTCTTGGGCGGTGTTGTTATTTCCAGCTCCTCGGGTCCTCCGACGCGCGGATCACGAGCCATAAGTTTTGAATCGATGTTACTCTCATAAGCTGCCCGCTGCGCCATGTTTACGGCGCCATAAGAGTTTGTTTATACGAGGACTGCTGGAAATATTTGCTATAAAGTTCTTTGTAAATGCCCCCACTAAACATCGCCCGGAAAAAAGGCCTCCCCGCCTGCTGGAGCAAAGGTGTCAATTGTGAAATAAATTTTGTAAACTGTGTTACAGGTGTTTTATTTACATTAAGTTTTTTAGATAAATATAAGTTTTCCGCTGGAAATGAACTCCTTATGATATGTTTTTCTATGAAAAACAACGCTGCCAAAGTATCGGCAAGCAAAACGGAAGGAATTGAAACAATAAAGGAAGTACCGTTTGCGCCGTACACCTCGTTGACATTGCTGTTGTCTGCTGTACATTACTCACTTAAAAGTAAAATATTAAAACACACTTAAAATAAACAACAAATATGAATAGCCAATGGGCAAGGAGATAACGATTATCATCATTTATTTCTCATATTCTGGGCATTCTCATGCTTACACTAAAAATTCTATAATCTTTTTGGAAGAATTTCTAATTTTATTTTCTTGTAAAGCGAGTCTGTCGTAGAAACGTAATATAACGTATACACATAAAATATTTTCAGATAAACAGTTTGGATTCTTCAAAAATGATTTTACATTAATAATTACATAAGAATGTTGTTGCACAAGAAAACGAATGCGTCTTTTGATCGAGTATATCTGTTACTATTTATTTCAAGGTCAACGATATTAACATGAAACGACGTAATAAATATTATTTTTTAAATGGACACACTTGTGCACAGGTACGATTTAATCTGATATTTTCTTATATATTCAGACTTGGGTCCTTAATTACTTTTTACACTGCGGCCTTTTTACAGTTTCAAATATGCAATTGACGCACTCGCGAAATATATCAAATTTATTCGAAATTTTAGTCGTACAAAGATATATAGTATATTTTTGGGTGATTTTAAATAAGTTTAGGCGAATAAGAAAATTGCAATTTTAAAAAAAAAGTAATTAGGGTGTTTTAAGATCAACTTTATGCTCATGAAAATGTTGAATCATGCTGAATCGTAATAATTAAAATGTGGAGTGCGAATGACACTTAACTTTTTTAGTAATACCCCAATAATCAAATAATTTTCGTAAGAAAAAAATCCATTGGAAATAGTTAGGTAAGATGAATGCAGAATATATAGAATACGAGATAACAACCAAATTAGTAAAACTGGCTCAGGATAAAAATTCAGTGAAATGGTCACAGACCTTCTCTGAAGAGAAGCACTTGGATACGAAGTAGTACTAGCCTTTTATACATATAATATTAAATTACTTCATAGTTATTATATATATATATTTATAAAATTTTAAATAATAAATAATGTTTTCTATATTTAAACACGGATAACAACCCCAAGAAAAAATCCTTGAATATGAAAATGTACGATACCTTTGAAAAAGAAAAAAAACAATCTCCCTCTTCTGAAGTAATCAGAAAAACCTCGTTAATCAAACCTCATGACCTTTGTGAAGGCCAGACATTAGCGTGATGTTGTAACTGTTAAATAATAAAAGTCAGCCATCGTTGAAGACTTTTCTTAAATTTAAAGCTGACGGAAAATTCTGCGTTAATGAGGGAAAGCCGTACGGAAAATGTCGCTCGGGGCTGGGGAAATTTAAATGAATTCACTTCTAAAAAACAGATGACCGCAACTCCCTCAGGGCACACTTCGTTTACATTTATGTAACCCTGTAATTTTTCACCAGTTTTGGAGAGACATGTCTTTATTTTTTTAATTTTAAATTTTATTTGGGTCAACGAAACAACTCTAAAAAGAAAGCGATATTTCTCTGCTATTACCCTTTTGTACATGCGTAATGTTATTTTACGTTTGTTTTTTTTATGTAAACAACATAAAAACTGTATAAAACCATGGTTTGTGTTTTCAGAATACGATAAAAATGATATTTCACGTTGAAATTAATTAAAATTCTTGCTAACTTATATGAAACCATTTTTATCTACTAAAATGATTTCTGGAAGACTTATCTTTAGATGCGTTAAAAACGCCAAGTTCTTTACAAATACCAAGTAACGTTTTTTTCACAATTTATTTTGCTCTTGAATAGCGTTATATTGTTTGATTATTTATAAGCATATCACCTTTTATACGAAAGTAATATTTTAAGAAAAAATGACAGATTATTAATTTTCAATGTTTTCATTAATAAACTGAAACAATTAGCCTGTAAATAAAAACTTGATCTGTTATTATTTAAAAACAAATTTTTAATAATTATATTATATGCTTCTGCCATATCTAAAAATCCGTTGCCACTATCTAAATTAGGCAACTATTCAATAGATTTTGAACTCAAAAGCTATTTTTTTTATTGTAGGTGGAAAACTAGTTTTGTTTATACTGATGGCACAAGATGAATTTTAACTAGTACCTTTATTGTCAGGAACCTGTGAATAAACCACAACGATCGTTGAGTTGGAGATATTGTTTGAGTAATTGATATCTAATGGCAAGAACTGGCGTAATTTTGAAAAGAGGGGTTGATTTTTAGGGATGTCTTACCATCACAGTGAAAAATATAATAAACTTTAGAGATTTTAGAGACAGCAAACACTAAATAGGTAAAATCCTTATTTTAGCTATAAATGTGTATAGCCAAATATCTTGGACAAGACACTTGAAAGCGACAGCGCTCAAAAGCAAATAATGAATATTTTTTAATTGGTTGGTATTCTACAAAATGTCATAGACCTTTTCTTAATATTTATATGCTTCTATAATTTTTTTAAATGTTTTCTGTAATAATTATGAAGTAATGGATACAAATATCATTAAATACCCCAATAAACTCTCATCAACCTACGATTGAAGATCCCTGGTTACTTTTATGAGTAGTCAATCACATGGAGAATATTAAATAAAGACGTCAGGGGCGTGTTGTCTTGAGGGGTGCGGTCTCTAATGAGAGGTTTCCCTTCAGTGTCATTACCGGAAGCAACAGAGAGGGTCCTTTAAGAGAACAAAGGGACTCACCACCTCAGGGACCGGTTTCAGGACTACTGCAAAGAATACACTTCCACGTTGCCAACCAAACACTGCCAACATGGTCTAGGGAGAAGTTTTAATTTGTAAATTAATTGGTTTTTTGTCATATATTTAGGCTAACATAAACAAACCAAAAAAAAAATTTTTGATTAAAAAACTTGACTTATATTAATTATACAATAATTAATAAATAACATTGCTTACTTTCGACGCACGTAGGTGGTGTTTGATACAAAACAAATATACAAACCCAAAAACTTGTTACAAGTATGATAATTTAATTAATTTAAAATTTTGGATATGAGAAAGTCTTGCAGAAGGGTTTCGTTTCAGCATTATGAAAAGCATCTTTTTTTCGTACAGGTAAGCTCGACTGAAGCAGATCTGTCCTCGGTAGAAATACAAGTCGTACAAATGGCGGACAGGCCCACGGCGGGGGTGAATCCCGTTCAAATCCTCTTTCAATTACCTATACCGTCATTTAGCGAAGGGCGCATTGTTGTTCGCCCCCGGGACAAACAGTTCATTCAGAGGGGTGGGACTTGATTTTTTCGTATTTTTTTAACGAAATTGGCTCTTGCAGCTCGTCAGAGTTACTGGAATACGTATGAACTTGATCCGCATTGTTATACAATATTTAAGTTATTGATTCACACGTGAAACGACGAAATTATCATTAAAAAAAAATTTCGACTGCGGTGGAATTTGTACCCACATCTCCACGGCTATCACGTTTTGGTGCTATATCTATGATATTTCTCTAATTATTATCTAATCATCTGTCGAGTTTTAGTCCTCGCAATAGATCTCACCTTGTTGCGGACTATATCAAAAAAATAAAATGTTTATTACATAAAAAATTTAATTGGAATTAAAATGCAACCTTAACATGTAAACAATCATAAGAAAGGGGTTCATCTTGTGAAATCGTCAGCTTCAAAAGGGACGAAAGCCGTTTTTTTTTAAACTTCTTGATTTTCGACTTTACACGTTCACTAGTCACAAGCAAAACTGATCAAGAACTGGAAGAACTATTGAAAAATAATATCCAATGTCTCAAATAGACTCAGTACAAAGAATAACACATCGGAACTCCAGTATTATTTTGATTTAAAATGAAAACGATATCATTTAAAAAAACCATTTTCGCTGTAATTTAAGTATTATTTAAATTATTGCTATGAGGCGTTTTTGATTATAAAGTTTAGCAGAAAATAGTTGTAACCGCGAACCGCTGCTGAAAGTTAGTGTGAAGCATTTATTTAAGGGCGGGAGCTGAATGTGAATCTCCAAGGGACGGCTCGTGCAGCTCTTCATTACAGAGCAAATACAGTTTCCGTATGTAAGGGATGAAGAATCCTATGAAAATATCATACACTGCATCCAGCTTTAGTGCGCAACCTGAAACTCACACAGAACTAAATTTTTATATAACCGATTCAGCCATTTGGTTATTTACATATTTAACAAGTCTGTCGTGAATCAATTGTTGTATTAAAGTCTATTTTAAAAAGGTGCTTTAGAAAAAAATATTTTTTTATACAGTATTCTTAGAACTTCTTGGAAATTTTTTTGAGCCACGGATATAGATTAAGACCCACACCTTCATGGCCTCAATCATACACTGCTGATGACAGATGTAAATAATTTATTTACAGTAATTAAGTATTTATTTAAGTTTTAAAATAGGTTTTAGGTAAAAAGGCGAAAAAGATTATTTGCCCTGGGATAAGTATATTGCGTTGTCATAAAATTTTTGGGTCAAAGCTCCCTCTTCGTTGAATGTAACAAATATTAGCCAAAGTTTCTGTCTCTCTGACATTATTTTGTGTAAGTTCATAGAACGGTTGCGAAATTCGCAAGTAAAACAAAGAAACAAATAAGTGTTACGCAAAACGTCACGCAAAATAGGCGCGACAGCAACTGTCCAACGAAATTTTTTTCCAACTTTCCTAGAGGAATGAGAGGCTAACCTCATAATTATAAGTTCAGTCGGCTTGAGGCCACAATGGTCTCGGCAGAAGCGCCGGTTCGGGTCCCGGGGCGGCCTAATCTGATGCTTCACCCCCGAAAGGACATCATTTGCAATATATCACGGAACATAAATATAAATAACAAATGTATAATAATATGTCTAAAAGTTATTTTCACACGCAGCGCGCTAAACCTACAGGCGCCGATCATATAAAGAGAGATGGAGTATCTACGCATTCCGGGCAAGGGAAGATAAAGTGAAGCAAAAAAAACTTTCACGTCGCGATGGAGGAGTGTATTTAATATTCCCCAGAAAGGGAGAATCCGCCAAATGTACTTAACATCTGAATTTATTTCTCACAGCGCATGGGCCGAGTGAACAAGGAAGAAACAATATCTCACTATAACACACATCAGAGGAGGGGCGCTCAGAGAAGTCCGCTGATATGAAACTGTTTTTTACTGCGCGTTTTTGATGTTTTATTATATCTTGACTTTTTGTCAGGGTTCGAGCATTGTTTTCTTTTCTTTTTTTGCACTACAGGCTTCCATCATCCCGTTTTATATTTATTATTCGTTTAAAAAAGACACGGTTTGGTCTAGGAGTCCAATAAGAGCTGGTTTGTTTAATGCGTACAATCAAGCTTTTTAAAGTGATTTTTATTGAATTTGTATCATGGCTGTATTATATAAATATAATATCACATACTTGTAAAAACTTTCATTAACATTATTATTAAACACATATTTATCTAGAACAATTTAGAAATACGCATAAAAATAAACTATTAATGATTATCGGCCTTACCTTACTGTTAGAAATAAAGCAAAAAAGTACACAGTAATAATATGTTGACACATCTTGATAACATATTATTTATAACGCTGCTGACATGGGCACTGATTCTTTCTCTTATTGAGTCACTTGATTTATTTATTATATTTCTACTTTAACAGTGAAATTTAACCGAACTCTAATATACAAAGATTAAGAAAGTCTACCGTACGGTTGCTAACAATTTTTTTAGTATTTGTCTTGTTTGAGTGTTCGTGGTATTGTATCAAGCTTTGCATTTTTGATATTATCTTCTTTTGTCAATATCGCAAAATACCAATCGCACTATCTTCCGAATTAATTACATTACCGCAGTTGATACTAATAATTATTGTATTTGTTTCAATTTGCCTTCTGTGATTGTAATGAATGGCATCGATTCCGCTTAGTCTTAATGTAGAGGGATCGACTTATTGCAGACGCAGAAAATCGGAAAAATACCTTCGAATAGGGGAGGTTAGACCTCGGCTCATTTGTAGATTCATCCGCTCCCGGTGCTCATGGTTTTTGCCACAAATTGGATGGGAGGGGGATTTTAGTATTAGTTTTCTTGACGTTTATTTTTTGCTCGTGCTTAGTGAAAATGTATACCTTGGAAAAAATGATTCTTATAATGATTGATTGGAAAAAATAGCCGAATAAAAATATTGCTCCCAATTCAATATAAAACTTGTTTTGTGTAAAAAAACTTATTTTTTGTAAAATGTAATATGCGGACGATGTTTTAAAGATCAAATAAAAATGAGCATAGTATTTGTTTGCGGGTAGCTAAAAATTTTTTTTATGATCAAAATATATTTTTGACAGAGAGTACTTGGTGGAATTCCATTGTAATATTTTTGAGTAAAATAGTTGAGTGATTTTCCACATGTTGGCATTATCAAACAGAGTTTGATAATGCCAACATGAAAGGTTGGTGAAACTGGTCACATATATTGTGTTAATATGATAATTTGAAATGAACAAATTTCTTTTAGAAAAAAATTAAATCGAATTTTTTGAATCTCTCTGTAAATGACTCTGTAAGTGAATGAATGAAATCAAGAACCAGGGTGCATATAAAATTCCCGATTTTCAGTTTCAGGATTTTTCGCAAGCTCCCCGCTGTGACGTCTCGCCGGGCCGACAGGGCTTCACGGCGGCGGCGAAGTTCTGGCGCATTGAGTCATATCCCTCGTTATCGAATGCGACCCCAATTACTGGCAAGGCGGAAAATTACTTCGGCCAGTGACACGGTAAGTAATGGTGCTTATTAGAGCGGGCGGCCCGCCCCGGCCGTCTTCCTTCTTATTTGCAAGAGAGTGCGGCTGCGGCGCGCCTCGCTTGAGGCGCCCTGCCCTCTCAGACGTAATCGCGATTCCTTCTTGAACGACAGGAAAAGGTTGATACTAAATATATATATATATATTTCTATATATAACAAAACGTGCGGTTAAAATTCCTTAATTTACATTGGCGACCTACTCACTCATGCTGAATAAGTGTTCATGGTTTTCTAAGGGAAGAATAGTGTAGTGGGTCCTCGGGTCTTTTTTTTTTTTTTTTACCCTGGGCAGTACTGTAGTACTACTTCCAAGTGCCGACAGCCGGTCTTTTTATATGTAATATACAATAATAATATAATAATCATACACAATTCATTCATTCGTGCGCACTTTTCGCTGTTCCCCAGTCTGCCTCCCCTTGCTTCTATTCGTCTCTGATATACGTCTCTTACTTTCTATAGAGACAGCGTCTTCGTTGGATGATGCGCTGAAAAACATGAAAAGCATGAAAATGGTGTCTTGTGCTCTACAGCTTTCGATGCTCTTCAGCGTTGTTCTTGTCTTGTCTGTGGGGTTCTCCTCAGGTCGGAGCTCTGGAGTCTAGTTGGCGTTGCCTCTCGAGCTCTTCCCTTCTGCGTCTGCATATATGAGTAATAATCTGCGTATTGCTGCTCCCTAATAGCATAATTATATACTCCTAGCACTACGTCATTACACACGCTCAGGGTACAGAATGGCAGAATTGAGAGAGCGGGGAGGTTGAGTCAAAACAGGGTTAGAATGGTACAAAAAAAAAAAACACAATGATAATGCTCTTTGTAGTGAAGTTTGATAAAATGAGTTAACTCGAATACTTTCGTTAAGGTACCGGGAAACCTTTATTCCCCAAAGACGGAGCGAGTCGCGGTGCGGCTGAGGAACGCCGCTCGAGCCAGCCCCGGGCTTCGGGCTAAACAATAAACTTAAATATTTAACGGCAGTCATTCCGAGAAATTCAATCTCGCTAACTGTTCTGCCGAGGCGGGCGGCCTAGCTGCTGAGTGCAACATACGAATGCAAAGCCCGGGCTTCGGTCGCTGCTCGCTGGAAAATCTTCTGTAAGAGACATTTTGTATCCCAAAAAAAAATGGAATAATATATGTACACACACATACAAAAACAAATTGTTAAAATTTAAACAATCAACGGAGAGAAAAACTGTTTTTTTTTTTTTTTTTTTTTTTTTAATTTGTCTTGATCAAAAATATTGAAAATATTTTTTTTCAATTTCAATACATAATAAAAAATATATTTTAATGTTTTGTCAACGCAATATTCATACAATTAAATGCTTGTTATTATAAAATAATATATATTATAAGATTTAGCTGTACGCACCCCACGGTAAATAAAAAAGCATGTATTCCTGAGAAAAATCAGCCCCAGCGATTTATCATAAATGTGATATAATAAATCAACTTTTATTTAATCAACAAAATACTCTCATGTTACAAATGTTCATTGATTTTTTACAAAGCATAAACTATGTTTTACTCCGGAATTAATAAACCTCCCTCTCTCTTTTCAAGAGATAATATAATAACACGATTTCCCCTATTCCACAGTAAAAAAAATATTTCCAACACTGGCCAAACTTTTACAAAAATTTAAAAGGTATAGATATGTAAGGATAAATAATATGATACAATCCACAAAAAAAAGCATCATTTTTTTTTAAAAAAAAAAGCATTTTTTTAAGCATCGTCAAAAGTATTCAATTTTTTTTTTTTGATACTTATAAGTGTTTTTATATTAAGGTTGAATAATGTAGATGCAGTGTTTTGGCATTGGAGGACACCCTGGATTTTCTTCAGGGATCTCTAAGACAGCTATAGAGAGTCTCCGTAGCTGCTTGCGGATAGTTCTCGCGACATAACGGGCTTATAAAGTTTATATTAGCATGTTAAGCTTTTATAATAGGGCCCGTTCCGCAGAGACATGGAGCAGGTTACTGGCTCCTTCATAATCAGTTTGCAGTTTTTATCAACGAACATGTTGACACTTTTTTTTATCCCAAGCTCTGCACAGCACTAATTATAAATTTATAACTTCTTATAATACATAAGATTATTAATTAATTATTCGTACGAGGCTACACAACTGCTCTCAATATTTTTAATAAAAACGAGCAATAAAATGCTATTTCGTATTTTAATAATATTTTTAGCTAAAAGCTTTATTAATTAGGAACTTTTATTTTTATCGAAGGTTTCGTTACTTTTAAGAGATAAAAAATATATAATCACTCTCCACTAAAAAGCTGTAATACCGTTTCCGATTGGTTAAGCTTAATGTTTCGTGGAGTAATATGAACTTAATAAGTCTTCTGCTGTTTTTAAACATTTTAATTAAATACTCAGTGAATTTATAAATATGTCTATTTGTGGATTGAACGTTAATCAAGTGCGTTTTGATTACCTTTACAGGCTTATATTACTTACTAATATGATTAGGCATATTTACTTACATATTGAAAATGATTTAAAGAAACTCTCAGAGAAATATCATCATGACTTGTGTAGGATTTGAACCTACATCTCCAAGCTAACATGTAGGTTCAAATCCTACACAAGCCACGGTGATATTTTTCTGAGAGTTTCTTTGAATCATTTTCAATATGTGAAAATGCGCCTAAGCATATTAGTATGAAATTATAAAATCAAAAAATATGTTTACTGGGCAGCATATATTATATATAGGGTGTCTCAAAATTATCGCAAGTTTTGAATTTGTCGCTATTTTTGCAGAAAAGTTTTGGGAACACTTAAAAACAAAACAATTTGACAGCTGACAGTTTAAGGTTAGTAAAAATGAAGCGTTACACTATAGAGCAACGTGTCTTCATTATTGAACAATATTTCAAAAATAATGAAAGCTTGGCTGCCGCAGTTTGAACATTTCATACAAAATATGGTCGGAACAGTGTTTGAAGAGATTAATTGAAAAATTCAGGGAGACTGGATTCGTTGGAGACGCTAAACACACTGGTCGACCAAAAACAAGCCGTTCAAATGTCAATATCGAAGCAGTGCGTAAGAGTGTCGATGACAATCCAAGAATTGCAAATTTCAAGAAGCTCTCTACAGCGTATACTAACTAAAGATCTGTGTCTCCATGCTTACAAAATTCAATTAACACGAGAACTGAAGCCTTATGACCATGCAGAGAGACGAAGTTGAAACACTATTCCGATCATATTTTGTATGAAATTTTCGAACTGCGGCTGCCAAGCTTTCGTTAATTTTGGGACACCTATATATACCTATATATTTATATATATATATATTCCGGAGCGGGTTTTGTAGCTCTCCGGCTCGTTTAGTTTGTACGTAGACACCATCTGGAGGACGCCTATTATCCGCTGTGCATTTCTCGGCGGAACATTGTTCCAGTCATAGGTGAGGAGGAAGCCGGCGGAGATGGAAGTTTGACGCTGAGAAGCTGGAGTGCGGGAGGCAAATGAAATTATCTCGGGTTTATGTTTTACATTAAGGTGCAGCGCTGCCTTCAGGCCGTGCGCCCGCCTTCTCGCAGTTTCAATACACTGACATGCTAATTGGCTGGAAGATGGCGATTCTGTCTCGGCTCGGGTAGAGGGCTTTTCACGAAAATGCTCTCGCAACAATTATGTCGCGGTAACACGCTTAAGAGTTTAAGACGTTTATGGCTGAAACAATTTTATATGAGTAAAAAAAAAATTTCTCTAAAAAGTAAATAGTCTCTACCGAGCTGGAACGAAACGGTTTTCATGAAAATATTAAATTCTTTTTAAAAAAAGTCATAGATATTTGCAGATTTTTTTTTTAATTAGCAATTTTTAAAACACGGTTTATTAGCAAACTTATTTAATACCAAAGAATATCGTCTTTCGCCCATATCTATGTAGCACTCTTGAAAAGAAGAGAAAAAAAGTCTTCGTGTTATAAAATAGAGCTGTGGGCTTCCGAGAATCTTTACTTAATCAGTTTTAAAATTATTCTTAGTATAGATTTTTTTATTATTTTTAATATTATAATTTGTCTACAATATGATATCTTCAAAAATTTCACCGATGAATCACCTTTTTTAATGTTAGGTTTCCTCAATTCCTTAATTAAACAATCTTAATCTTGGAGATGTACCAATCCGCAAAAAGCTGATATTTCTTATAAATAACTTGCATAACCGTTTCCTTTCACGCGGACTTTTATTTTACTGTGAAATATATTTTTCTGGATATTTAGTAGAACTTTATTTTATATTTAGCAAGTTTGTATTACAGGACACAAGATATTAAAAAAATCGCCGACGCTATTAATAATGCACCTCTATTCCCGAGTGCATTAATATTACTTCGTTCAATTTTTACTCGACGAGAAAACTTTACAGTATTAACCTCTTAGTAAAAATCACAAAGAGAATGTAAGCTTCTTTTCGAGATGTGTTTCTTTTTTTTCGTGTAAAAGTATTTACGTCCAAGCTTATTTTTTAAACCTTACTAATCTTTACTATACAAACTTTATTATTTTTAATTTAATGTTACGTCTTAAAAATACAAGCCGTCTGTAGTTTTCAAAAGTAATTATTATATTTACAGAAAATGTTTTTAGTGAAATAAAACAAAACAATTTATAAACAGTTTTGGAATATTTTATATGTACAAAATTTTTATACATTCTTTCATTATTTTTCTTTTATAAGCCTCTGCAATAATATCAATTTAAACTCGTTGAAAGATAATTGGAAATACAGTCTTATAAACTACCTTGCAGATTTTATTCTCTTTGTTTTGATTTTGTTTTGTCGTGAACGTTCTGCTTGGGGTATTAGTGTCATAAAAGAAAAGCCTTATTTGCTGGAAATAAAATATTTTTCTCATAACTAATCTAGAATCGTAAAGTAATAAAATGATGAACAAAATATAAAAAAATTACACTTGGAAAAAAAGTGCTATTTAAGAACAAATGGTTTATAAATTGTCAATTGGTACATAAAATTAAATGATCATTCTTACGACATCAAAAATAGAATATTTATAATATTTTGTCACAGCAAATATTGTTGAGCAACTAAAAAATCGTATTTAAAACTAATGTTAAAAAAATGTCTATGAAAGTGAAAGTGAAGTCGTATCAAAATAAAATCAAATGAAATAACTTTTATGATATCACTATTATCGTCACCTGCAATGATTTTATACATGTTTTGGTAGTATGCTATTAGTATGAATACTGAAACTACTGTCAAGAAAGTTGATTATGCATTTATGTCTTCCCCCTAACCTGAAACAAACAATTATTATGAATATATTTACTTTTTTTTATAGCTTAAATATATTTAAAAATATTTAGATATATTTAATAATTTGATAATGTATTTGAATTGTGTACATCTTATCTGAAACAGCATCAACAAGTCGGGGGTGGGAAGTG
This sequence comes from Atopsyche davidsoni, assembly GCA_022113835.1. Taxonomy (NCBI): domain Eukaryota; kingdom Metazoa; phylum Arthropoda; class Insecta; order Trichoptera; family Hydrobiosidae; genus Atopsyche; species Atopsyche davidsoni. Next base: position 2,963,896 of record JAILWY010000010.1, read on the forward strand.
GGGTTCGGGAATTGCCAAAGTCAACCGAAGCGGGGAGTAATTTTCCGTGAGGGAGTCAATTACCAAACAATTAAAAAAATATCCAACGAAACTAATTGAGACGAACAAACCGAGAAATCTTCTTAGTGGGGGTATTTTTATCTGCCAAAAAGTTAATTTCATGCTGAGTTCAAAGTTATTTTGAAACTTACGGCCACTTTGCTCTCGAGTCCCCCGAGAAATGTGTATTCCGAAACTCCAACATCCTGCAAAGGGGCTGCTCGAGTTTGAAAACAACAAATCACATGTATATTGCCGATACTACACAGCACACTGTTAATGTGCATCAATATGCTAATTATTATTCATAAAATCGAATGAACCAATAATTGAATAAATATCGCCATCATTTCTATTCGAAGCGTAAAACATCAATTTCCGTCATATGCAGAGTCTAGTTTTTCACTACACTGCATTAATTGTAAAAAAATTGTTATATTGCGTGTCAATAAAAAGTAACTCTTTCTAATAAAACATTTCAATCGCATTGGCGTTAGCGAAGCAAAATGTCGAGAAAATTGATTACTTATTCATTTAAGATTTGCATTTTTAAATTAAGGGTTCATTTTTCTCTATCTATTGAGTCTTTTTCATCGAATCTGTCAGTTTCAGCAAATCACAACCTCGTAACTAATCTGAGCGGAAAATTATCATTATGAAGCAACGTGGTCTCAACCCCTCATAATAATTTCATCACAACCCTTATCATTTCTTACAGTTATTATTTTTTGTGACGTATCAAATTACAACTCTTGTGCAAATTGATTTTAAAGGGCTTCTTTATAATAATTATTAAACCTAGGTATAATTTTATACTCGGCTTTACAAAATCCGTGAATAGACTCATAATTCCGAAGGAGTAATTCTCATTTTGCGGGGTACGTGTTGAAAGCTAATTACTCCGCAGAGCGGCAGTGAGGGTAGAAAGTTTAACCGGGATTCTGGGGAGTTGCTCCACTAAGGGATGACGAATCTATAAGCGAGACCGAGCGAGATATGAACGTGGCCACCCTTAGTGGAAAACCACGGCATTAGAGGACTGGGCCCGCGTGCCAGCCGAGGTAGTACAAGGTCGCGAATCACGCGACTTCCACCCCAGAGTCAACCGAATCACGCAAGCTGTACCTAAAACAATGTATATGTGTACGTAGAGAATACCATTAAGTTCTCTATCAAAGAGAACTTATTGTCATTCTCTAATTAACCGAACGCAGGTTTTTGAAGATCGGAGGTTGGTTTGTGGGAATATTCATTTCGTTAATATGAATTTGTTAGATTTTATAATCACACAGCGTACATGGGTTATATAAACTAATATTTTTGAATAAAATACTTGGCAGTTGGCATTATCAAACAGAATCGTTCGCCAACCTTTCACGTTGCGTTATCGAACATGTGAAAAATCACCCTTTTTAATGTTAGGTTTCTTAAATTCCTTAATTAATCAGTCTTAAAACTGGAGATGTACCAATCTGCAAAAAGCTGCTATTTCTTATAAATAACTTGCATAACCGTTTCCTTTCATGCGGACTTTTATTTTACTGTGAAATATATTTTTCTGGATCTTTAGTAGAACTTTATTTTATATTTAGCAAGTTTTTATTAAAGGACACGTAGATATTAAAAAAATTGTCGACGCTATTAACGCAGGTTTTTGAAGATCGGAGGTTGGTTTATGGGAAAATACATTTATTTAATATAAGTATGTTTATGTGATTAAGCACATTTTTTCATACATTGAAAACGATTAAAGAAAACTGTGAAAGAAAATCGTGACTTGTGAGGTATCCCTCACAAGTCACGATGATATTTTCTGAGAGTTTTCTTTAATCGTTTTCAATGTATGAAAAAATGTGCTTAATCACATAAACATACTAATACCTGCATGGGTAAATAAAAACGCATTCTGATTGACATTAATCTAAATTAATATAATATAAGTATGTGAGCTTTTAAAATCACACAACGTATATGAGTTATATAAACTAATATTTTTGAATAAAATACTTGTGTGGTTTTCCACGTGTTCGTTTTTATTTGTGACCGGTTTCACCAACCTTTCACGTTGGCGTTATCGATCATGTGGAAAACCTCTCTTTTTCACCAAGTACTCTCTGTCAAAAATATTGAATTTCTTATATAAACTAATCTACGTATTATCGTTTTTTATATAATTTTAACAAATATTGTTTTTACACAGCTTTGTTCGACACTGGATATAATTTAAAAGCTTAAATTGCAGACTCAATTGTAGAATCAATGATTAATGGAAGGTGAAATTAATTATATCTCAAATCAAATAACGAGGTATGTTTGCTAAATCTATGCTCTACCATATATATTTTTTAAAAGTGTCATATTTCACTTAGATATTCCAACACTATTTTATGTTTAAGTACTTAAGCTTATTGCAATATACGGAGAGACAGGTGCATTGTGTTTATACAGTATTTATTATTCAATTCCTGAAGAAAGGTTCTTGAGGCAAATGGGATTGGCATTCGCCCGTACTCGAGTACATAAACAAGTCCAGCACATGTATTAAAACCAAAATATATTCAACGCTGTAGCTTCTTGTATCTTTACCCAGTACAAGTTACGAGTATTCTCTCTATCTTTAATTCTGTTATGTTAATGTATTTCTCAAAGAAAAGGCATTATAATAAGTTCTCTGGAGAGCGAGCGCATATATATTTTTTTATGAGAAATATCGTAACAAGTTTGTTCAGAAGAAAAATTATTTCTCTGTTGCAAGAGTCCTTCAGCATGTGATCATAAAGATTTTTTCTTAAATAAATTGTTTCTCATTCAATTAACATTCCTACTGTACTTTTACAGGATTTTTAGAAATGATACGAGTAATATTACAAATTATATAAGTCAAAGGTTTGACTCGTCAAAACGGCGACTACATATATTTTGTTCTTTGAACATATCAAAAACTGTTATAGGTTTTATATATTAATATCAATACTGGCTATTGTAACATTTATTATTTGTAACGGGATGTTTTCAAAGATATTTTGTAAAAAAAGGTTAATTTATGTTATTATATAGATCATATCAAAAATAAAAATTTAACAAAAAGAGAGAGATCGTCTTATTGATAAGGGTATGATAGTTGCACATTATAAAACATGGAAGCACTTTGGGAAGAAGTAGCTTTTGCACGTCTCTATGAGAAGAAGTTTTTTTTAGATAGGAGATTTTAGCTTTAGCGATATAAATTTTTGCTCAAGATATACATAAAAATGAATCGTTACGTTTATTAAAGAATATAAAAATAGCTCACAATTTAATAGTGTCACTTTGTTTAAAAAATTGTCATAAATTTTGTTAAAACGTCATATAAAAAAAGCCGAATAACTTAAAAATAAAAACTATATATTTGATCTCGAAACGATGTCGTGTTTTTTAATTGCATTCTGACACTTTTGATATGCAAAAACATGTTAATATCTACTGAAATTAAAACTTAACTAAGTCTATGAAATGAAAATGCGGACGTCACTATTATAATTAAAACCATTAAAAAAATCTTAAATTTAAAATCGTTAAATTTTAAACATAATTTCTTGAATTTATTTTTATGGCCTATTGGTATGTATAAAATTTCTAAGCACACTTCTACTATAAATAAATATTTTTTTGTAAATAATCGCAGATTGATTATCAATACAAGTCAAAGACTTATTAAAGAATGATTAAAATAATTGTAGTTTAATTTTTTTGTGTTTTCGACACGAGCAAAAAACATCAAAACTCAGAGAATCTAAACGGAGAGTCTGAGCCACGAGTCAAAGTGCGAGGACGTAAGTGAATCGCCAGATAATAAAGCAATTGGAAGCATTCAAAGGCAATTGTGACTGTATCCGGCGTGGTATCCTGAAGAATTCTCCTTGCAGAGGCATTGCAAATAAAATTGATTAGAGCTTCCTTAACACTAAAACCTGAAATAGTTTCAAACTGATTGCCAAAGAGTATGAAAAATCTATCATTTGACTTGAATTTTGTGATATTTTAAATTCGTCACTTGTTTTTATAGTATACCTCTAACTGCACTATGAAATCTTAATGTCAAAAATATATTATAAAAAACAGCATAATACCACTTCAGATTGTGGTTTGCACAAAAAATAACGATTAATTTTTTTTTTTTTTTAATAACTTGTTAGTTTAAATTTTAAACGGAATTATTAAAAAAAATCAGACACTCGGTTGTCAGCAAGTAAAAATGCTTACCATTTTACCATAATGCAGTGTTAGATATATATTTTTTATTATTTTTTCGTATTGCAAAGTACGTGTCTCCATGGAGTGTACAATTACATGGACCACTTTCATTGTAATGCTGGCCTTTAGAAATATGCTTACAGACTAACGTAGGTCGAGTAGATCTTCCCTTCAAAACTTTTCATTAACTCTTCATCTTTTTGAGAGTTTAATTTTCTTGATGTAAATTTATTTGGAACAAACAATGCTCCACCTTTATTCAATAATAATCATTCTAAGATATAATAGATTTATTAACAAAGTATAAGTAATTTGGTATTTTAATGAGCAGAAAACTCTCTGGTCGTAATATTTCCAGATATGTTATAAACATTAAAATCACATTGAATTATTCAGAAGTATTTTTTTAATTACTAAACATAAAAGTATAAAATTAAATTTGAAATACAATCATTAAAATTATAACAAAGCAACAGTTAAAAGTTTACAATAAAATTTAGTTTAAAATAAAATATTTATAATATGATCTAAAAGTTGCTTATCCCGAAAAACTATAATATGATTTTTTATTATTTTAGAAAAACCTTTATGTATTTACGTATGAATTAAAATTTTCTAAGAAAAGTACAACAATAGCATTCAAAGGTTTTATCTCTCTTAATAGATAAAAAAATCGATTTAAGAAAAAAAAAAAAAAAAAAAAAAAACACTTATCGATTCAATTACCTTAAGGGAAATTGTTTTTCAAAATGATGTAAAACGTATTGACAGTAAATAATTTATATGGTAAAAATGTGAAAAAATATACATATATTGTAAAAATTCAGCACTTTCTTATCTGGAAATCGATCCTCGAAATTATATTAGGGTAAATTCTCTTTCTAAAATTTACACCGTCGGCCAACAAGGAAACGTAGAGACCGTAAAGTCAAGACCTTAATAAATAGGTATTCATAACATTGTATATTTTATTGCAGTAAGAATATCATTTATTCAAAGAATTAATATTCACCTCTGTGGGGTTGGACTTCGCCTCTAGTCAACTTAGAATTAAGCCCGCCCATTCACATCGCGGGTTGTTCCTATTCCAGTCACGAAACGTTGCAGGTGGGTAGGAAGGGGTGCCGTTTCACATTTGAATTTAGCCTGTACATTTTGGGCTGATTACAACTAAAGTACCTATGTGATCGCCTTCCCCTGGGCTCAGGTCTTGAGCCTATCTGCCTGCTAGGCTCAGGCAAAAGAATGCCATGTCAAGTGGCTGGTGAAACAGGAACTGAGACGCAAGGCTTTTGTGTGAAGTACTTCACATATATATATTGATTAATAATGTTATATTAATTACTTGCAGTTTCAATTTGATCTACTCATACCTTACATAGTTAAATAAGTTATATTAAAATATAATAAAAAATCGCGTGTCTGCACTTCACTCTATTAGCAATTTTTTTGTAAATTTTCACCGTCGTACATAACTCGATTTTATATGGTTCAAGTTGGGAAAGTGCATGAAATACAAACTCTGAAGAACAACTTTATCTCATAGAACTAAATGTATTCAATGTAGTTATCTTTATTCAATGTAAAAAAATAATCATTTTAAATATTTCACAAGTTTTCACTGATCATGTGATAATATTTTGTTAAAATTTTTTTTTTTTTTTTGAACACCCTATGAGGTACTACTAAGTGTTATTTTATAACATAAATGTAGCAAACTTAGAGGTAGATATATAAAATTACGCTCAAGTTCAATAATCAACTTGACGTCGGTATGATTCTCTCCGCTGTTGAATAAAGGCCTCTCCCGAACAAGCTTTTTTTCAACTCTTTAAAGTACAATATTGACTTAAAAACCAAAAGAAAATGATTCCAATAAAAGTTTTATTGAATTGCTTTACCAATAAAAGTTATTGTAAATTATCTAATTTAAATTTTATTACAAACAATTTCAATTATTTATAACTGCTATCTTTTGAATTGAAGGGGTCTGATAACTTATCCCATGGTACTTTGTTCACAATAAACTGTTGTAGTTTAAAATTAATTAATAAGTACTTGAAAATTAAATCTATCACCTTGTTTATGTAAAGGTATTTTATTATTTTATCTTTATTTATGGGAATTTTATTTTGATTATATTCTTGGCAAGAACTAACATGTATTGTCTTTACTCGTCCGGAAAAGTACTAGAAAGGTAAAAACGCGCACAAACAAAAATTATTGTAATACCTTTGTCATCTTATTATTTATTTCTTTTTATAGCTGTAATATTTAATATTTTACCTGTAGTGTTTTTATCAGTTTGACAGATCTGTGTTAACAAGGTTAACCAAAATTTTGTGTTTTGAATCAAACAGTAGCTCACGAACATGTGATGGATTGTATCAGATAATATCAACAAAGGCAACAGAAGAAGTTGTGGACTACATTTACATTGTTGTTTTTGCATTAATTATAATTATTTTTTTACAGAAATTCAGGTTTATTTCAAATAAAAGCGCGCAAACATTAAGAAAGTAATTATTTTAAACCATAAATACTAAAATAATTTATAAATTGTCATAATTTGTACAATTCATTGAATTACGTTATTATAAACTCAAATATTGCTTGAACACAAATCATACGGTAATGAATATGTTATCATGATTTACTTATCTTTAATCACGTTGAAGTATCGATAAAACCAAATAATATTTTGAATAATTTGTTGAAATGTTAGTTCTAGGTAAATTTTGTACATTTATTTTTTTATCTAAATATTGAAATATAAAATAAATAATTTATTACTGTTATTTATTTTATATATATATCAGTTTGATAAATAAAGTTTTAACAATAATCACATTAAATAAAAAAAGGATGCTTTATTTATAATCGTTTTGCAATTGGGTAAAACATATATTAACCACAGAATCAATAAAAATAGCACAACTGGAGTATTATAAAAATCCGTTCGATACACTTTTTCAACATTCTGCTGTACGAGAAACCCTTAGATTATTAAATAATAAAGATTATGCGTTTATATCACAATAAATGTTTTAGTATGGAGTCAGAAAATGCGCCCTGAAACTACCCTTATCTATCAAGAGGGCTATCATTAAAAAATACGCATTCCATAAAATGATAAAAACGTAATGAAGCTCCCGAAGTGGATGTTTTTAGTGCGCTAGTTACACGGGACACCTTCTCCGCTGCTGCTATCTGATGCAATAAATAATCTTGTTTTTACTTTCTTATCAACAAACTCTAAGAAAACACTACTAATCTCGAGCTAGTAAAAAAAACTCAAAGCCATATTTCAGAAGGTATTGGCATGTCGGAGAATTCGAGCAGTGCTAAGAAGTTCCCGACACGGCCCCGCACGACTTTTGTTCTGACAAAGGTGATATTTATTGCCGAACTAGTTAAGTCAAGTTAAATGTTAGTGGCTTTCACTTGAGGTCGATTCGACTTAGAGGAATAAAGGCGCAGCCTTGTATAGGGATGTTTTCGAGATATCGCCCCCTCGGATCATACGTACATCGCCAACTGGATCACGGCCGGGGGTGAAAAATAACACAACCTAATGGTTTTTTATCTTCGCATAACTTCCAACGGAAAACTTTGTTCAGTATTTTTTTATGTGAGCCGTTGTTAGTTTTACGCTTTTTTCTTATTGCATTTTATTTATAGCTGCGGTGTTGTTTTCATTTCAGTTTTTTTTTATATTGTTTTTATTTGTGTTTCACATAATTTTTGGTAATTTGTATTTGAATCATAAATTACTCATATTTTTTCTTTCCATTCTTTTTTTTTAGCCAATGCTTTGTTGTGCCGTAAAAACAAATGGATCAAATATTTAATTAAAAATTGATTAACATTTATTGATGGCGAGTTCTGTGACACCTTGCATTTGTGTGGTGATTATTTTGACAGCTTCAGTTATGTATCTCAGTAAGAAAAATAAGAGCCGTCAAAAATAAACTTAACATAAATACTCCAATTTCTGACGAGTCCTGTAACATTTTTTCTACATAAAATGCACATTTATAACAACTGCAATTCTTTGCATTCTTACAATATTGCTCAGAACCGCAAAATAATATTTAAAAATCGATTGAATATACCTGGAAGCTAGTTTTTCGATTCATCGGTGAGTAAAATTGATTAACATTTATTGATGGTGAGTTCTGTGACACCTTGCATTTGTGTGGTGATTATTTTGACAGCTTCAGTTATGTATCTCAGTAAGAAAAATAAGAGCCGTCAAAAATAAACTTAACATAAATACTCCAATTTCTGACGAGTCCTGTAACATTTTTTCTACATAAAATGCACATTTATAACAACTGCAATTCTCTGCATTCTTACAATATTGCTCAGAACCGCAAAATAATATTTAAAAATCGATTGAATATACCTGGAAGCTAGTTTTTCGATTCATCGGTGAGTAAAATTGATTAACATTTATTGATGGTGAGTTCTGTGACACCTTGCATTTGTGTGGTGATTATTTTGACAGCTTCAGTTATGTATCTCAGTAAGAAAAATAAGAGCCGTCAAAAATAAACTTAACATAAATACTCCAATTTCTGACGAGTCCTGTAACATTTTTTCTACATAAAATGCACATTTATAACAACTGCAATTCTCTTCATTCTTACAATATTGCTCAGAACCGCAAAATAATATTTAAAAATCGATTGAATATACCTGGAAGCTAGTTTTTCGATTCATCGGTGAGTAAAATTGATTAACATTTATTGATGGTGAGTTCTGTGACACCTTGCATTTGTGTGGTGATTATTTTGACAGCTTCAGTTATGTATCTCAGTAAGAAAAATAAGAGCCGTCAAAAATAAACTTAACATAAATACTCCAATTTCTGACGAGTCCTGTAACATTTTTTCTACATAAAATGCACATTTATAACAACTGCAATTCTCTGCATTCTTACAATATTGCTCATAACCGCAAAATAATATTTAAAAATCGATTGAATATACCTGGAAGCTAGTTTTTCGATTCATCGGTAAGTAAAATTGATTAACATTTATTGATGGCGAGTTCTGTGACACCTTGCATTTGTGTGGTGATTATTTTGATAGCTTCAGTTATGTATCTCAGTAAGAAAAATAAGAGCCGTCAAAAATAAACTTAACATAAATACTCCAATTTCTGACGAGTCCTGTAACATTTTTTCTACATAAAATGCACATTTATAACAACTGCAATTCTCTGCATTCTTACAATATTGCTCATAACCGCAAAATAATATTTAAAAATCGATTGAATATACCTGGAAGCTAGTTTTTCGATTCATCGGTAAGTAAAATTGATTAACATTTATTGATGGCGAGTTCTGTGACACCTTGCATTTGTGTGGTGATTATTTTGATAGCTTCAGTTATGTATCTCAGTAAGAAAAATAAGAGCCGTCAAAAATAAACTTAACATAAATACTCCAATTTCTGACGAGTCCTGTAACATTTTTTCTACATAAAATGCACATTTATAACAACTGCAATTCTCTGCATTCTTACAATATTGCTCAGAACCGCAAAATAATATTTAAAAATCGATTGAATATACCTGGAAGCTAGTTTTTCGATTCATCGGTGAGTCTAAATTATCATTGAATAAGTTTTTCTATTCTATGCCAACTTTTTTTTATTTTTAAAAAAAAAATAGCAAAGTATTACATTAATGTATATTTGTTTTAATTTTATTTTCAACTTTTGGATATTTGTTAATACGTGTGCAATTTTATTTCCTAGTTTTTCGAGAATTTTTATTTCATGTTCAAACCACAAGGTAAGAGTTCAGCCTTTATTCGCGTATCGGACTTTAAGCTTTTGAAAGTTTACGAAATAAAAAAAACGATTTCCAGGTCGGATAGCTTCCACCACCCACGAGGCTGCGATCTCGCTACGACGACATCGTTCCGACCCGACTTCCGGTAGCTCTGTCAGGCATTGGAACCTTATGAAACGGTTATGAATTAAGATTAAGACCAGCGCGATATCTGAGGAAGTCTTAAGTTATAAGCCGAGTCAAACTTGACTTCTCTCAGTAAATAGCAATTATGTTACAAGTTCTGAAACATTTCGAATTGTACGTACGTCCATAGTAATTAAAGTTTCAGCATAAGCGGGTATGTAAATCTATTATTGTATAAATTGTTTCCGATTTTAATAATTTCATAAGCTCATAGATTTTTTTACAGATAATGATAACCATAACAAGATTTTTTAAAAAAAATTTAATAACAATGTATAATGTGTTTTCAAAATTTAAATATTTTCATAAGAACTAATCATGAAAATATTATATTGTTATATTTAAACAATATACATTTTGTATATAAGAATCGACCAAGTATATATAATACATCATTAAGATATCGGTTTGTTTAATGTTCTACTCATTAATACAAGTTTTTCAACATTTCGTTGAAATAAATTTTGTAAAGATTACAAAATATAAGTTTTATCAAATTTAAATTTATTTGCTCGCTTACTTACCTGCTATTTTTTAATATTTTTTATACAGATTATTAATCATGTCACATTTTTTGAAGAACAAACAAAGCCACATTTTGCCTTGATCACTCAGCCATTTCTCAATGTTATCTAAAATTAAAGTAGAGAATATTTATCATCACTTATATTTTTAATATTTTTTAACGTATATATACATTTAGTTAATACATATTTTTTTCGTGATACTAAAAATAAATTATGTTTATTTAAAAAAAAATAGCACTTGGACGCCTACACCTAGTTATTTGGAGCTCCATTTTTTTTATTTATGCCGAATAGGGATGTAGGGTCAATCCAGTGCCGTGTAAACCGGTTCTTAGCTCGAGTGTAAAGGGTCGCGCAGACGAACGAGATAAATCTCGCGTGGGTACGCCTTTCCGATAGACGCCGTGTGCGCTGGAGCGACTCAATCGGCTCTATTATAGTAAATCGGGGGGAGATCTGCGAACAGCTGATACTTGGGAAATCACGCGGGAGCTTAAATCTAAAAAAAAAGGCCAACTTATTAAAGTATTTTAAAGAAAACCACAAAAAAAAACATTTTGAATATGTGAAAATAAAAAATATAAAATAGTTATCAAATTAAAAAAAAAACTCCAAGTCGAATATTTATGGATATCTTTACAATGTGAAATCTGGAAAGGCGTATGAAAAAACTTCACAAACCCAAATATTTGTTATATCATATATATATATACAGTTATTTTAACTCAGTATCATCGATATAATCGAAATTATTGTAAGACGTGTTAAAAAAATTCGTACCCCTGACTTCTGATTTATTTATTTTTACACGATACTTATTGAATTTTATAAATCCGTTTTCTATTATTTATATTTTCCTAGCACCACAAATATTCTTGATTCCCTACATTTTGTTTAATAAATATTTACTCAACACTACAAAATAGATATCTTCAAAATTATTGAGACTTCATTTCCTTTTTTAACTTTTTTATTTCACGTATTATTTTTTTAAAAATTACCAGAAAATAAATATTTCTCATAGAACATCATAAAAAATTCCTTATTCCCCAAGGCAAGGTCTTCTCTGGTATTTGGTATAAATGATATAAAGAACTAACCTTTTATAGCGGTAATAGTGAGCACGTCTGTATCCACGAAAAGCTGGTCAGCACAACCTACTTTGATATTTGCATGTCAGGAGATAAAAGCATTCTTGGTATTATATTCCAGGAGGAATCCCATTGTTTCTAGGCTTCTATTGATATACATTATATATCTCCGTGTTATTGTTACACTGGTGAGGTGGTAACATAAAAGAGTATAATTCCCAGGAAATGAGAATTCCTCCATAGATAATGTTTCGTTTCCAATATGAAGATGAGGTTTTTATTTTTTGATGCGTAGTTGAAGTTCATATAAACAACATTCAATTTATATTTGAAGTTATACAACATTGTATAAATGAAATTTTTAATACATTTCCGGTCTGTTTTCCCCATTCTGTTGCTTGTGCATGGCTGCCATTCTGTACCCTGAGCGTTGGCAAAGGATCAGTAATGGAGTAGTGGACTTGGAATGAATGTAGAGGGATGTGCTCTGGAAGTACCTTGTCGAGGTAGGAGGACTTTTACTATTGTTTCTGTAGCTTGCTACGAAAGGAGTATCATTTCCAAATCCCAGAGCTTTTTTAATAGTGGCAATACGCAGAATTTTCCTTCTAATATAGAAGGACCCACTACACTATTTTCATCTCAGAAAACCATGAACACTGGTTCAGCACGAGTATGTGCTCAGTGAAGAAAGGCACTTTACGAAGGAGAATATATATGTGTAAGCTTTGGCAGCCAGTTTTGTTTGATTTTATCCATTCATGGGTTTTGTGCTTAGTAAGGTAAAAGTAACTATATGAGTTTGGCTGATTGTCCAGATTTTTTGAATGAAGAAGATGTACATTTAATGAGATAAGTACTTTTTATTTGTGTGTGTGTGTGTGTGTATAGTTATATAGGGTTGGAAAGGGAGGTATTGATGATTTGAACGTGGCGCCACGCGAGGTGGTGATAACCTTGGTGGATGAAGAGTGACGTGTATCTGCTCGTCAAAAGATTTTTGTTTCTCCCTGTATATTTCATATTTTCAAAATCAAACAGTATGGACGCGCGAATAGGCGAGACACAACGTGCAGAGAGCAAAAATGAAAAACACGCAGACAAACGCGCCATCAGTACTGCCGGGCAAGGTTCGCGCAAGTCATGGCGGTCGCTCACGCCGCATTGTCTCCGGCGAGGGTCCACTGCATGTAAAGTTTCGCCGGGGGCCATTAATCACCCGCTCCGGGCCTGCGCTCCGCCGGTAATATCCGCTATGGCAGTCGCGGAGTGGCCCCGATCGCGGGGCTCTTGACTGCAGCTGACAGACCAGGGGCGGACGGGGAGGGGGGCACACTAATTAATTTTCTGTATTTTTTAATTTCTGCGCAACAAAGGGTTTCCGGAACGTGTGATACCCGGATGCGTTCCGGGAAAAATCGCGCTAAGAGAAATTCGCGTATATCGGGGTATACGATTAAAACATACGTACATATTATTACTAATACTAGAAATGTAGCCCGTCATAAAATGACGTATCCGATGAACGATGCAATAGTGTTTGAACATATGTTTGGCTGACAATTAGATGAATATTTTGTACACATATTTTTTTAATAACCGGATATTAATTTTGAAAGCAAAGCCATTCTAGGAAATATCACATTTCGTGTCACAAACATCGAATCACTTTCACTGCACTGTTCTTTATTAGATGCATGGGGTATTACTGTAGTGGTTATATTTAATGTTTTTAAAATTTTCTTGAAATATTTTCCACCACCTACACCAATTTATTCATAAAAACAACAATTTAGGCTATAATCAGAAATCACATGTGTTTAAGTCAGTGAATGAATTTATTTTGAACTAGTTTAAATAATTTTTTGCAACATAATGTTGCTTATGTATGACTGCTATTCTGTACCCTGAGCGATCGGTAATCAAGTAGTGGAGTTGGAATGATTCTGTAGGTATGTGCTCTGGAAGTACCTTTCTGCTTTTGTTATTGCTGCAGAAGGAGTATCAGATCTAAAAGCCAGAGCTTTGTAAATAAAGTATTTTATAATAATGCTATTGAGCAGTAGCAATACGCAGAATGCTTTTTCCAGCACGCCACGAGTATATGCTCAATGAAATGATCGCCAACCTGTTTTTAGTAGAGGCACTTGATGAAAAATAATCAAAGAGTTCATATACATATATATTTATTTTTCAGCTCAACATATTATAATTTATAAGCATAAATAGGGAGAATTTGATGAAAGGATTAATCTTATTTGCTATTCAAAAACTAATAAAATTACATGAAGTTCAAATGCGCAAACAAAATATATTAAATAAATAAGATTGAAATTCGTTCCTAAAACCTTATGGGCGAGTGTGCTCTCGTGTGTACACACTTTTGAGACTAGCATTTGAATATTAGACAGTTACGACTTTTAATATGTGCCTGGTAAATATTTGAATAAAAAAACAGCTCCTCAAATTTACTCCGTATTAAATTATTTCCTCAACGAAAAAAATCTTCTTATATTATATACCTTATACTCTGGATTCACGAAAGTCAAACAAGAGTATATTCTATTTCATTGCCGCTTTGATACGGTTTGTCTGTATTAAATGGTTTCAAGTTAACTAAATTTGAATAGTTGTGTTTCGGGCTGTCTATAATTTCCGCTTCTTTTTCAGCAATTGCCTCCCTCTAAGATATGATCCTAACACTTTCACATTTGCTTTATCTCCAGTGATTTGAATAGCCGGAACCACACAAAACCTGCAAATGTGTTGTTATGTCAACTCCTACGTTCTGTATGCGATGACGTCATTTATATTTTTTAACAAAAAAAACATTTTTATTACTAACGCCCAGAGGAGGTTATGCAATACGATATCTCAATTGTGTCATATAAAGACTTTCAATTCACAATAGAGCATCCGCACATGCACATCTTACATGCTCTGCAATCAGACTCAATGGGTTATTACCCACTCAAAGGGTCAACTGAATAATACGACATGTAAACGCTTTCAAAGAAACCCGTTGAATGCAGTCGCTGCTACATGATGCAATCTTGTACCAATTGAAATGTAGAGCATCCTTGCAGTTATATAAGAAGCCATGAACTACATTTCCATGACAAAAATTTACAAATTTGTTCATAAGAAATGAACCAAGAATTAATAATTCTGAAATATTTATTTGGTTACTAGAATTTTACAATATTTTTTTTGAATCAATAAAAAAAACTGTTGATATTTTTCCACGTGCGTAGTTTTATTCGTGACACGTTGGCATTATCAAATGAAGTTTGAAAAAAAATTACAAAAGAATTTTATTTACGCAAGTAGTTTCTGTCAAAAATATTAAATATATGAACAATAAAACACGTATATTTCAGAAAATAAATATAATTAAAAATAACAGTTTGTTGATATTTCTAGTATCAAACATTACAAAAAGTCTATGTACAAAGGTCAAATAATAACATTCATCAAATAAATTCATGAACAGCGATTTAAAAAAGAACCAAGTTTGTAATTTTATAAATATTTTTTTTTATAAATCAATTCGTATTTAATTGAAAGAGTTTTGGGAATGGTTTTTTTAAAAACTGGAAAGAGAAAAAAATTGTAGTAAATGTTATTCATCTAAAAAATATTTATGTTTAATTATTATTACGTAAATAACAAACACGGATAGTCAAATGGAAGATACTGCGATAATTTTTGTGTTAAGAGCACTTTTGCTCTACAAGGGCTTCTTCACTCGTCGGCAAGAACATTAAATATTTGTAGAATAAATATTAAAAACACAAACTCTACGATTTATTATACAAACAACAAAACTTTATTCTCATTTTTTTAAATAAAAAGTATTCGCTTCTAAAAGTCTATACATAAAGCTTAAGTTTATACGACATGATATCAACGAGTTTTTTTAATAAAATATATATTTTTTATATTATTGATTAAAACAATAACCATAATAATTTTTTTATTAAATAAAACAGTCCATTGTTGCACATGTAAATGAACACAAAATAAAAACGAAACTAAAACAAGAATTGCAGATTTTTATAAAAATATTTATTGCAACAGATAACGTGAGTGCAGTTTTCAATTTCAATATGCGGAGCTGTGGAAATTTTTGCTTCAGGATATATTCGATTCCACAAAAGAGCCTGCAATCCCACCGGGTGTTCGAGAGAAATTTTAACCACGTGTGTTTTCTTCAACACTTTTCTGTCCAGTGCACACCTCGACGTTGTGATCCGTCGAGTCAGCGAGGAAATAAACGAAATTGTACCTGATGGCGTTTTTCCAAGTATAAACACACACACACACATATACATATATATATTTATTAAAAAAAACTTATTTATCTCCACAGAATTTAAATTCAAAAATAATTTTTTTACTCAGCGGAAATTTTCGATTGTACCGGCATTCTTTGCTGGCGAAAATAATGCTGGTATAATCGGTATATTGTGGGAGAGTAAAAAAACTCCATTTGCCTTTTCCTGTATACCGAGACAACATCTCCAGGGACTCTGAGAGCAGAGTGAAAAATAGTAAAGTGTGAAATTTAATATAGCGTTTCGTAAACGTTAAGCTTTCAGGTTCTTTGTGTGGGTAGCAAGGATTGAATTATAAATCGGTCTTTTGTATACGCGGTCTCAGCCAGAAGCGCGCGGGCAGTGGTCCAAAAAAACACCCGACCAAAAACCGGTCATATTTGATCATTACGAGGGTCCCTCGACGCCTGAACAGGTTCACAAGATCTTGCACTTGGCTCTATAAACATATATATATAATAATAACATGAATCATTTATTTAGGAACCGAAAAACTTAAAGACTTAGTGCATCTCAACAAAAAATTGAGTCCTGTCTCTTCCTCTGTAAACAGCGAACTTAGACTTATGCATATTGCTATAAGTGATCAAGCTTTGGTGGTTAAGAAAAGGTTCCGTTTTTTATATCTGAAATGAAGACCGTTGATTGCTTTTTATAAAAATAAATAAAGCTTTAGTAATTTTTTAATTACGTAGAAGGTGAAGTATGAGAAAAGTATCAAAACACATGAAAATAGATAAGTTAGCAGTCATAGAAAAAGCGGATGGTGTACATATAATAATAAATTGCAAATTGTTTATATATAAACTTTACATATTTTCTTGTTAGAAACTTAGTCATTCTAAAAAAATCAGCGTGATACATATATATCACACATACACGAATAATACTCAGCCGTGAGGGTAGATTTTTATCAGGGGTTTAAATGTACAGGGATACAAAACATTGGTTAGAGGGTGATTTATGTATTGCAATATTATTATGGGAAATTACGAATTGTAAACGATTTTAAAACTACAAGTGATTAAAACATTTGTTTAAAAAACTATTTCACTCAATTGAAACGTTCGTATTTGATATATCGATTTAAAAATCTTGCACTAGGCGAGGAGTTACGAGTTGAGATACTAGCTGTCTAAAAAAAAAATCATTAGTAGATCTCAAGGTTCTCAAACCTTCACTTTATTTTAAAATAATTTTCTATAAGGGTTAACAACAATTTAATCAATCGATTCACACATAAAACGACGAGAGAAGTTCTCGATTATTCTTTTACAGTGTCGTGAAACTTTTTGCGTATTTCATGAATTTCGCTCGTCGTTTCATGTGTTATTTGTTAACTAAATATTATTATTGTTTGTGAAATGTGTCAAAACTCTTAGTATTTTACATTTGTGTTAAGTTTTTTCAGCAATGTAGCTGAAAGGCCATATTAATTCACAGCTTACCGCCCCACAAGGCCCGCAGCGACGCGTGTCCCTCGCAGTTTTTTGGCAATTGCCCGAACAGTTTTTGCCAGCGTCTATCCCAATGTATCAGCAACAATGTTTAATATGAATTCAAAGTGTTTTTTGCCTGATTCGGTATGAATAAAATTTAAGGGCTCACACCCTCCACGCGAAGGAACACGCCGTAAAAAGTTTAATATGTTTGAACATGATAACGTGTTTGTATTTCCGCTATTCAATTATGTGAATATAAATTATATGAACATTATTTCATGTTGTATAAATCAAAATAAATGTGTTCCTAGGTTTTGACATTTTGAAATTTTTTTTTATCGAAACTGTTGTGTTCTGCGTGTGCTTTTTTAATGCCGTAGTACTGGGACTGAAACGTCGGGAAGTATTATTAATAGTTCGGTTTTAGATCGAATACAATTGGAGAATTGGATTTTTTTATAAATCTGCGAATAAAAAGCACAGTTGGCAATTTCTGGAGTTAATAATGATAACCTTTGTTCCTTCCCTGGTCTCGATGACCCTACGTAGAGCTCCCCGTTCACCTACATTGTTGTTCTGAAGCGCGTATTAAAAACACCCCTTGCTAAAGCGGGGTGAAGCAAACAAGGTAGTATTAAATGTATAGGTGACCACTCTACTTTACCGAGCTGTTGACATAACAAAGGCTTTACATTTTTCCAAAGCAGACGCAAAGTAGATCTCATGGTTTACTACGCTGTTGTCTTTGCAAGAGAATTTTTTTTCAATGTTAAAAGACAAACTGTATTTGTATTCTTGGTTATACGAATATTTGAATGTATGAAAATATATCATATTAAATACTGTGTCCTTAAGTAATACAAACAAAATAATAAACATTATCATCGTAAAAGCTTTACGCGTTAAATACTTTTGTACAAATGATCTCAAGATTGATAGTCAATTTGTTTATAAATCGTTACATGTATCTTGTAATTGGATAGCAAAAAAAAAAAGGTTTGATCAAATATAAAAATAACATAAACACTGAGAAAAATCTTTTCTTTTGAGACTTACTTGTAAAATATACCAATATTAAAGTGTATTTATTTGTTTCAACATAATATTTAACATGGGAACAGTATTCCATACTTATCGCCGAAATCCTCTACGGAATGTTTTGTTCAGCGATTTATGAAAATATTTTCGGAAATTGAAGGATTTATCGAGGTAGAATAATGGATATGTGGCTATAAAAAAACAACTGAAGAATATTGAATAAGTATTCTATATTACATTCCAAAAATATCTCCTCTACTGCTGTAAGTATCGTGTTGGGGTAGACATGTTTTCAAAATGTAGGTTGTTTTGTTAAAATTTTATCAGTAGTCGAAATGAAGAGACTGTGATTTATTTAATTTAATTCTCCTCACAAAACAGAGAAAAACAGTGAACCTGGGTTTAAGTTGGGAACCTGAAGTTACGAATATTTTATTCATATTTTTTAAATATATGTATAAAATACACACAACATTGCTATGAAGTTTGAAAAATGCATCAAAATTAACTACAGAGAACACATCGACACATGCTTATTAATAAATTTTTAGTCAAAATAAATTTGCTTATACTATAATATGTATGTCTAATGAATGTTTAATATAAAAAAATACATTTTAAATCAAACGTAAGCTCTTATTTATGAGTTTTCGTAAAATCATCTTTTATTTACCAATTTTTTTTTTTTAAAAGTTAGGAAACGTCATAGGTCAAATCTGGAAATTTGTACAATATTCTGTTGTAAATTGTTTTTTCAATGCTGATTTATGTTGCACTATTTTATATTTGTATCTATTAAGCGTTTTAAGCTCTGTCCTCACACACACACACACACATATACACACACACACACGCGCGCGCACACACACACACACACACACATATACACAATATCTTGTGATATGTCCTGTAAAGTAATTAATATGAGTAAATTAACAAGTGTGGTCCCGAAAAAAAATGGTATTTATTTAATTCAAGAGAGGCTTTTGATCGGCAAACACGCTTAAATAAAGGGTTACTCTAAGCGTACGTATGATCTATTCACTCAAATAAGAAATGAGAAGCATCAAAGTTCTATGGATTAGAATCACGACATTCGAGACACTGATCTGTTTTTAAAGGTCATCTAAGCAACATATACATACTTCAACATAATATCAAATATTCCACTCAATTTTATTAATATTAAAAAAATCACTTCAGTTAAAGTATAAGTTAAAATGACTAATTAAATTTAATGTTTTGCTGTACACACGGCTTTAGTAGCTACTTGAACGCGCTAAATTGGCTGAATTAGAGACGGGAGTGGTTGCTCGGCGATATTGCATGCACGAATCGAGACTGAAGCCTCAACTTTAGCTGATGGAATACAAAGCACAGTTGAGAAAAGCACCTGACTAGGCGGCGTACCTGCGCTCTGTTAAATGACATACAGCATTTCAATTAGCTCTCTGCCGTAGTTTGTTGGTTACATGAAGGTGCTGCATTATAACTGTGAAACCTGCAACTACACTTCATAAATAAACCAGAAAACTGAAGAGCAGAACCGCATTCTGGAATTCATACAAATTCGTTCTGCTAACATCGACTGAAATTGAATTTTAATCACATGTAAGTTACTCAGTTTTTGGGTAAATCCATCGCAGCGTTACACTGTCGCGTTTTTGTTCAGTAAAATTAAGTTTCAACCTCGGTACGAGGAGCATCTTCAGGGATTTCCGGGAAACTATTATATACGGTCCTAGTAGTAGAACTGAGACTCTGCAATATTAAACAAACAAAAACGAAGCAAAACAACTTAGAACCGAGTGTTTTTACGATGTCATGTTTGTTATGAGGAATGTAAAAGAAAATCTTCCGAATTCATAATTTTTATAATGTTTAACCACAGAGAAAAGAAGTAAATGAATGTATTAAAAAATAAATCATAAGTGATGACTATTTAGTAATACAAACTATATTGTTTATGAAATATTTCAGTTATAGATGCATACTTGAAACGGCGAGAAAAATAATTACGACTATCGTGACCCGGTTTTATATATTTTATATGTGAGAGTTTCGGGATACGATAGCCATGGTTGTGGGTTCAAATCTCACTTATGTCGTATACTTTTTTAAAGTCGTTTCATTAAATAATAATTAGAATTTTAAGCATATCTCGTACCAGCTGTAATATGTTTTTTTTTTTGATACAATACATAAAAACAAAGAATGTGACAAAAAAATTTCGCTAAATAACGTTTTTTTTAGGAAAATAAACTCCACGTTTCAAGCTTTAATTTTCATTTGTTGAACAAGTTTTCTCACTAAAACAGAACATTGGCAACGCTAGTTGGAAATTAATTGACCAACTAAAACAATGCGTTTGCGTTGTGGTTTAATAAACGGTAGTTTGCTCCAGTATAAAAACAAAATCGAATTATTTATAGAACGTATAATTTTTAACATTTTTTGAACAGCTTGTTGATAAATATATTCTCAAAAACATAATTGACGCTTTTTAGGTACACGAGGAGACAAGCATTCACCAAAGAATGCGTCCTAAAAATATCTCAGTCTATGAAGCATTTCTTCATACATATAGATAGATTTCTGCATAGATCTTCACAGGGCGTGAATTGTGAGTTTGCTCAGCTACAGTAAAACAATCAATAGGTCCTGTGGCGAGAGATTTACGATGTGTCACTGAGAAGTCCTCGTCACACTCTCATAGTCTGTGTACTCACGAATTGTGTAACCTGCAGGGCATGTTTAATATTCTTCTTAAACTTAGGGAGACTGTATAACAAAAGGAAATTCACTGGGTCGAGAAGCAAGAGTATTTTTGTGTTGGGGTTGCTACTCCGATATATTTATCACCATGGCCTGCAGTATGGAAAAAACGTCTTAGTCCAAAGGTTTTGAACGAGGTGAGGCTACATTGCCTCCAGATTCAAAAGTAAGAAAAATATACACCGTGCACACGAAAAACCTTACCTTACCTTACCAAATATCTTAAATACCAGGCAAAACAATCAAGATGCTTTATGCTTAAATGAATACATTTTTTTTTTAATTTTCAAGTACATTTAAACATTGTTTGGAGGAGGGAAAATGTATTTTAAAAATTTTATTTTGTATTCCATACAAATTTTGCCCCATAAAATGAGGGTGTATTTTGTCACTCGTTTGAAATGCTCTTCATGGATGGCGCTATCGGCGTTTATTATATCGCACGAGAAACTAGGGGGATTTTGATATATATATCACCCTCGATGTCGAGCAATTTACGAAACAAATACGTGAAAAAAAATATATAATTACAAGATTCTTCTGAATATGATATAGAACCGTGTAATTGAATACTTTTTTCTCATGTATCTGTTTAATATATACCTTAATATTATTGTTGGCTGGGAGGCCTCTCACCTTTCATATGTTTATACGTATTATTACTCAACCCCCATGTTAGTATCACTATTAGTTAGTTTTATTTTATATCATAAAAAAAAAAAACGAAGTATTCATCTACGTTTGTTGCACAGATTTTTTGTAAACGAATGCGAAAATTCATGAGTGTTGAATATTTTTTCGGTACTTGTTTTTTATCCGACCACCAAAAATTTTTAATGTACATGCACTCGCAGAGATAAGAATCTATCATATGACGATGAGTCCCGTTGTGGCGTTTATTTCGTTCATTGCAGATTTCCATGACCGCTCGATTCGTTGGGTAAGGTTAGGTTAGATAAAAAAAAAAATAGGTCAGGCACAAGTTTTTTGGTGGTCGGATAAAAAACAAGTACCATTTTTTCCTCGTTTTAACTGTCCACTCAGGCATTTACTTAAAGTTCTTTTCGTATGAATTATAATTATCGCGATATCAATATCGCTTGTTAATTTATCGCACCATGTCGCGGGCGGCTCATGGTCCGAGCCCGTTGATATGAGAATTATTTGGATATTTTATGTGCGTTTTTACCCCATAAAGTATAAATCTGTAAGATGTTTACTCGCCCGCTTTGCGCCCCTTCGTTACAACCCCTCGCCGAGGAGACTCCGCCTCCATCATGATTTTTTTATGCTTCTTTATGGCCCTAGGTACACGGCCAGCGAAAATTGGAGTATATCAATTTATCAAATTGATTTTTTTTTATGAATCCTTAATGTACGACTGGCAAATACAACAAATAAGATTTCGCCGAGCGGTCACGCGCCCGAGCTCTGCGCCCAGGCGCCGGGCCTAATGGCACGAGCAAAACGCTCCGCGTTAATGGCGAAATGAAATGTATACGATAATGGCATATTTGTTTATTTTGCCTCGCATGACGTAGAGCGGGGCTCGGAAGTCGATACGAGAAAATATATTGTTTTGTCGAATGGCTCGCAGTATTTGTACTGTTAAATTGGATGAGCCGTGCCGGGCGGCGGGGAACTCCGCTGATGGAATGCAAGGGCTTAGGCACTCGTATGATTGAGAGTTAGACATTTATAAGAATCGAACTACATTAGTGTCGTTGAATACAAATAGTCGCTACGAGGCGCTCTCACATTCGGCACAATATCAGAGTGTATTCAATATTGCTCACTTACGTTTATGTACTGAGCGCGGATACAATTTAAAATCAATCAACTTGTCGTGTCGTTTTTACTATTGGCTGTTTTTTTGTTGTTGTTGTTGGCAAATAAGTTTGAAAACCTTATTTTGTTTTGTTCTTTGATATTGTATTGCTTGAAGTATCCAATTCTCCGGAGTAAAAATTTCAAGCAGGTGAAAACTAAACCTTCTTCTATCAACGCAAAATACTTTTTTTGTTGTAAAAACAATAATTTCAATTCCTCGACGGACGCAAACCATTATGCATACGCATTGTGAAAATGGTATAATATATATTTTTTCACAATTTAATATATGATTATATTCTGATTACGTTTATTCAAAAGCTGCGGTTAGTCTCTTTTTCGGGGATAAGCACAATCGTAGTTTTCAAAAGTTATATTTTTTCCGCAATTCTTTGGTTCTAATGAAAAATATTTCAGGATCAGTTCAAGCCATCAATTTTATAAATTCATAGTCAGCTACTCTCCATATGAAAATCGGCAGCATAAAACTCAGATTTATTGAAAATTCAAGGATATTTATTGATAAAACGAAGTATCCCTTAAACGTATTTATTCGATATAAGCTGGAAGCATCTCTGTTATATTTTTTTGTTTAATGCCTTATTTTGTGTCTACAAAAAAAATCTTGAGACGTTCGCCCCCTTTCTCCGCATTCGTAAAGAGGGTTCGTCGTCGGCTAGTCAATCAGTCACTGGAAGACGGAGTACCGGGCAAATATAATACTCTGCAATCTTATACGACCAGGTTGCTATTTATCTTATAGACTCAAAGCGGTACCTATACATTACATCAGCACATCTTTACCTTTTTTAACAAATCACGCTGCTAAAAGTGAGCACCATAATAAAATTACACCCAACCTACCGATGCTTTGAATCTTTGTGTAACTAATGAAGAATCCACCTGACGATGTGTGCCAGTTGTTTATTGTATTAAAAAGTTTTTATTTTATTACCAATTTTATCAAACCTACAGATTCTTTGAATCGTTATTTAACTTATAAGAAATTCAATATTTTTGACAGAGAGTACATGGTGGAATTCCATTTTAATATTTTTGAAAAAATACTTGAGTGATTTTCCACATTTTTGTTTTTGTACTCTGATTGATAGTGCCAACGTGAAAGGTTGGCGAAACCGGTCACTAATAAAAACAAAAATGTTGAAAATCACTCAAGTATTTTTTCAAAAATATTATTTGACTTAGAATGACGGTGTGTGCTAATTTTTAAAAAAATTCAGATGCATTTGATTTAATTTTACGCTGGTAAAAAAATCGATGCTTGTATGTTAAATAAAATTATTTTTTTATATTATAAAAGTAACAGAATCGAAATAAATTCGATACTGTCGTGGAGTTGCAATTTTAACATCAGATCATTTAAATACGTATTTTAATACAAAAGGTGTTTCTTTTTAATGTGGCAGCGTTAAAAGTTTCAAAATTAATTGAGAAGTTCATAAAACATATATGTATTAAGGTAATCATATTACAAATGTACAAATTAAAAAAAAACACTTCAAATACTACGATATCTATAATATTCATATATAGGAAACAGTATTTCTTGAAGCTCATATTTGTTTGTCATATTAATTGCAATTTTTTTCTAAAAATATTAAACTTCCCGCTGTGTGATCCCAATTTTATTTAAAAATGATATTAAAACTTTTATTCAGTTAATTAAAGGTAGAATACATAGCGTAGATTGTAAAAATAAATACTTTTAAAATAAAAACCATAAAAGTTTGAGTGGTACCCAATCTCCCCATTGATTTGGGATGACTTATACCACAGTATTTATTATATTTTTAATTATGATATAATAACAGATATTTGCTTAACATCATTGTCGATGTCTTGTCATATATCACTGTGAAACCCGAGAACCATTCATGGTATTATTTTTCTTAAGGTCACAATCTGACAGTGACAAAATCCGTTTTTAGAAAAATCTCCGACTACAGAACTTCATATCCTTGTTATATAATTTACATGTAAAATTTCGTTACATAAGCTTTAATATAATATATTCATTAAATTAAAATTAAAAAAAAACTAAATTGTTCAATTCGGCATTGAATTTGAAACATTGCATATTCTTTTGTAATGTGTCGTACAGAATTTTTTTTTTTTTAGTATCGGATGTATACATCCTAATAAAAACTTATATTTAATTAAAGTGTTTATTAGAAGAATGAAGATTAAACAAGTGTTCTTATTATTTTTACAATACATTTTACGTGTTTAGTAAAATAAAAATTACTTTGTGCTTTTTCCTAGGTTTTATACAGTTCTACAAAAACATTACTTAAACAAACCTAATTGAAAATGCCTGCACAAAAGTTAAAGACACTTTTTTATATGAAAAAATAAACAAACATATTATTGATCGACATTACAAGACAATAAAGTACAAAAAACATAAAATATTTAACATTTGATATAAATATATAAAACATTTAATAATAAAATTTATCATGGTTTAAAAAATATCCAAAATATATTCTTTGGCTTTCTAAATATTGATTTAAAAAAATGATCCACATTTTTGTTTTATTTTTTTAAATGTTAATTATAATTTTATAAAAACTTTAAGAGTGATAAAGTGTCTGCAATACTTACATAATTAGTAGTATTCAAAAATGAAATGAGTTTTTTTGTATGAAACACTATTTATGATAGCAGTGGAAACCAAACACCAACATCAACTTGTTTACATATAAAAATTTGATAAAAAAAAATATTATCTTAGACTGATGTTGATCATAATATCAAATACCCCTTTTTGAGATTTGAAACAGGCATTGTAGCATGGCTTTAGTATCGCATCCAGATTCAAATTAAGGTTAACACTATTATGTTAGTGGCACTGTAAATTTACCGACATCCCTCTTCACGAGCACATTAGAATCGCACACACTCAGGTGATATAGGAAGATCATGTTTCGGTTACCAGTGATGTACAATACACACACGCAGTAAAACACGACAATTCATTTAAATGTTTTCAACTTGCTTTAAAACAAATTAATAAACATAATAATCTCCGCGGTTCAATTTGTGACAAATATGAATAGCTAAATGACTAGGAATAACGACACGTTTTGTTTGAGAACACTTTCGACTTCTTTGAGTATACATAGATATGAAGTCAGTTAACAAAAATTTGGCTACTAGTATTTGTTTAATGTCTGTAATGTTGTTTTGTAGCGTGATCCGACTTCAATTTTTTTCAGAGGGATTTTCAGCTATCTTATTTACAATGGTTGCAATTGCTGCGAAACAAGTTCAAACTTCATTATTAGTTTTACGATTCCATTCTCTTTGCCGTTCACGAGGAGCCTTGAGGAAAGTTTTCAGAAAGGAACTTCGGAGGATGTCAACTTGGGATAAAATTTTGAGGTTAATAATGCAAATATTTCTGTGCATAACTTTTCTCTGTGCATTCTTCTTGTTGCTAACACAGACCCCGAAGAAACAAAATAAAGCTCGGCTTTTTTTTATTCTGCAGAAAAAGTTTGTGAATTCGTTAGAAAAAATCTTATATACTAACATTTTTTTTAATTCGTAAAAAAATGAATTTTAGCGTAGTTAATAGTAAATTTTATAATAATAAATATTTTAATTTATTCAAACTACTATCGTTAACCACTATGCACATATGATTCATATACGAAACTAATACAAACAGTTTAACATTAACAAATAGGTTTAAGGTTTTGATTCTTTTTACTGTGCACATATCGACAATCAATTAAATATTCTGAGTGTGTATTTAATGTGTGTCGATTTAAATATGAGACCTTCCTCAGAGGTGCGTCCCCAAATTCTATTTGTACTCACCATTATATTATTCTATATCGGACTCCCACCTCGTTTGGTTATCTGGATTAACCTTTTGCGGGCCGCACGTACTGGCTTCTTTTCCGGTTATTTATCCTAAACAGATAACAACATTTAAAACATGCGTAACTTATTCAATTTCGGAAAGATATTTTTGGAGATGATTATAACTTATTCACAACTAAAAAATCGTCTCAAAAAATATTTATATTCATTGACAATATTTTTTATTTTATCCGGTGCTTGCACATTTATTTTATAAAGAGTAATACCCTGTTTAACGCGAGGGATACGTTCCGGAAAAAATCGCGTTATGTGAAATTCGCGTATATCGGGGTTTACGATTGTATATACGTACATAGTCAAAACTTAATATAAAAAAATACGAATCAATTGAATCAATCACTTTAATTCTAAGAACACATAATGCAGTATCTTTTGGGTAGCGTATTTTTTACCTTCTTGTAAAATACGTTCATAACACTCAACGCTGTTTTTAATTGTAAAGAGAAGTCGATGACTACATTATGTTCATATAAATTCTTAAAATAAGAAATTCGCGTAAAACGAGGCATTTTAACACGAAATTTTGTGTTATAGTGAAACCGCGCAAAATTGGGTCACCTATAGCGGAGTATTACTGAAATACATACATATTTTTAAAAAACAATTTATACTTTTTAAAATTTATGATTTTCAAATATTGTAACCGATAAAATAATAAAACTTTGCTTTGATTTTTTCATGTGAGAAATTTAATTAAGGTTTTATTGAATATTGACTATGTGTATAAATACGTAAATTGCAAATATTTTTAAAAAAATTTGATGCGAAGGAATGTATTCCCTTTTTATAGGATTTTATTTATGAAAAATAAAAACAATACTTGGAATAGTATTTACCGGTAAATATCGTTAAAGACTAACGGACAAATTTCATTGCAAACGACATGGAATCGCACGACGATGAAGGAATGTTTGGATTTATAGTGGATCGTTCTCGTTAAAAGTTTTGGACTTGCATATCAGACGGAATGCATTTCCTCTCGATTACCATCCATACTCCGCTTGGAAATACTCCCGATTTCTGTTCAATCACAACGGTTGTAATAACCGAACGAATAGCACGGAGGTGATAGCAGAGACTCACTTAAAAAGTGATTGAAAACTTTGAAACAGAAATTGCAGCGAGCGAGAGTGGCTGACGACGAGAGGCACACTTAAAGCCGTCGTAATTACTTGATCAATACCTTCAGTAATTATCAAATTTGTAGAATGGATAATTCTTCAAAGCCGACATCATTATTATCCCAGTTCTTATAATATTAATGATGAACTAGAAAAAAAATTCTACGTAACGTATACACACACGCAATTGAAATTCAGCCACGAATAAATATGAATAATTTTTTTTATTTGAATTTATAAATACAGTACAACCCCGATATAACGAACCTCTAGACAAAAAAATTACGAGTATACTTCACGAAAAATAGATAGAATTTCATTTGTGTTTTGTATTATAATAAAATAAAGCCAAATGGTTTTGGAGACTACGTTAATATCACTATTAGCGAGAGCTCTTTCGCTGAACACGGCATCTTCAAGACTGAGTCTATACAGAAAAAAGCGAGATTATACATAACAAATTCAACAGAAATAAATGAGTCATAGATTTACAAATTTATGTGGAAAAATGCTTCTATTGGGTGCTGTGAAACCCCATTAAAATGATATTAACAGCAATAATTTTAATACTAAGTACTTAAATAAACTAGTTTGTGATGATTCCTGGCTGTCCTGGCCGCCACCTGAAAGCAATTAGTTTGAATGCAGAATCAAAGTGTATTTTTAAAAATATTAAGAAGGGGAGAATTATGGTTATTCAGTTGTTCGTTGATCAAATTTTGGTGCTTAATTATTTCTAATTGCTCCAAAATATTAAGTCTATATCCTATATTAGAAAAATGATTTTGTATTTTTTATTTATATCTTAACATATACGGTATATTTTCAAATATATTTATTTTAAACGTATTTTTATAAAACGGACTTTCGGCCTTAACGGACGCCCCCCCCTTTCCCCCACCCCAATCGTTCAGTGATATCTAAGTTTTCCTGCTCGTATCGACATTCCACGAGTCTTCTGATGAAATCAGTACGGTGTATACAAGCAACGGAATCTAGCGAAGCCTATACAAAAGCAAATGCGCTCGCATTGACGTGCAACAGCAATGGCCTATATGCAAACGTTGCAATATCCGCCTTAGACGCTGATAATGACACGGAAATACATCGAGAGGAGTCCGGGAGCAAACCGCAGCCGCGTTTCAGTCGAGGGCTCGCCGTGCCGGATGCAAACGGGCTGAAAGAAAGCGCCAGTCACCATTCTTTTGTCCCATCATCGAGGGTAAACGTAGTGAGTCTCCACCATACGGGCTCCGCTGTTTACGTGCGCAAATCCTGCAGATTGAGTATTTCGGAGCGCCGGCTCAATTAAGGCTCCGCGCGACGCTTTTTGAATGCCTGATGTACACACATCCACGCGGGGTAGTATTTTTCAGCGGGGATTTTTTTTTCTCGTCATTTTGAGATCAAGGTCATTCGTTTTTGTGCGCATAACAGAATCTGTATGTGTATTCTGTCTAAAGTGGTACGTGTTGAGCTTTCATCATGTATTAAAAACATAAAGTAACGTAATTCGAACATTGAAAATGTGTATATGAATATAAGGACACAATGCAGTGTTTCTATATTTATCCTTCTATAAAAGAGTAACGTTTATATTTACTAATAAAGCTTGGTAAAATAATCATAAATAATAATAATAAATGAATTATGTGCGTATACTATATATATACATTTACGCACGTGTGTGAAAACATCCGAGCAGGAAGAGTTTTTAAAACTACCCCAATGGAAAATCTCGTAGTTCCGTGGTCTTGCAAGGTGGTTTTTCATATAAAAAAAATAGTCCTCGTTTTTTTTTTTTTCAAAAACTGTGCATTAAATTTTTTTTCACTTTAAACAAAATAAAAGACGTGTACTTTGCATTTATCATTTGAAGAAGTAAGTGTTAAGGTTTGCTGCGTTCTTGAGTATTAAAATTGGTCCCAAAGCTTTTATACTTACTATTGCGTTACATTCAAAATTACTTATAGGTAAATTTCACTAAAAAAAATTGTAATAAAACATTTTTACTCATAAGTGAAAATAAAAGATTAAATACTAACGTAATTAATTGTATACAGTAATTTTATTATTATTACACAAACACATTTAAGTTTGAGCCTTAGATCTATAAATAAAAATATGTAAATTTGAACTTAAAGCCGGCTTATAAAGGTTAAAATTTAACGAGTTTATGTTTTATAGATAAAATAATACGGTCAGACACCTCACAAAAAGTCGAGTTTGGTTCTGTTTATTTTTGGAATTACAGAGGTATTCCTAAGGGAACAAAAGGGTACGAACTAAATCTTACACTTAAACAAGACTTAGAGCTATAGGGTTTGACTAAGTGACATTCTTCTATATACATTATAAATTATTAAATGAATAAAATTTCGAAACGAAATATTCTTAATTTTTATGTAACAAATATTAAAAAGAAAATACCCAGCGAAATCAATAAACTGATGAAAAACCATTTTTGCGTAAGCGTGATATCTTGGCAGATAGTTGTTTTTCGGATTTTATTATTACATTTTTGGTTTATTTCGATAACAATATATTTATAACAAAACATTTTTCTTTGATTTAAAAAAAATATTTAACCATCATGTAACATTTTAAAGTAGTAAAAATATTAATACATACTACGTTATTTTACTTCAATAAATCTACTTGCTCCGCTCAATCGGAAATAATACCGTTCATATCAAAATAAAACGGTTCTCACTTACCATCCCCGAGGTGCGCTCTCAATTTCTTACTTTGCATAGGTTTGAGATGAATTTATTTTCGCACGCGGAGTTCCGCGTATTCGGGATATTTTTATTTGTCGGTGTATTTTTCACCGTGACTCGTCCTTGCTGCACTCTATAGACCCTGTCGAGGCGGGCGTGCTTTTACTTTTCACTTCGTCCTGTAAAATGCATTTGGTTCTGGTTTTATAAAATATGCATTGCGAAAAACCATCCAAAGGAATTCCTTTTCCTCACGATTTTATGACGATTTACACATTGTACTACGTTATAAAAAAAATGTATCATGAAACTGAATGTATGATTTACAAACAAGTGTATGTATAAACGAACAAGAGTTTTTCGTGGTTTAAATCACGTTTTCTTATTAAGTTAAGTATTTCTATGTGGCAAATGACAGATGATTAAGACAATGACTCCAATAACTCGTCACTTTATCGTCTATATCGATCTCTGAGAAAAAGTTTCGGAATATAACTCCCATACTTATATAATACAACTAAGCTTTATTCACGCCAAAAAGGGCCAGAAAAAGAACCAAACCACTCAATGGAACGAGCGGGCTCCCTTTGAATAGGTAAAGTTTCAGGAATTCAGATCTTCGGATTGATTTAAGGGCATTTTTCCACCTTGACATCTAATTTCCGGTCCGTGATCAGGAAGAGAGAGCGCCGGGCAATTTTTGCTACTTTGGCAAAACGAGGCGTCCACGCTCTTCCGGCCGGCGGCGAAGGAAACCATTTGAATCCTTTTCAGACCCATTTCCCGTCCGTTTTTCAGCCCGGTCCTTTCTGAGGCGTATAGATTTATACAGTATTTGTCGTGGACGCTTCAAACAACGGCCAATGGGAGGGTCGCCGCATTCCTAATGACCCACTGAAGGAAAACGAAAAGAATTCGAATGTGTCTTCCGCTCCCTCCCCTCGCCAGTCGTCAAAAGGTAACGGCTATTTTATTTGGAGTGTTTTTACCTGATCATTTTGTCCGTCTCTTCAATATCTACTAATACTGCGTTGTTTATTTTTTTCGATATACCGAAGAATCTCTTTATTTCTGAAGTTGGCTGGATAGAGACGTTACAATGATTTATCGCAGTCTTCAATTTAGGATTTGAGTAGATTCTAATATGTAGGCTATAAAATATATTTTAGACTGATTTTTTTAAACATCAAATACACAAGGTTATAATAATAAAAATATAATTGCTTTCAATCAAATTCATTGTATATTGTGTAAGTTTCAATTGCTCATTATAAAGTACACGTACATGTACAATTTCATAAAATTTGAATTTTTTTTTTAAAGCAATACAAAACAAACTATATTATGTTAATAATAAACAACAAAAAAACCTTAAAATAGAAGAATGCAGCTTAATAATGTTTTGTTTCAAAAAAGGTTGTAACAACGAAGTAACCGAAATATTTCACAATGCCTATAACTATTTTTTTATGGATATGGTATAAATGGTAATTTTACGAAATCTTTAATTTCAAGTATTTGTCACGTGGTATAAAAAAAATGAAAGCAACTAGTTAATTAATTTGATGTAAAATATTATTTTTTTTCTAAATGTATCTTTACGCTTATTGAGAAAAAAAAAATTCGTGCGTAACTGTTAAACATGATTTTAATAATTTATGAAAAAAGGTTTATATACCCATTTTAAGATATATATGTTCATTGAGACATAAGAGCATATGCCACCGTTTTCAAAAATTACTCTCTCATCTCTTCAAGGTAAAAAAGATCCTTCATTTTAAATGCATTTTACTTTTAATTTGTGTAAGCTTTCACACCACCTGTGGTTCTAGCGATAAAGAGCCAAATAACATCGTTATTATTATTACGTGACTACTACCCAGTCATCACTTTTAAACAATATTTTTTTTGTTGAAAATAAATAGGATTTACAAAATTAGACTTCTGAATTTAAGAATATTTTTTTATGAACAGATGACATCCAAGGTCAGATAATACGAATAAGAAATCCTTAACCACATGCAAAACACAAATACATATATATCAGCTAGGATAAGATTCGAAACTATCCAAATATTACGACACCCACTAATATATTTTTAATATAAACATAGAAAAATTTATTGTATACATTTTTTTTAACTTTATATAAGAATTTTAATAAAATT
Source organism: Atopsyche davidsoni (assembly GCA_022113835.1). Classification (NCBI taxonomy): domain Eukaryota; kingdom Metazoa; phylum Arthropoda; class Insecta; order Trichoptera; family Hydrobiosidae; genus Atopsyche; species Atopsyche davidsoni. The sequence goes on from JAILWY010000010.1 coordinate 2,997,117, forward strand.
TAAATAAATTTGCCCCATTCGGATTCAAACGGCCAGAATCAAATATTATTTATTGGTTTTGGATCCATCGGTATTTTTTTTATTAAATCATTACTCATTTACTGATAATCTTAATAAAAACGCATTGATTACCAATCACGTTTTTTTATATTCACAATATATTATGGGGAAATCCTATAGACACAAAAATAATATACTCAAAAGGTTTTTACACCGCCATCGCTATTACTAAAAATATTGTGAGTTCGAGTCCGATTTTTTTATAAGTACAAATTTAATGTTTTTTTCTTGTAATTTGATAATGTCACATTTATTCAGATTTGATTTGTGTGTAATTACTTGTTACTCTTCGACGCAGCATCGTCGCGGATCACTGGCTTATTCAGGTATATGGATTTCCATTAGTCGATTATAATTCCGGGCACGCGATGTGACTCCGGCCGAACTTTTCGGCTGAAGTATCCGACGATAATTGTCCAAGTTTCTCGGTCGGAACAGTAATATTGTCGGAGATATTCTACGACATTGACTGAAATCGACAACAAACTGGTAACAAAATTAACTTACGAACACAACTTTTTTCTATAATATATTTCACGAATAATAAAAAAACTTTTTTTGTTTTTTTTTTACATAAATAGTTTTTTATTACATGATTTTTTTTATACACTAGAACGAAAAACATTAATTACTAGATATTCTAAGCAAAGAATGCAATAAATGCTTTATTTACTTTTTTTAGAAGATCTGCCTCAAAATACGAATTCCACACAGTACCCTCTACAAAAATAATTTGTGCAAATTTAAAATAAAAGTTACCGGCGCTTGGATTTCAAGCGAAGATGCAACTGAAAAAAAGCAGAAAGATCCTCCATTTCGGCGTTGATAAGCAGTTATCAAAAGTGAATCGATAAGGGTGAAGGAAAGAGGCGAACGGTCAACTCAAATTAGGATCGCAACACGGAATACGGAAAAAAAATCCCGACGCTTGCATTTGCAAGCGAAGATGCGACTGATAAAAAGCAGATGCATTTTACATTTCGACGTTGATTAGCAGTTTTCAAAAGCGAATCGTGGTGGAAGGGGGAGGGGGCGAACGCTCAACTCAAATAATGATCGGAAGACTGAAAAAAAAAAATTCAAGCGAAGATGCAACTGAAAAAAACCAGATTCACGTCAGTTGTGTGGATTTACATTCGGCGTTGATTAACAGATTTCATAAGGGGGGGAGGGGGCGATCGCTAAACTAAAACAAGGATCGCAACGGAACAAGTAGGCGCCCCGCATATTTGTAAAAAAGATTTCAAGCGAAGATGCAACTGATAAAAAGCAGATGCATTTTACATATCGGCGTTGATTAGCAGTTTTCGTAAGGGGGGGGGGGGGGGGGGGGGAGGAGGGCGAACGCTCAACTCAAACAAGGATCGCAACGGAGCAAGAAGGCGCCCCCGCATTTTTGGAAATAAGATTTCAAGCAAAGATGCAACTGATAAAAAGCAGATGCATTTTACATTTCGGCGTTGATTAGCAGTTTTCGTAAGGAGGGGGGGGGGAGGGGCGAACGCTCAACTCAAACAAGGATCGCAACGGAGCAAGAAGGCGCCCCCGCATTTTTGGAAGTAAGATTTCAAGTGCAACTGAAAAAAACCAGATGCAAGTCGATGGCGTGGATCTTCTATATCGGCGTTGATTAGCAGTTCTTGTAAGAGGGGGGGAGGGGGCGAACGCTCAACTCAAACAAGGATCGCAACGCGGGACAAGAAGACGCCGCCGCCGCCGCCGGGCGAGGCAGCACGCACCGCGCCGGCGGTTACACCCTCGGAAAGAAGAAGTTTCGAATAAACATTCGCGGGGCTCCTCCGCGAAAGTTTGGCGGCGCGGGGGCGCGGGGCGCGGGGCGCAGGGCGCGGGTGCGGGGCGCGGGGGCGCGGGGCGGCGCGTGCGCGCGGGGGCGCCGCGACGCCCGCCGCCGCCGTCAGTCGCCGCCGACGTCCGCCCGGAGGCGCCCGCCTAGCCCGCCCCTCTGGACCGGCCCGCAGGAGCCGCTGCCCGCGCCCCCGCCCCGCCGCCCCGCCGCCCCGCCGCCCCCGAGTGATTTTTTGCCCCCGTGGCGCTTCGGTGCTGGCCCCCTCCATCTCCGGTGTTTTTTTGAACAGTGGTTCGTTCGTACTGGAACTTTGTTTTTTTCGGTGTTTCAGTGAAATTTTTTGAATTTACTGACTCTGTTAACTTTGATGAGTAGCGCTCGCGCGGTAATGATGTGTGCGTTTTTGTTTGCAAGCTGGAGGTTGTTCTCGCCCTTGAAGAATGAATACTAGGTGAGTTGTACGCATTTAAAAAACTTTTGTATCACAATTAAATCGCCCTCCTTCTCGACACTTCCAGTTATCTTCCTTACTACTTTAGAAGTATTGCCTTTCCGCGGCACTTCTCACTTGCTTATACAAAGTAAAATAAATACATGCAAATAATCTCATTGGACTAAAATTGCCACCGTAAAAAAGTACAGAGTGAGAGTCACTAATTTTTTTTTATATAGTCGGAAGCTAGAAAAAAAAGTTTCAAGTTTCTGTAAAATACGAAAATTTTCTAAGGAAATTTTTAATTACTTTTTAAAGTGAAAGTTTAAGTTTGCTATCTTTCAAAATCAGTAAGTTGAAACTTTATAAAGTCTGTAATAAATTGTTTTTAGCATTAACGACACATTATTTTCACTGAAAAATGGCTTTAAATTATTTAGCATTTCATGATCTCCAGATTTAAATAATAAGGGTGAAGGTAGGGTGACATAAATAATTCCAACGGAAGAAATATGAAAAGGAGACCCTATCTAAACGGCTGGGTAGTTTGTCATAAGTTGGAATATTTTCATGAGACTGATGGTAAGAAATCAATCCCTTAAAAATATAAAGACTTTCAAACAATATGTACAAATGCCATTTCAAGGTAGATTTTTTATTTAACATTGTTCATATCGATACCCAAACGAGATATTAATATATATATTTTTTAATATATAATGTAACATCACTGCTTAAATTTAACTGTTAAAAATCATAATCTTTGTTTGCAGTTATTGAATTTAATAATTACTACAAGTAATTATTTTATTCAATTAACCATTGCATGTTAGGTGTGTAGAGTATATGTGTAGTTTTTATTCGAATACTTCCACCAAACGTTATTGTGCGAGCCCTTTGCTGTACAATAGAGAACCTATGTTTTATAGCTCTTTCAAGTATGTACGTAAAGGCATTAACAAAGGCAGAATTCCAGTCAGCGTCTTAAATTTTACTTTATGGTTGTTCTGTCTTCATAAGACCCTATCATAACGTAACTATTTCTAGACTGTCAAACCTTTTATGATGGTATATCAAAAATTCTGCTGCGATATATATAATATACTAAGTAACCGTGAGTAAAATGAAATTAAGGTACCATTTTGTCAAAGTTGAGTAATAAAAGCTAGCATTTGTGCGAATTCAAGAAAATATAGCAAATGTTCGTTTAAATGGCTTAATAGCTTTTCATGTCTTCACACTAACAAGCTCTCACGAAATTTAATTTAATTTAATCAAGCGTTGTGTGTTTTATGGTGTTAAAATGTAGAGGTCGCGATTCTCAATTTCTTCAATGTCGCTTACTTGAATATACGTCATATAATTCTATAAGATCAACACATATTACGTGAAGCTGTATAATTAACATGTTACAATAAGCACCATTTGCGATCAACTGGAGATAATTATACACGCCTTCAGTATGGTACCTCAAGCACTTTGAAGTAATGTTTCTTGAAACATATGCCAAATTATTTATAACATTGGATTATTTTCGTGTACATAAATACGATTTTAACATTGAAAGCTATTTTACAAACGAGAATTATTTTATGAAGAGAACGAATAATGATTATTTTCTTCTTTTTTCTGAACTTCGGAGAGCTTAAATTCATATATCATCTGAGAAAAAAGTGATTTTATGTCACAGTTATTGATGCGAAGTGTCCGTATAGAAATATGTTACAAATGAAGTAGTAAGACCCCTTCGTAGCTGATAAGACAAAACTTCCGAGAATATTTTCGACTCACGAACTACAAGAAAAATTACTTGGACTAATATTTTTAATAATGCAATATATTATTTTCTACTCGATAAAAACGACCACAATAAATCAAATAAGCCCCAGAAATATTTTTCGTAGATTATATTACGGCGTGAAATAAATTTTAAATGACCTGTTATTATTGGTCGTATGATTGTGTTGACACTAAACAAAGCAACCTTTTGTTAGAAGTCTCACGGGTACTAAAATTCACTCACAATCAAAAGAAATATTCGGGATCGAAAATTAATTTTTCATGAGTATTATTTGAACACAAGTATGATATTTATTGATACGTTTCTCAACAACTACAGTTTATTTTTTTATTCACCTCATCATTTTTGTGATGCCTTAGTACTAACATAACATTTATAAAATGTAACGGTCCTTGTAATTCTGCTTGTGTTGCGTTGCAGTGGCGTTGCGATGACTCAAGATTGAATTATCAATGTACTATCAAGTACTTGCGAGACGAATCACTATTGTAGGTTCGCAATTGAATGTACAAGAAGATAATCTCACAAAATTGCTTTCAATCTACACACGAGATGAACTCTAATCAACGCTGAAGGAAAATTCTTAATCTGTGAGATAACGTGCGAGCAATCAAAAAGAATCATTGTGAACCAAACAGATTATAACATTGTATAAATAGAAAGAGATGTGGATTAGTAGACATGCATCGTTGAAATTCAGACAGATAAGCGAAACCTGGAAAATTTTGTGGATTAGGTCATTCTTTCTGATTACGTACGCGATTTTATTAATTTAAGTCGCTGAAAATTATACCTGGTTTTTTCAAGCGTATGTCTGAAAAAAATCATATTCAAGATTTATGATATCAATATTGTACAATCTTTCGGATATTTCGTTGTTAAAGTTATTTTTGTAAAGTAGTACCTTAATGATATTTCTAAATAATTTTGATATTATGAATATGATAAGGCATATGTTTTTTGCATATTGAAAATGATTCAAAGAACCTACATTTCCAAGCTTACATGGCCGGTGTACTGACCTTTGTACTAACGAGTCACCTTTGTTAATCGAATAATTATGTCTATTTTTTGGATTGGATATTACTAATTACGGGTTTATTATATAATTACTAATATGATTAGGCACATTAGTTCACACGTAGAAGATGATTTAAAGAAATTCTCAGAAAAATATCATCGTGATTTGTGTGGGATGATTTGTGTGGGCCGGTGTACTGACCCTTGTACTAACGAATCACATCCATTAATCGAGAATTTTTTTAACAATCACACTCTACATATGAATGGCCATGTAAGCCTGGAAATGTGGGTTCAAATCCCACACAAATCACGATGATATTTTTCTGAGAATAATTAGTGATTTGCGAAAACAGCGATAAAACTACCCAACATCTGTAATGAACAGCCTTAATTTTGTCATTTGCAAGGCTGCTCTCCCCTCGAAGTGCAGAGCACTTGCGGGTGTGATTGATATGGCGCATATTGACACTGCACGAAATATATAAAAAAAATTAAGTAAAATATTAACATTTCAAGGGAAGAGGGTGGATTTGCAAATCACTGGATTAATCACATCAAAGAACTGCAGAAGATTGCGTGGGGCTGCGCTTCGATGCGGCGCGGGTAGTTATTCATATTCCGTGCTCTTGGCATATTTATTTAGGTGATATTTTTCACGTTTTCCTGGCGGCATTTACGACGACATCAATAAACCCCGCGTCGCTGACTGCCTGAGGGCGCCAGGGTGGGTCTCCCCTACCCCCATCCCCAACCCGCTAAGATGATCCCTTCTCCGTTGTCAAGCTTGTCACACACTTCTTTAATGGTATCCCTGAAAACATTTGTCACCGCGTCGTTCGATAATTCCGAGCAAGCTGGCGGCTAAGGAAGAAATGAGCGGCTCCCGAGCGAATTTGAAATTAAATTATTTTGAGATGTGGCAATTTTGGGTCTTTTTGTTTAGTGCCATTTAAAAGTTTCTTTTTTTTTTTTTTTTTTGTTTTATAAGGGTTGAAAATGAATCGAGACATGTTAAAATTGCATTCACTGTGGAATATATAAAAAAAATATTACATCGGTAAATGAACTGGCTGTAAAAATGTATAATTTTTTTTTTGTTTTTAAACCTATATAAAGAGTTTGCAATGACGATGCAATTTTTGTCAAATATTTATAATACGAATTTTAATTAAATATTTATTATCAAACACTTTTGTTTATTTTACCAATTTCTTTTTTCAGCATTAAATAATTCTTTCTTAAACAAAAATTATAAAATAAATTTCAGAACTTTGTATAAAGATAAATTAAGGAAAAGAAAAATTACTTGATAGTTAATTAGAAAATCATATTAAAATACTTTTTGACCTAACGCCTTTTTGATTGCGAATTGCTTATGCAAAAATAATTTTAAAAGAACAATGATGTAATTTTTTTATTGAAATATAATTTAAAAAACCGACTATCTATGAATCTTTTTTTTCTTTTCCAGATGTTATTACGACTTTTCTGACTGTTAAATATAGTTAATATAAATATGGGAGTAGTTTTATAATATCAACGTGTTTTTCATTAAGGAAGGTGGAACGACCTTCACAAATCAATATTATTTGTGGAATAAGACTTAATTCATTTCAGTATCTTTCTCTTTCAGCGTTTCAATTATAAGAGAAAATGTAACCTTTTCCACTTATCAGTACCACTGAAAAAAGCGCTCCAGTCATTTTCCTCCTAATGCAATAATTGCTTCTGTCGCTACCACTTTTATCAATACGTAATTGATTTCACACTCAGAGTTCCGAACTAGTTAGCAGAAAGTTCAGGCTCGCTTTACTTTTTCTTCGTTAGGTTGGCCTATTTTATGGATTTTTCTATCAATTTTATGAAAATTTACGACCACTTTTTTTACTTTAACATCTCAACTAAAACTTATAAAAGTCGTTTACTTCTACCTGAACGACTAGTAATTTTTTGAAATTATCAATGATGTTATATTTATTATATATTATAAGAAATTCAATATTTTTGACAGAGAGTACTTGGTGGAATTCCATTTTAATATTTTTAAGTAAAATACTCGAGTGATTTTCCACATGTTCGTTTTTATTTGTTACCGGTTTCGCCAACTTTTCACGTTGGCATTATCAAACAGAGTGATAACGTGATAAACTCAAATACTCGATCGAGTTTACTCAAATTCAATTCGTTTTAGACGTATCAGTTATATTTGTAGAGTAATTCTATATTTTATAAAAATGTTGTAATTTGACACTGTGAAGTGATCAAAGCAGCTGCTAAATTTTTACGAAATTTTCAAGCTTTTCCGCCTCAGAGGTGTTTTTTTTTTTTTATTTTTATAAACCGACAAAGATAATAAAATATTTTTATTATCAATCAGAGTTTATATACATAAAATTAACTTAATTTAAATAAAAACATATTTATCTAATGCTAATGAAATTTAATCAAAATAAAATATCTTAAAGCAAACGCCTTCAGTATTAGAAGTTAATCACATTTAGTGAAAACGATTTCCTTCGAAATGCGGTATCGCAATGATTCCTAGTTTACAGACATATTGAGAATAACGAAACCTTACTTTCAGGTGGCCACATCCCCCGTCTCGTCTAATCTTACAGGAGCCCAATCTCAATGAGCCCAATCCCAATCTCTCGTAGCGAATCACTCGACGCCCAGTAGCAATCGAAAACTTCGGTCGGCCAATATTTACATTGCATTTTTGGCCGCCGGGCCCAGATGGCCGCGGCGTTCTTTGACCTGCGCCATATTTGCTCACATGTACATAATTTTGCTATTTTGTGCTTCCTGCACTCGTGTGATGGGCACTGGAGCCTTTTCTCATTCGTCCGCTCTGAGGTTTCAATTTTATTGCTGAATTTTAAATTAGTTTTCCGCGCTGTTACAATGTTTATTTTTGACTTGTTAAGCAACGAAAACACGGAATGACCAAAATGGATTATTGAATATATATGTGTGCATATTTAGTTTTTATTGCATACGAGTTAAAATAGCCTCAGTGCCGGGGCAATCTTTTGGTATTAGAACTAAACGAAGATGGCTCGCTGCACAATACCCGATAACAAAGTGTATCGAACAGCAACGGCTACTTAAGCCTACAAACATGTTTAATTGGTTGTTAGATATTTTTTGAGAATGTGGGTATGTGTGTTACGGTGAGTCTTTTTGCTTTTAGGGGCCCTTTCGTTGCAGTCGAATTGACAAGGATTTCATTAGAGCCAGTCCGGTGGGGGCGCAGGTCCCAGGTCCCGCTTCCGCACGTAGTCATGCCATTTATCAACATCATAGGTGTCGGCCGCTCCAGAGCGCAAGCTGCTGCCTGTGCGTCGGGCCCTTCTACAGACATGCCTCTGCTGTGTTGCTAGAAGATTTCTTACCCTCGTAGCCTAACACGAATTCGATGTTATATAAGCCTCTTCGGGGTGTAGGTTAGTTATATCTAAAGGATATCGAACGAAGAACGTTAAAACACTTTGTACTAAACAAAACAAAAAACGCAAGTATTTTTTTATGTAATCGTGATTTTATAAATGCTCGGCATTCAAATAAACATCAGAACTCTCTCAAGAAAAAAAAAAGTTATATAAATACTATAGATACAATTCAACATGAAACTGAAAAAATATAACTGTTAAAATGCTGAAAAAATCACACATTTGAAAGTTAAATTCTTTGATTTCGATTATATATATATTTTTCAAAATAATAAATAACTATTCAACAACGTCAAATGTATGATAAAAAAACCTTTTTTTTTTTCGTGCGCTAGAATTTGAAAAGATTTTTGTTTTTTCATAGATCGGTTAGTAAATTTTTGAGGAAGTCAGGTAAGGAATTTGGTTTAAGCGTTTAAGCTATTAGAGATAGATTCAACTGTTTGATGAATTAGTAGTTTATATTGTTTGGCGAACTAAGGATACTTAAACTATTCCAGCCAGATGTAAGCACAGAGTCCATTGATTGGTTATCAAATACTTACAAATGAACCACTGAATGACAAGTGCTGCAAAATGCAGATATCAATCGTAACAAATTATCGTCCAGCTAATCCCACTAAAGTTGCAAGAAGGACATTAGCATGAAACGCAAGTTTCAATTATATTAAATTCGGAAAGTTACTGAATTGGTTGTTGGAGCAGTTTAACTAAAATACTCTGAGAGATAACTGAAAACAGGACTAGATTTTGCTAGTGCATTACTTATTGACTTATGCGACTAAAATTTTAATCATGACTAACGAAAAAAATATATAGGCTAGAGAATAAAGATATTTGTTATTTACATAATTTAACCAATGCATAAATTATATATATGATAACTGTGAGAAACTTAATCCACGACATACTTTTTTGATTTGTAATGGCATAAATAGATCTATCACTTTATACAAAAAGACTTGGAAAAGTGTATATTTTATTTATTTAAGTTTCTGTGAGTTTGTAAGTAGACATAAGTAGAATTTATTTTTTTGAAAACTAGTATGAGGAAGCTCTTGAAAGTGGAAAGCTTTCACAAACAAATATGTGCGAAAACGCTATCGATATGCTATTCGTATTTGCTGTTTTAAAAATAAACCAGTATGTCGCGGTTAAAAAAAATGCTAGCAGTAACAATAGGCATTGATTTTAGCTGTAAATATTTAAAGTAGAAAAAAGTTATTTTATGTTGGCTTTTATTTTATGTATATATGCATAAAGTACAAACATTTTTTGTTTGATATTTTGATGCCTTAACATTTAATGGATACTACGCGTGAGTAATTCTAAAATAAAAAATCACCTCAGTATTCAAAATGAATTTTGACAAGACTATAAAAATATTTTTTTTCTACACCATTGTTCTGAATAAGAACATATTTTAAATACCTTGTATTTAAAAATAATAACTTAAGCATATATTTATCATTTAAATGTGACTTTTTAATTTAATCGGTCTTTTTATAACTATTATCGCAACATTTTTTTGTGCTATTGAATGCATATATATAGTTTTATGGTTTAAACAGATGAGGTTGAAAAATTTTTCTTTAACTTCGTCTTATGCTTAGAAAAAGTTTGTCTATTACAAGAGAAAAATAATTTAAAATTAAACAGATATTTTTTTTCACATTTTTTTCATACGAAAGTTATAATTTAAAAAAAAAGTCAAAATTATTATAAAGCAACCTTCGAAAAATTATTGTTCGCAACAAATTGGAATCGAATCCACATAAACACGAATTTCGACAATAAATTTTTCCAATTAAGCTACTGTGCCACTGATTTTAATTTATTGATTGTTTCAACTTATATATCGGTTTTTTGCTAGAAAAATACGTAACGAACGAGTATTCTAGCAGAGTTCTATCATAACTTGTGTAGTGGTTTGCGCTCAAGAGTTGACCGTACTCCACTGAGAGATAGTATGTCTTACAGCCGACCAATCTTCCAGATGTCATGACCCGTATAACGCACATACGTTAATAGGTACAGACCTTCCAACAAAAGTTGGCGGCGGGGTCTTTCTCAAAAGTACAGTCCGTCTCCGTGCAGGATTAATCTCTGGGCTGAAGGGTTCAAATGAATTAGCGTTCACGTTTTGACAAAGGCTATTCCAAATTATGGGGTCGTTTCTTGTGATGTTATTATGATTCCTGGGATTCAGCTTCCGGTATTTTTTTGAACTTTGGGTACCATCGTAGCTTCCGTTACTTTTTGAAAATTGTGCGACCCAAATAGGAAATGGAGTGAATTATTTTTGGGCTTAAAAGTTTCCTTAATATATTTTTGGTTTAGATATATATATTTTTTTTTTCAGATTTAAGTATTTTAAAATAAAAAACATGTACTATGCTCATCGACACTTGATCGAGCATGCTCAAATTCGATTTGTTTTAGACGTATCAGTTTTATTTGTAGAGTAATTCTATATTTTATATAAATGTTGTAATTTGACACTATGAAGTGATTAAAGCAGCTGCTAAATTTCTACGAATTTTTCAAGCTTTTCCGCCTCAAAGGTGTTTTTTTTATTTTATAAACCAACAAAGATAATAAACTCAGATATCTTAAATAAAAAGTTTAATTTTATTTATAAAGACAAGATACAAAATTGTTTCTTAAAAAAACGATATTTTTTAACTTATTACACATGAATTGGAGACTATTTTTTGGATTGGACGTCAATCAGATGCGTATTTATTACCCATTACGGGTTTAATATATTATTATTACTAATATGATTAGTCACATTAGTTCATACATAGAAGAAGATTTAAAGAAACTCTCAGAAAAATATCATCGTGATTTGTGTGAATATTGGTTGGCCTGGGCACAATGGTTCATATGTAGAGTATGATTGTTAAAAATTCTCGATAAACAGAAGTGATTCGTTAGTACAAGGGTTAGTACACCGGTCATGTAAACCAGGGGGTGTGGGTTCAAATCCCACACAAATCACGATGATATTTTTTTGAGAGTTTCTTTAAATCATCTTCTATGTATGAACTAATGTGCCTAATCATATTAGTAATAATAATGAATCGGAGCGATAAATCACCTGAGCTATAGCGATCTAGTGCATTAGCTTATTTAATAACAGTGTTTATGCGTTCAATATAATGAAAAATAAATTAAATAAAAACACATTGTAAATACAATGAGTTAATTTTAATAATACGAAAAAAATAACAACTCAGCCTAGAACATCGTTTTTGAAACATGCTACATTGACGACCATTCACGCCTCGCTCTAAGTGTGATAAATCACCTGAGCTATAGCGATCTAGTGCATTAGCTTATTTAATAACAGTGTTTATGCGTTCAATATAATGAAAAATAAATTAAATAAAAACACATTGTAAATACAATGAGTTAATTTTAATAATACGAAAAAAATAACAACTCAGCCTAGAACATCGTTTTTGAAACATGCTACATTGACGACCATTCACGCCTCGCTCTAAGTGTGAATTTATAATGAAGCCAAAATAAACTTAAATTTAAAAACAACACTAGATATACTTGATTAATTTTTTAAACGTCCTCCGACGGGGGGTAAGTCGTAAAGCGTCCGGCAGGAGAGCAGACACCTCGTTAAAGTCACGGTGCTTCTACAAAATAAAATTAAATAGACATAAATTTTTCTTTACGGTTTCTCGCGGCACACCCCGCCTTAAATCCCAGAAGTCCGGCTTTACAGGCAATTCTGTTTGATAGTCCCGCGTAGAGGTAAGGACACGTCAAGTAGCTGTCTCTTCATCCCCCGCACGCTGAAGATCGTGCAAGTGCCACCCTAAATACACCCTCATAAAGTTAAATTATAAAATAATATTTTATGTGTTTTTAAAACGGACGTAAAGATCCGTGGATTCTTATGTTTTTTTGCAATTTGTAATGCTCTCATGCGAAATGAAAGAAATTTTCGTTTTTCAATTAAACCTTTACATTTTTTGTGACCCCGAGGAAAAACATTGCCTTCCCTGGGGGCAAGAATATTGAATAAAATATCATACTTTCATAAAGAATAATTATTTTTTTAGGCAATGCATTGTACGCGTATTAGAAATTGAATTTATTTGAAATAATTTTTGGCTTTTTTAAATCATTTTTAACCTCGTAGATAACAGCATTCAGCCGTTACGACGCATAACATTCAAATGATTTTCGTTAGGATATCATTTAATCGGAAAAGCTGAAAATATAACCTGATTCTTTTCAAGCAACAGCCGGTTGTACTCTCCTCGTCTCTTTACCATCGCCATTGAAAAAAGAATATTCATTTCCACCCCCAAGTGCTGTCAGAGGTGGTCAGAAGACCAGATGGCAGAGGAACCATAAACTTGTGTTTTATCCACTTTTTTACGCGTCGGATAATCGCGCTTCTTTTTACTTCGTCCGTTTGGTATCTTACGCTGGCTTATTCCCCTGAATTATGTGGCAGATGTACCTACTGTACACGAGTACAGGTATTATTTTGCACGTAAACTTGGTAATATTTTTTTATAGATCCCAGTCCTCGGCAAATTAAGAAGATAAATTCTTTTGTTGAAAAAGAGGAAACAATACTTAAACGAGCATTACATCTTCCTAAGTAAAAGTTTTTAAAGTTACAAGTTTGTTTATTTTTTTAATTATTTCTTATTTCAACTGAAAAATAAATGAACTAAAATTAGAACCGGTGGAATTATACATAAATTAAATTACACACGAGAAATATTTTTAACAATTATCAATGTCTGTAAAAGCGTCAAGAGCGTATCTGTAAACCTATTTAAGCAAACAACCTATTTGGACGTAAAAGTAAATAATATATAAATTGTTTAGGTATCTGTAATCAATAATCCCGATAACTGTGTTATATAAAACATAGCATTTCGAGTGTCCATTATTACTTTGAATTTTATAAGTAATCCGTTTAATTTTAATCGACATACACACGTAGCAAAACAACTTTTTTGCTTTCGACAAAACTGTAAAAAAAAAGGTATCGGATACTAATCGGTAAGTTATGTCAGCCCCTTTATTGATATTCATTTTCTTTCAACTAAACTATAAAGAAGCGAAAAAAGGGATGATATTAGTTGGTTATTGGCTTTGTTGCAATGCGTATAGGCTGTTTTATTTATCAACAAAGAAATAAAAATCACTCTTGTTTATAAATTATTTTCATTGATATAGATATAGTGTCAACTAACTATGATTTAACTTTAAGTCTAAATAATATTGGTATAAATATAAAATTATTTATCTATATAAAACCATTTAATTTCCAACCTTCGACGAGCGTCGTTTTGATATTTATGGAATTTTTCATCACCGTAACGTTTAACGTGTAACCGCGGCCGTATTACTTTTATTCTTTCCATATAACATAATGTCTCCGGACGTTTTTACGAATCAATTCGAAATTATTGGAATTTCAATGACTGGGGGAAAAATACATATAAACATCGCGGGATCAAACTCTTTTAATGTAAATGCTTATTCCGGAAGAGTGGCCGCGTGGGTTTATATTGGTTTTCTTGGTCCGATATCGCCCGCAAATATGAACGATCAAAGAAAACTGATAGATCCACCCTCGCCTCTTCGTACTTTTATTTTCTTCCCTTCATCCCCATCCCAAGGCAGCGTCTAAAATTGATTACCGCATGAAATTCAGATATTGATATTACTTATATCTGTAGATTTTCAGTTTACTCGCGTTTCATGAATGTCTCTGGAACCGCGAATGTTATATAAAGTCCACTTCTGCGTTGTTTATATAATAAATATCGTTCGTGAGATTTTTTTTTATATTAAATATAAGCATTAAAACATCGCTACTATGATTAAATTTAATTTAAAAAATAAATAATGTTTTGTTTTCAAAATCAATTTTTTTAAACATTTATTTCAGTTCAAGGTATGTCAGTACAATTAAACCACTGAAGTCAAAATAAATACTGCCAGGGAGAAGAAAAAAGCTTTTAAAATTGATGGACCGTGTAATAAGTGTCATTAAATTAATGTACTATGATATAGCCACAGTTTATAATTTAAGCGTCTTTAATATTACAAAAAAAAACTCAAGAAATTTGTCCAATCTAAATAACACCGCAGTCATGAAAATAAGAATGGGGGTAATTTTAGAAACCATAACACAAACGAATAAAATAAAATTTTCTTCAAGAAAACGGGAAAAAAAATGTCTTCAATTATTTTGCGAATTGTTATTACGGATAGGCAGAAATATTTACTTTTATAAAGTTATAAAGACCAAGCGATCAAGATTTTTTGACAACCGTGAAAATATATACAAGCAAAGGGTGAATTGTCATAAACGAAATTGTCAATCCGACTTGACGCCAAGTAACAGCCCTTTTGGAAGCAGACAGAAAAGGTTTTATAGTTATGAAATACATTTCTACGGTTATTTTTAGGGCAGGAAATGATTTTGAAAAATATAAAACCCAAAAAATACTGGCTATATAGTATATTTGGTAAAACCGTATTTCTAACGTAAATAAACATTGTCAAAATAATATATTAGTAGAAATACTAAGTCATTTACAATGGAATGTAATTTTTTATAAAATCATTTGGTTGCATATAATGCTAAAATATATTATATAAATGTGGAACAAAAAAATATTTTATGCTCCGTTGTATTTCATATTATTGTTTATAGATTCATTTAAATTATTTGAAACAAAGTTCATATCTGTGAAAAATCATACGTAAAAACTGCTTCAAAAATATCGGCAAAAATTTATAAAAATTCTTCGCCTTTCAATGTAAGACGGCCCGAAAGTATTTTTTATAGATTTTAGAGTTCTTTGAGTCAAATACGCGACGGGTGTAAATAAAAGAACAATAATATATTGTACGTTTCTCGGGGAACCCGGCGTCTCTAAAATATTAATCAGGAGCACATGAAAAGGTCAAGATTGCAAAGCGATAGCTTACGTATTTGATATTGTGATGAAGGAGCTACCCGATTCAGGGCGTTTTCGTATTTTTCCCCTATCTCCCGAAGGTAGGAAACTCGCACTACGCAAGTTTACACTTTTTTTAATTATATTTATTCTTTTTTGTAAGTAAAGCAAAAAAATCATTAAGATTGGATCTTTTAGTCAGAAAAAAACGTGTCTTTACAAAACAATGTGTAATTGCTTTTTTTTTTTTTTTTTTAATTTTTATTTTAATAAAAAATCTCGAACGACGCTCACAAATGTACAATACACCATTGGAAAACAAATAATAATTTAAGTTGCATTGTATTAAATTGAGAGTTATTTCATTCTTGAAGCAGATTTTTTTTTTAGAAACAAGTAAAACGGTATTAAAAGCATTCATGTTATTTGTGTCTAAAAATTCTGGCTTCTGGCTAAAGGTAAATATGAAGTATTTAGTAATTTTAGTTCATGTGAATAAGATGACTTTTTTAACAAATCGTTTAAGGTTTCCAAGTTCTTTTGCAAAATTAGACTACCCTAGCAGTTGTCGGTTTGTTTAGAATCGGATTTTTGTTTTACGGTTTTTAATGAAACCGTAAAACAAAATTCGATGCTTCACGTAAAAGGAAAGTCCCGTAATTATATCACAGATTATCAAATAAATAGCGGCACCCCCTTCGGCATCCGGGCAGCTTTTTCCGGCGCGAATTTTCAATCTAGCCCAGAGCGACGCACGAAATTTGATTCTGGTCGCCAGAACTGCTGCCCGCCTCCGCCGAATACAAATATCAATGCGAATAACTCGGGTATTCCAATATCTGCACGGCGGCTCCGTCCCCGACAAACAAATATCACTTTCCTATTTTCGTACGCAGCAAACGCGCCGCGCAAAATGCGAAAAAATCGAATGACGCCGAGCCGCGAAAAACGCGAAAAATCGAATGACGGGAGAGTGCTCGTGGAGTGCTGGATAGATAAACAATCGCCAAATGAAGGCTGGCTTTTGGTGCTCGACTGCTATCGATTGTTCTGCTTGTGCGTGTGCCCTTAACACAGAATTTATCTCTGCTGAGGCACGGGGGGCGTCTCGACCAGACATCTCTGGAGCAACGCATAATCGATTCACACGCGTAACAACGAAAAAAAATTTTAAAAAAAATAAGACACAGTTGAGATAAGAACCCAAACATCCACTGCCACGCTCCCCCAATTAAACTGCCTTTCAGCAAGTACTTGCAATTGAGAACTCCACTCACGTCCCGACACAACTGACAACCGGCCAACAAATCGCAACAACAAAAATACCAGCAGGCATTTTATGCGATTTTGGCGAAAAAAATTATTCTTATATTAAAAAATGTAACATATTGATTTAAGCCACACATGTACCCGTACGAAGAAAGTACTTATGAAATTTCACGAATAGATCTGTCTCGAATTCTTTTCCCTTCATATATTTATGCGAATCCTAAATAAACTCGCGACAGCCCTTGGCGTAAGAGCCCGTGGAATTTTTAAACCGAATCTACCCCCGGAACTGAAATTCCTACTTCCCCGCTTTGTAGATCTATCGACTTCAAATAAATGTTTTATAACTTACTCGTCGATATTTCCCGCCAGCAAAGCCCCCGATTTGTTCAGCTGAAGTCTCACAGAAAAAAGTCTTGAACAATATAATATTTTTCCAGGTTGGTAAACCATTATCGACTTATTGTACTTGCTAACTCAGATTGGGTATTTTTTTATTTCCGGAGCGGGCCCAAAATTCAATATTGCGACATATACATTAAGTTTTTTTTGTTGTTTTTAATCAAGTAAAATTTACGAGTGCGATCTCATTGGGTTTTACTTACAAAAAAGCGTACGTAAAAATCACGATGAGAAACAATTTAGTGTCACGTTAAATAGTCATAAAACTTTTACAAAAAATATTCTTGCTTCAAAAGTTATTTTATTAGTGTAGTACATATAACTTGAGAATTTAAAAGGGCGTAAAGCAGAGCTTTTATAAGATAATTCAGAGCGCTATAATAAAACCAAATAATAAAAAAAACAAACTCACTAAATAGATTTCGAATTCAGTGAGTTGTGTGAAAACATCCCTTAGAGACCTAAAGAATTATATTTGTTGAAACAGAATATTTAATTTCACTTTCCCGATCCCCGGGGGGGAGGACTCAATTTGCTTTCTTTGTGTGCAACTAGAACAACTCTCGTAGTGAAGGAGGTTATTACATTAACGATCAAAGAACAAAACCCACATTCTTTATTAAATATCTCGCAGGGCACGGGGCCGATAAATTATTTTACATCATTAAATCAGTTCAGGCGAAGGCGCCGCGACTCGCGGTAGCCGCGGAGTCTTGTTTATTTTTATTGCTTTTTATGTCCACCGCCAAATTTTCTATTACCTTGTTACATTAGGAGAACGAAAATATCCAGCTGATATTTAATTTGGGAAATTGTAACGTACATGTCGGTAAATTAACTTTATTCCCCCGTGAACTTGAGCAATTTTTCTCATTCACTTTCACGACAATGGATGCCGCTAACTTTGCAGATTGTTTGTCTTGCTAGGCCTAGCTGCTTTTTTTTACTTTTACAATTAAATATTTAATAAAAAAACATTTTTTATATTTAAAAAATTATTTGTCTTGACACGATTTATTTATATATTTAATACAGAGCCTCGAAGAGTGCTATTGTATATTTTAATTCAAACTACTATAGAGCACATGGGTGTTGTTACAAACGATGGAGCGCTGTGGAAGCGAGCCCATAAAGAAATAAAAACAGCAAAAAGAACATTTAAAAATAGGCCATTTATTCAATAGTGCGAAATTATTTGGCTGGAACTTTCCTTTCTCACTAGAAAAAAGTTTTATTTGACTTAGGGGTACTTTTCCCAGCTCCACTTGTATCTCACACGATCTGGTCTAATCTCATTATCGAGAGAGGGATGTTGATGTGTCTAATACAGCGGCCAGGAAAACTCGAGTCCTTAACATTCTATTGTATAAATCGAACTTGTTCCCGCTGGTTCTCGTGTTTAATTTATGTGCTTCTCAAGTCTTTGTTATTTTTTGCAAGGAAACTTTCTATCGGAACACTTTTCCTTGATGAGCAATTTGGCTTTGTTTCGTGCTTTTAGAGCAGCTAAATGTTAATGCGATACACGATATGTAGTTTCTTCATGAACTGCTTGTCTTGTAAGAAATACAATTACTGAGCTGTATGTTTTTAGGCAATTGGTTCAAATGCGGAAAGACGAGTAAAATCTCCGAAACATGTTACTCCTACCAATTAAGCTGCTACAGCAATGAAACAAAATAAAAATTTAATCCGTATGCGTGGAATCAATTTACCTAATTATTGCTAGAAAAGTATGGCGCGGAACTAAAATTGATTTTGAGATTTCGCTTGCTGTTAATTGTATTTACTATTGTCCTGTATGCGTGAAAATTTAAAATTTAAAATATTAAATATTAACCTTCGGCTTTTTTGTTCCAGATGAACTATGGCAGGATAAAACGCTCCCATCAACGAGTGAATTGGAAGTCGAGCAATGTTCGTGATCAAAAACTTTGAACTTCAGGACTGAAAATGTCCGGCGGTCATTTAAAAACTGTGGCGAGTGCTTCGCTGTCAAGAAAAATACTTATGAAGTGGTTTCAAACGTAAAATACGAAGACTCATACCCGCTCGTAGTGTTTTGAAATAACAATACGGCGTCAACGATGACGTCCCCGATGAAGTTTTTGTTGGTTTCATTTCTACTTCTCTCTAAAACGTGCCAAGCAGCGTTGGATGTTCCAGACATACACCCCGGGAACAACAGCATCTGTAAGTACCTCATTTTTTAAAAATTTATATGTATTTAAATCTACATACAATTTGCAAAATATACATTTACAAGAATGCAATTTTTACTTCAAATTTATCTGTACAAAAAATCTTACATTTATTCCAAAGAAATGTTAGACACAAATTAAAACCACTATCAATCATGGTGTTATAAATTTAAATAAGAATTGAGGAAGGTTAGTTTTTCAATACACGAAACTTGTAAATTTTAATCTCACATAAAGAATTCAAAAACTTTGAGTGACAACACTGTAATACAGGTTTTCCGAGTTGTCTCTGAATACTATAGGAATATTTTTCAAAGTTTTAATAATACTTTTAAAGTCGCAGGTGTTTATTTTGAAAGAGCATTAAGTAATCTTCGTTTTCATGTTATTAGAATCAAGTTTTTGGAGAAATCTGCATTTTTAAATATTAGCATTCGGCATACAAGAGTATTGCTTAAATAATCAGATGATTGGGCAGCATTGTTTGAGATATGTATCCGGCGGAAAGAATATATATTTACTTGAACCCTTTCTGAAACAGTCTCGTTACAAATCCTCGGAAACCTTCTCGGCTCTCGTTCTGTAGAGATTGCCGTATTTGAGAGGAGCTCATCGAAGATTCGCGTACAAAAACACAACTCCAGAATCCCCATATGTTTATATCCACACAAATTGGATAGAAAAGGTGATCCGTACAACGTCGTGGATGTAAGTTGTTATTATTTAAAGAGTACTACATCGTCTGCGGAACCGTAGTATGTCGTGGGCCTGAATTATTTAAGGCGAGAATATTCCCAACCGTTTCTCTTTCTCGGAATCTCAATAAAACATACGGAGGAAAATTTAACTTGAATATCTTTTGCCACACCTGTCACCCACAATATTTTTTCTTACCCAGATGCCAATTTTCCCACAGCTGAGAAAAGTATACATAATTACATCATTTCGTAGCCTTCCACATATCACGATAATTAAGTAAAAAGTTATAAAATTTTGTATCAAAAAATTGTTTTTAATTGAGTAAGTAATAAAATTCGGTATTCATACATTCAATTGAAACAAAAACAGATTACTTAGAAGTAAACTTTAATGCAAGCACGCAAATGTTACTATGTAAATACAATTTTTTTTTACATCAAACAGTGCTGTAATATTATTTATTTTTTAATATATTTTACACAAAATTAAATGATGATAAATTCGATTACGTGTTATTAGTGGAGATAATTGGAATTACAAGAGTATCTAACTCTCGCCATTTGCACGGACGTCCACACTTCTGACCACTTCACTATCGATCCTCTGAGTGGTTAATGAGGGCTCACCAGACTCACTGCGGTATTTAGTAATTAGCATTATCCTTTATAGATGAATACTTGCTGTCGTTAAAAAATCATCAGTAAATAATACATATTATTATTTAAATACACGTAATTTACCTTTAATTCATGAAAATAATTGTCTTTGTATATACCAATGTAGAGTTATTTTATACAATTTTTTTTATTAAAGATAAAATTCTAAAGACATCCTTACTTATAAAAAAACTGACCGTAAGAATTGCAGAACATGCAGTGATTTTTCTGTTTTTATATTGAGCAGAAATACAGAAACAGCAAATCTATTCCAAAGCCTAAAAGTGACAATCGGAATAAACATTGTTTCATCAAGTCTAAAATTTTATGAACGTAATTTTTTTAAATTATTATTATAGGTGACTAAAATCAGTTCCGTACAGGAATAAAACCACAATTGACTAATAATCGAATCAACTGGGACGACAATCGTTACAGTTTTCATTAAAATAATAATGCGGTTGTTCTGAGAGCCGCGGCGTGGCAGAATCCTCGTCCGCGCGATAATGCCCTCGCAAGGCACGCCGGGACTCCAGCTGGCGTCATAGCGGATTCTCGTGTCGCCCGCGTCATAAATCAGGGATAGGAAACCTTTCGAAATTGAAAATTTCTCCGTTAGTGTGTTTTCAGTTGAGTGTTGTGTTTGGCCGTAGATTACCGGATGTGGTCCGCTAATGGCCCGGAATCGCTGAAGCTGGCACGTGTATGTAATCTGTTAAGATGTATTTTTAGTTAAAGCTCATATATTGAATTATTTGCTTTGGTGTAATCATACATTTTCAATTTATCGATTTAATTTTATAGCCTAAAATATTATTCATGCTTAGTAACATTATGAAATTATTATTTTTTTTTTATTTATTCGATACGTAAATGAGTAATAGTGTATCGGTTTATTATATAAAAAATATATATAATTTGAACACATTTAAAGTTTCATCTGTTGTAAGGATTTTGAATTCATTAATTTTGCGTTCATAAAAAAGCCCCAAGCTTCTAGGCTCAATGTCATTATGCAATATGAGAAAAATATATTATAATACTTGTGGTCAGGTCTCTCATAATTTGCATTAATTGGTCATTAGGAGAGTCCGGAGAATACCGCATTTATTATTTCTGTATTATTACACAACAGAGTTTGCATACTAACTAAGTAGTATAATGGCGCGGAAGCAATACTGGTTCGCTAAAAAAAAATAAAACATTAAAAATTAGCAATATAAGACGTAACATGTTTCAATATTAATCAAATCTTACGCAACGAAATCAAGTATCTGAAAGCGACAATGTTGAATAATATTAACAAGTTATTGGGCTGTATAGAACAAAAATAGGCAAACTTAGATTTGAAGGTATTGTTTCGACTCTTGGATAAGTATTGCTTAGAAACTCCGGTGAATTTAACTAAGCCATCGCCGATCGTAAGAGAATACCCCTTAATTAGCTCCCGCTTCAGTATTCAACTTCACCTTTCTCAAAGCCCGATGTCGTAACATAACTAAGCATCTCAGGTACACGCTGAAAACACTTAAAGGAGGCTTCTAAGTTTACTCAACGTTACAGCCGGGCCAATGTCAACCCGTTTTTACTTGATCAATTCCAGATTCAATTCAAAAACAATTTCAAAAACATCGGAATGTAAATTAAATTCATTAAAAAAAATAACAAAATAAAAGTTTTAGTTAGTCATGGGGTCAAAATTTGTATGCAATAACGAGCCTGAAAAATGGTGCTATAATGATATTAAACTAATGTAGCAATATGTTTAAAAAAACTTAGCTATTATTAAAGTAAATCACATCCTTTTTTGTAACCCATCCGACCACCCAAGGTGAACAAGTCTTTTGTTATGTAGGCATGCGTTTTCAGGGACTCTTTTGGGCCCAAATACAAAAGGTTTGGCTGTGAAATTGGGTCAGGCTTTGCAAATGCATCCCGACAGAGGGCCCAGGGTTCGCCATTCTTCCTTCTATTAGGGTTTAGGTTCCCCGCCTGAGCTGTTTTCCCAACATCCGCCTTCATGGTGAACTTTAACATTGAAGCCATTTCCGGTTAAATAGACGTGGGTAGAGCTTTTCATATTCTATTTAAAATAAATTGTATATTTCCACTATGAAAAATTTACTCATCTGATGATATGTCATCTGATGATAACAATGTATTGGTTTGAAAAGCTTCCTGAAAACATCCTGAATACTCGTTCAATGTAATAACTTTCAGGAGAAAAATATTTTGTTGTCAATAATATTATACTTAAATTAAAAAGTACAACAATAAAATCATACGTATTTCATAAATAATCTATTTAATTCTATCTACTGTAGTTTTTTACATTTTCTAGTTTATTCAGATTCAAATAAAGCCTATATTTAACTATCCATTTAATACCTATTCCGTAGTTGCGAATATATATAAATATTAATGCATATCTGATTAACCCCCGTAGAAAAAAAGCGTACACTCGAATATTTAGATTTCCAAATTATATTATATAAAAAATGAGATCCTCTGATTATTATTATTTAGATATCTAAATATCTTTAATGAATGGTAATCAGCACGAAGAACACACCCTTTAGCGTTGCTAAAGTCAAAGATATAACTCATCCGGAGTTTCGAACTAATCCTGTCGTGCACACATAACACTATAATTAATGCAAACGATAGCATAAGTAACGTTCTGGTTGCACTTATTTCACTTCGGCGGTATACAGTACGGCAGTGTCGAGTTAAACACTTCAAACTGGATACAAATATCTCTGCCAGCACAAGTTTTCAAATGTCGCACTTTCTATTTACAGTAATAAATTGCTGAAATAACAGACAAACGTACTTATGTGAAACATACCAGGAAATTCACGTGAATCTTATAATATCGCACGATGTGTACGCAATAGCGTTATTGGCTTATTACAGGCATTGAAGATGTATATAAATACAATATTAATTGATATCCTGTTTTAGATCTAACACATTAAATAATAAAATAAAATCAATTTTATTTAAAGAAATGTCCCATCAAACGTTAAAAAATTGTCGAAAAGTACTTGTATACATAATCTTAAAAATAGCTTTGCTATTTTTACGCGAATACAATCCGATTAATAATTTAAATTGTTTCCAAAATATATTATCCTGATTAAAATAGAGGTGCTCTTATTAATATGTGCATCCTTAATAATTTCAGGGGACATGCTAAGAGTTTGGTTAAATGGTAACAGGATTACGGGACTGTATATTTTTGGCCTTATGCTTAGTAAACAATTCTAACACAATAAATACAGAATATCTTTTGTTACTAAAAATCATATATTTAAATTTGTTTGGTTATATATATTGTAGAGAAATAATCTCGTGGTTACAATGTTTTAGGGAAATTATATTTACACATGTAACACAGAAAAAAATAATGGTTTTCTTATGACCACCCCTTGCTTATATTATAGATGTCTTTGTCTTAGTCGGTAATGAGTTGAGGTAAGGAAAATAATTTGTAAATTAACGTTTTATTCATTAAATGAGGCTATGAGGCGTGCAGGTCAAGTGTGTGTACAAAGCGTTTTAAGATAATCTTGTATTGTTGCTTTTGTTGTATTTTGCAATCGCGTGTTTCTACATTTTGACGGAGAATTTATTCAAGATCCTCAAACTAATATTTCCGTGTCTTCAAAGTTCGCCATTTCATTATTTGAATTATTGTTTTACTCAATAATTACATCACCGTTTATACGGCTTCCGCTGTTTGTTTGCTTAATTGAATTTTCATGTAAATTTTATTGCTTTACCTAATTAATTAATATTTATCAGCATTTGAAGACTGTGCACTTCATTCCAAAAAAGATTTCATCTGAATAAATGTTGACGGTATTATTATTTCTTTGGAAACCTTTGTGCTCCTGGTATTATTTACGAGTGGGGCTCTTTTAATTTGGAAGTACTTGAATATTTCCTTCTATGGATTTGGGAAGTCCGAATGAGCGCGGAAACGTTGAGTGTTACGTGATATCCATAGTAGCTTACTTAATTAATTGCTTCTCCATAAAACAAATTCACCGAAGAAAAGGGCACTTGTATATAAATTTAAAAAAGCCCAAACGCTTGATATTTGATATTTACAGATCATTATTAATTTGTTATATTTATCAATATTCAATAAAGTAATTAAAATTTTCTGCATATTTACCGATAAAGTAGAACCATTAATAAAAAAAATATCTTTGTGTTGATTTACATTCTCCGTCATATTTTTTTGTGTACAATATTCTTTAAAAATTTCTCTGAAAAAACTCGATCACGAGTAAGGGATCGGAGTAAGGCCGGAGTAAATCTTCAGCTATCCTAATAGGAGCCTGACCTGGGATCGCAAAGATATAAACAGCCGAGCACATTTAAGTCGCTTACAGTCCCCGAGTTTCCCTTGGCTCCCTTTCTGAAAATAAAACCTTAACGAAAACGATCTTCGTCATCAGCGGCCGTAGCCGTTTCAGCCAATAACGACGTTACGAGACCCTTTCGTTTGCGGGGCGCCCTAGTTGGTAAGCCGGGGGTGCCTTGGGCCCGTTAATTACGGGTCCCGAGCCTTGCACGGATCCTGCCCAGCCCGCACCCCATTATCAGATGAACTCACTACTCCGCCATAATTATCACGCCGAAAGTCGCTCTCGAATAATCCCGATTCGAAGCATTCAAAGGTTTTGTTTCTCCGGCCTTTATTTTGAGCCATGGCTTTTGTCTCGAACAAACGGTGCCCCGGGCGCGCTGAGAAGACTCACAATTGAAGGTTTTTTTTTTTTTTAATTTCAGCAATGAAATCTTCATATTTTGGCCCTGTAATTCTTTGGCTTAATCAAAAGCAATTAGCCACGGCACAGTTCACCAATTTTCACTGAAGTATTCTTCTCAGGTTAAGCGCACTTGGATTCTTGGTGGTTCTTAAACATAAGATAAATCACATCGTCGTTTTGCGATTGAAGTAATTATTAACTCGTTAACTTTATTACTAAAAATCCCAATGATAATGGCTGAGTTTTTCACTTCTCTTTTAGCGCTCAAGACAACCAATGTATATTTAGGTCTTCTATTTATTTTCGGCCAGTTTGCGTGTTCGCACCTCCCCGCTATAAAGCACGGAAGAAGAAGGCGCGACATCAATTATCGGCTGTAGCGGAAGCCGCCGCAGCCTGCGACCCGACAGCCCTAACGGCCGATCCAAACGTTTACTTTCGCTTACAACAAGTGTCCCGGCCGCTGTTTCTTTTCAGCGCTCCGCCCTCAGACGTCTCGCGTACTAACTGAGGAAACGGATACCACAATTTGTAGCGAAATACGAGCGCTTTAGCCCGCAGTAAACAAGTCGTGTCTGGCAAGCGCGGACTCGCCGCTCTCGGTGCATTTACTCCCTGAAATGAAATCTTTTGCCAAATGGGGACCGGCCCTGGCTGTGTGTTGTTATATGCTTGTTTTACGTACCCCTTAGCGGCCGCTACGGCCCCGCTAAAGTGGAATGTACGCGGTCGCCGTAGAGACAGAGTGGCGGCCGGCGAAAGCCTTTTGCGTAACGCAGCCGCGCAAACGCGTAAAAGCCCTTTTTTTATTATTTGAACAGCATTCGCCGAGGCACAGGGAAAAATTGCGTTATTTACTTTCAACAGTCTATTCTATCGAAACTTTCAACGCGTTGTTCGAATATATTTTTTTTTAGTTGAAAATTTGCATGAAACAGTGTCACTTTAACGCATTCGTGCCATCGCATAGTCGTGAAATATTAGGAACAATTACATTTCAAGCGATTAAAAAAAGTGTTCAAGAGCACAGTGGAACCCTGTAGGATATTGGTTACACACGCCAAGAGTGAAATATTAAAGTACAGCCATAGATTCAGACTTCCGCCGCCATGACTCACCTTCAGCAAACATCCACAGTGTAGCCATCATTTCTGGGGCGACAGACCTCCTCCGAGAGTAAGCGATCCGGTCTGGCACCGGCGCAGCCCATTTGAATGCTCGCAGCCAAGGGAGGTCACCCCGGAGTATCTACATAACGAAAAATATCTTCCGATATCGTGTATGAGGCATAAATATTGCTGGATTGCGCAAATAAATATGTTATAATCGAGTCTCTGCCAGGTTTATTAATGCAGGGTTATTTTAGGATGTTTTATTTCCAGACATGCTCAATAAATTGAACGTTTTATACTAAGCATCTGTTTTTTTTTTGCGTGCATAGATAATTAATAAAAAATATACGCTACATGGAAATATGCAATCCCATGTTACAACGATTTGATTTGGGCCATATCTACATTTTTTTAACCTACCGTGTTGAGGAAACACTTCGCGTCTATAATACATAATATTAATTAAACTACGTTTCTGTCAAAAATATTAAATTTTTGATTAAATTATAGTTATTATATAAACAGCAAAATTTTATTATTTTGTGTTTCTCGTTATACAACTGTGCTTAGCAGAGTAGCGTTGGAGAGTACACTAAACACATTAGTGAATTTTATTCAATAGTTATCAGTAGCGTGATCATTGGGCCGACTATTGTTTTATTCATGTCGGAGTTTTTTGGAATCGATCCAGCTCCGAGGAGATTTTTAATGGATTCGCCGACCGTCCGGAGCATCCCCTATCCTGCCGCCCCTGATCGATGGTGCCAATCCAGCGAATGCCGCTTGATGTTGTGAACATTTGGCAACGATGGATCGCCGCATTAGTTCACTTGGTCTTGCTTGGTGAATTTCCTCTAAGCAACCTCTTGCCGCTGGCGGAGTTCCTTGGATTCGTACGAGATTTATTGATATTAGCTTGTATTCTAAATCGTAAATTATTAGCAACGTGCACTAACCTTATCTCACGTATTATAGTCTAGTTTTTTTTTTTTATTTTGATTTGTGTTTTGAATTTGAATTAAGCTCATATAAATGTTTGCGTGCAAGATTAGTTTAAGCTTCACTTGAACAGGGATTATAGTTTTGACTTAAGATAAATTTTTCATGTATTTACATAATTTTACAATTTCGAGTACATAAATAATAAAAATAATTTTGCCATTATTTTCAAAGCAAGATCCCGTGGATTTAATATTATTATTTTTAATACAAAACATATATTTCGTTATTTACGGTACAAATTCCGGTTTGGATGGCTTTTACGAAGCATATAAACCCCTTACGGAAATAGTCTTATAATGTCACTGGGCTCGAATATCCTTATCAAGGTTTCAAGGTATAAAGAAGGTGCTCGTCTGGGCTCACACTACACTCCCCGGATTTACTTAATTTAAAAGGGATGCTTTCCAGCGTAACAAAACACTCCTAAAATCACCCTAAACACAACGTTGGGTGGAATGATTGAATAGAAAGCTCAAAAACCTTAATTTGACAAGAATGTTTTCTCTTTTTTTTACTGAAAGCCGAGATGTCTGGGTTTCATAGCCATTGTGGGCGCACTAACAGACCTCATCCCACATTGTTGCGTTTGAAAGCAAACGACGTGGATTCGCAGAGTCTGGGGTAGGAAATCTGAATTTAGGACCTGCCGAGAACTTAACCTGGCTCGGTTAATGTTCTTAGGCCGTATTTCTGCCTCTCAGAGTAATTTCTTGATTAACTCAGTAAAAGCATGTTTCAAGCGCTGGATCTGAAAAAGTTAAGTTTACCAGAACGCTGCTGAGAAAATGGCTAATTTTAGGGAATTGTTTTTTTCTTGTAATGAAATAAATGACATAATGCTAAAATCTCTTTGGCTTTTCAAAATTCATTAATAAAAAATTGTACATTTCTTTTTTAAACATTAATTATAATATAAGGTTTTTAAAAAAAAAAGTATAAAACATAAAATTATTGTGTCTTCATACAAATAAAATATTTGAAAAATTTATAGGAAGTACCACAAGAAGATTTTTTTAAACATTACTTTTTCTAAGGCTTTTCTCTTATCAATAGATTCCTTCGAATGATTCATTCAGATTCTTGGCCAAATTTCCTTTACCAAATATATCACGTTTAAACTATTTATTCAGATATCTCAAAGACCTCGTGATTTATTCAAGCTAAGTGATAAAAATACAGAATTCGCTTTCCAAACCCTTTTTATCTATAATTATATTTATACATAGAATATATTGCTTTCTTTCTTGAATTTATATTTTAAAAATGAAATCACATTCAAATAATACTGTGTAAAAAACACGAGAAAATTAGTTTGTAACGAGACTAATTAAATAAGGTTTTTAAATTTAAATATTATATTTATCGTGATGCTGAAAAGAGAATTTTAATAAGTGTCAAGAATTTCTCTGTTATAACTTTGTTAACTTTCATAGTCTAAGTTTGAGTAATATACTGCTGATATAGAACCATGCATTGGAAATTATAGCCTGTAGTTTGTCCATAAAACTCCATACTGACGCAAACTTTTAACTATGTTCAAAAAAAGACCAAAATATAATTTTAAACTGAAATATTTATCATATTTAAAAAAACTTGTAAGCCTTACTACACAAGAAACTGAAAACTTCAGTTCAGTACGCTTTTAGTTATAGCAATATAAATAGAGCACTTACAATACATAAAAGTTAACATCATTATAATAAAAGATTTACTATCCATCAGTGATAATTGCATAATAATATATCCTTATTTTAAATAAATTATGCAAAAACACCAAAAATATTATCATGTGATACAAAAAAATAATGTTATTATGCAAATAAAGTCAAAATATATACTAAATTTTCATAAAAGCAAGCCCGTGCTTAAAAAAGTTCACGGCTTCCTGTCTACGTTACTCTATAATTTATTTTATTTAGAGTCTGAAATAAGACTGCATTATACTTTTCTTTGAGAGAAAAGCTAATTTCACTTTTTCTTCGCAATGGAATTGCCCGGAGACCTGCTTAGCAATCCATTTGGTTTGAAAAATAAAATGCCTTTTTTCTTGGGGGAGGCTTTGCTATACTGACAAAATTAGCTCACACGTAAATATAAAGAAATCATTATATATATTTAAAATAATGCCTTTCAGTCGTTAGATCATGTTTGATCTATTTCAAAGCCGTAATGCCTTTTTTCACCGTATAATAAAATCTCAGTAAAGTTTAACTGTTTATTTATATTACCGTAGTTTAGATACACAATAATATTTGAATAGATATTTAAAAATATAAATTTGTTTACTGTTTATTAAACTAAAGTTGATTTTTATTCACATGTAAGTTTTGAAGCCAGACTGTTTCGGTATCTACGATATATTTGTATAGGGGTAGGTATCTTTTTTATATTACGTCCCTTAACTTAATGACCCGGAAATGTTCGAAACCTTCGAGATTAAATAAAATACTATTATATATAGCAAACGTTCTCTTATGTTCCTTAAAATCGATAGAATAAAATGAAACAGGCTTCATCAGAAAAGTCCAAACAAAGGCAGGCCACTGTTTGATCTCGTATTCTGTATCTTCTTGATTGGAATAAGGCCGAACATGACAGATCATCAGAATCCTTCCTCCGTTGCTTTAGCAAACATGGGCGTAAACAAACCGAATCTTCTCTGTAATTGGATCTATAGTCGCGATGTCTTTATCTTACCAAAAAACGCAGAGATCTCCTGAAGATTTTTACACTTTTAAAGGTGAAATATTCGCGCTTCGTTTTTATTTAATATAGAA
The DNA here is from genome assembly GCA_022113835.1 of Atopsyche davidsoni. NCBI lineage: Eukaryota > Metazoa > Arthropoda > Insecta > Trichoptera > Hydrobiosidae > Atopsyche > Atopsyche davidsoni. Next base: position 3,027,554 of record JAILWY010000010.1, read on the forward strand.
AAGCAAATTTACAATACAATACAAACGTTTTTGTTTGTTAGGATTTTCACCTTTTGCTGGTCTGAAGAAACCCATTTAAGGCGAGAGACAAACAATTTATTTCGTAAATATGATTAACCAATTTGGCTATTCATACCTTATGTTCAAAAGTATGAAAAATCAATTATATTGTCGTATTTGAATACAGGAAACAACTTATCAAGAAGTTGACCGGGCCAATAACGCTACTTTGTTTGTGAAAATCTAGACTAGATTTGTAAATATTGATTACATTTTCAAATATTTGAAAATAAAAACTACAAAGATTTTGTTACTTCAAAAATGCTGTCTTGAAGAGATTTGCTTTTACAAAATAATAAACTTTATTCCGAAGACGTGATAAATCGCATAAGCCCAATTCTTCTGATTGCTTTCAACTACTGACCTACCTTCTTCTTTCCTTCAAGCTATTTCACTCTTACAGAGTAATTGGCAATGAATTCTCCATTCAGATTATCTCGTTATCTCTTCCACTCGTGGAATAAATACAAATCAACACAAATAAAAAAAAGTATATATTTATTTAATTGAAATTTATTGATAGCTCGGTTCTTCGTTGATTCAATTATCATTAAACTATATACTCGAGATCCGTCTCTCGGAATTTTTCCGCTGTTGTGTGCTATTAAGTCTCTCTAGGCTATCTAAGCAATCTAGTTAGGTCTTTTAGCTTTTTTATTTCAAGTTCATTACATAACTTTAAGTGTTCACCTTTAAATATTTATCAAAAGCTTTTGGTGAATATAAGAAGTCATAATTTTTTACTCACGCGTTATGCCAGACGAACTTAAAATTTAACCGTCCAGTTTATGTAGACTACTAAAATATTTTGAATCAGACATTATGTTATTTAAAAAAATCTATCAATCCTTGACATTGTTTTATTTACTTATGAGTTAATTATGTATGTTTTTTTTTTTATTTTATACCAGAAGTGTTGGTTCGAATTACTTCTGCGTTATCATTGTATGTATTTTTAAAAGTTATATATTATAATATTCAAAACTTGTCAAATACAAAAAATATATTGTATTTTTATTCTCTCAATTTTTTATTTTAAACATTGTGAATTTATTTTAAACGAATCTTTTTACAATGTAAAGTTAATAAGTAATTTTTCAAGAAATATAAAATCTTCGAATATGGCTCTAGTACCGAGACCGAGAGTTTAGAAATATCAAAAAACGACCCAGCATAACGACCAGGACGTTAACGTTTCTAATGTATTCTGATTCTCTTGAAACACCGATACAATTTCTAACCATGAATGCTATTAGAAGACGCTTTAGTAATTGTCGTTCACTTCCCTGCTGCTGGATATTGGCTCCTCGGAACAACCGTTTTAAACTTTAAAGGCGACTTATTCCCAAGAATAAACTTGGCCGGGCTACTCGAGTTTAAGAACACGTTTGGCTAATTCGCATGCAGACCGAGTAGCGCCGCGTGTATCTCTTTACCCAAGTGTTTTCCTACACTAGAATCTACGACCAATATTGAACGACTAAAAAAATGTACTACACAGCTAAACAGTGTGCATATGTAGACCACCATTTTAACATAAGCTTATATTAAAATAACATAATAAAACAATAATCGGCATTTTCACAAAACACATGTGTATGTATCACGATAATCGATTGGATTCTTACAACAAAAAAAATATAATCAGGGTCTTAATTCAATTGATGCTGCAATATTTTTGATGCATTCGCGAGTAGAATCTTTAATCTGAATTTTTAATACGGTTATAACTCATGATAATTGGTCAGTATGTGGGGTTTGAATCGTTTAAGTTATAGCATCATTCATATTTAATCACGCTTATATTTTTATTCGGTTCCTAGCAATTAGCAATACCAATATTAATTAAAAAAAATAAAAAATATCCTGAAAAGTTATTAAGTAATTAGGAATTGAATTAGCTTGTATCTTTGAAATTTGTTTTTACTTAAGACGTGTATTTATAATTTATGTATTCCTCGGCTTAAAAAATAGAAACGTTATACATTTGAAACGATTAAATTTTTCAGGGAAATTTCCGAGCTTTCACTTTCAAGGTTATTTGTTTTCGCATTGAAAATCTTTTTTCTTCGGCCTGAACAAACTTAAAGTGTAATGGAATTTGGCAATCAAAAAGCCCCAAAGCTCGCTTGATGCCCAAATTTCTTATCCCTACAAGCAACATCAATAGTCAAAACCCAGTATTGCTCGAGAAATTTCACTCTTCATATATTTTAATTTAAAAACACCATTAGCATCGAAGTACTATTTGTGAGCGCTCCCCCAAATAATTGTTTTCAAGGATAAGGTTAACAAATAATCAATATGCTTAGAATAAATAACAATTATAGTTTGTTTCAAGTGAAGAATATCTGATAAGTCAATTGATGTAAATTTTCTGTTAAACTTTTCATTTGAATATTACTGTTTTCATATTCACAACAGCGCATACAACAACGAAGAAGAGATTTTCTAACTCTGTGGCAATACTTTCGACTGAATTTTTCCTACGAAACATAGCTAGGATGCATATTTTACTCGCTTCCTTGTCGATGCAGCAAAAAAGGCGGAGATTTTGATTAAAATACAGACATGAATGTAAACCTCGAGAAAAATCGAGACAGTAATGATTGGAAACATAAATCGGACAAAAAAGTCTTCCTTGGGATTCGGGTCGCTCTTCGACTGTGGAATATAAAAAAGAAAAATAATTCAATTTATATCCTGTTTGCAACGCGGTATTTATTTAAGGGGTGACATAATGGATGATTCAATTACGATTCGATATTTTTCTTTTTAAAATATAAAATTAAAAGTGGTATAGAAATTAAATAAAACATATATTTATTTTCAAAAACCCTTAATTTAATTACTCAAGCGACTGGATGCATTGTGAATTTAAGCCAACACGTTTTTGTATAAAAAAACATTTATTAACCGGCTAAAAAGCTTTTCTTTAGCTTAAAAGAAACACTTTTCTTTCTAAAAAGCAATAAATATGTATAAACGTAATGGTACTCAAGAGATTACCACCCTATTTTTGATGTATAATCTATCGATAAAAACAAGGGAATCTTTCTAGTATATTTATACATCGAGCAGTATTGGGGTTCATACTTCCAACATTATAAAGAGTGTGTATACATATTTTGAAACCTAAAATTGATTAGCGTAGTTAGTATTTTTATATTGTGCAAAATTATTTTTAAAAAGACGTGAATCTATGACCCAATTGGTTTGACCTAAAAAAACTGTTGATTATTTATTTTTACACTATTTATACTTGAAACTACGAATAAAATGTAATACGAATACTTTCATCTTAATGTGTTTTACCATTTTAATTACTATGACTATGTAACATAACGCAAACTTACATCGTTATGTACAAATATGAAATTAATCTCTGGCAAACACTATTGATTTTACTAAAGTATAAAATGCAACTCTGGACAAATTTATACATTAACAGTCTAATTTACTTTGTGTATGAATATCATTGTTTATCTTTGGTATAAATCTGTACAGAAGTAAATGTTTTTTTTGATAAAACGAAATATAAATTAATGAGATTCTCTCGTCAATTAATTTTTGATCTTCAAACAATCCGAGTTTGTATTTTTTTTTACCCTGAGAAGCGTTTTCTCGTTTATGTGTCTCAACCGACAATTAAAATGCCTTTAATTACTCCCGGCAACGTCATTTCCAAAGTAAACACCTGGGAATCATTTCCCTCCTGCAAACACAGGAGGGAAATGATTCCTCAGTCCTCGCAAGGTGCGCAAAAAAACCGACGAGTAACCCGCTCGCGACCGCGGTCGGATGCGAAACAAACATTCCGGCTTTGATGGAGAGAATACTTCTTGTTAGCTCATCAAACCTGCGCCGCTTGAATTATAATTTATCAAACGAACACGCCCTGCTTTCAGCGAAATCCAACAAAAAGTTACCAATTTCATAAAAAGTCAAACATTTGTATTAATGAACCTTGATGAAAACTGAAATGCGTACAGTGTTTGTGATTACTCCAACAAAAACGTTGCTCTCGACGCGCGATGTCAACGTCGATTTTGTTTAATAAATAAACAACAAAGAAGCTATAAAAGCGAACGAAGGTAACATTGAATAAAGCCTGTCGTTATGGTTTTTTTATGAATTCAATTCAGTATTCAATCCGATTTTTTTCCAGTATTAAACATATTTAACTTCTTGAAGCTTTTTACACATTTATTTATATACCCCACTGACAAGTTTCAGTTCATGAATATTTCCGTCTTAAATATCATTCATAAGCTCAGTAGGCCAGACCTCTGCAAACGATTAGCATTAAATTTTGTATTGTACATCTGTTCATCAACCCCAGTTGTCAATGAGGCGGGATGAATTATTTTACTTATTAAATACATGTAAATAGCATGAATAAATTTAAATTATCACAGCGAGTTATACGACTTTCAAACAATAGGATGATTGCAAAATAACTTGAAACAATTACGTAATAAAGTTTAGAAACTCATTGTAAATTTTTTTAAATAACAAATACCATTTTTTTATTCATTGGATTTTATTTTATTTTCTTAAAAATATTTCTAGCCGAATATTTGATATTATAGTATGTATCATTGATTCCTTATATTTAAGTATTTTTACATGACTTTGTAGAATTAACAGTTTTTTTTTAGTTTTTTTGAAATATTTTGCTTCCACTTAATTATATTGAATGTTTGTTATCGTGATCATGAAATATAACCAAACGTCATAATTTTATAAACATATTTTAATACATTCTGACCAACAAAATATTTTTATAATAGATCACATGGTATTTAAAAATGATAAGGATAGTGAACTCGATCAATATAATTGAATCTAAAATATGTTTCCTAGAGACAATTTTTAACAAATTATCATTGCGTTACAACTTTATGTACTAAAGCTAGCAAAAGTACTTAAAAATAAATAATCTTAAAAAATACTTATTACTCCTAATATTATATTGCGTATGAAATAAAATTCTTTCATTTGATGATTTAAGTATATCACTTTAATGATATCGTGTGTTTAATGAAAAATTATTTTTATTTTAACTTAATGATATTTTAGCAAAGTTTTTGTAATTTTTAAAATAAAAGTCCCAGCGAAGTCAAACATCAAAGGAAATCCAATAATATTTTATTTTTTCTTTTAAATAAATCCTTAAACTACTTAGTCATCGATACAGATGAGTTCAATGGAGGTTCCTTGACATGGAGATCTTAATATATGTGGATTTATATAAAAGCTCATGGATTTTTTTGGTCAAAAACAACTTCAGTTTAACTATAATGCCAGTGCAAACTTTATTTAGTTTTAACTTAAGCCCGTGCAAGCTTCGCAAGCCTCCGAGAGCCTCTCGGGCGCTTTTTTCAAAATCCAGGTTTCGATCTTCATTTGAGCATTATAGATTTTTCCTGGCAAGTCCCTCCCGACCGAATATCTGTAAATAACGTCAGGAACCAATGAAGCACCCTTTCAGCCCGAGCGGGAGTAATCCACACCGGGACGGCTCACGACAAACGACCCAGCACTCATTAAAAAACACTTAGGTTTTCTCCTCCAGCCGGCGCTTTTGTAAGGCTGGGAAGGGCGCTCCGCGATATAAGTCACGCCGATTTCAATAATATTAAACGCAAAGCGATATAAAATTACTCTCAAATTTGAATTTAGTCAGTTTATTTAAATAAATTGCTATCACCTTTACTCGGACTTTTGAACTATTTATTAAGCTAACGAATTTTTGATTAGTGACTGAAATCAACGAAGGGAGCGCTATATTTTCCCGAAGTCGTATTTTGAAATTTAAGATTAATTGAAAATAAAATAATTGAGTATTATTCAAAAATGATCGCAGTAAGTGCTTACAAATAAAAGAGCCTTGGTTACCATTAGATGATTTTATAAAAAAACGGTAAAGAAATCTGGACCAATATAGTTAATTTTATCTTATTAAGCACTGGGGCAGTCATATTAGAAGATTGAACGCAGAAAACTCATAAATGGATAAAATCAAACAAAACTGGCTGCCTAAGCTTACAAACACTTTAAACATATTCTCCTTCGTCAAGTGCCTCTCTTCAGAGGAGGTTGGCGACCATTTCACTGAGCATATACTCATGCTGAAGCAGTGTTCATGGTTTTCTAAGGAGAAAATAGTGTAATGGGTCTCCGGTTCTGTCTGCGTTTTACTGCAGCCCACAAGTATTATTATATAATCCTTTCTTTACAAAGCTCTGGCGTTTAGATCTGATACTCCTCCCGCAGCAAGCTACATAAACAATAGCAGAAGCCCCCCCATCATTCCAAGTCCAATACACCATTACCGGTCCTTTGCTCACACTCAGGGTGCAGAATGGCAGCTATGCAGAAGCGACAGAATGGGGAGAGCGAGGAGGACATATACAGTGTCCACACTCATTCTTCAATGTATAACTTGCATGTTGTCATTATAAAAATCTCCTAACAAGCTATATCCTCTGAGATTATCTGATTATCCGAGTTTGTGGCTTTTTCGGCGGCATAGGAACATATGTTTGTTTCTTAAACGCCTTCATTCTCACTCGGTGACTTGTGTGTGGGGGTGGGGGGGTGGCTTTGGGCCTTTTTTGGTAGAGGCAGTCCTCGAGATTGAGAACTGATAGATGGGTTTTGGACTAAGGGGATGGAGGTTTTTGAAGGAGTGGGCGAGGTCAACGATGACCACGTGTATCGTCTTCAGTTTGGTGTCTCAACCATGGCGCGTTTAATGCCCATCGGAGAATTTTGTCGTGTATCACCTGGAGGGGCTTGAGCTTCTCTGGTGGGGTATATATAGGATGGGTAGGATTATGGTTTTCCTACGCATACGCACCTCGCGTGGCGCCGCGCTCAAATCGCCAATACCTCCCTGCCTTACCCTGTACATTACAAAAACAAATCAAGCAGTTAAACGTGATTAAAGCACCAATGAACCTCGGTCACCGGTGCTAATGCAAAATATCAACGGTTGGATTTGCAGATAGCGAATTGTTAGATATTACGGCGGCGGGATACGAGGCGCCGGGGACGCCCGCCGCCGAGCGTCTAATCGACGCTTATTGCGTTACCAGTGGCGGCGCCGCCGGGTGCAGATAAATAAATTAATGCACGGGGTAGGTGCCACTGGATTAGGGGTGCAGATTAGAATGCAAAGGTGCAGCGGCACTGCCGTTCAGTTGTTTTGTATCAATTGAGAAGCCGTGCACTCGGAGGGGTGGTATATTAACACACTTTAGGCGTGTAACCGAATTGACTAAACTGATGTGCGTAGCGGGCAAAATTGTGTGCGAAATCTAGTCTATACACTCTTTGATTTTTGTTCCGTTTTCCGAGTTAATTATAGGATTTTTGTTAATAAATTAAATGTTATAGTTACATAATAGCTTATATTATATTTATATTTTAAGCGGGTAACCGAATTGACTATACTGATGTGCGTAGCGGGCAAAATTGTGTGCGAAATCTAGTCTATACACTCTTTTTTTTTTTTTTTTCCGTTTTCCGAGTTAATTATAGGATTTTTGTTAATAAATTAAATGTTATTGTTACATAATAGCTTATATTATATTTATATTTTAAGCGGGTAACCGAATTGACTAAACTGATGTGCGTAGCGGGCAAAATTGTGTGCGAAATCTAGTCTATACACTCTTTGATTTTTTTTCCGTTTTCCGAGTTAATTATAGGATTTTTGTTAATAAATTAAATGTTATTGTTACATAATAGCTTATATTATATTTAAATTTTAAGCGGGTAACCGAATTGACTAAGCTGATGTGCGTAGCGGGCAAAATTCGCGTGAAATCGCGCGTGCGAAATCTAGTCTGTACACTCTTTGATTTTTTTCCATTTTCCGAGTTAATTATGATATTTTTATATCTATTTACGGATTGGTCAATCAGATGAGTATTTATTACCCATTACGGGTTTATTATATTATTACTAATATGATTAGGCACATTAGTTCATATATAGAAGATGATTTAAAGAAACTCTCAGAAAAATATCATCGTGATCCCACACAAATCACGATGATATTTTTCTGAGAGTTTCTTTAAATCATCTTCTATATATGAACTAATGTGCCTAATCATATTAGTAGTAATATGATCTTTTTGTTAATAAATTAAATGTTATTGTTACATAATAGCTTATATTATATTTATATTTTAAGCGGGTCAACAAATTGACTAAACTGATGTGCGAAGCGGACGAAATTCGCGTAAAATTGCACGTGTGAAATCTAGTCTATACACTCTTTGATTTGCACTTTTTTATTATTTTTTTCTTCCGTTTAGCAACTCTGAGTTAATTATGAGATTTTTGTTAATTAATTAAATGTTATTGTCACATAATAGTTTATATTATATTTATATTTTAAGCGGGTGACCAAATTGATTAAGCTGATGTGCGTAGCGGGCAAAATTCGCGTGAAATCGCGCGTGTGAAATCTAGTCTATACACTCTTTGATTTTTTTTCCGTTTTGCAACTCCGAGTTATTTATGAGAGTTTTGATATAAATTTTGTTAGATTTTTGATCATAAAACAAATTAATAACATCGTTTTATGATATTGTTATGATTGTTTAGTTGTAAGGTAATAAAAACAGAAGAGATAAGAGTCTATCGATAATTTATTTTGCACACAATTTAAAGTTTCAAACTTATTTTGGTGTGGCTGCTATATATTTAAATTATGAGTGATCGGCATGTTAACAATATCAAGATGAAATGTATAGTCTCTTATCTTTATTATATAAACAAATGTTATAAAAGTAACGTTGCCGAGTCTAAACAAACATTACGAGCTGTAAACCTAATGAGTAAAATGACCTTCTGCCGTTTTTAGAGTAAACACATTAAAAAATGTACAGAAACCTGCTTCGCGAACTGTTGATAAGACAGTTCGCGAAGAGGGTACTGGTACCCGCCCCGCCTTTAGTGCGATTATACAAATATTGATTGGCCTGAGTACATTGGTTCATATGGTCTTCTAAACAAATCCTTAAACTACTTAGTCATCGAAACAGATGAGTTCAATGGAGGTTCCTTGACTTGGAGATCTTAATATATTACTTCAGTTTAACTTGAATGCCAGTGTAAACTTTATTTAGTTTTATCTTAAGCCCATGCAGGCTTTGCAAGCCTCTAAGAGCCTCTCGGGCGCTTTTTTCAAAATCCAGGTTTCGATCATCATTTGAGCATTGTAAATTTTTCCTGCCAAGTCCCTTGCGACCGAATATCTGTAAATAACGTCGGAGGGGGGTTCATTTTTGAACATGGCGAAAATATCGTAAATTTTGTTCTTGTCAAATGTTAGCAGTACTTAAAACAATTTCCACGTTAAATTTTCATAGTTCGATATTTGTGTGGATTGAGCGTCAATCAAATGCGTATTTATTTATTTATACAGGTATATTAATATTAATATGATTAGGTATATTTTTCACACATTGAAAGTTATTAAAGAAACGCTCAGAAAAATATCATTGAGACTTGTGTGAGATTCGAACTCACATCCCCAAGCTAACATGGAACTTACGGAGAAGTTTCTTTAATCTTATTCAATGTGTGAAAAAATGTGTCTATTCATATTAGATATTTAAAACAATGACAGTTAAAAACTTTCAGTTAAACGCAAAACTTCATGGTAAAATAGCAAGTGCGGTAGTTACAAAAACTACGAGACGATAAAAAAAACCTAGCATGCAAGTTCAGTAATACCCCGCTTTACGCGATCCCGTTATGCGCGGTATCACTATAACGCGTATTTCAAATTTCGCGTTAAAATGAAAGATTATTAAAGAATGTGTATGAACATAATGTAGTCATTGACTTCTTTAACAATTAAAAACAGCGTTGGTTGTTATGAACGTATTTTATAAGAACGTAAAAGAAACGCTACCCAAAAGACAATAGATGTATTTTTCAGTTAAAATAACATGTAATACTGCATAAAGTGTTCTTAGAATTAAAGTGATTGTATTAAGTTTAGACTATGTATGTATGTTTAATCGTAAACCCCGATATACGCGAATTTCACATAACGCGATTTTTTCCGGAACGTATCCCTCGCGTAAAGCGTGGTATTACTGTATACAATATTTTTTAATGTGGAATTCCATTTTAATATTTAAATAAAATATTATGTTTTGATAATGACAACTTGAAAATTTAGCGAAACCGGTCACCAATAAAGATTATTATAACATACGGTAAAATATAATAACATGAACGATACGTGTATATTCATAACGAGTTTTATATTGACTTTGACTTGTGAAAATACAATATTTTTTTAGTATTATCATACTGAGATAATTATATAAATATTAAAATGGAATTCCACCAAGTACTCTCTATATATATTTTAGAGCATTCATTAGTTTCACTATTGAATTTCACTTAAATCGAGCCGCCCGAGCTGACTACTTGGCAGGTAACAATAACCAAGATATAAAAAGAGCTCCCAGCGCGTCAAAAAGGAACACTTCGACGCACAACCAGAACAAATGATACTTCCGTATTATAAACATTAAATCAATAAAAAGTGAACGCGTATATATTTTTGAATCCAGTGCACCGCAGTAAACACATCGGCAAAATTGGTGACCCCAAACGAAAGTGAAAACCTGCGCTTTTCAATAAATCCGTTGCTGTGACTGCAGCACGGCAAAAGCGAGAAACAATACACGTGTCCCCGCGCAAATACATTCCGTTTCGAAATCTTTTTTAATAAAGCCAACTTCCCGCATAAGAACGCATCCGTCACGTCCCCGCGCCCCCTCACAGCGGTCGAATTAGCCTTCCGCGGCCCGCGGGTTGGCGAGCCCTGGGGTGGGGGGGGGGGCTAACCTAACCAAACCCACCCCCAACCCTCCCCCCCACGCCCCACCCCTGGTTTAATTTTTCTTCATAATCAGAGCATTTAATTAGTAAAAGTCGGCGGCGGGTAACAGCGCGCTATCTGATTAAACTTTAAACAAATTCATGGGCGGACAAGTACTTCGGCCGGAAGCCGCTCATAATTAATCGACTTCTTTGGAATGTTTTTTTAAAGCCGGGAAATGCCCTTTTTTCCAATGGTCCTCGCGTTTTCTCTCTCTCTGCCGCTCGGATTGTAAACATGTTTTTTTGTCCATAGAATTATTGCCATCTGAAGGCGATAATTTCTAGCTATGAAATTCATTTTTTTTTTTTCGTCGTGCGAAGTGTCGAAAAAACAAAAACGGCTTTATACGTAACGGATATACCACACCCTGCTCAAATATAGTAATCGCGTATTACTTTCATCGGGTTCGGCGGGCTTACAAGCAACATACATTAAAAAACTTTTATATTAAAAAAATAATAATAATAATATATTGAAAAGTTAATATTTATTTTAAATAAAAACTCTGAAAGCTTTAAAAATATAATCACGTTGAGGTACTTTATTATGGAGGTTGTTTTTATGAAAGTTTGAAAAATCGAGTAAAGGGATACTTCTATTTTGCTAAGGTAAAAAATAAACGTATTAGATTATACATGTACGCAAACGTGTATTTTAAATTTTCAGCGAGAGAATCGTTAAGATAAAATAATAATTCACGGTGTAAAAATATCTCGGCGAAATTCGAAATGAGGTTTTTTTACAAAAAAATAACAAACTGTGTTGTTTGCGCGGACGTGTATTTTCCGACGCCGGCGTATCACGTTCGAGCAGCGAATTCCCAAGCAAAGAGTTTTGACAATATTGAATGGGAATTATGATATAAAACAATCTTATCTGCAGAGCACACTTCGCAGTTCTGCGCTGCTCCGTCGCCCAGAATGCCGTTTTATTAATACTGATAAACTGGAAACTTGCGTTATTCTTTTCGGGGATCTTATCTTAATGTCTTATCAAATGACCCCCGATAGCGGAGACGTGAAATATCTCACCCGCGCCAATCCATATTTCTCCCTCCCAAGGGAATAAAAATACATAATTGAAAATGTTATACGCAGCGTGGAGAAAACGCCAGCGGCGAGGCTCTGTGCGACTATCTTACTTTCGATTAGCCCACCGCTTAATTAGACGTAGTAATATATTTAACAAATACCACTAAAATAAAAAATTTAATAATAAAAATAACATGAGTATTTTCTTCGCTGGTTACGCATCGCACGGTTCTCGCATTACGTGACCACGCTGATTTTTTTTTATATAGTTCGTCTCCACAGCTGAATTGTGTTTTTGTATTTGCATACCTGTATTAAGCAGCCCCATTTTTGTATTTATATACCGATTCGCCCATTATTCAATTTTGTTTTCCATAAACGTGCCGTTATAACTATTCGAAAGGCAGGGAAAAAAAACATCACGTTTTACATGCGTGAACCGTAATCCCTTACAGTACTAGGGGGTGTGTTTTGGTCCCAAAAATAGATTTTTTATTCAATGCGACGTACGGCGCACGTCAAGGATATCCGCTGTTTTTTGCAATAATTTGTTTAAGCTCCTTCCACACGTGCATCGGGCCCGGCACGCCGCGGGGGGAGGGCGCTATGACGGAAGCAAGCACGATAAATTCCAGAACAACCTATTTCAGCCGACAGTGAAATATCGTAACGGTAGTAAAAACTTCTTTGTAAAGTGAACACACCGTAAAGTTGACAAATTCCCGAGAAAATGTGTGATGTATGACTGAAAAAATGGACGGAGCACTGACTTCTGGTTCGCTTCCAGCAGTCTTCAGAACCATACTATCTCGTGCAATTCATCGATAAAAATAAGATAATAAAACTCACAATTATAAAACAAAGTGAAGGATTAAAAAAAATATTCAGTACAGTTCTATTTTATGAACAGACTAATCAAACATATGATGTCACTTGATTTATGGCTTCGTGTCGATAAATTATTGATAGGGTGAAAGAGGTCTAACCGCTGGATTTATATTATAAATATTTATAAACTTTTCACATATTAAGGGATAAAATTAAAACACAGGGCCACGGTGGTCTCAAATAATATTCCGCTTTTGACGTTATGAAATAAAAAAATAATTTTTTTTCATATTTTTGAGTTAAATAGAGAACTCTGTTTGATAATGCTAACGTGAAAGGTTGGCGAAACCGGAAAATCACTTAAGTATTTTACTCAAAAACATTTAAATGGAATTCCACCAAGTACTCTCTGTCAAAAATATTGAATTTCTACTAGATTTTTATCAGTTTTATCAGTACGCAGTTGCTGAAACAACAAAAATTCGAATCTATTAAATATCCAAAAACCACCTGGAATAATGGAATACTGAGGAATTTGTACGTAACGCGTTGATGCTTCGAAAATGTACGTAAATATAAATTTGATTTGAGGTGTTTTTTTTTTTGCAATTTCAAAGTATGAAGATATACCGACCGTGCTTCATCGAAACGTCAGTGAGGCGGCAGTATCAAAAAAATCCAGGTTATTTCTCACGGTGACGTCACAGGTTCATAGGGGTCGGTAGTTCGGCGGGGAAGGAGCTTGAATTTGTCAGTCGGCGCAATTTATATCAATCTGAAGGGGAAGTTTTGCAGGAGCAGCCGGGCGGGTGACCGACGGCAGAGGATGCCGGCGTCGCGGAGAGGCTGTGTTATTTATGGCCCGGGAATCTGCAAGCAAGGAAATGACGACCGGGACGATAAGGATTAATATTTATTTGAATAGTTGGCGCACCAGCGACCCCGGGCAAAGTTCGGAGCCGCCCCGGCGGAGTGAAATATGTTTTGGCCATTTTTATTTGGATTTAAAGTGGCGATTCGATCAGAGCGAGCGATGAAAATTATCCCAACTGCGTAAAAAAAATATTTTTAATATTATTTCTCGGATGAAGGAGCAGCGCTATTATTGCGATGTATGATATTTCATTATAACTTACATAAGCCTCGAGGCACTGGCCTTGTTACTTCCAGGACGTGCACTGGCCACATGAGATTCGACAAAAGTTTCATCGGTTTTATGAATTCTACATACTAAATTGACGTGAACGTAATGGAGAAAATTTGATCATAACCCCCCAATCTCATTGCTGATACTTCTAATCTCTAAATGAGTTTATTATAATTTAGTAAATGTATTCATACACACACATATAGTATATATATTTTTTATATGTAGACTGACATATAATTTCCCTAAATAAACTTTTTCAAGTACCTTCAGCGGCAGAAGTTAAACCAAACGCGGGCAAATATATTGTCCTGCTGTGGAATGTCATTGACTTTGCGCCATTTCACCGCAATTTTAACGATTGAATTACGGAGGGTTTTATAAGCCCGTTGATGGCCTGCGATGGATGGTGTTTGTGGTGTGGACGCGCATTTTTTTCCACCCCCTTCCGATCGAACCGGTAGGATGCGCTTTTTCGCCTCGGGGATGGAAAGCCTCGCTTAGATTTACATGACAATGTACTCGATTTATTTTTGTTTTCGACGCTACCGCTGTTAGGAATCCGTGATGTTTTTTTTTCTGGCGGAGTACAACAGCATGCACAAAATGCCCTTTTGAATAAAAAAAAAAAAAATCAACCCCTTTGTAATATTGACAATCATTATATTTTTGATATTTACAATTCTAACATGTTTTTTTGATAGTAAATAATAAAAAGTGATTGAATATCCCCAACCGTTAAACCTGTTGCATAATATGACTGATAAAAATAGAATATTGCAGTGTCTACCTGGTTGTGTTACTCAATTCTGATATAGTTATTTTTATTCAAGTCAAATTATTAATTTAGATTTCGATAAATAGATTGAAACAATATAAACAATGACAGTATGTACTTTTTGTTTAATTGTGACTTGCTTGAAATATTTTATGTATGACAGTAAAAACAGTTTTAAATTTATTCGTCATATCGTTTTCGACCGCAAAAAACTGTTCTTTAAATAATGTATGTAATATTGCTATTCGTCTTATTAATGACTGCGATAACTTCATATATCCTGCTGTTTGGATTTTCGCCATAAAAATGTAAACAAACAAAACATTTCACATCATTCTCCAAATTTAATTTAATATTTTTGTCGCTGCTATAAATTCAAATTCAGGTAGACGTCGGAATACCTGTAACTTTTCAGAAATATTTTTACACGAGGTGAACTTTAGGGGCAGAAAGTTTCAAAAGGCAAACATTGAACTTCCGCTCCCATCCGGCCCAGAGCTCAAGGCCTCCGATATTGTTCTGCCTTCGTCAAATAATCCCCGGCAGTAGAAACATCAAAACTCATTATACGGGTCGGTCTGTAATAAAATAATTCCCAAAGACAGACAAATGTACTTCGCGAAATAATTCTATTGTATTATTTAAAACTCTTGTTTGATATCTATTATTAGCTAAATTCTATTTCTTATAATTGAGTCAATAATTAAACTTCTATTGTGTGTGATAAGAACCGTTAATATTATGATATTTTATTATACCTGCAAATTAAGAAGAAATGTGACAGAAGAATATTTATCTTTGACCCTAAAGAAACGCGGAGAAGTATGAAACCTCCGCGTACTTTTACAAATCACTTCCAAAATATATCACCACTAGTTAAATGTTTTGTGAAATATATTAAAGAATCTGTACAAATTACTCGCGTGCTCTGGCAGTAATCAATAGTTCTTAAAAGAATCATTATTTATAATATTTTTTTAATAATTAATATAAATGAGTGTAGTTTTTCATCGTTTCACCACGTGCTTTGCGTGCCGGAGCTATAAATTTAACATTATGAACTGCGCTATCTCTGGCTTTATATTCTTTGCCCAGATTTTTCAATATTCGCTATTTCTCGAGTACTTACTCAAAAAAAGTCATATCGCTTTAAAAAAAAAATGCCCTGTCTTTCGTCCCGTAAAAAGTGTCAAAAATATTTTTTTATATAATAAATTTAAAGATACGCCGGTCGTAGATATTGTTTTATATTCTCATTGTGTTGGTTAACACGGAGTTACAACTTTTAAAATCTTTGCATCTTTTATCCTGAAAGAATGCTGCCACCTTATACGAGAGACCCGTCGAAATATTTTTACATGCTACACTCATCGTCGGACCCATTGTGTGGGGCAAAGAACTTTTAATTTCTGTTAGAATTCTATTGTTACTTTTGCCAAGTTTTTTTATTGCGGTTTTATTTTTTTACACTGTGAAGACTTTTTAATAGTTCATACTCTTGCTTCAGATATTAAATAATTTTATTTCATTCAGTAACAACGCAAAACTGTAAATGAAAGTTGAAGAACGTGTTTGTGCCTATTTCTGTGAAAAGTGTTCCTATTTCCAGTACACTTCTATAAAATCAATATAATTTTTAGTTTAGAATATAATCTAAGTACTTATTAAAAAAATACTGATCATAAAGTAGGTTTATAAAACAACACAGAGCATGCATCCGAGTTTAAAGGCGCAATTGAAACTATTTTTAACAATAAAAATAAAGAGAAAGCATATTGTTTTTGATAATAAATATATATTGGGAGCGAATAAAATATTATTTAACTATCACTTGATGAATTGTTAATCAAAAATTATTTGTACAATATCAAGATTTGCTATACTAAAATGTGAGCAATCGTTTTGATGATCTATACCTGCTTTCAAAGACGCAATACGACCCACTTATAAAACTTTCAACAAGTTAAACACATTTATTTTATAATCACTTTATAGTAAAGTTTAACAATAACACAATGATCAATTTAGATATTGCTCAGAATATTTTATGATTAATAATGAAAACAGTGTTAATATCGTAAACAAAGTATATGGATCGTTTTTATCGCACTTGCTTTTATGATATGCTTTTTCAAGGCACAATGATGTATAAATACTTTTTCAAAGGCGCAATACGACCCACTTAAAATACTTTCAACAATTTAAACACATTTCTTTCATAATCACTTTATACTAAAGTTTAACAATAACACAATGATCAATTTGATTATTGCTCAGAATATTTTATGATCAATGATGAAAACAGAGTTTATTAACTTTTTATAGGAAACGATTTATTTGACTACATGCAAATCAAAGAGTGTATAGACTAGATTTCACACGCGCAATTTTACTCGAATTTCGTCCGCTTCGCACATCAGTTTAGTTAATTTGGTTACCCGCTTAAAATATAAATATGATATAAGCTATTATGTAACAATAACATTTAATTTATTAACAAAAATCTCATAATTAACTCGGAGTTGCTAAGCGGAAATCAAGAAGTGCAAATCAAAGAGTGTATAGACTAGATTTCACACGCGCAATTTTACGCGAATTTCGTCCGCTTCGCACATCAGTTTAGTAATTTGTTTACCCGCTTAAAATATAAATATGATATAAGCTATTATGTAACAATAACATTTAATTTATTAACAAAAATTTCATAATTAACTCGAAGTTGCTAAACGGACAAAGAGTGTATAGACTAGATTTCACACGCGCAATTTTTGCCGCTACGCACATCAGCTTAGTCAATTTGGTACCCGCTTAAAGTGTGTTAATATCGTAAACAAAGTTTATCGATCGTTTTTATCGCACTTGCTTTGATGGCATGCTTTTTCAAGGCACAATGATGTATATATCCTTTTTCAAAGGCGCAATACGAGCGCCTAATCCAGCCAGACTGGAGAGTCCTTACGAGCACCCGTCGCCTCGAGTGGCCGCCGCACCGGCAACTTTCATCCGAGTAGAACCGAACACTCGTTTTTATCGCGCTGCACACAGCGGCAGTTTGTCATCACCTGAAGACATCCAGAAACATAATTTCTAACCCTGTAAGTTATACCGGCTGAAGTGTCTCAAGTTTATGGAGTTGGCCTCGGCGCGAGGCTGTAGTGGTCTTGCAGAGTTCTGGGAGAAGTCGGAATGCTCGTTTTGGTCGAGAGCACTGGAGGGCGGAAAAAAATCAAGAACCGCCGTGCGGTCTGTGCCGTGCTGTGAGTTCGATTTTCACAATGCCAGAAAGTAGCCGAGATAAATACAAGGCACAAATATTTTATTAGTAAAGATTAAAAACATATTTCTTTAATAAAAAAACTGTAATACATCGTGGTTGTACATTGTACATTGTATCCGTGGTGGCATATTTTTTCACATATTCATATTGTACTTACCCTTGTACTAACGAGTCACCTCTGTTTATCGAGATTAACAGAGGTGAATAAGAGTTTCTTTAAATCATTTTCAATATGTGAAAAAATATGCCTAATCATATTAGTAAGTAATATAAGCCTGTATAGATAATTAAAATGCACTTGATTGACGTTCAATCCACAAAATAGACATACAAACACTATTCTTAGGCATAAGTTACAAGTAGTATCTATAATAATAATATCCATTGTGTGTATGTATGCTTCATTTTTAGGTTCTCTATAGAATATCTTAAAAGATACAACGCTGATTTTTTGCATGTAAGTTCAGTAAATTTTTCCGCAGTTATGTGCCGAATTTCAAGACGATGAAATAATATTTTCATTCATCAACTATAAAATATGCTTTAGCGAGTTTCAATATGTACGAATTATAAGATTTTGTTGTTCACTGCGAGAATTTCAAATTTAAAACTTTGATGTTAGCTTGACACAAAATTGCTTTAGAAATTATTAATCACATCATTTATAACTCATAATGCCTCATAAAAACAAACACTATTGCACCGTTCATCGAATGCGTCATTCTGTGGCGGGCAACATTTCTAGTATTTTAAATAAATTCGATAAATATCAATTTGCAGTCCTAATATTTTTTTTTCATAATCGACGCTAAACACGCTCATTTCGGAGGAGATTGATGGCTACGTAACAATTGAAAGCCATTATTTGCAATCAACGGCTCTGTGTAGTCCGTGTCCGTCGCTGTGCGCGTATTACACAATTCTGGTTTCAGAAGGGCTGGTTTAATTAAGTTTACAAACTGTAAATAAAAATGATCGCCGCTCACCGGCGCTCGGGTCACGCCCCATCCCCCGTCATTTATCAACCCTGCGAGGGGTATCGACGGATCTCTTCAGCCCCGTTTTGTTTCAGAACTAAGGGCGAAATGTAATCTGAATAAATGCGCCCTTGGAAA
This sequence comes from Atopsyche davidsoni, assembly GCA_022113835.1. NCBI lineage: Eukaryota > Metazoa > Arthropoda > Insecta > Trichoptera > Hydrobiosidae > Atopsyche > Atopsyche davidsoni. Next base: position 3,046,714 of record JAILWY010000010.1, read on the forward strand.
CTTCGCCGAGAATTATGGAGATAATTCTGTACCAATTGCACATCACAGGCCTATAGAAGTTTGTTGTGTAAAGTAAATAATTCAATGTTACAAGGGTGCAACAGTAAGAGTTTCGTGGGATCAATTTGTCTGTTAATCTAATTTTTGTCAATTTTTTTTTCGGCATACCAATTTGATGCCTAGTTATTTTAATACCACACGTGACACTCACAAACTAAACTGGATTTATACGAAGCTTAAAGGTCTAATTTCCATACTCGAGTTTCTTTGATCATTTTTTGGTCCGTTTTGCGAAAAATCGACTGCACCAATCAAAAAAAATTAAATGCAAAAAGTTAGATACATCCCTTCTTCCGAACTGAATATTTTTTCATTTTAATATGATAAATATATGTTTTTTTTTTTGATTGATGTGTAGAAATGTCCCTGTTCTAAAAATCCTAAACATTTAAAAGTCTTTTTTTTTAAATTGGAATTAAAATATTAAATATTAACCCTGTGCGATTTATTATTTTAAAAATTAAAAAAAAAAAATCTTTAACAAATATTGGTTTTGAAAAGTCGTTATTTTATCGAATTTTTCAACATCTTCAAGATTTTATTTTACTCTAAAAATGGACGTTAATTAAATTTAAAAAAATAGATAAATATAATTTATAGTTTTTTCAATACTCTATAAAAAAATCAACTTTCGGTATAGAAAAATAAAGTGACAATAAAATTTATTAAATGACACGATTTCGCCAGGTAAAACGGTCGTTTTTTTGTGGCATATGGGGGATGGACACCAAGCAAGGTTAGGTAGCAAGACCCTAAACTATTTTAAATAATAATTATCGTGTAAACAATTTTAACACAATCACCAAGAACTTGTTTTGTGAAAATATTAACATTTATTTGACTTTCTCTTCTTTCGTGTAAATAAAAAGACATGATTATTTCATTCACAATTTTCGCTGTCTTGAAAATAAATTAAAAAATATATGTGGCTCTCTCAATGGGGAAGTGGGGTACTTCAGGTGCTAAGCCTTGATTTCCAACGCAATATATTAAAAGCGGAAAATTCTTCAACAAAATTTAGAAAGTGAAATTTGCAAGATACTTGTTAACAAAGGGCAGTCTTTCTGCGGTTCTTTGTCTAATTTGTTTCGTTAAGTCTTGCGGTTTTTGTCCCTGGCCGAGCAGCGCTTCGAACATATGGAGATAAATGAGCTCCCATGCAACTTCTGCTGCTGGTCAAAAAGTAAAGTGGGTTGAAAAGAATCTTTTTATTAAGCATTCAGAGTCCACCTCATAATAAACATTTGAAATTATGCCTGCTTCAACATTAATTAATCACTTTAAATTCTTGAGTTGAAATTAAATATGTTTTCGTGTAAAACCGCGGCATTCTATTTTGATAGATAAAAACTTAGATGTACTCGTTTAGTACTTACATTTGTAGTGCTACAACATAACTTCACTTTCACCAAACAACCCTTTTCCCTAGTGTCTTTTTCAGCACAGTCAAGCCACATCAGTTCTGATCTTTCGGGTCTTCTCTTTAGTGAAGCACGTGACCGCAACCTTTTCGCATAACCCAGCTATTTATATCTTCTAACTTCATGACATTCATAGTGAAAGTGATGTGATATAGATTATTACAATTATAAATTTTGTTTACATATAACATCGCACGAAATAATAGTGGAGCTAAATTTCGCTGTCAAAAATTGTCGAATTCAAGCGATCAAAATGACTGGAAATGTTTTTTGAAGATAATTGTTTTTATTCGCAAATTAATATCAGCCCTGACGTATTGAAAGGCCGATGAAAATAAGTGTAGCGATGATTTATTTTATCTTTCAAAACTTCTCCGCAGTGGCCACAGTTTTCTTCGGAATTATATTTTTCGGTAATTTATATGAACTCTGGACAGTTGACGTATAAATTAAAATATTCATTCTTGCGAAAAACCGCCCTTTGTCGTATTAAAAAAATAATGACATCTTTGCGAGATAACAAGTTAGTTTTATGGCTTGTATATATAATGACCTATATTCGCAGACCAGAAACTAAATAATAATAATTTATGAATTAAGCATTATTTGGAAATGGAAGTTAAAATAAACAAAAGTCATCACAAAAAAAACTAAACAGGCCTAATAGATACATTGATTTTAGGAAAATTTTTGAACAGTTAAGATTTTTTGCAGCATCAGATATATAGAGTATACACGCTGCGACACAACTAACAACCCAATAGTAATGAGCTAGTGCTTAGATAAAGTATTAACATACGTATATACGTGTTTACAGTAACGGATTTTATTCCATTCTGAAATACAACTTTGTAGGTAAGTTTATTTGTACTCTGTCACGTTACTCATCGTAATCCCATCAGATATAAATTAACGATTGGTAGATTAGTTTAGTTTTAGTGGAGAGGCATCACGTCTCGCTGTCCAGCGGACTTTGTTTGTGTGTGATTGTATCAAATAATTTGATGTTAGCCGAAGCCATAAAACGAACGAGCAGCTTACGGATGGCACGGACAAAGATATTCTACCCTAATCATTTATACAGATTAATGGGCGCACGTGTACAGGTATCAGGACGGTGGCATGAGATTTTTTATGTCTGCGGGTCAATGGTAACTAAATTTCAACACGAGTACAATCAGTAAAACGTACTTCAATTAAAGTATAAAAATTAACTACGCATTCAATACCTTCTTATTTGAACCTTACAGTACTAAAAAAAATTAAAATAAATTAATAAAAAAATAAACAATCAAAACAACAACAAATGGTGTAGTTTTTGGCAGTAGTTAAACGGTTGACTTGATTCGATAATCTTCCCGGGGGGTGAATCCCAAACTGATGTTATTAGTTTCACGCCTGTTTCATGTTAGGTCCAAGATGATTTGTATTGACATTGATATTATTTATATCAATAGAAAAATTACATTGGGTATAATTTTGCTTCTCGGCGATATTGAGCTCTTTTCGGTAAACGCAAAAATTACCACAACAAGTCCTAATAACAAGTTTTTTCAATTATTTAATTATTGTCGTTTTACATCTAGGTAGTGTGATAAATATATTAAATTTCAAAAAAGTCTTGAAACACTTTTTTCAGTAAAAAAAAAATTCTCGTTAACCTTACATATTTATCAAGGTTAAAATTCTAGCAGCTGATGGCGGCTAATTGCCGTGAATTTGTTAATTAAAGCTGCCGAGATAAACGCTCCGGTAGTTTACGTCGGAGGGACCGGGCAGATAACTTCTTAAAATAAAGTCATTTTCGGAATAAAGTCTCGCATTACGGGGGCGAATGTTTACAAATCGCGATTGTTTTTTGACCCCCGGCGCTGGGAAGGAGCCAACCCCCGGCAATTAATTAGAAGAAGAGGTCTCCCTCAAACGTGGCGGCCGGTGCGATTAACACTTTTTGCGAGGCCTTTTGTCCCGCCGAGGGGGTGTTTATTTTTTGACCTCGTTCGCCGATGGGAGCCGCGAAGGTGCAGACGTCCCCGTTTGCGTTTCAATTTCGTTTCAATTTCCCTGTAATTGAACTGATCACATTAGAGTTGTTTGATGCGATGCGGATGTGATGGGGGCCATTTTGATAATTTCAAACCGGGATCGCTGAGTGATCCACCGTTGGCAATTAATTTTATTTTGAATTTCATTAAGACCCGCGCTACTGCTAAAAGGTTTCGCGTTGAGTTCATATTGCAGAAAGCGTTCAATTGAGTTTCGGCAAGATTTCGACAAAAAACATTGAATCAAAAATAAACACAATTTATATAAAGGATTATAAAGTGGTATGACAAATTAAATATATCTATATATATCAGTGTGACCCAAGGAGAAGGAAGATGCATCCAATGTTTCCGAAGTCCACAACTTGGAACATGAAGTGATATTATGAAGTATTGCAGGAATACTCACAACTCCGTCTAGTATTTTTTTTTTTTAAATTTCAAAACTTTTATTTTACACACTGCGAACTATACGAATTCAAATAGCTATAAATAAAAGTAAAAATAATCGCGATTAGTGCTTTATTTCAGAAAAAGATATTTAAATTCATTATGAGTACGCAGTTAATGCTTCATTATAAAAGAAATAATATTATTCGCAAGAAGCTTAATTACGCCATGGTAAAGTAAAAAGATAAAAAGGAACGCGATTAATCTATTACGGAAAAGAAACAAGTAAGTGGTCCAAATAACTGTTTATTTGACTTAAGGATGATAAATAGCTTGTTTTCAAGAGACACGCTAATGTTTTTTTATGTAGCCTATTATACTTATTTGTTGCCTTGCTCCTTAGTTGGCACACAACATATTTTATGTTATGCACTTGTTTTTCGAGCGGAAATATATTAAAGAATAAACCCGACGTTCACTTACATGAATACAAGAACATTTCCAGCATAAATCACCCAATAAATTTATGTTTATAATAAACTTAATAAGCATTTAAATTCTATTGTTTTTTGACTTCTAGTATAAATAAACTAAACACAGCACAAATAGTAAGCAAGAGCAGAAAAAAATACACTCATGGAATAAAAAGTCCCTGCAAAATTAGAAGTTTTGTTACGGTGCCTCTACCCTCCCCCTGACCTAATGCTTGTATAAATTAACAAGCCAGAGCCCGGGGCTGCCACGTTTTGTGGAGAAATTTGGCTTAACGAACTCACAGACCATTTCAATTAAGCACTCGATTCAGGTACAACAATTAGGTAGTAATTTTAGGCTGGTAAAAAGATTATTGGCCTCCATGTAATAAACCGCCCGAGTACCAGACGGCGTACACACCTTTGGTCCTAGATACCCTTACATCTGTTATACTTACTTTTTAATGCCTGATAAATACAAACAAATATTAAACAATGCAAGGTATTTAAAAATAACGTATAAAAAAAAATGTATTTAGTAATAACATTTTTTGAGAATGGGCTAACGAATTATTTATTGATTTTTGTGAAGACCGTCTCACAGGAAGTACGTTTTTGCCTATACAGGTTTTATTGATTGATAATGATTAAGTACATTTATTTTTAAATATTGAAAATTGATTAAAGAAACGAATCAAAGTACTAAGCAAGAATTTTTAACATTGGTATAATTGGTAATGCAAAGGCCACGTAAGCTTGGGGATGTGGATTCAAATTCCATACAAATCACGATGATATTTTTCTAAGAGTTTCTTTAATCAATTTTCAATATTTGAAAAAATGTACTAGATCATTATCTCTTCTCAAGACACCGGTCTCTGAACTTACGATGAGCCCAACTTGTTAAGAGATTTCTAGCAGTTAATTTCGTTCAAATTCTATTGAAGTATGCAACATTTTCTTGATACTGCGTCGTAATTTGACCCAATCGTCGTTTTAAACAAATAGTAGTAACACCATATAAGTTAAGTTACGGGCGTTTAGTAAAATCCAATTTCATTGGTTGTTTTTATTGTAATTTGAGTTAACATGGTGATTCATTTGTAATAAGCACATTTAAAAGGTTTCTCTTCATTACAAGGCTTCTTCCCACTGAATTTATTTGTGGGGTTTTATTAAATCTCCAGGGGTTCACGCACTGCTCAAAGAGCTAGCTGATTAACACTGGCTCGATGAAATGCTTCGATATCCTAAACCTTAGTGGCATGTATGACTTTCTAACTTTTGTAGCTTCAGTGTAGCTACCTATCACTAAAAGTAGACTCTTCGACTAATCAAATAATACAATTTTTAAAAATGAATCAATTCATGTATAAAACGATAAAAAGAGTCGTAGATTCAAACTCACACCTCCACAGCTATCATGGCCTGGTGTTCTTACCAATTGAGCTACTATGGCACTGTACCTGAGCGATAATTTATGTAAGTTAAATGCAAGTATGGAACCAATATATCTAGTTTTTGTAAGATAAATATATATTGTCTTATACGAATTTAATATATTTTTTAATCAATATCAGCATTCTCATAATATACATGTTCCATTAAGTTCTAAGTTCTTTTATCATAGTTATTAAAGTTGGTTGTATTTCACTAGACAAGTGTATTGAATCAAGTGTTACTGTCTTGAAAATTTCATTTTTAAATTATAATCGCTTGGGCCTTTGCCTGACTTGAAAAACTATTTCTTAGCTCTTGTGCTATTCATAATAGAAATATTTAAAAGCATAGGTTTTTAACTTTTAAAATTATATTTAAAAATAATAAAAATCATTGGTTTTTCATTTAAATTTGTATGAAAGTTTACCACCGCACAGCCTATCTCAAACTTTAATTCTCATAATTAACGAACCCCAACAATATTGCGGCTAGATTCCGAAGTGATCTTAATTCATTTTCATTGTTTATAGTAAATTATAAAGCTCTCTTCGGAGAGTCTCTCCGCTTATATTAATTCGATCATTAAATTTCTTTAATGTACACGATATCAAATTTCTTCTTTTGATAATGAACAATCATAATTTGGCACCGGAGCCGCTCGTCTTGACGAGCTCCCGGAATTACTTCGGGTCCGTCTCCTCCAGCTCAATGGACACTGGAATCACCCGATTAGACTTTCACCCCGCCACCCACCCTCGGTTTACTGCGGGCGTAAAGTTTATCCCCATAAAATGCAGTAAATAATGGCTTCCGAGATCAGGGCTGCCGGGGGCGCCGTGAAAAGTAAAAATGAAAAGCGCCGTCTTGAAGTGTGTGCAATCTCGCTGAGTTTGTAGCCCTTCGGACGAAACACCGTGCGATAAAAAGACGAGCAATCGCTTCAGAGTAATCTGAGACGTTTTGAAAGGAATTTATAAGCACAGACAAAACGTGACTTACTAAATTAGTTACTAAACTATAGCATAATATATTCAAAATCACCAATTATTCAATGTATCTGAAATCAATTTTTTGAACCCAAACCCATATTATTATAATAGTTCAGCATCATCGATTTATATTTCTTGCAGATATTTTACGTGAGCTCAACGCACACAACCTCTAAATTATTTTCATGTATCTGAAAGATTTGTTACGTGCACATTTTGTAAATATTTTCGGGGGAATTTAACGCTCGCAGTGTTTGATATCAAAAATGAAAAATACGAAACTTAAAGAGACCGCCCTCGGCATCCCTGGGCGCTCAGTCTTGCGAAGTGAGCTGAGAAGTGTAGAAGTGCAGACTTGTGAACTGCAGGCAGCATATGGAGGATCGTTTCTGGGGGATAAAGCCATGAGAGGACCGGTTAGGAACCGTAAGTCACACGAGCCCCGCTACTGATTTAAGACACCCCCAGCACATTGGTTCAACTTACAACTTTCCATACTAATAACAAATAGGGTTAACTCAGAGATTACTCAATATGCTTTTATGTAAGAACTTTTTCTTCAAAAATACTTCACAAACTAAATAGCGAAAAACGATTTTTTTTAAATAACACTGAATAAAATTTCTATAGTCGTTTTCATCGAAATTCAAATTTCATTTATAGTATTATTCATTTTTCCATGATTTTATATACTATTGATTAAGATCACGTTTTTTTGGCGATTAATTTAACAGTTGTGTCTTGACAGCTTATTTTATCTAAGTAGCATAGTTTGTGTATTTTATTCTGTCAAAACTACGTGACACTGTTCAAAAATTAGGGCTCAGGTAGGGAAACGATTTGCTCATGCTGGGCGAATTAATTACCCGTCAAACTACGATTCGTGACATCCGAATATTTTTTTGTACCGGCGGAGTCGGATGCCGCTTTGTCTTTCCATTAATTCAAAACGATTTCTGCGGAACAAAGGCGTTTATTGTTTTCAGATGACGAATCCGGGGAACAATGACTTTTCAGCACAAAAAGCTGCCGCCTGTAAGGGAGTTTTTAAAAAGTAATTGAAGCCTGCAGGACAATAAGTTGGACATGTCGACGCCATGTTAGAATTATGGTTCTAATTTTTTACGAGTAACATAACATAAATTTTATAAAACATTTATATTCAATTATTTAGGCAAACTTATTTTATTTATGGACGTTTTAAAAAATATATCTAACGTGCTGTGAAATTACGATTTTATTTAATTATTGAATGCAAAGTTTAATATGATTAAAAGTAAATTGTGTTATACGCATTACTTAATTGCTCAACCAACTTAAAAATAAAATTATCAGTTTTGAAAACATTTAATTAATTATTTATTCACATTGAAAACAGATATGAAAATCGTGATTTTGATATATTGTTTTCTAGTTTCATTTAAAAAATATTAATATTTGTTATAAAAGATTTTATTGATAAATTACTAAATAATATAATTGCAAAATATCACATTTTTCGAAGAAAAAAACTGTGAGATTTAATAAAAAGGACCCCATAATGTAAAAAAAAAACAACAATATTCGACCGGGACGGGTGCTGTAGGTGTGAAAGAAAAGAAAGGCGATTTCAGTACCCAATAAGAAAGTATTTATGATAATCTTACCAGACATCTGCTCGGCAAATCGTTATATAAACTCAACGTTTTGTTTATTATTTTCAATGAAATAGTTCGCTTCTATTCACTCGTATTATATTTCACGAAAATGCGGAAATCCAATTACGTAAATAGTGTTTTGCTATCGTTGGGTGAATGTATCCTTTTTGCCTTACTCTAAATTGTGTGTATTAATACAACTTTCAACTGAATATTGGTTTTTTTAGCCGCTTCACAGCCTGGAAACGACTGAGCTTATTTTAACTGAAAACGAGAAACTGATGACCTCACCACTCTGTAAAAGTAACAGGCCGCAAAAAGAAAGCCAGGTTGGCAAGAAGAATTAAAAAGCATAGAGACAAACGTGGTTTGAACCGTCATGAACCAACTCCGGAATTCGTTTTATTGTAAGCTGAAAATCTGCAGTGGAGATAGTATTTTTTTATCGAAGGGTGTTTTTTTTCCTTTTCCACCATGACACGACTCAATTCACACAGAAAGCGACAAGAAAACTCCTTAAATTTTTCATTAATACTGACGGGGTTCGAACCCACACCTCCACAAATAAATAAGTACCCAGAGTACCCAATTTTTTAAAATTATTATTACATCCCAAATAAACCTTAGTAATCAACATATGCGAGATACACTCTAGTATAAAAAAATAAAAAATGTTTTTTTTGTCGGAGAGATAAATAATAAAATAACCTTAATATTTTTTCTGCGTCCTTTCAACAGGATTTGATCAAATAAAAAAAACTTAAATATTACCCATCACATACCCATGATATAACAGAGTTGTTTTAACTCTTTGAGAGGTGCTTCTTAGTCACAAATTTGTTTGGTGCGGTGATAACTATTTATGGTGATATCTTGTTTATGTATATGTGATCTTGTTCTTTAAAGTTTGTTCCTAAACACTGCTTATATAATTTTACAAAGATTATGTTATGTCCCTTTGAAACTACGTAAGAATTTCTTATCTTAGATAAGTGCGGCACCATTAAGGACTGCACCGTGGACTGCGGTCTCAGTTCTCAGGACTAGATGTGTACCTAATCAACCCATATATTTTTTGCTTGTACTTCTTATCGTAATCATTCATTTGAAGGTCCTTTTTTATTAAAAATTATATTGCACTGAGGAATAGACTCTTTTCTCCCCCACAATATTAATTAGCTTTCCATTCACTTATCGCACCTTTAAGCTGATATGTATAATATACCCGGCAAAAGACATCAAACGACATACTATTGTTATACTTGTCCCGAAAAGCCGGGCATGCATCTCGGCAATCATGTTAAAATTATGTTCGTAAAGATGTAAATATATATTAAAATATAAAAGTTTATGTGTGATCAATTTAAGTTAGAGGTAAAAAATTCACCAAAAGCGCTTAGAAACGCTTCGAATTGCTGATTAGTCCGCGCGGAAACGGTCTCGAGTGCAAAGGGTTAATATACGCATACATCGTTTATATTTTATTTAATATTTATTATTTTATCCGAATGTTTTACAAGGGACATTAAAACACCCTGGTGTATTTTCGTGCCAGCCAGCAGTGTTCTAAACTAATACTACACGGCCCATCCTGTATTGCATAGGTAACGCAAGAAGGCTTCGCGCTCGTGGGGGAGGCACAAGACCCGGCACCGGGACCGTTTGCCAACAGCCCCGACCAGGCAGGGGAAGTACCGCCATTGTTATACCACACATAAATCAATTGGATTCAAAAATCGCGCTCGCTTTTGGCCGCCATTCCATTATGCCCTTTTATTTCTATGTGCTTTATAATTGTCCCGGTGGTTGCCAAATTTATGTGTTTTCGGGCGTCGGTTCGCGCATCTGCGATCGGGCATCGGAGTTTATTCGCTTCCGCCCGTTTGCGCCTGGTCGGTTTTGTCCAACATGGCCGCGTGAAACAATTGGTGTCGCCGCGGCAATATTTGAATGCGCGCCTTTTTCAGGAAAAGCGTCCGGGGATACGCCGACTGCGTGCTTATGTAATATTTTTTCGGTGAAGTAAAGATTCGAAGCTTACGCAAATACGCTAACGGCAGATTCCGAATGTATCATTAACATATTCAAATATTTTCTTTTGCTCATTTTTTTCAGGAAGAAGTTTTGAGTTGCTGAAAGTACAATATTGAATTAAAGATTTCATATCATTTTGGATAAAAAAAACAACTTTTCAAAATTGAGATGTATGAAGGAACACAACAAAATATATTGTTTTTCTATTGCTCTTCAAAATAAAGTTTAATCAAACGATGTTAAATCAATATAGGCTTCTCTGTTTTTCCTACCGTTATTCAGAAAGAAGCCGCCAAAAAAAATAATCTAGAGAAGTAAATTCTGAGTGTTTTACGTCACAAATGAACTCATGTGACCTTTGCAGGTATTCTCTTAGCAGAAAGTTATTGCGTCGGATTTAATAAAACATATTGTTAGGAAGCCAAGCCCGTTCACTTTGTTTGCGCTTTATTCAGCAAACAATATATTTTCAAGTGGTCATTCCGCGAGGCTAAGAAAATAAAAATCAAGACACTTATTTATCTTCCGGCCCTACTCCGCCCGACCAAACCATTTCAGGAATAAATGTTTAATTTATGTATTTATGCCGGCGGTGAAGTTATAACCTCGTGTGGGCATTTATTCCGCTCCTTTAGGAACTGGAATGAAAAAATCAGGAGCAAATCAATTTCTACGGCCCGGTTCACGATACGTGTGCAAGAGCTCCGACGCGGGTTTCGTATAGAAAACACACAACAGAAATCAATAAATTCGTGAAGTTTACCAAAGGATGTAGTTATTCCGTATCGTTAATTAAGAATAACTATTGTATTCATAAACCGTGGAGATAACCCTGGCTTACAAGAATAAACTTCCCATGCGTCCAATTTCTATAAACCTAATTTCTATAGAAAATCTTTATAATACAGACTTCATTTGTGTTCCACCAAAAAAAGTCGTAATATATTTTACTAATGGTCATATATTTAGAAAATCTCGCAGAACCATAATATTTCTCTATAAATATTATCTTTATTTCACTTATTACAACTTACTCCCTCTGTGTAAACTCAAACAAAACTTGTAATGATTTATTAGGTAATATATTCACTAGACCAAAATTGCGATGTTTTCATATTATGAACAGAAGTCTACTTTTTATTATTGCACTCCGAAAAAATATGCCAAGCTCGGCTTCGTGCTTTAGGCTAAAAGCTTTTTAAATAAATTCGGAGAGACTTATCGAGAAAAATAAAGAAAATAAAAGCTCGGGATATTTTGACATCTTGATTTAACAATCGGGGGCCGTGATTCTATGATTATGGACATGGACACAAATAAAGTTTAAATTGAATATCCCCGTACAGTAAAGCGATCGCTTGTAAATTGAGTTCTTTGTGTATCTTTTCTGTTGATTAAAACACAAAGCTCATTCCGTTTCAATGTAAACTTGATCAGTCGCTTGGAGTAGAAATACTACCCAAAATAAAATACTTATAGACTAATTAAATTTTAATTAACAATAAACAGCTGTTGAGGAGATTTTCCGTTACGTTTGCAATTAGTTGTTTGTAAGATCGCTGCACTATTACTGCAAAAAGCTTTATTTGTTTTTAAAAAAATACAAGCTAAGTTCATGCTGAATAAAATAATTTAAAGATTCACTGTAAATAAATAGCAATGTAACTTATTTTGTAAACAAAACAACATCCTGGTAGTGCAGTAGTTAGTTAGAATGCTTGCCGGCCACACGATAAATAAAATCCTAGGAAGCATGCATTTTTTCAGATGTTTTTATTCTGTAAAAAAAGTATCTCCAGCTTTACACGAAAGGATAATTATACACTTAAAAAAATGAAGATTCTCCGATATTCAGTGCCGGAGGCCTTTCAAGACTGTTAAAGCTTGAGTGGCCAGCATTTACTGCCGATTACTATGATTATCTACTCCTTTTTAATAAGTATTGATCTAGACTAGTCGTTAGTATTATCCGAGCGTTGATATCTGCAGCTTGTGTAATAAACATAAAAATACTCATTACTTATTCATACGGGTGTTTTCATCACGCAATCTTCATAATATAATGTCAGTAAAGTGATTTTCAAAAGGAATTTGAAATGGACTAATAAATACACATTATTTCAAAGAACCGACCACATCAGGGTGCTCGTGTGCTCACATCTTACAGAGTAAAAGTTTCTTGGCCCGTCTGACATAATCCAATTCCTTATAAAATCGCAAACGTGATATATTTTTCACATGCATTACTTTAAATATGAATAATAAATAAAATAAACGCATTAAATATATTGAAGGAAAGTGTTGTGTTCAACAAATAATTTCTCTTTCAAATATGTCATTTTTTATAATTATATATTATCAATAAAACAGTGAGTTTTTTTTTTCAATTGGATCGTAAAATTTCAAAAACCGCTAAAACCAAGCCATCAATTAAAATGATTGTTTGAATTCTAGATTTTAAATTAAGATTTATCGATGTAAAAGATAATTATTTATGAAACAAAAAACTTGAAATAATTCATAATACTTCAAAATATAGATATTGTTACTGGGATAAAAGCAGTTTTTTTTAAATATAAACATTTTTTTATTAGTACTCAAATATCTCATATTGATAGTGATTTTTGCGTTACGAAACCTGCAAGCTTTATAAATGTTCATATTGCCTTAAGAATAGTTCATTGAAATATATCATTAAAATCATTATAAGATAAATAAAGCATTAAAAGTGAGCACCCCTGTATTTCAGCAAGTGGTAACATACCATATATACCTATCCCCAATTTTTCTCAGGTGCAAACCGAAGCCTCCGTTCAAGTTCATTTTTTCCGAACGGTTATTCAAGTATAACATTTGCTTGTTAAATATTTTTTAAAACCTGAAACACACCACGATCGTTCATTGAACAATATCGTTCAAACCAAAAACGCAACTAAGAAAGAAGGCGCTGTCAGACAGTTGTAAGATACATAAGGCGTGAAAAAAGACACGCCCCTATATTTGAGCAAGTGGTAACATAACACGAACCCCCAACCCCGATGTTCCGCAGGGGTGAGTCGAAGTCTCTGCTCTAGTTTATCTTTTCCGAGCGGTTTAGTCCCGCGGTCGGGCGACTCGCCTCAACACCCTTCGGCCTCGTCTCCAGCCTCACACTTTGATCTTCGAGATTGAGAAAGACAAATTGCAGAGATCATTAATAACGATTATAAATATCATTGCGATGACTATGCCAGTGAAGAAATATTAAAAAAATGTACGTGTATTGAGTAATCTTCTGCATGAGAGGGGGCCACAAATGCAATAAGATAAAGTAATCTGAGCGAGAGGCAGTTCGATCCTAAAAAATAGTATACCACAAACGAAACAGAAGGCAAATAAGTGAAAACTTTGGTGGTTTTGTATACTGTTTTACAAAGGAGAAATACAAAACGTTTTACAGACTAAAAATAGTATTACGTATTCTTGATTAAGCATACTATGTTAATAATAGATTATGTATTCGATATTGGATAACGCTTTTTTTTAATTGCAACTCATTTTTGTGAATTGAATGAAATTTCTATATTATTCGCGTACGCATTTAATTTAATTTTCCACATTTAACATGGATCACTCTCTTAAAAAAATTCACACGCAAGTTCTTTATTAGGCAATATATGCATACAATTAATAAAAATGCAATTAATGCTTTTTCAAATTTTAAGTTAGCGCTAAAACATTTCAGCTTTTTTTAAATGTATTATTTACTTTACCAATAAAACAAAGACCTTAGTATCCAAAACAATAAATAGTTTTTTTACAAAAGCCCTCTTTAACATGGAAGAATATCTACTTAAATAAATGCATGGTTAGGCAAAGATTTATTTTCCCAAAGATAGTATAGCAGCCAAGCATAATATGAACGAAATCTGTAAGATAGATCCAAAGAATTTTTTCAAGCATAAGACAATATTTCAATTCTTAGTTTCCCCTATTATATCATTGATCTTTTTGGGAAAATATTTTTTTGTAATATTCATATTAAGGAAATTCTCGTGGTTAAAATAAGTTCATATCAGTATTTCATGATAGAAAATTGTTAAGATTTTAAAAGAGATTTTCAATAGTATATATTTTTAATTTAAATGTGAAAAACTTAGATTGTCATTTTTATGCCACTTAAAAGTTGAAACATTTGGCCTACGTTCTAATTTTACGTATATTAGCATAACGTTATTCATGAATTTAATTTTATCACAAAAAAAATCAAATCAAATACACGTTGGTGGAATCATTGTTAATTTGATATTGATACATTGCCAATTTTTCTTATATGTGGTAAAAATATTCATTCGTTATTTTAATTGTAAATATTCATGTGTCTTCACATAAAATTAATAAGCATTTCTTTTTTTCATAGAACTGCTTTACGGCAAATACGATAGAATTTCTTAAAATATTTATTGAGTTTTCTTAATTTTTCAAGTATATATTTTAGAACTTTTAAACGTGTTATTGTTATATCTTATATGTTAAGGAAATGTATTCAATGTACGAATTTATTGCTTGACAATAATGGATTAACGATCAATACGAGAGTCTGTTACATACTTGAATACTTTAAGTAAATTAATATTGATCAATTACTTTAAAAACATAGTAAGACTTGTTGAGGGACAAGGCATTTGATTCGTGAAGATCCATTATTATAATGATAAAAGTACCTTTGTATTTTGTCTTCACTTTGAGTTTATTAAAATTATTTGTATTACCAGTTTCGATCCAATACACTGGGTCATCATCAGATGCATAACTAAACTCAACTAACTAAACTTTAGTAACACATTTAAATTAAAAAGTATTAGGTATCATCCACGTAATAAGTTGCCAAATCCAGGTAGCTGGATAGAACACTGTGTCTAAAAATTATTAAAATAGCGATGATTCGATTAACCTATGCAGAGCAGATGGACTTCCTTCGTGGCAAATTTCTGTTTAAAAGTTTTCAATCACCTTTTAAGCCTTCCCCCTTTTTCAACCCCTTCCCTCCTCTTACCCGCTACCCCTCCAGGCAATTACAGCTGTTATGATTGGCCTCTCCGAGAACTGCTAATCGGATATAATGGTACATCCATAATGCCTGGACCGTTTTCGACACGTAGTAATCTAATTTGGACACATATTTCACGAGACGCGAACAATCAGGACGGCCGATGCTGTAAACCTAACGGATATCTGGAATATCAGTGTTATAATTATTTCTGTTTTAGATTGTTTTGTCATAAGTGTGTATTCTATTACAAGTGTATTCTGTTAAATATTATATTAAATTAAAATGTATTAAATCAAAGAGTAGTATTTGAAAAATTGCTCGTAGATTACGAATATGTTAAATGTCAAGTGCTTTTGTCTAAGGCTTTATCAAACAAATTACAAAAAGACTTTTGGCGTGTTATATCTGCTAGCGATGCTAAGAAAAAGATAGCATTGCAATTTACTCATGACCAAAGAATTAATTATACTAAATTCAAGGTTTATTAATACATAGTTATACATGGGATTGCTAAGAAGAAAAATGTTTTAACTTTTAAGGTTCATTCGATGAATATAAATTGAAGGTAAATTTCTACCATTAATATATTCATGAACATAAATATTTTGGAGGTCTTGCAAATTGTATTATTCGTTAATATAATAAAACTTACAGTTGTGAATAGATGTACATTAAAAATTCTACCGTATTATTTAAATAAAAACGTTGACTTATTGTTTTAAGATTAATTTCATTCCCGTTATCTCCGAGGTTTGTTTTCTTTTCTCAAGGTACGAGACTAAAAATAACAAGGAATACAATTTAATGACGATTCTTCGCCCTTTTCTTAATGGTCAGATCTCATCAAAAGAATAACTGATTATCCTAAGCCTGAAATTGGGTCGGGCTATTCAGAAACAAAAAAGAAGATTAAATAGCTACGAAGCCGCACTCTTAAATAACTTATAAATTAAAACCACAGTGAACCTTTGTAAAAATAAGAAAGAAATAATTATCCTTGTTCTGAATAAATCAAGAAATCTAAAAACTTTACTTAAAAGTAAACCATTGGGAAAAAATACAACCATGTAAACAAAAATATATAATTACGTTTAATACTACGTTCCATGAATGATTTAAGAACTATGTTTTGTAAAATAATCTGATTGTATAATTTAATTCACTCCGAATAAGTTCAAACTCAAAACGAAATGACTTATTCAAAACTCACCAAAATTCAACAGCATTTCAATAAATTTGTAAAATGAAAGAGCGGCTCAAATATTTGATTTTCTTAATACTGATTTTTTGGCCTCAGAAAGGTTACGGCTTAAGATTAAGCAAAATATTTTACTTTTGTTGAAAAGCTTTGGGCTATTTGCCTCTATTTGCTAAGACATCTATCCTAAGAGATTTATGTCGGATAAGCAGTACAGATAATCGCTCTCTTACAATATTTAACCTAAAAAGTATCATTTGTAAATGTCGTTTCAAATTGCAGAAGAATTTTCTCAATAAAATGGTAGCTCACTAGAACAAACGCAATACTATTGTGTAAAAAAAACTCTCATTTAATATTATAATGATTCTTTTTTTTTACAAAAAAATATTTTATAACCAAACTTTATAACTTTAGGCACTCAAAGCTGGTGGTATTATATATATTTTACGCACAATTAAAAATAATTATTTTTGGGTTACTTTTAACATGAACTCTATGCGGTTGTAAAATTCAAAACTGTATGCTAATTTTAATTTAAAATTTAACGAGTTATGTATGTGGTTAATTAAATAAAAGTCCCTGGTTGATGGCGGACGTGTCACGTCATAATGTATTGTGTTGAATGACGCACCTTGTTGCGAGTCCAGTCTTATGACAGAGATGACGCTTGAGTTAGGTACAAGCCTTTCTGTAATCTAGCACTTTGTTACGGTGGTGATGACGAAGGTACCTGATAAAAACAAACCGTACCCTGTCTAGCTTCATGAAACTCAAAGTTTCAGTCGCTTTAAATTTTTAATTTGTAAGCGGGTACTCTTTTATTTATTTGAACCATTCCGTTGCTGAAAGTCTTTTTTCTTAAAACTTCCAACTTTTAAAATTTCGACCCAAAGCCATAACACAAAAATATATTATCACATTTATTATATATTAATATATTTAAAAAATAAATAAAATTCGAGAATTTTTTAACTGTATATCTGAAACTGTAATTGTCAAATATAGTAATAACCCGCTTTACGAGAGGGATACGTTCCGGAAAAAATCACGATAAGTGAAATTCGTGTATATCGGGGTTTACGATTAAACATACATACATAGTTAAAACTTAATACAATGCCTTAATGCAGTATTACATTTACTGAAAAATACATCTATTGACTTTTGGGTTCATAACACCTAACGCTGTTTTTAATTGTTAAGATAAATCAATGACTGTGTTCATACATATTCTAAAAATAAGAAATTCGCCTTATAGTAAAACCGCGCATAATGGGGTCGCGTAAAGCGGGGTAATACTGAAAACAAATAATATTTTTATAAACGAGTTAATTTTATAGATCAAAATGAAACTTGTATTTAGTTCAATTCGTCATAAATTGACATGATTTAAGAATACAACGAAAATATCGCAAATTCCGATGGTAAAATCTGAAATTGATACGGCGCAAAATACACTGCAACAAATTCTAATAAACCCTTTTAAAAAGCCGAGCGTATTCGCCGCTGTTTTAATCCATCTCGAACAGATTAATCACGATAAAGTATCCGATACTTTTGCCAAAGCCCCTTCGAAAATACAATTTGTTCGTTAATTATTTAGAACATGCAAATCTACACAAAATCTCTAGCGGAGATGTTCCAAACATTTTTATAGCGATACACCGACGGTTAGATTAAAATACGGAGCGCGAAATTTATCGGTTTCAGATCCAAAGGGTCACGTTCGATTAATTTTAGTGACGGTTAAAAAGATGCGAACACGGAGACAAAAGTAAAACGTATACATCATGTTTTTGAACAACCAATTTGATTGGCCGATCAGCCAAACGGTAAAAAAAAATATGTAAAAATTAAAGCGTACTTATGTTTGATTTGTTGGCAGGTGTTTTGCGGTTTTGACAATTCGTGGTAGGTCTAAAAATGGTGATTTTAATCCGTCAACCATGTAAAGTCCTATTTATTTTTTTCTTATATTACCTTTCAAGTATATTCTCCTTTCTCTACCAGAACATCACTTAGAGCATTCATATCTCTGAGAGCAGTGTTTCTTTCTTATGATGGATGGTAATACTTTAGCCTCAGTTGATCCGGTATATCTTTTTGCTCTGTGCGTATTTGCTTTGATTATAAAAATAACAGATTTTTTTTATGTATGTTTACGTTTTCAAATCGTACTCCTTAATAGAGCGAAATAAAATTAACAAGCACGTTAGGCTACATAAAAGATCACAAACAAATTTTTCTGATCAGAATTTTTTTTTTTTATTGATTATTAATTTTTTTCAATAAAACCATGAGCAGTAAACACGAATTCTTGAAAAAAAACGCTGTTTATTCATGTTTTTGTATTCAAAGTCATATGCGCATAAATTTATTTTATAAAGAACAACAATCCATTTCAATATTTTTATTTACTGGCGTGTCGCAATTCAGACGGGAATTTTCATATTCCATATTCATTTTTCGGTACACGAGGAGTCTGCACAGTCATATCTCCAATAAGGCAATATCCGTTTCTAACGCTTGTCAATACGTTTCTCATATTTTATGGACGACGACTCCTTGTGCAGCTCGCCGAGCGGTCCGACGATGTCATACATCACGCCGTACATCCTGGACGTGAAGTGCCGCGTATGAAGATGGAGCTATCTAATGTAGCTGAATTGTATTTTATACATTTTATTTTATGATTTATATTGTGTTTTATTATAATAGTTTTTTTTCTGAAATTATCTCTTGTACACGTTATTTTTATTTTGATAATCAATCGACGTATTTAAAGAAATATCGAAACTCGGTGATCTGTTTTGTACACATTTGATCCCGGAATTCAATAAGAAGAAATTCAATATTTTTGACAGAGCGTACTTGGTGGAATTCATAGTGAGATTTTATATAATAATAATAAGCAATTAGGTAAACAATTGTTGTTATTGTTGCACAGATTGTTGGAAAGAGAGAGAATGATTGTCAGGTGGTAAGGGCTAATGTGATTTTAATGTACCTGACAAGGGGAGGATTCTATATGATTGAAAATTTTTGTGAACAAATGTTTTTATATTAATGGGGTAATTATCTAAATTATTATATAAAATCTCACTCTGATAATGCCAACGTAAAAGGTTGGCGAAACCGGTCACTAATAAAAACAAAAATGTGGAAAATCACTCAAGTATTTTATTATTATATGTATTACTAATATAATGAGGCACATTAGTTCATACATAGAAGATGATTTAAAGAAACTCTTAGAAAAATATCATCGTGATTTGTGTGGGATTTGAACCCACATCCCCTGGCTTACATGGCCGGTGTACTAACCCTTGTACTAACGAATCACTTCCATTTATCGAGAATTTTTAACAATCATACTCTACATATGAACCAATGTGCCCAGGCCAACCAATATTTAGTGCTTTGCGAGCACTAGACTTTTTGAACAAAGTAACAAGTGAAGCGATTTTAGTCCCATCTGGATATTATTTTTAAAATCTATTAATTTAGTCAAGCCGCGCACCATCATATACGTATGTTTATTTTTTGGATTGGACATCAATCAGATGCCTAATCATATTAGTAATAATATAATAAACCCGTAATGGGTAATAAATACGCAACTGATTGATGTCTAATTCAAAAAATAGACATATGTCTATATATAGGTTAAATTATATAATGCGCTCAATATTTTGAACAAAAATATATTTTATACCATTTCTTATGGTAACTTGTTTCCTTTTTAAACATTACGTTATTCAGTTATAAACAAATATTTTTTTTATCAAAATATACATAAAGCATTACAAAACTATATTTGATACGGTGATAGTGAAATAAAGCAAACCACTGACAAACACAATTCTTTTGTGTTGAGTTTATTCAATTGAAATTTACTTAAAAACGTCTGCTTCAAATTTAAATAAACAATTTTCGATAAAAACCTTAAACTAAATATTGATTACACCAGCTCGAATAGTTTTAAAAAGAAGAAATAATAAATTCAAATACGTCACCACTTCGAGGGCGTGATCAAGCCACCGTGAAAGCTTCTCTAGCTTTTTTTGTTCAAATAAACATTACTCTCAAGCGTCTTAAAAATTTCAGTAACACTCAAGTCTGACAGTTGAAAATGAATTATTTGACAGAGAATTAAGTCCGCTTGAATAAATATATGAAATGTACAATTCCACTTAAAGTTTGGCGTCCGACCCATCGATGCGGCCAACGATTTTCCCTCTGGCGACGCTGTCAGGATAGGGAGCGGTAAGAACGGGGGTTGGTTTCACGGTCAGCGAGACACGCTCTGAAGTTTGAATGGCAGACGCTCACCCTGGACTTTAATCGTACCATTTTATTGCATTTATATATATATAGGCTATTCTGTAGCCTTTGTATCGTCTCCCGTTAAGGGTTGTTATTTTAACTGAAATACAGGGTGTCCAAAAAGAGTACCGCGTGAATGTGAGTAGTGACCGTTATTGCCCAGAGTTGCAGGAGTTTCGAGGTTTCAACTCATGAACGTGGTTCCAACTTGCCATACATCTAATCAATCAATTGAAGCTGTTAACGAATTGTTTCCTAATAAGGTCATTTCACGTAGAGATAACATGAAGAAGCCCCGACATTAGCCCTCTTGACTATTTCGTATGGGGATACCTTAAAAGTAGGGTTTATGAGAATAATCCGACGAACATAACGGAATTGTAACTAAACATTAGGTTAAAGGTTGTTATTTTAACTGAAATACAGGGTGTCCAAAAAGAGTATCGCGTGAGTGTGAGTAGTGACCGTTATTGCGATATGCTGCGAAATTTTTTGGGCCCAGTATTGCAGGAGTTTCAAGGTCTTAACTCAAGAACGTGGTTCCAACTTGCCATACATCCAATCAATCAATTGAAGCTGTTAACGAATTGTTCCCTAATAAGGTCATTTCACGTAGAGGTAACATCAAGAAGCCCTCTTGACTATTTCGTATGGGGATACCTTAAAAGTAGGATTTATGAGAATAATCCGACGAACCTAACGGAATTGTAACTAAACATCAGGTCAGAAATGGCAGCAATATCGAGGGCTATGTGTCAGCGTGTTATCAGCAATCTTCGTTCCAGATTAGAACAGTGCCAGCAGCGTAACGGTCACTATTTGGATAACATCATCTTTATTAAATAATTTTCCATTTTGTATTCTTATAATCGAAAATAAAAAAATAATACTTGATTACTAGTAGTTTTTGTGTTATTGAACTAACAAATACCCGATACTCTCTTTGGACACCCTGTATTATTAATATTTTTAAATTAAGGATTACGTTCACAGGTTCGTAGATTTTTATTGAATAATTGTTATACCGTTGACTTATATTTACTTTTAATACTTTTTTAACTTTTCGGAATTTTGTGAGATGAATTAAAAGAAGAAAGATTTCATCAGAAAATTCCGTAGCGGATGCCACATTTTTCAAATTTTGTCACATTTCGATTTTATAATTAAACTCACGAAATTCTTACGGATTTGTTAATGTCTCGAGAAAGATTTCGGGTTCTTATCTTACTTGTAAACATTCCCCTTTGAAGTAGTAATAGGGGAAGATTTTACAATTTTCAATTGACAAACATATCATTTTTCCTTTTTATATTTACATTGTTTTATTTTATTTTATTAAATATACATTTTATAGTAACAAAGTAAAGCTGTTATTGTGTGTTTTTTTTATTTAAAACATTAAACATTTATAGTTTACTCTCGAAATTTACACTTACGAAAATGCATTGAGCTATTATATCGATGTTCTGACGCATTAATAAACAAGAGTATTCGGAAGAGCTCCGACTATGATAAGGAATTAATTAGAGAAATGCTAATAGTCGGCTTAGTGCATATATCATATAACAATCTATTGTATAGAGCAATCTAGATGGTAAAGCATGTTTGGCTTCCAATAACACCCGACGTAAAACTTCTGGGTAAATTATATAAACAAAATCGGTTTCCGTTAATATCATGATAAACAATCCGTTTATATAGTGGTTAATTTACTCGCATGTTTTCAGAGCTTAACCAAAAGTTTAAGCGTTTCCAGTGAATTAATTGATCATTGATGCTGCGCATCAACTATCTAAAAATAATGAAAATTCACGTAAAACTGAAGGATGCAAAAATAAAATTGATAAACAATATACAATATAAAAAAAAAATTAAAGAAAAAAAAATGTGACGTGAATATTATTGTATTTAAATTACTTAACTACTACTGAAGAGGCTTTTTTTTCTCTTCAACTGTGACGTCTAACTTTGTGATTGTATTTTGAACAAAAATTTTATTATATATCCCATAGTGTATTTCCTAAATTTTGTTTGGGATTGCTTGGGGTTGAGTTGATTCTTCTTACCACCATTTTATATATTTGCAATGAAAATAGAAAAACCAAGCTATAATAATATTTTTTTAACAAAATTTACTTTAAACCCGAATGAAAAAAAATGTAATTCATTTAAAATTAAATTACTGTACTTAAATCGTAGATTTTTATTTTTAAAATAAACAGTTACCCAATGATAAACATCTAATAAATCAGTTACCTGGCAATTATCAACATATTGTGAAAGAAGGTGGGTTCATCATCTCTTTATTTCTCGTGGAATTTATAGGATGATAATAATAAAACGGGTATGATATCCACGAGTAACAAATTTAATTAAGGGATGAAATTTATTACTTAATAAGGAAACGGGGACAACAGACAGAGTTATCCGTAGGACGCACTTAAATATTAGCCTATCGTGAAATCAGGTAAATAAATAAATTAAATATTAAAATTAATTTGTTTTTGAAACTGTAGGCCAAATACGCAAGGTACCAGTTCCTAATTCGGTCTGATCGCGTTTAAATCTTATTTAGTACTGTTAATTATTATCTGGTAACTCTAAGTCCCAATCTCTATCTCTTTCTCTCTCTCATATTGGTTTCAGGTCCTGGTTGCTCTGTAATATCTCATGTTTGGGAAACTACAAAATATACATAACATTAATATTGATTTTACGTCCATCCATGGGTGTACCAGTCATATTGCAGTGGTAAACTTACTTTGCTTGTTTCGACATTCACCACGAGAAATTATATTTCTACATTTGGTTTATTTACACACAGAAGTATAGATATTTTAAAAATAATTTATTTTTAATATATACCGAAATAAGTAAGTTAACCTTCGTAAATAAAAAATATATAACGCTTTAGTAATATCACGGTTAATATTTTTTATTAAACTTTCTTTTGTGCTTAAATTTGAACTCACAGATAACTTTGTGTGATTCTGATGGAAATATAACGGTTCAGTGAACGAATTTTTGAACCCGTGAGAATTTGGGTACAATTCCAATTTGGGTCGGAGCATTAAAATAAAGTAGGTACGATTTCAGGTCCACATTCGAGTTAGGGTGAGCTGTTAGCCGGGATTCGGTTCAGTTTCAGCCCCTGCCCGAAATATTATTAAAAAAATATTTAACTGCTCAGCCGCGCGGAAAGAGTATGCGGGAGCTATTTTTGCGTTAAAAAAACTATCATTCCCAACCATAATATGACCAAAGTGAATCGCAAGTTTTATATTTATTTTTGAGCATATTAGTTAAGTATGTTTTTTTTATGCTGAGCTTTGATGTAACGATGAATGACAAATCTGATATTAATTTTGGGACGTTGGACGTTTTGGACGTTGCGATTTTAATATAAAATTGCTGGAATATGCAAGCTTGCCAACTATTTAGTGTATTTACATAGAATTCAATTAAATGCTAATCCCAAGACTAAGAAAAAAAACCGAATAAATACAAATTTTAATAATTCAACTAAAAGACCCTATAATATCAACGAATACAGAATTTCATTATGGCACGTTAATTTTACTATTGTGTGATTGTTAAATAGTAATATCGGTTTACATTATTGATTTTTTAATATTAGCACGGTGCATAGATAATAAAATCAACACATATCACCCAAATGCTGCTTATTATTAACATTTCCAACTGTGCATGTGTCGCTTTGACTGACTTTACGTGACATTAATTCAAAACTTATTGAATACATTTCATCAAATAAATTTTCGTTTAACCTAATGTAATCACTTTCATCATACGATATTATATGTATATATATATAATAGACATATGACTGCTATTTTCGTGTACACGCAAAATCCTACTTTAACAAAATACTCTGCTGGTTTTATTCGTTTGTAAATATCTTTAGCTGAAAAAGACAGCTAGCTACGAATCCTTTACTGATACGTAAAAATAGATTCCAATTGATTGATTCCGGCGGGTTAGTAATAATCTCCTTACCTTTTCGCATATAGCTCTAGATATTGTGATCTCTATACAGTCTATCTACTGAGTGTGCATAATTAATCATCGTTTAATCTGCTTGTGGTTAGGTAAACAGGTATGGCAAAGTTTAAGTGCGTAATCAAACAGTGAAATATTGGCATCTGCTGCCGCGCAGAGTTGCACGGAAGTTGGGTTCATTTATCACCATTTCATATCGGCTGCTTGTCCGCATTGGCTGTTGAGATCTCCGGATGTGACTGGTGAAACACCGAGCCACCATTGTTTACAACACACAATATCCACTTCTGTATTTTACAAATTACTGAAATCAATAAAATTCTCGAAAATTTAACGAACTACGAATATACTTTAAAATTTCAAGAGTCTTCTGTTTCGAATTCGTTTTTTGATAAAATAAATTACGAAAGCAATAAATTAAAACTCTTTCAAATTTTCAGCGCATCAAAGCTTTCTTTTACATTTTTATTTAATCATAAGTATAGCAAGAATACATTTAAATGTAATAAAACCATAACGCTTATTAAAAAAACACGTTTATTTTCATGAATATAAATTTCGTCTCACTTTTCAAAAGGACGCAAAAATATCCGAATGGATAACGGTTATGTCAAGCCTTTATTCAACTTGTGATAATTTATATAAGAACCGCCGTCGCCTGCGTAAATCATCCGACCCGCGAAATATTAATTTTGGGCTGCGAAGCAAAATATTATCTTTATGCTCTCATTTAGGCGGAGGTTAATGAATTAAAATTAGAAAAATTGAATGACAATCACCCCGAAAAGGTATCAAGGGGCGTAGGAGGGGGTTCAACCACCGCTAATCTAACGAATTTTCCGCATTAGCTGTCGTTCGTGGTTGACAAGTATCTGAAATAACAAGATTACCTCAACTTAATACAATGCGTACATAATGAATGGTCTTTGAGGTTATTTGAAGCTATTCCTTCAGTAAAATAATCTATTTTTAATAAATTTATCTTACAAGCGTGAGCCATCTTAGCTACCAATAATGTTGAGTCATAAATAATTTCTAAAAGTGAAAAACCGCCAGAAAAAGAAAGCATTCTTAGCTGTTTCCTACTAGACTATGCATTGTTGTATACAAAGAAGCCACAGAAATACAACGTCTAAAGATAATTTTTCATTATTTGATTCAAGAGACTCTCTTTTTTAACTTTAACAGAATGTAATATGCATAGAGTCGGCAAACAAGCAGTTTATTTTATAATAACCTCCCTGACAAAATTAATCTTGGAGTGGTTCGTTCAAATACTTTTAGCGACTGATATTTTACAAACATTTCAAATCCCCGAAGAAGACCAAGAACAAGCCAAAACGTAGTATATATAACCTTGTCACAACTTTGAAATTCATTAAGAAAAAGAAATTTTGTATTTTATAAAATAAATATGCACGTTTAAAGAAGTTGGTAAAATGTTTTGCTTGTGGCATGTTTTACTTTGGAAGAAAGAAGCTCTCATAGTTCACGTTGGGAGTAACTTCTTTATCGCTCTGTTTTCTGATCCAAACTTAATCGATTTGCTACAATAAAACCTTTCTGGCATTCCAAGGGATTAATAAATAACTAACGAAGTCCTTATACTAGACCTATTCGCCGTCTAAGACAACGATATATTAGTGCGGGGCACCCACTCTAACTACGTACTTAGTAATTTATTAAAAAATTGAAGACAGTTTTACTTCAGATGGCGGACATTGCTTCTCGCAATAAATCAAGTGCTGACAAATTAAAAGATTAACATCGATGTTTTAATATTTAAAAGATTCCTTACTCGTGAAAAATATTGTTTTTAGAAAATTAACTTGCCTGCATTCGTTTTACATAAACACACTATGTGTATTTTATATGTCAAAGTTTGATTATTATCATACATTGCCAAATAAAAAAATAGCCAATTTAATTTAGTACATCGGTTATTTGCAAAAAATAATGATGTTGTTATTTTTTTATATTCATGTATTATCAAAGATTCGAGTCCGTTTTAACAATGTTGAATTGTAAGATTTTTTAAAAAAAAAATTGTGCACTTAAGAAAAGACAATATAAATAAAGCTAACATATTTTGACCTTTTAAGATTTTAATATCTCCTTCAAAATGTATGAAGCAGAAATTACATTAAAATTAATAAGCTAAATAAACTTCTTATGAAGGTGAAGATATTTTCAAAAACAAAAAAATCAATTTCGTAGTAACACATTAGGATTGCATTTATTTACTCAATTTAAAAAAAATTCAATTATAAAATCGACAGAATAGTTCGACATTATAAAATAGTTAAATTAATGAAATGCACATCTGAATTACGCTATCGCTACCTTTAGTGTAGTTTTGATATTCCTCGTTAGTAAATCCTCGATTAAAGTGCGATCAAGTCTACCTTCCTAAAATTATTAATTATGAAATTGACGAGGCTTGTTTTCTTAGTCAAGTAAACATTAGCACTCCATCATTCAATGTAAGGCGCCAAGATTAATAATACAGGAACCCACAAGGAGCTGCCGTAATCGCACGAGAATAATGCGAGCCGAGGTCTTATAACTACTCCAGCACAATCAGACCTTAACGAGTTGGAAGTTCCTCATAAAGGAGCGCCATCGATCTGGCCAAATAATATCTATCGATTACTGTAAGTATGAAACGTATAAAGAGATCGAAGTGTTAATCACACTTTGATAAATGTATTTCAATGAATACTATTAAAATGAAACATGGCTAGATTTAATGAATGCTATGGCAACGTACTTATTATGTGAATATGTTAATTATTCGGAATGATGTGATTAGCAGATATACGATTACGTAATACTTCAAAGAAATAGGAAAAAATAAGACCACTATCATCTTCAAACTTTAAAAACAACATTTTCATATGAGATTCACGCAAAATTTCACAGTCATAATAATTTTTCATCAATCAAGACTAATAAAATTCTAAATTAAAATTTTACATAATATAATTTTTTTTAAATTTATTCAAATATAAACCTTTAATTATCCCGAAACAAGAAATATATGACTTAGACCGGTTTCATAATTATGGGCACATATCTATATATATAAAACACAAACTCAAAAACCGGCGGTTATTTGGCTGCGCTAAGCATTAAAACCATCAAACAGATGTGCCCCAAATTGGTTTTATTTGAAAGCCAGTATAACTGAGGTGGTTTAAGGCTACTTAAATCAAAATTCGGTTTATTAATTATGTAGATTTTCGACATTTCCCATACAAAAGTTTCAACATTTTGCGGTCGCGAATACTTTTCAATAAGAGAACAGAGTCATGTTGGCGGATAATACAGGCTGCCAACAAAAAAAATACTGATCTTGATGTTTGTTAAGATGAGTATCACGTTGCCGTTGTATAATGCAGGCTGTCAAAGTACAGAATGAATTACGCTTCAAAAAAAATACCAGCTGCGTAATCGTCTTATCTCAAAGAGGCTGGCAGAAACTATACGGGGTTAATCTGAACTTTTCAGCGTTAACTATTTTAGAGTGTCTCGCTAGTGTGTTGGATTAGATTAGGCCGGCGGGCGCGCAAATCCTCTGCAATTATCTGCAGCCTGACCCGGGGGTTGTTGAAAGTATCAGAGGGGTGTGGGGGTGGTGAGGGCGTTAATTCCCGACAGATACCATCGGCGGTAGGCTTCGCGGAGGCCGTAAAGATCCTCCGCCCCACGCTGCACCGCGGTCTGAGACGAGACGTATCGCAAACGAGGGTGCGCGATATATTTTAAATAGGGGTTGCTCCGGAAGGGTTTGTTGACTTTACCAGTAAATTATTCTTGCGGCCTTACTTTTAAGTACATCCGCATTCGGAACAACTTTATTTGTTATTAGTGGCAAGTACATGACAAACTTTAATTATGAATCATATATAGCATACTAGCGGATACCCGGCGCGTGCTACTACGCTAATTAAAAAAATAAAATACTTTTTTTATTTGTTCGAAAATACAACGGCAACGTCATACTAATCTTAACAAACATCAAGATTAGTGTTTTTTTTTGTTGGCAGTCTGCATTATCCGCCAACATGTCACTGTTCTATTCGCGACCGTAAAATATTGAAACTTTTGTAAGGGAAATGTCTAAAATCTACATAATCGATAAACCGAATTTGATAATTTATTGTTTTATTTAAGTAGCCTTAAACCACCTCAGTATTACTGGCTTTCGAATGAAACCAATTAAGGGCACATCGGTTTTTGAGTTTGTGTTTTATATATATAGATATGTGCCCTTGATTATGAAAGTGGTCCAAGTCGTATATTTCATGTTTCGATATATTTAAAGGTATATATTTGAATAAATTAAAAAACATTATTTAAATTATGTAAAATTTTAATTTAGAATGATATTAGTCTAGGTTGATGAAAATTTATTATGACTGTGAAATTTTGCGTAAATCTCATACAAAAATGTTGTTTATAAAGTTTGAAGATGATAGTTGTCTTATTTTTTTCTTCACTCCGATCATTCCAAATAATTAACATATTCACATAATAAGTACGTTGCCATTAACTTACCTGAAAAGCTATGTGTTGACATAGCGGTAAAATATATAAATTATTTTTCAACCGATAATTACTTCAGAAGAGCGCAACTTAATTAGTTCACTGTTAAAATAAAACTTAATGAATTCCATCTAATGACAAAATAGCTAACACAATCTAACTGTTCTTTTTCCACGAATTTGCAAGAGTGAATTCTAAAAAAGTGCTCCGTCGTTTGTAATTTGTAATAACAGATAAACTCATTTTTTGATATTTTTAACTTGGACCTCTTTCATAATCAACACTTAATGAATTCCATATAATGTTGAAATATCAATCACTATCTAACAGTTCATTTTTGACAAAATTACATTGAATTAATTTAGTTTAAAATAATGTGATGTAAAATAACTGATAAACTCATTTTTTTTTAATTTTGGCTTAGACCCCTTTTATAATTATGGGTCCATATATGGAAGTTGCTTAAAAACATTTACATTCAATGCTTTAATAAAAAAAAAACAATAAATATACGTAAACATAAGCAATTTATTTTCGTCTATTTGAAATCTAACCTTGTTAGCAATAGAAATGATTATATAGCAGAAATAATAATGTTTTTGATTACTTTTTGTAGAACAAAAACAAATATTTACAAGCTCGGTCAAAAAAATCAAGCCCGTTATTGGTTAGCAAAGTAATTTTCATTTTAAAAATATTTTTATAGAACACTGGACAAATTTAAGAGAAGTGCTTGAAAATACAATATAACATTCATAAACCTTTGTTATGCAAAACTTATTGAAATTGTGTATAAACTGAATAAAATATCTCACATAAAAAAATCAAAATAAAAAAACTATTATAAATATTTCCAAGACGTAAAATTTAATATCACTTAAAAATACGTAAACACTCCGATACGTAATAATATCACAGTATTTACGTGTTTTTTATAAAAAAATATTTTATTAAAAGACGTTTCGTATAATTGCACAATTTTAAATTAAAAAGCTTCTTCCAAGAATTTGATTTCATTTTCTTAACAGAATTTACTAGAAATCTGTTTCAGCCAGAAAAAAATATTTTGCTGTTTATGATCACATGTAAATAAACAATAACACACTCAAAAACACTTAATAAAGTTCCCACCACATTAAACTAACTCCAAGACACAAAAATGTCATAATTTTAAAAACACGCAAACACTCTTAAAGTTGCGTCGGTACGTACATCCTTTAATTAGAAGGAACATTGCAGATTTCTCCAGGGGCGGCCGCGACAAGGTGCCAACCCAGCGGTGGCTCGTGGCTACTTTGACTTCTTCATGATATTAAATTAAATCCTTTTAGCTTTAGTATATTAAAAAAACTATAAATATTATACGGTTAAGACAGCATTTAATAAATATATCAATGAAATGAAAGAGACAGAGTAAAACGATATTGTTAGCCTTTTAAGGCCTCCTCCAGAAAAACTCCTGAAAAATTATTTTCCTAGACTGTTTTCTGTGTACACTGATAATATTGTCTTTCAATTGATTCTTTTGTAGTTATTTGAAATAATATTTATTTCTTTTAGGAAACAAATATATTTATTAATATTTACCGATGAATCTTAAATGATTGATATTATAGTAAAACAATTTTTTTAAGCAGACACAAATCATTTAAAACATCATCACACAACAACAGTAAATAACTGTATATATTTATATGCTTAAAACTAAACATGTTTTTTATTTAAATAACGATTATTTTTTAATTGCATGTTTCAAATTCCGCCTCCAAGTCTTTTTCACAAAGCCAAAAACAACGCAATTAAATCCGGCCAATAAAACGCAGCGATTCGAAAGGACATTCCGGGATCGAATCTCTTATTTTAAATTATTTAAGCGCCTTTATCCAGTGGCGTGTCGTCCCGGCCGGTTAAATGATACCCCACGGAAATCACATCACTAAACAACCCCCGCCCCTGGGCCTCAGACGCCGAATTAAGGGCGGTCTTGCCATCCACAATTCATAGGTTCAATTAAAATTACGATCTTGTAATTTCCCAACAACGTCATTTAAATTTGGATCCTATTGCCAATTCACAGTAGCGCCGCGTGAAACGAGGCAACAAGAGTTATTGCCCTTCGGAGTGTATTTTGTTATTTTGTTAGACGGTCTGTTTTTTTTTTTTTTTTTTTTTTTTGTATCTTTTTTGTGTGTTTTTCAAGCTCGCATTCAAAACATAATTTCTAATTTTCGCTCGTCGTTCGGAATTATCTTAAGAAACCGTCATCTTTTTGAATGATTTATTTAAATATATCGCATTTTCAAATAATCGCTTTTTTTATATCAGTTGTATAGAAAAAAAACAAATTCATCTAAAAAAAAAAAACTTTATACCTGATAAATTGATCCTTGTTTGGTTATTTAGTAACACAATATTAAGGGCTGTTTTTTTTTTGTAAAAAATTTTTTTTGTACAAGCGTTGTACAGCAGCGAAGTTAAATGAAATTCAATTCAAATTTTAAATTGAAACACAATTTACAAGAAAACTTTTCGCTGTAGAGTTTATCGTGAATACAATAAGTGTTGGCGAAATTTCACTATCGTTTATTGATTGCGAATCAGTTCACAAAAAAAAGTTCGATTTTTTTTAATTTAATGCTTTGTTGTAAACGATGGTTGATTTCGTGGATTTTGGCGTGTTATTTCCATATGGCACCCCCGCTGCCTTATGACTGCTATGGCGCAGCAGGGGTGGCTGCAGGGGAAGTTGTCCTCCTCCTGCGCCGGATGTGGCGACAATTATCAAAGATAGGAAGTTCGCCCGCGGCGGACGCCACTGCACTGCCGAGTTTATCCGAGGGGCGCATTGTTTTCCTAAGGTTTTTGCTGGCGATCGGTGACTCAACTCGTTTTTTTTTTTTTTTACTAGAAAATAAACTTGAGAGAACCTCTCATTTTGGCTACCAGTTTGAATTTATGTATCTCCTGTTGGTATTTTGTAGTATTGAAATGCATGTTGCAACTTTGTAGCAACATTTCTAATTAGTGGAAAGCCATCACTATTTAAAACTATTTTCTGGTTTTGATTAAACAAACTTAACGGGAGTGTAACTTGTTAATGACCTTTCCTGGCTATATTTTGTTTTTACCATAGCTTTTTCTCTTAGAAAATAAACTTGAGAGAACCTCTCATTTTGGCTACCAGTTTGAACTTATGTATCTCCTGTTGGTATTTTGTAGTATTGAAATGCATGTTGCAACTTTGTAGCAACATTTCTAATTAGTGGAAAAGCCATCACTATTTAAAACTATTTTCTGATTTTGATTAAACAAACTTAACGGGAGTGTAACTTGTTAATGACCTTTCCTGGCTATATTTTGTTTTTACCATAGCTTTTTCTCTTATTGGAAAGAACTGGGTGACTCCTTTAAAGTTCATATATATATATATTTATATATGGTACTGAACGGATATAAAAGTGATTTACAATTAATATCTGCTTATTATGACTTCTTTAAAATTAAAAGCATATATTATACTTCCAAACTCGGTTTACAGTATTATATCAATTTTTTTTTGGGTTTTACGTTAATCACTTAAAATTAACCGTATTTATCATATTATAATGTTTTTAAATATAAAATTTGTAGAATAAATACAAAGTCCTATAATCAATAAACATTATTGTAACTCAAGGGTTGTTTGTTAAAGTTTCAACTGAATAATACTTGTTTTCATTATATTATGACTTAATATTTATTATTTCATTAAGACGTATTGATAATTATATTTATATAGAAAGAGATTCATTATAATTTATTTTATAAATAACTTTCTCATTTATACTTTTATGAATGTATAAAATGGCGAATGCCGTTTTAGCATTAAAGATGAGAGTACTTAATATATTTTACTGTCCATATTTAGGATTTATGCTCTTACGATGGGGTTGATTTTGATTAAAGCGGAAGAAAGTGGTAATTAGTTTTTATTTCCTATATAATAAACAGAGTTTTTCTCTTGGGAATACGCGGCTTATAGATACTGTTCTCTAATGATTGCTCATAAAATTATATGAACATACACACTTCAAATTAGATTACAATATTATACAGTGGTGCTTTATATATTCGATTAATTTAGCTTTTTCTTTGTGAAACAAGTAAACACTATTTAAATTATAGGCTTTTTTATAAAACAACAAATCTCTTACCAATTTTTATTCTTACAGAAAACCAATATATAACAAAATAAATATACAAATTAAGAAATTATATTTTTATCCCGGAAATAAAATATGAGATTTTATTTTAAAATAAATAAAATTATGTATATTATAAATATCAAAAAATTCATATGAATGGATAATAAAGCGTTCTGTAATAATTAACTTAAATAGGCATAAAATTCTTATAGTTTAAAATAAATTAAATTGCCATTTACTAATTTAAGCCCTGATTCTGATAACTATCAACATTTAGTCAAACTCTTGTATAGAAGTACTTTTTTAGCACGTGATTCAATTTTAACTTGTACAACAAACGCTTTTAGTATTGAACTTTCAATAATCGTCCAAGTTGCAAAGCTATTATATGAAAACGGTTGTATTCTCGTGTATTTAATCAATAATCATAGATAAATTTTGTGATTTGTGATTTGCAATTCGATTTTTATTTATTTTTTTTGATTCATCGCTTTTAGCTGATTGTGTATTTTAATTTAAAAAAAAAAAAGTTCCACGCGTATAAAAAACACACAGATAAACCTCGCGTGAAATTCAAATGTTTTAAACGGTTCGTTTGATTTATCAAAGCCTATTATGATTTCTTTGTGATTTATCATTGAAGTCAATGGTTGCACCATTAATTAAATCTCTTTGTCCCGGCGTTTCCTTTTGTCTGCGCGGCGTTTGAAGTCGTGCGAGTATAATAATTGCGATGGCGACATGTGACGGCAGATGCGCCGCTCGATGAGGCTTTCTTCTTTTAATCCATTGACGCGCAAGAGCGAGGGAGGCTCCGCTTTCTCTCCGTTTGACTTCAAACGATACGTCGGAGGTGTGAGACAGGCCGAAGGCACGCCCCCTCCAAAGTAGGGGATTGTTTTGTTATTTGATGAAAAAAACAAGGGCTGCTGCAATTAAAAAAAAAAAATATCATTATTTTAGCAAAAAAAATATTCACCCTGTTTATATTGTAATACAACCTGTACCAACATAAAAAACAAAAAAAAAAAATTATAATTTACAAGTCACAAATGATATATATATTCTTGTATAAAGCTGATTTTATTACTTCTTGCATTTATTCTCTTTTTTTTTTTTAAAGCACTCCCGGATTTTAATTTCAATTTTCGAAGAAACAAAGCTCCCAAAAAGAAATAAAATTTCTTCTTTAATTGCACGGTGAAATTTCAGTTTTTTTTATTAAAAATATACCCGGAACAGATTTTATTGTATTTAAATACATGCTGTTTCGTAACATCATTACGGAAATGTGTAATGAAATCGTTTGATTCAAAATTATTTTATCTAACTTTACGTGGGCCTCGAATGAGTTGTATGGATATATTTAACACCTTGTTAAGATCGGGTGTAGATATGCGAGTAAATGTAATCGGTATTCATCAAAGTATGTGAGAATTAACGTGCCGGTCGCCCCCACAAGGACCGTCAGACCCTCCGATCAAGCAGAAACCACTTAACTGGATCCGGTAATCCGATAACCTTGCGCAGAAAGGAAAACGATTGCATTGACATTTTTAACCGCCATGAAAGCAGATTACGAAAGTTTACTCTGCCCCTTTGTGAAAAATGAGAATGTCCAGTTAAACTGTTATTGGAGGCATAAAGATATAATACCTTTTTTTAAAATTAATTATAATTTTCAATTGTTATCTATTCACACACAAAAATGTTTAAATTCCATTTTTTTTTCCAACTTGTTTTTTGTCTCGGTTTTCATAAAAAATCACTCGTCACCGCGATTTCATTAATAAATTTATTTTATTTTTATAATATACTTACAAAATAGATTTTTCTGCGTAGATAAATTTTGCGAAACTTTTAATTGGTATTTTAAAGTCATTCGCATAATTCATTAACGTGATTATCCCGTTAAAAACGAATTTTCAACGATAATTCAACGAATATTGTGACCTAATAATAATCTACATTTTCATCGTTTATTTATATATATTAAGTTCTTCGAGATACATAGTTCTTCGATCTATTTGCCGTTGGATTTATTGAAATTTTATGATCAAAAATTTCTCTCATCTTATTATACACTTTTAAAAGCTATTCAATGTAAGACAGGCTTTGTTCGAAAATAAAGTACTTTCTTCCCCTTCTATTGCTTGAAAATAACGGCGCTTTTAAAAAATACATCGATTTTTAAAAAAACTGGTTAAAAAGCAAAAAAACGATGATATTAGTTTTTTTTAAAAATATTTTATAAATGATGGAAGCAAAAAATATTACTTATTTAAATATACACCAAGTTCAATAAGAAATCGAAAGGCTGAATGTTTGATATTTTCAAGACACATAATTTTTATAAATTCTGAGTTCCTTGGCATTATTATGTAATATGACCGAATACTGGTATTTTTTTAGACATGCTCGTACACATTTTCATAATTTTTTTATTGATTTAAATTTCAAGTCAATATCATAAAATGTACCCGGAAATTTACAAATTTAAAAAATCTGCTTACAGATTTGTATAATCGGTGACTTGTACAGCAAAAATATCAGGTTTTCAGATATATGATATGAAGATCCTTGCTCTAGGGTCGCTTCTGGTGTACTGGGTCACCCCTAAAGCTATTCGCCCATAATCCGGGCCGCATCTCGGAGATAAAATGCAAAATGGACCGAGATTTAAAACAACAGATATGAGAGGAAGCGCAAGAGCGCTGCTCGTGTGTGCAGAAGCTCTTATGGCCTCTGCAAAGTCTATTATTTTAATAAAATATGAGACTACAGCCTTTTGAAAAATTATATTTACAAAACTATAAAATATATGCATTTGTTAAAAACATTTTAGATTTATTTTATGTGATGTTTGAATGGTTTTTTTATTGACAGAGTGTTAACTTAAATATTTATATACTGCTAGTGTTTGATATTAAAAAAAAGCATTTTTAATTAAAACTTGCATCTAATTTAAGTTAAAATTTTCTATGTGATTAAGCACATTTTTTCACACATTGAAAACGATTAAAGAAAACTCTCAGAAAATATCATCGTGACTTGTGTGAGATTCGAACCCACATCCCCAAGCTAAACATACTAATACCTGCATGGGTAAATAAAAACGCATTCTGATTGACATTAATCCAACTTAATATAATTAAAATTTTCTGACAAAGGTGTTCAAATATATTCATTTGTATTATTATTTTTAATATGCTTTATTTGAACGATATACAAACAAATTATTTGAAATGCGTATTACGATATACAATACATATTTTTTTAATTTCTATTAAAAATAAATCAAGACGTGTTTTAATTGAGTTTGAATTAAAAATTGCACATTGTATATAATGAAACATATTTTTCAAAAGCAATTTATTTCACATCCAAACCATTACTCTAACAAAGGAACAACCATTGCGCAATGTTATCTACTATGCTTACATGCAAAGTAGAAAACTTTTTAATTCCCTGCACACAATTGAAGTGCTTGTTAAAACGTATAATATTTTACGCCAAAACTACCCCTTTGTACACGAGTGACAAATTTACTAGGCAATATACAAATATTATGTTTATTATTTCCAGTCCCTTGGAATGAAAGGATAAATGGACACATCGTGGAGGGCGAATAGATTAATCTCAATTTGTTAATGATCGTATTATGTAAATTAATGGATGAACTTTATGTATTAGAATTTTGGGTCATCTAAATTTATAATTACAGAATATATTTATTATTTCAGGGTACTTCCTGGCTTTTAGGTTAAGGAGGTGGTAGTTTTTGAATCTGTAGGCTTTATGGTAATGCTTTGATTTTCATTTTATATTTATCTGGAACGGAGACTTGATTTAAGGCATGAGAAAAGATATAAGAATACAAGAATGTATATTGTATAAATAATAATTTAAAAGAACGTTGTAAGAAAAAACGAAAGCCGACTGTCCCACTTGCAATGATTTGGTTTTATTATACTTTAAGCTCTCTGGAGTAATTAATTTAAATTTTGAAAAATGTACATATTATATATTATTAATAAAGATATTAAAACCACATTTTCTTTCGTTACGCAAAAGAACGGCCCGAAAGATTAAATGGTTCAAGAATAAGAATATTTGTAATTAAAAAAAAAAAATTACTTCGGCTCGTGAAAAACTCTCTAGTCTAGCTGGCTGTCATTTTGGACACATTTTCTAAAAGAAAATAACAAATCATTAAATTTGAGATTTCGGTTGTCCTGCTTAGCGAAAACTTGACGGGGGATTTCAGGACAATCCGGACTATCCTCCCGAATCACACCCGAAGTCTATGCAGCGTGTCTGGGGGGAGGCGAAGACAAAACCATTGTGAAAAATCTCGAATATTAGAGAAAAAAAAACAAGGGTACGGTCGGAGACATCAAAAATAATTAAAGTAACAGCTTCAGTCGTGTCACTTCAAAAAGATTTTAGGACGTACGATATTTTGAAATCATCGAAAATAACTT
The DNA here is from genome assembly GCA_022113835.1 of Atopsyche davidsoni. Lineage (NCBI taxonomy): Eukaryota > Metazoa > Arthropoda > Insecta > Trichoptera > Hydrobiosidae > Atopsyche > Atopsyche davidsoni. The sequence goes on from JAILWY010000010.1 coordinate 3,084,998, forward strand.
TATTAATTAAAATATTTGTGTTTATAAATTTTAAAAATAAGCACCGGTTAACATTAAAAAATAAGAGTCCATTCAAATATATCCTTAAATATTTTTAATTCGTATTATTTTGTTTAATTTCAAATAGAAACAGATAAATATTTTTTTGTGCAAAAACAACGTTGAGCATTAAATATACAACTAAAAATAATTAAGAGGACTGCTTATATTGTGATACTAGAATATAAAATTATTTTGGGTGTTTTTTTACTAAAAACTCCTTAGTACTTACATTTATTTTTAAAAGCACTAAATGTTAATTATCGACGTATAAAAATAACAATTGTGTTTTAATTTAAAATTTGTAAAATATTAAAATTATCAAAAACTTTTTTTATGCGTCTATGAATTAGAAAACAATGAATTCAATACTTTTCAAGAAAGCCAGGCAATCAGATTTTTTCACAGAATCAAAATCAGCACCTTTTACACATTAAATAAAACCACATACTCTAAGGAAATGTAGATTTTTAAATTAAAATAATTTGCTACGTGGTTTAAAGTATATGTGTCACTTTCAAATTTTCTATTATAAATATAAGTCTGCTATTGTTTTTCAATGGTAATTTGATTTAAAAGTAATCATTATTTTAGATTATAACCCTTAATTTCAATATTTACTATACCATATGAATTATTTTAATATGTATCTTAGTGTAACAGATTTTTAAATAATCAACTAACATTTACTTTGTGAATATATCAAACTTATTTCAGAATTAAATGCTGATAACGTAACACAACAATGATCAAAACTTTTTTTAAAAATAATTTTTAATGAAAACATTACATGCTTAAACAAATTAGTGTATTTTCACAAATAAATCACCAACACCAAATTATTTAAATAGTTCGGATATATTCAACAGTTGTTTGCTACGTATTTATATTTATTTGAAACAAAAATTGGTTCAGCTATATCCAATATTTTTTTTTTTTTTTTTTTTTTTTTATATATATGTTTGGTACCTTGCTTGTTATATACAAGGTATTTCGTCACAATTTGGGGAAACTTTCCAAACTGGTCGATCGAATTGCTCTATAAATGGGAGTGACTGATGCTACACCCCCTGGTTTATCTTTTTTATGGTTCCGATAACATGCTTCAAGAAGCCATCCAGTGACTTCATCAACTGTGGGTGTCTCGCCACTGACTTCAGGTCATCCAGGCACAGACCTTCCTGTCGGCATTGGCTCTCCAGTTGGTGTCTCTGAAGACCAAATATGGGGCATGAACCCACAAGGTGGATCACTGTTTGTGGTGTCAAATCATCACAAGGGCATGTGTCGTCGCTCGTCAAGTGGAACCTGCGGAGATAACTTCTCATCGCTCCATGACCCGTTAAGAGCTGGGTTGATTCAAAGCTAATTCCGCAGGTATTCCTGTATACAGCGGCGTCCGTTACAGAATCAAAGAACATCTTTGTTACGTTTCCTTGCGGAGAGCTTGTGTACCTTTCGTTCCATGTGTCCATTGTAGTTTTCCTCTGGAGATTTTTTGCGAAACTCAGAGGAAAGTCGGAAAATACATAAGTCATTTTCTTTTTGGTGGCTTCTTTAGCCTTTTCGTCAGCTCTCTCGTTGCCAACAAGACCTACGTGAGCTCTCACCCAGCCTATCTCGATGTTAACATCACTTGCTTGGATTTCTCTTAGCTTTTTCTGGATGTTTACAATTAGAGGGTTGGTTGATTGTTTGGATATACTGTCTACCCCCGAGCGACAATCAGTGAGTATTTTCACTGACTGCCACCTACCAGATGGTTTTAGTAATATCCAGCGAAGAGCCTCGTTAATAGCAACGAGCTCACTCTGAAATACGGAGCAGTAGTCAGCAAGTTTCAATTTTCTAGCAGGAAGTTCTTGGCCGTTTTCATATGGAACAAAAGCCGCTCCAACCTTTCCCTCGAGTAAGCTACCGTCCGTGTATATAGTGAGCTCATTGTCTTTTGGCGTAGGGATATCTTGGTCAAAATATCGGGGGTCACTTTGATGTCTCTGACTCGGATGAGGCAATGAAAAAATGTCAACTACTCCTTGATATTTCCTGTCACTAGGAAGAAAATCGGTGATGCCTCGTTTCTTGACATTGTATATTGCTTGCCTCTCTTGTATCATCAGGTCCAGTGGAATGAGGCCAGAAATGGCCTGGGCTGATACAAGTGATACAGTTCTGTATGCTCTGCATATTCTGAGTGCAAATTGTCTCTGAAAAGTGTCTAGTTTCTTCTTATTTGTTTTCTTTTTGGTTGCCTCAGCCCATACGCTTGCAGCGTATGTGATTAAAGGCTCGACAGCTCCAATGTAGAGTGCTTTCATCACGTCAGGAGAGCATCCCCATGTGGGTTTCGTTGCTCTTACAATCATTTGGGTTATCGCAGCGGCTTTCTTACACACGTTGTCGATATGGCGAGACCAGTTTAAATTTTTATCTATTGTCAGTCCTAGGATTTTGAAATGATCGACTAGGGTGAGAATTTTGCCATTCATCGTGATTTTCGGGGTACGTTCTCTCCGGCGGGTTATCAGCATCGCGTTCGTTTTATGCTCTGAGAACTCTAATTTCACTTTTTTACCCCAGTTAACTATGCGCTGGAGAGCAGACGATGTCAGCGACTCGGCATCTTCAATAGTATTGGCCGATACTATTAGGAGAACATCATCAGCAAAGGCCTGTACGTGGCAGTGTTCTCTGAAATCTATACTGAGCAGGTCGTCCAGTATTATATTCCAGAAAGTTGGACCACATGTAGAACCTTGGATGCACCCTTTAGTAGTCATCTTGCAGCGTGTAATTCCGGCATGGCTGATTTGCACAGTTCTATTGGAGAGATAGCTTCTGACGAGTTCAAATAAGTTGCACGGACATTGTTTTGCTGCTAGTTGGTGTAGCAAGAATGGCCACCAATATTAATGCGATATTAATCCGAGTATAAAATAAATATTTGGCGTTTTTATTTCTTAATTATAATATTTTGACCTTTGCATTGAATGTTAATCGAATTCAAATATCGGTAGGGGCTGTATTTAATTTAATTAAAAACATTAAATTTCGATTAAAGTGCCCATTATTGGGAAATTCTGGTATACGTTTCGAAAACTGTTTTTTTATGGTAATGAAACCAAGTAATAATTTTAACTTAGACTTCAGGGTTTTATTAATGTTGAAGTTCTAATTGTACACCAGAAAGACAGTATGGCTGTACGTTTTTTTTATTTATTGCTTCGTAATTGAACATTATTTATTTAAACTCTGTTATACATTTACATTTTTAATTGCCGATGTGATTAATTATATAAATGCTGTAATAATAAACAGTAAATATTTTCAGTAATTTAAATTAATGTTAATGTAAACCGAGAAATCAGGCACAGTCCACACTATGCATATTTAAGTAACTTAAAATGAATTTAATTGTATTTTGACAGATAAAGTGTTTTTATATAAAAATATTAGAAAGGTCTCATTCTATTTTAAAAAAGATAAACTAGATACATTGTAGTTTGATTACTAATGTAACGAAAATTGGTATGCTTACTTGGCATAACGAGCATAACTAGTTTTCAAGTCGAGAAGAGTTATAGGTTCTATTTTGGTAATCAATAAAGTCCGATTTATCTCTATGTTTAATAATTTAAGTAGGATAATGTTTTGGTAACTCTTCTAAGACGTTTTAATTCAAATACAACCCTCAATTGCATCTTAATTTTCATACGTTAAGCTCGCTTGTCTTCTATTTCATTAAAGTCTTCTCTAAATTAAGTAAATGAAATGAATGGTGTGGAATGCAATATTTTCACGCAATATCAAAGATTAATAAAAGAGACGTGTATAAAATCGCACCCTTTAGGTTTTATCTGATCTTTACATTTCCACATTAAATTCCAATGATCCTTTTGTGGTTCACAGTACAAAAGAAGTGACTGGCCAGCGAACTTGAGGCGAAGTCTGGTATTCTAACCCCCTTTCAATACCACACATATATATCCCTACCCTTATTTGTACATAAGCGGCATTAAGACAATACCACTGAGAATTTTTTATTCATTAATTTTTACAAGTGTAATGATTTCAATTTGAATCTATACTGAACCGTATTGTAACTTGGCTACATTGACAAGTGGTATTTACAGGGATAGTCCGGGGGTTGAATTTAGGGGTGAACATCGCTGAAACAGGATTAATCGCCTGTGATTTGTCGGTTGAATTTTTAATTTGCCTTACTTTGATCTAAAGTGCTCGGGATAGAACGAATTCTTTTCGTGAAATCCAAAGTGAATGATCTAAACGTTTTTAAGAATTCAAACTAAGAAATTCGTTATAATTTTTTTTATATGAACAAATTATTATTTTTTTTTTTATATAATATGTAGCAGGTTTACATTTGTTATAAGAAATATTTAATTCAATAAAAATGTGCATCTTTTGAATGATATCCCGAATGTTTTCTTCGAATTCGCATTTTGTATTTTTGGGGCATCGTTTTCATCGCATAGCGTTAAAATTGATTTTTTTTTAATTTACTAGTGTTTTATAAAAAAAAAAATTGCGATTTATATACCTGGTGTCGGCATTCAATAACAACATTTTAAAGTTGATTGTCTAAAAAGCTTGGGAAATATATAAGACTGAAGGCGCTTCCACTTAAGTTTGTATGAGGTAACTTTGGCCTGTTATGGGAATTCACAAGATTGAGTTGACAGGTGAATTTCGCATTGTGTTCTAAGGAAACCACTCATGAGAAGTGAATCAATTGGATGCTGTTGAAATACATTTTCAATTAGCACTATTCTCTTTGAATTTCAATGTATAATACATTATTAACTTTTCATTAGTTGTGTATTTGCAAAGCAAAACCTATCATAAGTGTCACACAAATCACGAGGATATTTTTCTAAGAGTTTCTTTAATCAATTTTCAATATTTGAAAAAATGTACTTAATCATTATCAATCAATCATAAGTGTCAACAATAATTTTTTTTAATATAAATCGCTTATTTAAAATAATTTGAGATACAATTAAAAATAAATACTATTTCTAAAAACCTTTTTAAGTTAAAAGTTTTTAGATGCACACTACACCAAGCTGTTGAATCTTTTTTTTATATTTTTGAGAAAGCTTATTCTCCGGTGTCTTAAAAGCGCTCTAAATCTACAAGTTTAGACCTCATAATTTTTTTTTAATATCCTACATAACTTCTATGTAGTAATTATATATCTCATGGCTGTTTTGAGAACGAATCGTTAAATGAAAAAAAAATACTGAAAGCGATACGAAGTGTTTCTGCTGGGATGATTTTAAAGTTTGTGTATACAGTAACTTGACCATAGTCAGATTCCAGAAGGGTACGGGGTTTGTTCTTAGGGTAGTTGGTGGATTTTTGTGTCAGCGTAAAGTCACTGGGGATGCATAAAGCTTTTTTAACAGCCTACTGTGCTTATATTTTACGTCGTAGAAAAAAAACTACGTGCCCAAGGTAAACAGCTCATTCCCGAAAAGGAAAGGCTGCGATAAATATTTAAGTAATTTTAAATAATTTACAAAATTACCACGGGTAAAAAACGACACAGTGCCTAAATTCCAGCACATTGTTTTAAATTTTATTTTCGTTTTACCCTGAACAATTTTTTTTGAGAAGACAATAATAAATTTTATAAAACCATTTAAAAACGATTTTGTATTCATGATAATGAAACTATTTATCACATTGTATGAGCACTGTGTTTATATGAACATAAAACCATAATAAAACAATTATGTTTTATTTATTAATTGTATTAAGTTTTATATTTTTTCATGTTATAATGAGTATTTTTATGATAAAGGAATATTTTGGCTCCTTGTATACGAACTCTCTATCAAAAATATTAAATATAGTTTTTATCAATAATCAAGACATTTGTTCTGCTGTCTGTGTCGGTAATACTTTAGTCCTGGGCATGGAACAGCAATCACTTCGTGTGTGATAAAATAGACCGTATTCATGATTTGTACACATATACGATGTGTGTCGTTGGCCCGAGACTTAAGCACACGGCACAGCTGATGTTTATTTCGATAAGAAACTTTATTCCGATAATAGCCGGCGGAGTTCCATCAGATCTGAAGCGAAGGAGGCGCCGTTCATTTGTTTTAAATGGGATATCGTCTTTGGAAAAATCTGGAAGGTTTCGTCGGAGACTGTTTTTTTCTCTTGGTAAATTATTGGAAATTTGTTTTCAGATTGTGAGATGAAGGCAGAGATTGGATTTTTGAAAAAAAGCTGCTGTGAAAAATTCTGCTGTATAGAAAATTTTTCAGACAGTTATTAACCCCGCTTGACGGTTTTTTGCGGTAAGGTTCACTAGCACTATGGCTTATCCTAGCATGGTGGATTTATACCATAAATTTATATTTTTCGTTTATATGGGATTTGAACATAATTCAATTTCAATATTTACCATAAATCTAACAGTTTTTTTCATTAATCTCCGACAAATTGCAAATTAGATCAGGCTGCTGTAATTTACGATACTAATATATTAAAAATGCGATAAAGCTAATTCCTGGTTAAATAATAATGACGCACGTGTGTGTGTATTTATATGATTATGAAGAAGGAGATAATTAGATAAAACTTCCATAAGAACAAGAAGGAAGACTTGACTTAAAACTTTTTTTATTTATCATTCAGCTAATTAAGTCTCTACTATTGAAATTTTAATTTATTCAAGTTTTTACTCTTCACTTAATAAATATTGCAAATCCGTTGAAAAGGCCATTTACTAACTCAGTGCATATTCTGTATTTATTGTTACAATTAGTGTTGCCGTGTTTGTGCAATAGCACGCCTTAATGCACCTGTAATTGAACTTAAGCCTACCTGCATTCTGGCGGCGCCTGCATGTCTAAGTTTAGAATTAATGCGATTCGGTAATAGCGCAACCTCAATACGCAGCCTTGAATCTGCATTTCCTGTATTTGCTTGAATGGTAAAATAGAAAGGCTTTACTGAGTACCCTTGCTTTCAAGAAGCCGAAGTTTCTAGATGTGCGGCAAAAGTCACTACTCTAAATTAACCACAATTACAACTGTACAAGTACTTTTCGACGCATTTAAAGATTTTTTCATTGATAAAAACCTACTCGGTTTTATGATAGAATAAAAAATATTTAAACGTATTTCTACTTCTTAAAAATATGTTTATTCGTTTTTCGTATATCATTAAAATAAAACAAAAACACTTCATTACTGTGCAATTCCCTTTTATGCAGTGTTGTTTTTCAAGATGTGTTTTATTGATATTTTGGGCTTGACCTATGCATAAAAACAACTTTCTTAATAAATACACTGTCCAGTTGCCAACGCATATATCTTCACTATATTTATCTACGTGATATAGCTTTACCTAAGCACCCCTAATCCACAACAATATAAACAGCCTCTAATGCAATTCGCGCTCTCTCAATATTTTCAATCATAGCGCAGTATATGTTGCCATTTCGTGACAAAGAGAACACAATAAATCAAACGAAAGAATCGCTTTCCTCGGCTAGGAATGTCTTCCCGCATTCATATTTTGTAAATGGCCGAGAGTCGCCATTAAACGACTGGTTTTCTTTATATGATACTAAAATAAACCAAAAACCCTCCTACACAGTTCCACTGGATCTCTCCCTTTGTCATAATAAGCAAAAGAAAAGTAAACAACCGAAGATTTCCTCGGAATTCACGTTATGAAATGTCAAAGAACATATATTTATACAGGATTGTGTTTAACCCTTTAATTACACGAACTGTCGACTAACCTGCCTTTCTAATACTCGCTTTGTGATCTTTTACCTTTATTATAGGGGTGTTTAATAAGATTACGCGCCTCTGTTTAAAACGATGTTAATATCTCCACCGAATAAATTAAATGAATTAATATTTGAAATAGTTGCTGAAATTGGCCAAATCTCAATCAAATAAAAATACTTACCAAAAATTGCTTTCAATATTTAACCGCCGAGCGAGCTAATGAAAAACAAAGAAGGCTGCTGTCTCAGCGAGCCCGCCGGGGTGCGGCAAAACTGTTCCTAACACAATGCAAAAATATTCAAAACCAACAATATTATAAGGGTTTTCACCACCCCCGTCTATTTACGAATTTACAAATTCAAATATGCGCCGTCAAGGGTTAAGCATACTCCCTTTGTTTGCCGATGCCGTGCCTTAAAGCGAGTGTGAATGAATCGATATCAAACGTTCCCAATTATTTCCAATCTTACAACATTGCAGGTTTTTTGCTTTTCTTGGCATTCGCCTTATTTCAAAAGGTTTACGGGGTTTCGAATCTCCAGCTGACGGCTTGGGCGCATTTTTCAGGGCTTTTAAGCATAAAAACGAAAAGGCTTTTGAGTCCGTTCCCCGGCGAGATTCTGTTACACAGCGTCGATTTGTACAACACCGATATTTTATTACTTTGTAATATATATTGCAATGTTGTGGGATACGCGAGTTTACTGTAAGGTTATGTAGTGTCTTTTTCACCGTGAAATCATATTATTTTTGGTAGAAAATACTTGAACTTCCTACTTAATGATGACTAAGCAAAGCCCGCGCGAGCTTGTTAAAAATAAGTATTTTTTTCTTATGAAAAATGATTTTTCGAACAGGGGTTATAAATAATATCAATATCAAATAATTCTTGCTACATTTTCTTTTTAAATATATAGCTGTGCGTATAGAAATATGGTTTATATAATACAACGATAACGTTAACAATACTAGTGATTCGATAAAAACATATATACGTTAAATGATACAGTTCAATTCACACAAATGCGTAATGTAACGTACAGTGTGATACCGGTACAGTGCTGCACCTTGATCTTTCAAACAGATACGTATCTGCTTGAAACCATTGTAATATTTAAATCAAACACTTCAACAAAGTGTATAGTAAAATTTAAACATATCAATGTCAGCAGCATCAAGCGCCCGGGATTCAAATAATCGCGTGTACGCTGAGCCGTAAATCCGAAAACTTCAGCGTGCGCTGCAAACATTTTGACATGTTTGTTTTATAGTAACCGGTGCGGAGGTGCTTGCTTTCTTTGTGTGTCCAAGTGGTGCTGCCACTTCCGTGGTCGAGCACCCTGTCCGAGCCGGTCGCTCGGTGGTGGAACCACCACTTCGGGGGTGGTCGATGGTCGAGTGCTCGGCTCGGAGACGCCGCTCGGCCAGGGGTGGCGGAAACGCTTTTCGCATCGATGGGGGTAATCCGCGCGAACGGAGTCTTGTAATAACCTAATGACCCGTCGTCCTCGGCGGCGGAATGCCTCTGAGCAAAACGCCATACCGGTGGACTCGGAGTGCTTTAAAATTATTTTTATTGCTTGTAGTACAAATTCCGTTAAGTTTTCAATTTAAAGTTATTCGGAATTTATTGTGGGTGTATTTTAAGTACAGGGTGTTCAAACAGAGTATAACAAAAACTACTTGTAATCAAGTATTTTTTTTTGGCATTATCAAACAGAGTGAGATGTGATTTTAATGTGCCTGACAAGTGGAGGATTCTATATGTCTCACATTGGCACTTTCCAACAACCTCTCCCTCTAACAATTGTTTACTTATTGATTATTAGTATACAAAATCTCACTCTGTTTGATAATGCCAACGTGAAAGGTTGGCGAAACCGGTTACAATAAACGAACGAAAATATCAAATAATATAAAAATCATGTTCTTATGAATACAAAATGAAAAATTATTTGGAAAAGATGATGTCCAAATAGTGACACTCTTCTAATCTGGAACGAAGACTGAAAGTTGTTGAATTACCGCAGCATTTCGTTCGCAAAATTCAAGCGATTTGCGTAGTCCGTATCCTTCAATTCTTGCACAAATTGAATTTTATACGCTTTAAAATGCAAATCTTTCTTTAAAATCGAATGCGAAGACGATTTTTTAATGTTCAACGCTTGGCTTCGCTTTCGGATGGATAAAGACGGATTTTGACAAACTGACGCTTCCACTTCTTCGATATTTCCTGGTCTGGTCTTTCCTGGTCCTTTGCACTTGTATTTTCAAACATTTTCTAATGCTATCGTAACTTGGTGCTTTGCGTGTACGATACTCCGCACGATTCAAACGTTGAGCAGTCACTATTGAATCACCGTTACAATAATACGCTCGTATGCAAAAAGCACGATGCGTCTCCGAAAACTGCTCCATAGCAACTAAAACTCCACAAAATGGCGGACTCCATGATTTCTTCTTTGCACTCATCAACCGCTCTGAATCAACTTCAACGCTAAAACAAATACCCGTTGCCCTTTTTGGACACCCTGCTGGCGTGTTATCAGGAATTTTCGTTCCAGATTAGAAGAGTGCCAGTTGCGTAACGATCACCATTTAGATAACATCATCTTTTTGAAATAATTTTCCATTTTGTATTCTTATAATCGACAGTAAAAAAAATACTTGATTACTAGTAGTTTTTGTTTTACTGAACTAACAAATACCTGATACTCTGTTTGGACACACTGTATCTTGGGATTGAAGCCGCGTTTGTTCAGTTGCGTTCGGTAATAGAAGAGCTACTGTAATAAAATTTGACTTGAGTAATCAAAATAATTATATTACAAAATTTGGCGCTATTCCAAATGCTTATTTTATTTGCGACCGGTTGAAAATAATCATTTAATGAAACATTCATTTCAAACATAAATTTAATATTAATATGTTCAATAAACGAGTTCGATGTTTCAATGAAATTTACTAAAGAAATAATATTGCTTTTAGTTACTAACTATACGAACAATACAGCAATTTAAAATTATTCAGTTTATCGAACTACCTTGCAATACTTTATTGTTAACCTTAATTAATATTTTTTGATATATCAAACTATTAATTGCATACTCAGGCACAACGCGTATAGAACCAACAAAAAGTATTAAAATAACGAGAAAGTGTTATCGTCTGTGTTAAGCTACGTTATTTTATATCTAAACACACCCAAAAAATTTTTATATTAAATAATATTTAATAAAGTATCTATATAAAGTGAAGTCGTTATGAAAAAAAATATTCAAGATGCACCACAAATCTGTGATTGCAGCCATTGAGAATGGAAAATTATGCGCTTGTTATGAAATAAAAAAATAAATCTAAGCTCAGTCTCTGAAACAATTTCTCATAATTACGAGTATCCCATAAACGTTCCCACGCTAAAAGCTGCACTATGATGAAAGCCTTTTCAGAGGTCTGTCCACCAAGAGATATATACCAAATCCGCAATTAAGGAGAGTAGAATTGAAGCTTTGAAAATTTAGCTTTTTTCGGAATCGCAATAATTTTATAAATTTCATACAGAGGATTTAGTTCTGAAATTTTAACAAGTATATTATATGAAGGTTATAATATAATATTTCAACTTTTGCGACACTTAAATAAAATATCTGACGTAAAAAAAAAACAAGGCATAAATAACAAATATTTAAATTTTAAATTAATATTCTTGCATGTTTCATATAACAAAAGCATGCAACCTATTATATTTAATGCTATTACTCATATTGTATCAAATGCCACACTCAAGTGAATATTATAATAGGTCAAAATTATTGTTATCTCTATAATGTACGAAATGATATCACAACCTGTTGCATGCTAAGCCTGTACATTACCAATTGAGCTCTATCCGATCCGAATAACTACTGCACTGATCAGAATCCCTGGATATTTAGATATATGCAGTGAGCAATACTATGCCTGGTAAATACACCGCTTTTCCATTTAGCGTGTGTTAAGTAAACACTAATTCAAGAAAACATTGGCGACCCTGACGCTAAAAACATCTGACAGGTTTTCACGGAAAGCAAAATTTATTTAGATGTTTATTATATTACTTTGTTTACACAGAAAAGCTTCTGAAAAGCTTCGACAAGCCTAATTTGAAAGGTAAGCTGCGTCAAAAAATATTACAGTTAAATGGAAAAGATAACGCTAGTTGCGAATTAATAATTATATTAATAGGGAATCATACAACTTTTCCATTACTCTCCTCCTTAAGTGAGGAAACGGCCAGAAGTAGGAAGTTGAAACTTTGCTGATCTAATAAAATTATGTGCCTTTATTCATTAAAAATCAGTTGTCTTATTTTAACTGGCAGGCCTATGTTCCATCCCCCTCGAAACAGGGTGTCCCGTGGAGACTGCTCGTTTAAAAGACGAATTGTCGGTGATAGGGGCTATCGCGATAACCCCGGTGCCATTTTTTCACGGCACCCTGTCGCTCGGTTTATCCGCTGGAAATAAGGCGGTGAATTCAATTTAAGTAGGTGAGTAATGATCCCCCTGTACCATCATTGATCGCCTATTGTAGCTCTAGTGGTCTTTTGTTTCTCAGCGAAGGTTTTGCCACAAGAGAATATACAAATATTGAGCTATGCGACGCTATTTTCGTGTTTTTGTTTTTGACATTGCTTCTTTTGTGAAATTTACGCAGCTTCTGAAAATTAATATTTAAACTACTAACATAAAAGCCTTAATACTCCATGAAAAGTTGGTACCTTTAATAATACTGAATACTTCTTATAAAACAAAATCGAAGTGTCGCAACTTCCCCCTGTATGACAAGAAAAATAGAAAGTCTCCTAAATACTCACGTATTTTTTTATATTTTCAGCAGTAAAATAATAAAACTGAGAACGAACATTATTTTTATTAAGCTAGAGTTTTTTTTAAACTGCTTGAGCCACATTTCTTTTTCTAACATTGTTAAGGTCGTATTTGATCTGGGATCGATTGAAATAACCGCAATATCGTAAAATTTCATCACTTCGTACAACATATAAAAAATATATATTGTAAACACTGCAAAAAAGTTTAAAGACATGTTGACGTCCACAACATATCCAGCAGAATCACGACACATGAAAATAAGACATCATCTATATATTTAGAGTATAATTTCACTAAATTTCTAAACGTGTATACATAAATCTATTTCCAAAAAGCAAATATTTCGGTAGAAAATCCAAGCTTAATTTAATATTCCAGCTTTAATTGCCTACGAAAATTATATCGTATTAAAGTTGTACAGTGTGTCCAAAGAGAGTATCGAGTTTTTGTTAGTTCAGTAAAACTAAAACTACTAGTAATCGAGTAATATTTTTATTGTTGATTATAAGAATACAAAATGGAAACTTATTTCGAAAAGATGATGTTATCCAAATATCGCTGCTGGCACTCTTCTAATCTGAAACGAAGACTGCTGATAACACGTTGACACAAAGTCCTCGATATTTCTGATGTTTTGTTACAATTCCGTTATATTCATTAGATTATTCTCATAAATCCTACTTTTAAGGTATCCCCATACGAAGTAGTCAAAAGGGCTAAGGTCGATGCTTCTGGGAGACCAGTTGATGTTACCTCTACGTGAAATGACCTTATCAAGGAATAATTCGTCAACAGTTTCAATTGATTGATTGAATGTATGGAACCACGTTCTTGAGTTGAAACCTTGAAACTCCTGCAAACTCTGGGCCCAAACATTTTCGCAGCATATCTATTCACATTCACTCGGTACTTTTTATGGACACCCTATCTTCTACTATAATAATAGCCATTGTGTGTGTGTATGTTTCATTTTTTAGTTCTCTATAAAATATCTTAAAATATACAACGCTGATTTTTTGCACGTTTTTTCGCAAATTTTAAGACGATAAGATAATATTTTCATTAATAAACTAATTAAATAAAACTATCATATATGCTTTATGTTCGAATTATATGATTCTGTTGTTCACAGCGAGAATTTCAAAATCTAGAATTTTTACAGAAAAACAAAAATATGATGCTTCTAAGAAACTTCCAGTTTATGTCAGCTTGACACAATTAGAAATTATAAATCACATCATTAATAACTTAAAACACCGTCTAAGCACAGCAAACGTAATTAAAAAAGAATAGCACAATTGAACGTGATAAAGACTGCATCTAATAAAAAAACAGTCCAGTGAAAGTGATTTGTTTTGTTGTACCTAGAATGGCTTTGCTTTCGAAATATATGTGTACAAAATGAAATCAAATATTCATCCAATTGTCAGCCAAACATACGTTCAAACACTATTGCATCGTTCATCGAATACGTCATTTTATGACGGGCTACATTTCAAGTATCTATATAAAAGCTAAAGATAAATTATTATTTATTTTTTGCGTCCATAGTTGAAAAGATTAACTTTTCACGTTGCGTATTTCACAAATTGCGTGGACACACCCTCCCGGCGCGGCGGGATTTTTTTCGAGCAAATTTTCCCCGGGGCCACTCGCGACCCCCGCGGCTTGACGAATCATCGGCCGCCGGAGGGTAAATAGTGGAAGAATCGATATCGTAAATTGTGGGTCCATAAAAGTTATTATATGTCCGGGCCCGGGGAGGATGCCGATACGAACCGCCCGGGACGGACGAGACGTTTCGTGTTACAAGACGGATCGCGTTTCTCTCCCGCGGACCCTCGCTCCTCTCCCCGAGAGTAATCCCTTTTTGATTTTGACGCGTCGCGTGTTCACCGCTCGGCGATTGGATCTTTTGCCTCTTCGTATTTTTTTTAAAAGGAAATCGAAGCCTTGAAACGTTAAATTTAAAAACATATACGCGCTCAATTATAATAACATGGTGGAATTCGATTTTGATATTTTAAGAAATTCAATATTTTTGACAGAGAGTACTTGGTAGAATTCTATGAAATTCGCTAAAGCATATTTTAAAGTTTATGAATGAAAATATTATCCTATCGTCTTGAAATTCGGCACATAGCTGCGGAAAAATTTACTTAACTTATGTGCAAAAAATCAGCGTTGTATCTTTTAAGATATTCTATACAGAACGGAAAAACGAAACATACATACAAACATACACACAATGGCTATTATTATAGTAGATGGTGGAATTTGATTTTGATATTTTAAGAAATTCAATATTTTTGACAGAGAGTACTTGGTAGAATTCTATTTTAATATTTTTGAATAAAATACTTGAGTGATTTTCCACATTTATATTTTTACTAGCGGATACCCGGCGCGTTCTACTGCGCTAAATAAAGAAAAAGAATACTTTTTTTATTTGTTAAAAAAAAAAAAAAAAAGGATATTTTGTTTATATATTAACTTTTTATCTTAATGCTAGCGGATATATTGAGTTTTTTCCGTAGGTGTGTAAACATAAAGTCTTTTCGGCGTTCCAACTCTAAACGCAACATGGATTTTGCGAAAAACAGGAATTTTCTATGTTCAAACCAGCAATACTTAGTGATTGGCCGTGAGCCTTGTTGATAGTTATCACAACAGCACAATTTAGGTGGATCTAAGTTGCGAATGTGCATCGGTGAACCAACTTTTAAAGTTAAGATATGTGGTGGCATTCCAGATGGTTCCAAAGAGTTAAAAAAAACTCTTTTGGATAGTTGACAGCTTGTTCCTCACTGTGTCAATCGATTTGTACTTGATATCAGTTATATATCACAGTTATATAATAGTTGGATATCGTTCGTGAATACTGAAACCAAGAATTCGCCAGACAGCTTCATTACTGCGACCCATCTGAAATTGAGTGATTTCATAGTTTCGATTTGAAAGCTCAAACACTGCCATATCACTGCCTTTGTTAACATATTTGCATATGTCCTTGCATATGAATTTCACGGAGTTGCAGTGTTCCACATTGATATATGATTGAAATGTTTTTTACAGTATTGGACTGTATGGAACAATCCATATGTTATCAATGTCAATATCGACGTTTCTTAATTTAATGGTGGTGGTGTATCCTCCATCTTCTGGCTTTCGTAGACCAGTTTGAGTTTCATCGATCAAATCGCGTGGATATCTTTTCGTGCATTTGCCGTCTTTTATGCAAGGCGAATTCATATGCAACACTCCGCATGGGCCGTGATGTTCTTACAAACAACGTCAAAAAGTATCAGATCTTCACGTTGATGCGGGTGTTCAGCAGATATAAGATCGATGTCGATTTGAGTTGGAATAATTTTTTCAATAGACGAAACTTGTAATACGAATATTTTCGTATAATAATTTTTTTCCCATATATAAACAGACAAACTCATTATGATAAAACACGTTGTGAATGACAGATAGTGATTTTGTTTTGAAAGTCCGTACGATCTGTCCGCGCGATCTTCACAATGTTCTTTTTTCAATTTTTTGCGAGGAACGATGTCCACTTTACAGATGTTGAAAATTTTTGTATGGAAAATATCAAAAATCGACCTAATTCTGTTCCGTAAGTTCGGCAGCCTGTAACGGCAAGTTCATTCTAATATTTACAAACATCAATATCAGTATTTCTCGATTGGTAGCCATGCAGGCAGCCAGCTTCAAGGCATTTTCGCGTATATGCAATACGCGAAAATGGCAGTTCCTTTTATGAATTGGAAACTTTTGTATGGGATTTTTCTTAATTGAATAAACCAAATTTGATAATCAATTTTTATAATTTTAGTGGTCTTGATTACTTTCGGTATTTTTGGCTTTCAAATAAACACGGTGTGGGGCTCGTCGGTCGTACAGTTTCAAAGCCTATAGCGGACTAACAAACATTTTTAGTGTTTTATATATATAGATTAGTGACCGGTTTGATAACGCAAAAATATTTAATATTTTAAGTACATTAAATTCACATATTGAAAAATGATTAAAGCAATGATTCGAATCCCGCATCCCCAAGCTTACATGGCTGGTGCATTTAACCTATTGTGCTAACTTTTCTTTAATAATTTTTAGCAATCATATCATATATGTGACTTGCAATACTAGACTTTTAAACCAAAGTACTGAGTGAAGCATTTAATCCGATTTGTATATTATCATTTTTAAAGTCTATTTAATTTAACCGATAAACACACTTGTTCTATATATATAGATAGATTTTTTGTGAAGACCGTTACAGTATGTGCGATTTTGCTTATAGAGGTTTAATTTTTGATTGATATGATTAAGTACATTTTTTCACATATTGAAAAATGATTAAAAAGACTCTCATCTTGTGCGGGATTTGAAATACGCATCCTCAAGCTTACATGGCTGGTTCATTAAACCTATTATGCTAACGAACCATCGGTACTTAGCGAGAATTTTTAACAATCATATCATATATGTGAAACAACGTACTTATTATGCCAATTAAATATTGTGTGACTTGCAATACTAGACTTTTAAACCAAAGTACTGAGTGAAGCATTTAATCCGGTTTTGAGAGCTGTTTAGAATTATTTCAGTTCCAAAAACCAGTATATAAAAAAATACTACGATTATCTTTATATTCATAAAACATTACTTACTTTGCGAAAACTGTATTAAATCGTACAATGTATTTGATGGGACGTGGTTGATTGAAGTATTGATAAATTGTAAAAACACAATAGTTTAATGTTAAACAGGGTTGCACCAAGTATATTAAGAATATTAAGTATGTCTATTTTTTGGATTGAACGTCAATGAAGTGCGTCTTTATTACCCATTAAAGGTTTATATTTTTACTAATATGATTAGGCCAGATTGGATTGGACGCTTCACTTGTTACTTTGATTAAAAAGTCCAGTGCTTGCAAATCACTAAATATTGGTTGGCCTGGGCACATTGGTTCAAATGTAGAGTATGATCGTTAAAAATTCTCGATTAATGGATGTGGTTCGTTAGTACACCGGTCATATAAGCCTGAGGATGTGGGTTCAAATCCCACACAAATCACGTTGATATTTTTCTTTAATCATCTTCTATGTGTGAACTAATGTGCCTAATCATATTAGTAATATTTCTGTACGTTGACATCGAGACTAATACGATGTTGTATTGAAACTAAACGCACCTAAAGTATACTTGATAAAATAAAAAGCCAATTTTGCATAGAGAATAGCACCAACTAAAGACTTTCAATTGTTCACTTTACAACAGCCCCAGAGACAACTTCAAAATACAAAATGAGTCGATCGCTTTGATTGGAGTGCTCGGGGTACAGGGTGCGCCATACACAGCAGGAGCTTAGAAAGTTTATTCCAAAGAAACGCAAACGACCATATAATCTTATCTTATTATTTATTTTACAACCCATTTGAAAATCTCTTGCAGTAAAAATAAAAAAAGCCAACTCTGTAATTTAAGTAGCCCCAAAATACTACAGCTCACATACTTGAGCTTTTATTAGACCCAGCCCAGCCATAAGAGCCCAACCTTCATTCGTTGAGATAGAAGACTCGCAGTTTCTCGGCATGGCTATTTTTGTGTCGCAGATCTTTCTAACGCCACTGTGCAGTCAGGCCATTCCGACAGGACCTCGAGTTTTCTACGATATATGTCCGAAAAGATTTAATTCAACAATTAAAACATGTCATTCTCAATAAAACATTTGAATTGGTATGTTTAAAATGAGTTGCGAAAGTATATATCGCTTTAAACTACTAAGCTGTTACCTACCTTTAAATATTTACTTCCTCTTTCCACTTTTAAGAATTTTTAGTTTTCAACAAATAACGAACATTTATATTATATAAAATATCATGCAAAGCTTCTTAAAATAAATTTATTTATTTATTTCAATTATTCAGGGCTAACCAAAACGAATTTGATATTAATCTAGCATAGGGGAGAAAATTTTCTAATGAGCAATACACAAGCACGACAACTCTCTCCTTGACTCAACGAGAGCCCTTAATTTGACTTCAGTGCTGTCATTAAAATTGTTCAGCCTAGATTCAGCGCTGCAGGTAACGTGCACTTCATATCAAAGCCTTTCCTGTAACTTGCCTTTAACCAAGTGCATGTTGGGTTTCCAACGACATCTTGAAGATCAAATAAGCATAACTGTGAAATCCATTGTTCGTGTAAAAACAAAGTGCAGTTTTGAGAGTGTTTATCCTTTTGTATTCAAACCCTTTGTTAATGTTTCAGATTTAAAATTTCCGATTGTTTCAGCTTCCACGGCGGAAGTGGCACTCGGAGGCTTAGCCAGGCTACCCTGCGACGTCACGACTACCCTGCCAGGAGACAGGGTCTCGCTGGTCATCTGGTACAGAGAAGGACGCCTCTCCCCCATATACAGGTAATTCGATTGAATACAAACTGTGAATATTTATTTTCTAATTAAATGCTTTGATATATGACAGCGCTCAGGATCGCTTAGCAAAAAAAAAACCAATACCAAGCGAGCCATTAAAATCTTACAGGACACGTTGTTTTATAATATAAATGAATGATGGAAAATTTACAAGTATTTTTGGAATTTTAACACACCTGTATTTTCAGTAGTAGAGCGAGTAGAATTTCTATTACAAAAAGCTCTCAAGCCAAGAATGTCACGGTGGAGGCGGATTTCTTGCACGGAATTAGATCGTAATTAAGGTATAGCAACCGGAACGCCATTCAAGCCTCGGGATAGTATTCTTAATGTTAACTTAACGCTCTTAATGTCATGTTTTATTTAAACACATAGTACTGAAATTATAATAAAATATACCTGTATTTCACCAGCGGTAAATCTTATAATTTTAAATAATCTAATCGAGTATATTAGCCTTCTACTTTTAAGCATTAACAGCGATTTACTCAACTATTTTTAACACGACCTTTGAATGTATTTTTTTATATATCATAATTAATTGAGATACTTTATTAAATCATGGATAAAAAAATTTAAACGCTTTATAAAAATGTTGTAATTTATTGCTGAATCAAGAAGATTCCCTCTTATTTCAATGTTTCTATCAGCCTGAAAATGTGTTAGTCTCTCTACATTATTGAGGTGTGAATCTCAAACAGATAATTAACTATCAATCACCGCAACTCCCGGGGATAATCTATTTTATCTTTACACCCATAGTTACGTTTATCATTATTACGTAAGTTATATTACGATAGCGTAGAAATCCACGTAAATACATTATTCTAATTGAAGTCTATAGCCTGGTTTGTTGGGATGTTTTAACTGAGAATAACAAAGCAACTGATATTTAATAATTCACACCGATACCTTTTAATTACGGGATGTATATTTTGAAAACTAATTTATTGATCACAATATTTAATCCGGTGATGAAGGTCTAAATTGTCACTTTATTAATCAAACAAAAACATATTAGAGATATTATGTTTCAATATAAATCGATTTATTATTCTTGTTTTGTAAAAATACTTAGGTGCTTTAATGATTTTAAAACCTTTTTCAATTACTTATGCGATCACTAACACTTATCAACATTGTTTTTTTATATATGTATTATACCTGAATATTTTATATGTGACATTGATTATAATAAATTAATTTCTTCTAAAGAGCAGTTAGTTAGTAATGAAGAAAATAATAAGATTTTGTTAGGGTTTGAGGTTGGGACTTCAAAGCTTTCAGCGAAGTATACTTGCCATTTAATAAAATTTAGTTTCAAGTGTTGGTACAAAATAATTCTGAAAAATAAGACGTAACTTAGCAGCTGACGTCAATCAATTAATAAACACCACGTTTGTAGAATATTCCAAAATAAAAGACATTATTTCTCCTAATAAGAATTCATAATCAAGACAGAATGAGGACATTTTTAAAAAATGCGAATCGTAATAACAATAAAACAAGAAATTCATTTCATTCCGGGGGATACGCATTTGCGGATTAGCGTTATACTGATGTATAAATGAAAATAATACTGGAAATAAAATACAGTCCATTGTTGTACCGGGAGATAAAAATTACAATGGAATTTGGAACCCTTTGCAATATATTCTGAGCCTAAACTTCGGAATTTTCAATCTCTCTCTGTATTTTGTTTGTTGAAAATTATTAGTGCATAAACAAATAGCTGTGAACAAGTCATGATATTCTTAGAACTCATGACTACGAGTTATCCTGGGTACACGAATAATTTATATTTTGTTTAAATTATTTTTATATGTTTAATATTTATACAATGAAAATAGAATATTTGTATTTAGAAAATAATGTTAAAATTCTTTGATTACATTTAAAAATATCTTTTGTTATATATTTATATATATTTTTTTAATATCCTTTTTTTTTATTTATCTCGATGGACATGGTATCAATGTTTATTTATTATTTGACATGGCAATATTGACATTGAAAAAAAATTGTGTAATCAAATGCGTAAAAATGCGGATTACGATCGGCTCATTAAGAATGAGAAGACACTAAAATGTCAAAGAAACAGATGTCTAGCACACACCTGCATGTAAATACTAATATCCTGCATAATTAAGGTAACTAATTGGCCAAAAGGATAATAAATTGAAAAAGAAAATATAAGATATTTCAAATGAAGCTCTAAAATGAAATGCAAAATTTCTGACTTACCCGAAAACTTTTCTTATTATGTAGTCAAATTATGAACTGCGTTTCTGAAATTCAAAACATTTTACAGTACCATAAACCAACAATAATTGCACAGAGCATGCATAATATAACAATGCACATACTTACACCCAGGGTACGCATTCCCCTACAATATAATACCCTTTTATATTTTATAATCGCAAAAGTCGACGACGCCTCTGGGATCTCTTACACTGCGTCCGCCACCTTGTACCGGCTAATGCGGAGCAAAAGTGCCAAGTTTGTTAGATTGTGATTAATTCCGCGGGGCCTGGGCACCTGTCGTGTACCTGCAGGGTCTAAAAATGACATGCGAGGGTAGCACACTCGTATAAATACTATGCCTCCGTTATAAATGACGCAGTCCCAATGCTAGAAGGCCAGGTATTTGCGAGGTCTCTTGCAGTGTTGCAAAGCTGGAAGCCCAGGTATACGGATGGGTGAAATCAGCGTATGAAATTAATCACTGAGGGGTCCCTTCTTTTTATACCTTATCCGTAATTATGCTGGATTATCAGTTGCTCTGATTGATAAGGGTTTTTTGAAATTATATTTTAGGAGTACATAAATGTTATATGCTTTGGTGACTAATAGAGCAAAAAATATATTTTTATTTTACAAAAAAAATTTACATTTGTATTCAATAGATTCAGCCCTTGAAAGCTGAAAATGCTCACATCATATATATTGTGTGATTTCCTGTTAAAATAATTAAATCTTATTCTTCACATTCACTCCAAGTTATTTTTATTAAATATTAATTCATATCAATGAGCAAAAAATTTTAACTACCAATTCTATTCTACCATTATTGAACAACATTGTCACGGTTGATTTAGAAAGTTTATATTTTAAATGTACAGCTTCTACGGATATTTTACCAATTAATCAATTTCAAAAGTACGCATCAATCAGAACAGAATTGTATAATTTACCAATTTTACTTCTTTTTTTATTTTTATTATTTGCTTACTTATTTTCAGGGGTGCTCTATAAAAAAAATATATTTGTTTAAATTCATGAGAATAATTATAGAAAGATCACAGCCTATTTTAAAAGTATTCTAAAAATTTAAATAAAGTTTTTCATTGTGTCATTAGTTATTACTTGTTGGATATTATATAACATATTTTGCTTTTTCTTTGCAGCTTCGATGCTCGTGACACGAAGCTTTCCAAAGGGAGTCATTGGGCTGACCAAGAAGTTCTCGGCAGCCGAGCATCCTTCAAAGCTGGAGCCAAGCCAGTGGCTATTCTGACCTTGGACCAGGCGAAGTCAAACGATGGAGGAGCATACCGCTGCAGGGTGGACTTCCAGAAGTCTCCCACAAGGAACCACATGGTTAACCTTACCGTAATACGTAAGTCATCATTTAATAAAATATAGACTATATAGATGTTTTATTAAATTCTTATCGCATATAAATATTTTTATTGCTCTTATAAAACAATTATTATAATTTAATTTATAAAAAAAACTATGCATAACACATTTATGTGACAATTTTTCTTCATCCCAATGCTCAATTCAAAATTCCATAAAATATTTAAATAATGCAATAAATTTAAATCTTATGCAAGCTATGTAATATTAAAGTACTGAAACATGCTCGAATTGTTTTTGTTAATTCAAAAGCAAAAAACGGGGTGAGTTGTTTTATTTTATTACCCGGAAAATAAAATAATGTGATCCTTGTATTCGTTGGTAAATATTGTTTTGCTATATGGGCTTAAAACAATATCAAACATTTTTTTATTTAACAAATCCAAAAATGAAACCCATCGAGTTAACAAAAAGGAAAAAAAAACAATACCCACTGCATACGTTTTTGTTGTTTTCTGTATAATAGAAGAAATTTTCCAATTTTGGCAATGTTTGCTTACTTTCTGATATTCTCAGACTATTTCAATTTCTCAAATCATTCTCCGAAGAACAAAACGAAACAACAAATTTCCTCCGATTTTTCCGATCAATTTTCCCAATCTCCACGCCTTCTGGGAATCACTTATGAAATGTAATCAACCCCTACAACAACAATAAAAATGTTTTTATTTGAAATGTGAATACGCCACGGAACAAGTGGACAGTTCTTTCTAATAACATTCCAGAATTTTTTTTCATTTGACAATAAAAATTCAATTTATAAAGCATAGTCTTTCGATACACTTCTGCATTTAAAAGCAAATTAATTGACTTTCGGCATATCTGTGATTAATAACACTATTATAATATGTATTATTTTGTACATTGAAAGCATGCACTTACTTATTTTATTGATACATAAAATTTTATAAAAAATATACATTATTTATTTACTATGACAACTTTGCTAAAAACACTATAAAATAAAATATTTGCAAGCGTATGGTGTGAAGATATTGCTTATTGCTTAAAATTATTTTTAAAAAAATACTTTTTGTAGGAACACATTAAAATCGCAGTTGTAATAATACATTTATTAATTTAGCCCAATGATAATGCCACACTTGCTATTATTTAAGTTTTTCTCATATATAATAAATATTTATATAAATATAAATAAATTCTATTTATTTACGAGCGTGCTCGATTTTCTGTGGCTCTAGTAGACCGTACAATATCTGAAGAAGTAATGGGAGATCCATGTGTTCCTTTGACATCCGATTTCTTAGAAATAAAAAAAAATCTCTTCCACAGTGCCCGTGGAGAAACTATCGATACTCGACGAGCAAGGATCTCATATTCCTCACTATATCCTGGGCCCCTACAACGAAGGCGCCGCCGTGACTATAGTCTGCGAGGCAACAGGAGGTAAGTTTGGTTTCATCAATATTTCTATAAAGTAGCAAGAACACTGTTATTAAAGCTTCAATCAGCCGATAAAGACGGGTTTTCGCTTCGGTGATATTTGACGCGACGAATCATTAAAATAGAATGCTTTTTTAATAACAGTATCAAATACGGGATAACAAATGGGTTTTGTCGTTAATGATGATGTTACGTTTTATAAATCTTCCTTTTTTTTTTTATTTGTCGTAATTTACAATTCTGTAAGTTGGCTTTCAATGCGATCCCACTTGACCTTTTCTCCCGTTGATATTTCACTTGACTAAGATCTTCTTCAAGAAATCGTCTCGATTTGTGAATATTTTGCCGGTAAAATTCCTGCAAGAATAAATTCTGTAATATCATTATTGCGCCTTGATTTGTAAGATGGAAAAAATGAACCGCTTTGACAATAAATTCACTGGATTTAACAATAATGTCGGAAATAATCTCTGACACGTATTAATTCAAATGAGTCATTGTGTCAAGTGGACTAATTCGATAGCTTAGAAATACTTTATGACTTTTGAAAAAATATTTTTTGAAAAATTTAATTACATATTTCTCAGATACGTTCATCATTCCAAAAAACATAATCTTTAATTATTATTTCAAGGTATTAAAATGTACGATTATTTAAGAAATAAACGCGTAAAAAAGAGATTATAATGTTACAAATATACTAAATGGATACTGAATAAAATCAATCGTATTGAATTACAATAAATAAGTTCATCATCTGGTGAAAGTTTTTTGGAAATATCGACGGGGATGGAATTATTGAACCTGAACCCAAGTGGTTACAAAATATTTACCAGCTCGGCCAGTAAATAATTTTGATTACTTTATCGCGCACCATAAAATGCAATCGCTTCATTGGAAAGTTTCCTTTGTTAATTAAACTTTATATGATTCAAATTTCACTTTCGCTGGGGTCGCCATAAACCGATTCGGCCGCAAAGCGATTAGTTTACAATCCTCGGAATGAGCGGCAGACTCGCAAATGACCGCGAACCAATCGACGGAGCCTCGGGCCGAAGAGTGGTTTCCGATATTTCGAAGGCGTGCGCGAGTTCCGGGGATCGGAAGTCGTTTCAGTATCAAGTTTAATTTTAAGCTCTGTAAAGTTCAGCCTCTTTCAGCGCAGCCCGATACTTTCGCGGGGCTTAAGCCAGCCTCAGCCGCTGCAGAGGTTTGCGCTTTTCAACTATCCGCACCTTTATTCTGCGCTATTGTTTCGAACCCGGCGAGTGCGGAGTAATCCCTTGTTTCGTTTGATTTTTATTTATAATGTTGCTTTGCGGTGAATGCGGCTTGCTTGGGTCGTTAAGTGGCGATTAATAATTATTTTTCAATTTCAGAAAATAATGCATACTATGTAATCTCAAACAAGCAAAGTTATTATAAACGTTTAAATTTTCTATAAAAATAGTGAAAACATATTTCGGTCTGCGGTGACAGCCTGAAATGAACAGTCATTTTAGGAGTTTTTTTTTTTTTTTTTTACTTGTGCTTCCATCATTGAATATTTTAAAACATCTGCACATTTTTGATATAAACACAAAGAAAAGTATTTTATGCGAATTTCAAATCGACACGTAACCGATATTCACCACCTCGAGATTGGTAATAAAGCAGACAGCACAAATAATCCCACCTTTTGCGAGGCCCGGAGAGAGACTTCGCCCGCGCCGCATTTGCTAATCCCGGGCCGAGGTTGTACCGAAATTTAAGGGACATTTCAAATCACCCCTTTCCGCTTGACTCCGTATCGGGTGTTCCACCCTCAGACCTCAGGGCCATTATTGTGAAACGCCAGAATGCTTCACACTGGGGGCGAGTCCCGCGAAGAGAATCGTCATTCTTTGCTCGCGCCTCGGAGTTATTTTTTCCCCGCGCTTTGGGCGAAACTTCGATTGATATAAATTTGAGGTCTACTCCAAAATTTGCGTCGTGATTTAATAAAGCCTCGACTCAAGTTCGCCGTCACAAAAGGGGCCAAAAGTGTTTCGGAAAGACAGCTCTGTGATAACACTTTGTTGTAAAAAAAAGAACAAATAAAACACAAAAGACGGAAAGAACACCCCAATTTAAAATATTTTAGGAATTTTTAATAAATTTAATGAACCTATTTAAAAACAAATTTAAAAATAATGACATTTTTTATAAATATAAAAACCTCTGTATAAAACAGAATGCTTTAAGATTTTTTTAATAAACATAATATAAAAAGACTCTTTTATAAACTCTTCTAACCGCAAGTCACTTTGGATAAAAATGAAGAAAAAATCTTCATATAAATTATATAACTCTATATAAATGTTTTTGTCTAACTTAATACGGTTGTGGTATATATTATATATATTTCTTCAAATATGCTTTCCAAAAAACTCCGTACAGACCTAAAATAGGAATCGCTTTTCTTTAAGCGCCTCTAGCGTTAAAAAAATGGTAGTTCTCCAGTGATCCTCTTAAACTGATCAAAGATAACAAACTATAAATCGAAGAAAATCGACTCCCATACGCAGGCTCTCCTCCCCGAAGATGACTTAGCAAGTTGAATACAGTTTCAACCTTCGCCAACCGCGGCATTACACATCACACCTCCGCATTCGTGTTATAAACACTGAGATTGGGTTTCAGCAAACTTCGGAGACGGGTTCACCCTTTCTAGAATTTCCAGCGAAGCATATTTGTGTACTCGTTGCGTCGAGTTCACGCATAAATCTAAATTAGTAACAATGCGCCTTTGGCTATTGCGACAGAAACGAGTGTTAAGAGGCTGATTTACGCAATACACAATATTATTAGGATGTTTACGTAATAACGGGGTAAAGACTGAACAGATATAATGTAACATATATTTTTTAAGTTTTTCAAATAATGTATTGCTTCCGGTGTCAGTCGGTGTCGGTGTTTATTTTCATTTGGTATATCACAGTAGGTCTTAGATCTAATGTTGTGGTGAGGTGTGCGGCTATCCCCGTTCTGCGCGCAGGTATCAAGGCTTGCGTTGTGTGATTAAGGTGGTAGCATTCACGAATTATTCTGCAATAATTCCGTCTCGTCAATATAAAGCAGCCGCGGAGGCTTCTCGTGTTGGGCGTGGAGCCCCATCCGCCGGAGTAATCCCCCGCCCTTCGTAATCTCCAATCTTAATCTCGCGCCGGCGGTGGCTGATACGGGGCCGCACCCCTCGCCCTAATGCCGCATTTTAAAACGGATAATTTTTTATGTCATCTGGCAACACCGCGGGCTCTGATGAGCGGGAGGCGGACGAAACGCTGCCAGCGTAAATCTTCGAGACTTTTAAATGTACACTGTATAGTAGCGGATGCCCGGCGTGTGCTACTACGCTGTTTTCATGCTGTTGGGGAGTTTCAGCGGATCTTGCTGTGGTAGCTCTGGTTCGAACTTGTTCTAGACGTGCTTCGTGTTTTTCTAGTGTTTCTTTCTCAACCTTTTTGACTCAAAACGCACTTCATGTTGTCCGGCAGTTTCGGCTACTCTTTCGGCTCTCTTTCGTTTCGCATCTGTATCTGTATTTCTCCCAATTATTTACGTATATATATATATATATTTTTGATAACCTCAAATGATAAAACTCTCTGTTTTTAATGACAGATAGTGATTTTGTTTTGATGCGCGATCTTCACAATATTCTTTTTTCAATTTTTTTGCGAGAACGATGTCGACTTTACAGATGTTGAAAATTTTTGTATGGAAAATGTCGAAAATCGACCTAATTAATTAACTAAATGTGTTTAATGCATTGTTTAAGTGGTCTAAAACTATCATCGTATTGTTGCCTTTCAAATGAAACCAGTTTGGGGCACATCGGTTCGATGGTTATAAAGCTTAGCGCAGCCAAATAACCGCCGGTTTTTGAGATTGTGTTTTATATATATAGATAAATAAATATATATTCTTCTTCGCCGAATGCCTCTCCTCATATACTTATGCTGAACCAGTGTTCATAATTTTCTAAGGCAAAAATAATCCCCGGTTACTTCTACATCGCCGTCTGCTTATTGCTGCTGCTGCTGCCCAATAGCATTATTATATAATCCTTTCCATACAAAGCTCTGGCGTTTAGATCTGATACTCCTTCCACAGCAAGCTACGGAAACAATAGCAGGAGCCTCCCCACGTACTTCCGGAGCACATCCCTCCATAATAAGTCCACTACTTCATTACCGATCATTTAAACACGCTCAAGGTACAGAATGGTAGCCATGCACAAGCAACAGAATGGAGAGAACAGGGATATACTCGCATATATATATATATATTTATATTGATCTGATCCTGAAAATCCTGAAAAAGATCCTGCACTTCGATACTAGAAATTAACCCCATTATTTTCAACCTTTGTATTTATTGCTATCCCTCACTGCACGGCGCTGATACTTAGAGCTAATATTTATACATATATAAAATATAATTATTATAAGCATAATATTATATTATGCAGAATATAGCATGCTAGCGTTACTTGTTGAAAAAATACTGTGAGGTTCGCTTTTTAATTGATTTAAATATAATTACATGAAACCAATGCTTTATTACTTGTAGCTACGAAAAGGCAACTACAGGGACATAAAACTGACTACGGCTTTAAAGATTATCGATAGTACGTTACTCATTTCATTTCATATTTTTGGTTTAAAGTCCTCCAACCCCCTCAACCTTTCCTAATCGTTTCAGTTGCAGTGTTATAAGTAATGACAAAACATATTTATTTTGGCATACCGCAGTATTTAACTTGTTTTACACTGAACCTCAGTATGAACAGCTCATGTCTCTAAGACAATCACCCTGATGAATTACTAGTCTTCTAATATCGTTGATGTCCAGCACACCCTTAGTGCTGCTTCCATTTCTACAGTACTTAAAGTGCCAGTCACGCAAATAACATTTCTGGGATAAATCAATACCCCCTCTGATTTGGCAAGTTATTTTGTCTTGTTGCAACGAGCCAAATATTGAAGAGATGCTTTTCTTTTTGAGATGTCCATTAACTGCGAGATGTTTAAGTATAATTTTAAAATCAAATCAGCACAAATATTTGAATTGTAAATTATTTAGGTTCCACTGTGCGTAATTTTGCTGACTATAAAAAAATGATTATAATTTAACAATGCGAGTAATAATACTATTTTTTAAGTATAGGTAAAAAAGGTAAAAAAAAAAAACTACCCATACATACTTGATGTATTTAATACTTGTGATTTGTTTTATATTATTTACCTTGAGTCTACAATAACCTACTTCAACATTTTATTATATATATTAAATTACAAACAGACGTACATAGGGCATTAAATAAATAAATATACCATTTTTTTTAAATATGCACAACTAAAAACACCAACGACAGCTTATAAAGCTTTTTAGGTGTACGTACGATTTTTCTCAAGATTCCCAAAAAAAAAACCTGTATTTTGCTCTCCCATTAAGGACTGAAATGAGATCCGCTTGTTTGTAACATAACCGAAACGAAAACCCACGACAGCTAATTACAAACGTATCGCTATTCTTACGTAGGCTTTTTCATGTTATTTATTTCACGGAAGATAAAACCTTTTCTATGAAATAAATTCTTAAATATTTTGCTAAAAAATATAAAGTGTTATTACAACTTGTTTTTATTTGATACTACCGGTTTCGACAAACAGCAATGCCCGGGGATGCCAAACGAGCATGTTGGCGAAACCGGTAGCACAAAAAAAACATGTTGCAATAACACTGAGCGTTTTGTTACTAAAATATTAAAATGGAATACCACCGCGAACTTTCCATGAAAAACACGTATATTTATGTGATAATAATTTAATTATTTTTTGCATACGTCTCTAGTGCAAACGCCAAAAAACACGCTATACTTTTGCGGGTATGTATTGATATTTACAAATCGTATATATTTTATTCCGATTTTTTTTTTTTTTTTTTTCAAATGGCGTACATAAATAAGTTTGAGTGGTGGAAGGTGCTCTGCGGACTCAATTCGTCTTAAAAATTCTAGAAGGATCTGCCGGTGAAGGCTCTGGACGCAGGCGCCGCGTCAGCTGCTGAAATTTCACAAAATTTCACAAAAATTCACAAAAATTCACAAAAAAGTTTCGTCGGGCGCGCTCGGGCCCACCGGCGGGGATATAAATTGAACGTGTTCTTATGTTAGGTGGTAAAGTAATAAACTGTACCCTTATATTTCAATCAATCATCCCTTTTTGTTGGAGAGTTGTTATTACGAGGATATATGGTTTTTTTTTTCTCTCTAAAATGTTATTGGCGAGCTTTAAGCGAGAGAAGTACTGCAATCGTATATGTTATTTATCTGTATCATTTTGTAATATCAGCTTGTGAAACCAATTTTGTTTGGCTTGAAAACTATTACATATTGAATAAAAGCAAAATATGTACGACGTAATGAATACAAGTAATATGTTTGCTCAATTGGTAATATCAAGTTCGTATGAACAATTTTTCGATAGCATTAACTTGGAATCATTTTGTAATACGTATTACAATAAGTGATTCTTTTAGATGTATATTTATGAAATTTTCTTCTCATTGATGGCAATAAAATTCAAACGTACAAAATGAATATGATAATGAATTTATCATGCGTTAATACTTAGTCAGTATAAAGAATAAGGAAGCAAGTAAAACATTGTATACAAAAATATAAAATACATTAGTAAAAATAGTATATTCATTTTTATTCCTTCAGTCAATATATTTTCAAACTTTTTTTGGCATCGTTACATTTTGATGTTTTTCTGCAATTATTATCATTTATTTAATCTCAATTTTTTATAAATATTAATTGATTGAATAATTATATAAGACTGTAGGAATTATTCATGATTATTTTGGACATCAATATAAATCAAACTGTATATCTATTTATGGATTGGTCAATCAGATGCGTATTTATTACCCATTATGGGTATATTATATTATTACTTATATGATTAGGCACATTAGTTCATATATAGAAGATGATTTAAAGGAACTCTCAGAAAAATATCATCGTGATTTGTGTGGGATTTGAACTCCCGTTTATCGAGAATTTTTAACAATCATACTCTACATATGAATCAATGTGTGTAATTCGTTAGTACAAGGGTTAGTACACCGGTCATGTAAACCAGGAGATGTGGGTTCAAATTCCACACAAATCACGATGATATTTTTCTGAGAGTTCCTTTAAATCATCTTCTATATATAAACTAATGTGCCTAATCATATTAGTAAAAAATATGCATAGGTTAGTTACACTATCGTTAAAATCTTCGCAAACAAAAAAAAAATCAGTTTTGTATAGAAAATTAAAATTGATAAGTATAATAGCGAATAGAACAGTAAAACATAATATATTTATAAAAAAAAGCTGAAACATTGAAACCATTTTCGGAAAAGCGGTTTTTATATATATTTCACAAAAAGAACCCTTTTTCAGCAATATACAAAAGAATCAGTATCGTTGCGCAACTACTGAAGAATTCCTCTACAAGATCGGTCTCGCTTCATCTGCCAGTGCCGGCGCAGAATACCTAAGTGGAATGGCCCTTGTTTTCACGTATCGCTATGTGTTTTGTGCAACTTTTTGCCCCCCATTACCAACACATTCGAGCGGTCCGACCGCCGAGTCCGTACCTGGCATTATAGTTGTTTGTCGGGAATAGTTCATTTTATTTTTTTATTTTGCACCCTATACATGTAAGAAAATGGGGATAAGAGGAGATCTATCATTTATATTGTACTGCTAAGCATCTTGTGGGTGTATTTATCATTTTTATGTGGGCAGAGATTACCTACATGCATATAGCAATAAAGGATCCACAGTGCTCCCGGGCGGCTGCCACCTAGTTATACCCCACTGTGCTGTTTGAGTGAGATAATCGGACCAAAATGGTACTTCTAGCATGCTACGACTATTGACCCGGTCGAAAAAAAACAACGCTTTTACTAGAAAAGAACATAAAATCCTTAGTAATAAAATCTTACATACTTAGTACTTTCCCTACAGTGAAATAAATGTGATTATGTAAAAAAAATATTTTTAATTGATCAATATTTTTCCCACTCACGGGTTAGTATTGGTTGTAAGTAAACGAATTCACAAAAAAAAAAAAAGGAAACTTCTCTACATTTTTTTAATACATGGTATTTAAATCTCCTGCCCACTGACTATTGCGCCCTGGGCTTTATTTCTTTTAACCGTGTGGTTTAATTGCTAAGCGAGAATTGTGCCACCACCATAAGAACTAAAAAAAAATCAGGACTATTTACATGCGACAATAGTTCACAATTATATAATTTGAATTGTTAAAAATGTAGATTTATTCCATGTGAGATATTTATCAGAAAAATAATGTCTGTTATATAATAAGATAAGTTTGTATAGACCCTTTACGGAAGGCGAGCAAAACTTAATAGACCATGTGAATCTACTAGGGCTCAGTTCCGCGTAGACGCAAAGAGGTCAGGCTTCTAGGAGAGACGCTTAAAATCTAAGAGTAATAAAAAAGTACATCGGGTGATTAAGTGTCCCTTTATTCAAATTTATAATCCGGAGTATGTGCCCATATAATAAAATCCTTGGGCACATTGTACTATAGAATCTCTAGTAGCAGTACTCGCTTAGTGTATACTCGTTAGTTTATATATGAAAATGTTTTATCGTTTGAATATAAACAGATTTTAAATGATTGATATTTCTAATTAAATCAATGATTTTATATGAAACGTAGGAAAAAATATTTTGGACAAAAAACTATTACATGGGTCCTTTTTTTTAGTAATTTTGAGATTGTTTACCCTGTAAAATACAAATGAATCATATTTCATTATAACTTCCTTTTTTTTTCAAGAAGAGATTATTAATACATAGGCTATTGAAAATATTTATTAGTGTTTTTATTTATTGTCTTTCTAAGTCACACCTGTCATATTTACAGACATACAAAATTAAACTAAAATATTTATAGATGCAAACCGCTTTTCCAATAATTTTTTTGATCTTCAAACATCACAAATACGAAATATTTTTATTTATTTCCATACAAGATATGAATATAAAATCTCTTGACAAAGACATCCGATCGATAGATTGGATCTTAAATTGAATTTATTTATTTTATCCTTTGAAACACGTGATGACATTAAGACTTGAATATTTACAAATGACATTCATGCAGCAGATATATATGTCACTAAGTTAGTAATAAAAAATATACATTGCCTTAATAAACTCTTTGCTTTAAGAGTTCCGTGCCTTCGGAGAGTTCCACATAATTTATAACGATTCGTTTGAGTCTTAAATAATATGTTATCATGGACATTATAAGCACACGTACCACAAGCAAGTAAAGTTTAAAATATCAGTTTATTGGGAAATTTCATATTTTAACGCGCACTTAAGGGAGCTATCGACATTCACCGCACTAAAAAAGCATAGGAAGTATACATGAAGATAGTATCGGCTTATAGGAATCGCTGTTAAGTTTTCTGCTTCATATAAACCACAAAGGCCTTCGGATTGCTGATCTCCAGCAGCACGAGCGAGCACTTACTGCAACGCTCGATTTATCTCGCATGAAATAAAGACATTAACGTTTTTTTCGCTTACAGATTTCGATACAGATGAGCGGAGACGCCGCAGGGTGCCTCCAAATAAAACAATGGGAAGCCCCAACGAGAACACTCTCTTTTTTGGGAAATATTACCCTCACTTCCTCCCCGGGTAGGGCGTTACGAGCCTCCGTTCTCAGATTTTTATTATCGCGAAAAAGTAATATCAATTACAATAACGTATTTTCGGATTAAATTTATCGCAGTATTTTCTATTGGGAAATGAGATAACATTTTTTAAAAGAACAAAAAAGTGTTTTGATTTTTTGCCGGAGGATTCTTCGCGAAAATGATCGATATACGAGATTGCTCCGAAAGCTTAAGATCGCATAACGAATAACTGATAGACGCTCAGGCCCGATTTGAATATAAAAGCTATCTATCTAAAAATAAAACTCCTTTCATCATGTACTCCCGAAATGTCGCACAAAACTCTTAAAAATATTATATTTTACAATCATGTACCTACGGTGTGAAAAAAGACGAATCTTCGCTGTCTGAAACTATTATTTTAACGAATTTTCATGCTCGGAATGATAACACTTATTTGCAAGGGGGATATTTCAGGACTATATATTATACATGCGACATAAAAACTATATAAAACGTTCATTTTTCATTTTATAACGATTAACATTACAATGCGTTCGGACTTTAATATTCCATAAAGGAAGTGTAAAGAGCTTAAATTATTTTAACTCCATTTATTTTACAATAAAACACGCCATTTATTTGACACAAAACGATCTTTTACTTTGAAAATTGACGCGATATAAAACAATATGTGCTCGCGGGATTTTAAACCGAATTTATTTGAATTATGTTAATAAGAAATTTAAGGAACAATAGCAGTATTTCAATGTTCCTGAAAAACTACCTCGGTATAATACTGAAGTCATAAAAATAATAAATTGCACCTGCAAACGTTGGTACTACAAATGATAATTTATTGATATTTCGAGAATGTTCCATCTCACCCGATTTGGGACTTTCTACTTCAAGAAGGATAAAGAGGGGATGAATGGCCATACTGACAATAGATTATCATTTCTAGGCGGCAATCTCAAAGCACAACAAAATTCTTTAGTGAAAGTAAAATTTGACCTTTTTTAATAAATATTCTATTCCATTTATACATTTTTTTGGGATTTGGTACTCACAATTATAACCAAAGTTATTACATACAAATTACGTTCATGCAAAAATCAAGATTTGTTTTTAATTTGTGTACAATATGAGATTTAGAATTGTGTGAGTTTTTAATTAATTTATGGATGTTTGAAAATTATTACTAAATTTAAATATTCACCAAAAAAATACTGAAAACAATCAAAATGTTTATTCAACACTATTAACTCAAAAGGATATCAAAACTTTTCAAAGGGTCAGCAACAGTTATTTCGCCATATAAAATCTAAAAACTTTTAATAGAGTGAAAACTATTTTTTATCTAGTTAATTAATAACCGCAAAAGAACACCATCCACACATATAATATTTTTGGTAGCTCTAATTCTAAACTGACACATATTAAAATAATTACTTTAACACACGCGTGTATAACGTTGTAATGATAAGCATCCCAGTATGTGCAGAGCAAACAATTATTTACTAATAACTGAGCAAAATGATAAAATCACCGTTTCAATTCTGAAAAGCAAATATATATTATTGTTGTGCGGACTCGTACACCGGCAAGTAATTTAAACCGCAACCAATTTGTACGGGGGATCCCCTGGCCGATATTAATCAGACAGGCCGGGCATGTAATTGAAATTAGTCTGACTCTCGATTTTATATTCTGCACTCACCCTGCTATCGGCTTTCAGTGGAAAATTTTGATTCCGTCATTCCAATACGTAGTGCCGACGCAATGGGCTTGGCAAAAATACACCAGAAACATCGGACTCGGCAGCCAAATCCTATTCATAATTCTTATTAGAAAAATTTAACACAGTTGGATATTTTGCATGTTGAACTCATCGTAGGAAAAAAATATTTCGTCATTCTGATACGTTACGCCAACACAACTTTCTGGTTCCAAATATAACAGAAAATTCGTATTCAGTAAGCAAATCAAACCTGTTAGAATAAACACACAACTGAATAGTTTCTGATATTCATTATACTCCACAGCACCGACAGAACGTGACAAAGCGTTATGTACTACTCACATTGTATCGAATAAAGAAAGTTGACATGTTTGATATTTCACATTAATTGTAATAATTATCTGAGTTTTTTTATATTTACGTTGTATTCAGAAAGAAAACTTGCAAATCGTACTATGTTCAATTACAAATTTTAACAAGACGGTATTTTTAGTATGAAATTCGATCCGCTTATAATCAAATACTTTTTTTTGTTTCACCTTGACACTCTCTTACCGTGATGTGAAAATAAATCAATATTTTCCAAACAAAAGGACGGGCAACTCAATAACACGTAGTTGTATTTTGACTGACTAAAGTTAACATTAAAAGGAGAAAACACTGTAAATCACGTATTAGTAATAAATCATCACGTGAGTTTTCAATTTATCCCTCGGCCCTCTATAACTCTCCTTTAAAAACACAACATCCCTCACTCCTCTCGTTTTACGACGCCCGCAGAGGCGAAACCGGCTCCTGTGATTCCGATGCTAGAAACTCCTGATTCATTCAATAGTGTACTCTTTTCAATGCAAGTTGTACTCTTCGAGTAGTTTCCTACGAAAACATTTTTTTTATAAATTTCTTGAATATGTCTTTTTGAAAACAGCATTTGAAATAATATATAAAAAAAAAACGAACTCGCAAAAGAAAAGTTTAAAAACCAATCATATAAAGAGCAAATAAGAAAACTAAATACAGTAATACCTCGCTTTACGCGAGGGATACGTTCCGGAAAAAAATCGCGTTAAGTGTAATTCGCAATACACACATAGGCAAAACTTAATACAAAAAAATACGAATCATTTGAATCAATCACTTTAATTCTAAGAACACTTTATGCAGTATTACATGTCATTTTTACTGAAAAATACATCTATTGTCTTTTGGGTAGCGTTTCTTGTAAAATATGTTCATAACACCCAACGCTGTTTTTAATTGTTAAGAGAAGTCAATGACTACATTATGTTCATACACATTCTAAAAATAAGAAATTCGCGTAATAGTGAAGTCGCGTCAATCGGGGTATTACTATAGTATGTCATATTAAAATATAAATGAACGTTCGAATAGCTGAAACTTTTATTTTATTATTTAAATTATATTATGCAGTACGATTTCTTGTGCGTTGATCTGCTCGATGTTTTCAGTCCTCCGACGTTTCGGACTGGGACCACCATGAGCACTCAAGAAACCATGTTATGTGAAGACAACGCGTATATCTCACTTACACTCATACCTTGCATTCAGTTAAGTAATTGCTGCTTTCTCATTTGAAAGTTTATTGATATATTTTTTAAGATTTCATCAATTTATTGAGCTCAAATTTCTTCACTGTGCCACTGAAGGCACAGGGTGTCCTGCTGTTGGCGAATCTGTCACAGGAACAGGGCGTAAACACAGAACAGCCGTGCATAATATTTATCACTCCCATTAATTAGGATCGGCTCCCCGTAATTATTTTCCTCGGCGTTTATAATTGTATGTGGTCCGCACCCACCGTCGAGTGTTCACCAAATATTTCAAATGCACGGATTTCCCAGTCGATATGAAGCTCGCTACGGACTGCAAACATATTAATACTGTGCTTTTAGTTTTATTCGTGGAAGTCAAATTTAGATAATGTGTACGGTGCGTTTTAAATAAATTTATCTTGAACTGAACTAGTAATACCATCATCGTGTAAATTATTGAGCTCATTTATTTATCATAGCAGACTATAGCCGTTTATTTAAACCCTTATTGAAATATCTAGGCGCATTTGGTGGGTCGATATTTACTGTAGTTGTATTTGACTCTAATTATTTCTTGGAAATTAACAACTCTACTTTGATCTAAAAATAATCATGGCCGGTTTTCGAGGTTATCGGATAGAGCAATTTGGGTAAAATTCATAAATTGTCTCCAAGGTTACTTAAGAAATGTTTCTTTGCAATAATTTATTTTTTTGAGCATATTTTTTTAAATAACTATCGAAACACAAATAGCCTATTAAAATATATCGAATTCTCAAAATTAATTTATAACACAACTATTCATTTTTATTACACGTCGTTTTCAGAAATAAAGTAAAGTTTACATTATTTATTACCTTCTTTTTTATGATAAAAAACAGACACTACTTATTTTAGTAATAATATTTTTTACCTATACGTTTCAAAAAAATGGAATATTTAAGAATTAAAATTGTTTCACGTTAAACTTGTGTTTTGAGAG
Organism: Atopsyche davidsoni; assembly: GCA_022113835.1. Lineage (NCBI taxonomy): Eukaryota > Metazoa > Arthropoda > Insecta > Trichoptera > Hydrobiosidae > Atopsyche > Atopsyche davidsoni. Next base: position 3,123,215 of record JAILWY010000010.1, read on the forward strand.
CTGCACAGAATAAAGCACTCTCGGTGTGGTATATGCAGGAATATATATTTGAGAAGCTTACGACTGTGTGTGGCTGCCAGACCCTGGTAGGCTCTGGTCAGCGACAGGCCGGAAGTGAGCCACAGCATCCATCATCCCTGGTTGTGGAAGGGCTGTATCCGCTAGAGCCTTGAAGGCTGCAAACCTCAACGCCGCGGTCGGCTGAAGGAAGCCCGGCTAATGTAATGTAATAACTATGTAAATAATTTTGATATTATTTAACTGTCTGTGAAATCGCCAGCATTATCCTGATTATGTAGAGTGAATCAGATATATTTGGAGATTTTGGCAAGCATGGGTGTTAAACCGCGTCAAGGTTACTTTGGACTTCTGAAATTTTGTCCTTGAAAAAACGCTGAAACGTTGACGAAAATTTAACGCGGCGTTGTTACACAAAAACTTTATTTTACAAAGAATTAAGAAATTACTACGTAATTTATTCTAGATATATTAACAAATATTATTTTCGAACTCCGGTCAGTAAACACGTTCAGTTGGTTTTCTTATATCATATTTTATCCTTTTCTTATATGATTAAATATATAAATATTGAATTTATTTATTTAATTAAATAAACTGTGAAATTTATATTTAAAATCATAATAAAGCGCTTAACCTATTTAATATCATTTAATTTTTTGTGATTAACACACACACGTGTAAAACACAAAACATTTATTTTATCCTTTCTTACCTCCTTAATACTTTATTGTATGAATAGATAATCTTGACACACATTTAACATACAAAGTATATTTTGGTAAGAATAGATAAATGTTAAATTAAATTATCATAAGCTCAGAATTATTATATTGAATGTTTAATGTGGCTAAGAACCCACCACGCCAGCTCGTGCCTTGTAAAGTATTGAACGCAACAATTCTGCAGAGTATTATACATCACGCGGCAGAGCTTTGCAATGCAAAAACAAACAAAATCACTCTTAACTTTATTATTTTATTCATAATTTGGCGTGTTCGTTGCGAAGCTCCGTTTCTCCATGACGACTTCAGTGGTCGTCGTAAATTTAAGCCTGTTTTTCGCTGAGATAGTAAGAAAATCAGACAGCAAATATTAATAGACAAATTGTATGAAGGCTTTCGTCTTACGGGCTGAAATAGCCCGTAAGACGATTTACAAAATCTGTAATCTGACGCTTGTGAATCTGAAAAATAATAATATGTTTCAAAACCTGCAATATCACGAAATGGATCAATAGGAAATTTTACAAAGTCAACGCTGCCTTAGTGAGTTCTAATTTTTTAGTGTTGGTCCAAGCATTAAAAGTATTACGCATATAAATTTATGAACAGATTTTTAAACTCTATGATATTTAAGGGTGTTTTAGTTTAATATTTTAGGGCAGCTTTTTGCGTTAATCGATTTATTAAAAAGCGTGTTGCAAAAAAGTATTATAAAAAGAAAGAATTTAGTTTTTCACAGGTTTCTTGCATTGGTTCAAATTTGATATTTGTTTTCAACAAGGTGAGCTATTTTAGTTGTGTTATGTTACGTACTTAGTCTATTATCAATTTGTCTGAAATATTATCATGATCACTTTTAACGGTTGTATATTATGTTATTTATTTATATTTTAAGTCTTATAGTAAAAATATATACAGGAAGGCATGAAAATATTAGCTTTATAGTTTTCAATCTTATGAATGTAAAACACCGCATTAATTGTTTCTTGGGTTTGATTATGTCTGTTAAATCTTTGTGAACTTACTATTTGCTTTTATATTTTATTTGATCAGTATAAAAGAGCATCATTAAAATTGTTAGCACCACGACAAAGAATGGCACTGGTTCAATACGCAACAGTTTAATTTTGAATCCCACGATTGCGAGTTTGAAACCACACAGGGGTAAATATCTGAATTGTATTAAATTGTACAGCGCGGCTTATTCGCGAGCTAATCTCGGTTTTCCAACCGCAGTTATATATTAAAAACCGCTCCGTCTAAAGTTAAACCGCGATTAAATTAATAGTAGCATCTTATGAGGGCTCCAGACCGCACGAGAACACACTCTGAATGCGTTGATTCTCGCTCACGTTCGTCAGACGTTAACCGTAAGACATCCTCACGTGTCTACGGACACATAAACAGGATGTGTCACGGCTGCCTGTGCTAACAACGGGGTTCCCCATACGTACAGGTGCACGCAGGTGTCAGCACAAGCAAGGTCGATCACCGTGTCTCCGTGTCTCTGTGTCTCCGTGTCACCCGGTCTCGGGGACAATATTGAATAGCATATGAATTACTCTGCATATTTTACAAAGGATTATCTAATACATCATGCAAATCTTGTTATTAAGGCTTGCTGTGGGATTATTTAAATCACTCAATAGAAACACAACGGGGCATTCTTTCAGACCTAGTGACGATGGAACAAACTTTGCATTCCATCTGAATAATTCCCAATTTTCACGCATAGAGATGAAGTGATTTACATTTATTCGTATGCTGTCCATTTTGAGAAGTTAAGTCTTTAAAACTTTATAAATATATATATATATATATCTCGCATCAAAGATCAGCTTAAGTCGGAGGTTCGATTTATAATCGAGTATCAATAAATAAATAAATATGTTTATTTTATTTATTGAATGAATGATATCAATATTTATAATATCCCACAGTTTATACAGTGCACAAGGCTCAAATAAATTATTTGCAAACGCTGTGAAGTTCTGGAATTAACCTGTCGGGTTCTGCACTTCACAGGAGCCATGTTCGCGGCTCGAGCTGACGCGAATGTGCGGATCAGCCAAGTATTAATGACTCTCGGTAGCTTCGTGACTCTCTAAATGAAGCGGTGATCATATAATTAAAAGTCCGTGACGTCAGCTGCGACGTGCGCGTAACAGCTGACAGTCCGTTATTCAGTAATCAACGAACTATCAGCTGTTTTTTTTTTTTTTTTTGTTATACGTGAAACGCTGACGTGTTAAGATACACTCAAAATTTTATGGAAAGCGCTAAAATTTTAAAGAAAGTGTGATTTTAAAATGTCATGCAGGCGCTCAGTGGTGTGTTTGCGTGTTAAATTCGTTTTACACTCGAACCGTTTGTAGTTTCATGGAGGTCCAGGGCGCCTCCTGATTTCCTGTTTATGAACCTCGGCGTGACTGTTAACCCAATCCTCAAGTCGCGCATCCAACCGCGACGACATCCGGGATAATGGGGTTTTTGTGGACGTTTCTCTTTTCGCGTCTCCCTCCGTTTTCTTGAAAACACGCGTAGTATTTTTGCACTCTAGTTTAGGATCAATTAATTTTTAAACATTTTATTTGTGTGAATATCCGCAAATGACAAACTCCGTTTATTTATACTATAAGGAAACGCTTCGTCATGTGGGCGATTCTATTGTGGCTGCAGTATTTTTTTGCGTATTTCGCTGTTTGTTTTCGGGAGCACAATGGCATTGTGTCCCGTGCGTGGATCCAACTATCCGCGGGCAAATTGAAAAAAGTGGCAATATTTTCACAACTTCCCTCCGATTTTTTTTTTCGCTCGCTCCGTTATCCGATTGTGCAGCCTTTTATCGCCGCGCCCGGGGCGGGTGCGCCGGCCGCGTGCGCGCGCTCCGCTGTCCACACGTGGCACAGCGATAAATGCGCAGAGCTTCGGCAAAGCCCGCGCTACACGATCTCGTTTAATTTTAAAACTTAAATTATGCAGCTCGTTCCGCAGGCGACTAACAACAGGGCCGCAGCAGGGGCGGGCCGCGTGCCAAAAGCGGACCGGATGCTGTATTACGGCCAATATCGTAACGTTAAATTATTGACTGAAAATATGTGAAAAGCCCTGATGTACCCCATTGCTGAGGTCAACGCACCAGGGCTATCTCTTTCAAAACTCTATATACCATAACTTCGTAAAAGCAATCTTAAAGATACTAAATCTTTTCTTCGGTTAAATCATTTAATTAATACTGAACATCGTTTTAGCCTCGTGCAAATTATTCGGGTACATAAAAAAAAATTATTTAATAGCAATGAGCGTGCGTTTTTTTTTAATATTATGTGATGTGTAGTATATTTAAATTATTGAAATACATCGTTGAATGAAAACTCTCCTCACTACAGCCCACTTAAATTCTGAAATATCCCTGTATTAAGGGATGAATTTTCAGCAGGGTAGCCCGTACAAATTATTTATTAAACAGTTTTATAGTGAGTGTTCAATGCAGATTCCCAGTGTAGTACGTGAACACACACACCCTCGCAATGCGCAAAAGCTCGCGTGGGAAAGCCACCCTTCCCGTTATTTACACTGCAGCTTACGACGAACCGGCCGGAACTGTAACTGCTTATGTATTTATTATATGTCACAAGAATTACACGCGGTTAGGCGTGTAACTTTTGCCACCGAATACCTCGGGTTTTTTTTTGCATGCCTGGGTATTGAGGCACGGCCTGAAGCCTGGTAGTAATTCATTGTATTGTTAAATATGCTCCCCGCCGGTGCTGAACTATTTTATGGCTGGAGTCTTTTTTTTTTTTTGGATTGTTTTGGGTGTGATTTTTTTTAAAATAAAATTAACAATGTGAATGTTACGAGGTATTTAAACAACACATGAATTCAACTACAGTTGTATAGCTAGAAATGTCGTTTAAAAAATCGTTACTCGTTTTCTTTATACTATACATGATTCACCAAAAAGTATGAGTATGAAATAATAAAAAATAACAAAATGTGAACTGTTCACACTCTGGTTATATCAAAACAAATACTTTCTGTTACTTTATGAACATTTTAATTTATTTATTATTAATCTATTTATTTTGTATATCTACTATAATAGTAGCCACTGTGTGTGTGTGTATGTTTCATTTTTTGGTTCTCTATAGAATATCTTAAAAGATTTAAGTTTAATAAGTTTTTCCGCAGTTATGTGCCGAATTTCAAGACGATAGGATAATATTTTCATTCATAAACTAATTAAATAAAACTATCAAATATGCTTTATGTACGAATCATATGATTCTGTTGTTCACAGCGAGAATTTCAAATTTAGAATTTAAGAAAAAAAACAAATTAGGATGCTTCTAAGAATTTTCATGCTTATGTCAGCTTGACACAAGTACCAATTTTATTTTTTAGTTGCGTTAGAAATTATTAATCACAACATTAATAACTTAAAATGCCTCTTAAAAAAATAACACCGTCTAAGCACAGCAAACGTAATTAAAAAAGAATAGCACAATTGAACGTGATAAAGAGTGCATCTATTAAAGAACAGTGCAGTGAAAGTGATTCGTTGTTTGTGGCTTAGCTTTCGAAATTAATATCTGGTTATTCAAAATAAAATAAAATATTACACATACGCTCAAACACTATTGCATCGTTCATCGAATACGTCATTTTATGACGGGCTACATTTCTAGTATATAAATAATACATTGGTTTTTTTTTTTTTGTAACATTTTAGTTAAAACGTAGCGACCTTGGAACCATTATGTTTTTCAGACTCCCCAAAACACGAACACACACGGCCGCTATATTCTATGTTGAATTAAAATATAAAAAAACCTATACACTTAAATGAGAAACCGCGCATACGTAATTTATTAGATTGTGGCTTTTTATAACTGAAAAACCTTTCCGGCCGATTTCGGTTTATTTATTTCCCTACACTAAAGTATTGACCGGTTTGTTCCTTTTATTTTCTCTCCCATGCATTATTCCGATTTCCCCAGATTCGTCGGACGTGACGGTCCGTATTTAAATTATCGGTGTAAAGGGGGGCCGGCGGGCCCTGTCTCCGATCACGTGCCGGGGCCCCCCAGCTCCGGAGTCGAGCACTCGTGCGGTCTCCTAATGCGCCAGCAGTACCTGCGGACCTATCCCATCGGCTGCGAAATCACGCCGAATCGATGGCCCCCTTTAGACACCCAACGTGCACTGCAGATAATATGAAGGTCGTCGACAACGCCACTGGCAAGTTTCTCTGCCTGCCGAATCACTTGCCGTTTTCAAGGGTTTCAACTACATTCTGCTGCTCGACGTGCAAGACTATTCAAGGTCGTAATCTTAACACTCGGAGTGCGGGAACCGATTTTAGTCGGCACGAATTAATTATGGATCAAATAGATAAAAAATCTGAATACAATCGAACCCATATTTCAAAAGATATCGACATTTTAAACTAACTCTGATTTTGCGCGCGAAACCCAAATTGAAATTTTGGCGCGAAATTCACGCGATCCTGAAATGTTAAGATCTACATCATATCGGGCAACACGCCACTTAATCAACACGGGCACTTAACCGTTTGACGGCTATGCATCGCGCTTTCAGATTTCAAGTGCAAAAATTTCAGTGCGAGTCTGTATCTCTACGCGAGAGCAAATATTTTGCCACTCATGCGTTTTCGTAACGAAAGTGTGTCTTTTAAAGCATAAATAGCGTTTTTAATTAGTTTTCATTCCAAAAAAAAATTATTTGAATTTTTTTTACGTATTGAAAATACCTGATCATGTTGAGTGATGATAATATTTCGGACACTGAATCAAGGTCAAGTTTCACGTCAGAGGACGAAGATAAAAAATCGAAGCTGCATCCAGTAATTCTAATTTCCTCCAATGCAAATTCTAATAGTGTAACCGTAACAAAAAAAAGGCTCTTTCGAATATACAAAAGAAAAACCAATAATTTTACTTTCACGTTTTTTTTTTCATTTACCACTGATATCTTTATTGACTGCCTTAAATAGTTGTTTTTGTTAATTTTCTATCTGTAAAACGTTAAATAAAATATGTTAATCGATGTAAAATTGCAAACACATTTTTTTATTTTGAAATATCCAAATTATCTATAGCACTTTTGGAATGTATGAGGATTTTGACGGATAGCTGTCAAACGGTTAATACTGACTACTCAAGGGTCAAGGTCACATAATCGAGTTTTTTGGATCATTTTCTAGTCCGATTTGCAAAAAATCGAATGCACCAACCAAAAAAATTTAAATGCAAAAAGATTGATACATCCCTTCTTCCGAACACAATATATTTTTCATTTCTTATAAATTTACTATTAATATGATAAATATGTGTTTCTCCGATTGAAGTGTAGGAATTTGGAGATTCATCAAGTCTCTTTCCCAAGAGTCCTAAACATTTAAAAGTCTTTTTTTTAATTGGAATTAAAAGATTAAATATAAACCCTGTGCGATATATTATATTAAAATTTAAAAAAAAAATCTTAATCTTAAACAAACTTTGGTATTGAAAAGTCGTCATTTTATCCAATTTTTCAACGTCTTCAAGATTTTATTTTACCCTGAAAATGGACGTTAATAGATATATATAATTTATAGTTTTTTTAATGCTTTGTAAAAAAATCAATTTTCGATATAGAAAAATAAAGTGACAATTAAATTAATTAAATGACACGATTTCGCCAGGTAATGGACTGCCTCTGGGTCCGACTGGACACCAGAGGCAGACCAGAGCAGACACAAGAGACCTTCTGTCTCTTAAAAGTATAATTCAATAATCTTGTTGATGGACAAGGCATTTAATTGGTGAAGATTCATTATTATAATGATATAAGTGCCTTTGTATTTTGTCTTCACTTTGAGTTTATTAATTTTTTTGCATTACTAGTTTCGACCAAATAATGCAAAAAAATTAATAAACTCAAAGTGAAGACAAAATACAAAGGTACTTTCATCATTACAATAATGGATCTTCACCGATCAAATGCCTTGTCCCCCAACAAGATTAAATCGGCCAATACTTTCAAGACTAATCTATACAAAAAACTTACTAAGTGAACACGTAATTATTTCGCCCCCCTTCTGATTTCAAACCTAATCACGAAATCCAGAATCACCACATCAAATATATCGACAAAATTGGTGATCCCGACTGAGCATCATATACTTCGGCGAAACCATCAACTATACTATTAGCTGATGCAAGCTTCGTTTCCTGCAGAAATTCTTCTTGTTTTCAAGGATTTTAACTTCATTCTGCGGCTTGACGTGCGAGACTATTTAAAGTCGTAATCTTAAAGGATAAGTATAAATTATTTTGCGCCAGACATCAAAAAATGCCATCAACTATACTATTAGCATGAGCAAGCTTCTCTGGCTGCAAAAAAACTTCTTGTTTTCAAGGATTTTAACTACATTCTGCTGCTCGACGTGCGAGACTATTTGAGGTCGTAATGTTAAAGGAAAGTATAATTTATTTTACGCCAGACTTCAAAAAATCCCTTCAACTATATTATTAGCATCAACAAGCTTCGTTTCCTGCAGAAATACTTCTTGTTTTCAAGGATTTTAACTTCATTCTGCTGCTCGACGTGCGAGACTCATCGAAGAAAAATCATTAACCATACCATTAGCTATCTTCTATGATTACTTACTAGTTAACAATAATTACATATTCGATTATTGTTCAAGTTTCAAGTTTATAAGCAATAACATTTTAATTATTTATATCTCGCCATTGTCTTGAAGGAACTGTGAATTTTTTTCTGTCATATTATATCTGATTGCTGGATGTACCTCACTTTAACGTTATTTCAATCTAATTAATTATTATAAGTCGCGATCTTAGCCATTCTATAATTTATCTGGCGTTAATAATAAGGTTTATACTTCTGAAAAAGCGTCAATTTATTTATAATCTTGACTTTCTGAAAGAACTACATATGAGGTGCAAAAACGTTGCCGGATTTGCACTGGTTTTGCCGCAAAGAATGAATTTAATTAAACTCACAAGGAAAAACATACCCGAAAACCAAAAAAGGCATATCCTGCACCCGAACACGTTTTAACGTTAAGAGCGGCTTTTCGAATCCGCCCGGAAAACAAAGAATTTATCTGATGACAGTGCCGTTCGTGGAGAGATAGCTGGACACGCAATTCGTGTAAGATTGCTTGTTGTTTAAAGATTATAAATATAATATAATATTTAAATATACAAAGTATTAATGTGTCTCAAACACTTTGTTTGATAATGCCAACGTGAAAGGTTGACGAAACCGGTCACAAATAAAAACAAACATGTGGAAAATCACTCAAGTATCAATCACTCAAAAATATTAAAATGGAATTCCACCAAGTACTCTCTGTCAAAAATATTTTATTCCATACAAAGTATTATAAATCAATTCATCAATCTTCAAAAATAATTTTTTTTTAAAAGGATTTTTCATTGTTTGAGGTAAATTCGGATAGTAGATACCCAAAAGCATATTTTATATACAATTCAACTAATTTGAAGTTTACCTAAGTAAACAAATTATAAGATAAGAAGTAAGTAAGCAATACAGATTTTTTAAATGTAAAGTTTATAAATATAAGAAGCCTGTATTTATTCATCAATTAAAGCGAGTACATATAATAGTTAGGTTTTACGGAGGAAATGCTTTTTAAAACGATAATGTTCACAAGATAACCGTTCAGTTAATGCTTGAATTAAAATGGATTGCATTCAGGTTGGAAATGGGATCCGCCGGTAACCAAGTTTTAAGCACATCCTATATCGCCTTCTATAAAGGAACGGTAGTGTAAAAACTGACTTTATCTTTCAAATAATCATTTCCATTTAAGTGTTTAACTTTATTATAATAAAACAAATGATATTTTATTTTATCAAATGAAGTTTTACGTAGCAGCAACATCACTTAAATTTCTAGAGCTAACAGTTTACATTTTTTTTTAATTCATCGAATTTAATTTGGGTCTCTGCGAGGGGTAATGTTCTCACTTTGACAACTTAAGCTGGTTTCTTCGGTGGGTAACCGCTTTTATGTTTTCAATTTGGGTTCGGTTTTCTCCCAAGACTTTTGTGACCCCGCGAGCTGCAGCGAGAGGAGCCGAGAAATATCGAGCGGAGATATTCTGTGAATGTAAAATGTACTTGTTTTTTTCGGTTCGGAGAAATCTTATTAGAGAAATTTCGCGGTGAAACGGTCGCCAGAAGGATGCGGCACCGAGGTTCTGTTTTAATCTAAAATTCAATTCAATATTCACGAAGTTGATTCATTTTGCAAATTTCTGCAGTAAATATGAAAAATATATAAATTAAATCAATTTTCGTGCGCTTATTTAAAATTTATATAAAATTAAAGAGACTGTTATGTCTATGCTAATTGAGCCATAATAACGGTTATGTAATTGATTAAATAATTTTAATTTAATTAATTATTAAAAATGGTAGTATACAATATTTATCCGCGGGAAGTAAATTGTATTTAGCTAATTGTAATTGATGCATTAATTAAGCTCTCGCTGTACCTTTTATATCCTCGTTTTGGTGTGATTATTTTAAACCTGTAACGTGGCTTAAAAATCAGTCGGGCAGCGGCGCTTGCAAAGGATTCAGGGTCTCGACCCTTGACTCGACATGCGGTCCTCTCAATAGAGGGTGGAGACAATTACACACTCCAGTAATTACATGGAAGGCAAATTCTGCGAGGAAAAAAGATGGCTACGTTAACAATTATTGTCTCGACTATCCGCGCGCCCAAGAGGTTTGTCTTCTTTGTAATTAAAGTGATTGGGTTCGTGGTCTGTTAGTTTCTTTGTTCCCAAGTAAAACACTTTCAACCCACCAAAAGGGCACGGCAGCCCCAGAGGATTCTTGGCGTGTGTTTGTTTAATATAAATGCCGTCTGTTTGAGCGCTTTGGGATATTGTTACCGTATTTATTTGCTCAATTTTGCTGAAAAAATACTGTAAAATTGGATTTTCCGCCCACTCAATAATACTAAACGAAACACACAATAAAGTGAAAAAGAAAAAAAAACAATTGTTTCGCCCACTGATTTAAGCAATTGAGAACAAATAAAGTACAATTCAAATGATGTACTTGCAAAATTGAGAAAAAATATGGACGTATTAACTTTTTAATAAAACTTGCTTGCGAAAAGTAGTGCAGTTCAAAGATTAAATTGTTTTTCATACGATGCATTCGTTATTAATCTTGCACAGGTTGGAAATTTATTTGTTTACTCACTTTTATAGCTTTTTGTTTTCTAATTTGTGAAAGGAAGAGGAAGTAATTTAAACTAGGTTCAAAACAAATGTTTATCTGTTAAAATAAGAGAGATTGGCATGCAGTTTGTAAATAATAAGGTTTGTATATGTGAGAGAAACGCCTGATTTGTTGGAGGGATTTCTAGTTTTTTTTTTTAATTTAGGCTTAACAGAATTAAAGCAGCTGAATATGTATTTATTTGTTCTCCTCGAATATGAAACCGTGATGAATATTGAACCGTGAGGTGCAAACAATCGTGCTTACCATTTGACCACGGAGTGGTTAAATTTGAACAATTGTAAACATATATTTGGTGTTTTGTTATATAATTAATGAAAAAATTAAATAAAAACTTTAAGTTGGGAGGCTATGCATACACGTATAAAACAATGAAAAATAATGTATTTTAAAATACAAATACTACATTTTTAGTGAATCCGCTTTTTTCATTTATAGGGATTAGTTAATCTATTTATACATATATAATTTATGCAAGATTTGAATTAAATAAAAAACGCAGTTTTTGTCTTTTGATTGTGATTTATTAAATGAATCAATACAATAGGGTAACCCTATACTCTCACCTTTCAAATTGTTTTTTTTTAAGTGTTCCCAAAACTTTACTGCAAAAATGGCGACAAATTTTGTATTAATTTTGGGACACCTTATAATTTTGGGAGACCCTATATATGTATATATATATATATATATATATATATATATACGAAGTGACGGCAAAAACCATCGGATTTTTATCAGCCAACTTGACTACGAAAGACGTGAAAAAAAATTACGAGTATAAAAAGTTTTATGTATCAATCGGTAATTTTTTTTGTAAAAACGACTTAAATTCTCGCTCATATGCAGAGTAACACGACAATCACAAAAGTGGCGATTTTTTATTTCGTTGTATTCTTAAATCATGTCAATTTATGACGAATCGAGCTAAAGGCAAATTTCATTTTGATCTATAAAATTAACTCGTTTATAAAAATATTATTAGTATCCAGTAATACCCCCTTTTACGCGACCCCGTTATGCGCGGTATCACTATAACGCGAATTTCAAATTTCGCGTTAAAATGCCTCGCATTACGCGATTATCTTATTTTTAGAATGTGTATGAACATAATGTAGTCATTGACTTCTCTTGACAATTAAAAACAGCGTTGGGTGTTATGAACGTATTTTACAAGAACGGAAAAATAACATGTAATTCTGCATAAAGTGTTGTTTGTATTAAAATGATTGATTCGTATTATTTCGTATATGTATGTTTGATCGTAGATACCGATACACGCGAATTTCACTCAAGCGACAAACGTATCCCTCGCGCAAAGCGGGGGGGGGGGTTAGGTTAGGTTAGGTTACATAATTTTTTTTTTTTTTTTTAATAAAAATTTCAAGTCAAAGATGTGAAAAGACAAAAAGGGGAAAGCAATGTGAGGAACAATGGCTCATTACATGCAAGTTAGTTGGGGGCGGCATATGTGCGTGCGCGGGCCCGCCGAGGCGCCCCGCCGGAAGTCCCCGCCCCCGGCCAGGAAGCCTCCGAGTGCCCCCGGAGCGAATTACGACCGGCCAAATTGGAACATTAGCATTTTATGAACGGCGAACTTTGTTCTTTATCCCGCTCCGAAGACGCGCCGATTCCGCCCGCGGAGATAAACAGCATCTGTCGTGCTGACTGAATAAATTTCCCGCTCCTAATACACGTCAACTCTCGGTTAATACGCGGGGCGTGAGCCCAACAACAGCGACTTTAATTAACACCGAAGTGATACGCTTTCGGTGGAAACGTACCATCACACGCACGCATACAAAATTTTAAAAAAATGTATACGTATTATGTCACAATATAACCTTTCAATTCATGTGGCACCCAATTTCATTGCTTTTGAATCTATCGCAATGCTTTTGAGTGTCTTGAAATTGTTGCTCGATCAACTCACAATGATTCTGCGAGTTCTGCTTGCGTTTGTATGCCTCTAATTCTTCGTCTTCGAATTTTTTTGGTTGGCCTGGACGTTCTTTGTCATCCACGTCGAAATCACCATTGTTAAAGCGTCGAAACAAGTTCTCACACGTTTTTTGCGATGGAGCATGTTCACCATAAACTTCACAAAGCAATTGGTGACTTTCAGCTGGTTTTTTCTTCCAATTGAAACAGAAAAGTAAAGCTTCCCGCAAATTGCGTTTTATTGGTACAAAAGTTGACATGTTGAGAGCTCAAAAAAAAAAGTTGAATACACTTCAGCGATATGACATATACTGAAAACAAAAGCGCAATAATGACGCTTCATAATGAAATGTTAAAATATAGCCTGATGCGATTCAATCCGAAAAAATTAATGCACACACCGTATATTACAACAGACCATGGCACTAGTTCGCAAATAAAGATGCCAGTGTCATCAGGTAAACTATTCGAATGAATGTCTTAAAGACGTTAATGCTCCAAGGATTGGAGGTACACCAAAGGTATTAAAATATCAAAATACTCACGACGTAAGATATAACAAATTCTCACAATTATTTAAACACGTAATAATCAGCAAGGTGTTTTTTTTTAAAGACTGTAGATTATTCTCAAAAACTATTCAATTTCGTCAATAAACATTGATCGGAGCTTACCTTGCGACAATAAATTATGCAAAGCTATTCAAAGTGTACCATTAATAAGTGATAGCAGATAAATCCAGAACAACACGGGCAATTAGGGTCCTCCCACTTGTCAAACAAGTCATTCTCGTTCTCGAGTCCGCCGGTCGCCCATTTGCCTATCCCTGCTCTGTCCCCCTCTGGCTCAGGCTGTAACTCTTAAGTTTCCCCAAAGGAAAAGAGGGATGAATAGCATTCCGTCCGTTGTCCGCACAATGGAACTTTGACGGCTTATTGAAATGCCACGCATTCTTGCTCTACGGCAGTCCTTGAGCCCAAAAACACGCTGCGAGATATCGCCTCAGTTTCTATTATTTAAAAAAAAAAAAAAATTATATGATATGCAGTTATGCTTTCATGTAAAAAAATTTTTCGTAGTATTTCCAATATAATTCTTATAAGTCCATAACCAAAACGAACACATCGTATAGAGAGTTTATTTACCAGCGTAGTTAGATATCTTGTTAAAAGTTCAAACGACTTTTTTCTTTAGTGCGCTAGGTAAAAAAACATTTTTTTATTGTTATGTATTTTAAATAATTAGAAATTCAAAAGTGCCATGAAATAATTTACACTTTTCCCTACGAGTATAAATAACAATATTTTACTCACCCTAGGCTCGTTATAAGTCAGACGGAAACTTGCGAGGGTGCGATTCTCTTCTAATCGGCTCTGTTTCAGAACCGAATCTATGATAAGGGGGATCTTATTGTCTTCTAGGCACTATTGGAAACAAAGTTTCAAACAGTATTGATCATTCTATCTGTATCTTAATGTAAACGAGCTTAAGCTGCGTCATTTTTCAAAAAAATATATATTTTAAATATGTTGTTTATCACATGTCAAAAACCAAATAAAAGTTTAAAAAATATGAAATAAACCACGTTTTGCTTATCGCAAATATTTTATATATTAAATTGCTCAGTTATATCATATTAAAAAGTCTTCCGTTTTTTTACGATATTCTCCCATGGCGATATTTGAAAAGCTTATTCAGAGAGTAGACTTGTAGATATTGTATCTTTTTTTATTGCAGCTCTAGTTGACAATTTTATATTGAAGAAGGAATTATTTTAAAGTATTTTTGCTAAAATCATTTGTGAGAGCTATTCGGGTGTACAAAAACGTCGTCAAGGTTTTGGGGAGGATTTTTAATAGAAAATTTCATTATTTTAAGTCACTGCAGGTCCACTGGAACATTCTGGCGTCTACAAGACATGTGACGCCTGTGAAGGCTTCTCCCCAACTCCCTAACATATTGCGGCTCACTACCCATAAGGACAAGTTACCTTATTGTTCCTACAGCATAAACAAAGCCTTAATGGAGATTTAATGTGTGAGGAATTTTTCTGCGAAATACAGTATAATAAGATAATATTTTCTGTTGCTTTTACATGTCTATTCGCCTCGTGGCAAATTTGTTTTGCCGAAAAGGCGAAAAGCAATTCTTTCTCTTTTTCAATTTACTTTTTTAGAACATATATTTTAAATGTGAAATAGTTTATACAAGACCTAATTATTCCCCGTGAAACTATTTTTCAAAGCTTATTATTATATATTCAGGAAGCACTATTTTAATATGAAGCGTTTGAATATTTATATGTGTTATACTTTATATTCAAACAACAAATTTGAAGAAACAATTGGATAAGAGACAAACAATGACATATCTTGATGATCGTAATCTTTTAACTGAAATATAATTATCTCACAGTTTTAAATAACTTTTGAATACTATTGTAAAATATATGTAAAATAACTACATGCAGTATAAGCAATTTAAAAATACAATTGAAATAAAAATTATTTATTAAAAACTGTGAACAATATATCGTTACGAAAATCGAGAAATTCTTTTTTTACAGTAAACAAAACACCCAGTTTATTCGCAAAAGAGTGTTTGAAACGAGAGAATGAAATAACTTTCAAATCCACTCTCTTTTGCACAGTTTTCATTGTGCTTTTTATTTCAAAGGTCATTCATGTGCAAGACCCACAATAGAATAAAAAGCAATATGTTTGCGCTATAATAAATCCGTAGTTGGTATTTAATTACCATATTTTATTTTGCATCGCGTAATATAACACGGATTGCAATACTCATAAATAAATTGTCAGCCCTACAAATTCGAATTCGGCTACCAACCTCTGACAAATTAGTGGAGTGATTCGATTTTTTCTGAACCACCCAGTCGCCGTGTAATCCGTAATTAAAAATATTGACATGACGCATAAATGTTTTTTTAAAATGTTGAATACAGAAAATTTTAGGGTTTAATTCAACTGCAATGTTCTGCTGAAAATCTGTACGGTATTATTTAATATTTTTTTTTACCAAAGAAATAAAACTCAGCTGTTTCTTTACAAAAATATTTATGTTAGTAAAAAAAAAAACATTTTTGACATATAACAAATTCAGTTTATAAAACTATTTTCCAGGATTTAAAATTCAATCTCTATTCTATAATAACATATCATTTTGCATATAAATAATACTTCTTAAGCAAAGTCATTCGCAAAAGCAGTTTTAAATGAAGTGTGATGTGATGACACCAAAGCCATATAAAAGATCGCTTTTTATTTTATAGTTTTACAGCTCTTCAGGCTCGAGAGCAGTAAAATAGCAAAATAACTAGGAGTGTACGAGGTTATTAAACCACACTTAACTGGGATCGACTTTAGTGGACGGATCAGTATAAAATATTTAATTTAATAAGAGACACCTTAATATTAACGCTCGGAGTTTTAAAAATGTGGAGCAATAATACATTTAAGATAAACTCTGTGCTACAATGACAAAATTTTCTTAGCATCGTCTTTCTGTTTTTAAGCTCTTCGATAGTTTTTTTTTTATAGCTTGCTTGCTACTTGAAGCTGTTCGCATGCAAAATCAATTTCATGAACTTCCAATTCAAATACTATTTCATATCTTAAATTGCACGACGATGCATTGAGTAAATAGATGAGTGAAATTTTTGTATTCAGCTATTTTCTGACAAATTCAAACATAAGCAATTCACTTTCAACTATTGATTGCTTCTTTAAAATATTAAAATATTAGTACACTTTTTAACTGTTAACCCACCAGGAAACACCAGAATTCTCTCTGTTATAAGTTATCTCAAATATGAAGCCCAAAAACATCCCTTACGCTTATAGTCCGGCATGGTAATGTATAAATAAGTATTGGCTTGCTACCGATACGGGCCAGGTAAATACTGTATTTTGATAAAAGGGATATGCAGAAATCTGGCCACTGCGAGATATTAACGGTTGTAGGCCAAAATGAATAAACATAGATAAACAATGTGATTTAACGAGGCGCGCGTATGGAGCTTTGGCAAATATACCTTTTTGCATTGTTCAGAATCAGCAGAATATTTCATATCGGTACACTCGCGGAGGCGTTGTTTCGATTCCAGTCCCGAAGTAACAGGTATCCCATTGATTTTGCTTTATTTACTCGGCGCGTAAGGCTGGATACATCGAACACGAAGTGTAATTTTTATAATGAACAAACAAATTTGTGTCTTTGATATTTCTATACACTTTATCAAATGTCAAACACAAAGCCTCGTCTGATAAAATTCACATCTTGTTATAAAATAACAATTTGAAATATCCATATCATTATTGAGGACGTGTACACAATGAAATGTGACATGTGTCGTTATTGAGTTCGAAATTTTCATTCATATTTAGATTAATTTCAACCTTCAATTAACATGTACAAATAACTGAATTATATATTATTAACAGAGGAAATGATTACTGTACGAGTATATACTTCCTCAACAAATTATACTGTAATATACTCTCATTCAATTTTAGTATATATTTTCCCAATGAGGCTTCATTTATAATTACATAATAAAATAATCGTTTTCTTTTATAACTCGCGTGTAGTAAGTAAGTAAGCAAACTGTTTATGACACAAGAAAATCTTGTTTTTTTTTTTTTTTTTTTTTTAATAATTTTAGTCGTTTTTTTAAAACAACACAAGCGGTGGGGGAGACACAAGTCGGTGTTGCCATTAAGAATTAAGGGACCAGCCATTGTTAAAACATGCCCTACCCTTCCAGCGTCAACCCGCGGTGAAAATTCACAAAGTACTTTATTTTTCGCATTCATAAAATATTTTGCAAGGCGGATATGCCCGGCATCCCAACGAGGCGCGCGCGGAATTGTAAAGCACCAGACACCCCGGGGGGCCGCGGGGCTTGATCAATCATTTTGTCGATTTAAATGTACCAACTTGTAAGCGCCGTAATCGGATTGTGTCAGCGGATAACTAGCATTATTTTGAAAATACACATTTCGACGTTTTTTTTAATATTAAAATCGCAATTATCTCATTCTTTTCACCCGCCTGAAAACCTGCCTACGTAGGAACTACATAAAATGTTTATTTTTTTTTTTTTAATTTATCCTCCTCTGACAGCCTGATTCCTGTGGTTTTATCAACAGTTCTTTACGACCGTGCGAAAAATTCCCACGGTTGGTTAACTCGCCGCCACTGCATCGCATAAAAGCTATTAATTTCCATCAATTGACTTATAAGGCCGCGTTCATGCATGGAAAGTAATTTTATTGACACATCAAAATAATTCAATAAAGTATATATCAATATATTTAAAAAAATATATTAATATTATCCCCATGAAATACGGACAAAATATTCACTAAAAAGTGACATACTCGTATGTAATTTTTTTTTACTTATTTGCATTTAAGTAAGATGCAAAACTCACTGCAAACCACCATGGATCAGCATTCTTTGTTTTCCCTGCAAATAAAAACAAATAAATCACTCAAATGAATAGCGAATGATGTATTCAGTTCGGCTCAAATGCAACTCCATTCGCTCGGTTTTGATGGGTGAAAATTTTATTAGTATTTGAAAGACTGAAAACTAATAACCATCATAACAAGACGCGGTTGTCGTTCGGAACTAAACTGGTTTCACATAAAGAAGTAATGAAATTCGATTTCTCGTATGCGTTGTTTTTCCTCTATAAATCAAAATGCCTTTTACTCTGCCGTACAAACGGGTGCAATTTAAAATAAAAATCTCAATAATTCACTCCACGGACGTTTGCTCTCGCCAGCTGTCAAAAACCTACAGAGATCTTCGTATAATCTCGAAATATGTTCTGGGGAGAACATTTGGATAATGTCTATTCATACCAAAACGTATTTATTCGTTTAATCCAAAATTTGGATTATTTATTTGTAATGTTATTATATTAACGAAGTACACTTTCAACACGTAATGATGTTTCCAGCATAAAAAAAATTAAGTTTGTTTATAGTTATACGGATAAATATGTTAATCCGAAAAAATTGGGACTTTTTAAATTAAAAATATTATTTTTATGGAAGGCTTTAAAATAAAAATATTTTTTAAAAATGATCGATCGATTTAAAGTGTTTTAATCAACTCAGCAAATATTTTTCAGTTCTGTATTTATCAATAATTCGTCAACGAAAATATAAAATTACCAAAACCAACAAGTTTACTCTTCAGAGTATATTCGTAATATGAGAGCGTATCCAGATAATTTTACCGAAGCATCGAATAATTCATACTTTAAAATCTTTCACGCCAGTGAATCACACTTCAGTAATCAAGTCGAAACCGAGTATCATTCCTCACTGAAAAGGAAAAAAAAGTGCCGAGAGGCAAAATAAGATAAATCTCCGAAAACTCGCGAATTATCTCAGATGGACGGGTCGCCGGAAAAAGAAGCCTGCTAGGGGGTACACTCCCGCTCTACTGATATGTGAAATATTACTTGAAAATACAAGAATCAGTTCCCCAAATACGAGTGTTGAATTGGAGTGTATATGACACGCATATATTTAAAAAAATATATTTTTATTATATATGCCTGAAATAAAAATAAAAATTCATGAGCATGTTGATTTAAACTTGATAGCAAATACAATAGTAATCGGTTCATATATGAAACATTAAAAAAATGCTGAAATATTTTTATCACTTATGTATGATTGTTTCCACGAGCTAAGCGTTTTTTTTTTATATTTACAAATTCGATTTCCATGTTTTTTGTAGTAGGCCTTAATTTTCAGTGATTTGGGACAGTGGTAGGACACAATCAGTTTACGTGGTACGTGATGGAAGGATTCCTTGGAAATGTGATGAAAGATTGTATCGTGTCAGAGGGGCTCGGCTGCATGATCGGGGAGCCTGGGGTGAGACGGATAGTGATGGCCGATGAATAATCGATCACCCGGTCCGCGACGGAAGGACAACCCCGCGGGGAGTTGTCCTCTCTGCTTCGCGTTAGCTTGATTAAAGTTGTTTTTCTTTTATTACTTTCTATTGAAATCAATGAAAATAATATAATTTATATTTTGACTGTTTAGCCGCATCAAATTTTTATCTAATACTAAATTAGAAAAACAAAATGACTTCAGCACAATATATGAAAGAATCGATAGTATTTTACTCAAGGCACAAAGAGCTCTTCAAAAGGCGATTGAGAGAATGCATCAGAGCGTACTGTAAACGCAGGCGGATAGCACCGGCCGTAACGTACCCACATCCAGCAGTATATCGACAGCGAGAGCTGTTGGCTGTGATATCTACCTTAAAATCATATCACATAAAACCAACAGCTCAACCATTACGCAAACCCCAAAAAAAGGTTGCCACGCTGATCTGATCAGCAAGAAATCGCTTTTCAGGGGCAGCATTCGGCTGAGTAGGGTTTCCACAAAACGTGGATATCTACTCAAACACACTTGATACCTATTTTTTTTTTTTAATATCACATTAATATATATGATACGATTTAAAAATCATAGAGTATTGCTTATTTAAACTACTTTGATAAGGATAGAAAAGTTGGATGTTAGAGCAAAAAAATATTTATTTTTTTTTAAAAAGTATAAATTCTATTTCGCTGTGTGTGAGGTGTTATTTTATATTTTCAGGCAAGCATAATCGAAATCAAGGCACTGAGCCCCGATTCGGAGCGATGTCCCCCATTTGACTGGCGTTTCAGCAGCCCTGCGTGCGGAGGGTCCCGTGAAATGAGATACTCTTCCGGGTGATGGATTGTCCGGGTAGTCACTAGCCTGTTGCCTTGGCGAGATTTCACCGAGGGTTGCCCGACTTCGGGAAAAACTTTCAGGCGGTGGAAGCAGTTAGTCTTGGATTTGTGACGTGTTAACTGCTTGAAATCGAGTCGGGACGGTGGCGCGGTTCGTTGCCCCCGGTGAAATGCCCCTGTGCTGTTGAAGCGCTAAAATATGTTATTTTAATAAATTAAATAACACAATATGTTGTGTCTCAACGTGTCAGTCAGTGCTGTAACGGGTTTGATGTGTTGAGCCACCGTAAACTCTAAAGAGGAATATTGACATCACGTGGCATCGTGTTTGTTTGAGTGCCTTGGCTGTCAAAAACCAGAGAGAGATTTGTTCTGGAAGCGGTGTGGCCTCGAGGTAGAAATAGCAAACATGAATGGAGTGTGGAATACTCAATATTGTACAGTAATATAAATAAGTTGGTCGTAAACATCACTTTTTTATTATTATATTAATATATATATATATATATATATGTATATAAGTAAAAGATGCTAAATGTACCATGGGTGGTATGTAGCAACCTCGTTATTGTTGGGCACTTCTCTCAGGTGTGTCTTTTATTCAATTATAAAGAATGTACGACGTAAGCCGGTTTGACCATCTGAACCTTCGCTCGAGAGGCCTGGAAAAAATCCCAAGATAAACTAAATATTATATTTGGGTAGCACAGACGGAGAAAAGTGCCGCCTTTTAGAGGGAAAAATTGGATTGTATTTTGTTTCAATTTTGTTTTAGTTAATTGGTTTTTTGCGATGGCTCTTAAAATTTTCATTTTAAATGTAAACTATGTTTTACTTTCGGTTAAATAATTATTTTTATTAATGTTTGTCCACCATTAGACTTGCTTCATAGAAAACGTTAACTGTGTTATTCCAATCAAATTATACATTATTTAGATTGCTTTAGTGTTACATTAAAAAAAATAAAAGGTTTATATATTATTTGCTGCTTTTTTTGAAAACTAATAAACCTTGCATTCATTCACCTTGTAAAAGATTTCTCAAGCACCTTAATATCATAGATTATTGTAAACAGCAAGTAGGAATTTTTCGTTTTAGTATTTTCTTTGAACTCAGGGGACGTCTTCATAAAGCCTTCAAAAATCATTGTATTTCGCTGAAATTATTAATTACTTTTCACGAAGCTAATTTTCTCAGATAAACTAAAGAGCCAGCGCTTCGTATGGCTAAAGTTCATAATGCAACCTACTTCCTCTGGCGGTAAAAGGTGAATTCTTTTTTCTTTTATTAATTTTTGGCCGTTTTAAAACAGTTTGTACGAAACTGAGCTTTATTTTATACAGCCTAATTATTACAAAGTGGCCCCCTAGGTTTTCTCTATAAAACGCGAGCGCTCTTCTCGAACACGAGAATATCCAGCGAGCTAAAAATGATGCACACAATGCAATAAAAAGTATATTTTCCTTGAGTAAAAGTAACCAAAAATTACGATGACAAATGGGCTACGGATGTTTACACAGTTACGCGTCCCGAGATGCTACATTTTTTGTGGCTTCCTGGTCCGCTAAATTATTAGATTAAGTTAATTACGATATGAAAACAACCCAATCTATTAAAATTAGGTTTACTGCTGGGAGTAGAGATAGCCTCTCGCCGAGCTAATATCAGATTAGAATCGGCTGCCGGTTGAAACGGCCGCTTTGCGATGAAGTTATTACAGGTGTGGGTATAAATTAGGATTTGTTTGAGCTCGTTGCCGGTTAAAAAATATATACGAGTTGTGTGCAAAATTTATAATGGCGACGACACTCATAATGACACTCAAAAAACTGTGAAATCTCTTTTATAAATTATCTCCTTCCGATGCTCTAATGCGAGCGCGAGTTTTCAATTCGAGTAATGTTTAGTGAAGATTTATCGCCTCAGCGGTTCAAAGCAGTGCTCACCAGCAGGGCTTTTTTGTGTACCCTGCGATAGAGATGGGCATTTTTTTCTTATGGAGATTTTAAGTTTAAATAAAATTCCGTTAAATGAAATAAATTTTGTAAAAAACAAAGTTTTCAGGAGCCCCGCGAAGGCTTCGTCCTTACTCGAGTACTAATCGCACGCAAAGTTTTCTCATCTATTTATCGCATTAAACGAAACAACTTTCGGAGAGCCGGTTTAATTTCGGGCATTACAACATAATCAAGGAAACGCGAAAAATTTCCTTCACTTTCAGAAAGAATATGTAATTTTATTATTACTTTTAAATTACGTAGAGGGCCAAGACCACCTGAGGGGGTGAAAGTTCAGCTGTGTGTGATTATGAAGGCGACCTGGGCGGGTTCTTATTGGCCGCAGAAGGCGGGTTAGACTGAGCCTCCCTCATCAGCATAATGTCTTTAACATAACCGTTCATAACAAAGGCAATTTTTACGAGGGTAGAATACTGAATGAGACTGATTGCACGATATCAGCTTCTTTCTCAGGTTCGGGAGCTCCTCGCTTGTTAAGTGTTTTCAGTCTCAATTATTACAACGCAGTGGTTCGTTCTCTAACTTAATTTATTGCTTTATTCATCGCTAAGGTTCTCCTTTATAAATTTGTGTTGACTCTTGTGCGCCATCTATTGTATTCCTAACAAATCCTGTTCACATTAAGTCATGTAAATTTCAAGTTTTACATCAACGATTGATTCTAATAACCTCTTATTAGTTATTACATCTATTTAATTTATTTTTATAGGCATCTTCATAAGTATTAAGTTATGTTTGTTATGTCAATACATTGACATCACGACTGTTAAGTGGAAATGTAGTTAACACACTGAAGTATTCCAAAACGTGTTGGGTATATAACACTCGTTTGAAAGGTTGGCGAAACCGGTCACCAATAGTGTATATAATGGTTATTTTTTTTGTTCTCAGGTCGGCCTCCACCCCGGGTGACCTGGTGGCGAGACAGCACCTTGCTGGACGACAGTTATGGGTTGATGCCAGAGCGTCGCACCCAAAACACCCTGCGCCTGGACGCGCTGCGCCGCCATCACCTGCACGCAGTCCTCACCTGCTTGGCAGGCAACAGTGACCTCAGCCAGCCCATCTCATCCGCTGTGACCCTCGACATGAACTGTAAGTTCCTCACCCAAGTCCTCCTCCACCTCATAGGTTCCCAATGTAGTGAAAATCAATCGACATGCAAGAAGTCTTCAAACATGTACTTGTCCACGAAAAAGGATTTTGTCCTTGAGCGTTCGGTAAATGCACTTAATATTCCTTATATAGATTTCACTTGTGTACTCATGAAATACAATTTTATTAAATCTACAAGTATTTACAAGTCCTATAAAAGTAAAAACCTTTGTATCAGTTGTCAAAAAACATATAATGTTAGGCGGTCTACTAAAAACAGTTGAAAAAAACCTGGTGGTCTACAATTATATTAAATTGAATAAATACATCACCTCAAATATAACTATATTTTAAATCACACTTTCTTGAAAACAATTCCAGCGTATACTTTCTAAAAAATAGTGCAGTTGCCTGAAAAATATATGTTGGTATATTTTCTAAGCACAATAGGGTAGAGACTACCTCTGCCATATAAGCAACTTCCGATTCAATAGAATTTATGGAAATAAAATAAACATGTTCCTTCGGCAGAAAAGTCGTATCGTCTGCGGGCGATAGCGGCTTTATATAACGAGAACTGATATAGTAAATACTTGCCCGGCGTTTATGCTCTATTCTGGAAGTGTTCAAATAACTCAAAGTATTTTTCTCTGTTTATTTTAAAGAAGAACAGTTTTCAGAATGATTAAATTCTATCGAGCACGGTGTAAGCTGGTAGGCTGCAATTACGATCATGATGTTGGGAACTTGTTGGAGTTGGAGGACGGTGAAAATTTACGCTAACAAGCGAAACACGGAAACTGAGCAATTATTGCAACTGTGAACATTGCAACTGCTGTGTTTAATTCTTTAGTATACGTGGAGTTAATTTACGCTAGCGGTCGTCACGCAGGAACTGCACTATTATTGCAACGACGAACAATACATTCATCTGTGGCATACATAAATAAATATTACGCAAGAAGCAAGTAGGTGCTGCAAAATTATTGTAACGAAAGCGCTGCACTTTACTGTATTTAATTATTAAGCTAATTTTAAAAAAAGTTCATATGTTTGCTGCGTAGTTGCAAAAATGAGCATTGCACTTGTCTTTGCTTAAGGTTACGTAAAGAATATTAACCCATGCAAGTATCACGTTAAAACTACGTAATTGTTCCAACAATGAGCATTGCACTCACCTGGTCTTAATTTTAATACTTATTTTAAGACAAATCAAACATTAGTGAACAATCATTGCAATAATGAACATTGCACTTGACTTGGATCGATAATAATACTAACGCAAAGAAAATTTTTTAAGAGAATATTATTTTTTTGTTTGAATAGAATGCCTAAAGTTTTGGCATATTCATATTTATATAGGAAAAATATTGCATTTGAATATAAAATAATCTGTACTTTCAAACTAACATTTAAAACACAATGTTGTTATGAATTATTAATCATCATCAATCAATTTTTTTTTGTAACAAAATTAAGGGTATCTTACGTCCCCGACTATCGTGCTATCTTGATCGAGATTTTGTGTAAACCAATTGTCTTAAAATACATTTTATACGCAATAAACACATAAGGTTAAATATTCGGATTTATTAATTGTTTCAAAATAATCTTATCAAAGTAAAATTTAAAAAGATTTGCTTCATTACAATCGCCGTCTTTTTATATCGCAGGGACTCCCTTCATGATATTCCGGGTTAGGAGCGTCACCCTCGGAACCCCTGTTTAGTATCAAGAGATGATAAGAAGCGCTATATGCATTTGTCTTTATGATTATTGTTCCATCTCCTATATTAAAATAACTTTTAAGGCGCGATAAACTTTAGAATATTCTTTCGGCGCCCCGAGGCCTTCTTAAAAAAAGTATATGTTGGGGAAAATGTTTCATTTTATTTTATTCTTAAAGAATATAAGTCGAGCGTCGCTTCATTATTAAAGTTATTGCTTTATATGTGTATATTTTTACAAAAAAATCTTTGTTCTTATTTTCAACACAGCTTTATCCATTGGCTCGCTATATTTATATCTTATGTAAAATAGTGTTTTCAGACTAGCTTAATGTTTTCCATTAGCCTCCCAACTCTTTTGTATTTTATGTGACGTATATATACTGTTTTTCGATCGGAAAGTGGATAGTTCGGTGGTGAAGTTAATTCGAGGCAGTCGACTGGGCATATATCCAAATAGTCGCAGCCCTTGCTGCTAACTTGATTGTGAAGAAACATCTCTGGCGAGGCAGTAGGCCAAAATTAAAATAAAACACAGAAAGGGACGTTAAGTGTTTTCGATACTTAGCTTCGGTTGTGATAACTTGTTTATAAAAGGTTACCTTCGACTCTCCGGCTCTCTTTCCCCTTGTTCATATAATAAAACCCGTGTTTCACTCCGGCACATATCACGGAGACTTCTAATAAAAATATCTCTCATTGTGAGAGCTGAGAGCTCTTACTCTAGGACGTGTCTAAAAAGCCTTTATAGGTTTGTCAATAACTATTGTTCGAGCTTTATGTCTAATTTCTTGGCAGCTAAATGGCGGTGAAGCCAACTTTATGGCTTTGGAAATTTTATTCTTACTCGATCGGAGGAATCTTGGCTCATATTGGGAACACAGTTAAAGTAGTTTGTTTGCATGGATAGATTATTAACGTAGCTTTTTTTATTCATTTTAAAGTAATAAAACAATTGTTTACTACCATTTTATGCCTAATTTAGTCTGATTCATGGTTTATCTTTAAACCAGTTGTATTTAAACTCAATGTCAAACTATTTCCGTTATTCCGAATTTATAATTATCTTAAAAAAAAACATTTTCCTTGAGAATATATAAATCAAACATGGATGTGTGGTTTTTCTATTGAATATATACATCAGAAACCTTTGATTGTAATATTTTTTTAATATTATAAAAACGTTTTACTTACATGTTTAGTATTGTTTAAAGCTTAAAAAAGCTATAAATTTAATCTGATAAAATATATACGTAATTATTGGTAGCGATCTATTAACGTGAATGTATTGAAAGTTATAACTCCAATCTAACGTTTTTAAAGTATTAGAGATAGATAACAAAAATCCATTATCAAATCGAATTACGCAGCCTTAATTTGTGTGAGTTTCGCACATTCCCCATTTCGGGAACCACCCCCGAACCGGCTTACACCGGCATGGGGGTGCGAAGCGGAGGGTAAGACCCGGTGAAGATCTATTGAATCATTTGTTTCAAGACATTCACCCGTAGAAGAAGCACGTATTACAATGTATGTGATAGTACTTCGCCTATTCCTATCAAGAATTTATTTTCACGGGTCTCTAATCCGACGTTTAACCTATTGCCTGGCGTCGTGCCTAATTGTATAGGAGGCCCTTCTCCGTCGAGATCAGTCTAAACTTAGGTCTTCTTAGTACTTGATTATTTTGAAGTTTTGATTAGGACGCAGGTAACGTCTGATTGCATTAACTTGATTATGCCGTACCTCCTGCTCTCGTGGATGTCGTGCTAATTATAATCACTGCTGTATATTTAATATTTAATTTAAGATAGTGCGACTGAATTTTGTAGCATTAACGCATTAAGTTAGTGTTATTAGTAGAAGTGGCGTTGATTACACCTGGTGTAGTCAATTTATTTCCGTTGCTTTATTTTGCGTTGCGTTTTCTTGGTAACAGTTTGATTCAATTTACCGGTTATGTATCGAACATTTCCCGTATTTTTGTATGCTTATTATATATAGCAAATGACGTCATCAGGTTTAATTTACAGTCTGCCTCTTTTGCCTGTTGTTCTCTACTATTATATTTTAGAGTGCTTAAATAATAAAAATATTCAATTATATTACCTGATATAAAATGACTCCCGCTTGTGGTGTCAAGATAAAAAAGATAAAATATCCCTTTTTTATCGAATATACGTTATTAAAAATATCTCGAAATGAAAAGTTTTCTAACCGATCAATCACAAAAAGCTGATCACTTTGTTCTTTTTTATGTAATGTAATCTTGCAAATACGATACATTTTTTTAGTACTCGACCCGCATATGAAATGAGGAGACAATTTATGCAGAGAAACAGTTATTTTTGAGCTGTTTTATTTTTAATACATTATCAGTTTGACTAAAAATTTCAATTCCAAATAAAAAAATTAATATAAACCAAATATCCCTTTCCACAAACGCCCTTCTGCAAAGAAGCAATTCTACCTTTCCTATTGAATGTGGGGTGTATACTTAAAAGTGGACCTTTTAATAATCAACCCTGAGTAGTCTCGCTATTTTCGTAGTTGGGGATTTTCTTTGGGTACTTTTCATTTTTGCTTCTGAAAGCTCATTTTAATCAACACCGCAAAAAAAACGAAATAAAACTCTATAAAATACTCACATAGCGTTGTTTTGAAAATGAAATTTTTGTAATCTATGTAACAGAAAAAGCAAAATATCATACTCAAACGCACAAAAGTTTATTTTCTTGCTGTCATTGAATTAAAAAAGCTTAGCCGTTTAATCTTAATTTTAGTAAATTGACAAAGAATTATGAATTAAAAAATCTTTTAATTCATAATTCTTAATTATAATTATATCACAAGATATATATTACTACCATATTGTACTTTTAGTAATTTTAGTATTCTTTACTAGGCTAAAAAAAGGAATGTTTCGTCACACTGTGTTGGGAGAGTCTTCCAGTTTTTACGACTTCTGCGTGTTCTATTAAGAAAAAAAAAGTATTATTGACCAGTCTTTCCAACAGAAGAATTTAAATGGAGCTACACGTATAAAGGGGAGAACCGTAGCGGAAAAAAAACACTCCTTTCACGTCGCTCCGAATATTCGCTGAGCGGCATTTAAAATGGATAAAGAAACAAATAATATTTCAGAAATAAAACAAAAAGCCTTCGCATTACACACAGAATAACAAAAACAAAACCTATGTTAATTAATGTAAGTCAACATCTAAATCCCATTTAACCACCGTGACTGTCACTGAGCGATAGTTTGAATTATTATATGCAATTTTCTAGTTGATAGGTTTTGTAAATTTAAATAATTGATATTATATTTATTTGTTCTTGCGGTATGGTAAATACCCTTCAGTTATTTTTATTTTGTTTATATTTCATTATAAGACAGAAATATTTAAGAGTATCTAACAACGGAAAATATTGATTTCTTATTCAAGTACAACGATTTTATCCTTAAACTCAGAGATTGGAGTGGATACAGTGCCAGGCCGCGATATCTAGGATATCTATGCTTTGTCCATGTTATTATACTTGTGAATCAATAAAGTAAAAATTAATTTAGATACTATAAACCTGTTCCGTAAAATATCTAATAATATGCATTTTGTTTAAACGACAGTTTGTAGATTTGAAAAAAAATTAACTATCCGATTTAAACTTAGCTTGAAATACAAAGCTTACGCGCGGTAAATCGACAGTTTGTTTTTATTTAATCAAGTTGTTAACACGTGGACAAGTATCATAAATCAGAATCACGTGTTAACAATTCAACTATTATGTTTAATTTTCGTTATAAATTATACAAACAAACCGTCCAAACTAAAGCAAAACAGTAAAAAAACCTGCTCAACAAAGTAAGTCAGCCCATTAATCCACAATGTTGTACCCTCGAGGCTGCGTCAGCACACCTTCAAGGACTTACAAAACCTTTTTATTTTAACAATTTAAAACTCCTATTACTATTTTTAATATTTTTTTCGTGGTTATAGTATAAACACTATTCTATCATTATTACAATGAAGTGATCTTTTTCGGGTGCCGCTTTTCAGAGGGTGTTGGTGACAATCTCACTGAACATATTATTATGTCTGATAATGATTTTTTTAGGGAAAATAGTGTATTGCGTAACTATTGATACTGTAATAAAATCATTGAGAAAATAAAATAGAAAAACTTTTTAAATACGAACAATAAAAACATCTAATTCCAATTTAAACGTAAAAATACCTCAATCCTTAATAAAACCGGTAGTAAGCATATCTCTATGAGAAAGAGAATATTTTACTATGTCAATATATTCTTTTCAGTGTCCTTTTTTACTTGCAACATCTCACAACGTCACCTCATATTTTGCAACGGCCCATAACTGTGATAGCAGTACTTCTGACTCAATCTCTTAGAGATTTTCACACGTGAAGGAAATATCTGAATATATTTCCCCTGGTTATTCTGAAAAAAAGTATTTTATTAAACAAACTTCAATATATTATTTAAAAAATGTAAAATCTTTTTATATACAATAAGTGAAATACGATTCGTTCATCGTGTCGACGGATGATTCCCACGCTGATTTGTATTGACATTGCTTATTTCAAAACAAAATTAAGGTAATACGTTTTAGTTATGTACTAACTGAGTCGATCATGTTATTGGGTCTATTTGAGTTTATTATAAATAATATTTAGAAAAGGATTACTAACATTAACACTTTAAGGTAAGATAAATGTACGCGAGGTCCAATCACCTGCCCTGCGTTCCCGAGTCCCGCGTACGCGTTTCTCAGGTAACTGGATTTGAACCAGAGCTTAGTGGCTTTGAGGCAGGTAAGCGGCGGCCCAGGCCGACCCCGGCCAGCCCATGTACAAAGGCATTTAAGGTTATAATCGTTTTAGTTTACACCCTAAATTACAGACGCCCGCCGAATGAATCACTTTTAATAATTTGCGGAGTAACCCGCGCGCGGCTGTTTGGGGCTCGCCGTGTACTTGCTTACAAATTCGTAGAGGTTTTTGCTAACTTCGAATATTTTATCTTGTTTGTTTTAGTTTTTTGGGTAATATGCTTCATGTTATATGGAAAGTTGCGTTCAAAATGAAGAATAAGCGATATCGCGGAGTTGAACTACCGGGAGCGTAAAAGAAAATCTGATTTTAAAAATCAATATTTATAAACTAAATTGTTCATTATTTTACAAAGCATGCAA
Organism: Atopsyche davidsoni; assembly: GCA_022113835.1. Lineage (NCBI taxonomy): Eukaryota > Metazoa > Arthropoda > Insecta > Trichoptera > Hydrobiosidae > Atopsyche > Atopsyche davidsoni. The sequence continues at coordinate 3,154,047 of JAILWY010000010.1, forward strand.
TTAAAAACGTTTGGAATTTTTCAAGAGACTGACTTTGAAACTACTGAAAGAAAATTCCAAACTTCTGTATTCGTATTGCATGTATCTATACAAATTGTTTTTTAACATTTATGATAAACCACTTTAATTCGAAATACTTCATATTAAAACAACAAAATATGCTAGAAGAATACTACTATTTGGGTCTGTGAGCGCTTTCGCTTTTTTATGACATATAATATAAAAGAAAGGATAATTTCAAGAGATGTTATAATATAAAATACCCTTTATTTAAAAGTCTTTATAACTAGGCGATAAGGTTTATTGATTATGCACTTTGAGATTTCCATGCTATAATGACTATAATATTGAATCGAATTATAATTGCGCAAGCCAAACTCTTTCTGCTCTTGATGCAGTTAAGTCTTTGCGTAAATATTTTTTTATAAAAAAAAGGATTATTCTTTAGCTAACGGAGATTTAATTACTCGTTTATGACCGGAAAATCTGTGCTGAAGTGCACCCTTTCAGGCAAAATCGCTTACAAACAAAAATTATCGTTATATTTATTCGTTTGACTTCTAGTATTTGTTGTTTATGAATAACATCGTAATTAGTTTACTGATATTAAATGATTTTCTTATTATGGAACTCCCTGTTATTTTTTTTATTAGATTTAATAATCGATATTTTTTACTTTTTTTGTCTCAAGAGGATAGATTTACGGGAGTAATTTCCTATTTCTTCATTGCTAATTTACCAATATAAGCTATCACCACAAAAGCTTAAGACCAACCTTAAAGTTCTATCATTTTCGTGTATCTATTTTCAGTCTTATATATAATAATTTTAAGCCGGGAAAAATGACTCTAAAAGGGTGTGAATATTTTCTGTGACTATATTTTAGTGAATTTGTTTACAGAACTCTTGACTACGATAACTTAGAAGAAGAAATGTGAAATTGCATACATATGTTAACCTTTTGATGTTAGCAGGAAAAAAGTTCTCAAAACTTCTATATCTTAGTTCAAATATTGAAATCGGAAAGAAATACGAAATTTTACGCTCAATTTAAAAATTTATAAAATAACTCTTTATATTTCATTTCGACATGAGTAATATCATGACAGAAATATACATTAATAAAAAATACACAATGGCTTTAAACACATTAAATGAATAACGCTCTATTTTTTTAATTACCATGAAAATATATATAAATACATATATATAAAAAAAATTATATATATATATATAATAAATATATATATATATATATATATATATATATATATATATATATATATATATTTATTTATTTATTTATTAAATTACTTTAGCTGGAAAAAGATGTAAAAATTTATAGACCAAGAAATAGTAAGAAACACTGTTTTTTTATAATTTTTCATTTGAACAAAAAAATATAGCAGTTAGTATAGGATAAATGAAAACAGAAAATTACTCAGTACGACATTTAAAGTTTACATATTTTTACTAAATATTGTTTAATCCATTTTTACAAAACTCCAATTCGGGTATATTTATTGTTTCTTAATAATACACAAAGGCATTACTTTGCACTATCATTTTTGTTTGAAAATGCAAACGAAACTGGTTGGCGAAACCGGTCACTTATAAAATTAGAAGAAATGTGATTTATTTAAAAAAAAAAAAAATTAAGATTGAATAAGTTAAAGTTTCGCCAATGGCAGCCATTGGCATAATAAACCCACAAATAGCCTTGCTTGTCAGAAATTTCTGTGAGCTTTCATATATTTCATGAAAACCGGAAAAACGTGGACTTATTAGTGTTGTGGAACGAAAAGCTTTCAATTGATGTTTAGTTCCCTCGGGAGCTCGATCATTTTGCAATATTTGAAATTGAATATTTCTGAATGCTCTGTTGGAATTCGTAAACATAAATTATTATTTCTCTAGCGATATAAACCTACTCGGTGGTACCATAATATGTTGATTCGATTAATTTACTTGAGATGTAGATATCTTCGATGTGGGACTAACGTTTGCATGTATATTAATAAATTTAAATTGTCTCAACGTGTTGATTTGTTGCCTTTGATATCATTTTCTTGTAATTATAAATTACTTTATATGATGTTTAGGAAATTTCTATGCTTAAATAAATTAAAAATCAAATTTAATACATAATTTTGAACAAGATATAAGGTGTTGGTTGTTACCGGATTTTTAAAAAGGGTTAGTGAAAAATATATTATTTGAGGTAAATTAAAAAATAACGAATTTATTTTTTAAATTTTTCGTAAATATTATTCATAATCATCCAGTTTTTTTTTTTGTTATTTCAAGCAAATATTACCACGAAGAAAATTGATGGACATTATTGTTCAATACGCAAGTGTTTCCATACACAACACAATATCATATTTATCGCAGAAGTGAAACATCAATGGAAATTTTCAATGACATAGCAATTAAAATATACATACTTTTTTCTTACTTATATAAAACCTTTCCGAGTTAAATCGTACAACAGAAAGAAAACACGCAATTGCTTGATATCATTTATCCGAAAATATCTGAGAATAATCGATGTATTGTACAAATGATAATAACGTATCAAATACTTATTTGTAATTTTTTATGAATATTTATTTGTAAAGTAAATAATATGAGTAAATATTTCAAGCTTTGATAGTTGTTTGAATGCGTCAAACACAGGAGTACTGGAACAATGGGCGAACAGGAACTGTTTCCATGCATCCTACCATCTCTATTTGTTTGAATGCACTTCGTTCAACGGCAATCAAATTGACGTTCACTATACGGACTACCTAAGCTCGCATTATTCTACGTACACTGGGTTCGGATAAACTCCATAATAGGCAACGGTTGCACTCGATCGTGATTCAATAAAAAATCCGGACGACTGACTAGGCATTCCGGTCGGTTTGCCCCTCTGAAACAAGATAAACTGCCGTTATAATATTTTTTTTCAGGAAACATCTGTAGATTTATCTGTAAATATTTTTAAAATAACTCGGATGTATTATGTATATTTTGAAGTACTTTTAATAACAATCTGTTTAAGTGCCGTCTATATTATTACGTATTGAAAGATATAAATTTACATTTAGGTAAAAAAATCAATTATGAGTGTATTTGATATTAATATGAAGTTATTTTATTACTAATATGATTAGGCACATTCGTGATTTGTGTGGATTCCACACAGAATTACTTTAAATCATCTTCTATGTATGAACTAATGTGCCTTATCATATTAGTAATAATATAATAAACCCGTAATGGGTAATAAATACGCATCTGATTGACGTTTAATAAAAAAATCGACATATGAAGTTATTTATCTTGATTTATATTTAATTTGTACTTAATTAATTATTGTTTTTATGTTTTATTTCCAATTAAACATGTAGAAATTTTTGCGTTATTTACAATTTAAATGATACGTTTATATATGTTAAAATCTAATAACAATCTTATTATAGTACACGTTTAAATATGAAGATTAAAAACAGTGAAATATTGTTATATATAAAAACAATTTTTTTAATCAAGAATTAAATTTACAAATCATTTAACCCCTAATCACTATGTGAAACCGTCAAATATAGGACAATCTTAAAGTGTTTTTTTTTATATTTTCAAAACGCCTAACAATTATGTTAAGAAGTCCTTTACCAATACTGTTCATGCCAACGTCATTAATCAAATCCAGAAATTTAATTTTAATATTTCAGTCTCAATTAAAACTTTTGCAGTAAACGAAATAATACAGTTCCTTTATATTTAACGCGGTGGGGAAAGGGAATGAATTAAAAGCTGTGACTTAAGTGCATCTGACTTTAATTTGACACAAAACGTGAATGTTAATAGCTTCACCTGTCTCAGAAGGTTTTAAGCTACGGAAAGAAATACTTCTTAATTATGAGTTCAGCGTTTGCCAGAGATAAATTTTTAGTGCAATGTCACTTCTGTAAAAACAATATCCACCGTACAAGAAAACTATCGTACAATGCTTTTCTTAAGTAAATTTTTAAATACATTTTTAAAAATGCTTTAATAAAGATAAAAAAAAATATATTTTTGTAAGGTATCGATTAATTTTCATTCTTATCGCAAAATTAATTACTAAAAAACTGTTTGTCGCAATTTCACAAATCACAAGGGACATATAAACAATGCCACTGGATAAAAATATTTACGTTGAAATGAATATAAAATTCCGTAAGAAGAGCAAGATACAAACCGAATGGTATATTTTATACTACACTAACAATGAGCACTCACTTGTATATGTTCCGACTCTGTGCAAGGGGTCTGCAAACCCACGAGTGCACTGCATGCATATATGCATGCACTTGCTGTCGACCCACTGTCAAATATATGATGCATTTTTATGACTTTTGTTCAAACAAGTAACCACAATATTCCATATAAAATATTTATCAAGTCAGTGTTTTCTTTAATAATCAATTAAAGTTTTTATTCCTCTCAATTATGAGTAAAAATGTAACCCTGAAATACGTTTTATTAAAAAGTGTACTTTTTAACATAAATGATTTTCAGACTATCAATAGATTTGATTTGTGTTTGTAGACATTTAAAGTACGACTATTTACAAATAAACTTTATTGACTGAGTTAAATATTAATGTCGCTTGTTATATAAACTTTACGAGTGAGAAACTTTTCGTATAAAATCACAATTCTCTCTTGATGTAATCAGCAAAATAATCAAGCACCCCAAATTAATCAAATCCGTGTCCGGCTTCTTATGTCTCCCGATTTTGTTAGTTGAATAAAGAGAAACCACTGTTTGGTTTACACTGAAAAATAGTTTTTCTACCGAAGATTTATACAGAAAAAAAAACCTACACTCAAACCGCGGATTCAACAGCTGCTTAGCAATCCCTCTAAATAATAATTCATATATTTTTTTAACTTTTAAATTCGTGGCTATATTTAAAAAAAAAATTACCTATATTACGTGATTATTTATAAATCATTACGCTGTACTAGAATCAGATAATATTCTTGTGCGTACGAATTCGACACGTGCTCACCAATTTTATATGCTGTATTAACACGAAAAAGGTGATTCTAGACTGCGAGATGAGATAACTCCCCAAAACATGTCATTAATAATTTATGAAATCATAGTTTATGTGGCTCGCTAAAGGCACTCTTAGTAAAACTGGAGGTCATGCGGACAGAAAATTAGGCATGTTAAAACCGAGCTAGCTACAGGGGATGAAAACCTTTTTACAAAAAATATTCATATTAGCTTCTTAATTAAACATTTTCCACTGAGCATTTTAATTTTTCGTGTAGTTAATTACACACGTATTACTTTGACCGCGAATGTTGCTTTTTTAATAAAAAGGGTAGTTTGTAATGAAAAACTACATTATCATTCATATTAAAATTAAAACTTTAAAAAATAATTTATAGAAATTAATCTTGGGACCAACATAGACTATATTTGGGAGAAATTTTAAAATAAAAAGTAATATACAATAAAAATGCAATTAAATTCTATTTTACGAAAGTCGAGAATTGATTTATAAAGTACATATTGTTTTTAAATAAAAATATGCAAAAAAGAGAAAAACCAATTTTTATAAAATTATAGGTCAAGAATATACCAATATGACCTATGAATATTTTTAATTTAACTACATAATTAGATAAATCATACATTTTTACGTCAATATTTAAAAGAAGTTAGGAATAAATTTCACGATTTTACTTCAGTTTCAGTGAAAACTAACTCAAAGAATTATAACTCTGCTTTTTTATTCAAAATGATGTTTATTCGGAATCGAATAAATTAATAAATATCTATCAGTCGCATTCAATATGAAACTCAATGTTATCTTTTATCAGTTCGAGGATAAGAAAAATATTTTTTTAGAATCAACAGTCAGTTATCCCGAATAAAGTGAGACATTATTTACCCAGCGACATCAGACGAAATTCTTTAGTAATGTAAAACATTTTTCAACAGAAACCTGGGGTGTATACGTATACAAACCTGCCCCAAAATACTCTTGATCTTGTATGCATAACTCAATACATATTATTTATTTATAACCACATGCATAGTATCAATAGAAGAAGAGATTTAAATGAAGAAAAAAAATGGGCGTTTCTAGAGGCTGTGGAAAAAATATTTTTTCGTGGCATTTCTTTTCACTATCATCTCAAAAAATATAAAATTTCAACTTTGAGAGTTTCACTTTTAAACTGACGATAATAATACCCAGTGCAAGCCCCAAAGTTTCTTTAATCGTAATGAAATGTTGGGAAATTTAAAATTTGCATGAAATTCACTCTGAATAAAATTAGACTAAGCCACCCCATAGCGGAGCAAAAATAATCAAAAACGAAAGGCTAATTTTCTTTCCTTGCACACCCCGTTGACTCCGCTCTACCTGAGCCTACCTTGGAATCATGCCCTGAATTTTTTTCCACTTTCCTCCCTTCAAATTACATTATTTTTCCCATCGATATGGGCGCGCCCGATGACAGGCTGAGAGGGCAGGTTCGGTCCACCTCCCCGGGAAATAACCTCGGAGGTTCTCGGCTCGAGACTCGCGCGGCACGGTTTTAAATAAGTAACCGTATAAAACGCATTAGGGCAGAGCGGGAGGCGGAATTCAAATTTGTTTCGCTCGAATCGGGCACGTGAACGGTGCGGCCTTCCCGGTCGCTGCCGTGCCACGTGTAAATATACTTGTAGCTAAATTTAGCACGTGGCACGGCGGTGAGAAACACGCCGAAATGCATCCGGATAATATTCATAAAAAAAGTTACGCTGTAATAAATTACTTATAACAAAGCTCGCATCATGAAAGCTCAACTCGTGATATCCGCAATAAATATACACGTGTTATGCTTTATGAATGAAAAAAAAAATATCTAAAAAACTCATAATGCATTGAGTATTTTAAACTTCACTCTAGTGTGTTTTAATAAGTTTTTATATTTTGGAGCTTTTTGGGGGGGGGGAATATAAAACATGATCAATGAATTAAAAATTAATTTTTGAAAGTTACATGTATGTTATACATTTCGGCGGCTTAACAGACAAGAAAATTAAATTTTAACAACGGCCGCTGGGAGCTGGATTTACATATAAAAGTACAAAATTATGTGCATGTCTATTTTTGGATTAAACGTCAATCAAATGCGGATTTATAACCTATTACAGGTTTATATTATTTACTAATATAATTAGGCACATTAGTTCACACATAGAAGATGATTTAAAGAAACTCGGTTCGTTAGTACAATAGTCAGTACACCGGCCATCTATGCTTGGGGATTTGGGTTCAAATCCCACACAAATCACGATGATATTTTTCTGAGAGTTTTTTTAAATCATATTCTTTGTGTGCCTAATTATATTAGTACAAAATTATGCACAGACACAAGTTTGAGCGTTGTTTTCTTAACGAACAGAATATAAGCACAAACTAAATGTAAATCTCGCCATTTATATTATCAAAATAGAAACCAATTTGAATCAATCCAGTCTCAGTCCCAAGTCTATTTTCACAATATAATATAATTCGAGATAATCTGTAATAGAAACGATGAGACATACCTAACGGTATTACGTTTCCACAAATAGATTAGATGTACCTAAGCATTTAGGCAGCGATCTTAACAACGAATTAAATTCACTAATGACTTACATTTAACGATAACTGTAATCTATTATCATCCAATTTCACGGGTTACCATTGCTCCAGAGACCGGAGTATGCAACCGGCGGCTTAGTTCCTGAAAGGGAGGAATGCCGTCGCAAATTCTCATTTTCTAAATGGTTATACATCACCGCGCTAACAGAACCTTAACTTCATTCTCGTATGATTTAATATTATTATGTTCACGACTCTTTGATCGCGTAATTTTGTGAAACTTATTTAAGATTTTCATTAGAGTGAGGTAACATCACTTTTTGAAGTTTAATTGTTTTAAATTTCTTTATAAATGATGCTCCACTGTTGGCTTTTCAATTTAAAATCACGACTGCCGTAATGTCTAATTCCGATTCAGTAGTCGGCGATCTTACAAGTCACCTCTTTCGGGCACCCGTTAACTGTTACTATCTCTTTTCGTTGTATATTTTAGTTGTGAGATTATTTCAAAGTTTTCGGCGATAAAACTTCTGAAGCTTAAACTTCAAGAAAAAAATTCTTTTACGTTCGTTTTACTTTTGTTTATAACACGACTATCTTTTTTTATCTAAAAGTCAACGTTTTATTTATGTTCATGTGCTTCGCTTTGAAATGATTTCTAAATTAAATATTTTTTTTTGATAGTGAATATACAAACAAAACACAAAAAACCAAGCTTCTACGAACAGCATATTTTAAAAAAAATTTATTCCCAAGAAACTAAATAACCAAAAAAAAAAAAACGCTTATGATGCAGTGCAGGCAACCAAAAAAAAAATATTACTTTGTCAGCAACTTGATTCCGTGTAACAGGTTGGTTGCGGGTTTGTATCCTGCATGAAGAATCAATTTATTCAAACCTTTATACCCCAGGAAGTCGTCTTCCAATTCCGGTAAGAATTGAACGCCTGTCCGGAATACAGACTTCGACAATTTATACCGCTTTATAATACAGAAATGCACATTTCCTTTTTCAATTTAAAATTTTATAGATGCAAATTAAAATAAAATAATAAATAACTATTGAATTTTCTGCATGTGTAAGACATGTGTAAATCGCGGGGGGGGCGGGGAGACGTTACCTTTTCAAGCCTTTTCTGTAGACTGCTTGAGGAGTTATTCCTGAGGTAGGGAATTCTCCAGCCTGCGTGGCGCTATATTATCATATGGAAATGCCGACATCCGAACCGCAATTTCAGCTGATATGAAATTTATTCAAGCATTGCCTCCGTTGTCATGCAGCAGTCCGATTGATAGGGGCTCTCCCAGACCGGTTATTGCCGTGCGCTTCGCGGGGACTCCCCGTGGCGGACTTTCCCGTCGCAAGGACAAACATTAAAAGTGAGGCAATATGGCACCGGCGTGACTGAGTACGTGACATAAATATGGCGCGCTTTATGAACTGCTGCTCGGGTCTGGTTCGAAAGTTTCATTAAGACACTTTAACCTCATAATAATCCCGTTTGATGTACGCGTGTCAGATCTATCCACCAGGCCCTAGTGAATAGATCCGATACTCCGATACTGATGGTGACTGGGACATCTCAGCTAATGTGGAATTGTAAAACACAGATTTGCCTAGGAAGTTTTATAAGTACTTCAGATGAACCGACCACGATTTATATAGCTCCCCCTCCAGTTTATTTGAAACCGAAGACCCTTTAGGGTCCACACATGCATTATCTTCCAGTGGGATCTACTATTCTAGTCCGATAATGGTCTTTCCCCTTTATTTTATTGATACTGCTCACCGCAGACTTTTTACTTCCTTAAACCCAAAGGCGGTTATTCAAACTTGAAACATAAATGCAGCACTTTGTGTGATGTACTGAATATAAATCATATGAATTATTTTTTTAATGTAAAAAGCTACGCGTTAGAGATAAATAAAATAATTGGGTATATCTTTCTTTTGAAATTTGTATTGCTTGCATAGTAATACGCTACGTGGAATTTACCAAGATCTTATAATGGAAATAATTAGTATTCCATACAAAATATATGTCTATGTCTTCCTTCTTGATTTATATTCCTTAAGTCTCAAAGATAATTTCATAAATATAAGCCAACCTCAAAGTTAGCTCCCCCTAATATCGTCTTGTAAAGTAAATCCGTGCATAAAGAACGGGATCATTATTTCTATAAAATATATTTTAGGAAAAAATTTACTATACATGTTTTCTATATAAAATATTACTTAGTCAATTGGACAAATATTTTCTTACAAAAAACACCTACAAGTAATAAATTCGAAAAAATATGCTTATATAATATACTACACATACACATATACTATATATATAGATTTCGATCACTTCTTAAATAAGCAAATGTATATGTATGTAAAAACATGCTGAGAATTTTAATTCTGTATATATTGGTACAAAGATAGGCAAAGAACTCAGTCAACCTTCTCGCACAGCAGAAATGTATCTAATGGTTAATATCTGGAACGTAAAAAGAATATATTAATGGTAGTCTTTTTGACCCGAGTGGTCATTTTGCCGAAATACGGTGAAAACAAACAAAGGAGCATCCCGGGATAAAATACAAATACTTCATACCCTACAGAAGCCTTTATTTATGAACAGTCGATATGTATCCTAATAATAAAAGTTGTTTCTACGAATCTATAATATCATTTACAAATATTTGTTATATATTTTTTACAAAATCATTATGTGTAAATAAATAATTTTTTCAATTGGGTATATAACAAACGAAAATGTTTATAAATTAAAAATAAGGCAAGACGTTCTTTGTTAAAATCACACGTGGTTATCTAAGCGCATTACTGATATTGAATAGGAGATATTCTCAGAAATACAGACGTGCATTCCGAATCAAATTTAGATTTTTTCTGCACAGCGGCAGCAGCATCTTATCACCCTCCACCGACGTTTTCAAGGTATTCTTCCTTTGTATATTTCCACGTTGATTGTCAATACAGCGAGAGCTCCATTGTTACCGAGTCACGGCATAAGCGAGGAGCCGAGAGTAAAATAACCCCTGAAAGAACATTCAGCTTTATCACAGCAGTCTTGCATCCCTCTAGAACTTCAGCAAACCCCATAAGCTTGATTTATTTTTAATATTCTTCTCGTAGCGAGAAGAGGAGTATTTTTTTTTCTACCAAAGTATTGCAGACTTTGTCAAAACTTTTCTTATAAATGTTGATTATATAAAATTTATGTTGGAAGCACTGAAACAGCACTTTCTGAATCGCAAATCATTTATGAACACAACAATGTAAGATAAATTACTGTAGAAACAAGTACAAACACATGCTTTTAATGAAGTAGATTACTGGAATTTTCCCCATAACTATATCAGTTGAATAGCTTTATAAGGTTTATGACAAAAAGCTATGTATAAAACAATATGGATTAACTTGAAGTAACTGTTGGAATCTGTGGTTACGAGTTTACCGCATCTGGTATATCAAGAATCCTATTGACTACTTTTGGTTCATTTTACTTATTAGTGTCATGTAGGGTATGAAAAGTTTGACTGCTTTATCAACAAGTGAATCAACTGCACTCAATTCTTAAACATGTACAAGATTTTAAAATGTATCATTGATGTATGAAATTCAAGCATATATTATGTAATTAACAATCTTATCAAGGCAAAAGAAATTATAAATTTTTAACAGTGTTTTCTAAATATTTAATTATTTATAGTGTATTCTGAAATGTGTAAATAAATATTAATTTAATGAAGCACATTTTGTAAGTCTAGATTTTAGATTGAACGTCAATCAAGTGCGTATTTATTACCTATTACGGGTTTATTATGATTGTTAAAAATGACCAACTAGGCACATTGGTTTATATGTAGATTATGATTGTTAAAAATTCTCGATTAATGGATGTGGTTCGTTAGTACAATGATCAGTACACCGGCCATGTAAGCCTGAGGATGTGGGTTCAAATCTTACACAAATCACGATGATATTTTTCTGAGAATTTCTTTAATCAACTTCTATGTGTGAACTAATGTGCCTTATCATATTAGTAATAATAAATAAATATCGTATCACGTGTTTTGTATCACGGAAATGAAACTTGTTAAAACAGCATTTTTTTAACTGTAATTATAAAATATAACGATAAAAGAACCTTTGTATTTTGTCTTCACTTTGAGTTTATTAAAATTATTTGCATTACTAGTTTCGAACCAATACACTGGGTCATCATCAGATGCTTAACTAAACAGTTTAACAGTTAAACAGTTACAATAGTCAGTACACCGGCCACGGGGATGTGGGCTCAAATCCCACACAAATCACGATGATATTTTTCTGAGAATTTCTTTAATCAACTTCTATGTGTGAACTAATGTGCCTTATCATATTAGTAATAATAAATAAATATCGTATCACGTGTTTTGTATCACGGAAATGAAACTTGTTAAAACAGCATTTTTTTAACGGTAATAATTAAATATAATGATAAAAGAACCTTTGTATTTTGTCTTCACTTTGAGTTTATTAAAATTATTTGCATTACTAGTTTCGAACCAATACACTGGGCCATCATCAGATGCTTAACTAAACAGTTTAACAGTTAAACAGTTACAATAGTCAGTACACCGGCCACGGGGATGTGGGCTCAAATCCCACACAAATCACGATGATATTTTTCTAAGAATTTCTTTATGTGTGAACTAATGTGCCTAATCATATTAGAAGCGCATTTTGTTTACTTCAATGTGTGATGATGCCGTTAAAAGTCACAGCGCCGTATCTTTATTAAATCTCTCAAATTCACCACCTTGTATCAAAAAGCACAAGCAAACAATTATATAGAAAACGTCGAGAGCAACCGAGTCGAGTGAGAAAAAAAAAAGCTCCACGTTGCCGGGGCGCGCGGCGGGCAGCCGTCGGTAAAACGTCATATAATTTCATTTCGACGCCCGTTTTAAAAATCGCATCCGCCGCCAAATGAAATAATCCCGCCTAAAAGCTTTTCTTACAAAGTTATCCGGGATCTGCAGGAGGCGCCGCCTTCTGTCGGGGCTAACGAGCCCGAAGCCGTCAACCCCCGCCGCCTCGCCGAGCCAATTACTGCGGCACAACGGGCTGTTTTACACTGCATTCCTGCGCGGTGGACGACTCCACTCTCTCAGATGAGACAATACAGATTAGATTTTTCATCAAAGTGCGATCCGCTGGGCGAGCTTTCATTTTTGCAGTTTTGAAATTGCCTCTGTAAGAATTAGCAAACTTAAAACACTTGCCGCTTAGCACGGTCGAAATAAAAATCACGTTGAACTTCTGCAGGCGTAGTCAGCTCTCTCGCAGTGCATCCTATGGAAAATATCAACTTATCTAGAATTATCTAGGTATAGAGCAACCTTTTTAATCAAGGTCGCACATAAAGTAACATCTACTATAATAATAGCCATTGTGTGTGTGTATGTTTCATTTTTTGGTTCTGTATAGAATATCTTAAAAGATACAACGCTGATTTTTTGCACGTAAGTTTTTCCGAATTTCAAGACGATAGGATAATCAGCATGACACAAGTACCATTTTTATTTTTTAGTTGCGTTAGAAATTATTAATCACATCATTGATAACTTAAAATGCCTCCTAAAAAAATAACACCGTCTAAGCACAGCAAACGTAATTAAAAAAGAATAGCACAATTGAACGTGATAAAGACTGCATCTAATTAAGAACAGTGCAGTGAAAGTGATTCGTTGTTTGCGACACGAAATGTGATATTTCCTAGAGTGGCTTTGCTTTCGAAATTAATATTCGGTTATTCAAAATATATGTGTACAAAATGAACAAAATATATGTGTACAAAAAAACAACAAAAATAGACATAATATTATCTAATGTGATCATGGAAGTCAATAATAAAAGCATTCAAATGTTTGAATTGATATTTGGAAGGAAATCACAAGTAGTGTAACTGTTTATATAATTATTTATTCAAGTTGTTACAAAATTGAATAAATTCCCAAAAGCCTGAAATAATGATGAAATTACTTCAACAAATAGACTAAATCTTCATATTGAGCGTACGTTAGTTCAATAGGCGACTAATGTTCTTTGAAAGTCTTCCCCAATTATCTGGGATTACTTGCCGCAGAGGCACGTGTGGGGGAGGTGAGCTTACACTTATGACTCGTGAGGGCAGATCTTGAGCGAGTTTGTTTATTTCCAGTGCGACCGCTGTGGGTGAAGCTGCGGGGAGAGAACCGCCCCCTGTCTGCCGACAGCCGCTACGAGCTGGAGTGCGAGGTGGTGGGATCCCGACCCGCCCCCACCGTCACCTGGTGGAAGGGCAGCACCTCCATGAAGGATTCCAAGGACACGGTTAGCATATATTTTATATATCTTTTATTTTTCAGCCGTCATATTCTCTTTTGTAAGAAAAAATGCTGCCTATACAAAACACTAAAAAAATTTTGTTTCATCCAGTCTTCATAACTCATGAATTGAGTCGTTGCAAATTCCGCTCTGGAATATATTTTTTTCATAACCACCATAAAAATATTTAAATGCGTTTAAAAATACGCAACACAATTTAAATCATGATTTTTTTTATAAAGAAGAGTCCTTCGCGTTCGGCGTTTAACAGCAGCGGTGAGATAAAACCGTACAGCCAATGAAAGCAAAATAATATCTCGAGAAATTGAGAATTTATTAAACTCGTCTAATTTCTGACGTGAACATAAAGCTTACAACAAAAATTCATGAAACAAAATTCGATTTCACTTTCAAATCCCCGACTCGCTACCTCACCCCCGCAACATTAATCCTTTTCTCGTCCCCCTCGAGGGTGTCAGCTTAGAACAAATACCGCCGAGTTTCAGGGTGTTTGATTTTTGATTCAAGAACATCAGTTCGGCGCAATAAAATTGGGAAAATCCTCGGAAGGGTTCCGGTCGACACTAAAAACTATGCTCGAAATTCTTTCCGCCGTTTCAATTTAGTCTCCCAGTGATTATCTGTATTTTTTTATAATAAAACTGCAATCTTTACTCAAATGTACGTTAACAATTATTGCGGCCCGGTCTTATATCCAATTGAGCTACAATACTGCCACGAGCGAGTTATGCATGTTATATACGTCAAAAATACATCAACTCCGCTCTTTAATATATCGAGAAAAAAAAGTATTTTTCCCGTCGTTTCATGTGTAAATCGATTACTCAAATATTTTTTTATGGTAATATCAAACTCTGTTCAATTTTTTTTGTCATTCTTATGAAAATCAAAGTCCCAAAGATTTTCTTTGTCCGTTATGAATTTGGCATTGAATTTAACTAGGTATAATAAGCTGATCCTTTAGTCTCGAGAAAAATTGCTGTGGTTGACTTTATTCTCTTGGCAGTTTTTTGTTGACATAGAAAAGTTTACCTAACGTTATTTAAATTGGTACCCAGAAAGTTTTTCTTTGAATACACTTAGTTAAGAGCTTCAGATGTCGCCGTGTGCTAAAACTGGAAGTTAAGTTTTTGTGTGGTTTCTGTGAATCCCCTTATTATGCCGTTAATATGAATATTTAGTATTTTATGACCAGATTACTTTAATCGCGGGCTTAAAAAGGGAAGACTTTTCGTTTTATTCTTTGTAGCAAAATAAAATTTAACACCGTTTTATCAAATGGTCGCTTAGTAAAAAGTAAACTTTCAATGCCTTTGAAAATAATATTGCATAATGAAGTCTGTTTGTACTTACATTTAAAAGTGTTTAAAAATAACGTCCAAATGAATTAAAACACCCGGGGATTGCTTTTGGTATTTTAAAATGTAATTTTATTAAATCGTTATTATTTGTTAGTACTAAAATACAATTATTTATATTTATAAACAAACATCAGACTAAACACCAATGCATATTTTAGGTATAAAATCAAATTCTCTGTTTAGTTTTATGCAGAAAATTAATTTTTTGAATTTATAATAATCTTTTTATCATTATGTTACATAAATTAAATGTTCATGTCTTCTTTTTGCTTTTACGCATTTTTTTGCATTCATAGTTCAATAATCATAAAAAACTTAAATCAAAAACGTCAAAATGTAACATTATTCAAGATATATATAATTTTTGTGCTTTTGGGTATCACGCCGAGTATAACTTTTGATTGAGAATTCCGACGTTTCGGTGCGTGAGTCGAAAAGGTTCGTAGAGTGGCAAAGGCCCCAAAATATACGCAAATGTATTATGATGCATGTGCGATATTTTTAAAATTTAAACTGCAATGCATAGTCAATAAATCATGGGATAATTTGCATTCGGCGGTGTCTTGGCTCTGGTTCGCCTTGCGGGTGATAATCCCTCCCGTGGCGCCTTACCAGGAGTGTGATGTCGCAGCGGCCATCAGCACCCTTCGCCGAGCTGCCCCGTGTACCGGATATCACAGGATTTAACTTGTCAGTGAAGTAGTTATCAGGATGGTCGCTAGGTGTGCTTCAGTTGGCAGAGTACCTTCCGGTCCACTTCAGGAGTACATGCCTCTCAAAGACACGGATTAATGCTAGACACTTCCTAGAAATACGCTGTAGAACAAACGTAATGACTGAAATGTTTTTTTTTAAGTTATCATTTATATATATATATATATATATGTATATATATATATATATATATATATATATATATATATATATATATTCATTTTCCCGTTTGGGCATTTTCGGCAAAATAATTACTTGTTACCAGGGAATTATTATTACAACCAAATTAAGTACAAACACGAGAAATTTACAATAGGATCGGTATCCCATGTCAAGCAAGGAGATTTGTCCATAAGACCATAAGACTTCAATTTCAAACGCGGTATTTTCCTGAAGTTTCGATGGGTTCCTTTGACGTATTACAAAGGGGTTGTTATGGCATTCACCACCCTCTGAATATGGAATTTGACAGTATTAAATGACCGGACGATCGCTGTTAACGATGGTTGTCCTTGTATTAACGTCTCCGCAGACGGGGCCCGTCCACAGTCGTGAGGCAGATTATCGGCGCAAATCTCAAAGCTGCGGCCTCTTCAATTATGCTTAGCAAACTTGGGTGAATGCTCCCCTGGCTTCCGGGCGCCTGGTGTGTTTTCAGGAAATGTTCAGGTGACTGTTACAGGCGACTGGATCGCTCAATGCTGTGCACTTGGCCGCGTCTGCAGTGCATTCTAGATTGAGGTTTGATAGCGATCTATTCTATTCACACCCTCCCTCATCTAATCGAGTTCTACTAAGCAATCATTGGGAGAGTGGATGAATAGATAAAGAGGTCGTATGAGGTTACAACCATAATACTTAATTATGTATAACTAAAATATAAAAAACTTATTTCTAAGCTCTGTTTTATCACTAGTAAATATGTTTACCAGAAAACGTAACGATATAAAAATAATTTTGAAGAACAGTTTTTTGAATAAACTTTCAACTGTTAGAGTTAAGTATATTTAGTCAAATGTAAAGTATTTGAAATTTACACATTACTTTTCAGCTGTTTAAAATAAATAAAAAAGTATTTTTGTGTGCATCGTGAACTTTTGTTTACAAGTTGGACAATCCTTTTAAATTAAAAATTCTTAAAATTATATATACATATAAATATATGTATATAAATGAAATCATAATGCTAATAGATCTCTTTGTGTGTTTTCAGAAGATCCCTTTTTATAAATGAATAATGGTATTAATGTAATGGCATAATATGTGTGTAATCATGGAATGATTCTGTTAATTTATAAATGGACTTAACCGAGTCAAATTTAACCACTAAGCCCGTAATAACACAACTACATAGAAATTCTCCCAATGACTGTAAAGTAGCATTAATTATAATTAATTATATATGTGCCTTATTTACAATATAAATTCCTAGTTAATTGCCTCGAGAGCCGACTAAACGTTTTGATACTGATATCACGTTAGATGTATCGCAAACACGATTTGAATAACTAAGGATTTATCTCTGATTCATTGCCTTCATTATCTAAACTGGAGATATACGATTGTGAAAGTTGAGGAGTAAAGATGCAAAGGCAGCATTCTCAAATGTCTTTTGTGTGTTGATTTACAATGAACGTGTAATTCAAATGCCTTTGATGTGAAATTCAAGTATCAAGTATTTTCGTAATATACAAATTAAATAATATAAATGATTTGTAATCAATAGATTTTTTTAATGATTCAGTAACTTAGTAGGTTTAAGCTGGCGTTGTTATTAGATGATGATGTTTCTTGGGAGCTAGGCTGCTTCAAGTTTTCTGTTCCCCGACGTTTCGGCTTATCTTCAGGGATCTGTACAGGTGAATCCTTGAAGATGGTTCTACAGAATAATTCAAGCAGCACAACTTACTTTGTACGCCCTTATAAGTTATTTTAAATTTTAACAATCTTTAATTGATCAATATCTCAAAAACAAAATAATATTTTATAAATACTTAGCCGTCATAAAACCATGATCGAATTTATCATGTATAACCAAATTCGTAAAAAAAATCGGTATATCATGTGTTTTCGAAATGTACAAAATTGCAAATATGACGTTTTCGTTGATAGGTATTAAATTATTCAAGTATACGCCGACAAATTTATTTTAAAATATATATTGATATTGAGGTTGGTTTTAAAACCCATAAATTTGGATAAATATTGAACATGCAAAATATTGCGGATGATTTACCACAATCGACCACGAAGCTAACCAACCGACCACAATATATATTTTATTTTTTTTATTTTCCATACTATACAAATAAACTTTAGATATACGTATTATATTACATAGTGTGGCTTAATGAGTTCAACACTTAGGCTAGCCATTATGTAAAAAACATATACCTTTTGAATCACCTATGAAAAAATCGAAAAAATATAGCCTCGAGTGCGATAGTATATTTTATAAATAATATAAAATTGCTCAGAAATAGATTTAAAATTTTAAAAACCACACACAAACTTCTCGACATCTTTGTACTTCACTAGAATCTCGATACCTGACTGAATTCTTTTAAAAAAAAAACACACACATTTCAGATACTTATGTTAAAAAAAAAACAGAATATAAATAAACCTTTTAGTAACCAAAATCATTTTAAATACGAACAAGATATAAACTTCGGAATATTATTTTTTAACTACATCATAAATAAATACTTAAATTTGTACGTTCAAATTGCTTAAAAGATGTTTTGGGGCAGGCATTGCTAATACGCCTCTCCCCCTTTCTCTGTATTTTCTTCGCATATGTGCTGGAATTTATTTTTAAAAAATCATACATTTGACTTTCGTATATGTTTCCAAAAGAGATTAAGCAGTTGTCGAGAATTTTTTTTGATGGAAGGAACGCGGAACGTAGCTTCGGAAATGCTCGCTTTATCATATTTCTCCACACAGAGAGCGTTTCCACTTAATTAACCACGCCGGTGGTAATTTCGTTCCAGACGAGCGCCGATAGCAACACAACCATAAGTGTTCTCACTTTCACCCCAACCATTGCTGATAGTGGCAAGTACTTGTCGTGCAGGGGGGTGCAGAGTCTCATCCCGGACAGCGGCCTGGAGGACGGCTGGAAGCTGGACATCCAACGTAAGTATACTCAATATAACTCTTAAATATTTATTATACTATAATATATAACCAATAATAGAATAGTTACAAACCACGTTAATTTTTGGACTCAGTTTGGTTAGCGAAATCATTTTCTGAAAATTATTAAACTCACGAAGATGACTCCAACAACGCAGCCGAAATGTACAAAAATGTAAATACAAAGAAAAATAAATCTTCTACCCTTTTATTCATATCATTTATTTTTATATTAACTTGACTTTAAATAAATCTTCCGTTATGTGACTCGCTAAAGAGTTCGCAAAAAAGTACTGTGCTGTTACTTTAATGGAAAAATGAGCCTGTCAATATTACGAACAGGTGATAATCAAAAGCTTTAAATTTATCTCACTCGGTGAAAACATACTCAGTATGAAAAGTATTTTTTTCTTTTTCAAAAGAGATTAGAGATTAAGAAATTCAATGTTTGTGTCTTCAAAGTATGAACTCATTTTTCACATCAACTTCTGGCGGTAATTTTCAAATGAAAAAATTGTATAAGTCTCGTTACAGCCGTAATTTAGTAATAAACGTTCAGATGTTTTGAACAAAGAGGAAATGAGTGAAATGAATTTAACGACATAGATTAATCAAAGTTTTCCAGACCGCAAAATACCTTCCGAGCTACTTCAGGGTCTGTTTTCACGAAGCCTCCCACCCCTGCGATTTTTCTTTTGATCTTAATGGTTTTTAAATGATTTCTTTTACCACCAGACGTACCCCTGGTCTTCCTGGAGCTCGGGAGCAACCGTAATTCTTCGATGATCCGCGAGTCGGCGGATGTTTATTTTGAATGCAACATTAAATCCAACCCTTGGATTTACAAAGTCCAGTGGATGCACAACGTGAGTAATCGCCCTTTCAATCATTTGATCCAGAAAATAATCGCCTGACATGTTTACAGACTTCTATTTTCAGGTTTTTTATAAGCTTTTTCAATAAATTGCATGTTTTAATTGAATAAAGTAAAAAAAAATTTAAAAAAATATTTTACATTTGAATATAAAATATGCAATACAATTATTTTGGCAAATCAAAAGTTGACAATCATTAAAAAAAATATTATTTAAAATAAAATAAATTATATTAAAACTACCATGTGCAAGCTGTTTTTTTTTTAATGTCAGCATTTGATTTGTTTTATAAAAAAAGGATATTCTTAGTAGTAGAGATAAAGTTTCAATTTATACTTATTTTATTAAGTGAACAATTCAACAGAAACTTACTTCACACAATCTGTTTTATTTGATGGAGTAAAGCTGTACATAAATTTATTTAATTTTATGTGGTTTAAAATGATTCTCTGTTTCAGCAATATTACAGTTTTTATACACAATGCCATTTATCATTGCGCTGACATTCTGACAAAAACCTTGTCAACTTAAACTTTTAATATTGGCGCTGGCGGGTGAACTTTTAACAGACAAACCCTACCATTGTTTTTTTTTATGCACACTGTTATTTCAGGAATAATATTTTCTTAATAATTATACTGCGAGTGTGTTAACGTGTAATTAATTCAGATAACATTGAAATTTTGCAACGAATGTTTCTAGCTTTTATTAAAAATATATGTTTATTTATTATTTTCGGTTTGTAAAAAATTATTTGTTAACCACTGTTTTAAAATGCATGGTAAGGTTCAAATGTTACGAAATATTTAATGGGTTTCTTTAGCTTTTAAAATAATTATTAAATATGTATATATACTGGGATAAGATATTGATATATATATATACACATTGATACATTTATTTATTTTTTTCTGATAAATTTAAATATATCAGTTTCACCTCATTCTATAATTATTTTAAGAAAATATGTCGGTAACTAAATGTTTGTTTTATTAGTGTACTTGATGTTCATTTTATATAAATTTTGACAGCAGGGGTGAAATCATCGTAATATTTTTCAAATATTAAACATCCCCACAGAGGTTACTTAAAAAAGTTTATCATTGCGTTAATCCAACAACTATTGTTAAGCAAGTAGTGATTTTTGTATTGACAAAAATATTTTCAGATCTGATATTTTTAGCAATATAAAAGCACTATATAAACCAAGTATAAAATATTTTTTTATGCATACACTGAGCTTGATTAAGAATTTCCAAGATAATTAATACAGTTTAAATTTTGACATCATTTTATAAACCTCGTACGTGCATAAAACTCTAAGGTAGAACTTAACCATGAGTATATATACATACAAAACAAAAATATGCGTTTTGAAACATTTCATCAGATCCCAGATAATCGGTATTGAAACGCGCCGGAATTAAAGTTGTAACTTTAAAAAATCGGTACGTCGTGCGTTTTCGAAATGTGCAAAATTGAAAATATGACTATAGTAATATGTCCATTGTAATGGATATATTATGATTGACATTATACTAATATTTTTGAGTAAAATACTTGATTTTCACACATGTTCGTTTTTATTGGTGACCGGTTTCGCCAACCTTTCACGTTGGCATTATCAAGCAGAGGAAAATCACTCAAGTGTTTTACTCAAAAATATTGAAATGGATTTCCACCTAGTACTCGTTGTCAGAAATATTGAATTTCTTGACATTATACTGTCTAGGGTCTGGTTGAGTGACGTGGTTGTGTGAGCAAGGAGCTAGTCGCAGGCTTTATCTCCCGTGTTATAAAGATGTCGATGACGTGTTGGTGCAGGGGAAGCAGCTGTACAACAACGCGGCTGACGGGACGCTGGTCAGCAACCAGAGCCTGGTGCTGCAGAACGTCAACAGGAGCCGATCTGGCCTGTACACCTGCGTTGCCAGCAACAGCGAGGGCGACGGGGAGAGCAACGCAGTGCACTTGGATATAAAATGTTAGACCTTTTCCTATTTTACCTCGCCGCGCCTGGAACAATGCAAAAGCATCGAAAGGACCAGCGCGAAATGTCGAACGATCGCCGGTGAATTTCGACTGATTCGAAGCAGTACACATGTTGGTCTTTTCTATGCTTTATATGAAATTTTTTATAATACTCGCGATCGCTAGCAAAGCTGCGTTGTTTATGATTGCTTGTTCAGATGCTAAAAAATATGAATGCTTTTTTAATTATTATTTGCAATAAATCATTTCATATATTTATGTATAAAATATTACGCATTGGCCGCGAATTTTCATAACAATGTCGACAAACACAAATATTGAAATCTTTTATAAAATTTAATAACTGAATTTCAAGAATTCGTTAAGTTTTACGTAGATTAATTACACGAATACCTTACAAAGTCTAATCTGGTACTTCTACCTAAAACCGTTTTAGTTCTAAAGTGTATTATTGTTTGAACATTTCCATCCATTTATCGGATGTATTCAATAACTGTACTAATTTAATTACAGTATATTTAGATCAACAATCATTATTATGTTTGCAAAATAGAGAATAGGCAACGAGTCAAATATTTGGTGAGCAATTCAAAATTCTCTAACTACATCTTAACGATATTACCTCGACTGTGAATAATTAACTTACGTAAGGCCACGCAAACTGCGATTTTTAGCAAATAATGTATCATAGTGATAAATGCATCTCGAGCTCTTGTGCTCTTGTTCTAAATGCTCGGTGGCATTCTCAGACGACCGTGTCATGAATTTTCGATTCTCGTGAACAGTCAGCCCGGTGTGTCGACCCGGACAGGCCAGGTCCATGGGGGCGGCGAGGATGGAGCCTGCGAAGATAACCTGTGAACTGGAGGCGAACCCTACCAGCGTCAACTTCACGTGGAAGTTCAACACAACCGATTCGGACATGTCGGACATACTGCCCAACCTGGTGGCGGTGGACAAGACGAGGAGCGTCGCCCAGTACACGCCCAAGACGGAGGCCGACTTCGGCACCCTCCTCTGCTGGGGGGAGAACGAGATCGGCCTGCAGAAGGAGCCGTGTGTCTTCTCCCTCACCCCCGCGGGTAAATACACAAAATATTATTCAACGTCAAAATTTAAGATAAAACATGCTGAAGTTCAAGAAAAAATTAATTAATATAGTAAAACATAGAGCGTTTCAAAAAAGAAGTGATTATTACAAAATACTGTACATGTAATATTTCATTGTTTATTATCTCTAATTGAAATAAAAATTTCTGAGTTATACGTGAATTTGTATATATTTTTCGTGATTCCAAAAAAGGCACTGAAGTGTATGTAGAAAATTAGGCTTTGTCTCTAAAATAAGTAGATTATGGAATTTCTAAATTAAATTCTAGCAGTGTTTTCTCTTCACAGTAAAATAATGTACACAGGCCGATCTAACCTATATGGTTATACAAGTGTCGTTTCACATAATATCCTTCTACCATATATTATGTCGGTACTTTCGCAGTATAAAAGGCTTAAGAAATAAGGGAAGCATTTAATATTCTTCTAATTTTAGATTTTATACAACCTATCCGGTATAATTCAGTAGCATCTTAAATGAGATATAGGCTTATACGTTTCTATAGACGATTCCATAATTTCACATAAACTAAACCGAGTGTTATGAATGAAATTAGAAGCTTTGGGTTTGTATTTTATATAATCTGCGTGAATTTTTTTCTTTTACTTTGATGCTTAAACTTATTGATAAAATACAAAATAAACGCAAATACCGTTCCAGTTTTGTGATTATGATTGGATTAAAGACCAGCCAAGGGTATTTTAAATGACTATATTTCGCAGTGAGTACAACTTCTTGAGTTTCTGTTACAATTCAGATTTTTATTAGAATCAAAGTTGAATCTTATTTTGATTAATTGTGAGGGAAGCATCTTGGAGTAAGATTTATGTTCCCCTTTTTTACTCTGATTGCACATAATTACTTTTTAGTTCCAACTGAATATCGTATTATTTTTATGAACAGAGTAATCAAAAGTTTTCATAAAGTTGACTTTGCTTCAAACGTTTAATATTACAATGCGATACAAAATAAGAAAAATAAAAATAAAAAAAAACATCTTAATGGTGGAATAAATCACAGGGTACCAACAGCACGCCCTTTTGTTTTTTTTTTCTTGTTGTTATTTACGAAACTAAAATTAATTTCAACAGTTTTGCGACGTTAGAACCGAACAGTGCCACTTCTTTTAGAAAAATCGTATCGTAAACAAAACGTTGTAAGAGAGTAAATGTTGATTAATTTACTTATTATTCAGTCCATTCATTTAAAAGGAACGCAAACACAGTCCCGGGTCGTATTCTTCCCTGTGCTGAGAGAGGAGCAGTTCTTTCGTTAACATCCACTGCCTTGTGTATACAAACACTAAAGATTCCTTCGAGTAGAACAGTGCATAAATCCACTTAATGAATACGCCGATTCCGTCTGTATTTCCTGTAGTTCCTCTTTACATTTTTATTGGATGACTCGTGATGTTTACTGTCTGCAATATACACTCGGTTGAATTTCATTAGAAGAGTATTAATTATTCTCCAAAGAGGAGCGCAGTTCTCACTTAAATATTGTGTCGTAAAAAAGTCAGTAGTCTTGATACTTTGAAATTTTATTTAATTTCCAGGATTTAAATATCAGTTTAACGAACAAAAAAAAAATTCCCCCAGGTAAACCAGATACGCTCACCAACTGCACTATTCTCAACCAAACGGCCGAGTCTCTGCAGATTGAGTGCGTGGAAGGCTTCGACGGGGGCCTTCCCCAGGAGTTCTCCGTGGAGGTGTACACCGCGCAGAACAAGCAGCTGGTCAGCACGATCACGGCCAACACTCCTCAGTTTTACATCACCGGCTTGAACAGCGGAAACGGATATGAGGTCGTCCTGTCGGCTGTCAATAAGAAGGGGAGGAGTGACCCCTGCATTCTCAACGCGCAAACCCTGAAGTCTGCCGAGAAGCACATAGGTAAGAATTTACTCCATCGAATCATATATTTGTGAATACCATTTCAATAATTGCGGATTATTGTGTATTGCTTTTCAAACATTTCAAAACTTCGATTTTCTGAACCCAAACCAAAACCAACCATCGGTCATTAAGCGTCTTAACCCTTGGTTGTTTTTTTTTTTTTTTTTTTTTTTTTTTCAAATAGTTTAAACACTCTGTTATATTTAAACGTATTATATTCAGCTATAATTAGATACAAACGTATTGACTTTTCAACCCTTTCGAGAGTTTTACCTCTCTCAAAAAAGGGAAAACGTTGGGTCATCTAATAAGTTTTCAGCCACCCCATTTACTGCAGGCGCCTAGCAACCTTTTTACTTTCGAGTGGGCCCTTGCTCGCGTATATTTTCTGTAAAGTCCGGTAATATAGACATTTGATGTTATTCTTTTTCTGTAATCGGAATTTATATATTTTTTTTGTTGCTGGAGCTCCTTGCAGGGAAGATCTGAATATATCTTCAGAGCCGGAATCGAACTTAAGATTTTTTTTTTTAAGCAGATTTTTGTAGGTGGTGTTGAAAAGTGTTTTTTTTTTTTTCTTTAGCAGCATACCTGCCTGCGATCCTGCAGCTGACGCCGGTGATAGGCGCCGTGGCCGGGGCTGCGGCGTCGCTGCTGGTGTGTGTGGCCCTTGTGGCAGGGGTCGTGCGCCGCCGCCCCCGCGCCGGGGGCAAGGGCGGGGAAGACGCCCACGCGGCGCCGAGGCGCGACTACGAGGCGCGCCTGGTGCAGCCCAGCCACAGCCGCGAGGAGAGCCTCGAAAGCGTCGAGGAGAAGAACCCGGACATCATACCACAAGGTATTCTAAATCTATACCTTATTTCTAAATTACAAGCATGTATTTCGGACTTTGTTATCGCCGGTGCAGGGGGACGTGTAAATTCTGCCCCGGGCTGATTTATGGTACTGCCCACCCCTTGAGCTGCGCGTGCTAATACAGATTACTACCCTCGCAGCGTCATTGAATATGGATCTGCATTTCAGAAGCTCAGTGCAGCTTTCTATTACTGTCTTCGTATCGGGTATTTGTTTTAGTGACCGTTATTGCGATATACTGCGTAAATTTTTGGGCCCAGAGTTTCACGTGGTTCCAACTTGCCATACATCCAATCAATCAATTATAGCTGTTAACGAATTATTCATTAATATACATCAACACGACCTTAGGCTTCTTGACTGTTTCGTATGGGGATACCTTAAAAGTAGGGTTTATGAGAATAATCCGACGAACCTAACGGAATTGAAACACAACATCAGGTCAAAAATGGCAGCAATATCGAGGGCTATTGGATAACATCATCTTTTTGAAATAATTTTCCATTTTGTTCTATTTTCTTCTATGAAAAAAAAATACTTGATAACTAGTAGTTTTTGTTTTACTGAACTAACAAATACCCGTTACTCTCTTTGGACACCCTGTACATAACTTAATAATCAATATTTTTGACAGAGAGTAATCAGTGGAATTCCATTTTAATATTTTAAATATAACCTAATACTTGAGTAACTTTCCCACGCGTTGATTTTTGGCCAACTTTCGGAAACTGGTCGCCAATAAAAATTAACATGGGGACAAATCACTCAAGTATCTTCGTTTAATTATAATATTAAATACATAACTTTTTCTTCAGAACAAACTTCAAACATCACCTCCTAGCCAACACATTAGGTTTTATTATCACTGTGTGCGCTTTTAACTTAGTGAGAGATTTTTTCTTTTAAGAGAAGTGAATTAGAAGAGTAAAATAATTTATATATATATTTTCTTCATCAAGTGCTTCTCCTCAAAGGAGTTTGGCGACCATTTCACTGAGCATATACTCATGCTGAGCAAGTATCCATGAGTCCCCAGGTCCTTCTACACCGCAGTTTTATATTGGAAGGAAAAGTCTGCGTATTACTGCTGCCCAATAGCATCATTACATAATCCTTTCCTTACAAAGCTCTGGCATTTAGATCTGATACTCCTATACGGCAAGCTACAGAAACAATAGCATATATTTATATATTAGATATTCAATTTTATTAGAATTTATAAGACAGCTCACTTTTTCACAGTACTGAAAAAATAGCACGTAACATTATATAAGATACAAAAAAAAAAACACAATAAAAACGTGGTATGCGCAGGCATATTAGTAACGAAGATTATTTCGGTTTTCTTGAACAAAAAATCAGAACGATCTGGAAACATCTGCGTTCTCTGATTCAACATTTACGAAGCATTATCTACGCAGAATGAGCGCGGAGTGATGGATTTGATGGAAATTTCCAGCGTGCCATTATTCGACAACGTAATATTGTATCCCAAACGATACATTCATTTAAATTATCAATTTGACAACGCCAATATTGTTTTATGATATTTCAGTTTGATTTTCAAATTACATAATGATTATCGTCCGTGTTACTGTAGTGAAAATATTATTTCTCGCCTACTAAATATTGTGATAATTTTTCAGGAGCAATTATATTCATGAGATGATAATGATTATATATTTTACCAAAAATCATTTCTAATGAAAAAATTATTAATATGTCTTCTTGGGAATAAATTATCGCAATGCGTTTGTTATATTAATTTTTTTAGTAAAAATGAAATCGATAAAGTTATCTAAATAAATAAAGTTGAAGAAAAGTACCAAGCTTGGATGTTTTCATTTATACGTCTATTTTTTTAAATATAATCCAATGTATTATTCTATGCAGTTTATTTACATATATATATTTAAAAGTGCTTGTGGTATAAAAGCGGAAGTAATGGAAAAAATATATTTACCAAATAAAATATGTGTTTACTCGTAGTTTTTTGCTTGAAGGATTATTAAGCACATACTTATTGCACTTATTGTAAATTACCTGTCTTATAATATTTATTGATATTCTATCAAGCCATAATGTTTTAAAATAACTTCTTATGCCTTATGAAAATGCCTGCCGTATAAAACGTAAAATATATTAGGTTCTTGGCTATCACACCATCTGGAAAATGTCTGGATTAACTAACTCAAGCAGACCTCAACTGTACCACTTTATCCTTCTGCAATAGAAAAAAAATATTTTCATTTTGCTAGAATGTGCAGTTTATCAACTCATTACTCAAAGGCAAAACAACAGAATAAAGTACAATTTTGCACGATGCCTCAAGAGGCAGAGCAGAAATGAAATAAGAGACGAACTTTAATTAAAACATTACAGCCCCGCAGATCACAAAAAAGCCCACTAACGTGAGCCAAAGTTCATTCGTCTCCTCGCTCGATCTTTATGAAGAGTAAGCGATCGAAGCTCGTCCGTTTAATAAAGGTGCAATTATACGGGGAATTTATCAAAATAAAAGAGATGATGACTCGTATTTGAACACGTGTAATTGAAACGTCGCTTCTGTTTGTTCGCAGGTGGGGACGACGAGTACTCCGAGGAGGAGCGCGCCTTCGAGTACCTGAGCCGGGCACCCTCGCGCATGTACACCGTGACGGCCCCGCGACCTCGCGACCCCACCCAGCTGGTCCCCGTGGCACGCTATTCCTACACCTGCGACCGCACCGTAAGTACCCACTCGTTCACTATCTATTATGCTTTAACTGTCGTGATATTGGAGCTTTAGTATAAAAAAATTGGTACAATATGTTCAATTCAAAGTATTGTCCATGGCTAGCCACTACTTTGTCTACGATTCACTACAAAAGAACTGTTCGCCTTTTGAAGCCAAGAAAGAATCAAGGCTGTTTTTGATACCCTGTTCAGAAGTGAAGCGTATTCTGCATGAAGGGGCAAGGTCTGGGCTATAAGGCGGGTGAGGCAGAAGTTCCCATCCACTGTTTTCCAAATAGGTTTTAACCGATTTAGCAACATGTGGCCGAGCATTGCCATGATGGAAAATTACAGACTCGTGTCTGGTCGCATATTCTGGGCGTTTTTCTACCACTTCAAACGCATCAATTGTTGTCTGTAGAACTCGCCGGTGATAGTTTGGCCTGGTTTCAGCAGCTCATAGTGGATGACACCCTTCTGATCCCACCGACTACACAGCATTACCTTGTCGCCATGAATATTTGACCTGGCCATGTCCGGGTTAACCTCATGATTTTTTACGCTTCAGGTTGTTGTAGCGAATTCATTTTTCATCACCAGTTATGATACGATGCAAAAATGACTTCTTTTTGTGGCGTTAAAGCAGCATTTCCGAATTGCAAAATCGCCTTTCGACGTCTCTCGGCTTCAATTCATGTGTCACCGAATTTCTTTGCTATTGAATCATTCCCAATGCTTTTAAGTGTCTTAAAATTATTGCTAGATCAACTCCCAATGATTCTGCGAGTACTGCTTGCGTTTGACACGAGTCTTTATCGAGCAATGCCTCTTATTCTTCATCTTCGATTTTTTTTGGTTGGCCTGGACGTTCTTTGTCATCCACATCGAAATCATCATTGTTAAAGCGTCGAAATCAGTTCTCACACGTTTTTTGCGATGGAGCATGTTCACCATAACCTTCTCACAGCAATCGGTGACTTTCAGCTGGTTTTTTCTTCCAATTGAAACAGAACAGTAAAGCTTCCCGCAAATTGCGTTTTGTTGGTACAAAAGTTGACATGTTGAGAGCTCAAAAAAAATTTTGGATACTCTACAGCGATATGACATATACTAAAAATAAAAGCGCAATAATGACGCTTCACAATGAAATGTTAAAGTATAGCCTGATGCGATTCAATACTAGTAACGCCATCTCTTAGAAAATCCGAAAAAAATAATGCACACACCGTATATATGTATAATTAGGCTTTAAAGCAGAGGTTCCCAAACGTTTTGCCCCGGCCGACCCCTTGTCGAGTTATCCTGTTTTTCCCCCTGGCTTGCTAATATTGAATTTTTACATTTGATTCAATCCGTTATATCAAGGTTTTACTGTATAACACAAAATACAAAAATAGTAACATTCACTAAAAAAAAAGAAGCAATCATTTTAATGGGTCTGATGCTTTGATAGCAAATTTTCAATATTTGGCTTGAAACAAGTCAGATTTAACCTTAAATCTCCTCGCCCAATGATTTCCAATCTATTTCTTTTTTTTGTAAGAAGATTGACAACCGCACTGAAATCCTTTTCCATGTTGTATGAAGATGGAAAAACTGTCAAAGACCTTCTTGCGATAGTCCATAATGCAGGATAAACAACATTATTATGTAAGTACGTAGGTACAATCTGAGTTAGGTGCATTATAACATTTACGGAATTTAAATTTTGGTGATGACTTGCTTAAATGGGATCCACTCTCGTAGACCACCATTTACAGTATGTGGACCCCCAATTTAATTTTTTCGCTATCATCGACCCCTTGCAGGGCGTAATCGACCCCTGAGGGTCGATATTGACCACTTTGGGAACCAGTGGCCTATAGGTATTCGATCTAATATTTTTGTAAATATTACTGAGTAAATTTATGTGTGTACTTAAAATATGGAGATATACAAAGGTACTTCACCTCAATTTCATTGGTAATACAATTATATTAAAACCGCTATTGGATATTTGATTCAACACTGCTCATATCTCTTTGATCCCTTTGACCAATAATAAGATCATCGGTGCCTACCCTTATGGAAATCTTAGAATCCGGGCGAGGCTCAGGTGTGTTGTTATTGCTGAGCCGAGATTCAAACACGATTACAGACTATGCCTAGCCTCGTAACTACGCATTCTACATAAATTGTTTATTTATTTTCTGCCCAATAGTTCAAAATACGTATTTCTGCATAAACATAAGACAATATACGAATAATATTTTTATTTTTGTATTACCATCGTATTCGAAGTTTTTTGATGAGTTGTGTATTTTCATAAAAATATATATACATATGTCTATATTTTGATTAACGTCAAACAGATGCGTATTTATTACCCATTACGGGTTTATTACATTATTACTAATATGATTAGGCACATTAGTTCATACATAGAAGATGGTTGGCCTGGGCACATTGGTTCATATGTAGAGCATGATTGTTAAAAATTCTCGATAAGCGGAAGTGATTCATTTGTACAAGGGTTAGTACACCGGTCATGTAAACCAGGGGATGTGGGTTCAAATCCCACACAAATCACGATGATATTTTTTTTGAGAGTTTCTCTAAATCATCTTCGGTCAATTATAAATCGAGAGTAGACTGCTTTAAAATTTGAACGATTAGTTATATTTCTCTCCGGTTTATTTCAAGGTTTATTTATAATTACCCACCCTTGTATTCGGAGACTTGGCGAATCAATCACTTGTGAATAAACCGCCTCTCCGGTACTGGAGTCCCTAGTACTGACGGTACACTCTACACCTGCGACCGCACCGTGTACGATATAATGTATGCCCACACCAATCAATCTTTCCGCGTGTCTAATGCTCTCCCCGAATCCACCCCTCCTGCCGAGCGAGCGCCCTTCAAGGTTTAAAATACTAAAATGGCGGTTTTTTTCCAAGTTATATAAAAACTACGGAGACCCGTGTCAATACAGTGAAGTAAATTGTGCAAAAAAAAAAGAAAGCGTTTATGATCATTGAATATCTTGTAATTTTAATGTTTAAGGTTGCTTGCTAAAAATACATATTCATTTGAGACTAAATGTATTATTTAATTTTTATAATAGGTTTTTTAATATATTCCAAGCATAAAAAATTATAATATTAAAATCTAATCACATCGTATCATACTTTTGTATTCGTAGCCAGATTCTACGCTTTTAAAGCGGGGGTAGTCTGATTTGATATAAATTATCAAGTTTGCTCATAAAAGCTTACTTGTTTATCAATTATGCAGTGCATAATAAGGAGGACGCATTTTTGTTTTGCCCTTATCTCGCTTAATCACGCCCCCGCCGGTAAGTTCATATTAATTATTTTAGTTTGGGATGCTCATCCTGCTCTTTATATTAAGTTCTTTCTTCTTTAAAATACCCGACACTCACTTCCTAAGCTCACTCCTTAATTGCATGTAAGTTTTAAAACTGTAAAGGAAATTTTAAGGCGAACCCCGTTAGGTTGAATTATTTTTAGTTTAAAAAACTTTTGTCACAAGTGTTCAACATAAATAACGGGTAAGCTCGACATTACAAGCACGTGTTTTTCGCAATATATTTAATATTAAAATGACCAACTTTTTCATTTTTAGCTGCGAAAAATACAGCAGATATCATTATCTACTGAGATATAGTATATGGTTGAAGATATGAACAATAATTCTTTGTTTTACTGTCAGTTTTCTTCAGAGTTTGGTTGGACTTCTTGCGCTAACTTATTGCTCTAGCTTTGTGTCAATTGTCGCAAACACAAATTGAATAAATCTTAGATATTTTAAAAACAATCACAATACAATAGTTTTCATTGATAAATCAATATTTAAACAATATAAATATTGCGGAGCAAATATATAAGTAAAAGTATGCCTTTTACTTAATTGTTCCAAGACAAATAACAATAAAGTGTTTTTAACTGTTAGAAAAGTCGGAGTACCCATCTGGGACGAATCCAACTTTAGTATGAAACAAAAAATTTCTCAGTTTCTAGCCATCAAGTAAGGTGACCAATTGAGCTTTTTTCCTTGGCTGAAATTTCTTCTTATAAAATAAGTGTGAACGAAATTCCCTTATTAGTTGTAAGTTGTAACACTTCATTTTTAAATAGACTTTTTGCGACACAGAAAAGCGACTTTTCCAAGGGGTCGCCTTTGTGCTGGAGGTCCAAAGCATAGAATTTATGACCAAGTAGCATCAGGCAACTGAGGCGATAGGAATCTAAAGACCCACCTATTTGGCGGATCGTAGCCTTTCGCATCGAGACTCCTTTGATACGTTTACCATCACGAAAACGATCCTCTCTCTAAATGAAATAGCCCCTCACTGCTATTATTATGGGATCGAGTTACGTCAAATAATATATTTTAAATTAATATCGAAGTTAATTATGTAATAGTCTTATATTTCACTTACGCGATATTCTTTTTACGTCAACTCTTCTCGTTTGAGACGAAGGAAATTAATCTTTAAAACTGATTTTATTCTTGAAATCGGAAAATGTATGTATTTAATTGAGAATATATATCGCTGAAATTTCCATATAAAAAAAAAGTCTTTTTATTTTAAATACAATAAGGCTACATATAAAGGAAATAATGTTAAGACTATATTATTATCTTTTTTCTTAATTTTCAAATCACAAGGTTTAAAACATTAAGAGATAAGAGGTTGTTTTCCCTTTATAGATTTTCCCTTATTTATTTTGACAAAGTGTTAGTACTCTTCTGTGTAGATTATTTAAAGCTTTACAACATTTGTTATAAGACCTGTTTTAGTAATCTAACAAAAAGATATTGCTTGAAACATAGAAATTACAACAATTGAATATGCTTTATTACAAAAATTACATGTTTTTAACGGCTCAAAAGAAATCTTACTTTATTTTGATTCTATTTTGTAAATATTTAAATTTACTGCTGACTACAAGACAAGAATAAATCGTTTCTTAGATGTTATGAAATGTAGTTGATTTCAACGTTTTGATTCCAGCACTGAGGCCATTTCAGGGATGAACAAAACCAAAGCGTATAAAAGTTCAAGCAATTCAAAAAAAAAAAAAAAAAATAAAATTATTATACAATTTCAGTTTATATTCATGCTCTTCAACATAATAAACATATGTACGTTCGACTCGTATCAGATTTGAAACGTGATAAAGCGAAAAAAAAAAAAAAAAACACGGAACGGGGCGGCCTGGAACTTTTCTGTTTATCTTAAAAAATAAACACATTCTCTTATTGAATATCTGTCACAGAAGACGGCGTCATCGAATTGATTCCGTCTCGGGGGGACGCCCCTGGGCTCCTCGGCCCCGCCAGCCGCCCCCCTCACGCGCCGCCACTGGCGATAATGACCCACATACGGCGGGTACTTAAGACGCCTTTGTACTCTTGCAACAGTGGCGTCGGTCGATACGTCTTGAGAGACGCGCCTCGTGTGAGCACCTCTCGCGACTACCATTGCCGTCGCTAAAAAACTCTAAAACGCAAAAAAAAATTATAAAATTTACGCTCCAATATTGTAATGATAAAAAGTAACTTTGCATGACTAAACTGAGTTTAGTCGTGCATCTGATGATGACCCGGCGTATAGGGTCGAAACTAGTTATGCAAATCTACTATAATAATAGCCACTGTGTGTGTGTGTGTATGTTTCATTTTTTGGTTCTCTATAGAATATCTTAAAAGATACAACGCTGATTTTTTGCACGTAAGTTTTTCCGCAGTTATGTGCCGAATTTCAAGATAATATTTTCATTCATAAACTAATTAAATAAAACTATCAAATATGCTTTATGTACGAATCATATGATTCTGTTGTTCACAGCGAGAATTTCAAATTTAGTATTTAAGAAAAAAAACAAAATATGATGCTTCTAAGAAATTTCTTATGTCAGCTTGACACAAGTACCAATTTTATTTTTTAGTTGCGTTAGAAATTATTAATCACATCATTAATAACTTAAAATGCCTCTTAAAAAAATAACACCGTCTAAGCCCAGCAAACGTAATTAAAAAAGAATAGCACAATTGAACGTGATAAAGACTGCATCTAATAAAGAACAGTGCAGTGAAAGTGATTCGTTGTTTGTGACGCGAAATGTGATATTTCCTAGAGTGGCTTTGCTTTCGAAATTAATATCCGGTTATTCAAAATATATGTGTACAAAATGAAATCAAATATTCATCTAATTGTCAGCCAAACATATGTTCAAACACTATTGCATCGTTCATCGAATACGTCATTTTAAGACGGGCTACATTTCTAGTAT
This sequence comes from Atopsyche davidsoni, assembly GCA_022113835.1. Lineage (NCBI taxonomy): Eukaryota > Metazoa > Arthropoda > Insecta > Trichoptera > Hydrobiosidae > Atopsyche > Atopsyche davidsoni. The sequence continues at coordinate 3,189,023 of JAILWY010000010.1, forward strand.
GAATATAATATGCATGATAAACTCATGTTTCGTTTTTTTAGTAAAAATATGAAATGTTACCTTAACACATTCGGTGTTTATTATTAGTGATAACGTGCATATTTTTAACCTGACACGGTTAACATTGTTGAAACTGAAAAAAAAAATTTTATCTTGCAAATTGTATCGGGTATTTATTATATTATTAATGTTGGATAAAAGCTATTGCTGAAATACTCGTAGAAACATTTTCGCTAGAGACAGGTGGTCCTGCACACTGGAGAGTCAGGATTGCCTAAGATCTCATGAAAGGCTTACGTCCACGAGTATCACTATGAAATTTTCCGACCATGATGGGGTGTATAGATTTCACCAGAGTGCAAACTCGGCACTCTGTAGACACGCGTCACACTTTCTCCTTTGAACCCAAGGCGCTCGCCACAGCCAAAGGCAAATATGCGCGTTTAGCTAGAGAGGCGGTGGAGAAATACAAACTACCGGCAACATCAACATAAACGACGGCCCAAGAGACGGCAGGACAGCTCGGCTAACAAATCCACGCGAGCTCGGAGAGGTGCGCCCGGTGGGGGGTACCCAGGAAACTGGAGTTCCGAGAGGTGCGCTTAGCTTAGAATCCCATAAAAACCACTCGGGTGCACAAGTAAAATTGACATACTCAAATCACAAATCGACTTGGCACTACTCCGACAAAAAACTGAAAATAACTTAATACATAATTACTAATATGATTAGGCACATTAGTTCATACATAGAAGATGATTTAAAGAAACTCTCAGAAAAATATCATCGTGATTTGTGTGGGATTTGAGCCCACATCCCTTGGTTTACATGACCGGTGTACTAACGAATCATTTCCGTTTATCGATATTATTAGTTAATCATATTAGTTATAATATAATAAACCCGTAATGGGTAATAAATACGCATCTGATTGACGTTAAATCAAAAAATAGACAAATACATAATTGCTAAGTATGTAGGTCACACGAATTCACGGAGAGATTACCAGTCAATATTCAAGTTAACAAGTTAATGAAAATGCTCGAGAAAATTTCTTGAATAATATATCAATTATATCAAGTTTTACTTCTACTGCAATATGACATGATTTAAGTAGTTAAAGTGTTAAAAAAAATTCTTAAAAAAGTAACGAATGTCGGATTATTTCAGTGGTGTAAGTTTTCTTAAAAATAACCATGATTTTGACGTGCGATAATACTTACTTTATTAGTTGGATAGGGCCAGTAAAGCTTCGTAAACATTGAATAACTAACATTCATTATTAGTCAGGACGCATCCGGTAGTAGAGCTGCAAAATTGATAATTATATCAAATGAAAATAGTTTATTTTAATTAAAATTATGGGCATGTTATTTTCATATAAAATGTTTCACATCCCCGGTATTTTCATCAAATAAAGTGGCATAATATATGACATGTATACGTGAGAAAAAAAGACGCGGATAAAAAAGAAAGGTTACATTTTTTACATAAGTGGGATGTTTTCAGGACCAGAAGCGTCCTTCTTCAGGATTTTACCCCGTAAACGTTTGGACGAAGCACCACTTTGTTTGCCACTGATAACTATGCACTGCCTGGAAGTGAACGTGAATATTGAAGTGATATTAGCAAATATGCTTCACGTGGAATTAAGTGAGACTTCTAAATTTTCAAGGGTCATCATAACCTGTACAATATTCTAGCTTATTATAACCCAAACAGTATTACGGCAATTATAAAAAAAAACTTAATGGAATTTCATTTTTAGTATTATTATGCTAAATATTTTTAACTGAAGATACTTAGCGAAATTAATTAATTAATTTTGGTAAAGCGATATTCCGGATTATTTTTATTTTTTGATTCTACCGATTTCGCCAGCATGCTAAAATATATATTTCTTTTGAAACGGTAATTTATCCCTTTTCTTAAAATGTGTTAGTGATCACATCAATACCAATAATATTGATTATACTTTTTCTTTATAATTCAATGTAATATTTATAAATAATGCACACCTATTTAGTACCTGTTTTTATATATATATTTTTAAATCAAATATAAGTATTTAACTTTTATTGTTTTTACTTATTGACAAATGTATTTATATTGTATTTATCCAGTAAAATAAATCGTCATGTATATTTTAAAATCATTTCATAGCGGATTAGACCGTAGTAGCCACGACAGTGCTTCCACCTTAAGCTATGGAAGGAGTTGAGAACCTTGTAGACAAACAAATTCCCAGTGAAAGTGATCGTGTTCCCGGGTTTGCAGTCTATTAGACTAATTTAGAAGTTCGCCTTGATAGTTCCTACTGGATGGCTCGATTTCTAATGCAATGTGAATACTGCAAAATAGTTAATCGTTCGAAATCCCCACGAGCAATATCGTGGCCACACTTATGAAAATTAGCGAAACTTTGTAATATAAATATATATATTGATATCAAATTCTAAGTAAAGCCAATAAATTTACCTCCTTGTTGTCTAGTGGCCAACACCGTTGAATTCAAAATAAACAACTTAAATAAATAATATATAATTTTATCAATAAATAACATAAGTCTTCTTAACAACCTTTTTCGATTCAACTTTTCTATAAACAGGGTAAATACTGAAGACTTATGTCTCCGCAATTGATTTTGAATACTTTCAATCGCTTGTTGTTTTACGGGTCGTATTATTATTCTATTATTCTATTATTCTCACTCACAAATGTGCTTTCAGATGCTTTGGATTAAATATATCTTAGTAGTTAATAATATAATCATATATATATAAAGTAATTTACAAAGGTTTTTTTGCCCAAATGGCACATTGTTCGTTAGTTATTATAATTAAAACAGGTTTAGTAATGACTTCGCGGGATAGTTCAGATGGAAAAAGACATGTGCAAAGGGATTCGAAAATTATACTTCGTTAATATAATATAGAAGTTAGTATATGAATAATTGAAAATGTGTCACTTTCATTGTTGCAGAAGGAAGACATAATTTACTCGGAGGTTGTGCACGGCGCCCCCACAATTCCCATGGTCTGCGTCCCTCGCGCGCCTCCCAACCCCAGACAGATGATGATGACCGACAATCAGGTAAATATACAACACTTCATCATTCCTACGAAACACGTACAAATTGTTTCATCATTCTTGATCATACCGCGAACGGTACATTCTCGCAATACATACCACGAGCCCGTTTTTCCGAAATACTTACCCCAAAAAATACGTACATATTTTTTTTTTGCCCAGCAGCAGATGATGGTGATGCAGCCCATGGTCGACTTCCGTTTCCGCCAGGCTCAAATGCCTATGGAGCCGGAGAGGTTCTGACAGGAACGCCTTCACCACACCACGAGCATCAACTAAAGACCACGGCGTCCCCGCATCCAGAATCCGAAGTCTCTCATCCAGTCTTGCCGAAATCCCCACAATCCCACTGTAACTACAATCTTTTTATCTTTCACGTTCATGAAATAGATATCGAATATATTATATCTTCTTAATACGAGTATTCAACGTTGAATGTATGTCGATTACTCTGAAATATTCGTATTCACCAAATCTAATAAGAAAAGATACGTCAAAATCGTGTGGTTGTGTCCCTATGATTGAGAAAATTCTTCTTTCTGTCTAGGATCATAATACAACAATCCTTATATTATCATAGAGCCTCTTTTTGTATTTTATTAAATACATTTTAAGTTCTTTTTTCATTTATTCGTATTCTTTGTTAGCTTTGATCCATAATACTAAAAGTTTCCAAAGACTCTATCGACCACGATAATATTGGATTATCAAAATGTGAAGATTCCAAGAACCCAAATATAGAAGATTTCCAATATTGCTTTATAAATCCGAAACGTCCCTTTCAGAGTGTTTAAAGTAATCCGGTTTATGCATTAACAGCTCAAATCTTTGCTTCCTGAATATCAAATTTAGAGCTTCGAGATTTGATGAAATTACGCAAATTCCCAAGAGCGATGAAATGTTTCACGGACGTAGCTTCACGCAGTCAGACTAGCGGAAGCTCTAAAAAATAGAAAATCGTATAGTTTTTCTCAATGCTTACCTTGACATTCCAGTTTAGTGAGTGATTTACCAATAGATAATGCTGTATTTAATAAACTAGTATCTTCGTTTGTCAATATGCCAATACCGTCAGTATAGTTAACTGTTTATTTCTATAGAATAATATACTATGTGGATGTACTCTAAATGTGTTTAAATACGGTAAATATCCATGATTTTCAGTCGTCTCAGTAAAGGGCGGCATTACTCGATGTATACTCCTCTACCAGATATCTCCATTGTCAACGGTAATAATATTATGTGTTTTTGATATAAAATTACGAATTATTTGTGCCAAATCGCCAAGTTTATCAGTATTGTTATGTTAATTACCTGGCAGGTGTACGAATAATTGATGACTTTTAATTTTAAATCATTACTATTTAACATACCCAGAATTGATGTAAGTAATTATTTAAGAAGGTGAATGTCCATTATTACAGGAACTATAGCATTCTGTACCAATGTTATACAATGTTTGTAAATATCTAACTGTACTTTGCATTTTAATGGTTCAAGGCCTAAGCGATTATTTAAATGATCGATTTTTTATTCGACTTTGTATATAATATTTCGGTCGACTGATTTCTTTCCAAATCTGATTTCTAGCTTGTTAAATTTTTTCTGAAAAATAAGTTTTTGAATTTGACTGTGGCAATTTTTCTATTTACGTGAAATAATTTTTTTCCTAATTTTTTTTAATCGTTTTTAAATGATATTATATTAAAGTATGATTAAGTATCTTTAATTTATTTGTTGGTTCTGTATTCAAGTATATAACAGGGTAATTGAGAATGTGTGTTGGTTGCTTCTACCAGCGTAATGTAAAGGATTCCAGATTCGATGGAGGTTGAAAAGAGTTGAGAGAGTTTAATTATACTTCACTTTATTTCTGATTTATAATTATTATTACTTGTTATAAAACATTACTCTTTATCGTATAACATATATTGTTTTAGGATTATATAATAATCATACAATTAAAATTTTCTTGTAGAAATAAATGTTTGGATCAATTAAAATTGTTTTTGACGTATTTAAAGACGAGAAACCACCAAAAAAACGTTTTATTTAAAACTTTATAAGTTAGGATGTATTGTTTTTGCTATAGTTTAATTTATACATACAAATTATAATCAACACTTTTATAATTTGTTTTAAAAAAACTTTTGAATAGTAACGTAATTCCGTATATAATTAATGAACAATGAATATATTATAAAAATATGACCTTGTTTTGACGTAATTTTTAGAGTACATATAATTTAAACTCTAAAGTGTATTTATTAATGAAATGAAAATTATTATGATTCATTGGTTTAGAAAATATTTATAACTTATAAATGTTCATAAAAGACTGTTAAACTAAAGTCGGTGGGAGTTGAGTCAGTCGAGGCGGGATGTTCTCTCGACATTATGTATAAGATTGATGTATAAATCTAGTTACCTAATGACATTCTTATTTAACGTGGAAAGAACAGGCTATTAAAATGTAAATATACCTATAATATATAGATATAATATTTTTTATTTCACAATTTATAATTGTGATATTAATATTTTAAATTGAAAATTATGAACCGTCTCAATATTATTACTGGACAGTAATGATAATATTTAAAAAAATTATTAATGGTTTTTCAGTAAATATATATAAAATTAGGTGAATAATGTTTACATGCTGCATGCACAGCAAATTAACGATTTATGATTTGATGACGGTTATGATTGAACGGTCAGTTTGGTTTTCACTCCTCGATGTAATGTTTCACGTCAGTATCCGCGAGTCGATACTGTTATATTATATGTGTACTCCGTAATCAGGCATACTAGTGTCGGTGGTTTAAGACGATTTGGTTAATGAAGTTTTATGGTCATTATTAATTCTGTGTACAACTATTTCTGACAAATAAATAGAATGCGTACTTTTATATGTGTCATTTATTTTTACAGAACAACCTCGCATAACTTAAACAACCCTCGCAGTCAATATCCTGTCAATATTCCTGTAACATTTAAAAAATGTGGTTCTGCGTAAATACATGAATCAATAAGAGAAACCCTGAAATGTGTTTGTAGGCTACTTTCACAGATGGAACCTGTGAAGGTAGCTTCTCATCACTTCGTGTCCCGTGAGGAACTGGGTCGACTAGAAGCTAACTCTGCAGATGTCTCTGGAATTTGCTGCATCCGTAACATATTTGAAACATATTTTTCTTGTGTTACCCTGCGTGAATTCTTCATATCGATGGTTCCATGTAACAAACGTGTATCTCCTAAAGCATTTCTTGAAATCTGAAAAAACGGGAGCAGTCTTTTTCTTCGTAACCATTTGGGCTTTTTCATTTCTTTTGTGTTCTTATGTGGGCTCTCACCCAGCAGACGATGGTCATGTCTTTGGATTCTATCGATTCCATTGATTATTCGATATCAAATATCAGGGGATTGACAGATACTCTATATGCTGTCCACAGATTTGGGTTCGTAGCTATCTAAAATGTCGATTTGTAGCCCACTCGAGCTCATCGATTAGGTACCCCTCCTCACGGAAAACAACAAATAAACAACTGCGTCCGTATTACTAAGAGAGCTACTAACAAGAGTCTCTCGATCTCTGGGATTGTTCACTCTTATGAACAAATACGGCAAGACTCTGATCTTAAATAATCAAAAGTCACGACAAATACAATGGTCTAAACTGCTTAGCACCCGACTACTGGACTTGCTCTTCAAGGCTTCAGTTCTTGATTCCAGTGGACACCAGTGCTTCCCAATTGGGCTAGGGTACAGCCTTCACCGACAACCTAGAGCACATTAGAGATGTTCCTAAGTAAGAACTGCGCCGCGCCGCCAAGTGGTAGACTGAGTTCCTCCAATTCACGGCACAGGGCAGATACGAAAATAATAAAATCAAATCTGCGCTCGAATCATAACTGGACATCCATATAATGACCCAGAAGGACAACGAGAGAAGGGAATGACTGAAAAACAACGCGTGACCTCCAAGGAATGCGTTTTCTCTCTGATTTACATCAGTCGAAAAAAATAAAGAAAAAATAAATTAATAAAATTAAAATTAAATTGATAGATCTAAATAACGGTCTTTCAGATGTCAAAATGACCGCAAATGAACTATCAGATAGAGTAAGCCTACACATAAACAAAGAATAGAGCCAAAAACAAAAACAATTAATTATTAATGTTGCGCCTAGTGACAGGCAAACCGCAAAACACCTAAATTCTGGTAAAACAGCAGACTGTAATTTTTTTGTTGCGCTTCAACTACAACCCAAAGAGAACAAGCTGGAATGAAATCTGTATATATATCGGAAATTCTTGAGCAGATCAACCCAAAATTTTGGCTGCACTGAGAACGCCCGAAAGTGACAGATGGTATGAGCGGGTTTTGAGGGATCTCACATCTTGAGTGGTCACAAGATACAGTTAGACGAAAAGCTAAATTACTCAAAAACCATTCATCGGTGCATCGGTTGGACAACATTCGTAGATCTTGGGATCGACACACTCAACACTAATACGGTTAACTGTCAGTCGGATGGCCGATATTATATATATAATTCCAAAAAATGTTCGGACCTCACCGACTATACGTGTCACTGTTACTTCAACCAACAATGAATAAAGTTTGCGCTGAGATATGATCCTATTGGATTCAAATAAAAAATGTGTTAGGCTAAGCGTCGTCCGTTAAATCTTACAACCTTACCTATTTTAAAGAATAAAATTCAGCACCTCACCAATTCAATATTTAAAGCTATGAATAATCCATAAATCAAAACAATTCAACTATTCTTATTGTATACACTTATACAAGATACTAAAAAGAATTGAATTGGATGTGTTGGTTCCAACTAGATGTTTATTGGTCAATTTTACATGCTATGAAAATATAAATTGGGAATGCAATATATCTACTGCAAGACGCACGTGTTCAATGGCCTGAAGACTTATCGACTGTCCATGGAAACTCGGCCCGATTATCGAAATATTTTAAATAAGTTATTATAAAATTATTTGTTTCGAATAATAAGTCGAGTTTCGTATTTATATTTATTACATTTTTAGAAGAGTAAACAGGGAAATTTGTAAACGTAGTTATCACAATATAAGTAATGCAGAGATTCATCGACACCACATACAAGAAGAAATGATTTCAGGCCTACAAAAATACAACCCCTGGTGTGGGAAAGCAGTATTTCATTTATTTCATGCTTTGTAGCATAAACACGTTTGTGAAATATAAAAACAGTACCCTGAAACTTTTTAAATGGTTGATGCTATATAGCATAGTTTCCCAAACTATTTTGTCCCGTCGACCCCTTGTCGAGTTTTCCTGTTTTCCGTCGTGCCTTGCTAATATTGAATTTTTACAAATTCATCAATTTCAAACATATTTTTGACATCTTATATAGAACCACTCATTTTCATAGGGTTTACTGTACAGTGGGCTTAAAAATGAAAAAGTGAATTATACCTTTATTAATTAAAAACACACAAAATGCAAATATAGTAACATTCAGAAAATCAATATTTTTGATAGAGAATACTTGGTGGAATTCCATTTTAATATCTTAAATAAAATACATTAATTAAAAACATACAAAATACTTCTACGCTTCAGGGCTTCGATTCGTCACAAAGTACATATGTACAATCTGTGTTCGGTGCATTATGACATTTACGAAATGTCTAAATTTTGGTGATGACCTGCTTAAATGGGATCCACTCTCGTAGACCCCCATTTACAGTTCATAGACCCCCAATTTTATTTTTCGCTCTCATCAAAATCGACCTCTGGGGGTCAATATCGACCACTTTGGGAACTTCTGCTATACAGCATATATAATGCGTATATTACCATGTAATTTGGGGGTAATCATAAATTTTAGATGAAATTAATTAAACACAAACTTATCCAGAAATATACTGTTGTAGTATTAACCCTTTACACTCCTATGTGGACTCTACATTCAACAGTGTTTGGCAAAAGTATATTTATTATTATTGTTATTACTATTATTTTATCAAATCTTTTTTGTGTGTATTGTGAAAGACATACATTAGTAATTTCGTGATATTTTGGTAAGTTATTCAAAAGTATTATTAGCTAAATATTTACGAGAATGTAGCACTTTTTACGATTTGTCATTCGACGGAGACGGGCGGTTGCCGCCGTAAAGAGTCAGGTAGCAAGACCATTCAAACAATAACAGATACAGAGTATGTTTGTTATCTATGAACAGTTAGTTAATCAGATAATATAAATATGGGCGAGGTGGTTGTCGCAGACCAATACGCAACATTCTATTGTTTTATGCGAATAACATTAAAATGGTGGAGAAAACTGTTTTTCTAGGGTGCAGAAACCTCGATAGAAAATGCATATATATTGTATAAAGAATGCAATAATAATGCAAATCCAATAAGCTATAAAGCATTTAGAGAAAAGTTGTTACTGGAGCTCACAGGAGACTTTCGTGCTCCGATATCAAAATCAGGGCGATTATCCACAGGTGACACTGTTCAGCGCTTAGATGAGAAAAGTCATTTTATATTTTCTAATTCTCAGAAAAAACATAAAGATTGCATGGTGTGTCCAATAGGAATGTTCCTGGAGGAAGAATAGAAACCACATTCTATTGCGAGACCTGTGAAAGGAAACCAGGCCAGGAGAATTTTTAAAAAAATACCACACCAAAATAAATTTTTAACTTTAAATTGTATGCAAAATAAATTATTGATAGACTCTTATCTCTTTTTTTTTATAACTTTACAACTAAATAACATCTTATTTATTAACAAAAATCTCATAATTACCTCGGAGTTGGCAAACGGAAAAATTAAAAAAATCAAAGAGTGCAAAGGGTTAAGCCCCTTGATAAATGGGATCCCCTGTTAGCCCGGAGTCGAGAGTGGTGTGCTAGCGAGCCTGGGTGCAATTGGATTTACTTCAGTCGACTGTATCGAGTGTCAGTTTCAGCAGCCCAGTCAGCCCAGTCAGCCCAGTCAGCCCAGTCAGCCCAGTCAGCCCCAGACAGCAGGCGAGCCCACGCGTCAGCGCCGCTCCCTCTTCACACATCGGCTCGGGAAGACACTGACGAAGACCCCCTTTTTCATTTATTTTAACAACAAAACTCTTTTCAAACAAGCACTTATTGCGTTTTGTGAATTGTTAAGAGGTCTCAAAGGCTGTGTTATTTCAGTAAAAAGTTCAATAAAAGGATATATTGCTTTTTTTATAAATACGAGATATCGTCTAAAAATTTTTTTTTTCGTCAAGTGCCTCTCCTCGTAGGAGGCTGGCGACCATTTCACTGAGCATATACACATGCTGAACCAGTGATCATTGTTTTCTTAGAATGTAGTGGGTTTTATGTAGGAAGGAAATGTCATAATCCTTTCCTTACAAAGCTCTGGCGTTTAGATGTGATACTCTTTCTGCAGCAAGCTACAGAAACAAGGTACTTCCAGAGCACATCCCTCCACAATCATTCCAAGTCACTCCATTACCGATCCTTTACACACGCTCAGGTTACAGAATGGCAGCTATGCACAAGCAACATAATGGAACGATTGGGGAAGTCTAAGATTCAAAAACCGTTAGTTAAATATCAATTATTTAGTAAAGTCCAAAGTACGCTGTGCTCTTCTTGCCGTGAGGTTATGACGCATTTTCATGCACATTGCACTATTGCACAATATCGAGGGACAGTTACAGGTAATTTCAGCAGTACGTGCATATCAAAGCGGCGATGCATGCATACGCTGAGATAAAGATAAACAAGATGCATTGCCTGTTCGCATATTTATGGGGAACTCTGCATGTTTATGCAGCGGCGAGGAGTGTCTCCGGCCGGCACGTGCTGCACACGGTGACGACAATAAATTCCTGGGGACGTTTTCATTTCGACGCCGCTGGCTCCGTGAAATCGCCGCCTGGTGCCGGTCAATTCACTCCCTTTATTACCCCGCCCGTGCCGCGTGTTGCCATTCGCAAAAATTTATCATCCATACAATATTTAGGTTATCAATTTGCGAGCGAAAAACCCTCGAACAGGTGGGATTCGAATCCGCATCTTCACGGACTTGCAGCCAGATGCTCTAACCAGCCGTGGAGGTGTGGGTTCTAATTCTACTAGTGGTGTGAATTCGTTTCGTGTGTAAATCGATAACGTAAATATTTATTACATTGTGTGCATTATATTGGCTTCATGACATCATGAGACATCTGAGCTTAGATTATTTTGACAGTGAATTAATATCACTCCACCTCACCTGGAGATAACTTATATAAAATTTACATGAACACTTCTTTAAAATCATAAACTAAGGTTTGCTTAGATAATGCATTAGCATACTATGCATGCTTTAGCGATTATTATCTTTGTTTTTGCACTTTGCACAATCATTAAAAATATGTTTTTATAGTTTGAACGGTTTATTTTAACACAAACTTTGCTATAATCGTCGTCTTTTCTACGAAAAAATGTAAAAGTCATAAAAATAAACTGAAAATATAAGGGTCTTGCCGACATATGCCATATTGTCATTACTGATTTTATGTTGGGAGTGCACAGACCCCAACCTTCAGTCCTCGCCCCGCCGGCAATGCCCGGCATGTGGTGTTTCTACCCTATCGGCTTACGTTAGCCAAATACTTTCTTTAACTATGCTTCTATTCTTTCTCTTTCAATAAAATCTCGAATATTTTACTGAAAAAAGAGAGCGTATTTCAGTTGGAGTAATATGAAATACTCTTCATAAAAGAGTAGTCTTGCTAGTAACGCCGGTGTTAAATTGCCTTTTAAAGTGCTTCTTTAAAAGATAAATTAAACATACGAAATATATGTCTGAAATATTCTAAACGTCTCCATTACATTCTGGATATATATATTTTTTTAAGTCAAACCATACAAATAATTATAACCGTAGAGGCAAATATATATACATATTTTTTAGGAGGGATTTATAATAAAAATAAAGCACAATTACAATAAAATAATTTACTTCAAACAAGAATGATTAAGGATAAGTATATTAAAATAAGAAATACTAAAAAGTGATTAGGTATTTATGCGTTTTGTTTGATTTAAAAAGTTTTATATATACGAGTATTATAGCTTGTTCTACATAAAATATTTATCTTTTATGTTATGTTTAATGGAACATGTATGCGAACACATACATATTCTATTAAGATATTTTAAATAATGTATACAATGCGCTGTTTTTACAAATAATAATATATTCGTTTTTTTTTTATATGGATGTATTCATATTATTCATTTTAGTTTTAATGTATGCAGTTTAGTGAGTTTGGATTTTTTAAGATAAGGGATGGGCGGGAGGTGTAGACATTATGATCACTCTCGAGGGGGGCGTAAGGACAAAAAGGTGAAGAACCCTAGCACCGGGGGTTAATATATTGTAATTTATTACTTTGAGCATCTTACTTTTGAAATAGGTGCCAATATTACTAAAAAATATTTTCTTATACATAATAATAAATAAACTGCATTTTTTCTAAAGGTTTTTACGAGTGCTGAGTATGTTCAGAAAAACCATTGGCATATATTAAAATAAACGGATCAGTTATATTAATTTTATTCAGAGTGCTTTTGAATATGAAAATTTATATGCAAGCTTTTATCGGATGTACTTACTGCTAGATTACTTTATTTTCTAGGAATTTTTACTGTAGTGTCGTGTTTGAATTTATTACATTATATATAGATAGAATCATTGCACTAACGGTACCGCTGAGAATTTATCTTTCCCAATTCATTTGAAAATATAATATTCACGTGAGCATTTTTTTGCGTTTTATTTCCGGGTAAACTTCAGCGGTTTCACTGCGACACTTGGTATGTGTTTGAGGCATGAAACCCTGTGCAAAAAAAAATAGAACAAACGGCTTCATCAAATCGCCCCGTCAACATGGCGACGTTGCATTTTCCGGCGGCCATGACAGTCGGGTGTTTAATTCCTGACAGCATCAAAGGATTGCCCGACGATGTTTATTGCGAATTACGTCACGTTCCTCCGTGGCGTGAATCCAAAAAAGAGCGTCGTTTTGGATGAGGAATTTCATCCAAAACAACGGCGGGCGAAAAAAACATGTCAACTGCGTCCGCCTATAGAAATCGACGATTGTTTGCGGTCGGTATTGAATAAACAACACCGGATTCAATGTGCTTCGATAGATGCTGCATCTGTACCAAAATCAACATGACTGTATTATTTGCATGCAATCGAAGTTACACGGCTCCTAGCAACGATATGGTGTAATATACAAGTAAAACAATGATTAATTTTTACATGTAAATGAACTCGATAAAAGTCTAATGAATTGTTTTATAATCGCACGTGTAAGAAAACCCCACGAAATCGATTTGTTTTGTGAATTGGCAATTACTCAGTAAGATTTAATCACAATTAAATTTGAAATCACTGCTCCATTCATATGGAAGTAATGTATGCGGAAAACATGACGCAATAGACATAAATTGAGAAATCATGGTCGGTAAAAACGATGTAAATATTTTGTTTTCGCAATATATTAAATACTTGCTCTCGGTATTACAATTCAATGCTCGCCTTAAGAGATTATTCTCGAAATAATTCAATCTCCGTTCACAATATTATGTAAAGAAGCTTCCAGATTTGAGATATTTAAGCGCTCGGCTCAGAAAATAATGTCCCTTCCGTTAAATTATACCTAAAATAAAAGTGATGAAGTGTTTCGTACGGTATTACATTAATATTAAAGTGATTAAGCGGACTTTTAAAAATTTAGCCGCTCCCGGTCTTGCGGGGGGGGCGGGGATTTAAAATTTATAGGTTAATTGGAATTCGCTCCTCCGGCTAATCCATCACAGCGGCGCCGCGGCCATGTTTGTTTTGAAGACGATAAATGGCTGCTTGACCTTTCGGCCCTCGCAGCTGCCAGCGACGGACCCGAGCAGCTGTTGAAGAACCGCGGACCAATCACAAAAAAGAAGCTGGCCAGACTGAGCCTGCCCACGTCAAAACCGGTTCGAGATAAGCATCTCGACCGATTTGGTCATATCGCCCATATTTGGTTAATCACCCAATAGCGTCCATTTATTTTGAGTTTTTTTTTTTGTGGTTACGCCTTAGTGGTCAAAGCAAAGTAGAACGCTATTGGGTCGCTAGTTGTGCGTTGATCTGCGTTATCTGGTTTAGCGTTCATACATTGTATAATATGTACGCAGAATCGAATGTATACAGGCTTTTTAGGCGAATAAATGTGTATTGAACATATTCTAATCTATTCTGATCAATAAGATCAAATTAATAATACATCAAGTAAAACGAAGATTTTTCTCAGTCCGTCAGTTTGTTTTCGTGGTGTGTAATTTATTTTAGTGCAATTTGTTTCCAAGCCACTTGTAGTGTTAGTGCAAACATAATGACTTTCTTTTGTATAAACTAATGGTTTTATTTAACAAACATCAAATTCGTGGAAAACCCGAACGCAGTTATTTTTTCCAATATTTTTAATTAAGAATATGTTTTGTATCTATGGAATATCAATAAGCCACCCACAAACTGCAATTTTACTAAACAGACAATGCATCATATTTCACTATACGTATTTTTTTTTAAATATTCATGTAAAATTTTAGAGTTTTACACATTTATTAAAAAAGTGTACGTTTTATAAAACATGAAGCCGGTGCGGTTTTTTGGGAGTTTTAATCTGAATCATTTATATCACCTAATAAATAATTTAACATTTATCCAATATTTACAACTTTTAATAATTAAAATATAAACAATATTATTTTCATAACAAAACAGTGCGATTAAATTCTATTGATAATTTACCGGGGTTTAAACAAATAATTAATCATGATTCAAAGCCTAATTGAATATACAGATTTTCTTGGCACGACATATGAGTATATAAAAACTAAATTACTCACGACTGGACATCTAAAAGGGGTCAGGGAAAAAAGCAAAGGCAAAATGACAATCAACAATATTGTGGCAAGTCTAGACATTATTGTCTGCTAACTTTAACAGCTTGTGTTGGTCAAATGCTTCTTTTCACAAGGAGAATCATTTACCCTTTAAGGTCACGAAGGGCAGCGATATTATCTTAAGACAATTGTTTGTAAGATTTTCGATATAACCAATATTATATTAAATAATTTATTTGATTATAAATTTATGAAACGTGAAAGTACAAAAATACGTTATCTTAATTTAAATAAAACAAAATATCATTAAGTGTTGATGTCCGATTTTTTTCTGTTTTACCAGCGAGCCTTTTTCCTTAACATCAATCAACCTCACTTTATAATATTTCACAACTATTATGATATTTCAGAGTTTTATTTTTTTCTATTCGTGGTATTTTCGACCCATAAAGGTATCACAGCATTGTTGTGTTTTGATTATCTCAAAAAAAATGTGTTCATGTTTTAAGTACAACAACTTAAATACGAGAAATTTTGTTATACTTAAAATTAATTTACACGTATAATTTACAGAAAAATACAATATAAATATGAACGTTTTATGGTATGCATGAGAGTAAATATTTTGAGACCTCTAAATTTTTAGGCTTTGGAGCTAGATCAGCAAGCATTTTTTTAAATATACAAAAATGGTAATCAAATAACTTAACAATCCAATGGTTTTATTATCAAAAGCACGTAGTACAACCTAATAAAAATAACTCATCAAATTCTCGGTACATCGTAAATAGAGAAGATATCTCAGTTACAGCTTTAAAACATTCATCGGAAAAATCTTGGCTTCCGATAAAACTTTCAACATTTCAGATTTCTTTACAGCCGAGCGACGCGACGTGACGACTGAAAAGTAATCGGCCCCCGTGGAGACAATGCGGAAGCAAATAATGTTCTAAAGTCCCAACCTGAAAGAAACTATACTATTTATAGCTAGGGAAATTTATTTTAAACATTTATTCCCTACTTTTAATGTTTTAAGCAATGAACAAAACCGATGATGCGCATTTAAAAAATATTGTAAGGATTTTCGCGATGAGAATAATCGCGACACTTATATTCATGATTATGTAATATCAAAGATTTGATGTTAAAGGAGTGTGAGTATAAATTCAAAAATGTTACAAAAAAAAAACGAAGGTTATCTCGTCGTTTCATGCGTGAATCGTTTCCCTTAAAACATATTGTTAAACCTAACCGAGTCAAACTACCATCACGAAAGTTTGCCAACGCAGTTTATTAGCGCTCGGAACGGGAATTTATTCCAAGGTATCCATAAAACACTGCAAAACTTAAGCTCTCCGAATCCGCCGTCGACGAAAGTTAACTTGACGTGTAAGGCCCCGGGTAACTCGGATGTCGAACCAGCATTACCAGGATGGAAGTTCTGCGAGGCTCTACTTAGCCAATGGCCGGGAGGGATGAAGACCCCTTCGGAGGGGGTGACATTACCGACATGGGGTGGATCACAAGGCCTAAGTTTACAATACTAGCATAGCTACAGACTGGAAACATCGTCTGCTTATACACTGTGTTTCTACACTTAATATAAATTACAAGCATATAAATATTATTTGTGAACAATATATTATATAAGTATATATTCTTAATTTTGATTTTCCTTAAAAAATATTTTTTTTTCATTTCCAGTACCAACGAGTCACAGATAACAAACTTGTAGCACAGAAAAAACAGCTTGAATAAGTAAGCTTAAACTCCATGGTTTTTAAAATTGTAAAAAAAGGACTTAAATCCAACTTGCTGTCGGTTTTTTTTATTATTTTTATGTCATGAAAACAAAACGCGCTTCATCGATTAAAATAATCGGCGTGAATTTATTGCTTTGAATGTAACAGCACCGTTAACTGCTTCTCCTACTTTTAATATTGAGAAAATAGTGCTGTCGAAGACAAAATGGCTGGGTTTTATTGCTTTGTATGTTACAGATAATCAATTTATGGTACTTTTTAGTAAACAAATAACAGCGACTAAAGAATCTATCTCATTTAGTTTAATTCCTCCATTTTATTAGAGCTGGGTATATTATAAAGCAGTTTATGCTTCTTAACCTACTTTTAATTTTGTGATAATAATCTGTTTCATTAAACTAAATTAAATCCAAATTCTAAATGAAGCAAATTTTACCTCATATCCTTTTAAAAAGCCGCAACATTTGAAAAAAAGCTTTAAACTGCTTTTGTATCTTTAACCCAATGCTATTATAAAAATCTTATAATTCGTTTAATAGAAATATCTTTGTTTAAATACATCAAGTATAGAAAATTCTTTATACACATATGTTTAATAAACCCGTTTTACTTGCTGTAAAAAAACAGGTGGGTTGTGCATTGATTGCATTTATAATTATATACTAAAATCAACAAAAATAATGCGGATTTAGCATCCAGTAGATTATTTGAAGGCCTAATGCTTTTTGACCTTCGGTTGATATCAAATTAGTGTTGACATAACATCGTCTCACTACAGCAATACAAGGCCCAGGAGCTAAATTCTCAGTCTCATACTATACTAACCTAAATTATCTAGGATGTTCTTGTTTAAAATCTGTAATATTCTGGAAACTCGTGTTAAGTTCTAGCAATCTGAACTTTGATAGACTTGTTGAGCCTGCCAACTAACTGTATAAATAAGTTTTATAATATCGTTTCACGTTATTAATTCGTCTCTGTACTATTAGGCGCACATAACCGCCGGTTCGCGGACTAAGTACGTGCTTATAGCAACACCCCTATCCACGCACTCCTACCCTTCCTAATTATTAAACGTTTCAAATGAGAATGGATCATTAACACCATTCACAATTATACATTTCATAAACAAAAGATACGTTCCTTAGATATGCGCATTTATGTTAATACGGAGTACAAAATTAATTCACACATTATTAAAAAATAATACGTAATATTTTATGCTAATAGATAATCCAATTCCGTTTCTACGATAATGCGAATTCAAAACACCAATACGGTTACGGAGTCATAATTACGTAATGAAATAGCAAATAGAAGCACTTTCATCGTTGCCAAGAGTAATCTCCCTTTGCTTGGTTATTTCATTGTTATTATTAAAAATCAAATTTTTCAACCGTGAACATGATCTTTAAGACTTAAATCTTCTTCTTCTTCTGATGCATATCCTCATAGGAGACCATCAGAAGAAGACCATTGATGGCGACGGCCGCTAAATATACTCTTTGACAGTCGTTCGACTTCTTCGGGATGATTTCGCCAAAGGGTTCGTGAATAATAGTGGACTATATAATTTCATTTTAATGCAATTTATTTTAGACTTTTTCATTAAAGTAAATTAGCTCTGGGGTGTGCTCTTGGGTGTGCTTAGCTCTGGCCATTGTGTTTTCCTGTTCACACGTCTGGTTATCTTTTTAATACTATTAATAACTCCTCGACTCCATCCATAACACAAATAATTGATACTTTTAATTGTTACTTAGCTTAATATATCGCCTTACTCGCTTATCACTTTAACAATTATAAATTATAGCCAGATATAATTCAATTTCAAAGGAATTTATCGTGTCATCGAGTTGGTAACAACCATTTTACCAGACGTGGAGGATTATGATAAACTAAGAAAAAGACGATTAAAGAAGTTTTTAGAAAAATATAATCGTGAGTTGTGTGGAATTTGAACCCATATCTCCAGGCTTACATGGCCGGTGTACTAACCATTGTACTAACGAACCACTTCCATAAATCGAGAATTTTTAACAATCATACTCCACGTATGACAACCAATATTTAGTGGTTTGCAAGCACTGGGTTTTTTAATCAAAGTAACAAGTGAAGCGTTGAACGTCAATAAAGTGCGTTTTTATTACCTATTACAGGTTTATATTATTACTATATTCAATCAAAAAATAGACATACATATATGATGGTGCGCGTCTTGGCTAAATTAATAGATTTTTTAAATAATATCCAGATTGGATTAAAAACGCTTCACTTGATACTTTGATTAAAAACTCCAGTGCTTGCAAATCACTAATTATTGATTGGCCTAGGCATATTGGTTCATATGTGGAGTATAATTGTTAAAAATTGTCGATTTATGGATGTGGTTCGTTAGTACAAGGATTAATACACCGGCCATTTAAGCCTGGGGATGTGGGTTGATATTTTTCTGAGAATTTCTTTAATCATCTTCTATGTGTGAAATTATGTGCCTTATCATATTAGTAAAAGAAATACGCACTTGATTGACGTTCAATTCAAAAAATAGATTAGGTTGAAAATACTGAGTAGCATGCAGTAATTTGTGATTTTTGTCGAGTTGCGAATCTGATGCGTCATGGGGTAGGTGTTCCGAGGGTGGCCGCGGATTTTCATGAATGCGCCTCACGTACCGCAGCGATGCACCCCTGAAAGCGGCCCAGCATCCCCCGGTCAGGCTCTCGGGCGTGCGGAACAAATCTTCAGGATGTATCGACGTGCACGTTGCACCCCGATCATACAGCGATAAATATATTCAGCACCATTAGAAAAGCGCACCCCCCCATCGCCACTCGGGGAAGAAGTGCCGGTGTGAATTTGTACAATTGAATTGGTTATGTAAAAAAAACGATTTTAAGTGTATTTTATCAACTGTAGCCTCGTGATAATGTTGCGAGCGTGACACATTTAAACACTATTTTGTAACAGCCTTTTTATCATACATGTGATATGATCATGTTACAGTTATTACTAATATGATTAGGCATATTAGTTCATACATAGAAGATGGTTTAAAGAAACTCTCAGAAAAACATCTTAGGTTAAATATAGGTTGGCCTGGGCACATTGGTTCATATGTAGAGTATGATTGTTAAAAATTCTCGATAAACGAAAGTGATTCGTTAGTACACCGGCCATGTAAGCCAGGGGATGTGGGTTCAAATCCCACACAAATCACGATGATATTTTTCTGAGAGTTTCTTTAAATCATCTTCTATGTATGAACTAATGTGCCTAACCCGTAATGGGTAATAAATACGCATCTGATTGACGTCCAATCCCCAAAAAATAGACACAAGTAACAGTTCATATTAGGGAAATGAATTTGCTTTCCCGGGTGTAAAATCACGTAATTATATTATTATAGCTTCAACTTGTATACTAGCGGAATTTTCAGTATTAAATCCGAAGCTTGCCAACGAATTATTCGTTTTAAAAAAACAATTTTTAAAAAATCGTGTGAGATCGTACTCAAGCCAGCATTATCTCTCTACAAAGGAACAAAATAATAATCGCATTTGAAAATTTTATTTATGTTTAAGAAATATGTTTAACCACAAAAGCATGAACAGTATGAAATGAAGCACGTTGTTTCAACGCCATATATAAATATTAAGTTACATCAAACGTTAATATTACACTACCCTTAGTATGGATCCAAAGCACTACACACCCTTCTTGGAATTTAAGATTCATTCTATACCGGCACTCCCAAAGAGAAAACTTGTAGTCGCGAAAAACAATACAATAATTTCTATGAAGATTCAAGGATATTGTGTGCTATACACTTGCTATGCACTTTTTAGTATACTCCTTGGTTTTGGCAGCCGTTGTGATGAAAAAATTTAGTTTCTCCAAATTTTTAGTACTATAGAGATACGCAGTAGTATAAGAATTGGAATAGAAATACCCTAAAATAATTCCAGAAATATCAAAACTCAACACCCAAGAATGCATATAAATTTAATACATTAAATGTTATCTTTTGTGATTGAACATAGCATTATCACGAGTTCATATTTTAATTATTCTGAGCGACATTTTTTCCACCCCGTGTTATTTTTACATTCTGCTTTCTATTTTGACGATTCACAATAGTGATATGATGTTTTTTGCGTTCTATTGTTGAGAGCTCAGAGTGTAGATATTTTTCTCACATCCAGTATCAGCCCGTTAAATTGCAGCTTTTTTGAGCTTTCTCGTGTCGCTTTGCGTGATTTTATGCTGTTCTCCCGTTACTTCGTGGATTCAGTCTCTCTTTGTGTACTTTTTTTGATTTGACAATGCGCGATCGGAATTTTGCATACCTCCGTTGATAATGAGATGAGTCTTTTTTTTATTAAAAAATGCTCTGTTTTGTTTTTAAAAAAATCGGGTATATTCGTAAAAGCATGTAATAAAAGCTCAACATACCCAAGATCATAAAATATTAAACACAAAAGAAGACATTTTTCTCCTCTTTCTTTGTGTTTTATTTAATGACTATTTAAGAATGATTTAAAATATGTAGTAATAAATATATTTTTCTTTTATCTTAACGAATAGTCACGTATATTTAAACCACTAATAGTCCTTATCAGATGAGAGAAGCACTCCAACACGAAAATTAAATTATAATTAAGTTCTCTTTTCGTCTCTTGACCTAAATACTTTTTACTTCACTGTTCTGAACAATAAAAAAATTGCTAAAATAACCACTTAAAGGCCGCATGTTTAAGCCAATCACTTATTACAAACAAGTTACACCATCCTGCCATTTGGACAGATTTTAATCTATCTATAATCCTGAAAGCAAATAATATTTTAAAATCAAAGAAAACTCGAAACATTAATTTAACAATAATTCAAAAAAAAAAAAAAATTATTATTTTTTTCAAAGGGCTCACACATCTAGGCAAAGCTTTATTGGTGATTTTTTAAATAAAATATTGATAAAATTGTACGAGTCGGCTGTTGAAATAGGCTGCACCCCGGACCCAGAGACTTCGCTGGCAAATATCAATAGTGGCTACTTGCGGAGGATTTTTTCGCCCTTGTAATATTTTCCTTCTCGACATTTTCAGCGTTTTACAAAAATTCGCTCCTGTTTTTCCGTCATTATTGACATTCTCATAAATCAAAAAATACTTTGTTTTTTATTGGAATAAGCCCGGAAGAACGCAGTGTTGCGCGGGTCCGTGCTGATTTGACAGCCGAAATTAAAAAAAATAAAGAACATTGGAAAGCGGAAATAGAAAAGAGAAGGTTTAATATTATTTTAATACTCCCTTATATCCAATAACACGCAATTTACTTTCATGGTGAAAAATTATTGCTTATTTTACTGAATCGAGCTATGTTTTTGAAACCGTCACATTATCAAAAAGTAAACAAGGTTATTTCGACAATCGATTCAAATAATAATATAATCATAATCTATTAGCTATTTGGCTACTAACTTTTGTTGTTCAACTTTGGAGTATTACAAATATGAACCAGTCTGTCGTGAATAATCGATTTACAAAAGAAATGACGATAAAAATAATCGAGATTACTTCAGTATTGTAGATGCGATATACTTGTTGGGGTAAAAAATTCAGGTATTGAAAATAATATTAATAATTGTAACATATATATTATGTGGGTTTTTTTGTCGATTTTATTTTTCTTTATTGTAATCTATAGTGTAATTTTTATTAACTGTTTTTGTTTCAAAAATCCAGACGATTTTTTTTAATTCAAGATTTGTTTCATAACGGGTATTTTTAGAGACGGTGTGTATATGGACTCAAATAGATTGGCAGTGGAAAACCGATTCTATCAAAAAGATGCCTGGCGATGCACTTTGTATTATTGATGCTCCTTTGCGAAGTGGTGCGAATCCCATCCAGTTTGCATGCCACTAGAAGTATGCGAAATACCCGGAAAAACATCACACCAGGCTGTATCGATTCACCTCAAAGGTTTCCACAAAGGTAGCAACAAGAGCCTCCGATACGAAGTCGCTTAAGAGATTTATATAATAATTCTTTTTATATTTTTATTTCTGCGATAATCTGTGAATGAACTTTCTTTAACTACACTGTTCTTTGGGATAGAAGGTCGTAAGAGATAAGGCAAGAAAACAAGTTTTAAGAGTCTGGGTATATATTGTATATAAAACCTTGCATAGGACGTGTTTTTATGCTTGGACCTGAAGGCAATTCTTGAAATTAATTTAAATCATTGTACTGTCTTTATTTTATTGGACAAATCAAAATATCTTTATAATTATACACGGACACTGAAATATACTATAAATTTAGGTTGATTATAATTTCTAATAAAACGTATTTACTCCGTGGCTCTTATACGATAACGATAACAAAAAAGGTTGTTTCTAAACTGAGTAAGCAAATTATTTTTTCCTCAGCCATGTATGTAGTAGCCGTAGTCATTCCCACCTGTGCAAATAGAAAGTTAGAGAGGAGTTTTGCAAGCGATACGAGTCTACACTAGGGTGCTTTGATTTCAGATTTAATTGGTCCAATTTAATGTGTGTGCTTTTGTTACTGTTCGGATGTAGACCGCTAATATAAACACCTGCAAGTTTGTGTAATGTAATTAACACAGCCATGTTTGCTTACCAAGTAATGCACCTTCCACAATAGAACGAAGAAAAACAGTGATTGTATTGTTTTAAACAAAAGTAATTTAAACAATATGTTGTTAATTATATATTAACTGATCCAAAGACACGTATGTATTATCTAGTTTACTAATAATTCATATTATTTAAATATACTACAGCCTATCATAAATAAAAATATTTTACTAATGAGATCAAGTCATATAGACGTATAAGTCTAAATTCTTTTCAGTCATTATAATGACTGAAGGGCTCGAATTCTTTAGTTTCTATATCCATAAAACGTTTTATAATAAATTGTTTTGCTTACACAAAAATCTATACGAGTATCGGAACATACAAATTATAATGTTTGCTGTGAACTAATTACAAAATTTATAATTATCCTCGGTAACATCAAAACTTAAAATTATTAATCGAAAAGTCGCTTTATTAAAATTGTTTTTTTTTTGAGATCTGGAATCATGAAATATTTATTAAAATTTTGAAAAATGTAACTATATTCCGCAGAAATTTTTAAAAATTAATAATATAATTTAGAGTTACAAAAAAAAAATAATTATTAATAAATAAAAATAAAATAAAAATAATACAAAAATAAATTTTAAAAAGTAATCAACTATCCGTGTCTTGTTTATGAACGTGATATGTTTTATATACACATCGATAGGCAGCTTTTCTACTTGCTTTTATTTTTATTACACTTTACGAAAAAGTATATAAAAATCCCTCTCTTTATATACAGGGCAACAAAACAGCGGTTAGACGACACCACTAGGCCTCTTAATGCGCACCCCCTATCGACTGATGGTTATATTTACTAAGGGCGAACCATGAAATAAAAAGCTGTAAAAGTTTTACTCTCGACCCAATCCCCGGGTTACTATCTCAATACATTTCCGCGGCAATCGTTTACATCCACTTAGATCGTTAAAATAATTCACACTAACGTAAGGTCTCAATAAAAATCCTCACATAAATGTACAAATAATGTACTCTCGGATTGTTACACACGGTCGTTAAACTTAATTCCTTTGCACTCCGTTTTTTAAAACGCCGCAAGACATTTGGCTACAACGTGCCCTGAAAAATAACCTTTTTCTAATAGACGCACAGATTAGATTGAACATTTGCTCGCATAACCTAACCCAGTTATTCTCAAATAAGTAGAAAAATTTCCAACATAAACCATACTTAAAAATTCTAACATAAATTATCCACACAACTTTCCAATAGAACGCAACAGATGAAACGTAGAAAAAACTTTAGTGATTTATTTTAATTTGTACAAAAAACGTTGCGTTCTGGTAAAACGGCACTAAAACGAAAAAAATGCAGACTATTTTAAAAAAAATATCACAGACGAACTTAAAAGAGTTCAAGTGTGTGAAAGCTTTAAAATTGCACTAGATTATTTGTGATTGGGGGTGGAGTGGACAAAGCTGGATAAAATATTATTCGGGGGTACCGGGGCGGAGCGCCAGCGCGCTGCTCCACTCGCATGGCCGTAACAGATCGCGCCAGTTAAGCTGAGAAATACCATAGCCTGTGTAGTGCCATCCTGTCGGATTGAGCAATTTGACATCGCCGTCGGGGTGGAGAGTGGCCGCTCGCGAGCCCCTGGGTCCCACATCCTTGCACCCCACGCCCCTGGGTCCCACATCCTTGCACCCCGCGCCCCTGGGTCCCACATCCTTGCACCCCGCGCCCCTGGGTCCCACATCCTTGCACCCCGCGCCCCTGGGTCCCACATCCTTGCACCCCGCGCCCCTGGGTCCCACATCCTTGCACCCCGCGCCCCTGGGTCCCACATCCTTGCACCCCCGCGCCCCTGCGCCCCCAGGGTCCCCGGTCCCCAGAGCTCCGCCAGCCCGGGGACCCCGGCGGTCACCGGCTTTTCTGCAACGTCAATTTTACACATGGACAATGATAAAATCGCGTTACGTTTTAAACCATAGGTTCCCAAAGTGGTCCGGGGTCGATATTATAATATTTTCAATCTCACCGCGAAATTGATAAGATTGACATTTTAGTATTTTTTTAAATCGAAAATCAATCGTGCCCTTATATAAAGACATATTTTTTTAATAAAAAGTAGAAATATATTGTGTGACGATTGAGCATTTGCCTCGTCGTTACATGTATTACAGTTTTTTTTGTTTTTTGTAGACTTATGTCGACTTATCGCATTTCAAAAGTTATGAATATTTCTAGAATTCTTTTGCATTATTGTGAATTCCTAGAATGGCGGAATTGCCGTTTACCCGAGTATTTTTTTCGATGGTTTTTCCTAAACAGTTTCGTATGTAAATTTAATTGATGATTGGTGAAAGTGTTTATTAATATAAAGCATAGGTTCTCAAAGTGGTCAATATCGACCCCCTGCGGTCGATTCCGCCTTGCAAGGGGTCGATGACAGCGAAAAATTAAATTGGGGGTCTACGAGAGTGGATCCCATTTAAGCAGGTCATCACCAAAATACCGCAGTGGATTATCAATCTATACGGTGACATTGAAGAATCGAAAGTCATACTACAAGAAGAACTAATCGGAATAAGCACTAATGAAGAACTGAAGGTGCAGTTTAGAAAGGGATATCACCAATTTTGACTTTAGAGAGACATACCTGTATTTATCCTGCATTATGGACTATTACAAGAAGGTTTTTGATAGCTTTGCTATCTTCATTCCTCGTGGAAAGGAGTTTCAATGCGGTTGCTATTCTTCTTACAAAAAAAGAAATAGATTGGAAATCACTGGGCGAAGAGATTTAAAGTTAAATCTGACTTATTTGAAGCCTCATATTGAAAATTTGCTATCAAGGCATCAGACCCATCCCTCCCATTAAAAGTATTGATTTTTTTAGCGAATGTTACTATGTTTGCATTTTGTGTGTTTTGATTTCGGATATAACGGACAAAAAATTCGGTCAAATATTAAAATTAAAGATTAGCAAGGCTCCGAAACGTCTACGAAAAACAAGAAAACTCGACAAGGGATCGACGGGACAAAAAGTTTGGGAACCTCTGTTTTAAACGAATAAAATAATTCGCCTGCCTCTGTGGATATGTGACTCTCTTGTTATTTTTTTTAAGTTTCATCAAATATTTATTTATGCATGTCATATTACATTTATTACAACTTACAAGTCAATTCACAATTCACTGGGTTTTTTTACACAATAAATATGAAAAGCGAAAAAACATTTATGTGTGATTAACGGAGCCTTTAAAAGGCAAAAACTAAGTAGAGTACTCAATTATAATATTGAAAATTAAATAAATATATGATACCCTCTTACTTATTGTCTCATTTTATGTAATCAAAATATTTATTGTGAAATAGCGTTGCTTATACAATTCAAACAAATATTATATAAATACTTTGACTGACGACCGATTGAAAGCTTGATTCAAATTCATATTAGATTTATAAACAATTTAAAACTTTATCGTCGACGTTATGAGCGAGTGGTGTTTTGTGGTTTCTATAGCCCGTTAGAAGGTTTCGTTTGAGAACCATAGAAATGTCGATTCTATCAATAAGAAAATTATAGAATTCAATACGATCCTTTGTAAGCAGAAACAATTCAATCACATTAAAAAAAAACAAAAATACCATATTTTGTTCTCAGTAGAATCTAAATTATATTATGGTAAATATGTGTAAAAAATAGTTCCGTCTTTAATTTATCTGCTTCAAAAAAAAGAAAATATAATATCAAGACATTGTAAACAAAGGTTTTATCATGGGTTCAAAAATATATTACAGTAATAATGAAATAAAAGGCAGGGAGCACTGACGGAAATTGTATCAAGAAGGGAAGAGGATATTACATGAAAGTAAGAATGTTGGAAATATTGGTTACTCTGTACGATCTAGAGAAAATATCTAATTTATTATTATATAGATATTAATTGTTTGATAGAAAATCTTCGCATACGTAACTCACAGAACATGTTTTATCAAAAACTTATTTTGTTCAAAGTATAACGACCATGAACATTTAATAAATCTCAAATAAATGTGGTATAAAAGTGGGAAAACATGTGACATAGATGCATAAATCATTTAAAATTCTTACATAGTAAAACGCAACACACAGCTGATACCTGTGCCGTGATTACCTTAAATTTATAGATAAGTTTGTTTAAACTCACCAGTTTCAAAATACTGTATTAATTGCGTAAATTTTATTGCATCTGAGCTTTAGAGTCTTGCTCTGGGAAAAATGATTATTGCGTATAATTTTATACAAATAAAAGTTAAAACAAGCTTGATAAAATTTTCACCCCTTCTTTTTAAACTCGTATACATTAAAATAAGTTTTCATTGGTAAAATTACAATGATCCCAGTTTCAGCTAAGGACTGGGTGGACACGTGTTCTTTATTGTGACCATCCCCGACAGTTACAATATCCGAGATGAGAAAGGGTCTTTCCTGTGAAGAAAGCCAGTCCTCGCTTTCATGAGACACATTCACTTTATAAAACATTTCACACACAGCGGAAGCTTCAGGAAGACGCTAAATTATTCTCTCCTTCCCTCTCCCAACTCCTAAATCAGCCACACGCCAGGAATAACAGTATAATTCTCAAAAACGTTCACGCCGCCATAACTCAAGTGTTTAATTTTTATTATTGTACTAAAAATCTATAAATTATGTAGAAATAAAAAAAAATAATAACGCTGTAAATGTACTGATGTTGTATGTATAAATGTATAATGTTGAGTTTGAGTTTCTTTTCATCAACTAGTGATTTATCAACACGGTACAAAAATCAATTTTAAAAAAGACGAGATATCTTATTAAAATTATAAGCGAAAGTATTGCAGAAAATTATTTTTAAGTGCTAATTTTCACCGACTTATATCTCGTGGCTTTATGCTGCAATTTCTCAGGTAGATTAAAAAATAAAACGGGTCGTTTAGACACAAATGCATACACGGTGGACATTACCTTGCAACACAAAGCAGGTAATGTAAAGGCAGGTAGCCGGCCTGGTCCCGCCTTCTCATTATAAACTTCTTTGTTTTCCCAGCGACGATAAATCAACGGGCCGTTGATGCTTTTGTAAGCGAAACCATTTAGGTGTATTTAAATATGCAAATATTTTAAAAATATATTCACGGCTAAAAAGGGAAGAATGACATAGCCGCAGTTAATATTTTGTATCGTTGGAGAGCGGGCGTTAATTTTCGGCTAATAAAAATCATTCGTTCCCTCGCCTATCTTCGCTGAAACCACCTCAAAGTCAGATCATTTATACGACGAATGTGTTACAAAAAAAACTGAGTCATACTAAAGCTGTCTACACATGGTAAAATACAACCGACCGCTCGTTTTAATATTGCAAAAGAAGATTGGTTGCATGGACAGTGAGCATGCTGTGACCGATATGATACGTCTTCGAAGTTTGCTTTGTTGAGGAGAGATTTATCAAATGTTTATTTAGTATAATTTAATAAATCGTGACCTTACTTTTATTTATAATATCTTAAGACATTCCACCGTTTCTGAGAAAATATCCCTGTATCACACAATCAACGCCGAAACGATTCAAGTTCGATTGAATCAAATTTCAAAGATCAATAATATCGGTTTTGAACGGTACGGTAAAACACAGACAAGCCAAACAAAATAACCTCAATACCTATAAATAACAATGAAGACGTAACTTGGCCTTGATAGATGATATAGACAACAAGTAATTTTAAATTAATTGAAATATGATATTGAAACCCCAGGCTTAAAAACAATAACTTTGCGAAACCGTAAAAAATTTTGGAAATTCTTTAACATCTTACAATTAATATTTTTTAACATACACACATACGATATACAAAAAAATAGTACTGATCGTTACAAATAGTTTTTCACGAAACCGAAATAGCCGTGAGCACAATTACGTTAGCTCAGGATTCGTCTGTTAGGGAGGAAATCGAAGTAGATAACTTTAGGTCCAGAGTCAACTATTTAATCACAGTGCAAACATGTTAACTGAACACACTAACAACAAAATAGTAGAACCTGCCAGATACGAGTGCCTTTAAAATTTTAAGTACGGTTATCAGAATTCAAATGATAGCATGTTTTAGATCAGATGTAACAGGCATAATATAAACAGGCAAACAAAATCGCATCAAATAAATGTAAATTAATAGAGAAGAGATTATATGCACAATAGAGATGACATCAATTTGATTCATACATATTATATATATTATACAGAACCTTAACTTTTTAGGACATCTAATAAATTTAAAAAAAAATTATACTCAAACTTTTTTCAATTACGTTTTAGTTCAATTAGTACTGCAATATCTCCACACTCAATCATTTCTATAATCCATTGTCAGCTCGATACCTTTTATCCCTTTTCTTTTCAGGGAAAGGGTTCGTATCGATTATGCGTTATTATAAATATATTTCTTTATAAGAGCGTATCAGATAATCGAAAATTTCTTTTGAATTGGAGGTTTACTTGTATTACACAATGAAATTGACGCGGTACTGAAATTTGGTACATTTTTCGATCGTATTATACTTTATCAAATATTTTGTATATTTAAAGATCATCAACGATTAACATTATTTTAATTGTGATTAAAAAAATAGAATTTTTTTATTTCATTAATGTACAAGTCCTAAAAATTTATACTGAAGTTTCTCATTACCTCTATTTACCTTAAATCGTCTATAGAATCAACTGTGATAATTTTTTTTTTTTTAATATTATTATTCCCATATTGAAATCATAGATCTCATGATCGATCGGCAGGCGTATGAACCAAATGATAGTTAATTTGATTAACATTTTAAATTATATATATTGCATATCGTTAAAGTTGTTAAAACGGTCTACTACAAAAAACATTTTGATGGTAAATTTAATTAAGTTAATCTCCGTTCGTGTGCATTTTGCTAAAAAGGCTGTTCACAAACTAATTTTCGACAGTGTGAACTTGCAAACTAGTCTGTTGGCCTCGGTAAAGCTCAAGTCTACCAATTAAGAGCTTTTCGCGAAGAGCTTTGACACCAATGTGATAAGAGACGAACCGAGTGTGTAAAATACAGAACTTGTTTACAAGCGCACCGTGATTTAATTGCGTTGACTTTGAAAATTAGTTTGAATAAACTATTTACATATTTGACTTAAACGTAGAAGTACAGCCTTAAAGCACTGTTATTTGACCAAACTACCGTATAATCTTTTGATTTTATGAGAGAAATTTAGAAAAGTCTAGACACTGAATTCGCGATTCTAGATTCGCGAAACTTCATTATGCTCTCATACTCAATACTATCGGTGTTTAAAATATTAAAACTATTGAATGTACATTTGGTGTGAGTGCCTCCAAAAAGTTGTACATTGAAAAAGAAAAGCTTATTAAATCAGTCTCGTCTTGTAACATTCGTAATCGTAGAACCTAAGCTACTTTTTAATTTGATAACTGGTACATTTAAAATCTTAGAATGATTTACATGAGCTCCTAGAGAAGTTCCAAGAGACTTGTATATTCTTGTACAGACTGCACGTTTCTTCAATATAAAGTTGACACGGTCGACATGAAAAAGCCACACCGAAGATTTAAGTACGTGAGAATGAAGTTGTAGAACCCATAGCAGTTGTTATTTTCGTTTCATGTTTATGTTTATATTAAAATATATATGTTATATAACCAAGAACAGATAATATTGAAGAGAAGAAGCGCACTGAGTAGTCTCGTAAGTACAGCTGGTTTAATAAGAGCCGACATCCTGACCAAGAAATCAAAGTGAGAATTAAGACAGACGGTAGTGTTAAGCCAAAAAAATATAGCACTGAAATCTTGCTGGAAATTCACCAAGTGCTATATCGACTCAGTTCTTCTTTATAGAGTTGAAGCTTGAACACTCAAGACAGCTACTATGCGAAGAATTGAGGCGTTTGAAATGAGGCTGTATAAGAGAAGCCTTGTCTTTCAAACAGAACTGACGTTGGTAAAGAAGCAGAAGAGTTATTTTGGGTAATAATTGGGTAATAGTAACAGCATTCTAAAGCTTATTGTGCAAGGAAAAATTGAAGGGAAAAGGGTATTGGAAGGAGGAGTATACGCCAGGGGTTGGAGGTTAGAAGTACAGCTGAATTAGTGAGACAAGCTTAAGATAAAAATATGTTCGATGAAATGGTATGAGGACTAGAAAGCACTAAAAGAAAAAGACAGAAATTTTTATATGTACAGTGTGTCCAAAAAGAGTATCGGGTATTTGTTATTTCAGTAAAACAAAAATTACTAGTAATCAAGTTTTATTTTTTATTGTTGATTATAAGAACACAAAATGGAAAATTATTTCAAATAAATGATGCTATCCAAATGGTGACCGTTACGCTGCTGGCAACGAAGATTGCTGGGAACACGCTGACACATAGCCCTCGATATTGCTGCCATTTCTGACCTGATGTTTTGTTTCAATTCCGTTAGGTTCGTCGGATTATTCTCATAAACCCTACTTTTAAGGTATCTCCATACAATACAGTCAAGAGGGCTAAGGTCGGGGCTTCTGGGAGGCCAGTTGATGTTACCTTATTAGGGAATGATCCGTTGACAGCTTCAACAGATTGATTGGATGTATGGCAAGTTGGAACCACGCGAAACTCCTGCAACTCTGCGCCCAAAAATTTACGCAGCATATCGCAATAACGCTCACTAAAACAAACACCCGATACGAAGCTTTCCAGAACGAGACAGTAATGAGACAGCAACCCTGCAGCTTCTGGAATGCAGATCCAGAGACTTGCTCATATTCAATGACGCTACGAGGGTAGTAATCTGTATTAGCATGCGCGCTGGCACGGCGAAGGTCCTGGCCGCGCAGCTCAAGGGGTGGGCAGTAAATCAGCCCGGGGCAGAATTTACACGTCCCCCTGCACCGGCGATAACAAAGCCCGCCCCCGAAACTATTACACGCTAACCGAAACAATTTGCGAAAGTTCGGTTGCTCGCGAGGGGTGTGGCGTGATTCGCCGTTATCCCGTATTCTCTATTGATTCCGTGCAGGGCTGAGGTATCTGGGAGGCGCCAGGGTTCTTACCGCTTTTTTATTTCTCCTAATGTTAGATCAGAAGATCAATGCTACCGCCGTGTGCCCTTGAAAAACAATTCATGTCGCTTGATCTTAGATCAGAAACATAGCACGTTACGAGCGACTCGGATACACTGTCGGCACTGAAAAAGTTATATTCTATTATTCTTATTTGAGATCAGAAGATATACGTTGAGCGGGTTTGAACATACTTTATGTACATAAAATTAATTTTAAAAAGTATGTTTTATTTAAATATTTAAGGCAGTTGCTCCCAGCCTTTTAATTGCCTCTGGTGAGGCAGAGGCAGTCCATTACCTGGCGAAATCGTGTCATTTAATTATTTTAATTGTCACTTTAGTTTTCTATATCGAAAGTTGATTTTTTTAAATAGTATTAAAAAAAGTATAAATTATATTTATCTATTTTTTGTTATTTAATTAAAGTCCTTTTTCAAGGTAAAATAAAATCTTGAAGATGTTGAAAAATTGGATAAAATGACGACTTTTCAAAACCAAAGTTTGTTAAAAAATTTTTTTTTTGATTTTTAAATTTATAAGACGCACATACATGGTTTATATTTAATCTTTTAATTCCAATTGAAAAAAAGACTTTTAAATGTTTAGGATTCTTGGAAAATGAACCAGACGAATCTCCAAATTCCTACACTTCAATCGGAAAAACACACATTTATCATATCAATAATAAATTTATAAGAAATAAAAATATATTGTGTTTGGAAGAAGAGATATATCAAACTTTTTACATTTAAATATTTTTGATTGGTGCAGTCAAGTTGTCGCAAAACGGACAAGAAAATGATCAAAAAAACTTGATTATGGGACCTAGACCCTTAAGCAGCTTCTATGACTTCAATGTGTGGAATGTGACCTGTTGTTGTTACTGTTTGTAACAAGATGAAATACAGCCATAAGCAATGTTAAATCTTTATACAGGTTAAAATATAAATCTTTTAGATTAAAAAAACATTGCTATTAAAAAAGTTTTGATTGCGCCAGTCAAAAAATATGTAAATGGATAAAGAATTAATAAATTATTAAGTCTAAGGTAGTCGTGTATTACATATTAAAAGGTACACCAAATTATAATGGTAAATATACTAAAAATTCCAGAATTTTTTTTTAATAAATACAAACAAAACAAGATTTTTATAAAATTGCGTAATTTAATAACTTTGTGTAAATTAAAAAAAAACAACATAACAACTGCGTGATAATAATGATTTTATATCACTAGCCGAAATATAACTTTAAAGACCTTTTACTTTATTTCATGTTTTATAAAATAATTGAGAAAATACTGATTGATTTATATTTTATAAATCTTTAACGGATATTATTAAACATTTTTTTAAATTCAACGAAATTCGGTTATAAAAAGTTTTCAGAATCTATATGTGTCTCTTTTAATCGGAAGATCAGTTTTATTACAGCGTGTTATTGAAAATCTTCATACTGATTAAGCCTTCAATAATTGACGAATATCTAAATTTAAACTGAATTCATTTTTATGTCAATCGACTGATTAAGTATAAATAAGAGTTTAAAAATTAATAAACTAAACAAAATTCTACGGTTTCCCATATAAACAAGTTAAAATCTAAATCATTTACTATGTTTTAAAATGATTTTTTTTTCATTTTAACCTTCAAAATGATGATAGTTAACAAATATAAGATTACGTGTAGTTGTGAAAAATGCAGAATGTATAAATATAAACTGAATCCACCTGTTGAGCTTTCAGCTGTTGCTGACATTTCAAACACTTCATTCGTAAATATATCTATAAAGAATTCATTTTTACTAAGGAATCAATCAACAAACTATACAAATTTAACATCACTAAATACTCATAACTAATTATTGAATAAATTATTTAATAAACAAGGTCTGTCCTAAAACTACGAAAGATTTCTTTTAACTAAAATCGCATTATATAATTTTTATTTGTTAAAACAGGCTTCTAAAAAAACAGAACTAAAAGGTAGATGCTTTCACATTCTCTTGAGGTAGGACAAAATAAATATATTGATATGTGATAGTTAACAAAAAAATAGTTTTGTCTTCACAGTGGTTATAAAGTCATTCTTTTATCATTAGTAAATGTGTTCGTAAATATTAGCAGCCGTTGTTTTTGGATCCTAGAAGCAAGAAAGAAACGTCGGTAGATATTATGTAATTCGCAGCATAAAACCCAAGAAATTCAAAGGTAAAACAGTAATTAGATATTACTAATGATCAATGTATATTAGCTTTAAGTAAGAGTTATCTGTTTATTATGTAACAGCTTTTAATATTAAGTATACGGTGTGTGCGTAAATTTTTTCGGATTTTTTCGTGAAATTGGAGCTTTATTATAAAAAATTGGTACACTATATTCTATTTAAAGTATTGTCCTTCGCTAGCCACTACTTTTCCCCATCTTTCAGATAAATTGTGGATTCCATCCCAAAAGAACTGTTCGTCTTTTGAAGCCAAGAAAGATCAATTCCCAATGATTCTGCGAGCTCCACTTGCGTTTGAAATGAGTCTTTATCGAGCAATGCCTCTAATTCTTCATCTTCAAAATTTTTTGTTTGGCCTGGACGTTATTTATCAACCACGTCGAAATCAGTTCTCACACGTTTTTTGTGATGGAGTATGTTCACCATAAACTTCACTCAGCAAACAGTGACCTTCAGCTGGTTTTTTCTTTCAATTGAAACAGAAAAGTAAAGCTTCCCGCAAATTGCGTTTCGTTGGTACAAAAGTTGACATGCTGAGAGCTCAAAAAAAAATGATGCATACACTTCAGCGATATGACATATACTGAAATCAAAAGCGCAATAATGACGCTTCACAATGAAATGTTAAAGTATAGCCTGATACTATTCAATACTAGTAACGCCATCTATTAGAAAATCCGAAAAATTAATGCACAACCGTATACATTAAAATTTCCGGTAAATACAGCTAGACTCAGGCCTCCGAGTCTCTGTGCAAGGCTTATATTTTCTATTTATTTGGATAGTAGTATGCGTATTTAATATACATAAGTTTATGCGATAAATTGTACAATGCTGATTGAGTTAAAAGTGGCCAAAAGCATTAAATTCAACGTGAAGATATTTGTAACATAAGTTAAAACAACCCCAAAATCCGATTGCTATAATAATTCCACAGGTACACTGCATACATCACAACACAACTGGAACTGAAGTTTTTGTGTCTGTTTATTGTGATTGAATATTAACACGTAAGACTCATAGAATATGATGTTTAAAGGTAAAACACTTGTGTTTAAAATTCATCGTTTATCCAATTATTCAATATAAATTTTATTTCTCTCAAACATTTATAAACTATTTTTAGTAAAATTACTGTAATACTCCGCTTTACGCGAGGGATACATTCTGTGAGATTCGTGTATATCGGGACTTACGATTAAATATTGTATAGTCAAAACTTAATACAAAAAAGTACGAATCACTTATGCAGTATTACGTGTTATTTTTATTGAAAAATACATCTATTGTCTTTTATGTAGCGTTTAAATTCATAACAACATAGCGTTCATAACAACCAACGCTGTTTTTAATATTTATGAGAAGTCAATTTACATTATGTTCATACACATTCTTAAAATAAGAAATTCGCGTAATGCGAGGCATTTTTTTGCGAAATTTGAAATTCGCGTTATAGTGAAACCGCGCATAACGGGGTCGCGTAAAGCGGGGTATTACTGTATATGTTTAATATTTTTTTTTACAAAACATCAAAATACTGAAATATGACATTGCATTATAAACGCAGTCTTGCCCATGGTCGGCGAGCTCCAGTAGTCTGCTTCTCCCACCCTGTCTCCCTGCCACCCACCCCTGGAGTTGAATACTTAACGCAGGGGTGGTGCAGAATGGCGTCTGCGGTGCTGATCTCGTATTGCCCAGCACACCTTGCTCTATACACTTGGTATTGACCAGCCGTGCAGTCAGGGTAGCAAGTCTCCAGGGATATTCCCACTTACTTATAAAATCTGCCCATCACCCCGGCATGGCCGCATGAAGCCTTCACGCCTGGGCCAGAAGTCAAAATCGTCTGGATTTAAACTCAAAGTCAAGATATCATAAGTCAGGGGCAAAATAAAAAAAGTCATTTAAATTTTACAATAAGCTTAAGTAGTTTTTAATGAAAGTAATTAAACACAAGTTATCTCATAAATCAGACAGAATTGCATAAACAAAAACATGCAGTATAAACAAAATGGTGACCACCAAAAGGAAATTTTTACAAATACTTTAACAAAAACTTTTTACATAAGTTTAGCAAATAGTTTTAGTTTTATACATTCAACATTAATCAAAGCAGTGCAATCAAAAATTATCCACAGTATTTATTTAAAAAAGATATTTAATATATCCAGAAATGAAAGGCAAGCACTGGGGAATATAGGTTCTCTGGCTTTAACGGCTGCGTATCAATAACGGATTTTCGCAATCATGTGTACTGACTATTGTCGAGAATCTACACTTGAAAACAAAATAAACGATATATAACGATCACACTGACAATACACGAAATTTTCAACATTTATGTCTTATTCGACTTCATTGATAATAACAAAAGGAAGGTTGTAAATGTCTGTGAAAATCAATATGAACAATTGTACATGAACAAGTATTTTAAATACTATATTTATATTGTAGATCGGTGTTTTCCAACCGTTTTGAATACGCGACCATTTGAAAGTTTAAAAAAACAGGCGCCTAGGCCTAGAGACTGAATAAAGCTGTCAGTGAACTTTATGACAAAACAAAAGATTAATAATCTGTATCGAACTAATTCGTCGAATATTCTCTTCGTTCGGCAATTCTTGAGAATCACCAATTGACTTTTTCACTGACTCCGATATCTACCGATGACATATCGGACGAGTCGTCAGAAGACTCGTCGCATCTGCCGGCAATTACGGATGGGCCTTGGTGGGAATACAATGATTCGTTATCCTGAAATATAATATTTATTCAGTAAATTGTTTGAAAATTCAAATTTAAGGACAAAATCAAAGAAAAGTAATATGTTTACCGAGGTAATGTCGATAGTTTTGCGATGATCAATTTCGCCTCCCTGGGAAATTTTTAAAAGTATGTAAAACATGCGTATTAATTGAAATATGTGAAAAGAGAAAATAAAAACACTTCATGCACAATTGATTCAAGTCATGCAGCGTGTCATGTAACTTACCCCATACCTAGAGACGCAGGTTGGGAAATTCTTATACAAATCGTCATCGTCATCTGACTGAAAAAAAAAATAGTAATTGAGTAAAGTCTAAAAAAAATCCGAATTTGTAGACAACATCAAAGATAAGTAAACTGTTTACATTAGTCAAGTCTATGACTTGTTTCAATTTTTTTATTCTGTCATCTTCGTTTGCTGGAGTATCGTCTTTGCATAGCTGAAAGATTTTTATAATGAATGTGTAAAATGTATTAATTTGACTATGTGAAAACAGTGAAGAAAAACACTTCATGCACATTTGAATCGAGTTATGCAGCATGTCATGCAACTTACTTCGAGCCAGGAGCGTACCATCTCTGGGTCGCGAGACATCTTTTCTAATATATCATAAAGCTCAGATATATCTCCCATCCTTTCTTGCCATCGGAAATCAGCTTCCGAAAGCTGAAAAATTTTCATAGTGAGTATGTAAAATGTATTTATTTAAATATGAGAAAACATTCTTAATTGATTAAATGTTTTTTATATGACGATAAACAGAAAAAACCAATTCTAGTTAGAACTGTCGTTAGTTTTCAAGTTGAACGCTACGCACGTGGCCTCTAGCGTCCGGGTTTTATACTGGAATTTAGAATGTATTAGCTCCCATAACTTCTTATTGGGAAATAAAGCCGTAATCTCCCGAGTTAATTGATCAAATCAAATATCAGTGGACACTGACAAAATTCGGCATAATTCACCATCCAAGTATATTCGTTTTGACACGAAATATTCAACGCAAGCCAACAGCGCCGCCATTACAGGGACGCGGCGGGGACGCCATTTTGAAGTTGAGAATTTGAAAACTTTTTCACACCCTGATATTCCGCATAACATTGACACTTGCAACTCTACTCTCACTAATAAATACATGGAATTAACACATACCTGCATAACCAAATTCGGATAGATTATTTCGACCATTCTACGAGGTGCTTTCGGCAATTTTCGACGACTGGTCGTAATGAAATTAAAAGATGGATACGATTTATGCTCGTCTTCCTTTTGCCACCTACGAAAATTCACTGAAAACAACATACGGTGTCATTGCATGTCAATATATTTACATTATATACTTATAAAATAGCATAAAATACGCAAAAACAATGCGATTGCGTATAGAAAGTAACACGCGGGAAAGCATCTACGAGCGCGTCGGCAGCGGAAAAGTTCGTTTCGCTCAGACAAATTCGAGCTAGTCCGCCACAATTCCGCCCCCGGGTATCTCTACACGAGGCCCGAGCACTCGTGGACCTGCAATATATTATTAATTAACTAAC
Organism: Atopsyche davidsoni; assembly: GCA_022113835.1. NCBI lineage: Eukaryota > Metazoa > Arthropoda > Insecta > Trichoptera > Hydrobiosidae > Atopsyche > Atopsyche davidsoni. The sequence goes on from JAILWY010000010.1 coordinate 3,228,096, forward strand.
CTCCATGTTTGTATTCGGGTTGATCATCCATTTCAACGACGCTGTTGCACTTTTTAACTTGAAGACCGCTTTGCCGCCGGAGGGCGCGAGACTCGCGGCAGCGCAAATCTTGCTTTTTTTTTTCCTCCCAAACGGCTATATAGTGAAGCGGTTTTATTGTTTATTGCTAAATTATTTTATTCAATTCGTTTAATAGTTTTATTAGCGTTGTAATATTTTTAGGGTTAGCATATTAAATATTAGATTCAGTCTAATTCATAATATATTTTGCACTGTAAACTGTAATATTAATATATTTAGTCTCGCATGCTTCATGTGATTGTCTTTGGTTTGGAGCTTCTTAATTTGAATTTTAATTCGTTATTTCACGCGCAGGTCCTTTTGTTTTTTTTTTGATAAACGGCTATTGAGTGACGCTTTCTTTTTTAAATTGAAAAATAATTTATTAAATTCGTTGAATATTTTAATAACGTAATGCACATTATTGATTTAAATGTGTTACGGCTTAACATATAAAATATAAGATTCAGTCTAATTCATCATATCTTATGCCGAAAACAATGCTTTAACTATAATTTTGACATATCAAATTTCGCATTCTTTTTGTGGATAGTCTTACGCCGGGGGCTTTCAAATTTTATTTGATGTATATGTTATTATTTTTTTTAATATTTTACGCAAATTACTAAATAGTTTAGACATGAAATATATAAAATTAACACTATATTCTATTAAAAGTATTGTCCATCGCTAGCCACTACTTTTCCCCATCTTTCAGATAAATTGTGGATTCCATCCCAAAAGAACTGTTCGTCTTTTGAAGCCAAGAAAGATCAATTCCCAATGATTCTGCTAGCTCTACTTGCGTTTGAAATGAGTTTTAATCGAGCAATGCCTCTAATTCTTCATCTTCGATTTTTTTTGGTTGGCCTGGACGTACATTGTCATCCACATCGAAATCACCATTGTTAAAGCGTCGATATCAGTTCTCACACGTTTTTTGTGATGGAGCATGTTCACCATAAACTTCACTCAGCAATCAGTGACCTTCAGCTGGTTTTTTCTTCCAATTGAAACAGAAAAGTAAAGCTTCCCGCAAATTGCGTTTCGTTGGTACAAAAGTTGACATGCTGAGAGCTCAAAAAAAAATGATGTACACCTCAGCGATATGACATATACTGAAATCAAAAGCGCAATAATGACGCTTCACAATGAAATGTTAAAGTATAGCCTGATACTATTCAATACTAGTAACGCCATCTATTAGAAAATCCGAAAAATTAATGCACAACCGTATACATTAAAATTTCCGGTAAATACAGCTAGACTCAGGCCTCCGAGTCTCTGTGCAAGGCTTATATTTTCTATTTATTTGGATAGTAGTATGCGTATTTAATATACATAAGTTTATGCGGTAAATTGTACAATGCTGATTGAGTTAAAAGTGGCCAAAAGCATTAAATTCAACGTGAAGATATTTGTAACATAAGTTAAAACAACCCCAAAATCCGATTGCTATAATAATTCCACAGGTACACTGCATACATCACAACACAACTGGAACTGAAGTTTTTGTGTCTGTTTATTGTGATTGAAAATTAACACGTAAGACTCATAGAATATGATGTTTAAAAGTAAAACACTTGTGTTTAAAATTCATCGTTTATCCAATTATTCAATATAAATTTTATTTCTCTCAAACATTTATAAACACTATTTTTAGTAAAATTACTGCAATACTCCGCTTTACGCGAGGGATACATTCTGTGAAATTCGTGTATATCGGGATTTACGATTGAATATTGTATAGTCAAAACTTAATACAAATAAGTACGAATCACTTTATGCAGTATTACGTGTTATTTTTATTGAAAAATACATCTATTGTCTTTTATGTAGCGTTTAAATGCGTTCATAACACCCAACGCTGTTTTTAATATTTATGAGAAGTCAATTTACATTATGTTCATACACATTCTTAAAATAAGAAATTCGCGTAATGCGAGGCATTTTATTGCGACATTTGAAATTCGCGTTATAGTGAAACCGCGCATAACGGGGTCGCGTAAAGCGGGGTATTTCTGAATATGTTTAATATTTCTTTTTACAAAACATCAAAATACTGAAATATGACATTGCATTATAAACGCAGTCTTGCCCATGGTCGGCGAGCTCCAGTAGTCTGCTTCTCCCACCCTGTCTCCCTGCCACCCACCCCTGGAGTTGAATACTTAACGCAGGGGTGGTGCAGAATGGCGTCTGCGGTGCTGATCTCGTATTGCCCAGCACACCTTGCTCTATACACTTGGTATTGACCAGCCGTGCAGTCAGGGTAGCAAGTCTCCAGGGATATTCCCACTTACTTATAAAATCTGCCCATCACCCCGGCATGGCCGCATGAAGCCTTCACGCCTGGGCCAGAAGTCAAATCGTATGGATTTTAACTCAAAGTCAAGATATCATAAGTCAGGGGCAAAATAAAAAAGTCATTTAAATTTTACAATAAGCTTAAGTATATTTTAATGAAAGTAATTAAACACAAGTTATCTCATAAATCAGACAGAATTGCATAATCAAAAACATGCAGTATAAACAAAATGGTGACCACCAAAAGGAAATTTTTACAAATACTTTAACAAAATCTTTTTACATAAGTTAAGCAAATAGTTTTAGTTTTATACATCCAACATTAATCAAAGCAGTGCAATCAAAAATTATCCACAGTATTTATTTATTTGACGCCTGGGCCAGAAGTCAAAATCGTCTGGATTTAAACTCAAAGTCATGGGGCAAAATAAAAAAAGTCATTTAAATTTTACAATAAGTTTAAGTAGTTTTTAATGAAAGTAATGAAACACAAGTTATCTCATAAAACAGACAAAATTGCATACACAAGGACATGCAGTATAAACAAATGGTGACCACCAAAAGGAAATTTTTACAAATACTTTAACAAAAAATTTTTACATAAGTTTAGCAAATAGTTTTAGTTTTATACATTCAACATTAATCAAAGCAGTGCAATCAAAAATTATCCACAGTATTTATTTAAAAAAGATATTTAATATATCCAGAAATGAAAGGCAAGCACTGGGGAATATAGGTTCTCTGGCTTTAACGGCTGCGTATCAATAACGGATTTTCGCAATCATGTGTACTGACTATTGTCAAGAATCTACACTTGAAAACAATATAAACGATATATGACGATCACACTGACAATACACGAAATTTTCAACATTTATGTCTTATTCGACTTCATTGATAATAACAAAAGGAAGGTTGTAAATGTCTGTGAAAATCAATATGAACAATTGTACATGAACAAGTATTGTAAATACTATATTTATATTGTAGATCGGTGTTTTCCAACCGTTTTGAATACGCGACCATTTGAAAGTTTAAAAAAACAGGCGCCTAGGCCTAGAGACTGAATAAAGCTGTCAGTGAACTTTATGACAAAACAAAAGATTTATAATCTGTATCGAACTAATTCGTCGAATATTTTCTTCGTTCGGCAATTATTGAGAATCACCAATTGACTTTTTCACTGACTCCGATATCTACCGATGACATATCGGACGAGTCGTCAGAAGACTCGTCGCATCTGCCGGCAATTACGGATGGGCCTTGGTGGGAATACAATGATTCGTTATCCTGAAAAATAATATTTATTCAGTAAATTGTTTGAAAATTCAAATTTAAGGACAAAATCAAAGAAAAGTAATATGTTTACCGAGGTAATGTCGATAGTCTTACGGTGATCAATTTCGCCTCCCTGGGAAATTTTTAAAAGTATGTAAAACATGCGTATTAATTGAAATATGTGAAAAGAGAAAATAAAAACACTTCATGCACAATTGATTCAAGTCATGCAGCGTGTCATGTAACTTACCCCATACCTAGAGACGCAGGTTGGGAAATTCTTATACAAATCGTCATCGTCATCTGACTGAAAAAAAAAATAGTAATTGAGTAAAGTCTAAAAAAAATCCGAATTTGTAGACAACATCAAAGATAAGTAAACTGTTTACATTAGTCAAGTCTATGACTTGTTTCAATTTTTTTATTCTGTCATCTTCGTTTGCTGGAGTATCGTCTTTGCATAGCTGAAAGATTTTTATAATGAATGTGTAAAATGTATTAATTTGACTATGTGAAAACAGTGAAGAAAAACACTTCATGCACATTTGAATCGAGTTATGCAGCATGTCATGCAACTTACTTCGAGCCAGGAGCGTACCATCTCTGGGTCGCGAGACATCTTTTCTAATAAATCATAAAGCTCAGATATATCTCCCATCCTTTCTTGCCATCGGAAATCAGCTTCCGAAAGCTGAAAAATTTTCATAGTGAGTATGTAAAATGTATTTATTTAAATATGAGAAAACATTCTTAATTGATTAAATGTTTTTTATATGACGATAAACAGAAAAAACCAATTCTAGTTAGAACTGTCGTTAATTTTCAAATTGAACGCTACGCACGTGGCCTCTAGCGTCCGGGTTTTATACTGGAATTTAGAATGTATTAGCTCCCATAACTTCTTATTGGGAAATAAAGCCGTAATCTCCCGAGTTAATTGATCAAATCAAATATCAGTGGACACTGACAAAATTCGGCATAATTCACCATCCAAGTATATTCGTTTTGACACGAAATATTCAACGCAAGCCAACAGCGCCGCCATTACAGGGACGCGGCGGGGACGCCATTTTGAAGTTGAGAATTTGAAAACTTTTTCACACCCTGATATTCCGCATAACATTGACACTTGCAACTCTACTCTCACTAATAAATACATGGAATTAACACATACCTGCATAACCAAATTCGGATAGATTATTTCGACCATTCTACGAGGTGCTTTCGGCAATTTTCGACGACTGGTCGTAATGAAATTAAAAGATGGATACGATTTATGCTCGTCTTCCTTTTGCCACCTACGAAAATTCACTGAAAACAACATACGGTGTCATTGCATGTCAATATATTTACATTATATACTTATAAAATAGCATAAAATACGCAAAAACAATGCGATTGCGTATAGAAAGTAACACGCGGGAAAGCATCTACGAGCGCGTCGGCAGCGGAAAAGTTCGTTTCGCTCAGACAAATTCGAGCTAGTCCGCCACAATTCCGCCCCCGGGTATCTCTACACGAGGCCCGAGCACTCGTGGACCTGCAATATATTATTAATTAACTAACCTCCATGTTTGTATTCGGGTTGATCATCCATTTCAACGACGCTGTTGCACTTTTTAACTTGAAGACCGCTTTGCCGCCGGAGGGCGCGAGACTCGCGGCAGCGCAAATCTTGCTTTTTTTTTTCCTCCCAAACGGCTATATAGTGAAGCGGTTTTATTGTTTATTGCTAAATTATTTTATTCAATTCGTTTAATAGTTTTATTAGCGTTGTAATATTTTTAGGGTTAGCATATTAAATATTAGATTCAGTCTAATTCATAATATATTTTGCACTGTAAACTGTAATATTGATATATTTAGTCTCGCATGCTTCATGTGATTGTCTTTGGTTTGGAGCTTCTTAATTTGAATTTTAATTCGTTATTTCACGCGCAGGTCCTTTTGTTTTTTTTTTGATAAACGGCTATTGAGTGACGCTTTCTTTTTTAAATTGAAAAATAATTTATTAAATTCGTTGAATATTTTAATAACGTAATGCACATTATTGATTTAAATGTGTTACGGCTTAACATATAAAATATAAGATTCAGTCTAATTCATCATATCTTATGCCGAAAACAATGCTTTAACTATAATTTTGACATATCAAATTTCGCATTCTTTTTGTGGATAGTCTTACGCCGGGGGCTTTCAAATTTTATTTGATGTATATGTTATTATTTTTTTTAATATTTTACGCAAATTACTAAATAGTTTAGACATGAAATATATAAAATTAACACTATATTCTATTAAAAGTATTGTCCATCGCTAGCCACTACTTTTCCCCATCTTTCAGATAAATTGTGGATTCCATCCCAAAAGAACTGTTCGTCTTTTGAAGCCAAGAAAGATCAATTCCCAATGATTCTGCTAGCTCTACTTGCGTTTGAAATGAGTTTTAATCGAGCAATGCCTCTAATTCTTCATCTTCGATTTTTTTTGGTTGGCCTGGACGTACATTGTCATCCACATCGAAATCACCATTGTTAAAGCGTCGATATCAGTTCTCACACGTTTTTTGTGATGGAGCATGTTCACCATAAACTTCACTCAGCAATCAGTGACCTTCAGCTGGTTTTTTCTTCCAATTGAAACAGAAAAGTAAAGCTTCCCGCAAATTGCGTTTCGTTGGTACAAAAGTTGACATGCTGAGAGCTCAAAAAAAAATGATGTACACCTCAGCGATATGACATATACTGAAATCAAAAGCGCAATAATGACGCTTCACAATGAAATGTTAAAGTATAGCCTGATACTATTCAATACTAGTAACGCCATCTATTAGAAAATCCGAAAAATTAATGCACAACCGTATACATTAAAATTTCCGGTAAATACAGCTAGACTCAGGCCTCCGAGTCTCTGTGCAAGGCTTATATTTTCTATTTATTTGGATAGTAGTATGCGTATTTAATATACATAAGTTTATGCGGTAAATTGTACAATGCTGATTGAGTTAAAAGTGGCCAAAAGCATTAAATTCAACGTGAAGATATTTGTAACATAAGTTAAAACAACCCCAAAATCCGATTGCTATAATAATTCCACAGGTACACTGCATACATCACAACACAACTGGAACTGAAGTTTTTGTGTCTGTTTATTGTGATTGAAAATTAACACGTAAGACTCATAGAATATGATGTTTAAAAGTAAAACACTTGTGTTTAAAATTCATCGTTTATCCAATTATTCAATATAAATTTTATTTCTCTCAAACATTTATAAACACTATTTTTAGTAAAATTACTGCAATACTCCGCTTTACGCGAGGGATACATTCTGTGAAATTCGTGTATATCGGGATTTACGATTGAATATTGTATAGTCAAAACTTAATACAAATAAGTACGAATCACTTTATGCAGTATTACGTGTTATTTTTATTGAAAAATACATCTATTGTCTTTTATGTAGCGTTTAAATGCGTTCATAACACCCAACGCTGTTTTTAATATTTATGAGAAGTCAATTTACATTATGTTCATACACATTCTTAAAATAAGAAATTCGCGTAATGCGAGGCATTTTATTGCGACATTTGAAATTCGCGTTATAGTGAAACCGCGCATAACGGGGTCGCGTAAAGCGGGGTATTTCTGAATATGTTTAATATTTCTTTTTACAAAACATCAAAATACTGAAATATGACATTGCATTATAAACGCAGTCTTGCCCATGGTCGGCGAGCTCCAGTAGTCTGCTTCTCCCACCCTGTCTCCCTGCCACCCACCCCTGGAGTTGAATACTTAACGCAGGGGTGGTGCAGAATGGCGTCTGCGGTGCTGATCTCGTATTGCCCAGCACACCTTGCTCTATACACTTGGTATTGACCAGCCGTGCAGTCAGGGTAGCAAGTCTCCAGGGATATTCCCACTTACTTATAAAATCTGCCCATCACCCCGGCATGGCCGCATGAAGCCTTCACGCCTGGGCCAGAAGTCAAATCGTATGGATTTTAACTCAAAGTCAAGATATCATAAGTCAGGGGCAAAATAAAAAAGTCATTTAAATTTTACAATAAGCTTAAGTATATTTTAATGAAAGTAATTAAACACAAGTTATCTCATAAATCAGACAGAATTGCATAATCAAAAACATGCAGTATAAACAAAATGGTGACCACCAAAAGGAAATTTTTACAAATACTTTAACAAAATCTTTTTACATAAGTTAAGCAAATAGTTTTAGTTTTATACATCCAACATTAATCAAAGCAGTGCAATCAAAAATTATCCACAGTATTTATTTATTTGACGCCTGGGCCAGAAGTCAAAATCGTCTGGATTTAAACTCAAAGTCATGGGGCAAAATAAAAAAAGTCATTTAAATTTTACAATAAGTTTAAGTAGTTTTTAATGAAAGTAATGAAACACAAGTTATCTCATAAAACAGACAAAATTGCATACACAAGGACATGCAGTATAAACAAATGGTGACCACCAAAAGGAAATTTTTACAAATACTTTAACAAAAAATTTTTACATAAGTTTAGCAAATAGTTTTAGTTTTATACATTCAACATTAATCAAAGCAGTGCAATCAAAAATTATCCACAGTATTTATTTAAAAAAGATATTTAATATATCCAGAAATGAAAGGCAAGCACTGGGGAATATAGGTTCTCTGGCTTTAACGGCTGCGTATCAATAACGGATTTTCGCAATCATGTGTACTGACTATTGTCAAGAATCTACACTTGAAAACAATATAAACGATATATGACGATCACACTGACAATACACGAAATTTTCAACATTTATGTCTTATTCGACTTCATTGATAATAACAAAAGGAAGGTTGTAAATGTCTGTGAAAATCAATATGAACAATTGTACATGAACAAGTATTGTAAATACTATATTTATATTGTAGATCGGTGTTTTCCAACCGTTTTGAATACGCGACCATTTGAAAGTTTAAAAAAACAGGCGCCTAGGCCTAGAGACTGAATAAAGCTGTCAGTGAACTTTATGACAAAACAAAAGATTTATAATCTGTATCGAACTAATTCGTCGAATATTTTCTTCGTTCGGCAATTATTGAGAATCACCAATTGACTTTTTCACTGACTCCGATATCTACCGATGACATATCGGACGAGTCGTCAGAAGACTCGTCGCATCTGCCGGCAATTACGGATGGGCCTTGGTGGGAATACAATGATTCGTTATCCTGAAAAATAATATTTATTCAGTAAATTGTTTGAAAATTCAAATTTAAGGACAAAATCAAAGAAAAGTAATATGTTTACCGAGGTAATGTCGATAGTCTTACGGTGATCAATTTCGCCTCCCTGGGAAATTTTTAAAAGTATGTAAAACATGCGTATTAATTGAAATATGTGAAAAGAGAAAATAAAAACACTTCATGCACAATTGATTCAAGTCATGCAGCGTGTCATGTAACTTACCCCATACCTAGAGACGCAGGTTGGGAAATTCTTATACAAATCGTCATCGTCATCTGACTGAAAAAAAAAATAGTAATTGAGTAAAGTCTAAAAAAAATCCGAATTTGTAGACAACATCAAAGATAAGTAAACTGTTTACATTAGTCAAGTCTATGACTTGTTTCAATTTTTTTATTCTGTCATCTTCGTTTGCTGGAGTATCGTCTTTGCATAGCTGAAAGATTTTTATAATGAATGTGTAAAATGTATTAATTTGACTATGTGAAAACAGTGAAGAAAAACACTTCATGCACATTTGAATCGAGTTATGCAGCATGTCATGCAACTTACTTCGAGCCAGGAGCGTACCATCTCTGGGTCGCGAGACATCTTTTCTAATAAATCATAAAGCTCAGATATATCTCCCATCCTTTCTTGCCATCGGAAATCAGCTTCCGAAAGCTGAAAAATTTTCATAGTGAGTATGTAAAATGTATTTATTTAAATATGAGAAAACATTCTTAATTGATTAAATGTTTTTTATATGACGATAAACAGAAAAAACCAATTCTAGTTAGAACTGTCGTTAATTTTCAAATTGAACGCTACGCACGTGGCCTCTAGCGTCCGGGTTTTATACTGGAATTTAGAATGTATTAGCTCCCATAACTTCTTATTGGGAAATAAAGCCGTAATCTCCCGAGTTAATTGATCAAATCAAATATCAGTGGACACTGACAAAATTCGGCATAATTCACCATCCAAGTATATTCGTTTTGACACGAAATATTCAACGCAAGCCAACAGCGCCGCCATTACAGGGACGCGGCGGGGACGCCATTTTGAAGTTGAGAATTTGAAAACTTTTTCACACCCTGATATTCCGCATAACATTGACACTTGCAACTCTACTCTCACTAATAAATACATGGAATTAACACATACCTGCATAACCAAATTCGGATAGATTATTTCGACCATTCTACGAGGTGCTTTCGGCAATTTTCGACGACTGGTCGTAATGAAATTAAAAGATGGATACGATTTATGCTCGTCTTCCTTTTGCCACCTACGAAAATTCACTGAAAACAACATACGGTGTCATTGCATGTCAATATATTTACATTATATACTTATAAAATAGCATAAAATACGCAAAAACAATGCGATTGCGTATAGAAAGTAACACGCGGGAAAGCATCTACGAGCGCGTCGGCAGCGGAAAAGTTCGTTTCGCTCAGACAAATTCGAGCTAGTCCGCCACAATTCCGCCCCCGGGTATCTCTACACGAGGCCCGAGCACTCGTGGACCTGCAATATATTATTAATTAACTAACCTCCATGTTTGTATTCGGGTTGATCATCCATTTCAACGACGCTGTTGCACTTTTTAACTTGAAGACCGCTTTGCCGCCGGAGGGCGCGAGACTCGCGGCAGCGCAAATCTTGCTTTTTTTTTTCCTCCCAAACGGCTATATAGTGAAGCGGTTTTATTGTTTATTGCTAAATTATTTTATTCAATTCGTTTAATAGTTTTATTAGCGTTGTAATATTTTTAGGGTTAGCATATTAAATATTAGATTCAGTCTAATTCATAATATATTTTGCACTGTAAACTGTAATATTGATATATTTAGTCTCGCATGCTTCATGTGATTGTCTTTGGTTTGGAGCTTCTTAATTTGAATTTTAATTCGTTATTTCACGCGCAGGTCCTTTTGTTTTTTTTTTGATAAACGGCTATTGAGTGACGCTTTCTTTTTTAAATTGAAAAATAATTTATTAAATTCGTTGAATATTTTAATAACGTAATGCACATTATTGATTTAAATGTGTTACGGCTTAACATATAAAATATAAGATTCAGTCTAATTCATCATATCTTATGCCGAAAACAATGCTTTAACTATAATTTTGACATATCAAATTCGCATTCTTTTTGTGGATAGTCTTACGCCGGGGGCTTTCAAATTTTATTTGATGTATATGTTATTATTTTTTTTAATATTTTACGCAAATTCCTACATAGTTTAGACATGAAATATATAAAATTAAAAAAACTGCCCCGTGACACGAATTAATTATCACAATGCCTGGTGAGATGGCGCGGGGCACTCGAATTGCAGATCATGTTGTTTTTTTTGTGTCAAACGGCTATTTTTCAATTGAATTATTTATTTCGTTGAATATTTTAATGACGCAATGCACATTATTGATTTAAATATGTTACGGCTTAACATATAAAATATAAGATTCAGTCTAATTCATTGTATCTTATACCGAAAACAATGCTTTAACTATAATTTTGACATATCAAATTTCGCATCATTTTTGTGATAGTCCTACGCTGGGGGCTTTTATATTTTAATTAATGTATATGTTATTATTTTTTTGTAATAATGTACGCAAATTCCTATTAAGTTTAGGCATAAAAACATATAAAATCAATAAAAACTGACCCGTGACACTAATTAATTATCACAATGCTTGGTGAGATGGCGCGGGGCACTCGAATTGCAGATCATGTTGTTTTTTCTGTGACAAACGGCTACTTTTCAATTGAATTATTTATTTCGTTGAATATTTTAATGACGTAATGCACATTATTGATTTAAATATGTTACGGCTTAGCATATAAAATATAAGATTCAGTCTAATTCATCATATCTTATGCCGAAAACAATGCTTTAACTATGATTTTGACATATCAAATTTCGCATTCTTTTTGTGGATAGTCTTACGCCGGGGGCTTTCAAATTTTATTTGATGTATATGTTATTTTTTTTTTAAATATTTTACGCAAATTCCTACATAGTTTAGACAAGAAATATATAAAATTAACACTATATTCTATTCAAAGTGTTGTCCATCGCTAGCCACTACTTTTCCCCATCTTTCAGATAAATTGTGGATTCCATCCCAAAAGAACTGTTCGTCTTTTGAAGCCAAGAAAGATCAATTCCCAATGATTCTGCGAGCTCTACTTGCGTTTGAAATGAGTCTTTATCGAGCAATGCCTCTAATTTTTCATCTTCGATATTTTTTGTTTGGCCTGGACGTTATTTATCAACCACGTCGAAATCAGTTCTCACACGTTTTTTGTGATGGAGTATGTTCACCATAAACTTCACTCAGCAAACAGTGACCTTCAGCTGGTTTTTTCTTTCAATTGAAACAGAAAAGTAAAGCTTCCCGCAAATTGCGTTTCGTTGGTACAAAAGTTGACATGCTGAGAGCTCAAAAAAAAATGATGCATACACTTCAGCGATATGACATATACTGAAATCAAAAGCGCAATAATGACGCTTCACAATGAAATGTTAAAGTATAGCCTGATACTATTCAATACTAGTAACGCCATCTATTAGAAAATCCGAAAAATTAATGCACAACCGTATACATTAAAATTTCCGGTAAATACAGCTAGACTCAGGCCTCCGAGTCTCTGTGCAAGGCTTATATTTTCTATTTATTTGGATAGTAGTATGCGTATTTAATATACATAAGTTTATGCGATAAATTGTACAATGCTGATTGAGTTAAAAGTGGCCAAAAGCATTAAATTCAACGTGAAGATATTTGTAACATAAGTTAAAACAACCCCAAAATCCGATTGCTATAATAATTCCACAGGTACACTGCATACATCACAACACAACTGGAACTGAAGTTTTTGTGTCTGTTTATTGTGATTGAAAATTAACACGTAAGACTCATAGAATATGATGTTTAAAAGTAAAACACTTGTGTTTAAAATTCATCGTTTATCCAATTATTCAATATAAATTTTATTTCTCTCAAACATTTATAAACTATTTTTAGTAAAATTACTGTAATACTCCGCTTTACGCGAGGGATACATTCTGTGAAATTCGTGTATATCGGGACTTACGATTAAATATTGTATAGTCAAAACTTAATACAAAAAAGTACGAATCACTTATGCAGTATTACGTGTTATTTTTATTGAAAAATACATTTATTATCTTTTATGTAGCGTTTCTTTGCGTTCTTGTAAAATGCGTTCATAACAACCAACGCTGTTTTTAATATTTATGAGAAGTCAATTTACATTATGTTCATACACATTCTTAAAATAAGAAATTCGCGTAATGCGAGGCATTTTATTGCGACATTTGAAATTCGCGTTATAGTGAAACCGCGCATAATGGGGTCGCGTAAAGCGGGGTATTACTGTATATGTTTAACATTTTTTTTTACAAAACATCAAAATACTGAAATATGATATTGCATTATAAACGCAGTCTTGCCCATGGTCGGCGAGCTCCAGTAGTCTGCTTCTCCCACCCTGTCTCCCTGCCACCCACCCCTGGAGTTGAATACTTAACGCAGGGGTGGTGCAGAATGGCGTCTGCGGTGCTGATCTCGTATTGCCCAGCACACCTTGCTCTATACACTTGGTATTGACCAGCCGTGCAGTCAGGGTAGCAAGTCTCCAGGGATATTCCCACTTACTTATAAAATCTGCCCATCACCCCGGCATGGCCGCATGAAGCCTTCACGCCTGGGCCAGAAGTCAAATCGTATGGATTTAAACTCAAAGTCAAGATATCATAAGTCAGGGGCAAAATAAAAAAGTCATTTAAATTTTACAATAAGCTTAAGTAATTTTTAATGAAAGTAATTAAACACAAGGTATCTCATATCTCATAAAATAGACAGAATTGCATAAACAAAAACATGCAGTATAAATAAATTGGTGACCACCAAAAGGAAATTTTTACAAATACTTTAACAAAAACTTTTTACACAAGTTTAGCAAATAGTTATAGTTTTATACATTCAACATTAATCAAAGCAGTGCAATCAAAAATTATCCACAGTATTTATTTAAAAAAGATATTTAATATATCCAGAAATGAAAGGCAAGCACTGGGGAATATAGGTTCTCTGGCTTTAACGGCTGCGTATCAATAACGGATTTTCGCAATCATGTGTACTGACTATTGTCAAGAATCTACACTTGAAAACAATATAAACGATATATGACGATCACACTGACAATACACGAAATTTTCAACATTTATGTCTTATTCGACTTCATTGATAATAACAAAAGGAAGGTTGTAAATGTCTGTGAAAATCAATATGAACAATTGTACATGAACAAGTATTTTAAATACTATATTTATATTGTAGATCGGTGTTTTCCAACCGTTTTGAATACGCGACCATTTGAAAGTTTAAAAAAACAGGCGCCTAGGCCTAGAGACTGAATAAAGCTGTCAGTGAGCTTTATGACAAAACAAAAGATTAATAATCTGTATCGAACTAATTCGTCGAATATTCTCTTCGGTCGGCAATTATTGAGAATCACCAATTGACTTTTTCACTGACTCCGATATCTACCGATGACATATCGGACGAGTCGTCAGAAGACTCGTCGCATCTGCCGGCAATTACGGATGGGCCTTGGTGGGAATACAATGATTCGTTATCCTGAAAAATAATATTTATTCAGTAAATTGTTTGAAAATTCAAATTTAAGGACAAAATCAAAGAAAAGTAATATGTTTACCGAGGTAATGTCGATAGTCTTACGGTGATCAATTTCGCCTCCCTGGGAAATTTTTAAAAGTATGTAAAACATGCGTATTAATTGAAATATGTGAAAAGAGAAAATAAAAACACTTCATGCACAATTGATTCAAGTCATGCAGCGTGTCATGTAACTTACCCCATACCTAGAGACGCAGGTTGGGAAATTCTTATACAAATCGTCATCGTCATCTGACTGAAAAAAAAATAGTAATTGAGTAAAGTCTAAAAAAAATCCAAATTTGTAGACAACATCAAAGATAAGTAAACTGTTTACATATGTCAAGTCTATGACTTGTTTATTTTTTTTTATTCTGTCATCTTCGTCTGCTGGAGTATCGTCTTTGCATAGCTGAAAGATTTTTATAATGAATGTGTAAAATGTATTAATTTGACTATGTGAAAACAGTGAAGAAAAACACTTCATGCACATTTGAATCGAGTTATGCAGCATGTCATGCAACTTACTTCGAGCCAGGAGCGTACCATCTCTGGGTCGCGAGACATCTTTTCTAATAAATCATAAAGCTCAGATATATCTCCCATCCTTTCTTGCCATCGGAAATCAGCTTCCGAAAGCTGAAAAATTTTCATAGTGAGTATGTAAAATGTATTTATTTAAATATGAGAAAACATTCTTAATTGATTAAATGTTTTTTATATGACGATAAACAGAAAAAACCAATTCTAGTTAGAACTGTCGTTAATTTTCAAATTGAACGCTACGCACGTGGCCTCTAGCGTCCGGGTTTTATACTGGAATTTAGAATGTATTAGCTCCCATAACTTCTTATTGGGAAATAAAGCCGTAATCTCCCGAGTTAATTGATCAAATCAAATATCAGTGGACACTGACAAAATTCGGCATAATTCACCATCCAAGTATATTCGTTTTGACACGAAATATTCAACGCAAGCCAACAGCGCCGCCATTACAGGGACGCGGCGGGGACGCCATTTTGAAGTTGAGAATTTGAAAACTTTTTCACACCCTGATATTCCGCATAACATTGACACTTGCAACTCTACTCTCACTAATAAATACATGGAATTAACACATACCTGCATAACCAAATTCGGATAGATTATTTCGACCATTCTACGAGGTGCTTTCGGCAATTTTCGACGACTGGTCGTAATGAAATTAAAAGATGGATACGATTTATGCTCGTCTTCCTTTTGCCACCTACGAAAATTCACTGAAAACAACATACGGTGTCATTGCATGTCAATATATTTACATTATATACTTATAAAATAGCATAAAATACGCAAAAACAATGCGATTGCGTATAGAAAGTAACACGCGGGAAAGCATCTACGAGCGCGTCGGCAGCGGAAAAGTTCGTTTCGCTCAGACAAATTCGAGCTAGTCCGCCACAATTCCGCCCCCGGGTATCTCTACACGAGGCCCGAGCACTCGTGGACCTGCAATATATTATTAATTAACTAACCTCCATGTTTGTATTCGGGTTGATCATCCATTTCAACGACGCTGTTGCACTTTTTAACTTGAAGACCGCTTTGCCGCCGGAGGGCGCGAGACTCGCGGCAGCGCAAATCTTGCTTTTTTTTTTCCTCCCAAACGGCTATATAGTGAAGCGGTTTTATTGTTTATTGCTAAATTATTTTATTCAATTCGTTTAATAGTTTTATTAGCGTTGTAATATTTTTAGGGTTAGCATATTAAATATTAGATTCAGTCTAATTCATAATATATTTTGCACTGTAAACTGTAATATTGATATATTTAGTCTCGCATGCTTCATGTGATTGTCTTTGGTTTGGAGCTTCTTAATTTGAATTTTAATTCGTTATTTCACGCGCAGGTCCTTTTGTTTTTTTTTTGATAAACGGCTATTGAGTGACGCTTTCTTTTTTAAATTGAAAAATAATTTATTAAATTCGTTGAATATTTTAATAACGTAATGCACATTATTGATTTAAATGTGTTACGGCTTAACATATAAAATATAAGATTCAGTCTAATTCATCATATCTTATGCCGAAAACAATGCTTTAACTATAATTTTGACATATCAAATTCGCATTCTTTTTGTGGATAGTCTTACGCCGGGGGCTTTCAAATTTTATTTGATGTATATGTTATTATTTTTTTTAATATTTTACGCAAATTCCTACATAGTTTAGACATGAAATATATAAAATTAAAAAAACTGCCCCGTGACACGAATTAATTATCACAATGCCTGGTGAGATGGCGCGGGGCACTCGAATTGCAGATCATGTTGTTTTTTTTGTGTCAAACGGCTATTTTTCAATTGAATTATTTATTTCGTTGAATATTTTAATGACGCAATGCACATTATTGATTTAAATATGTTACGGCTTAACATATAAAATATAAGATTCAGTCTAATTCATTGTATCTTATACCGAAAACAATGCTTTAACTATAATTTTGACATATCAAATTTCGCATCATTTTTGTGATAGTCCTACGCTGGGGGCTTTTATATTTTAATTAATGTATATGTTATTATTTTTTTGTAATAATGTACGCAAATTCCTATTAAGTTTAGGCATAAAAACATATAAAATCAATAAAAACTGACCCGTGACACTAATTAATTATCACAATGCTTGGTGAGATGGCGCGGGGCACTCGAATTGCAGATCATGTTGTTTTTTCTGTGACAAACGGCTACTTTTCAATTGAATTATTTATTTCGTTGAATATTTTAATGACGTAATGCACATTATTGATTTAAATATGTTACGGCTTAGCATATAAAATATAAGATTCAGTCTAATTCATCATATCTTATGCCGAAAACAATGCTTTAACTATGATTTTGACATATCAAATTTCGCATTCTTTTTGTGGATAGTCTTACGCCGGGGGCTTTCAAATTTTATTTGATGTATATGTTATTTTTTTTTTAAATATTTTACGCAAATTCCTACATAGTTTAGACAAGAAATATATAAAATTAACACTATATTCTATTCAAAGTGTTGTCCATCGCTAGCCACTACTTTTCCCCATCTTTCAGATAAATTGTGGATTCCATCCCAAAAGAACTGTTCGTCTTTTGAAGCCAAGAAAGATCAATTCCCAATGATTCTGCGAGCTCTACTTGCGTTTGAAATGAGTCTTTATCGAGCAATGCCTCTAATTTTTCATCTTCGATATTTTTTGTTTGGCCTGGACGTTATTTATCAACCACGTCGAAATCAGTTCTCACACGTTTTTTGTGATGGAGTATGTTCACCATAAACTTCACTCAGCAAACAGTGACCTTCAGCTGGTTTTTTCTTTCAATTGAAACAGAAAAGTAAAGCTTCCCGCAAATTGCGTTTCGTTGGTACAAAAGTTGACATGCTGAGAGCTCAAAAAAAAATGATGCATACACTTCAGCGATATGACATATACTGAAATCAAAAGCGCAATAATGACGCTTCACAATGAAATGTTAAAGTATAGCCTGATACTATTCAATACTAGTAACGCCATCTATTAGAAAATCCGAAAAATTAATGCACAACCGTATACATTAAAATTTCCGGTAAATACAGCTAGACTCAGGCCTCCGAGTCTCTGTGCAAGGCTTATATTTTCTATTTATTTGGATAGTAGTATGCGTATTTAATATACATAAGTTTATGCGATAAATTGTACAATGCTGATTGAGTTAAAAGTGGCCAAAAGCATTAAATTCAACGTGAAGATATTTGTAACATAAGTTAAAACAACCCCAAAATCCGATTGCTATAATAATTCCACAGGTACACTGCATACATCACAACACAACTGGAACTGAAGTTTTTGTGTCTGTTTATTGTGATTGAAAATTAACACGTAAGACTCATAGAATATGATGTTTAAAAGTAAAACACTTGTGTTTAAAATTCATCGTTTATCCAATTATTCAATATAAATTTTATTTCTCTCAAACATTTATAAACTATTTTTAGTAAAATTACTGTAATACTCCGCTTTACGCGAGGGATACATTCTGTGAAATTCGTGTATATCGGGACTTACGATTAAATATTGTATAGTCAAAACTTAATACAAAAAAGTACGAATCACTTATGCAGTATTACGTGTTATTTTTATTGAAAAATACATTTATTATCTTTTATGTAGCGTTTCTTTGCGTTCTTGTAAAATGCGTTCATAACAACCAACGCTGTTTTTAATATTTATGAGAAGTCAATTTACATTATGTTCATACACATTCTTAAAATAAGAAATTCGCGTAATGCGAGGCATTTTATTGCGACATTTGAAATTCGCGTTATAGTGAAACCGCGCATAATGGGGTCGCGTAAAGCGGGGTATTACTGTATATGTTTAACATTTTTTTTTACAAAACATCAAAATACTGAAATATGATATTGCATTATAAACGCAGTCTTGCCCATGGTCGGCGAGCTCCAGTAGTCTGCTTCTCCCACCCTGTCTCCCTGCCACCCACCCCTGGAGTTGAATACTTAACGCAGGGGTGGTGCAGAATGGCGTCTGCGGTGCTGATCTCGTATTGCCCAGCACACCTTGCTCTATACACTTGGTATTGACCAGCCGTGCAGTCAGGGTAGCAAGTCTCCAGGGATATTCCCACTTACTTATAAAATCTGCCCATCACCCCGGCATGGCCGCATGAAGCCTTCACGCCTGGGCCAGAAGTCAAATCGTATGGATTTAAACTCAAAGTCAAGATATCATAAGTCAGGGGCAAAATAAAAAAGTCATTTAAATTTTACAATAAGCTTAAGTAATTTTTAATGAAAGTAATTAAACACAAGGTATCTCATATCTCATAAAATAGACAGAATTGCATAAACAAAAACATGCAGTATAAATAAATTGGTGACCACCAAAAGGAAATTTTTACAAATACTTTAACAAAAACTTTTTACACAAGTTTAGCAAATAGTTATAGTTTTATACATTCAACATTAATCAAAGCAGTGCAATCAAAAATTATCCACAGTATTTATTTAAAAAAGATATTTAATATATCCAGAAATGAAAGGCAAGCACTGGGGAATATAGGTTCTCTGGCTTTAACGGCTGCGTATCAATAACGGATTTTCGCAATCATGTGTACTGACTATTGTCAAGAATCTACACTTGAAAACAATATAAACGATATATGACGATCACACTGACAATACACGAAATTTTCAACATTTATGTCTTATTCGACTTCATTGATAATAACAAAAGGAAGGTTGTAAATGTCTGTGAAAATCAATATGAACAATTGTACATGAACAAGTATTTTAAATACTATATTTATATTGTAGATCGGTGTTTTCCAACCGTTTTGAATACGCGACCATTTGAAAGTTTAAAAAAACAGGCGCCTAGGCCTAGAGACTGAATAAAGCTGTCAGTGAGCTTTATGACAAAACAAAAGATTAATAATCTGTATCGAACTAATTCGTCGAATATTCTCTTCGGTCGGCAATTATTGAGAATCACCAATTGACTTTTTCACTGACTCCGATATCTACCGATGACATATCGGACGAGTCGTCAGAAGACTCGTCGCATCTGCCGGCAATTACGGATGGGCCTTGGTGGGAATACAATGATTCGTTATCCTGAAAAATAATATTTATTCAGTAAATTGTTTGAAAATTCAAATTTAAGGACAAAATCAAAGAAAAGTAATATGTTTACCGAGGTAATGTCGATAGTCTTACGGTGATCAATTTCGCCTCCCTGGGAAATTTTTAAAAGTATGTAAAACATGCGACTGGTCGTAATGAAATTAAAAGATGGATACGATTTATGTTCGTCATCCTTTTGCCACCTACGAAAATTCACTGAAAACAACATACGGTGTCATTGCATGTCAATATATTTACATTATATACTTATAAAATAGCATAAAATACGCAAAAACAATGCGATTGCGTATAGAAAGTAACACGCGGGAAAGCATCTACGAGCGCGTCGGCAGCGGAAAAGTTCGTTTCGCTCAGACAAATTCGAGCTAGTCCGCCACAATTCCGCCCCCGGGTATCTCTACACGAGGCCCGAGCACTCGTGGACCTGCAATATATTATTAATTAACTAACCTCCATGTTTGTATTCGGGTTGATCATCCATTTCAACGACGCTGTTGCACTTTTTAACTTGAAGACCGCTTTGCCGCCGGAGGGCGCGAGACTCGCGGCAGCGCAAATCTTGCTTTTTTTTTTCCTCCCAAACGGCTATATAGTGAAGCGGTTTTATTGTTTATTGCTAAATTATTTTATTCAATTCGTTTAATAGTTTTATTAGCGTTGTAATATATTTAGGGTTAGCATATTAAATATTAGATTCAGTCTAATTCATAATATATTTTGCACTGTAAACTGTAATATTGATATATTTAATCTGGCATGCTTCATGTGATTGTCTTTGGTTTGGAGCTTCTTAATTTGAATTTGAATTCGTTATTTCACGCGCAGGTCCTTTTGTTTTTTTTTTGATAAACGGCTATTGAGTGACGCTTTCTTTTTTAAATTGAAAAATAATTTATTAAATTCGTTGAATGTTTTAATGACGTAATGCACATTATTGATTTAAATATGTTACGGCTTAACATATAAAATATAAGATTCAGTCTAATTCATCATATCTTATGCCGAAAACAATGCTTTAACTATAATTTTGACATATCAAATTCGCATTCTTTTTGTGGATAGTCTTACGCCGGGGGCTTTCAAATTTTATTTGATGTATATGTTATTATTTTTTTTAATATTTTACGCAAATTCCCACATAGTTTAGACATAAAATATATAAAATTAAAAAAACTGCCCCGTGACACGAATTAATTATCACAATGCCTGGTGAGATGGCGCGGGGCACTCGAATTGCAGATCATGTTGTTTTTTCTGTGACAAACGGCTATTTTTCAATTGAATTATTTATTTCGTTGAATATTTTAATGACGCAATGCACATTGTTGATTTAAATATGTTACGGCTTAACATATAAAATATATGATTCAGTCTAATTCATTGTATCTTATACCGAAAACAATGCTTTTAATATAATTTTGACATATCAAATTTCGCATCATTTTTGTGATAGTCCTACGCTGGGGGCTTTTATATTTTTTATTCATGTATATGTTATTATTTTTTTGTAATATTGTACGCAAATTCCTATTAAGTTTAGGCACAAAAACATATAAAATCAATAAAAACTGACCCGTGACACTAATTAATTATCACAATGCCTGGTGAGATGGCGCGGGGCACTCGAATTGCAGGTCTTTTTGTTTTTTTCTGTGACCAACGGCTATTTTTAAATTTAATTATTTATTTATTTTGTTGAATATTTTAATGACGTAATGCACATTATTGATTTAAATATTTTACGGCTTAACATATAAAATATAAGATTCAGTCTAATTCAATGTATCTTATGCCGAAAACTATGCTTTAACTATAATTTTGACATATCAAATTTCGCATTCCTTTTGTGATAGCTTTACGCTGGGGGCTTTATAATATTAATTTGTGTAATTTTTTTTTTTTTTTTTTTAATGTTTTACGCTAATTACTATTTCGTTTAGGCTTGAAATATATTTAATTAAAAAAACTGACACGTGACACAAATTAATTATCACAATACCTGAAGGGATGGCGCGGGGCTCGCCTTAGAGCAGGTCCTATTTTTTTTTTCTCCCAATCAGCTATAAAGTGAAGCGGTTTTTTTTTTTAAGTTGAAAATCATTTAATAATATCCGTATAACATTTTGATTGTATAATTTTATTTAAATTCTAAGTATATCACGGCGTAATTTAAAAAAATATTAAAATACAAACATGCATAATGTGAACATTCAAAATGTTTGTTGTTATTTTATAAAACATCGGTTGCAACTAACTTACGCGTAATGGTTAGGTTGTTTTATCAATTTTATTAATATTCAATGTAAATTATTTTAATTATTTCATTAGTATCAATAGTGTATCCACCTATGAATCTTCCAATCACCTCGGCATGGCTGCATGAAGTCTTCACGCCTGGGTCAGAAGTCAAAGTCGTCTGGATATTAATGCAAAACTACAGTGTTCTAAGCGATATCATAAATCAAGAGAAATATAAAAGTCATCTAAATTTTACAAATACTTTTATTATTATAATTTTTAAATGAATGTTATTAACACAAGTAATATCATAAAATAGACACAATGCCATAAACAAGTTACAGCAGTATATACGAAATGGTGTCACCAAAAAAAACTTAATTGAAAAATAAGTTTAAATTAAAATAATTAGGTCATGAAGTTTTAGTTTTATATATTAATAGTTGTTAAGTGAAAGTAATTTAACACGAGTAGTCTCATAAAGCAGACAGACACAAAGGCATAAATAAGGAATAGCAGTATATGCGATATAGTGTCACAAAAAATATAGTTTTAGTTTTTAAATGAAAGTAATTAAATACAAGTTATTTCAATGAAAAAATACTGTACTTATTTATAAGGAAATTGTAAGTATTATAAGAATAGGCTTTAAGATGAAGGAAATTCATATAGAATGAAGTAATTTCGGCTGCACGCCCCTGGTGCAAGATGGACTCTGGTCTTCTTCGCCTCGTCACTTGAAACTTAAAAACTAATGTTCACTTAACTTCTAATAGAGGTTTCCACCAGTCCTCTCGACAATTCTTCTGGATATGTTTATTATCCACAAGATGTTTATGAGAGCGACTTATGAGGTGCAGTTTTAATCGCCTTCGGCGGGCGGTTTCTGGGAAGATGACTCCTCACCTTCGATCTGAAAACAAATCACAATTTAGCCATCCATAAAGTCAATCCGTGATCCATCAACTTATCATCAATTAACAACATACGGTAACATTCGACTCAGGTTCTTCTTGGTCATCATCCAGTATAGCTGCGACTTCTAACTGATTTATTATATTCTGTAAGAGTAAATAAATTAATAAATATAATATATGATTATAACACAAAATACATTGCCACAGATTTCTTCTTAACACGAAGTGAACTCACGTCGTACTGTGGTTGATAATCCCCGAATAAATCTTTGTCTTCAAAATCACTGAATTCGGGTTCGACCTCAGAAGGATGATAAATGGCAACCGGTGGAAGTTTTCTTTTGTCTGCATCTACTAAAAGCGATTCCTCGCTTCCATTGCATTCGGATGATGTTCCCTGGAAGATTTTTTATAATGTATCTCTTAGAATATTCTCTTAGAATGTATAATAACACTCCATGCACATTGTACAATGTTCGTGCAATCAGACCTCATCGCGACTTGACGATGGTTTCTGTAAAACTGATACGATACTTAACATAGAAAATAGATGTAACGGAAAAATATTGCGTACCTCCAACACCGGTACCAGCCACGAAGTCAAGCTACTGCCGTTTCCGCCAGTGGGACCGAGAAAGTCGATAAGTTCTTCTAGTCGTTTGAATCCGAATTGATTGGGATCAAACTGAAATAAAATATTAAATAAATAATTCAATTAAGTTTAGAAAATACACAGCCATATATAAAGTTGAAGATCAACAATCCAAATACCGTTATAGATGTGAACTGATTTCCCGCTTCATCCGGCATAGCTGCGTTTTCAACGCGGCTGGATGTCGATTCCTGCTGAAGCTGCTCGGTGCAAGTCTACGTTTAATTAATTAATAAATATCAAATCTTTATCTGCAAATAAATGTTAATATATACTGTGAATAATTGCAACACAAAACTAAAGCGCATCTGTCGTAACTTACTTCCAAAGAATCGCGACGCCGGTCTGTGTCGGCCATCTTTTCCGGGCTACTCGGACTGCCATCCCCATTGCCCTCTTCGCCCTCTTCGCCCTCTTCGCCCTTGTCGCCCTCGTCGCCCTTGTCGCCCTCGTCGCTGTCCGAAGACAAAAGACAATCAACTTTTGTTTCACGAGCGTCCTGAAAACGAATCGCGTATCAATTTTACAAACAAAACATTGGATTGAGTACATTAATCGAAAAAGCGGCAGAAAATCTCACATCGCTGACGGCGTCGCTCGCACTTTGGTCGGGAGTCGCCATTTTATTTTCGTCGTCTTGTGGGTTTTCGGGACGAGTCGTTGCGTCGGTGTCGCTTTTTGTATTCTGAAAAGATATTTAAAATGTATTGCACGGAATATGCATGAGAGGCTGGAGGGGGTCGCGGTTTTGCCCAGGGGCTGCTTCTTTGGCTGATTAGTCAAAGAAGCATCTGGAATTTCGGCTGGGCGACCGCCCCCGAGCTACTAGTTGGACACGAACCTCCATGGTGACTTGCGAGGGTCTACAGCTTAACTGACCTTAGGGGCATGGGGTTGTGGGAGGCCGCTGGGGCGCTGGGGCGCCATCTCGCCGCACCTCTGCCGAACTCCGCCTACACATCACCTACCCGACTAACCCAAGTCGAAACCAACTTCAGTAAAACTTACTATTATTCAATCTATACTTAACACTGACATTATCGCAACAGATAATAATAAAACATTATTGCATCACGCCCCTATCTCCCGCCGCCGCAGCCCGCGTGCATCTCCCGATACTCCATATTTATTTGGAAAAAAGTATGCGTACTCGTATTTAACGCACTTAGGTTTATTACCTTGCAAGTAATCTAACGAGAACCCATGGCAGTATATTCAACTATATAATATTTACAACATAAATTAAAACTGCCCCGAAGTGTCACCGCTATAATAATACTCGTTGCGACACAACTGGCATCTGAAATTAGGACAGGCCAATATTTACAAATGTTACTTGGATGTCTTATTTGGTGACGTGAAATTTTTTTTTTTTTAATATTTTTAGTAAAATATTGAAACCTTTTTTCAGAAGTATTTTAGTGTCTGTATTTTTATTTAATTGATATAAAATACTTATAAATTATGGATAGATTTAAAAGTCATCGCTTTAGCGATAGTGCTGTTGACGGTTACATGTCATGGGAGAAATAAAAAAAAGTTTATTACATTTTACAAGAAGTTTTATTAGTAATTAAATGAAGATAATTGAATACAAATTGTAGTAGTATAATCAAAGATATTAATAAGGATTATTAGAATTGGCGAACACCACACCACCACCACGTCTCCATAAAAAATTAATATTAAGGAAAATACATGTAGAATGTACACGTTTTTACATTTTATTTAATGAAAGTAATTGAATATAAGATACTGCGTATCATAAAACAGAGAAAATGGTACATTAATTAATGAAATTAAGAAGGATTATTAGAATTGGCGATATAATGTCACCTAACAAAATTAAGATAAAGGAAAATACATGTGGAATGTACACGTTTTCACTTTAACTTTTACAAATAATTTTATTAGTAATTAAATGAAAGTAATTGAATAAAAATTGTAGTAAGTAATAATATAATGGTACTATAATCAAAGATATTAATAAGGATTATTAGAATTGGCGACAACCACACCACCACGTCTCCAAAAAAAATTAAGATAAAGGAAAATACATGTGGAATGTACACGTTGTTACTTTAACATTTACAAGTAATTTTATTTAATGAAAACAATGGTACTTTAATTATTGAAATTAGGAAGGATTATTAAAATTGGCGATATAATGTCACCAAAAAAAAAGAAGGAAAATACATGTGGAATGTACACGTTTTCACTTTAACATTTACAAATAATTTTATGTAATGAAAGTGATTGAATATAAGATACTGAGTATCATAAAACAGATAAAATGGTACTTTAATTAATGAAATTAAGAAGAATTATTAGAATTGGCGATATAATGTCACCTAAAAAAATTAAGATAAAGGAAAATACATGTGGAATGGAAAGTAATTGAATAAAAGTTATAGTATATAATTGTACTTCAATAAGGTAAGGAAATTAATAATGATTATAAGAACTGGCGATATAATTTCACCTAAAAATATTAATATGAAGGAATCATATGTGGAATGTAGACGTTTCGTCGGCTTCCCTGGCATCTTCTTCGACGCTTAAAACTTAGGGGTTTTCTTAACTTCTAATATAGGTTTCGAGTTGGAGTTCACTGGAATTCTGTCCGAGTAGAATGAACCTAAAATCCAAAGGAAATACAGTCATACTTTTACTATCATTCCTACTATAAAAGTATATGTGTACCGCTTCCATTGGAACTATGATACTCACCAGTCGTTTTGACAACTCTTCTTAAATGTTTATTATTCACAGGATATTTGTGAACAAAAAAAGAATATATAATGTAAATATTTTGGAGGAGCAGTGCATGAGGTGTAGTGCTAATCGCCTTGGTGAAAGCCTCACAGGGCAGGAGGTGTCTCTCGAGACTCCGAGCAGGAAGGATCCGAGTCGTCCTGAAAACAAATCACCACCAAATCATTAATTAAATTAATCCGTACCTGCAGTCATTTTCCATAACTTCATCCGAAATTACTGCAATTTCCTAACGACTAGACAGATATACATATATCTATTTTATTATCTAATATTACTCACCTTCTTGGGTTCCTTTTTGTTTGCACCGATACCTGCTATGGCTTCGAGATCTTCGGGATTAAAAGTGGGAGCCTGCAAGATTGATAGAAAGTTTAACTTAAATGAATGTTTTTCTTGTACGAGAATAGATATTTATCTCATATCACTACACTAGTGCATTACCTCGAACACTGGCACACACTCCATGATTTCGCGACTGTCCTGAAAAATCATATTTAGAGAGTTAATAAAAAAAAAACTTAAACAGCATAAAACATAAGTTATTTTTATAATATTTACAGTGCTATCACACGCTGAAATGATTACTTCATTGGAATATCCATCAGCAGACAAGTATTCTAATAGACCAGGTCCTGGTGGTAATGGCAGAGGAATAACGCTGGTGGGTGATGAGGCCTGTAAGATTTACACGATGAGTTCCTAAAATGAATCTATTTCGTGTAAGATAATAGGTTAATTTCTAAAACTAAAAGTGCATTACCTTGAACACTGACTTCTTAGCATGATTGTCGTCATTATCCTGAAAAATCATATTGAGAGAGTTAATAAAAAAAAAACTTAAACAGCATAAAACATAAGTTATTTTTATAATATTTACAGTGCTATCACACGCTGAAATGATTACTTCATTGGAATATCCATCAGCAGACAAGTATTCTAATAGACCAGGTCCTGGTGGTAATGGCAGAGGAATAACGCTGGTGGGTGATGAGGCCTGTAAGATTTACACGATGAGTTCCTAAAATGAATCTATTTCGTGTAAGATAATAGGTTAATTTCTAAAACTAAAAGTGCATTACCTTGAACACTGACTTCTTAGCATGATTGTCGTCATTATCCTGAAAAATTACATTTAGTGGGTTAATTAAATAATAATAACTTAAACTGCATATAAAATTAGTTATTATATAACATTACTTGAGATCCGTCGCGTGCATCTACAGGCAGGACTTTTATTTGGCCAGGATGATGGCAAGTGAATAATGAGGGTGGGAGACGAACTCTGTAAGATTTAAACGATTAGTATCTAAAATGAATATTTTTCATATACGATAATAGGTTTAATTTTTTAACTACTAGTGCATTACATCGGACACTGACTCCCACTCCAGATTTTCGCCACCATCCTGAAAAATAGTATTTACAAGGTTAATTGAAATATATAATCTTAAACAGCATAAAAATCAGTAAAATTTTTAATATTTACGTCCGTTTCTTCGTCTGTATCTACAGGCGTGTTTTCCAGACGATTTGATAGGTAGGGTCTCTTTGGTGATGACACGTTAACAACGAAGTTGGTTGGT
Organism: Atopsyche davidsoni; assembly: GCA_022113835.1. Lineage (NCBI taxonomy): Eukaryota > Metazoa > Arthropoda > Insecta > Trichoptera > Hydrobiosidae > Atopsyche > Atopsyche davidsoni. The sequence continues at coordinate 3,256,515 of JAILWY010000010.1, forward strand.
GAGCTCTGTAAGATCTACATAATTAATTACTAAAAGAAATCTAATTCATATACGATAATAGGTTTATTTCTTATTTCTAGTGCATTACCTCGGACAATAAATCCCAGTCCAAATATCTGTCATCTTCCTGAAAAATAAAATTAAGTTAATTTTGAAAAAAATCCTTAACAGTATAAAAAATTAGTAATAAATTAAATGTTTACATCAGGATCATCGCTTGCATCAACAGGCGAGTCTTCTGATTGGCCATATCCTGATGTTGATGGCAGGTTAAGATGGACGGTGGATGATGGTTCCTGTAAGATTTACACGATGAATTTCTAAAATATATATGTATATGGGAAAATAATGCACTAAAAACACACATGCACATGAAACAAGGTGTTTACGATCGAACTTCATCGCGACTTGACGATGGTCTCAGATCATGAATCCAACTTGAACAGGAGGAAAAAAAAAATTAAAAAATACTCCAAAAGTTCAATCAAATTGTTATCAAAAAATATTTACATATAAATAAAGTTAGAGATAAAACATTAATGACAATGAATTTTTTAAACATTAATGTTTAAAAAAAAAAAAAAACTGAAAGTTAAGTTTTTTTTTTTTAAACATTAATGAAAACTTACCATATCACTTGTCGAGTCAACTTGACTAGAAGAAACCGCAATTTCTTCGTTGGATGATTCTTTCGCCACATTGGCATCTTTAGGCAATTTCTGAAATGGTTGAATTAAAATTAAAAAAGACAAAAACTCAAGTTAAAAAAGGGTAGCCATTATGCAGCAAGAATCTGAGACCTGCCAATGACAAAATGGCGTTGTCGTTCTGGAACATTCCATCAAATTCTTATTGGGAAATAAAGCAGTGTGCTCCGGAGTTATTTAATCAGAATTATTATTGGTTAATAATGGACATAATGCGGCATAATTTACAAAAAAGTCCTTAATGAAATGTGAGCGATGCAGAGTTACAACACTTATTTATATATTTTAAAAGAAAAATCATTTTAAAACTTTTTTAAATGAAAAAAATATTTCTTAACGCTACGCACGTGACCTCTGGCGTCCGAGTTGAGTTTTATACGGGAATTTCGAAAGTTTCAGACCACTTAACTACTTATTGGGAAATAAACGTGATCTCCGGGGTTAATTAATCAAATCAAATATCTGTGGAGACTGAAAAAATTCAGCATAATTCACCATCCAAGTATATTCGTTTTGTCACGAAATATTCAACGTAAGCCAACAGCGCCGCCATTTTAGGGACGCGGCGGGGACGCCATTTTGAAAAGTAGAAAAAGTTTTTCACACACTGATATTCCGCAAGACATTGACTCTTACAGCCCTATTCTGACTCACAAATACATGAAATTAACACAAACCTCCATAATCAGGTCTGATTGCAAGGATTTGGGTATTTGATGAAGTGCTGTCGTCGATTCTCGACGATCGGTCAATGAGAAGAATTTTCGTTTGTCTGGTTGGTGCCGCTTACGAAAATTCACTGAAAACAACATACGGTGTCATTGCATGTCAATATATTTACATTATATACTTATAATATAGCATATAATTAGCAAAAACAATGCGATTGCGTATAGAAAGCATCCGTGGCAATATGCGCGGGAATGCATCTACGAGCGCGTCGGCAGCGAAAAAGTTCGTTTCGCTCAAACAAATCCGAGCTCATTCGCCACAATTCCGCCATCGGGTATCTCTACACGAGGCCCGAGCACTCGTGGACCTATAATCGTGGAAAATCTTACGGTTATTTTGTTAATAAACTGACCTGCAGATGCCTGATGAAAATCTCCGACCTTCCGCTTCTGCGCTTTTCTTTAGAGAACCCGCCGGAGGGCGCGGGAATCGCGGCATCGAAAAATCCTGCTTTTTTTTTCCCTCCCCAAAGGCTGCATAGTGAAGGGGTTTTATTGTTTATTGAAAAATTATTTTTATTAATTCGATTGATAATTTTATTTCCGTTATGGTTAACGTTTTAAATAAAAGATTAAGTATAATTCGTAATATATTTTGCAGAAAAGTATGCATTAACTGTGATATTGATATATTCAATCTCGCATGTTTCATGTGATAGTCTTTGGTTTGGAGCTTCTTAATATGAACTTGAATTCATATTAAGAATTCATATCAAAAAAACTGCCACGTGACACAAATTAATCTCAGCAAAGCCTGATGGGATAGGACCTCATTTTTTTTTTTTTACTGTTCCAATCGGCTATTTAGTGTTACGGTTTTTTTGTTTTTTGAACAATTTTAAATTGATATAATTATAATTTTTTATATGTCTCATTACCAACCATTTTATGAGCGGTAAATCATTTTTAAATTGATTGGTTATTATTTTTGAACATTACAGTTATTTAATAAAACTTGCGCGTAATGGTTGGTTGTTTTATCATATTTTTTTTAATTAATATTCAGTCAATTTATTTAATTAATTCAATAGTATCAATAGTATATCCACCAATGAATCTGCTAATCACTCTGGTATGGCCGGATGAAGGCTTCGTACCTGGACCAGAAGTCGAAGTCGTATAGATATTAACGCAAAACGACAGTGCCTTATGCGTTATAAATAAAAAAATCATTTGATTTATACAAAAAGTTTTATTCGTTTTTAAATTAAAGTAATTAAATACATTTAATCTCATAAAACACACACAATGGCATAAATAAGGAATAGCAGTGTTTGAGAAATGGTGTCAATAAAATAACTTTATAATTAGGACATAAAAATAGTTTTTCTTTTATATATTATAAGTTTCAATAATTAATAATTTAATACAATATATTTCATTAAACAAACACAATATTGCTGTTTGTAAGTAAATAAATAATTAAGGATGAACAGATTTGGCGATATTAGGTCACCCAAAGGAATTATGTATAATGTAGACATTTCGGCTCCAGCTGATTGTCCAAGAAAAAGTCAAAGGAAAAAGAGGCATTGGAAGAAGGGAGTTCACGAGGATGCGGAATATGCGCCAGTGGCTGGATATCGGAAGTGTAGCCGCACTGGTGAGACTGGCCCAAGATAGAGACAAGTTCAAGGATATGGTCACCAAACTTCTATGAGGAGAGGCAATGAAAGTAGAAGAAGATATTTCGGCTGCACGCCCCTGGCACAAGATGGACTCTTCTAGCGCTTCCCTGGCGTCTTGCTCGCTCTGGTGAACTTAACTATGATTTTCTCAACTTCTTATAAAGGTTTCCAGCAGTCCTCTCGACAACACTTCTGGATATAATAATTATCCGCAAGATGTTTACGAGAGCGACTTATGAGGTGCAGTACTAATCTACTTCTGCGAGTCCTTCAGAGTCTTGTAAGATGACTCTTTACCTTCGATCTGAAAACAAATCACAATTCAGCCATCCATTAAGTCAATCCGTGATCCATCGACTAGTTTATCATCAATTATCAAGATACGGCAACATTCGACTTAGATTATATTTGTTCGTCACCCGGTATAGCTGCGAATACATCGCGACTTGATATATTCTGTAAGAGTTAAAAAAAAAAAATATATATATATATATATATATATACCTTTCTTTGTGTGTGTAAGTGTGTGTAGGAATATATGCATGTATATAAATATATGTTTATATATTTATTTCCTCTTACAGAATATATCATGTATGTATATATATTACGCAAGTGTCAGTCCGGCGCCATGACACATGTAAAAACATCAGTAGTGTCGACTTTTGCGTGACGTGGTGGGCGTTTATTTTTAGTAGAGGTTTTTTAACTTTGCGTGAACCAATCATATTTACCTCTGTAGTTGCTTCATCACCAGAAGAGAATTCTGATATTGCTTTAACTATAACGGGATTCAATCTGGAACCCTGCAAGATTAACAATAATTAGTCCAGTTTGTAAAAGAAAATAGGTGTACTTATTACACTACTTGTGCATTGCCACAGCTTTCTTGTTAACACGAAATACACTAACCTTGAAAAGTGGATGCCAATCAATTTTCTCATTTTTGTCGTGTATATTTGAGGAATTGGAAACCTTAGAAATAATATGTATTATGTATATGTAATATGTATTGAGTTAATTCAATAAAAATCCTATATTTATAGAAATTAATAGTAAGTAGTCTTAGTACCCCTGTTGCATTTGTTGGAAGTTTTCTTTGGTGAGTGTCTACTGAAAGCGATTCTTCGCTTCGTTCGCAGCCGGATGTTTCCTGGAAGATTTTAATAATGTGTATTAATTTGAATATGCTCGAATGAAAAACACTACACGCATATTGTACAATCAAACCTCATCGCGACTTGGCGATGGTTGATACGATAATTGATACGATACTGAATAATATAATATAAGATTTACCACGAGCCTCGGCAATATCCACGACGGCGAGCTGTTTTCGCCTTCAGGGTCGAAAAAGTCGACAATATCATTTAGTCGCGTAAATCCGCATGGATTGAGGTTGAACTAAAATAAAATATTAAAAAAATTCAATAAAGTAAAAAGTATACAGTCATATTCAAAGTTAAAGATCAATTCTCCAAATACCGTCATAGTTGTAAGCTGATTTCCCTCATCATCCGCCATAGCTGCGTTTTCAACGCGGCTGGATGTCGATTCCTGCCGAGGCCGCTTGGAGCGAGTCTACGTTCAATTAATTAATAAATACATTGAATATCTGCAAATTAATACCGTGAATAATTTCAATACAAAACTGAGGCGCATCTCTCGTAACATACCTCCAAAGAATCGCGACGCCGGTCTGTGGCGGCCATCTTTCTCGGGCCCCTCGGACGGCCGCCCCCGTCGCCCTTTTCGCCCTTATTTCTATCCTCAGACATAACACAATCATCTTCTGCCTCACGAGCGTCCTGAAAACGAATCGCGCATCAATTTCACAACCAACGCATTGGATTGAGTACATTAATCGAAAAAGCGGCAGAAAATCTCACATCGCTGACGGCGTCGCTCGCACATTGGTTGGGAGTCGCCATTTTATTTTCGTCGTCTTGCGGGTTTTCGGGACGAGGCGCCGCGGCGGTGTCGCGTTTTGTATTCTGAAAAGATATTTATATTTAAAATTAATTGCACGGAGTATGCATGCGAGGCTGGGGGGGGTCGCGGTTCTGCCCGGGGGCTGCTTCTTTGACTGATTAGTCAAAGGACATCTAGAATTTCGGCCCACCGGGCCCCCTTAACTCGATTCGCAGAAAACGCACCCCTTTGGTGACTTGTTAGAATCCGCAGCCTGACTGACCTCTGTCAGGGGGTGGGGGAGGTTGTGGAGGCTCGTGCCGCCATCCCCGGCCGGCGCGGACACCATCGACTCAACACTCGCGCCCGCTGCGCCTCTACCGGGTTACCGGAATACACATTTCACCAAAAATTTATTATGATGTGTATAATTTAAATCAGAACTCTTGCGAATTATTTGCGTATTCAGATTTTAAGACAAAATTATGCGTGGTTAATGAATGGTTGGGTGTCGGAGTCTCGTGATGCGCTAGGGGTTGTAAATTATAAAGTTCCTCCGCTCGGATCAAGTTTGATCTTGCAGTCGGGCTGCTTTGACAAGTTCGATCCTGTCGAAGAATTGTACACCCTCGCTACATCCCTTCTAATCAATTTCAAAATGGCGCGTTTTTTTCACACACATTTTAATGGCTTCTCGTTGCTCGTCGAATTTATTAACTACGAGGTGTCCTATAATCAGAAAATATTTTAAGCTGGAACTCTTTTATCTGAAGTATCTCTTGGTCGTAATTTGGAGCGCCTAAAGAACTTTTAACGCCGATATTTAACTATAGTTTTATCTCAATCTTTAAAGTCAATACAATTCTTGTGTAAAAACAAATATGATGCCAAATGAGCTCGATTCTAACTGAGACCTTCAGAGGAAATGTAATATTTCACTTGTCACTGTTGAATTTAATTTTAATTACTGACAGAATACTTGGTGGAGCTCTTTTTTTAATATAATCACGTCGGTGTATTGCCAACGTGATTAAAATCATAAAAATATTTTTTTTTCAATATGAAGATTTATATTTATACTCGCTCCGATGCTTGCTCATTTTTTGAGAAATGTCTTGTTTGCATTCGGCCCAATACTATAAATGCCTTCGGCCGTTCTTGGTAGCCATTTTCCTGTTTACCATATAATATATAATATGGGCTGATTTTGCGAGGTTCCGAGATTCTCGGATTTATGATATGATTTCATTTTATATAATGGATACTCGCCTTTATTATTTTCTGATATACTCAACCATTGCAAGTACATATAGAACACTGTTATTGCATATTTTTTACATTACGATGTGTATAACATCAGGTTCGCCCTCTGCCGCATAGTTGAATCTTCAACACTTTCTCGATCGATTATCCGAATACTCCCCCGTCGTGGCGATTGCAGAACGACGTTTCCAGTGCTTATCTTACTATTCTGATGGAAATTTTATTGGTTTATAAGTAAAATAAATCGTTTAATACACTTGTGTTCTAATGTCATCGATTATCCAATTATTCGAAATAAATTTAGATTTTCTCGGCCATTGTTAATTTTTTTGTATTATAATTTAAATTTTATCAAAACATGAAAATTCTGAAATATTATATAGAATTTTAATTGCAGTCTTGGTCGACAAGCTCAAGCCGGCCTGCCCCTCCCATCTCATTTATTTAATTTTCAATTTATTTTTATATTTTGAAAGTTGATATGTTTTACAGAATATTAAACAAATTATATATATTTTTTAAAAAATTTAATTCCGATGTTTTTCAAACTCAAATAAGGTCTTAAAATGACGACTTTTCAAAACCAAAGTTTGTTCAAGATTTTTTCTTTTTTAATTTTTAAACTTAACCTTTGCCGAAGATTACACTGTAATCTTTAAATTCCAATTTAAAAAAAAAAGACACTAAATTGTATAGGTTTTCCAGATCCGTCGATCATAATGATCTCCAAATTCCTTGACTTCGATAGGGAAAACACATTTATCATATTAAATGTAAATTTATAAGAAATTTAAAAAAAATCTGATCTAGAGAAGATGCAATGTATCTAACTTTTGGCAAAAAAAAAATTTCTATTGGTGCAGTAGATTTTTCGCAAAATATTTTCTTGAAATATCAAAAAAAACTCGAAAATGGACCCATCAGAAGGATCAGCCCCTTTTACCACGGTGGGTGCAGAATGGCGTCTGCGGTGCTGATCTCGTATTGGCCTGCACACCTTGCTCGATACACCTTCGTATTGACGAGGCATGCAGTCAGGGTAGCAATTCTCAAGGGATATTCCCACTCACCTATGAATCTGCCGATCATCACCCCGGCATGGCCGCGTGAAGTCTTCACGCCTGAACCAGAAGTTAAAGTCGACTGAATATGTTCGTAAATCGAAAGTGCTCTATGCGATATCATAAGTCATAGGAGAAATAAAAAAGCCATTTAAATTTTATAATAAGTTTTATTATTTTTTAAATGACAGTAATTAAACACATATTATCTCATTAAACACACACAATACTACTTTATTTAAGTTACGAGATTAATAAGGATTAGCAGAATAGGCGAAACGATGTCACCAAAAGGAACTTAATTATTTAATAAGTTGTATTTAAAAAATACATAATTATAACAGTTTTAGTTTTATATATCCTACGTAAATCAAAACAGTACAATCAAAAATTATCCACAGTATTTTTTCAAGAAGAAACTAAATATATCCAAAAATAAATGAAATGCAGGTGCCCTGGCTTCAACGGCTGCGTTTCAATAACAGATTCTCGCAGTCATGTGTATTGACTATTGTGGAGAATCTTCACCTGTAATCAAAATAAAGGATAAACATGTAATAAACTCAACATTTACATATTTTTCGACATCATTCATAATATATAATAGAAGGTTGTAAACGTTTGTAAAAATCAATTAAAATGTATATAAAAATTTGTACATTGTATTGTACGAATAAATATTGTAAATATAATACTATATTAATATTGTAGATCGGTATTTTCCGACCGTTTTGAATACGCGACCCCTTTGTCAGTTAAATAAAATTGGCGACCCCCTAAGCCTGGGGTCCTAATAAGACTATATCGGTAATTTTAATGACTAAAAAGAAACAATTGCCTTTTTCTTTTACCCGCGACCCCCATGAGGATTGCGACACACAGTTTGAAAAACACGGTTGTAGATGATTGACTAAGTGTCATGTAACTTACCCCCAGCCGGGGGAGATTGACTTCCAGAGGGTCCTTCATCCGTCTTCTTGTTAGCCTGAAAATTAATATTTGTGTAGTAGTAAATGCTAAAAAAAAAATCCAAATTTATTAACTAAACAAAAGAGAAATAGTCTGTGTACCTTTGACATCGCATGCATCATAGCCAATTTTTGCCAAATTGTCAAGCGCTTCTTAATGAAGATATCCTCGTCCTGAAAAATAATATTTATTATATATATCTAAATTTATAAACCACATCAAAGGTAAATAATTTGTGTACAAATGTCAGATTAATTACATTCGTCCAGGTGTCTTCGCCAGCATAATTTAACAGCATTAGTTGGAATTGTCTGCATCCGTGTGTGGTTCTCTGGAAGATTTTCATAATGAGTATGTAAATTGAATCAATTTGACAATGCGAAAACAGTAAATATAAAAACAAAACATTCACATTTGAATCGAGCTATGCAGCGTGCTATGTAACTTACCGCCATGAAAAAACCATAGACAACTATTCTTTGTGCCATTACCGAATCTATAGCATCCGTCGGACTACCTGGATTGTGCCATGCGTCTCTCAGCATTTGTTTTATTTTATCGACTTCATTATTTATCTGTAAAATTTATCAATTTGACTATGCGAAAACAGTAAACATATAAAAACACAAAATGCACATTTGAATCGAGTTGTGTAGCGTGTTATATAACTTACCCCCATTATATAACCATAACTTAGAAACCTGTACAACTCTCTCTGATGTTTCGCATCGCTTGGGATTTCTCTTTCGACTCCTGTTTCTATATTTATTCGTTTTTTTATCTTGAGCCCTACTGTTCTCATCTGGAAGTTTTTCATAAAGAATATGTAAAAATTATCAATTTGACTATGCGAAAATAGTAAATAAAAACACTACACGCACGTTTGAATCGAGTTATGCATCGTGTCAAGAAACTTACCGCTAGCCGGGCCAGGCCCATCTCCGGCAATCCACTCCACAAATTCTGGTGATCTGGGATATCCGTCGTCTCATCGTCCTGGAAAATAATATTGAGTAAATCCAAAAAAATCTAAATTTATAGACATCGAATTTGGTAAAAAAATAAGTAATATATCTACGGAATCAACGTTGATTATCTGCAAATGAAGTCGTGGCCGGAACCATCTACATTCTAGAGGTTCCTGGAAAATATTCATATTATGTAAAATGTATCAATTTTAATATGCGAAAACAATTAATAAAAACACTACATGCATATTTGGATCGTGTTATGCAGCGTGTCATGCAACTTACTAAACCCATTGCTATTTCGATATCCAAGTCACTTGGGAAATATCTTGGTCCACCGTCCTGAAAAATGAGAAAACAGTTAATAAAAACACTACATGCACATTTGAATCGTGTTATGCAGCATGTCATGCAACTTACCGCAATTTTTGATAACTCGGACGACAGGTTATTTGTGGGATCTTCAAAGTCCTGAAAAATAAGAAAACAGTGCATCAAAAACACTTCATGCGCATTGAAAAAGTTTTTTACGATCAGACACCATCGCGACTTGATGATGGTCCATGATCATAAATCCAATTTGAATAGAATAAAATGTTTATTAACACTTGTTGTTTATAGTGAAATGTGAGGGCGTTCTGATAAATCGGTCGTAGCGGTAAAGTAGAGTGGTACCTAATACCGACAATTAATAAAGAGCACTTTGAACGCGATGACGTCACTGAAATCTGATTCTAAATATATCAATAAATGATTACTAAATTATGAGTACATAATATAATCTGTATTGTGTAAACCCTCTCTCCAAAATATGTTAACCTAAGAAAAAAAAAATATATATATATATATACATATATTAAATACACGTATATATAAATATACAAACATATGTATTGTATATATTTATATGTATAATATATAAATGACAAGTATGATTTTAGATTTGTACTTATTTGCAATATGAATATTGTGGGTAGCTATAATTTGAAGACACTCGTCAATGTAGTGCATTAGAATTTTACTTGCAATTTGTGTATATATTAATTGTAACAGATATGGTTTAAATCAATGGATTATTGAAAGAAATTTGAAATACACAATTATTTGTACGATAAAATCTGCATGGCCAGCAAACAATTTCCACTTATTCTATTAACTTAATCCCATATCAAAAATAAATTCCAAAACGTGATATGAGCCCCTCTCTTCAAATTCTTATACTCCTAAAATGTTATTTTTAATTACTTAGTCCTTGTTTAACAATATGCTAGGATGTGTTTTGTATTTTTATGTTTTGTATGAAAAATAGAGCACCATTAAAATCTTAAGATCTTGACTGACCTTAGCGGGAACGAATTTGCGGCGCCCTCGCAAAATCGACAATATATCATTTATATAATTATTTTTATTAATATTTACTCATAAGTGTTGAATTAGTGGTTTTTGATGAGAAATCATTATTATTTAATTAAATTAGTAATGTGAAATCTCGAGTTCTTTGTGGATTTCTTTAACAATATGTATATTTTTCATATAAAATTATTTTCTAATTTGGTCATAGAAATATTTTAAACTAACTTTGTTTTTTTAATTACGGATATAATTTTTTTTTAAATAAAATATACACCAACGACTTAAACAAAGTTACCTCGTTTGGGCGCTTCATTGAAAATACCTTCATGTTTTAATTTATTATAAAATTTCTATGATTTTTAGAGCTGCATACAAAAATATATTTAAATATACGCGTGTTTATTTGCATAAACATTCATTTCGTTCCTTTTTCTTCCTAACCTGCCGTTAGTGTTCCTCAAGAAAAACAAAAATTGTTTATATAAAAATAACACTAGCTGCAAATCACTTACCGACTCACTCGAAGAAGAATAGTCGCTCTCCGGTGGCATATCTGATATTCCTGATGGTCCTGGTTCGGAATTCTAAAAAAAAAAATTTAATGAACACAAAACAAACACTTCAAGAAAACAAGAGCGATGGCTCAATAAAAACCTAAGTCCTGCCAACCGTAAAATGGCGTTGACGACGTATTCATATTGTAAAATAAAGCAGTGAGCTCCTGATCTAATTGAACAAATGAAATATCAGTGCACATTGACTAATAGAATGAGAATTTTGAATTGTGCGATGCACTTTGGTTCAAGTCGAAAAGGGGTCGAAGCCAATTGAATAATTGCACGTCGTCAGACAGTATCGCGGATGCGTTCGTTGACACACTCAACACGGTCTTTCCCGCCTCGGACGCGCATCGAAACACACTCGCAGTGTTAAAACAACAAAAAAACTTCTAGCCAAAATGCACGGATTCACTAGAGCTGTTGATGAAATGGCATCTGCGTTGTTTACTGGATGTGCCGGGTCGGCGTATCTCGCCACGCGGGTGTGTTCGTTATGACGGGGAATATTGAACGCCGGCTAGAGCGACGCCGAACGCCGATCGCGGCGGGAAGGCAGTTCGCGTGTCGAATTCGCATTAAAAACAATCAACCACGTTGATTTGAGACCGCATTTCGACACCTGCAGCTCTAATCTCACTGGCGAGCACGTTGAATCAACACACACCTCCATTATCGGGGCGGAATGCACGGATCAAATGGTATTCAGACGCACTGACGACGACTCTCGGCGACCGGTCACTCGATAATGATCGCCGTTCGTCGGGCTCGCGCTGTCTACGGAGATTTACTGAAACAAACACAAGGTATCAATACATGTATAATTAAATATTTGCATATATCTATACACACACACACACACATATATATATATATATATATATATATATATACTTATGTATATATACATGTATATCTACATACATATATATATAATTTTTTTTTTTTTTCAATATGTATTTATTGAGCGCTTATATGCAAATACCAATATTTAAATATATAATTATACCTTATGTTTGTAAAAAAATAATTCGGTGTCTCTTTTTTCACACACACACACACACACTCAATATATAATTATACGTGTATTGATGCCTTATTTTTGTAGCAAAAATTTTGGTTGTGCTTTTTCACACACACACACACACACATACATGTATAAATATTAAATATATGTGTATGTGTTTGCGTAAAAAAAATTGTACTTTTTCACACACACATATGTATAAATATGTATTATTATTAAATATATACATATATATGACGTGAAAAAAATACAATAAAAGTTTTGTTTTTAGGCTCCCTTGCCAGCAAACTGCTGTCGCGATCAACAAATTGCACAAGGTGTAGCCATATACCTGTAAATTTTGTGAGATTTCGCTGATATTCACACTGGTATATTGCTACACCTTGTGAAATGTGTTGATCTCGAAAGCAGTTTGTCGCTCCGTATGTGGAGTCTTTAATTAGCAAAAATAAAGTAATTGCGTTTAAAAAGTAACCAGGGCTTGAGGATATATACGTTTTGAATATATGATTCAGTCTAATTCATGATATCTTTTAACAAAAAATATTATTTTTAAAATACCCTTTGGCACATCCCTGATTTTGTATACCTCTATACCATAGGTTGCCAACCCATGGCCCGCGGAGCATATGCAAACATTTTTTTTATTTATTGTATATAAAACCACCAATAGAATATTCCATTCAGCGTAGTTCGTATCATATCATATATATGGAAGTAGCCCAGTAGGAAATCTCATTTCCTTAATTTGGCCCGGCAGCTGAAAAAGATTGGCCACCCATGCTCTATACCAACATTTCTGACACAGTTAATAATTTAAATAATTGAATAATCGTTTTCTTAAATCACAAATCAAGATTATAGATAGTATCACTTCTACTTGTAAATATTCAAATTTAATTACTATATCCGTACATATGGGTAAAAAATAAAAGTAAACATTTAATGTATATGTTGACATTTAATTGATTATACGTTGAAACTTAAACAAAATAATTAAGTTGTTTTATCAATTCAATAAGATTGCAGTTATTTCATTGGTATCAAATGTATAGCTGTTGGTTTATTTCTATATAAAATGGATGGAATTCTCTCGCGTGTCTTTTCATGTTTTGTGGAATTCGTTGATTTATTCGAGGTATTTACGCACTCACCTATGAATCTGCTAATCACCCTGGAATGGCCGGATGAAGTCTTCGTACCTGGACCAGAAGTCGAAGACATCTGGATATTAACGCAAATCGACAGTGCCCTATGCGATATCATAAGTCACAGGTGAAATAAAAAAGTCATTTGAATTTAACAAATAGTTTTATTCGTTTTTAAATTAAAGTAATTATACACAAGTAAGACATAAGAGTCTCATAAGATAGACAATATGGCATAAATAAGGAAAAGTAGTTTGTGCAAAATGTTGTCACACGACTTATTTACAAAGTTTTTACTTAGTAAATAAGTTTGAATTAAAATAACTAGGACAAAATAATAACATATAGTTTTATATAATATTAGTTTTAAATTTAAGTATTTATAAAACAGACACAATGGCATAAATAAGGAATAGTAGTGTTTTCCAAATGGTGTCACCAAACTGAATAAATGAAAAAGTTTAAATTATAATAATAAGGACAAGAAAATAACATGTAGTTAAAGTTTCTATATTATTAGTTTTTAAATGAACTAATTAAATAGAAGTTTTTTCATTAAACAAACACAATATTACTTAAGTAATTAAATTATTAAGAATGAACAGATTAGGCGATATTAGGTCACCCAAAGGAACTAAAATAAAAAAATATGTATATTAAGAAAAAATCGAAGGAAAAAATTGACATTGGAAGAAGGAAGTTCACGGTGATGCGGAATTAGCGCCGGTGGCTGGAGATCGGAAGTGTAGCCGGACTGGTGAGACTGGCCCAAGATAGAGACAAGTTCAAGGATATGGTCACCAAACTTCTATGAGGAGAGGCAATGAAAGAAGAAGAAGACATTTCGGCTGCACGCCCCTGGTGCAAGATGGACTCTTCTAGCGCTTCCATGGCGTCTTGGTCGCAGGTGCTCTGGTCTTCTTTGCCTTGACGCTTTAAACTTAACTAGGGTTTTCTTAACTTTTAATAAAAGTTTTGAGTCGGAATTTACTAAAATTTCTGAATTTACTGAATAGATGTTGATCCAAAAAACAATTACAATTGAATATAACGTTGAAACCGCAATACTCGTCAGTCGTTTTGAAAGTTGTTTGAAACCGTTTGCATCTAAATCTGTGAACAAAGAGAAGTCATGTAACGATCTTACATCGGTAAAGCTGTTGTTAAGATAATGTTCAAAAGCACTTCTTTAATACCTCATATGGCGGTTTCATCCAAGGAGGCCGATTGCTCTCTTCCTCGTGGACTAACTCCGCGATTACACTAGACAGCACTCGATGTACAATCTGATTGTTAAATTCAACCTAAAATTTAAAATTTTTAAAATTATTTAAAAAATCCAAGAAGAACGCACGATCCACATTAAAGTTGAAATTTAACTGTCGATATACCGTAATGTTATTTGTGATCTGATGTATACGATTTATCGCATCTTCGTTTGCCGGTGCTGCATGTTCGTCATTTCCAGATGCTGATTCCTGATTGGTGAGCATACAAGCGTTAAAGTATTAAATAATATTAAAATATATTCATATCTGTAAATTGAAATAAATATGACACCGTTCATACTGTGAATGATAAAAGTAAGGGGAATCTCTCGAAACTTACAATCAATGAGCTGTGTAGGATAACGTGATATGATACGTCCGGCTGGTCTACGACAGCTATATCTTCTCCGTCTCTCGGACGGTCACCCTCTTCGTTCTCATCGCAATCCTAAATCAAACAATTATTAATCAATGCCTTACGAGCGACCGGAAAATGAATCGGGTATAAAATTTGCATATAATAATCAAGTAATATTCACATAAAACGTTCATAAAATAAATGAAATTAATCGACAAGAGCTGCAGAAAAATGCGCATCACTAACGGTATCACTTTCATTTTGGCGGTACTCACCATTATATTCACATACGCCGATTCATCCACTGGTGATCGGCTTACGGGACGACCTACCACGTCGATAGATTCTTGTGAATCCTAAAAAAACAAAATGGATTAAATACAAAACGAATTACACAGAATATGCAAGAGACCGAGCTGGAGACATGGTCGTGGTTGGAATAAACATAACACCGTTTTTACTGTTAACGATTGTTATATAAAAAAATCTACGAATCTGCTTTAACTTACATCCAATAAACCGTTTGGGATGGGGACATATTCTACCTCGGACGAGTCTATCGAACAGATCTCTATTCGGTCACTCGAAATGTCGATCCTTTCGTCCTCGTCGGAGTCCTTTTAAACAAACAATTATTCATTATTGCTTTACTAGCGTCCGGAAAATGAATCAGATATCAAATTTGCGCAAATTAATCAAGAAATATTCACATAAAACGTTCATAGGTTAAATAAAATTGATCGACAAGAGCTACAGAAAAATACGCATCACTATATCACTTTCATTTTGGCGGTACTCACTACTATATTCATATATTCATCCACTGATGCTCGGCTTACGGGACGACTATACATGTCGATAGATTCTTGTGGATCCTAAAAAAACAAAATGGGTTCCACAGGATTACGATGTGAATTACGCAGGATATGCAAGAGACAAGATGCAAGAGACCGAGCTGGAGAAATGGTCGTGGTTGGGATAAACATAACACCGTTTTTACTGTTAATGATTGTTATATAAAAAAAATCTACGAATCTGCTTTAACTTACATCCATTAAATCGTTTGGGACGGGGACAACTGCTTCCTGGGACGAGTCCATCGAGCTGATCTGTATTCTGTAACACGAACAGTTGCTCCCTTCATTGTCGCTGTCCTAAAGCAAACGACAATTTACTACAAACTCACGCATCGGGTATCAATTTTGCACAAAAATTCAAATAAATGCACACCACTAACCGTATCACTTGAACAGTAACAGCGAAAGCACACCACATAAGATTCTTCTTCCATTTCGGTATCAGATTCTTGGCTAACGGGGTGAGTTGTCGCGTCGGTAACTTTTCTAAATTCCTGCAAAAAAATTTGCATTAAACCTAAACGAATTGCACAAAATATGTGATGAAGGGGGTCGCGGTTCTGCCCGGTGGCTGCTTTTTTTTTTACTGATAGAAGCATCTAGAAGCGTCAATGAAGCATCTAGAAGCCTCAAGGAAGCGTTTAGAGTTTCGGCGTTGGTTTGCGGCTCTCCGGGCGACCGCTTCCCCCCTTCTTAACCCGAAACGCAGGACACGCACCTCCATGGTTACTTGTTCGAATCCGTAGCCTTACTGGCCTACTACCGGGGCTGAGGGAGGTTAGAAGTCGACTGATCACTCGCGCCCACTGCGCCTCTGCCGGACACCTCTGTTCGGAAATGATCCTGTCCGCCATTTCGTGGCACACACATGCACCCCGATATATTCAAATAAAAACTAATACCAAAAACACCATGCGCGTTTATTCAAAATTACAATACAAAACACTAGCGTGTTTTTTATATTATTTTTCTGATTGTATGTGAACATCAAATGTGTTAATTACACATCAAATATAATCGTTTTTTTTTTTTTCATTGCAGTTTTGTTGAATTTATTTGTATGAAAGCATTGCGTATTTTTTTGTATAATATATATATTAGAAAACTATGAAGTGTGCTTTTGTGGATATCAGTTTACACCTTTTAGATAATATAAAAAAAACAGCAATTGTAACCTTCCACCAGATCTGGTTATGTTGAGCGGACAAGATGAAATAATATGAAGATTATAGAATACGCTCCGAGGGCTGCAAAACCTTGGACTCTAATCGTCCCAAAGCACCGGCCAATGAGTATCATGAGGTGGCTGAGACATCTAGGCAAACCACAAATATTATAAGTTATCAAAATAGTTTCTTAGAGATCCGTGTATAGAGTGGCCAAAAAGAGCATCGGGTGAATGTGAATAGTGACCGTTATTGCGATATGCTGCGAAAATATTTGAACCTAGAGTTGCAGGAGTATCAAGATTTCAACTCAAGAACGAGGTTCCAACTTGCCATACATCCAATCAAATAATTGAAGCTGTTAACGAATTATTCCCATATAAGGTCATTTCACGTAGAGGTAACATTAACTGGCCTCCCAGAAGCCCCGACCTTAGCCCTCTTGACTATTTCGTATGGGGATACTTTAAAAGTAGAGTTTATGAGAATAATCCGACGAACCTAACGGAATTGAAACCAAACATTAGGTCAGAAATGGCAGCAATATTGAGGGCTATGTATCAGCGTGTTGTCAGCAATCTTCGTTCCAGATTAGAAGAGTGCCAGCAGCGTTACGATCACCATTTAGATAACATCATCTTTATAAAATAATTTTTCATTTTGTATTCTTATAAACTTGATTACTAGTAGTTTTTATTTTACCGAACTAACAAATACCCAATACTTTCTTTGGACACCCTATGTATTTCACAACTTAAAAAAAAAATAAAAAGGCATTTTGTAATAGTCTTGAAAAGTTTATTTATACATAATACAACACTGGAATTTTACAGACATAACAGAATATATTCTTAGTTTGTTTTTAAATTTTTATTTTGTAATAACATTTCATGAGTACACATTAAAATAGTTTAACTAAATATTAAATTAAAGGACTCTCACACGACACGCGTCCGATTATTTGAGTATTATTTTGTTGTTGTAGTTTTGCCTAAGTAAACAACGATTCTAGTCACTCATCGAGATTGAATCGCTGTCGCCATTCAGTTTCTGAATTAATACTACATTTAATCCCTGTTTACCGAAAACATACTCTTAATAACTTAAGTACAGAATAAATTAATGAAAATAAATTTCACAGTCTCTGAGCTCTAAACTAAATGGAATTAAATTTTAAATTAATCGTATTTAAATACGTTGAATCGCTGTCGCCATTCTGTTTCTTAATAAATATTATATTGAATCCCTGTTTACCGAAAACATACTCTTAATAACTTAAATACAGAATAAATTAATGAAAATAAATTTCACAGTCTCTGAGCTCTAAACTAAATGGGATGAAATTTAAAGTTAATTGTATTTAAATACGTTAAATCGCTGTCGCCATTCTGTTTTTTAATAAATATTATATTGAATCCCTTTTTACAGAAAACAAACACTTAATTACCTTAGTACGGAATAAATTTATGAAAATAAATTTCACAGTCTCTGAGCTCTCAACTAAATGGGATGAAATTTAAAGTTAATCGTATTTAAATACGTTGAATCGCTGTCGGTATTCTGTTTCTTAATAAATATTATATTGAATCCCTGTTTACCGAAAACATACTCTTAATAACTTAAAAACAGAATAAATTAATGAAAATAAATTTCACAGTCTCTGAGCTCTAAACTAAATGGGATGATATTTAAAATTAATCGGATTTAAATACATAGAGAAACCAATTTAATATAACATTAATATTTTAAAAAGTCTTCTTCGTTCATATTTAACAAATAAGATTTATTTCCCTACCTAAAATAATATTGATATGTTTGCAAAAGTAAGTTAACAGGTGTGTAAAATATTATTGAATAACCGATAATTAATTCACTCGTCGATTTTCAATTCACTTTTGTTAGAAGAGTCTACCGTGGACGCACCCGTCACTTTCACCATATAATTAATGTATTAACTTATATAGATAAGATTATTTGTATTGTTACTGGATTTGAAGTCCTCGCAAACTGTAATTACACACCCACAGACAAATTTGACGAATAATGGGGTTTTTAAAAAAATAACTCATCTTCTATGATGAACATATACTCGTATTAACACTACACAACAATAAAACTAACTTAATGTACAAAGATCGCCGAACACTACAATAATATTTGAACATTTTATAATATTTGTATGTTCTTCTATGTTTATAAAAGTAAAGACAAAAATATCATATACAATTAATTTTAAAATAAAAATTATTTATACAGCAATTGAAACGTTTGTACTAAGAAATACAGATGCTTTCGCTTCGACTTCTCCAGTTCATGGGTATTTTTGCAATTTGTTTGATAGTTTTTCGTTCTTCTTGTGTATATTTTTCTGTAAATAAAAAAACGGAATCAATTAATAATCTTATACACTTTGGCCGTCCTTCAATACAAAACATCGAAGCAGTTCGTGAGAGACTTTGTGACATCAATTCGGCTCGTGGTCATGAATTGGACATTTAGAGATGCTCTCTAAAGCAAATTGACACGAAAGATTTGCTCACAATATTAATTGACTGAAGAACTGAAGTCTGCTGACCACGCCCAGTGAATAGAGTTCGATAAATGGAATATGGAACAACAAGAGGATGCTGATATTTCTAACAAAATCACCTTCAGCAATGAGGCTCATTTTCATCTCGGTGGCTTAATTGATCGACAAAATTGTCGAATAAACATTTTAGAAATCTACAAGGGATTTTGAGAAACTAATGCATCTACGCTGCTGGTGATTCACTGTTTGGTGCAGATTTTGGGCTGGTGGCACCTTCGAACCATTCATCCTCAAAAATGCGGCTGATCAAGCAATAAAATAGTGTTCGCTATCGAGACACGACAAACAAATTTGTGTGCCTGAATTACGAAAAATGTATGTGAACAACATTAAAAATAAAAAAAAATCATATATAATCTCACCTCCGAAGGATGTTCGTCATTCGTTTCAATATTATTCGCTTACATCATCAGAAGAAACCACGTAGCTAACATTTCTGTAAAAAATCTACATATCACATTATAAGTATGATTTTATTAGTGTATATATGTATGTATAAAAAAACATCAATTCAGTGTACCTCAGTCAAAAGAATGTTTTCTGTTTCAGAATCTAATCGTGCCGTGATTCCATCGCCTCCCGGTGTGGGTTCCTGTAAGATGTACACAATGAGTATCTAAAATGTACTTCCTGAATAAGAAAAAATAGTCCATTAAAAACACAACATGTACATTAAGCATACTTTGAGCGAACAGAATGTGACTAAAAATGCAAATTTTAATTCAGCTCTGCAGCATGTCATGTAACTTACATCGTCAAGTGGAAGCACTTGCTCAGAAACAACGCTTTCCTCCTCTGTTTCTTCCTTAACCTGCATCACAGTCTCCTGAAAAATAATATTTATTAAGTGAATCCTATAAAACTTCCAAATTATTAAGCAAGACCAATTTTTATAATTCAATTTACTTCTCTATCAAGCATTACCTCTGTATTTTCTGACATTTCACACGAAGCTTCGTAATCATTGCTTCGTGGTGGCGATCCCTGTAATATTTACAAAAAAAGCATCTTAAGTGTACTTCCTGGTTATGAAAATAGTCTTATAAAAACACACTTGTGCTATGTACTTGGTTTGTGAGATCAGACTGCGACTAAATTTGCACATTTTAACTAAGCTCTGCAGCGTGTCGTCTAACTTACATAACTATATAGAAGCTCCTGCTCAGAAACATCGTTTTCATCCACAACTTCTCCAGATACCCGCGTCTCAATCTCCTGATGAGGCTCAACTTGCTCAGAAACAACGCTCTCCTCCTCTGTTTCTTCCTTAACCTGCATCACAGTCTCCTGAAAAATAATATTTATTAAGTGAATCCTATAAAACTTCCAAATTATTAAGCAAGACCAATTTTTATAATTCAATTTACTTCTCTATCAAGCATTACCTCTGTATTTTCTGACATTTCACACGAAGCTTCGTAATCATTGCTTCGTGGTGGCGATCCCTGTAATATTTACAAAAAAAGCATCTTAAGTGTACTTCCTGGTTATGAAAATAGTCTTATAAAAACACACTTGTGCTATGTACTTGGTTTGTGAGATCAGACTGCGACTAAATTCGCACATTTTAACTAAGCTCTGCAGCGTGTCGTCTAACTTACATAACTATATAGAAGCTCCTGCTCAGAAACATCGTTTTCATCCACAACTTCTCCAGATACCCGCGTCTCAATCTCCTGATGAGGCTCAACTTGCTCAGAAACAACGCTCTCCTCCTCTGTTTCTTCCTTAATCTGCATCACAGTCTCCTGAAAAATAATATTTATTAAGTGAATCCTATAAAACTTCCAAATTATTAAGCAAGACCAATTTTTATAATTCAATTTACTTCTCTATCACGCATTCCCTCTGTATTTTCTGACATTTCACACGAAGCTTCGTAATCATCGCTTCGTGGTGGCGATCCCTGTAATATTTACACAAAAACCATCTTAAGTGTACTTCCTGGTTATGAAAATAGTCTTATAAAACACACTTGTGCAATGTACTTGGTTTGTGAGATCAGACTGCGACTAAATTCGCACATTTTAACTAAGCTCTGCAGCGTGTCGTCTAACTTACATAACTATATAGAAGCTCCTGCTCAGAATCATCGTTTTCATCCACAACTTCTCCAGATACCCGCGTCTCAATCTCCTGATGAGGCTCAACTTGCTCAGAAACAACGCTCTCCTCCTCTGTTTCTTCCTTAACCTGCATCACAGTCTCCTGAAAAATAATATTTATTAAGTGAATCCTATAAAACTTCCAAATTATTAAGCAAGACCAATTTTTATAATTCAATTTACTTCTCTATCAAGCATTACCTCTGTATTTTCTGACATTTCACAGGAAGCTTCGTAATCATCGCTTCGTGGTGGCGATCTCTGTAATATTTACACAAAAAGCATCTTAAGTGTACTTCCTGGTTATGAAAATAGTCTTATAAAAACACACTTGTACAATGTGCTTGGTTTGTGAGATCAGACTGCGATTAAATTCGAACATTTTAATTAAGCTCTGCAGCGTGTCGTCTAACTTACATCGTTATGTGTATGCGTATGGTCAGAAACATCGTTTCCCTCCTCAATTTCATCAATGATCTGCATCTGATGGTCCTGAAAAATAATATTTATTGAGTGAATCTTATAAGACTCCCAAATTCTTAAGCAAGAACAATGATAATTAATAAATTTACTACTGTATCATGCATTACCTCTGATTCAATGGCTATATTTTCTGATATTTCGGATATAGCCGAATAATTATTGCTTCCTGGTGGGGTTCCCTGTAAGATTTACACGATGATCATTTTAATGTACTTCCTGAATATGAGAAACTAGTCCATTATAAATACAGCTTGTACATTCTGCATGGCTTGAGCAAATAGACCGTGACTAAATTACCCACGTTTTAATTTAACTCTGCAGCGTGTCGTGTAACTTACATCGTTATGTGGAAGTTCCTGCTCAGAAATATTGATTTCTTCCTCAATTTCTTCATTTGCCTGCACCTCACGGTCCTGAAAAATTATATTTATTGAGTGAATCTTATGAGTTCCAAATTCTTAAGACCAATGATAATTAATCAAATCACTACTCAATTACGCATTACCTCCATTCCATCGATCGTATTATCTGACAATTCGCATGAAGCTTCGTAATCATCGCTTTCTGGATCTGGCCAGGGAGTCTCCTGTAAGATTCTCAAGATGAGCATCTAAAATGTACAATTGTGCATGGTTTGTGCAATCAGAATGTGACTAAATACGCACATTTCAATTATGCTCTACAACGTGTCATGTAACTAACATAGTAAGGTGGAAGCAATAATAATATATATAGAGTGAATCTTATAAGTCTTCCTATTTCTTAGACAATATGAAAATTTAGTTATCTTTTTTCTATATTTACGTGTTTTGAAATATGTCTTTTGTTCATTTTTAGAACAGGCTTCTTTTCTAGTCGTCTGCGTCCTGATGATTTTCCTGTAAAATTTTAAAGGTATGTTTAAATATGTGAAAAGAGTGTATTAAAATGCTTATGCTCAGAGTTCGTACAAACAACTTCACTGCAACTTTAAACTAATATGACCATGAATCCATTTCGTATATGAAAAAATGTTTATTAGTACCACCCCTTGTGTATTGCTTAATATTCTTTAAGTACATTCGTAGAGTTAAAATAAAATTAATTTAAGGTAAGTATACTTATTTACAAGACTGAAAATAACTGTGCCGTTCATTGCATTTGTTGGCTTATTTTTTTCAGTAGACATGTCCGCAGTGGTTGTTTTGTGAATGAATTCTTAAAAAATTGCATCAAATAACAAGTTCAAGGGTCGGGCCAATAAGAATCTGAAGTCTGCCAAGGGTGAAATGTTATTGTCCAATTACAACTTATGTAATTTAGGGTATGATTAACTTTTTATTTGTTTAATATTTAGTATATTGTCAATGCGTCCGAATAAAAATGTTGTTGTAGTGATTTGTTTTGTTTTGCTTTTTTTATAAATAAAATTTAGAAATAATTGAACTCTTCAAAGAAATCAGTGCATGTATATATAATTATCAACATAAACCAAATAAAAACAAATACAATAAGTCTATAAAATTTTTATTAAACACTTAATCCCACACTGGTATATTTTCAATTAAAAATAAGCACATTTTCTTAGTATAAGAATACAAGTTTTTTCCTTTAAACTTGTCTTCATATCTTAATGATTTTTTTAAATCGGATCATTTTGATTGTTAGTGAATATAAAATTAACTAAACATAATATAAAGATCTTCTTGGGATTGTGTTTGTTCACACAGTTCTGGCTCAGCTTTGTCATCAGCTTCTGGTGGAGGATTCTTGCTGGATTCTCGTCATTTATCGTAACCGAATCGCTGTCGCCATTGTGGTCCTGGAAGATTTCGAATAAATATTATACAAAATCATTTATTACATAAAGCATAACCTTAATAAAAACTTAATTACACAATAAATAAATTCAAATAATTTTTGCTGCATCCAAGCTCTAAGCTTGATAAGATGACATTTTAAATTCAGCATATTTAATTATTATCTGAAACTATTTAATACCATAATCATTTTGATGAAATTAATGAAAAAAGATTTGTTTATTAATTGCCATAGCTAAAAACAATTTTATGCTGAAAGTTATTTATAATAAAAATATCAAAAAATCTATTTTGAATTTAAACACCACCTGGAAAAAGAAATACTTAGTAAAGGCGACATGCAGTAGATTTGTCGGTATTCTATTATTTAACCAAACCATGAAGAAAAGTGTAACAAAATTTTAATTATTAATAAAAAATTATTAGCTATAGTATAAATGTCCGACTTTAATGAAAACAATTCAATTAAAAAAATTCTAAAATATATTTTTTTTCATTACCTGCAAGTATTTCATTAAAGTTTTTAGTTAAAATAATTTTTCGAAATGTGTATTAGAGTAAGTGTGCTTTTCCCTTTTGGTGGGAATCGTATTGGATATATAATGATATATAATATAATATCGTTTTTATTAAGCGTGGTATCAAAAATACTCTGCTACTCCTTTAATGTACTGAAACTCCTAAAATGTACTGTAAAGATAAGCGGCTGTAAAATTTCAGTTTTTATCTTTAAGAAAAGTAATGTAAAATATAATGCCTAAAGCCGTAACTTGAAAAAACTCGGGCACTCTGTAGTGTTAATGAGTGCGAGAATATAAAGCTATTATTTCAACTTATCAGCATTGTGGCTTTACTGATTTATGTAAATTAAGAGAAGATAATATCTCCACTCAAAATTATGGGTTCCTTTTTGCCTACGCTTTTACTGCCAGATAGCTTGTTATTTATACTATAATCATCACGTAATGAGATCCATTTTGAGAATTTTCGTACAAATATTTTGGCACAGCATATCTTTTCGAAAAGAAGCTAACAAAAAATACAATACCTCTTTTGCTGTTTTTGAAGAATACTTTGTGAAATCTATTAAATTTTAAAAAGTTTAACATATTTTAATATTAATTTGTTACATGGATTTTTATATAGAAATACTGATTTATTGAACCAAAAATGAATACCATTACGGGTTTTGATGTATATCTATTACATCCAAGATTGCTTAAGTAAAAAAATAGGTCCTACGTAGAAGTTTGTTAAATTTGACGGTATAAGCGTTATTTAAAATATGAGTAGAAAATATTTAATTGCATTATATTAAGTCATCAATTATTTTCAAGTCTCAATTTTTCGACGAGAAGGAAGATTCACTATGAGATAAGGACTTCGTGGATGCAATATATCCTGAGAGCTCGTGGCTGCAGAAGAGCATAAAGTCAATTAAAGCTTGCATCAGGAGGGTCAGAACTATTAAAAGTTCAGCATAGCAAACGAAACAGTTGCCAAAGAATCAGTTGGCCGAATGTTGATATCTTCTCGTCATACATAATTAGTTTGAATTTATGAACGTTAAAAACAATACATTGAAAAAAATATTAAGCTCTTGCCCATTTAGTTACGGAAGTCTTATGAGAACATCACGCTGGCTGCCTGTGTTACCGGTTCCGATATTCATGGGTTTTGTCAATACATTGCGAGACCTGTTCCCCGAAACGCCGTCTTCGATAGGTTGAAAACTCTGTAAGCCGAAATAGCTTTACGTGTCACCTTTTAGGCATAAATTTCCTTTTGTACTCAGCTCTAACCTGCTATAACCATCTCGGAGGGAATTAGGTTAAGTGTTTGAGTTTGTTTATTTAAATTTATTTTTCCAGCATGCAAACTCCGTTTTATGTGAAGTAGCCAAGTTGTGTCGCAATAAAATGATATTTTTTTAATAAATAACTACCATAATCTGTACCAAATATACATACAATCTTCAATATTCTCTACCTGGAATTTTCTACGTAATTTTCTGATATTTATTGAATGTATAGAGTAAAAAATATTAGTGTCTAAAAGTAAGCAGCCGCTTAGAGATCTCGTCGTTCGTACGAGTTAATTAAAACTTATTTGAGTACTCTATGCGACAGTGTTCAGTCTTATATGATAAAATAAGGAGTAGTCAAACAACACGACCGAACCACTTTTTTATGACTTTCGTTTATGTCACTGACTTCAAATAGTCAAAACAACGCCCGCCATACAAACAAAATTTCACTACCGCAAATCTTTCGATTACTTATTTATCCTGTTTCTTGCGTATTTGTATAGCCCTGCCATGTGAAGGTATAGAGTATATTGCCCTAGTTCAAGCCACACGATTCATAGCTTCCTTGGCGAATTTTTCTAGCTCTAGTTAAGGGTTAATGTACGATGTCAGCAAAGCCTGACCTGCAGGCAGGATGCCTTCTAATTTTTCAAGGAAACGTGCAGCACTCAAATTTCTATTTAATATTTTATTTTTCAACTATAGTAAGCATACTTTATATCTTTATCTAATATTCAAAGCAGTTATGTTATAATTAATCATAAATGTCATTTAAGGTAATAATTTTAAAAGGAGAAACAAAATTGTAGTGATTAGCTATTTATGAAATTTCTTTGGCATTATACATGTTTGCTTTAACGGCCATAATTCGATTAGAGTCATCAAATTCGAAATAAAGCCACATGATTTTGAGGGGTTTTTAGAATAGTTGGAAGAAAGATTTGAGCTCACGAGCGTTTCGTCCGTGGCTGGACCTACATCTCATGTGGGAGTCCCTCCTATCAACCTGTACACATTGGACTAATCTTAATCAAGTTAATAAAATGTTCCGTTTCATATTTCCCCGTTTCATCGCTACACGTAATTTCATTACACCCAAAATAGAGCTCAAATTTAATTATCTTAATCTGAAATTATAACGTACCATTCAGCCTAGCCTATGTGAGCGCACTCCGCAGCGTTAGCTTTGTATCTATTTATTTGATACATAATCACGAAATACCGATGTTTTCTTATGTCTATCTAAAGGCTTGTAATATATTATTATTATTAAAATATATATATATATATATATTAATCATTTCACTACGATCAGATTTGGATGTAAACATTTAGCTCGCTTCTTGCGAAAGCATAAGTAACGAAGTAACGCAGGTTTTTACGCACGTATAATTTGCAGTCCTCCGCAGCGTCTTAGCTAGAAAGAGACAGTATACCGTGTGTGGCATGCGCGCGAACGAGAAGGATGCATAAAAAGTGTCTGCGCAGTGTGCGCGCACGCAAGGTGATATAATACAAGGCAGGCACAGTCCAGGGCCTCGGCCAGTTTTAGAAAGAGACGGCAATGCGAGTTGACACGCGTGCAAGAGAGAAGCACCAGAAGAGTACGTCGGTCACGCGTGAGCGGCGTGCTCGGGTACATACTCCGGAATGTTTTCGCCGTCGAGTTAGTGTAACATGAAGCAAATCGCCGTTGTTTTGAATACAAAACGATGCACTTTTAAAATATCTTGAGATTGATATTTCGAAATTGTATTTTTTTACGCGGTTGAGTTATCTATGTTCTGAAATACGTTTCTATAAAATATTTTATATATTTTTCTGTGTACTACACATATATAATTTTATAAGTATATATATATAAATCTACATATATAAGTATTCATGTATATTTTGAATAATATATATTTAAGTCACACATTGCAAGCCCCGAAACCTGCGCGCAGGACGGAGATAGCCACACACCTCATCACAATACTAGACCGAAGACATATTGTAAACCTAGCAAATGAAAATAAAAGAATATTGAAATTTAAAAAAAAAAAAATTATCTGTATATATAAACATATATTTATATATATATATCTGTAATATAATAAAACTGAACATACATTGTATTCTGCAACATGCATACAACAAACATATATTGTTAACAAAGTATTCTGGGTGTCAAATGTCCGTCGCCGATGTGTCATCTTGCTCGGCTCGGCTCGGTTTAGTAGGTCGTTTACGCGACGCAACATAACTTGGCACCGCTCGTTTTATTTTGCGTGACATGGCTCTGGATTGATACTCCGGTAATAAATAAATATTTAAACAAAAAAATATAAATATACATAGTTATAGCTCTTTACACCTGTCGTTTACGACTCAACTTGTGACCGACTTGCAGCTAACCAATAGCGTCCTGTTTGTGTTATTTACTTTAAAAAGCCATAAAAAAAACACCCTAAGTAAAGGGACGCTATTGGTTGCAAGTCGGTCACGAGTGGTTTCACTACGCGTATAGAAGGTTTAAAAAAAGCTTTTACAATATTGAGATTATACAGTCAAAATTAATATGATATATTAAAGGAAAAAATATTAAATATTTACAGTTTATTGCTTTTTTATGTAAATAAAAAATATTAATTATATTTAAAAATATATCAGGATGTTGAGACTTTGCAAGGAAGCGACGGCCGTCCCTAATACAAGCGTAGGTCCAGGGAAAATATACTTGACTTGTAAAAACACGAGGCGAAGGTAGCGAGGTTTAATTAGGAGATATTTCACGTTATAATATTAACTCCACATTTGAACGTGCCGAGGTGTTATCTTTACTTAAAACGAAAATCTCAAATGTGAAAATGTTATTTCACTAAAATTATGACAAAGATTAACGCCGTGCGATAATATTATTGTCAAACAAGGAACGGTGTCTGAGATACCCTAACGCTCATGTTTATGCAAATTGTCATTTTTTTATGAGTTGTTCGAGTGATATTAATTCAATGATTTTGCCAATTCATATTAATAGTAAACGCATTTATAATCAAATAATTATTTTGGCACTATCAGGACATGCACAGTCATTACTCATATTTTATGCGAGAGCAAAATATCTACTTCTCTTGGTAACCGACAATGTTGTTGCAAGTTCAATTTACGTTTGTTTAACAAGCATATTTTTTTCAAAGATATTATTTTATCATCTGACCAAATTGATTTTTTCTGAATAATTTAAATTTTTTACAAGGCAAATGACCCTTTGCGGGGTCTATTTTGATTCGGACTTCTGTTTTGTGGCGCAGGGTAATATTTGTAATTTTGGTATGATTTATATAATACCGGCCCATCCTAGGTTATTTTTATTAAGAGTAATGTAATGGAATATTTTCATAGCTATAATGTGTTTTTGTATGTACATGAAATTTTATTAAATGAAGCCAACAGAACGATTAGACGTATTTATTTAAAAATATATATTTTTTAATGAAGTTAATTTTCTATGAAAAGCACTTTCTGCGAAAATAAACATGAGAAATAGTAGATCTTCTTGGTTACATTTTATCTTCGGGTACAACATTTTTACATTTTTTTTTTCGTTGAAAATATTTTTAGATTAATATCAGTTGATTATTTATACATATTTCATAATAGATAACGACGAAAAAAGTTGTTTGAAACAATTATGTTAAAATAACATTTTTCATAAAATTCTATATCTATTTTCCTTCGAGATCGGTGAGACGATAATTTTAATGATGTTATGTAATATTTCGGGGTAACTTTTTACACCCCTGCCCCCCTACAAAAAACAATGCGGGTCTATATCCACGGCGGGTGTAATCTGAACGGGCATTCATTAAAAGTTTAAGTATTTCTTATCGCAACTGATCGCTTCATGCTCAGAGACCTTTAATTTCCTCCTGGGTTTTGCGGAGCTGCTCCTGCTCGAACATCTCCCCTGCTCGTTTCTAATGAATATATTCACCAAAACTAGATGTAATACGAAAGCCAAATGCTTTTGTGTGCTTCCGATTGAACACCGATCAATCCTATTCTTCAATATTTTTACGTGACGATTAACTTCAAAAAAAGTTTTCTTTTTAACTAACGGCATCAAAGTGAGTTTATTCATTTGCTATTTAATAGAAAATAATAAATACTCAGCATGTATTATTATTTATCTAAGAGTTTTATGAACAGTAAAAATGTTACTAATAGTTTTAATTGAAGAGAAAGCAAAAAGGTTTCTTGTTTAACAATTTTAAAACTGTTTCAATCAGATATTCAGTGTTATCGAATATAGCTATTTACTTTACTGCTTTTGCCTCACCACTAGAAAGTATTGCATTTAAAGTCAAATTTTCTCTCAAAGATGTGCGCAAGTTTCTTGTTTTGCTACTTTTATTAACAACAATTGTAAAATTATTAAACTTTATACAAATTGCATGACGACCCTCATAATTCAAACGGAACAGTCATATAATGGAAAATGCTTGCTGATTACAGTGTATGTTATAACATATCAGAATATACAACGTGCCAAGCAATCAATAGCAAAACTTTATACAGCGGTGTTGCTATCTACATCAATTTTCCATTAACTTGCCACCTGTAACTTTAAGCGTAGGTTAATTTATTACCCTAGTATATAGTTATTCCAACAAACGTATATTTATACAGCTAAGTGCTTAAATAACCGGATTATCATTTATAGCGCAAATGTGGTACTCGTAGTTCCCTTTAAGAATTAAGGTAAAGAGAATTAGGCAAAATGTCTTCGATACGATTCCAAATGATAAGTCTAAAGCTTTGGGGTTAGTTTTTGATTAAGACGAAATTTTGAGATTTGTTTTATCAATATTTACGACAAATATTAATGATATTCAATTAGCATTTTTTTTTGCAGTTTGTGTGAAAAAGCTACTTTTTTAAGGTGATTCGCAATGTTATCAACAAACAAAAACTCAAATCAAACTATTATTGTAAAGACAGAGTTTTTATCTGATCTGGATGAAATCTCCTCCGAACGATTTATCTTAGTCTCTGTTTTAAGCCAGTGGGGCCGATCGACCCCGAGTGTCGACTGAAACGGCCTACAAACTGCCTTTACACTTCACAAAGTACTCCAAAGATTACAGATAGAGCGAAAGGCAGAATACTAAGCTGCGCATCGAATACACACTTTATAATCAAATAACAGCTGCTATCAACGCACAATAAATTATTATATTTTTATCAAAACGAAGTATACTGCGAGCTTTTTCAAAATTTAATTACTTAACTTATTTAATTAAAATTATCAAAAGTAAAACTACAAAATAAAAAAGTGTCATTTCACGTTAACACGTAATACACAGATACCAGTTTTTGCGTGTAGTCAATAATTTTTATTATTTCAGACGTGCTATGTCAAACTGAAGTTAGATCGATGATATCACTTTGAATCAGGGAGAAAATGGGATGGAAAGTTCGGTAACCGAATTTTAAGGTATTTCTATCAGAGCCGTTATACCCCAGAGGCTGCGATGCAAGCGAGCTCAGTTATAATGACTAGCCAGTAACGAGATCGGGTTATCGTTTAACAGTATTAATAATTTTATCCATGTCTGAAGAACGCTTGCTTGCAAACCATTTGGTTCCAGGTTCTTATCTGAATAAACCAAGAAGGTTTTCTGATTATATTAAAGTTGTTAATTATATCCAGTGCAAAAAGGGCTGGTTTATTTTATTAATTTACGCTTTCGTCTTTCAAAGGCTAATTTGCTGTTTATTTTTCTCTCAGTTCAATGAAAAGAAAAACTCTTGTTTCCTGTGATTCTGTGAGAATGCCTGAGACGTATCAAATCATATACAGTCGCAGCCATCTGTGAAGCCTTAATACTGTTTGCTCGGTTATCTTTTGTAGTCTTCTCTTCTTGCAGTGTTATGCGGTAGAAGACTCCTTGTTCTCAGATTATTTAAGCTTGAACTCCTCTACTCACGGAACAAAGATAACCAAAATTAATAAGAAATCGACGACTCCTCGATACTAAGAATGGCAGAGTTGTACGGTAAGAAAATCAAATTTATAATATTAACTTAAAATAACAAGGTTTAAAACTATAAATTCCTAGTATGAGAGAAACAATACCTAAACATCCAGGCAAAATACCCTAGGAAACTCATAATAGAATATCTGAGTTGATAGAATCAAATTTGTGAGAAACGGTATTGATATAAGTAATTTCAGTTGATATTCCCATTTAGTTTTGAATGAAAGTACAATATTTGGCTTGTATATTAAAATAAAATAAAAAAGATTAGGTCACCATTAGGGCCCGAGTTAAAGTACTAGATTATCTAACACAAAAAATCGTTAAGTAGTACTTTTTTTTGTATTATTGTTTTAAATTTTTTTTTTATAATTAAGGATATTTTTAATACAGTTACGAAATCTCCAAAATTTAAAATAATATATCAACCAATATTTAATGAAGGCATTCACAAACATGAAACACGATCGGCGAGCAAGTCATACATCACGAGTGATCACGAAGCAGCAAATCGCTCGAGTGCACGTTATTTATCGAAATCTTTTCAATAAATAACATGCAATTTTGTACGTGAGAATTCAGTTTTACAAGATGTTTGAACTTTTAAAAACAACTTATATTTATTTCAATGTATAAAAATAAATTATAAAATGTCACATTCGGTGCACAACCACTGATGTTGGTTAACAGCGTTACGCAATGTTAATTTGGTTTATTCCTTACAGTCCCACAAGCATTAAATAGTTAACCCAAATCAAATACAAAAAATCCTTTTTAATAATACTTAAATGCAATATTATTAAAAATAATTTAGTTTTAGTTAAGAACAGTTCTCTTATGTTACTAACATCAGAAAGTATTTCTACTTGTAATTTAACAGAATCAACAACAAAAAAAACTTGTTTTTCATAGGCATATTAGAATCTAACACCCGTCGATCTCCATGAAATTTGCTAGACACTGAATCACGAGGAGGTTGATGCTCCTAAATACGGCTTTTAAATTATTAAGATACTCTTCTATATAAAAATATTTTTAAATAATAAATTATAAACATCAATCTCGTGTAAGCTATTGAAGTATTGGAATTATTTCCCCTGTTTTTCAATTAGAATCGTATTCGAGTATTGCAAGCGAATGAAAAATAATTGATTTCGTTGTCTGCAATGAGTTATTTGGTCATGCAAATTAACTTCATACAATTTAAATTGAAATTCAATGCATTTTTATATTGTTCTCATAGTCACTTATAAAACCTTTAAGAGTAGTGATTGGTTTATTTTTTATCCAATTTTCAAATCAGTAATAGATGATACAGTTCATATTATTGCATAAATTTTAAATCGAGGAGAATAATATCACAGAATCAACCCTTTATTCAAGAATCCTCATTTTAAATATAACGTTTATACAAGCTCAAATAATCCAAAAGCAAAGGTTTTTCAAACTAACTGCTTTCTAAGATTTGGAGGCCGCAAGAGAATACACAGGTTGGTAAGCAATTTAAAGCTTTCAGGGCCAGAATTTTTTTCAAATGTAAGATCAAACCTTGAACTCTTTAACTGTTGAGAATTTGTAAGGTTTTCGACATTTTTATCGTTTAATACAGGGATATTTATATGCTTTTGAATCTGAATATTTTTATTTATAACTCTGCCAAGCTTCAAACTCGGAACTTTAAAAGCAACAAGCAAGCATAGTAATCACTGAACCAGGAGACTTTTTACTAGATTTGCAGTCCTTATAACCTTTGGACCAAAGCTGGTAGAATCTTATGACTAATACTTATGAGATGTCGCCCATATGTATATTAAGAAAAACTGCTATGGGTATTGGAATCCAGTTGGAATAATCAGAAAGGAATTAAATCATCTTTCCATAAAAAAAAACTATTAAATATTTTACTTTTACAATGAAAGTGAAATCAAAACCAAAAGTTTTTTTGTGACAGACTCAATTTTAAATATACACTATATTTAGCACAAACATGATACTTTTATTTCATGTTTAAAATGAACATATCCCAACTCTAAAATGTATTCATTTGCTTATAAATTATTCCATTAAAGTTTATTTGACGTTAATCGTAGTTATAACTGTGTGTAAACTATATTTAAACAAAATTAATAATACTTTCAAATAAGTGATACTATTACATATTATATAATTGAAATTCCCACTTCAGCATTAGCGCAGTATAAAAATAATTAAATTTTAAATTTTTTTAAATGATTGTGTAATGTGGGAATTGAGTTATTACTCTACTGCGTTAAGCATCTCTGAAAATTCAAATCAGCTGATCTATGTATCCATCCTTTTTCGTTATCAAAAAGGCTTAAGAGATATTTCATTTTTAAATTTAATTATTTATGTTGTCTTGCCGTAAATCCACTCTCTTACCTCGGATATAAATTCAATGAACATTTGTTACTTTAAAATAAAAAATGAAAAAATCTGGCATATTCCGCAAGCAACAGACTAAAAATATTTACGGCTCTCGAGAAGCCTACCTCTGGACTCGGTCTCTTGGGAAGTCGCCGTGCCGATGGAAGAAATGAATGCCAAAAAATATTACATACTTTGTTTTGAATGTATTATGATTAATATTTACACTTGTTTGCCGGATGAGACAATTTACAAGAATATAAACGCAACATCTTACTACTTTAACAATATTTGATCTGAACGTTGTAGGATTAGGTAAGATAGTAGATAGAGTGAAAAGATCGTATATTTGACGTGTTATGTGTAATAGGCTTTTTAGATACCAAGAAATTCAGTGATCTGCCATGAGATCCACCGAAGCGGTCCAAAGCGTCGCCGTAACAAAAAAAAAATCCTTATTTCAGATTGCGCCTACGTAGAAAATAAATATGTATGAAGAAGTGCATTTTTTCTGAAAAAATCACACTTCATCACAGCCAGGCGAGCCGAGTCCCCGAGGACGGACACATAGTCGGAGCTTTGCTGAATACATTAAACTCGGCTCCTTGCAACCCTGCCGATACATATTCATGCGCAGCCTTGCGACTTAATGTGCAAAATCATAAAACTCGGCGTCCGAATAATCAGGCTGAAATCGGCTACAGGGCGGAGTCTCATGATACACAGAAAAAAAAAAATATATATATATATAGGGTGTCCAAAAAGAGTGCTGCAAAAATATTTGGGCCCAGAGTTGCAGGAGTTTCAAGGTTTCAACTCAAGAACGTGGTTCCAACTTGCCATACATCTAATCAATCAATTGAAGCTGTTAACGAATTATTCCCTAATAAGGTCATTTCACGTAGAGGTAACATCAACTGGCCTCCCAG
Organism: Atopsyche davidsoni; assembly: GCA_022113835.1. Taxonomy (NCBI): domain Eukaryota; kingdom Metazoa; phylum Arthropoda; class Insecta; order Trichoptera; family Hydrobiosidae; genus Atopsyche; species Atopsyche davidsoni. The sequence goes on from JAILWY010000010.1 coordinate 3,291,608, forward strand.
AAGCCACGACCTTAGCCCTCTTAAAAGTAGGGTTTATGAGAATAATTCTGAAAAAAATATGTGTAGACTACAAAAGAAAACGTAATGGATTACTTGTGATTGTAAGCTTTGATAAAAAAAAAAACATGTAACACAAAACTTTACTTTTGTAATTTAAGCATATTTAATTTTTTTTTAAATTCAATTATTTTAACTTGTTTCTCTATTGTTATTGATTAATTTAACTTTGTGCAGTGGTTTTTATTAAGCTCATCTGCGGTAATTAATTTAATAATTTTAATTTCATAGAAATTGTAATTTACTTACAAAAGTCTACAAGGTAAAACCCCTCGGATTGAAGTTTTCTGTGATTTCCCTCGATGCACCATGACGTAACGAGTTGGATGCGACCGAAATTGCTTTCAACCATTTCGTTCCACATTTTGTACTGATTATCTTTAATTATATAAAGTATTAGGTAGATTGCGACATACCATAACTAATATTTCGTAGCTTTGTTATCTCGATAGCCTATATCTCGTCTAAAAGGAGAGAAGACTGCTTTTGACTTAAGCTACTAAGATGTGTATTTACAAAATTTTCATAAATTTATTTGTAATAATAACTGCATCTGTTACAAATATATTTAATTAAAAAATAAATCATTTAATATTCTCGCGATTAATTAAAGTTTAAAATCTTTCCAAAGAGCGGATTTCTATATTAAATATAAATCAATCGCGCCTAACAAAGACGAGAGTACATGAATTTTAATTAGGTGTCTTTGAAACGTTGCTTACCTGGCATAAAGGAAAATCGCCATTCGTTAAGGAAAGTTTAACGGAAATGTTATTTGTAATAACAAGACAATGGGACCTTCACTTGTTGATTACGTTTACTTGAAAAAGAAGACAAAATCAACATTTACTTGAGTAATTACGAATCACCTTTGTGAACAAGGAACTCAATCTACCTACAGAAATTCACCAAAATTATACTGGTTATATAAATAATAAATAAAGTTAAACGTATTTTCCAGTATAGGCACAGAAGTACAGTTTTGTTACAAATTTCAGCGCTTTGCTTTGGTTATTTCTGGATACCGGTAACAGATTTTTTGAAAGTGCTATTTGGGTAAAATTTTTTTAGGTTTGCCATTATTTTATTCATTTTTAAGATATTTTGATGAAAACATTCCTATGAATAATGATTATTGTCTATAAACAGGCAATAAAATAATTCACAAATGAAATTTTCATCTCTCCCCAAAATAAATAAAGTAAAAATTTCTTAATTTTCCTAAATATAAAGGAGTTCAACTCTGTATTATTTACCCTCTTTCTTCGCTGTATAATGCCATTGAAAAAAATCACACCTCCTACAAAAAAAAAAAAAATCATCGGCACTTCATTTTTACGCCCGGACGTAAAGATTACGATCTCTGCCTTAAAATTTCATCAAACTTAGTATCACTTGTTTGCTATTATTTCCGAAACTTTACCGGGGGATTCCCGTAACCGGATAAAAACTTGGGAACTTCCCTGCCGTCCCGGCGGCTAAAATCATTTTAAACAGCGCCGTTACTGCGTCAGGGGTACCGAAACGGGGTTAAAAACTACCTAGAGCAGGGCAAGAACTAGCCGGAATCACCCGATGTGCTTTTAATGAGGCAAAATTACAGAAAGCAGGTCGATATAAGGGAAGCAAGCGCACACCCTCCCCACACCTTTACCGAGGACTCCTTTTTGCCGGATACTCTAAGTGCTTCGTATTAGAAAGTATCTTTAATTTTTTAGCGCTCACTTCGGGTCGTGCCTATGATAAATTGGGTATTCGTCTTTGGCTTTTAACATCGTAAAAAAAGTGCTCCTTTATAAAACGGAAGATTTATTAAGATTTAACAATGCAACGGTGACTTTTTTTACGCTTTTGATTAATTTTACGTTGGGTTATTTTTATGCACATCTTAAAATGATTATTTACAAGATATGACCCGTGGTACGCATTATTATCAAACTATATTCCTGAAACGATTGTCTGAAGTAAACAAACAGTTTTTGCTAAGAATCTAATTGGAATAATTTACATAAACTTGATATAGATAAAATATATTTCAACAGAAGCGTTCAATCTAACGAGTTTGCAATTTGAGCTCCTCGTGTTAGAGCTCAAATCCTTATCACTAATCCAAACTTAAATTTCCGTTGTAATTTTTTTTGTTATTGTATAAAAAAATATTTCATATTCAAATTCAAGCAAACAAATATATCAAATGCAATCAAACAATCATATACAGAAAGTTTTTTTAATAAAATAAAATTAAAATTCAGTTCGTCAGTTTTTTATGGGTTTTAAAAATATACGAAAAACCATATTTTTGAAGGCTTTGTAATTAAAGTGGGGCTGTATATAAAGTAATAATGCATCTGTGTACACATTATAGTCTCCTTAAAAACTCGTAAGCAGCCTGTACATCGAAGCTTTAATCAGTCTCTAAACCTTTTTAATCTTTACACTTGAATTTGTACGGCAGCTACAATCCTCGGCATAAACAGCGAAACGAAAAAAGATTAAAATTAAAAATTTTACCGAAGAACAAAATTGCTAGTATTCTGTTGTGAAATAAATTATAGAAACGACTGCGAGTAGACGTGCTCTAAAATAATTGATCAAAAATCACTTTATATAAAAAAATATTACAATCTTTATAAGTGGTTTTTATAAAGCTATCGTTTATATTTCTACAATTTTTTTCTAAACTTTCAGCAATATGAGTTTTATTATTATTTACAAAATATTTACTGACACTTTGCAATAGTATGAAGATTATTGCATTTTTAATTTTAAATGCGTTCACCTTTCAAATACTTCATCGATTCTGAAGGCGTAAGCATTTCAGAAGTGTTAAGTAAAATATTATTGAGATTTAAGCAGATAACATTCATCTTGACATATGTAGTTTTACATCGGAAATTTTTAGTTTTAAAAATTACTACGTATTATATTAAAAATCCATGCAGCGAGGAAATCGATGTTTTTTAAAAATATATTTTAATAACGCTGTATCGAATGTGTGTTAAAACTGTTGGCAAGCAATAGACTTCACACAGTTATAAAATTAATATTTTTTATAATTATATATATATGAAACTGTAAAATTATTAAAAATACAAAGCGTTTCTGTGACGTCACGCAGGCTTGACGTTGGGGCGTATCCCCCTCGCGAGGGAAGAGAAGTTTCGTGCTGGCCGAATCCCAGGTGGGCAACTTTACAGTTCCTTGTACCAAGAAAGCGAACAATCCAGAAAGTCGGCACTCGGAAAATAAGCTTCATCAAAAAAAGATAAATACGGCGGCGAAACAAGTCTCTCGGTTTTCAGCCAGGAATCATGACGCCTAACTTTTTCCAATCTCGGAATCGCGCCACATGTGTTTTCTATGCATAAATCAAGATCTGGAATATCTGTTTTCAAATAATAAAGTTTTCAAGCGGATCAATCTGAGGGATAAAAATGGATGGGCAAAGAATTCACTATGCATGACTGTGATATGTTATTTTTTATTGTTTTTATTTAACCGCGACAGGCTTGCTTTATTTGTAAAACTTCATATTTAAACAACAAATGTGAATAGTCAAATATCTACGAGTACGTACGTATCTTTGTAATCTACTTCTCACTTACTATTCATGCTTGTTAATAAGTTAAGACAGACCGATGATTTGACCTCGTAGTTCTCAAAATCAAAAACAATAAGTTTCTATAATTTTTTTCATTACAATTTTTTTTTACCGGAAGTTTCATATCCTTGACATTATTTATTCATAAACACGCTCATATAAGCAAGCACCTCATACAGAGCCGTTCGCTTAATCTCTATAGACAACCTCAACGCTGAAAACTTGTACAAACTTCCGGGAAAAGTCTCAGAATCAAATATTACATATCTCAAACTTAAGATGTACACGAAATAATTCATTTATCAAAAACGAAACTAGTTTCGGCTTACCGCCTTAACAAACTTCTTCGGCATAATAAGCAAATTATTATGTTTCTTCGCAAGAGTGTATCCGTCGGACATTAATTAAAGTTTATTTTAATTATACGCTGTACGCATTCCTCAGGGACGGTGAATTCCTCAGTAAAGTTAACGACGCTCGGAGGGACTCGCGGGGTGCGAGTCTTCGAGACCCCTCATCCTGGATACGCTTCTGCCATATAAAGCTTCAACTACATCATCATCTCGTTTTAACTACCATCAGTTTTTATATTCATTTATATATTGTAACAAAGAACCAAGATTTTTAAAAATTCTCAAAGTCCCATGATACTTGCGAAAGTTGACTGTGGTGACAAGCAAATGCACTCATGTTAATAAATTTTAAATTTATAACGTAAGGCGATATGTTATTTGTTATCATTGTGTTTAATTAAAAAAACTAGTACAAGAACCTGTCGCAGTTCTTATTAAAGGTTTTACACAGTATTCTAAAAATCTTTCCGCCCAAAGAAACTTGGCCTCAACTACAAACTCGCGGTCTATGACTGTAGATCCCGTACGGGTATTTATAGTAAGATACTAAAGCTTTTGAGAACTCAATACAAGTTACACAATGCTTTGTCTTGTGTTACTTGTCGTACAACTTTCATTCATTATTTTTACGAACTTGTAAAACTCTTATAACGATAATCGATTGACACATAAAGTGACTAACTTAATGCACTGCATCTCTATTAATGGCTGGTATAAAAATCACATAAAAAAAGAGAAAGTCAAACAGTTTGTAAATTTTTCCATTATACGAAAAAGTGTACGTCTGTCTGTTGTGTCGATCAGGTTTGCATGTAAATCGGTGTTGGTGCCCCACAAGGGGTGTTTAAAGTTAGGGCGCGAGCTTTCGGTGCCGGGGAAAAGCCACGTCATGTAAAAACATGATTTTTTTTTTTAATATATCGTATACTATTCTATTCTACTCCCTCAGTTAAAAAATACTTAGTAATAAATAAAAATCTGTCTATATAAAACCCGAGGCGTCGTGGTACTGTGTAGTATGTGTTTACAAATTCGGTCGGTAATCATCACACGCAGAGCTGTGAAATACACTCTTTAGATGTGTGATAAGTAAAAGAAGTGTTGACATATTACAAATTCTCTGAGGGGCTTAAGTTTTGCCGATGGGACACCCCGCAAGGAGCACCTCGCCGAGGGTTGATGTGCCCCCGCATTCCACCGGACCGTCATCTACGCCAGGGATGTCACTATATATATTTCACAAGTAGTATAACTCACGTGGAATGGATTTTATGCCGATTCATTAAAGTTTTTGGGTCATTCCTCGGGTTTTATTGCCTATCAAATATAATGGTGTTTGATATCCAACGTGTTATGAAAACATCGAGAGCCGATTTCACACTCACACACACGCATACATACATGCATACGTATATTATATAATTATAAAACCAATAATAATAAACATCATAAGTGAATATAAAAACCACGGGTGTAATAATATTACTATAGTAGCGTATCCCTGGAATATTCCAGGGGAAGTTTTGACATTAATTCGCACCTGCGTGCGCCAGTATGGTTATTTGCACCCTCTATGCACAAGTCATATCATACGGCTAGAGAGTGAATGAACAACATTTATGTTTAACCAACTCATTTCACCTTTCACATTCACGCCACTTAACTGAATTGGTTGACTTGGGGAATGCAGATGTAATTAAAATGAACTTTATGTATATAAAATGAAATGTACTATCACTAAAATCCACGATATCATTTTAGTTGAGGCTTGTTTAATTGTACGAGTAAAATTTCATGTCAAGTAAATATGTACAAGGATTTGATTTTGCTTGTTGAAATAACATAATTAAATTTCATAAAATATGTAAAATTTCAAACCTATATTAATTGATGCAGTTTAGCGTTTTAGAAAATTTATATTTACTACAAAGTGTTGAATAATTAAATTTAATGTTTACTCGTTTTAAACTTTTGATCTCCTTAGTAATCCATAATTACTGTGAGCATGACTTGAAATTTATATTCCTAGGCACATACACTTGTATTAGCTAAGACATAAAGTTTCCTTAACAAATAATTATTATGTACTTTGTTAATTAATAAAGCAGGGGTTTAAAATGTGTAAAAACTACACCAGCGTGTTATTATCTACTTTAAACAAACATTCAGGGACATTTACAACTGATTTAATTTAATTTTAAAAAAAAGTGTATGTCTATTTATGGATTGGTCAATCAGATGCGTATTTATTACCCATTACGGGTTTATTATATTATTACTAATATGATTAGGCACATTGGTTCACATATAGAAGATGATTTAAAGAAATTCTCAGAAAAATATCATCCCACACAAATCACGATGATATTTTTATGAACTAATGTGCCTAATCATATTAGTAATAAAAAAAGTACGTAATACACTCATAAAATTTTATTTTGATTTGTTGTTTTTTAAAGATCAAAAGCAAATTTCTCCCCGGGTTTAATTTAAACGAAATAAATTTAAAAAAAATTCGATACAAATCTCAAAATAACTCAACAGCGTAACGGTCAATAAGTAATAAGTAAGCACCAATCAATCGCATTTATTTGCATTGGGGTCGTCTCGGAGACAAACGCCCCTGGAGTTTGTTCCCGCCCTGATGGAAATTAATCTGAAAAACTCCGGAAGTCGGGCAGCCCCCCCCCCCTCCCCCCCCCCCGCCCTCCTCGCCCCGCCCTCCATTGAGATGAACAAAATTAGCGTGAGAAATGAAGATGAAAGTGATCCAAGATGTTCGTGGCAGGTATTCTAATATCTGAGTTCTGTCGTGGCCGTATCCAGACAGGGACTGGGAACCGTATCCACGCGACAAATCAGATTCTTGCTTTATTTACTATACAAAAAAAAAAAAAAAATACTTTATCGTCAAAACAAAAATATTTTTTAATTTTGTGAAAATACACAATGTTCTCTGAAATCAATAAAATTTATATATTCAATTTTCTATAGCGACTATCTGATGCCACTTAGGGATGCTGTGTAACAATTTGGCACCCTTCGATCATTTCTCCAGTTTTTATTGACTTACTACGCTAATATCCGGGTGTAAATCAAAGAACTCAGCTATTTAGCGATTTATTTTTATAAATAAATATTTTTTCAATGGCATTGTAAATAAAATGATTATTGTCTAGATCCGGCCACGTCTCGGTCGCAGTCACCGCCAGGCCAGTCAAAGTTAAATCGGAAAATGTCCACCACAGATGACAAACACCTACGCTGGCACACCTTGCGTCTGATGAAATGCGAATAACTTCCTGAAGGCAGGTTATTGACGACGTCAGATCAAGCAGATAAATTTATAGCAACTTTTATAACTACGTACGATAAGGCATCTTGATTTTCTTTCATAAAACAAATTATAAAAATAAATTGCAAAAGTATTGATTTTAATAACATTTTAAGCGCAGATATATTTTCATTCAGGGTAAAAGTTGCGTTTGGATGATACAGATAAGTAGATTGCGTTAGATTTTAGCCGAGTACTTTGACATAGACACAATGCATCTGAAATATTTCCAAGTGACTACGCGATATGAACCTAAAATGTTACTCAAAATAGATTTATACAAAACATTTGATATTTTTGCGGGAGCCGATTCTTCCAAACGCTTTAATTATTTTTTTTTTAAATAGCTCTATTTAATATGCATATACAGAATGCGCGAAGAAAGAAGACACTTGACGTTGGTAAAGAAGCGGAAAGTCTTCAATTTTGGCCAATCTAAGAGTGAGAACCATCAGAATATATATATATATATGTGTGTGTGTGTATTATGAACAAACATAGGGTTAGGCAGAGAGGTATGGATGATTTGAAACAACAGTAACACACTCATTTTTACCAAATTGCTAAATTTGGATGTTGCCATTAAAAAGATCTCCTGACGAGCAGACACCCCCACACTTTATCCGCCCCGTTCAAATCATCCATACCTCCCTGCCTAACCCTATATAACGAGATAAAATCTACATAATGCACCCGAAATATTATCAGAACCAGATCTCCCTATAACCATTTAAGAATGATTTATTTCTAGTAAAAATAAAACTACAAGCCGTTTCTTCCGAGGTTAGCAAAAATATATATATACGCGTGACATTTCCGTGCGACTCTCCCGCCGTGAACAAACATATTACGCGTATGCGTAAAACTTGCACGTCTGCGGGGAGCGCCGCCGCCAGATTTCCAAATACTCGCCTTCCGCTGAAAAATTCTGCCCCACATAATATATGAAGTCGTCACGTCACGACTTATGCGGTGTTTACTCACTTACAGTCGCAAAAAACGTGGAGAAATGGCGCGACGAGCCTCACGCACTCGGCGGCCTCGCTTCAGTATCTTTATTCAAAACTACACGGCCGGGAACTTAATAAAATCGTTTGGGACGACGTGTCACTCCCCTGCCGAACATTCTGTTTCGTGTGCCGGTTTCATTTGTAACACTCCATATTTATTAAGAATATGAATATTTCTAGAATGCTCTTGCATTATTGTGAATTCCTAGAGTGGCGGAATTGCCGTTTACTCGAGTATTATAAATTTAATTGATGATTGGCGAATGTGTTTATAAATCTAAAGCATAGGTTCCCAGAGTGGTAAATATCGACCTCCAGGGGTCGATGACAGCGAATAATTAAATTGGGGGTCTACGAGAGTGGGTCCCATTTAAGCAGGTCATCACCAAAATACCACAGTGGATTGTCAATCCATACGGAAGTCATACTACAAGAAGAACTGATCGGAATAAGCGCTAATGAAGAACTGAAGGTGCAGTTTAGAAAGGGATATCAGCAATGTTGGCTTCAGAGAGACATACCTGCTATTTATCCTACATTATGGACTATCGCAAGAAGGTTTTTGATAGCTTTGCCATCTTCATTCCTCATGGAAAGGGGTTTCAGTGCGGTTGCCATTCTTCTTACAAAAAAAGAAAAAGATTGGAAATCACTGGGCGAGGAGATTTAAAGTTAAATCTGACTTATTTGAAGCCAAATATTGAAAATTTGCTATCAAAGCATCAGACCCATCCCTCCCACTAAAAGTATTGATTTTTTTAGTGAATGTTACTATATTTTCATGTGTGTTTTTATTTAAAAGGTATACAGTAAAACCTCGATATAACGAACCGCTGTTTAACGGATTTCGGATATAACGGACGAAAATCCGGTCAAATGTAAAAATTCAATATTAGCAAGGCGAATACGAAAAACAGGAAAACTAGACAAGGCGTCGACGGGACAAAAAATTTGGGAGCCTCTGATCTAAAGCATAGGTTTAAAATTGTTTATTGGTTCTGTGGTGTACACGTGGACTTGTACACGCTTCTTAATATTCGAAAACAGTCGGTGTTTGCGTACTATCCATGTTGAGCACAATCATTTGCTTAAAAAAATATACGTAACTATTTTAAACGCTATAGGCTCACAACGGCCTGATTTTATTTTGTGGTTTAAACATAAAGGGTTTATGGAAATTTTAGGAAATTTATAGATCGTAGTATGTGTACTATTCGTGGTATGCAGTCTTTTACAAAGTCAGGCCTACGTATACTATAGTTATTTTCTATCCGTAAAAGTAGCAAAGAAGACTAACATAGTGACAAGCAAAGTTTTATAAAGTTCAATCTAATTCATACAAAATATCGGTTTTTATTATTACTTTGCCTTGAAACAATCAGAGCTTTGACAATCTGAGAACGGGAATCCCGCCCTATAAGAATATAAAACCACAATAGAAGGAGCAGGAACCGTTCGCCTTTATACGTCTCCAGTAGCATTTCCTTAATATTTACAGAATAATCATTGTACCCGTATAAGGGAAGGTTATCTTAAAAGAAATTCCCATTTTTTTAAATTTATCAGAATTTATAAAGTTTTTGCTCGATACCCCATAATTGAGCATCAAACTGAAAACCGTACTTGATGTAAACATAAATTAAAAATATATTTGTGTTTATTTCAAAATATTTTCAACCGAGCACATAACATGTTCACTTTTTCGGGACTTCAGTACGAAGAATTAAGACTCGAAGAAGGGTTCGTGTAAGTGCTATAAAATAGAAGGTTTTACCCGTTTACTGTTTGAAATTTACTTAAGCGAATTATTTGATTTCGTGTCATTAAATTTTACTTTGTCTTGGAAATTATAAGCAAGTTTAAGACTGTTTACAATTCTCGGTCCCGCAGAGAGCCTATGATCGGGTGCCCTCATGCCAGGCATGAAGTTTGTTAATAACTAACACACCAACAATAAGGCCTATCTGAATAGTGAAAACTTATTCACCTGCCAAAATTACAGCTGGTATTCATAACAAAGGAACAATGCACGAGAATCTATATAATTATATTTTCCCAAGATGTGCTCCTGTACGTATGTATGTGTTCTATGTGTGCGAGAGAAATCTGTGACATAATCAAATAAACTTCAGTTATTTATTATTTTTAAATAATTTTGTAATTATGCCAATAAATTAATTTTTTTATACAATTATTCCGTGGAAGGTTGCCTTTTTTTCACTGATTTTACATTGCAAATGCTAGTGTTTTAAAACTGGCAATATCTATTTATGTAACACATGCGACATCCGTAACGCGCTGCTTATAAGAAATTAAGATTGTTTTTTTATTGAGAATTGCCTTTATTTCAATCACACAAATAAAATCATCCTCTAAAACAATTATAGTATATATTTATTTCACATAAGCTGTGTATGCACGCTAAGAGCAATTACGTTTTATTGTTTGCTCACTGATTGTACCGCTGTGGGTACACAGACATTGCGATAATATTTGGAACCGAAAATATGTCACATGCCAAAAAATACAGGTGGATCATGAATTATTAAAATCTTTAGCTCATGCATTTGCTGATTACATTGGAATATATCTATAGCGTGGTAAACTTTGCAGAACTTCAGCTATCACTGCTGGCTTTGCATTATATATCCCTATAGTTCACATAGACTAGGTAAAAAAAAAACCTGCCAAAATACTCGTAGACGAATGCTCTGGTCTTGATTATACAGTTTTTAATGATAACATCTGCAAACGGTATCAAAACGTCGGATCATATGAAATCCTAAATAAATTGTGAAATGATGAGTGAATAACGAGAGTATAGTGTGAACAACAATTCAAAATATCTCACCATCGAGTGAGTATACGCCAACAATAGTATTCATTTTATTTTAAAAAAGTAACAAAAGGCTCGGAATAAAGCACAGGCAATCATAACTTTGTAAAGCTCTTAACAAAAAAATTAAAAACTTGTAAAAGGCTCATTTCTGGATAAAAAGAATACAAAATATTAAGTTGTAAATTAAACTCAACGCGACCTTAACGTTACACGGCCATTTCTATTAAAACAAAGACACAATTAGTAAGCGCTAGTCGGTTTAAAAACTAAATAATTTCAGTGTTTTTCTTTGCTTCTAGTGTATTTTCCGCTCCCTGCACGGTTTATTATAATACAGAGTAAATGGATAACTCGGGAATTTCAAAGCTTCTCTGCAGTGACTCCATTAGTTCTCAATTATACATAATGCCACCGCTTGCGAAGACATTACTAAAAAAAACCTTTTAATGAACTCATTTTTATTAAAAGCTTTTAGGTGGAAACCATATAATATTTATTTACGCGATTAATCAATGTACGCGGAATCATTTTTTTACGAGTCTGTATAAATAAATATACATATCGATATCGTTGTAAATTCAATAGATTAACAATGTTAATTACCCACATAAAAAGATCTGTAGAGTTTTAGTACCCGAAACAGTCTTAAGCTATTTACATAATATGGGATTTTAGTAAAAAGCAGTTTGAGACTCGCAAAACTTGATGGGAACTTAGTTTCGCGACTTGAGAACATTCTGGGAAGTTATTAAGACCCGTTTCTCTCAAAGGTTTACAGAATGTATTGTATGTTTTATTTGCTGTACATGCGAGAAGCACCCGCGCCGGGCCCGGAGTGACTCGACAATAAAAAATATAATAAATCCACACATAAACCTTCGCCGGAGCTTACTGCTGTTATTTGTTTTATCTAATCTCCATGTAAACACGGGGTTTTCATTATTGTTGTAAGGATATGCTGACGAAAAATTTTTCGCCTGCATAAAAACACTTCAATGTTTTTGGGAAAATTTTAAATATTTCACAGCGAGACTACTACAATATTTTTTGAGAAAGGCGATACGACCGGTGAATTCTTTTATATCGGCATCGAAATAATTTCACTCATATTCCTACGTCTAAATCCATAACTGAAAAAAAAAATTTATAATTATTATTGCTGTTTCAGGGCATAAGTTTTGCACAACAGCAATTCTCTTAGAATTTGCGATTTTATCTACACTTGGATGTCTCTCACAAGCAAAGAAAATTTATTTTTGGTTAAATCAGAATAACAAATTAAATTAGTAAATTAAGTGCGATTGCGATGCGTCAAACGTGTATTTTTTGACTCAACGAGTGTACTAATATAGACAATGTACCGCTTATTCTAGACCACAAAGGAGTGCACATATTCGCAATATAAACCTGCGGAATAATGCAGCCGTGTAAAACAAATGTGCCTGAAAATTAATTCCCCGAGTCTAGACTCACCTACGCTGATGAAGTGCTCCTAAAAAAACCCTTCAACTCTATTTAATTTTCATATTATGAAGCCAAGAGCTCAAAGAGCGAGTAAGATTCGTGAAAAAACTCATTTTGTAAATTTACTTACACAGGTAAAATGTAGCTAAAATAGTTAAAAAATTATAATTTTGATATGAATTAATGCTTCGAGATTGGCGTTTCTGACTCTTAATAACCAGTTTGAATAATCCAATCGTATTATATTTAAGACTTTACATCAGTGTATTCACCCAAGCACTACTACTAACGTTCTAAAAATACATCTGAAGCAATCCTGGAGGCATGTTTCTACGGGAGTTGCTAGGCAAGCAATATCGCACATAGTTCAACTGTCACCCCACAATGACAAATTGAAACTTCTCCGTCTCATACAAATATTCCTTGACAAATATCTTTATAGTCCATGATTTTCACGTGTGTGATTGGTAAACTTTGATAATAATCCAAACTATTTTTACCATTTAGAAACAAGTGTTTTGCACACTCAACATTTTAAAGATTATATATTACGTTTTAAATGTAATACAGCCTAGCGTGAAATACCTGTTATTTTGCTTCAAACGTAATCTAATTATAATAAATCTTAATTTATTTAACTTCGCTACGACTTTTACATATATAAACGTTATCGAATTTTAATTCTTTGAAATTTTTTTTATAATATTCCCGCTAGACTTTTCCATTCTCCAAATCAGTACAAATAATACAAAATTGTCCAGTTTTTAGAAGAATGAACACCATATTACCTCGTGGGGTCAAATTGACCCCCGCTGATAATGATCGGTATTGCGAGGGTTTCCACTTTTACAGAATTTTGCCAATTGTACACACGAAGGTCACAAATTAGAGAGCGCATCTAGGGAGGAAATAAGAGAAGAATAAAAAAATGCTTCAAGCATATTATAATCTAAATATCCATGATCAGAAACACAGCTCTAAGAAACCAATAATAAAATTCCTATCTCAATTCACATAACTTATATTAATGATTGCCGTTTCATATTTAATCTAAAAAATATGCATGATACTAGTAGATAAAATGTATTCGTTATATTTGCTGTATTTTCGTAGTATTCCCAAATTATATTTGTGTATAAAAAAATGGCAAGTTATTTTTTTTTTAGAGTACCTTTCAGTAGAGCTAAGTGATTAAGTGAATATATGTCCGCAAGAAATGGAGGCACAATGTAAAACCCTTCACTCATCCGCAGAAAAAATGGCTGGCTACGGTATTAGTTCTTTGTTTGCGATTCAAACTTCTTTTGGAGTAAATTTAATAAATGATTCCAATAAGGGAGGGCTCCGGAGACACTCCCCACTCGTATGTAACGTTCACCATGTACGCTTATTATGGATGGATGGATTCCTAATGGCATGCCCTTACAGATAGTTTCCCTTGTGACATGTCTCCTGCCTACCCCGAGGGCTTGGAGAGCGCAAGAGGGTGACTCGCGTCCTGTACCTACTGGTATTACTTGGGAAGATAACAGCATATCGGTTATTTATTTGAAACGAATATAAATAACTCCGTATATTATATAAATGAAAGTGAAAATTTCGATATAAATCAGAATAACGAAGCATTTTTGCATATACATATATATCATGATCATAGAAGAAACTTTGACAATAGTAACATATGAAGAATCCATTATCGACGACATTAGGTCAACTTTTTAAGTACAGTTTTGCAATACAAAAGACATGGCCGTTACATCGCTCGTCCATTTGAACACTCTGCATTATTCAGAATTTTTATTAGTGGAAAAAAAATACAATAAATTCCTCTCAGTTATACTCAGTTCGACAAAGCGTCTGATATACAGCCGCCCCAGCTAAAAATTATGCTGCGCTCCCCGCCACCCCTTCTCTCCACATACTCCTTTTTATTTTCTTCGGTCTCAAATCACATATCTCCGTCGCTTTCTTTCTTTTTTTTTCCCTCTAGATAAACTCTGAGATCGGAATGTATAAAAACTATTAAGGAAAAAAATATATCTAAGGCAGACTCATGTTTTATCTTTTGGAAATGAAATTTTAAGAAGTCCCAGTACCCGCAGCCCTGATTGTGTCGGTTTTCTCAAATAGCTTTGTGTTTCAATCGTCTTGGTAAAAGTTTTTATTCTTCCTTGTTGTGTATTTAGAGATGAGCACGATCTATCAATATTTTCATTGTCCCTAAGAACTCTAATCAAATTTTATTACAGATGGTGGATATAAAATTCGCAATTTATTTGATTAATAATGCATAAAAAAATATTAAACATTTTTTTTACTTTTTAAGATCGTGTTTGTTTATTGCACATCTAAATTGTTTAACGGTAAAATACAAGCTGAAATAAAATTTTCAGGCCTGTATATTTAAAACTTTTGGGAAAATAACAAAATATGAAAATTTTGCATATTATTTCGATTTATGATATTGTTTGTTAATAGAGCGCTTAAAACTTGTATGCTGCTTTATTAAAATGTAGATTCCTTTGTCTATGAAGATTAGTTAAAGATGGCGGTGGACGGTTGTGGGGCTCCTCTCAATGGTTTTCCAATTAGTAAAAGCTGGCCTTTAAAACAACGAAAAGACTAAGCACTAGCAAGCAATTATTTCCTTGAAAATAGCGAGATATTGTATAGAAGCACCCATAAAAGGATATATACTATATAAGTACACAAATATGCGTATTTAAATAAACTTAGTTGTTATTAAAGATTTAGACAATCAAATATGGAAATAAATTATTCTACGGCAGTGCTAATGGTTTTAAATTACTGACGATAATAAATTTAGCGAGTCAAATGTTATTTCATGAAATTAATTTATCTTCGTCAAAATCAATTAATTCCAAAGCCGCATATTCCTAGAATCGAATTCCGCTATTATCATAAACTTGATAGTAGCTTTATTCAGAGAAATACTATGTTATAACTCTTCGTAAAATAAGTATGATCTGCTTTTACTTTGTTGCTGAGAATGTTCATAATATCTGATCAAATAAAATTATTTTTTTTACTCGAAGACTAATCTTTTTACTCCAACCGTACTTGGGAACACTGCGGCTAGCAATTAAGCGAGGCTATTGTAATAATGGTTTCATGATGATAAACGTTACACATCTTATCTTCCATCAACATATTGACGCCATAAAGCGAGTATCGTATTATCTTTGATACTTTCTAGCAAAAGTGCGTTTATAATAATAACTTAGGCAATGAATAGAAAAATTCGAACCATTTTATGGGTGAGTACGTGACCTCTTACAAGATAACAAACCTTTTTACCGCTCGTAAAGTACCTAAATATAGGCTTGTTCTTTTGGGGTGGTGCGGAGGAGGCGCCTGCGATATCGAAGCGAATTTATGAGTGCTCTCAATTCAGCTTAAGCGGCGTCACTAACTAGCTTGTGAATTATGAAAGTGTCAGGATTGTGATAAATATCCAAGACTTCGCGCCGATTCCTGGGCCTGGGAGGACACACGCAAGGGTGAAAAACCCCAATAGCTCCAGATGATCATATCTAAGCGTTTGATACAGCCTATCCACAAGAACCTTAACCTGAAAGCTCGCTTTATTCTAAAACCATAAATTGAACATATGCATTGTGCTCGAGTACATTATGATTTTATTAAAAAAAGACGTTACATACAAAACCTTTTTTAAAACAATTTATTACATTTTTAAATGTAACATTTAAACTATCCAAAATAGTTACAATGCACAACGCCAATATGTTTCATCGAATACAATGTCTGGCCTGGTTTTATTGGAACAATTAATCCACTTCATTAAGTATGACAGAATTCAATGAAGTTATATATGGGCTATTAATGCAGGTGCAGTAAGTAAAACTGCAGAATATGCAGGGCACATATAAGCGACTCCTGCTTTCCACCATAGGCTATGGGCTAAGAAATGCGCCTTCGGATTTCATGTTGCATTCTGGCGTAGTCACGTTTTCTCGAATACCCATAACTTGTACAGATTAGTATTGCAGAACTGTTCCACACTATATCGGGGGCTCCCTTTGCTTACTCTCTTCGCAAAGTTTTTCTCTTCTTATACGAGCATTGTATGTAGATTTGATTCGATCTCCGTTCCTATATTTATCTCGGCTCTTTTTGCAGAATTTATACATCGCAGCCGAGCTATATATCGTGCAAAGATTGATTTATCGTGCTTTCGTGAAGTCAAATATGTATATGGGTTTTTAATTTATTACATTATTGACTTCTTACATTGAATATTTTATGACCGTAATTCATATTACATTTTATAGAAATTCAATTTGAAAACATCAAAATATACATATTTCAAATCGTTACCGTATCTTAAGCAGACGTTAAATTCACGACTTAAAAATTATTTTTTTAAGTGTTTACTTATTATTATCTGGATATTATATTAAGCCCTTTGTTAAGTAAAATGTTAACCGCATTAGCACAAAGTGCATATATGGAATTATACCAACTAGAATTCACTTAGGAAGTCTGCCTAATAAAATTATTTGATATCTTTGATGTGCGGGAACAGGCAGAAATTGATGAATACGTGATAATCCGACACAGGAGCGCCACCAGCAGAAGTGCATATCCTGAACAAATTCAATTTTCTCTTGGCAGAGAAACGCTGTTAACTTTCTCTGACGATAAAACCATGCCAATTCTCAAACTCGCAGTTTGATAAAGCGAGACGCTGCTGCACTCGCCTCCGCGGCTCGAGACGAATCCAATATTATAATTCCCCCTCAATAGGCAAACAATCCAATTAAATTTATAGCGAAATCGATTTCAATGAATATTTATTGAATATTAGCATTAAAATTGTTTTTCAGATTGCGCATGCCGAGTGGATTTCTTGTTTTAGATGGCAAAGTGGAAACTGCGATATTCTGCGACTGGTTTGATTTGTAACTCTTCATATTTATAAAACATATATGAATAGCTAAGAGACTACATTTTGGTTTCTGAAATTTATCGGTTTCGGTTTCAGTACTGTGCTCAAGAAACCTGCAAAAACATCTTTAATATAATTTCTACTCTCAAAAATTTTACTCAAAAAGTTATTTTGGTTCCGCTTTTTACACAACAGACTAAGTGAACGGAAAACTTAATTTTTTTTGTAGCTTTAGGGTTCAATATGGACTCATTCTCATATATTACATTACACTGTTGACTAGGCGAGACTTATTTCAGCTGCTTTCTTTCATGGCGTTAGTCTTAATATTGTTGCCCGCGTCTCGCATTCATATACGTTTTTTTAGCGAGTTTTTTTCAGTTAAGTGCCATCATAGCTTTATCATCTACGAGAGCCCAACTACAATTATTAAATCAAAAAATTTGTCACGGGTATATAAAATGAGTTTATCAATTTCCTTTTCTTTTATAATACAAAAATACGTTAATTCATGCAGAATTTTTGAACAAGTATTTGCTGATGTAATTAAGGTACTGTAAATATTGTAAGTGATACTTCTACTATTAACTATGTTCAGTCTTCAGTCTAATTTGTATAGACGAATGACGATTACGCAGTCTCGTGTTTTCTTTAAATACAGGTCGATATATATTTAAACCACTAAAACAATAAAACCTGGTCGCAAACATTATTTGGTATTGGTTACTGAAGTAGAAACGAGACGATATTTTACACTTTTAGTGTGTAGATAAATTGCTATAGTACATTTTACCGAGTTAATAATTTTAATGCTGAAGAAGCATCTATCTAGCTTGCTCTGTTTTCTCACACATGAGTCTTACATCATTATATTATTTAGTAAACTGCAGTAATCCTAGTACGACTCGAGAGAGCACCTCACGTGGCGAAGAGTCTCTGAAGCAAAATATCATGTATACACAATTGTTTTGAATAGATATAAATCTCACAAAAGATTATCTATTCAAGAGGTCTTATCTGTGATACAAACTTACAAGTTACTTATGATGATATAATATTAAAAGGAGTTTATAAGGAGATATTCTGAGAAATTAATTAGCATTCGTGTCTCAAAACGATTTTGAAACGTTAACGACGTATGATAATGCTTTACCAAAGGGGATGAAATAAATACTTATTAAAAGTGCCATGTGCCTTTCTGGAAGTTTTAGAGATTGCTCCTTTTTTTTAATGATGCTTGGTTTGCTTTTTGAATAACTGTAGATAATTGAAAGAAAATATTGTGTTTTAGTAAATATTTTTTTATCAATCTGTTCGCGCTATCGGATGCATATTTAAATGCTCTGCGTGATTTGTTTATTTGTTTAATTCGAAGAGGTCGAAATATTTCATCAAATTATTCATGCACTCAAATACGTATTTAGATGCTTTGATAAGTACCGAGACTCGCTTATTGCGAGATATTACATGTAACAAAGCATATAATGTTCATGAAAACTATTTGATGCTTATAAATACATTTGCAATTGAGACAACGTGAAAAGCTGGCGAAACCGATCAACAATAAAAATTATTATGTGAAAATATCATTGAAGTATTTTAATATTTTATAAAGGTAAAATACTTGAGTGATTTTTCCGCGGGTAGATTTATATTGGTGACCGGTTTCGCCAACCTTTCACGTTTCACCAAGTATTATTTTGACCACGCAAAATTATATATATATATATATTTTTTGAAACACCTTTTTATAAGTGTGTTGATCCCAACAATACTTAACCGAATCGCGACGACGTTGGCAGTGCAGTGCGCTTGTAAATTTATCGCAAAATGTATACTGTGGCCGGGTTCGCAACTCCGCGCAGCCGACATCTCGTTTCACCGAATTCTATCCAAATTCTCAAAAAAATGTTACGACTCCGACGCGGTATATATTCCCAATAAAAATTTCTGCGTGTCACTACTACGGCGGCGTTTATTGTTTTCTAATAATAAATCCCGACTCCGGGCAGATGATCGGCCGCCCACAGTGGTACAGCAAAGGAAACGGCGGAATTGCGCGAACACGCGTGCCCCGCTCTTCACGCATTCCTCCCATATTGCCACTATAAATTCCATGGCGATATCCTTCATGGAGTTAAACTTGCTCCTGCAGCCCGCGATATTGCGAATCGAGCCGGTCCCGAGTGCCCCGGCGGCCGAAAAACCCCGATACCCGATTTATTCGCAGCCCGGAATCTAAATATGAGATTCCCGCAACGAACTTCCCACGGCCACTCTAATTGAGTGAGGCGTTCCTACTTTATTCGGTGGATCTGTGCCTGTCTTAATAAAAATAAAATTCGTTTATTTTTGCATGCGTTTATGTGTAATAAACATCGACGATCTAAATGACAATGTTAAAAATTTATAACAGGTAAGGCAGGAGGATGCAATGATCACCCCTGGGTATTTTTGTTGGCTACTTGGCGTTCCTTCTCGTCGGAGACTGTTATATTTTCAACGAGCAGGATATGATGGAAAATATCATTCAAGGAATTAATGTCTGTAGTGGACAGGTAGTGAGTCTGGGGTTTCCCCGATACCCGATTTATTCGCAGCCTGTAATCTTAATATGAGATTCCTGCAACGAACTTCCCACGGCCACTCTAATTGAGTGAGGCGGTCCTACTTTATTCGGTGGATGGCAGTCGTCGCGACTTATTTTTATATTAAATGCCTGTCTTAATAAAAACAAAATTCCTTTATTTTTTGCATGTGTTTATGTGTAATAAATATCTACGATCTAAAGGACAAAGTTAAAAACTTATAACAATAACAGGTAAGGCAGGAGGATGCAATGATCACCCCTGGGTATGTTTGTTGCCTACTTGGCGTTCCTTCTCGTCTGAGACTGTTATATTTTCAATGAGCAGGATATGGTGGAAAATATCATTTAAGGAATTAATGTCTGTAGTGGACAGGTAGTGAGTCTGGGGTGTCCCCAATACCCGATTTATTCGCAGCCTGTAATCTAAATATGAGATTCCTGCAACGAACTTCCCACGGCCACTCTAATTGAGTGAGGCGTTCCTACTTTATTCGGTGGATGGAAGTCGTCGCGACGTTTTATCCCTTTTATTTTAATATTAAATGCCGGTCTTAGTAGAAGACTCGTAACTTATACGTATGACCAAAACAGAGCGGAAGAAATTTGTGTCTGTTGCTGGCTTCGTAGCCAAAACACACTGAAAATTTTTAAAAAGCCTTACATTGAATAGCATAAAATTATTTTTCTCGTGTAGGTATAGTTAACGGTTTGAATAAATATCGTATATTATCCGACACAAACAACTCATACTTACAAAAAATAATAAAAACATTCATATTGGTTAAGTACATTTCTTTAAAGAGAATATTCTTTCCCCCTTTTTGTATTTTTTTTTTAACAATTTAGCTTTTTAGCGATAAAGCTCCTGTGCGCAGAAACTCTCTTTGAATCATTTTACTTTTGAGATTTAACGTTGAGTGTGCATTTATAATGAAAAGCTATATTTTTAATGTCCGTGTTAATTTTTCTAGTCACAATATTTCAAACGACCGGAGTCCAGACATCATACAGGCAAAAGCACCTGAATACCAAAGATATATTGCGACTCAATACTCATATGGTTGTTAATTATTGCGACCCTGGTGCATGTTGCTTTACAATAGTTTTAAAAGCTCATTAGTTCGCTAATTTACTAGTATAAACCTAACAAAACATAAAGGTATTTCAGTATTATTTTTAGTATTTGCTATGTACCTCACTGCCTATTTGAAAGTTTTTTTGTTGGATTATGAGGCAGCCATGACCTCTAAAGAGTCCTAGAGTTTCAATGATCGGCAGCTCTATTTGTATGTTTATTGGAACTCGGCAGACTGAAATGTGATATTATCTTTAGAGAGCGACCCCACACAGCTTTTGAAAGCCTCCGGTAGCTTCGGGCATATTAAAAAAAAACCGACCGATTCTTCTATCACTTACACATATTTTTACATCTCCAAAAGACTAAATATTATTTATTTAGTATAAGAAGTAACTTTACTTTGTTAATATGTGAAAATTATTTGAATTTATTCAATAAAAATATTTTCTGGTTTGCCAACAAAACATACGTGCTATTTTTGTTCAATTATTTGAAATATCTATACGCTCAATTGAAAATCATTTTAATAAACTACTTTACATTACATTCTCGCCTTTAAATGTTTAATTGAATTCACAAATTTGTTCTAAGAGCTTGAGTAAAATAACTTCCGGTCGACACATGTCTGGACACAGTATTAGCTGGGTTATTGAGACTGTCAAGCCAGATTGGTAATCTGGCAGATTAGTGATAGTCCCTCTGGCTGATCCCCTTCGACCTCCCCTATCAAATGCCGGGCCGATCAAAAGACTGATTCAATATGGACTCGAAGATTATTGCTGACGGCTAAAAACTCCATGCAAAGTAATTCAAAGTACGGATAATCAAGTTTGCAGCCAAACTGCATTTGTGTCGATTGTTTTATTAAAATTTCTCAGGTAACTATAGATGTAACCTAGTGCTAATAACATATAATTTATTTTTCTTAATATTCCGTAACTTTTTATATCTATTTCAAAGGTGCAAACGAATCAAAAGCTTATAGTTTGGTAATATGTTTAAATAATATAAGGGTTGTTTTCATTGTAGTACTACATTCTTAACAAAATCTTATGGAGATAATGATATTTATCACTGAGACACTAAAAGAAGCATATTAGAGGGATCGTCAAACTTTGACGATGACATGTAGTTTGAAGATACCTATATATAAACATAAAGAGCTCTTTCTGTCTCAGTGGTAAATAACAGTAGAATCGTAAACCATTTGGTTTTATTATTTTTTAATATCTTATAATTATATATAAAAAACTATCCCTCTTATCTAAAAGTACGCCATACATATTCCTCTGAAATCGATCACAACAGAAAAACTCGGCATAACAAACCCAAAAGTATCCATGAATTTTAACATAATTTTCCAATCGCAATAACAAACACCCGCGAAAACACAGTCGTACAAGTTTTCGCGTTAAAAAAAATCGCGCGTGAAATAAAAAAAAACATATCCGACACCGAAAAACTTATTCCCGATCACTTCTCTCTTTCCGGGCGATAAACATTTATTTGCGGGCGTGGGAAAGCGAGGGATCGTTTGAAGGAAAAAAATCAAATCAGTTGGCCAGGCTAACTGGCATGAGGGTAGTATAAATCATACGCCTTCTGGTATGGGGTTGCCCGAACCGGCATAAGTGCAATTCGGCATACACGGACAATAATTTATATCCGAACGTAAAAACCACCGTATTTATGGTCGGCCATAAAGAAAGCTCGCAGCTAAATACACAACTATCATAGTATGTTAATCTTACCTAATGTATTCGGCTGCCGAGCTGCGTGCGTGTGCGAGCTGCTCGCTTATATTATATTGTGGGTGTCAGGTTTTTTCTGATTTTACCACAGATGATGTATAGAACGTCTTTTAAAGATATCTCCTCCCTCGCTGCTCCGTGTTTTTCACTTGACAGGGCTTGAGAGTGGTTTTTTTTATTATTTAACTATAGGCTGTAAGCTCGGAGAGAAATTATAGATGATATTTGTGATGGTATAAATAATGGTGGTTGTTCTTTCAAATGTTAGATCAACTAGAAAAAAGTTGTTTCTGAAAAAGACGGTATCTTGAGTGTACTTTCATGTTGGCATGTAGAATGTGTTTCGCGGATATTTTGTGTTATCGATCAAAAGTGTTTTTTTTTAATTTTTTATATATCTTAAATGTATTGAGTTTTCATGTTTTAATGGGTATGTAAATTTTGTAATGTAATAACAAATTAGAATATTAGTTCACCTATTGTTTTCCGCATTTCGGGCTTTCTGCAATGTCAGATTTTTTCTTTTATCTTTTAACTTGAACACTTTAATCAATTATAGCGGAAGCATCTTTTTCACTCACTTTGAGAAAACTCAAAGGTTTCTTAAAATGGGAGATACGCTTTGTAGCTTAAAGGTACCATCGCAATTTCCTCATTTACGTTATGTTATGTGCCATGGATCCTCTTGGCCTTCAAAGAGTTTTCATTATAACCCAAAATTTAAATTAGTTTCACGATTCTTAGAGATATTTACAGGCTTCGCGTTTCTCAACTCTTTTTACTCTGCTTAGTTGCAGGGAAATTTCATTACTATATCACGCTAGTTAAAAGATTCTAATGACTACAAACTGTGAAATTTATTACCGCCCTTTCGCAAATTAACCATTAGAAATATATTTTATTTAACATACACAATGACTAATAATTTTTTTAACACGGTTTATAAAATTAAAAGAGTAATTAAATTTTAAATACACGTGAAACGGTACGCTATGAGTTTCCCTGGTAGAACGGAGCCATTCGTTTATGAGAGACTCGCAGAATACTTTTGTATTCCGGAGAAAGCTACTCTACATTATTTCCCAAAATAGCTTTCAGGATATTCAAAAACTGCTCACACACTACTGGAACCTGAGACATTACAGCTTTACGGGCAGGAGCGCTACCTGGCAGACTTAAAGTTTTATTGTAATCTGTAAAAACTAAAGTTAAGCACGCCTCAGGATAACATTTATATTAAATATGTAAAAAATGGTTTTGTCCGTTGTTACAAAAAAATACGTCGGCGCTTTTGTTAGACCTCAAATTTTAGCTTCACGCCGTGTATTTAATATTATGAAGGACATATTATATGGAGTTTTTTACACCAAGACCCTTTTCTGTAGGAGATTGCTCTCTTAACATCAGCTTTCAACGTCTACAAAATTTTTGAAGAACATTTTCACTCACAACATGACATTGGATATAACATAGGTATATTCGTGTATCCAATATCAAAGAACCGTTCTTCATGATAAAAATATTTAAAAAAAAATTAATTAACACATTTTCGTTTGTTTTATTATTATAGTATTAATTATTTTATTAAACCGTGGGGTGGTTTTTAAAATATGATTTCAATGAATAATTTCCGTATAAAGTGCATGTAAACTATTAAATCTGATAACCTGATAATTTAAATGCCAGTCTCTAGCGCTGGGCCGCACTATTCTATATGACGGACAAAGCACAATCAGTGCGCGTTAGTGAATAACCCAATAATACATTTTATCTCGGGTCGTTCCATGCATACGACTTCATAACCCATTGTCATGAACTGGTTAACACCGTCTCCTATATAGCAATGTCGGACTCAAACTATCCACTGCACGCAATCCACGGCTCGCAATTCACCGACTCATACAGTACAGAATCATCTAATCATAAATCAAAGCCTCATAATTCAATTAATATTTGTTTGAAATAGGATAGAAACGAATGTGATGTTAAAGTGTTTTAATTTATTGTAAAATTCTTTGTTAATTTATTTTTAAAAAATTTCCATTTTTTAAAAACTTATTCATTAATTACCATATAAATGTTTTTATTTGCTAGGTTAGCCCAAAAATTGAATTTACAACTAATTTTATCATAAAAAAATATTGATTAATAAATTAAATTTGTACGTTTATGTAAAATTCAATTTAACTATATACTTATAAAAAATATTACTAAAATATCAAAATTTATAAGGAAATTTAAATTTTGTTACTTTTAGTTATCATTCTCTATAAACGCCATTAGCTGTTCGTTCCGCAATTTTCATGACTCTTGAATTTATATTTGTAGAGTTTAAGCACAGTGTTTCTTTGTACTTTGTAGTTGCTAACTAAAAAAAAAAAACTTTTTGTGAACATAAATTGAAAGCAGCCACACATTTTCGCCAACGGAGCGAGTAAATCGGTGACAAAATACAACGGCACCAATATTTTTGACACTTTAAACAAAGTGTCATTAATTTTTAAACCAAGTGTTTTTATGTTAAATAAAGCAAAACATTTTTTTTTATATAGACAAAGTGAAGGCTACTAAATCAAGTAAATCGGCATAACCAGCACCCAAAGTTCGCAGGATGCTTCCACGGGGTACATTTCGAGCGATACACATTTGTGGTCTTCCTGTGTCTACTGACCGGCATTTATTGTTTGTTCCGGAAGAGAAGACTTGACTTTACCCCACAATTTCAGAAAGACCATGAAGTTCTTTGCTCTATCCGAAGCACTACTTTTTACAGTGATTGTTTCCTGTAAAATATGAGGCATATTCTCGCACAGTGTTTGACAATTTAAAGGAGTAAAACCTAAGTAACATCATTAAATAATAATATGTATAAAAATAACACAGGTAATAATAGATAATGAAGTATTGTTATTGTTTTACTTTAAATATCAGCTCAAAATAATACGAATACTAACAAGCGAATTAAACAAATATCACAACAAACCAATCAGAGGATATAAAATAAATAATACAACTAATAAACGGATCTCTTTTAAAAATCCGTTGTAAGTTATAATCCGCATAAGCTAGTTTATTTTTAACTATTTTCATAAAGACTGCAAAGTGCAATATTATTTGAGACGTAAAATTTTCTTGATAGTGATTATTTACAAATTAAAATTCTTGTATTTATGAGTATTAATATTGATAAGTGCTTTGTTGTGAATTTTTGTAGACAATATTTTTTTTATAATTGCTTCTATCAGAGTTTTGCGATGTTATTAATGCGATTATAATCTTATAAAAGTAATGAGTAAATAATTCTAAAAATCTTTATTATGTGTGTTTCTTTGTACGTGGAAATCAATATATTAAATACAACTAATAATAACTAGGATTTTCTGCAAGAGTTGCGTCATGAACTATTACTATATATATGATCTACGATTATAGTATCAACTTTTTACAAGTACCTAATAGAATTTACTTTGACAGAGACTCTTCCCGTTGTCTCTTTGAACTGAACCGCACTGTTCCATTACGATTTTATTTTTTATCAAAGAGAATATTTAACCTTCGTGGGTTTTGTAAAATAGTTTGCATACAGCAACCGAATTTCCAGGATATTAATTCAATTGAAACACAAACAAATTTTCGGCACTCAACCCGCCATTTTTGAAAGCATGGTATTTTTGACTGACGACAATATTTTCATCGTACCGATTTTACTTTCGGGTATAAATATTACCAACTCAATTGAATAAAACAAGTCAACTGAGTCAATTTTTTTTTTAATTATTTATAAATTAATATTATTTATTCATCATTGAAAAAGTATTTGAAATCTAACGTATTATGAAAAATATATTGTTGACTTAAATTAATGGAACTGGTATTTATTTAGTAATACTCTATTTTATTAAAATAAAATAAAAACCAAGCGGTCAAGAATTTAGAATTCCCTCTGATCAACGAACAACTAAATAACTATAATTGTCCCTAATATTTTTAAAATACACTGTGATTCTGCACTCAAACTAATTGCTTTCAGATGGCGGCCAGGACAGCCAGGAATCATCACAAACTAGTTTATTTAAGTACTTAGTATTAAAATTATTGAAGTTAATAGAAGCAACTTTTCCACATAAATTTGTAATGTAAGATTCATGTATTTCTGTTGAATTTTTTATGTATAAACTCAGTTTTGAAGATGCCGTGTTCGGCGAAAGAGCTCTCGCTACAAGTGAAATAAACGTAGTCTCCAAAACCACTCTGTTTTTATTTTATTATATTGTTGACTTTATAAGTCTGTATAATTTAAAATAATGATCATGTCTTAATATGTATAAATAAATGATGTTATCAAATTCTATTTCGAATCTGCTGAAATCCCATAAAACGTGGCAATTTAAAACTATTACGAAATAAGTAAGATTCGGGAGGCTTTAACACGTCGTTTCGTAGTAATTTGACACTGCCTCAAAAAGGCCGAGTCCCGGACCGATAAAACAATAACAATTCATCGTCGGCCGCCACTGGGCTTTTTCATCGCGCCCCCGTCGCCGGCAGAGTGCCGCTTTCGGGGGTGATATTTTCATGAAGATGATCCTGCGCTCCCCCGGGAGGCCGTCCGTCGCCGCTGGTCCCTTCAAAAAGCTTGATAAACACTCGTTGACAAATCCCCCCAGCGCCTCGTACAGAGGTCATATTAGGCCCGCGCCGCTTCCGCGACAAAAAGCGGGGAAGGTGAAAAAATGTTTTTGAACTGCCATATTTTCACGCCCGCTCTTCTCTCTCTCTCCTCGGGTGATTTATTGATTGACGGGTCGGCGCTTTTTTGACGGATTTCGGCGAGGGCCCCCGCCTGGAGCTTGTCGCTGACCGGATGTGTCACCAGCTGGCGCGTTTTTTTTTTTTTTTTTTTTTTTTTTTTTTTAATTTTCACCAGCGTTTTTTTTACGATCCCATTAATAAGCCTTGCATCATTTTCGATAGGCTTTTCAAGACTAATTATTCATTCTATTTAACAAATTCCTCAATTTAAAATGTTTACATTCTTAAAGCGCTTTGTGTAAAATATTGAGGGTGAAAAAAAAAAAAAAGAAACAAAAGTTACGTAGCGTACACTAGCAATGCATATTGTTCACTAAAATACCCGAAGTTCAATCTCATAAATAAAGTAAGCTCAGGAGCTTTTTCAAACGTCACACTAAAATAAATATCGGTCTTATTTTTTGTGTGCTTTTTTAACGAAGCTTACAAAGTAAAGCTCATCAAAGTAAGTAGCCGTAAGTGGTTTGGTCGTATAGAGAGTATGAGGGTCACTTTCCACAAGAGGAACCTGAACTCTATGCTGAATGGAAGGAAAAATACTGGACGGCCAACGATGAAGGGATTGAGCTGAAATATTCGGATTTATATATATATATATATATATATATATATATATATATATATATATAACCACTACGATTCTAAGTCTAGTATAGTCTTTTCGTATGATATAGTTTTTACATGATATTGCTTAGTATTATAAGAATGAATATAAAATCGGTATTATTGGCTTTTACCGATATTACATATGCATGATTAAATCAAGCACCATAAGAGGTGGGGTGTACATTCACTACAAAAACAATATACATATATCCAGGGTCGTAAATTAAACGGCATATCATAAATTACACGGACAGCTAATTCTGACTTCGAAAGAGAAGTGTTCACCGTTCCCTGCTCGCCCGGTCCGAGGCTCTGACCAGGGGGTCCAAGGAGCTCGTCGGGGTAATTTGCTAAGTTTTTTTTACTCCCGCTCGGTACGTGCGACGGGATTTACACGGCGGGGTGGGCCCCGCAACGGGGGCGGGGGTGGCAGTCATAACTTGCCCCTATCGCCGCGTGCTTCTGAGAGGTTCTCCCGCGTGCTACGTCTCCCCGGGACAGGGCCGCACTCGAGGCACAACTACAAGAATAAATTAGTGTTTTATATTATACGGACGTGAGTGCAGGTGCCGTGAAGGGGATTTGATATCCAATTTTTCGGTATATCGGTAAGCAAAAAGTAACAAGTTTTTAGCGATTTTAGTCCCATCTGGATATTATTTTTAAAATCTATTAATTTAGCCATGACGCGCACTATTATATATATATATATGTCGATTTTTTGGATTGGACAACATTCACAACTACAAGAATAAGTTAGTGTTTTATATTATATTATATTATACGGATATTATATTATATTATACGGATATTATATATTATATTATAAGAATATTATATTATATTATAGTTAGTGTTTTATATTATATTATATTATATTATATTATATTATATTATACGGACGTGAGTGCAGGTGCCGTGAAGGGGATTTGATATCCAATTTTTCGGTATATCGGTAAGCAAAAAGTAACGAGTTTTTAGCGATTTTAGTTCCATCTGGATATTATTTTTAAAATCTATTAATTTAGCCATGACGCGCACTATTATATATATATGTCTATTTTTTGGATCGGACTACATTCACAACTACAAGAATAAGTTAGTGTTTTATATTATACGGACGTGAGTGCAGGTGCCGTGAAGGGGATTTGATATCCAATTTTTCGGTATATCGGTAAGCAAAAAGTAACAAGTTTTTAGCGATTTTAGTCCCATCTGGATATTATTTTTAAAATCTATTAATTTAGCCATGACGCGCACTATTATATATATATGTCTATTTTTTGGATTGGACTACATTCACAACTACAAGAATAAGTTAGTGTTTTATATTATACGGACGTGAGTGCAGGTGCCGTGAAGGGGATTTGATATCCAATTTTTCGGTATATCGGTAAGCAAAAAGTAACAAGTTTTTAGCGATTTTAGTCCCATCTGGATATTATTTTTAAAATCTATTAATTTAGCCATGACGCGCACTATTATATATATATATATATGTCGATTTTTTGGATTGGACAACATTCACAACTACAAGAATAAGTTAGTGTTTTATATTATACGGACGTGAGTGCAGGTGCCGTGAAGGGGATTTGATATCCAATTTTTCGGTATATCGGTAAGCAAAAAGTAACGAGTTTTTAGCGATTTTAGTTCCATCTGGATATTATTTTTATAATCTATTAATTTAGCCATGACGCGCACTATTATATATATATGTCTATTTTTTGGATCGGACTACATTCACAACTACAAGAATAAGTTAGTGTTTTATATTATACGGACGTGAGTGCAGGTGCCGTGAAGGGGATTTGATATCCAATTTTTCGGTATATCGGTAAGCAAAAAGTAACAAGTTTTTAGCGATTTTAGTCCCATCTGGATATTATTTTTAAAATCTATTAATTTAGCCATGACGCGCACTATTATATATATATGTCTATTTTTTGGATTGGACTACATTCACAACTACAAGAATAAGTTAGTGTTTTATATTATACGGACGTGAGTGCAGGTGCCGTGAAGGGGATTTGATATCCAATTTTTCGGTATATCGGTAAGCAAAAAGTAACAAGTTTTTAGCGATTTTAGTCCCATCTGGATATTATTTTTAAAATCTATTAATTTAGCCATGACGCGCACTATTATATATATATATATGTCTATTTTTTGGATTGGACTACATTCACAACTACAAGAATAAGTTAGTGTTTTATATTATACGGACGTGAGTGCAGGTGCCGTGAAGGGGATTTGATATCCAATTTTTCGGTATATCGGTAAGCAAAAAGTAACGAGTTTTTAGCGATTTTAGTCCCATCTGGATATTATTTTTAAAATCTATTAATTTAGCCATGACGCGCACTATTATATACGTATGTCTATTTTTTTGGATTGGACGCCAATCAGATGCGTATTTATTACCCATTACAAGGGTTAGTACACCGGCCATGTAAGCCTGGGGATGTGGGTTCAAATCCTACACAAATCACGATGATATTTTTCTGAGAATTTTTTTAAATCATCTTCTATGGGTGAACTTATGTGCCTAATCATACTAATTTGCCTAATCATATTTATATATTATATTAAAAAACTGACACATATTTAAATTGACAGTCGTAAAATCGTGATTTCTTATATTTTTTTGTGAAATGTTAGCTGAACACAGTGTTCTGAAAATGCGGAGTCTTTTTCATTGAATTCTAAGTAAATTATTTACCGATTCGAACAATGAAGTTTTTCAGAACAATATTTAACATAGCCAGTTGATGAAATCTTAAAAATATTAAGAAGTTCAATATTTTTGACAGAGAGTAAGTACTTGGTGAAATCTCACTATGTTTGATAATGCCAACATAAAAGATTGGCGAAACCGGTCACACACAATAAAGAACATGTGGAAAATCACTCAAGTGTTTTATTCAAAAATATTAATTAAAGTAAAAACTGAATCGAAAGGTTCTCTTTTGCTTGTGGGTTTGGCCTAACATGCGGGCATCGTCACACGCCCTTTATAACACAGCTATGATCAGTTTTTACATCCTAATTATAATGCTGACACTTCATTTGGTCACATTAGGCTTTTTAACAAAACAAAAAAAATACCGAAACCGTGTGCGAATATTTATATTGAATCTACCTCAAGCGTCAATAAATAAATATGCAATCTTGAATTGATAACAATATTATCCTGTGATGAATTATATGAGGAATCTACATCAGATACACGCGTAAAACACTTGCTGTGTTATTTTCGTCTTCAGTTTTAACTATCCCAGATGATTTTGTGCAGTTCAAACATGTAATTACAAATGATGTTCACGTCACTAACCTGTCGTGTCTCTCGGTGATGATGGTTCTGTTGAAAAGTTACAGACTGCATCCGCAATGGGCCCGGGCAAAGTGCTCCTCCGAGTCCGCCCTGCGAATAACTCAAGCGAGCCCACGCGCCTGCGAATGTTTCTTGCAATGTGTGTTTCAATTACATCCGGCTGCGATTCGGTGCAAATGAAAACTAACAACCCCGAAGCTGTTGCGCCCAGGAAAAGAGGCGTATGTCAGATGAGCGAATTCGATGTTTTCACTTTTGAAAGCACTATTAAAAGCATGCCTGAGTTTTCGGATACACCGTATATATAGCATAAAACAATGCTACTCATTAAACACAGTGAAAAAATACTCAAAGCACTACTCAAATACTCAACTATGCAAAGCTCACATACGAAATTATTTATGATTCACTTTCGCTTATTGTATATCGGAAATATATTTTATGCAGATACATATATCAATATTATTCTTTTGCATTACAGTGTAGAAGTAACATGTTGTGTGTATGGTATAATGACGTTTGTGTGTTTTCGTGATTAATTTTTACTCACAATTGAGTGTTTTTGTTTTCAGTGACTTACGCTTTTTTCCCTAAGCGGCGCAAAATTATTCAACGACTCGCGAAACAAGCAAACACACAGTGCTCTGTTTATATATATTGAAATAAGGAAGATTGTGGTTGTGCAGGAACGCTCTAGTCTCCAGAGTTAATTTAGTAGAAATACAAATTCTACAAAGTGTCATAATAGCACTTCTCGGGGGTACTATTGCACAGACTCTCAACATCTTCATTCACCTGATATTAAGCTGAATATAATGGTTTCAATGCTTGTCAATGTATTTCTGCCAAGATTTTTAGTAAATTAATTTTCTGTTAACTTCTAACGCACTTATATTTATAATAACGAATAATTTGCTTGCAGTGTATATAAAAACAACAACAAAAAAAACACCAATTATATCTTAAACTTCTTATTGTATTTTATTTTTATATATGCGGTGAGTTTCCCCAATGTGTCACCGATTCAATATAGTTAAGCCAGCCAATATGGTAAATTGGAGAGGTTTATCCGAACAATACAACCTTCTTGATTGTAAACAGATTTCAGTGGGAGACAGTAGCTTTAGCAATGACCTGTGGAATTGGATTCCAAGTGGACTGGGAACCGATTGGCGGACAGTTGGAAGGCTTGCTGTTACGAACATTATTGTAGATATTGAGGAAGGTTTAAGTTAATTATTAACCGTACTTGTGAATTATAAATAAATTAAAATAATATTTTAATGTTTTCCTTATATTATGAAGTTATCAAGTAGATCATAGAGGCTGCAGAAATGGCGAATAAAAACATTGTTAGCCAACACCACATGCTGAGATTTCATTGAATCGTAAAGCATGAATACATAATACAAATTCTCTATTTAACCAAGAGGAACCCGCCGAAAGTCTTAGCAGTCGACAAAATTGACATTTCAATTCATAGCAATAACGTACGCAGATGAAATAAAAAAAATTAATAATATTATACACGCTCAGACTCGTAGCGGTTAAAAAAAATACATTTACTCTGAATTCGGATCCTGCCTAAGCGGCTCGGTCTGTTTGGGAGAGCATAATCCTCTTTGGTGTTGTCATCAATTTTACTTCACGTATTCATTACAATAAAAACAATGCGAAATAATTTCAAGCATTTTCATAAGCCCCACATTATTTGAACAGCCTCACTGAGCTGGCCTGAAAAAATATCCCCCCCTCTTGTGAATCATCCCGAGGTTAGAGTATGTTATTAATGCTAAATTTAAAAAAATATTTTGTAAAATATAACGAAAAGGCAGAGTTTGACTCATGTGGGCAGATAAACTGTTGTGCTTTCAAATCGATTTTTTTACTGTTATGTAATATTTTCCAACGGAAATCTATTTAGAGTAAAAACAAGACATTTAGAAATTATAAATGGATGAAGAACGACTTTAGATTGTAATATCATTTAAGTAAGCATAAGAACACGCTTTCCTAGAAAAATAATTATAAAAATTAACATAAAATTTTCTGCTCTAGAATGATGGCAACCCAATATTTCAACGCTAAAAAGCCTATTTTCCGAGCAACAAGTACTCCGCAAAAAAAAAACTAAAAAGAGCTAAAATAAAAAAGTTAAGTTTCCCGAAAACTTCATCAATTTGCCTTAACAAAATGCCGTAGACAGCGCCCGATCACGAGATAAATCTCTCACACATATGATGGAAGGAACAATGTGGCGCGAAGCTCATAAATCTCCCCACAAAAGGAAGATTTCCAGTTCTTGTCGGCCGAGTCGGGAAATAGTCGAGGATCGCGGTTCCAACCTTCTAACTATTTTCATGAGGTCTTCCCTCGGAGATTTATTCACGTGGACTTGCGTTTTTTCGTTGTTATTTCCGAGCGACATTTAATGCGGTTTTTTATCACATTTTTTTAAAGTTTCGAATCGATAGCATTATGAAACTGAAATGCTTTCGGCAAAAAAACGGCCCAGCTCTTGAAATGTTTGTTTAACACGTTTTATTAACAAGGAATCTTTGTATACTTTCAATTTCATTAAGCTGGACGTTTTCCATATCATTATAAATCAATTAATTTTTAAAACCGCATATTTTATATTACAACGTAGTTACAATCTCACTTTCAATAATGTATGGATTTTAATAATGTTAATTACTTTAATTAATAACCAATAATTGTTTCTGCTGTTTTACACTAAGTACGAAATGAATGAATAAATTTTTAATTTGTTTGGTTTTTTTTTTACGAAAATGTTTTAATGTAAAAAAAAAATTGAAGATTTGTTTAATTCTCGCAAATAATAGTTTAGTTAGACTGCTCATTGTCTTTGTGATTGGTTCAATTTAGTTGCAATCTTTAGGTTTCCATGCAGTTCCCTCTTGACAAAGCTTGGATTACGACGCTTTGGTATGTCGCTAGAGACGGGTTGTGGTCTCAGGGACGCTCCAGACCGAGTAACCCTGGTCAGTAATTTACATGGTGATCTTATATAATTATCTCAGTTGTTATGCCTTTAAAATATACAAGCGAATCGTAAACGTTAATTGCAGAAATATTGTTTTTATAAAAAATATATATATCGTCTGGTAAAACCCATTGGAAATTTTTATTTAAGTTCCTGGAATGAGAAAAGGCAGATAGTATCCTATAAAAAAAAACGCAGTTCAGAAAATATACATCAGAAGGGTTTTTTCATCAAATTTTTTTTCTCTGATCTAACGACAATTTCTATTTTTTCAAAGATTAAACTAATAGATCTGTGACCAGCAAACGTGCTAACGACTGGACTACAATGCGGTTATACAATGAAATGTATTCTGTAAAGAAAGTTCAATGGAAACGTTTATTATTTGGTATATATTATTTAAATTTCAGACAAAAACAAAAGGGTAAAGATACTACCGTTTTCCTAAGTGAAAGCTCTTTCTTTATAAAAAGCCGGGACCTTATTGAAGTTTGACAATGCCATTATAAGGCAAAAGAGCTCTCACTAAAATGTGATAAATGATTTCTCTGAAAACCATTCACAGATTTCTTATAAATAAAAATATACTTATGTTAATGTTATTTTTCCTGAAAACAATTATACATATGAAACATGTAACTCGCAGTGTATTTATTTTGCTTTGTACTTTATTTTCCATTTATTATGACCTAAATACTTATACTTGGGATTACGTCATTCATCTTTATTAGAATATGTTATTTTTAAACCTTTTCCCTGTATGAGAGAGAATGATACGTTTCGTTTTTTTTTTTTCATTTTAAATTACATTACATTACATACAAAATGTAAAAAAATGAAGTACACAAATGGAAATCAAGCAACTTGGGACTAGAAACCGCATATCTAATATCCAATTACCAATTCTAATAATTCAACGTGGACGCTTATATACACGGCGGCTCATAATGTGCTCTTCTAAACCATTCAACTTCCCAATAACAACTAATAGATTCCCAGCAGAGTATCCCCCATGGAATACGATTAATAAATAAAAAGTTTAAAAAAAAATTTAAAAAAACACTGCCTAGCTATTTTTTTCAGACACTCCTTGACCCGGGGTCTTTTTCTCTAAAACAATAAATATTCAATTCTGCTTTGCGGCAAAAAATATATCTATGGCTATGCCGTGCTCGCGATCGAATACAAAAAAGCTCCCCGCTCCGGCAGACCTGTAAAAAGCGCACCACGGTCGGGAGGCATCGAAATTCGTGGCACAGAATTAGCTTTCGAAAAACTTGGTC
Organism: Atopsyche davidsoni; assembly: GCA_022113835.1. NCBI lineage: Eukaryota > Metazoa > Arthropoda > Insecta > Trichoptera > Hydrobiosidae > Atopsyche > Atopsyche davidsoni. The sequence goes on from JAILWY010000010.1 coordinate 3,327,657, forward strand.
TATCCTAAAGCGTTTCGCGACACACGGTTTTAATGGCTGCGGGCTTGGAGGGGAGAGAGGCTGCCTTAAGTCGCGTGCACACCTCGCACAGTCTTTACAGTCTATCCGCATTATGTTCTCTATATATATTACAATAAGTATTTAGTATTTTTAAGCTTTCAACAGGAGCTTTTTATATACGTCATACGTTTTACGACGTCGTGCTTAAAGTCATGCATTGCACACGAAGTAGAAATTTTTTTTTTGTGAAGGAAACTAATTCATATTTTGAAAGAGTATATTACTTGTTATAATATAAAGTTGATTTCAACTGCCGTAGTCGTCCACGCCTGGTCGATCTGATAAGACCCGTCACACTCTCCGGTGTAACAGGTTACATGGTTAGTTATCATGCATAGCATATTTTATAATCGTATAAAAACCTTTACAACTGTAAAGGTCACGATAAAAGAAAATCAAAACGCAGACTTAAATATTATTCATAGAATATTTGACATTTTGAGTTTTTTCACAATTTTTCAAATGACGTATCTATTTGTAGTACTCTGTTGTATTTATAAGGCTTTCTAAAAAAAACGTGTATATTTTTTTAAGTAAATGCTCAAATAACAAAACAAAAACTGACTCATATACATTTTGACGTCTAAGAGTTTTTTTTTTTCCTGTGGCTATTATAGTTATTTTTATAATAGTTTTAAAAAAAATCAGAGGTAAATTTTAAGTTCTGTGTACTTTTCAGCAGATACGTTAAAAAGATTTTAAATAAATATTTATTTTCACCCCCACAGTGTGCAGGGTGCTCAAGGAGCCGCCTGGAAATCGGAGAGGGTTTACTCAAAGTTGAGAAAAAACGGGCGTGGTTTCTTCTTGACTTTAGTGGCGACTCGTCGACTTTCTGCAGAATTCTAAGTCGAAAGCAATTGTGAGGGTAAAGAGCGCATTTCCTGCCGTGTTACTGTGACCATGTTTTAGTTATTCTGGGGAAGTCAAGGGCAGCTCCGGGAAACCAATAAGTTTGCGCCATCTTCATTGGCAGATTAAAATTTCATTTTATCTATTTTCTATGGCTTTCTTTTTTTCTGACACTCCTCGTGTATTCTCAACATTTATTTATTGTGCAAACTTTATATTTATAACAATATCTATGGTGATTAATAAAAACCCATTTTGACGCCACATTTTATATATTTCAACCTTGTAATGGTAAAAAGGTTGTTGTTAAGCTATATATGTCTCAAATAGGTATTTGAGTAGATTAAAGAGGAGGCAGAGACATGATCCGTAAATATTATAAGCCTTAAACGAATCGATATATTTGGCTAAATACGCGTAAAGAATATTCCTATTAAAAACCACTTGGGAATTTCTTGGTTATTCCCAGACACATTACAACATAAATTATCAGAAAAGTTACGAAATTGTTTTATGATCTATAAAGGAGGATATTGAGTGATAAAAGAAAAATTGTTTGAGTAATAAAAAAAGTAATGCGATTTTAGCTATACTATTATAACTATTTTACTTTTTTTACAGATATACTAAGCAATCGCTTGAAGCTGAGAGAAAAAAATTGCAGAATTAAAGAGTATATATTCGTACGAGCTACTTCAATAATTACGATTACAGCTTCAACGGTACAATTTAAAAAATTTCACACCGAAACACAAAATAAATAACACGCTTAATTATCACAATACTGCATTGTGCGAAACACAGTAAAACCACAATTTGCGTCGAGCATTTCACAAACATTTAAATTGTATTCAGGAAAAATAATAAACTCGAGAATTTACGACCCCCGAAAATAATGCAGTCCCCGAAGCGCGGTATTTCGCGAGGTCCCATTAACTTGACGCGCGGGTCCACCTAGGGGCGCAATCGCACCCGCGATCAGACACTGGGGGTACAATTCCTGAATTTGTACGCAATATCGTAAATCAGCGACTGCAGCCCGGACCTCTGCGAGGCAGTAAAAGAGGCGATCATATTTACCCCAAAGCAGCCATCCCATTAAGGGATGGTCATAATTCGCCCTAACGGCGCGCGGGACTTATCAGCGTCGAACATCAGAACGATATTCGCGCGAAAAAATTTGGGACAATATCGCCAGAGACTCGGGACTTGAGGTACAGCAGAGGCGTCCGCCGTAGCAGACTACACACGCTGCGAAGCGACCGACAACCGAACGGTACCTAGCATCGCTTTTTTACTGTCTAGCCTGAGTAAACAATGCGAAATACTATAATTAATGGAACTGGTATTTATTTTGTAATACTCCATTTTATTACAATAAAATAAAACCAAATGGTTTTGGAGACTACGTTAATTTCACTATTAGCGAGAGCTCTTTCGCCGAACCCGGCATCTTCAAGTCTTGAAGATGCCGTGTTCGGCGAAAGAGCTCTCGCTAATAGTGAAATTAACGTAGTCTCCAAAACCATTTGGTTTTATTTTATTGTAGCAAAATACTATATAACGACGAATTCTTGATCAGTAACTGATACCTGAAATCAAAGATCACGAATACGTAAATAATTTTTTTTCATGAAAATGCGCGTTTTATTGAGCGACGTTGCGTCCTCGTTAATTTGATTGACCTATCGGCTCGTACAAATAAGATTTATTTTATCGCATGTTCCTAAACTAGTCATTTGGACTCATGTTGTGTTTGTTAGGTTGCTGATTGAGGCACTGTGTGGATAACATATACAGCGGCGTTTTGAAGTAGCATAGTGGTCCCCATGACGATGACGCCGGCGACGGGATTTTTCCACTCAAAATAATAAGAACGACGCTGTATCGCCGAGCGCCACTGGTAATAGATACTGTATCAAGATTATGTAGACGAAATTTTCACGACACTACGTGCTGTAAAATTTTACGAGGTTATTTGGGTAAAGTGTGTCGCTGTTTTTATTTACGGCCCGGGGGGTGGGGGCGCCGCTCCCCGTTATTGAGGAGAATTTATAAATCGCTCCATACTGCGTAGTTCCAAGGCGACGCCTCCCCCGAGGCCCGCTGCCGGATTTGGTCGCGAATAACTCTCCCCGCGAGCCTTCTCTCTCCTCTCTCCTCCTGTGAGCGAGGTTATTTGCTTGTTAAATAAACATTGCAAAATTTACATTAACTTTACCATCTTCACGCTATTTTTTTGCGCACATACGCACATAAATGCGCACGCGGGTTTTATTATATAATTTGATTTGGCATAACAGCGCTGAAATGATGGTGCTGCGTTTTTTTTTTTTTTTTTACACATCAATGTTGTAAGTGATATTTCCGCTTGTTTTATCTTATGGGTGACCGGTTTCACGTTGGGATTATTAATTTTTAAATAACATGCAAGTAAGTGAACAGAGCCTCCCCGCTCTCCCCATTAAAATTTACTGCATTTACTGATATTCTAGCATTTGCTGCAAGAATATCAGATCTAAACGCCAGAGCTTTATAAGGAAAGGATTATACAACTTGTCACAACGTCTACAGGACCAAAACGGATGCCATTTAACAGATGTTATTTTTCAATGTTTTATTTATTTTTATTATATTTTTGTAATGTTGTAAAGTTAAGTTACACATTGAAAAAATAAAATTTAAGTTTCATTGAAATATGAGTGTGTAACTGTTATTTCAAACCATCCATACCTCCCTGCCTAGCCTTGTATAATAATGCTATTGGGCAGCAGCAATGCGCAGACTTTTACTTCCAATATAAAACTGTGGTGTAGAAGGACCCAGAGACTCACTACACTATTTTCCCCTTAGAAAACCATGAACATTGGCTCAGCATGAGTATATGCTCAGTGAAATGGTCGCCAACCTCCTCTGAGAAGAGGCACTTGATGAAGAAGTGAACAATTGTTAAAGAGAGAAGAGGTGTTGGTTGTTAGAGAGACTTAATGATTGTCATGTAGTAATAGTAAAACTTAATACAGTAACTACCACATAAAATAAAACATTTGTTTTGTATAGAATCGTTCTTAAAAATAGCAATTATATAGAGCACCCGATTTTTAAGGTACATTAAATTCGCATTACTCTTGAATTATCACCTGAAATTCATTACATCTCTCTTTAATAATTGTTCACTTGCATGTTATTTAAAATTCCACCATGTACTCTCAGTCAAAAATAATGAATTAAATATAATTATAACAAATTTAATATTTATAATATTTATCTCAGGTATTAGAGGTAGCGTTATACGTATATGGGTTTGCATTTTTATTGCATGTTACATTGCAAGTTATGTTACATTATTTAATTTACAACTACAACGAACTCACGATTTATCCGTATTGGTTAAATGTAATTATTACTGCATTAATAATAGTAAAATACACGATTCACGTATTAGCGGTGGCACTTAACGTTTAAAAATAAATATAGTCACGAATTGTCGGCAGCAATGATTGTCATTGCAATAAATTGAGAATAGGATTTTTTTTTTGTACACCCAGTAGCCATGTAAGTTTTTAAATACTGTTGATTTATCTCACTATAAATTATTATTATGGTAGTTGAAAAATACTATGAAAAAAAATGGGAGTATTAATGTGGTTGAATCGGTAGTTTTTCTTAGTATTTTGCCGGATGTACTTCTCGTGCTTGTTAGCTTGTTAAAAGTTGAAAACAACCCAACGCGCTTGCCAGACAGGTTGGTAGGTAGGTAGGTGAACAGGAAAAATTGTCTCGGAAGGAGTTTTGCAACTGCGCACGGCTTGTTTAGCATCTCCACTGTTGTCGTGTACAGAGAAACAAAAAATCTACCTTAGACATATTTTTCTTTCATTTGATTTCGAGCTTCTATTATACTTCTGTAAGCGAATGGCTTGCATTTTTACGTGTATATTTACTCTTGTTTTTTTTAAGGATTTCAGAATTAACCTAGTTACCGATTCCATTTTAATTATTACGTTAATGACCATTACTTAGTATAAAAATTATATTAAATCACGAAGTCTCAGTACTAGAACATAAACATTTATATTGTTTATAAATATAATACATTTACCTCTCACTTGGTAATTAGTTTCATCATCAATTACAGTATTGATAATTAGTTTAACGAATTGACATCTCGCACTAATTTAATTACTGTCACCTAATTTAAAACATTTTGTTAGTACTTCTTGTGTCTTTAGTATTATAATATTATACTATTCTTTTACCAATCAAGTCGGCTTTAATGAAATTATTACCCCTCCCCGGTGGGTAAATGACTAGACTGTAATTAAGTGAATCCCTGGGCGATTTCTCTTGATTACATTTCAATTAGCAACTATTCTTATTTGCTTCCTCCACTGGATCTGTAGCTGAAAGGTATTTTCTTTGAAAAGTCAAGGAGAGCGAATTCTTTTTAACAAACTGTTTCATTATAAAAGTCTGAGAACTATTACAAAATCTTCAGTAATTAACTAACAAGAAGAAGAAAATTTTTGGTCTATAATATTAATTAAATTTCCTCCTGAAACATAAATACTTTTAACAAAATGAATGAAATTTAAAAAAAAACATGTACTTTGTCGGTGAGCATCATGTTCTGATCAATGAAATACACCCTCGAGCGAAATATTTTTTTGAATATTACAGTGCCGAAGAGTATTTCCAATAATAACATATTTATATATGAATAAGTGAATGATGTTAATGATGGTTGCTGATTGGATTTAGTGGACAATCTGTGGAGAAGCTTCCCTGCAATCCTCGCCCTGTCAGGTGAATCGCACCCCTAGAAGACGTATATGGAGAAACCATTGCATATGTCAATATATAATGTGATGTTAATGATAGTTGCAAGATAAAAAAATGTAATTTATAATGGTGGAGACTTTCAGGAAATACATTCGTTGTGAAGTGATAGCGATGGTCGTCTTCGCTTTCTATTACAGCTTTTATACATCCGCCGCAGAGTGTCCCCTCCAACACCAGGTATTGTAATATACCTTAAAGGTATCTTTTTTATATCGTATAGTCACTTTTACTGAATATCAAATTCCCTACCATTTGATGAATACTCCATATAATCATGTTATGCTGTACATTTTCTTTTCTGCATTTAGTATAGAAACTCGTAGTATTAAGGTCGTCCTAAGAAATGCGACGCGTTTTTTTTTTGTTATATCGGTAGCTTTTTCGTGCAAATATGTGCATTTCATTTTTATTTTATATTTAATGGTAAGTGCGACATAAATATAATAAGGCGAGAGTTTTTCTACAAGGCTTGCTCCTAAGTGAGTGTGCAATAATATGAAAATCTTGTTTGCACAGCGCGGCTGTACGTAGGCCCGTAGTATCTCAACAATATTGATGTATGCTTCCCCACACGGCGAGTGTTGTCAGCGCCTAAAACGTGGAAGATTACGTGAACAGGCATAAAAAACAGTGTCTTGTTATTAATATTATATTGGCTTCAGCGACCAAGGAAATGGTCCCCGGGGGTTATAGCGTATGTGTAAAAAATAATGTATTTTTTGGGCGCTCGGCTTTCTTGGATTTCCGTACAGTGATAAAATTATGTCGATATAGAGTAATAAGTTGGTTATGAATATACATTATACTATACTCGCCCGTAAGTTAGTGCCAACCGGAGTGCCCTCATAAATAATAAGAGCTTTTTAGCATGTAAAAATTCATTACTAATTAATTTAGTTATTATGACGGTGGTTAAAAATATTGTCGTGCGTTTTCTGGTACGTTCCCATACATAAATACGCAGGTTCATAGTATCGTGAGTAATAAATTGTGAATAATTTATAAAATGCATTTATAAATTACAACAGTTCATGACTCTCAATCAATTATTTGATTTTCCTAATAAATTTTGACAAGTTTAGTTATTTTGAAACAAACATTTTCTTATAGCGAACCAAAGATGTTCCATCACCAAAATGAAACCCAATTTTTCCCTCGTGTATCCTTTTCTTCGAACTATCCGCAGATATTACAAAAAATGATATTTTATAAGAAATACAGACATATATTTACAGGCCTTGCCGACTCACCTTCCATCATCAAACACGATTCACCTGATACGCGCCTTTGCACGCTGAATTAAAAAAAAAACCACGATGGAATGAAAACCTTGCCAAATTATTTAAGACATCGTATTTAATATTTCTTTGCAAACAAAATATTGTAATAGTGGAGTTCTCATTTGAAATTTTTTTATATATTTCCGAGCTTTATGTAAAAAAATTATTTCAAATAGATTTTAATCAAGTTTTATATAGATATGGCTCATAATTATTTTATAAATTATAATATTTTTAATTATATGTTATCTCCAAAGTGGTCCTCTAATTTGGTCGGGTAGGTGGTAGTGTACATAATAACATACTGACATAGTCACACCCCCTCCAGATTAAAGGGCTGCGAAGCCAGGCTGTGTTTTTCTAATGACAAGAAAAATATTTGGCGTCGATGTGTTTGATCAGCGCGATGTAGGCTTGCGTAACAACATCCCTCTGTTATGAATTCAAAATTCATACTCGATATTTCAAAACCCATGTTACTCGATATCATGAAGCACCTACGGAAATTATTTAGATTTAGATTAGAGGTATGAATTTATTTATTAACTTTTGACTTTAGCCGAGCTCCGGCGACCCAAGGGTCTAAATGACGTCACATCACGCCGATTCGCTTCAGCGTCAATCCACATCTTTTATTTTAATTTTGAGACCTTCTTCAAATGCTAAAAAATAATTAAAAACGTTGTAGTGTTAGTAAGTGTATACAGTAATACCTCGCTTTACGCGAGGGATATGTTCCGGAAAAAATTGCTTTAAGTGAAATTCGCGTATATCGCGGTTTACGATTAAACATACATACATAGTCAAAACTAAATACAAAAAAATACGAATCATTTGAATCAATCACTTTATGCAGTATTACATGCTATTTTTACATATTTTAAAATAAGAAATTTGCGTAATAGTGAAACCGCTCATAACGAGGTCGAGATTTTTCGCAAGAAAAGCAGAAAATTTAAAATCAGATAATCATTGAATACTTAATGATTTTTTTGGCTCAGTGGAGTGGCTTAAAAAATGATGCCGCGTTATTAACGGCAGCTCGCCCTGCCTTACAACATGTTTGAATGCAAATTGAGTCCCGGGGGGTGGCGAGCCGCAGGTTGCGAGAGGGTACCTCAGTTTTTGCGCTCATCCGCGCTTTCATCCCGTTTGATTAAAAGATCACGGGCGGCTCGCGACGGCAGTGCGTTTGGCCCGCCGCTCCGGTCGCAGTTATTATGATTTACAGAAGGAGACGGAATTTAATTTAGTTTGTATCTAAACAGGGTGGGCTCCGCCCTCGGGCGATACCCGCCCTGGGCGTCACTTCCTGTCTTCTCGCCTAGCCCGGCCCAAACGCGTAGACTAACCACAACGCAAAATGACCAAATTGAATATCTCTTATATTAATAAAAAAAAAATATATTTAAATTCACTTCATCAATTACAAAGCGATATTATGATAATTTGCAACTAATTATTTATTTGGGTTAAAATTAAAATTAACCTTACCTAACCTAGCCCGCCCCGATCGCGTAGACCCGTAGACTAACCACAACGCAAAATGACTAAATTGTATCTTTGTAAATCGTATCTCTTATATTAATACTAGAAACGTTGCCCGTCACAGAATGACGTTTTCGGAGGCATTTTGAGTTATTAATGATGTGATCAATAATTTCTAACGCAATTTCGATAAAAAAATAAAATTGGTACTTGTGTCAAGCTGACATAAACTGAAAATTTCTAAGAAGCATCAAAATTTGTTTTTTTGTAAAAGTTCTAAATTTGAAATTCTCGCGATGAACAAAATCCCATATTGAAACTCGCTAAAGCATATTTGATAGTTTTATGAAATTAGTTTATGAATAAAAATATTATCCTATCGTCTTGAAATTCGGCACATAGCTGCGGAAAAATTTACTTAACTTATGTGCAAAAAATCAGCGTTGTATCTTTTAAGATATTCTATACAGAACGGAAAAATGAAACATACATACAAACATACAAATAAACACACAATGGCTATTATTATAGTAGATTAAAAAAAAAAAACATTTTTTTCACATCATCGATAATAAAGCGATATTATGATAATTTGCAATTAATTATTTGTTTGGGTTAAAATTAACCCAACCTAACCTTAGACCCGTAGACTAACCACGGCGCAAAATGACTAAATTGTATATCCCTTATATTAATAAAAAAATAAAAATAATTAATTCACTTCATCAATTACAAAGCGATATTATGATAATTTGCAACTAATTATTTATTTGGGTTAAAATTTAAATTAACCTAACCTAACCTAGCCCGCCCCGATCGCGTAGACCCGTAGACTAACCACAACGCAAAATGACTAAATTGTATATCTCTTATATTAATAAAAAAATTAAATTCACTTCATCAATAACAAAGCGATATTATGATAATCTGCAACTAATTGTTTATTTGGGTTAAAATTAAAATTAACCTAACCTAACCTTAGACCCGTAGACTAACCACAGCGCAAAATGACTAAATTGTATATCTCTTATATCAATATTAAAAATAAAAACATTTTTTTCACTTCATCGATAATAAAGCGATATTATGATAATTTGAAACTTATTATTTATTTGGGTTAAAATTAAAATTAACCTAACCTAACCTTAGACCCGTAGACTACCACGGCGCAAAATGACTAAATTGTATATCTCTTATATTAATAAATAAAAAATTCAAAAATTCACTTCATCAATAACAAAGCGATATTATGATAATTAGCAACTAATTATTTATTTGGGTTAAATTTAAATTAGTGTCGTTAATATTTTATGATTTGATGTAATAATATTGAAACAAATATATACTTTTAGATTATATATATCCGCGATGCTTTGCTTCAGAATTCATGAGAAATTAGTATTCTGATTGCTATGTAGTATAGCATGCTTATGTAACGCTCACCCTACAGATAATGAAGAAATTTCATTAAGTTGATGCTTAAGGCTTAAAGGAGAGGTAGTCAAGGTTGTTGATTGGAAAAAGATCCCTCGAAAACCTAATCTTACTTAGGGCTGTTTTTTTTTACATTTTAGAGGAGAAAAATGGCTTCTCCTAAAAAATATGTATTTAATAAAATGATTACTGTACACAAAGCTTGTATTGTTTTGAAAGCAATGAAATTAGAAATCCCAATACGAATAAAGTAATGATACAAGTTTCAAATGGGGTATTTGCGTTTTTTCTTGCGAGAAAATAATAAATAACCTCCCCTTATTTTTAACGGCAAAGTTCAAATGTCAGAAACATCAAACTGTGAATAATTTTACAAACTGAACACTATTCTGGTTCGGCGTCGATATGGGGCTACATTTATTGGTTTTGTAACTGCTTTTCCCAATAAATGGTTTCCATCCCACTTGATTCAGCCGAAACTTTTTATTTCAACCACAAACTTTGAGCTGATGCTGGTTTTCCATTGTTTGTGATAGTAAATTCAATTTTAAGACTGAATTAGATTAGACAACTGTTATTCAATTCTCCTCCATTTTGGTTTCGTACCGGGTCGCCCAATGCGATTCCAATTTATCCGCAAACTCACCATCACACTCTTCTACATAATGGGGAAACGGATTCGCAAAACGTCCTGTTGAACTGTCTTTCTATACCAGTATTTAATATTATATTCAAATCCTTCCTCTCCGTCAGACTAATTCTTCAATACGAGCGTTCCACATTTTTTTTATCGTTTCAGTGGTTACACGGTAACGTTTAATTAATCTGATTCGATTTCTAACTGACTAATCAATTTATTTTTGCAATACGTTTTTATATTCTGTTGGAAATGTTATCAAATTTTTTATTTTAAGCTTTCTACACACGTAGCAAAAAATCGTGCCACCAACTTGCAGCTAGCCAATAGCATCTTTTCGATAGAGGCTTTTAGCAAACTCATTGAAATTTAGTTCGACTTTATATTTATATACTTAAACAATTTTATTGCAAATAGACAATCCATTGTTGGATTTCTACTTTCATCGATTATTTAATTACTTGACAATAACTGACAACGCATTTAGATTAGCTTGGATTCCGAGGAACTAGGCTACATCAAATATTTTAAGGAAAATCGTATAATTTTCTCGCATATTTATTTTTAAACTTATTTTCAAAGCATATTCAAACTAGAATAATTTTCTAACCGGTTTTCTTAGAGGTAAAAACAAAGGATTTTCTGCCAATAATATTTTATTTTGATTCTTATTGAAATACGCGATGCTTGCTTTAAATATGAATATTACTGCATATAGTTATATCAAACAAATAGATATCAACAAGTTGCTAAAAAAAAATTCAACTTTGGATAGTACCTCTAAATTTATGTACTATTACATTCAAACAATTTTTTAAGTGTAAAACATTTTTTTTATTAGATAGATAATTTAGAAGCAATTTGATACATTTGTATTAATAAGAAATGTATACAGAAATTGTACGTTTATTTTTTATCCTGGCATTATACAAACATATTCACGTATACGGTACTATGCACGAGTATTATGTGCATAGAAATATACATTTTTGCTGAGTGCTGCTTCAGTAAGAGGAATTTGATATACATCGGGGACATTAAAATGAAAACAGCCAAACATGCACTCTGGCTTTAACGACTGGAATAAAAAAAAACTGTAATGAATCACTAGACAAAGAATATTATGGTTTATCGGATTCTAGCAGAAATATTCTGCAGTCGTTGGCAGTAGAGGAAATAATCTCACTGTGCATTGGAAGATTGCGGGGACAGATACTCGATTAATCCGTATTTTTATTGTCTTATTATCGTCAGCGTCAGCGATACATTTCAAGTGAACGTCCTTAAAAAAAACTCACTGCAGTTAAAACTGGAAGTTGAAATTGAATGATGAAAATACAAGTATATACAATTGAATTCTCACAGTACAAAAAAAATATATAAATAAAGAAATTTTATTCTTAGCACAAACACATGGTGAAAATATGTTTTTAAAGAGTTTTTGTATATTTATAAATTTTATACACCAACAAAGAGATGTAACATATTATTTGTTTAAATTCAATCAACCCTTAAATTATATAATTATTATCGTGACATTGTGATAGCGCGCCATAAAAGCCTGTGTAGTAAGCTTTCTGAAAAATTAGACCGCTATATATTTGTTTGGTTCACTTTTTTTTACTTAGATCATTAATTATTAAATACATTTTTAAATAAATGTACAAATTATTTATTTAATACAATATTTGCACGAGTTTGGTGAAGCGAATGCTGCAAGCAAGTCATTAAAAACACAAGAGAATTCTGAAACACATCGCAAGTTTTTCACGAGACTTTATACTTGTATAGATTTATTTAAAAGTATACAGATCCTCACGTTACGGCAAGTATTACAAAAACTCGTATCGACGTTATATGGAAAAGCACTTAGGAGCAGTGATTCCTTGAACAGTATGAGCACATCTTGGTACAATTTAAAAACTTCTCTCATCAAAACCCTTGTAACTTTCCACCTGACAACCCAAGTTGGATATTTATAGGACAGCGATGTCGTAAGCTCAGAACGTGAACTATTTTTGTACTTTTAAATGGTACTTTTCGAATTAGGGTTCCTTGAATAATTAAACTTCGTATTTTATAATCATAAAGTATTTAGCTTCTGCCGCTTAAGCCTCATAGATAGTTTTATTAAAGAAATTAATGTCAACTCGAACTTTCGAAGTTCTTGTCTTAAGTTTGTCTTTCATCCATTGTCTCGAATTCCTGAAAACTGGAAAGTTCAAATAATTTAATTTTTATACAATAGGTCGTGATGCTCTCGGGGCTTGCTGCCGTGATGTTCTTTTAGGTTGAGTACTTTATTGTTATATCAAACCTATATGTATAAGTATATCAATTTTATATTATTATTTGTAAGGTTTATACATATTGTGACAAAGTTTAGGGGATTAACTTATTTCTAAAACAAATTACCGGTATGTTTAAACATTTTTGTTTTTATATTTGTATTGATCTAACGATAGTCGTACGTGCCGTTGGGAAGACTACCCGTGCCAATGGGTGGTCTTGTGCTCACACTCGGGGTAGTTTATTTGCCTACAGCATTTATTACGCGGACCTTTTTTTATTGTTATGCCAATAGAGAAATCTTCAGAGGACTAAAACCAGCAGTCTTCGATAAGAACAGAAGGTATAGGTATAGGAAGCCGCCATGAGAGCGGGGATTCGATAGTTGAAGATCTCTGAAAAAATTAGAAAGTCGCCGAGACAGAAGTCGGGGGTGGACGAGTCGGAAGAAGAATTGAGAAAGAGTGAACTCGGCTAGAGGACGGGATGGTTGCGTTGTCCTAGAAAATAGTGAGAGATACTTCAAATTTAAGCATTGAGATATAAATTGTGACTTATAAATGTGACCTCTTACCGTTAACTGTTAATTTGAGATGTGAATTAAATGTTCGCTGAATCGAGTTCTGTGAAAGTAATGTCTGCTAGTGCGCTGTAAATGATATATTCGCTGAATCGTGTTCTGTGAAAGTATTGTTCGCTGAATAGTGTGCTGTGAATGTAATATTCGCTGAATCGTGTACTGTGAATGTAATATTCGCTGAATCGTGTGCTGTGAATGTAATATTCGCTGAATCGTGTTCTGTGAAAGTAATGTCCGCTGAATCGTGTGATGGGAATGTAATATTCGCTAAACAGTGCGCTGTGAATATAATGTTCGCTGAATAGTTCCATGTTAAAATAATGTTCGCTGAACAGTGTCATGTGGATGAAATATTCGCTAAATAGTGTGCTGTAAATGTAAAGTTTACTGGATAGTGAGTGAGTGGGTGAGTGAATTTAATGTTCCATGTGCTTCCCGCTTATCAGCAATCCCGGATCGATGAGAAAGGGACGAGCTCCATGAAGGTTTGACCATCACCAACACCGAAACTAAAAAAAAAAATATTTTAATTATAATTTATTAAAAGTTCATAGCTTAGCTAAAATTTCTGTAGACTTATCGCATTGCCTAATAAATTTATTTCAGGACCTTATGAAAAATTCCAAAGAGGGAAGTTATTGGAGTGCTAGTAAACCATTCTGCGGTGCATGCTACATGTATTACAAGCGATTTCAGCAGAGTATATATATATACAAAATTCGTTGCCATTATATCTACAAGTAAATAATTGTTTGCCATTTTTTAACCACAAATTCCCTTTAATTACCGTTATTTTTTCGAAATCTAACATTGCTTTTATTGCATAAAGAAAATAGGGAAAAATCAAAACATCGACTCTGATAAAAACGCATATGTTTGATAGTAATAACTCCTATATGCTAACTCGATCCAACCTTGTGTAACAGATAAAAAAATAGTCACAATTAAATATTTCAAGTAGTCATTATTTAATATGAACGATACTCAGTACAAAATCTTCCCGTACATAGTACTTTATAATGAATTCATTAGATGTTTTACCCTCAAACAATACATTGTCACTCATGCTACACCGGATGCAGTTAACGAGGTTCTCTTGCAGGAAGACATCCTTAGATTTTCATAAATGCAAAAAGGGCGTTTTATTTATTAAAAAAAAATGCTTGTGTTATACTTTCTGCACCACGCATATAAGCCACGTTAGTTGAAAATATTGTTGTATATTTAATGCTTTATCTCACGATATAATTTTAAACGTATAAACGTTATTGTGTATAATACATAAAATGAATTAAATTATTTAGACTTTTGCCAATCTTTTAGATTTAACTCTGAGATTGTCGCTCACAAAGGCGAGATTCAAACGACAGCAAAACTCAACGCCAAACCCATCGGCAAGGCTCTATAGAGTGATCCGCGTTATATATAACTTAATGAGGTTTTTTCCTTGCAAATCACTGTGTTAACACTGCACTAAAACATCCATAACCTCCACTGAATCACCCCGATAGTGAGTCCACCTCGTATATGTATCGCTCGGTCCCGCCGATGTAATGGGATCACGTCCCGCGCGCGCGAGGCGGCGGAGACGAGCCCCGAGCAAGCCGCGGCTGCGATCTGCCAAGGTTTCGATTTCGAGTTGTCGTCCAACGTATTCCGCTTCCATCTCGCTATAAAACCCTTTATAACCCATAGTTTTTTTGTTGTATGAAACATTCTCGCCTATGCGGATGTTAAAAATGCTCGGAACGGTATTGAAATCCTCGCGTACGCGAGCTCGCTCGCTGTGTTCTCAAGACACCGAGATACTTTTTACTGTATAATTTACATAAATTAAAGAGCCTCCCTGCTCTCCCTATCTGTAAACGTTTATAAAAAATCGGTAATGGAATGATTGTGAAGGGATGCACTATGCAAGTACCTTGCCGATATAGCTTGATAGGTACTTGTACTATTATTTCTGCAGCCTGCTACAAAATAAGTATAAAATCTAAACGCCAGATCTTTGCAAGTAAAGGACTATATAATAATGCTATTGGGCAGCAGCAATACGCAGACTTCAAATATAAAACTGCGATGTAGAAGAACACGGGGAGGACACACGGCTCAGGACGAGTATATACTCAGTGAGATGAGAGGCGCAATAAATACACTTTTCATCAAAAATAGAAACAGAATTAGACACACGGCGTCCTGTTAACGGTAATCCAGTAAAATAGTCAATAGAGTATGTGGCCAATAGACACCACCAAACAAAATAACTTCAAATATTGAAAATGTTTATAAGTAATATCATCAATATGCAGGGGAGAGCAGATGAGAGTATCAGTAGGTATTCACTTTCAAATAAGCCATAGCAAAATGCGCACACTTACGACATGAAAAATCTGTAAAATTTCATTGTGTCTCCTTGGGATAGGTTAGAGGGGTCAAGAAACGTTTAATACAAAACTAATTAAAAATCGATACGAAAATCTTCCACCGTGTGGCAAATTTAGTTTTAAATCTTATTAATTCGTACGCCTCAAATAAAGCAAGACATTTTATGAAGAATTTCTCAGTTTAAGTAAAAACCACACTTTACGTTGGCATTTTCAAACGAAACGAAAAATCACAAAAGTACTTTTATTTCAAATATGTCATGATTCATTATACTTTTTTATATTTATTAATCCAGTTTTATTTATTTTTTATATTACCTTTTACTGAACGCTGCATTAGCAGAAGCCAACTACGATCCGAATAAATAACGCTAACAGCCGGTCAGGCCCCTCCAAATCCTGAAAAAAATACGTTTCAACAGCCTTTTCTCGGTGTTTTCTTCGCAAATCTCCAAAAAGTATGCCGCGCACAGCTCACTCGATATAATTTATCCAACTCTTTCATGTTTTGACGCCCGAGTGAGTTCTTATTTCCGCTGCAGATAATATCTTTTTTTTTAAGTAAGTAAAAATTAGACTCCGGGTCTCGGGCAGAATAGCCCGCCGTTGCCGAAATTCAAAAAAAAAAAAAAACTCATCTTGGAGTCTTTATGCCGAAAAAAAGCTGTTACCTTGCTTTTAATATTCTCCTTTGGCCGTAAAATACAATAACTTTTCCTGTTCGCGAGCGTCTCTCTGTTTTCACACCGTTAATTATTTCTGTGGAGCTATTACACGTCGTTAAGTCACCTTTTTGTTCCCCGGAGCGCGAGGCTCTCTCTCATTGGAAATGCTCCCACATAAGTTCGCCTAAATTTATTTCGTGTTTTTTTCCGCAAAAGCGATTATACGAATAAAAATGCGTTCACCGAGAAAAGTTATTACGATCACCTAATAACTATTAAATTCTACCTTTTACAGGAAATTTCTAATACGGTTAAATATATTTTACCACGGTAATAGACGTCTCTGACCCATAGCAGGCCCACCGTGAGACCCGTAGATCGGTACTTTGAGACGAGAGGAAGATGAGGGGCTCACGTTTGAAAGATTCCTCTACACTTTATGGACTTTGCTGCCTCATTTTTTAGGCCACAATAACTGAGAGATGAGGTTTCAAATCTGACATGTGTCATATGCATTGAATTCTATTTAATATATAGTTAGTATTTTATTTTCTTACACATGGGCCGATGAAAGTAATCGTTTTACTGTTCTGAGGAAAGCGAAAGACGAAAGCGCTCCCAAATAAATGTTATTCAAATATAGAGTATTTCAAATTAAACAGAGCTTGAATAACTTTGCCAGCGACAAATTTGATGACAATGCCTAAAATTAGTCAGGCTTAATATTTTCAGTGCGGTTGAAACAGCACCTGCATTTGCACCCGAAAACAAGATTAATCCTTGTTTCCGAATACTTTAGTTGGTTTATATTTGAGACGGCCATTTTGTGATACTGTTTTGATACTGTGGGCTAAGGCGACCACAAGAAAGATAAATAAATCGTCTGAAATCAGTTTTGTATCGGAAAATAATTCTTTACTCGGTACCTACAGCGGGTACTTATATTGATCCCGCACCACAAGTAAGAACTTCTTGAAGAATTAATAATATTTATGCAGCAAATGACTGATTTTAAATCTACACGTTAACCCACACAGGTTTTCAAAATATGTTTTAGGCAATTGATCGATTTTTTATTGAGTTCTGAGTTCCGTCAGTGTAAGGTCAGTACTATTCCAGGTTAGTACAGAAGAGGCAATCAAATAATTGAATTACATTATATTTATATAATAACTAATCGTTGATTCAGTGATCAGTAAGCTTGATACTCAGTTGTGTGGCTAACAGACCTCACAGGTATATAATCGTCCATAAATGCTTCTGGGAAGTTGAGAGCTGTGCATTAGCGGCGTACCAGTAACTTATCCACAAACTTCCGTATACTGCGACCAACTTCCAGCAGATCCGCTAAGCTCGTAACTACCGAGAGTGTGTCATAAGTGGATCGAATCTGAGCTCTGGTTAATTAGCCAAGACTTCAGATAGCAGACATCTTTTAGAATGCTTAATTACTATTCAATTAACGCGTGTGTACAGAAAATCCTTGGGGTTGTTGCTGAGGCGACTTGCAACTTGTTTAAATGTCACATTTCTACCGGGAAGACAGGCGTAGAGTTTATTTTTTTATAAATAATATTATGTATGTGTTTAGATCAATGCATTATTTGTTTTCCTTTGTAACGAAGTTAGTATAATTTTGAGTAGTTATTAACATTTCTGCTTGCTGTAATGAAAAACAGATATCATATTTGCAGTGTACCTTCCATATTCAGAGTAAGGAAACAAATCTGTAGCAGAACAAAGTTTTCTTGCAACTCATTCGGATGGTTTGCACTATTTTCAGGGCTAACACCTGTTATCCGGAAGAAAAAGTCAAGAAGTAGTAAATAATAATCACATACATTAGTGCCTTTTCGAACGCAAGGTATTCAAGAAATTCAATGACTCGTGTAATAAATAGCCAAATCTTTCATTATACTATTATGTAGAAATAAAATAAACTATGAAGCAAGTACTAAGTATCAAAGGCAAGACATCGAATTGGTACGTACGAATATTTCCTTGCCTATTAAACCACCATTAGCAAGTTTTTTATTGAATCTCGTTGAATCTGAAGACTATCTATAAGTTTATAACGTGGCAGCTACTGCACCATAAGGCGGTGTTCAAAAAGCATTATATTGAATAACTAACAAAAAAAAATGTCGAGTGAACCGGATGATTTAAAAAATAATTAAAAAGAAAATCAAATGCTGGGCTATAGGGGTTGAGGTGATCTCTGTAAGAAACAAAACGACGAAAAAGAGGCTCTTGCGCTTACAGGGTTAACGAAGTAATTCGTGTCGTTGGAGTGACAGCGCACAGGAGCGAAGGGTTGCGAGAAGCGGAGGCATTTCGGGGAGAATCTCGACTTTAAATATACTGAAAATATCTGAATATTCAATAAATAATAAAATATTCACTCGGCCTACGAATAAAGATCTGTTTATAATATCTATCGAAAATTATTTATATACAAAAACAACTTTCTATGTAAATTACTTCTCATCAAAAGGTATCAATAAATATATGATACTGTATTGCGTAAAAGTTCTTCAACAAGTGCCTTCATAATTCTGAACTGCTGAATAATAAAAAAATAAACTTCTATTTAGAACATATCATTTAATCGCAAACGCAAAGAAGCCTTTTCAAAAAAAAATTGTTCGTCAGGTTTCACGACGATTGAGTTTTTTTTTTTTATTATTATTTAAATTCACAGATCATTGCTGTCTTACATGCTTTTAAAACATTCAATCATTATCAGTGACACAAGACAATAAATAGTTTTTATAAAGAATGATAGAATATGGTATAGAAAAAAATCGTTTCAACAATCTACAGAGCTCGGTAGCTCGAAGAGAATCGATTTACAGACTTAAAGCATAAAGTATTTAATGAAATTAATAATCCACGGTCATTTCGTTCATCATGTCAGTTGAACTTTGACGATGCCTGTGTACCGAAGGCTTTTAGGACTTTACGTGACTTCCGTCCCCTGGGAAGTATTTACAGATTAGGTTCTACTGAATTTTTGCCCTTCCGGCTTCGTCCTTACGGAAAGCGCAGACAAAGAATGGGGATCGCTGAATGTTTTATTCACATTAGGATGTTTTCCTAATTCCAAAATATCCTTATATTAACTAAGCGGCTTGATCTTTTATACAAAGCACCGGCAATGCGTTATTCATGGCGTTTTAGTTTAATGAATTTAGTTCCACTGTAAAAAGGTGCGTCTTCGTTTTTCATTTTTTTTTTTAAATTTATACAACTCGTATAGATAGATAACGCCCTGCTTTGCGAGGAATAAATGTTTGTAAATTTCATTTTGCAAATAATACTTCACTTGCAGCATCCTACAAAGAGAGATCAAAACAACATGTCTGCCGTACATATCATATCGGAAAGGTATTACGCCGAGGAAGTAAACGTCGACAGCAAATAATATTGCATCTCTGATAAATAACTTACCTACGGATTCGCAGTAACAAAAACTACACTCCCTATTGTATTCTTTTGTCCGTTTTTGGAGAATATCAATAAGAAAAGCTTTTATTATTTTTAAATAGATTTGAAGATAACTACAATAGTTCCGCGACCGAAAGTTAAGAACCGTCAGCTCATGAGCCGAATATCTGTAAAATTAATTAACGTGTGAGGTCAAGTTATAAATAAAATATTATGCTAATATTTTAATATAGAGAAGTAATTTTGTGGTGTAGAATATTTTTGATTTGTAGCTGGCAAACAAGAGCCACAAGTACTTCTGCCGGGAGCGGTTGTTGGTCGGTGTGTTTATGCATAGGGCCTACTAATTCGATTCATTCGCACTAAAAGACTTAGTTCATTTCGGGAGCCGATCTGAATGTCGCAAGTGACCCGAAGCTGCGGAGGGAATCAGTTAGTGGTCCTGTATAATCGCCTGGGGTCCATTTGCCGCTTACGTTATTCACCGGAGTGACCCAGTGCCGGGGTCTAATGAATATCCGAGGATGGAGGGAAGGACGCCACTGTAAATCAGAGAAACCGCCCTAAATAATATCAGCCGTGCTGGAGTGATTAACTGACTTTGCTTCCTCGCATGAAGGTGCGTTTTTACCCCAGTGTTTAGTTAAATAAACACAGGGCCTGCTATCTTAAAGTATCTGAATTTGAATAAGCATACTTAGATAATGCACGTGTCAATCAGGGCATCATATAAACTTAACGAGGAATCCGATCCCAAGAGCGAACAAGAACACAGTTGAATAATCAACATAAGCTTTTAGAACTTTTGAACAGCAAAACAGTTTGGCGCGAGTAAAAACAAAATTCAATTCGTACAAATTAAAATATTACCCCGCTGCAATGTTGAGCAAATTTGCTAAGACGAAGAAAGCAGAAAAACCCTTAAATAACAGCTATGTTTCAATATTTAATCTCCCGAGCCTCGACTTGCGCCCCTTCCCCACACGCCCCTGTCTTAGTTAAGAGAAATTATCTCAAGTCGTACAAGGGTTAAAGTTTAGCTTGTTGATTTGTTGTCGAATTACTATTTCGCTCGCGTACCCACTCCCGGTATATAAATAAACTTTATACCTTAATAGGTGTAACTCAAAATACAACTGCGCCGTAGTAAACTCATGAACTTTGAACTTGGACTTGACAACCTCAAATAATCAGACGCTGTACACATACAGAAAAAAAATGTGTCTTCTTTGAAATAGGCGATAATTTTGAGTCTAAGGTATCAAAAGCTATAATGATATATATTTTTTTATAAATTTCACGAAACCATTTTACCTTTGAACTAGGTAAAAACAGTGGTTTAATTCTCAAAATGCTACAGTGATCGCATTCTCTGAGACGCCCAATCACTTGGCGTAGATTTATCTGCATGTTTCCGATAGCTTTGCGAGAAAGTGTGAATACAAATTGTTTTTCCAGGCGATATATATATCTCAAGAGCTTGCCTCTAAAGACACCTGTAGTTGTAGAATCAATAATAGACATTTGCATCAAAACTGGATGTTTTTCTACTAAACGAGATATTCATATAAACCAAACTATGCACTCACTTGTATCAAGTTTTTTTTCGTATACTTAATTGATATATTTTTACACATTTTGTGTTGACATTAACAATATTCGGTCCCTCTAAGCTTATATTTTTCCTCGCTCTACCCTCCATTGTTATTAAATATTTTTTATGCGTTATAAATCGTCCTGGCTGGGTATTTTATTAAACTCGCGAACAAATGCCAATATTATGATTTAATTGTATTATGTTATATGTGGTAGTTAATAAATAATATAAAATACCTATAAAATTTAAGGCTCGCCGCCTATCGCATACCCATTTATGTTTTAATTGTCTCGCAGAGGTTTTACTTTTTACTTTGAATTAAGGCGCAGTCAAAAGCTATATAAAATATATTTTTAGAATTTTACTTGTACATTTATCTGAAATCTCCATCTAACTTTATACAAACTGTACGCTATCCATTGCCTTGGTGGTATTCCTCGCATAGCTGTGGATGGCGTCTGCTCTGTTCCGCATGTCAAGTTCGCCTGAATAGCCCGATCTAAGCCATCTAGAATCCCTTTGCCATTGCGCCGGTGTGTCAGTTTGTGGAGATCGTATCATATCTGGGACGCATCGACTATGGTAAATAAAACAAACTATACATACCACATCTTCGATAAAGCCACGGACATGGACGTGAAGATTCCAACCTAGCGTGTCGGCGAAACTAATACAGTTGAGTAAAAAGTATTATAACGGAAGTGTTGATTTTTTCAATATTAAATACGCCGATAACAAATGGTTCGTATTCTAACAATTTCCGCAGAATTATATGTTCAAACAAGACATAAAGCGTATCTTTCTTTGTAAAGTCAAACATTTTCGCTAATTTCGCCACAAGTACATTGGTTACACCCTTGTATATAACAATTCAAATTATCGCTAGTTTCAAAGCCGCGGTGCTCGAGTGGCTTAGTGTCAGGCCTTGGGTGTGGCAGTGAATCTTTAACGCAAAACGTAAATGGCAAACATTCATTTTTATTAAGTCGCCTGGCTAATTACATTATTACTACAAGTAACTAAATTATTAATGACTTATTCTCAATATCGTATGGCGGCCTGTATACATTGAGTGACTCGCGAATTTCACAGTTGCATTTTTTGTGGGTATTTCGAGCTATTCAAGGGATGTAATGATATCAATAAATTAGCTTGTTGTGTGATGATTGGGGCTCTCGGGCCAGCAAGCCACGATCTTAAACATTCCAAACGATAGAATAATGCCTTGTATTTTGGCGAGCGCCCCGAGAGTCTGGTGTCTTGGTCGTCAACCGAGGCTCCGCGATCCAAGCCGTGTTTCACAGTCTCGCTGAAAACTTATAGTTATAATGCAAACCTAAAATCCGTAAGGATATTAAGCCCAAACACACTTTTTAAATTTAACTTTTCAAGTTATGATAATTTGAGAAAATGGGGGTCTATGAAGTAGTCAGCCTGTGAACGCTGTACTGCGTATGAATAGGAGGCATTGTGAAACAAGTTTGGCTGTGTCTGACTTGATATGTCTACGAATTAAAAATTATTCATTTATTATTTTTAACTGCATTTATTATGTTGCGAAACCGGTTCAATCCCCGCCCCAGCAAGTGAACCCCAAAGAGATGTTGTGCTCAAGTCTGTTTCAGTTTGGTCGAAGCTATCATGACTCTACATCGCATGTGTCAATAAAATATACTATAAATATTTCTACATCGGACTCAACTCACTAAATAATACTCGATTCCAGTGGAGTGCGGTCCATACAAAGCTAACGACACGCTTCACAAAGCTCGACAACGTACAGCCGGGTGCAATATAATTTCAACGTTTGGTTACTGCGAAAGCAGATATTTTCTTCGGGTGTTAAAAAGGCAAATGAGGCTGCTGCGGAAATGGTTGAGTATCTCAGTAACAGTTCAAGAGCCGGCCTAGAGCGATGAGCGCCGATTCCGGCTCATTAAACCGTTCATAAAATAATGGGAGTCCGCCTCTGGCATTTAGAATCTGTTAACGCCGCCATGAATAATTTTCGCTTATATTCCACATGAACTGCTCGTTCTGTTCGTAAGGAAGTGTAGATGTTTCTCTCCTAGTAAAAGTCGCTCTAACACGAGGCACTCAAAAATAACGCAAGAACTAAGCGTTGGACAAATATTTTTATCTCTTTTTTATGCCTAGGAGTTTACTTGGTTTGGATTTCACAAAGTTTATGATGCATTGTAAGTTACAAAAATTGTTATTATTAATAAATCCGCATTTTTTAATCATTGAAATATCTAGGAAAAAAAGGTACATGGGTTCAATGACTCAAGACATCGCCCAGTTACAGCGGCGCTGTAGCTCAATTGGGAAGAGTACCGGGTCGCAGAAGCCAGGGAATCGTGTGTGAATCGTTTGCCTAAAAACATATTACACATATAACGTTATATTATAACAGTAGCGGCTCGACAACTGTAAATAACTAAGTCCATGAAACGTCTAGAAACATCAGTTACCGATAAGTATATTGGTAGGATTTGACAAATTTTATCAACATCGCTTGAGTTAATTTAGTAAACCTTCGAGGAAACGCTTTAAAGGAAACCACACGATATTTGACATTCGGGAGTTAATTTCTGATTGAGTACAACACAACACTAAAGCATCTGACACTTCAAGGACTCGAATTTATTATGAAAAATATTTAGTTTTGTATTTCCGTAATCTCTATAAAAATACAGAAATTAATATATACACGTCATATTTTATAAATTTTATAGAAATTAGTGTTTAGAAGTTCAAAATCACAAAAAAAGTGTACTAAAGAAACTATTTCATCGCATTTTTTAAAATAAGTATTCAGTACTTCATTGATAATTCCTTTTATTCTGTTTCAAAGTAAAACCATAAAACTCCAACTAAAGCTTACTAAATGTATACGTTCTTTGTTTGCCGGACATCGCTTGTTCAGAGAGTGCTTCAAAGTATGAAAAAAAAACCCAAATCTCTTTTAAATTTCACCTTTACGCTGAGGAGGCTTTTGTGAGAGTGGTTTATTCATAATAAATTCAGGATGATTTCAAGAGAAATCATCTCAAATCTCAGAGCAAACTTCAAATTATAAATAAATAAGACATGCGACTTTTCACATTTCTTTTCACAATGGGATAAAATATGTCAGATAATTCTTTTCCGGTGTATATATAACATAATTAGGTAATCGGTTCACAAGTGAAATAACGGAAAGGTCTTCCTAGACAGCAAGACTTTGGATTAATCCAATTCAACTCTAGTTGCTCTGCCACTAAACGAGAATTCAAATATGTAATCGTCAAGCCGACGTATCTAGTTACACAGATAAATAAAAAATCGAAAATTATCCTCGTTACCTAAAAATATATTGTGTACAAATAAACATCTACGGATAAAAATAATTATTATTCTTCTGTCAGTAACGTCAATAAAATATAATTTCATTGTTGTTGTTTTACGCAACTAGTCGCAAGCTTTGACCATGAATTTATGTGACTATTTACAAATGAGCAAATGACAAATTTTTAGTGAGAGAGAGCCAATGATTGTCATAAAAAATATCATAACGGAATAACAAGTATTCTCTGGAACAAAATTGCTATGAATTAAAAATATTTTCTAACACGTTAGCCCTGATGAAGCAAATTTTTATGCATCATCGAGGTGTTTTGAATTCATCTGGATGACATCTGGCGAAATGGTGACTCATTTTAACGGAAGGTTTATAAGGAGACTCCTCTGAGAGCCCCCATCTGTGGGCCGTGTTAGACGTCGCACAAGGCCGAAGGCGACAAGCTAGCAAGCGCGATACTTGCAAGTCTACAAGGCGGCTATAGACCCCAGGTGGCATTAATCTGGGGCCGACATACTATTCTTTTAAGTCTGAATTATAAACAATAAAATAATGCAGTAAAAGTGTGTTTTGGAACGGGCACTGATCCCTGATTGAATATTATGAGAGGGGGGCGAATTGGGGACCGCCCCAGGTGACAAAAGATATCCCAAAGCAAATAAATTTAATAAAAAGTTATAAAAAAAAAAAACATTTATTTGCACATCGCTAAATAGGAATATATCAAAATTATTTCAACATAAACATTCTTAATCTTTTTAGACTCACCGCAAGTGGCTACAAAAGATGACAACTTACGTTTTTAACTAAATTGTGTAAAATTATAAAAAAAAAACCTCTTAATTAAGAGGTGCAAGTGTTATAAAAAAACTAATGGGAGTATTTTTCTAATTATAACCATCAAGTTTTAGGTAACTACCCCTTAAGGCTATTTTCTATTTGATCATGTTATTTTATACCAGTGGCATGCAGTCCACGCAAGAAATAAAGCATTGATTGCTCAAAGATATATTCAAAGTGATTAATAGCACAAATTAAAGTGTTTTCATAATATAACAAATATAATTTAATGCTGGAAGGATGCATAATATAAATAAATGATTTTTTCATGTATTATAAGTAATGTACTGATTTGATAAGCTCATTTTATATTTCGGGAATAAAATTGCTTTTTAGATTTTAGCCTCTGCACAACTCAACTATCACTATTTCATGAGATGCAATCAATTATATATTTATTTTTAAAATTATTATCATATAATGGTATAGAGCATTTTAATAGATCTTACACAAAGTAGTATTTTTGTAAGTTACCAACTTTTAACAGTATACAAATTATACATATTTAATCATAAAAGTAATAATATTCAACAATCAAAAGTTATGTTCAAACCAAAAGAATAAGTATAAATAGTTTAATAAGAAAATAATTGCTAGCATCTTATTTGTCCGAATTCTCTATCCGTCACACCTACTAGGTCGAACTTGATGAATTATTCTGAAATTAAGTGTATATCGGATTATTCATTAGTACAAACTGCAGCGTAATGTTTTAAATATTTAAGATGCTATTTACCCATATGCTCGAAGTACCTTGGGGCCAGTTAAAGAAATTGATTCCACTTAGAGGTATGCTGCCTACATAGATAGTTTTGGAATTTACAAGATCCTTGCGTAGACAACCGAGCGACACTCTTAACAATATATCATATGACAATTTTATAACAGAGCAATTGGTTAAGTTGATATCATTCATCATGGGAACACCAATGAGTTTACGAATTTTGAAAGTCTCTGCCTTGTCCAAACTTCGGTTTATCTTCACTTCGGATAAATCTGTCACGTTTGTAATGATCTTAACAAAAGGGGGGGCTGAAGTATATGAAATATTTTTTCTTAATTTAATTACAATTTTTTTAATTGTAATACCAACACTATTATTGATATTTATAGTGATCGGCAGGCCTAGACCGAATGCGATTCCGGATACTGCTAACTCTGCTCGTATTGTCAATCTTCCAGGTGGAGTGCAGCACGTAATATAAAAATCTGAGACTTCTAAAGTAAACGGCTTCTTGCTATTCGGTTCAGAGTTGAGGTCGGTCGGTTTTGCAGTGACATCAAAAATAGTTTTCACAAAAAAATCTACTCTCCAACCTCTGTCAATCGCAACTGTAACGCAGTATTCAATTTTCCCATTGGTGCTTTTGAACGATGAAGGTAAATCAACTGGAAGATCAAAGTTAAAGCTATATGCATGATTGCCAGGAATAACTTCAATATCGTCACCATTTTTTGTACCGAATAAATAATCTGAACTTTCAAAAATAATTTCTTCATTGCAGAATTTTAATCTCGAGGATCTGAATTCCTCTTGCCACTCCACAGACGCTCTTCCTCGAACTACGGCAATTATGCCTTTCATTTTTTCAGTTTTCAAAAAATCATATTCCGCACTCCCCGATAATGCTTCTCCACCTCTTACACATTTTCCACTATCAAATTTAATTTTACAGTAAAACTGCTCCATACTTGACAAATTATTGTTTGTATAACCAATTTGCAAGCATTTTTATTTAGTATCAATGACAATTAAGAGAAATATATAAGTGACAGTAATTGAAACACATTGACAGCTTTGAACGAAAACAGATGAATTCAATTATTTGAATATAGTAAAAATATTATAAAAAAACATATTTTTTCCCTACATGAACTCAATAACGAAAACAGAGAAACCCATGTACGCTGCTACCTAAGCCACATGTTGTAAGCTCCCAGCCTGCGCACAGGAACAGGGGACAGTCACATACCGTATTGCAAGCATAGTCTTAACGACTATTGTAAATTAACATAAAAATATTTTTTATTATTATAAAAAAAATGCTAGAGTACTAGGTGTGCTCAAAATAACACAACATGTTACTTTTAACATGTTAGCCACAAGTTAAAACATAGTATCATGCATCAGAGACAAAATCTTGAACGGAATAACTAAAAGGTATTGCATCATAATTAAATACTACAAGTTGTTACCTTTTCTATCAAACTACAGAAAAGTAATTATTACTTTATAAAATCTGTGTGTTTCATGTAAATATAATTTTAAAAAAACCATAGGATGCAAAAATTAACTAAAAAAACGTTTTTAAAAGGCATGCATCAATCTAACCTAAAAAAGGTCAATCTTAAAAATGACAGATTTATAACCTATTTGTATATCGTTCACACGTAAAACATACTTTTAGTACTGCTTTCATATGTAAAAAATGCGATAAAATTAAAAATATCAACTAATATAATATGTCGAGTGTGATTTTACTAGTTTTTAATGTCCTGAGATCTAAAAATGACTGTTCTAATAAACAGAAAGTTTCAAAATATTATTGATAGATGGATGGATGAAAACAATATGAATACAGCTAAGACAATAAATTTGTAGATTTGTTGCATGGGACATGTTGTGATTAACTTTTTAACATGGAATAACATTGATAAATGATCGCATTTATTGATTTCGCAAGAATAATACTGTTACATGATCGCATTTATTAAATTTCGCTAGCAAACATTCTGCTGTGCCAAAGCAATGTAAAATGTTTCGATTGGTAGGTAAGGTTTATTATCTGAATAAATGCAATTACAAACCTCTAATTACGGCTTTATAACACAAAAGAGCACGATAAATCAGCAACTCGGGGATGATTAGTGTAAGTGTCCTAAATCTTCGTGAAATAACAAAAACTTCACTTATAATTATCATAAAAACGAAAAAACGGCAGAGGACCACCCACTTGGAGATACACTTTACTAATAATGCGTGTTTTACCACAGACAGCCAAATCGATGTTTGATGAGTTTTATGTAATTTGATACATTGTTTTAGCAAAGTCATTGTCTCTGCCAACAAGTATTGTTTATGTAATATGTAACAATATGTCACCCCATCTTGTCAATTACATCTCAAATATAAATCAAAAGACTTTAGTATTATGTTTGTCATTATATTCTAATTGTATTTTTAAAGCAAATTAAGTCTTCTTGCTGATAAATATTGTATACTACGACATGTTTTACTTCTCAAATAAAAATTAAGACATTTTAATTTCATGTTTTTCATTATATTCCAATTGACCTTGCATTTTTTAAGCAAATTGAGTTTTTATGGTGATTTGGGGCAACTAGAAACTATTTTATCTTTTGTCTTCTAGTATTGTTTGATAAAGACTTTTATTTGATCAACAATCCATTTATTTCCATTACTTTTATGAAGTTCCCAATAGTTTGTAAACACTTCTATCTCCAATAATGGCAGTAAAGCAGATTTCCGTTATATTATCTCCATAGCAAAAAATCTTAACTTATAACAAGAGTTTGCATGGAATACTTATGATTCTAAAATATTGAAACCTTAAAGCAGGAGTTACTCTTAATTTTATTTATTGGACTTATAAATGTATGCATTCTAAATTGGTTGACAAAAACATTAACAATATAGGACAACAGGAAACATTTCAATTTTGGCTGTAAATCTGTAAATTATTGTTTGTTCCCATGATTGTATAAGTTGAATATGGTCAACCAAATAAAGTAATTCTATCATTGAATGATGATTAAGGTACACATCACCGAGTAGCTGATACAACTCTTGTGTAAACTTGACCCTATACAATACATGATGAACGGAGAAGTTTTCTCATTAACAGCTTTATGTAAATTGTTGTCTTTGTTTGATAATGTAAAACATAATTGGACTGTATTGACCAAATCTTCATTAAAATAGTATTGATTGAAATATATATATTTGCAGGTTACTGATTTTGAATGAAGTAAATTTAGTTGAACGCTGAAAATGTTTTTGTACAAAAGTTTACTATGGAACACTTAAAAAACATACTATGTAGTTTATCAATGAAATCACGTAATACATTAAAGAATTATAAGTTGTTATAAACATATTTAATATTAAATTGTATAAGTTGATATAATTTAATACGGGTGTATCAAATATTTTACAGATTTTGAATGACAATTAGTTTCCTATTCACCTAGTTTTTTATTTTTTTAATATATTAGATATTATATTTGTATATATCTTTCAATGTGCATGTTGTGATTATTTTGACAATACATTTTTTACATTCAATAATACCGATAAATTATCGCAATTATTATTTTTCGCTAGCAAACACGTTCTTTATTGTCAAATCAGCTAAATTTATTATTTTAATCAATTCATAGGGTTAACAATAAATTGTATTACATATGAATTAATTGTACTGTGTGTCACTCCATGACAATGATGACTAACTTCCTTGATATAAATGAGGCATCATTATTAATAAGATTAGAAGTTTTTAAAACTTATACAAAAATGAACTATAAAGAGACTGTATGGTTTTGTATAAAATCATGTTATACAGAAAATAATTATTAATTGTTATAAACATATTTTAAATTCGATTGGTTAAGTCTATATGGGTGCAACGGTTATTTTACAAATTTTAAATGACTATTAGCTTCCAATTCATTAGATTTTACAGATTAATAAAAACAGAAATGCGTTATTTGGTTATATTAAGATCTCTGCATCTTACAATAGGTAAAATAAATAACTATCAATACAAAACTACCTCTCAATCAAGGTTTTTAAAATAGTCCATCCAATTTTGATTAATCTAACCTCAAACATCAACCACGGTTATGACAGATTTATAACCTATTTATGACAATAATGGCGTTTCTTGCAGACGCGGTCTCAGTATAATTTAAACCTTTATTAAATGCCCTTAAGTTGTAAAATAATAAGAAAAATAACAAGTTCACATTGAGTTTACTAGTTATAAGTGTGTGAAATTTAATATAATTATCAATGTCATTAATAGAAACAACAGGTGAGGCATTTAATTTGTATATTTCTTTAAATATGCATGCTGTGATAATCCTGACAATAGGTATTTGTAATTAGCCAAATCACATGAAATTTGTCTAGTTTGAGAAGTTCAATGTATTATTTAAATTGATTCATAAGGATCCAAAAAGATTTTTGTGGATTAACGTATTAACGTTAGATTTAAAACATACTTATAGATCACTCAACGGCACAATAAAATAGCCACTGCTTTCTTATATATATATAATTTTGTATGTTAATTTATCCTTCTTTTTTTTCAGGGCTCATTTGATTTTCTTTCAAATAAAGTCACAACCTGACTTGGAAATACTACTGCTATTTGATGTGAACAAAATTTCAAAGGTAATTAAGATATGTAACTGAACTTAAGTTTCAGCATCTTGAAATCTCTACATATGGATCACATAGCCCGCAATGATGCAGCCACTTGTGTATTACCTCTAACCTCGTGAAATTATAAAACATGACTTGGAGGCTTTAACGAAGACAATAACACTGCGAAAAGAAGCATCTATTCTGAACATAACATTTAACAATAACTTGTTATTACTCCAAATAGAGGAAGATGGATTTCTGGTGAATTTTACATTATTTGTTACATTCTTCACTAATATATTGATATCATTTGTCACCCCAACTTATAAATAATTTCTAATTTCATAATTTTCATTATATCCCAATTAAACTTGCATTTTTAAAGGAAATTGAATGTTTATGCTAATAATTATTGTACACTACATGTCTAATTTTTCAAATAAAAATCAAGAGATTTCTATTCCATGTTTTTTTATTTTTCATTATTGATTCGGAGCCACATAAAACTATTAAATCTTTTGCATTCTAGCATTGTTTGATGACATGATTTGTCATTGTTTTGTCATTGATGACATTGTTTCATGATAGTTAACACTCTTCCATCTCAATTAACAGCAGTAAAACAGATTTATATTATACATTATCCATTATATATTTTCATTTTATTATCACAATAGCAAAAATATTCAAATTTATAACTGACATTTCAATAAAAACACTAGTAATTCTTAAAATTTTGAAAGCCTACAGCAGGCTCACACTTAAATGTATTCATCAGATAGATTAATAAATAGTATGAATATTAAATTGATTGGCAAACAATAACACAATATAGGGCTACAGGAAACATTTCAAGTTTGGCTGTAAATATATCATTCATACTATTCTTTCTCATGATTGATTGCACTCATTGAATTTGATCAGCAAAATTCAGTGATTCTACAATGAAATGATGCTTCAGATACGCATAACCATGTAGATGGTACAGCTCTTGGGTATTCAAAGGCCTCGAGGATACGCGATGAATAGAGAAGTTTTCATATGAACATCTTTATGTGAATTGTTGTGACATTGATATAGTCAAACATTCTGACCGCACTGGTATCTACTTTAAAAAAGTCTTGATTATAATAAACACGTTAATTAATGCTATAGGTTTTGAATGAAGTAGATATAAAAATTAAATTCAGCATACACATTCTGAATAGCCATATCACATCTCAATGAAATGACATACAATATGACAATATAATCTGGATATTAAATTTTTATGTGTTTCATTTGACGTAGCTGATTTGGTGCCAATCAAGAAGTATGTCTTTGATAAAGATCTTTTATTTTACCAATAGTGCATTTATTTTCGTTACTTTAATGAAATTCCCAATAGTTTAAACTCTTCATCGATGGAAGTAAAACGGATTTCCATTACATTATCTACATAAGAATAATATATTCCTCGTTTTTCATCGAATATAACAACAAACACAAAGCCATAAATCTTTTGTGTTTTTATATTATTGTCCACATAAAATCATCTTGCTTATAGTATATCTGTAGATGCAGGTTTCTGGTTTTGAATGAAGTAAATTTGATTGTTGAATTCTGAAAACGTTTTGGTGCTAAAAATTACAAAAATACAATATATATAATATGTAGACTATATATGAAATCATTTCATAGAAAAGAGAATTATTAATTGTGATAAATATATTTAATTCGGTGAGTCGATATTTATCAATGTGGGTGCACCAATTTTTTTTTACAGCTTTTGATACATCCCAAGCATTCTATTTTTCTAGATTTACATGATATAATTAATGCAGATATGTGATATTTGGTTATATAAAGATTTCTGCATTTCACTAAAAGAAAAAAAAATTACATTGTTTGCTGTCGCCATGTTAATTACTTCTGCAATATAATTTAAGAGACTTTTATTTCGTAGTTTCCATTTTATTCTAATTGAGCTTGTATTATTCTATAAGCAAATTGAGTGTTTGCTAATAAATATTGTACACTACGACATGTTCTATTTCTTAAATAAAATGCAAGAGTTTTCTATTTCAAGTTTTGTTATTTCTTATCACCGATTTGTAGCTACTTTAAACCAATATATATATTTTGCAAATGTGAAAGTTTTCACAAAGGATTTGTATGAACCTTCAACATACACAAAATCTTTGCCGGAGCCAAAATAACAATAACATCCAAATGAAAATTGAAAATCAGCAAGAAATAATTTTGGATTCATTTTTATATGTGAAATATTTATTGAAAACATATAAATTAATAAAGAAGTCATTATTCAATTTGCTGGGAAATATAATAATAACCTGACTCTTGGAAGTACTTCTGCGATAAAAAGGTAATGAAATGGAAACATCATTTATTACCATTAATTTTTATTATATTTAAGGCACACAAGAATCTTACAAGTAACATTATTTAATAAATACATCGTATATTTTTCTCATAGAAAGAGTGGAGTTGGAATAAAGTTGTAAACTTGCATCTAGTGTAAAGAATTTGCTTAATTATGCTCAAAGTAATCTCTGATCTTGTCTTCTGAATTATAATAAAATAAAACCAAAAGGTTTTGGAGACTACGTTAATTTCACTTGAAGCGAGAGCTCTTTACAATTTTCTATACAGAAAAAAGCGAGCTTATACATAACAAATTCAACAAAAATACATGAATCATATATTATACTACAAAAAATTACAAAATGTGGAAAAATGCTTCTATTGAGTGCTGTGAAACCCCATTAAAATTATATTAACAGCAATAATTTTAATACTAAGTACTAAAATAAACTAGTTTGTGATGATTCCTGGCTGTCCTGGCCGCCACCTGAAAGCAATTAGTTTGAGTGCAGAATCATAGTGTATTTTTAAAAATATTAAGAAGGGGAGAATTATGGTTATTTAGTTGTTCGTTGAGGGAATTCTAAATTTTGGTGCTTAATTATTTCTAGTTGCTCCAAAATATTAAGTCTATAGCATTTATTTGAAACATGAAGGAGACTTGGCTTATTGTCAACGTTTAAATTATGTTTACTATCATTATAATAGTAACTTTTTTTAAGTACCCTGGTAAAATTTTTCCTGAAATTAAAAAGTTATTATACAAAATAATATACATTCTTTTATGTGAACAACCAAAGCAAATATTACCTTTATTACGATAATTATGTGCTATTCTTATTCGATAACAGATATAATATTTACTGGAAAAAACACATGCAATTAAACATAATAATTCTGATTAACATCAGATAAATTAGACATTCTCTCCTGATCTGATCTGGTGGTCATAAATATAATATGGTAAGCATTATTTTTATTCTCACTTCGGTAACTAAACCTAGTTTCATACGAAAACTTATCATTGCATAAATATATAATTATTAAGTACATTGTAAATTTTTCACGTGCACATTTATGAAATTCAGAATTTACTAGATGATATTATATTAAAAAACTTGCACGTAATACAAATATATTTAATGAATAAAAAATCAGACAATCAAGTGGTTCCTAAAAACACATGTTTGCTGTGCAGAAAGATTCAAGGCACCCTCAGGAACATGGAAACAACATAAGACTGCAGAAACTATTGTTTTCCTTTCTACTGCTGTCTTCCAATTTTTTTTAACCAAATGGTTACTTTAAAATCCCAACATATTTCAAAAGTGATAAATAAAACTTTATGAAATAGATATACTACAAACAAATAATACAATTACTTATTGAAAATAGTGCACTGTTCAGTAAATTACTCCCAGGATAGCTTAGCAAAGCCAATGAGCATTTCCTCGTCCACCTTGTCCCACTGTTCATTCTGAAAGCATGTAATCATTTCACAGTTTCGTTAACGGTCCTTATTTCCTTACCCAATAACTCAACATAAGCAATTTATTCTAAATAGATGAGAGGATTGTTTCACTTTTTCTGTAATAATGAAGATCAACATAAAAATTAAGTATGTTTACTCACCAGGGGGAAAACTATTTCTTTGCATTCTTCTCCCTTAGAAATCATGATCTGTCTTCAATGATATTTATATCAGATTTTTGTATTAAGCCTGCTACCTCTAATTCGGTAGCGATCCCATGAGGAGAGTCCGTGGAAGGCGAGTACTCAAATCTTATAAAGTGTCCCAAAATTAAAGCAAGATTTGAATTTGTCGCCATTTTTGCAGTAAAGTTTTGGGAACACTTAAAAACAAAACAATTTGACAGCTGACAGTTTAGGGTTAGTAAAAATGGAGCGTTACACGATAAAACAACGTGTCTTCATTATTTAACAATATTTCAATAATAATGAAAGCTTGGCAGCCGCATTTCGAAAATTTCATACAAAATATGGTCGGAATAGTGTTTTAACTTCGTCAACTGTGAAGAGATTAATTGAAAAATTCAGGGAGACTGGATTCGTTGGAGACGCTAAACACATTGGTCGTCCAAAAACAAGCCATTCAAATGTCAATATCGAAGCAGTGCGTAAGAGTGTCGGAGACAATCAAGGAACCTCAATTCGGCGTCGTGGACAAGAATTGCAAATTTCAAGAAGCTCTCTACAGCGTATACTAACTAAAGATCTGTGTCTCCATGCTTACAAAATTCAATTAACACAAGAACTGAAGCCTAATGACCATGCACAGCGAAGAGAGACAGATATCTGCTTTAAAGTCATAACCGCGGTCCTGAAAATACTTTACTTAGTTATCTCCATTTAATTTTCAACAAATGAAACAACAGTGTAATTAATTAATAATATTTCAAAACAAACCTGCTCCATAACTTCCGGAGCCATCCAACACGGAGTTCCAACAAACGTATTTTCTACTATAGTAAGTATTCATTATTACTTATATAAAATATTTCTCTGCAATTTTTTGTAATAGTTATTTATTAGTGTAGATTAAATACGTAAGCATTTACTTTTCCAACAATCTAATTTATGTTATCTTTAATATATGCACAAACCATAAAATTTCAAACAAAACTATTAGAAATTACAGTTATAAACAAAAAAGCTTCGCACAGCAATGCGAGTCATATGCAAAGTAAGTGCAATGCAGCTCAAGTCTTAACCTTCGTGTAAGAATCTTCCAACAACAAACAATCCAACCTTTGCAGTGTGGATTTTTCAGTCATCCCCAGATGATTGCTTTGTTGAATGTGGTTAGCCAATTTCAGTAATTCAGCCGTTTGGTTTTGACATGATAATTTCCATACACATCGTCAAGTGGCTGATACAGCTCTTGTATATTTCTTAGCCCTCTAGGTCACGAATATGCGGAGAAATTCTCTCATGTGAAAGAAATATTCTAACGTCATGAGATCTGAGAATTTGAGCCTTTCTTAAAACTTAATATCGTGCACATATAGATAGACTTGTAGATTTATTTTCAAATGCAAGTTATATTTTTGCCTAAGCATTATAGTTATTTACTCCCGGATTTATTGAACTAAAGTGTTATATAATGATAATATATAATATAATGATAAAGCTAATCGCACCATGACATTATGATGACGCACAAACACTAGAGAATCACAAGTAATAGAAGGGGTGTAGCATTTACCCTGAAATGAATGCATGCAGTCAAAAAAATTATGGCAATATCATTTTGGCATATAATTATATATGATTGCACTTATTTGTTTTTCGCTAGCAAACACGTCCGTCTTTATCAAAACATTTGTGAATTTTATAGTATTGTGGGTAAGATTGACAATTCTAATCTTAGTATCTACAAATTACAATCGGAGTAATACATATTATTTGTGTAAAATAGGATAAGAGTCTGCGCAAGCTACAAGAGGGTGATTTATATTTTGTATTTCTAACTTTATTA
Organism: Atopsyche davidsoni; assembly: GCA_022113835.1. Classification (NCBI taxonomy): domain Eukaryota; kingdom Metazoa; phylum Arthropoda; class Insecta; order Trichoptera; family Hydrobiosidae; genus Atopsyche; species Atopsyche davidsoni. The sequence goes on from JAILWY010000010.1 coordinate 3,364,644, forward strand.
CGCCGATAAATGAATTACACATTTTAGAGACGATAAGTATGCATTTGCTTCATATTTAAAGTGCATGTAATTTTGTTTCTACATTTTTATAGATCGCACATGAATCACTTATAAACGCATTGTAACATAAAGATCTAGCAAAGCATTAGATAAAGAAGGGATGATTTAGCTTTGAAAATTATTAATGAATTTATCTATTTCAATAGCCTGGTCACAGTTAAACAACAAATATTTGTGTAGTATTGGTGAAAATATAAAAATGAAATGCTTTGCATGGTTAGGTATTACAAATACCTGTGAATATTTCCATTTTTGTGTAGTTTCGTATTATACTTTTAAGTCGTATGTATAGAATTTCTCGTTGACTTAAAGCCAAGTCTTTCATGATTAATAAATACTGATTCTTTACGAGCAGAGTGTGCTCTTTTAATTAAGATCATCGGTCTGCTATTGAGGTACATTTAGAAATGAAGATGAGATATACTTCTTACATGAAATTGTTATCACGATATTGTCATATTTGAGATATATTTTACATTATTATAATGATCACCGTTTTTATGTTTTATGATTGTATTTCGACCTCGATGTTAACTTCCTTCTTCCAATGACCTTTTTTCCTTCAATTTTTCTTTAGACAATCAACTGGAGGATGCTATATTTATTGTAAGGGAAAATATGGTCGAAATAAGAGAACTTCTGCTTCTTTACCAATGTCAAGAGTTCCCTTTCTTTGTGCATTCTCTTTCATTTGTGACGCGGTCAACCCATGGTATATTAAGGACTCTCCTATACAGCCACATTTTTGCTGCCTCAATTCATTGCATAGTAGCTATTCAAGCTTCGACTCCATAAAAGAGAACAGAGACGACATAACATTTGGTGAATCTCCAGTGAGATTTCAGGGTTACATCTCTTGAGCATAGTACTTTCCTCAAATTATAAAATGTACTGCGCGCTGTCTCAATCCTCACTTTAATTTCCTGGTCAGGATCCCAGTTCTCATTCAACCAGCTGCCCAATTACCTAAATCTTTTAACTCTCTCCACTATTTGTTGTTCATGTAGATATTAAAGTAAAAATTGCTTCGGAGTAAAGGTTAAATAACATCAGAGACAGGATGCATCTTTGTCTGACACTCTTACAAATATGTTTGACATTATCGAATGCTTTTCGTAATCGATGAAGCACATGAATATGCTTTTTATTTGGTCTCATCATTTGTGGATTAGTATTTACATGGCGAATAATGCTTATCTAATACTTAAAGAGTAAAACCAAAGCTAAACTAAAACCAAACTGGGATTATTAGTATTCGCCATTGGGAGACATTTGTGATTTAATATTGTTTTCTGTACAATTTCCATGAATTTTCAAAACTTTATTGAATATAATTTTTTTGAACAGTCTGATTAATATTGTTAACATACAGAATTATGGCTGTTATAACCATGCATCACTAATATTAGGGAGATTACATGACTCGGCATCTATCAGAAGACATTTGTAATTTTATATATATTTTATGCCTACAAAATATATGTATAAATTTTCAGAATTTTACTTATTATAATTTTTGAAAAGTTTGGTTAATGTTGTTAAAATGCAAAACTATTGAAATTAAAGTCATGCATCACATATAATAATAAGATAATAGGACTCACAATCAATCGAGAGACACTTGTAATTTTTTTCCATACAAGTTCAATAAATTTTTAATATTTCATTGAATAAAATTTTTTGTGTGGGTTTAATTAATGCTGTTAATAATAAATAAATAAAACTGTTTTATTTAATAATTTTGATAAATTCTATAAATTAAAATCTAAAAATTATTTTTGAAAAACCTAAATGTTTATGCCTCTTTTGACAGGCAACACATAAAATTTTGACAACCGTACAATTATATTGTCTATGACCTCATGTTAGTAAACAATACAAAATGTCATCTGCGATGAATCCAAACATTAGCTAATAAACTAATATCATCTCGGCTCCATTATGCTCAGTGTGGCAAAGTTATCAAAATATATAATATTGTAAGAGTTCCCTTTCTTTGTGCATTCTGTGCAAGACTCTTTCATTTGTGACGCGGTCAACCCGTGGTATTTTCGCCGTAAGGTTATGTTGTTTGTTGATGATGGATGTAAATCAAAAGGCTTGGCGAAATGTTTGCGTATTCGTTTATTTATATTTAAATTGAGAAATACAGAATTACGCGTGGTTACTCGTCGAGTGCCTGAGTCTCTCTGTGCGCGTTGCGCGCTGGGGTTGTTTGGTTGTAAAATTGGAAAGTTTCTACCTGCTCGGACAAGCTCGACCTTGTGGTCGGGGCGGTTGTCCGAACAAGCCTCGGTGCATTTGTACCGACCGCTACAGTATCTTAAGGACTCTCCTATACAGCCACATTTTTGCCACCTCAATTCTTTTCATAGTAGCTATTCAAGCTTCGACTCCATAAAGGAGAACAGAGACTGCATAACATTTGGTGAATCTCCAGTGAGATTTCAGAGTTACATCTCTTGAGCATGGTACTTTCCTTAAATTATTCTAAAACTCTTTCCACTATTTTGTTGTTGACAACCATTGTTTTACTAATATGATTAGGCACATTAGTTCATATATAGAAGATGATTTTAAAGAAACTCTCAGAAAATTATCATCGTGATTTGTGTGGGATCACGATGATATTTTTCTGTGAGTTTCTTTAAAATCATCTTCTATATATGAACTAATGTGCCTAATCATATTAGTAAATATAATAACCCTGTAATGGGTAATAAATACGCATCTTGATTGACTAATCCATACATAGATATAAACCATTGTTTTAGTTTTTTATGTTCATGGAGGGGCCGTACTTACGGCTATCATCGTTGACTTTGTCGACTAGGATTTGTAGGTCGTCAGCACTGTCTGTAAGGAGGACAGTGTCATCAGCATACTGTAGTGGCTTAGTAGCCAACTGTTTATTAGCTTAGTGGCCTACCGTTTATTGAAATACCAATTTCACAATCGTCTAGGGCCTCGTTAAAAATAGCTTTGGAGTAAAGGTTAAATAACATCGGAGACAAGATGCATTCTTGTCTGACACTCTTACAAATTTCTATGCTTGTTTTGCTTAGTTCTGTCTGTTTTTATTCTTGCAGTTTGATTCCAGTACAAATTGTGAATCCAATGTATTTACCATCTAGCCCTATATTGATTAAAAGCGTAGCAAATGTTTACGTTTGACATTATTGAATGCTTTTTCTTAAACGATGAAGCACATGAATATGCTTTTTATTTGGTCTTGACATTTGTGGATTAGTACTTGCAATAATGGTTCTCCAGTACCTAAAGATTTCCTAAAAACAAACTGTGTGTCACTTTTGTTGGAATCTATTTTTTACTACAATCTTTTGTTAAGGACTTTGAGAAATTATTTGAGGACATGGCTCATGCCTTCTTATAAATGATGTTAATCAAATAATTGATAAGTGTAATAAAATTATTGATAACTGGGATTATTAGTATTCACCATTAATTGGGAGACATTTGTGATTAAATATTGTTTTCTGTACAAATTGTCATGTTATTACTGTTACATTTCGGGTCCACAATTAAAAGAGTAATTGTTTATCACTAGTTATATTTATTTATTCACGTACATAGTATTTATATATTTATTTCAACAGTATTTATGTTAACAATGTCGCCGAAGAGCTGTCAGACGAAGCCGTTCCAACACTGCACTCAAAATGGCTTCCGATGCATTCCGAACATTCGGCTCGCGCGAAGCGCATTCCTCGATTCTCCAAGACCGCGTATTGCCGCCCCTAATCGACGGTCGCTCGATCATTCCAGAGTCACTCGGCGACGCATCGAGAAGTTTCTAGAACTCAATGGAGCTTGACAGAAACTATCACGTAACACTACCCCCTCCTCAGGCATTGTTCCGTCCCGGAACACTCGTTGTCCATTCTCGTGTAGGTAGCAGCAGTCTGGTATCAATCTCAATTCCCGTATGCTGGAATAGTTCCTCGAGCATGCTTCGCACTATACGCCAGTCCAGATAGCTCAACTTGGGCAGGCTGAACTTTTGGATCTCCTGCTCCAATAGCATCCTTCGCAGGCTTACCAGGCTATCCCATATCACTTGATAATCAGCCCCCTGATAGGCTGTTTCTCTTGTGATTAGGAAGAACAACTCCCGGCCTTCGCGTTGTACCTGCAGAGTGTCCCCCAAAGACGACTCTTGAGCTTCTCTCTTTATGTCTCCACATTGGTGTCCACCTCCTTCAGCTCCCAAGGTCGTATCGATCCTTCATCCGATCACTGGCATCTTGGATGTTGACCCGTACTTTGTCATGAGTTTCGTTTAGCTGACGGCGTAAGTCTGAGACGTAGCCTTCTCCCACCAGGCTTTCTCCAGGTTTCCCTACGAACTTCAAATCGCACGGGAGGCGCAGTTCTCGCCCAAAAATTACACTAGCTGGTGTTTGTCTAGTCGCCTCGTGGATGAAAGAACGATACGCCAATAAGAACAGGTGCAGGTGTCAGTCCCAGTCTCTTTGATGATCAGCGACAACTTTGGATAAATATTTACCCATAGTCCGGTTTATTCGTCATCACGTACAGTCACTCTTTCGACTGTAGCTGATTTTTCCTCTGCCAGACAGCAATGAGTACAGTTTTCAACGCAGGGCCTTCTTGATAGAGCGTCGGTATTACGATGAATGGTTCCTGCTCGATGTTCAGTGTCAAAATCGAACTCTTGAAGTCTTTCGATCCATCTTGCTACTTGATTCTCGGGGTTTTTGAATCGTAGCAACCACATCAGTGCAGCGTGATCAGTTTGGAGAAGGAATTTCCTTCCGTAGAGATATTTGTGAAAATGTTCGACGGACTTCACGACTGCGAGCAGTTCTCTTCGCGTCACACAATAATTGCGCTCTGGTTTCGATAACACTTTGCTAAAGTACACAATAACTTTTTCATGGCCGTCTTGCATTTGCGATAAGACCCCTCCAATACCCACGTTGCTCGCATCAGTATCCAAGATAAATTTCTCATCCGGTTTCTCAGGATGGGGGCGCTGCTTAGTCTCTTTCGTAGCTCGTAGTGCTAATTCAAATGCTGTTTGGCAGTCTTGGCTCCACATAAATTCATTGCGTTCCTCGGTTAATCTGATTAGAGGTTTAGTGATGTCTGCAAACCCGGGAACAAATCGTCGATAGTACGTGCATAATCCTAGGAAACTTCTTATCTCGTTTTCGTCCTTAGGTTCCGGCCATTCTTTGACGGTTATTATTTTCTCGGGATCGACAGTAACTCCTTGAGCAGATATCACGTGGCCGAGATAGTTCACTGTCCTCTGAAATAAGTTGCACTTAGATAGATTTAGTTTCAGGTTAGCTTCTTGAAGTCGTCGAAACACTTGTTCTTAGTTTTTCAAATGATCGTCAAAAGTTCTTCCAAGCACTATAATATCGTCAAGGTAAACGAGACATGTTTCCCAGGACAATCCTCGAAGTACATTCTCCATTAGGCGCTCAAATGTAGCAGGCGCGTTGCATAGACCAAAGGGCATTACGGAGAACTGCCAAAGGCCATTTCCAGTCGAGAAAGCCGTCTTTTCTTTATCTTTAGGATCAAGTTCGACCTGCCAGTAGCCACTCTTAAGGTCTAGGGTTGAGAACATTTTGCATCCAACTAAGGAGTCCAGAGTATCGTCTATTCGTGGCAGAAGGTAACTGTCTTTCTTCGTTACGTTGTTAAGTTGCCGATAATCTACGCAAAAACGAGTTGTTCCGTCTTTTTTCTTAACTAGTACGACAGGTGAGTTCCACGGACTATTTGACCGTTCAATAATTTTTCCTTGCTCCATTTTTTGTATAATTCGCTCAGCCTCTTCTCTTTTTGCCAGCGTTAACCTTCTCGGTGCTTGTCGAATCGGTCGTGCTTCGCTCGTATCTATTCGATGTTGCACAATGTTAGTCCGGCCGCGCAATTCTTTCGAGCCTTCGAAAACATCTCGATACTGACGGATTAACTCTCCAATATATTGTTTCTGTTTTGCTGTCAGTTCTTGACAGGAATCGTCCAATAGTCGCTGGAGATATTCGGGCAGTTTTGTATTTACTTCCGACGGGGTGTCTTTCAACTGTCGGACTATTGTGGACACTGCAGAATAATTTGCGAGTGGGCTGCCTTTCTTCAGATCCACAGGAAAGTCATTGATGTTAATCAAACGTACGGGTATCTCCTGTGTCGTACGTATCAGCGATTTAGCGACCAGGACTCCAGGAGCTTGCATCATATTTCCAGGCTAGAGCATTAGTATCAGTCCTTCTGGAAGCTTGGCATTTAAGCAAGCTTGCACAATCATTTCGCTACGTTTTGGCACCACCATGTTCATTGCTAGTATAACTTGTCCGGTTCCGTTCTCATTTGCCTCAAGGTCAAGTTCTTCGCCATCAATTTTGACGACTCCTTTCAAGTCAAGCTTAAATCCTAACTTTGTCATAAGATCCATGCCAAGAATGACTTCTTCTTCTATTTCAGCCACTAACGCTATATGTTCGGCAGTGACTGCGCCAAATTAGAAAGTGACGACCATCTCTCCACGAACGCGAGCCGCTTCGCCTGTCGCGGTACGAAGTTCCCATCTGGAGGGGATTAAACGTTCTTTAGACATGACAATATCTGGCCGTAGGATTGTCACTGTTGCTCTGGTGTCCAATAATAGTTTCCGATTTCTTCCGTTGACCAATCCATTTACAAATATGCTATCCGAGCGTGTCCTTCTAGTGTTGCGACTCTTGCAGAACGGCACGGGAGGCTAGTAGCGCGGGTCGAAGGTTGCCCCTTCCCATCAACCCATTCTAGTTTTCCGAAGATTCTTGATGCCTTCTTCCATCTTGAGGTTTTCTGGGACAGCGAATCCGCAAATGACCAATCTGGCCGCAATTCCAACATCGAGGTCTTTCAGGTTCTTAAATTTAAGCGCTTCCAATACACGCTGGACTATTTCTTCCATCGATAGGTTCGACGGGGCTTCTTCCACGCCCTCCGTGGCCCGGACGCGAGGATGGCTTTTTAGTGATTGTTTGACTGCCTCTAATCTCTTGGTTTCTGGTAGCGGTTCTTTAACTGGCACCGATAAGTCTGTTCCATATACCGATGACCAAAGCGCATATCAAGTCTGGTCAGCTCAGTGTAGTTGACCCTATCCTCCAGCGGGATCGTTTGCAATACCCTGAGGGCATCGCCACGCAGTAAAAGACTCAATATGGATGCTTTTTTTATAGCTAACCATCCGTTGATCATGGCCGCCGTCTCGAATAGCGCCAAATACTCCTCCCATACGGTTTTACCATCAAAAATCGGCAGATCAGTTTTGGTGCTGCAATTTGTCGCTTTGTGCTTGTGGTCATGTTGGGGAGTATTTTCCAATGGTTTCACGTCAGTTATACTTTTTGTATCCATATTTTCAGAGTGACTCGCCGTTTCTTTCGCTTGCCCGGCTAACCGCTTTTCCATGTCTTGAATGACGTCCTTAATCCTTCGGTCAACCGATTCGTTCAGTTCTTCTATCTTCGCGTCAAACTTGGTGGTTTGCTTTTCAATCCTCGCGTCGATTGATTCCATTAGCTGGTACTTAATTGAATCTAATTTTGTCAACTGACGCGCCAGCTCAGTCCCAATCTGTTCCTGTAACTCTTTTGTTTGTTCCTGGTGCTCGGTCCTCAGTTCGTCCAGCTTTTTTAGTAAATCACTAATGCTGCAAGGCACTTCAAAGAGGAACTCCTCTAGGCTGTGGCCTTCTTGCGCCAGGAATTCCTTCATTCTTAGCACAAGGGTTGGCTTCGACCCTGTGCTTAACAGATCCCGTTCTTCAAGTTCTCTCTTCAGATCTACTATTTTGAGGTCACTCACATTTACGCGCTTTATGATATGTTTTATGATATCATTATGATATCATAAAACATGACTCGTAAGCTTTCTCGAAGACGATAATACTGCGGAAAGAAGAATCTATTCAGAACATAAGATTTAACAATAGCTTTCTGTTACTTGATGCAGAGGAAAATTGATTTCTTATTGATATTATGTTATTTGTTACATTGTTCGCTGTCTTTGCTAATAGTATATGTTTTTGTTCTTGGTAACATTTTGTCACTCCATGTTATTTATAACTTCTCAAATATTAAACAAGAGACATTCATTTAATTTTTTTTATAGATTATATTGTACACAAAGACATGTCTTACTTTTCAAATAAAAATCTGGATATTAAATTTTTATGTGTTTCATTTGACGTAGCCGATTTGGTGCCAATTAAAACAATCATATCTTTGTTTGATAAAGACCTTTTATTTAACCAACAGTGCATTTATATCCGTAACTTTAATGAAGTTCCCAATAGTTTAAACTCTTCATCGATGGAAGTAAAACGGATTTCCATTACATTAACTCAATAACAAAAAAAACTAAACTTACAACTCACATTTGCATAGAAAACATGTAATTCTTATAACTTTGAAAGCCAAAAGCAGGGTCTCACTTACATTGATTCATCAGATAGACTAATAAATGTATGAATATTAAATTTATTGAAAACAATAACACAATATAGGGCTACAGGAAACATTTCAAGTTTGGCTGTAAATTCATACTATTCTTTCTCATGATTGATTGCACTCGTTGAATTTATCAGCCAAATTCAGTAATTCTACCATTAAATGATGCTTCAGATACGCATCACCAAGTAGCTGGTACAGCTCTTGGGTATTCATAGGCCTGGAGGATAGGCGATGAACGGAGAAGTTTTTATATGAACATCATTATCTGAATTGTTGTGACATTGATAAAGTCAAACATTCTGACCGCACTGAGAAAATCTACTTTTAAAAAGTCTTGATTATAATATACACGTTAATAAATGCTATAGGTTTTGAATGAAGTAAGTATAAAAATTAAATTCAGCATACACATTCTGAATCGCCATATCATATCACAATGAAATGTTGTACAATATGTCACCCCATATTCTTGAAAAGAATAATTAATTACTCGTTTTTCATCGATTATTACAAACAACATAAAGCCATGATTCTTTAGTGTTTTTATATCTATAGTCTACGTAAAATCATCTTGATTGTAATACATCTGTAGATGCAGGTTTCTGGTTTTGGATGAAGTAAATTAGATTGTTGAATTCTGAAAACGTTTTGGTGCTAAAAATTACAAAAGTACATTATATAATATATAAACTATATATGAAACCATTTAATAGAAAAGATAATGTTTAATTGTGATAAATATATTTTATATTCAATTCGTTGATTTAAATTTTGCATATGCAAACATCAAATTACAAATTTTGATACATCATATAATTAATGCAGATATGTGATATTTGATTGTATAAAGATTTCTGCATTTCACTAAAGGTAAAATAAAAAATTATCGTCTATTAACATATCTCGAAAGCACGTTTTTAATAGGTAGTTCGTACAATTAAAATAAATTTTAACGTTTATTTAATGCTCCGAATCTGTTCGATATAGATTGGTTACCGCCATCTGTGGGTTTATTTAATTAAGACTACAATTTTGCGTGCGGCTATGATTTTGGTTTGCGTCTGCGCTCGCCAGTAGAGTGAGAAACGGTTCCCCGTTTCCTGCCTCTTTCAACTCTGGCAGCCGACCGATACGGTACTAGAATCGGGTAGTTACGTTCACGCAAATTGAACAAGTGTTAACTTTATTTTAATAAACGGACAGTACTTTAAATCGTGTTTTATTAACGAAGAAGCATATGGAACCCTCGAGAGAGCTTGATGCTCCCAACGTGGATGCCATTTTTGTGGTAATACGTGAGATTTGAAAACATGCACACATGATCACAATGGGATATTGTACAAAACATCACCCCACGCCATTACTATGGACTCTTTAATAACTCGAGTTTCAAAACTATAATATTTTTTTTTATTTTTTATTTTTGTTATGGCTATTTATTCCATTATTTCTATTATGCTAAGAGTTAATCATATAACCGCCATTTTTGTGGTAATACGTGTGATTTGAAATGTACTTGTGTATCACACAACTGCACAATATAACAGCCACTACTTCATATATATATCATTTTGTATGTTCATTTATCCATTTTATTTTTCAGGGCGCATTATTGTAATTATATTGAATATATTACGGATTCGCAAAATATTTCGCCAAAATATCTTCTGATTTCCATCCATCAATCCTGCAATCACCGATATCCCATCAACGACATCGGGACAAAACTTCTATTTGCAAGATTCTCGAAGACAATAACACTGCGACGGAAGCACCTACCCAGAACAAAAATTTAGACTTGGTTTATTGTTACTCCATAGTCAGCGATGTTGATTTCTGATTAGTTTTATGATATTTAATATATTGTTCGCAGTCTGCTTATAAATATTTTCAACATTAGATTTAAAATTATGTCACCCTCGTGTTATTAATTATTTTTAAAAGATATGCCTGTCATTGATAACTAGCTCTTTGTTATTTATTTAATTTATTCATCAATTCATGAAGAAAAAAATTGTATTTGTATAAAAATGAGTGGTTAGATAGTGCTAGTTATTTCAACATTATATGGAATTCATTTAGTGTTAATTATGAAAGTCAAAATCATTAAATGTAATGAGGAAGAGAAGTTATACGATAGACAAAGTCATGATTTTCATGTGCTTAGTGTCGAACAAGCTTAGTCTTGTAGAAAACCAACAAAAGCAAAAGAGAATCCCGAGGAATATTATGGATTCTCATTTGATTTGAAACATATTGTACACAAATAAATGTCTTACTTTCGCAAAATATTTCGCCAAAATATCTTCTGATTTCCATCCATCAATCCTGCAATCACCGATATCCCATCAACGACATCGGGACAAAACTTCTATTTGCAAGATTCTCGAAGACAATAACACTGCGACGGAAGCACCTACCCAGAACAAAAATTTAGACTTGGTTTATTGTTACTCCATAGTCAGCGATGTTGATTTCTGATTAGTTTTATGATATTTAATATATTGTTCGCAGTCTGCTTATAAATATTTTCAACATCAGATTTAAAATTATGTCACCCTCGTGTTATTAATTATTTTTAAAAGATATGCCTGTCATTGATAACTAGCTCTTTGTTATTTATTTAATTTATTCATCAATTCATGAAGAAAAAAATTGTATTTGTATAAAAATGAGTGGTTAGATAGTGCTTGTTATTTCAACATTATATGGAATTCATTTAGTGTTAATTATGAAAGTAGTATGAAAGTCAAAATCATTAAATGTAATGAGGAAGAGAAGTTATACGATAGACAAAGTCATGATTTTCATGTGCTTAGTGTCGAACAAGCTTAGTCTTGTAGAAAACCAACAAAAGCAAAAGAGAATCCCGAGGAATATTATGGATTCTCATTTGATTTGAAACATTGTACACAAATAAATGTCTTACTTTTCAAATAAAAATCTGGATATTAAATTTTTATGTGTTTCATTTGACGTAGCTGATTTGGTGGCAATCAAGAAGTATGTCTTTGATAAAGATCTTTTATTTTACCAATAGTGCATTTATTTTCGTTACTTTAATGAAATTCCCAATAGTTTAAACTCTTCATCGATGGAAGTAAAACGGATTTCCATTACATTATCTACATAAGAATGATATATTCCTCGTTTTTCATCGAATATAACAACCAACACAAAGCCATAAATCTTTTGTGTTTTTATATTATTGTCCACATAAAATCATCTTGCTTATAGTATATCTGTAGATGCAGGTTTCTGGTTTTAAATGAAGTAAATTTGATTGTTGAATTCTGAAAACGTACAAAAATATAATATATAGACTATGTTGAAATCGTTCAATAGAAAAAAGAATTATTAATTGTGCTAAACATATTTATATTGAATTCGTTGAGCCGATATTTATCAAATTTTTGTACAAATTTTGAAACATCATATAATTAATAAAAAGTAATTAAGGTAAAATAAAAACATATCGTCTATTAACTTATCTCTTAAGCACGATTTTAATAGGTAGTTGATACAATTTTAATAAATTTAACCTAAAACAATCGATCATATAAATTACAGATTTATAACCTGTTTAGTAGTCCCATGTCGTTTACGCTCGAAACGCTGACTCAGTATAATTTTAGCCGTTATTTAATGCTCTTTAGTTGTAAAAAAACTGAAAATATGATATTCTAACTTTGAGTTTACTAGTTATTAGTGTTTGAATATTATAATAGGATTCTGAATCATTGATCGATACAAACAATAATCGAACCGGTGAGTCGTTCAATTTATATATAACCTTAAAAGTGCATTTTGTGATTATCCATACAAATAATATTATTTATATCGATTCATATGGATCATTGATTGCATTGCACTGATAATTTCCCTAATATAAATGAATAATACTGAATATCTCGCTACACCTAAAAACTATAATATCTTTCGTGTTCTTTGGTTGTCTTTGTTTGCCGGAGGTCTTTTAATTGATCAATGGTAAATCTATTCCACCCCTTTCATGTTTCTTTTCGATCCGAAGAGATTTATCTCTCGTCTTATTTGTTGATGACAGAGAAATGGGCATTCATTACATTATTTCCAAAGTATTAAAAATTAATTTTATAACCGCCATTTTTGTAGTAATACGTGAGATTTAAAAACATGCACACAAGATCATAATGAAATATTGTACATTATATCACCCACGTCATTACTAAGGACTCTTTAATATCTCGAGATTCATCGTCGATTCGTAAATCGTCAAAACTATTAGTTTAGTAAAACAAAAGTATACATAACAACTGCACAATAAAACAGCCACTACTTCATATGATATATACATCATTTTGTATGTTCATTTATCCTTTTTATTTTTCAGGGCGCATTATTGTAATTATATTGAATATATTACGAATTCGAAAAATATTCATAGACATCGGAGACAACACTTCTACATCGACTTCAAATTATACGGCAAAACTATAAAACATGACTTGTAAGGTTCTCGAAAACAATAACACTGCGAAGGAAGCATCTACCCAGATAATAAACTTTAGCCATAGTTTGTTGTTACTCCATAGGCAGTGAAATTGATTTCTGATTAATTTTATGATATTCAATTCATTGTTCGCTGTCTGCTTAGAAGTTATATCTTAGACAAAGTCATGATTTACATTTGCAAAGTGCCAAACAAGCTAGGAAATGTCATGCAAAACTTTCTGTTTCGGTACATGTACGCTACCACGGTCACATATTGTAAGGCCCAATAGCTGCGCTCAGGATCAGGGGGTACAATGAAGCAACCCCTCAAGTATAGTTAATGTAATTGTTCTCAATCATTGTGAAATCATAAAACTTGACTTGTAAGCTTTCTCGAAGACGATAACACTGCGGAAAGAAGAATCTATTCAGAACATAAGATTTAACAGTAGCTTGTTGTTACGACATGCAGAGGAAAATTGATTTCTTATTGATATTATGTTATTTGTTACATTGTTCGCTGTCGCCATGTTAATTACTTCTGCAATATAATTTAAGAGACTTTTATTTCGTAGTTTCCATTTTATTCTAATTGAGCTTGTATTATTCTATAAGCAAATTGAGTGTTTGCTAATAAATGTTGTACACTACGACATGTCCTATTTCTTAAATAAAATGCAAGAGTTTTCTATTTCAAGTTTTGTTATTTCTTATCACTGATTTGTAGCTACTTTAAACCAATATATATATTTTGCAAATGTGAAAGTTTTCACAAAGGATTTGTTTGAACCTTCAACATACACAAAATCTTTGCCGGAGCCAAAATAACAATAACATCCAAATGAAAATTGAAAATCAGCAAGAAATAATTTTGGATTCATTTTTATATGTGAAATATTTATTGAAAACGTGTAAATTAATAAAGGAGTCATTATTCAATTTGCTGGGAAATATAATAATAACCTGACTCTTGGAAGTACTTTTATGATATAAAGGTAATGAAATGGAAACATCATTTATTACCATTAATTTTTATTATATTTAAGGCACACAAGAATCTTACAAATAACATTATTTAATAAATACATCATATATTTTTATCATAGAATGAGTGGAGTTGGAATAAAGTTGTAAAATTGCATCTAGTGTAAAGAATTTGCTTAATTATGCCCAAAGTAATCTCTGATCTTCTGAATCTGATTTCATAAATTCGCAACTTTGAAATGTCTGACAATATTTTGCATTTGACCTTTTAAAAACAATCTTAAAATTCATTAAAATTATATGTACCGCAATAGTTATTGCACCTAAAAGTAATCAAAATTGAAACAACCAATGTATTGAAGCATGATAGTTGTCAATTATAAAATGGTTTTTTAATACTTATAATACTACTAAGAGCTAACAGCAGAAAAAAATGAGTGATATCTTATTAATAATATACAAATAAAATAAATTATTTCTAACACCTTAAAATACTGAATTTTGTGGTATAAAATTTTAAAAAATTATTACTTTCTTATTACAAACAATTGGTCTCAAAATATTAATTATTTTCATATCATTTTACTAGTAACAATTGCTTATTTTAAATTTTAACATAGTCATAGTACTGACACTTAGTCTTTTTCTCAAATGTGTTTATTTTGTTTAATGGAAATAAATTTTCATAAACGTAATTGTTTTTTTTATTTGTGCTTGTAAAAATATTTTCACTTTATTAATCAAGCTCAATTTACAATAGTTATTTTGAAGTATAATGTTTTTTATTTTATGTCGAAATCATAACTTTTTTTAAATACCCTGGTAAAATTTTTCCTCAAATTGAAAAGTTATTATACAAAATAATATACATTCTTTTATGTGAACAACCAAAGCAAATATTACCTTTATTACGATAATTATGTGCTATTCTTATTCGATAACAGATATAATATTTACTGGAAAAAACACATGCAATTAAACATAATAATTCTGATTAACATCAGATAAATTAGACATTCTCTCCTGATCTGATCTGGTGGTCATAAATATAATATGGTAAGCATTATTTTTATTCTCACTTCGGTAACTAAACCTAGTTTCATACGAAAACTTATCATTGCATAAATATATAATTATTAAGTACATTGTAAATTTTTCACGTGCACATTTATGAAATTCAGAATTTACTAGATGATATTATATTAAAAAACTAGCATGTAATACAAATATATTTAATGAATAAAAAATCAGACAATCAAGTGGTTCCTAAAAACACATGTTTGCTGTGCAGAAAGATTCAAGGCACCCTCAGGAACATGGAAACAACATAGGTAAGACTGCAGAAACTATTGTTTTCCTTTCTACTGCTGTCTTCCAATTTTTTTTAACCAAATGGTTGCTTTAAAATCCTAACATATTTCAAAAGTGATAAATAAAACTTTATGAAATAGATATACTACGAACAAATAATACAATTACTTATTGAAAATAGTGCACTGTTCAGTAAATTACTCCCAGGATAGCTTAGCAAAGCCAATGAGCATTTCCTCGTCCACCTTGTCCCACTGTTCATTCTGAAAGCATGTAATCATTTCACAGTTTCGTTAACGATCCTTACTTCCTTACCCAATAACTCAACATAAGCAATTTATTCTAAATAGATGAGAGGATTGTTTCACTTTTTCTGTAATAATGAAGATCAACATAAATATTAAGTATGTTTACTCACCAGGGGGAAAACTATTTCTTTGCATTCTTCTCCCTTAGAAATCATGATCTTTAAACTGTCTCCAATGATATTTATATCAGATTTTTGTATTAAGCCTGCTACCTCTAATTCGGTAGCGATCCCATGAGGAGAGTCCGTGGAAGGCGAGTACTCAAATCTTATATTAGAACATTCCATGTTTTCTTTGTTTCTGAAATAATTAGATAACAATTATATGTATTGATACGATTAAAAAGTATACCTGTTATTTCTTTAGTAAATAAGTTAATAATAAAACCACATAGTAGATTGCTATTTTATGAATGCATCAAATAAATGCATTTCAGATTAAATATCAATATGTAAATAAAATTTCACCTTATCGTCAATACTAAAGTTAGCGTTTTATCATCTGGGGTGGATGATTTCCTGCTGGAAGTTCCAGATGAACTTTCCGAGGTTGACGGCTGTTCTCCGGTTTTCATGCCCTGAAAAATATTGCTTTTAAATCCCAGAACAGACAATCTATATAAACTTATAAATTAACAAAAATACAATTTACCTTTAAAATATTCTCCTTCAATTTGGGGCAGAATGGAGCCAAACTTGTGATAAGATAACGCTTATCTTTGGCTTTTTTGAAGAATTTGTGTTTTAATAATTCTTCAGCTGTTGGTCTTTTTGTAGGATCTTTTTGCAGACAATCTGCAATCATTTTACGAAGCGACTTCCCATAATCTTTGTATTGGTCCTTAGACGCGGAGCCTAAAATGTATAGATGTAATAAATAATAGGTGTTTTCTGTTCATCTAAAAATAGTACTTTATCTTAAGTTATAAACAACTTACCGGTATCCAATGTAGGGGCATCATTTTGGAGAGTGAGCATTAGCACTTTCATCGGTGGGTATTTATGATAAGGGGCATATCCAGTAGCCATTTCAATGGCAGTTATTCCAAATGACCAAATATCTGCTTTAAAGTCATAACCGCGGTCCTGAAAATACTTTACTTAGTTATCTCCATTTAATTTTCAACAAATGAAACAACAGTGTAAGTAATTAATAATATTTCAAAACAAACCTGCTCCATAACTTCCGGAGCCATCCAACACGGAGTTCCAACAAACGTATGTCTTGCCTTTGATCGAGATAGATCTCTTCCGTTGGCTATCTGTGCAGATACTCCAAAGTCTCCAATCTGGATAGATCCATCTTCACCGATAAGAATGTTACCAGCTTTGAGATCCCTGTCAAAAATAAATTCCAAAGTTTCTTTTCTACTATAGTAAGTATTCATTATTACTTATATAAAATATTTCTCTGCAATTTTTTGTAATAGTCATTTATTAGTGTAGATTAAATACGTAAACATTTACTTTTCTAACAATCTAATTTATGTTATCTTTAATATATGCACAAACCATAAAATTTCAAACAAAACTACTAGAAATTACAGTTATAAACAAAAAAGCTTCGCGCAGCAATGCGAGTCATATGCAAAGTATCATTTAGATATGTGTTTGATCACACACCTCTTTATAAAAAAAATCATTTTTCTCCACGATGCCAATTGATGGATATAATTTAATTAAAATGATATGTGACGGTAAAGCTTTCATAATAGAAAGCATATTTTGACTTTAATTTGTTAACTAGTTTGTATGACAAGAGACTAGTTAAATACAAGACCAACTATTAAGTGCAATGCAGCTCAAGTCTTAGCCTTCGTGTAAGAATCTTCCAACAACAAACAATCCAACCTATGCAGTGTGGATTTTTCAGTCATCCCCAGATGATTGCTTTGTTGAATGTGGTTAGCCAATTTCAGTAATTCAGCCGTTTGGTTTTGACATGAAAATTTCCATACACATCGTCAAGTGGCTGATACAGCTCTTGTATATTTCTTAGCCCTCTAGGTCACGAATATGCGGAGAAATTCTCTCATGTGAAAAAAATATTCTAACGTCATGAGATCTGAGAATTTGAGCCTTTCTTAAAACTTAATATCGTGCACATATAGATAGACTTGTAGATTTATTTTCAAGTGCAAGTTATATTATCGCCTAAGCATTATAGTTATTTACTCCTGGATTTATTGAACTAAAGTGTTATATAATGATAATATGTAATATAATGATAAAGCTAATCGCACCATGACATTATGATTACGCACAAACACTAGAGAATCACAAGGAATAGAAGGGGTGTAGCATTTACCCTGAAATGAATGCATGCAGTCAAAAAAATTATGGCAATATCATTTTGGCATATAATTATATATGATTGCACTTATTTGTTTTTCGCTGGCAAACACGTCCGTCTTTATCAAAACATTTGTGAATTTTATAGTATTGTGGGTAAGATTGACAATTCTAATCTTAGTATCTACAAATTACAATCGGAGTAATATATATTATTTGTGTAAAATAGGATAAGAGTCTGCGCAAGCTACAAGAGGGTGATTTATATTTTGTATTTCTAACTTTATTACGCCGATAAATGAATTACACATTTTAGAGACGATAAGTATGCATTTGCTTCATATTTAAAGTGCATGTAATTTTGTTTCTACATTTTTATAGATCGCACATGAAAACGATCAACTATATTTGAACAATACATATTTGATAGAAACTTAATAATATAAAGTAATCGTGTTGAATGTTTATATTCCATGGCGTTATAACTTTTAAACGCTTTGTAACATAAAGATCTAGCAAAGCATTAGATAAAAAAGGGATGATTAAGGTTTGAAAATTATTAATGAATTTATCTATTTCAATAGCCTGATCACAGTTAAACAACAAATATTTGTGTAGTATTGGTCAAAATATAAAAATGTAACGCTTTGCATGGTTAGATATTACAAATACCTGTGAATATTTCCATTTTTGTGTAGATATTTCATGCCTTTCAGGACATCCTTCAGTATGGTGGCAATAATTGCCTCTTCAAACACACCATTTTCGCATTTACTTGATGCTTGTTTTATTTTTATGATGTCCAAGAGACTTCCACCTGGAACATAAGAAATCTTTGTAGAATGTGTTATAAAATCATTTGAACTAATTAATTTTAATTTTATAACTTACAATCTAATAGTTTCAGGACAAGCCATAGCTCATCTACGAAAACAAAACTCGTATAGTATGTAAGAACGTTCTCGTGATTACAGTTGGACATAGTCTGAAATCAATGAATAACATTTATTTAACAAGAAAACTTACTGTGCCAAAGAAAATTGAAACTACAAGTTTTTATTTTTAAGAGCTAAGTTTTTTAATATATAATTCCAACAAATACTTAAAAAAATTGATACAAAACAAAAGCTTTTAGTAAGTTTACCAAGATTTCTTTGTTTAGTTCATCAAGGGAACTATTCCATGTTTCCAGATTGATTCTTTTAATAGCGCATTTCTCTTGACGAGGCTTGCAGATCGCTGCTTGGACTATTGCAGTCGCCCCCATTCCTGTCAATGTATTGTAATGTACAGATAATATTTTATCATCGTATAAAATAAACAACTATCAAGTAAATGTTATGAGTAAATTACAAGCATAAGTAATGCATATAAAACTAAACCATAAAAAACTAACTACTTTAAATGATGAATATAAAACAATTAAAAGTAACTCTTAATATCAAAGTATCATATCTATGAAAAGATTATGTGGATTTTGTAAAATTTGGCTTACAGTCTACTTATTTACCAAATCAACTACAGGTTTTTCCAGCAGACTTGGTTTAAGCATACTTAGGTTTAGCCAAACAAGTTTAATAATGAAACCAATAGTTTCGTATTATACTTTTAAGTAGCAAGTATAGAATTTCACGTTGATTTAAAGCCAAGTCTTTCATGATTCATTACAAGCAGAGTGTGCTCTTTTAATTAAGATCATCGGTCTGCTTTTGAGGTACATTTAGAAATGAAGATGAGATATACTTCTTACATGAAATTGTTATCACGATATTGTCATATTTGAGATATATTTTACATTATTATAATGATGTTCACCGTTTTTATGTTTTATGATTGTATTTTCTATGTCAACTCCTGATATTTTCACTATATATGAGTATATTTATTATTATTTTCTTCCTTATATTTTCATCTGGAGACCACCTGTCATTAAAAAGTCTGTTATTTATATTTTGTTTAAATTTGCAATCAAGTCTACAATGTTTAAAAGAGAGCAACAATATTTTAAAACTCCGGGTGATATAATTTTCATTGTTGATGTATATTTTTAGTAGTATATTTATTACGTTTCTGTATGAATATGCTTCAGATTACACAAATTACAGTATTTCTGAACTATAAAGAAAGTATACATCGCAAACATAAAATTTACAATAAATGAGTCTTCTTATTTTGCTTTTTATTGATGCCTCTCTTCATAGGATGTTGGTGATTATTTCTCAAACATATCCATATCCTGTCCCAGCCTCACTAATTTGGCCGCACTTCCGATCTCCAGCCACTGGTGCAAATTACGCATCAACGTATACTTCCTTCTTCCGATGCCCTTTTTTCCTTCGATTTTTCCTTAGACAATCAGCTGGAAGATGCTATATTTACTGTAAGGAAAAATATGGTCAAAATAGGAGACCTTCCGCTTCTTTACCAATGTCAAGAGTTCCCTTTCTTTGCGCATTCTGTGCAAGACTCTTTCATTTGTGACGCGGTCAACCCATGGTATCTTAAGGATTCTCCTATACAGCCACATTTTTGCCGCCTCGATTATTTGAAGTAGCTATTCAAGCTTCGACTCCATAAAAGAGAACACAGACGACATAACATTTGGTGAATCTCCAGCGAGATATCAGGGTTACATCTCTTGAGCATAGTACTTTCCTCAAATTATTAAATGTACTGCGTTCTGTCTCAATCCTCATTTTAATTTCCTGGTCAGGATCTCAGTTCTCATTCAACCAGCTGCCCAAATACCTAAATCTTTTAACTCTCTCCACTATTTTGTTGTTCATGTAGATATTAAAGTTGTCAATCAACTTTCTGTTGACAACCATTGTTTTCGTTTTTTTATGTTCATGGAGAGGCCACTGTCTGCTACGAGGACAGTGTCATCGGCATAGTGTAGTGGCTTAGTGGCCTACCGTTTATTTAAATACCGATTTCACAATCGTCTAGGGCCTCGTTAAAAATTGCTTCAGAGTAAAGGTTAAATAACACCAGAGACAGGATGCATCCTTGTCTGACACTCTTACAAATATGTTTGACATTATCGAATGCTTTTCGTAATCGATGAAGCGCATGAATATGCTTTTTATTTGGTCTTGTCATTTGTGGATTAGTATTTGCATGGCGAATAATGCTTATCTAATACCTAAAGAGTAAAACCAAAGCTAAACTAAAATCAAACTGGGATTATTAGTATTCGCCATTGGGAGACATTTGTGATTTAATATTGTTTTCTGTACAAATTCCATGAATTTTCAAAACTTTATTGAATATAAGTTTTTTGAACAGTCTGATTAATATTGTTAACATACAGAATTATGGCTGTTATAACCATGCATCACTAATATTAGGGAGATTACATGACTCGGCATCTATCGGAAGACATTTGTAATTTTATATATATTTTATGCCTACAAAATATATAATTTTTCAGAATTTTACTTATTATAATTTTTGAAAAGTTTGGTTAATGTTGTTAAAATGCAAAACTATTGAAATTAAAGTCATGCATCACATATAATAATAAGATAATAGGACTCACAATCAATCGAGAGACACTTGTAATTTTTTTCCATACAAGTTCAATAAATTTTTAATATTTCATTGAATATAATTTTTTGTGTGGGTTTAATTAATGCTGTTAAGAATAAATAAATAAAACTGTTTTATTTAATAATTTTGATAAATTCTATAAATTAAAATCTAAAAATTATTTTTGAAAAACCTAAATGTTTATGCCTCTTTTGACAGGCAACACATAAAATTTTGACAACCGTACAATTATATTGTCTATGACCTCATGTTTGTAAACAATACAAAATGTCATCTGCGATCAATCCAAACATTAGCTAAAATATAATAGTTGGATTACCAGATTGACTCTTTAGCTGAGATGAGTTTAAATTAGTTATTGTGTACAAAAAAAATAACTCAAAAGACTTCGTTATCCTCTGCTTGAAATATTGGAGTTGTCTGAAAGTAATACTTTCACACAATCATTTTATATTAACAGTCAATTTAGTATTTTCCTCAAATACAGTAAATTGTTTGAAATAAACTATCTGATAAATTAAATAAAATTTTACCAAATATTATTTTACTTAAAGCTCGGTTATTCAGGGGAAAAAATGTATACATCAAAGAGCTTAGAGGATTGGTACTCCTATGTGCAATTTTTACAAATAAGAAAATTGTAAGAATTGTTTTAAATTTGACTTGAATGCATGTAAATATATTTTTTTTTGTACCAAGAATACTAAATTTATTCATGCATTCAATAAAACCTTAATTAAGTACACATCGAGTGGATCCGAATAAATTTTAGCATTGAATCTACAGCTGCGCAGTTATGTCACAATACAATTTAATATTTAAATTGACAGTTAGGTCACTCGTTAAGTGGCTAATATCATCTCGGCTCCATTATGCTCAGTGTGGCAAAGTTCTCATAATATATAATATTGTAAAACTCTCAAACAGCTTTCGCTTATAGATGTAAATATTTATGTGTGCTGAATTGTCGTAGTCTACAGCTTTTATCATGTTCAAAAGAGTACTGGTACATTTGTTACTTTTTTGTAAGAATATAGTTTAGTTTACATAAATTGTAGTATTCCAGAACTGTAATGAAAGTGCGTACGCCTCAAACATTATATTCAAGCACATAATCTTTTTTATGAATGAGGTTGAGTTTACAAATGCTTAGTATAATTAGACAATTGGTTACATTATGCATCCTCATAGCGGGTACATAAATTAAATCTTATCTTAAAATTTAAGTAGTTTTCATGTGCATGGTTTCCCACTATCTAACCGTTATCAAGTTATTACTAGGCCGAGTCTTGAAACACTAACAATCACAAGACAAACAGTGAAATCAATTCCCAATATCCCAATTTTGATTCGGTAGAGTGGATTGGGAAATTTCTTCTGGATTTGTCCAACCTGCTTAACATATTTATAACAATGAGATAATACATAGCATTACGACAAAATTAAATTGAATCAAAGCAAAAGTTGTCTGTTGATTGGTTTGTCAATAATCGAAGACCAATTAAACAAATAATTTAATATTGAATATAAAAATTTGTTAATGATGATTTAATTAGAACGAATGGAAACAAAGTTTTTCTTATCATCACGCCGTACTCATCAGTGATTGAAGTAACGTAGTGTTGATGAAATTGGAAATAAGCTATCATTATTGTAAAAGTATTTTTCGAAGTTAGTTAACAATAGATTATGTTTATACTAGCACAGGGCCGTAGTGGATGTTTTTCAGAAAAATTATTGTCAAAATATTGCTCAGGCCTGCAATTTAAATTCTTATCAAGAACTACTCCGTTTTGACTACTAACTATTCAAATGCTTAGCATTTGATGGTTAGTTTTTTTTGCGAGAACTGACTTGATAATATATCGTCAAATGATGCATCTGGCCTGGAAACTGCAGTCTGCATCTATGTTGTAGGTAAATGATTGTAAACGATACTTACATATTTAAAATACTAGAATTATCAATATTACTTTATGAACTTACCAATGACATGTCTCAAGTCATAATCTTCTGGACAATTGGACCAAGGCAACGGTGGAGAAATACCACCTGCAGCCATCCTGCGAGCAATTAGGTAACCAATGTTCCCAATAGATTGGCGTGCAGCTCTTGCACAAGATGCAAGTGCATCGGTCAGCTGTCGATCACATGTTGCAAATGATTTCTAAAATTATACAATAATTGAAGATATAATATGCAAACAAAAATAAATATTATACTGATAAAATCGTGATGACTCAATGTGATCCGTTTTAGTACAATAAAGGTAAAATAAATAAGTTCTACTGACAAATTGTGATTTTAAAAATTCACTTATAGTATTATATCAAAAAAATGTCTAAAAAACATATGTATTCTTGTCAGTAATAGCTGTCCTAATGATAATAAATACGAAATAAATTATTTTAGGTTGGGTTAGGTTAGATGTGGTCCTATATTACTTGAAAAAGTAAAGATGCAAAAATCAGAAAATTAAACATTCAAAACAAAAATATTAATATCTTTAATAATAAGTATAATTTCATTCAATTGTAATGCAAAATTTTGTCATAACTATACTCTAAATTATGATTTTTTAAATTTTATTTCATAATAAAATGCATAAATTAGTGTGAATTCAATCACTTTTTTTTAATGAAAAATAAAACTTTTTTATATGTGAAATAATTACACAAATTTTTATATTTTTTAATAAAGATTTATACAAAGCAATCGATTCGTTGGTATTATGCTATAAATTAAATATAATTTATTAAAAAAAAAAACTATACAGGTGATTCCAAACTCTGTACATGTCCAACATTTATATTGATATAACACATTTATCATAAATTATATCTGCCCCTCTAATTTGTAAAAATAATATGACGTCACGATTTTGCAAGCACAGAAATTAATTTTCGTTTCCTACTCTACATATAATTCAATGGATTTTGGGAATATGCTGATTTTAATAGTTGATAAAGTTGAAAAAGTGAGATATAGTTATAAGCATATCAGGTTGAAAGGTCTGTACCACCTTTCGAATCACCTTGTAAATGCCACAGATTGTATCCCTGTGTGTTATTTTTTTTTTGTTTTCCAGAAAAACCGTAACCATCTAATACACTATATGTTTCTTTAAATCATATGAAGTATAGATTGATTTACCTGTCTAAATACTCCAGATGTTCCTGCTGTATAAACTTCTGCTGATTTTTTCCTGAAAATAAAAAAAATTAAACTCAATAAATGTTCATCGTTACCAACGTAAAAATTTATTATTTAAGAATTTATTACAAAGATATTTAAAATATAAAATTAATCCCACGAAGCCTTTTTAATTTTTAGGAGAGTTTCTAATAAATTAAATTCTTTTTCAAAATTGGGATACTCAGAAAAAATGAAATTTTTTAATTTATTAAACCTCAGCCTTCACAGAATCAGGTTTTTCAGGTCATTGCTTAGAAACTTGTTTTATTTTTTTATTTTTATACACCTAAGACCCCTTCAAGCCAACCCACCCCTTAAAGCTGTTCGTTGACTCATTTATATATAATAAACTTTTACAAAGAAATTTTTATTGATAAATTCGTATAAGCCACTCTTGTAATTACTTTTGATATATTTAAAATACAAAAAAAAAAATAACATGTATATATATAGTTTTCGGCACTTTCAGAATCAAAAGCGTTGAAATATATCGAATTGAATAAATAATTTTCATAGGATGGGTTTCAATAATGAGAAAAAAAATTGCTTTATGTACTGCGAGTCTTGTTAAGGATCCTTATACTCATGGTGTATAAGGACCCGGGGACCCACTACACCATTTTCTCCATAGAAAACCATGATCACTGGCTCAGCATGAGTATATGCTCAGTGAAGTGGTCGCCAGTCTCCTCTGAGGAGAGGCACATTATGACGAAGATAAAATGACACCCTATGCAGGTTGAACCGCCTTTTAAGAGCGTCTTCAAACTGCTCTTCAGACTGTTCTTCAGACTGTTCTTCAGACTGTCCTTGAGACTGTTCTTCAGATTGAAAAGCCCCTGAGGGGCGAAACCGCTTACCAAAATACCCGTAATAAATAATATTAGAAATTATTAACGAAGCAAATATTGTATATTTATAAAATAATTCACATCTAGCGGCTGTCGTGTTTTCGAAGATTTTTCTTGTCATTTCATACGTGAATCGATAATATTAAAAAATGCATAAAAGGTCAGAAGTGCGAATTTATTAAAAATATTAATAATAGGGATCATTGATGATCCAATTAGCAGTGATGATCTATCAGTGACGTGCATTATTTTTTGACAATAAAGCACTACAGTGCAAAAACTGTTTCGTAGTTTTAAGGGTTGTTTTCCTGGCTCAACCCTAACAGCGTCTTTGCCCTCTCGTTATTGTTTGGAGCTTTGTCTCCTGTTCGCATACAAAATATGTTTGGTTTAAAAGTTAATTTTGCTATATATTTAGCTTTGTTTCGTGAGAGCTTTGTCTTATTTTTTACGGGAATCTGATCTATATTCATTGAAGACTATTTTTATGTAATTTTTTATTATCATATTTATCGTAATTGCTCTCGAAAGAGGTGACAAAGTTTTCGATTCTATGGTCAAAGATTTGGATTTCCACTGTGAATACTATAAAATTTACTAATGCACCAATAAGTAAATAAACCTGGAAAGAAATTTGTATAAGTTTGATTTGTTTCTTCAATATTTTAAACATTATAGTTGAATTTCGCAAAGTAGGTACTCTCTGTTGCAAATATCAACTCATTTATGAATGAAATTGTAATATACTATTTTTGTCAAAAATTACTCGGTGGAAATCCATTTTTTGTATGAAGAAAATATTGATTTTAAAATAGTTTCGCCATAACATTAAAAAAATAAAACCATTTCCAAATATATACATATATATATTCATAGCAATTGTATAAAATCCGTAATTAGCCACTAAACTACTTTTGGCAATCATTACCTGTCTTTAGCACTATATGATTTGCTCATTTGTAAATAGTCTACGAAACCTTACTCTCCTTGAAGATGTTGGCGAAACCAGTCGCGTCTTTACTAATGATTGATTTAAACATATTAAGACTCAAAAGTATTCATTTATAATTAATAACCTCAAGGATATAAATGAATTATTTTTTTGTAAAATCCAACTTAGAGACTATAAATACTGTATGTATTGCCACGGGAAAAAGAGCTGATAGAAATTACTTTCTAGCCGTGAAATTATTTATTTTGATTTATGTGTCTGGCCATTTTGCCAAAAGGCATTCCAAAAATGTAAAAATCAACTCCGTGTTTAGTAATCATCGTTAAACGCAATATAAAGATAAGGTTTACTTTTTCCAAGTTATTAGCCGCTGCAGCTTATCCCAGCCATTTAATCACGAGTGATTAGACGGTGTTTGTTTAAGTCTGTGGGATATTTCAGTATTTGCTTTATTATTAATAAAGCCTTCCATTGTGTTGATTCGAAGATTAAAACTCTGAAAAAAATCCCACGCCTGCGGGGGATTTACGGTATAAAAGCTCGGAGCTTGGAAAGGTAGAGCCATTCGTAGGCTGAGCCGCCTCTACGTCGACACGGCTGCAGGTCCATCAAATAGTCTCAGAAGAAACCACCAGCGCCAATATGCCACCAACAATCCTATATGTAAGTGACCCACAAAATTTTTCAAAAATGTTATTATTGATCGCGTATTTTAGAAAAAAAAAAAAAAAAAACTCTTTGTATTAAGTATTCTCAAAATTTTTGTATCCAAATAGATTTTTAGGCTATCGGTTCTTAAGGGGAAAATTATTAAAAAATTCTGAAAAATATTCACATGATATGTCTGTACATGCTTTCAACGATTCTATAACTAAAAAAATATATTTCTCATCAATGCTTTTGACAGAAACTACACGAAAAAACCTGAAAAGATAAAGTGGTACTTGATACATTCGTTGAGTGTAATAATTATTTTTGTAATATTTTTGTATTACAAACGGAGACAATAGAATAAGAGAGAATCGTTTGTTATTTCTTTGTAACCCTTTTTTAATTTGATAGCTTTGGTATTATAAAGCTCTTCCAGTTTTTGGAAGCTCTTTGTAATCGTTTGCGTGGACGACACACGTTATGCAGTGTTTCGTCATCTTCGAATATTCGAGATACGACACTTGCTAGTCTAACAATATTAAAGGGCCCTACCAATCATAACCCGAACCTCGTAATCTCACCGTAATGGCACTCGCTTATCGAAGGGATTATCATCTATTTGTTCGTAAAATATAGTATTATAATATGTTCATTCCCATTACGTTATAGGTGATGTAAGTGTACTCGATTCACCTTATCACAACTTAATACTTTCTGTATGATAATTAGTTCGTCGATACAAATTATGAAGGCAACCACTTGTCGTTTATTTGAATCTGATTTATCAGGAGTTTTGAAATATCCTGTTCCTGTTTCTAGACATGAATTCTGAGTTGTCTTGTCAACACACGCTGTAATTAGCTGCTCGCTTTATTACTTGAATAATACTTGAATCTTCGAAGATATCACGACCAGAATTACTTGTTTTATGTTAGAATTTTTTAATTAGCATCAAGCATTTACATACATCGGTCTAATTTGTAAAATTTCATAAATTAACAGTTTATAAGTATACCCATTCAGTTATTACTTTCGCCTTTAAAAGAATATGTAAAAGCTCTTGAAATGCAAGAGTATTCATCGTCTACTATCTTTTAGCAAATGGTTATTTATATTTGTTCACTGGTATACTTTGGTGTGATAAATATTTGTGCCTAAGAAAATGTATTGAGAAAATCATTTTTTTTTTATTTTTTAATAATTTAAGATGGCTCACCGTTTTCGCAATGTCGTGGTGACCTTCTTGTTGTTGTTGAATGATACCTTGTCGGTCGAATCACGGCTGGAGTCATCACTTTCGAAAGACAGCTGGCTGATGAACTCCATAGTGCTAGGGTCTGGAACATAAATAAAAACGTCGAAATAAGATATCAGCCCAAGGCGACGGGAGCATTCATTAAACGACGTAAAAATAATTAAAAAATCTTATAGTTTGGTATGGTTCATTAGATGAGATTCAACTAGTTATTTTTCAAACCATTAGCGCTAAAAAAATATTGTATTCTGAAAAATCTGTTATACGTTGTAGATATATTATCGCTTCAGAAATAAATAATATCTAACTAAAATCAATTACTTTTTGCGAACACTGCATTCTCATTTTTGACAAAATAGCTCACAACACCCCTAAATGCCTTTTAAAATATAAGAGTATATAATTCAGTTGAAAAGATGAAATATTATGTAGATAGCAAAATTCATACTCAAAATATAATTTCTACATAACCAACAAGTGCCGTATTCTTGTATTTTTATTTATTTTTTATTAACATATATTTAGTATACTTTTCTTTGTAAAAAAAAAAAACTGTATGCGTATATTTAAAATTCACTGCACTTGTTTGAGATGTTAATTTCATATATTAGCCAAATTGTGAAGCAAAACCTGCGAATGCTCTGTATTTTTAATTTCGCGAATTATCATAAAAATTGTACATTTTTCTTTTACACAGTGAACATTTTTTATTTTTCAACTATTTTAATTTTTGGTTCTTACGTAAATTTGCTTGTAAAGTTGAATTGTAATTGAATTTTGCGAATTGTTTAGATACTGTGTACTGGCATTGCTAAGACGAATGTAACTCCAACAAACATGACTCAAGAACACACTGTATGTTGTATAAAGTGGTTATTTTTATACATGTATACTTAATAAGGTGCGCGAAATTATTTATGATTTATTTTTTTTTTACTACATATTAGTTTTGTAAAAATATATTATTCGCTTTGTAGATAATAAGCCATATAGCTTTTGTTGCTGCTCTCAATATTGGCTGATTTATATATATTCAATATAAATTCATACTCAAGAAGAATATAAATAATCAATATTTTTGACAGAGAGTACTTGAGTGATTTTTCCATGTGTTATTTTTTATTGGTGACCGGTTTCGCTAATCTTTCACTTTGTACTTATTTTATAATTTTAATACTATTTTAAGAACAACAACTATTTTTTTATTCTTTGTAAAGATTAATTGTTTCCTTAGACGATTATGTGTTGTATTATCAGCTGTACAAATTCAAGGCTTGGAAGATTTTTTTAGAATTATTAGGTGCTTAATACTATCTTACTATATTAAATCATTGAACGAGAGAAATGAATAAATGAAAAGCAACGATCATGCCATGATAAAATTTTCGTTTAACCCCTCTTTCAAAAAAAAACATTTTAAATTCAACGACAGACTGCTTTAATATGTAAACATAAAAAAATTAATAGTCAAATTTTTTAGTAAACTTTCACTCGTAAGACTAAGTAAAAATTTCACAACTTTTTCAATTATCTACTATCGTATATATTATCAATCACTTCTGAAGAGTGTAAAGCCTTTCCCTTTTCACTGTAAAGTGTATCCCTTTATTTTGGGAGTTTTTTTAGGGTCTAAGTGAAAAACGAAAATAGGACGCTATTAAGTAATTGCAAGTCTTGTCGCGACGTAGCTGGAATATTTTTAAATTTTTTTTTATGCTTTAACCATTTTTTATTGATTCATGTGACCGCTGGTATATTTATCAGAATTTTATTACTAATCAGTGTGGTTATTTGATGGTGCAGTATTCGGTACAAGGTACTCCGCGATCTATATTGTTATCTAGTCCGTGGCATTTCAGCTTAGTCAAGTGCAAGAACACGTCGGAAGACACCCATTAGGGAAAACCTCCAACCGGTTAAGTAACCAGCACCCGGCTTCTGATCCGCGAAAACAATAGTTGGCATGCTTGTCAGGCGGGTTGGATATGACATTAATTGGCTAATGACCATCTGCGACACATTGATTAAGATTTATTAAAACATCATTATATTCTTGAAATAAAAATTGGTTTTGTTTTAGTTTTGCTAACTTACCTCGTTGACGAAACTAGTAACGATAAAATGAAAAAAATAACAACTCTTGTTTTGCTGAAAAATACCACGTGGCTATTTTTAATTTACTCAAAAGTATTGTGTGCTACCCTTGTGATATAAAAAAATTATATTGGTATCTCTTCTCTGAGGAGGTTGGAGACCATTTCACTGAGCATATACTCATGCTGAGCCAGTGTTCATGGTTTTCTAAGGGGAAAATAGTGTAGTGGGTCCTTCTACGCCGCAGTTTTATATTGGAAGAAAAAAGTCTGCGTATTGCTGCTGCCCAATAGCATTATTATATAATTATTTCCTTAGAAAGTTCTGACACTTAGATCTGATACAGAAACAATATCAGGGCCCCCCTCACCTCGACAAGGTACTTTCAGAGCAATTTTGGCTTCTTTGCCATGTGTAAGCCAATCGATACACTTATTATATAAGTTCCAATTAGAAGTTTAACGCCATTTTTTCTAACTGAAGCAGATAAGCGTCATGCAGTATAAGCTTACAAATGATTTCTTGTTTTGTTTATCTTTAAAAAAGTTACAATCTAAATTCTCTACCTAGACCTCAAAGATTCTTTACCATCAGACCTTTAGATTCAAAACATCAAACATAACAAAACACAATAAATTTTTTCGCAATTTTCACATGTACTTGTTAATAATTTCTCGTAAGAAAAATTTCACCTGTCCGGAGGAAAATCGTGGAATTTTTCACCGTTTTGTGTAAGCGTAGCGTTTATTAAAAAAATATTTTTTTTATAGAAAGATTTCAATGTTAAATAATGTTTATATTATTGTTTTGAGCTGGTGTTATACTTTTCAAAGTATCTGAGCGAGAGAGCGCGGTGTAATCTATTGGCCGGGTCGTTCGGGCCTTGAGTATTCTACAGCGGGTTTGCTATTAATTCGTTGTCCTATTCACGACCAATGGCTACCTTCTCAATTGATTGCCGCCTGCTCCGTCGTGACAATGGCCCGAGATAATCCAGCTGCTAAATATAGAAGGCCAGGTCCTCTATCCGCAGCGATTACAACGAAATCAGAGCAGAGATCACAGGCGGTCCTCCCATGGCTGACCTAAGCGAGAAATAAGCAAAGTAGTATACCGCCTTCTTTTTGCCTCTATTGGCTGTTGCTTCGGGATTCTGGACAATGACAGAGTCCGTGGCAGAGGTCGAGGTTCAATCTACATTGATGACACGAACGCTCCCGAGTGCGGCTTTCAAGGAATAGTATTGATTGCAACCTGGTGACTTGTTACAAATTTCCCATAACGAAGTTTCGATGCAGTATCAGTTGACTGGACAAGAGCGTCAACATTTTTGTTGTTTACTTCAAAAAAAAAATGAAAAAAAAACAGCCAAAGTTTAGGAACGCTATTGGGTTAAGATTTACGTCTTCTTACTCTATCTAGGCATTATAACCAATTGTACAAATATCTATGAAAGTAAAAATCATCTACACACATGGCGATACAACCGATTTGCAATTTGCTACGAGCGTCCTCATGAAAACCACAAAAAATTAAAGTTTAAGCTTAAAAATAGCATCGTTCAATTTTTTGTAAAAAATGAAGTATTAATCTAATGTCTTTAGTAATTGTAAATTGTTTTTAGACAATCGATTCACTCGTAGATTGATGAGAAAAATCCTAATTTTTTTTGAGACAGGCAGAGTTCAAATTATCTGGTGCAATCCAATTTAATAAAAGCTCCCCTTGTACTGAACGAGAAATCGAATCGTTGTGTACAAATGTCCAATCGATGCACCTAGTTTGCTGGGTATAAAAGTCATATCTAATTC
This sequence comes from Atopsyche davidsoni, assembly GCA_022113835.1. Taxonomy (NCBI): domain Eukaryota; kingdom Metazoa; phylum Arthropoda; class Insecta; order Trichoptera; family Hydrobiosidae; genus Atopsyche; species Atopsyche davidsoni. The sequence goes on from JAILWY010000010.1 coordinate 3,396,939, forward strand.
AGACACCAGACACCCTAACCTAACCTAGCTTAGCCCCCCCAGGCTGTGCAATTGAATGATATTTGAATCGATATATGCAAGCGTGAAACCATTGTGTCTAATTGTTAAACGTTTGTGCCTCGCTAGCATTTCTGACATTGTTAAAGTCTAAATACATCGCTTAGAATCGTTAAAGTGTTATGAAGTTTTAAAAATGAAATTTTCGCGAGCCAATAGTTCACCTGATTGTTATATTTAAAATGCTCATTATTTTTACCCATTTACCAAAATAACGGAATAAAAGTTGGATTTATTAAATGTACAAAAATAATCATCACTTGTATTTTCATGAAATCAAAAATTTTTGAGTCACAAATGAGTTAGCGTTAGGAAATATTAAATAGACGATTGACTAAATATTTTTAAAAAATATATTGACATAATATTTACAGTGTCAGGCTGTTGCTACCAGATTGCGTAAGTTTTGAAGAGGCATTGATATTATATTTAAAGTTTTATGCTCTTGTTTTATATATCACGTTAAGTTAGGTTTAATTAAAGATTTATTAAAAATACTGCTGATATTTATTTTCCTTCGGAAGGAGTCACCAAGCTTTTATTATATAGGAGTGAGTGACTCCTATTGACTTTAAACTCGTGGATAGGTTTTGTTAAATATTTCAAATTATTAAATAAATTTTTAGACTGTGTTGTCAGGTTAGGCTTGGTATAATGATTCGATGTCACGCTTTTGCTACACAGGTTAAATCGAACAGTTTAATTATTAATCAAGAAGTTCTCGTTAACACTGCCTTCAATCAATATCTGCACTCACTGACGTTGGAACTCGCCGAGATCATTCGGGTTAATTTTCCTTTAGCCCTAATTCTCCTACGCCCGCAACGGCCAATAGCTCCACACAATATAAAATGTATAATTTTATCAATTTATATTAATCATTGCTAAAGTTATTCAATGACGCCTGACCTAAATTACGCCGATTCGTATGCAATAAATACAGATGGCGGTTTTATATTCAAAATAGAAAACCACACAACAAAGCAACGACATTCGTTTCTTTCACATTGCAGACTGCTCATATCAAAAACAACTAAAGGCAATTTCTAAAAGTCTGACTTTAACCGAACTGCGATTACTAGGCTTTAATTACGCAAATAATTATGTGTGAATTGACAGGGTGAGGGTAATTGCTGTCCATGTATTATTTTAATGGTTTAAACTCAATTCGAGTCGTTTATTAAAGGTTTGATTGAATCATTAGTCTTTTAGAACATTATAATACTTAAAACACTAAATTAAATAATTTTGTAATGAAAGAAATAGTTAATTACGTTTACACAGATAACATATAATAACATTAGTGGACGTAAATATTTTGATGATTTAGCTCCTGTGCTGAATTTATTTTCAATAAAAGTAGATTTGATTTGCAAGACGAAACGTCGGAAAATAATAAAACTTTGTTGAGAACAAAACATCTCAAATAGCAAAATATATATGAGCATTTCTGGCCTTTGGTGTTCGGAATATCGGTAAAAATATTGTATGCGTTTTGGTAACATACTAGAAGTCATCGATTATAATTAAAATAAAACATAATATATTTTAAAAAAATACACAGTAGTATCTCCAAACATCCGTCATAATTATCTATATCTTTTAGCGATTTGACAATTAATACATATTTGCTGTTTATCAGTATGTCGTTGACTAAAGAGATAAACCAAGTCAGAGCGTTTAATATTTATTAGTTAATTTTATTATTATTAAATATTGGAGTTAAAATGCAACAGAAGACATAAGACACTTATCTGTTCCCCTGCAAATCGTACAAAAATCCTGATGTTTTGTACTCAAAAAACAACAGTTCTATTTAATATTGAATTTTTTTTTTGCGTATAAATCGATTATAGCTTTCTTCATAATTTATTAAATTTTGTCCTACTCTATAGGAAATAATATATTTTAACATCGGAAATCAAGTACGTGTTTTAGCTACTGAAGTAGCTACAAGTATTTTTTCAGTTTTTGCAAATATTAGTGACTTGTTATAATTATAATTAAAATAACACAACCGTTGAGTCAGATAAAAAAAATCACTACTATCAATTTTTTTTCTTGCGCCCCAAAACGGCACGAAGTAACGGTTTTTGTTCACAAAATGCATATTTAAAAAAAAAATCTGTTTTGCAAATTGTTTATAGTAAAACATCGAGGTCGCCACGTTCGTATTTTATCATTATTTTTCTTCATATATCACGTAAGTTATAATAATATTTTAAATATAATAAAATACTTGAGTGATTTTTCCACATTGTGATCTATTATGTTTCGAAATCATGCAAAATTTATCCCGTACACACAATAATACCAAAACCACTCAGTTTTAACAAAGTTTAAAAAAAAGCTATTTTTTCTTAAAACAAATTCATAGATAAGATTTTATTCGGGTTTGAGTGTTGGTTGATATTCCGGCGTTTCGATTTTGGTACTAAAGCCATCTTCGAGGATTTGTAATTTGTACCATGACTTCAGTCCTTCAGTCTTTCAGCGTTTCAACGCTGAACATTTTGTAAAAATTAATATACAATTTTAATTAAAAGTATGGTTAACATTGAATCTCACATCTATGTTTAATCCAATTATAGCGAATCTACTGATTAAGTATGTACTTGATGTTATTACGACATCAAATTGAACGAGCATTGTCTTTCTGGTCTCTAGTACGTAGTTACCGTATGAAGATGCTCTGTGCTCATGATTTTTTCCGCCCACATCAATCAAAGAGATGACAAATTAGGAAGCCGCGCAGTTCCCCACGACTTTCACTCGGAGGATGGAATTCGATTACTCAGTACGTACGCCAAATTGATTTCACGGGTGTTGAGCCGCGGCGGGCCGGGAACTTAAAATCATCGGTAAAGACTCTCCAATACTGAGATTTCGGTTCTAGTGTATAATCGCAGCTCGATGTCGGCGAGCAGAATATATATATATTTTTAAATGTTTTAAGATAAGCTCATAAGGTAATAAGATAATTGATGTTTAGATCATATTTTATTCAAGCGTAGGTTTTATAATACACGTTAAATCTTTGATTGGTTTTAGTCACAATAAAGTATAAACCGAGATTGAATTTGGTTAAGACGTATTAAATACAAATAAACTGAACTATAACTAACCAAGACAAGAGTAAAATAGGTTTAATCACCATGGAATTTAAATTTGTATCCCCCAGCAACAAATTGAATAAACCGAAAAAACTTACGCATTTGCCTTGTGTATATCATCATTTCAATATTACTGTCAGTTTCTACATTTTCATGCAAAATTCCAAGACAGCAGTTACCCATCTACAAAAAAATCATCACAAATTCATATTAAAAAAATTAGAAGATCAAAAGTACGTTCACTATTTAATAAACTATTAGATTGTAGATTATCAGATTGACTTCGTTTACTTCGAATCTTCCGACGTTTTGGCTATGTAACTGGGGCCATCTTCAAGGATATAGCCCCAATACCGGGACCGACCTTTGAAAGATTCAAAGTATAACGCAACACAAAAACAAAGTAAATATAATTTTTGAACAATGTACAAGTTAAATATTGCCACTGTTTTTTTTTTAAAGGAACAAACACATTTTTCGTAATTTTAGTCACATTCTATTAAAAGATGCTGTTCTATAAGGTAACTCGTATATAATATTTTTAAATAAGTTACTTGATAGTTTTTTTTTTTTACCATACAATATTCAGTTTTTATCTTGCAGAACAACCTATTCGCTACAGCGAACAAAACCTGACTGAAAGAAATACGAAGTACGAAGTACGAAGAGGCATCGCCTCGTTTCGTACTTAAACTATGTCGAGTCTAAAAATGCACGTACCGTATCTTTTATTTTGCATGCGATAAAACCACCTATGATCCGAGAGATAATTTTTTCTCCCATTCATCAGTCCCAAACTGTAAAGTTAAAATTTCGACGAAATATATCATTTGGAGCGAAGTGGGCTGGGTGACACAATCTATCGAATTTAAACTCGCTATCCCCAAATCGTCGTGGGCTCGTATATCGGAATACTTGATATATACCCTGCAAAGGTGATGCAGTGAAGTTTATAGATCTCTGGTGGTGAGCAGCGATTATTTTGACTGGTGACGAGGATCACTTTGGCGAGCTTCTGACTCGAAGGTCGCCGTGAGTTGATGGCAGCATCAGCCGTGCTGAGTCGCTTCCTCTGCGCGATTGACCCTCATGTTAATTGAGTACCAGTAAATTCCACGGTTTTAATTAGGAGTAACGCCTCACCGGGAGTTCATTCAATTAACGGCCGCCTGCCCTCTACATGTCTAGATTTACCAAACGAATCACCCGTATCTGGTAAAAAAAAATATTCCACTGAAAGATCTCCGAACTCAGATAGTCCGAAGAGTCTACAGTAGTCCCACAAAATCCAATCGCAAAACACCTGAATTATGAGATGTATTTTTTTATGCTTGATATTTTAACGAGCAGTTCAGCTATTGTATACGTATGCACAATAGAAACCAGAGCGTACAAAATAAAACTGCTCTAAGCAATCTTGCACGAACTATTCAAAAATAAATATCCACTCATACAAACACATAAAATAAATAGTTTCTTCTTTTATATCAACAGAAAAAAAACACCTTTAAAAAGTGAAAAACATATGTTAATTTGTCTTATAATAACAACAATACGTGTAAGAAGAATATTGAATAATTCTGCTTAATTTAAACAAATATTAAACAGTCTTGTTGATATCAGATTAATCGGATAATCAAACAAAACTGTCTATCAGTTTATCCACCCGAGATAATTTTCTCCACTATTCTCATCTTACCTTGAACTCATCACTGAATATTTTAATATTCAGTGATGAGTTCAAGGGGTGAAGCTTTATTACATATGTAAACGTATTGACGGAATTTTTCAGCAATGCTCAGCTACAAGGATATACGTGCGATTGAATATAACCCCACGCAAATTTGATATTTGTTTTTGAAGAAAATGAGTATGATGATTTTTTTAAAGGAAGTGAATACAAAAGAAAACTTACTTTTATTCGGAGGCTGTATCATTTTTTCAGCAGCGAAGCCGCAAACGCGTTGGAAAATAAACAAACGAATTACAAAAAGCACAACTCAGTAGAGACCGAAAAAGTTCACGCACTGAGGTCACACGACCGTCACCCGACGTTTCGCAGCAAATAGGCAGGGACCGTCTCCACACAAGGTGTACCACACTAATAAGCAAGTGACGCCGGTTGAGCTCCGCAATCATACATGAGTAGTTAACTCTCGGCGGCCGAGACGGCCGGCAATAGAATTCACTCGAACTACTTTCTGCTATCGCATTAAATTGAGCCTGCAGGAAAGTCACGCCATTGCAAGGCACACGGAGGAGATTCCAAACATGTTGCAGAGCTTTTGACCGGTCATTTCTGTTTATATACTAGACAAAAACAAAAAACTAAAACATACTACGACAACAACTATTCGCTCGAACTACATTCTGCTATCGCATTAAATTGGCCCTGCAGGTGAGTCACGCCAATGCAAGGCACATGGAGGAGATTCCAAACATGTTGCAGAGCTTTTGACCGGTCATTTCTGTTTATATACTAGACAAAAACAAAAAACTAAAACATACTACGACAACAACTATTCGCTCGAACTACATTCTGCTATCGCATTAAATTGGCCCTGCAGGTGAGTCACGCCAATGCAAGGCACATGGAGGAGATTCCAAACATGTTGCAGAGCTTTTGACCGGTCATTTCTGTTTATATACTAGACAAAAACAAAAAACTAAAACATACTACGACAACAACTATTCGCTCGAACTACATTCTGCTATCGCATTAAATTGGCCCTGCAGGTGAGTCACGCCAATGCAAGGCACATGGAGGAGATTCCAAACATGTTGCAGAGCTTTTGACCGGTCATTTCTGTTTATATACTAGACAAAAACAAAAAACTAAAACATACTACGACAACAACTATTCGCTCGAACTACATTCTGCTATCGCATTAAATTGAGCCTGCAGGTGAGTCACGCCATTGCAAGGCACACGGAGAAGATTCCAAACATGCTGCAGAGCTTTTGACCAGTCATTTCTGTTTATATACAAAAACAAAAATGCCAAACATTACTTTGCATACTACAACTACAACTATTCACTCGAACTACATTCTGCTATCGCATTAAATTGGCCCTGCAGGGAGTCACGCCATTGCAAGGCACATGGAGGAGATTCCAAACATGTTGCAGAGCTTTTGACCGGTCATTTCTGTTTATATACTAGACAAAAACAAAAAAGCCAAACATTACTTTGCATTCTACGACAACAACTATTCATTATATCGCATTAAATTGGCCCTGCAGGTGAGTCACGCCATTGCAAGGCACACGGAGAAGATTCCAAACATGCTGCAGAGCTTTTGACCGGTCATTTCTGTTTATATACTAGACAAAAACAAAAAAGCCAAACATTACTTTGCATACTACAACTTCAACTATTCACTCGGACTACATTCTGGTATTGCTGTTGGAAAAAAAGTTTTTTTTCTACTCATATTTTTCCCTATACAAACTCAATACCGAAAATCTTGTAAGCCCCACACCTTTTAAGCCCCAAAACCTGCGAGCAGGATATTGGGGGCATAGCCTTAAGAACTATCATAAATTAACAAAAATAAAATGTAGAATCTTGAAATGATTCCAAACTTGTTGCAGTGAAAACACATTATTTTGTATAATCCCGAATTCCCTCAAACATCATTCGCTTTACTTACACGATGTTGCAATACAGGTGATTTCACACTTGTTGTAGAGCTTTTTGCCAGTTTTTTTTTATTTATTTATATTTTATATATTACTCAAACTGCATTCTGCTGTCGCTTTAATATGAGCCTGCGGAAGTCACGTTTTCCCAAGGCATACACAGATGTTTCCAAACTCGTTACAGACCCTAAATTCCAACCTTAAATTTCCAGTTGAAATACTGAAAAAAATTTTTTTTTACATAGTTAAAGTTTCTAATCAAAATAAATGTAATAAAATAAACATAGCGTCAGTGTCATGCCCTGATATGTCAGCTCTACTTCCCGGTGATCCCAGTGACCATATCTAAGAGGTCTTACTACAGAGGTCTGATCAATGCTTTGTAGTTCATGTTTATACTGAGTAATTAAATGTGATTATTACTTATTCACAAAATTGAAGAAAAAAAAAAAAACTCAAGCGAAACCGTAGCTTCTTTCCTTGAAAAAATGCTTTATTTTTCAAAGCTGCGATTTGAAAACCCAACACGCAACAATGTAAAGTAAATTCAACAAAATGTTTAATATTATAATCCTCGGTTTAGTCTTTTGACTTTGTATATATTAATTTATATAAACATAACGACGCGGTGCTTTTAGTTTATTATATTACTGCACGTAAATTTTGTGTTTATTCAATGCTCATGATTATTTTTGCTTAATTCGTGATAATTCCACACACACGTTTATATTAAGCTAATTTAAGTTTTACTGCATAAGTTTGTAATGTCTCAAAGGGTTAAAAATGGTGCTCCTGTGTGTATGGTCAAGAAATAAGGCGCACTAATAAAGCTGCATTTCATGAATAACAAAGAAAAATGTATAATTTATCAGAATTTTAAAATATATTTATTATTTTTATGTTGTTTCAAACAATAAAAACACCACATATGAAACTTAAGAAATAATTTTTATTTTATTTTATCTATTACTGTAAAAAGCGTTTAGTACAAATGAAAAAAAATATGAACTTGTTAAAACTATATTAAAGTATTTAAAGTATACGATAAAAAAACTATCCGTAGTAACAGTTTTAAAAATATTTAATGTATTATACATTATTAGTATGAAGAAATGCTTACAATATAAAATATTTAAAATTACGTTTAATTCGTTGATAAAATAATATCAAGATCAATATGGCAAATTTAAAATTACAAAACTAGACTATTTAGTCTACAACAATATTAACATTATAATAACAATACTAAAAAATCATTCATTTGAGTACAATTTAATTTTTTTTAAATATATAGTGGACTAACTCTAAAAAGTCTATTTTTATTTGTGGATAAATTTTTACAGTTATATATTTTACATAATAAAACGTAACCATTTCAGTTTTTTGTCATTTTATTTATGTATTCTATACAATAACTGTGATCTAAAAACACAGATGTTAAAACTTAATTTAAAAGCACCTGTTATTAAGAGCTCAAACATAATCATTAAAATCAAATATATCCATCATCACCAATGAAAATATCAATTTACCAAAACATTTTCAAGACCCTGTTAACTGTATTATATTTTGTAATTACGTATTTTCAATGTGAAATTGATGCAGTTCCTTCTTGTTATATTTCCGATCTTATGTGGCATGGTATTGCTCCATGGGGTCTGGGTTTGGACGTACCTGAATTGCGATTAGCAAGTGCAGACAGAGGGGAATTCCACTCGCCGTACAAATATCCAGGGTCCAAAATTTATGGACCTCATTTCTAAGACTTGTTGGATAAAAAAAAATTTACATTGCACTATGAAATATTTATTTCTAATAATATACAAGTATCCAAGTATTTTTTTTCCTATACGTAAAAAGTAAAATGTACTTGTGACTACTAAAAGTTCTTTGTACTCGCTTTTAATAAATAAAAGCACGTTTTTATTTATGGTTGAACAGTAGAAAATCTATTATATATATTTATTGTGTATGTGTATATATATACCATTAAGGATCCGGCCCCAGACGCTGGGCTCTCTGGCGTGGGCATCACATCATCCTGGTCAGTAATAAAGGGGAATGCTGGTGGCAGTACGTACTTACGTCCAGTCCAATATTGTCCAGCCACAATGACAGCGACGATTGAGCCAGGCAGCCAAGATAGGATTCAATCCAGTAGTTCCGTACCACACTGTATATGATATTATCTTCTATTGTGACTTGATGAGCCGATTTATGGCAAATTTACGATTTTTATGTTCTCATGCAGAGGGGTCACGTAACGAGACGATAACGCCCAAAGCCCAAATAAAAATATATGAAAGAATTAGTTGTGTTAAATGCAATACAAAATGTACGCTTTAAAATTATATCGTAAAAAATATTCACGAGAGTATTTTTTGATATGGAAGCGCGCTGAATCAGGAACCTTGTGAGTATGTACTTGCCAATAGCCTGGAATAGGAACTGGCCCGTACTGAACTTGCTCCAAGTGTACGGGTACAATCAACTTCGGCCGAGCCAATGTAGACAAGGCCATGATTATATAAGTGTCCATCAGGAGTGAGGAGATCTGCGACCACTCCATCGCTAACAATATCCAACTTAGCATAGCACTTCGTGTTCGCTGGTTTTGGCGGCCGTTGTTATTACAAATACTCGGCTCTTGGGTGCTCTCGGCTCTTGGGATGTCATCAACAGAAACGAATGTCTCTGCTGTAAGATCGCTTGTTTCTGTTTGTTTGCTTTGCTTGTTTCACACTCGGGGAGGTGCGCTCACTCTCAGGTACCTAATAAAACGAATTGCGGAGCAAGTCGTTAAAACGATTACAATTTTACTCCCTAAAGAAAAAAAATATTTTTTTTAGTTAGTTACACAACAGTCAGTGTGATAAACTTTCAGATTCTTTCTCGTTTGGAATTATTTTATACAACAATAGGCTCAGAGCTATCTGGGCACGCGTCTCAAGAAATCTATCGCGTTATTTTGTAACAATAAAACACCTTTGATTTTTATTATTTTTTGTTGAGTTTTTGTGAATTTTATATGTAGTAAAATCTACTGGACGTGGATTCTAGGCTTTAAAATCTCTAGACAAATATCTGAAAAATGACTAATCGAGACCTCTTAGAGCTGCAAAAATCACAAGCGGTTCTTAATCAAACGTTGTTAATTTTATCGATTCAGGTTTTTCTCCTATTGGCTCTACCATTGAGGATGAAGGTGATGAGCCAGGGCGGATTGGAACACCGACACGAGGGCATGTCGACGAAGGATCTGATCCAGGTAGACCCCGAAGATGACTCCGACAATTACAAGTCGCGCGGCACGCCGATCCAGCCCGACGAGGTGGTGGGCGACTCCGAGACCAGGCTGGACAAGTTCCGGGAGGAGGAGAACATTTGGTCGCAGATACTGAGGAACGACCGGCTGCTCAACACGGTGGTGGCGCAGCTGGAGCGGAACAGGAAGAACAACGCCCTGCAGAAGCTGATCGAAGCCCAGGAGGCCATGCAGGAGGAGACGAACGAAGACCCGTCCGAGGTACGTCCTCGCTTTTTGCAGTCGAACGCATGCTTTACCACTGAGCTACATCCCCTTCCTAAACAAATAATTCTGGGTCTCGCAAGCTGTAAAGCAGTGATCATAAATCACAATATATTTTTTTATGATATATGAAATAGCGACTAGTTTCGACAACTTCCCATGTTGGCGTTTTCAAGCAGTAAATTTAATAAAAATGCTGAATTTGAAGAAAAAAATGTCACAAAAGTATTTGCTATAAACACTAAAAGATTAATTGTTACAAAAAAGTCTCAATTTGTACATCGGACTGTGCGATAATGAAATTGAAATATGGCATGAGTGTGAATGCTCAACATAAAGTAACACCTACTCCTGTAGGTCCAGATATTGGTTAGCACCTCCCACATTTGGATAAGACGGCAAAGAATCGCCATGTAGATAACAAATAGGGAACTTATAATATCTATCGAACGAGAAAATCGAATCTTGCAGGATTTATAATTCCAATACCTAAATCTATAAAAGTTTTTGGATAATATATCTTTCTCTTTTCGTATAATGCTTTACATGGTATAAATATTCTCTTACAAATCCTGTGAAAAGATCATCTGAATTTTATTGATCATCGGGTTGCTTTTTGATTATCTTAATATATATTGAAGACATGGTATAATATACTTTACGACCAAAATATGCTAAACATATAATTATAAATAATCTGTAAAGTTTGTATATAAACCTTCTTTTTTATAGTAGCGTAATCTTTAAAGGTCTATTTTCTTGTATTCATTGTACATATATACTTTTTCACCATATGTAGAGTTATTTATTAAAACATTAAACAATAATCACCAACTTATTACAATTGAATTAAAAATAATTTTTTATTTAAGACGGAAAAACGTAAAATTGTACTTGAATTGAATATATACTTAGAATTTTCACATATTGATTTGGTAATTTCACCACTTAAACATCACATTTAAAGAAAATACTTTGACGTGGCACTGTCTGGTGGTAAAGCAACTAAAAAACGATGAACATTCATGATATTTTAAATGTTGTTGGAATAATATTATGTGAAAAGGTGTACATATATACATTGCTTTTATATTTTGCATTCCAGTTAAGAGTTTACCCTGAGTACACCGAATCACTTCCGGAAAATTGGGAACGAGGAGTACGTGAACTTGGAGTACAGGTTAAATTTGTTCTATCTAGCTTAACACATAATAAAATAGAATATATGATTAGAAACCATTGAAAAGCCGTTACAGTACTGAACTAAAATCACTACATATTTTGTGTAAATATCACTGTAAATTCGTCTTGCAGTTCTGTCCTTTAATTTTAAATTTTCTGTAATTTTCTTATATAAATCCCGGAAAATTATGGTGATTTAAGTAGCCAAACAAATCCAAGATTGCTTTAAATAATTATAAACCACATGCTCACTTGCCACTTCCACTCGCAGCCTCCTGCTCTTACACAGCAATATGGTTATAAACTCCTTATTCAGATCATCTGAGGTTATATATTTTTGACCCGTTTAAAATATAAACTGATTTTATTTCCCGTTTCAGATGTGGAACTGTGGTTCAAGTAAGATGATAATTGATTTCACTTATAAATTGTCATTAAATTTACGCCCACTTCAAGATAAAAAATATAAATTCCTCGGCTGTGGCATTAATAATTATTATATTTATGTTTCTTTATAATAAGAACAATCCATTTTTTTACAGAGACATGATTCAATTTGCAAAATCGAAAGAAAAATTGTTTCATTGAATAACGCCGAATACGAGTATCGCCCAGCACATTATGAAGAAATAAGATGTACTAATACTGACTATGGACAGAATACTGGGAAAGATGTAAGATTTAAAATTAAAACATCTCTGCATTTCTTTTTCTTTTCAATTTTGTTAATTACAATAATAAAAAAGGATCATTTCATCATCCAATATCTATTTCACTAAAAATTTCAATAATTTTAGAAATGTACCATGCTTGGATTTTCATGTGTTCAATGGAATAAAACAATTCATTTAACAAGGCATAGATATGCAAGGTCAGTATGTAGGCTTAAATATTTAATTACATTCAACCTATCTACTTACGCTATTAACTACTTACATAAAAAATGTTATTTAAGATTATTAAGAAATATATATTTTTATTTAAGTGGCTGTTGGGAGACCTATACACGCATTATACCAGCTGGATGCGAATGTATGTGGCCAGTACATAGACTCGGCGACATGTCCAATTTTTGATTTCATGTCGAACCTCGGCCGATCAATTTGGAATGACTAAAACGCATGATATATTTATCCTAAATAATTAAGATATTTAAATGACTTATATATACTGTCAAAGAAAAATAAATTACATTTAATAAATTATAATTGTAATAATTAATGCATATCAGTAAAAACCACTTAAGAAATGAATTTTTTTTTACTTACCACAAAAGTCTATTTGGATAACTATTTTACCATCCTATAAACTGTTTAATAACCCTTTTACTCAAGACCTTTTACCGAGTATGTAGAGATTTTATGTAGCTCACTTTCGTCCACAATTAACATTATAATATTTAATGTTTATCTCAAATCTTTAAAATGGGATAACAGAACTAAAGCCAACTAGTGAATGGTAATAAATATTGCTTTGCACACATGATAGTGGTTTCGCAAGCAGTGCCACCAAGACATAGTGTGGTATCTTGACCAATCATACTCGACTAACTGCATTGAAAATAACATTTTTACAAAGACCTTTCCTAAAAAACAGCAATCATACATGCTATTTATTATTAATTACCTCATTATCACATACATAAATCAGGATCGGAGTCAGTTGCTCAACGTGCCTTTTGTGCATGTGAATATGCAATATATCATACATAGTATGATATATTCTTTTTTGTAATCTGTTTCTTGTTATTTATTTATAGTAAAATTATGAGACTAGCAAATGTTATACAGATTCTTCAAAAGAGTTGTTGTTTAAGGACATGATTGATTATGAATGATGAAAAAAATATTTACATGTGTTTTAATTTGTAAAATCTGTCCAAAAGTTAATTTTGGCATTGCGAAAGGCATTTTTATTTATGGTTTGATGAGATTTTTTTCATTTAGTAGGCTATCTCATCTCTGCTGAATAGTAGTATTATTAAATCCTTATTATATATTGATATCATTGGTTGAATGTACAACCAATCATGGAGTCCGAAATCTCTAACGGTTACTGTGTTATTGATATAATATTATTTTGTTACCCTTGGATACAAATTATATTCATTATACCTGACATATATCAGACAAACTCTTTACCTTATTATTTATTTATTTCATTTGAAATTATTTTTTTAAAGAAGTGATAAAGATAAATATCTAAAATTAAACATGTCAATAGTAAGAGTGGTACATCACAATGAAGTGATTTATAACATATTATATAAGCCGCCTCCCCCAAGACCCAAAACTCCTAGGTTTGTATGTATACTTCTAATTAAAATATAACCTTTTAAATCATTAATTTTATATATCAGAAATTTTGCAGTTCTATATATTATATTACAATGTTAAACCTAAATCCATTGAAAATTAAACCAAAACTAATAACTATTTCGGTCAAAATATGATATCCAGGTATGAATCTGAAAGGGAAAAGGAATTGAAAAGACAAAAAATAGTTAAAACACACAGGGACATGGGATTTGCAGATATTCCCCTCGATGGTGCAGATAATTTTTTAAAAAAAGGTAAAGGTATTCAACCTCCTCCGAAAGAAAAAGGGACCAGATGTTTATCTTCCAAGACTCTGCCGCCTATTCCAAGAGAATTTGAGAAGAAGAAAGACAAACCTTACGTAAACTTTCGAGTTGTCAATATAAAAAAAAATATTCATTCTAACCCGAAGAATCCAGAGCTGAATATAGTTGATAGTTGTAATGGCCATAAATACAATCTCAATGATTTTAAATTTAAATGGGTATACAACAAAAAGTTTGGTAAGATTCCTCTATATCTGCGTAAACAAAACCATGAAATAGAAAAAACTGAGCGGGAGTATCAACAAAAACTGCAAAATCAAGAGCCATTGTGTAAAATTATATCCAAGGAGGAAAGAGATGAACTTTTAAAGGTTTGTATACCTGTTTATTATGGAAACATATGTATGGAAAGGTATGAGGATTGTTCGAAGATGTAAATCATAAAGATGAAAAGTGCGAATGACCAGTATTTCTTCAACGTACAAAGCATGGCATACATGCAATGTTTTGGTTATAGATATATTATAGGTATGAGTGTACCATTTGGATACAATATTTTTAAGGTTTAATATTTATAAAAAGGATTTTGAAAATCCGAATTAATCTTTACTGACTTCAACACCAATTACTTTAAAAAAATGATTATTAATTGTGCACACTTATAAATATTATCATAATTATAGGGATTAAAACATAACTGGGCAGAGCTACAAAAAGGCTACCTCTTGCTTCCAATACTTACCGACACCATACCTAAGATCTTGAAAAAGAAAAAACTTGAAGACCAGCTGGATCAAATTGAAAAAGACATCAAGCTTATGGAGTCAAATCCGTACATTTACATTTACGACTAGCTCTGAATACTATTTATGTCTGATTTCTACATCATACTGGATATCTTTTGATTTTAATTTTCTATTGGCATTGATTTCAATTCTCATTTAAGGTTTTTGAAAAATTCTCAGTCAATGGAAAACCTGAAGAATGTATATTTGATAATATACTTATGTATTGTATTGCATTATTGTAAATTTTTTGTGTGTTGTATTTAGGATAATATAGATAAAATATTAAAACTCAATAATGTTGCGATTTATTTTTTATTATTAACTATAAAACATTAAACATAGAAAATCCTTATAGAATATAAATGAAGGTAAAAATAAATTACTAATATTATCATTGTGTGCTTTTTTAACAAACGTACAAAAAAAAAGTTGAGTCCAAGAAAATAAATGGTATATCATTTTAAAATATTCATATTCTTGATGGATTACCTGCTACAACTATACTCAGTTAAAATCAAATAAATGCACCTGTTAAAATCAAAAATATAATTTAAAAAAAACCCTTAAATTATATTGAATAATTTCATTTATTTGTCATAATAACATTATAAATCAGATTATTTCATTAGAAATTTTAAATGCACATTCTGAAAAAAAAAATTAAATTAAAGCTGTAAACTGGACTTCGTTTCTTTTCAAGAAGCATGTAGTTAATTACAAAAAGTATAAACTGTCACAGAGAAAAAGGTACATTTTATTTATTGCGTTGTTGGTTTTCATCATCTTAAAAAATTTGTCAAATTAAGTAGTTTGAACATCAGTTAAATTTTATTAACAAATATGCTTGATCTTATAACTAATTATGTATGCACAATTCGGTGGAGTTTAAAGACATATTTAAAAAAATTACATTTCTAATAACACAAAAATATGTGATTATTATACAATAATCTACACAAAAATATGACTTAAATAATAAGTAAAACTTTATGAATTTCATCAGATTTAAAAGTACTAGGTGCATACATAATCTAAATACAAGAGTCACCAGTATTATATTTTCACAGAAGATATGAATTGCAGGTTAAATAATTTATTATCTATCTACAAGAACAATATGTATTTAATTGATAACTGGTCAAAGGTCACTTTTATTTTAACATTTTCAGGTAATGTTAAATTGTAGTTACTTATTAATATTGAGCAATCAAATTGTAGATCTACTTTCGTAGATTTATATTTGTTACTTTACTATTTGATGCAAAATAATTAGTAGTAATTCATTAACATACTTTTAACTGTTAAGATAATTTGCCTTATTTTAATTTAATATATTGTATTGCTTAGATCATTAGATTCATAATACAAGTAATAGCTTTTGATACAAGTAATAGGAGATACATTTAAATAAATCTTTTCAAAGTATAAATTAAACTTAATAAAAAAAATATATTTTTTATAGTACAGGGAGGTAACGAAAAACCAATATTTTTAGGTAATACAGCTTGCAGATTACAAATGATGTTATATGGTAAGTGTTTTGCTAAATGAAGGTTTCATCAGAATGGCTGACAAGCTTTGTCAGTCTGATAAAATCATCAAAAGCAAAAACATCATTATTCCTAACCTACTCAATTGCTAGAAGATATATTATATATCGTAAACATGACTAAGCATTTTATATAATTATATTTGAATCTTTCATTCTATTGAAAACTTATATTTTAAAAGAAAACTCCACATCTTTGGAATTATTTTAATAAATAAATGAAAAATGGGCACTGTCCACCTCAAATTGTGTTTTTGTCATAATCCAAATTAAAATAATAAATCATAACTTCATTTTATCAGTCATAATAGAACTGAATTTTCACCAAACTGATATTTCCCAATTGAATTTTTAATAAAAATCATGCCAATGGTTTGCACAAATTTTATTATACTTTCAACAGTGAAAATCAGTATCGGATGATTTTTATCCTATTCTTACTATACAAAATATAAAACGATGTGAAAAAACTAATTAGTAAACTTAATATTTAGTGCTGTCCATTTCAAGGCGGTTCTGAAAAAAATAAAATACACAAAATTAAAAACAACATATACTTTGAAACTCTAGTAAATAACTGCTGTGGAAATCTTTGAATGAAGTTAGACACTATTTGCAGTCAACTTTTTATTAACTGTAACTTACATTGCTAGAGAATAAGCATGTCTAGCAAAAACTGTAAAACTTTACAGTGATTTACTACTATAGAACCTCCAAGGGTTAATAGCTTTAAAAATGGTAATATAACTACTAAAAGGCTCAAGGCAGTAGATATTTTAGTATTCAAAAATATGACTTACAAATATAATTGGTACAGCAATAGTAGCCACTGCTTTCATTTTCAATACTGTTGACTCTTAATCTGGCTGGAACAGAGTCGTACTCCCACAGTCCAGGAGTCTCCAAAATCTGAAAATATATTTTAAAAAATATCAGAAATAAAATTAACATGACACAATATGGAATTTTAATTTTCAATAAAATATTTAAGTTAAAACTTTCATTATTTAAGGTTTTGTCAATAGATTTGGTAAGCAGAATATTTTCTACATTAAGCCAACAAAATATGTTAGCTTAAATAAATAAATATTAAAAAATATCACTTAGTGTCTCTAGATTACAAACAGAAAGTGGGAATATTTACTTTCCGAGCAAGTTCTTCAAAAGCAATGTCAATGCCTTCCAAGGTGAGAGCACTGCTTTCCATGTACATCATCCTGTGTCGTTTGGCAAACAACTGGCCATCCTCGGTGCTAACTACACGTGGCTAAATAAAGAAAAAAACAAATTAAATAAACAGAAATGAACAAACAGTACTAAAATATATCTTCATAAACAAAAATCTGAATAGTTTTTAATGCAATTTTTTCAAGATAATGCAAACTCAATAACGCTATGAGAAATCAATTGACCAACACCATCAGACTTGCTGTGTTCCACTTTTATATAGAATATCAATACACATTTTAGGTTTGTTAAACATTATTTAAAACAAGACATATATAAAACTCTCAGGTACATAGAAAGATATTAAAATATATATTCCGCTAATAATAAAACTGTTATGTGCCCCTCTCGGAAGGTCACTTGCTTGACATGTGACTCCGCGGATGCACAATACTTGAAGGACTCTCGTTCAACGTTGATAAATGATAACAGCTTTCAATACTTTAATTATGTCATTTATTACACAGAGACACAGTGTCTAGTCTCGTCGGTGGGCAAGTCAGTTATGAGGCTAGGCGAGCAATGTCCTGAGCTCTCCAATACACAGGTACAAGACAAGACCTCCTACGAAGGGTCGGTCCCTACAATAAACATATAGATAGAACACACCGGACACGGCCATAATAAAATAAATGCACAAATGTTATTAAAACTATATGGCAGTGTTTACTTAGGAATAACAAGGTGTAACACACGAAGACAATGGCGGCATTCGTCCTTTGAAATGGTAATCTACAGGTTGGGTGGTCACATAACAAAACAAACAGCAGCAAGCTTCCTTTTCTAATATCGTAGTTATAAAAACAGATTTACACATAAAACATATTACATGTAATGTTCGAGTTATTCCTAATTGCACATAGTCGAGACATTGCTAGATGTCTTGCTTTTGTCTTTGAGATATCAAAAAATCGTTTTGTTTCTTGAGTAATCATTATTTTGTTATTTTAAATTCAAAACTGACACGATAGAGGGACACTATACAATGAATCCAATAAAAAAACATTTTCATGATTGTGAGTTCTTGAACAAATATTGAAAAATCCGCAATGCAAAACATTTAAATGAAACTTTTGTTGTTTAGCTCGCACTCACTCTATACATATGCTACGCTTAAAGCAATATTAATTATTAAGTAGGTAGTATAATTTGAACAATCCTATATGTTATTTTTCTATATAATACACTTAGTTAAATAATCATGACAAACAATAAACAATAAAGCTAAAAGTTTTCGATCAAAAGAGTAAATCAAGTGGTTTGGAAAAGCAAGTATTACAGTTAGGATTTATATTTTACAATATATGAAATGAGGATAATTAGTTAAAGATTATTTTTAGAACTACATTCAGGTAAATAGATTTAAAAAATTCTCTATGTAGCCTTAATAAATAGCATAATAGCAACTCGCTTGCCTAGCATGACCGAGACTAAATACCAGGAATAAGAAACATGGCATGGTGCAAAATTATGTAAAGATTTATTATTTATGCAAATTTATTTCTAAGCTTCAATTTTCATCAAAAATTTATTTAAATAACCAGGAAATGTAATTTCAAATTAAAAATATCAAGACTGGAATATTACGTTTTTGTCTCTTACCCGGTCAATTTTATTCCCCAGAACAAGCCCAACCAGGTTCTTTTTTGTGGAGTATGTATTCAAATCTTTAACCCATACATCCAGGTTTTGAAGAGAAGCTGGGTTCGTTACGTCATAAACTAGAATTGCTCCATGGGCATCTCTAAAAATAAATTAATAAACATAAGATGGCACGCATAAAATATTTGATATAAATAAAATCAGAATTTTCAAAGCTTATTGCAAGAAGTTTTTTCAAACTAAAAATCTCTTGGCTTATGATTTCAAAGATGATGCAATACAAATGTATTATTTATGACTCAACAATTTCAATAAATACATAATTTTTCAGTCAACTGTGTAGACATTGAAAAACCAGCATCCTTGGTAAGCCTAAGTATATTACTTTAAGACTAGGTGGAAAGTTCATAAAACCAAACTTCAACTAAGTAGTAGTTGAAGTTTGGTTTTATGAACTGTTTTATGAAGTAGCAATAAACTACTTTTTATCATGCCACTTGAATATTATTTATTTTCATATGGTGAATTTAGTAAATGAATATATCTTTCATTTTAAATTAATATAATACCTGTAATAGCTTGGGGTTAGAGCTTGAAACATATCCAAGCCAGCAGTATCCCACATTCCTAGTTTTACTCTTTCATCATTAACTAAAATTTCCTTTACTTTATAGTCCATGCCAATGGTAGAGTGTAAACTGCTATCATACTGCTTGTCTGTGAATGCCAATAAGACGCTGAAACAAGATACAAATAAATATGTATATAACAATAAATAAAACAAGAGAACAATGGACACAGCCTAATGGTAACGATAGACCAAACCCAAAAATCACTGCAAGGAGGCACAGACTTACACTGAAAGACATGAAATGCAATTATTAAGTAACAAAGCATTAATTCAAATAAAAATTTAACTATGTAATATTTGAAAAACTGTTGAAATAATATTGCTACCATTACTATCCCTACTATTTGCATAATTAGTACTAAAGTTATTTCTGATTCTATTTGATTTAGAGAATTGTATAATTAAATAAATATTATAAAATTTCCACATCAAGAATAATTTAACTCTTTGCACTCGAGAGGTGCGTTTCGGTCACCACATGATGTAATGCCGCAACTCGAGGGGTGTGTCTCAGTCACCAATTTGTTTGGTGTGGAAATTTGATGTGCGGTGATATCTATATATGGTGATATCTTGTTTATGCTTATGTGATATTGTTCTTGAAAGTTCGTTCCTAAACACTGCCTATATAATTTTACAAAGATGATGTTATCTCCCTTTCAAACTACGTAAAAATTTCATATCTAAGATAAGTGCGGCACCATTAAGGACTGCACAGTGGACGACTGCGGTCTCAGTTCGACCTTGACAACCATGGCCAAAAGGACTAGATGTGTACCTAATCAACCCATATATTTTTTGCTTGTACTTATCGTAATCATTCATTTGAAGGTCCTTATTTGTTTAAACTTATATTGCACTGAGGAATAGACTTTTATCTCCCCCACAATATTAATTAGCTTTCCATTCACTTATCGCACCATTATTTTATTTGCTTTATAATATCTAATACCATTAAAATAATATGTATAATAAACCCAGCAAAAGACATACTATTGTGATACTTGTCCCAAAAAGCCAAGCATACATCTCGGCAATTGTTACATGAAATATCATACAAAGCAAAATTACAAAGACTTATGTTTATGAAATTATCTTCGTAAAGATGTAAATATTTTAAGTTAGAGGTAAGAAATTCACCAAAAGCGCTATGAAACACTTCGAGTTGCTGATTAGTCCACGCGGAAATGGTCTCGAGTGCAAAGGGTTAATTAGCAAAACTAACGTAAAATTTATTGTATATCTATTTATGGATTGGTCAATCAGATGCGTATTTATTAGCCATTACGGGTTTATTATATTATTACTAATATGATTAGGCACATTAGTTCATATCCCACACAAATCACGATGATATTTTTCTGAGAGTTTCTTTAAATCATCTTCTATATATGAACTAATGTGCCTAATCATATTAGTAATAGTAAAATTTATTATTACGACAATAAATTTGAGCTCCTTGGTAACATGTTATCTGATATTTCTTACATTTGGAGTTTACAAAGAAGGGGCAATGAAACTTATTAGATTGACTAGAAACATGTGTGGTTTTGTCATATTTAGAGCATGAATTGTTAACAGGAAATATATATTAGGAAGTGCTTGGTTAATTTTTAATATAAAATTTAGCACTATATATGCACATTAAACAAGAGCATTAGTGAATAAAAGTATTGACAGTAAGAATTTGTAGGCAAAAGCAAACATGATTCAATAGAAATTATACTTAACTTGAATCTTATGAAGTTATGGTAATTAAGTAATCTGATGGCATCTCAAAGTTTGAGAACTTCTGTTAAAATTTGAATGCGAAAATATAAAAAATGCGTCAATAAAGAAGTACAAATAATATTTACAGTTAAAAGTTTATACCCTATTTTAGTGAATATTATATTTGCTTATAATAAATGCCGCTTTATATACAAGTTTTTAGTGCAATGTTAATAACATTACTTAAAACACATTACAAAAGTGTAATTGTGGAATTAATGGAACTACGCCACATAATATTATCTTTATTATTATTGTAAAAAGTTTTACCTGGATTTTCCAACTCCGCTTTTACCAATGAGTAGAATTTTCAATTTGATATTTGATGGATCCATACTAGTCTGCATTTTCTATGAAGTGATTAATAATAGGAATCCTTGCACAACTAATATAAGGACTGCTACTCCAGAGGCGTATCTTGTATCTCCGTTCCGGCCGACCTCAGCAATGACCAATGAATAACTAACAAGGCACAGAATGGTGACAATGACAGCTGGCGACGAACGAAGAGAAGTGTTGCCAGTAGACAAAAAAAATTGCCACTCAAAAAAATTCTTTGAGGCTGAAGTAAAAAATTGTCTCGAAATATTTTCAAATATTTCAGATCCTCCCTGAGAAAAATTGGGACCAGGATCAAATATAATAAAATCAATATTTAAAAAAAAAAAAAAAATAATAATAGTTGGCTCATACAATTTTTGTCATAATTTAAAAAAAAATGTGTTCAAAACTCTTGAAAAAATGTGTTCTAAAATGTTATTGTGATCTGAAAAATTATGACCGCATATTATATATTAAGATAATTACATGACAGTTAAAACTCAAACTAGAACTAGAAACTCAAAAGTTTTTAAAATTTAACAAAATAATAAAGTAGTTTCAGTTTCGATAGACCGTGTTAAACCAGCATTTTTCACTGAAAACAACGATTCGAATTTACAATTACTGAGTAAAGGTCAAATTGTAGAAAGTAAATATTCAAAAAACATAAAGGATGACGAAATAAATCAGTCAGCTGATTTAAATTTTAAAAAGATCACACCTTCTGGAAGAATCTCTAAATTACCTAGTCGATTCAACTATTGAATATTCGAGCATTTTGACTTCACCCCTGTGCGAAAGCTAACCAAATTACACGCTATTTGGATAGACCACGGACAAGGAAAAAACCTTTATGCAAAAGATATTTTCTAAACAGAAAATGTGATCAAACATTAATTTCGAATTTGATATTATTATTATTTTCTTTTTCCATTGGGAGCAAATTTATTTATGTTACAAAATATTCAGAAATCAAACAAACAGAACGTACAACGGTGGGTTGAATAACCTTTTAAAAAATCGGTCAAAGAACAACTCAATCGTATGGGTAAAATAACCTTTCGAAAGTAAAGTAACTAATGTCTCAGGAACATACAAACTCAATATAGGCCAGTATTACGCGCACAGTCGTAAAAAAGGGCCAGTTATACACAATAGAACTGATGAATTAGAGGGACTTTCGACTTTTCGAATGCCTCGAATAGTAAAATCAGTAAAGGGTCAGTCGTTAAAAACGAGTCAATGGCGAACAGCTGACATCATAGTACTGACACTAACTACTAACAAACTACTAACATTAACAAATTGTTCTTGAGGAAAATAACATTTTTCGTACAATAACATTATTTTTATAAAAAAAAATTTCTATATCTTTAAATTGTTTCATATAATGGATTTGATATTTGTTTACAATATTTTCGTGGTCTGCGAACCACATTATTTTTATATAATTAATTTGATACATGTTTACAAATTTTTCGTAGTCTGCGAACTACATTTTTTTAATGTAATTGATTTATATATGTTTACAACTTGTTTTCAAACAAATTTCAGGAATTGTTTAACATATTTTTTTTTATATATACTTTTTCTGACATAAATTGGTTTTTGTAAACGTGGATACTCTTGATGATTGATGATTTTGGCTAATCAAGGTTTCGTTGATATGCTATCAACTTGGAAGGGGGCCATGTAGGGGTTGTTACCTAACAAGTACCTACATCATTAAACTGTACACGGCTTAAGTAATTAAATCCACTGGATACACGGGTAGAGTAATAAAATCCTCTGGAATGTGCTATACATTCCATTGATCAGCGGTTAATATTTTGTGTGGAATTTATCCCAGCGACGCCCTTTTGTTTATGTTATTTCAGAATATAAAGAGTGATGTGAAAGATGTGAAATCGTAGAATTTAGACATCGGCACTTTGAGTCTAGTGTAGCCCATAAGCTTGTAGCTCTCGGAGTGTGCTTGGAGAATCCTCTCCTACTATTGTAATGCTCACAATATGAACGAGGCCACCAGCCTCCTTAACCAATTGATAATTTATGTTTTTTGGTTAGTATTTAATAAAAAACAATTTATTGTTGAATAAAAACACGCAAGACTGTTTATACACTACAAGAGTATTTTTTGCTTTGATTTGTTATGTATGTGGGTTGTATAATTCATTTGCGAGTGTACTGCTTTTTTAAAAATGAAATAAAACTCAAATATTTGGTGAGATTAAATAATTTTTTATTATTTTTTTTGTTTAATTAATAATATCAAATCATTCATACTAAAATTTTGGTACAATAAATATTAAATAATTGAACATAATAGGTATTTTTTTTGGATTACAATATTATAAAATATAATAATAATAATAGGCTTTTCCATTATCCTGCACTTCATTCAAATTACAATTTTTGAAACGTTATAATAATAAAGAAAAAGATTTTAGAAGAAGACTTTAAACATCGTAATAATTTCACTGCATTGTTAAATATGCATCAATACTGGCTTATTAGTGAAAAAGTTTCAGGCGTTTGTTCTGAAAATATGCCTTTAATACAATGATAATTTTAATTAACATGTTTTCTATACTACAAACATAATAAGACACACTTTATACATACATAGTTCAAGTTACCAAATTATTGGTGTCGTTCGTAATTTTTTGTTTGGTAATTTCAATCAATTTTAACAAAATGCACTTTGCCTTCATACGATCTTACGAGTAATGTGATGACCCCAAATATTTTAATATGTAGATGTTACAACCCAAGTAAAAAGTCAGTCATTTTAATTTATCATCTAGTTGGCCAGTCAAAATATGCAAATTAAGCTTTGTATGGTGTAGCTCTATTCAGAATGGCTCCAAACCGCAAATATGGCCATGATTTTGCTTTTAGCCATTGCTCGCAGAAAGTTTGGGCGTATTTTAAAGATGATTGATTTGTTTTTAGTGAACGAAATTCACGTTACAATCATTTGTGCTTCTTTATTTAATATTCATTCAATTAAAGGCCTACGCCATGCTTATTTCGCATTTGATACACACCATTTTTTATCTATGCACCTAACCGAAGGTGGTTCCGTTGTTCTTATCTTCCAATAATACAATTCAACTGACTAATTTTACCCATATTTGCCTAAATGTAAAATCAGTAGAGCTCAGAGCCACTCTAATTGCACCCTTATCATTTTAAAATCATATTTTATGTGGAATGCATATTTGTGTATGTTTACTTTTCACATTATCTTTTATTTAGTCTTAATAAAGAACACTGTATTTTTTGCTAATGAAAGCAAGTTACTACTGTTTCTTAGAATGTATGTCTAAGTATATTGGTATCGAACCTCTGTTAGTATTTGGGAAATATTTTTACTACTATTCTCAAGTTTCACAAAGTTGTGAAAAAGAGAAGCTAATACATTAATCAATATTAACAGAAGGTTATTACCATCTTTTACACACACAAAACAAAGCAGCCGTAATATGCTCTGTGAATAAATGTTGATAAATGTCATAAACATGACTTGTTTTTAAAAATTTAGATGAAGAAATTATTACATTATGACTTGTTGGAATTTGGATACATGAATTTGCATTTAATAACCATATGTAAATATGTTTTTAGAAAAATTCAGTTTTTTTAACTTAAAGATTCTTTTATAAGTATGGCCCACTAGATTAATCTTGAATATTCTTCATTATAGCCAGTATTCAGAATAGTTGATTTCAGAGATGAGGTGACAATATCAATATTATTGTTACATAGGTATGAATTTACATGAAATCATAAATTCTTATGCACATTTCTGTAGTTTTGTTATTAGATGCAGCTTTCGTTTTACCAAGAGGGTCTAAAAATTATATAATATTTCAATAGCTCAATGTTTACTGCAAATTATGATTTCAAATGAAATACACAAATTGACAGAGTCTTAATAGTATTAAGTTGCTATCAAATAGCTTTTAATCTACCTAGTTTACAATATCACATTGAGTTAATTTATATCAACGTACCACTTGTCTTTAAAGATAATTGCAAAGTGCCATAATCATTCAGTAACATCAGTCTCATAAGCCTCAAGGAAATTTAATAGCCAATCGTATTTTAAATTATTTACAAAAAAGGGGATAAGGTAATCATATTTAAGTGATTATAATAAAAATAACCACAACCATTCCAAAAAGAATCTCAAAGCAACAATGAATTATTGATATTTAATCATTTTCAAAATGTTTGACAAAGCGGTAATTACTTGAATGAATGTACTAACCTAAAGAAGATCTCTAAACACATATTACATTATTAATTCAAAATGTTTTATCATTTATAATACTGACAAATAAATTCGACTTAAGCAATACTATAAAGGGGTGGCTCTATTTAAAATAATAAAATAAATGTGTTAATGGGTTTTGGCAGACATTGATGTTAAAGTTGCTGAAGATTTTGTTAAATCACTGATGATGGTATCAGTACAGGGACTGAAACATCCGAAACTTCAGCTGAAAATGTAGCAAAATACCCAATAACCCAACAGTTCCAATATAACAATTGAATAATTATGATATTGAAGTTATGAATTGAAAATGAAATTTACGAGTTTATCTGAATACCCAATAACCCAACAGTTCCAATATAACAATTGAATAATTTTGATATTGAAGTTATGAATTGAAAATGAAATTTACGAGTTTATCTGAATACCCAATAACCCAACAGTTCCAATATAACAATTGAATAATTTTGATATTGAAGTTATGAATTGAAAATAAAATTTACGAGATAGTTTATCTGAGTACCAAATAACCCAGCAGTTCTAATATAACAATTGAATAATTTTGATATTGAAGTTATGAATTGAAAATAAAATTAACGAAATAGTTTATCTGAATACCCAATAACCCAGCAGTTCTTATATAATAATTTAATAATTTTGATATTGAAGTTATGAATTGAAAATAAAATTTATGAGACAGTTTATCTGATGATGGTTATATATATTTAGAAAAAAATAAGACAGACTATTTTATTATGCTAACCACCCCTACGAGTAAATATGATTACTGATTACATTAAATAATTGCATTCTATTAATGGCAATATATACTTATCTAACAGTTACTTATTATTGTGATTATATTTAAGAATACGGTGACAAATAAGTTGATATTAAGTGGACTCACGGGTGCGATTGGAAATAAAACACATTGTTCAATCTTGATGAGTTTAGCAAAATCTTTTCAAATGTACGTGTGTTAGAAAAAAAATTCAAATGAATTGCAATAATTGAACAGTGATCCACAAACAATAAAGTTAATTTATCTGTAGTAAACATGCAACACTCAGTTTCTACGACATTATCATAATGTAAATATCTAGATATTATAGTTAACTAAAAGTGTATTCATATGAATGATATATTTTAAATTGAAGAACTAAGAGCACCAAGAGATAATACGATGTTAAAATCATTCCTGGTCAGTATCTGCTTTTTGGTATTGACTTGTGGATGATAGTGGGAGAATCGAAGATACCCCAATGAAGTATTTTGTCCCCGAAAGATTAAACAGTGAATAACTTAAATAGTAATGAAATTTATCATTGGCCTCTGAACAATGTTGTAAATTGTTTTATTATTAATATTTCAGAATTACTTTGTGTTAGAGTAAATATTTGTGGAAATGTGAAATATCGCATTTGTATTAATAATATTTTTGAAAGTCAAAATCTGAAGGGGAAATTTAGAAAATATTTGTAAGTGTTATTCCAGCCACAAACCAAAGATACTATAGATATGACCATTGATTAAAATATTTTGATTGATTATGTAAAAGGGTATTCAATGGTTTCATCATTTTCTTCTGTTCAACCAATATTATTGTCCGAAACATTGGAAAGTTTATCATCAAATACAAATTTGGTAGATTTATAAAGTTGAACATTTTCCGGAGATTTGTTGAAACTTAATAATTATATTCTACTACCAAATGTAAATTTATGAAAACCGAACAAACTTTGTTGATAATACTGAAAAATTACAATAATTTTCCAGAAAAATTATTTTGTGGAGTAATGTATTAGTGAAAACTTTTACCATTATATGATCGATTCACAAAATTAAAGATATATCTTTTGACTGATAGGTAAAGCAAATCTTTTTGAATTACTAAATAATGAAAAACCATCCCCATCAATAATTATCTCTTGTTGCTGATTATATATAACTCATTAAGAGCACACAAATGACATCGGTTAAACAGTTATATTCTAATTGTTTACAACATCCATTGGTTAAACATGTATAAGTTAATTGCTAAGTAAACATTTATGTACGTCTTTCCCTACAAAGACGTCTACATACCTATTTAATTAATTAATAAATTGATAATAAAAAGCATCCTTGGGTTCTTCAATTTGTAAAGCAAACAAATAGAATTTAACACCTATAGAACTAATTTTAGATGTTATGGGTTGACATTATCCCTTAGGCAGTCAAACCGTGTTGTAAAAATAATAATAAATTAAAATTATTTGCCATTCATTGTTATCGAATTAAAATCAAAATAAATTATGTTAATTTTAATGGCTTTTTTGACACATTTGGGACAAACACTTAAAACAATATCATAGTGTATAAAGTATAATTTTTTTTTCGAGTACTGATTTAATACAAATCGTTACTTTGTATTAAATTATGTTTCAATTAAAAACATTTAGTATCTAACTATCACAAAAAAGGAGCTCTCACAAACCAATATATGGGCCATCATTTAATGAGAGATAAGAGAAAAATTAAATCCAAATATTCGATGATTTAAAAAATATTTTTAATACTATTAGATATGACTAATTATATATAAAGATTGAAGTAAGCCAGTCAGTTTGTCTTACATACAATATCATCAAAACATAATATTAGATCAAATTATGAAATATATAAGTGAAAAATATGGGTAGATTATTTTATAGAAATTTATAAGAAATATATTTGTCATGGAGAATATACAGAATATTAGGCAATTCGTTAAAAAAGATATTACTATCAAGTGCATACAATAAGTATGTAGTTTTTTTTTATAGCATGAACTCTTATTCCAAAATCAGTAAAAGAAACATGAATATTTTTTTATTAACCAACTCATTAAATTTATATAAAATGTATTTTTGAAAAATTTCATTTAATTTTTTTACTTCTGAACAAAATGTTTTAGATTAATGATTTTACCTCTGATTCAAGTTTTACTTACATTTTTATTGAAGAGTATAAATAACATTTAAAATTTTACATTTAAATTTTTATTGATGATAATATAGTAAATTTTGAATATATGAATATTTTGTTTGAAAAATTACAATATTTTCATATGAATATACGTAAAATTGGTTATCGGATAAAATAATCTAGAAGCTCATGTTATTTTTGCACCATTACGATATAAAGTTTAAAAAATAGTTTTTTATAGTTTTAAAAAGCATTTAAATTAAAATGATATAGTGATGTTAGAAGTGACACATCATTAAAATATTTTATGCAAGGAGAATTACAAAATAACATTTTTAATCATTAGTACCCTGATGAAGGATATATGTATGTTTATAAATATTAAAAACCTAAGCAAACCTGAAATGGATCACAGTGGTATTAAAAAAAATTACCAAGAAAAGATAAATGTATGTTGACATAATTACTGCTTTATATTTTTCCTTATATGTTGTGTTGTGTTTTTTTTTATCTATAAACGTCTGTTATTTCCAAACTTTAATTTTAATTTAACATATAAGATACTCTTTCTCTCAGAAAAAGGTTATAATTTGACATTGATATTTAACTCTTAGAATGATTTGAATTGTATTTTAACTATTGTGAGATCTCGCTGTGGAAATATTTAATTTAAACTTTACGTAATAATTTGGAAATGTATAAAAAAGAAAAATCCATGACCTTTAAGCTTTTTTTATAATTTGAAAAGCAGGAAGTTTAAAAAAAACTAAACCATGAAGTAGATTCATGAAATGAGATAATATTTTAAAAGTATATTTAGTGAAATTTTTAAATAAAAAGATTTTTTGTAGGCCCTTTCAATATATATATGTGTGTGTTTGTGTGTGTTTGTGTGTATGTGTGTGTTTGTGTGTGTGTGTGTGTTTGTGTGTTTGTGTATTTGTGTGTGTTTGTGTGTTTGTGTGTTTTTGTGTTTGTGTGTTTGTGTGTGTATGTGTGTGTTTGTGTGTATGTGTGTGTTTGTGTGTGTGTGTGTGTTTGTGTGTTTGTGTATTTGTGTGTGTTTGTGTGTTTGTGTGTTTTTGTGTTTGTGTGTTTGTGTGTGTATGTGTGTGTTTGTGTGTTTGTGTGTGTGTGTTTGTTTGTTACGTGTTTGCGTGTGTATGTGTATTTGTGTGTGTGTGTGTGTGTTGACATTTCACTAAAAAGTCATCAAAAGATGATTGGCTTTAACTGATAATAAGCTTTTTGCTTAAAAGTAAATATAAAAGTTTCTTTTTTTTAAAATAGGCTGTATTTATAATTTCAAACTATCGGTAGAATGTTTCAAATTGTAAAATAAATAAATAACAAAGTATTTTTTTTTAATTTTGGTAATAACGTAAAATAAACTGATAATCTCATTCTAGGAGATTACTCCCCATTTGGCTCTGAATCAGTCATTAGAGATGTAGCTGGATTTTCAATTACGTTGGTTGACATGTCGCTTCCCAAATGATCACCTGCATTTGTGTCTTTCTTGTCATTGCCAGAGTGTTTTTCAGCACAAAGGATCATAGACTTAGAAGTTTTGGCCCCCCTATGTATATTATCACTTGAAGCATTTTCATTTATGAAAACCAGAGAATCATCGAATGATACATATTTAGTATCACCAGGATAGTTTCCACTGTTGATATTTACTTTTCCTCCATCTGCGCGTAAATATGTATTGACTTTTTCAGTCATACCAGACTTGACGGAACTGTTGGATGGCTTTTGCTCTCCAATATTCCAAGGAACGGAGCATGCTCGGTTGGCCTGCACAATGTTATCATCAGATGAGTACTGTGAAACGGGATGGTTAAGATATCCCGACATTCCCAAGTTGTCTACCATTGACGATGGTCTGGCTTTGTCAATTTTTTTCCCTTTCTGGGAAAATTTAAAGGAACCAGAGTTCTCCCTCAGATTTTTAAGAGCGCGGTTGACAGGACGATAAACTAGAAAATAAGGTATGAATTACTAATTTTTTTAAACATAAATGACTTAGTTTACTTACATTACGATATTGGTTATTGTGAATGAAACCTTTATTCAGAACTTCGTTAATGATATCTTTTTCTCCCGGAGTAATTTCATTAAGGCTTGAAGTTGATCCTTGTGCCTCAACATTCGTGTCATTTTTTTCAACATCTTTATCTGCATTGGTGATAGCTGCTTCAACATCCACATCACCAGTCTGCTTGTTAGCGATTATTCCGGAATTTTCCTTAAAATATGCAATACGCATTATTATACGTAAATGATTGTGTATATATCATTCAAAACATTTACTCTGATGCCATAATAGTGGTAAAGGTTAGATATTTTAATTGCCAAATTTCTGATCACTTAAGCAACAACTTTCGCATAGTTGTTTCAAAATAATATTTTTTGTAAGACTACTAGTGTAAAATTACCTCGTCTGCCTCAACAATAACATTTTGTGGATTGTAGGAAATGCTTTGATTGCTAGCATAACCATTGAGTAGGTATGTCACCATTTCTCCCTTCCCCTTCACATTTATTGTTCCACGGCAAGTGAGCAAATATCCCCTTTGGCTTAAGATTTGGTAAACTTCTTGAGTCACCTAAAATTAAAATTAAAATATTTTTACTTACACATTGTTGGATTTGAATGAATATTCAACCCTCAACATTTTATCTGAATATACTTACTTGTATTTCGTCAAGAATTCCAGTTGAATCCATCCTACTAGCAACATTCACAGCATTTCCCCAAATATCATACTGAGGCTTGCGAGCTCCAATAACTCCAGCAACCACTGGACCAATGTTGATACCTAAACACAAAGCAATGTGGCAAATGCAAACAAAATTTATTCTGAAAATACCGCTTAGTCACAACAACATACATATCTTTTAATAATTAATTCCTAACTAATATATCGCGCCATTTTCAATAAATCGCATTGCATCATATCATAAAGTAATATGCAAAATATCTACTTTGACCTAACCCAGCAATTTTCAAAAGAAATTAGTGTCCTGGCATAAGAAAGACATGGTTTCAAAAATAACAAAAGAGTTTAATTCGCACTCGGCACATCATATTTATAAAATAATCAAATGCAGCAATTTTATTTATTTTTAGACACATCAATTAATGTACCTATTCGGATGCGGAAGTTATTAAACGAATGCTCGTTGACATTTTTTAGTTGTTCTCGAATTTTCAGTGCATAATCAGCCATAGCTGTCACGTGGCGGAAGCCACTCATATCACACGTATCTTTTGTAAGACCTAAAACAATTCATGGGTATTATGAAGACAAAATATCATTATACTCTATCCAAATTTTAAATATAGTTTTAATCCATGTACCATTTTGTATGCAATAATAAAGATACTATAAGTATAGACAGAACCAACCAGAAGCAGCCATGTAGGTAGCACCTGTACTCTTAATTTTCTCAATATATTTATACTGTTCTTCGGAAAGAAGGTCATCAAAGTCAGCGATGATCTCGTTAAGCAAGCGCAAGCATTCCACTCCTTCATTATTTCCTTCCAACTCAACATAGAATTCCGAAAAGTTTGGAATCGACGCAAACATTACGCAGACAGATTCACACTGCTCATGATACAGTTCCTAAAAATTTAGTTAACTTACATAAACTAGAAAATAATGAGGATTTAGAAATAAAGTAGATTTAGTAAAGTATTTTTTCTCACATCAATATTTTTGTCATTGCGGAGAAAATGCTTGGCAACATGAGAAGGAAGAATATTAGCCAAGAGTTTTCTGTTGTATGCCTCCAAGTGCTCCATTTCCTCTTTTTCTTCTAAAAAGGTAAATTCAATTATTATATATTTTTTAAACAGTGGATGAATTAAAAAAGATGGTAAAAAATAAATTCTCGCCTGTTGCCTGAAGTTTCCAGATAAAATCAAGCCTGTAAGTACTTTCAGTTTGCTGAGAATGCAGGATCAGAGCAACTAGAAGAGATACTACCACAACAACGTTCAGCATGTATGCACCAACGCGATGAACCCAAGCTGCATACTCGGCATATATTACTGAGCTGTAACCATAGGAGATATATCATAAAATCACTTTCACAGAATTTTAGTAGTCTTTTTAATAAAATTTTCAGAATATGTCTGATTGAGTAAAATATTTTTGCATTAAGTAACATAAACCCAATATAACAAATTCAAAACACTATATTAGAAAAGACACTGAAACTCATGCTTTGATAAATCACACTGTGTAATAAATATTTTTTAGAATTCGATGTATAATTATTGTATAATACAAACGAGCTTTTATTTTGCTTCTCTTTATAAATACCTCGGTAAGACTCCAGGGGAATGGCTAAAATTGAAAGTGTGCCGGAATGAAGTAATAATCAGGTATGAAACACACAGCACCAAGAGAAGTATGGATTTTAGGCTTGTAATGAGAACTTGGTGGACCGCACACAGGCACATAGCCAGCATAGTGAGCTGCATGAAAAGCTGTGAACAAATTAAAAATATAACCAAAAGAAACATAAAAATATTTCTCATTTTTTCACTTTGTATTGATATGTATTACTTGCATATACAAAGTAATTACCTCATCAATAAGATAAGTCGGGCATGTTCCGTTGTTATTGTTTCCAGATTGTGTGGAGTTACCATAAGATTCATTATTGTCTCCAGACATTCCGCACGGGTAATCAACTGACATTTGCAACTGAAATAAAGTAAAGTTAAGTTAAAGGAAATAGTATGATTGCACTTAAAAAACGACAGACTAGACTTCCAAGTCACAAAAAATCTTTTTTTTTTCAATATGGTGTATACATATATTATTAGATTTATACTTCCTGGATTCAAGTAAGTTTGTATATCTCCGACTGGATTCTCCATATGGATACCAGAACAAGTCAACACCGATTCCCTGACATTTTATGTAGCCATCATATTTGGCAACCAAAAATTCTAGAAATAAGTAATAATTACCACAATTGTGTCAATCAACCATTTCGCAATGACTACAACGGAGAAAGACAACATCTGTGCTGCGATACGATTTCCATGAATGTATTTGGATAGACGTCTGATAGGCCGGTAGACTTTCTGAAATGGAAAATATAACTAAGAATACTTCACGGCATTCTTTGCTTAATATGATAAATTCTAACAACATATGATTCTATGTGGAATACTTTGTTGGTCAATTAACGATTTTGTTTTTTATGGACTTAATAACCAAATTAGCTGTCTAATTCTATTCAACTTGTGTTATTCACAATAATATCTTAATAACTCACTTCGTCAGTTTCAGCAAAGACTATGTAGCACAGTAGTAGCAAAGTAAAGCTCAAGATGAAGCATGTTGCCAGCGTGAGTGGAGTACTGAAAACAAAATACGATATTACAATAAATTCCGGTTAAGAAACAGATTGAGGTATTATTTTCAGAATAATTGTCTCTCTTAATAGGCGAAATTAGTTATTATCATCAGAAGAATTAAAATTTATAAAACTTACTGGGAAAAGGCAATCATCTGGATAGTAGCGATGGAGATGTACACCAACAGTGAACACACGAAATACGTGTTGAGCATCTTGTCACTCTCTTTGTTGTACTGAAAATAAAAGGAATAAAACGGTATTTATATACATAATTAAAGATCTATTTAAATTTATATTTACGCTTCTCAATATTAGAAGTGAATATATATATATTCATTGGAAATTTTTGAGAGTAAAGTCCTATAAAATATTTATGGTACTTGGAGGCGTGCAATCATCCATATTGTGAAGGCATTGAATTGATTGATAATTTGTAATGATTCGATATGTCATGTATACATCCTCATTGTTAACATAAATATTTTAATATCCTTTTGGATTTTAAAAGTTTAAAAATATATTTTGTATGCTTACTCTCTTCTCCACGGCCCTCATCTTGAAGGTAAGTGCAAATCCCTTGCAATGTTCCTGCCTCAGCCTGTCAATGGACCTGGCGTCGATGGCTCTCATGAGATATTCGTTGACTTCATCCTCTGCATCCTTCATCTCAGCTGGCTCTCCGAATCCCAGACGGCTGCGTGGAAACATTTATAATTAACATAACACATGTAAACGTATTTTATACAATAATAACTTATATTTTATCTAAATTGTTTCTAGACTCTTGTTTTACTAAGATTTGGTATTTATATAAAACTCACTTAGAGGATGATTTTCCATGTTGCGATCCGTGCCCCATCATTCGCAATTCCTTTGAAACGTTTCCATTCACCGAGAATCCTTGCTGAGGCTTTTTGTCCTGTAATTATTTGATAATTAAGACTTCTAAGAAACCCAATGCTTTTCATAAACAAGCCAAAGAGATTATTTGAACTTCAATAAAAATATGAATGTTTTGATACTTATTATATTTTAATAAAACATACTTATTGTAGGCTTTCATGTTCAAATTTTTTTATTTTATTGAACAATTTCTGATTGAACTTGTGCAATAAGGCGAAGTATGTTTCATAAAGTCCTTTTATATTTATTTAAATAGACATAAAGTTATTTTATTATTAACTATTCTTGCATTATATTGAACCTTTTACATTCTTAGATGGTTACTAATAATTGATGCGACTAAAATAATAATTTTTCATTAAATAAAGTTCAATGGGAAAAGTGATTATTTTATACAAATATGTGATATCATAAGATACTGTGTTTGTGGTGCATATTTTGCTGTGGTTATATCAAATATAATATTGCTCGATGTTGGATAACAGTTTTTATTTGATAATAAGCAAACATATGATACATGGTGGTTTATAAATTTCCCTGTGTCAAAAATGATTTGTATTTTTACAAGTTCTGTGGTGCATAGTAATTGGGTACTTTGCTAATATATTAATTATAAGCGTCCTGTTGTTGGCGATATCTTGCTTTTAAGCTGTGTTGTCTCAGATGTTTGTGCAATTTTATATTTTTGTGGTTTGGTGACCTTTGAAAAGAATTGTGTATAATAAATTTTGTGCGGATACAAGTGGATAACCGAATAAGTATAAATATGAATCCAGGGAAACAAACCAATGGCTCAGGCGGCACAATTGAAAAGTCGAAAGGTTTTAGGGGGATCTGTGTGCCCGAAGCAAAGGCATTCCGAGTACTAAGATGTCGGATTAGTTTATAATTTCCTCTCTTAGCCTGAAGAAAATAGAATATATTATTGCTTATGAAAAATAAATCGAGTTCTGCTCTATTTTCCAAAAAAAAATTACTGCTTTATTACTTTGTATATTGCCAATTCGCTTTTTACACACATCAAATGAACATTAAAATATACATAGTATAAGTGGATCTATTTATTTTTATAACAATTATAAGCATTGTGAGTTCCTGATGTTTGAGTTAGCATGATTACAAAGTATGTTGTTTAAATATTTTATATAGGATAATTATAATATTAATATTTCTAAAAACGATGAGTAATACTGAGCTATTTAATTATATTTCTATGGTTATAAAGCATTAGATCCCTCTTTTTTACGAGCTCCATTATTTCCGCCCTGTTTTATTCGGACAGAACAGCCACACCGCTTCTGCTTCGTCAAAGTAGCAGCTGATTCTTTCAACTGCTACGATGTAGCAGTCTTTTTGACCTACTACATGTTACCTTGTTTTCTTGAACTCGATTTTAGACGTTTTGTTTTTAATCATTTGGAGCAACAATACAAAAAAAATTATGCTAGTTTTACTTCGCCAAAGTAGCAGCTAGTTCTACTGTTAAAAAAAACAGCAAACGTTATTATTTTTGAAATGAAAGATAAATTAACTAAACATACAATATAGTTCTTTGTTGTCTATTTCTTTTGTCTGTATTAAGCAGTTTTCAGAAATGCTGTGTTCTTAGATGTTATGCTGGTTTTTTTTTGTGAAATTCCCAACGTTTCGTTACCGGTATTGGGGCCATCTTCAGGGATTCAAAAAACATGTTTTAAGATGTTTCATGCACCGAGACCGAAGGCTATGTGATTTCAACAAAAAAATGTAGTAAATCACTCATGAACACAGCATTTCCTAGGAAACCTAGGAACGGCGTAAGGATGTGCGTAAATTACTCACAGCTCGGCAAGTATCGTCGGGGACGATCATGAAGGTCTCGATGTTGTGGTCTTTGAGGTAGGAATTCCGGTCTCCCCCGTTGCCTGGCTCCACCTTGTAGTCGTTGCCGAGACACTTGAACGTCTCCTTTGTTATATGCACGCGCCTGAAAACAAAATCAAATGAAAGATCTGAACAAGATATGCACCCAAAGCACCCTTCACGCGCTGCAACACAATTGATAAGTAAGCGATGATTAGCCAATAGCACTATCTTATTTTTGGTGTTTTTTAATGTCCGAGTTGGTTTTCGGTCGTGTAGGCTGCTTTAACGAATGTACCAAAAAAAAAAAAAACCATTAAAAACGTTAACTAAATTATATTCAATAAGAGCTTAATATCTCGGTGGTGTTGCTAAATGAAAATGTTCATATTTATGTTGTAAGTTCTTCAGGTTTTTGATTGGATTTTTGGCTTTTTCTTGAGCTTTCACGAAGCTCGTCATTAGCGAAATAATTTTTGTACCCAGCTTTGAGGCTTTGCGTGGAAATTGCATTCTAACCGAATTATCCGAATAGCATAGCAAGCGCCACGCCCGCGCAAGGCCAAAGAATATAGAGGATCAAAGAATAGAGCGATAATTTTCAATTAAAAAAAATGTGTACATTTTTTGTAAAATAACCCAAAACAATGTCAGCCACTGAAGTTAAATTGGACAGAAAATGAGAAAACAACGATGTTGGGGTTAATTCTTCATGAAATATAATCAAGCATGCGTGTAAAATAAAATCAACTCGATGCATCTGGTGATTTGCTTTCAGACTTCAGTCTTAAATTTTTTGGATGTTGAGGCGCGTCAAGTTTTGAGTAAAAATACGACGTTTTGAAAAATAGGCTATATCGTTTCACATGAAATAGTTTTTCGGTCAGTTTTTAATTCTTTTGTTGCTTAAATTATACTGTCCTTACAAACAAACAGGCAATGCTTCCTCTAAAATATATTTTAACTTTTTAGAACAAAATTTACGCAAAAAATAATATACACTCTTGGTGGAATGATATTTATTATATAATGAGTAATTTACTTGATTTATTATGCCCATAACCCAAAACTGCTTGCTTTCATTATGAACCTACCGTAAGCCGCTCGCATAATGCGTATGGAAGTATCTGTGCGAATTAATTAATAAAATATATTTTAAGGAATTTAACAAAAAAGGTCCCCGTACAGATAAAATATTTTAAAACTTAATCTTTAGTTGAAAATAAATCATAAAGAACAGAAAGCCTGTTAGTCAAATGCAGTACATACTCAAGTATTCAGCGATTTAATGGGTTAAACAGGTAATGTGAGTGATAACGGGTAGTAAAACTTATGGGTGTGCTTGATGGTGTAAAGGTCTGGACGATATAAGGGTGAAAATTTGTAAATAGGGTGGAAGAGTGCGAATAATGTAGATGTTGTCAGTATGGGTTTCATATTATTTAGAAATATTGATATTTTCTTGTATTATGATTATAACTAAACAAATTTATAGATTTTTTTTTATTATTTATCCGGAAAACTTACTGTTATAGTTTAGTTATAAATTCAGTTGTAATATGGTTATATTGCGTTATGAAAAAAATGTACATGTATTTGTATATTACATTGTGTACAAAAAATAATGGATTAAATAAAAGGTAAACACGGGAAATAAAACAAGGATGTTACGAAAAATGTTTTACTTATATTAGTATTATTCTGTATATATAGAAGTATCTTCTTATTCCGAAATATGCCTGATACAAAGGATTTTTCCTAAAGGGAGTTTCAGTCAGAACATAAGTTACATGTACTGGAGTTGTTTTTCGATAAAGCAACCCGAGAGAGATTTTGGAAATTATGAATTATGGATATTCAATCGAATGACTACGACGCTTTATGTTTACTTTGGGTCTTCTACGATTTTCCTTTGAAGTTCTGCCTCTCTGTCCTGACTTGTTGAAATCTTTTATTTATAACCCCTAAAAACTATCACTCAGTAGTAAAAAAAAAACAGTACATCCGGTAAAAGACGACGGCATCAGAATCAGTGATTTTTTTTTCATAAATGCTCTACGCGCTTTTTAACTTTAAATTAGCAATCCCTGATAAAGGTTTTCATCAGGGTCGTCTCTTGTTTGTTATCACCTTTGATCTAAAATAAATATAAAGTGAATAAGGGTACTTTCTAACGCATTCACTAATAAAAGGTATGCGCATTAAATGAGACAAAAGATAAATAAATAAATACACAAGAAATTGGTTGACTGTAGATTTTATGTAAAATAATATTTTCAAATTTTTTTTTTCATGTTTTCAGTTCACAGTATTTGCAGGTTTTTGAAGGCCAAATTCAATGCAGTTAAACTAAACTAAGCTTGAAATATTTTTGTGTATCACTATACAAGGAAATATCAACGAATTGTATTGAATAGGTATTCAGTCGTGCAAGTATTCGAGATGGTGTGAAAGCATCTTACCCGGGGAGTCCTCCGCTCTCCATGTAGTTGGCCAGGGTGACGTCATTGGACCAAACGTCGAACTGCCACTTCCGAAGTCCAAGCACTCCACAGTGGACTCTCCCAGTGTGTATGCCGACCCTCATGTTCACGTTCACAGCCATCACCTCCCGCACCAGCCTGTGGAAAGTCAACATCCCTTAGAGAACTGCGCCACTATGAGGCATCGCTATCAGATACCCTCAAACGAAAAGCACTTTGGATGCGTCGCTGAGTTATCTTTTTATAAAGCATTCTATTTGATAATTTCTGAAAAACTTCTTTGATGTCAACAAATAACTATAGTTATACTACTGGTTGGTTCTAGTAAGTAGATTTGAGTCCGTTTGTATATGTATAACTTAAAAAATAAATCTAACTCACACCTTATAAAAAAGTAAGTAAAAACCGCGTTAAGTGAAATTCGCGTATATCGGGGTTTATGATTAAACATACATACATAGTCAAAACTTAATACAATCACATTAATTCTAAGAACACTTTATGCAGTATTACATGTCATTTTTACTGAATAATACATCTATTGTCTTTTGGGTAGCGTTTCTTTTACGTTCTTGTAAAATACGTTCATAACACCCGACGCTGTTTTTAATTGTTAAGAGATGTCAATGACTACATCATGTTCATACACATTCTTAAATAAGAAATTCGCGTAATGCGAGGCATTTTAACGCGTAATTTGAAATTCGCGTTATAGTGAAACCGC
The DNA here is from genome assembly GCA_022113835.1 of Atopsyche davidsoni. Lineage (NCBI taxonomy): Eukaryota > Metazoa > Arthropoda > Insecta > Trichoptera > Hydrobiosidae > Atopsyche > Atopsyche davidsoni. The sequence goes on from JAILWY010000010.1 coordinate 3,437,502, forward strand.
GCATAACGGGGTCGCATAAAGCGGGGTATTAGTGTAATGGTTTTCAATGTTCATTATTATAACCTGATCGGATTATTTTTAATTAGTTTGTACTGTCGAAAACCAAATGTCGATATTTAAAATATCGTTTTTCTTATCTTATTTAGTAAATAGTATATATAAAGCGTTGTAAATAAAAAGTTTTCAAGTGAAGCTTCACTGGGCTATTTTTGCAGTGTAATTTTGTATGAAGTATTTAAGTTAAAAAAATATATATTTGAATCAGCCAACCCACAGTATCCCCTTAAAGTTAATCAACATATTGATTATTTTTTTACTGTTGACGCCATTTTATTTTGAAATAATAATCACCAGTTCAAAAGATCTGTAGCAAGTAAGGAATTACCCTGAATAAACAATCACATTACATCCAGTACACAAATATGCCAGCGGAGACTCGAGCCGGGGAGCTAATCGAGTTTGCTTTTCAATTCTAGTCGAATCACTTCGTTGGTCGATCAAGATTGAACCTTGCAGAGGTGCTTGGGGCGGGCCAGCCTTCCGGGAATGCTCCCATAGCTGCCACCCCCCCGATCCACCCCATCCACCCACCCCTCAAAGCATAATTAAATTACTGCTCTACAAATTTAACCCAATTAATTTACAATAAGCCAAAAAATATCATTATTGGCATTATTTATTGATCCTATCAAAAGCTGTTTGTATTGGATTTCTAGCTCGGTGGTAAGATTGCTGACTTTTGATATGGAAGCCCTCGCTTATAAATAAATTATTACGACAGCGGTATTGTACACAAGTATGCGTTTATATATATATATATTATAAGAAAAGGGTAGAGTGAAGGAGCTAATGCTCTACTCACAGTACAAAGGCTAGTACTACTCTATTCTTTTTCAGGAATTTTTCCGAAGTAAGGTGAAGTGTAAGGCTCTCGCTTTGCTCTCACGGGGCAGGATTTAAAAAAAATGATTAGCAATCAACGGAAACTTGTGGCCCTCGATATACTATGTTGGACACTGTGTCTGATATATAATAACTCACCCCTAGTTATCTCATGAGACTTGGCACCGCCGCCTACTCCATTTATGAATCACGTTGTACTGAATACAACCTTTTTTTACGATTAATTTTATTTTGTATATTTTTTAATTTAATATATAAAATATTATGACTTATTAAACTAGTTTATACCATCCAAAACAATGCATATATATATATATATATATATAAATATATATTTTATTATTATTTGAACAACGTTTTTGTGACATTTATTGAAAATGCCTTTAATTTTATTGAATGAAATAAATCCATATTTTCAAAATAAATAACGGAAATCAACTTTATTGCAAACGATTATTTATTATAAATATTTATACATATACTAGATAAATTGTTTAAAAATAAAAGATGATATTTTATAGAAAATTTATTTCGGATGACATCGCGAGTTTTATAAAACGTAGATTAAATAAATTACCTATGAAAATAATTATATTTTGAAAAAATTCAACTTCTTCAGTCGTGTTTTTCACTTTTCTGTTGATCTTTATTAATTAACTACGGGGCAGAATTTCACATATATATATTTTTTAAATTAACAGTGAAACCATAAAATAATACTGTGTTCTTTAGTGTTTTTATAACATTATAGTATCTACATTGTCCACGCTCAAAATCAACACGTGCGGGAAATGTTGACGTTCGGAATTGTTTTGGTTGAATTTCAGCTAGACGTCTCTGTAAATTTAGACATATTTTGTAAATTATGTACAAATTTAAAAATATTGTGTTTCACTCGAGTGCAGTGATTTTGTGTATCTTGGGTAATCAATTTACATGTTCCAAACGACGAACATCTATAATTTTAGATGCTTATTTGTCGAATTTCAAGTCTTGAAGTTTTATTGTGTACATGTAATGGCTTGGAATAGTTTGCGTAGCAACTGCATCTTTTTGGTTTCATAATTTACACATAATGAAATGATTTTTATTTATATTCGCAAAGCCTTCAGAGGAGTCAAATGTAATCATGATGACTTAAGGCAGTTGCTTCCAGCCTTTAAATTGCCTCTGGTGTCCAACCGGACACCAGAGGCAGTCCACTACCTGGCGAAATCGTGTCATTTGATTAATTTAATTGTCACTTAATTTTTCTATGTCGAAAATTGATTTTTTTACAGAGTATTGAAAAAACTATAAATTTTATTTATTTATTTTTTATTATTTAATTAACGTCCATTTTCAGGGTAAAATAAAATCTTGAAGATGTTGAAAAATTGGATGAAATGACTACTTTTCAAAACCAAAGTTTGTTAAAGATTTTTTTTTTTTAATTTTTAAATAAATTATCTAGAGAGCGTATATAATTAATCTTTTAATTTCAGTTTAAAAAAGGACTCTTCAATGTTTAAGATTATTGGAACAGGTACATAACAAAACTCCTAATTCCTACACTTCAATCGAAAAATTACATTTTTATCATATTAAAAGTAAATTTATAAGAAATAAAAAAATCTTTGTTTTGGAAAAAGAGATGTATCTAACTTTTTGCATTTAAATGTTTTTGATCGGTGCGATAGATTTTTTGCAATAGGTACGAGATTCGATTATGGGACCTAGACCCTTAAGCGATAGTCGAAAGACGGTAGCTGACTTTGTTGTCTAGAAAGCGCCTGCCTAGCGGTGATTAGTATTAAAATATTTAAAGTGATGATATTTTCAGGATGTGTTGCTGTTTTCAATTCATGGAAACGTAGGAACGTAAATATGTATGTGCGCATTTAAATTTTCTCCCGGTGACAATGGTCGTAAATAAAGATGACGCGATTCCAGGCCGTCAGTGTAAAGATTTATGATACCTATGCATAGTAGCTTTTTCTTATGAATTACTCATAAAGAGACTGTCGCTGTTAACCTAATGTCAAAACAATGACATGCAAACAACAACCTAAAAAAAAACATTTTTCCTGTTTTTTTTCAAAACACTTAAAAAAAAATACATTTCAAAGAAACTACTGAATATTTTTATTTATACAGTGAAAGCTCTTTCGTTTTTAAAAGCCATAATCAAACCCGTCACTAAGACAATGACATGCTAACAAAAAGCTTAAATTTTATTGTTTCTATTAAAATATCTTTCAATAAAACCAATCAGTTTATAAGTTTTTTTTTCTAAACACAGGGTGTGTTTTTGTCTTTTTTACCTTTGAATAAAACTTATCGATCAAATAATGACATTGGCTGACATTATCACAAGTTTCTGCCAAAATATATTTCCCCATAAAATCAAACGGTGCTGATAATCTTGATTGAGGCATGGTTGAATGTAAATTTAAATAAAAAAGTGATTTATATAATATAGACGACAGTGTATATTGTTTTCAGATTTTCTTTCGAATTCAAAAGATACGCTGTTTAATAACATCAATAAAAAAATTTTTTTGAAATTTTTTAATTATTTTAATTTAATGCACGTATAACTTTTTACGATGATGTTTTAACAACAAAATGGTGATAATGAATATTTATATCCATGACAAATTATCATCAGTTATACTAAGCTAATAAGTAATTAAGGGTATCTTTATCTGTAAAAGATAAAACGCCAATAATTTGAAAAAAAAAAATGACACGAATTCATATTAGCGCATCCGCTGTCGAGTCGCCAAGCTAAGTGCAAAAAAAATAAGCAAAGAGAAAGAAATAGCATCGAAGATTTGCGAAAATACAATTATCTCTCTGCATTAAAATTTTAATCGATGCCGTCTTTTTTCCGGAAGGGAATCACGTTTTAATTAGATAATAGCCCTTAGTCTTCGCCACAGCTCTGCGCCGGGGTACTCGGGCCTTTCCCCAGGCTCTCGGGGTGACGTCACAAGCCGAGCACTGGACTGTCAAATGCACAAAGCCGATCGGAGCTGGAAAATTACGCCTCGACGTGTTTGCATAGTATAATGTGTGTGTCCTCATCGACGGGTGAAGCGCACGAGAAGCGAGAGGCCCAAATACGATGGGCTGACAATGCAGCGTGTGAATAGATCGAACGAGTCTATTTATAGACAAGCGGTGGATACATTAACATTCATCATTGCTTCAATATAGCCGCACTACTTGTTATCACGCAACCATTTCCAATTGCTATTCCATATAAAAAAAAAAAAAACCTAAATAAAATTTCAAATAACTGCTCTAAGTGTATAGCCATACGACGCAAGGGATACTGCTAGCGTCTTGTCTCTAATCAGATTACAATTTTCTTGGTTGTAACTTCTAACCCGAAATTATTGAGGGGGTGGTTAGAAACATACAAAAAGGCAGAGCCAATCCTTGACAGCGAGGACTTTTGGATCTTGTTCTTTTACGTAATATCTCCAAGAAAATAGCTAGTTTCTCTCATGCTTGTAAATAATAAAACATTACGCTGAAAACTTTCATAGGCTTCAGACTAGTTGGTGATTCTGAAAATCTGAATCACCCGTACCAAAAATACTCATGAACTACTCTTTTATATAGGGGTAATTATAATGTGTACCTGTAATTACTATTCTGAAAAAAAATCAGGTTTTACTCGGATAAAACACATTTTGCACTGTAAACTTCAAGTGTATAACAATAAACATGAATTAAAAAAAGTTTTGAATATTCAATAACACCGAGCTATGCATTATTATTACGTGATTTAATAGAGAAGATAATCTCAATCATAATCAAACCACAACGCAGTACTAATGCTCTTGTCACATGCAGACAGCCCCACAAACCGGACCCTGCGGTTCTTAGTGAATCCATAATTGTCTATCTGATAGTGGGTCTAATTAGACCGGGACGTATGAATGAATTCTGATCTGAGTGATTTGGTCGATTGAATATCGACGTATTTCCTGAATATGCACTGCATAAATGCAAATAGCTGGGCATTGCTGTACAACTTATATTTAATCAAATGAACGTTCAGCTAAGCTCCTCGAAAAGGTAGGAAGAAATTTACAGTGCAAAATGTGTTTTATCCGAGTAAAGCCTGATTTTTTTCAGAATAGTAATAACAGGTACACATTATAATTACCCCTATATGAAAGAGTAGTTCATGAGTATTTGTGGTACGGGTGATTCAGATTTTCAGAATCACCAACTAGTCTAAAATGTTACGACGGATTTGATACTGTGTTGGTACCCAGAAAGCCTATGAAAGTTTTCAGCGTTATGTTTTATTATTTACAAGGATGAGAAAAACTAGCTATTTTCTTGGAGATATCACGTAAAAGAACAAGATACAACCCTTGTAAGAACCAAAAGTCCTCGCCGGTGGATTGGCTCTGCCTTTTTGTATGTTTTTAACCACCCCCTCAATAATTTCGGGTTACATGTTATAACCAAGAAAATTGTAATCTGGTTAGAGACAAGACGCTAGCAGTAACCCTTGCGTATTATGGCTATCTGGAACATCTACGATCCAAGCCATATATGTCGTGGCTATGCTATTTATTAGTTTTACTTACAACTTTATTTCATGGATAATGTCATTTGTATATACAAAGATTTATAGGATTTTGTTTATTCAAAGGTTTTCAATATTTATTCGATACGAATGTTTTGTCGTTTTTAAATATAAATATAAATGTAAATTCGGATTGGTCTCTTTCTGTAAACGAAAAATGTAATATTTACGAATTTGTTTTTGTATTGTTTTTTTACGCGTCTTTTATTTATTTTTGTAAATAAAAGAATAAAATCAATTTAAAGACGACATAAAATTGCTAAACCAGTTCGATTCAACTTTTTTTTTGGCTTAAATTTCAATCCGTATACAAACTTTCATCATGAGTAAAATATAACAACTCGATACACTTTCTGATTTAACGTTTGTATTTTAAAATTGCATAGTTTGAATTTTGAATAAATTCACTACAAAGCATTCATTTTTAAAGTTCAACAAATTTAAGTCAACTTAAAAAAATAATAAAAGTTAAAAAAAAAAAACACAATAGAACGATACTTTCTAAAAGTTTATATTTTGTTTTTTTTTTTTTTATAGAAGAATAATTATTTAATAAATATCTACGTACGCTATGGCATCAATCATGTCCAGTCCCATCTCCACACAGCACTTGGCATGGTCCTCCCTCGGCTCAGGCAGACCGGAAACGCAATAATAGCAGTCTCCCAGCAGCTTGATACGAAGGCAGTGGTGCTCGGCAGCCAGACGGTCGAACCTGAAACAAAGCCCCTTTCAGTACTCACACGTATTATGAAACTACAGCGAACAAATAACACATTACATAATTGCTGAAACGCGTTGAATGTGAAAGCCATATTAGGGTTGTCAATCAGCCAAAGTTTCGGTAATGGATCACCGCAAGTTGGCGACGACTCACACGGCGTCAAAAAAGCGACTTGGTGACATTCAAACCACCGGAAAGTCATCGAAAAGACGCCCTTGCCAGGCAAGTTGAATTCAAAATCGATGCTTTAAGCGATTTATTATCGATATGATAATAAATGGCACGCATTGATAGCGACTAAGAGCAGATTTGGACGACAGGCGATGATTATATCGTTTGAAGCTTGTCGGAAGGACGGCCTTCGTATCTCTGTTGTTAAGTTCAAAATTGTCGTTGTAAGCAGCAACTCATTCTCTGCCTGTCGATAATTGGTTTGCGTTGAAAGCAAATAAGACCAAGTTTGTTGAGCGAACAAGGGTTGTATAATTGGAAATACACTGTAAATATACCCCTGGAACTTTTTATAGTTCAGCTGTAATTAAAAACAACGTTTTTATATTAGTTACTTTCTTGTGGCGTGAACTGATTACGACCATGCATTGAACTATTTTTTTCGCTATGTTTTATACTTTTAAACGTATACTGTAGCTAACTCGAAAAATCGCAGAATGTTGTACTAATTTTTTTCACCGAAAGTGATTTTTGATGATATAACGTATTCTAATGTTTGATCTGGTCTGATGGAGTCAAATTTTTGAGAACAACAGTCTAATCTACTATAATAATAGCCATTGTGTGTATGTTTGTATGTATGTTTCGTTTTTCCGTTCTGTATAGAATATCTTAAAAGATACAACGCTGATTTTTTGCACATAAGTTAAGTAAATTTTTCCGCAGCTATGTGCCGAATTTCAAGACGATAGGATAATATTTTCATTCATAAACTTTAAAATATGCTTTAGCTAAACTTTAATTATATGATTCACTTCTTCGCCGCGAGATGTCGTTCACCGCGAGAATTTCAAATTTAGAACTTTTACAAAAAAAACAAAAGACGCATCGTTCATCAAATACGTCATTTTGTGACGGGCTACATTACTAGTTGTAAAATAAAGAACGAAAAAATATTAGCCAAGCTAGCGTGATTAGGATATCCATACTTCGTATCAAAGGTAGAGACAGGTAAGCAAGCAGTAGGAATCATGGCAAGGCAATTACAGCCCAGAATGGTGCGTCTCCGGATGTTGCCTTCTTGAGCACAGGTGAATCACAGAAAAGTTAAAATGCTCCATATCAAAGAATTTTCAGTTCCTTTGAAACCAGAGACAATTTTACATTTTAACAGAACCGAAAATACCCAACCACAAGGAATTTTTCAATTAGCTTATACATATTTATTTTTACTATATATATATATATATCCCGTGGGGGTTATGAATCCCAATTCTGGGATCTAAATTCAGACATTACCGAAATACATCCGAATGAGTTTGTACATGTCGTTCGATATGGGGTGTTATTAAAAAATCTGCGTTAGACTAATTGGCTCAGCCCAGCGCGTATTGGTAAATTAATTGGATGGAGGCGTCATTCCAGCGACAGAGAGCGGACCAAGTCACCCGTGAAATACGGACAAAATTATTTGTTTGGATATATTTATTCGGCTTGTGAAATTTCCTTTTGAATTTGATGGAAATAAATTTCAATGAAATACGCAAAACAAACACGGGCCGTGTTTCATAATGCATTTATCAATTTGCGTCCATATCATATTAATATAGACTGGCGTTAGTTATTTTTTTTGTTTTCATTGCAGTTTTGTGGAATTTATTTGAATGAAAGTATTGGGTATTTTTTGTATAATATATATATTGAAAAACCCATGAAGTGTGTTTTTAGGGATACCATTTTTAACCTTTCACCAGATCTGGTTATGTTGAGCGGACAAGTGGAAATAATATGAGGATTATACAACAACCTTTAGAATACGCCCCGAGGGTTGCAAACCCTTGGACTCTAATCGTCCCAAAGCACCGGTCAATAAGTATCATGAGGTGCCTGAGACTTCTATTGCCGCGAAGCTCTAAATCTCTCTCTTTCACTTTAATCATCAATTCTGATTTCTATCGGGTTATGTTTGAATTAATGAAACTTTCTTAAACGGTGTGAAGGTTTTAAAAACCAATATGTTTGAGAAGCCACAAATATAATAAGTTATTATCCGTGTATAGGGTGTCCAAAAAGAGTATCGGGTTATTGGAATCGGGACCGTTATTGCGATATGGTGAGAAAAATTTTGGGCCCAAAGTTGCAGAAGTTTCAAGGTTTTAACTCAAGAACGTGGTTCCAACAAGACTTGCCGTACATCCAATCAATCAATTGAGGCTGTTAACGAATTATTCCCTAATAAGGTCATTTCACGTAGAGGCAACATCAACTGGCCTCCCTGAAGCCCCGACCTTAGCCCTCTTGACTATTTCGATTGGAGATACCTTAAAAGCAGGGTTTATGAGAATAATCCGACGAACCTACCGGAATTGAAACAAAACATCAGGTCAGAAATGGCAGCAATATCGAGAGCTATGTGTCAGCATGTTATCAGAAATCTTCGTTCTAGATTAAAAGAGTGCCAGCAACATCATCTTTTTGAAATAATTTTCCATTTTGCATTCTTATAATCAACAATAAAAAAAATACTTGATTACTAGTAATTTTTGTTTTACTGAACTAACAAATACCCGATACTCTGCTTGGACACCCTTTATTATGATTCTGCAATATATCAATCATTTTGATGATATATATATATATATTAAAAGTATAACTTTTATATTTATACATATGTCTATTTTTTGATTAACGTCAATCAGATGCGTATTTATTACCCAATATGGGTTTATCATATTATTAAAATCCCACACAAATCACGATGATATTTTTCTGAGAGTTTTTTTAAATCATCTTTTATGTATGAACTAATGTGCCTAATCATATTAGTAAGTTTATATTTATATTGTAAAGTACTCGTCGAAAAATATGATCTCGTTCATAAATACATCAAAGCTATTGTTGAGCGTTTTAAAAAAGATACGGTCAGACTATACAGGCAGAAATATAATAAGGGCCTTTTTTTTTCTTTTTTTTTCTTTTTTTTTTTTTTTTTTAATAAATACCAATATCGCAAAAGACATTCTTATTTGTATTTATTTTCCTTTTTTTCGACGATATACCCCGGACCCCTGGATTTCCCCGGCTTATCCCGACCCTTGTGCAACAGGTCCCCGCGTATCGATGCTTTGAAGGCTTACGTCTGAAGTTTACGTTTGAAGATGGCGATTTTCTTACGAGGGACATAAACGAGGATCTGGATCAACTTCTTAATATTACATAAACGTAAAATTCACTCAGCTTGAATATCTCAACAAGTGTATACCGCCTGCTGAAATATGTCGCAATGTAATATTATACTTTTTTTTTTAAAGCTGTTTTTGGATGAAGTATTTTACTAATTATTTCAAACCAAATCAGTTTGAATCCGAAACAATTTTACGAGGCAGTTCGAGCCGACAAAAACGTTAATTTGTGACTACTCTGGGGAGAGGAGACCCCATTTCAGAGTATTGCGGACTCAACCTATACCCGAGATAACTTTTAAGGATGCGGAGATCAATACTTGGCATCGTAATTGTCTTTCTTAATGGATGCCTCTTACGGTTACGAGGGCAGAATCAATAAGCACCAATACAACACTGTAAATCAAAATAACTCCACCGATAAAGTAATAGAAGTAGAAAGACTTCTAACTCTAAGTTCTTAATATCTTTAAAAAAGGTTGAGCATTTCATTTTATAATTTTTTTCAGTAAGCGTGTTTAAGAAAAGTAAAAGCGCTCACAATAAAAAAATCGTCGTAATTTTCTATCCATTTAGGAATTAAAAATTTGTTGCTATTTGTAGTGTTTTATGCTGATATAATCACTAGAAATAAAAGAGCATTCAAGACAAGTTGAATGAAGAGAAAATTTTATGTGTGAAACATTATTATAAGTCCTTAATATACATAAATAGCTTTAAAAAGTATTTCAAGAATGTTCATATTTCTGTGAAGTTTTACAAAGCTTGAATGCAATGCTTTCAGGCATATATTCCTAGTATTAATTAAATAACCATTCTCAGTCAGAGAGAGCGTTCCTTTGATATTAAATACGCAACGTTATTGTTGTAAATTCTATTCAAGTCCATCCGAAAGATCACGTCTCAAAATCTGAGAGATGGCTAATGCTGCTTTTTTCTACGTTAATTTGCGTTGCTTCCGCTTTTAACTTTAATTAAAAATACAGTACAACGCCCGTGAACACAAAAATTACAATCAAAACGACACACAGCTGCAATATTATTCTGCTTTCCTAGGGGTAGGGGTGCTGTTTTCTAGGGGTAGTTTTGCATAATCGGGAATTAATCGTAAACTCCCAGCCACACATAGATTTTGATTGAATAATATTTTGATGGTGCGCTTCGAGCTTGTAGCTTGCAGTAATGGCGGAAACATCCTCCCTTAAATCGTTCTGCGTCTATTTTCCCGCCACCCTGTCGCGCGGTCGTGTTTCAATCAATTGCGAGTTAGGGCGGTTCCGCCCCGAGAAGGTGTATTCGGGCAGGTGTATAATAACAGACGAGGAAAATTTCAGGTGCGCCCACTGAAATTGGCTCCCCGCGGCACTCAAGAATGCAAAGATCGGCGAGGTCTTAATTTTTGATTTCATCATCAGCCTGTGTATCTCCATGGCTAAATATTTGTCACCCCCTTACTCTGGCATGGAGTAAATTATAATTAAACATCTACAACGCTTTGAATATTGATTTCGCGTTTTTTTTTTGGCGTCTTTAGTATTTGCTCTTTTGCCTACAGGAAATACAATCAAAATATTTATAATTTTTTTTTCTTTAACCAAAAAAACGGTACCATATAAACAAGGTTTTTTCCTGTTGTTATTCGTCTAAATCGTTACAATTTATTTGTAATTTTGTACATTTTTAAAGCCGAATATAAAAATATATAGACAATCAAATGCAAATCCTTCGACGTTTGTAGTAATTGGACATAGTTTTCACAATCAATATATCAATCGCATAAAAAAAAGAATTATTTGTACTTCAATTAATATTACAACTTAGCAAACCACTATTTATTTTTTTAAATACATATTTTTTAGACGAAAAATGAGTTGACCCAGCCAACTTTATTAGATCGTTCTAGCGTTTCTTTATTAACATTGTTATTCTTTGTCAAAAACAAAGAAAACCTAAATTATTAAACTGTTTGATTTTGACAAAGCAAATTTATCCCATCCCTGTAAATTGACCCAATTTTTATATTGCAATGATAAGGGTGCCATTTAATTTAGACCCTTTTAGTTAAGTGCTATTTGCTATCACTGTACTAGACCTTGTGTTAAAGTATTTGACATGTCTGGCGCCTATGAAAATATAATCAATTATACAAGGAAGGCTGCAATGTTAGTGTCGAAGTACTACTGATGGTAATTATTATTAAATACTAAATAAATCCTATTACTTTACTTAATTACTTTGACCTCTTACCAGATTTGCTATGGCTTAAATTTATTCTTATGTAAGCGATCATATTTATTGAAATATAATCTATCATCATGCAAAATACACGAGACGTAGATAATATATTAAGATAAGGCTGAAAATTGTAAACTGTACTTCAGGAAATAGAGTATTTATGCCACAATGTTTCGAAAACAAGTAATAAAAGTAATAAATCAATCATTGAGGCGATATTTGTAACAAAATCAAACAATGAAGATATTAAAACAAGATCAGTTTACGAGATAGTGTAAACAAGGTTTGCATTAGATTCAAACATTGAGATCTCAATAAAGTTACTATTGGGAAAGTTTAATAGAATTATGTGAATTAAACATATTTTTATTAAAACCTCAGCTTATAATAAAGCATTCAAGTAATTATCTCAGCTTTGCTTTTTAAAAACACATCAGTAAAATGTAGGACATTTACAGTTGTTTTTCTTTCAGAAGATTAATTTCAAACTATAAATTGAATTATTACAAAAATATGTTATAATTGTAATCTTTGAAAACTTTTAAGCTTATTTTTTTAAATTACTAAAAGTTATAGTTGCATCGGACCGCGATTTTGGATCGTTTTATGTGTGAATCAAATAGCTTGAAAATATATTGTTTACACAATTGACAAATTCGGTTTGAAAAATGCGGAGTTATTCAATATTTGATTATAATCACCGATATCGGTACAAATATTGAAAAAAACCTGATTAATTTGATTGAGGTATACATTTTAAACCGTTTCAAATCTCAAAGCGTAAAGCTTGTATATCAAATGTTCACAGATGAAAGTGGAACTGGATCCGTTTTCATCAGGACCGACTGAACGGTGCTGCGGAGACTTGCCGTTCTCGACTAATTACTATGGCAAACGATCAGCGACCTCCCCAGAGAGGAGACAATATACAATTCTAACTATTCCAATAACGAAGGCCTTCTGGTAAACACTGTATCGACTTGCGGCCTGTGTAAGGTTGGGAGTTGATCATAGAGATGGCTTTCATCTCAACAGGGACTTATTACAAATAACCTGAGGCTGTCATTACGTCTTTATTATTTATTGCATACAATAGAAAAGCAATATTTTAAAATGTTTATTTAACCTATAAATATATGTCTACTTTGTGGATTGAACGTCTATCAAGTGCGTTTTAATTACCTTTACAGGCTTATATTACTTACTAATAAGATTAGGCATATATATATATTCACATATTGAAAATGATTTAAAGAAACTCTCAGATAAATATCATCGTGACTTGTGTAGGATTCGAACCTACTGCCAAGGCCTGGGCACATTGGTTCGTGTGTAGATTATGATTGTTAAATAATCTCGATTAACAGAGACTGTGACTCGTTAGTACTAGGGTCAGTACACCGGCCACGTAAGCTTGGAGATGTAGGTTCGAATCCTACACAAGTCACGATGATATTTTTCTGAGAGTTTCTTTAAATCATTTTCAATATGTGAAAAAATATGCCCAATCATATTAGTAACCTATAAATGTTTAATTATACGAGTTCAATCCAAGCTTAATCCAAATCAAAATAATAAATTCTAATATTAGTATGTTGAGTGGAAATACTACAAACAATTATTGTTTATATCACAGCATTGTATAAGAGTCATTAACCACTCAGGAGTGATTTTAATCTAGTACAATAGAAATTCGAGTATCATTTATTATTTACAAATGACTTACTTTACCAAACCTATTACGGCATTAAATAAAGTACTTATTAAACCTTTTAAGTGCCTTACTAAAACATAATCACAAACATGTTTGGATAATGTAAGATCACGAAAAACAATTGATCGGTTATTTATTAAAAAAAAGTGTACCCATGCTGAATAAAAGCATATAACTGGCGAATATTACTTTCCGAGATTCAGGACGAGCGTTCTAAAATTTGTCGAACAATTTCACGAAAATGTAAAATTTTTATCATCCCGCATTGTGAAGGGCGGTAAGTGGCTGCAGCCTGCGAGGAGAGCCGAACTCATATCGAACAAGTGGAAAACACTAAAAGGTTCACATTTGAGAAAAGACATATTGGATTTTTTAAAATACCGCGTACAGAACTGTGGAACTATGAGAAATTTAATAAATCAGCATATTATAATGTAAAAGTTTTCCTTGGTCTTACAGAACCTAGAAATCTAGAATTCGATCCCGAGTAGAGCAATTAGTATTTTTGATCCTGTATCAAAATTTTATTAACTTATTTATTATTTATACAAATATTGATTTTAAGTTTTTGCAATTAAATGTTTGTTCGCATTTTTATTTTCATCCAAACTCTAATAATCTGAGAACGCAGAGTATATAACATGAATGATGTATTCCTGATATACATCTCCTAATATAAATTATTTTTTTTATCTTTGATTAAGAAATTTATTTACTTTGCCCCTTACCAAAAATTATAAATTTTATTTTTAACTAACAATTATTAACATTACATTTTAGAGCAAAGAGCTAGAACGCGTTTAATGTTTAAGCATCCAACAGTTTTTTGTCTTCAACTAAAAAATTGTTAATATAACTTTATAGGTTAAAACTTTCAATTTTTGTATTCAAAATTTAATGAATGAATATATAATATATACAAACACTGTGATTTAAAATTTCAAGTGCTTTTACAAGCTTACTTTTCTTCTTAACAACCCCCCGTATTCCGCAAATGAAATAGTTGTACATGATATATTCCAAGGAGTATTTTAGACTTTGGGAGCTATTACTCCTTCACAAATGCTGTTAATTTACTGAGCAATGATTTTGAACCCCGACTGAAAAGGACAGTATCTTCTTTTACCCATATCTCTAAAGCAAAAAGGTTCTCTTGAAGATCCAAAAGCTCTGTCAAGTTTGTGAAAGATATTTAAATATAACTTTAAGCATTGTCATATTTTTTATTTATTTTCCAAATTTATTTCTCATAAAAGTAAGGTAGATTGATTAACTTAGTAAAGTTTTTATTTAAATCACAGTGCTGTATATAAGTTAACCATTTAGTAGTGATTTTAATCTAGTAAAGTTGAACCTCGAATGATAATTTAATTTTTCACTTAGACCTTACATGTAATAAAACTGTTCTTAATAAATTTATAATCACCTAACCTTTAACGCAAAAGGTATCTAATTAAGTACTGTAGTAATTCCTGCTGATTTAAAATAGATACGACAAAAGTGGTTTTTATTTACACAAATAATTCATGAAAACAGCAGTGTCAAGGTCTAATAATGAAATTTACAAAATGTATTATTTCTTTAATAAATTGTAAAACTCTAAATAACGCAATGTACATAATACAGAACATAATACATCAGATCTTCACATTAACATTTTATTTGAGGGAATGCATAATATATCACATGATGCAGCTAAATCGGCTTTTTGCGAATCTATTTATATATTTAACTAAACGTTTCATCAAACACACATTTCACATTTGTTATTCATGTGTCAATTTGACCGACTTTCAAATTGTAGAAGCGATTCTTAGAAGTTTATTTCAGTAAGTGAATCATTTTGTAAGCCAAAGTTATGGTAGTTTACTCAAAATATTTTTTAAGGAAACATCTCTTCAAAAGCTTTCAGCTGCATCTCCATTAAAATAATCAAAGTGTTTTACTGAAATATTTCGGTTTCAATTTATTGGATGAATTAAAAATTAAATAAACTAAGGACTGTCTGTACATATTTTGATAATAGCACAATACGTCTTTTAATAGAATTTATTATTAATCGAGTTTTTTTGTAAAATTTATTTAGTGTGCTGTATCAAATAACGCGGACAAAAATAATCTTATCAAACGAGTATTATAATTAAATTTATAGAAATATTTAACCATTTTTGCTTACTTGGTAAGAATAGCATGCCATTTGCACGTGTTGCTTATATCGCATTCACAAATAATATAACTTTAAAATTATATGGTTTATTATAAAATCGTTAGCTTAAAAATTTGTGATATCATTGTTATTTTATTAAGAGAATATTTTATTCAAATACACTTTAAAGTTCAACTGATTGTGTTCATCTACCTGTACATTATTTTATCTACTGCATCATAAATAGTGAACGTATTAAACGATACTATTTTAAAATTATTAAAATAATATGTATATGTTTAAAAATTATGAAAAAAACAATGCAGATATATCAGATATCAAACAAGTTTATTTTTCATCGGCTCCTCAGAGAAGGTTGGCGACCATTTCATACAGCATAAATTGATACTGAATTAGTGTTCATGGTTTTCTAAGGCGAAAATAGTGTAGTAGGTCCCCGGGTCCTTCTACAAGTTCATAACATCTAAAATAATACTGAAGTACCGGGAGTTTGTATGAAAAACAAAAAAAAAACAAAAAATTGAAAGAATACTAAATGAAATAAACTACTAAAATTGTCACTACCCGTTCCCCTCATCACATTCACTTTGGTACCATTTTTATTATCCGCCGAAAAAAATGGCAGGGCCATTCGTTGTTGCGATTTATCGGTGCAATGTAATCAAAAAATTCCATCGTGTGAATAAAATTTCGCCCATAAAACTTGAAACACAATTGAAAAATATTTGATGTAATTTGATATTAAGGCTTCCTTTACACACACTCTGTGCATAATGGACCCAGAAAGCGGTAGCTGAATATTAAATACTGTTTGATTAAAACTAAGTTTCATAACTTACTGGATTGTAATAGAACACCCTCGTAAAATAGGCCAAGCGCTACTGACGAAAACTTAATTTGAATGCGCTCATAATATATATAAGGCAAAAATGAGTTGCATTTCTTGAAGTTTTGAATAGTCACCCTTTCTATACAAAATTACTGTTATGACAAATTTGACTTTTACTACTAATATTCATGGAACTTTACGTAATACGCCAGCCAAACGTAATATTACGGCGTTGTTTATATTTTATAACACAAAACCAGTTTTAAATATAATTTCATCAACAAAAATATTCAGTATTTCAATTGCTTAATCTATTTAAAATTACTTCATTGCGATCGAAATTAAAATTTTATTTTCAGAATTTATTGTATAATGCAGTATTTATACACCAAATTAATATTTAATATTTAACACATACATATTAATGTTTGTTTTGATAGTAATTTTTATGAGTTGATCCGATTTCTTGATTGTTACCAACATGTTTTCTGAACATGACAATTGGAAACGTCCCCCATGTAACGCCGTGATCGTCCAAAAATAGACGCATTATGATTTAAATTGAAATTTAACAAGCTAATAACAGTCGCTAATAATCATTGTAGAGTTATATATTAAAAAAAAAATAACTGCATAAAAATATAAACTGCTTTTGAACAAGATTTGATACAAGAAACACTACGAAATATTTTTCTACCGATCAAGTCTTTATTCAGTAAATCTGTAATAAATTAATCATCTTATAATATGGGGCAAAGTTACGCGTTCAAACATGAAATGAAACACACGAATAACAGTAAATCGCTATAAATATAAAATTTCATTTAATTTTAAAGCGGATACTCAGTTTTAAAGAATTTTACACTACACAATGTACAGTGAGAAATAATATTTCTCTTGATTTAATACAGTAATCGTCTAATATTGCGAGGCGTAGTTACAAGGTAAATGCACTACAGTTAATGTCTGAGCACAAAATGATACAGGGGAATTTAATTTAAACCTTCTCTGCTCGTATACTTATATCTAAAATTATGCATTACATCCAGACTCACTTCCATCATCTATTCTAATTTAATAACTCCGAGTGCGTTTTCATTCCTATAATTTCTTTTCAAAGTATCTGCGTTAACCAGCAAGTCGTTAGAAAAGATCCCTTCGCGGCATGAATAAAGAGTAACGAATAATTCATTTATTTAATTTACAGTACTACTGCTGGGCTTTCCCCGGAGAGGTTATTTCATTTTAAATTTTTACACCCACGTTTGATGTGAAACTACCCCTAGAAATAAAATAACATAAGGGACTGCACACTTTTTTCAAAACATATACGAAATAATGTTAAAACTATCTTTCGGTAGCATTATACTTCTACTTATGTAATTATCTCGTAGGTTTTTATGGTTTCAAGAGTGTACTGCGTTGTGGTTCATGTCTTCCTACGTTTCGGTACTGATAATGAATAGTACAGTTCCAGCTAACACAAATCACAACACCCAAGAAAGAAATATTTATAAAAAACACAGCATATACGAGCAGAGCTATTCTTATATAATATTTGTTTAATAAATATGTTCTTAGAGCAATAACAACTTTTATTTTGAAATAATAAGCAAGTGAGCATGTTTTCCATTGAAATAATGCACAGTGGATTTTCACAGATTTCTATGAAACGCTGTTTGCAATTTATTATTTTTATTCGTTCAAAGCTCCGGTAGTATCTTATGAAGATCTTTTACGCTAAAAGCACAGTAAAATTCATGTAAAATAAACATATCATACCTTGCAAATAGCTCGTTCAGTAGGCGCACCAGCTCCTCGGCCGTGCATTGTGCCGACAGGGTGGTGAAGCCACAGATATCAGCGAACAGAATGCTGCAAGGGAAAGTACATATGAGCATTCTGAAAAGAGCACTGAAAATGAAGTAATCACATGGCGTGTACCACAGCGACCGAAGAAAACTTACATTT
Organism: Atopsyche davidsoni; assembly: GCA_022113835.1. Taxonomy (NCBI): domain Eukaryota; kingdom Metazoa; phylum Arthropoda; class Insecta; order Trichoptera; family Hydrobiosidae; genus Atopsyche; species Atopsyche davidsoni. The sequence continues at coordinate 3,455,992 of JAILWY010000010.1, forward strand.
TCTTTACATCGTATATTAAAATTGATTCTGCCGATAGGTTACTTTCATTGAATGCCATTCATGAAATAAATGCAAAAAATTCTCTTGGATCGATTGAATAAAATTATTAATATCTACTGATCAAAAAGTAAAGAAATTAAACAAATATTCTTATACATAGCCACCTTAACTATTTTAGCCAATTTAAGTACTCAATTTAATTTAAGTTTAAATACTCATACTTTATATAACAAATTTCAGTTGATAGATTTATTTAATACCTATTTTACTGTCGAAAATTTCAAATACGTAAATTTTACACTAAATAAATAGCATGAACTGATTTTAAAATGATAATTTTCAGCCTACATTACGTGGTTTTAATGAACCAGAATGATGTAAAATTACAATTAATGTTAAATTAAATTATAATGCACAACGTAATAAGTGCACTTACTGACTAAGTATTTAATTGACAGACTGCAGTAACCCATTTTATACAATTTCATTCATTAACGAATTAAGAATGCATTACAGCATTAAATTATGTAATATGCATATAACTGATGTTCGTATTGTGATATAAAAAAATAATTTTTCCGTAAAAGCCTAAAACTGATGTCCCTAATTTGTAGCATTAAGGCAAATTCTATCAAAAATACTATTTGACATGTAAGACATTACTATTAAATGTTGGGTATTAAAAACAATTTACGCCTAAAAACATATGTAGTATTAAAAATATTACAAAAGTGTCATCATAGCTCTTTCGAGTAAACATTTTCTAACTCTTTCAGCACATGACAAAGAAATATGCACCGATTATTACATAAAATAAAATGTATGCTACATGTTTATCGAATTATATGTTATCTTTTTTTAACTTCCTATGACTTTGAATATTTAATACTTTCTTGGAAAATAAGATTGTATGAATAAAAGATATTGCTTTTCAGTTTCAGTTTCAGAAAAAAATTGCAATCTAATTTCAAAGCATGCAATAATGTCGGTACATATCAGAAAGGAGCAATGCATTTATGAGAAAAGTTTCTGATTTTTAAAAATTCAATGAATGGAGTACACCGTCCACAAAATGAGAACCACTTTTTAATAATTTCCTGTACCGTTTTTTACTGCCTGAAGCTTTTATATATAAAGCATATTTTAGTTTTTCAGCAAAAAGTATCGGTTTTCTCTTGAAAATTCATTTTATAATATTGATCAAAGTTATTAGAAGCTGATAAGTGCACTTTAAAACAGGAAAGAATTTTTCTCGGCGTTTTAAAGCAAACTAAAAATTTATTGCAGGAAAGCATATAAAATAAAACACGTTTTTTGGCCATTTTTTATGAAGCCATCACTAGAAGTTTAATAAAGTTATCTACCAATTTTAACATCACGTTATGAAGCGAAGTCTCAAAGTATTTTAATTTCAACTGTAACAGCCAAGGAAATTATGTTTTAAATTCAATTATTTGAAGGAATAAAATCAAAATATTTTTTTTTCCAAAAGTTGATCTAGGAAAGTGGATACGTCGGTTTTGCATTTAGTTACAGTAACAAAATTCGCAGTAGTTCAATTAGCTAAAACACTTGTCGCTATATCCGTCGATGTGTGAGCTTATTTCCTGAAAAAAATATTGAGGGTTTTTCTTTCTATTTCAGATGTAATCTAATTACCTAAAAAATATTGCATACGCTTAACATCTGAAATATTATAAATGCGAATTTGATAACTGTGAAATAGTTTATTATATGAGTTCACTAGTTTCGGTAGTCGTTGTAATTTGATATACTTGAACTTTATGTGATTTTTTTGCATATATATCAAAATCTTCCGGTGTTTTTATCTAGGCACTGGTGCCTCACGAAAACACACAGAAACCTTATTAATCTTATGTAATATTTCCCATGTTTATATTATTTTCTATGGATGTCGGGTGTACAGCCGAATAAGCAAGACTGGCTCAAAATAAATATAACTTGAAGAAAAAAAAAAAAAATTTTATTAAAAAAAAAAAAAAAAACACCTAGAGCAGGTTGCACGACCCATTTTACTTATTTACTTGGAACATTATTCTTATAGATTAAAATAAACAGGTGGACATTTTTTTCTCTGATGTAATGATATTTCAGTACCTAGCAGTTTATTTAAGGTTCGGGGTCTGTCAACATTCATTACTGAATAAAATCACGATCGGGGTAAGTTCTCCGGCGGGGTCGTGTTGACTGCCAGCCGAGGATCAAAGGGAGGAATATGTAATCTACCATTTTAATGATTAATTTAGGGTGCCCAAGGAGATTTATTTCGGTCCGCTGTAATAATTGAGGAGCTCGATTGGGGAAACGTTAACCATCGACACCTGCAATCTACCTGGCGTGTTTGCCCGCTGGTCCATTAACCATTAAAAACTTCGATTAAAACTTTGTATTAGCGGAAAAGCTTAAATGGTTTAAAAACCCGGTGAGTATATATTTACGTTTCTGAACAAAAATAAATATATATATATATATACTATATTCCACTTAATACTCGATTAAAAAATTAAAATAAAAGATTAGGGTATTTTCTATATAAAATATCATCGCACTATAAAATATTATTTTTGATGAATTTATTAAATAAGCTCTTTCGCGAATGTGTGATATTTTAAGTTACTATTGAAAAGCAAAAATACTTGTACGTTTAGTTAAAAAAGCACTGAAAGTAAAATAGTGCTCGCGTTGGCTATAGTTGATTCATTTGCTATTTGAAATATCAACAAGATAAATAATGTAAAAGTTATTTGATAAACGCTTTTGCAAGAGTATGATTAGCCATACTTAATTCCTTCCCTAAGGAGGTAATCATACAACTGTTGAATAACTAACGAACATATATATTATAAATATGTTGAATTATTTTAGTTACTAGCAATTGTCTGGTTAAGTGATTGATATTAGAAGCAACAAAGTAAATAAAATTGTTGTATAATATAAATTATATTTTAAGTACAGAATATCACCAAATCTTAATATGTTTATCCCACACCAAATATACTATAGCACAATCTGTAATATATATTTTATTTTTGAAATCAGACATGGTTCTTTGCGCATTAATATTTATTCAATGCTTCGGAGAAAGTCATTAACTTCCTTTTACATATCCCACAATACGGGAAAAAGTATTACCTTTCCACATTGAAAGTATTATACGAATAAGTTGATTGAGAAGATAAAGCATTTTCTCAAATCATTTTATTTGGCACAAATGTAATTACTCTCCGAGATGTACGGAGAAATTTAAAATGTGTTTTTTTTTTATATTTACAGTATTCAGCGGCTTTGTCTGGCTTGCCATGTATTTTGTAAACACACACATGTAAAAATATATATTGATGTTTTAGACTTATTCATAGCGTAAAATCGATAAATTCACAATGTTAATTTACACACACAAATATATATTACATGTAAAAAAAATAGCAAGGAAGAAGAAATACTTTAGTAACATGTTTGATGTATGGGAAAGTTCGTTTACAGAATATACTGATATGATGTTATTTATATTCGTATATTTTCCGAGGCAGGTAATATCAAGCTCCCTCGAGGCCAGAGCAATATTAGGAGCATGGAAAGGTTCGATAATAAGAGTGAATTGATTTAACAGTAATAATCTACCCTGATCGAATTGTATCAACTTCTATTTGGTATAATAAATGAAAAATCTCATATCCTCAAATGTGAATGGTACAGGGTGATCAAATTGCCTGTTTCAATCGCATTCGAAAACATTTTATACCATCACTAAGTTTTTTTTTGTTGTTTAGAGCAAATGGCATATTTCAATGAGTTTTAAACTATAATATATTTATAAAAAAAAAACTAAATCATATCAGATAAATCTGTTGTCAGTGGTGTTTTCTAAAGCCTTCCCGTAAAAATTGCAAACATGTCGCTTTAATTTCCTGCACAGTCGCGGTATTAACAAAGTGACGAGTTATATATTCCAACACAAATGCTTTCCTGTATTAACTGGTGACAATTCGCGTCCGTCTGCTGCTTGCTTATCAAATTTAACGAAGAGAATAATATGCTGGAAGACACGTCAAATTAATTTTTATTATTAAGTTATACTACTGTATTGACAGTAGTTCTTTATAAACATGCTAAAAACGCTAATTTATTAAATATTTAATAATCACAAGCTATTCTATCAATGTTTCTAGCATGTTACAGTAAAACTCTTTTGTGTTAATATATTATATAATTGAAGATAAATAATTGAATTCATTTTTTTTCTGTTAATTTTGAGCTGAAAATATATTATAAAATGTCGACGGCACAGGCAGTAACTAAGAGGTTGTGGGTAAAGGTCTTGAGACAGTAGTTTAGCATAAATTATGCTGGAACCCTCATCGGGTCTGGAGGGGCTCAATCAGACGATCAGCAACCCCAGTCAGGAGTGAGCACAGACAAAATAAGTTTCCATGTGCTTGGAAGTTGTATTTTTTTTAAGTAATCACATTTAAAATTTATCCATATGTTTGAAAAACCTCAGTTGGGTAAAAAGAGTATATTAAAATGCGATGTATCCATTTCAGTTAATGTACCCTAAATGTAAGCGGTATAGTGTAAAAATAAAAAAAAATGATTCAAATATTTATTTTGTTTATATTTGTTTTGACGCGCTATTTTATAATATATTTTTTTAAAACTAATAATATAAAATAAGTCAAAGTATATTAATATTACCATAAATATTTTGATTACTTTCATTACAGTCGGAAAATAGTACATAAGTACTGTTAATTATTTATAGCATTTTTTTGCGATATTACAGTGCGAAAAATTCTTAAAAAAAGTAGAAATAATAAAATATTGATCAAAATATTTTTTTTCCATTGTAATCTTAATTATCAATAAATTCCACTTATTAAATAATTAATGAACATCATATCCAGCGGTCTATTTTATTCAAAAAATAAATATTAATTTCACAAGTTTGAACAACCTCTCTTTCGTGACTGCCAAAGTTGACGGGTTTACCTTTTAATAGAAAAACATTTTATTAATTTCTATAAGCCCTTAACTCTAATGACCCTCCGTTGTTACAAATGACAACGAGACACAAATAATTTCGCCAACTTTTCGCTTTAACAAAGAACAACGACAGAAAGGCAAATCAACGTAACTAGCAAAAACATCGAAATTTATATATTGTCAAAAGTGATAATAACTTGTTTACTGGTTATATGATCTAGAATAAAATACTATTTTTATAAGTTTCTTAAAAAATAGTAACATCACATGAATTTGTTCTTGATTTTAGATTTATATTCATATTTAAAATGTGTTGAATACGTCTGTTTGAACCAATATTACTAAGGGTCGTTTAGTAAAATGCTTAGGCCGCATTTTCACCATGATTTTTAGCGCATGCTTTGCGGATGGTAAAAATGAGGTTTGACATCATTAAACTTATCTGCTTGAACTAACATCCGAGTGCAAGGAATGGTAAAAATAATGGTGGTTTTAATCTTCTGACCAACCGAAACAAAATAGAAACCCGAAAAATAATAATAGTAAATAATGGAGTATATATGCAAATTCACATTGTCAGGGAAAATGGTTTTTGAAGTCAAAATATTTAAATATGTATGATGGGTCGTATTGCCTACGTATGGTGACAAATTCTTACCGCACAGTAAGAGTATTAGAAAAGCACAAAATTAGGTTTGTCTTGTATGATGACCGAAATAAAGTAACTCAAGGCCACTTTTTTAATAGAGTACCAGAAATGTTGTAAGATAAAGCATGAGTGGGTTTAATTTAAAGCTGAGAGATGGAATCGGTTTTGGGGCATATCGCGTGCTTACCTGACGTTCTCGTGGCGCTGGATGTAGATTTTGTGGAACTGCTCGATCCTCGGTTGGCCGGCGATGTCCGCTTTCATCTCCATGGCGACGTGGCGAGGAAGCACCGACAGCAGCAGCCGTTCCTGGGAAGGAGGCACAGAAGGGTTAGTGACGTGGGGGTGGGTCGTCGGGGGTGGGTCGTCGGGGGTGGGTCGTCGGGGGTGGCACGGGTGGCCGCGCCGATTGTCCCGCCTCTCAATGGAGACGTAATCGCATTTCGAATGAAAGCGCGTCTCCGGAACAGCACCATTGTTTTATTTAAATCAATATAAAAAATTGGAATCTCCGAAAAAGAAAATTGAATACGCAATTTTCTCCGTTAACTTATCGAACGGAGTCTTGATCGTAGACACTGAAACTGGGCGATATATAAACATACATAAATACATGCTGAATAGTTCCTTCTATGTGAGTTAGTCCATTAAAATATTGTGTAAATAAAAAGCATGTTTACTTGTTCTCAAATACTAAGACGATACATTTTGTAGTCTTACTAAATGTCGATGGAAGTTGGTTATTTCATTTCTCCGTGTATAATTTTGAGCAACTTTTCGTGAGAACTGCAATGGTTTTTATATTAAACAATAATACACATAAAATCTTTAATTTATTTGAATGCACCCAATACCTTGGTATTTGTATGAAGAGATGCAAGACAAATAAAATTTCTAATTGTTAACCCGAATTTAAGGGATAGTATATAATCTAGCTATTTTTTACCGAAATTAAAAATTATTGTTACTCTAGAAGCAAATGTTGAAAGTTGTAATCAAATAAATTTATTTATTTATGTGAGTAAATAAATGTCTTCACAGATATTCCCTTCCAGCTAGTTCATGATCCATCAAATTAAAATGTAAATGTTTATTTAAATATGAGGTGTTGTTCACCTTGCATGAAATGTTAGCATATAATCTTTCTGATAAGGCTAGAGACTTATACCCTCCAGAGGTCACAACCTTTTCACCCTCATTCAACCCAAAACATCAGCTTGCATGTTCTAAGATGGTATATTATATATTTTCATTTTGACCCGGGTTGTTGGTCTAATTTGATATATATTTTTCTTTCGTATTTTTGAATTAACAAAATGCACACTGTAAACTACATGAAAATATGATTTCCAAAAAAAAAGTATTAAATTGTGTCATAACAGTTACATAAAATAAAAGTGGATAAACAAATTATAGGTCATTTAAAAATAAACGACGGTACAAGGGTTGAGAGCTATAGAAAAGATGTTTTTTGAAACGAGAGGGTATTGAATGAATTGTTGGGGATATTTTAAAGACAACTGGTAATTATTTGATGTTTTCGGGTGCCTTAAATAGAACTCTTAATTTAGACTTTTTCAGGGGTAATAGAAGAACTTTTTGAATTAATAATTTTGTTTTCACTTTCACCCTTCGGTTTGAATGAGAAAATTATTTTTACCCTTATATTAGATTTTATCAACGTCATTTATACGTCTTCTCTTTTTTTAATAAATAACTTTTTATCAAATTATACAACATAACATTTCCATAAATACTCTTTGAAGTTCAGAGTCAATCCAAAAATACTTTTCTATTTCTGAAACATGATTTATACAAAATTAATTGTAATTGTTTTTGTGTCATTTTTCATTTTATTTCTTTTTTGGTTTCATTCAAATACACGATTTTGTGCTAAATATATTTTTGAGTCAATAAAGCGTAAACATAATTTGATTTCTATTTTAATGAAAGTCTTCCCTTTTCATGTTTTCAACATCACCCCTCAAGATATAATTTAATTTATAATATAATGTCGTTGTCGTTTATGTTACTCAAGTATTATTGGTATTTCATAGAAATGAACCGTGAAATAATAAAAAAAAAATGTATTAACTTAAAATTTGCTACGAAGTATCCTTTTGAAACTTACAAGCTAGAGTCCATAAACACATTACACTGTGATGTAAAAAAAACTCACAAAATAAAAGTCAGGTTAGTAGATAGTTGTGATCAATTCAATCACTTACATATCAATGTTTGATGCGTGAAAATAATAATTAAGTTTTCAAAACACAAGACTTAGATTGTTCAGCTAACAAGTCAATTCTACTTTAACTAAATTTTGAAATGATTACAGAGGTAAGCTTTACATGGGCTTATGTTGTAGACTGCAAAACAGACCAACATTGAACACAGTATGGATGTTCCCTTCGCGTTGCACTCCTGTGCAGAGAATCTGTTGTTAATGGCGCTGTTCTAAAGTGATTAAGACTTGAAAACCATTCGTATTCTACAGACGTGCCAAGTCTTTGCTTCGGTACATTACAGTATACAACATGTGGACTTATACGAATCTACTAGATGCACGTAAACTTAGGAGCAAGTTAAATTCGATAAAACTTGTGCTCGAATAAGACGTGATGTAAAATGTTTCAATTAAAACTGTTTTATATCTTTACGGCGTTCTTGGTTTTAGAATTATAATAATTTGATATTAGTGAAAGACGAAATGTGTGTTAAATTATTAGATTTAAAATCCATTAAAAGTTTTTTAAAATCAAAGGCTACAAAAGTTATGAAAACATTGTGAGATTTTTTTCGTTCATAATTCAAATTTTTTTCTCATCGATTGATTTCGTTAAAATAAAGTTTCTGCTTATACAACGGTTAATCAAAAACAAGTCAAATATCATCACAGGTTAAATTGTAGTTGCCATAATTTGACTTTCAAAAATTTTACCAACAAAAATTACATTTTTTTTTTTTTTAAAACATGTTTTTAATCCTTTGCTATAATTACTTAATTCGCTCACAAACGATGTAGGACGATGGATAGGTTAATACGTCTCTCATTTACAGAGCCAGGCGGACCGTACACTGGCCAAAAAGGCTCTTTTCATAATGTCCTGACAGCTGGCTGCTGGCGCTCGCGGCTGAAGATAAAGGACATCCCGGCGGTGCATAGCCCGTGAGCTCGATATGCCATACCCAGGAGAGAGCGGATTACTTCTGACGTTTTAAACCCTAACACGAAAGCTTCCAGACCACTATCCACGTTGCCAGTCTAGTTTATTATTATAATGACGTGTATAAACCTCCTCACTACAAAAATCGAGCAAGTAAAACTCACGAACAAAGAGTTATTTTTAAACACGTATCTCCTGTAAATTACATACCGACTTATTAGCCAACGTAACATAGCGATATTTGATCATCAATGACAAAATATGTTTAAAAACAATTATTTTTATTGTTCTCTTTTTCATTGCATTTTTTGTGAAGCCTTTAAAATTAAAAAAAAAGTGAATTAAAGTCAGCAATTCAGTTGGCGCACCCGGGCAAGTGATTCAAGCCTCGCCATTTATTCCATTTTGGGGTGGTTTTTGCAACCCCATCGATAATTTCGCGCTAACAGCGGCGTGAAAAGCGGCTTACAGTCTTTATGATTCGCCATGTTCGATTATGTGGGGTAAAACATCAGTTTCATACAGTGAAAGCACACACGCGAAAAACGGGGCGAAATATTTTCATTTGAACATAGCTTGACATAATATAACGAATTGCAGAATTGATGAATAGAAATTCTGAATTTCATTAAAAATTAAATTTTACATATTAAATATTATCAACGCGTGCATGTAAAACTGTAGTCCTGAAAAATGCACAGTTTTTTTTTTCACAAACAATGAGGTTTGTAATTGTAGCTACTCGCTACTCGCGTCAGTGCAATGGAATTTTCCAGAAAAACTACGCAAACCACAAATACTTTTTTTAATGCTTGTTCGAGGAGCGCGAGACACCCGAAGAAAATTTTAATGAGGAGTCTATAACAACACTGCTCTGTTGTAAAAAAACGAGACCGCATGAAAAGATTTAGGCCAAGTAAGAAATTGGAAATGAACAGAGGTAGCAGCGTTTGTATTTAACGGAAAAACTCCAGAAAACCTGCATGATAAAGACGTTTCCTGGTTTTGAAAACCCTGAGGTGTTTGATATATAATAATTTCAGTAATAAGTTTCATGTTTTACTTGAGCTTGAAAATAATTCCTAATATCGACAAGCAAGCGAACTTACTTACCAAATAAACTGCAGTGTAATAAAAAGGATGGTTAAATATCTAAAATGACATGCTAGTCGAATAATAAGAAGGGATTCACGAATAATGGAGGACGTGACGAGAGAAAACGCCGCTGGCGTTATATTCCGAGCAAAAAGTTCATTTGGAAGTTATTTAGTACGCGAGAGGATAATCGACCGAAAGGGTGTCTGTCTCGCTGTGCTGGATGCTAATACATGGCGCAGACAATTAAGAACTCAGGAAATTAGTCATATTCTCGTCACAAATTAAACCGTCTGTGAATTTGCGAACTCGGATTGGGAATATTGCTATTAAACTTTTAGAAATCGCTGTTACTATTGCAAATAAAATATTTTCAATCTGTTTTAATTAACCTGGCCAACTTTTCTTTGGAGTCAAAATCTTGTATATGAATAAGTTTGCCTTTGTTATTTTTAATGATATTATGTGACAATAATGAAAATATTTCGTGAAATGACTTTCGTAAATAATATTTATTGCATTAGATCTATTTTATATAATAATATTGATGCTCAATATTTCGTAGAGTGAATATAATATTGACCGCGTTGCATCTATCTGTACTCCATTGATCGAATATCGACACGTATTGGTAATAAACTAAATTAGAATATAAATGGAAGCGTATTGAACATTGTATAAAGTTGTGTAAAAATAATGTTGAAATTTTGCATCGTCATGCTATTTCTACCTCGTTAACGCAGGAGCTTTTGTGCTAAGTACTTGTTCAGCGTAGCTTATTAAAGTCTATTACCTCGGAATATTGGTTTTAAGCTCGGGTATAATAATCAAGACTTTCCGTATATTATTTTGAAAAGTCTGGTTTCGTACTTAGTGCGTTTTGTGTAGTTTTTTTGAAAACTACCGACCTTGTGTAGTCAGAAAATAACCAACTTATTCTGATTGAGAAAAAACAGATTTTCATAATCTACTTTTTTTAATGTTTACCGTTTATATTCGTGTTAAAATGTAAAAGTATTCAGATACGGAGTACAGAAGTGTATAACGCTAGTTGTGTAGGTTGGATAAACAAAACTATCACTATTATGATGTTAAGTTTGACATGTTAATATTGTATTCGTGAGGCTTTGAATGCTTCAGAATTGAAGTTTATCAAACTCAGTACAATCACCGTTTTGTGAGAGGGTGTTTATGTACAACAATAAATTTCATTTTATGAGCCAAATACATTGCATACGTATATATTAAATTGACATTAACTACAATCCACACTTAAAACCTATGACTTGACAAATATTTTCGCAGATCTTGTATGGTGTTAGGTCTTTATTATATCATCACATAAGTAAAAAAAGGAGTCCGTTTTCAGACGTTCTTGATAGACCAATCTTCATTAATACATAACATGGCAGTGGGCAGGTAGTGCCGATGACAATTTCACCTCATGAAGTCTAAGCACTCAGAATAATCATGTTTCTTACATGAGTTTTAAGATTATTTTTACGATATGTTGTGTACCCCAGAATACATTGTAACAAAAATCGCAAGCATCAAAAATTTAAAAGTATACCTCCTTGGCGTCTGCATTCGAAGCTGCAGATAAATTACGTGTAAATATTTCAGATAGAACCATAACTGCTGTAGTGAATATATATTTTTGCAGCTGTGCTCTTTGCACTAAAAAATTTAACGTTGATACAATTGCAGTGGTTCAGGCGCATAGTCAACAATGACTTCACTAAAATTTGATTTGTAACGTTTTTTTCATCTCGCCTTTTGAACCTTTATAAACTTCTAAAAGCTAATATTTTATAAAACATACGTAAGCACATTTAATTAGTTACGATTTTAATTTTTGTATTTTGTGTACAGGTTTAATATACTGAGCACTGGAACCAAAACCTATTTTCTCAAATTCGATCATTTTCAATTTAACGGATCACAAGTTAATCCTAAATCAATAGGTATTAGTTTATAATTGATTAACCGTCATTTTGCAAGTATTTATTTAGGTTGCTCTTTTATCATAGCACTAACGGATTATTAAAGCTTTCATCGCAATTATGCCTGTCCCTTTTTGGTCTGCTGGCTCAATGAAATTAATCAAATGATTTATAGTAATATGAGGAAACAAACATTTTTCGCATTTTTTTTTAGTAAAATATTACCATATTTTAATTCCTTTTAATATTTATACAAGACGTACTTTTTCGTCCAAACAAATATTTTATATATAAACTACCATAAATATGAATTATAGTAAAATATTTTTAAGCAATGTACACCGTCATAACGTCCCTGAAACACGTTTTTTTACGTCAGTACCGCGTTTCATATTTTTTGACAGGCTTTTTCAGAGTGTTGATATTTCTAGGTAGAATAACAATTCCCTTAGTAAAATGAGTTCCTGACAGCCTCGAATACCTACACCTTGAATTGTACGTACTAGGCCCTCACCCACATGACTTGGGCGGCAAGAAGGACTCGAGAGAGCAAAAGAAAATAAAGATAATACTAAATTACTCTCCCGAGCAAACAACTGCCCGCAGTCTAAAAATAATCATTTATTTATTACGATGTTAAATATTACAAGACCTCATTTTTGTATACGGAACTTTTATTAAAGATTCGGAGAAAAACAGCACACACACACGCATAGAAATATATTTATTCAATATAAAAAAAAGAGAGAGAAAGTGATAAAAATGGGGCGAAAAACGGTTTTTTAAACAGAACGAAATTCTTGGAGAAAAATAATTAAGAAAATTCCGAAAATTAAAAGAGTAGTCCGAAGGGTTTAATTAACAAAATTAAAGGGAAAGGTGATATCCGCACTTAATCGAGGGCTTTTTATAAAGTTATATGAACGTTCCTTTACTAAAACATCGATTTCCTGAAGGGTAATTAACCCATATTCAAAGTACTCAATTCCAAGACATTTCACAATTTATAGAGCCATGTCTGCGTCGGTTGTCTTGATTGATTTATTAACGATTTATCTGAAGAGCCAAATTGTGCATAAGGCGAACTGAAAAACTTATAAGAAAATGTTTTTTTTTCAGCTTTATAATACATATTGAAGTAAAAAAGGGAAAAAAATGGTCAAGCATTCGCTTAACAACTACTTTTTTACCTCACCAAAATAACCCAATTTAAAAAACCCGACTGAATATTTGTACAAAATTACATAGTAAACAAAGATGTACTTCTATTGGTTTTATATTTAAATTTAACAAGAAAATTCCTCCCTTTAATTTGTGTTTTAATCTCTTTCACTGGGCATTATAAACAAGTAATAATATTAATTAAAAAAGGTAAAAGCGCTTAAGCCGTTGGCATACGTATACAAAAGAACTCACATCAAAGGTAATTTTAGTATTATATAAAGAAGGCTGTGTAGTTTTTTTTCTTTTATGTAATGGATAGATCATCTCCTAGCAGCACTTTACCTCACGTTTTTTTACAAATAGTAAAAGAAAAAATTAAAACCGAGAACACACTGGCTTTGATGGCATGACATATACAAAAATACTGGCTAGCAAAAAAACTCTTTATGAGCCAAGAACAAAAACCGACGCGGTCTAAACCTACTGTTAAGTGTGATTTTTTTAATAACTATGTATTTTAAGTTGTAATAAAAAGTTGAAATGAATAAAACAAATCGAAAACTACAATCAATCGTATTCGTAAAAATCGGTTTCAAAATTCTACAAAATGATTAAATCATTCAGATTCTTTGTTTATAGTGATAAACAAGCATGTAATTTTTATAAAAACAAAAATTCTACATTAAAAAAAGAAATTTTTAATTAATAATAATAAGGTAGTTTTCTCGTTATCGAAATTGCTAATAACCGTTCTATGTCTTCGCCAAAGTTCGTGAATCTTTGTGGACTGTATTATGTATATATTAAACTTTTATTTATTTTATTTTAATTGTGTTATTATAAGTTTTCCGGACACTTAACATTTGACACTTTCGGTTGAGAACTGGGGTCGGTATTATTATTACGACAGGTACGCAGTTTTTGTTTCCCTACCTGAGTGGCTAAGGCTTTATTTTTTACTTTACTTTCAATATTGTGATCATTATTTACGTGACTCGCGGTTGTATCTTCTCGACGTCACTACCTCGCGGAGATTGCCAACACTCACTATGGCTTGTAAGACCCCCATGGATTTTATATACTCTATATTTTATAACAAAGAAAATATGTGTTTTCCTCTACACGTGTCTAGTTATCTTAATTGTTTTAAACGTGTAATATCGACCCACAGTAACAAGGATGTTTTTTATTTGCACATGTAGGACGTTAAGATAAAATTCAAATGTGGTGAATCACGTCAGATTTCACCATTCTAACGAGATCGACATTCAATAATAATGATGATTGTCTCCTGCACGTGTAAGACTTTAAAAAAAAATCCCATTCATAACTTAATAACATACCACCAGTAGATTAATTTTAATTTTAAAAAGTTCTTAAATCAACGATAAGAATTTATCCTTATGTACAGGTTAGCAACAATCGATATATAACTTAATTGAAGCTTTCAACATGAATGCCTCTTATATGTGTCAATTGGCTTTTTTGTCATTCGCTTTCACAAGTTCTCGCTGAAGTGTGATGGTTACATAAAGTCCGATATATTTTTTTATCATAACAAAAAAATGTTTAAAACATTTGACAGATTGATTGATTGTAATGTAGATTTGATTCAATAATATTCGAATGACGTCATTAAAAAAACGTTGGCTTATCTGAGAGAGCGTCTGAACGAAAACCTTGAAGGACACCTGTTCCTTGTATCGTTTGATGTTTTATCCGCGCCCGTCAACTTTGTAAGGGCTCCGAGTACAAAAGCTCGAATAACCGAGAAATCGGGAGAGCTCTAACGATTGTCTAGCAATTAGGTATTACATCCTTTCAGGTCTATTGATGTTTCAACAAAAGAACCTTTTATTTAATGTCAGGGACGACGGGGAGCATGAGCCCCGCTACCTGTAACAATATTATTGCGTTCAATTTTAGTGTCAAATCAGATTTTGAAACAAGCACTCCTTGCAAAAACATATTTTCAAGAGTGAAGTTACATCTCTGGGATTTAATTTGAAATTTGTAACTTGGTAATAATTTCCCAGCCGTCCGTCAAATTGAATGCTTGAACTCGAAACAACTTAAATTGTATATTTTCATAATTACACAACAAGTACAACTGAGAAACTTCCATGTTACAGTATATAAACTCTTGATAAAATTTTTTGAATTGTAATTATTAACCTTTTATTACGTTTTACATATTTTTTTAACAAAAATGTTTGTATTCTTACGCAAACTGTCGACTATTGTCATTTGTGAAACAAAGAACTCGGAAAACAAAAGGTAGCCCTAAAATACCTGGTCCTTTATTTCTGAAAAAACATGTTTATGAAATGTAATGAATCTGTACAAAAACTGTCGCATACAGCGGTGTTTCGGTGAAATTTCAATTAAAAGTTTACTTTTATTAAGGATTCCTCAGATGTTAAGATGAATACGTTTTACGTAAGCAAAATGGTATACCTACAGGGGGAGAATTTTTTTTCGGTTGGACTATGTAAATGGTTTATCCTTGGGAATACAAAAAAAACAGCCTTCAATTGAAACCTTAACACACAATAGATGAAAGGCAATTTAATAAGGTAACGGTACTCTGTAGTTTATAAATGAATCTAAAAATGGAAATTATTAAAAATATATATTTTGTATAAAAAAATCACGGGTTTGATCGCAGACTTCGGCGAACAGTATTAATATGCGAATTTTTAATGGCCTTAAGTCACATCTAGTTTTGATTATTCACTGTATTAGTCTTATAGTCGAATAAAATAAAATATAGCCCCACCATTTTGCTAGATTAGGTGGCTGTGGAAAGAAGTAAAACAATAAATAAATGGTTCAAGACAATAAAAGGCAAAAGTGTTCAAGAACATGCATCAGAGAAAAAAAATTCTCGAACCATTTTTCGTACCTTTGAAAATGAATATAATTTTTTATAAAACCTGTAATCTTGTTACTCTACCCGGACTGGATTTTTTATCCCAGTTTTTGGCGAAAAGGCTGCAAAGTGGGATGTAAAGAACGCAAATGTATATTTTTATCTATGCTTTATCGAACAATTCATAATAAACAAAGCTTCTTGATTTTTTTTATTCAACATATTATAAGGTCAAAAGGTTTTGAATATTTCACCCCTGGTTATAGTTCAATTTATATTGTAAATTGATAGGCTTAATTCGAATTCGATAGACTCATCATTAAAACGTAAAATTAATTTCTGATGTTCCATTTTCATTGAATGAGAGCGGATATTGCATTCCGTCGACTGAAATAATTCATCACGAGCTCTTAAGCCTGCTTATGAAAAATGCGAAGTACTCTTCCAGGAAATGAAGCAGGTTTGATTTTTTTTCATACCTGTTGCTGATTCTCTCGCTGCATGGTGAGACGGGCCTCGATACAGTTCCTAGTTTCCAGGAATGCCTGTCGTTGGGCGATCTCTCTGGGAGAATGAGTCATGACGCCGCAGATGTTGCAGCAAGTGAAAACCACCAAGTGACAGGTCAACTGCGAAAGAAAACAGGTTTGATTACACATTAAAAAATAAAGACACATTCAATCATTTTCAGAAGCCATCATCACTGTCAAACCTTACATGGCTAAAAAACCGAGTACGAATGTTAATGTTTTTTTCATTTCATGCAAGTATAAAACCGTTGCTTTTCACATTTTACTATAAACATGAAAATTTCTATAAAATATTATTGGCCAAATGATCTTAACCGAATACTTAAAAAAAATATTTTTTTGCCAAGACGTCCTTCTAGGGTATCTTTTAGTTTTTTTCTATCTTTTCAAAGCATAAATATAGCGTCAATAATCTATACGTAGCTTTGTTTGACGCAACCCGTCAGTTAAATGTGCATAATTTATTTTGGTTTTGATAGCAAATAAAGTATATGTAAGTAATCTATTTTATATATCATCATTTATTTCATATCAAATGAAGAAATCGAAGTATGAAAAACACATCATGAATTGGTTTTTTTTTTTTTTGTAGCAAACTAGAAATATTTCTTTAACAATTCGGATAACAGTTTGAAAAAACTTAGTCTAGACCATAGGTTCCCAAACTATTTGGTCCCGTCGACTCCTTGTCGAGTTTTCCTGTTTTTCGTAGACCCCTGCCTTGCTAATATTGATTTTTGCAAATTCATCATTTTCAAACATATTTTTGACATCTGATATACAAGGTGCGCCATATTTTATGTCGGTATGTAATTACTATTTCTTTTTTTGTAATAAGGTTGACAACTGCACTGAAACCCTTCTCCATGTGGTATGAAGATGGAAAAGCTATCAAAAACCTACTTATGATAGTCCATAATGCAGGATTGACAGCATTATTATGTAAGTACATAGATTCAATCTGTGTTCAATAATGCCTAAAATTAGATGACGATCTGCTTAAATGGGATCCCATTTACAGATCGTGGACCCCCAATTTAATTTTTCGGGAACCACTTTGGGAACCAGTCGTCTAGACATATCATACAATCTTGTCCTGAGTATGAAATTGTTTATTTTTTTTATAATTTAAGGAGTAACAACAAATCGTCAAATTCATCGAAGTTTAAAATTTACGTTAAGTGATGATTATAAATGTTCATGTTTCAAAGATAACCGAATCGTTGATGTGATGGGTTCGTATTTTTCCACTGAAACATTTGATAGGTGATCCCATTACGATGGACTCGACTAAGGTAGCGACTGAAATCTCTAGCACAGCCCCACAGGTGAGCCTCCAACCTGTCGGGTTTTATTACACGGATATTATGTGCTCGGGTTGCTTCAATTGTTATCCTCGCTATCTATTAGAGGTACAAGATTGGTACGTGAAATAAAGTGACTTTATTTGGATTTTCAGCAGTTCGCGAGATGTAATATATTGGATTCACACGCTACCCGTGTTGAATTCAGTGAACCTTAATAATGCGTATACGCTGTGAATATTTCTGCATATATATTTTTCAATATCATGAAAATCTGAATAGTATTCTTCTACATGTGTTTCATGACAAATCTGCTTTGGATATGAATATATCGGATGTACCAGCTTGCTTTATAAATGCACCATTGCTGTTAAAAAAATAAGTTAATCATATTAAAGTTATTTTTTTTTTAAAGTTTGACTTATTATTACAACAAACATAAAACATCTTCAGCATTCGTTAGTAAGGTAAAAAAGGTAAAATTTATATTTTCGTCCATCCTCAACTATGGGAGACAAGAATTTTAAAGCTAATATATATATATATACTAATGTAAATTAGCATTGTGAATTTATCGATTTTACGCTATGAATAAGCAATTCAACATTACAGTGTGCGGTCTTTCGAAACAATACATTAACAAAGTTTTTTGTTTGCTCGTGAAATGCTGGAACGTTCATTGAATTGCAGAAAAATTGTACTTGTCCAGCTATTGTCGTTTGCATATCATTGTTTTTTTTTTTTTGTATTTAAACAGTAAAAAGTGGACTGACATTCTAATATTTTTCACATATGTAAATTCAGGATAATAGATAGGTCTTACAAGCTGAAGGTAAAAATATATTTTTTAATGAAGTGAACTCGTGAATCTGTACATTAAATTTTTTTTCAAAAGTAGTCTCTCTTAAAAATTAAATCTATTTAAAGGATAAACTAATTGTAATATCTGAAGCACAAATTATACGTTTTCAATTCAATGTTTTGTTTACGTCCATATTGACAAACAAAATAAAATTCAGACAAACAAACCATGTTTCATAATTATGTAATGAGAATGATTATGGAATGATTCCTTTATAAGTTTGGAACTAATTTTTTTTAATGATGTACTTATTAAGAAATAGTTATAGTAAGAAATAGAAATAGTCATAATTTTAAATATAACATAAAAGCTTATCATGTCCCCTTAAATTGGTTTCATAATCATATTTAATCTATATATATATAATAGTACATGTTATGTAAAACTGCACAAGCCTGCTTATAACCAGTAGTAATAAGCCATAATATTATTGCTAACCATATTCAAATAAAACATTTCTGTACTTTCATAATCGCAGGATTAAAACATTATTATATTACTATTTATATCTTTTGAACATTTAGGTTTAAAATATGTTATTTGTGTTTAAATCGTGACATTATATGCTGTGAATGTCAAATGAATGTATGTAGTCTATACTTGAAAGTTTATACTTACAAAATTCATTCAGTATGGAATGATATATTCTGAATAGCTGGCTTATGCAAGAGCTAGTAGTCTAAGGGCATTGTGCAGTGCAGGGGTTGAGGTTGAAATTCACTGATGTGAGTTCAAAACTTAGATTACAAACACAAGCCCTTATCAAATTTCGGTCTCTTTGCTGAAACCACGACGGTAAATTCAAAATGGAATTCTCCACTAACAATACCAAATGATAAAAATAGACTAAAACAAACGGAACAAACCGGCTCTGAAATTAATAATATATATATGCATCGCTGAAAATTTATTCAATTGATGTTTTCGATGTTTTCAAATATAAAAATAAATCTTTTATAGTTTTGAGGTATAAATTTTAAAAAGATTTTATCTGTAATGTTTATATATTAAGTGCCTGAATAAAATATTGAAAGTTAAACTGGAATATGAATTTTATCGTGTAATCTTCTGATTAGTAGAATTTTGGTGACTTTTCCAATGCTCCTTTTCCTTTCGATTTTTCCTTGGACAATCGGCTGGAGGATGCCATATTTACTGTTACGAAAAATGCGGTCGAAATAGGAGACCTTCGTGTAGTAGGTAATGTTACAGGATAAATTCCTTTGAATTGAATTTAATCTAGATATATTTTATTATTGTTAAAGTGACAAGCGGCCGAAAAAACGACGCCATTTTATGTTTAAAATGGTGAATTTCCGCGTACGTCACCGCATCGGAATGCGATCTGGGCGTTTTATTAAAATCTTACACGTGTAGGAGACAAACATCCTAATCAGTGACAACCGATCTCATGGGAATGATGCCCGTGGCAAAGCCGATATATTTAAGCTAGAAAATTATTAAGAATATTACTTATTTGTGTTATGAATGGAGTCGAGGAATTATTAATATGTAGTATTTTTGTCAATTAGAAAAATAGTTTATATAACCAGACGTGTTAACAGGAAAATACATAATTTTCTTTGTTCTGAAACCGTATAAATAACTGTAAGGGCGCCATAGGCCCAGAATGTCCGCGTACTAATTTGTCACTTTTTAATAACACGATGTCCGTATTCTAATTATTATAAAAAAGTGTAAAGTTGTAATGAAAAAGTCTGAAATACACTGCATCAAAATGAAAAAATACAGTCCATTACTATCCACAAACCTTTTGGCGAACTTGTGAACAAATTACGAAGAAGTCGAACTATACTCAGCTGCCGTCGCCAACAGATA
Organism: Atopsyche davidsoni; assembly: GCA_022113835.1. Lineage (NCBI taxonomy): Eukaryota > Metazoa > Arthropoda > Insecta > Trichoptera > Hydrobiosidae > Atopsyche > Atopsyche davidsoni. Next base: position 3,476,421 of record JAILWY010000010.1, read on the forward strand.
ATACGTAAAATCGCAAAAAAGCGCACTTCGACAACACTGTCATATTTACGCGAGATCTTTATCGTGTGCTGTTGCAAAGCGAAACGAAGCTATTGCCGGGAATAATGTGGAAACTGCGAGAAGTATCGCGTCGCCTTGTGTAAATTTCCGCTTGCATATGTCCATGGCCGGGGGTGGCTTATTTCAGATTCCCTCACCCCCGACTGCCTCCAGTCATTACTTGCTGAAGCGCACGGGACGAGTCGAACACGAGGTAAACACGTCCTTCAGCGCGGAAGATACAGCCTTATATTCTTACGCACTTCATTATGCATACAGTTTTAGTCTTTCTGACTATGAACTCCAAGCTTGCAGTTCATACTTTCATACTTTTGAGATGCGGCATTTTCAGCTTGTGCATGTTATTGTTGGCAACCCGTTGAAATTATTGTGTTTTGTGACATAATTGTTACATGCAACTAAGTCCGCGTGTGGGCTTGCAACATGCTTCTGTGGGCCCTCACGAGACCGTGATATCCGTATACCTGTCGCGAATCTTTGCAGAAGAATAATCATACCCCGACTGCCTTCTGTCGGTGCGAGTCGAGCCGATATAACTCGTCACGATCGCAGAAGTCAAGAATTACAGTCCACTCAAGAGGTTGTAACCCCTTTAGAGCGACAAAAATAGCGTTGTCACTCCTCGGTATTCACGAAACCTTGGCGAATTCGTAAATAAAATCTGATGAAATTAACCGGTTGCTAAAGCCTTTAATATAGATTTCTAAATTGGAAATATACTTAGCCGCCGTCGCCAACAGTTATGATAGAAAACGTAAGCTTCTCTTTTTCAGGTGATTGTAAAGTAAAAGCATATTTTGTGTTTTCTATAGTCAAACACTGATTTTTGGCTAATTGAAGGCTCAACATTACTATAAAAACTATTAGCTGTAGCTTTTCTTATTGTTTATGTAAAGATTTAAATTTATAGTTTTTCAGGTTGTGATTTTTTTACTGCGATATCAATATTTTTACCTTTTTGTTAAAAATAAGTTATTAAAATGTAAATTCAACGAAATTTAAACTACGAAAGTTCATATTTTTTTTAGTTCATCTGCACAATCACAGCTTTAAATATTAATTCATTGATAACAGAACTTGATTATAATACATAAGGTTATATAATTTAAAATTCACTGACAATGCTTCTTTTATTACAAAATTTAATATTCACTTTGTATTTTCAATACTTTGATCGAAAAATTGTATGCCTCAAGGTTTTTCAATGGCATTCAATTTTAATAATAGAAAAAAGTCTGGTCAAGACAGTTGTTATATAGCACAGAATATTATTATGTTAAAGCAAAGTATGGTGTATATTTAAAACATACATTTATATATTTTAAACAGACATGACTATTATTATAATAAACACGGATTTTTTCTGACTAAAAGAATATATTTTAGTACCAAGATTTCAAAATCTCCTTAGCTGCCGTCAAGTTTGATTTTCTTTTAAAAATACCGTGATAAAATTTTAAAAAATCAACGTTGTATCATTGTGAAAGTTTTGATTCAACCCACATATATAAATTATTAAATATAAATATTTGGTAGTTCTGAATACTGTGCTAAGCTTTATAAATCGAAAGCTTCGAGTATTTCTCGGACAGGTTGCGTTACATTTCACTTAAAAAAATTTTCAGCTACACCGAAGTATTGAAACCTCCTCGACTTGTAAACGTCGAAGGTTTGTTTAAGATCAAGTGACTAAATAACAATTAGGAATCATTCAGCGTTGCATAAACATGAAACACGCAATTCCTTTCGTTTGTTAATTTAGAAGAGGAGGGAAAAAAAAACGAAAATTTAGAAGTTTACTTTCAGCTGCCAATAGAAATTTTACACGTACCATTTCATTAGCATTTAATAATTCTAGTTTCAATCGAGGCGTGTTTATATTGCCAGCCCAAAATAGATGTTTACATGGTAAAGAAATGGTGTGGGACGGCGGGTGACAAATAATAATGAGAGACAGTCTCTCGCAAAATAGAAATTGTTCAAAAAGACGTACGACTTGAATGATTGTTTCAATCACCAAGACACTTAATCATTACATTAACCATTGTATTATTAAATATTTTATTAAAATAGTTAATTTTACATTCAAGTTTTTCACAAAATGTTTTAATAATTTATGTCCTGAAAAATTTGTACTTGTAGGTATAAGTATTTCAAGTCATGATTGAGTAATATTCAATTGTGTTTGAGTTGTAACAATTTTTACTAATATATGCAAAAAGCAAGATATTATTGTAAAACCTGCAAGGTCTAAAAACAATCCACAGTCGAAATTTTTAGTTCTCAAATACCGAATTAAAAATATTTTGATTTATAATGCTTCATCAAATACTCGTACTATGGTTGAAAGCCATTATATTATCATAAAACCAGGTTTAAAAGATTTTTTTTATTTTTTTACAGAAACTATCTTCGTTCAGATAACGAGAGTCACTTCAACTCGTTATAGTTTTTGAAAACAAAAAAACCATGCTACCTTTATGCTTAACTGCTTGCTTATATAATTGAACCTTTAGTTTCTGTTTTGAAGTTTTTATTTTTTGTTCAAGAATATAACTAAATTCTATGAGTAAAAAATTATATCGCCTATATAATAAATTACACAACTCGTTCACTTTAATCACTATCTATAAAAGAAAATCTGGATTGCGATCATTACGTTTGTGGTCCTTAATCACGTGTCTCTTTTGAGGCATTTCATTATGTTTATTTTAATATATGTAGATACGTCTCAAAATAACTAAAAACTTTCACTTAAAGATTGATTTTAATAATGTCTATATTTACAGGATATTATATGTATAAACTTCAAACAGGTTTACGTGGTTTTATTCGTATTAAGAGATGATAATTGTTAAATTCATTGTCTCGAATATAATAATAAACTCGAAAAGTATTATCAAGCGATATATAAAATTGAGTTTTAAATATTAGAATCTGGGTATAAATAACTTTATATTTTATTTTTTTGTTTATTACGTTCACCCCCTCTTACGTTATAGCAACTAATCTTTATAGGGTTGTATATATTTTGCCCGAGAGACATAATCCTTCACGTCCAGCATTGATTCTGTCCCCTTTTCTGCCGTGATATTTTTTCAATCGGATATAACACGTTAACCCTTAACCCTTATTGATTATTATTTCCATCCACGCTTCTAAAAAGGGATGTCATGTACATGGTAATCTTTTGATACGTATTTTAAAGGATTGTACTACAAAATATTTTATAATCATTGTACATAACAGAAATGGTTTTTAAAGGTTATCGTTTATTTTCTAAACAAATTTAAAATAAATGTTAATACTTACAATAAGTTTTATAAATAAACGTAAGATTTTCAGTTTAAAATTTTCAATACGATTCACAGATGGCGTTGACTATGCTAACAAAATGGTCGAGAAAATTGAAAGAATTAATTATGAAATCGTTTGATCTAAAAGATTTTTTGAAAGTTTGATAACTTCAAAAATAAGGGTAAATGGGTAGAAATATATTTTTTTAAATATTTTTGAGTAAAATGCTTGAGTGATTTTCCACATGTTCGTTTTTATTTGTGACCGGTTTCGCCAACCTTTCACGTTGGCATTATCAAACAGAGTGAGGTTCTATATACTAATAAGCAATTATGTAAACAATTGTTACAGGGAGAGGTTGTTGGAAAGAGAGAGAGTGATTGTCAGGTGGTAAGGGCTAATGTGATTTTAATGTACCTGACAAGTGGAGGATTCTATATAATTGCAAATTTTTGCGAATAAATGTTTTTTATATTAATGGGTAATTATCTAAAGTAGTGGCTTTGGGGTATAGCGGCAGTTATCCTGTGTTTGGGTTTGTCCTGTAGTGTGTTTATCTGTAAATAATAGGTTTTTGCACAGTAAATGTTTTTTTAAAGATGTGATTTAGCAATAGGGAATAATAATGGAGACTTATTGAAAATAACTTGGTCATTAAACAGGTGCTCCGGTGTGTTATCTTTTATGCGATTGATCTCTAAAATCTCTTGGCGATCGAGTTTTGTGCCTTTATTGTTAATATGCAAAATTTAGAGGTTGGAGTTTTGGTTAAAGTCGTGCTTATTATCAGAGAAGTGAAGGCCGAAGGTAGATGTTTCATCTCCCCTTTTCCATCCTCTTGTGTGGTCTTTGGTCCTTGTGTTGAAGGATCTACCTGTTTGGCCAATGTAAGTGGCAAATCACATGTGGAAAATCACTCAAGTATTTTACTCAAAAATATTAAAATGGAACTCCACCAAGTACTCTCTGTCAAAAATATTGAATATATTTTTAAAATAATATCTTTTCTATTAAATTTTACTCGGCACTTTTTTGTACCTAGAAATTTAGAATAAATCATTGCCTACTCCAAGCTCTAAAAGCTTCGTGCTATCTTTGCATTTAACTACCATGAATTTGTGTGCTAAAATAGTAATAGCCTGGATAACTGGTATTCATTCAAATTTACATAATAGCATTCTGATTAAATAAGTGCATTGAAATCTCCATTCTATGCTAAGAATATCATACATTTATAGAATTTAAAATATCATTATATGTTTCTTATTCGAACAAAGCGTGATAAAATATTTGTTAACCTCTTTATATTTCTTGATCTAAGCACAAAATTATAATAAATATTCAGAAGTAAATAAAAAGGTGTTGCACGATCACAGTACTCTTATAACTCATAATGAAATATCTGAAAACCTTAGTGTTGAGATTAATTAAATCTATTGTACGTGTTGGTAAAATCAAATGAAAAAGTGCAATATCAAAATTTACAACAACGAAACTCCAAGCAGTCGATATAAGCCGGCATTTTTTTTCCATAAATTATTTTTAATTTATTAATGGTAATTTTTTGTGGCAAACGATTTGCGTCTTACTGAATAATTTCAACGTAGTTTATCGTAGTCATGAATATTTGTGATCGACCGGCCCTTCAATGAGCCATTTGTTTTCTTTGAACAACTGGAATATGTGTCAAAGTAGTTTGAACATCAATGGTAATATTTTTACTAAAACGCTTTATTTGTTTTAACAAATAATAGGAATTACTCGCATGCCATCCCCGCGGATATTGAAGTTTGAATATTTAAATCTTTTGAATACTGCAAATACCGTATAATTTTTTTTCAGTATTGACTTGTTGGATATTCTAGCTTGGACAAAATGAGTAGAAAATGTAAGCACTCGGCTCTAAAAACCAGAAGTAGAAGAGAAATAGCAATTGATATAATTTTTAGAATTGCTAGGAATAAATATACTTGGAAAAAGTTCGTTTTAGAGTATAATTGAAACATATTAATTTTAGATTAATGTTAATCAGGATGCGTATTTATTTACCCATGCAGGTATTAGTATGTTTATGTGATTAAGCATATTTTTTCACACATTGAAAACGATTAAAGAAAACTCTCAGAAAATATCATCGTGACATCCCTCACAAGTCACGATGATATTTTCTGAGAGTTTTCTTTAATCGTTTTCAATGTGTGAAAAAATATGCTTAATCACATATAATTGAAACATTAATATTTGATATGAAAATCCTCATCGACCGAACAAAAAGTTGATCAGTACAGGAAGAGCGTGTCTCTTCATTATTAATTATTATTAGGAATAATTATTTTTATGTTGGGGAGTTTCGTTGAATTCTAAACATTTTGATTTGTCTTTCAAAATTGAGAAGAATGAAAAGTCTTTCGTCTTTAAAAAGCAACATTGAACTGATTCAATCAATGACCAAAGCATGAAACATTTATCACAATCATTATAAATTTGAGTGTGCCCCAGCAGCTCAGACAAAATTATTATATAATATTTTTTAAAAAGTATGTACTGTAGATACTTCTAAGTAATTTGTTTTATTATGAAATATGAAAACTCATCGAAGTTTATTTTCTATACAGTGTTCCAGTTTACATAAATTGCTTTGTTGATAGCGGATAATTCCAAACCTATCTATTCTAAACTGTTTAGTAAAATTCATTCGATATTATTTATTAAAGAAAGGTAAGGAGGTCGGTGCATTATGTACATTGATGCTATGATTATGTTTTAGAAAATGGATAGTAAACTGTGAATTCTCTTTGTTGTTTTGAACGAAAAGCGTGTTGACATACAATGCCGCTTGTTGATACTTAAGTGGTCACGTAAACTGACAAACAATTTAACTATTAACCTGATTCTCAATTGATATAAGTCTTATAATAAGTATATGAACATAATTTTTTTATTCATATTTTTTTAATATAGTAATATACAAGTTTTAAGATGTCGATTTACACATTAAGCGGTTTTGGGAATCGTTTGAACAGTAAGCCTGAATAATTAAAAAACGCGTATTAATTGAAAATAAATATTCAGTTAAAGCATTAATATAGCCTAACAATACTGAAATTTTGCACGTGATTTTACGCCAAGAATGCTTTATTCATCCATCAAACCATGAATATCGTCTTTGCACTTCTTCTCCAAGTGCCTCTCATTTTTATAAGTAACCAATCAAGTTTAGACCACTTTTTGTCGATTAAAATTATTTGATGGTTTTATTGTAAATAAGATGTTAAGGATGATTTTATTTACAGTAAATCCCCTTGAAGTAATAGCCTTATTCGTCTATTTATTAAACTTTAATTACCTGCGCTGGCCAGCGTTGAACCTCAAATGGGTTTTGTGTTACTTCTGCTCAAATGTTCCATTTAAAACCTTTTGTTTGTGAATTTTCATCAAACTGGGTTTAATAAATTAAATTTACTAAAAAGTAGTTATTCCATTAATTTTTACATATATATATATGTAAGTTCAAATAAAATCAAACATTTGTTTTAATGAAACTAACTTTAAGCACTTTAAGCTCTTTTTTATAGCAATTAATGAGATAAAACATTAATAACTTGAAATTAAAAAAAAATTGTCACTTATAGAATTGGACTTTTAGTAAAAGTCGAATTGAATATCGACTTAATATATAAATTTTACTCTTGCGTGTTGGTTGTTAGAAAGCTTATCATTCCTGTGAAAATACTCATAAGAATTTGATTTTTTAGGATCGTTGGATCGCTTTATTCGAAAAGAGTTTCTAGAATTTAACTCAAATCTTATATAAATCTTCTAAAAATTAAATAAACCTTTAGAAATACACATATGAAATAGATCAATACATAGGTATTGATCTATTTAGATAGGCTAGAAATGTGGGAGTATATATGTAATGGTTTGCGGTAAAAGCTTGAAAAGGCTTTTTTGCTATATACGAAAAATAATTGAAAGGTAAGGGCTCATTTGTTATATTCAAAACGTTTTCAATAAGCTGTAAATATGTGTGTCTATCATGTATGAATTCTAATTTTATGGAATACTAAGGGCTTTAATTTTTTTAATGATCGTCATAAAATTGTCATGATAATTGTCTTCAAAATATTATTGAAAATAAAATGTAAAAATTCATGTAAAAATGTAAAAAGTACTTGAGTGTTTTGCTTGAGTGACTCTGTTTGATGATGCCAACGTGAAAGGTTGGCGAAACCGGTCACAAATAAAAATGAACGTGTGAAAAATCACTCAAGTATTTTACTCAAAAATATTAGTCACAAATACAATGTGACCTAATATCAGTGCTGTTAAAATTAAAATTAAACCTATTAAAACACGATTGCGTTGTATAATAAAATATTCGAATGAGCAAATTGTAAATATTAAGAAAAAAAAATAACTACTGTATCCTTTTTTATTATTTGTAAAAAAAAGTCAAATTTACCAGTCAAATGCTTGCCGTACAGTAAATTTATTTTCAGAAATAGAAAGGTGAATTTTTCCCCAAAGCGTTGTTTTATTTCCCTTATAAATGAAGCCTCCGTCGTTTGTTATCCAGTTTCCACAACCGGTATAAGAAACGGAAAACTATTTGAGTTATTTTTTTGTAACAACCTTTTATCTGTCTTTGAGATCTCTGCATAGGGTATTTTGTCTGCCAGATATTTTTAGATTTCTCAGCAAACAACATACACTCACATTTGATTTTTTTTTGTTTTTGCCGTTGAAAATTTGATTATTTAGAAAAGCGAGAAGCCTTTGAATATCACCTATGTTTTAATACAGTGATTCTGTTATTCAGATGATTTAAATTGAGTTTGTGAAAAGATGAGAGACTTTCGTTTAAATAAAATGAGACCTCACAAATAAATTGAAAAAGCCATGATTAATACACTGTACAAACTTCAAAACTATCTTCAAACTGACTTCAAAGTCTTATCCATGTGTCATTACTTTTGCCGTATATCTAAATGACGATATCTACATCAATCAACTAATGAGACAGATATAACTTAAATTAAAAAAAATACTACGAAGGTACTGATTAATTAATTTGTTTAAAAACTTTTGAAAATCAGCCACCGAAATCTTAACATTTTAAAATGTATACTGAGCATTTGTAATTTTGTCTACCAGTCGAAACATTAATTAATTTAATTTCAACAATACTTCGTAGGTGTATGGTCAATTATTTACTGCGAATTAAAGCATAGTAAACAAATATTTTAAATTATGAGATGCCGAGTGGATGAAGATCAAGTTAATTTATTGATTATATATGGAGAAGTGCAAGTTTATAATTTTTAAAATGTAATGAGTATTTTGAACATCCCAATAAATTATTATGAGATACGTTGAAACATTTTCCAAGCAAAATCCACTGACCTCGATTTCTCAATTTAATTTTAAAAAAAAATCAACACGAGTATCTGCATTTAATCCTAGAAAATATAAAATTAATTCTTAACTCCTTAATTTCTGTTTACGGTAGAAATCGCGTGCAGTAAAAAGCGTATATATTTTTGATTAAGCAATTTTGAAGTATGCAATAAAATTTTTAGGAAATTAAATATTCAAGCTGAGTAAAATATTTCTTTAAAATTCGCATTATCACGTTAATGTTCTCGAATCACAGTATGTTGCGGTGATGCTTTACTTTAGGGTCAAAGCCGATAAATCCATGTTGAATAGCGTGAAAGTTAAATGCGTACGCAAATGTACGTCTGAACTCGTCTTACGCAATCTGAAAAAGTGACGATGTATTTGCGCTGAAAATCAAAACTACCCGTGAAACTAAATTTCAAAATTATCTTGAATAATTTTTAGTTTTCAGCGAGCCATTGTGTTGTCCACGTAATCAAATTACGCTTAATTTTATTATGATTGTAACATTGCAGGTGTCAGGGTGTGGGAGGCAGGGACAGGGTGGGCTCGAAACCCACCCTGTCCCTGTGACCGCCAGGACCCTTGTTATTAACGGCCGACTAACCCTCAGATAACGACCGGCTAGGCTCTGGAGTGGGTGCCTGAATTATTAGTTTTTCACATCATAAACAGAACAGCCTCTGCACTAATCACCCGACGTTATATAACTCAGTATCCACCGTCTTGCTTCAACTTCAAGCTTTGTTAGTCGCTGGCAGTTTGTTATTAATTAAAATAAATATTTATCCATTTAATTTTAAAGGGGACGTTTTCGTGGCGTCATCACTCCCCCCACCGGCTATTTCAGGATTCCTATATTAACGTCAGCTCCCACTGTGCTGTATATAAATATACCAGAGAGCTTTCAAAACGATTGTTACATAAAACATGTAAAATTTATATATTATATCATCTTACCGCATAATTTAACTATCAAGCTAAATTCTAATTAAACGCATAATTTTTTTAATGATTATGGTTAAAATTATATTGATATAGAAAATATGTCTAAATTATCAGAATAACAGCTGTTTGCTTAAAAAATGGGGTTTCGGGTTTTATAAAATGAGATTATTCGTTGATTTTTTTTATTTATTTAAAAAATGCTTTAATGAAGGCATTATGAGAATTCTCTGAATTTCTGAAATTCAAAATAAGTAGTATAAAAAAAAGTATTACGTGAATAAGAATATATTTTTATGCTAAAATATAATTGCTATAAATCACTCCGGCCATTTTGAATCAACGTCTAGACGAGCACAACAAGAATAATTATCTGTATTAAAAAAAATTAAGTGATGATTTCGTGCTACATTTTTAGTCAGGGTACTTTAAAAACCATTTCACAAACGAGTATATCTCAAGAATAGCCTCACATTTATAACGGCTTATTATTGTGTATTTTCAAATAAATTTTGTTTTTCAAACATGAATTTGATATAAAATCTGAATAATTATTCTGACGCAGGCAAGATATATATATTTATTTCAATTTTAAGCTGAGACTTTTTGAACTTTCAAGTATCAATTATATATATTCGTCTTAGCATATGGAATTTCAAATTTATCTTCGATAAATAATAAAACATTAATGATCATGTCTAAGATATTATAAATTTGTTTTTTTGAATAAGTATATTTTCAATAATATATTAATTGCTTAGAAATATTATATAATCTACTGTAATAATATCCATTGTGTGTGGGTGTGTGTGTATGTTTCATTTTTTGGTTCTCTATAGAATATCTTAAAAGATACAACACTGATTTTTTGCATGTAAGTTCAGTAAGTTTTTCCGCAGTTATGTGCCGAATTTCAAGACGATAGGATAATATTTTCATTCATAAACTAATTCAATGAAACTATTATATATGCTTTAGCAAGTTTCAATATGTACGAATTATAAGATTTTGTTGTTCACCGCGAGAATTTCAAATTTACAACTTTTACAAAAAAACAAATTTTGATGCTTCGTAGAATTTTCCAGTTTATGTCAGCTTGACATCTGAAGTGCCAATTTTATTTTTTAATCGAAATTGCGTTAGAAATTATTAATCACATCATTAATTACACAAAATTTCTACGCACAGTAAACGTAATTAAAAAAGAATTGCAAAATTGAACGTGACAAAGACTGCATCAAATAAAGATGCAGTGAAAGTGATGCGTTGTTTGCGACACGAAATGTCAAGCAATGAATTGGATAGAAAAAAAGGAACAAGGCAGTCCTATAATAAAAAAAATTGGTATGTACCACTCATTTGTGATGAATATTTCCTAGAATGGCTTCGCTTTCGAAATTAAATTATGTGTACAAAATGAAAGCAAATATTCATTTAATCGTTCATCGAATACGTCATTCTGTGACGGGCTACATTTCTAGTTTATAATAATTTCTGAAATAATGTATGTTTTGATATATGTGAGTAGTTACATTAAAAAGCAAGGGTTTCCATTACTGCTTTGAATCAGAAGCCTGTTGAGTTGTGTTTTCATCACAATACACAAATTGTAAATGTTTACACAAAGTGCGGGGTAGCGCCGTGAGGGTTGTAACGAGTTAGCCGCCCTTAAACGAGACTTATGAAAGCCTTATCAAGTTACGACCGGGCCTCGGTTCGGCTGAAACAAAAGATTAATAAACTGCTAGTCGTTTGAAGCCTCCGTGGGGCCGAGCCAGCACTCCGCAAACATTCAGCCACCGACCGTTTCAGGGGGTGCAGCCAAAGAAAAGACCACCCTTCAGGCTATTTCTAGCTAATCGAGCTTTTATTGCCAACAAGATGCTAGTTTACATCCGATTTGGTGATAAAGTCACTAAGCTTTAAGCTTAAGCTTCATTAGAAATCAATCAGATTAAAGCAACGAGCAATAAAATAGAAATTTAAAAAGTGGAATACTCCAGCTCGTACAGAAGATATTTTATTTATAATTTGTAGCGTGTAATTTTGTCATCTACGCTTACTTTAATGCATTACATAAATATTAAAACCTATTAGATTCGTATTGTACACAAAAATCTAATTTAAGCTTGCAACCGCCTGTTATGCTTGCCTTTTTTCAACACGTGTAAACCCGATACTCACAGCGAAAGAATCCACCCAACAAAGAGACGCCAGTGCTCTACCCTTACTTGTCAAAAAACAGCCTACCTGTCGGCACCTCATTTTCTCCCTTTTCAGTGCAACTGAAGGATTCGCCAGGTCTAGTATTTCACAGAGCACGTAACTTTGTACCAGCATGGCATGGAGCGATAATTACTTCGAATCGTAACAAATTAATGCGCTCTGTCAACTTTGTGTCAGGGAGATTTTAATTTATTTGGCCGGTAGTAAAACTCTCTCATAACACCGTTGTCAATTTTTCATGATATATTATCAGTGTGGTGAACCACTCTTTAGTTTATTTATTTCTGATCTATGATGAAACCGGTAAAAGATTTTTTTATATATTTGGTTAGTCTTTTTACAAGTCTTTTTACATGAAATACTTAATTTCAGAGAGTTGTAATATGCAGCATTTTACATAAAATACAAAGACCGGAAGGGTACATTTGAATTCAGATACATTAATCAATCCGAACAGTAAAGAATTTCATTCATAGATCAAGGATTTTTTAATGGGAATGTTTAAATAAACTGCAAACTTCAATCTAGCTATTAGTGAATTTATCTGAAAAACAAATAATTGCATTCATGATTCCGAAGATTTATTTTATGGAAGTGAAATATGGTGCATAATTGGTCAACTGCAAACACCGGAGCGGTACCATTAAGTAATCCTGTGAATCTGAGCCCTTTGCATAGCGTTAGGTGAGAGTAGTTTGCAGGCAAACGGGCGCATCGTGGTGTCGGACGTGCTCGAGCCGCCTGTGAGAAGATTAGATGCCTCCATTTGCCTATAATTAGGGAGCAAATGGGTGAGATCACCGAGTGCAGGGATTTATTTGCATTTCTAAGAGAGATAGTGCATTGAATCCGATCGAGCCTCGGACCAGACACGAAGTGCAACCAAAGCTCGTGGATTAAGCACTCCAAGCGGCGAGGCTGCCATTGCATATGAAAACCACCATCTGCATAGCGTATTCACATACAATGTGAATTCAACAGCCTCTCGAACTCCACACCGTTTCGAGAGAGAAAGCTCTGCATGCGGGGCGGTCATTGGGACAATTGTTCCCCTTGCCTCCATTGAGTTATCGAGAATCACAATTGAGCCCTTTGTGTGGGTTAAAAATACCCGAGCTTTGTTAAACGAAAAAAAAAAAAACAAAACTGCAATCCGAATAGAGTTAATACAGTATTTCATACACATAAAAAAACTCTCAATTCAACACCACTTTAATAATCATTTTATATTTTTAATACACGCGAAATTTTAGTATAAAATCATTGTTTCATATTTTAAAAAGCTCCTGGCATATCACTGAAAGATCATATCGACAAGTGCTTCTAGAGATTGAGCTTTGTCTACGGCAATTTGGCTTCCTTAATGTAATATGAAACATCTTGTAAGTACTCCTTCTCCCTTTAGTAGACGACGGATCTCGCCTTAGATCGTCGAATAATACCGAGTTAGGATTTAAGCTCGTCGGCGCGCATCGTCGAGCTTTGTCCGTCCGAACCGATTGCGCAGCCATTGTCTTGTTTCACTGAAGCGAATAAACTTAATGATACTTTCACGTGTATTATTTTTATGAGCAACCGTGTTTGTCAATAGAGTTTGAAATTATATATATTTTACCATTAAAATGATATAATAGGCAGCTTCTGTTAAATCGTCAACACAATTTTAACTTTGCGTACTTAGATTTCAATAAAATGTAAGGTCTTTTAATGCTTATGAAAGCAACTAATATTATTCAGAATTTGGTTGGGATTTTCAGTGAGTCGAGTTACGCTTGGGTACTTTTTTCATGTACAAATATTTAAGCATTCAAGCTTGTACGATTCAAGAGTTTATATGCTTGAAGAGATTAAAAAACGTAACCAACAAGTTTGCTTATAATATTATGAATATTTAATAAGAAATTATTATAATAAATTGTAAATCATAATAAAATAATAGTATTTCGTTGTACAAATCTAAGTTAACCGTGCGATGGAGATTTACAAAGTCCATGTATGTAACGATGTCTCAGGTATCCTTATTCCTCAGGTATCCTCAGGTATTCCTTGTTACGTCTGTGGAATACGACCCTTATAGTAGCGAATGGATAAAGAAAGTCATACAACTTTTTAAAAATGATTGGTTTGTTGTATGTTTGCTTTTTAAAGTTGTATTTCACGCTGCTTGAACCAGTTTGGTTGAGGTGGAGTGGGCCGAGACTCGAGATAAACGGAGTCGGCGCTATCCTCGTAAAAGTCAGTATTCTGATACAGACAGCATCTCAACCCTCTAAAGGAGGCCTTTGTGCACGTACCCTCTTTATTGATGTATTAAAACGGCCCCGTATTACATTTTTTGCCTTTCGGATTGAGTGTTGTGAAACAAAATTTACGTGATCTTTATATTTCTATGTGCGTATAATATTCAACGATAACTTGTTTAGAATCCGATAATAGTTTTTTACTACTGGGTTTTATAAACTACATCGCTCTTTGTTCCTTCAATAATACATTTTTTTTTGAAAGTGATATACATAAATAATAAATATGAATACACAACTTTGTTAGAACAATTGAAAACAATTATAAGAATACAGAAAATGTACATTTTAAATTAAAATTTGAATTATTAGTATTTCGTTAAAACTGTAAACTGTTAGTTAAAGTTTATAGAACCAGTACCTATGAAAGCATATGAATAGTACTGGAAAAGCCAAAGTTATTTATATAGTTATAAATGTTTTGCATAAAAAGTTTCAATTGAATTCTAAAAGTATAATATTTATTTGAGTTGCTGTATTCTTACAGAATTGAATCAGGACCGAGCATAGAACATTCAAGTTTCGCTCTTCGATGTACTAAAATGGCAAGAAAATTTTTCGCTACCCAATGAATGAAAATGTTGCTGCTATGAAAATTGTGTTGTTACCCACGGCAGGCTGTATAGGTGAGGTGATTATATGAGAAGAACCTCTACTTTTCAATAATACCAAATAGCAGCTTGCGGAAGACTTGCTTTCTTCATTCTTCCATTTTCATAGAGAGGCTGGCTATTGTTGAAGCCCTCCTATGCAACGAAGATTTTCATTTACGGAGCTTATCAAGTATTCTTTTTGTATGTTATCGTCTATATAAAACTACATTTGATTCAAACTCCAATATTTAATATTTATTTGGATTCAACAAGAAGTTTGAAAAATCTAACGAGAAGTTTTTGATCAATCGTTTCATTATATAATATATTAGATACTGCTAATGATTTTTCAACTGTTTAATTGTAAGTTTTGTTACAAGAATGAATGTTTTTATGATATGTATTGTTTTTAAGTTTACACAAAATTTAATCAGTAAAATACAAATGTGACCCCACGTAAGAAAAAATAAAATAAAATATTTGCTTTACCTACTTTTAAAGCTTATTTTTGTCAGTATATTACTAAATTTATCAGAAATAGTTCGGAAACTAAATTCAAGTTTACCTTATCAGATAAGTGTGGAAAATGTCCGAATAGAGAAGCAGGTTTCCCAATACATTTACAAAGGACAATCGATACGCCCGGAGGGTAAACATTCACAACATATATCCAAAAGAAGCACACAGGACGTGTGTTTAGGAGATTTAATATTATCTTCAAAAATAACATATTTATATGTCACGAAAGAAATGACGTGTTCTTAAAAAAGAGACATGGGTATTATAAAAGTACACGGTGTTTACTCTATCACGAATTCTTTACTAATCAAGTAAAACTATAGAAATACACACTGAAATAAAAAATGCAAAATTACCAATACGGTTTACTTAAAACTATATCTTTTTGCGAAGTAAACAATATTGACTGTATCAATATTTAATCAAATTAAACCCAAGAGGAAAGTTATTTTAACAGTAACGAGAAATCAGGTTTTATTGAAAACTATTTGATGAAAGTAAAAACATTTTTTTCACAAACTTAAACACATAAAATAAACATAGGCCGTAAACGACTCCTATAGACGTTACATTTGATTTTAAAACATAATAAAATATCTCATAGAAGCTACGAGTGCATTATTTTACCTGTGTGAAGGAAGTTATAATACATCGTGAAAATTTATTTCTCAGTTTAACTTTCGGCTCAAGTTTCACAATTTACCTGCACTTCTAAACTGACGAAAACATTAAATTGCTCAAACATTTGTATCTTTTTACTCGGAACGAAATTGTTAAGTTTTAATTAGATTTTCTTGGGTGTGGTGTAAAACGTATACACGGCAGTGGTACGATAAAAATGCAGCTGTGATAAAACTCATGTTTTATTCACGAATCATGGAAATTTAAATCCGTGTGAGTAAGCAATGCTCTTTGTGCATTATACAGTTTAATATACTCAGAAGATTTGATAAAACAATAGCTCAAGCAACTCCGCCATGTGACACGTCTCGTGTTTCGTATTACATTTAGTGCCATAAGCATTTTGTACGTATCTTTTATGCGACCTAAATTCCTAAGACACCAAAAATATGCGCGCTCACAATTTTACTATTTATGCAGACATTAAGTATAACGGAAAAATATAAAATTATATTGAAAAATACTACTCAATGGTGAACTGTTGTCTTTTGCTCAAAATAAACTAGCGGATTGTAGATTGACGTATCTACTCCACTCAGTATCATTTGTTAAAAAAAATCGGCAAAGTATTTATTTGTTTATTGATTTGGTTTGAAATTATTGTCCGATAGTGTGGGTGAGGTTAGATCAAAAACCGCTGAAGCATTTTCTCTTATATGTACAAGACTAAGTAGTTGTATAACCGAAGACGACGATGATCACTCAGTATCGTATTTAATTAGGATTGGCTGTTGAAAGCCCTTCCTGTGTGGGTTGTTACATGGCGTTTCGCACTGTCTAAATATTAAATTCCCAGCTCGCCTTTCCACCGGGGGCCCCTGGATTGCTAAAAACTTGCCAGATAGTAAAATCTTCGGGCCCGCATCATTAATGGCCGACCGAGTAGCGCCGCCGGGCCATCTTTTATTTTCGCCGTCGGAGTTGCAGTCGTGAATGGGCTCGGTTCCTGATTGCTTTCGCCGGAGCACTCGGCCCTCGAAACTTGGCAAAAACTCGGAATGTTTCAAAGTATGTAAAAATAAAACTAAGCAAAGGACTTGATGGTCACTTATTAAATAAATAAAATGAGAACGTCAGAAATACTCGGGCGTTACTTGTACTACAAATGGGATCATTCTCAATTTTCGAGAGGAAGTTATTAAAATTATTAAAAAAAAACAGCTGATCTTCAATGGATGTATTGTGCATTCAAAAACTCACTGAATAATATTACTGCTGTAAATTATTTTATATTTAGGTAGTTTTATAAAAATAATTAAGGTTGTGCAAAGTAGCAAAGTCTATTTTGTATAACTAAAAAGCTTTTAGTGAGAGTTTAAAAAAAAATTGGGTTTGCAGGTACTTAAAGATTAGCTCTAAGCTGAATACAAGAAAAATAAATTTTGCTCATAGATATAAATTTACTGAAGCGAAAAGCTTTTTATTTTGTTAGTTTATAAAAACTCCAAAAACATTATTATTAAAAAAATCTTCACTCAATTTCTTACTTGTGTATCTTAAAAATTTAGATATTTGAAATGCATAATTTAAAGAATTTATCGCCAGGAGCTTGATACCATCTTCTATCACGTAATTTAAAGTAATTACCATCGAAAACAATTTCATTGCCTGCTATCGATATAACTGTTCACTTTGTTGCTCCAATTATAGGAACTTACAAACTCTACTCTACGAAAATAGCCCGCTCCCACGATCTGCTGCCCACAGTTGTTGGGAATTTTCATCAAAGTGAGACTTTAAATAAAAGTCTCCGTATAAATGAAATAATTCGTGTTCTAAAATGTACTAGCTGTCTTTGTGATTTGTAAACTGAATTTTCACGCTTGAAAAAACCACGATGATTCTCTGCATCCAGCAGCCGGGTACGTCGGATTACAAATGCATATTACTATTTAAATTTACTAGAGTGCTATGGTAGTCCACAGGATAACAGCTATGAGGTACGGATTTAACCATGCGCCTCAAATTTTCCCTAAGAGCCCACATATATCAAAAAAAATAATTTATAATTTTTTCTCATAGTTTCGTGTATTAAAAATATTTTACACAAAAAACTATGAGTAATGTTGTATAATCGGTGAATACTTTCAATGATTTTGGAAGAGGTAAAAAGTATTTGATCTCAATTTTATGAGTTTAAATAGTTTCGCTAAAACTGAACTTTCACTGAACCTGTTTTTTTTTAATATTTTTATTTTTAATTGATTCTAATCGGCACAGTAAATATAGTATAAATGCGGAATATACAGAATAACAATTAAAATTAAATCAAGTGTTTCTATTATAGAATTCACAAAAAATGGTGGCAGATACATCTTTTCCATGATTTTCCGAAGTAATTTTTATAAGAGGCTTTCTTTGTACGTCAGTTCCAGCATAAAGGATCAAAACGCTAACAAAAGTTCTATCGACAATAAAGAAAAATAGCTTGTTTTTACTGGGTTTTGGAATTGCACGGAAACCTGCGTGTGGTTGTCTGTTCTCGTAGAGATTTTATTCCACGCTTTTAACAAACTATATAAAAGGAAAAAACAACGTGCATGGTTTATTTTTATTTCAATATATAAAATCGTGAAAAGTTAAGCTTTTCATGAAGTTTTATTCAAAACTTCAATAGCTGCAGGTGAAAAATGAATACGATACAACTGGCTCTGAAAAGCTTAAAGTATTCTCTTTAATATGTTTAAATCCATTTAATCAAAATTAAATCCAAGTAAGAATTTAAAATATTGTAAAATATAACGTTTGTATTCCATACTATTGCTTAGATATTTTTATGCTTTTGAGAATGTTTTATTTCAAAACTTTATTTCTTATAGCTAGTTATTTTAATTGTGAATATTTTAGATATTGTACTTTGTGAAAAAAAATGTGTTTTATGAGAAAATACTGAAAATCGCATATATATATAGAAATAACCATATGTAATGTTTCATCCAATTCGTACTCTACTGTGGTTACTATAAGACAATTTAAATTAATCCGCATTATACGCCCATGCAGTTTTATTGTTTTATTGTACCTTTACCTCGGCAGGTATCGCAGCCCGTGTTTCTTTGCTTATCAATGTAATATTTGTACTGCACTATATTGTATTGTGTTCTCGACTTAATTGCCATAGATCACTGGACGGCAATAGCTGTTGGGTGTTTATTGGTTTAATTCAACGTAGCAAATAAATCTGAATTTTCTTGTTTCATTGTGAATCGACTAGGCTGATATTATTTAATTATATTGCTTGACTTACCTGAGTCCAGATGTACTGCGATTTCCAATTGAAAACAATTTCAATGGTCAGGTGAATGGTGGCCATGGTGATTCCGCAGATGACAGCTTCGTGGAGTCGGATGGGAAGCATTGCGTACGTTATGTAGATGAAGAGAATCGTGGCGCCGAGACCTGCAGCCGGGGAACTGGGAACGAAGAAAAATTACATAAATCATCGCTTGCTCATCATCAGTAATAAAATTGTTAATAAAAAGCTGTTTTATTGCTAATTAAATTGTACGAGTTATTTTATGGTTTTTAGATTTGGTTCCGTCTCAATACTATGACCGATTCAAACAGTTGTTTTGATATAATTACTAAAAGATATTTATCTCAGAAGATAGTTTCAATATCGGGGCCGAGGCATTGAATGATAAAAAACAACACCTAGCTCAATACCCAAGAAATTCCAATATTATCAAATCAAACATAAATACAGGTTATAATAATGAACATTGAAAACCATTACAGTAATATCCTGCTTTTATGCGCGGTTTCACTATAACGCGAATTTCAAACTTCGCGTTAAAATGCCTCACATTACGCGAATTTCTCATTTTAAGAATGTGTATGAATATAATGTAGTCATTGACTTCTCTTAACAATTAAAAACAGCATTGGGTGTTATGAACGTATTTTACAAGATCGTAAAAGAAATGCTATCCAAAAGACAATAGATGTATTTCGATGATTGAAATGATTCGTATATTTTTGTAATAAGTTTTGACTATGTATGTATATTTAATCCTAAACCCCGGTTTACGCGAATTTCACTTAACGCGATTTTTTTCCGAAACGTATCCCTCGCGTAAGGCGGGGTATTACTGTATTAAATTAAAACTAACTAAAAATTGATCTAAACGTCGAAGTATCGAAAACTTGAATCAATTCATCAAAACACCAGATAAATCAAATAGGCTCATTGAATTAACTGGTTGTGTTCTTGTATAACAAGTAAGTTCAATAGTACGACTTGAATGTTAGCATGCAATGGCAATTACATGCATTGTCAATTCAAACGTCTCAGAGCAAACCGCGGAGGTAATCTCATCAGCTAGTGATTCGGTAGTCCAACCGAGTATTGAATTAGCAGGCACTCGGCCAGCATAGTGCTCAATATCGACCCAATAAACCCCAGCTTACAAAAAACCATTAGCAAAATGAAATATCAAAAACCCAAAAGTCTAGAATTAAATGATATTAAGTTTTTACTGTGGTCGACATTTTGAGTTTAACAAGTTTACGCTCGTGTCGACTTACAATAATTTTTATACACCGTTTTTTTCTAAATTCATTTATGCAGCTTTATAATCTGCCTAAACTTTCTTCAATTGACAAACATCGCATAGAAAAGTACATCTAATATAAAAAAAAGCTTAAGCATTAAATGCTAAAAAAGAGGTCCACTGTATCTCCAATAAGAAGTCCAAACTATAATACGTTTTATACAGACAGTCTCTAACTAAATACAATCGGATTTTTTGAAACGTAGTTGCAATCAAAAGAGGAATTAAATAAACACAAGTGATACTTCCACTTGCTTTTTGTTATAAGCAACCAGTTTCTTGGACATGCTTAGTTGACGTCTACTAGCATAAATCTTCATGTAATTTTTTGTTTACAGTGTTTTTCATAAAATAAAAATATTCCTTTCTATATTATTATTGCAACAATTCAAAACAAAATAACACAAATATTGTACGTTCATTTCAAACACAAAGGATGCAATAACATATAATCAATTATTCAAAACAAGTTGACGATCTGCCTTTAAAACTTTAATAATACAAATATTCGAATATTTAGATTTGCAATCACTGCGTGTTAATTTGCTATTATTATATAATTTATGTTACTTATTTTCCAATATTGGTTTCACTGATATTGGAAAAGTTATATTCCAATTTAAACTCATTTTAATTTGGCAGTCAGAAGCATATTTGTTAGCATTGAGAGCACTCGGCAAGTTCATATTGGACGATTCCGTCGCTCCGCTGATTTTCAACATTTTCATTCAACATTGTCACTAACGTCCCATTTTCTGGTTTTTTGTATATTGTTTCAACGAAAAAAAAAATTATTTTTTTCAATAGAAGTAATATCAATATATCATATATAAATATAACTGTACGAAAATCATCATCTGTTAAATTTGTAATACTATAAAAAAGATTATGTATTAAATAAAATTTGTCTTGTAGACTAGTAAGTTTCACAATCACAAAATGTGGGAGAAGATATTCAAGTTTTTATTCATTCTAAATTTTGCGAGATATCATAAAAAATAATAAAGTGTCAATTATTTGAGTCTGAGCTCAAAAATTTGAATGAATTAATGCGAATGAATACATTATGTGATTTATCAAAAAAATATTCAATATTCCTTGATTACAGTTTTTAAAACATCAATCATATTTAAAATCAATTTCAAGTCTTACTACGTACATAAATCTATGTCAAATAGTATCAAAAAATAACAAGTATTAGTATATATATATGGTGTGGTAGCTGAAACATTAATCGAAATTTTGATGCGGCATTATACTTCATAATATTAAATTATATAAGTTTAAATCATGTACCAATTATAGTGAATAAATATAGATTTGTTCGACGACTGTACATTTCCAAATTAATTCTTTAAATGCACTTTAAATAGAGCTGTTTCAAAATAAGAGGAGTAAAAAAGTTTAGAGGAAACCCTGAAAAGCTCTTAAGCGTTGCCTGTTTCCATTACTATCGTAGATAAGACTTTATATGTATACTGTTTCAAGCGCAGAATTTACTAATGATGATCGTATTTCGGCTAGAAATTAATTTTAGCAATTATCCCTGGCATAGGAGCATTTCAATTTGATAAATTATAACAGTAGAAACACTTAATATGTTAAACCCTCATTATTTTCGTTCACGCCAATCAATTTTGTACTTAATTATTAAAAGTTAGCTCATTTTTAGAAACAATCAAACATATTTTATAATGAATCTAAATGTATATTTTCTGTATATAAAAACACATTGGTTAATTTTTTTTTATCTAGGACGTATATTAAATGAGTATTTATTTCTAAATCAACCAAACTTATAAGTATAAACCACAAAGAAATAACGTAAAAGATAAAAGAGATATGAAATCCAATAAAACATTTTAACAATGCTTTTCTTTGTTTATACACTGTCTTTTAAAATATCTTTATTTTAAATCATTAAGAGCAAAATGTGGAAATTATACATGGACTTCACTTGTCTCAAATCACTTATTTCTAAATTATACGATAGAAGTTTTTCATGAGCTCTACGAATTTATCTAGAGATACTGGAAGTTTCTTGCTATTAAATGAATTCATATTTCTTAGCGTAACACATTACTAAAATGACAGTCGAATGAAAAAAATGTGATTAGTTTTAAAAAAATTTCGCCTCTTTTCAAACGATATGAGATTTATAAGCCATAATATGAATCCCCCCGTCAGTTCTGATAACAAAACTGAAAGCGTCTCAACTTCCAGACAAGCCTTTTGAAACCTGCATATGCTCTCCAACAGAATATATCTGCGTTACAAAAAAGACACGATCTTATAATGAAAAATATATTAGATATTTCTCGTCAAAGTAAGCTATGACTGCAACGGTATTTTCTTTGAAATTCGATGAGACCTCTGAAAATTTGCCAGTCAAAATATATTTTTATATCAATAAAATAAATATACGTTTTTTAAAACATAAAGTGATGTTTTATAATATAAAAAAAAACAAAATGAAAGTAAAACTTAAAATAACAAACTATTTATGAGATAAAAATTAAAAACTTATTAAAATTTGAAAAAATTGAACCTTGATTTTAGTCAAATGAATTCTCGTGTCCTGTCTCTACATTTATTTGTTTTTTTTTTTAAATTCATTTTATATTTTATTGATACATTGAAAACAGATTCTTACATACTATCAATATAATCAAACATTTTATTTGTAATCAAATTTTTTTTTGAGTAAGTTCTTTTAATCAAAATAAAATTTTACCATCTGATTTAGAATTCAGAAAAATAATCTGCTTCGTAAAGATTTTTAGTAAAATGTGGTGTCGAAAGCTTTTCTCACTTCATAAAATGGCGTATAACTCAATTGAAATAGCACAAGCAGCTTTGTTAAAAATAAAATTGTCCCTGCAAATCACGAAAGCTACTCATTAAAATTATAATTTTATTTTTTTAAATTTTATAATTTTGTCAAAATCACTATCGTTTTATGAAACAACTAAAAATAAAAACATCACACGTAGATGTTGTACCGTTCGTTTAAAACATTATATAGAAATTAGTAAAACATACGAAAACTTATCATTATTTTTATTTCGCTTAAGCACTCTGACAACTTCGGATTAAATTTCAATATCGTGATTTATAATCTATTTGAATCAATTTGATGATTTATCTATAGGATATCAGGAAAGGATTCAACTGTTGATAGGACGTAAATTAAACCCTTGCATTTTCGTGATCTGCGTGATTTAAGAAAATAAATGAATTGTCTCTTAAATATAATCATTGCTTGGACTGACGGACTCTACGTAGAATTTTTACATCATGAATTTTTCACTTACCGTGGAAGGGTGAAGATAGACAAGCCGATTTCCATTAATATGAAAGTAGCCACGACTATGTAGGACATCACGAGCAGGTAAACCTCGTTCATGGCAGGGCGAAACAGGAAGGCACTCAAAACTGCGGAAAAAAGACATTTTTGTTATTACGACCGATTCATTTGATTTTAAATGTCTATTAATAGGAGATAAGCTTCGCTGGTATATTCTCTTAGTATAGACCCAGTTAAACTAAACGTTCAAACTCTACTTATATATCAACATTACAGCTCTAAGTGTAAAGAAACGCACGTTAAAAATAACAGAAGATTTAGGGTTGAATAAGTAGGTTGAGCCCTTAATTTAAATATCAGTACATTTAAAAATATGTAGATTTTATTATAACGCAATATAATTTGATTTATATCCTCAGCTAGATTATTTACAAGTAAAAATAACTGTAATTAAAATTCAAGTCTGGGAAAATAATTCTTCTAATAGTTTGGGATCTCAAAGATTCATTGGTATACTTTGTTTATTAAGGATAATTTAATTTAATATTGGTTAAAATTAAAATATGTTCTGAGACGTACAGTGATTCTTTAGATTAGTATTTTATAACTTAAGTATTTGCTATAACCATCAGAGTTTAATTTAAAATAAGGCTTACATTTATGTAATAGTAGTACTTACTAAAAGTTTAGAAAGAAAATTGGTAATCTGTTGTTTAAAGTTCTTTCTCATTACGCAATTGTCATTTCATCTTGAATGACAAAATATCGTCAAAATTCCAAAGTGGAAAATTTTCTAGTGCAAAAAATTAAGTATCTTAAAATAATCGGCTTGTTTAATTATTTGTAACATTCTGTACTAAAATTATTAATACGTTTATTATGAATCAAATAATACAACTAAGCACAACTTTTTATGCCCTTGCCGTTTAAAATATTTAAGACCGGGTTGATAAAGTCGTTTTTCGCTGAAATTGAAATTTTGCTGAAAAATCGTTCTGTACTCGTAACACTCAAGTTATCTTTGACTTTATGCATTGATATTAATGCAAATAAAGTCTATTTTTTGCCCCAACGAGGAGCGCGTCTCTCGCAGAAGTTTTTGTCGTTTGTGAATATTTTTACAATAGGCCTCTTCTCAACAGTGATATAACTTTTCACTATTTGTGTTTCACTTTTTTTGTGTAAAATCGATATTTCAGCTAAAACAATGTCTCAAGAGCTGTCTGTCAACTATAAAAAATATTTAAAATCTCGACAAATAAAAACGAAAACCCCCTTTTCTAATAATATATTTCACCACGTGTAATTTTGATAAACATAACTAACTACCTTTCGTAGAATGATGTTTGCGTCATACCAAAATTAATTTTGGGTAAATATTTCATGTAAATATTGATAACACGAAACAGAAAAAAATATCAGAATTGATTTCGCTTTTGAGAGTGAACACTGAATCCTTTTAGCAAAAAACATTTCAAGCATCGCTGCAATTCCGGAACAAACAACATCGATGCAACCGGAAATAGACTCGGATCAAATTAAAGAGAACCATTTTTTTTTATTAAAATCCTGTTTGAAAAGTTGTTGTGTTGATGTATTGTACATATTTCAAAAAATATTACATTTATTTGAATAAGCCTGCCAATATTTTTCATCGTATATTTAGAAAGAAAAATTGTATTTTAGTTTAGGGAATATTTGAAATCGAAAATAGATCTTATAAATATACTGATGTAAGTCTTTCGTTTTTTGTCAAATCGTCAGATAAATATAGGTGAAATAGATTCAGATTTTTATCATTTATCTCAATACTTTTTTTACAGGTGAAATTTCATCCAACGTTAAAATTTGGAATAAGTAGATAGTAAATACGAATGTTGACTCACCCAAATAGGCAACCGCCGCGATCGAGCAGGTGACGATTATCAGGATTCGACCATCGCGCTCCAGGATGTATTCTGCCCGAAGAGACTTGATGGTCGGAGGCTTCTTGCCCTTGGGCTCCTTGACAGTTTTCTCTTCGTCCATGTTGTCAACGGTGGTGAAATCGGTACCCTTGTTTCTGAGCATATCAAAACTCGGGTCGGTCACTGTCTGCGCGTAGCTAAAGGTGGTGTAAGCTTTGGAATTCAACATTTCGCTAGTCAATTTCGGGTTCAGTTTTTCAGCGCGGATGTCTATAGCCTCTTGGAGGATAGTTTTCTCGGCAGCAGGCCCGAATAAGTTGGCATCGGCAGATCGCTTCGACAGGATCAGAAGAACTCCGTTGACCGTGCTGAGAGAGACGGAAATCATGAAGAGAAGGACCAGCAGGCAAGTCATGTTGGTCTGATTCATGCGCAGAAAGTAGCGTTGGTACAGCATTTCCACCTGTAACAAATTAATAAATATACGTTAACGTATAATCTACTTTCCACGGTTACGTATTCGAATTGTACTCAAAAAATAAATAAATCGACCTTTTCGCTTTTATTTCACTCATTCGTTCTGTAAGGTTGAGTGAATATAATGTTATCTAATCAGTTAAAATCTATATGTATAAAAAACATTAAACAAAGAAATGTATATTCTAAAGTAAAAAAAAAATTTAGATTAAATTCTTGTGAAATTTTATTTTTGCTAATTTTGAAACGAATCATTTGTTTATTTAAAACACGTACTGGTATATTTAGTATACATTTCAGACTAAAATGAGGTATAAATTATTCAACTACATCAAAGGCCGCGAGCAATAAGAAGCAAAATTCTAAAAAGCTTGAGATAAGAAAGTCGCGGGGTAAAAAGAGGGTTTCCCTATAAAAAGGTAATGCCTGTATTTTGAAAAATATTTTTTCAATTTTTCTTTTTAGATAAATTTTTTAGTTGTTTTCAAACAACTTATTTAAAAAGTCAAAGGTATATTATATACTGAAAAAATCTGCCAAATTCAGCAATTCAAATTCCCAATTCAATTGAATTAGTTTCTAAATAAAATTTTATTTTTTTCGACATAGTCTTTCAGTGTTTAAAACGTTACAAAATTCAATATATAGAACAATTACACTGTTTTTTGGCTGAATCCTTTTTGACAATGTTCAAAAGTTTTAATAAACCTGACAAAGCGCTTCTACGACGCGTAAATTATGATAAATGCTTAAAACTGACTTGAAGACAAGAAAGACACCAAAGACCTTAAAAGGTGATTCAAAGCTCGAGAGTCTCAAAACAAAGGAAAACCTTAGTTATAAATTGATTGCTTTTGATATAACGTAGTAAAATTTATCAATTTAATCCTGTGTTGTGAATAAAATTACTTATTTCAAAACAACATAGTTATCTGTTTTAGGAGCTGTCTAAAAAAAAGTCATTTTTAATTTGGCTATTTAAATAGTTTGCACTACTACAGAATTGCCTTTTGAATTTTTTTCATAGAAAAAATATATATTAGGGGTTTGGCACAGTTAGTTTCATACTTAATTTTTAGTATCATACTTAAAATTCTGTTTAAAAATACTTAATAATATATTCGTTCTAATGATCAAAGCCGGCTTTACTACTTGCAACCGACATGCAATAAGACAATATAGTCCTTTACTTAAATGTTTTTAAGAGGACACTATTGGCTAGTTACCATTTGGTGGCCAGTTACCATTTGGTCACTTAGTAACGTGTGTAATAACCGTTCCATTTTAAATAAAATGTATTTATTTTATTTATAATAAAGGAGCATGTTATATCTAGTTGTTAAATAACACGATTTTGATTATTTTTCCCCTTTTCAGCCGCACCAAAATCCTAAATTTTTTGTTACTTTGAGTTAAGTTGAGTAAGGAAGCCGACTATCTAAGCAAGAGTCCAAGGGAAACCAGCGATCCTTCATCCCTATCAGAAATTTTATCTACCCGTGAATCGTATTCTTTAAACTATTTTTTTACGGTCTATTTATAAAAAAAAATTCTGCTTTTTACTGTTCATTTGTATTATTTATTTAAAAAATAAAAGATGAATCTTAAAAAAAATTAAAAACGTTAATATTATTATTTGTCAACTTTTTAAAAATCTTTGGTTCTTACTCTCAAATAAAAATACAGCTGGATTTATTCAAGTACTATATAATTAATTGAAAACGACAGTATGTATAAACAAGTTGCACAGTTTTGAGATCAATGTTATCACAATTATTTGAATGTTACTGTTTTTTTAATATAATATACTTTATTACAATTTATTGTTAACTAGATTCTAGCCAAATTCTAATAAAAATAAATATTTAATGAATGTTTACATTTTATATGTATTTGTACCACCCGGTATTAATTAATTTTGGGTAAATACACGTTCAAAGTAAGCACAGCATAAATTGGATTTGATATAAAATATCAGAGATATTGATACTTCAAAGAAACACTAAGATGTTTTTGCCAAATACATATTATTTTTCAGATAGATAAACGAATCAATGAATTACAGTGAGATTCGATTATATAAACGGTGTCAATTTTTTCTTATCAACACATTGAATCCTAAAATAAAATTTTAATTAATCACAGCTTTAGATTGTTTTTCAATATATTTATAGTTTTTAAAATAAAAAATAAGAAATAAATCTTCCGATCGAACTCAAGATAATAGTTAACCTTTGAGAGCTTATATTTACAACAATAATTATTTACACTTCAAAATCGACAACGCTGACGCTTTGATATAAAAAAAAAACGAGAGACTGTAAAAATCCGTTTCCCAAATAAGCACCTGCAAAAGCACTGAACAGCAATCAACGAGTATTTTACTGTCTGAAATATTAAAGTGCTGTTTTTAATTTTGGGATGAAGTGGTCTTTTATGGCGTTCGCGCCAACAAATGCGACGTTCATCTTTGTTTTTTGGATTTAAAAATGACGCAATTCGAGTAGGCATTGTGTGCTTTTCGTCATACAAACCGGAAGGCTTTGGTGGAAGCGGGATTTGCATGTTCGAGTGTGAGGCCTTGAGGACTGTTATCGACCAACTGACCAAACATTCTATTTGAACTATTCTATTAGTTATTCTATATTCTATTTTAAATAAAATACTTGAGTGATTGTTCCACATGTTAATTATATTTAGTCTGGTAATAGTTTGAGATCTATAATTGAATCATATCTATGTAATTAAAGTATTTCTGAATAGTTTTATAAAATAGAAGTTTCAATATAGAAAATTAAATACAAAGATGTCTCTATTTTATTAATAAGTTTTTGTGTATGCTAATAAAACTCAAGGGAGCGAATGCGAACTAAAATACAAAGTTGGATTCAAAGCTTTGGATTGCATGAAGTCAATCACGGCTAAATTGTTAATTGATGTTAAAAGCTTAAAGCTCTGGGTGGAATAAAATTAACGAAAGTGGTTGCGATATTGGACTCAGCAAATATACCATTGAGAGTCGGACACTTTGAAATTGAATATTCAAATATTTTAATGATGCACTTAGCTTGCGGCCATTATTCTAGTTTAAGTGCCATAATTGATGGTAAAGAATTATATTTATTTTTTAATTTCAAAAACAAGTATACACAATAAGCACATTTGATTATTAAAAGACGTCTATATCAAATAGTAAAAATTTAAAGAAAATTTTAATCACTTAATTCTCGCATGACTTTTTTAAGCTTTACTCAGAACCAAAGTTCAGTAAAGGCTTCGGGTGTTTTAAAATCATTCGAGTAATGATTTTTATCGCATGTGCATAAATATAGATCAATGTATTTAATAATTGAACGTATTTTCAAGGGCTACCTGAAATATGTTAATCAGGGGTTTATTCATAGTTTGTCTAGAAATAACTGCATCCTTAGCCTTTAAGCTAAAGCTGAAAACACTTGATCGTAAAAGAAGGCTTCCCTACTCTGAATTCAGATACATAATATATCTATACATAGTCAAAACAACGTGTTATATATTTAAATAAAACGTCAATATTTTCACGCGACTTTAGTAGTCGGTAAAGTTATTTGTAGCTATTTCATTATTTCAAAATTGATATCATTAATTGAAATTATAACGTAAAAAATTAATAAAAAACGTTTATTTACATCTGAATAATACAATTTTATTTTAAAGGCAATAATGTTTCTAAAAATAAATATTCCAGGAGTAACACAAAATGAATTTTCACATTTGACTTTTCGCTTTTTACGAGAGTTTCATACTATTATAAATAACGATTTAGAGTAACGACTCTCTATAAAAATCTTATCGATTCCATTATATTTTTTCAGGAAAATCTTTCACCCCATTGTGCCTTTGACTTCAAATTTTTACTAGTGAGCGCAGTACCGATTCCCATGAATTTAAAAGCATCCAATCATCACACAGTGTAAACTTTTATTATGTATAGTCGGTACTTCGCAGTTTGCATTATCTTAAAAAGTTTAAATGTTAAAACCTGGTGTTACGCTTTGCGTATTGTAAAATTATTAACCATAATTTTTTTAAATAAAAAACAATAATTTACAATGTATTTATAAGTGTTTTGACTTTTTGTTCCACATATTATCACATACATTATTGTTTATATTTTAGTAAAATAGTATTCGGAACGATTGGAGCTCCCCAGGGACTTTATACCACAAACGTTTATTTCGTTGATTCCCTGTAAAAAACCCTTTGTTTCGTAATTTGAAATTTCCGTACTTGACTAATAGACTAACTTAAATGTAACTTTATATTCCGTAGCAAAACCTGTGTTTTTTACTTGACTTTTTCTAGGTTCAAATCATCATAACAATATTAGAATAAATTCAAAACAACTAGTAATTATTTTGTGCCATGAGAATTTGCGGGACAGAAAATCCAGTTAAAGAGTAGCTGAGGTAAAAATCAGTCAGTTGTAAACTAAACTAATCTTAGATGGAAGCCTCTCATCTGATTTCCTCTTTCTATTCTTTTCCACGCATTTCTGGGTGCTCTTTAGCATTCCCTCCGTCATGAAGGAACCACTCCATAGCTCTTTGGCTTACCTCAGAAGCTTCACCCTGATGATGTGTTTGGGCCATTACCATTTCACTCTCTGCCCGAATAATTACGTTGCCTTCCTTCTCCGTTCCCAAATCTACCCCTCTCGGAATTACGTAACCATGTGCGGTAAATTATTTATTTTTTATTAAAACAACATATTTTTTGAATGGATGTAACAAACACATGCTTAATCATTAAAAGGAAACGTTCGGAGGCATTAGCAGCAGTGCCTAGTTTAAAACATCAACATTTGCATTTTCAAAAAGATTTAAAGTTTATTTATATTTATACAATAAATGATTTAATATAAAATTTTGTTTATAAAATAATATAAAATTAATTAAGTGAGCTTCACAAGGTTTATTGAAACTACGGCCAATGGTGGTCTTCTTTGACTTCAGTTTGAATAGAGGTTTTAACACCGATTAGAAATTATTTTAATCCGACCTCTGTGAGAGTTTCCCCGAGAACAATGGAGAATATAACCTAACCGTAAAATACTCTGTAAACGAAGAGAAACGCCGGTTCTATTCCAACGAGTAGCAAACTACGAGCTTAATGAAGTTACATCATAATTTGAAAATACTGAAAAATAAATAATTTTATATATAAAAAAATAAAAAGAAAATTTCGAAATTCGCTAAACTTTTCTTACAGCAAAAATGTACCCATACATAGAGAGAGAGAGAAATGGGCAAAGTTTTCTCGATTTACTTTTCTGAGAGATCTCTCGGTATATATATTTACTTAACAATAAGAAAATCATAGCATAGTCTACTGCTGAAAGCGACCACTTCTTCTATCTCTGAAAGAATAAAGTGTCAATGTTTGAGAACAAAGAAGTTTTTTGTAAAGTATTTGCAAAAGTTTAATTAATGTGTTTGCACATCAATTTATCTGAACATTCCAATGTATAAAAAATACACATAAGTTTGTACATTATAAGTTTTTATACGTTTTTTACTGTATTCTAATGTAAAATTTGCAAGTGATTTTCATATGTATTTCTTTTCATTTACTGTTTAAAGTTTCAAAATAAAATTACTATGATATGCAAATACATTTCATCAAAAAAATTGTGAAATAAACAATGAAGTAAAGTAAAAAAAAAAATAAACTCATTCAATGCATAGTAGTTGAATTGAATTTGAATTGCAGTTGAATATTTCAAAAAAAAATTCAATATACGAGGAATTTTGCAAATCAGGGTATTGTGCATAAAATACTTAGTCATCACTTTTAGTTTTAATTTTTATGTATAATATATAATTTTGGTTTTTAATTTAGAAAATTTTGAATGGTGTCCTTTAAATACACCGCTTATTTTTTGCACAATCGTCAAAAATTAAATAAATTTAATGAAAAATTTACTTATAAGTATACAAAACAGACAAAAACATAAAATATCGTTCTGAATTCACGAATTTTTATTTACATTATATTAATCACAGGTAAAAAAGCTATATAAGGTTCAAACAATATTTTAGCCCTTTCAATCGCAAGACACTCACAATAAATAATTCTGAAATATCCAATATTTCAATCTACCGTTCATACTAAAATATTGGCTCAAACTGAGTTTATTTTGTAGATCGACGCTTTTCAGAGATTTGTCTCGACAGACAAACTGTTTTTTATCGTAAATGTAATTCGTTGTAAGTAACCTGGCGACTGATCAAGTATTCACCTGGACCTGTGCTTCGGATGTTCCGCTTGCCGAGCAAGGGGGCTGAAGAGGGTATAATTTTTTTAACGTAGATTTATTTTAAACTCTACATATTTTTTCCTTTACGTCTGGTTAACTTTAAATCGAAAAAAGGCTTTACGTAAGTGTTAAGTATGCTTTCTAAATATTATACCGTTTAAAATATAAAATCAGATTGATTGTTCAAGTACCTCACCATACAGCGACAAGACCGCAGTCATTTGAGTAAATTGTAACGAGAATCTAATGTAATTTTAACTAAGGCTTATGCCGACAGGATATCTCTGATTATCGCCTCAAGAACTGAGACAAATCTGAAGTACGGTAGTTAAAATGTTTTCTCGCCGGACCGAACTTCACGAACTACCGAGAAAGTATCTTATTTTCTAACCGGAAGCTGTTTTTCATAAAACAATCACACGATTGGCACAATCCTGATAAGTTTTTCAAAGAAATAAAATGAACATTTTAAAGATTTCTTTACTTCAATAAGTAAATGGTTATTTTTTTTACTGCGCCACATATAGAATATCCTTAGCTGCCTTAGTATTGCAGAAATCAGCTCTGCATATATTTAATTCTTTGTTTTATTTCTTGCCGATTAGAATAGAATGGACAAGGGCTATAGAAATAAATTGATCCAACTTACATAAGCAAAAAAACTGTTGTGTAATAAATTTGTTATTTACTATTATATTGTATAACTTACTATTATTTTATATTTGTGTTTATTTAAATGATATTTAATAAAACCATTAATCACATATATATGTATATATATATATATATCGGAATCAACCATTCAGCAAATGCACTGAACGATAAATCATAAAACAATAGGGTCGGTGGGGTGTAATCCTTTACACCTAGAATTCATGTCACTCCTATCATTTGGTCGTTGCACCTTTTTTAGTTTATTCATCGCATATCAAAGGTCAAAATTGCTTTTTAGGGTGTCGAAAAACTCGCGGCTGCTTAGATGTTAAAAAGACCGCGTGTCGAGGAGAGAAGTGAAGTTCTAAAACCTTTGTAAATACTCAACTCAAAGACCACCAAAAACCAGGTAACGAGTAACAAACCACAATTTATTTATGAAAAAAAATCCCAATTCACTGTTATCCAGAGTATTTCATAATATTCGGTCGAATTACAGAAAACCTTAATTCAAAAGCTTATATATTGAAAGATATTTATAATCTTTTTTAATGATCTATACACAATACAATGTATTATATCCCATGAATAATAAACCAAGCAACCTTTTGATTGAATTATCACACGTGGTTTTTAAACGAATTTAATTCATAAATTGTATATATAATATTATATTATTACATAAAATCAAAAGTGCAAAATCAAAGGAGCCAACATTTAAAAATTTATTGCGTAATTTTATTTTATCCTTGGGCTTCAAGCCTCTTTGATCATGAGCAATTTTAGGTTGAAGTAAATCTAAAGCAAGATATGCGAAAATAACAAAAGTTCGAGGAGGGAGACTTATCAAAAGCACAACGGTAGAAAAAATATTATCATTAAGTTACTTTCTCGGGGTCCGTATTTTTCCGTGAACTGAGCGATTCATCAGGAACGGTTTCCGCTACAGAAGGACCGGGGCTGGCTTACCGGAAAGTAGAGAAAACAGATTTCGTTCTCATTGTCAAGCCTGGGCCTTTACAAGCTCGTGACCTTTGAATTTCGAGATCAATAAAGCAATATACTAACAGAATTGTTTTGTTCAAATAGACTTGACTTTAAATGCAAAATATTAAATATATTTCTTAATACGCCCTTGTTAAGCTCCACGAACAGATTGTCTTCGAGCTCAAGTAATCAAAACGAGAAGTCTGTGGATATACCACACTCTAAAAATAAGAGGTTTTTCAGAATATAAAACATTAAAAATATTTTTTTTTATAATTTCTTGACTCAAGTCGGTGAAATCTAATCAATCAATAAAATAAAAAAACCGACTGTTACTGAGAGTAAAGATTTGTACCCGCTGAATTCAGAAATATGTATTATACTCGGAAGTACTAGAAAATATACGACCTGAGCGAGCTATCAGCTTACAAACTAAAGAAAAAATGTTCCATAAATATGAAAATAACGTTGACACAACCATTAATATCCCTTTCAAAAAAAATAATTAATTAATAAATCATATTATGGCGTGGTTAAAAATTTTATAAGTTTTTTAAATCGTAAATCTTGATTTTAGACATTCCCAGCCATATGATTTTATTTCACGAAAAAATTTTTTTAATTTATAAAAAAAATTACGTAATTTTAAAAAAAAATTGATACTTTGAACGCTTACTTAAATTGATACTTTAGTACTTATCTCAAGAAGTGAAGATAAAATATTCGGAATATCTTTCATTCCACATGTCTACATATAAAGTGGAATACCTTCGTGTGGAATTCGGAATGTTCAACATTATTTTTATGAGAATGCTTAACTTTCCCTCGTGTGGGAAGGCACCCCTGTCTATTCTGACCCTGAAATTTTGAACTTAAGCTAAATTATTGTTTTTCACCTTGGGTATGCGCCCAAAATCAAAAACGTAAAATTGATAAAATATCTGATTTTTAATTTTAAAAAAATATTGGTTTTAAGCCACGCAAGTTTAGCTGATCCTCCAACGTTACGGCTTTCGTACTGAAGTTTAATTTGGTGATTTGAAACTTGAAAAAGTAAATGAATATATTGAAATGGTACTTAATTTATTTCTATTTGAATATTTTTTTGCTTTTTTAAACATATCATATTATTAAAATGAACATAGTTTTAATAAATGAATTGTTAAATTTATAAAATTTACGCCGCATTTATAGTCAATACACTTATATGGTTTGTATGTGTTATGAAAAAAACACTCACAAAAAAAACCTTCACGTGAATGCTCAAATGTTTTTTTTCCTAAATAAAATTATTACTTTTGTTTTATGAACAGAAATATAGAACAAATTGGTTTAGCACTTTTTATGTTAGAAAAAAATAATAACTTTATAAATAAAATAAAAAATGTTATAATTTAAATTGGTGGATTTCCCATACTCAATATATTTTCATAATTGAAATATGATTTTTACAAATCCTTCAAAAAATTAATTACACATTGTATAAACCGACCCCTCTCTGCCAGCTGTTTCCTCACCTGTACAAGCGTGAGTACTACATAAAATAATCAGTTAAGATTATGGTGTCTTTCTGCTTTGAGGGGAGGGGTCAGCAAACAAATGGGTCATGGCAAAAGGCTGGGGCTTTGTGGACATACCCTACAAAATCTCAGCGGTGCAACCTGAAATTACTGCATTATATTTTCAAAATCAATTTGCTCCAATTATGAACCGGTTAATGTATGCAATCGGTTCCGTTATCTGGAGCGTGAGAAGTAGAACTTAGACTAAGAAATGAATAACTAACTCTCGGCCCTTTCTTAGGAAAAGTTCGCAACTCGTATGATGTTTCATTAAATTAATGCTAGTGCATTTGAATACATATTAAATTTGATTCCCTCATGAAAGGACAAGAAATTCCATTAATTTCTTTCAATGACTGATTCGACTTGGAAGCACGCTTTCTAGGCTGATGCGGTTTTATACTGTTTCTGAATCTGACTTGTCATATGCAAAAGTGGAACCGATTGAAATAAGTTGGGTAAAAGATAAATATTTGAAATTTTACTTCCAAGCATTTATGCCGTATATTAATATACGAAATGTAGCTTTCAGGCTTTTGACGTGTTAGCTTTATTTTTATCGTAATTTGTGCTTTGATTTCCTAAATATTGTACAAACAATACGCCTGTATATGTGAATATTTAAGATCAAATTTAGTTTTAAAGTGAACATTCAAGGTGCATAATTTTTATTTACAATTCAAATATATAAAAGGCAAATGGGTATGTTATGAATAGCGATCCGCGAAATGAAACTTTCAAGTGCTATTTCAGCTTTGACTTTTCCGTGTATTAATTGCATATGTATATTAAACCCTACATGAATCATTTCGAAAGTGCTGTAAGCTCTGTGCTATTTAATAAGTCTTGTGATAAAAGCAGCATTCAATATTTCATTTGTTTTGCAAAGTAAGCACTGCAGCCGTTTTAATATATGATAAAAAGAAGCCCAACAATTTCAACGGCTATTGGGATATTTTCACGAGTGAAGTATTAAAATAGTTATTTTAAAACTTGCAAGCCACAGTATATGTTTAAATACTGATTTACACAGCATAAAAAATACTTGCGAAAGTTTTTTTTTTTTTTGATTATAGAAGGTTTATTATTATTTTATAAATGCAGACCAAACGATAATATTTATAATTTATTTTAAGTACGTTTCATTTGGGAATACGCTTATCAATATTTAAGGTAATTGATCCACACATGAAACGATGCGAAATTATCACCATAAACGTTTTCCTGGCACCGGTGGGATTCAAACCCACACCTCCAAGGTAATTGTTGAGCCACGGTGCCGCTGTAGCTTAGCGGAAATTTAACTCATTGTATACAAGTACGGAATCGATGTACTAAATAATAAGCCGCTAGTCTTGTAAGGACGTATGCAATTTTTTTTTAAATCTATTTTATATTTACAATATTTAACCAATAAATATTATAGTAGTCAAATTCGCATTTTTCACCCTTACCCGTTTTTTGTGTGCACAATAAGCTTTTATGAGAGAGAAATGCGGATTTAACTACTATAATAATTAATAATAATCGTTGGTCATTAAGGTAGGTTGTTTTGGAATTAGGTTAATGTCAGTAGAATGCAACTATATTCAATCAATTAAAATTACATTCATAAATTAAAAATATATTTATACAATTATTTTATTGATAAAACCATAAGTTATGGTCGAAATATTTTATTGATAATTAAAATTATTTTAGTCGATTCCATGTCTAATGCTAAGCCTACTAATATTTTCATCATCTGTTATTTGGTCATTTGGGTCAGTATATTTATAGCTCAGTATACTGTAACATGCCGTTGTTTGCATTGTCGCCGGCACAATATCTTATTGTTATTACTTAAGTTACGGTTTTAATACAGTGTTTACTAATAATAGTTGCGCTTGTGGGTTAAGTTATGCTTTCTATCCGTTTTGTTGTGATTGAGTCAGCACGTCCGTAGTTGAACAACTTGCAAATTTTAGGCCACAATCTCTAAAGAGTTCTATGACTTGGTTTTCTATTCTCAGTTTTATCACATGTTTTAAATGTTATTGTTTATTATATAATTACTATAAATATATACAAAACTAATTGTAAGTATAAAAAACCAATTACTCAAAGGTAAATTATAGTTTGTATTGATTTATGTTCACGAGGAATAAAATACGTTTGTGAGTACTTTGAGAATTATATATTTACTAGCGGATACCCGGCGCGTGGTACTAAGCTAAATAAATAACTACATTTTTTTTATTTCTTCGAAAAAAAGGAAATTTTGTTTTTTATTAACTTTTTCAGCTTAATGCTAGCAGATAAACAATATATTGAGTTTTTTCGGTAGGTGTGTAAACAAAGATTTTTCAGTTTTGATTTTGATTGTGGTTTCGATTAACTACGTGGCGATAGTTTTTTTTAACAGCAAGTCTTGTTCCGTTGCACAATTTAGGTGGATCTAAGTTGCGAATGAGCATCTATGGTAAACCAACTTTTAAAGTTAAGATGTGTGGTGGCATTCCAGATGGTTCCAAAGAGTTAAAAAAACTCTATTGAATAGTTGACTCTATTTTGAACTTCATTATACAGCAATGTTTTCGCAAAATTATTGTGGCTGTGCTGCTCGTTCTTCGGCTTTTTTTTCAGTAATGTAAACACGTTGACCGTTTTCTAAATGAACAGCAAGATGTTGAACAGTTGGATGTCATTTGTGAATACTGAAACCAAGAATTCAGCAGGCAGCTTCATTACTGTTAACATATTTGCATATGTACTTGTCAATATCAATATCAATGCCAATATCAACGTTTCTTACTTTAATGGTGGTGGTGAATCCTCCATCTTCTGGCTTTCGTCGTCTGTATTTCTGATATCCATCTTCGCCAGTTTGAGTTTCATTAACCAAATCGGGTGGATATCTTTTCGTGCATTTGCCAAAATTCATATTCGATTCTCCGCATGGGCCGTGAATTATGTTCTTGGAGACAACGTCGGAAAGTATCGAATCTTCTTGTAGATTCGGTAGTTCAACAGATATAAAACTATCGATTTGAGTTGGAACAATTTTTACTTTCAGCCAAATTAGAATATTATCCTGCGGTAAACTCCGTTTTTTCCATTCAATCGCCTGTATGCCCACGTCAAATACGTCAAAATATTTTGAGCAAACTCATGCATATGTCTTGGGCTTCCAGTATACGAAGCAGAAAGTATGCACATTTGACCAATGTTGGCAGCGTTTCCATCATTTCATTTTCATCAGAATTCTTCGTATTATTGGCTTTCAAATGAAACCGGCTTGGGGCACATCGGTTGAATGGTTTCAAAGCCTATGACGAACACACAAACATCTTTTGTGTTTTATATATATAGATAGATAGATATATATATATATATATATATGTATTTAAAATTTCATAAGAGAGCAGAGACATTAAATAGCTCTTTTTTTCCTTTCGAGCCGTCGTTTTATGTATATCCCCCCCCCCCCCCCGGCGTATTTTTCCTCTTTGCGTTTTGTATTGAATTTGTATCTTATAAGATGCTTCTGGATGATTCCAATAAAGCAAAGGAATTGAATGAACGACACAAACGTTATGTGATCCTCTTGTAGACTATCCGGGTCCTTACAATTCAGCAGACGAGAAAAGTGCACCACCCCCCATATTGAGCTCGACATCAAGGGTTCGAGACGATAAGGGGCTAAAGTAAGTGCACAGAAAAGCACACTACTACAATATAATCATGAATCTTACTTTATATACAAAGTTTTGATTAAATATTATTAAACCCGATTTGAGAATTTAGTGGCGTATTTCAAAGGTTTTATTTCCTGCATTTTAAATATTGTAATTTAAACGTTAAATTTACATCAGACTAACTTGGCTTAAGTGGTATTTCCATATAACAAAACCAAAACAGCGGTTTTTCCAGCTGATAAATGCAACAATGTACTTCCGATAGTTTGTAAACAAATAACCTACATTGAGGAAAGCTCTTAGTCGTATTTCTGTGAAATCTCGAGAAGTAAAGCACTCAGGGTGTACCGATAATAGGAATTGTAATTTCAAACTAGCGTTTTCTTCTAGTGCTTCGTAGAATATTGAAACTGCCTCATTAAGTTTCTTATTCAGCTCGAAGAGTTTTCTATTTATTAAATATCATTATTGGTATCAAAGTAACTTATAGATATTTTTTCGAATTCGAATTGATAAATTAAGCACGTTGAATTTATCTTAATGGAACATATGTCTATTTTTTGGATTGGACGTCAATCAGATGCGTATTTTTTTACCCATTACGGGTTTATTATATTATTACTAATATGATAAGGCACATTTGTTCAAACAT
The DNA here is from genome assembly GCA_022113835.1 of Atopsyche davidsoni. Classification (NCBI taxonomy): domain Eukaryota; kingdom Metazoa; phylum Arthropoda; class Insecta; order Trichoptera; family Hydrobiosidae; genus Atopsyche; species Atopsyche davidsoni. The sequence continues at coordinate 3,516,519 of JAILWY010000010.1, forward strand.
AGATGATGATTAAATAAACTATCAGAAAAATATCATCGTGATTTCTATGGGATTTGAACCCACCTCCCCTGGCTTACATGGCCGGTGTACTAACCCTTGTACTAACGAATCATTTCCGTTAATCGAGAATTTTTAACAATCATACTCCACATATGAACCAATGTGCCCAGGCCAACCAATATTTAGTGATTTGCAAGCACTGGACTTTTTTTGAACAAATCACTAAATATTAGTTTCTTTAATCATCTTCTATGTATGAACTAATGTGCCTAATCATATTAGTATTAATGGAACATCTTACAGTACGGAATCCATCAGCAATCTAGCTTAGTTTTCATAGCAATCTTCTCGTACATAAAATCACTTAAACCGGGTCTTAATCGGTGATTTAAAAAATAGATGTCTAAATCTCTGATTTAGTACTCGTGTTTCTCGATCGTAATATCTCGCCCGCACGCCAGACGTTCGAATAAACACTAGTGTTTCTATTCTAGCGGATGGGGCGCGCGGCGGCGTACTAAGTGCCTCCTGAATAAGTGATCGTCTTACCTGAAGATTCTTGAACCTGTTAGCAGTACAAAATCGGCGAAGTATGTTGACAACCCAATGCCTTCGGCGGCGACGGCGAGGGGGCTTGCCGTTCAGAAGATTCTCGGTCTCACCCTCTTCCCCCGCTAAAAAAAACACTACAAATTAATTCACTGTCATATTGTAGAATCAACTTAAAAAACGGCGTCCTCCCCTTCTCTCTTCGGTGGTAATTCACATATATATATATATATAATAAAACGTTTGCCATCAATAAATCAATTATTATTTTGCAAGTTTATAGAATTATTTTTGAAAGGTTTTTTTATCATTCTTCCTTAAGGGTAAGGAACATAAGCTCGATAAATCTCAGTCTAAAACCACGCTTCTCTGTAAGAGTGGGCGACCGCAGAAATAAGGCGGGCTGTCAAAAATAATTGCGACTGTTTCCGATTCGATACGTTTCCGGCGTTTGCCATGTTGTATATAAGGAAATCGCAAGTAACACGCATCAGAAAGAATTTCACGTTCCTTTTGCCTCAAAGATAATTTATTATTTTATCTGAATAAAAATGCTTAAAAATTGCTCTATTCAAACTGAATCCAAGACCCAATTATTTGCAAGGGTGTGTACTTGCCAATAATAAACCAAAATAAATTTTATAGAGTGGAAGTGACCAGACGTTACTAATGATTGAAAATATAAAGTTGCTATTCAATTTTTACTTCTTAGATATAAACGTCTGTATCTTCTAAAGAACCTAAGTGTCGGAATACGAGCTTTAATTTTCGACATTATAATTCACGAGAAATATTAAAAAAATGATTCCGCGAAAACCCCTGGCGTCTTCTTTTCAGAAGAAAGAGTGATTTTGGAAGTATACAGTACAATAGAATGGAATATCAAAAAATAAGAGGGCATTTATTATTACCTGTAGCGTTGTTGGGATTCTCGATGGTGTTCCTCCTTCCACCGGGACACAGGGGGAGTTGCACCCCCGACGGGCCGGGCTCGGCATCAGCCCCTTCAGCCTGCGAAGAAATCAACCCCAAACGCTTCGTTAAAAGAGAAAACACCATATTTTTTTGAAAATAAATAACTCAAAGTTTCTTAACTACAAAAATTTATTGTTAACCAGTATGACGAACATTTGTTTTTGATAGATCCTTCGATCTATATAAGAGTAACAAAATTCTTCAATAGCAAGTGGTAACAATATACCTCCCCGCTCTCCCCATTCTATTGCTTGTGCGTGGCTGTCATTCTGTACCGTGTGTAAAGAATCGGTAATGGAGTATTGGGCTTGGAATGATTGTGGAGGGATGTGCTCTGGAACTACCTTGTCGAGGTGGGGGGGTTCCTGCTATTGTTTCTGTAAACGCCAGAGCTTTGTAAGGAAAAGTTATATACGGTGGGTGCATTAATTTTTTCGGGTTTTCTAAGAGATGGCGTTACTACTATTGAATCGCATCAGGCTATACTTTAACATTTCATTGTGAAGCGACATTATTGCGCTTTTGTTTTCAGTATATGTCATATCGCTGAAGTGTATACAACTTTTTTTTTTGAGCTCTTAAGGTGTCAACTTTTGTACCAACAAAACGCAATTTGCGGGAAGCTTTAACTCTAGAACTCGCAAAAATTTCAAGACACTTCAAAGCATTGGGAATGATTCAAAAGCAAGGAAATTGGGTGCCATATGAATTGAAGCTGAGAGACGTCGAAAGGCGATTTTGCATTTCGGAAATGCTGCTTGAACGCCACAAAAAGATGTCATTTTTGCATCGTATTATCACTGGTGATGAACGAATGACAACCTTTGCTACGACGACCTGAAGCGTAAAAAATCATGGTGTAAACCCGGACATGTATCAACATCGACGGCCAGGCCAAATATTCATGGCGCCAAGGTAATGCTGTGTAGTTGGTGGGATCAGAAAGGTGTCATCCACTATGAGCTGATGAAACCGGGCCAAATGATCACGGGCGAGTTTTACAGACATGCGACCAGGCACGAGTCTGTAATTTTCCATCACGACAATGCTCGGCCACATGTTGCTAAATCGGTTAAAATCTATTTGGAAAACAGTGAATGGGAAGTTCTGCTTCATCCGCCTTATAACCTAGACCTTGCCCCTTCCGACTACCACTTGTTTCAATCGATGCAGAATGCCTTTTCTGGAATACCGAGGTATCAAAAATTGGCTTGATTCTTTCTTGGCTTCAAAAGGCGAACAGTTCTTTTGGGATAGAATCGTAGAAAAAGTAGTGGCTAGCGATGGACAATACTTTAACCGTTTGACGCCTACGCAGCGCTATCGCGCTTCCAGATTTCAAGTCCATAAATGCTAAGCGACGATATCGCGCTTTCATTTCAGTACGAGTCTGTATCTCTGTGCGTGAGCAAACATTTTGCCGCTCTAGCGTTTTCGTAACGAAAGTGTGTCTTTTAAAGCATAAATAGCGTTTTTAATTAGTTTTCATTCCAAAAAAAAAATTGTTTGAATTTTTTTTACGTATTGAAAATACCTGATCATGTTGAGTGATGATAATATTTCGGACACTGAATCAAGGTCAAGTTTCACGTCAGAGGACGAAGATAAAAAATCGAAGCCGCATCCAGTAATTCTAATTTCCTCCAATGCAAATTCTAATAGTGTAACCGTAACAAAAAAAAAGGCTCGTTCGAATTATATACTTTCGCGTTTTTTTTATTAATTGCCTTAAATAGTTGTTTTCGTTAATTCTCTATCTGTAAAACGTTTTAAAAAATATGTAAATCGACGTAAAATTGCAAAAGTTATAAAATTTTCAGTAAAAACACATTTTTTTATTTTGAAATATCCAAATTATCCATAGCACTTTTGGAATGTATGAGGATTTTGATGGATAGCTGTCAAACGGTTAAACAGGATATATTGTACCAATTTTTACCCTAACGAGCGCTGGTTCAGTATGAGCTCAGTGAAATGGTCGTTGACGAAGAAGATAAAACATGAAAGGGTGTATTGCTCACCGTGCCAGCGGGGGTTGCGGGCTTGGCGGCGGGGCGGTTGAAGTGCTCGATGACCTCCCAGTTGGACTTGCGGGGCGCGTGCTCCGTGGGCGTGCCCGAGGCGGCGCTGTTGCTGGGCGTGCGCGGCGTGCTCGCGCCCGAGGAGTGGGCGCGCACCTCCACGTGCCCCGGCGGCGCCGACTGCCTCAGCGAGGCGGAGCGCCGCGCGGGCCGGGGCGCGGGCGACGGCGACCCCGAGCCCGAGGCCTCCTGGAGACAAACAACCAACTGTCACAACAGATTCCCAAAGACAACACTCTATATTCAATTGGCATTCAAATATCAAATACATATAAACCCTAAAAATTAAAAAATAAATAAAAATCTTTAACAAACTTTGGTTTTGAAAAGTCGTCATCTTGTCCAACTTTTCAACATCTTCAAGATTTTATTTTACCCTGAAAATGGACGTTAAACTTTCGACATAGCAAAATAAAGTGACAATTATATTAATTAAATGAATCGATTTCGCCAGGTAATGGACTGCCTCTGGTGTCTGGTTGGCACACCAGAGGCAGTCCATTACCCCGAGCCCGAGGCCTCCTGGAGACAAAACAACCAATTGTAATAACATATTCCCAAAGACAACACTCTATATTCAATTTGACTTTCACTCAACATTATAAACAACTGCACATTACACCACACCATTCTCATCGAGTCCACATGCGACGACCTGATGTAACGCACGAACGAGTTACTTTTCCAAACCAGCCTACCTCGATAGCTTACGATTACCTTAAACACTCCGGAGAGAGCATGTTACAAAAATTTACTGGCCTAAATGAGCTTTGAGCTTTGTAGGGGTCCGTTTTTTAAGCTTTGCAGTACGCAACTGCAAAATATCCCCTAAGAACACAAAAAAATGTTGTGGGTTTTAGTTGATTTTTTTATCCAAAATCAATTAATCAATCTACAAAAATATGATTTGTGCAATTACATCTCTTTAGATCCTAAAATCTTTATACTCATTTTTTATTAATTTGTTACATACATCATCGAAAATTTCTTTATCACTCGTAGGGTCCAAAGATATAAAAAAAAATATTTTCAGATTTTAGAAATTGCTTTTCGATCTTCCAATTATATTTTTTATGATTGTTATTATTATTAATATTTGCTACGTCGCAGGCTAGAGTATCGAAAAAGATTAAATTAAAAAAAACAAAAACACGATTGAAAATTAATTGAATATACACACTCTTCACACGATCTGGCATCTAAAATTGTATAATTTCTCAGTAAAATTATCAGCAATGTAAACAGCAAAAACAGAAGATGTTTATTTTGAAAATATTACTATAAGTTCGAAAATGTTCCGAACTAACAAATTAAACCGGATGTGCGAAGTCGCCACCGCATTTCCTGCGCTCTTCAGTATTAGCAACTGACTCGGACTTGGAGCCCTGAAAGGGTGGCAAGTAAGGAACAAAGCCTAACCGATTATAAAAAAGGGATATCTGCATACTTAAACAACTCGTAATACAACATTAAAAATAAAACAAAGTGTATGTTCGAAGGTTTTGGCAGCCATTATTATCAGATTATTTGGTTTCTGAGGTGTTCACTGGATCTTCGAACACCTCTACACCTAAGAACTAAATCACTTGGAAAGGTAAATCTGCAAGTTCAGGCGACAGTTGTTATTATAAATATTTAGTTATTGGGTGCTATGTCACGTTATTCTTATTTAATATGTGATCGTGTATTATTACTTATTATGAATTTCTAAATATTTCAACTTCTTATCTGACACGAAGAAAGTAGTTATATAAAAAATACTTGTTTACATCAAAGCAAAAAAATTATTTTAAATACAGGGTATGTTTTAGTTTGAAGAAATTCAATTATTTATAACATGCTGCAAAACAATTAAATAGAGCTATATTTAAAAAAAAATTAAACGACTGGCCGATGACTTCATAGTGATTAACAGAATTTTCATTTTTTCGTAAAGTTTAAGGCATTATATTTCACAAAATAGGTTTTCTACACCAATTTCTTGTTTGAAGTGTTATTTTCATCCAATATCATTGAATACCACAGTAAAAATAAATTGAGGTGAAAATAAATTTTATAAAATACAACATCGTAAAATCCCATAAGAAATAATATGAATAAATGTATATCGCGCCACTTGCAAGCTTCGAGAATACAATAATACAATCGAGAAGATACAAATGATATGGATTTTGAATTTAAACCTCTGAATAGCCATACATACATATTACTTTTTATACGTTTCTAGTCCTGTTCACAATAATTTCAATGCCACAATTGAAAAAAGTTTATAGACAAATAAAAAGCTTTTGAAATACACACATACCACTAAATCCCACCGTAAAATGGCTTCATTTGTGTAATTCAATAAAACAGATAAATTTTTTGTACCTTCTTTCTTACGTGGAATTCTTATAATAACTAGGTTGGTAATTTTATATTTATCAAATGCATACACTCTTATAATGACGATTGTCCTTAAGAACGTAGCTAACTTTTAATAGAATATATAATATGGGCGTACCATGTGATTGGCGCCATGTTTATGTAAACTTTGACAAAAAAAATAAATAACTTACTCACAGCGTTAAGTTATGTAACTTAAAAATATAATTTTGTTAGATTACACACCACATCACCATTGACTATTTTGAAATCCATTGCTTTCTCGAAGGTAAATATTATAAAAATGAAAAAAGTACCTAAATTTCTTTATTAAGTTTTAAAAAGGCACGCAGTAAAACAATGAAGAGACTGTAAAATTAGTTGATTATTTTATGTGAGTTCTTAAATGTTGTTTTTAATAATACAACAAAATGATCTCTTAAGTGTTAAGCTAGCAATTATAAAGATTTATATTTAGCATTTTTCGTATTTACTTTACATAGCGGTCTTATTTTATAAAAATCAATTACATTTTAAGAAAAGAGTTTCATAAACATACAACAAAAAATGCATCTAAACAAATCAGACCTTAAATATTTTTTAAATTAAACTCCTGGCTTTGGTATTAATAATTAACGGCTTTGTATGTTGTTTATTTCATGTATTTGAAAATAAATTTCGTTTGAGCAACATTGTATCATAAGTGTAAAGTGTATTTATGAATAAACTTAAATGTTTAGACTAAACATCCTTCTGTGTGTATTTGAGTATATTATTTTAAAATATAATACTAAGCACTAGTATTAATACGGATTTGGACGGAGCCTGACGTATTGAATTGAGCTCTCTCGTTAAAATAAGTTATAACAGCCTTTTTACTAAGTATATTCTTAATCAGAGTGATTATCTTACATTTTAATGTATTCAGTGAACATTTAGACATTTTTTTGTGTTATCATAAAAAAATTTATTGTGATATTGTATAGCTATACCAGTTCTAAACCATACCAGTGAAATATAATTTAATATACATTAAAAACTTTCATAAGTGACTTTCATTCAAGACTACTTAATAATCATGACTTCTACGTGCGATATTTGCAAAACACATTTAATTGATGAGGTTCATTGTTCTGGATGCAATCGTCACTATCATTATGCATGCTTCGGATTACTTAAAGCGGTCCAGAGTTGTGATGTATGCATGACTACTCATATGAGTACCGGTGAGCAAGAAGACAAAAAAATTTCCAAAGAGGATCTATTCACACTAAATCACGTGGATGATGAAGAAAATGACTCCCGCGATGAAGTGGCATATCACACGCTCGAGGCAGTAGAAAAAATCACTTCCCAGCTCTGTGCTTTGCGTGAACTGTTTATTGAAAAAAAAATTGAGATTGATAGTCAAATTTCAACCCTGGAAGAAAAAAAAGAGCTTAAAAAAAAAATTGAGATTGAAATTGAACAATTGAAAATGATGACCACGGAATCAAAAATCAGGACAATCGGGGTCAATAAAATAGACTTAAATATTAAATAAAGCACGAATCTATAAAAACTCCCGACAAGAACATTTTCATATACTTGGGACAAAAAAATGTTTGGATTATATTCTCACTCAATAACTATAAATATTCAGATCAAATGAAATAATGTCAAATTCATCAATTGAAATACTGCGACTGACGTAAATGTAATAAGAAGATAAATCGGAAATATTTTCACAAATGAACATCTTACTGAAAAAATTGTAATGTCTCCAAGAAAGCGATAATATTTGCCGGATGTGTTTGCGTCTGGATTAAAAATGGAAATTATTTTTTAAACAATATCTCAGGAGTCTCATCTTTGATAATCGCGGTGAAACAGAGCCAAAGGAGTTAAAAATTTATTGGAGAAACTGGATGTATGTACAACATTAAAAACAATGTGTATTTATAATTTTTTAACTTCATTCATAATACTTTCTTTGTGTTTTGAGCTTTAATGAAATTTTGAAATTTAAACCTTTTTTTTAACATGTAAGTTATTAATGCTTTATTAGAATTTTAAATGTTTAACCTTTTATAAATGCTTAGTAAAAAAAATTTAAAATAATACTTTTAACTTGTTCAGTGAAATAAGTATTGTTCAGTATTTGTGTGTTTTTTCATGATTTTAATTTTACTCTTGGATTTACTTTATTTATTATGTAATAACGTTTTATTTTAGACTAAGATTCCAAGTGTACTCTCCTATCACGTAGCCATTTTCATTATTATATATTGTAAACTTTTTATTTGACCTTTTAAAGTATACACTATGAGCTTTTTAAATTTATATTATTTAGTTTAAGTTATAATAATGATCTAAATAATTTTTTTTTATTAAAAAAAACTTATAATTGAATAACTTATGTTAAGAACTGACTAAAATTTTAATGTCCAGTGTAAAATTTTAATAAAAAAAATTTAATATCAAAAAATCTTTTTCTTCGATTTAAAAACGGCTAGACATTCTAATGTTCATTTAGATACATTAATGTATAAATAATGCGCGTTAGTTTATTTAACATTATATTCTTTCGGTAGCAAAATCCTGGCTTGAATATTAATATGAAGTCTTAGAGCGCGGGCTCTAATGAATATCAAATATTTATTTAAAGTAAGCGTTCTCACGTGGAGGGATGAAGGGTAAATCGTTAATATTTGAGCACATTCAAGAAAGTAATTAATTTGAACCGCCAATCTGAGAACAAAGCAGTCGCATGCTGGTTTTGAAATTACAACAGCAGCTCTAAAAATATCACACCAACACAAAGTTTTATACTTGAAGCAGTAGATTGGTTTACATATTTAAAAAATATTTTTATTGTGAGCTTAGTTGCTATATATATATATATATATATATACAAATTACCGATCCTAGTTCGATGTAATGCCCGTTAATCCTATACTTTTTAAAAAAGAAATTCTCGATATTTAATTTAACTCATCTTTTAATAAGCATCTAAAATTCATTGTCATTTACTGAGATTTTGGAAATATATCTTTATCAAGTGTAATTGCATTTTCACTCAACGCTTTTTCACTTATTGCCAATGATCCATTGATTGTGCTCTTAGTTGTTTATTTAGATATTTGATGTGGTTGTTATGATATACCTGTCGGCTGTTTAAAGTTTAAAAGGTATCAAATTATCCATCAACAATACCATAAATAACCAATAATAATAATAATAAACTTCTTTTGTATAAATTAATTTATATTTGGTGGGATCTTAAACCCATATCCGAGGATAAGTTTAAATCACTTTTCTAAAATATGTAATAAATTTAATAAAACATCCAATTTAAGATTAAATAAATTTTATACATGTTTTTTCGCTTTCTCAATGAAATTCATAATAATGAAGATAAAAATCTTCTTGCGATATTAAAATACAAATTTGATAAAAATAATTTACTTAACTTCTTATACCTCTACGCCACATTTTAAAAATTTGACGTATCCTCGAAAGATTTATCTTCTTCACCTAATATCGTCTCTGCCTAAGGTCAAACAAGCTTGAAACTTTTAATAGAGAAAAATTCTCTCTAAGATGGCTTCTCCCGGACTCCATAAAACGAAAACCTCACCCCGGAGTTCTCCTTTTGCCTACGAAGTGTTTAATTTTGACTGCACCATTTTTACCTGTTTGATTTTAAGCTTTAATGTATGAGTACATAATCAAAAATTATAAATTACCGATATATGCTTTCGTACTTTATTTTCGGTCAATAACAACATACGCTAGGAATTTATTGAATTCGCCATTAAAAAGTAATCCAATGTCGTGATGTGTGAAATATTTATATTTTTAATAATAATAAATATACAATTTCATTGATATACTCAAATGAAAGTAAGGTCAGTCTTATTTTCACAAACACAACAAGGCAAAGAGTTAGCTTGTATCTACCTGGATACAGGTACAATCTCTACTTAATTATTTTACTGCCTGCTTACTTATCTCCTTGATTTCGGGCTCCTGCATTAATATTGTAGCATGGTAACAGACTCAGCGCTTAAATCTTATCTTAACTTGAATATCTTCCGAGCCTGATATAAAGATGACAAATATATGCTTTGATATGAAATTACTTATTTTTTCATCAATTTAAAGAATAGTAATCACGAAATTATTAATGAGACTGCAACTTACTGCACTGATACCAATGCCTCATTGTACTTGTATAATATTTGATTTCATAAAAATAAATCGTGCTTTCAATACACGACTGAAACAAAATACCTTTTATAAAACCTGCGGGGATGAGATATCAGATTCCTTATTTAGATCATGAAATATTAAAATTTTACATTTATTTTTAATCTTTGACCTTTATTGACATTTTATGAATGTTTGAAGTATTTTTATTGCAATCTTCGTATATTCACCAATGAAATTAATCTGATTAATTATATATATATATTGTTAATAACTGTCATATTGGATGGTTACCATAAAAATCGATTTTGAACAAGCTCAATAGATTATTTGCAACAAGTAAAAACGCGATGTATGGAAAGTTACTTCCATTGGATAAAAATTTATGTGTTGTTGGTTTATTGCAGAGCTTTTATTGATGAATGAATTGTATTTTAAATTAATGCTACCATTGCTAAAACCATCACATAAACTTGTTGGTTTATTAAATCGTTATCAGTAATAGATATCTGGGAGTTTTTCAAAATGTATAATTTGTGTTTAATTGTATAAACTTGTATGAACCCAAGAATCGAGAATAAATTAAACATATGATCATCCCTCGCACCGGTCACTAATTCTCGATGCTGAAAATAGCAACAATACAGACTGTGGCTTTTGCTATAACCATAATTCAAAGGTCATAAACACTGTGTATGTACTTTAATATTGAATTAATATATACAGTATTAAACAACCACGAAACCTTCATCAACCATTATAATAGTCAAATGTTATAATAGTTGTATGGAACTCTCCAAATTCGCAACAACCTTTGATCTTAATACATATATTTAATTAAGACATCATTGATTTAGAATACATTATATAAATATATTCGTTATATTCATGGTTTTAGTTATTAAATATACAGTTGACCTCATTTTTTGAATTAAGTATACACATAATAATAAAATAGTATATTTCAAATAAAAAGAAGGTGACAATAATTATACTGCTACAAAAAACCACAAAGGTTATAATTTTCTCAAAAATATTTTTTAAAAAATTATCACTATATTTGGAGGAACAAAAAAATTTCTTGTTTAATTAAAAAGTCAGCATAACCATATTTATACTTTTCAAAACTTACCTGTTCAATATTAACTTCTTAAAAGTATATTAAGCGAAAATAGTTAGTTTATAAAATGTATACGTTAAATCCTTTATATAATGATCAGAAAGGTAATTAAATGGCTGTGAATGTAGCATCGAGCTGGTTATAAATATACACCGTGTCTTAGTATTGCCAAAAGAAGGAATGGCCATTTTTTAAAATATTATGAAGATAAATGGATAAAATAATTCCATCGTCCCAATAAATCAAATCCAGTGTAAAACTTTATACTGGTTGCCTATTATGTTTAATACAGTTTTAGTATATATATAAACAATACTTAAGACGATATCAGATGATCCCATGAGAAAAAAGCAGATCCGTTCAGATATATTACTATTGCTGATAAATTATGAATGTATACATTGAATGCTTCGATTACAAACATTCACTTGGGAATATCAAAATATTTAATTCGAAATATTAGTTAGGCTTAATACAAAAAGTATTTTCTAAAATTACAATTCAACAGCACAATAAATAAAATATGATAATCTTCACAAATTATAAAAAACGAAAAAATAGTTTTTGTATTCAAACTAATTGTTTATGTTATTAATAATAAGCATTTGTAAGTTCTCAATGGAAATTTATTTTAAATAATATTTTTGATGATTTACTTACCTACTTAAAATCTGCATTCATTAATACACATGATGCGTAGTATCAATAAAAATAATTTTACATCCATTGGATTTTGTCTCTCCACAATAATAATAATTATAAGTTGATTAGGTAAATTATCGGCATAAATGTAATATTTTTGGTTCGATACTGCATGTGGCATTTTCCATCTCTCCAATATTTAATATCACTACCGACAGGCCCATCGATCAATTTGATCGACAACATTATTTCCATCATATTAGTCTAAAATTTTCAAATGTGAGGCTGAATTACATTAAGCCTCATATTTTACAATACCCATCTAACATTTCAGAATATCTGTAACTAATTTTAAGTTAATTCTTGCTGTTGATTATGTATTTAATATTGTCAATAAGCCATTAAAAAATATGTACAGTAACGAGCTTTTGAGTATTAAGCATTTGTATATTTTAAAAAATCAATCAAAAAATCAAAACAGTTTGAGGTATTGCTGGAGAAGTTTAAAAATCTGAATCAGATTAGTTAAATCTATTATGTTCAAATGTCATAGCTTGGTTTGTAAAATCTTTATTCTCTTTACTTTTCGTTTGCGTTAAAAGAATATAAACCATTTTATGTGTTCTCAATATATGGGGGATAGAATTTTAGAAGAGGCAGCATTATATTTAGTTCAATGTAATGATTTGGTGAATACATGTAAAAATAATTAATTATTCAAAATACATAATAATTCTTTCATTGCTACGTAAATATTAACATTTGCTATAAACATTTCTGTATACAAAAATTTATCTCTGCTTTACATTAGTTAATCATTGATTAAATAAATATTTTTTGAATTTCTGTTATCTGTTGAATTTTAATTGCCATGTTTACTTTGACGTCTTTGATTATATTCAGTTTATAGTGTGTACTAGAATAACAGTACATAACGATGTGTTAATCGATCAGAGCATTTATTAAAGTTTATCAATGCGAAGTCGATTATAACATATTCTTATTTTAACAATAAGGCGTGACTAGATTTGAAATTATCTATATTATTACCGAAAGGCCTGCATTGCGTTTGTATGTTAATCTATTGATTATTCAATATTTGCTCGTTATCACTCTTTTATTTTTAGTGCAAATATCACGTGATAATCTTTAAATTCTTCTGCATTAAAATTACCAGTTTTAATTAAGCTATATGCATTACAGTTGTATTAAATGTAGTCGTTGGATATTCGAATATATAGTAACTAAGCTCTTGTCGTACTTTACAAATACAAAAAAAATAATTTATTTAATATTAGATAACTAATAGTAATTTTTGTATCAATAAATTGATATAACGATAAATGAATTCATCGTTGAGTGATGAATTAGACCTGAAAATTCGATTAAGGTTTCCGACTGCACCGTAATGTGGATTGTTAACAATTCACGGGGTACACGTTTTCAATATTATCACGCCCAGTGTGTGTTGTGTGATCTTGAATATTTAATCACACGGTGACTTATTTACGTAATCAAAGGTGCGATCCGGTGTCATTCAACTCTCGGCCAGGTAAGTGGCCATGGCTGGATCTATTTTCGTCCAATCATTCCCGTGTCCCAATTAGCGGCCCGAACTCCATGTGACGAGCGTTACCAATTTGCTAATCAGCGCAATTATTCCCCAATCACTAAACGCTGCTTCCCGATCCAGCTTTGGAGTTCGTGCATTATTACCGACTAATCTTAAGCTCCACTGTGGACCGGATCGCATTTAAACACTCCACGCTTAAACAACAAACACAAATAGCCTATTGGGTGGAAGATTGCGATCATTTTTGATTGTGAGGCTTGTGAAAGACGAAAAACTCACAAACAAAAATTTTAAATGATACGTTAGATTCAAATCCAAATACCTGACTTTCAGGGCCTAGAACCAAGATTTCAATATAATTTATTACATATATTATTGATTTTTGTAAAGACCGTCTCACAGGAAGAACGATTTTGCTTATAAAGGTTTTTATTAATATTTAATTGGTATAAGAAGTACGTTGTTTCACTTATAGGATATGATTGTTAAAAATTCTTGCTAATTACTAGTGATTCGTTAGTATAATTGGTAATGCACCGGCCATGTAAGCTTGGGGATGCGGGTTCAAATCCCACACAAATCACGATGATAATCTTTTGAGAGTTTCTTTAATCAATTTTCAATATTTGAAAGTCATTATCGATAATTTATTATCATACTTTGATTTTCTAACTTAATTGTAAACCCATTGAAATAATTTTCTTAAATCATGTTTGTTTTCATCACATTTTTTTTAAAAATTCATTTTAAATTTAGAAGAATCTTTTCTAAATGAAATTAAACCGGAAAATAATTTGTTAAGTAACAAATTAAACGGTCTATAATTAGCATTATCCACGTCATATTCCTCTTAAAGGTCATCAAAACATAATTAAATTTATGGTTTTTATATATTTTAATATTTTTTTCATGAATAGTAAAATATTTTTTATATATTCTCTTTCAAATTTATCAAAATAGGAGAGAGCACAGTATATTTCAAACGAACGGTTTGTTAAGAATTTTTACAAACCATGGTCCCAGAACGGAAGTATTTCAATCGTAGTTCTGCTTAAAGTCCGTAAAGTCAGCTATTTCTGCATTGAATCTAAAATTCTGGCCTTGGCAGCCATCACGTCTGCTGGGGTCCACTCAGTGTGAGGGTGACCAGACGTCTGTGTGACATTACCAGTCGAGGTTTTATTCTACCTGTAGACCCATGACAAACACATCTGCATGGAGGTTTTTACTAAAAAGATGTTACACTGTCGTGTTGTTTTTTTGTTACGCTTGTGTCACACATTTTTTTTTAATTATTCAGAAACAGGATAACATGTCGTAAAGAAGTATTTCAAATGTTCTTTTTTATATTTATTCTACAAGTGGTGATGACCAAACTAACATAATCTGAAATTTAAGAGCCTATGATCACTGCTCCTTAAGATAAGTCTTTGGAAGTCCATGATCGAAAAAGGAGTACATTGTTCTCTAGCACATAATAAAAAATATTTATTTAAATGGTATTTTTAAACCTTATTAATATAAGTATTTTTTTTAATTCCATATTTGGAAATATTTATAAAAAGTACAGGTCCTTTCAAAAATTTACTTTTTCTACTTGAGTTTCTATAAAATATAAATACTGAGAAAACATTATTGTTAAAATATTATAGAATGAAATATTTATTTACAAAATCTTATCTGATCTTTACATTCTAAGAAATAAGAAATTCTTTCTCTCGAAACTGAGTTTGACGTGAGAATAATAAATGCTAAAGATGTGTATTTCGATGTAAGATTTCTTTTACTGTCATGAAAATGATACCACTGTTCAATTTTGTAAACTGTGCACTCGGTTTTTTTTACAGTTGTAGTTATGAACAATCGGGGTGATAGGATATAAAGGTATGCTATTTTTCACTCTCACGACGAATGAATTCATAACTCAGAAGTATCAAATAAATTTATTCATGTATCATTTAAACGACATTCAGAAGTCCCGAAATCCTGAAAAAATAAATGCCGTGAACCTGTAATACCTGAAACTGGGAAATGGGACCTTTAATGATCAAAAGAGGTATTTTTTATAATTTTTTAAAAAATCAAATATTTTCCTATTTTACCCTATAAAGATAATATTGCACACCTAAAATAAATTTCAAAATTGTTTTGAAGAAAGTGGTATTTTTAAAGCATTCCAGGATACATTTAAAGGGTAATAGAGCTTTTACCATATAAGTTAAATATTTTACCGAAATCATAATCACGTTTTAAAAAACATAATAGAAAAATGCTTTACTAAGAGAATCCAAGTATAAAAGAGTTTCAAATGAATCACCATCATCTTTATTTTTGAAATAAAATGCGATGATATAATTCAAATACGATTAATTTTATTACAAAACCACCTTTGTGACCACATTCTGGTTTGAATTATTTTTTACATTAGTTTGACCACGGAATTTTCAGGGCGATAGCTGTTTAAAAAATATAAATTCATGTTAAATAAAAATAACCCAAGCCGAGGTTAACCCACTGGAAATTTTTTAAAAATACAAATAACAGTATGGTTACATATTAATATTGATATTGTGTAATGCATTATCAAATTTGTTTAATGTGTCATGTATCTGAAACAATGTTTGAATAACACGAGTAAATATTATTTCTGAGAACGAAGACATTTACATTTGGAGAAAAGTTTACTTTCTATACAATTAAGGAAAATTTGAATGGCTGTCATAAAACAAGTAATGAAAAATTATGTCTTGATCATAAATTTACAAAAAAATTGTACATTTTAAGAATTGTAATTTTGGATACAATAAATAATTTAAACGTATTTTATTTAAGGAGTGAGATAGGTCGATTGGAACAAATATTGTGAATAGAAACACATAATGGAATTTCATTCTGTTCAGGTATGAAAATTTCAAGTCTTCAAGTTGCGTAGGATTCCATTACATCAAAGCTTTTGCAGATTTACCTAAGAGAATCATAAGCAGAGAGATCCTATTTGAAAACAGTGTGTAAATTTTTAATCACGCCTTTGTTTTGGCTTGCGGAGCAAATGTTTTATGCGGTTTTAATGAGAGATCTTTATTTAGAAGGAAACAATGCGATTACATTTACTTCTTACATACAAATTTGCGCGCGTACCATTAACTTTAACATAAATCTAGTTTTCTTAAGAATGAAATACAGACTGAAATATCCACAGATCTCTTTTTTATTTCTGACAAAATTTTGCAGATTTATCAGAAATTTTAATATTTTTTTCAATGGTAACTAATTTAACTCAAAATTCTTTTGTCCGACCTTTAAATGAGACAATGTTTATCTGCTTTGCAACACATGCAAAAATATGTGTTTTAAGTTTATGTGCATTTTATTACTTAATTATGTTAATTACTTCTACTATCTTGTATGCAATAATAAAGATGTGTTTTATATATCTATAATATTATAAAAACTTATGAATTTGTTATATATTATTATAACTGAGATTAATATTCCAATGTTTTCATCCCGGAACTAGGGCCAATTTACGGAATATAGAATAATAAATAATTGCGGCATAACCTTGTATAAATTATATTTTAAAACTCATGTCGTCAATATTGCATATTTAAATAATAATACTTAATATTTCAATGTTTCAGTACCGATACTTTGAGGTATAAAAGAGAAAGAATAACGAAGGATAACACCGAAGCCACCAAACCTACGAACATTTAAAATTTGATTTTAAAGAAATGACAATATCTATATATTTGATTTTTGTGAGACAGGTTGTGTTTGTGATTGGTATGATTAAGTACACATATTGAAAATGATTAAATAAACACCCAGAAAAATATCATCGTGACTTGTGCGGGATTCGGACCCACATCCCCAAGCTTACATGGCCGGTGCATTGTCCAATTATGCTAACGACCCACTGTATTTAGCCACAATATTTAATTGGCATGAGTACTGATTCATATATAGGATATGATTGTTAAAATTGTCGTTAAGTTGCAGTGGCTCGTTAGCATAATTGGACAAAGCACCGGACATGTAAACTTGGGGATGTGGGTTCGAATCCCGCACAAGTCACGATGATATTTTTCTGAGAGTTTCATTATACATTTTAAATATGTGAAAAAAATTTACTTAATCATACTTTATCTACTTTGCATGTGTAAATGAAAGCTTGTTTGTTTAGTGAATAGGTTCCCAAACTTTTTTGTCCCGTCGACTCCTTGTCGAGTTTTCCTATTTTTCGTAGACCTCTGCCTTGCTAATACTGAATTTTTACAAATTCATCATCTTCAAACATATTTTCGACATCTGATATACAGGGTGCGCCATATTTTATGTCGGTATGGAAACATTGAATAACTATTTCTTTTTTTTGTAAGAAGGTTGACAACTGCACTGAAACCCTTTTCCATGTGGTATGCAAATGGAAAAGCTATCAAAAATCTTCTTGCTATAGTCCATAAGGATGACCAGGATTATATTGTAAGTACATAGGTTCAATCTGTGTTCAATTATGATATTTACGGAATGCCTAAATTTTGGTGATGACCTGCTTAAATGGGTTCGTGGACCCCCAATTTAATTTTTCGCTGTCATCGACCCCTTGCAAGGTAAATCGACCCCTGGGAGTCGATATTGACCACGTTGGGAACCAGTGGTCTATTTTTATAGATCCTTACTCTTTCTAAATGAAATTTCAAAATCAGCTTATAATAATGGCTGCCAAGGCCTACATACATGTTCAAGTGTATGGGTAAAGAGGCTTTCGACTCACCGTGTCCTGGCGACGGCTGCCCCTGAGGCTGAGGCGGTTCTTCCAGTCCCTCCTGCGAGTCGCGCTGTCCGAGCTGAAGGAGCGGATGATGCTCGGCGGCTGCGACATGGCGGCTTCTTCACCAGGTGGCTGGCAGCGAAAACTTGGCACAAGGGTGTCTCGAGGGGCGCGCTCCTCACTGCAATGTCCGCCCGCGAGCTCAGGGCTCGGACATTCTCGGCCCAATCACTAAACGAGTTGTTTTGTTTTTCACTATTGATGGTATTTAATAATCGATTCGAGAGTCAGTATAGAACAGTGTCCTTGAAATAAAAAATCAATGTATTGGCACAGTTTCTTACCCGAGACCTAAGCACAGACTTTTACATTGGTAAAATTCTTGGCATACCAAAAAAAGTCTACAGTTTATAAGCCGTTTTTATATGATATTATAAATTATCTTTTTTTTATATTCTATTCCATATAAATTATTTTTTACATGTAACGTTTAATTTTATATAAAAAAACGTCTTTGCGTCATTGTAATATATTTTGAGTTTTCATTTTATTTATACGCATTTATGCAACGTGTTCGCACAAAAACATGTAAATTTTTTAATTGAATCTTAGGCGTTATTAACCGACGACATACAATCGGCGGTCTTAGTAATTACAGTATTTTTAACTTCCCTTCGGGGCCTAGTGCTACATTTATAACGATGTCTTGGTCGGTTGGCAAATTTAAATTATTTTTTTCAGCGCCAAGTTCAGGGCGGCTCCGCGGACGAGAAAAATGTTTCTCATAAAAGTTCCTGCCTCGGCACTGGTTTTCAATTATTTTCCCGGGATTATGACAGCTCAATTTATTCCAGGGTTAGAGGGATGGGAAGGAGTGACATCCTTAGTAACGCCTGCACCTGGCCGTGACGGACAGGCGCACCTTGATCAGTCTCAAGTCAACTACGAGTGAGTTTTACGTAAGAAAACCGCACGAAATCTAACTTTCCACCATAAAAGCAGTCAGTATGACCACAGAAAGCATTTATTTTTTATTAAAGCTTTGATTTTGACTACCGATTTAGATTTATCAAAAATGAGAATACGTAATATCACAACAACAAAAAAACTCAATAATATGGACTGCGTAGAGTATTGCGATAATTGTTGAATATTTAATAAATGCTGCCGTTATCATAATCGTCTCAATTTTCGTAAGAAAACCGCCCTCCAGCTTACTTCGTGAACACTTATATTATCATAAAATAAACTGTTGAGCTGTTTTAAAAAAATATTTTATTTTTATTATAACTAGCGAGATTTATTGTATGATTCTATGATTTGGTCACTTTCGTGTTTTTTTTAATTATGACACTCTCTGCATCCAGGATTCTGAAACAAAAATAAAAATGAAATATTATAAACAGTTCATTTTGAATTAATATAAGCATGCCATGTCACGTTATAAAGTTATTTACAATACTTATTAACATTATGAAAGATCTCAATTATGATTTTTTTTTTAAATTTAGCCATCTTATACAACGTTTTTTTTTTTTTTTCAACAAAATAAATGGTTGATCATTAACAAACTTCATAAACACAATATCTCCGTAAAAAAAAAACCAATCTTACATTTCAAATAACGTAACAAGAACTTTAATTTGTCCTTTCAACGAGGCAGACAAACTTTTCAATTTATACTTAAACAATATCACCTTTGCACGGGGAATGCCGTCTGAAATTTTAATAGAAAATTTTCCTTCATTATGTTTGAGAATTTCCATCAATGACATTAATTAAGTTTGCTCACTGCGCCCCCTCCAGGCACAAATCAGTCGTAGGTTTTCTCACAATACCCCACGATCAGAACGCGATGCCATAATAAGGCACAGCTACCATGGCAACAACCCTCGACGTTACATGGGGACGGTAAAAATGCAAACTTTTAACATGTGTATACCGTTTTTCGTGGAAACGATATTAAATTGTTTGAAATTAACGGTTATAATTAATTTTATTCAGAAACCTGAAAAAAATATTCAACAATATATTTTAATATGCTTGATTCACACAAAACGATAAGAAATTATATAATATATTATTCTCGGATCTTTGAAAATTTTCGTTTTTTGAGAGTTTTTATTCTTAATATTAAGCAAAAATATAATAAAAACGATCTAAAAAATATATTATTTTACTGAGAGAAGTATTCGCCAAATATAGCGGAGCAGGTAGACAGCTCGAGGTATCGTAAATCCATCAAAAAATAAAATAACACAGGTCCTGAAAATACAACACGGATCATTTGTGCAAACAGCCACCACACTAGAACATAAATAACAAGGAATTCTATTAACATCCCTATTTACAGAGAAACGACCCGAGAGCGGCAGGGCCACCCTCTCTTATTACGTATTCCGGTATGTGTACACTCCCTTTGCCAACTTTCAGTATTTATCTCTCACTTTGTTTAAAAACGAGCTACATTATGTTACCGTATGGTGATAAGGTTATTTCATTAAAGTAATATCATTAGCGCAAAAAACCCTGAAAGAGCTAAAATAAATTTATAAATATATATATATATGAAGTCACAAACGCATAAGTCAGACGTTCGTTGCTTATATTAAAAATAATTCGTAGTTTAATATTTCTTTTGAACGCGTAGATCAATTAGGCTGACCTTGACTTTTGAGAAAGTTTTGAAATATTATAAAAATAACTACAAAAAAATACAGCATGAAAATTATTGGCTTATTGCAGTTCCATTATATTGTATTTTTTATCCCATACCCGTAAAAACCCATCAATCAAAGCATTATGATATAACTGGAAATAAGTACCTAATTGGGATTAAAAAGTGGTGTTTATCAATGCTACAAAATAAAATAATATTAAGTTTATTAAAAGTTTTTTAAAACATATACATGTTTAAAAAAATATTATATATGACCAACATTAGTACGCAAAATGGTTGAAATGAGATTATTTGATTATTCAATCACAGCTGTTGTATGATAAATAAAACTTAACAAAACTGTAGAAGTCATTATTAAAATTTGCATAAAATGTTTTTAAAATTTTACCTGTTTATAAAACTGATAAAAATGACCTCTTTTCAGTATTTAATCAACGTTGGTGGATATTTTTTTTAGGTACTACTTTATGAAACAGAAGAGTGAAGCTTAAGAGCTACATTTGTATTTTTGCTTCAATAAAAAAAACCACGGGTTTCCCACGCGGCAATAAACACGTTTTCAAGTTATAACGTTTCTACCATAAAATATTTATTTAAAAAATTATAAAATAAACACAAAATAATTACGTTGTATTGTGGAAATAAATTCACCCCTTATTATCTTCCTGTGTTAAGTGCGACGTTATACTTTACGGAATGTAAATTCAAAGCAACCTCTGTTTTTTAGCGCGGCAATAAACATGTTTTCAAGTTTTTACGTTTCCATCGTCAAACGTGAAAAGAGCAAACGTGAATATACAAAGTGACCAAACTTTCTTCAAGACTTAACGGTTGAACCAACAGTTGTATTACATAATTTGCGTGACTTCTTACGGTAAAATATTTTCTCTATTAATCGATTGGTAGTAATTTCTCCTTTCCATTTACTTAGGGTCGTGGGCCAATTTTTTCGCCCAATCTTACAGGTCAGCACGAGTTCAAGAACATGACATAGAATCGATTCGGTTTTGCGGTCTACAAAATTTCACATTCTATAGCGTAGCGATCGAGCCTATTTCATTGATGTAATACTTTACATATTTAGTGTATAACAAAACAGAGTTTGTAGTGATTTTAGTGTAGTGCACATTAATTATGATTTACGATAAATTATGAGGTTTTTGAACAAATTTTATGGTATTCAAATCAACATCTAACAATGATTAAAATACGTTTTAAAAAATTAAAAATATTTATATGCACAACAATGCTGTTACACTGGGAATAAAGATTCAAAAAAATCACTGTGAATAAGATAAACAAATTAAGTTTTATAACGGTTCAAAAACGCCACCCCTTCCCTCCTCTTTAAGTTTTACCAAAGTTTTTAAAAATTTACGCATAAAGTTAAGACTGTGCCTTAAAAAATACTTTTATTGAACGCAGATATTTTATTAAAAAATTAAGATGTCTAAAAAAAAATTCATTACGTTTATGTTCGCATGATACAATTATTTTTTTACAACGCGTCAACTTACTATAATAGTTTTCAAACAATTTTTATGTTATTTTTTATTAATCTAAGTGGCCGTTTAAAAAGAGGCACTTTAACAAGAGAAAAGACTTTTATACCATACATGAATATTGTTTTTTTTTTTTTAAACTAAAAAAAAGTTTCCATCGCTAAATTGATTAATCCATTACGTTATATATTGTATGACATTTCTTTCGTTCTTGGGTCATTTTGACTTGTTCACGGTTTAGCAAGTTAAAAAGATTTTTTTGCTTTGGAAACAGTTCTGTCATGTTATGTGAAAATATATGTATTAAACCTAAATGCCTCATTAAAAGTTTTAATTATTTACGGTTAGGTTTCTCTCCTGAGCAGTGCATCCCTCTGCCGCAGCTTGTTTACAACCCGAATATAAAATCCGCGCAAACACCGTGGGCGGAAGCTCCAGCTAAGGGTTGCTCGGCGCCAAAGACATATTATGCGGTATTTATATACATTGAAGAGATCCCTTGGCTCTATTGTATTACGCTTCCAATAAGAACACTATCTTAACTATAAATATGCACGTTGCAAATACGAAAATTTGTAACTAGAAAAATATTGATTGCATTATTTTAAGACAGAAAAGAAAAATAATAATATATCACACAGCGAAATCTTTAAATAATTGGTTTGTAATGTGTAGAAGGAAGTAGACTAAAAAATTATGACACAACCTGCGCGCAGTATCAAGGGATAACCACGCACCAAACTATTGCAAATTCACCAAAGTATAATAAGTAATCTTGAAATTTAATTAAGTTTTTTTTAAAACGTGTCTCGTTTTTTTTTATGGTTTTCCCTAAGTAAACAATGCAAAGTAGAACGCTATTGGCTAGCTGCATGTTGGCGGCACGATTTTCTACTACGCGTGTAGAGACCTTGACGTAAGAACTACTGTAAATTTACAAAAATAAACAGAGTTTAAAAATTCTTTGATATATTGACTATTTTAGCAAATTAAAGTCGATGAACAACGTACGGCGCATTATAAATTTTACGTGCGTTTTATACAGTGTGTCCAAACAGAGTATCGGGTATTTGTTAGTTCAGTAAAACAAAAACTACTAGTAAAAATTTTTTTTTTTTAATGTTGATTATACAAATACAAAATGGAATTTTTTTTTCAATAAGATAATGTTATACAAATAGTGACTGTTACGCTGCTGGCACTCTTCTAATCTGCAACGAAGATTGCTGATAACACGCTAACATGTACGAGGGCGGTCCGATAAGTACTTAACCTCACCGCCAGATGGTGCTAGTATCGCAAGAGAGATTTACTATCGTATAGTACGTTCTCGTAGATAGCTACTGTCAAAATTTCAGCCGAATCAGACTCGTAGTTTTGTTTTGATCGCGTGTGGAAGCGGGAGTGTACGCGTATTTTAGAAAAATAGAAAAAGAGCAATATCGGTCGGTGATCTGATTCTTGTTTTTGGAAGGGAAATCGCGCAGCGGAATCAAAGAGCGCTTGGATTCTGTGTACGGTGACTCTTCTCCTTCGATGGCGACCGTCAAAAATTGGTTTAACGAGTTTCAACGTAGATTGAAGGTGCGCGAGATAGCTGAAACAGTAGGCATCTCAAAAGACCGCGTGGGTCATATCCTGCATGAGAAAGCTGTCGGCGCGATGGGTGCCGCGTTTGCTCACTCCGGACAACAAGCGCAACCGTCGGACCACTTCGGAGCAGTGTTTGACGCTGTTTAAGCGCAATCCGTGACCGCCGACGAAACATGGATCCACTGGTACACACCAGAGACCGAGGAACAGTCGAAACAGTGGACTTCATCCAAAGAAGGCGAAGACTGTCATATCAGCCGGAAAGGTGATGGCCACCGTTTTCTGGGATTCACAAGGTGTGATCTACATTGACTACCCGGAGAAGGGCAAAACGGTCACAGGGCTCTACTATGCCGAATTATTGTGTGTATAGGTTTATGCAGCGTGGAGTAGAGTTATGCCATTAGAGTTGGCTTGTGATGCATGGATTTCAGTATTTTTTTACGCGGGGGAGCTGTGCCCGTGAGCCGTGTCCGCGGACCCTCGAGTCGCGGTGCTGCGGGACGCGCGCCCTTCGCTCCGGGTCGGCGGGCGCCCAGACCCGCCGCGTGGGTACCGCGGGTGCCTTCGGACTATTGATTTTGGAATTCGGCCAAACGTGGCACGGCTGTTTGACACGGCGCCGAGGCCGGCGGCCTTGACCGGCGCCGCCGCGCTGTGCGTGAGGGACCCGCCGCCGGAGCGCCGGGACGGACAGGTGACCGCGGGACGAAGGCGGGCCCATCCGCGGCGGGGACCTCCTACAGCCTGTGCTGCAAGCGACCCTTTCACTGAACTATCCGCGAAAATTTAACACGTAACCTCACAACGCCCCCTGCAAAATTGATATCCACACAAACCCTAATGAAACCGAACCAAAAAATTAAACATACACACACACACACAATGGATATTATAATAGTAGATAGAGTAGAGTAGAGTACACAGGCCAAAGGGGATGTGGGTTCAAATCCCACACAAATCACGATGATATTTTTCTGAAAGTTTCTTTAAATCATCTTCTATGTATGAACTAATGTGCCTAATCATATTAGTAATCTACTATAATTATATCTATTGTTTGTGTGTGTATGTTTCATTTTTTGGTTTTCTGATTTTTTGCACGTAAGTTCAGTAAGTTTTTCTTTATAGAATTACTTTTATAGAATAATATTTTCATTCATAAACTAAAAAATATGCTTTAGCGAGTGTCAATATGTACGAATTATATGATTCTGCTGTTCACCGCGAGAATTTCAAATTTAGAACTTTTACAAAAAAAAGAAATTTTGATGCTTCTTAGAAATTTCCAGTTTATGTCAGTTTAACACAAGTACCATCTTTATTTTTTCATCGAAATTGCATTAGAAATTATTAATCACATCATTAATAACTCAAAATGTCTCCTAAAAAAAAAAACAACGTCTACACACAGCAAACGTAATTCAAAAAGAATTGCACAATTGAACGTGATAAAGACTGCATTTAATAAAGAACAGTGTAGTGAAAGTGATGCATTGTTTGTGACACGAAATGTGACACAAATGTCAAGCAATGAATCGAAAGGAAAACGTGAGCAGCGTCTTCTTAAAATTCGAGTACCCAGATATTTAAGTATTCAGCCAAACATATGTTCAAACACTATTGCTTCGTTCATCGAATTCGTCATTCTGTGGCGGGCTACATTTCTAGTAATATAATAAACCCGTAATGGGTAATAAATACACATCTGATTGACGTCCAATCCAAAAAATAGACATACCCTCAATTTACATTTTTTTTTACAACTATTTCAAGATTATTTAAGGCAGTGGCGAAATCATGTCATTTAATTAATTAAATTGTCAATTTATTTTTCTACGTCGAAAGTTTATTTTTATACAGAGTATTGAAAAAACTATAAATAACGTCCATTTTCAGGGTAAAATAAAATCTTAAAGATGTTGAAAAATTGTATAAAATGACAAAACCGAATTTTGTTAAAGATTTTTTTTTTAATTTTTAAAATAATATATCGCACAGGGTTTATATATAATCTTTTAATTCCAATTGAAAAAAAGACATGTTTAGGACTCTTGGAAAACGGACATGACGAATCTCCAAATTCCTATTTATCATATAAATAATAAATTTATATGAAATAAAAATATATTCTGTTCGGAAGAAGGGATGTATTAATTTTTTTGCATTTAAATTTTTTTGATTGGTGCAGTGGATTTTTCGGAAAACGGACTTGAAGATGATCAAAAAAACTCGATTATGGGACCTAGACCCTTAAGGACGTGGAAGACTAAATTATATAAAGAAAATTTAAACCTTTGATTATATTAACGAAGATAATTTCGTAAGCATAAGTCCTTGTAATTTTGCTTTGTATGATATTTCATGTAAAAATTTCCGAGATGCATGCCCGGCTTGATGTCTTTTGCCGGGTTTGTTATACATATTATCTTAATGGTATTAGATATTATAAAGCAAACAAAATAATGGTGCGATAAGTGAATGGAAAGCTAATTAATATTGTGGGGAAGAAAAAAATCTGTGCAATATAAGTTTTAACAAATAAGGACCTTCAAATTAATGATTACGATAAAAAGTTCAAGCAAAAAATATATGGGTTGATTAGGTACACTTATCTTATATAAGAAAGGGAGATAACTTCATCTTCGTAAAGTTTTTAGGGCACGATCACATAAACATAAACAACCATAAATAGTTATCACCGCACATCGACTCTCATCGTGTCCGAGCGGCACCTCTCGAGGTCAATAAAAAAATGAAAATAAAATCACAAGAATCTTTTCATTGACGAGCTTGATAATTTTCACTGGTGGTTTCTTGTATGGATATTGTTTCTTGTATGGATATGGATATTGTGGTGGCTTGTAAGGATGCGTTGCGACAGGTGAGTCCAGTTTGTAGCGAATTGAGGAAGGTAAGGTTGAAGGCCCGCGGAAATCGTAAACATGAACCCGCGAGGCGGTGCGTTGTGAATTATGTATCCACGGCTGCGAAGGGTGGAAATGGGCGGAAAGGCGGTGTGAAGCCGACTAATGACGGGGATTATCGGTGGGGGCAATTGACTGATCGATGAACATGGATTTGATGGCTGTCGCCTTGTGGTGTCTTAAGTTGACTCGGTGAATATCTCATATTGACGTGAGCTTTTACAAGTTTCGGGGGGCCTTACACGTCTTGTTAAAAAGCGATATATATATATGTCGAAGATATGCTGGAAGTTTTCAATCCTCCGACGTTTCGATCTCCGTGCATGTTCATGAAGATGGTCCTAGTAAAATAGGAGGACTTAAAACTTCCAGCATCTCAACACTTATGACATCAAACCAACTTATATATATATATAGTCAGATGTGTTAATATTTAAATAATGTTACAGTTAGTTAGTTATGTAAAGTTAATTACAAAATACTTTTATTTTATTATTTTGACAACACGCATCACATATTTTTGTATTGTGTTAAATGGTAAAAATTTAAGTTACTTGAGTGAGTACACTAACAGGTTTGTGGGAATCCCTTTTCACTCCATTGCAGAGCTCAAAATAAAATTATATTTAACGTTCTTTAAAACTTTTCCATTAACGCTCTCGCCTAACAAACGGAACTTTCTAAGAAACATGTGACGGGTTTCTTATAATAGATTTTTATGAATAAATGTAATCTCAATAAATATGTAGTTATTTTTATAACCGTATAGTCCCAATAGCTTATATGTACATACAAGAAAAAAAAATTCTTATACCTGTTTAATATTATTCCTAAAAATAAAAGTCCAAATGTATGCGTATACAGATTGATCGATTCTAGGAAATAGTAAAAATAAATATACGCATTCTTTAAGAAAGTGTGTATACACACGAACGATACTGCCCACTATACTGTTTTTAATTCAAAGTAATTTCTTAACGCTTATCTTATCTTCATGCCAATTGATTCTCATATAAAATAGTAAAAATAACGAATTTCTTTTAAAAGACTGGCACCTTTTATATTTATATTTATTCTTTTACGTCATATTAATTTAGAAAATGTTAGACCATGTGAGAGAGATAAACGGAATGGACATGTTTGAAAACCGTATTTAATCAGCTTGGAAACGTATTATGGAACTATTATTTTTATTTTTATCTGTATTGACAATGGAAATATTAATTTATGATTTTACTCCTACTTTTTTCAAATCTTAGACCAAAATGATAAAGCAATGTGTATATTTTTATTTCATAATCCAGCGCAAATTTAAACGTGATTAAAACGGACTAAGTTATGTAGTTTTTTTTTGTTGTTTTTTTACTTGTTAGTGAGTTATGTTTAATTACGTATAATTACATTTTTCACTTTATAGCTTTTAACTTCATCAAACGATTAAAATTGTTACATGATATGAAATATTGTAATACTTTCAATTTATGTATTTTATTTGTGTTTTACTAAGAGTTTGCTATCTCGTGAATGCATACGTCTGCACGCGCAGAAGTAATCTTCTCATTACAAGAGCTTGTAGGAATAGTTGCCTTCTGAAAACACAACTTAGTTCATAGTATGAGAGCACCGAGTAATTCCCCGATAGGCGCACGGGCAGGGTAGGAAAACGAATAAAAACTTTGTTTTTAGCACCCGAGCCCAAGTTACCCCGTGTTTGTAAAATGTATTAGCATTCGCCTACTAGGTATCGCTGAAAGACTGGCTAGAAGGAAAGACAAACCCAACTGTCCGCACCCCGCCGCTCCTGTAAAACCCTGCAACTTAGTAGAACTACCAGCCGAGCAAAACTTGAGCGAGAGACTAATCGAAGAGCTCTTAGAATCTTTCTATTGAAATTTTTATACCAGCGTGAACTTAAAATGAGCTTTTTATTATTGGTACTTTTCAATGCATATTGCATATGCTTAAGTCTATATACACGACGATGTACATTTTAACAATTCAAAACCGACTCTTTATCGATAGTAACCTTTTGAATAGTCCTTTACTAGGGATTGTAAATCATACAAATATACAACGGTTGTAACTGAAAATTTAATGTATATTTGACGTTTATTAATATTTTATATTATATGAAAAATTGTACTTAAAAATAAAACATATTGTTATTTAACAGCACTTAATAACAAACTAATTATTATTATGCGCGTGTACTTCATATATTGTAAACATTTCTGAGAATATCATAATACAGAATATGAAAACCGAACCACACTGTTTTCGTCATAGCTTGGAGTTAGAATGTATGTGACATCATAGAAACAATATTTTTGCATGAATTTACATGTTTATTGCGATATGCAGATCAAATCAAAATTCTTGTTGTTTTCCAGTGAGAAACTTTCAAATTCAAACGAAGAGGAGTATACTACGTTATACTTCAAATTATTCATGAGTAAAAATCGTTAGAATCACATTATATATATAATTATATATATTATTTATATATGGTATATATATATATACCTGATTTTTCATGAAATAAGTCGCTTTTCGATTTCAGCAACAGATTGAAATATTCAAATTCCACACACCTTGTTTACTAGTATGGGGCTGTTAAAATTTTATTTTGCATTATTTGTGTGCGAGGAACTTTATAACTTCGGGTGGGTCTGTGCTTTGCAACAAAAAAAAAGATGATTTAATTATTATTATTTAAATTTCGCTAAACTTATTGCCGCTCGCGAAGTTTGTTGTTCAAAGTAATATGACGATTATGCAGATTTAAATATATTACGATCTTTACAGGGACAAAGGTATTTTCTATACGGCCTCGGGCTTTCATATTTACGAAAAAAAGTTTTAATTTGTACTTTCCAAAAAAACGGGTCGGATTAAAAGAGATTTATGAATCGTTTTATTATGGCGCTGAGAGTATTTGTCAGCGTTATAAATAAAAATGAAATAATGAACTAATTTGTTTGAAGGATGTGTGATTTATTTTATTTTGTGTCTATACAACCTTAAATTTCCCTTAATATGACACCACACAGCTTTATAACAACAAAAAACATTTCGTTTTTATGCTTTATAAGAAATCTTCATAAAGTTGATTCATGATGGCAAAAATTTAAGCTGTCATTTAAATTTAAACGATACATTGTAAGAATTTGACACTTGGTGTTGTGTGATCTGTTGAATGTATTGTTAATTATTATAATTACTACCATAAATGGAATTCGATCATCTAACCTAGTGGCCACCGTTCTAATGGAGGAATAATTGGCTATAACAATATCATTAATATGCTCACATAGCGACTGATTATACTATACCGTAGACGGAAATATTCAATGGCACGGATAACATGATTACAACTTGATGTGTAGTTCGAGAGGAATTAGAGAAGACATTTAAAGTTGTCTTTAAAATAAAAACTTTGTCACGTACAGTATATTTTACACATAACATTAATTGAGAAAAAAATATATATCCAAAAAAGTGACAATTTCACAAAGATAAAAATTATGTGATATAATACTGAGATCTCGCTGGAGATTCACCAAATGTTATGTCGCCTCAGTTATTCTTTATGAAGTCGATGCTTGGACACTCAAGACAGCTACTATGTGGCTGAAATGTGGCTGTATTGGAGTCAAGAGAGTCGAAAGAGAATTGAAAGAATCACCATTTTATATGTAAGCATACACATAAAATGATGCGCGTCTCGGCTAAATTAATAGATTTTAAAAATAATATCTAGATTTCAAGTCGTTGGCTCTCCACTTGGTGTCTCTGAAGGCCAAAGATGGGGCATGAACCCACAAGGTGGATCACTGTTTGTGGAGTAATATCATCACAACGGCACGTGTCAAGTGGAACCTGCAGAGATAACTTCTCATCACTCCATGACCCGTTAGCAGCTGGGTTGATTGAGGTATCTTATATTGCATCCTACAGCCGATTGTCCCATGAAAAATCAAAGGAAAAAGGTGGCGCGCGAAGGTGGAGTGCGGCCGAATCGGCGAGACTATCTCAGCATAGAGATATGTTCGATGAGAAGGAGATATGTCACAGTTCGTTACGAGGCCAAGGGGGTTGAACTCGGGACGGGCGACGACGCGTGGTGCAGCTGAGGGAGCAAAATCGTGAAGATTAAAAATAATAAAACGCAAGACTCGGAGGACGCGTCTCGCCTAATCCGCCCGGGCCTTTGAAAGGCGCACACCTCCGAGCCTAATCACCTGTCGGGCGGGGCGGCCGGCACTTCAAACGGGGAATTTACATAGAAAGGCGCGGGGTGACCGAGCCGCGATGTTACTGTTTAGCCCCTAATGTATTCCTGTGTATAATACACATGCTAATTCTCGCGTCGCGACTTGTTTGCAAATTTCGTGCAATCTTGTGGTTACGGTGAAATTCACCTGTCGCTGGGCTCACCCGCGGCCAATTTCCATACAGATTGTGATATATTTATATCTTACTATTGCGCTGCGATCCAATCCGCTGTGGGCTTCGAGCGCCTCGTTGTTGAATTATGAAGTATTGCTACGGTGGGGTTCCTCTTGGGAGTTCATTTGCCTTTGATTTCCTTTGAGATAAGCACGATACGTGTATTTATATCATGCCTAAAATTGTGAAAGGTAGAAACCAATATTCTAAAATATGACACGCGGAAATAGATCAATTTTTATGCACATATTTTAGCCCACTAGCAAAACTTTAACACAGAACAGAGAAATTGCAACTTTACATATTGATTGCTATACCTGACCTACATGCCTTTTGTACTTTTGATTACTGAACTTGTTTGCTGTTACTCTGTTGTAACTACGAATCAAAGCTAACAAGTAATTGGGTTCAAAGAGTAAAGTCTGATCAAGAGTACCCTGAAAACTAACGTTCACCGCAAAATGTAATCAATTTTTCGATCATACTCTTTGAAATTAAACGTCATATTTGTGATTTATTTAAAATGCCTGATTCTCGTAAGTTCTTATACTAGAAAATATACTTAATTTTTAAAGTATAAACTGTTTTTTAAAAGCTTTATGCATTGTGTGTATTATTGTCTGCTTTGTTTAGTAATGATATGTTTTTCTTAATTAATCGCAGAGCTTTTGACATATCTTGAACTATATGTACAACCACTTGAAAAATATTCCTGCTAAAAAGTATTCTATAATCCGAGCACGCCTGTTCTTGGCAGAAAGAAATTACTTTCTGAAATAGTTAGTTCATACATAGTCTCCTTGGCATATTTATTGAAAATCCAATCATAGTGCATTTTAAATTAAAATAATAATTTCATTCATGTGAAAAGGCTTCGTCTTAAAAATAGAAATTCGTGATTACACTCGAAAGAATCTCCTTTTTTTTAAATCAACATTTGCATTTATCTAAAAAAAAACCTAGTTTCTAACAAGACCCATCGAAGCAATTCGTTTTTACAGTCAACTCAAGAGTCAAGATAAAATTTACATTGCAAAGTAAACAACCAGCCGTAATTAATTTAAAAAAATACAAATAAAATCCTTGATGCAAAAACAAAGATGGCGATCGGTCTAGCCGGGGTCGTTTATTATACACTCTGTGCAAACCGCCAACTAAAAAAGAGCTTGAGTAATTTACGGCGATACATTTTTTATGTAAAAGATTCATTACAGGGATCAGAGTACTTTGCGGGGTGGTTTTTTTGTCGAGTGGCTGAAAATATCTCATGAAAACGTTAACTAGAAGCAAAAACTCGGCTCCGAGCATCCGAGGAAGTAAGCACGCGACTCAATAATCCGGTAAAGTTTTGAATCAATTATCCACGCCAACTTCACGGACCCGAATCACCTAGGCTGCTTTTAAAGTAAACGGAAGTACACGAGCATTAAACCTGCTCACATGCATTTTAAAACGTCATCCTTAAAATCTAGACTGTAATAGCATTAATCTCAAGTGCCATCTCGTTTTTGTGGTGATATTTTTTAGTATAATGCAACCAAATCGCGTAGTTTGTAAGCTTTAAATATTTTTTTTATTAATACATACTACATACACAACAAAACCTTTGCAGGAATTTTATGTTTTTGTTATTACAAATAAAAAAGAGTTAAATCTAACAATAATATTTTAAGTTTGTTTCTTGATCAAACATTGTGTGTTTTTAACATAAAAATTTTCTCAAAATAAAAAGTTTACCTGTTAAAATACCTGGGTTAGGGGTATAAAAATGGCTATCACGTATACGCACCATACGATTGTACTGATGTACCTTCTCGTACAACATTATGCGTTCCTTTTTACAACTCTGCGCTGTAATTACGGAAGGGATGCTGTGTTAATAATGATAATTATATTTCATAGCATCCATTAAAAGAAGGGTTTATTTTAAGTCATGTCATTTTTTATTTTGAATACTTGAAATTGATTCAGGTCGTCGTTTAATTTTTGTTACTACATACATGTAAACTTCTCTGCAAAGGATCATCGTAACTCAGATAATTAAAATTAAAAACACTTACAAATTTAAATATAACGCACGGGAAAAAAAAGGCAGGTTAACATGTGAAATTAGAAACAACAAGAAGTATTTGCAGATATGTTTGATTTGTGGCATCTCCAACATTTAATTCAAATTGAAATAAGACCTGCGCCAATATTTTTGTAGGTGGATTACCTGTGGATTATTTAATTTATTTACATTTTATAAAAATACTTTAATTTTCATAAATTGAATTTTAACTTAATAGTAAGTAACAAGCTGCTCTTATATCTAGACTGTGAGGCGAATAAAATGTCGGTTTGTTTGTGTGTCAATATATTTTGGTTACTCATAATTAAGGCACTCTAGAGGCCGAAACTCTTATAAAGTTCACCAATAAATCATCGCAATAATAAAAACTTTCTTGATATTCTGAGAACTATAATTATAAATTATTTATATTTATTAGATCTATACAGAAATGCGAATAAGTTCGTACAGTCGTGGTTATAAATAAAGAAAATCAATTCAGGTTCATATCGTAAGTAAGCACATTTTTACAAAACGAACCGAATAAAATCTTTTTTTTTATCGATAGAATGTCGTTTGTACTGGAATCAGTTTCTTTAGTGGATATAATATCGTAATGTAAAGCTTGCCAAATGAGTACGTGAGGAACTGTTTTATCGATAAAACAATACTAAACAGTGAACCTGATATTTTTTCTTGCAAAACTTTCGATTGTCAAAGACTGCAAAACCTAGATAAGAGGTTTTTTTTCTTTAAATGTGTATTGTAATAAAATATTTCGTTTAAAATTGAACGCTAATTAACAATTGTTGTGTTATTTATTCTGGATAAATTTTAGTGTTACTTTTTTAGTAAACGTAAATTAATTCACTTGTTTTAATTAATAATTATCAATATGGTATTGAGGGATTATATTTTTTTATAATGGTTTGAATCCATATATAAATATATATATCGATATCTTAAAAAAAAAAGTTAATTTCTTTAATTATTTGATTGAGTTCTAAGTATTTGAAAATATTGAATTTATATGAACGTATTAAAATAATTATATGAAAAATTAATAGTCACTTTTAATGTTATAAAAGATATAAAAAAAATTTAACACACAAGTAAAAAAAACCTTTTCCATCACATAGCATAAATACGAGTTATTCTCAGTTTTCAACGGCTAATCGAAAACCAAGGTTGAATCGTATGCCTTCAGCATTTTCGCTTATTGTCGAATGGGATTTCCCGGGCAGTTGCAATTTATCTACAAAATTACCCCGGAAGAAGAACAATCGAAGCGTAGCCAGCAAGGGTAGTGCTGGGCACTTCGAATGTACTACCTGCACCCCATGCAGGTAATAATCAGAGCCCGCGTCCTGTCGCTAATAGAAAAAGAGAACGACGAGAGGCTTCCATGCCAACAGGACGTCATTACTGCCAACATCCTTGAGACTTTTCATGGAATTGGGTATTTTAAAAACTAAACTTATTTCGTGTATATTAAAATTTACAGTATATATATATATATATATATATATATATATATATATATATATAAATAAATGTCAGTTTATTTTCAAAGGGAACACAACATTATGGTCCAGTGTTGCTCCCTGAATTGAAAAATGACAATAATAACTTTTCATCAGGTTTATATTCAAGTAAGCTTGGCTTGTTTTTACCGAGACAAAATAAACAGACTTTCAAAATGAAAAGAAAATACAAGAAGACACTCGGCTGTTGAAAAAATGAAAAACAAAGCTATCGCTCGTCAGAGAAAGGACTACTTCTTGTAACAATAGAACCTATACAAAAATATTTTACTTAAAAAATTAACAATGAATTGATTTTATCAAAAATAAAACGACGAGAAAAATTGGCCTATCTTTCAATCCACAACTCTACGGCTATCACGGCCAGCTGCTCTTTCTTATCGAACTACGGGAAAACTGTTGCAGATCAAGAGTTTTAATGACATGATGTCTATTAAAGATATGTGAAATCTTAAATAGAGATCAAATCAATGTTTTCCGGGCCGAATAAGGTAGCGCATATGGGTGCGACAGGTAAAAAAAACGCGTATTCTTTTTTCTGGGAATAAAACGGGATGGATGAAATGATCCGACCGCTAAGTTGTTGAAATAAACCTCTTTGAACACGCGTGTCATTGTTCTTGTTTTTCTGTATTGCGCGCTTCATTATCCCTGCGTACCTGGTTTACGTTTTGATGAAGAGATGAATCGTGATTAGCCTTAAAAGCGGTGTACACAGAAATGCGCTGTGAGCCTTTTCCACACTAACCCCCGGGAGCTTTCAGGCTCAAACAATAGTGATCACAATGCACTTAATTAATAACGCAGTACATTGAGGATTTACGAAAACTAAACTATTATTTACAACACGCATAAAACAATGCTCTTCAAAAGCAAAATTAATGATATTTTCAAACGTACGCAATTAACTGCGATGTGTCCCACCAATATCGAGCTGATAAAAATGAATTTGCTACACTCCTATACGTGAAAAAATTGTGAGAGAGAGGTATGAAGTACGTAAAAGTCCACATGGCGTAAGTGTATCAAAAATAGCACCTGCCCTTCAGCGAGGGTAAGTTTTCAGCGATCCCCCTACATGAAGGCCCTTAATGCGGAAGGGTCCACCCGAGCGACGCTCGCGACGGTTCTTTTACGCCTTTCCATCGCTTTACGATTCGTTAAGGCCCCGCTCGAGCGCATTGATTGAGGAAAATAAAGAAATTCCGGTCCATCCTAAGTTTCGGTGACTCCCCTCGCTGGAGCGTCTCCGGTCCGGGTAATTCCTAAGAGCCAATCTCCACGGTGAAATTTCCGCGTTTTCTGGGTAATTTTAAATGGCTTTTTCTTCTTGCAGACTTACACCGTTGGCCATGTTTTTTTGCACGTTTTTGCGAGCTTAATTTGATTTCGCGACATTGTTTTGGTGTGATTTTTGAGAGAATTAACATTTCGTTTTGTTTGCATAGGTTTTTACGTTTGAGTTTTTGTTTTCTGTTTAATAACAACCTACTGCGTTTCATTTGCAATATCTACATTTTTGGAATTATACTCTCACACAAATAACATTTCTTTTTTCTCAAAAAACGCGGAAGCAGTTTAATAAAATGTTCCGCAAGCAATACAGTTATACAACCCGGAACGCATTTTTGAAAGCAAATTGAAAAAGATGTGTTACTTTTTATAGTGTACAAATATTTACTATTGCTATAAAATCTCCAAACAAGAAAAATAAACAACACAGATAAAAACAATTCAGCAAAATATAATAACGTTAGTTTTATAAATAAAATACCAATAAAATATAAGTATTGTATTTCAGTTAAGACCTATCATTAAATTTGAAGAAAAAAAAGGTTCACTGTCGGAAGAATAAAATTAATCCGAGAGAGAATATTTCAAGAACTTTATTACGGTAAGATGCTCGATTTCTTTTATAAATTCTGAATGAAATTGGAAGAAAGCATAATATTATTTGTGGAATTGCAAATAATGAATCAACTATTCTTACGGTAAAACGGATCAAACTAAATAAAACAACATCTTTCATTATTTACTCAAACGAAACTAAAGAAAGTGTATCCATACATATTTTAACCATTCAATTTATATTTTATAATAAAACACCCACACACATTAATTATATATAGGACTGAGAACTGAAAATTTAATTTCACAGAGAACGGGATCAACAATAAAACTAGGCTTTGTTTTCTTTGAGCGTAAATACAATGAATATTTTCCGGCGTCTGTCATTAAAGTAAGCAGCTTAGAAATTTCAATCGAGTGATTAGAATCCTTCATAAAATAAATTGAAATTCAAATAATATATTTGAACTACAACTTTCAGTTATATTTAAAAATGATAATCTGCATAAATTATTTTGAATGTGCCTACTTGGTCAGGGACGGCGCAATCTTGCCGACCTTAACCCAGAGCCTCCTGATGCACTTGTTCGGCTTGGCAGCCCGCCAAGGACGGCTGTTGCTCTGAAAGGTGGTGCCAGTGCCAGACTTCAGGACAAAGCTGCTTCAGGGCGGAAGCTCATGCTTTTTGCTCCCACCCCGCAGCTTCACTAAGCTGGAAATAGCACCAGTAAGCTGCACGGCAATGTTGAAATTCGCTTTTATACGCCAGCGTAGCGAGCTTAATAGAATGTAGACACTCAATGTTATTGACATGTATTTTACAATTTAACGGATAAAGCCTCTACCGGATTTTCAGGAAAATAACTAATAAAGTTTTTTTTTTTTTTTTTTTGATAGAAATTGCTTTTGAGTTTAATTATAAAAATGCGAAATAAACTCCGTTAAAAATACATGTACACGTATTTTATGTAGTTTCATTAACAAAATATATTTTTTTCTTATTGAATCTAAAAATGGAAATTATTACAATATACCACTGTAGACACAAAAATGCAGCTAAAAATATAATAAAGTAATCAGAGAACATTGAAACCGTGATTTGGTCGTATTTGATTTGCTGTGTGCAACAAATTTTCAGAAACCATCTCAAAGGAGCTTTCATTTCAAACCTGAAAGCAAATAATAGGTTTGATAGAGTTGAAAAAAAGAAAAATTATTTTGCTACCCCCGAACTGGAGTCCGCACCCCTATTCAATAAGCTTGCTAGCCGACAACGTTTGTTTAAACAAATAATGTTTAACGGTTAACGTACCAAGGTTTATATTTAAAAAATACGAAAAAATTTATATGGAAGAAAAACCATGTGTATTTTATTCAATCTATAAATTTCAAACGAATATCTAAACTTCGTAATTATAATATCCTTTTCAAAACTCAAATCTAAATATTTCTACAATACGTGAATAGATTCTGGTAAAATTGTTAAAAATACATGTTCATGGGTAGAATAACATAAAAAGGAGAGATGAAAAGTTTTTCCGTGGAATCTTATCGAAAGCAATTTGTCTCGAGGTTTTCTTATTTGGCGCAGAAATACAAAGTTTTGTTCCCGGATATAATGTTTTTTGATTTGTGAATGTGCAATAGTAAAAATAATATCACTCTATGTGCACGTGTATAATAAATGCCTTTGCGAAAACGTATATCATGGTTAGAAAGTAAATTAGTCAGTTTCTTTCTGTTTTCTTCTTTTATTTCGTCTTTTTACTGTTATTTAATAGTGTTTGAAAACATTAATGCATCACGACGCGAAGCTGAAATTTATGAAACAAATCAAATCTTATTTGTCTTTTTTCCAAATATTAATTGTATGATACTCTTCACGGACTTATATATAGACTACTAATATAATCAATATGTATTGATGAAAACTATTGATCTACTGTAAATATTCAAATAATACTTCTTACTAGTTCAATATTACAAAAATGTTTAAGCAAACAAGATTATACATTTAACTTTTATTATAATCAAGGCATTTTAGACCTAACGTAAGTTTGATATAACTGTATAAAGTTTTACAACCACAAATCCAGAGTTTATGTAACCGCAACTGAGCATGAATTTAAATAACTTTATTTCAATGTTAGTAGAATAATAAAAAAACTTTTTCTTTGAATACAAGAATTTCAATAAGACTCGTAACATTGAAAACTAGAAAAAACAAACTCAAAGAATTATACTGAAATCAAATATATACTTTTAAATAATAAAAAAAATGTTTTTCAAATCATCAATTGATAAAGTATGAAGCAAACGATCAAGAATACTTGATTATCAGAAATACTTTGTTTTAATTGACAATATCTTAAAATACAGGCCTCTATATTAGATTAAATTATTCTTAAAACTTTCGATTTCAAGTATTCAAGCTCAACATATCGCATTTAAGCATTTTAAACAATATCAATATTATAACTATTTATTTTTCAATAAAACGTATATTTTTACGAGGTATATTTGTATGGTACGGATCGAGGTCGTATAATCAATTTTCTATTATTAAAACGTTCTGAGATACTGAAAGTATAATAGGAATGTATAAATATTCAGAGTTTTCCTATAAAAGAACTGGATGCTTATCTAATGAAAATTTTCAGTTCATAAATTCTCCATTCAAGTTGATACTGGTAGTCAGATTTCTAAAACGGCTCTTATAATATCCGGTAAGGCTCTATATCGTCAATAGTCTGAAAACTTCCCTATTGATATCGCTGAAAGCCTACGCTGTAGCTGTTGTCAATCGGTGAGCTTTAAAAGCACTAAAATCAAAATTAGTATTATTGTGTGCTTTAAAGTACATCCCAAAATTAAGTTAATTAAAATTCAAGCCAAATAAAGTACGGAAGATCACAAAGCATATTATTCATTAAACTCATACAGGATTTAAGACACTCGGGTGTTGGTTGAGTGAAATTACAAAAAAGATAGTTATTACTCAATAATCATCCATAAAAAATCCAGTATATTCATCGTCCGAAACTTACAATGATTTATGTATCTTTTTTTCATAAAAAAATATTACGCAATTAACTTTGCCTAGTAATGAGAATTTGTGTGATTTAAGTTAGTTTTTCGAACTCTAAATTTACTCTGAAAACAATTATATTGCTGGTAGTGAAAGATGTTAAAATCTTATTTATGTTGGCATTTATATAAAGAAAGTTCTATTGGAGTTGAGGCTAGAGAATGGTTACGCATCGGTCAAGAATATTTTAATTCTATATGAAACAGAGATTTCATTAAAATGAAAGTAACTACTTCTTCGGGGGTAATTTTTTCATTAGTGAAAGCGTTTCTGTTACGTAAGGTGACGTTTCTAAGGAGAGGCATACATGGAGATGTAGGTTTCGTTACAAAAGATTGACAGCAATTGCTTCATTCGATGCCACAATCAACGTCAGCGAGAAATCGATTCTGCGTAAAAAGAGCTTAGGCCTCATTTTCCTTTGATCGGTGGCGACTGTGTTTGCTAAAGAGCTTTTTCAGTTTTAAGAAACCTCCCCACATTGGTTGAATCAAGTTGACTGCAATTTTTAAAAGTTTTTATACCTTCGCACAAGGTTATACGTCACCAGTATTATTGAAAATTTTACCTACAGTACTCCAAACTTATAAAGGCCACTAACCGTTTTTGCAAGGCATTGTTGACGCTCTATCCTTTGCTTACAGTTTTCCTCGTTTGATGTATTTGCCTTAGTGTATTTACTTCTTTTTTTCCAATCCGTTCTTTATATTATATTCTGCTGCTCATTCATTGATTTTAATGAAATATTTCCCAAATGGACAAAATCTTTACCTATGTAAAGATTTTGTTGAATGTTATATATAATGCACACTTTTAACCAAGCCCTAGCAACATTTAGAATTCATAGCACGTAATTGTTTGAGTATAGTAAAGATCTTATTGTAATAATTACAACGCTTTACACGTAGACCGTCGTTACATCTCCCAATTGCCTGTTAACCTACTACCGACCCTCTGAAAGCCTTTAGCGCCCACTGGAGGGTTCTACTGCTCATTTTGGATACATATGATCAAGTGCACGTGGTTTACTATTTTTTATGATGTTTGTAATATAGATATTTCCACTCCATTATTAAAACTTTTAAACGATGAAAAAAATTATACATTATACTGCATTAACAGTAAAAAAGTGTCTAAATCAAATCATAAATATGATTATCCAATAGACTTTTGTAAAGCTTTCAGATACCCTAATTGAATGGTAAGGTTGAAGTACATAATATTCACATAAAATGTTAAAGACACCTTGTTGGTTTTTTTAAAGCAAATAACAGCTACCCGCAGGTGTGTTAGGTTACAGTGGACGAGTAGATTTATTCACCTGGTTGCGAATGCCAGGAGATGAGGGTTTAAACCCAACATGTCTCCCACTCAAAATTATTCAATTATTTCTCTCGTTGTTTTCTCTAGTTACCATAGTATAAATGAGTATTATTCCAATTTCGTTAAATTCTGAAACAATAAACGAGGGATATAACATAATCTATTTTTTCTTTGATGCAGTATGTATAATTTTCTCTATATATTTAGTATTGAAGAATGTATATAAACTAATTAAGGAAACAAAACCAAAAATATTGTTCCTGTTTAGTTAAAACTGTTTTTCTACTTGCTTTTGTATTTTTTTTCTAGACAATTTAACGAATTTTAA
The DNA here is from genome assembly GCA_022113835.1 of Atopsyche davidsoni. Classification (NCBI taxonomy): domain Eukaryota; kingdom Metazoa; phylum Arthropoda; class Insecta; order Trichoptera; family Hydrobiosidae; genus Atopsyche; species Atopsyche davidsoni. The sequence continues at coordinate 3,558,120 of JAILWY010000010.1, forward strand.
ATGACCAAAACATTCAGCATTTTCAAGAAAGTTAATTTTAAAAATAGTTCAAACACTATTTCGCTAATTTTTAAATTTAAGCAAATTTTTAAAATTATACGATTTTAGAATGTTTTTCATGAAAATGATATTTTTTGTTCCCTTCAAAAACTTTAATCAAATTTTACCAACGCCATTTTTATTATTTTAACTATAGGCATTCAAATAAAGCCTTTCAGTCTGTATTGGTAGAGAAAAAAACCGTATAGATACCAGAGAGCTGTAAAAGCATTTTTGAATAATGTAATATACTCCTATTTCCGTAATTGGTTGAACTTCAGCCAAGTATACTGAATTCACGGCCTTCGTTTCAGTTTCACAATATGAGCCAAGGTTTGTTTTCGAAATCGCCCTTGTGGGTCATACCCTGAAATATGCCCTTAACCGTCAACCATGTTCGGCGCAGAGTCTGCCAGTTTCCTTGTGCCGAGGGTCACAATTTTAAATATGGAGGACAAATAGAGGGAAACCTTAAACTATAACATTTACATATTCATTATAGACGTTTTTTATCCAAGAAAATATTTTTGAACCCCTCATATTTCAAATGAAATAGCTCCATTGACTTAAGTTTAACAATATGAAAAAAATATTTTATTGAATTTATTAATATAATTATAAGTTTTTATATAAAGGATTGTATAATATTTTAATAAAATTTACACATCTGACAAAAATATATATTGAAATTTTTATTTAAAATAATACACTATTTGTCCAATGATTCTATTGTGAAAATACAATATTAATACGATAAAATATGCATAAAAAACCTTGGCTATACTGGTGGCATAAGAAGACATTTAATACATGCAAGTTGGGATGATAATGGATTTATTTCTGGTCTATTTATTTTGTGACACACCGCAGAACTCTTGATTTTCACTATTAAAATCAAACCAAATCAATATTTAGTCAAAATTATTAAATTACAGTTGTGTAGTATATCTCTTTGTGAAAACAACATTTTAAAAGTTAGCTAGCTACTAGCTGTATTTTACTTACATTACTAAGTTAGGTTTGTGCGTGACGGAAAACCTGCTTATAAAATATGTTTCTAAAGTTCGTCTTTTTTACGTTAAATTTGATTTTTTAATCTTTTTTTGTTAATTTGTGCTGCTTAGATTTGAAGCCGAGGTAAGCTGCGGTAACAAAAACTGACCGGAGTGATTAAATTTACGGTTTCCTAGAATACCTCTTAAAGTCAGAACATTATTTTTTACTAGTCAGCTGGGAGGTCATTTCCACCATTTGCACGTAAAGGCAGCCCTGCTTGCTGGGGAATAGCTATAAATTTTGCTCCGAGGGAATGCCTTCGTGTTGGAGGGATGCCACGATCTACCCCCTGCCGCATCTACCCCAACCGCATCCCCGATTTCTGATCGACTCGATATCGTCTTACCTGATACAACAATGATAGCAGCGTGCTTGTTGGCTTTGCGGTTACATCATAGGGTCAGAGGAAGACACCAAAGGAATGAATAATTTCTCGCCTGAGCAAACAATCTTATTTTCTACTATACGAGTTTCAATGTGTTATTATAAATTATATTTAATCATCGCACAACATATTTTTTTGTGTGCAAAAATAGAGTGAAGATCGTGAGATTTTTTTTCATAATGAGTAAATAATGCATTATATACTTATAAAAAATGGTTAACAATATTTATTACTGAATACTCTAATTTATACACGTCAGGCTATTTACATTTGTTCCCTTAATAAAAGTTTTTTAAATGTCAATAATACCTTAGAAACTAAATTTTGAATCAAAAAATAAATAATTTTGATTTTTTTTTTAATAGTACTAGATTCTTTGTGAATGTTATTTCATTGTGAGCAAATTCAAGCATGGAAACAACATTTCATAAAAATATAATAATAAGATGCTCGCTACATATAGGACTATGTTGAATCCTTGAACAACAGCAGACACATCTGTTACTCATATGAAAGTTTACGAGAAAACGCAGTAAGGTACAGTGCTGTCTCAACCATTCAATATATCGTAGCAATATAATCAGGTTCTATTCTTGCTTAAATGCCGAATTACGTACTGACTATTGAATTAAATACTTAATCAAAGTTTTTCAAGGAACTTATTAAAATTAATCAAATTTGCTTTTAAAAAATCTTGAGTAAAGAAACAAAAAATTGCAAATTTATTACGCTTTATTTGTATATCCGTATACTTGTGAGAAAGCTCAAATAGTCTGATTTCTCCTGATCTAACATCAGATGAAACGTTTAATCAGAGCAGCCTAAGCCTCGGGGTTTTGTTCGATTTATATTCAAAGTGCAATGGTTTCTACTGCACTTGGAAGCAATTACGTCTCCGTACGACATCCTACCTCTCTGGCACTTTACTTTTTGTATATAAACAATCATTAGAGATAATTGTTGAGTACACAGTTGTTCTAAAAGCGGAGGATTGAAATTGAGAGTAAAATAATTTTCATTTCAAATTGCTAAATCGGAGAGCTTTTGATAGAGAACTGAAGCTTCGGACTGCTTGGTCATTAGAAGATAATATGTTTTAAACAATATATTCTCACGTTAACCGAAATAACCTAAAATACACAATAATATATCAATGGATTAAAGCACCACTAAATATTTCTTATAACAAAAATATTCATTAAAAAAACATTATATAACACTAGTCTCAGCTTTTGCAAAAACTTTTTTGAACTACCTATACAGTTTGAATAGAGTATATCAAAAGTAGAGTCTCAAAATAAATTTCATAGCTTGATGTTTGACCCTGGAACGCCATGACACTAGGAATTACGAAATGAAATTAAGTTTCAGAACTTCAGGCAAAAAAAATTATGTAGTCATTGCATTCATTTAAAACTGAGTTGAGCTGAGAAAATTATAAACCTGGGGGTGACTTTAAATCTTTCGGATAGTTTATACTTGCTAGAAAAAGTATATAAATTAAGTCATTACAAATATATTGATAAAAAATATATGTAAAATTAATTAATCATTCAAAATTAAATTCAAGAAAAAATATTAAAACATTTTAAAAATGTTATCACACCATTTAGGCTTTCAATTAGTAATTAGTTTCTAATATAAATAACATTTTTTTATTTTCAAATTGTTTATTGAAATTAAAAAAAAGAAAATACAATTTGTTAAAATTTAACGCAATTTAATCTCTAAATAAAGTTCCAAAATAATCCAATATTATTAAATATTATTTGTTTTTATAAAACATGGCCTATTATTTATTTATCTTGTTTTTAATCGCTTTCGTGCATTTCACATAATCTCGACTTATTTAATTATGATAAAATAATTCTATTCATCAATTTCTCGTACTAGGGTCGTTGTTTTCTAAAATTAAAAATATCGAATTTTCGTAAAACATTTTGAAATGAATTCTGCACCAATCTATCGAGGGGTGATTGTTATAATTATTCGCAGATTTCAACCCCTCACAAACTGGGAGGCTGATTTTAAAAACAAAATGTCAAATATTTATCAAAGGTTCCATATTTATAAATTATTTGAAAAATTTCAAATAAATCGGCTGAAAAATATTTCAAACGCTTTACTTCAAGTTTGTTGATGATAAATATATTTTACACGCCTTTAAAACAAAGAGTCAATCTAAAACTGAACTGAAAATAGTATAATAGAATACTTTATTTCATTTTTGGGAATAATTAATGCTTATGATTTGTGTTTTTGATCGTGATGATGATCGTGTCATTTATTCAATTTTTTGTATGACCGACAATATTTAAGTCCCAAAATGTTAAAAATAATAAGTAGTGCAACTTTTTTGTTACGAAAAGAAGTTTTGATGTCCGGCTGCGTTTGATTTCTATCAATGTACGATATATTTTCCCAATTTAAAAAAAATTACTCATGTAACGTATTAATTCATAAAATCTTAGTTAAAAACCTATCCCACGTGCAAATCACAAACTGCGACATGTCGGCAAGACTCAAGTAAGCCCTTAAACAAATCAATCATTCTAATGTTCTAATTAAAGCAAAACAGACAACAAGGTCGATGACAATTTCCGCCACTGTGTTTAGTTCTCTCCGGTACTTAATTTAATCGAGTTCTCGGAACAATTCCAGTTCTGATTGCGTTAACATGTATTCCCCTGATCCTTGGGGATTGAAACTCGATCCCAGTTTCGCTAGAACTTGCCGTGCAATACGGTGAACTTAATTATTGCGCAACTCCGGTAAATTCAGAGTGTACGCTGTTTGATGAATAATTTCAGGCTCTCTAAAATCGCACATCTATCATAAATTTGTATATAAGGCCATACATTTTGCCTACACTGACCCATCAGCATACAGAATACAAACGAAACTGCTTTTAAATAAAGAGTAATGTACTTAAAAATTCAGTTTGTCGTAGGTTTTGATTGCCATTGTAATTCGACGATTAAAGAATTTCTTGTGATTACGCTACTATAAGTATTCTGTCCTTCGTTCTTGAACCATTTTCAGGTATTTTGATTTGATTTCATTTTTATCTGATGATGGTCCCAGCACTGGGACTGAAACGTCGAAAGACAGAAAACTTCGAGAAAAATACTAAGTAGCCGTCGCTAACAATGATCATTAATTTATAAAGGCAAAAAAAGATTCAAAATCAAAAAGAATTTATCATATCAACTATCTGAAAAATACTAATCGGCATCAAGCATCCTTTTTCTAACACATCCGTTTTATACTTTGGTCGTTATTATTAAAAACTTGATTTTTTTATGTAAATTTGCCTGATTTATAATGTTTGCCAAATTCAAAAATAGCACTGCTACAGTCGCATTTTATTTTTTCTAAATACTGTTTTATCGCATCGAGGACACTTGCAAAAATGTGCGCTTGACGCATAATAATTGATGTTTTACACAAAAATGTGTCGATTTAATGAAAACGTATTTATAAAAAATTCACGTTTTACAGTATAACCGTTCGCAAAGATATATACAAAGATAAAAAATAATTTATTGTTGGATGATCTTGAGATTTCTTTGGTCTTATGCTGCAGAGTGGTTTATGACATCCGACATTTAGGTCACAGTACTGGGGGCATCTTTAAAAATTCCCTGAAAATCTCTGTAAATGATCCCAGTACCGGGATCGAAACGTTAAAAAGAACAAAAAATACCTGAGATCATCTAATATCAACGGCTTACTTAAATTTCTCATTTTCTTTCCAAATAAAGTGCTGCTTTACAGCATTAAATAAAGTGCTGCTTAACATTTTAATTTTGCTCAACTTAAAAAATAAATCATGGTCAAAATACAGAAAGTTTGAACAGGTGCTTAAAAATGCTAGAATGTAACCAAGCCCGTGTCTCTAGTAGGACAGGTAGGACTTCGCACGCTGTGTGCAAATAAAAGCCAGCAATAAATCGTGATTTGCTTAGTTTATTCCTCGGTATTAAGTTAAACTTACTCTGGCTGTAAAGAAACATAATTTGTATTCAATGACCAAAGCTGCTTGCTTGAATTTTAAAACCGTTTCACGCTACTTAAACTACTTTTAAAGATAAAAATTAAAGTAAATTTTTCAACTTATGTTATATGTGTAATGTATACATTAAGTTTTAAAATATACTAGTATTATCAATAAATCTATTATTTATACAAATTTCAACTTAACATGCTAAATACGCAAGTAAATGAAATGAAATATGTATGACCAATCCGAAATACGATCACGTCTGGTTACATCGACTCGTAATCTAATTATTAGCACGGGATCGAACCAGGGAACTCTCGTAAAGTTAGTAGTCAATTCACCATGCCAACAAGCACAACACATTTTGATGTAAATTGCCTTTCAATCTCTACAATAGCTTCCTGATGACACGCATGCCATCGGAATACTCGCCGATACTTCAACCGAGTGAATGATTTATTAGAGCAGGGAATTTTATTAAAAACCATGTTGCAGATTCATTTCAATATGCTATTGAAATGACCTTTTATAAATTATCTCAAAGTAGGTGTAGTTGTTCAAAAAAACTAGGTTATTTACTGTTGTAAAGCTCTTCAAATTGTTAAATTCAATATTTGACCGTTGCTGTGTTACCGGTATGTTTAAAATGGATGGTTATTCAGCGAGGGCCCCTTGAGAACGTTCCAGAATTAAGACCCAGGCCTTCTAATCGATGTAATCCTATAACAAGAACTTAGCAGCACTGAAAGAGGGGTGACTTGTTCGTGAGAATGAATAAAACATAAGTATTGAAAACTCCCCGTCGAGCCTAAGGATATTCCGTTTTTACGCCAAATTTTCCCCCTAATCTGCGTAATTTAGATCCGGGGTTGAATATATTTCGGAAGAAAAGGAAAGTTGTAGAAAAAGCAGGTAAAAAAAAAACTGTGTTTTGTGAAATCAGTTTTAGCAACATTTCATGTCAAACATGACGTCAAAAAAATATTATTATTTCACTTGACGTTTAAGCAATGACTCTGTATTGCAATTGTTTTAACTTTACTGAAATTCAACATCACTTTTTGTAGATTAAATCTTTCGAGTGCTACTTTATTTGCTTATTTTGTATTAAAGAAATCCATTTCATAAATGATATTGTTATTAAGCAAGCTCTCAGCGGGGCTCAGTCAATGTTTGAAAACCTCATCTCTCCTCCAAGCTTTCCAGATAAGCTTGATTTGATGGATCGGTCGATGCAAGGGAGGCTTGTCGTTGTTTTCCTTCGTTTTATATATTTTTTTGAAGAGTAATGTAATGAAGTGATTCAACAAGAGGCAATATTCTATTTCTAGACAAATACATTTAAAATGTTGCATATTATTTTAATTAAATTTTAATTGCCTCTTAATTAATATCTATATGCGAATAAAAATGTTTTGATTCAATAAACTGACTGTCTTAATATAAGTTAAAATCTGTTCTGTTACAAAACTTAACAGCTAAACAAATTTCGGTTTAGTCATTTAAATATAATGCTTCATGTTTAAACATTTTCAATTTCAGTTATCAAATGATTAACGAAGTTAAAATTGTAAAAAAATATGTATTAATCATTGTGATATATTTTTTTAAATAGCGACCCTCAAAATCAATATTACATCAACTGTTTGAATTCTGCGATGTGATTATAATCACCATATTTATTCAGCTATGATAAACTCAACGAATGTCTACCAAAAAATTAATTCATTATTTCCCAGAAGAAAGTCTTTAAATTTTAACATCAGTCTTTATTTTCTCCTTGCCCGAGATTACCCCAGCGACGTCTTTCCGAATGAATCAAATTAAACGCAGAAAATTTAAACCAAAATTTTCAGAAAAAACCTTGAAGCTACTCGATTTCAACGCTGTAAAAATTTGACAAACTGAACATCAAAAATTATTCACATCCTGTTATAATGCATTTATTTAATCACTCATAATTATTAAATTCAATTAACTACATTGTTGTTTTCAGTTTAGTATTTAAATCATAAATAGTTAAATTTTCGATCAATCACTTTGCAGTCGCAATGTATTAGTACAAATAATATAATTTAATATAAAATGTATTTCCAGAATTCTGTATCATGTAATCCATCATGGATGTAGTTTTCAATCGAACTAATATTTCAAAACCTCCGCGCAAACTCGAACTGAAAGCTTTTTGTATAAATGTTCATGATAAATTGAAATGTCTGACAGACATCAAAACTCCATTCAAATAACCAAATTTCATTACTCTGATAACTCATTGCAGTTATCTTTGGTGGTCTTAAAATTTAGTAATCTTTAGTAGACGTGTAGTACAATTTAGAACTTAACAACTTGTTGATGGCGACTTGGTTGTTTTCGCTTGGGCAAAGTTAATTGTTTCGCTAAGCTGTCTGAGCTAGTCGTACCGACTTAAAACTAAGAAGAATTTAACGGCACTTTAAAAAAAGCAGTTCTGTATTTCAGCGTAGTGAGAACCTCGAGAAGAATAGAATAGAAAGAACTTTATTTTACTTGAAAAAAAATCAAATAAAAACTAATCTGAACTTATAAAGTCATAAGGCAAAAATATTTCCTTGTGTATGTTAAAAAAAAAATTATCTGCATATTAAACCAGATGAATGAACCCAAATAATTGAATAATCGTTCCCGATTCTGATTCGCGAGCAATCCTCCCAGTTTTTTTTCAAGACCCATAATGAAATTCTGCCTACTTTTTGTCTTTGTCAATAGACTTCACCGTAGACTTATTATAAAGAAACATCGGTTTCCAGTTTTATCTAAAGAAGAAAAGAATCGCCGGGGGATCTGGGGAAATCAAATTGCCAATATAATGGCTGATATCGGATACTTAGATAAATTATGTACATTTAACTGCAGATAATGAAGTCGAGTAACTAAAAATAAATGTTTCTCAAACATAGTCCTTGTAACCGATGCAAATCATCTAGTAATAATAATTACTTCTCTCTGTGAAATGTATTTACTGGTTTCAATTACTACTTTCTACTAATACTACTACCAACTACTTTCAACAGATCAACCGAGATTCAAATTGCCATAACATTTTTTTTTAAAATAATGAACGCGTTTTAAAACGCAAGTTACATAAAAACATGAAACTAAAATAATTCTAAAATACGCTTGCATTTTTTGTGTATAACTTTGATTTTCAACTTTTCGTCCCGCTTTGATTTTAAAGTATTATTTTTGGAAGAAAACTTTATAAAGGTGAGTTCTCAGTCACTTGGTAAAGTTTGAAAATTCACTTAATTTATAATATCAGAGAATGTTTCGGCACCAATGTTTTCTAAGGGAGGCTCGTAAAATAAGAAGCTAACTAAAGAGCCCGGGTATGAGTTTGCTTTCTATGTTTTGCAAACAGTTTTAAATAGTTGACGTAATTAAGTAATGACTTATCAGGCATTGTTAAATCAATAATTAAGTTTATTTAGCAACGATATACTTGTGATTAATTAAATAGTTTATGATTTTGACTGACTAAGGAATTTTGAATGATAAATATATATATTTTTGAGTAAAATACTTGAGTGATTTTCCACATGTTCGTTTTTATTTGTGACCGGTTTCGCCAACCTTTTACGTTGGCATTATCAAATAGAGTGCGTTTGATAATGCCAACGTGACTCTGTTTGATAATGCCAACGTAAAAGGTTTGCGAAACCGGTCACAAATAAAAACGAACATGTGGAAAATCACTCAAGTATTTTACTCAAAATATTAAAATGGAATTCCACCAAGTACGCTCTGTCAAAAATATTGAATTTCATAAATATATATATGTTATATACTGCATTAAAATTGTGTATTTATACAAGGTTCACTTAGTGTTAATTAAGGTTTTAAATTTAAAATGTTTAATATTCCTTAATAAGTATCGACTAATGTGTTATACCGTAATTATTTTCATTTTTGTGTCCAAGCGTTTCGGCTCCGGAGTTTCAGGGAATCTGGGGCATTTATATTTTTTCAGTTATTAGTCAGTTTTCAAAGTTTAAGCAATCAATTATTTTGTTGATATGTTGGCAAAGGTTAACTTTTAAACTTTCGTCCAAGTCTATTTTATTTTTAAAAATTTTAAAATAACCATTTACGGTAATATAAAATAATGTTTTTGATGTGTCGGTAATTTCAGGTTTTCATTTTAAAGTTGCAAAGGAGCTTTGATGGTGCTTAGCTCGGGAGCGCCCAAGCAGCTGTTTTTGCGTATTTCATAATTATCATGGCGTTCTTTCGCGTGGAAATCCACTTACAGAATACCATACACTCAGCACGTAATTGCCCTTTAAAGCACGTTATTTCTCCATTATGAATTACCTTCAATTAGCGATCTGATAACATTAATACTTTATGCTCTGCGATTTATTGTAATGAATAGTTTATTGCTGGAAGACAAATGTTCAAAATGAAAATTCTCACGTTTGTGTTTTTTTTAATTATTCCAAAGGGGAAAAAAACTTTGACAGTATAAATTTATTCAAGTTAAAGTATATATACTCGTACATTTGGTTATAAAAAAATTATTAGAACTTTTACATAATAGTTATATGTCCCATTTTAAAAATTAAGTATTCATCAAATAATAAGTCGTGGTCCGTGGCTTTCGACGATTTGGTCCCGGTCCTGGGACCATTTTTAGATATTCATTTCAATATCCCATATATCACAATAACAAACTGCCAAAACCTATGAACATTTCCTTTTTTTTATTTTGTACAAATTAATTTTTAGTAATAATTATACAATATATGTAACAAGTGCGATAGAAAATTTATCAACATTATTGTAAAAAAAATATTAAGGTACATATATTTTGTTTTGTGAATGGATAATATTAACGACTTTGCAATTAACATTGTCTTAGTATACTGATACCTTGTTTTCCAGCAAATATTAATATTCCACTTATCACATGCTTTGTCAGGTGCATTTAAATAATAGGAAAATTATTCTCAACATTTTATCTCTAATTAAATATCAAAGAGCCTGTTTGTATTCAAACACCAAGAATTTGCATAAATTGTTAATTACAAGTAAAGATTACACTTACATTGTTATAAAATTTAGTAGATTCTTATCAGTTATTTCATATCTCATTATCATTATGAAGCATCATATATTTGATAATAATAACACTATATATATTTTTTATATCTCTTAAAGCTCCAGTTTGAAAATTCAATATGAGGTGTAAAATATACATATATATAAATTATACAACAACAAAATTTTAAATGCGGGTCCATTTATTTTGCGGAATGTAGTTTTTCTATTAACATCAAGTGGAAAGCCGTAGCGAAGAAAACAATACGGTTAATTTACATATTACAAGTTTTGTACGAGTCTTGCAAAGTAAACATTCGCCAGCTAACAACAGAACACCCAAAGGTCGAATTTATTAAGTCACGTTTTGTAAAAAGGGGTTTCTAATAGGGCACCGGTCATATAACCCAGTCAAAAACTGACCCAGGTCTAAGTTGAGAATATTGCTAGCGTAATAATAGAGGTGACATAAGGAATTTCCACTATCTCTTAACTGAGTTAATTCTTGCTCAAACAATGTGCCTCCTCAAATCAAAACGTATGGGAGAACACATAACGAGACACAAAACGACCATTCAGTTACTAACATTCCTAACTTTTACATATTTCATGAATTTTTCTGTTTTATAGAATATATAAATATAAACGATTTGATAACCGTATACTGAAATAGTATATTTATTCTGAAATCTGAAAGACAGAATTTTTATCTCGTGTATTTGTTATAACAGAACACTTGACTGCGATGATATAACTTTACGATGACTTCTCATCGATCAAGGCCTCTCTAAGATATTTTTATTTAAAAAGCGTGTTTTGTTGGTGTTTCTAAAAATAAACAATGCAACATATCCGGAAAATAAGTCTTCGAGATCAATTTGAGCCAACGTTTGGAGGGAATGGCTGTTGGTGTCTTATTGAAACCAAGATTCATTAATTGCAACTTTCAAATACTCATAAATATTCGCCGAAGAAACCTCTTATCTACAGACAGCTGCCTTCTACACGAAATTCACTCAGTTTTCATGTATTTGTGTCCGTTGATAATAAATTTCACCGTCTTACCAATATTGGATTTTTGATAAATTAACATCGAAAAGTATCAATTGAATCTGAATATAATTCGAAGCCTAGTTATGTTATTAAAGTTTCCTGAAAGTACCTTCCGGAATAAATAGGCTGAATAATAGCGGCAAGTGATTGTATTAAGAAAAAGTTTCCGTCATCCTAAGTGATAATTTAAAAAAAAATAATCACGTAATCAAATTTATATTTGATATCATTCCAAAATAAATAACCAAGTGGTTAAACTCATTTTTTAATCAGTATTTTGGATTAAAACATCCAGTTTATTATCCAAACTTTTATCACAATCGCAAATGGTATCTTGATTCGTATCATGTGATAAATCCTAATACAATAAAGGCGAATCCAAACGAAGGAATTGTTATTTTGGTAATTCGTTTAAACGTAAAAAATGAAAAGCTAACTTAACATAACTGAATCTTTTAAAACCGATATATTATATTCATAAAATACGCCTACATGCTTTATGTGGACTTGATAGATCAAATATGAGAGACTTTCTAATATTTTTTACAAAACTGTATTGATTCTCTTGAAAACAGCCTCCGGAAATTCGTAAAAGTCCACCACCAAGCAATACAACACCAAAGGATAGTTTAGGTAAGGTAAGGCTATAATTACCGATACTCGAAACACCGTTTATTCTCATGACAAGGATATCAACTTAATCCACGTGTAAGCTAAAGTTTAATACTAATAGGAAATTAATATTAAACACAGTGATTTATAATAATATTGAAGAGGTGATTTTTATTTTGTGTAAATTTTATTGTTGGCAAATATTTTGATTGCTTCACAGATCGTTTCAAAATTGCGCGAGATAACTTTTTAACAATTACTGTGATTTGTTTGACAGAATTTGCAGTATTTTTGAAGTTTATTTATTTCTTTGATTTATGCATAACTTCCGTTTTGTAAGATTACGTGTCAATTAAATTGATTTAATTACTGAGGGGAGTGTCATGGCTTTACTAATTCATTATGTATACCTTTACAAAAATAAGCCAGTTGGAAATTTGCTTTTATAAATACAATTATTATAAAATAATTGTTATCTTATCAACAAATACATGCTTAAAATGTTTAATATTTGATTTTAATTTATTTATTAAGAACTTTTATTTTCGTCTGCATGATTTCCTTTTGTATTAAAGCAAGTACTTGTAAGTTTGTTATATTTTTAAGAATACAATGGAAGTTTGCCAAATAATAGCAAACAAAAATTCTACCGTTATTTATGAAATTTAAATAAAAATTTCTCGGAATAACCGAAAATTTCTTTCAAATAATTGAGATATAAATACCATTTTTCTCTTTGATAAATTCTTTAAGACTTAATAATCTCTGATTTTATTACAACAAAACAAATGTTGTCTTTAATAGCTATTCTTAATTTTTTTTAAGAATTCGTTAAAATTAAAATTCGAATTTTTTACTTAGAATTCTTTGTTTTTCTAAAGAAAAACGCATGAAATAATAATAAATTGACAAAAATTCAAAAGCAATGAAGCTACAATGTTATTTTTAAAAACATTACAGAACCGTTAACAATGAACAAACCAATTGACCAAAGTACGTTTTTAAATCGATTAAGATACTATTAAAACTATAAACATCGTTTTCTTAGAAGTTTTTAAGTGAATTTGACCCAAACAAAAGTTAGCTATCTAGAGCTGCTCTTGCGAACTTAAAATTGCACTCTTGTTACTTGACACTGTCCGGAAAATAGCTTGGACTCTGGCATCCGATAGAACAGTCACCTTGACCTGATCAAAGCATCGCTTTCCTGAAAGTTGGCCCAATGGCTGACAGGAAACAGGAAATTCGAAGGTACCGAACACTTAAGACTCCCTTCCCGCTACTTTTGACCTTACTTCAAAGCGATTTTGCCTCTCGAAAATATAAACCGATTATTTTCTAAAAATATGTAATTAAACTCAATGTGAGCTTTTACGTAAGGTATGATATTTTATATCAACCGCAAATATGTCATATTAATAAGAATAAGCATTTTGTTTTTGCCCTAAAGCCATGTTTTTTTCACAAAATATAAAATATTATCTTGAAAATTCGTTAGCAACATATAAATAATCTGAAGCTTTTCTCTAAAATACTGAAATATATTTCAGATTATTTTTTTTTTATAAAAAGAGAACTTTTTATCAGGGATATTTCATTTTGTCAAAAGATTAGCTTTCAGCAACTCAAGAGGATACCGCAAACTCAGAGATTAAAAGTATCATTTGCTTTTAAGGGACGCCCAGATCAATACGTATACACATTTCAATTTAATTATCTCTTGTTTTTATTCTTATAACATATCATTCTATTTTCAGTGTTTAATAAAATTATTCTAAAAAGTACTTTATGCAGATTCAATTATATTTTGTATATTAAAATCTTTGAAGCTTGAACCCACGTAGGTGTTTATAAGAATTTAAAGTTAATCAGTCAATTCCCTTACCATCGCGTGAATTTACATCCCTTAGCAAAATCATTTTCTCAAACGACATTGTTCACCCAAAACCCTCGAAAGAACCGCCACCCATTTACCATATGGGGAGAATTTCAATAAACTAAGCCTCAAGTCAACATAACGTCGTCAAGTATCGACAGCGATGACAGTATTTGAATCGGGCTTTGGTTTGTTTTTATCCACCTTCTTTTTTGCTCCAAAGTTTCAGCGACAAATCCCAAAGCCACCCTTCGTGCTGAAAAAAACATCAGCACTTAGAGCTTAAACGGAAATTAAAACAACGTCGTTATAATGAATTGTGTGATTGCCACTTTTTTGTATCAATTTCATATTAAACATAACAGATATATTAAACATGGTTATAAGTTTTGAATATCACTTGATCACGATTAGAAAATTTGTAATGAAGGCTGATTAAACGCTGTTAGAGGCGCAAGCTAGAATTAGCTAAGATCTGTTTTCAAACTAACCAAGTCTCTAGTAACAGCGTGTTTTACCTGAATACTGCAGTTATTCAAAGCATCTGGCTGGTACTCTCTTTGACAAGTATAAAGTTAGACATGGTAAAGTCCTCAGTCTCGAAATCTTATTAAGTAATATTTGCTCTCTCGCGAAGTGAGCTTGCGCCAGGTGATACATAATTTTAATAGGGAATATTTGTCCACACTCTGGATGTCACGTTTCTCAAACCTTATTATAAAACTTGTAAATTTGCAAACTGCACAAATATTTTTAAGGTTTTTATCTCGAAGTGATATATTAAGAAAACAGTTATTATTCATTTTCAATTCATCGCCTTCCCAGCGGTGACATGGGTAAAAAATCTTTTATTAGATTATCTGTTATTATTTATTTCTTAAAACAACCATTTATCTAGCGTCGCAATGTGAATTAAGGCGAGCTTCGTAGAACGTGTTTTTACCTTTCCGAGTGCTTTCTTATAACACAAGTATAACTCTTAGGGAATGACTGCAACCGGAAAACACAGAAGGCCAGGAGTGAATAGTTATTTAATGGGAAAATGTCTTTCCTCCGACTCAGGCTACATTTTCAAATTAAAATATTAAACGAAACAAAATTGAATACTGTTATTTTCATGAAAACGTGAAAGATTAAATCCGCATACAATTAAGGGGAACCTGAAAAAACCATTACTTATTATAATTCAAAACACAAATTATCTTATTTATGCTCAAATAGAACATTGTTAATTTTATATTATTATAAAAATATTTGTTCTTCTATATTTATTTACTTTAAATTTTATTCTGAGATATCTAATTATGTCACTGGTTAAGAAAAATAAAATGCGTTCAATAATTTAATAAATAATACTTTGTGAAATATTGAACATGAAAAAGTTTTTCCTCAAAAGTTCGTAGTAAATAAAGAAAATTATTAATCATGTTTCTGCCGGCTTGCTGTAAAGCCTCATTTTCTCATTTTGGGGAGAAAACTTTTCCTATTTCTATAATTACCTATTTATAACAAAAAATGGAAACGGAATACGAATTACCGAAACATTAAAATTTATGTAAATAATAAGCAGGTATGCATGGAAAATAAAAACTTAATAAATAATGATATGCCAGCAGATTTTTTATAGAACGACACAAATTAATTTCCACAAATTAGTATAAATATAAAATATATATCACAAGTAGTCTTTGATTATTGCGACGCTAAATTTGTTGTTGAGGCTTATATATACATATTAATCTATACTTATTTAAAAATGACATAAAATAAGTATTTGTATTCAGAAATGTGGCTGCCACTTTTAAATTTAAATCTGTATATATAAAATTAATAGTTTTTTATGGTTTGAATAATCGAAGAGAGGCCCCTAATAAGTAATACACAAAATGTTATGTTGTCTCAGTTCTTCTGTATGAAGTTGAGATTTGGGCAATCGAGGCTTTTAAAATGTGGTTCTATGGGAGAATACTTAGGGAGAAAGGTATCCAATAAGGTAACAATCTGTAAGATGTGAATAAATGCTCAATGAGAGGCACATGAGGCTGATGAAAATTTATTGAGAAATTCAACATTCATTCATTTTTGACAGAGAGAACTTGGTGGACAAAATACTCGAGTGATTTTCCACATGTTCGTTTTTATTTGTGACCGGTTTCGCCAAGAGAAAAATTATTGCGTTGATACTGTTGTAGAATTACGAGAGTGTATAGAAATCCCATTAAAATTGTGTCGATTGATGGACATCCGGCGATAATCAGGCGGCTCTTCCGCACGGAGCCGGGCCGCCTGATAAATAAAATCCAGGTAGAAAACCAATCATAACTTCCCCGCTCTTGTAACGCGGCCGGAGACTCGGAGCCGAACGCCGCAAACCGTAATGTATGCGCCCAGTTTAAACATCTGGCTTATCAAACACGCGCTATCAGCCCGGCATTAAAAAAGTACCACTTTGGGATTTTATCACGGCGCGTGCGTGGGAGATAAAGAATCTAACATCTCTGCGAGGTCTTTGTCATTGCTCTCTTTTGATACTTGTTTTATGATGCTCTCAGCCCAAGGTCGGCACTGCATTTGCTTTAGGGCCCCTAATTCTCTTCGTGTTGGACTCGTTTATTGGCTGCGTACAAACAACGTAAAAGGCTTGATGACTCGAACGAAAAGTGGAAATTGAAACAGCTGTAAGGACTACTGAGATTAGCCGTGCCGATAGCGTTAAACGTCGTAGACCAAACCAAACAGTTTTCTATCGCCAACTGATTTTTTTAGCTCTGCGAACAAAAAGCGTAAGTAAAACTCTTGTCGGCTCAACGTTTAAGCAGCTAAATTTTTTTTATGAGTTTACCGTAATATAGGAGTCAAAAGAGGCTTTATAAGCTACTGCTTTTTCAATTGGGTCTCTATGTACAAACAGTGTAAAAGGCTGACGTCTCAAATGAAAAGCGTGAATTAAAATTGCTTTAATGCACACGCCTTTTTCGTCGACCCTCATGCTCTTCAGGTCTGGTGTTTAGAGTCCCTTATTCTTTTTAGTAGAACTGGTTTATTGTCTGCGCTTAAATGGCGTGAAAAGACCCCGAAAACTCAGACAAAAGTATGAATTAAAATAGGATTTAAGACTACCGGTTTTTTATGTTGACTTCGACTAACTTTTCAGGAAACACGAAATATAATACCTTGAATACAATACCTATAATATTACAATCTCTCAATATCTTCGTCCATTTAAACATACCTTTATATATATATATGTGTGTGTGTGTGTGTGTATATACCTTACATTTCGGTACATACACACCACTACAATTGACATTGGACAAGCGGATAAGGTTGCCCAAATGTCCACATTGTTTTGACTGATTGTCGTCTTATCCCATTTATAGAAATCTATCTTAATTTAATTCAAACGTAGCAAGACACATTTATGACGTCATTAAAATAATTATGTTAATACTTGGTATTACTACTAATTTCAAAACTCTGATTTTATTCAATATTAAATATCAATCATTGGTGATACATTTAATCAAAACTATTCAGTTTCATATTGACTCGTGTGTGTTCGTGCCACAAACCAGAGCTCTGCTCGTTGGGACAACTTCCTCCTGGCTCGAAGAAGTGAGCCAATTTACTAATGGAAAAGGTTTTCTAGTTCGGAAT
Source organism: Atopsyche davidsoni (assembly GCA_022113835.1). Lineage (NCBI taxonomy): Eukaryota > Metazoa > Arthropoda > Insecta > Trichoptera > Hydrobiosidae > Atopsyche > Atopsyche davidsoni. The sequence continues at coordinate 3,575,877 of JAILWY010000010.1, forward strand.
GCACCAAGCAGAAATACATTGGTTCCGGAAACGAATAGTCAACCAACATAATATTATATAATCCAAAGCACAAAAATGGCTCTTAAGTATCTGGAAAATAAATTCTTTAAATCAAAAGCAAAAAAAAAATATCAGTAAAAAAAATAATAACACGTGTATTGGAATCTTATCATAAGTCGCTTTCATAACCCAGCGAGGGAAATCTAACAGAAAAAAAAATGTTTTTTATAAATAAATAAGATTGTAAACGACAGTCACTGAGTATTTTTCTCGATACTGAAAGGCTTTAGCAGCCGGACATTGGTGTTAATGTCACAAGTTTCAAAAAGAATGTCAAAACTATTTCTTGATTTCAACTTATAAATCTAACACTTGGTCGTGCGCACAAGATAGGTAATCTTACCAATATTGATATTTTATTAAAATAACAACTTTTTTGAACAGGGCCTTTTCGCACTTGCACGTGTGCACAGTTTAAAAAATATAAATATTAACTGGGTACTTGATCAAAGGTACCTTTTAGGATTTACATAGTAAAGTGATCGTGATACTAGAATAATATCATGAATCTATGCGCCGAGATGTCACATAATTCCCATGCAATAACAAAAATATTACTATCTGACTTAAACTTGAGTAAAGACTATAAGGACTTGATTCAGTTTCAGTATGCTTACACTTAATATGGAAAATTTTATGTCAAAGACGGACATTTTATTGTATGATTGTTTTGAATGCAATGAAAATCACAATTGAATATGCTTATATCTGGATGAGATCAATTAGTGTTGCTCTTAAAGTTTGCGTATACTTGAATGGTTTTTGATATATTCATTTTGATATATAACAAGAGGTGCTTCGAGGGATGATAACCAAAAAAAAAACAAAAAAGATACTTTATTATGTTAATCAAAACAAATCTTTCTTAAATAATGCGATAAAATATATATTATGATTTAGTTGCGAATGATATCAATTTAGCATTTGATATGTAACATGTCTTATTAACTAGAGGTTCGTAGAAATCTCGTTATTTATTGGGATAAACACATATTAGCATTGCCATGACAACAGATTGGTAGATACGAAGGCAGTAATCTGTTCAATCACATGTCAAAATTATCTAAGAGAGAGAGAAGGAAATCCCTGAAGATCTTTCTTACCAATTAGCCTTCATTTCTGCTACGACCAATAATTGTATAATGCTCGCAGGAAAAATAAATATTTCAATTTCAGACTTGTAGTGATTATTGTTGAAATCAAGACTCATACCAAATCTGAAGTATTTGCATACTTTTATATTAATTATATGACTATGGAAATTCTTAGTTATTGCCAGTTATTTTATATTGAAATGTATTTTGTCAAAAAAAAAATCTCGTTTAATTCATCCGTTTATTTATATTTTTGTTTGCTTATTTTTTTATTAGTCCCAAATCGCAACGAGAATAAAATATTCAGTACATTCAGTGGCAGTGACAGGCGAGGCTACAGAATCTAATTTTACCGGGAAGGTTTTTCTATCTAAGGGCGGTAAATGATCTGTCAAGAGAGTGTAAATCATCAATTTAATTATTTATCTATTTTCCAGCAACTTTTTTTAACCCTTTTCATGTATATTATTTGTGAAACTCTACGTTGTAATTAACCTTTTTTAAAACTTTTTATATAAATATGTATAGGTTTCTGGTTGTTGGTTATCAGCGTTACATAAATTTAAGTGTTTTTATAAAATATCTCAAAATACGCATTAAGTGAAAGTTCTCTGTCTGTGACATTTTGATTTAAATTATCCGTGAACAGGGCACGTCTGAGTTCAGACAGTCTCGTCGAAAAATCTATAGACACACCATTCCATAAAAGTTGGAGGCCGAAAAGACAAGGGGCAGGTAAACAAGTGGTTGGAAACATTTAGAGCCAAAAAACCAGCTCTGCACGTATCCAACGTTTACCTTGTTGAATAAAAGTAAATTTGAGAAACCCGCAAGGCAAGGCAATATTTTTCATGACATTTATCGTTCCTTTGGACCTGGGGTCGATTTGAAACATTAACGAAATTGAAAAACTCTTATACTTCTTGACTATCTTTATTTTGCGAATAACGGCAGAATATAAAACAAGTACACATGCAGTAAAATGATTCAGAAGCAATTCGGCCGTGTACGCCAATGGCATTTGCCCGCGAGGAAGAATACATATCCAAGTGAAGAAAAACTGTATATATTATTACGTATTTGATGTGTTCAGCAACCATAAAGGCAAAAGAGGAGTTGTGATCTCGCATAAGTATGCCTCCGTTGTCAAAAACTTGAGAAAGTGTTATTCTGGAGCAGAGCCTCAATGGAGGGATTGTAAGCATAAATGAAGTATTTTGAAATAAAAACTGCAAAGGATTTTATATATATACTTATACGTAACGAGCGAATAAGAATAAACAATCAAAGACTACGTTCTTGAAAACGAGATTTCCTGACACGTAATCTTGCCGAGCACTAACTGTGGCGTGATGGTATCATCTTAATATAGAACTAATAGCCGATATTATTTCTTTTTCTGCTATAAAAACTACCGTTATTTGCATCATTATATCCATTATTCCACTGCATGCCGCACCGACATGCTTCCGTACTCGTCGGTCACATTATTTGTTCAAGAGTATTGTAATATTTGTTGAACAATATTTGATATATCAATGTGTTCAAATTGAAAGAAAGGTATAGAAAAACTACGATTTCTTTACGTATGCGAGCAAACACCGTTTATTATTAAACTTTGATTTTGATTTGATAAATACGATGCTCTATTGCAGCTTAGCTTGTAATGCGAATAAGTTAAGAGTAATTCACAGGTTTCTCCTCTAAATAAAATGGTAATTACAACTTGTTAATAGTCTTTTCATGTGGTAGATATTTTGACAGTCATCTTGTTACCAAATATTGCCTTAATAAGAAGAAAACCCTTCAGTAAAACCCTATTTAATCCAGCATCCCGTGCACAACAAGGCAAACACGGAAGAAGCAACAAGGCGGATACTAACGCAGTTGCCTCTAATTGCTCCAAAATTAACTTAATCACTTACTTGTGAACCCCGGCTCTTGCCGAGTGGGGGGCCTAATAGACTCTTCATTCAGATTATCTGATCTGAATTATCTGAAGATGAATGTGGAATGGTTTTATTTTATAAAATGTAACTCTGTCATTTACAAGAGATAATGTGAATCAAACTTGTAACAGAATGAAAACCGGTAGGAAGGAAACATAATAGGCTTTCAAGGAAACCATAAAGTAGTCGAGTGAAAGTTATAAGTATTCAATTGTTAGGTTTAAGAAACATGATAGTAATTTATAGGCATTTATATATTTATAAGCAAATTAATTATAATATTGGTTTAGTATTTTCTACGGTATCAAATTTATACTGTAAATTAGTTACTGTACGTATAACAAACCTAATCTTAAATAAAACAAATTTATAAATTATATATTTTTAAATAAAGTCTTTTGATAATATTTGTTATAAAAAACCTCGTAGCTTAATTTTTGTATAAAACGCTAATAATGTTGTCGATTTAATCATAGTACTTATCAGAATCGTAATTGAATGTATATTTTTTGCAATTTTTATTGGCTCCTTGCGTGTTAGCTCAAGCCAGAGATGAATGTATCAGCCTTATTTACAATTATGATAACATATTAATGATTCTAGTTCTCCGGCGTCGTTGAGTGCTCGCGGTAGTTCCCGGTTGACACTCGGTATACCTGTTCAACAATAAATTGATGCTAATTGAGCCCTTACCTTGCATAGATTTAATAGTTGTTATTCACTTATCAATACAAACATTTTACTCAAAAGCGGAGACTGTGCTAAGTCGCTTCCTATATGCGGAATCCACATGGTTTACTCGTGTACAATGGCGTGCAGTTAGTTCAAAATCTAATACGGCCGTATTATTCATTCAGTATACAAGATTATTCGAAATGTTTTACAGACCTTTCATCTAGCATGTCATATTTATTCATTCAGTAAAAAGAGCGATTCGAAACGTATTACAGACCTTTCATCTAGCACGACTCTATTATTCATTCAATATACTGGTAAATTCGAAGCGTGTTTCAAGAATTTTACCTAGCATGGCATATTTGCTCATCTAATATACAAGGAAATTCAAAACGTATTGTCATTTATAATAAACATAATTTATACATAAAGCCTAATCTTTAAAAATGCACTGTAAACTAAAGAACACCTGAATTGGTCATATAAGGGGAATTTAAAAAAAAAACACTACCGTTTTACACATACCATAATTTATAAACTAAATAAAAACGTTGTAGTATTTAAACAAAATATTACCCAATTTGATATATAATAATATATTATTTAATCACTTAAAAATATATATGAAGGCAAAACCTCAATAGCTTATACCACTTTTAGTACTTAACATCAGCTATGATCTGATTGATATATATATATTTGTCTACATCTAATATTATATATCAAGGCAAAGTTCTGACTAAGCTCTTTTCTTATATAGATAGGTAGAACATGATACGATAATTATACAATGTAAAGTTAAATTATACCTGACTTATAATGATCGGTCTCAAATTTCCAAGTAGTTACGCTCAGCTCTCTTCTCCCAAACTTTAGTTTTGCCTATGGCATTAATGTAAACGATCTTCCCATTAGCAGTGAATTTAGAAACACATATTTTTAAAGGTATGTCTAGCAATAAACTGTAATAAAAATGTTTTTTTTATATTTTCCATTAAGTCAATTTAAGTGAGTTCTCTGTGCGGTCTTTCCTTGGACCCTTAGAGAATCGCAAGCTCGGGATAATAATTAATAAATTGACGTTTTCTGTATATAGACAGTTTCCTGAACCATGTGCAGTTTTATAATCTAATGCAGCATAATTCGATTTCAATATTATTCTGCTTCAAAATAACATTAAAAATCCAGTATCCAGATTTAAAATATATAATTTAAATTCAAAAAGAAGTACCGGAAATCACCCCTCTATCACAAGAAAAAAATTGGTTGTTACGGTAACAAATCCTCTGATACGACCTTCTTTCTCGGCTTGATCGGTGTTTATTTTCTAAAAATTTAACACTTTTCAGTCATGCAGTGACCCAGTTTACTTCCTTTCAATAATTTAACAAGCTTTGATATGGTTTTAAAAGTAAATTTGTCTATTTAGTGTAAAGGTAAAGTTAACATAAATTCTCACAAACGCGATCAAAAGTCAGTGATAAAAATAAAGAGAGACAAAATATATTTGATATTCAATATAATCCATTTGTTTAAGAAATATTTTGTTTGATTAACAAATATATGTAGTTTCAAGCCAGTGCTACAGTTGGAAGCGGCATTTTTATGCATATATCGTGAAATATACAATGTCACTAAGTAAGTGTGTGTCACGTTTATATAGTTTCGAGAAAACGATTTCACTCGTATAAAATAAACGTAATATTATTTAGGTCTATGGCAACGTAACAGCAACAACTTGTATAAGCAATCCATTCATGTATAAATCTATTTCAATTTAAACAGACAACTGAGTGATAGAGATATTGCCGAAAAGTGTTCGGTCTCAAAGCAGCGCAACTGTGTATGTTTTTTTTTCCCAGATGAATAGTCTATATATATTTTAGTATAAGAATATTTTTCAGAGTATTCAACTTTTAGGCATTGTTACAAACCGATTCACTGTTCGTCTCATTGGCATGGCTTTATAATAATTATATCTGTCATTATGTAATTATTAACATAACGATGATTCTAACTGATGAGAATTAAATACATACCAGACACGACTTTTCCTAGTATCGTTTTCTATTTAGTAAGATTTGATTGACCAGTCTTCATTGAAGTCATTTACGCAATTGGTATAGAATAGAAGAAGTTTGAGAATATTCACAGTGCAAGCTCCTTCATCTAATCTCAATTCTAAAATCGTGATTATTTTAAGTACAATTGAAAACTAAATTATTAGAATCTTTACGTATTCGAAACATTACTGTATAATGTAGTTAAGAAAATGGCAAGAAATATATTTCTTGCATACTATCCAATCAAAGCAGAAATGTAAATTATTTAACGGAATTTACAATTTGCATAGAAAATGTTTTTTTTTTTAAAAAAAAACCTCAATACTCAAGGACAGCATTAAATAATAAAATAAAAACTTCATAAATATTTTGAAATCAGTTAGTTTAAAAGTTGACATTTTCTTGGGCGAATTTTACATTTGTATTTAAACCAGATATTTTACGTTATTCGTAGAGGATAGAATTTTATGTATATACAAATGGCTAAGATAGATACATAATTTTTTCTATATTTTTCTATATTAAACTCTCTCACACACACAAATATTATCATAACCTCATAACCATTCTGCTATTCACATAGAGTAATACAAATGTTATATGCGTATCTGTTTTGATTTATTGGATTGTATTATGAAATTTAAACCTTACACTCAGAGACGCCTCGTGTTCAAACTATCCCATTTTTTTAACTCATAATCACTTTTTATCAAGCATTTCGACAAAAATTATGAGTATATACACCACTTGTGTGTGTGTTAATATTTTGAATTTGATATGAAGAAAGCTTCTGCGAATTTATAGCTACATTTTACGCGCGTGAATATGAATGCACATTGGATTCAGAAGTTCCGTTAACGGCTGCTTTTATCCGCTAATGGCGATTGAGGCTGTGAATCGTTTTGTATATTTAAATAATTGTCATTTGAGAATCGGCTGGAGGCGGTGGACACGGCAGTGGAACCGGCGAAGGCCGACACGCAACGGTCATTGTCATGTGGAGGTGAGAAGTCGCAAGACCGACGTTGGAAGTGCCACGGGCCGCAATTCACCGAACGCAAGGCAAATAACCGCAATCAGCACTTGTTGCAATATCAATTTGCTTGATAATGATTAAGTACATTTTTTCAAATATTGAAAATTGATTTAAGAAACTCTTAGAAAAATATCATCGTGATTTGTGTGGGATTCGAACCCACATCCCCAAGCTTACCCAAGCTTACATGGCCGGGGCATTACAAATTATGCCAACGAATCACTAGTACTAGGCAAGAATTTTTAACAATCATATCCTATAAATGAAGCAACGTACTTATTATGCCAATTAAATATTGTGTGACTTGCGATACTAGACATTTAACACAAAGTACTGAGTGAAGCATTTTAAATCCGATCTGGATATTATTATTTTTAAAGTCTATTTAATTAAGCCAATACACGCACTTGTTAAATATATTAGTGATTTTTGTGAAGACCGTCTCACAGGAAGTACGATTTTGCCTATACAGGTTTGATTGATTGATAATGATTAAAGGAACTCTTAGAAAAATATCATCGTGATTTGTGTGGGATTCGAACCCACATCCCCAAGTTTACATGGCCGGTGCAATTTGTGTCAATTTGCTTAATTTACAAGCCGAAATTCATCAAACGAAAAGCAAGTTACTTTATACGTCAAGTGAAATCCACTTGCGCTTTTATTCGCTTTATATTGCTTAAATTCACCGACTGCAATTTACCTTACATTTTCATCTCATTTTGAAAAATATACTACATACAATTCTACATTATTGCTTCATGTAACGATATCATTCGCTAGGTGTTAAAATGTAAGCTACTTTATTCAGTTCCACATACCAAATTGATTACACTTACGCTTCGAAAATGCCTTAAATATTCATTTTACAATTCACTTCCGATTTCATCAGATAAACTTTACCGGCTACAATTCGTCGAACTAACAAATTACTTACGATTAAAACGCTCAAAGTTCACTCAATTCGTGTTACTTCACTAAGTACAATATACTGATTGCAGTCCACATTAAATTTTATTCGCTTAGTGACCGTCACACCGTCGTGAGACATAAGAATTTTTTATGGGCCGCAACTGAATGCAATTCTCAATTTCATATTGCACAATATACATTTTACAATTCAAAAACTAACTATAAAAGTATTAACTTCACTTCGAACTCATACTGATTGCAATTCACCTGCTATTTTCTTCGTTTACATTACACGGCCGAATGATACAATTTTTACCGATCGCATTTCACAGAATTTTCATATGAAGCACGTCTCCTCCTCACTTCACACTTAATACTTATTGCGATTCATCTTCTATTTTTTCCGTTTAACGCCCGCCACAAAGACAAAAGATATTATATTTTTCAACAGCCGCAATTCACAAACCGTGAGTCTCAACTTCACTTTGCAAAATATACTGATAGCAATTCACTTGCGATTTTCTTCGCCTAACGCCGTCTACACCGCCGCTAGAGCTGGGCTCAATAAAATACAGAAACGCGTTTGTTTACAAACCTTAACTATGCGTGTGTTTATAAGCAGTTATATTGGATTCGCTTGATCTATTTTTGCTATTATTGTGCTATTTTTATCAAATCACTTTTCAAAAAACCGGCCTTAAGCAAGGTAAAGGACAAACAAATGTGAACCAATCGCACTTTTAGCAATAAAATGTAAGAAAAATTCATTTCTGTTCAATTTTCGCGATGGTGTAGTTTACATGGAAATATATTTTTATTTTTGTTAGCTATATACTATTTTCGTAGTGCGTCGAGGTAATGTTTCTCGTGTATTCGCCATTTCTTATACGCTTATGACATACCTACATGAAATCACTTGTTCAATTTTCAAGGTCTCCGGCTATCTTCTCAGCTGTTAAACGAAAAAAACTCGTGAGTAAATCCACAATAAATCATAAAATATACTCACGAATATCTTTTTAAAATGTAGACACGCTATAAAAGTTTTTAATATTATTGTGGAGCTGTATTATATCTGCGCTCGTGATTATTTTAAGTACTTTCTGTATAGTTTGTGCATGCGGGCCAGTCAGCTGATAATGACCCGTACGAATGGATTCATTACCGCCTGAAATTTGGACAGAGAATACGTCAAGATAGCTATGGGACCGTTACTGTGTCTACCTGCGTGCATGAAAATTATCAATGCATCGCTGAAACATATAAAAACTTAATTGCATTGCCGATGCGTTGACAAGAGTGCTAATCACCGTTAAAAATCCAATACAGCGTGTCTTAGAGCGACCACGAGTATCGGAAATCAAAATGTTTTGCACACTTTGTTGCATAAATAGTCAAGTTTATACGCGTACGCAAAAAGATTCATTGGCTTGTATACAACATAATCATCAAATTACTCTTAAAAAAATAACAGATTCTTAATCACTTTCGGTTTTTATAGGTCCATTAAATGTGTAAACGAAGGTATTCCACTCCTATTTATACTCATTCTGAGTGTTTTTTGGCGTGTTTTTGCTATGATAATATTATGTTTGAATCTCAAGGTGGAGAGTGGTAACATTTCACGATCGGTACTAAAACTGAATTTGTTTTCTAGCTTCTAGTATTTTATTCCCTTCGATGACAGTTATTTTTCTTCCTTTTTATAGACTTGAGTGCCTGACAATACGGCCTGCCGTCATTTAAGCTCTATAAAGAGACGAGAATGCGAACCAGCGCAAAAGTTCCTTTTTGCTTTGTAAACGTCGCAATGCTTTTATAATACACCTATATAATACATCAGCATGCCGTGCATTACATTCAACGTATTCTATCAAAAAAAATATTCTGAAATGTAGATACAATTTTTTTTTAAAAATACGTGTTTTTATTGGCAGGATTTGGTGATCGTTATTATCTCATTGGTCTTTCAATATATCGTCATTAAAAAAATAATAACTTCAGTACGCGGCAGAGGCATTCGGATACCAACAAAACATTGACGCGGCATAACATTCAAGAACACATTTTAAATATTCGCATAATATCCTTTTAGTTATTTATTATTGTTCAAATTTGTTTACTCACAGATTTTAATCCGTCATCCAAATTCACATTAAGACTTGACAAATACGTATATAAATAATCCCAACATTTAATTTTTTGGGGCTACAAAATGTATGCAACATGTTTTTAAATACACATTAGCAGACAAGAGATATTGTGTTAGTGATAAAAAAAATCCAAATGACCTATCCTTACAAACCAAAAAAAAAACAGCTTTAAATTTGATATGTTAATTTTTCCTGAGTTTTCTAAGTGTTCAGTAAAATATAAAGTTATAAAATTTTCAGTAGTCTCATCAAAACACTAAGACGTGGCAAAATTAGTTTAAATGCGTACTTTGTGATTATATTAGGTTAAAAATCGACAAAAACCTGAACCAGCCGATCACTCTTCAAAGCCATTCTCCATGTATTTTCCTGATCCAAGAGATTGAATTTCACATTTTTCGTCAACGGAACCATTGAAAAATTTTGCAAATCACTGTCTTCATGATTCTTCTTAATGATGTTATTATAAACTGACTTACACACATTATTTTAAAAGACTTTTTCGTATTCTCAGAAATATTTTTAATATGAGAAAAAAAATTGGAGAAGGCCTTCATTACGCAACATAAAAAAAAACCATTTTTGTTGATTCTAATGATTATTATTAAAAAAAACTTTTGTATGAATTATAAATTAAAATTGTTAAATTATTAACCTACCTTAATGATTTCGTGTAATAAATTTTATGGTATAAAAGATAAAATTACATACACAAAGAATGTAAATAATAAATCTGTGTCCAGCAAGTTAGAATAAATATCGCCAAACTTTACTATTACAATAAACTTGATATTTCTTGAGTCTAAATTTCAAACATATTCTTTTTCGTTCATTGCATACTCATAAAATCCCAAAACGAATCCATCAATGTAAGATGTAAATAAGAAGTGCGTTTTTATTTTTTATTGTTGTGCATTATACTTGAACTATAATACAATACATTCTTACAAAACGCTTGAAAACAACAAAGATTCATGTCTCCAACACAGAAGTTACATAAGCACCGACATTTGTTTTCAGACCAGAGAGCTCTCAACCCCTCCAAACTTGAAAAAACCTTTTTTACCTTACACATTGTATAATATTTTAACATAAACTATCAAACGACCAAACTGCATTAACCAACAGTCGTGCTAAAAATAAACCACTATACAATCAAGAAACATTCTCAGTTTATTTATTGTGTTTATTTCGTAAGCGAAAGATGTAACTGCAGGCATTTAAATTAATGATTGATTCCGCATATATCTATCCATGGAGTTTGCATTGTGTACAGCAAATCACAGGACCCCATTTAATTTGAAACGTTTTAATCTGAAATGTTTTTTAATATTTTATTGTTTTACTCGGACTTGGACCCGGTACCCCGGGATCTTTCATTGGAAATATCAGCACTCGAGAGAAATATTCCTTGGCGTACTCACAAAGTGCCGTGAGCTGGCCAAAGGGTCGAAAGATAGTTGAGGCTGCGGATGTCACGTGACAGGAACTGACAAAGGACCGGAAGGAGTAGCAAAAGCACTGGAGGCTTCCATCCAACAAAAGCTAGGGAGTGATTGACATCATGATAAATATCAGTGATATCCTTTGCTTAACAAAACACAGCGCTCTTTTTTTTCTAAAAAACTGTCAATCTATGCTTGTACAGAAAATATTTTTATAAATCAAGATAAAAAGTTATATTAATATTTCAATCGACGCGGTGTAGTGAAGATTATTTTCTTAGGTAAACATCGAATTAAAAAATGTATAAGTGACAGTAAAAGTAAGACAAATCGACCTAAACTTCCGCGTTAAAACTTTCAACTTTATTTTAAAACGTTTTTATACAAAACACGATAGTGTAAAATAAAATATATAATTATTTTCACGAGCACGTAATGCAAACATTTTTTGTTTTTTATGTTTTCATATTATCTATTGATAAAAAAAATTATTTTATTAAATATGTAAAGAAATTAACTATCGGTTTGTATCGCATTAAACGTCTTAAGTAACGAGTAACTCCGAGGCTAATGAGAGTTAATATCACGCCAAAAAATATATACGATATTAACTCTCGGTGAGAGTGATTCTCTATGAGATTAATTCTCAAATGAAAACCAGGTTTTTTTTAGGAATTAAGATTATTGATTTTAATGTGTTAGCAAATGTTTTATAATATAGCTGTTTTGAAACTCCGGATGATAAATATTAGCTGTGGAAGGGCCCACGGATGGGGAGTCGTGCGGTGCAGGAACTTCCCGAAAACCGCGGAAAACATTTCAAAAAAGTATTACAAAACTTACAATGAGTTGCTCTGAAGATAATATTTATATGACAGACATGTCTTCAACATTGTTCGCAATCTTGTGCTATTTTTACGTTTGCTGCGCCCGGTTACAGCGTATAAGAAAAACCTTCAGGAATCTTTGCTTTTTAAAATTACCATTGTTCAAATATTGCTTAAATCTAAATAATAAAAAAATGTTACGAGTATTGAATATGAACTACTTAATTAAAATGATACAATGAACTAATTTAAACCTAATAGAAAACCGCACAAGACTAACGGGGAAATCCCAATAGGGTTTCTTTTTAAATTTGCCATTTAAATGGGAACGTCGAAAATATGTTCATGGAGAAACGCGACTTTTCACGATATTGAGAAAAAAATGTATCAAGATTAACAGTTTTTACTAAATTATTATTTTGCAGTGCAACGTTTTATTTTGGTTTTATCCGAAATAAAATTTCAATCGGATGAAATTTTGGAGAAAAATTACTTATCAAATGTATTTTTATAAAGAGACGATTTAATTAAAACGTTGAAAAAATATTTCAAACGTTAAAATGTATTAAAACGCAGCAACGCAATCAGTACTTTCAAAAGATTTTTTTTCATTTACACTAGAATGATTTCATGTTTTAAATGGTTTATATTTTCGAATATTTTCAATTCGTACAAATATGTAAGCACGTTTACTTATAAACGTTTTCAGTTGGGTATGATATAAAACAGATTATCACATTCGATTTATTTTATTTGCACGCATGAAATAACGAGAGTAATTTGGTTTCAAACTTGCACACATAATATTATATTCTGGATCGGGTACAACACAAAACCGTGATACAAACCCGACTTGTACAGATGAGTTGATAAATATAATCATTACGTGTGTAGAGTTTTACAGTATAAAATAATAAAATAAAGAATTCCTGATATTGATGGAATCACTAACTTAATTTAAAGCGCTCCAAAGGTAAGCAGACACATCAAAAAACGACACCGTAAACGATGTAACATTCGCTTTTCCATTACATCCCCTAAATATGTTTTTCCAGGAATTACTTGACATTCTGATGTTGGGACGAACTTGCCTAACGACCTGGTACAAGTCCTCGGTAGCGAATCGCTCGAGCGAAAATAAACTCTTTATGCCTGCGCTTACTGTACACGGGTACTCACGGGGTGTGATAAACATGTTATATCTCTCCGAGGGATGAATTCAAAGAGCCCCCTGAACTGTGATACATTACAATAAAATATTTTCACTATAACTATTCGTTCCGGCTCATGCTTAATTGAGACACAAAATTTTTATATTATTGATTTTTGTGAAGACCGTCTCACAGGAAGTACGATTTTGCCTATACAAGTTTGATTGATTGATAATGATTAGGTACATTTTTTCAAATATTGAAAATTGATTAAAGAAACTCTTAGAAAAATATCATCGTGATTTGTGCGGGATTTGAACCCACACCCCCAAGCTTACAATTATACCAACGAATCACTGGTAATAAGTACGTTGCATAATAAGTACGTTGTTACATTTATAGGATATGATTGTTAAAAATTCTTACTTAGTACCAGTGATTCGTACTAAGTTATGCACCGGCCATGTAAGCTTGGGGGTGTGGGTTCAAATCCCACAATCACGATGATATTTTTCTAAGAGTTTCTTTAATCAATTTTCAATATTTGAAAAAATGTACTTAATCATTATCAATTAAATTGTTTGTTTATGTTTTAAGCTCAAACGCCAAAAATATAAATAAATATCTATCCAATTTTTTTAAGACGTGTATAATTTAAGTAGATGGAAATGTGCAAACTTTGTGCCATTTATAACGAGCGAACTACAACAACTCGTTAATATTATACTATATGAGGAATATCCTTTAATAATTAACATTCATCGACAGACATTCATTAGTAGTCATTTGAATGTTTGCGGTTAATTGTCAGAATTCATCTCACAAAGCTTTGTCTCGCAATGTTTATAGATTGGATATTATAAACAATACTATCATGAGTGGAATTCGGTTTCACACCCTGCCGGCTGTCAGTCTAATAGGGGAATAATTCGTTATGATAATACGGTTATGAAGCTCACATGTGATGCAACTCTGTAACTATACCATTATATATAATGTTACACACCAAAACAATTGTTGTAAAGATGAAGATGGGATAATTATATGTAATTGTTGCTATTAAGTTATTAATTATGCATGCAAGAAGCCACGAAGTACGTTGGTACAATAAATGTGATAAATAAATAGAAAATGGATAATTGAGATAATAAATGAAGATTACATATATTTATATATATATATATACTCGTATATAGTGCTTCTTTAACGAGAAGGATATACAAAGTATTGTTAATGTTGTATTGTTATCTTTTTAAGGAGTTCCATTGGCCTGATAAATGAGAGATTAATTTATAACAATGACAATATTATCTTTTTTAAAGACACATTGTATACGTTTTTTCGTAACATAAAATCAACGCATTTGATTTATTTGAGTATTTTTAATGTAGAAATAAAATTTTCTGCCTATCGGATTGGGAGGGCGTAGTTTATTTCCGAGCTTTTAGTCGTGCCGATATTTCGAGTGACGTTTGAGAACTTTCATTCAAAACTCGATGGAATCTGAAGGAGATATCTTCCAAAAGACTTACGGGCAGAAGTGCAGAGCATCGCAAAAGATGGAAAAAAATCGTAATCGACTCAGAGAATACTTCATCCATCAACTTTTTGCGTCCCTCTGAGCAAAGGGTGTAACCAACGTTTAAAAAAATCACTGTAAAATTTAATAAATATACATTCATAAACAAATTCAAAAACATATACTGCATGTTCAAAATGATCGCTATTGATACATTATTTATAAACAGTATAAGTTCTTTCTATTCCTAGAAACTTATCGCATTTCTAGACCATGAGAAATAGTACCGCTGTAATAAGACCTAATGCTCTACTTCGTTCGATATTTCATATTATTTATTTGCAGAAACCTTCAGGTGTTCCCTTGTAATGCGTATTTTAGACGCTGATGAAAATCCTCGGCTAAAATTTATCTCAACTCCGGGGCTTTGCGTCAATACAGATTAACTGTGGCCCAGGCAACGCGAAAAATCAGTCCCGCGACGGACAGACCAGAAGAGAAAAGACATCAAAGCAAAGAGAGACTTCAGAGGTAAATTTCTTCAACACGGTATTTTATAATATTGCCAGTTGACTGACGGAGCAACTGGAATATTGGTGGGAAAAAAATGTAACAAAATCAAGATTATACTTAAAAACACTTTAGTTAACTATCAATGATAATTTATCAAATCTTCTGTTACTTGCATGACGTTGTGAAGCTTTGTATGATAGTTGTTACATCATAAAATATTAAAAATTGCAGAATTATTGTATAGTAGTTATTTGGTGTATATGAATATTTTATTTTTTTTTACAATGAATGGGAAAATTTCTAAAGGGATGGATTTCTTTTTGAATAGAGATCGACACTCACACCACCCTCCGAAAATCTTACCATAAAATATTACTTTTACCCAATATTTTCCGCCCATTGGCACTTTAGCCTTTTCAGTCCAAATGTACACCTGTATTGCGACTTTTTTTTATTTTAATGTGGCCACTATAATTTCTATACATTGTGTGATTATGATTCGTGAGAAGAATCAAATTTTATTAATTTTATTAAAACTATTTTAGATAGTCATAAAAGTCTCCGTAGATAGCTCCAGTACCGACCATACCAGTATATACCACATTTCTATGATAAATCATCAATCCAGATTATTAATATGCACTTTTGTATGTATTTCTGAATTCTGTTCTTTTGTTAATAAAAAGCTTAAAGATTTTTTTATACCAAAAATATGCACATGGGATATTTTTAAGTGTAAATGGTTAAATAATAATTAATCAAAATGGGACACTTAATATTGTATATATGCAGTATAGTAGTTGCTTTGTAAGAGGAAATAAATATGAGTAGCATCGTCGTAGTATATCAACCAAATCAAATTGGTTTACGTATCAAAACATTATTCATACCAATCACGAAGAAAATGATTCTTAGACCACATATATCCAGTCGAACCAATGAACTATAAAACAAGCCAATTTTCTTAGTGATTTACGATAAAATTCAGCCAAAAAAAAATAGGATAATTTTTAACTGAATTGTAAGTACATGTGCATATATTCTAAAAATAGACAAACAAGGTCGTAGCTCTTTGATTAAATCATGAATATTAATTGGCTGTGACAGCAATTTCTCAATTAATACATGATTAGTTTTAAGCAAGTTTTAACGGCACAAATGAGCCATTTCAATTAAAAACAGATTCAAAAAATATTTACATACGTTTTCGTTGTCCACGCCGAGGTAAATCTTCACACAGGCACACATTTCGTTTATGTAATCGTTACGCTGGCTATGCATGTGTGCGGTTACATATCATGTCCTAATAGATTTTGGACTGAAATGACCGAGAATGCTCCGTCGCTCATTCGTATGTACTCAAGTTATTTGTTCGCAAAAGGAGTCAACCATTGTATAAACAAGTGCGTTGGCAAGGTCTAGTACTCTGTCAGTTCACACCACTCCACGAATAGTTCAAAGAATAAAGACTGCGTACAATTCGGCGGTAATAATTAACAAAAGAAATGTAGATTAACACTTTTAAATCTTATTAAATATCAATCAATAATTTAGCAAGTATGTTTGATCAATATGACGAGTTGTATTCCAATACATTTATCAAGAATAAACGTAAAAGTATTGTGCAGTTCCTTAAAGTCTGCACAGATATTTATTTGTTCTATATATTATAAAAACTTGGGTAGGGAATAATTTAAGGTCACACGTGTGCTCAGGCTTTTTGTTTAATGCCAACTGAGGCTGGAGCGACGGGTTCTTATTGCTTATTAAACATAAATCAACAACCGTTCCATACGATTCCCACAATAAATAAATAAAAACTATCTGCAAAAATGACAATTAAAGCAGTCAATTAGATTAGCAGAAAACTTCAACATTTGAGTTCTGTTTACAAGAGAACTAAAAATATTTAAAAAACCACGAAATCATCGATATTGACTCGTAAACATCAATATGATAATGTAATACTTACATATGTGATATTTTGATTATTGTGTGAATCAAATAACATTTTCAAATCTAAAAAACACATCAACCATATAGATTTTGGATCAAATACTAAAGAAGTCCAAAGATTGATCGAAGTTCAGTCTCAAAAGACTGTGTATAATTTCAATAAAACGCATTTGCTCTTACAAATTAAAATTATATATCAATATTAAATTAATAATACTTAAATTTTATTTGTTAAATCACACGTAATTAACCGGCTGAATAATGTATAATACAAAACACGTGACGCATTTAACAGCTTGGTAATCACTTTTCAATTTAATCTGTCAGAATCTGGGCGTTGTAATTATGACGTCAAATTCACAGGGTAATCGGAAAAAACTAACTCTAGACAATTTAAAAGGCAATTTTCACAGTTGCGCTGCTGGCATGACGGGAATATTATTTTCGCAAATTAATTTATTTTTAATTCACATTAAATTTAATCATTTCAATACTTATATTTAAGCCATATTATATCATGTATGAAAGGCTCGGTGTACCGTAGATTCAGTGTACGCGATGTGTCGTGATATCATTATCCTTGAAAATCTTTCAGTAGAATTAATAAAAGACCGCATTTTTTACGCGAAGAATAATTTTTTTTTTAAATTTTAATTCCACAATTGAACAATTATAAAATATTTTATATTATATTAAATACAAATCTTTTATCTATATTTCAATGAGTCTTCAAGGTTGAGTAGGTGATTCGTGGTTTTTTTTTTTTATCATAAGTATATTGACAATTCCATTTATATGGATAAGTGAAAGAGAGAGGATGATTGTTTGTCTTCCGTGAAACACATCGCAAGTCATTTCATAATAATACAAGTATTGCGTCCAACTCTCAGACAATAGTGTTTCCTTCTATTAACTTAATGGCGATACTGTCTATTTTTATGATTACTTCTTTGGCGGAAAACATTCGAACTTAGATAATCAGAACTCCGAGCTAACAGATCGAAGCAATCAAAAGTAATTGGAACTGTGCCACATTTGTCATGAAAATCATTTGTATCTATCATCACACGATGCATAAATTTAATAAAAATATATATATTTGTCCCCCGTGTGGTCTTTAAGCTGGCGCTCCAACTAATGAACCAAGAAACGGATTTAAGATAATAACGTCTACGTTAGGTGAAAAGTCATTCTTCAAAGCGTAGAACCAATACCGGGAGGTAATCGTCTTTTCCTCCGCCTTGTCTTATAAGATATTATTATAAAGTACTAGTCATTCTCTCTGGACTTTTTATCGCTTTCAACAGCTATTTTCTTAAACACGTTGTTCTACTTGCTGTCCTGCGTGCAATGAATAAACCGCGTGACTTACTAACTGGTCACTGATCGATTAATGGTTTACAAACCACGTGTTCTAAAAACCCAATCGCATTTCAAGGTGACGAATGTAAACATTAAAAGCGTGTCAAATAATGCGAAGTGAGTTGAAATTGGAAATACGATTGTTAAAATATCAACGCCAAGTAAAAAAGATAAGGACACGTGTTATACCGGCCAGGCAATATTATATTATTCCTTGTCAATATTTTATTTATTCGCTGAAATTGTAATTAATAATTAGTAATAATAAATAAACATGTCAGTATATTTACAATCATAAACCTTAGAAATTAATTTTATGTTCATTTCACTAGAGGGAAGCAACTGTCTAAATAAAAAATCTTCAATCAATCTACGAGTGCAAGGTAAGAAAAAAGCAAGAAGAGATGGAAAGTTATTTAGTTCAAAAAGAGGAAATTGCAACTATGTCATGCTTGGTGCGTCTTTGACATTTCCTGAAGATTTATCAGGAATGCAAGCCGTTGTTAAAAATACAGTTCATGCAACACACTACGTCATTAATGCTTCATTTTTTTTTATTGATCAATATTCAACGGTTTTGTAATATGGCACCGAGGACAGAAAACATCCAGCGGCTTAACACCCAAGAAACCATAACAACGGTTCCCGAAACCTATGAAAATGAAAAACACTTTCACAGTTAAAGGTAAATATTAATATTATTTGATAAATTTAAAATATTTGTTTTTCTTAGAAACCTATTATTATTTGTTAGATAAAAAATAATTTGTATTCATTACACCATCCGAAATTTTAAGGATTTCAGGAATCCCCATATCAAACGTTGAAAAGGCAAACTTTTCCCAATAAATAAGTGAAACCTTACACCATGATTAAGGTGAAGTTTGCTTAATCTATATATGAGCAGGAATGGCTTTAACTTTCTCTACATTTAAATAACATCAAGAGTTTCCCCCTAAATCATTCAATTAACATAATTCATAAAAATAATTATCAGCTGTTTTAATTTTAATTGAATGCCCCAGATTTTTTTTAATTCCCTACATTAACGTCGGTCGTCCTGCAAAGGAAACATATTCTGTAACGCTGCAGATATAAATATATACAGCTCATTACGAAATGCATACGTCCACTTTGCATCTCTCGTACTTGGTACAGACCAAATAGACTGAATAAAATATATGTAAAATATTTTCTAATTCAAAATATCTTCTCGTCTTTAAAGCTCATTAATTTTTCCATCTAAAAAAACACACATTTTTTTCAGATTTTTTTCTTTATATCACTGAGTAACGGCACATACGTGAAACGACGATAGAAGCTCTTGAAAATCAATTTAGCGAAAGTTTAGACGTTAAACATATCAGTGTATTGTATGAAAACAAAATATTATAATTATCTTTAAAATAATGTTAAAAATGTTTGTAAATCGTCTAATGCTTCGCGTGACCCGGGTAATCCAATTTTTGGGCTGTGCCTGAAATTCGGTCTTTTCGGATGCCTCCAAGCAGCCACACGTCAAAACCCGTAACTTTGTGCGATAAATTTTGGCTTTGTATCCAAACTACCTTACCTTTTAAAATGTAAAACAATTTAATAATATTCGCTCCGCTTTTCGCTCAAGCTCGGTTACTAAAGAAGTATTTGCGGGAAAGCGAAATCTCTGCTGAAATTGAGTTATTTTACTTTTACTTTGTTGTCCAAAATATACCTATGAGTGTCAACCTAGAGAAAAATTGAAAATATCTCTTAGGTTTTTATAACCACACTTATCTCGATTAACAGCGTGCTCTGACTTTCTTATAAAGAATTCGTATTACCGAGTATCTGTATTAGAAGACTACTGTCGGAGTATTATTGATTTTATTTGTGGATTTTCATGTTTTAATATTTGAATACTATACGTCAATTACGTCAACGCAAAGTGATCTGTTAACATTAATCATATATTTAAACATACATACGTGAGTAAAGTTTTCTAAATAGTACTCACTTTATAAATTTGAGTCAAACTAAAAATAAATTTCAATTTTAAAGCCTATACATTTTTTTTATCAATCGATAAGAAAATGTGCAAATTCTCTTGTATCAAAAGTTCAGATCTGATGATGCGAACTCTCTGGACTCTCAGGGTAGCAAGTGTAAATGCTAACCATTAAATCACATTGAAAATGAACCTATTATACGTGCTTTGTTATAAATATAACAATACACCATTAACTCAAACGTTAGAATATAAATTAATGTTTTTGTGTGAACATGAAATTACTTATTTAGATTAAATTAGCTTCTTATTGCTGACTTTAGGCGATTGCTAAAACAGAAAGCTTTGCAGATTCGTAGAGTTAATCTTATCAGCAATAGTTTTGAGATAGTGTGAACGCTAGAGAATTCACGTTCATTAAGAAGAAGTCCCAAGTTAGCCCTAAAATAAACAAGCTATCTCTAATGACTTGTAAATAGATGCAACACATAAAAACGGATTTATTTTGGCTCTGACTTGCATTAGATAACATTATTAAAAAATAACACTTTTTTTCATTATGTATTTAATTTGTATTATATTATTATGAGGAGATTCACCAAATGTTATGTCGTCTCAGTTATCTTTAATAGAGTCGAAGCTTGGACACTCAATACATCTACTATGCGAAGAATTGAGGCGTTTTTAATGTGACTGTATAGGAGAACCTTAAGATACCGCGGGTTGACCGCGTCACAAATGAAAGAGTCTTGTACAGAATGCGCAAAGAAAGGGAACTCTTGACACTGGTAAAGAAGCGGAAGGTCTCCTATTATGGTCACATTTTTCGTAACACTAAATATAGCATCCTACAGCCGATTGAAAAAGAGGAAGTTTACGCGGATGCGGAATTTGGCTGGAGATCGGAAGTGGGATATGTTCTATGAAAAAACATGAGGATAGGCATCAAAAGTAGAAGAGGCGGTGTGAAATATGCTATTTTTACAAGAAATTTAAACTGTTTGGGTATCTGCTGATTAATCCATTGGAAAACATACAAATTAACGTATATATAATTGATACACGAACCGCTCGAGCGGGCAGAGCGACGCGAGCAGCTCGCGCTCAGGAGCGAGTGCAAACAAGACCGCAAGGCTTCAACCTTTGAATTCATTTTTTTTTCAGTTTTACTAGGCGAGAATGACAAAGATACGTGGAGCATTTTTTCGTCAAACCTCCTCCCGAGGGACTCGACAATCTTGGGCGGCTATTTATAATACGGCATTACCATAGAGGCGCCCGCTCCCCGCAGAGAACCGCGGACGATCGATAAAGAAATACCGCGCTTTGGTTATTTTTTGGTACGAATGCTCGGCAGAAAGTTACGTGTGTGTTTGGGAAAGCAGCGGAGACGCATTGTCGGGGTATTCTATTACATATTTTTCAGAGGGTAAGTACCCTGTACGAAAATGTCATTATCCGCGATCTTCAGAGATAAGATCCTTTTTTTTTTTTTTAGTATAATTTAAAAAGTGCCTTTCACTTTCTACCTTTCAATTAAAGATATGGCGGATTTCTTGTTGAAAGCCTCGCACGTTCTATTTTTATGAAAGGCTCTAGAGCCGTCGCCATGGGTTACCGCCGTGTTTTAATGGGTCATTTGAATCGCTTCACCCAGGCTTAGATCGCGCAATAACGTCGGGCAGTGATAAATAATACGGCATTAGGAATCAACATACCTGAATGGGAATACTAATCTGAGACTATATCGTACGTTTCAGCTATTTAATCGCACTTAGGGTGCGATCTAAATCAGTTGTGGCTTTTTTTACGGACGTTACTTGACGCATTAGAAAGTATCGATAGTATTTTAATCGATCCCATCATAAGTACTAAATAATTGTTTTTTCAATTAACTTTAAATACGTTTATACTATATTGCAGCATTAACAATAATGGCATATAAAAGTGGCATCTAATCCATTTTTTTTTTTTAATGTGTCCATATTGTCGTTTTGTGTCCACGGTATGAAAAAACTATGCAAAATAAATCTTTAAGATAATCGTATATTTTATATGTTCAATTTAATGATTTGCAGCAATTGTATATAAAACAGCAAACAAGTAATGTGTAACTTTAAGTTGTGTTTATGTATCAAAACATATAAAGATTGACCGATACAAGTAATCTTATCAATTCAAGATCGACAAATATAATTCTTAAAAGCAAATGTGAATAAACATTTGCATATTTAAGTTTTTCATTTAAATAAATAACAAGAGCCAAATATTTATACCCATTTTTTTTTTGTTGATAAAATGATCTAAAGTGGATTTTGGCTTGAAACTAGTATCAATATAGGATTTTTATTGACGTTTGTAATAATATTGATGCAATTTGTGAATATTCTTCGAGAACCAACTCATTAAAACTGAATGAAAATTAAATCGATAAATATCAACACCTTTGCTGCGATTTCTATTTTGATTACCCTTTGATGTTTAAAACAGCGCCAGGGTTAATGGCATCCAAGGCGGATTACCTGAACTCTATGGAATTGTAAATGTTTAGTATTTTATTTTGTATCAAGTTTACCTTGATTGTTATTTTTTTCGCAATGAATTTAACTGTATCTTGTTTATTCAAAAAATACTAAAATAATGGTAGAAAATAGATTTAATATTTGTTTTTAGGTGTAGTCATATTTTTTTAATTATCAAAAACAAACAGCCTTACAAATATGGATAAATCTTTTAACGCATAAATTTTATGCATTATTCAAGATTTAAACAAAAAATCAATAATTAAACTGACTAATTAGTGTATTTACGATGTTATAAAATGTTAAATAACATTGTCATTTATAGTTAGTTATGGCATTTAATACTACAACGCTAATTCATTATGAGTGTTAATTTCATTTAGTATACTATTTATTATAAAATATTAATAAAAATGTTAGTTAAAAAAGTTTAACAATATATTACTTTAAATCTAGCTTTTGGGTCTATCCAAAAATACTAAAGCTATTTGTTATGCATGTTACCAATGACCTAAAAAGCCTCTGGTAAAAACTATATTTTTAAAATAGTGATTATTTTCATTACGAGACAGCCCTTTTTTAATACACTACAAGATTTTTTATTTTATTGAATAAAGTTACCTTATAAATAATATTATCTTTTTTCTAGAAAAAAGGTAAAAATAATGTACAATAAAGCTTCTCTATCAAAAAACCAAAAAATATTATTAAAATAATATTATATTACGACAAAAAAAGTATCAACTCACAGTCCACGTTGACTGTAAAATACCCCAATTTTTCTCTGAATTTTGTAGTGTACATTTTATGATTTATTTTAAAGTTAAGTACGTTTCCAAAAAACCCAGAATTAAAATAAAATATCGTTTAATTTATTTAATCGTCTAATATCCGATTTCACAGTCTTGGGATATCTTGAAACTACAAGGAAAACACTCAACTACTTCTCCCATCTTTCATTTAAACTTTTCGGTCGTGAAAGTTCTCCCAAAAAACCTTACAAAATGTTATCTATTTCTTTGAATCGCCGAACATACTTTGGCGATCCCTTAAACGAATTTGAAAAATATCTCGTTAATAAAAATACTCAACAACTTGTCCCAATTTTCATCGGCGCTTTTAAGTCGACTCACTTTACGCGAGCGCGGTCGACATCAAGATTACACCCCTTTGAATAAAAATAGAGTTATTTCAGTGGGTATATCGACGAAATGATCGAGTTTCTATGCTTTATTTTCTTTCTGCTTTTTGGTGCTTCGCAGGTTCGTGTCTCATTTTGTTTGATGTATTCAGTTCTCGGATTTTTTTATTGGGGTGTGAAATTGAAAATAAAAACGGGTCGACAGTCATAAAAATAAAATGTAGTGTTAAATCCCAAATAAGCAAATGAATATATATATAAGATAGCTTGGATAATTTATAAAATTGTTATTTCTAGCGTGTAATAGATATTTTATAAATAAATTCTAATTATTTATAATATCATGGTATCTACGACGAGGTAAATGAATTTTGAAGGCACTCTATAAAGCACTACTGCGTATTTTTCCTACTCTACATATTACTTGCTAAAATTTGTTTCTCGCTTATTTAAAATCTTCTCCGTATTTAAAGATATATTATTAAATTTGAAACAAAATATTTATTCATGAAATAAGAAGAATTGTTTGTTTATAAAGACATTGTAAACAAATTGTTTTTTGTTACTACGGATCTTAAAAAAACTCACAGTAATGTAATATGCTATGTTTAAAATCTACCTGGAGTATTAATTAGTAAAAGTACTGATTTTCTCAATTTTCATTAGGGTTGATCAATTGTTTTTGTGCTTGTATATTTTGTAATATATATTCCCCTACATTTTTTAGATTTTTTCAAGAAATCAAGAATAATCTAAATGATGTAGATACTCCCTGAACGCATTCTTATATTTGTGCACGTGGTAATTTCTCTTCAAAATACTCAATTTACTGCTATCACAGATCAATATCCAATTTATTCCCTCAAAAATTTAATCCAAACTCTGACGCTTCAAATATGCTACGATTATCGGCGAATCTGTTTAATAAAAGTGTAATTTGAGAATCAATCTTATTCCATATACCAGACCGTTCATTTTCAGCCGTCTTGAAGCCTAATCCAGGTATTTCGTATAATATAATCCATTGGTTAAGCGGGCTTTGTATTTGATAATCAACCAACAACGGTTTCTACAAATAAATATACAAATTATCAAAGTCATAGATCAAATTATTTTATAATATACTTTGAACAAGTGTAAGTTTCTATCGCCATTACAAAGATGCTTTAGTTATCCATGATAATCTATCTTTTTCTTTAAATGAACGTCCGTTTTCAATCTTCTCGCAGCCTGTTTATTTTTCATGTATTCCGTATAAACTAATTCTATAGTTATTTTTTGTAAACTAATCATGTGGTTTAGCAGCCTTTACTTGTGATAATCGATTGATAAAGTTTTTACCAAATAAATATACAAATCATAAATCATTCTAATATATATTACACTTCTTCGTTTATTTAGTTAATAACGCTAACATTATCAGCAGACGAGTTTATTAGGATGTGTTATATGAGAAACTATCTTATTCCGTACACAAAGCCGTCCATTTCCAGTCGTCTTGCGGCCTATTAATTATCCAGGTATTCCGTAAAGACTACAGCTGTGGTCTTGTGGGTTATGCGATTACCTTCTTACCCGGATAGGTATTACTTTCAGAAGCCGGGTTGGCCATTTTTGGCCCTTGCTTCCCTAATAGGTTTATTTTAAGGTCTTGAATATATGTGTAAATAAATCAATTAAAGTTTTCATTAGTATTATTTTAACCCTAACCAAAAAACATATTGAAGACGAAACGAGTGTATTTGTATTATACATACTATAAGCTATGCTTATTATTAGCATTCTAGATAAAGCAACTATATCTAAATGCATTTCACAGTGAAACAATAATTACGAGTACTTTAAAGAGTCGTTAAAAGAACTTTAACCCCAAGCTAAGCGAAATCAGATAAATATCCTGCAAATCGCGTATACCTCCATTGATCGAGGCTCGATAACGAATCGTTAAGTAATGCGTTATATTTCAACCCGTTAACAATTAACTATAAGCGACCACGTTGAAATACCTTCTGCCCGGCTGTAATGTGTGCAAGACTGAGCTATAAGTGATAGCTTGTTTGCGAGAAACTACCACAAAGTTACTGAACTACCTGCATTTTACTCCTGTTGGCAAACAAATTACCGAAGCCAGAGAGGTCGAGAACGCGTCTCAGAACTCGTGACGTCAACCAAAAAACTGATTATTACCTATAAACGATAATATAAGCTAATAAGTTAAATATATATTTGACCAAGAAAATATTTTTTATGGCTTATTAAATTTTTTTAATGTAAAGAAATAGTGTGCATCAAGGCTTAAAATAGCACAGCACGATAAATATTTGTAAAAAACTATTATTAGTTAGGAAAGTGTATAAAGAAAAAAATAAGTACAGAAAGAGACTTCCCATAGCAACCCCAACCCTTCTAGGATGGGGTGTTGAGGTGCCTAATTCAGTTTATCTGGGTAAGAATTTCTCCCGTATATGGTTGGTAATAAAAATGCCTCGTTTTTATTTAGGTAAATGAAGTTTATATAAAATTTATACATTGGCTATTCTGCATCACTTGAAAAGATGTATTGATTTTTATAGTAAGAACGAACGTTGTGTGAAGAATATTATAATTTTTTCAATTTATATATATATAGTGGGATCTCGACAGCTCGAATTTCAAGGGAAATACTAAAAATTTCGAGTTAATGAGTTTTCGACTTAACAAGACTTTAGAGATATAAAGGATTTAATTGCTAAGATTTTGTCTTAGGAAGCCACAAATGCTAAGTATATTTTTTGAACTCTATAACTCGAAAATTCGAGTTAAAGAGCATAAATATGTACTATCAATACCTCGTAGGGATATAACATTTTGTTTGAGTTATCAAGTCTAAATAGTTCGAGATACCGCATATTTAGGGGATCAGCGTAAAGGAATGGCAATTTTTTCGTCTTACTGAGGATTACCACTTAACGAGGTTTTATTTGATTTTAATGATGTCCAAAAACATATATTTGTGTGTGTGTGTGTGTGAAATAATCTTAAGTATACTATAATTTCAAATCAATAAGTAAGTAATTGATTCGCTTTTAAGTATTAAGTATGTCTACATAGTTTTATATTTTTGACTGATGTTAATTGTTGAAATTATATTTTGATATTATCAATTAATAAAAAATATATATTTTATATGAAAAACGTGGAAAAATTATTTATTTATGTATATATTTTAATTATTTAAATTGGTAAAACTACGCAATACAGCATTTTTACATACATTGCCTGGTCTCATACAGTTAAAAGACTTTGTCGATCAAATATTTCACCCATTTTAAGACATTTACTTACAATAACTCTTTTACAACAGCACATATAGGCGATATTAAAAATCAGAACAATATTCAAGACAAACGTCTTTAAACAAAATGTATCTTTGCATATCCAAAAGCTCTAAGTAATTAAAGCGAACATATTTAACGTCATACTCAGAGAAGCGCTAATGCGATTAACAAGGGACAGATTTCGTCGAGCAATTAGCCGAAATCTCTAATTTGGCTAAGTCTAAGAGGTTTTTATGGATTTAATGTAAAGCAATCAGTACACGTAGAAATAATATCACTGAATGTTTGTCACGTAACCACGCTAACGAACTCACTTATGTAAGACCTCCAGAAGGATTTTTGGAGCCCGCATTATAAAATTGATCGACAGGAGCAAGCTCCGTTTCATTTTAAATTATGTATTCTAGAAACTTCCAGACTCACAACTTTACATGTTCTCTGGACGTTTTAATTATCATTTTAGGTCTGTAATATATTAGAAACATTTCGTCTGAGACAGTCTCAATTTTTGCTGTTGTTTCTAATCCCGGAACAAGATTTTTTTTGCTTCAAAAATGTTATCAGAAAATATTTTAAAGCCATGCATTTTTTTTTAAAAAGCAAAGGGTGATAATTATCTATCATATACAGCGCTTCTAACCGCATTATTTGTTACTTATATTCTGCAATTCGTTCATAATTTCTGAGCTTAGATAGTCATCGCCGTTTATTTCGAAACACGTACATCACACTTAAATTCATATTCATTAATCAACATTAAGGTGTCTACGTTTACACCTGTATTCTTAATACGTCTTCTTAGGACATATTATCCAAAAGTAAAATCAGAGACAGCATCCAGACGACGAAATTCTATGAAGATGCGTCTCGGTATGATAGCGACGGGGAAGTAACAATGGCGCCGAGATCAAAGAGCAAATATAAACCACAATGTAGTCCTGCGGTTAGCATGCTTACTTGCCGACTATGAGGTCCCAATTCCTTTATAAGATGTTCCTTCAGTTGCTTAAAATTTTATTAAAATTAAAAAATTGTCTCCGGAGTCAAAGAAAAGGAAAATTCCTCGAGCCAGACGCTCTTCTGATGCAGGTTTGTGGTACAGCGAGGCCAATACTTGATACGTTCTGATTTGAATAAAATCGCGATTGACTCTAATTGTTCAATCTGCTTTTCAATCAAATCATTATTTCAGAGTGTGTTTAATGATTTCCAGTGTTTTTTTGTTTCACGACTAGATTTGCCAATCTTTTGGGTGGTTATTTTCTAGATCACGCCATCTTCCTAAAAATTGCCGATTTTAAAATAATTATATGTATTGTAAAATATATGAAACGTTCATCTTTAAATCTTGAATGTTAAATTTTATGATGTCCTTAGAATGTATCTATAGGCCTCTTTGATTTTTGGTAACTTATAAGCGACCCGCTTACATAAAAACATCAATATATCTTCCAGCATTGTCCGATTATCCGAACTCAATTTTTTTAATGCTTGTTTTATCGCGAGTCACGTAACTCGATTATTAACTTCTGAGTGAATGAATGTAATCAGATTTGATACTTATTGGCAATGAATTAATCGACATTTCTAGGGTCGTTTTTTTTTGTAATCGTATCTCTAAATATTTGAAAAAAAACTAATAATTTATTTGAAATTATTATAATTGAGTTAAATAATTTTTATTGCGTATGTTTTGTTATTTAGTATTTTTTAATAAAATTTACTTAATCTGTATAATACCAATTCAATATATATTTTTTAAATTTTTGAGTAAAATACTTGAGTGATTTTCCACATGTTCGTTTTTATTTGTGACCGGTTTCGCCAACCTTTCACGTTGGCATTATCAAACACTCTGTTTGATAATGCCAACGTGAAAGGTTGGCAAAACCGGTCACAAATAAAAACGAACATGTGGAAAATCACTCAAGTATTTTACTCAAAAATATTAAAATGGAATTCCACCAAGTACTCTGTGTCAAAAATATTGAATTTCTTAATACCAATTCAACAAAATAATCTTTTCTCAAAATTTCAACTAAAAATTATAGCGATCTGGTTTATTTTATGTAGAAAAAATAGTTTTTGGTGCTTTTCAATCATTTGCATTTTCCGCAGTTGATAATTTTGTCCCCAACAGATTGCAATTCAAAATTGTTTTCCCGTATTTGTCATTTTTTCGACCTGAAACACGGCTACTGAAGTGCTGGGTTCTAATTGGAATATTATTACGGTGACTAACTGTGCCGAGTTGACAGTGAGTACTTGTCGAGGATGCCTGAAACATCGGTTCCCTTATAATATCACAAAAAAAAAGAAAATAGTAGCAGTTAATTTTCACCTTTATTGAAATAAATAACTTTGTGTATGCCCTTAAAGCAACTGAAGAGATTTTTCTATTAAACAATATAAATTGTTACACAAGGTTTTCATTCATTTTTCGGGTTGTATGATAACGATGTGGAGATAAATTATATGCAGTATTGCCTATAAAATATTAAAATATCATCTAGAAAAAGTTTTGTATATTTTTGCAATATTTTCAAACATTCTATATGCTATAATGCTTTGATTCATTTTTTATAATATTTATTGCATTGTTTCAGCATAAATTGACAAGGTGTTTAATTAAATGCTTATAAACAATCAAGATTATATATTTTAGCAAGCCGGGACTGCGTTTAATGATACATCTATGTGTAGTTAAGACTTAAATTCAACTCTAAAACAATCAGCTAGAGAAAAGCGATGTTCTTGATAGGTAATAAATTTAATTTTAGCACGGCCTTGGGAACTAGAAAAGGTAGATCGTTCCGTGAATTGGAGATACTAAAGATAACACTCACCTTGCGAGAGACGAAACTCGTCTCGTTTCTTCGTAGTAATTTTATAAACAGAACAAACAAAAAAACACTCACTAATTTCACATAAACCATGCGAGGATTGTCAAAGGGAAGGCAGTCAACAAGCACAGAGCATTCAACATAAATAATAAATCAATGAGAAGTGTGAAACTAAATGGAGGGGAGGGGGGAGCATTGGTACAAGAGTATCGGCAGACACCACCAACCTGTGGATGCTGAGGGCGACCGCGCGGCTGGAGAGCGGCTCGGTTTTCATCATCCCGCCGCAAAAGTTCAAAACGCGCGAGCGATCCGAGTCTCTCCTTCCTTATTTACAAAGATAACAAATTTATTTCTGTGTTTACAAAGTTTACGTTAAGTTTTTTTTTAGGCTCTGATGCGAAATTAACAATGCAGTTTTTTTTTTTTTTTGTTGTTGTGAGTGGCTGCTCGCGCGTCGTCTTCCGGAGAGCTGGTGGTGCTGGGCTGCGCGGCGAGGCTGCTCGGGTACCTGTCGGAGCTGGAGGCTTCGAGCAGACGACTGTATCAGCTGGCGGACCAAACTGCACTGAGCGCTCAGCGCTGGGAGTCGCGGCGTCCTACCGCGTCTGCGCCCGAGAACTGACTGAGCGGACGGCGCCGCGGAGCGCCCCCCGCCCGCGACGCCCCACCACTGCCGTATTCCGATGAATATTAATTTTTAATGATTTTCATCTTCACTATTCGCTCTATCTCCAATACAGCGCAAACAATTGAAAATAAAAAATATATACACTATTCAAAAATATACATCCGTTCAAAAGTTGGGTGCGGTAATTGTAAAATGAAAAGACAATGATAGTAGGTACTTGTTTTTTATCCGACCGCCAAAAAACTTGTACCCAACCTTTTTTTTTTTAACCTAACCTAACCCAACGAATCGAAATCTGCAATGAACGAAATAAACGCCACAACGGGACTCATCGTCATATGATAGATTCTTATCTCTGCGAGTGCATATACATTAAAAAAATTTCAACAAGTACCTTATAGTATACTAGCGGATACCCGGCGCGTGGTACTACGCTAAATAAATAAATACATTTTTTTTTTTATTTCTTCGATCTTAATGCTAGCAGATAAACAATATATTGAGTTTTTTCGGTAGGTGTGTATACAAAGCTTATTCAGCTTTGATTTTGATTGTGGCTTCGATTAACTACGTGGCGATAGTTTTTTAACAGCAAGTCTTGTTCCGTTGCACAATTTAGGTGGATCTAAGTTTAAGGATCAAGTCGGAACAGTGTTTAACTTCGTTACCATATTTCGACCATATTTTGTATGAAATTGTCGAACTGCGGCTGCCAAGCTTTCATTATTTTTGTAATATTGTTCAATAATGAAGACACGTTGTTTTATCGTGTAACACTCCATTTTTACTAACCTTAAACTGTCAGCTGTCAAATTGGTTTTTTTTTAAGTGTTCCCAAAACTTTACTGCAAAAATGGCGATAAATTCAAATCTTGTGTTAATTTTGGGACACCTTTATATGTATTTACACACTTGTGCATGGCTGCCATTCTGTACCCTGAGCGTGTGTAAATGCGACTTGAAATTATTGTGGAGGAATGTGCTCTGGAAGTACCCTTTCGAGGTTAGGGGGCTCCTGCTTTGTTTCTGCAGAAAGAGTATCAGATCTAAACGCCAAAGCTTTGTAATGAAATAATTATATAATAATGATATTGGGCAGCAGCAGTATAAAACTGCGGTGTAGAAGGACCCGGGAACTCCCCTATTTTCCTCTTAGAAAACCATGAACACTGGTTTAGCGTGAGTATATGCTCAGTGAAATGGAAATGAAGGGCACTTGACGAAGATGAAATAAATTACTTGATTTACGAGAATAAGCAAAACTGGTCGTATTAATTGTGAACTCACCACACGCTTCTGATGTACTATACATATATCTCTTCTTCTAGTGCCTCTCCTCAGAGGAGGTTGATGAACATTTCGCCGATCATATTTCTATCCTGAGCCAGTCTTACCATATCAACCGTATTTCAAACTCCACATCCACGTAAACTTCCTCTTTCCAATGCCCCTATTTCCTTCGATCTTTCCTTGGACAATCAGCCGTAGGATGCTATATTTACTATTACGAAAAATGTGGCCAAAATACATATATGTATATTGTTTATTTATGTGATTAGTTTTGCCAACTAACTGTGTTGATATTTTTAAGCAGAACTCGGCTTAAAAACGCGTTTCGTAAGACTTCCTATGTTTATAGGAAGTCTATCAAAGAACGAAGAAGGAAATGAGCCGCGTAAACAGATAAAATGTAGGAAATAACTAAAAATGTTTGTAAAATGGAATTCTTCCAACTACTTCTTTATTACGACTATTCTTTATAAAATATAACATTTAAAAGATTTTAATTTTCTGGGCAAGCGATGATATAAAATAAAAAATTAGTACACACTTACGTAATGTCTGATGTTTCGTCTTGTTTTTTTTTATATGGTCGCGATAAATGGTTTCTCAAATTAATTCTAGCATTTTTCGGCTAAGCCATACTTTAAATTCCAGTTTTTCAAGTAGCAACGTTTTCGAGTAAACACCCAAAAAAAATAGGAAAGGCTTCTCTTTGAGACGGAGGGTGGAATTCAAATCTAAATTTTATTAAAAATGCACGGAGCGGGTTTTGCGATTCGCCCTTTACCTGTTGTTTTATCATTCCGCTTGTTCAAAATTTACTAAAAGACTTTTATATGTTTACTTTTCTAAAATTTAGCTTTTGATCATTTTAATGCCTTGACCTAATTATCAAAAAAATGTCATTCTTAAAAAATTAGGTCAATATAATATGATCTAGAGCTGAATACTTCAAATCAAAAAATATTATATTTACATTTATTATTTTCACATTTGTCATATTCGCAAGTTCACTTATGCATCTTCAGATATATTTGCATGTATACTACTCGTATTATAAAATAAACTTCCCAAAGTAATGTCTGCACTGATGACCTCAGAAATATTATTTCATCCAAAATATTTTAACGTAGTCTAAACTTCATTTCAATTTTATCGCTTTCTTTTCATATATTTGTTTTTTCTAAAGTAATCAGTAAAGCTGTTATAAGAGTATTTTTGTATGAAATATTCATTCTATATTTATAACAACTCTCGACTTATACGTTCACCTGTATTACAGACACGTGCTCATTTTTTTGTATCAAAAAAATATTTTTATTTTATTTTTTAAATTGCTAATAATAGCTTTGAATAATCTTTATGTTCCTGTTCTTCAGACATCGCATAAAACAGATCGTATATTCTGCTGTGTTATTACAAGCCCTAGTACATAGTTTTCGTTACGAACTATTTGTTACTATAAGTACACAAAACGACTTCAAGTTATAAATTTATTTAAGCATACAAAATTTTCGTAACCTTTGGAGCATACTTTGCTTATTTTGTTTATGATTTGAAAACGGATATCATTGATCTGAAAAATATAATAAATCCACGAAGATATGCAATGTACCAAAATCTATTGATACATTAAAAACTAGATTCCTTGTCATATGAAAATCAAACAGTATTTTTTTGTGTTTTAACTTGTGAAAACTTTTTCAGTTGCCTGGTCTATTTATTTTACTTTTCTCTAGTAATATACTAATTTTGAAATTACCGAAAATTGTTTTATTATTCAAAATTAATATAATGTATGAAATGAGTCCATCCCTTCAGTTTTAATTTTCATTCCTCGAGTGGATGACATCCGAACTCAGACGCTCTGACAACGTTGTAACTTCCGTAACAATACCTTTTTAGAAATATGGTAAGTCCCAGGGGAAAAAGCAGTTGAAAGCATTCAGAACAATAGAAATGCAGCATCTCGATACATATCAACGAGTATTAAGTTTGATATGCATACGGAAATCACAAATCACAAACAAAACTGTAGAAGGTTTCCGGTCGTATTTTTTATTTTTTTTAAGCAAGACAAAATTTAAAATATAAAAATACTTCAAAATATTCGAGCCACATATGGCATGGGATGTAAAATTTGGTTACAGCAGAATCAGGAGGCAATTGTGATTATGTTTTCTGAATGTTTTATGATAAATACATTTTAAAAAATAGCCATCAAAATATAAATCCAATTTTTTTCACACAGAATCTGTTCTGAGCAAATAAACAGACCTTCATTAATTTTAGTTACAAAACTAGTAAACTCTACCATTAAATTTCGCATAAATCAATCTTTAAAATGGCAGTGTTTACTAAATACAAGTGCTTTATTTATATTGCAAATTAAAAAGTAAGTCTAAACTTTTTTTTGTTTGCATAGTTTTCGAGAGACCTGAATTTAAAGCATATCCTAAAGCTATGCTTTTTTACGAATAAATTCGTAGAATTATTATTTTTAATAATGAAAATTGAATATTTCAAATCAATTTATTCATACAAAACGTTTTTATGTTTTCATAAAACTTATTCAAAATGGCCAATTTCGACGATAACAAAAAATCGACGATAGAAAATAAAATCCATTTTTCCCAATAAAAGCCGTTTTATATATCTGACTTACAAAGCCGTATAAATTTTTTGTTTAAAAAATAAACTTATGATCATTTCATTAACTTTACATATCAAAAATAGATCTGTTTACGTATTCAACGATATTTATTTCAAAAAACATATTTTTCTATATAAATGATTTATGTTTACATGATCCTGAAATTTAATACAGCCAATAATTTAAACAGAATTTTTCATATTTTCAACATCTCAGGGTTACCCTAATTAACAAAATTAATTTACATTATTTTTAATTTAAAAGAAAACTATAAACAGGAGACATGCAATGGAGTCGGGAATAATAACATCTCACCCTAAAATGAGGGCTGTAAAAAAATCCGTCGATAAATTTGCTGGTCCATAAGTAAGAAAACAAGGTTCAAGGAGTTCCGTTTTAAAGCTTTGTAGCAATATTAAGAAAGGAGATGTAAAATCTTTGCCAAAAGAAAATTTTGCACAGAACAATTTAAGATCATAAACTCTGATGAAACTCCATAATGTCATCCAATATCAAGAGTACAATTACGCAAGTAATTGAAACAAAACCAACTTTAATTCTTCTTCATGTTATTCAGAGTCACTTGCTAAACCAGGCGTATGAAAAAAAAAACGTTGTTTCATGACGTCATCATCCTTTTTACATTTAATGTTATACATAAAGCTGGTATTTAAAACAAGGTATGACTTTTTTGCGTAAATTTAGTATTTAGGTTAATAATTACGATACAGTCAGTATTGCGGACAAAGCACCATATTTTTTCAAAATTTGTTTTGTAAAATGACAATATTGAATTTATAAATATATTCATTACAAAATGTGACATTCGTTAACATTTAAATTAATAATGAATTGCGTGAATATTGACCGTGTTTAATTTTTTATTTATTAATCTGCGGTTTTCAAAAATATCTTAAACTTGAAAATGTCCGATGTAATCAAGGAATTTTTAAAAAATAAATATTCTCAAATACAATTCACTAATTTACGATTGCATTGCAACAATTTACGAACGTAAGACTATTCTATTTTAAGTAAATTATTCTAAAGAGACCTACTCGACGATTCTTTCTAGAAGTCTAGAATTTGTTGCTTGTGGTAATAACATTTGAAATACACAGAGGATTACTAAGATCTCGAGTCTCGAGTATGAAAAATGGACCCTTGACAGCATCAAGCATAAAATCCTGACCCGCATGTATGGGCCGATAAAAGAAAAAGAAAACACCAGAACGCTGAGCTTTATGCTTTGTGCCGGAAGGACGCCAACGAACTTTAAAAAAAAAGCAGTCATTGGCAAGTCAATAAAAATTTGCAGACTGCACTGGCTATGTCATCTTCACAGCAAGATGCAGGTGTGATACTGGCAAATCGAAGATGAGATGGGTGGATCGTGTGACTGCCTGCGTATATTCAGAAACAAAGCCTGAACTCACCACGGACTATTGCGTCAAAAATTATGATGATAAAACTCCTGCTAGATACCTACATATATATATCAACAAAAAAAAATAAAATATATATATAGAATCGGTAATGGAGTAGTGAACTTGCTGAAAGTAAGCTTGCTGCAGAAGGAGTATCAGATCTAAACCCCAGAGCTTTGTAAGGCAGGGATTATATAATAATGCTATTGGGCAGCAGCAATACGCAGACTTTACCTTCGATTATAAAACTGCGGTTTAGAAGGACCCGGGGACCCACTACACTATTTTACCTAAAAAAACCATGATCACTGGCTCAGCATAAGTGAAATAGTCGTCAACCTCCCCTGAGGAGAGACACCCGAAGAAGAAGATATATATATATATAAATATACATATATCTTCACTTATATATATCTTCTTCTTCGGGTGGCTCTCCTTTATATATATATACATTCAGCTTTATAAATGACAGATTTACTCATAAAAATGAAAGTATAAAGTCATTATGTTACTCTATATTATATACACAATTATCGTGAAGTTTAATTTATAATTGTATTACTATTATTTATAAAAATAATTCTTATTACAATGTAGGTATCTTGTATAAAAAACTAGTTTAAAAAATTATTTCAAACCTGATATGATTTTATAAAAATTAGATTCGTTAGGGTTTTATGTTACTAATGTAAAAAGTGTTATTATTTTTTTTAATTCAAGAAGTTAAACAAAGTCAACATACGAGGTTATATTGATAGGTAAGTGGTCAGGACTATCGACTCGTAAGAATTCACTGTGCTCTCCATAGTGACAGGACTGAAATCCCCAACTGAAGTAAATGTACTCCTGACTTAATTTTTATGTGTTTTTATCTGTACAAATGTACAACTGTACAATGAAAAACATTGAAATGTTAATTAATAAAATGTTGCACAATCAGTAAAACACAAAAACATCTTCCAAAATTTAGTTTTGTTTTTATGTATGTCAATCATAAAAAACTATTTAACAAGGCTTAACATAAAATGTAGTTTATCTATCTATCTAGTACAGCAACCAGCAAAGTGCGGCTCTTTGGCCCCTTAAGTGCGGCTCTGGCACAAATATCCCCGGGTATTATTTTTAATCGCGTAAGACCTGGAAAAGGAAGACATGGTCATCTTCAACGCCTGAAAAAACTCACGTTTGCTGTTCTTTCCTTTTTCTGGTTCTACATATTTATGTGAACAATCGTTTTCATGTGTGAAGAGTAAACTGAGAAGTCGTCTTATCGATAAGAACCTGGAATAGAAGCCTAAAATTAACAATATACAAAACGGACTTACTTAAACTTTCCAAGGAGATGCAACGACGTTG
Organism: Atopsyche davidsoni; assembly: GCA_022113835.1. Taxonomy (NCBI): domain Eukaryota; kingdom Metazoa; phylum Arthropoda; class Insecta; order Trichoptera; family Hydrobiosidae; genus Atopsyche; species Atopsyche davidsoni. Next base: position 3,613,750 of record JAILWY010000010.1, read on the forward strand.
TTCGTTTTAAATGTTTGTCAGTCATAATAAGTAAATAAATAAAGAAATCTAGTTTTATTCAGTATACCTGTAATTTAATGAAGTGTTAAGTTATAATAGAGGTTTGTTAAATCAATAAACAGATTTGGCTCTCAGCTTTTTTTTTATATTGTAATGTACATATTTGGCTCTTTGGTTAATAAGTTTGCCGACCCCTGATCTAGTAAGATATATATTTTTAATATATAGAAATAGTTTGCTGCATACATAGAGAGTGCTTTGTGTTTCAATGCATACAGATTAATAATTATAACCAATGTGCAGAATTGGATTTTACATCCTACCGGCTATTGCTCTAATAGGAGAATGATTTCTTTTCTTCTCTCTTATACAAATAATCATGTATTACTTATGATATAACCTTTCTTTATTTATTTACGTGATCATTTCATTATCAAAGATGTGCATTTCAAACTGATACATACTTTTTTTAATTTAAAGTCTTATTGATAATAAGAGTTCACAAGCATGCGACAAAATCATTATGAAATGAGTCAGAGGAAAATTTATCCCTGGTAATTTCAGCTGTGAAAATGTTTTATAAGCGGTGCTTATCCGTCTTTCCGTGTTTTCCTGTAACAACTCGTTTCTTCTAATTTATCTCCTGGTAGAAGTCTGAACTGCTTTTAAAATAATCTCATCATGATCCTTAAGTTTCATCAACCTTAGCGCATAGCCATAATGTCTTCTACTGTCATTACGATGTCTCCAGATTGCAAAATTTGGAATATTTGTATGCAACAGTTTGACACCGATTTTGAGTAAAATTCCCAATAACTGATTCCCATTATCATGAAATTTTCCTTGAAAACAGCTCTAGTACCTGAGCCAAAACATTCAATCAACTAACAAAACTTACGAAACCCTTTGTCTCTAGGCATGGAGCGGCATCATACAGGAGCAGAGGAAAAAAATAATAAAATAAAATACAGGTTTTGAGGAATATCTCATTTATTTTTTGTATCTATACGTATTGTCGATTTGTTTTTTTTAATTGATTGTTCATCTACCATCAATTAGAAACAAACAACTACTGGATAACACTTTTGGTTTCACATTTTATTTGGCATAGTGTATGAGCTTAAATAACACAAAAAATGTATTACTATCCTACAACTTTTTCTTTAAATAAATTATTGAAACTATTATTTAATAAATATTGAATAACAACATGTTCCACCTACACTAGTTGGTTATCCTTGGTGTTTCCAGTGTTCACATGGTAAAGTATCTATGGTCATGTTTCTATTAAAATTGATATTTATATAATAATAACAAAATCAAACATGTCTAATAATTATATAAAGGTATTATCGCAAAAAGCAAATATCACTTCTTTATTGAATGTGCCAACTTCAACATGAAAGAAATTATGCAAGACTTGCAAAGTGTCAACATCTTGATCTAAGACTATTGATGTGGTGATAATGTTACTACCATAAAAATAAACAACAATAAATCTTTGTCACCTAAAAGGCTTTTATGGAAAAGAGAAATGGTAATAAATATTTCAATAGAAAACTATAAGATACCAATAAGAATTAACACCCAGACGAATATAAGAGAATGAGTGTAGATGTCAAAATATACAAAAAATTACACATGCAAAATTTCTTGCAGATTAATATATAAGTATTTAAATATTAAGTCTAAATGTATATTTTAAATCTTAGGGCATTTGATTATCTCTCGTCTCATAAGTACTGATTAGGCTTTAAGCATTTTCACAAGGTGGTCTGTGGAGAAGGACTTGGGTCGCTCAATGGGGAAGCCGAGGGCGCGAGACCACACCAGCTGAGCCAACACGCCGAGGGCTCGGGATACTCCGAACAACACTGTATAGTAGTTCATTTCCTTCATTCCATAATACTGAAAAATAAATAAAAAATACATATTACATGTCTCTTTCAATTCATTTGCAGACATTTTTAGTCCTATCTTAGTTGTGTGGAAGAACATTTTATATTTGATATTTAAATATATTTTTAAAAAAAATTACCTGCAGAAGAACTCCAGAGTGTGCGTCCACATTGGGCCAGGGGTTCTTGACCTTTCCCAGCTCGGTGAGAATTGGAGGCACTACTTTGTAGATATTTGATACAAGGTTAAAGAGCTTGTCATCGGGCAGATGCTTCAGGGCAAACTCTCTCTGGCACGTGTACCTATAAATAAAAGAAAAATTTGCATGAAACCTATGAACTGATTCAACGGTGAGCAGTGAGCTCAAAATCTAATAAAGCTCTTTTATTTATTGAATATAAAATAAAGTAAATCAAATAACATTCAGTTTATAGTTTAAAAAAGTTGAAACTAGATCTGTTCTATCAACACTCAGGGTAAGCAGAAGTTATGCCCGAATGAGGTCTGACTTGTCACTACACCGACGGAATTCGTACCTGAGTAACATTCGGACAAAACTGTCAAGTGATTGATGAATCGAATGCCACTAATTTTAAAAGTAGGGTAACATTAGATCATATAACATACCTAGGATCAGTTTTTCTCAGCACAGCGTGACCATAACCAGGAACTACTTGTCCTGATTTCAGTGTCTTCCAGATGAAGTCCTTCAGTTGGTCTACTGTTGCATCATCACCGATTTGTTTACGTAACTTTTGCAACCATACGAGTACCTAAAACCAATTTTCAACCTTATAGATATATATTTATGTGATCTTCTTCTCAAACTGAATTAACATAAACACATTGTAAGATTTAGACTATGTTTTTTTCTGTAATAAGTAGTCTTCATTGATAATAACATATTCCACAAAATCTTTTAAATTAACTTTAAAACATTGTTTACCTGTATAATATTTATCAAGTGAATAATTTTACTTATGTGATCAAATTAACATTTTATCTTCATCGCCTAAACATTGTTTTAACAATTTGGTTTTTATCGGCAAAATTTATCTTTACGAAAAATAAAATGCCAAAACAAAAGCACTAATTAATATTTGTTCATAAATGCTCACCTCCTGGTTGGCCAAGCCGTGAAGAGGTCCTGCGAGGCCGTTCATGCCAGCAGCAAATGACAGGAAGGGATCGCTCAGGGCGGAGCCCACTAAGTGAACTGTGTGGGCAGATACATTGCCACCCTCGTGATCACTAAAAATAAACGCAGCAAATACTTATTAATGCGCCAGCGCCAATACTATTCATGAAAGTAAATGCAACTGATACAAACATACTGTATACGTTATAAAATAATGAGATGTTATATTTTATCTATGCAGATCATCAATAAATAATAAGCAAATTGCAAAAAAACCTTTAAAAGAGAAGCTACACACATCAGATACATTAATAGGGACATTGAATCATAGTTTTTTACACCAGATTAATTTCCTGATCTGAAAAATGTATATGTTCAAATAAGTTGGTATTGAAAACAATACTTTTTGAATCAGTACCTATACATCAAAAACACTGTAAAATTTTATTAAACAACATAAAATTACAAGTTATCAAAATTGTTTATGATAATTGTCAATTTTTAAACTTTTTTACATGATTATTTTATTTTAAATTATTCCAACTAATACAATCAGCTTACAGCACCAAATACGCAAATTAAGCATACCTTATAATATAAACGTTAAGTGATATTTTTATTTTTTATTCGCAGAGCTAAAAATACATTATTTCGCCACGCAAGGATAGCTTTAGGTTTTAAAAAAAAGTTTATATTTGCCGTTCAGTTCTTTATTTTCTTTACAATTTGATGTACAGTAAATATTATAGCCTGTGTTGAACTATGGTTTAAAAAATATGATCAGAAAACTTATATGTATTTTATTGGTGATTACTATAGTTTAACACGAAGCTTTACATTATTTGAATAGTTAAATTATTTTCAATATAATACCACAGTTAATATCAATTACAACTAATCAAATATAACATAGTTGATATAAAAATACATATAAAATGACTTTGGTTCTTTAAAAATAATTTTAAAATAATAATTTTTTATATCTCTGAAATCACATTGATATCCAGACAAATACATTTGATGTTTGATCTGAATAATTTGTATATTTGGTGCTTGTCTTCACATATAAAAGTAATATGAATACATATATCAGATTAATTACGTTAATTATTTAAGGTTTACGTTTATTTATTATCAGTCTCATCATTGTATAACTTTTACAGTATATCTTAACAGTATATAGGAGTCTATAATTATCACAGAAATTGACTGGAAATACTTTAATAATATTTGGTAATACATTGTAAATCTACTGGCTACCAGTCTTGTTTAAGTCTTTTTAATTATTATAAAGGCTTTTTTATAATGTTTCTTATTTTTTAACTACTCAATACAGTCCAAGCTCGCTAATGGAATTAAATAACGACTAATATATATTTTTCTTTTTATTTAATATCAACTCTTGTTATTTAACGATGACAAGATTCATTATACCAACGATTTCAATCAGATAATGGATACTTCATAATCAGATTACTATATAATCTAGCTAATGAGATTACTTGAATTGAATTGCCATTCAAACTTAAAAACAGGACGTTATGAAACTTCTTTATATCAACTGGCTAATGATATCAAGTAAAAGGAAATGGCCTTGCAAAATACATGCAGAAACTCACAGAAAATTAAACTAAACATTGATTTATGAGACCAATGTAAAGATACTAGATGAGGTGATAGTAAATTAATTATACATAAGGATTTATCAAATGGTGTTATTGTAATACCTGTACCAAATGCAGGATTTCAGACTTTCAAGGACCTCGAAGTTAACACGGGGGTTTGACAAGGCAAAAAACAAAGTAGACGTGTTGATTTATGTTTTTTTTTTTTAAAGTGAACATGCACAAGGTTTCAAATTTAATTCAATGAATAGATAATTTCTAAAAAATGTTGTGTATTTCATAAATCCACTAATGAATATGTGAGAATTGGCCTGGTTTCACTGTATACAATTATCGAGCTTGTACTGTATTAATACAATTTATTTTTAATGGGTGCTTTATAAAAATTATTTCAGATCCAGAAGTGTTTAGACAACTACACCTAATTGAGGGAAAAATACTCTTTTCATGTAAATAATGAATTCTTTAAAATACCTGTGGATGGTAAGGTACAATCTCATGAGTTCTGTGAATTCAGGATTGTCATATCCCAGCATTTGGGTGAAATTGGCTGACCAATCTTTGTTGGTGTCAATAGCACCAATTCCCTTGCCGTCTCTGTAGGTGTTTCGGTAAATAGAAGCAGCAACAACAGGAAGCTTGGCAATCAGGTCCATGGAATCTTCATAGACATACTAAATAAAATTTAAAAAATCAGCATTTAAAAATTGTTTTGAACTCTAATGATAAAAAATATTTTTGCGAATATATCAAATAGTCAAAAGATGGGTATTTGCTAGGCAAAGAAAAAACTTTATTTGATGACATACATTCATTCTAATAGATTTTCAAAACTATATACAATTAACGTTTCTTTTATCTACTTATAGAATAAAACTTCTTTCTTTGGGGAAATTTCTTTTATTCAATATTTCTCAACTTGAAGTTTATTAGTAGTACTTGACTAATATCCTCAATTGACTAAATAACGAGATTATTATTGAGATATAGCTTTTTATTTAATATAAAAAGTGTATCGCCTTTAAGCATTTTTTGCAATTTATATTCAAAGACTATCGTAAGACTTAACCCGTACATACTTTTAATTACTTATATAATCAAGTCAATATCATTTAAATGAATATATTTATATAATAACAAATAGAGAGAAACATCATTGACCGATTTAAAATGCTAAACAATTTTATATGTACAAATCATAGACGGAAAATTTTATTTGTGAAAGATTAGTGTTATATTTCAATAGTACTCAATAGTAAAATCACAGGGATTTTCTTTTTTGTGACATTTTGGTTCATGAAAATATTTCTGTGAGCTTATTAAATTTAAAAATAAATTTGTTTATGTTTATTTCATTCTTATCAGAAATCGATAGATTCTACAACTAGATAGTAATTCTTACCTCCCAATACTTGGACTTGTGAACTCCCTCGGAGTAAGCTTTGGCAAACTTACTCTCGCTGTTTAAAGCAGTAATGGCACAGGAGAATTGAGACATGGGATGGACCTTATTGGGCATATTGTTCAGGAGAGTTACAACGTGCTGTGGGAGTTCAGCTCTGCATAGAAAATTAAAATATATATGTAGTTAAAAATACTATAGCTCAAAATGACATAAAGATAGAAACATCAAGAGTATGAAATATCATTAATAATACACACCTGTTAGCCCATTCCTTGGACATGGCCTTGACTTGAGCCTCAGTTGGAACTTCACCGGTGATCAGAAGCCAGAAGAGTCCCTCTGGAAGAGGTTCCTGACCACCAGGGGCTTTAGGCAGAACCTTCTGGCAATCGGGAATGGTTAAACCACGGAAACGGATCCCCTCATCTGGATCTAGCACGGATGTGTCACAGATCAGACCCTTCACTCCCCTCATGCCTCCGTACATCTGTAATTTAAGAATATATAATTATTTTTTCCATATTTTTACATATTGTAATATAAAAACCTTACTAGACATACACACTTATATTATCATCATATCTAAAGTGCAGAATCATCAGCAAAAAAACAGAAAATCCAAATTTATATATCAAGTTGATAGTCATGAGAAGTCTATCCAAGTTGATAAATTTAATAATAGGTCAGAATTCAGAAATAAGACCCACTCTCATCTCATGACGTGGTCAGATTCAACTAATGAAACAGCTGATGTCAATACCATGTCCACAGTTGTCTCCCCCAGCTTGTGGGCTCCATGTGCCTTTCTGAAGTTCTTGACGCGCTCTTGTTCAAGTGGGATCTTCTCTTGCAGAATGGCCTTCAGATCAGTGGACTCGGCACTCAGTTTGCGCAATAGCACAGATAATGATGGCACCACCTTCTGCAACAACAACAACAAAAAAAAACATTTATTTAATAATAAAAAAAAAAACATTTTAATATTTTTCATTTAGAGGTTACTTATAACCGTTTTGTATGTTCGTGTGGTTACTATAATGCGAGTTTAAAAATCAGCTTCAACCGTAATTAGATCACGGATCCGTAAGCCCGGATGTCATCATGAATATAAATTAAAATAAGTTTAACGCACGTTCGCGACCCCACTAACAAAAAGGATATAAAACGATTGATGAGGACCAGGGAAAGCTCGTGCTGCGAAGTGTTACTGTGTCACGACCATCTGCGAGCCTCTGCGGACAGGTTCCTTGCTTATCGGTTATGTTACCGCAAAATTACTACAGAATAAAGCGCGTGGCCTTGTCCGAGATACTTGCCCAAGGTTCTGTATTACAAAGCATTTTTACGTAATAATAGCATTACCATGGTTTTCCGCGCATTACTTGGACGTCACCTCAGGTCGATGCGGACATTATATAACGATTAGTTAAGTATATTAGAGTAATGTGTTTTTAAGTTTACATATTTATTTTATTATGTAGAAGCTGCTTTATCGTCCCCGGTTGCAGTTAGACACTGCTCAGAATAAACGCAAAGAATTCCTTAGCAGCTGACGGAATACGAGAGTATTCAAGGACTTGGTCGGAAAGGCCTTTTTTAAATTAATTGAAGACACGCGAATACTGTACAAACAATAATTAAATTCAAGTCACACAAGTTTCAATACAATGAAACGCCAGTACAATATATTTCAGTACAACTTATAAAACTTTGGCAAATATACGATATTCAGAAACAAGTTTTTCTAGATCGTGCGAACAGGTCGATGCATAATTTTAGTAGTGTGACAGAATGTTTTTGAAGGGAAAATACCTAAAAGAGCGTCGACTCGCTAAACTTCCTCTGTGAATATCGACACAATAAGCATACCGTAATAAAAAAAAGTAATGATTAGGTAATTCAACGGAATAAACAACCGAGAACTAGTTCAAGATTACGTGAAAACAACACAGTTTACGCAGGCACCTAGAAAAATGTAAAACGGCAGGGAAAACACACCGTGCCTATGCCAAATATTGACTTGGCCACCAGCCAGATCAGCTGCCTCCTCTGGCGAGAGCGGTATTTTTTATTAATCCACTAGGAAGCGCTAAAGATGACGGAACGTCTACCGAAGCTAAAACAGAACGCGAAATAAAAACGTCGCGGAGAATATAAGAGCCGATCCACAGTACTGCGGATGGATACGTTTGTACAAATTTGTAACACGATCTTAAATTAATAAAAACGGGATTTAAAAAAAAAAGAGGGCCCGTTACCTTACACTCAGGTGAAAAAAACAAGGTTACTTTTTATCGCTTTATTATATTCAACTAAGTACCAGTCCCAAAACTAACATAGCCGGGCTCGTGTACGGGCCCCTTGAGCTGCCTACACACCTTGCGACACAACTGACAATCGAACAGTGATTGGACAATAGCGTCCTCTTTTAGGTTGTTTACTTTATTAAAATAAACACCCGAAATGAGATTGCGTAATTACCGTTCGGTTGTAAGTTGTGTTGTAGCGAGTTTAATCAGCTCAAATTATACACCTGCGTGTTTATGGGGAGCTGACGAATGGTGCTTCTACCCCAGGAAAGATATTTGATAATTTATCACGTTTATCAATCATTATATAATTCATCTATATAACACAAGGGGGTTACCTGACCTTTTAACACTTTAAACCAATCAATAAACAATATGAAATTTCGATATGCTCGGAATTATTACACCACCGGGGTGCAATGAATGCAAAATATGGAAGTAATATACTCGTATAGAAATAAAAAAAACCGTAAAATAAACCCTTCTTATATAAATATTAGTGGACTAAAATGTGTGATTTGAACTGCTTTAAAATATTTAACTGCAAGCAATGCATTGTTGCTGGTCTGGACCGCACGCTACCGCTACTCACCGCAGTGATAAGAAATCATTTCATTGTACTTTTCGCTAACTTGATACGAAAAATCCGTTGAGATTACATTAAAATTATCTAGGAGAGCATAACAAATTAGTGTTTAACTACATTGCCTAGAGAAATGCCCTTAGAATTTCCTAACATAACAGCAAGTGTGTACAAAACCTAGTTATTGGCAAGATAATGCAGAATGAATTTATGACAAAGAATATTACATTTACTAACTCAACCGTTAAAAGGTTAGCGTGGCAAAAGCAGTGATATATTACAATCAATTAATTATCAATGAAAAGAAAGCGAGGTTATTGTTTCTCAATAGGTAAGTGTGTTACGTACAAATATGCACTTGTACTAGAGAGTAGCGCGTTGTTGGCTGCCCGCTAATTCCTCGCAATTATTTATTTACATACACTCAATAACCACACACTTCCTCCAATACACGATATTCTCAGTGGTCGAACAATGATATTTTATCGTGTACAAAAATTCGTTTTATTTGCTGAACAAATTCAATCACAATCGAATCGGCTCTCCGCGTCCATGTCCATGTGGATCGATAAGGCTCGCACACTCGCAAATTACTGTAAATAATCCTGAAAGAAAAGTGCATCGTATTGCAAAAAAAAAAAAAAAAAACCCCCCGGTGGGCGTCACTATTGACAATTATATAATATCGATTATACTATTACGATATGAGTAATCAATTAATAAGTGTCAGCGAAACAAGTGGAGAAATGTACCGCTCGTAACAAGTCCGCCGAACATGTATGCGCAAGGTTACGAGTTGCGTAAGAAATTGGCTGTTGGGTGAATAACTTTCGATTCGGGTCTATGTCAGTCATTACCAGCGAAGTGAAATTGAAAATCGCGAGCGATCTCGCGTACGGAGAAATTAATTTATCAAACGATACGCTGCTTAATCGAATAGTTCGAATATCAATAAGTGCTAATAGAAAAAATTTGCATATCAATTGTGTAATTTTTTAACCCAGTGGGCCCCCAAGGTCGCGGGTTCACAGCCCTGCCCCGGGTCTGGAGTCACCGGGTGCTGCAAGCGGCGGAATCGGCCTGCCGAACAACGTCCACTTGATTAAGCACCCAGATAGTCCGCGACACTCGCAATTCCCACACAATTTTTCACGTCTTAAATAAACAACACAGGTTGTTTTCTAATTTTGCTTCATGTCTGCCGAATTCATTGAAATGGCCGGCTCTTTCGTATAATATTCCTATAAACATTCCATAACACCGCAAACGAGTATTTTTTTTAGAGAACGCTGATTTATATAATTCAACGCGAGATGAGAATTATATTAATATAAAAATCAAGTTACCTACGCTACGAGGAAAAATAAAGGTCGAAATATTTAATTCATGTCAATACCGAGGTAAGTGGAATTAATGACGTAAAAAACCTAGAACACTGACGACTTCTAATAAATGGACTAATTATATGCGGACATTGAATAAAACGGAGATATGCCAATACACTTGGAGATATGCATGTACAACAATTATATGCCACTGTTTTTATATATATATATGACGTATTATAGTATAAGAAGTTTTCCTTGTGCAAGACTTCTTGTCTTACTATGGGTTGTGCTGATATCTTATTAGTGGGTTTATGCTGTTAAATATCAATAATATTACCTTCTAATAGGAATATATCTTATAAACACGTATAATTGTTTAAAAACAAATAAAATTATACATTGTTTTCTTACAATTTAATTACGAATTCGATTACGAATTTGATAATCAGCAGCCTTAAGACAGCAAGTATGTTTTAAAATGCCCACCATAATCATTGAATAAAATAATTAATACATTTACGTACACAGTATATTATTACTAATATGATTAGGCACATTAGTTTATACATAGAAGATGATTTAAAGAAACTCCCACACAAATCACGATGATATTTTTCTGAGAGTTTCTTTAAATCATCTTCTATGTATGAACTAATGTGCCTAATCATATTAGTAATAATATAATAAACCCGTAGTAAATACGCATCTGATTGACGTCCAATAAAAAAAATTGACGTACACAGTATACTCAATATCAACTTTAGCGTACGATAAAAATATGTTCATCAAAACCATAACATGCGTAAAACAATTAGCAATCAAAGCTTTTTAAACATCCTCCTCCGTGTTGAGTGCAAATCTGATGCAATGGTATTCTACGCCCCGTGTCCTATTAACATAAGATAATATTTCATTTCGTAATCTTCACACAAGAGTTAAAAGAGATAATAAAATACCATAATATGACAGCACTGCGTAGCTCAGATCAGATCGTGTCAACAGGCAAAAAATGTTTGCGCCCTATTCTCTCTAGACAAATATCCTACCGTGCAGTATAAGTCATCGCGTTATCGCGTTACATATAATAAGTATTAATATATTAACAAGAGCATAATATGGCAGCACTGCGTGGCCAGTTTCGGAGCCACTGTACGCTACTGATAAGTAACGGACGCATTATTTTCTGATAATGTCCATGAATCACTTTATTATTATCGCGTTTTGTCTGTGTTCTCCTCTGAATAGTAGATTTGCATTGGAATATGAAGGGCACATGAATCTTTGCGCTCGTATCAAGCAAAGAGAAGAGTTGCAACCGCGTTCGTGCCTTTATATTTCCATCTCTTTTACACAAACTAAAACATATTATAATTGGAAAGAGATAAAAACTTCAATGTCATGTTATTTGAACGTAAATTTTGTTGCCAGGCATGTTTGATATAATGATAGTTTCATTGAGCTTATCAACTTTAAAAAATTAATATATAATCAAAAATATCGAACATTTAAATTACAATTAAAAAAACTTATATTAGTGATATGCACTTTGGAAATAGTAATAGTTTTTGCTTGAGAGAGAGAGAAGCATATTACAGTATGTACCTTTGTAATCATATTTAGTTGTTTTTATTAGACTAACCTTCGCCTTTAGCCTGCCACAGACTTTTTTCGTAAATCTCTCTGAAGAGAGCTTTAACTCAAAATATTTAAATAGTAGGTTTCTAAATCCCAACTGATTTATTCCTGTACGCATAAATTACAATAATATTCACATTTTCCTCAAAATATGACCTTAATACTAGTAATTCGTCACTATCATACGGAATTCCCAATTGCAGCTACAATAATGATTTCTCACTAATCGAACGAGTAGGTAATGACACAACGTGTCGGACAAATATATCAGAAAAAAAAACCCGTGAATATATGATGGAGTCTAATGTACTTCTTACACAAAGTACATTCCATTAAAATAAGGCAATTTATTTAAGAAATACTTACATCAGAGACACTGGGCGGTGAAAATACCAAAGAGACTACAACCGGCAGAGTTAAAAATATACTCAAATTCTAAATAGCATACGAACGTAGCGAGCAGCGTATTTTAAAATATTTATTTTGAACAGATTCCACCAAACGAAAGCCAATTTGACTGTTTCTACTTTTGATCAACGACAATCACTTTCGTTGGAAAAAAAAAAAGGCAAAGTGCCGTTCACAGGCGGCAACAAACGTTCAAAATTCACGGGACATGAAATTCGATGGGTGAGGGGAAAGCGCGAGATTCAACGGCACCCGTGCCTCCAGACTGAAAACCATGGTCCTGCAAACGGATGTAGCTTACACGGTCCATCCAGAAAAATATTTCCGCGGCGTGGAGCGCTGATCCCTAATCGCGGCTCGGGTGTAGGTGGCTGCACATTATTAAGTCATTTACAATTACGGAGACGTTTAAATCAGTCGCTTCTGTCGGGAGTCAAGTGGCGCGGGCAATGTCAGCTCGCAATCGAATTAAGCAGATGAGATCGACTCGGGCGGCGACCGCTACTGGATGCTGCACTTCGTTTTCTCTCAATTACCGGGCGGCGCGGCCTAATGACAGGCTCGCCCGGTGGGCGGGACCGGCAATTAAATTAACATTTCCCCGACGCTTCTATTCCACACTTGTGGCAACAATCATCTGCTTAAATATCAATACACGACAGGCTGCTTTACTTTGTAACAATCCGTGTTTGCACAATAAATACGAATAGCCAAATGGCTAGGAGACTGTGAACATTTTTGACTGTGGGAAATTTCGCCTTTGAGAAGAGTATCTTGCTGAAATTAAACTTAAATAATGTCTGGTGTATTACCAATCAAGTCGACTAATATTTTTTGATGACTACTGATTTTCGAAGAAGTGCTTGGCGTGGAATATTTAATGCATACGTGATCATTATAACATTAGGAAATTTATTCAATGAAAAATAGGGCCGAATCCGAAAAATCCCACCCACATAGATAGAGATCAGATAAATTAACTTGCCGGAAATTTATATTTTCTTCTTTTCAATGCCATGCATTATTTAAGCCTCTACTCAAAACACCTGATGGAAAATATTTTATTGGGCGAGTTTTGATCGTAAAATCGTAATTTTGAAGTCCTTGCTTTCAGTATTTTTAAATGAGAACAAATACATAACGCAACAAACACCAATAAAAAAGTGTTATTAGCATTTAACTTTAACTTATTTTCACTGTTGCTTTGAACGCTTGCTGTTAATTTTACATCGCATCATTAATGTGCAAATCTCACAATACATGCGCTTGGTATTGTCATATTTACACTTTGTTATTTAATCAAATCAATGGGTGTACGGGACGTCGGTAAAGCGTTTTGACGCTGGGCTCATGTGCTGTGGATGTGCCCGTTTATGTTCCCACCGGCACGTTGGCAGCATTGTGGCTAACTTCATGAACCATATTGTTACTATCTTCATGTGCAATAAAATGACAGTTGAATACGAATACAAAACGTTGGCGGTTTAAGTTAACCTCTCCCTTCCCGGCATACATCCAAATCCCCCTCAATTACAGTTCTTGTGCCAGAAAAGTCTGGTACAATTGGTCGCTTGAACTTGCGAGTCGGGAAGCGTCTCACACCGGGGAGCCGCCGCCTGGGCCCTTCCCAGCTGCGATGGCAGCGCGAGGCGTCCCTTCGTCGCTTGGAGTTGCGAGTCGGGAAGCGCCTCACAACGGGGAGCCGTCACCTGGGCCCCTCCCAGCTGCGATGGCAGCTCGCGACGTCCCGCCGCCGACAGGACTGGCGGAGCGGGACGCGCCCTCCATCGATGCCGCGCCTGCCAGGGAGCCGCCGAGTGCGCCTCCGCTGGCCGCGCTGGCAGCTCGCGACGCCCCGCCGCCGACAGGACTGGCGGACCGGGACGCGCCCTCCATCGATGCCGCGCCTGCCAGGGAGACGCCGATTGCGCCTCCGCTGGCCGCGCTCGCATCCCGCGACGTCCCGCCGCCGACAGGACTGGCGGATCGGGACGCGCCCTTCGTCGATGCCGCGCCTGCCAGGGAGACGCCGATTGCGCCTCCGCTGGCCGCGCTCGCATCTCGCGACGTCCCGCCGCCGACAGGACTGGCGGACCGGGACGCGCCCTTCGTCGATGCCGCGCCTGCCAGGGAGACGCCGATTGCGCCTCCGCTGGCCGCGCTGGCAGCTCGCGACGTCCCGCCGCCGACAGGACTGGCGGACCGGGACGCGCCCTCCGTCGATGCCGCGCCTGCCAGGGAGACGCCGATTGCGCCTCCGCTGGCCGCGCTCGCATCCCGCGACGTCCCGCCGCCGACAGGACTGGCGGAGCGGGACGCGCCCTTCGTCGATGCCGCGCCTGCCAGGGAGACGCCGATTGCGCCTCCGCTGGCCGCGCTCGCATCCCGCGACGTCCCGCCGCCGACAGGACTGGCGGAGCGGGACGCGCCCTCCATCGATGCCGCGCCTGCCAGGGAGCCGCCGAGTGCGCCTCCGCTGGCCGCGCTGGCAGCCCGCGATGTCCCTTCGCCGCTTAAACTTGCGGGTCGGGACGCGCCCACCAGGAAGCCGCCGCTCCGGCCGCGCCGACGCCCTCGCCGCCGCCCCGGCCGCGCCGTCGTCCTCGCCGCTGCCCCGGCCGCCCGACGCTCCTCGCCGCTGCCCCGGCCGCCCCGACGCACTCGCCGCCGCCCCGATGCCCTCGCCGCCGCCCAGGCCGCCCGACGCCATCGTCGCTCCACCGCCGTCTTCGTCGCCTCCGTCTACGCCAAGCCCGACGCTCGCCCGCACATCCGCCGACGCCGGAAAGACGGACAGCCGACGTGGATCAGGAGTATGGCAGAGCCCTACTGGGGGAGTGTACGGGACGTCGGTAAAGCGTTTTGACGCTGGGCTCATGTGCTGTGGATGTGCCCGTTTATGTTCCCACCGGCACGTTGGCAGCATTGTGGCTAACTTCATGAACCATATTGTTACTATCTTCATGTGCAATAAAATGACAGTTGAATACGAATACAAAACGTTGGCGGTTTAAGTTAACCTCTCCCTTCCCGGCATACATCCAAATCCCCCTCAATTACAGTTCTTGTGCCAGAAAAGTCTGGTACAATGGGACTACATTCTGTACCGTCCAACGACAATCATACTTTGAATAATTAACCTTTTTAATACCGTGCTGCTAAATATAACTCGTCCTCATTCACAGCTATGAGAGCCGTAATCGCTATTTGAATTTTAAACGCCTGAACTGCAATAAGAAGTTGTAATAAATATTTTAGAAATCGCTCAATCCACGGATCGTCCTCTTTGTGTGAAGTCGGTGGACTCGGCGTACTTGTAGGGCATCGGTCGAGTTCGAGCAAAAAAACTAAACAAACTATAAATGGGACCGTCAATTACAATACATTTAATACTGCAGTACAATTTTTCTGTCCCCACAAACTGTATGCCTCTTGTACTTTGTAAAAATCTAAGCCAAAATTTTACTGGGTGAACTCTGGACACTGAGCAATGCAACTTTTACTTTTTAAATATAATATTGATTAAATATTTCCCTATGACATAACAATTTATCAACATATAGAAGTGCTCTTACAATGACGCGGTAAGCATTTTTTGAGTTCAGAGTAATCGTAAAAGATCTACCAGAGCAGTCAACGTACAACAAAACCGCGAATTATGAAGTCCGACAGAGTTAACTATATCAAAATCTAAAACCACATCTAGAAATAACACGTGTGCTTGTACACCCTATATGCAACTATAGGATAAGGCGCGGGCGCTCTCCTCGCGACGGATTTAAAAAAATTATAACCTGTGACACGAATCTCGAATAATATAAATAACTTAAATATAGCGTCACCGGCGAAAGAAGTACAATAAGGCTATAAATACATTAAATATCAGTTCAGTACGAGCAACGAATCAATGAATATGTGAATTAATTATTAATAACGAGAGATTTTGTATTCGTAAACACTGATACAAGAATCAGCGCCACGATAGCTCAGCTACAAGAACAGCGGGGCGTGGCAGCTCCCAAAGCACGTTCAATCAAATCACTTTCGTAAAAATTACATATTTCATAGTAAAGCGGCTATATACAAAAAATAAATAAATATAAATCTACAGTAATCACTCCATTCTTAAATGCACTATAAGAATGATACCGTAGTACACAAAAATCATTCATAAAATTTAATATATGCAGTTTTTTTTATATCGTAAATAATCTGTTCAGTTTTTTCAACGGGGAACATCCACGCGAAGTCAATGGCGCCACTGCGACGCGGGATTTTCCAGACACGACTCCGGAATTTGCATTGATATATATATATATATAATAACCGAACGTTCGGCAAGCAAGCTCGCTGGCCGCCGAGCTACGAATAAAAATAACACGTGCACTACACGTTGACCTTTACCGCACGACCTGGTGATATATATATATATATATATATATTATCAAAATTGTTCAAGTGCAATCGCCAATCGACAATCAACGCACGTGTTTGGTGTATTCAGATAACGAGCCGGCAAAAGATGCAGCGGGCCCTGCGCAAGCAGCAAATGTGACCTTTCAGTGCCGGCCATCTGAGGCGTGTCAGTGAGGAGCACCGCGGAGCCTCTCGTCGACCCCAACCTTGGGGACGCCGCCGGCCCTGGCCACGGCTCACCATAGACAATAAGCACAAACTATTAAAAGCTATCTAGAAAAAAGACGCACGTCGGATGGTGAGGTCATCGCGAGGTCGGCGACTTAATGGCACCCAAGATCCGCGCCGGGAGCCGCGCGAGATGCGCCGGCTTTGCGGTAATCGTGAAACTCGGACGCGAGTCGCCATGGCAACAGAACATCCGCAACTAGTTTCCTCTAATGACACCAAACTCACGTTTGAAACAAACTCATTTTCACCGGAGCGAACCTGTTGTATTCACAATAAATATGCAAGGGTCTAGGTACCATAATCGAGTTTTTTGATCATTTTCTCGTACCTAATGCAAAAATTCGACCGCACCAATCAAAAAAAATTTAATGCAAAAAGTTAGATACATCTGTTATTCAAAAACGATTTTTTTTTTTTTTTTTATAAATTTACTTTTAATATGATAAAAATGTGTTTTTCTTAAGTCCTTTTTTCAACTGGAATTAAAATATTAATTATATACCCTCTCTAGAAAATTTATTTAAAAATAAAAAAGTCTTTATCAAACTTTGGTTTTGAAAAGTCGTCATTCTATCCAATTTTTCAACATCTTCAATATTTTATTTTACCGTGAAAATGAACGTTGATTTAATAATAAAAAATAGATAAATATAATTTTATAGTTTTCTCAATACTCTGTAAAAAAATCAACTTTCGACATAGAAAAATAAAGTGACAATTAAATTAATTAAATGACACGATTTCGCCAGGTAATGGACTGCCTCTGGTGTCAGGTCGAACACCAGAGGCATTTTAAAGGCTGGAAACAACTGCCTTAATTACACATAATTTTCAATTCTAAATCACTAAGAGAAGAATATCGCAAAAGAAAGGGCAGATAATGCAAGCATCAGAGGAAAATCACTTCATTCTTCATTATTTTTTCAGCAATCCAACATCACGGGAGCATCGGTTCTAATATTATAAAAATTCCAAATAGTCAAATCGAAATGTCCCGCAAATTTTTGCCCTAAGAAAAATATGGATAATTTTAGTAATTAGAAACAGCATCGGCACTTAACTACCGTGATTGTTATTAATGCGTATATAAAAAAAATGGGACGAGATAATTAATTAAAACGAAGCGCCCACAACTTCCCGCACAATAATTAAAAATAATCGGGTTTTAATTTTCAATTGTTTATTACTGTATGTACATTGGATTTTACATTTTTTTGTTATGTATGTTATATTTATATATATATATATATATATATATATATATATATATATATATATATATATATATATATATATATATATATATATATATATATATATATATATATATATATATTTATATATATATGTATGCCAAATGTTTTTAAAAACACCGCGGCTAATTAATTAGTATACTTTAAAATAGTCAATTATCATACAAATTTTATATTTTTTCCATGATGACGCAGACAATAAAATACGAGACTCATTTTGTTAATAGTTTTTTAAGCACTAGAGGTCATTGGATTTGTCCCGCTCGGGACTATACATTTACATACAAATATATTCGATGATCTCCTCGACCGCAGGCCTCGGTTTTTCAATGACGTGTGAACGGCCCCATTGGGCGCCTTTGACCGCCACGGCGGTAATATTGTTTAAAGTCGTTTCCACTGCACTTCACGAACTCGGCCAAAGCGAAGGCAACGTGTTTGTGAAAACATATGCACCAATGTCCCCGAACCGCCTGCACCGCTTTAACCTTCAAATTTACTATTTTTACACCTCGAAAAAGACCTGTTTGGTGTTAACGGTGTGTTTTATTTTTTATTTCACTTAATTTGACGAATTTGCGGCTTGAATTCGTAGCGTTACTCTTTTTATTATATTATACAAACATTACGCTTGAACGAATCATAAAACAATAAATTCATAAACGAGGTATGACTAGGCGAGTGGACTGTGACGTTAATAAACCAGGGTTTGCTCGGACCTGATAAGACAAGTGAATCTGAATAACGCGTGAAGAGTTTGCAGCGAAATGAAAAGTTCAAGAAGAGATAAGAGTCAGAGTGTTCGTATAGCAAGATTTACTAAAGGATTTACACAACCGACGGTGAGCTAGCCAATTGCGTCGTGTTTTGGGTTAAGTTAAATTTAAAACCTTATTACAGGTCGATTGTCGGCTGTGTTGCTACGTATGTAGGCCGCTTCATATCTCGGTCGAACCGATGTGTTATTTTGCGTGCGTGTTTTCGGCAAGTGCGAATCACCAGTCCGGCGCATTTCTTTACATAGCCTGTTTGCACTGGCATTCTTGCATCTTACGTAAAGTACACAATCAAATGGGCAGAGACGCGCAGTGGGTTGACTGTCATTGTGTTTAAAAAGAAATTGTGGTTTCGTAACGACGCGCGGCGGCCGCGAAGCATTCATTAACACTAGCTGCAAAAAAAATCGTTGAAAAAATGCGCGAGTTTCGGACGGACTGTACCCGTTTGTCCGCGGAACACTTGTCATTTGCTAAAAACAGGTCTAGGTGAACTGTCTCTTTGGTGTCGCCATGGGATGCTTATGATTATGCGACTGTACAATTTCTAAAAACTCACCTGACTTTAAAATACAAAAAGTCATATCATTTATTAAAACAGAACCGTGAAGCAATGACGTCGGTCCGTGAATATGTGACATTTACAAATAAAACCGTGAAATAAAAAGCGGACTATGACGTCAATACACATTGATTTATTTAACAACTGCTCTAGTAAATGACGTTGTATATTATGGCTTTAAACCATAAAATAAAAATCGGTCTATGACGTATCCCAATCTGATAACCCCATCCTCTGAAAATACGCACTTTGTCGTATTCTGGATGAAAAACGTCAATATTCCATAAATAATTTACAATTATCAACTATTAACACGTTATAAATACATGCTAATAATCAAATTTTATGTGCTAATCAAATTCTATGTGCTATACTTAAGAAGATTGCTTGGACACGATTAATCAATGTCAAAGACAGCTTCTTATTTTATGGCATTCACGTTCGAATACCTGGAAAACAATCAAGAAAAATACGAGGTATAACGATTCTATGACGCCAATAAACAATCACTTGCTTAAATAAACTTTAGCAGACGACTTTGCACGAAACTAAATACGTACTTAACAAAAACAAAATTGCAAACAAATTACCTAAACCGCCGCCGAAATACAATATGCTAATACAACCCAACCTCTTTTTCGTGTCAGTAATCCTCGGTATTGACTTTTTAGTCTTTGACTATAACGACGTATCCTATATCTTTTTCAAGAAAAAAAACATTCAATTTTAATTATAAATCAACATGAATCACATGAATTCACGTGAATTTCACATGTTTATTCTGATATTGAAAATTTTGTAATCGGTAATTTAAAAAGGTTGAAAAAATCACTACGTTCATGAATGGCTCACTAACAATGAAACATTAAGCTTATCTACAAATAAAAGTAGTAAAAATATTTTTTTTGATTATAGATATCAAAACGGAATACCAAGTACTTTCTGTCGAAAATATTTAACTGATTAAGCTTATCATTACATATTTTCCATTATCGGCATTCCAAGTCAAAAAAATCGCAAGGTGGCAGCGGTCTGTTCTTCTATTGATTACAGTATCTTAGTAATAATGAAATCAGTTTTAAAAGTGGTCGATTTGGTTGAGAGCATTAACCCGCAGTACAGTGCGAGGCTAGACAGTCTACCCCCTATTGCACCCCCTCGGCCCGGGACGAATGGCGCCAGTCGTCGGACGGATTTTATATGTTGCTACATAAACAACCCCTGGGGAAAAAAATCAGTGATTTTCCATGGTCAGTATGGAATTTGCCTGAAGAGCCACTGCTCTCAACACTACGATACGCTGTGATACGCTGTTACTTACAGCATCATTTGTTAAACCTCGCGGTAAGGCTATTAATCCACTGGCATATTTATTTCTTAAGTGATGAGAGGTCTAAGGTTAAACTGACTAATTTCGCATTCAATTTACCATGATAATTAAACGCATTTCTCAACTCCTGTATCTTGAATTTAAAGCGTAGCTCTAGTTAGATACAGATTTTTTATACGATAATATAAATATTGATGGCTGATAATGATTAAATATTAAGGATTTTTGTTTAATCAATAAAAGAGATTTATCTTGTTTCTTATCAACGTGAAACTGATTAAGTAGACCGCTGTTTACTAAAGTGATACTTTGTACCTGATAACGCAGCAAAAGTGAATTAAATGTTAACACACAACACTACTAATTATATCCCTGAATGCATTTGTACGCGAAAGAAAAAAGTATACATTCCTGTGTTATTCTATATGACTAAATAAATTCCAATTGTTATAACACAATGCTTTATTGCTGGAATACATGTTCAAATGACAAACAGTGGGTACGCGTACATTCTAGGGCAACATGCGATAAATGAGATATTAGAGTCAAGGAAAAAGCGGCGTGATAAAATGTTTACTAATTCGTCACGATGGACGGCGTTGGTCTCGAGCGCCCCGCGCAAAGCAGTTCAGTTCCCGAAAGCCTGCAGGCCCAGGCCCTGTGCGGTGGCGGCAGAGAGGACGGCCGATCAATATTCCTCAAGGCCGCCAGAATGCTCGAAGACCTGCGCCTACCGACCGAGCTGAAGGGGTGGACTGTAAAAAATCATCCCCCGACTCCAGGCAGCCAGCCGAGCCCAACGGTGAACGAGCCGAACCGTCCGCAATACACACCGGTCGCACGTTCGTACTGCCGTGAAAACACACGAGATATCCTAAGTGTGATTAAAAAAATTATATATATATATATATATATATATATATATATATACGTGCTCGCATATACATAGTATGTATTTCAAGGTCAATTATTCCAACCGGATCCCATTTGATGTGGATATTTGTAAAGCCCTATACACACACGCAGCAACAAATCGCGAAACCAAACTACAGCTAGCCAATAGAGTCCCATTATTTTGGGTGCATTTTTTTTTTATGAGTTTGCTGCACCGACTGCACGTTGGTGGTGCCTTTTTTTTGCTACGTGTGCAGAGGGCTTTATGGTGTGGGAATGCCATCGGATCGGAGTAGTCGAGCGACCGACGCCGCAGATACCGCTCAGGGCGATGAGGAGACTGTCGCGGGCGGCGCAGTCAGAGGTCCGCGTCATTATCACCGCACACAAAGGTCCGACTCGGGTCATCCGTTTACCCAATACCGGCCCGTGAAACAGGTTTTTTTCGGCTACTCGGGGCATCCGTCCGTTCGCGTGGTTTTGAGCTTATAGATACCGAAAGCGAGAAGCGCCGGTGGGAGTACCGCGTCACTGGGGGGGGGCGAAGTAGAAAACCCGAGTCGGCCAGTATATATGACGTCAAAGACGCCATTATTTGCTGAGATGCAAATCAACGTGTTTGTTGATTTGATAATCGTCATTACTATCACCAACTAATTAAAACGTACATATTATATAAATAAATATCTATGCACGTGGAAAGCATAACACAAAACCGCGAGTTCAGAGATAAAAAGCCAACGCCACAAAGCTGGACACATCGGAACTAGCTTCATAGCATTCAACGCCCTTACCTATGTCATTCAATCATGAATACTATCTAAAGAATACAGCCACATAAAAGAGGGATTTACTTCGCAGACCTCCAAAATTGAGTCGCCATTCTCTTCACCAGACAGGGACCGACTACTGAGGTCAAAAAACATTAGGAGGCAAACGCTTTTATAAAAATAAGATTTGCTTTGCTTTATTTTGTTTGTTAAGTAAATGAGAATACACGACATAAAAATGTGATACAGTAGGCGCATCGAAACATCGAGCAAATTAAATATTCACAATAGAAGTTGTCACGCCATTCAGCATCTGACCTCCGACGTACAATTTTCCGCATGATACTTGAAAAATTCATTCAGAACGACGATTGGACATGTCACGATTCCATGCTCTATTGGAGTAGATATCATCAAAGTTTATAGTCTTATATACCTGTTTACTTACGGATTTTCTTGATATATCATTAAAAGGGAAAAAAACAACTAAGAAACGTCACTCCCCATTGCTTAGTAAAATTATACACGCGAGAAAATTGTACAGCAACTACGTACGTGTATTAATTTAAGATGAAACATGTCAAACTAATACGAGTAAACTAAGTTATCTAGCTTGATTGAAGCTAGGATATTTTTGTATGCGACTGATAGCACTCACATGATTGCCTTCATAAATCAAGAGTGATAAGAATTTTACGCAAACAGAGTGGGCTTTGTGAGCGGCCGGTAATCAAATCAGATAGGAGTGGAATTGGGAGAAGAACAATGCACGAAGCACAGGTATTCGCATGATTTGTAGAGGATAACAATATCGACGTAGGTACACTGATTAGTTAAGGTGCGCAGTGATATCTGAAAATCTAGTAAAACTACGAATGATATACGTACTGTTAAAATCATAAGAATTACAAAACTTTAGCCATGAGAACTATTGTAAATTTACCCAATGAAAGATAAAAAATCATAAAAAAAAAAAAATTTAATTCCTTAGGTTTAAAAGTTTTGAAAAATGTAAGCACCCACTTACATTTTCTATGACTAATGAACGATATCAAGTCTTAGTTTTTTTTTTTTTACATTACCGCCAATGACATTTAGATAAATGATTTTCCGTGGAGTTTTTTTCTCAATGCTAATGGTCGAGTGTTCAACGTCCAAACTGTTCAATATAAAACTAGCTTCGTTAATTCGTTAAATGATAAGGATAAGGTGAATTAAATATGTGGTCTAGGAGTAACTAATTTCGCTAAATATAAGTGAATTGCTCCATTATCGGAATGAGTGTACCTTGCACCTTGTGACACTACCCAGAAATAATACAAGCACAGGTTATATCAGCGAAATTAATCAATCAACGATATCTCACTAAAATTCCAAGATTTATTAAGTTAATAACAAATCATGATATATAATCTATTAGTGTCACTGTAGGCTCGTAAAAAAAATAAAAATATGACAGCCACTGTACACTTCTAAAAATACTAACATATTTCAAACAAACAACATAGTCCATATTATATAATGACAACTTGCTATTTAGGTAAGTGTACCTATATATTTTATGACGTCTCGTATAGAAGCAATCAGAACTTCGTTAGCATGTCTGCTATCAGGTCCATTAGCGGGATTATGAGCAAATTGTGAAACTACAAGATTCTCGATGTTTGGAAAACATTTCTGAGCATTCTAAAACACTCGACAGCGATAAGCTTGCAAATCAATCAACTACAACGCAGCTCTGTGATATTTTTCAACAGGACGTCAATCACAAATATGTATCATTATATATTTTAACTTCACAGAATGTACGTATAGGTACGCGATGTTACGTGACTGCGTGTGTTTAAAAAATCTTCGTGTCGGATATTACAATCCGTAGAGGTGATCTTATCATCTGCAAACACATAAAACTACTTTTAAATTTTATAATAATATCGGCACGTTTGCGATGATGTTGTTTATGTTAGCGTAAAAAGAGAATATGATTGTAGAAGCTACATGCGAGCGAAGAACCACAAATGCAGTGAAATGGGCATCAGGCGGTGCTATTACGTAAGGCATCGTGAAATAGCATGCAGCCATCGTCGTCAAGGAGGCAGATGCACTCGCACGCCCGTGGATATCCTTTTAGTGGCGATTTGGTACGAAAATAAGCACCTGACTGCAAAACGAGTAGCATAAGGCTGAGACGATATTTCCGTCTCGTTATGCAACTATGAAATGCACCGCGGAGACTCGAGTTCCGTGCGGAGACCAGAGTAAAATTATCGCCAGTCGCGTTACCACCTCGGCACTGGCAGCATGACCCTCATTTGACCCGACACACGAAGCACTCTCAAGATGTAAATGGCGGCTGCCGCAAACATATCCAAACCGATTGATTCAATATGATTTATTTTTAGTCCCGACGATCGATGCGTTACCAGCTATTATAGACCTCCGCGGAAGTTCTCATTACGCCGGGCCTATTGAATGTCGAAATTTACTTTCATTGACAACTTATAAAATACCACCGATTTTAATTTAAACCCAATATAGTACCGTTGCAAATACACATCCAAAATAAACAGCAACAAGTATTCTAAAAAATTTAAAAACGGTGGTACGCGTGAACGGTGGAATAAATATATTTTATTTACATAAACATTGAATTGACCAAATAAATCAACGCAATGGTTAAACGGGCTAAAATTAAAATTTACAAAAGAAATTAACAAAAGACACGCTGCCGAGGAAAAAACGAATATTAGACGAATAAAAATATTAGTTTTTTTTATTTTTGTAAACAGCTAGGTATGTAGGCACGAATACTTAAGGTCACGGGCGGAACGAATTTTAATTAATTTCACACACACTTACGCATACAAGTATGTTTTTAAACCTTACACAACAGAGATAAATACAAGTTAATTTACTGAATTTAATAGGATGGAATGAAAAAAAAATAGTAACCGTGTGTTACTAATGATGCCTTTGAAATATCAATGTTTTATTACCTACCCGAGCGTATGGTCTACAGTGGAATTGATTATGAATCTATTATTGATTATGAATAAATATCTACTAACAATATCTTTTATTTATTTAAATTCGTTCAGTGCTATTTTTTTTATGTAAAACAAATACGACATTGGTAGTTTACTGGAAGATTAAATCTGTGTATTTTAGTCTCTTCTGGAAATATGAATTTCATTGTTGCGTACTGGTGCATTTGTACTTTTGAAAAATCCTCAGTTACGCAATGATGACTTAAATAAACAATATAGTTCGCTAAAGTAGCGATACAATAAAAATATATACCAAGATATATTATCTAACACTGTGGAAAGATAAAATTCACACCTACATACATAATAAAATACGTAGGTTAAGCAAACATATTCTGACATAGGTACCGACTGAGTTTCAAAAATAACTCATGTTGGATATAAATACATGAACCAAGTGTAAATGACATTATAATGGATATTAAAAATAAATAAAAAATTATTTATATCATCCATGCCTTCAATCAGAGCATAAATTATTTATTCGTCTTATATTTGCGCCAAATAACGTGAATTATTATTCAGTTACATAATACAGCCGCTGCGAGTTTTGTCGTCCAAGTTATAAAATAAATCTCAACAAGTAATCAGTCACGAAATTTTCGACTGCAAAAATCCTTATTCTCATATTATTTCAGAGACACAACGATGTGGTATTTAATAGTAAAAAAAAGATTTGAAGAAGGGTGAATCGGCTCTCTGAAATGAACACGCGACACTCGGGCGAAGGTTTCATAGTACGTTTGCGTACGTGAATGTACGATTACTGTGTTATCAATAAAACTTTTTTTTTTCAGTATTATGAATTAAACATGCTGTGATTTCAGCACCAATAGATAGCCTGACTTCGACAGTACATAAAAAAATAACAAAAAACACTGAACCATCTATATATAATGTCAAAAACCGTAAAATATTGCCGGCAAGTTCTACTTCAGGGGATTGGATTAAATATAATAAAATCCTGCGAGTATAGCTAGATTTATAAAAACTAGAACCGAGGGGTATTTTTTTATGTACATATAGTGTATAAAAAATTACAAAAAAACTTCACAAAACGCTTACCTGCGCCTCGATAGCTTTGGTGGTGGATATTCTGAAGAGTGCCATATTATCGATGCTATTTACACTACAGATATGAACGTGAGCACAGCCGGACGCGACGGACGAAAATGGTGTGCGGTTTATTCTGAAACTCTCTCGCGTAACGTAGAATGCCGCGAACCATAGACTCCTGAAACAATGTGAAGTACATGCGTGAAAGAATTGGTAATGACGATATTAATCAATTACTTTTGCCGAATTTAAGTGATTTTTTTTTAGAAACAATTTTGTTTCACTTATTTGTGTCATTCTTAAGTGAAGAAATCGCATAGTAAAAACATCGTGAAATGTTTCTACGAAGCAAATTTACTAACAGACATTAAAAATTTGAACATCCGTCAAAATGTATTTAGTTGTAAAACAATTGAATTTCGAGTTTTTTTTTAATATGGCTGTAAGTACTTCAAAAAGTGTATTAATAGAAAACTTTAATTAAATTGTTTACTTTTTTTTGTCATTATTTTTAAATGAAATTAATAAATAGGTTTATTCATTTATAGTCATACAGAAAATTAAACTGTATTTTTAAATACTTCTAGGTAAAAATCCTTTTTATTTTCATTCACAAAATTAATTTTTTTATCTTCAAAAATTATTTTGAAGAGTCAGAACAATTTACTATGAAATTTTGTAACATACTTATTTAAAACCAAACAAACAATTAATTATTAAAAATCAATTTTATGTTAAAATATAAATTGGATAAATTATTGCCCTAAAAATATTTATGATAGGTAACTTTTTGCTAAAACTTGATCTATTATATCATTTTTTTCATCGGGTATAATGACAAAAGGTGTAAGTATGGCATTAGCGTAAGAGTTAATCTTTTGATGTCCCAACAAATTTATAGTTTCTATGAATAAAAATTCAGAAAGCTCAAAAATATTAAATGATTATTTAAATAATACGTTTTGTATTTAGTAGCACATTTTTTAGTTCGTTTTAATTAAAACTGGCAGCACAATGAACGTATTCATAAATACATTGCAAGACAAGAGACGAAAGTGACAGCTGGCAGCACTGCGCGTCAGGACTTCCAGACGTTCGTCTAGGTTGCCGGCACATTTTACGTTTCATCAATCTCTCGAAGTACCCATCCTCGTCTGCTTGATAAATTTGATTGAAATCCAACTGACTATCGTGAGTATTTATAATCCTTTCTATTCCAATTCGTAATTACAGGTAATTGCAGATAAAAACATGCCCTTTTTCTTATACATGACAAGCCGCCATGCAACGTCAAATATGGCGATTTCTTATTAGTAATGAATTTATAGAATATGCTTCATGATTATATATCTTAAACATAAAGCGCCCAAGTATTAAACTTTTTTGAATGTTTGTTTTGTATTTTAGCAACAGTTGAATATCTGTGTTTTATTTGAAACATGTAAATTTCAGAGTCTGATCAAGATGGCGCACAAACCGACTTCTTGTGATACATTTGTTGTGTTGCCGCCATTTACCAAGGATGGCGCCGTCATTTTTGGTAAAAATTCAGACAGGCCCAAAGATGAAGTTCAAGAAGTGATTTATGTTAAAGGAGGCAAGCGGGATAATCCTACACTGATGGTACAATACATTCTGTCTGCTACTTGATTTTTTTTTTTTTTAATTTGTAGTCTAATTGAATCTTGAAAGAAATTGTATTTGTGTAATTAATGTTAATATATTTTGATAAATAAAGAGTTGGGAATATGCTGCAAGTTATTAATTCTTTACAATTATTTATTGTACTTTTTTGTAACTTTTTTTAAAACTCTTTCTAGTGTACCTACATCGAAATTGAAGAATGTGATGCTCCTCTGCATGCGGTGATCCTAAGTAAGCCCTCTTGGATGTGGGGTGCTGAAATGGGTTCTAATGATAAGAATGTTTCCATTGGAAATGAAGCAGTTTGGACAAGATACAAGACTGGAGAGGGAGACTGCAAAATTAAGAGATTACTGGGCACGGATCTTGTCAGGTAATTATTATTTCATCATGCAGTGTATTCTGTATTTATATACCATTCTATAAATTTATTTATTCCTTTAAATTACTTCGTAGACTTGGCCTCGAAAGAGGTTCTACAGCAGAAGAAGCATTGCAAGTGATCACCGAATTACTAGGAAAACATGGCCAAGGAGGTCCTTGCTCTGAGATGGATGGTGGTTTTACCTATCACAATTCTTTTATAATTGCTGACACAAAAGAAGTATGGGTTCTCGAGACAAGTGGAAAATTCTGGGTTGCTGAGAAAGTACTGTCGGGCTATAGAAATATCTCCAATGGCCTCACTATTGAGACTAAATTTGATAAGATGTCTGATGGACTTTTTGAAGAAGCTCAAGCTCTGAATTTCTGGAATGGAGAGGTAAATAGTCATTCATTAGAAGTGCTCGAATGAATCTTTATTTATAAAGGAATTCTGTTCCTGGTATTTACAATTTAAGCTTATTAAAATGTGTATTATTCTTCAACAGATTTCAATGGCAAAAGCTAGTTCCATAATTTTTTATACAATTAATATATATGTTTAGCAGTGAAAATTATTAAAGAATAATACATTAAAATTTCTATTTCCAGGGAGAGTTCAATTTTAAAAGTTGCTTTGAAGGGCCAAGTGACTGCGCTCGCCAAGAAGAAGGAGAGAGATTGTTGAAGGAACTTTGTAACGAAGGAACATTTACAGTGCTCGATATGTTCAAAATCTTACGAGATGATGAAAGTGGCATTTGTCGTTCAATTGATTGCGATTTTCCAACCCAAGGAAGTCAAGTGAGATTTAGTATTTTATTATTATTGTTCACTTAATTAGGATATTTTTAAATTGTGTATTTCAAGGATTTACATTGACAAATTGGCAGTGGACTGGCATTATGTTTATGCGTCCCTAAAATTTTCCTATAATTCTTACTATAAACTTTGCTTAGCGGACTCAAATTTGATTTCTTTAAGTAAAATTATTGAAATACTGTTGTGATTCTATAATATTTGATAAATGCATATATGTTTGAAATCAAAATCTTGAATATTGTTTTAATATATTATAAGATTATCAAAAATTTACAGAATCAATGGCATTTGACATTTAGAATTAGTTAAAATGTAAACATTTAATTTTATAATAATGAATTGCATTTGCGTATAATTTTAGTAATTTATGAATATTTTTCAAGTGTGTTCTGCTATTCTGGTTACAATCGGTAATGCTATATTTATAATTTAAGAAGACTTCTTATTGCTTGCATCTAGTTACGAAAAATTTCAATAACTTGTTTATTTTCATTTAATGTAACAGCATATTCAATTGAAAAGTTCGGACATGAAACCTACCAAAGCAGGCGCTCTATGTAAGGAATCTATTCCAAATATAATACATTTCAATCGCACTTCAACTAATTAATATCTTGAAACCTTTATTCCTACATCCTTTTTATCCAATTCATTGCTACTTACAAATATAAAAGATGTCATTGAATAAATGCTTTTGTCTGGCAGTTACTGAATTTTTGGTTTTATATTTATTATTATAAATGGCCAGAATTTTATTTCAGTATCCAAGTTTTTAAATATATATTTATTAACAAAAATGTTCTCATGACTGTTGTTAAAGATATTGTTGTGTATCGGTGTGTATGTTTTATTTGGTAAGACTATTTGCAACAATTTATTTATTTTTAATTTCACCTATTTATCAGGTCATAGCATTTTCTTTACATTAAAAAATAGAAAATAATGACCTCAACAAACATCCAAATGTTTTGATTTATTTAAAAAATATTTGAATAATTATTAAAAGATACATTGAATGCGCCGCGGACATATGGATGTAGAAGAAATTTTTAGTAAATTTCGCGCGAATTTAGTCTAACTTACCGGTACTAACAATTTTTTCAAATTTCTTGACTCATTTTATTAAAGTTATAATAACTTTAATAAAATAAACATGTAATTAGTAAAATCAGTAATTACACATTCATCATCATACTAGAAAATATTTTGGATTCTTCCAAATGTTATTAATATTTAATTTTTTGTATTTTACTCAAATGTTACAAGAAAATGGTAATTTAAGCATGTCCAAACTTTACAATTGAAATAAAATAATTTTTATGATGTGTATTTTCAATTTGGAGACCCATTGATGCAGGTCAGGCTATAAAAGTAATATAATTGTTTTTAATTACATTATTTATTACCAACTGATTATAATATAGCTTTCTATTGCTTAGTATGATTATTAGTAAATCTTTAATAAATTTTGATGTTTGGATTTGTTTCAGGTATCTTGTCTTACCGAGGAGACCCTGAGTGTCCATTGGTTTACAGCAACTCCTGATCCTCTGAATTCAACATTCAAACCATTTGTCTTCACACCCAATGTGCGCATTTCTCAACACACCATTAGTCCGATTGATGAAGTAAGTAAATTCAGCAATGTTGTTTACATTTTTAATCCCTTTGTCTTTGTCTACTACATTGAAAATATTGTTTCAGGTCTCTCGCGCTCACAACCTATACAAGCTGCACGCTTCTCAAAACCATTCTCCCCGGGCTAATATTTTAGACACGCTGCATGAAATGGAAGAAGACTGCGTGCAGGAACTGAAGGAATTCTTTGATAAATATGCAGGGGGATTGGCAACAATCGATGAACTCGATGAACTGATGAAAGACTGCGTAGAGACGGAAGTTAAATACTATCGTTAGGTAAAGCTACTGACATGTTTCGGTGTATGTTTTTTTTAGATATACGATACTGAATATTTTAACTTCATTAATATATTACATTCTATCATTCCAATAATCATATTTGACAGCTTATTTATTAAAGACATTGCACAGGAACGAATGGTTTTACAGGAATTTGGTTATTGCTAAGTACACATATCTCAGAGTACGTTTTAAGGAAATAGCCATAAAAAAATATTTTGAGTAGATGATTTTGACTTTTTCTTTTGAGTAGTGAAGTGATAATTATTTTTTTAAGCCATAATGATACTATATACGTATAAGACAAATTAATTAATACAGTTTACATCCATAACCTTAAATATTACAGGAGTAATAGTTTTTAAAATTTATTCAGTATGGCAATAAATTTAAATAATCTGGTAATAATAAAAAAATATTTCTGAAAGCAATGCAAAATTTATTTTATATCTAGATTGTAACAATATGCAAACTGTATATTTTAAATAAAAAATATTTAGTGAAAGGGGTGGGGTTATACCCCATCTTGCATACTCATACGATGGATCAAAAGTAATTCTAGAAACCTTCAAAGTCATCTCAATTATTATCATGTAACTTTTTGCCTTTTTTATGTGAAATCTGGAATACAGGATTAAATCTGTGATAAAAAATTAAAAAAGCCAACTCTGAAGGAAAAACGTTATGATTGTTGTGATTCTGCAATACTACTTGAAATGATAAAAAATAACTGTTGGAATGGTGCAAATTATTCACTTTTATGTTTTTTTTATTTTTATTGTTTTTATGGTTATCTGATCTCATAATATTATATTTTTATTTGTTATAAGTATCTACGTCATGGACAACAATATTTTTATTGACACTATTAACAACTTTTAAAGGGTCTTTAAAATATGTATTGTTTTATCACACAGTCTATAATGAGTGTCACACAACTACATTATGGATATTAACTTGTGTGTAATGTATTTGTAGCGTTGGTTTTCAATAGGCTCACATTTGCAGCGATGATTCTATGGAACTTTTTTTTCATCATCATGTACTCTGGGATATGCGCGTGGATAGGTGCCAATACGGAATAGTCAATGTGCCTTTGTCATTGAGCGTAGTCAACACTTTGATTTGAAGTAAAATCATTAATAAATATGCTATGTATTAAAAACATAACTGCTTAATTATATACTGTAGCTGAGAATTAAGTGTGTAATCGTATGAATAATAATATTAGTTATTGTATGCACAAAATTTTGTTTTGATTATACCATCGTCAATTAAATTTCTAATCAAATGCGATCATGTGAGTAAATTTAATTTTGAATTATGTTTTTAGGATTTTTTGTTAATATCGACTAAACGTCTATTTGAATCTCTTCACCCAAGCGATTGTTTAAGTATATTATTTTATTTCAAGTCTACATTCTCATTCTTCTTAATGATAATTAAACTTCATCACTATGATTATTCTGATCCTATTTAAAATGTCCTTATGCTTTTGATTTCGTTTTTTCTTGATGATACATAATATTATACTGTAAGGATAAAATCATATTGATATAGACGTCAATTCTTGAAATCTATGTGTAACAATCTGAAATGTAATATTTTTAAGAAAGTACATTGAATATGCTACAACGTAAAGAAATGACCTACAAATGCATACTTATGGAGTATTTTTAAGAACTTATGCTTAAGTTATCATTTTTTGATAACAATGCTATACAAAAATATTTAATTAATGTAAAAAAACATTCCTCTGAAACATGATCAGTAAAAGTGCGGGCTGTGTATTTTTATTAAAAATTAAATTAACGCTAATTTTTAATTAGACCAAAAGCAGTATTGTAATTTATGAAATTACCATGATTATGATTTTCCTTCGGGATATAGATTTGTAGCTATTTTATAATATAAAATGAAATTATTTAGACTACAGTGTAAGTTTATGTAGAGTCCACTAACTCTATTCTTTAGTTTTGTCATACCCAGTACTCTCGCAATGGTCTGACTTACCATCTAGGTGGTATTGTTTTTTCATTTTTTCATACCGTAATGTAAGTTTTGTGTGAATTGAACGCTTCGTAATTTGAATTATCAACTATGATATAATATTAACGTGTTTTATACTTATTCTGTTTAAAATGTACTTATAACTATATTCAGCTTCGTAGGATGCACTATTGCTTTAAAGTAGGTGGTTATTGTGATACAAATGTTATTTTCAGTATTTTTTTTCAGTTCATTTGTAATTTATTTATACTAAAATTAAGTACCAAAGAAGAAAGTTTTTGAACATGAAATGTCCAAGGCTCTCTAGTGATAATGGAGTGAATTGTCTCACGTAATCATGTTTTGATTGAGAATCGTTTTGGTTGATACTGCTCTAATATATTATTGTTGAACGTTTGAAAGTTTTCCTATTTTCTTTAATTTATTTACAAAAGTTCTGATATGAATTATTTTATTCTTGATAATGTTTATTATATGGCTTTTTGCTTTCCACATAAACCGCCAAAATAACGCATAATCGCTTAGTTTTAAAAATGTAGTGAATATGCTCAACGCTGAAATGTCTGTATTTAAAATGTAATGCATAAACATTCAATAAATGGCAAATAAATTTTTCATTTAGTTTTTATTTTATATGGATATTTTTAAAACTATGAATCTAATAAAATTTTCAAGGGATAAATAAATTCTTACATTCATAAACCTTTATTAAGAGGTTGATTGAATATCATCTAACTTATAATAATCATTTATTATATATGTTCTAAAGTATTATGGAATCTTTTATGAGACCGTCTTATATAATCAATATATCTATTTTCATAAATTATAATATTATGTAATACAAAAGAGTTAAGTGTCATATTGCTATTTAATATTAGTGGGCACACGATGGAAGGTTTACGGGGAAAAATACATTTAGTTCAATGAGAGTTGCTAATGCCAGGAACGCTATGTACATCATCGTGCATGTCAGGCCTATTTTCCAATCGAGTAAGAATTTATTACACACAAATGAAATATATAAGCCAAAAAGAGTGGATAATAAGGAAATAGCACTGTAGGTAAGTCCACTTGAGTTAATGTTCACCTGAAAAAAGGAAAATTATTTTATTGGTATGATGAGTGACAAAATTAGTGAAATGTGAAACATAATAAGAAATTAATATTTAAGAAGGTTAGTAGTTAATGATTAAAATTGTATATGTATATACTTTCTTTTCTTCATTGTCCATCTGATTTGCCGCTGATATATTTTTGGCATATTAAAATAACATTACTAAAACCTGTAGGAATAGAATCATTTTTAATGCAGAAATGACTCCATTTTCTGAGAACAATACACTAGTAAAAAATAAAGCATTATAAATTTACCTATTTAATAAAAATTAGATAAATTTGCGCAAAATAATTATTAAATTATCTTACATGTCTAGCTAAAACTACATTAAATATAAATGCAGAAATAAAAATAATTTATAAAAAGCCCAAAAGATAAAAAAAAGGTTGATTGTTTGGTATAATGGTAAAACTTTTATAATGAATCCAGACTGATCGTGATATTCAGATTCTGGTGGCTTAAAATAAGTGGAGCTTGGAGGTTCTTAGGGTGAAGTATTTTCTACTTTTGTAGTGATAAAACTACTACATTTCCTATGATCAACGCTATTAGATCTGAAAGCCATTCCTCGATAAATCTAAATCCTTTAAAAAATGCTCCATGAACTTGGCCGAATGTTCAAAAGCATCAACTTAACTGGACCACAAAGCCGTTTCCCATAATGGCTTTTGATAGATCACATTGTATGGAAACGTATTTTCGATAGACCCAAGCATTAATTTATGGTCTTCATATTAATTATACACTTGTATGATTAGTGTTAAATAATATTCAAATTGGCACCAATAAACCGTGTATGCATTGATTGACTTACCCAGTGCTCTCCTGGTACCGTGGGGTAGAATACTGACTTGATCAACCAAGGAAGACCGAGACAAAGTAATATATCAAAAGTATTAGAACCTATTGAGCTACTGATTCCCATTGAGCCATGTCCTACAGAAAATAAACAAAAAAATATGTTTGTACAATTACCTTAATAATTTCAAACTCAATATAATTAAAAAAAATTATAATAATTTTATTTTTGTACCTACCTTGATTAGTAACTATAACTGAAGAGACAGCTTCTGGTACACTTGTACCTGCCGCTAAAAACGTGAGTCCCATAACTGAATCAGGAATGTTCACCGTGTCTCCTAAAGGTATTAATATTATAAAATCTATTATATTCTTATATTTTCATATTATTTTACAAATTTTTATTATAATATCTTGATATTTAAAAGTGCATATTATGGCTCTCTGATCTCTTGTGAATTCACGAATATTTAAAAAGTTACTGTGTATTTTCTCCAATAATATAGTCATTCAATATAATACCTATAGCTGTTATGCACCAAGCAGTGAAGTACGATGTCAATCCGATCCAAACAATGCACATGAAGAATGTAACATAATAAAGGTTCTTGTGTTTTCTCACATCGGGAACACTGATATAAAGAATGAAGCTCAAAGGCCACGTCGCTAGCCAGAATAATTTCCCTCCAAATGAGACATCTTCATTAGGCCATTTCCATACTTCCGTACTGGATTCTAGATAAGCATATAATGTATTTATAAATTCGAAAGAACATTACAAATAAGGGCAAAATAATAAGTATTGCTTTGTTCTTGGATGTTTTAATGCATTTAAGTTAAAGTTACCGATTCTTCTATTCTGTTTTGAAGACTAAAAAAGTGCAGCATAATGCCGAAGAACAAAGCAATTTTATTAACAACGGCTGCCAACATCTACAAATGCAAAATAGTTAATCTAAGAAAACAAGATTTACATCTGTTTAAAGCCTGGAATATCTAATACGCTGTGAGAATATGGCAAAGGACGTCAAATATATGTGAGTGCTTGAACTAAATTTCATGTCAATGAATGTACATATTTTTTTTATTATATCTAATAAGATATAATAAATTTTCTATTATTGTTTTGTCTTTATTTAAATTAAATAAATTTAACAACAGGCAATTCATTTGAATTTTTAAGATTTATATTTGAAAATATTTTTAGGGCGGGAATCATCTTAACACATTGTGATCGGGAGACGCATAAATGCGTTCCTCGCTGCCTGGCGGTACAGGCCGGGAGACGCATTTATGCGTTCTGCATAGACTGGCGGTGGTGTACGGCAAACGCATGAACGCTCGCTTTACCCGACCAGGTACCGATGCCGTATCTTTTGCCAGCTGATTACAAACATTCGACCACTTGATGACACAAACAAATATCGAACTATTTGAGACCATGGTCATAAAAAATAACGGTAAACTATACACAACAGAACACAATAATTATTACTACAAACTAAATATACAGAGACTCTCTCCCTTGTTTCAGTGACACTGTGATACTATTTTCGTTAAGACGTGTCAATTTCGTATTCCTGAATTCATAGTGCTTTTGTAGAATATTTTTTATTCAAAAATTATTGAAAGTTTTGCGCAAAAATCCCTAATATTGTGTGTTGGTGAAAAAAACATAAGATTTGTCGAACTGTAACAATAATATTTTTTGTTTTTGTTTTTGAAAGCGGTTTTAATTTTTGGAAGTGGGAGTGAACTGATAAATATGATTTTATTATAATAACCTAGTGAACATGGAACACGATACCCATGAAAGTGATGAATTTTATGCTGACAATTTGTCAAATTATTCGTGCGAAAGCGACATTGCATATGTATGTTTTGCAATGTACCTCTTCACAAAGGAAAGTGTTTTGAACGCTATCATACGTTGACGCATTATTAGATTGTTTTGTTTCTGATTAGATCTAATAAAGATTTTCAAAAAGTATTCTGATTCTTTACAACAATGTAATTTTGATCGTAAAAGTGTGTTTTTCGCTTTCCATTTCATTTATTGTATAGTAATTTTGTGTACAAAACATGTATGTATAAAAAAATAAATAAAGCAATTATTTTAGATTAAGACACTAAAAGTTTTTTTTAAAAATACCCAAAAGTTCGAAAGATATGGCTATTTTACAGAAACTGTAATTTGAGACGTATATATCAAAAAACCTCCCGGTCTCAGCCCCTAGGTGACAAAAAAACCACCCGATCACAATGTGTTAATTATGCGCAACGGCTTTAAATATTTAATCTAATATTAGTGACATTTTGTAGTTTTAATTATAATATTGCAATGCTAGCAATAAATGTATTAAACATAAAACAGCAATTCGCAATATTAACATTATATTCGTAAAAGCAAACATTAAAAAAATGCAAAAACAGTATTCGCAGAGCATTATGTAATCAGTTCAGTTTATTTTTTTTTAGTTATCGAATAATATTGAAGTAATTAAAATTTACATACGAAGATTAAATAAAATGTTTTACACAAATGTAGTAAATATTATTACACAACATCTTCAAACGTCAGTTTCATAAATTTTAAACTCTTATTTTTTATAGTTTTTCAGGATTTTGTATTTACCCAACCAGTAAGAGAATAATTCAATCTAATAAATTATTGGCATTGCCAAAATGTTTCATAAAATTTTTCTCATCATTCTCAAATTTTATGTTTGTACATTTTTTTTATTTCTTACCCAGTTCGTTATCATTTTCAATATTTTTGGTGGTTTCTGAGGTTTTTCCCATACTCTCAATATCTGTATTTTGTGATATATCTAATGGTCCTCGTTTTTCTAAAATACAAATGAATAGCTTAGAACAACTGAAAAGAATTTAAGTTATTTTTAATTTCAAGTAAATGAAAATAGCATACCTTTTGCCAAAAGAGGTGTTACCTCTGTATAAGTATTGGATCTGCCAAATCCACAACAACCTTTCTTTACATATTTATTCATAGCACTATTGTAAAACATTGCTGAAAGAAAATGTTTTTCATGAATATATCTTTAAATAACTGATCCCAATAAGTGTGTAACTAAATATGTTTCGTCTCACCGATAATGTACATTGTGTACGCTATCACTAGAATTAGGGCTTCGTACCATTGAACTTTGTCATCTTGTAAGGTAAAAATCAAAGATATAACTGCCATTCCATACATTAAAGAGTCTCTAGAGACTGCCCACCAATCTAAATCAATAACCTATAAATCAGAATCATATTTGTAATGCTAAATGAATGCTTAATTTGCAATATTCAGTAATGGAAGTTTTTTTTCTCAGCACGGAATTATATTAATATTAAGTTGTTATTTATTCGGTCATTTAAATCAAAATAAAACATTTGTGCTTGAGTCTGTTTGAAGATCAAAGACTTGTAATGTACCCAATAAATTATAACATTAAACAAATATTCATAAGTATTTACTAATAAACACATTATTTTCTATTATGTGTGGCATGTACCTGTCCAGCGAGTAAGCCACAACAAGCTGGCACTGCTAAAATGTTGAAAACAGCAGACCCGACTATAGTTCCAACACCCAAGTCGCCTTCAGTAACAAAAGTCCCAACGCAATTAATGAAGAGCTCAGGGCTCGAGCTTGCTGCTGCCATGAACGTCGCCCCGGCTACATCTTCTGACATTTTCAATTCTATAATATGTACAATAAGTTGGTATTAAAACATAATAAATATAATTAATACATAATAATTTTCTTTTTTAAATACTTCGTTGAAATTTCATGTGGCGACTATTTTAACCAATACAATCATTTGCATTATATATATTTGTTCAGTAATCTCTTATTAATAAATGAATACAATCATCATATTGTGCTTAATTTTGTATATATCCTTTTTTATCCTAAGTAAAATTATTTTTAATGATGAAAGAGTGTAATTTTTACTCGAGAAAATTGAAAGTATAAGGCATGATTTAAAATTTTTATACTAACTGTGACACATTTGCTCAATAGTTGGAACAAAATAATCATCGCAAACAATCGCCAAGAGAACAAAACAATAACAAGCAAGCAAACAATGCACTGCTATCCATCCCTGTAAAAAAATTAATAATAAAATAAATCAAACAATCAAACTGTCAAAATGATGCTATCCGATGTAGAAAAAAAAAATCAAATTGCTCTAACCGCACTAGTTTAATTTATGAAAAATATAAAACTTAGAACTTTATAAATAACTATTTTATTGTTTATTGAACTAAATTAGTTAAAATATATATTCAATTGACAAATGGTCGGAAAGGTGATATTGTGGCAGCCCTAGTTAAACAAAAAATGCAACAATAATCTTACCGCTCTTCGTTGTTCTCTTGTAAAACCATCGGGAGGAAAATCCAAAATGGCAGCAGGAGTACAATTTTTTATTTTTTCTGTTGTGGGTTGAGCCAGTAAATGGCGCATTTTATAATCTGCAAAAAATAATACAATTTAGAGTCGTGTCTATACAAATCAGATCAAATTTTCAATAGCTGGGATTCTTTGCATTGAAAAGTCGTATGACTTTGATATTTACTAAGACAACCAAAAAAACTCTCACAAGCAAACAGTGGGGAAAAAAAACTATGTAGGGATGCATAAAGTGCTATTTTCGATATATATATATATATATCTGCAATTTGAAGCAAATTGAAAAAGTGCTTTGTGCAATCTTTGACGAGTAGAGCTATTTAGATAATTGAATAAAAAATATTTTATCGTTGAAACTTAAAATTAAATTTATTTGCGCATAAATCTTCGTTGCTCGCATTGCCTTTTGATAAGCATATTTTCATAAAAAAAATATTTTATTACTAAAGCTTTATACCTTCATGATGCAACACTTGTGAAATCGACATCGGCACCTTCTATTGAAATACTATAACACATCCGGAGTGGTTAAAAATAATATTGGTTATTGACAATTTCACGATAGGAATAAAATCATTATGGCGTCGAGGTTAATTTAAAAGAGGTGAAACACAGCCATAACAAATTATATTACAGTAATACCCCGCTTTATGCGAGGGATACGTTCCGGAAAAAATCGCGTTAAGTGAAATTAGCATATATCAGGGTTTACGATTAAACGTACATACACAGTCAAAACTTAATACAAAAAATACGAATCAATCGCTTTAATTCTAAGAACACTTTATGCAACATGTTATTTTTACTGAAAAATACATCTATTGTCTTTTGGGTAGCGTTTCTTTTACGTTCTTGTAAAATACGTTCATAACACCCAACGCTGTTTTTAATTTTTAAGAGAAGTCAATGACTACATTATGTTCATACACATTCTTAAAATAAGAAATTCGCGTAATGCGAGGCATTTTAACGCGAAATTTGAAATTCGCGTAATAGTGAAACCGCGCATAACGGGGTCGCCGTAATAATCTTTCGCCGACTCGCCTAACAAGAGTATTCAAGTTCGCTAATGAGACACATGACTTCAGATAAGAATAATGAAATATAAAATCAAATAAACGTATCATATAAAATATAATTTTTCATGCAGCACAAAAAGCTTTCTTTTTATATATTAATTTATTTATATGAATAGCTTATCAGGTACAGAGGCTCAACACCACCGTATATTATTTTCCAATGCGACTGATTTCGTGTTGTCGATCTGACGGCCCGGCACTTTGACTGTAACTGGATCTTATTGAAACTTAAGTGGCAGGGTTCACTGCTCATCATCATCTCGGCTGCCCTTCGTCATCGAGGTCCCGACCACGCCACCGGGTCAACCGATGCCCAGAAATCACCCATCAATATATGTTGATTATATGTACCTACGCCAATAAAGCGCAGCTGACAAACGGCCAACAAATTGCCATCGGATTTTTTGCGATTTTCCCAACAAGATAATCATAGCCTTAAGCGTAACAAAATTGTATGTATTGAGTAAATACAATAAAACCTCGATATAACGGACCGATTGGGGGGACGGGGTGTGCGTTAAAACCGAAAGTCCGTCATATAAAAATAGCTTTAAAATAAATCAAAAAACTATTTTTTGAAAATACACTGTATGTTGATATGATTAAGTACATTTTTTCACACATTGAAAAATGATTAAAGAAACTCTCAGAAAAATATCAACGTGACTTGTGACGGTCTTCACAAAAATCAAATATATACACTGTATGTAAATACATAAATAAAAAATACAAAACACAAACAAAATTCTATTTAAAGTGAAGTGGATTTTCGGTAATCCTACTAAAAAGGAATCAACTTTTGTTTGTACATATAAAGTTTTCTGTTTTTTTTTTATAATCAACTCTCGAAAATTACGATTTTTTAAAATTTTTTAACATTTTCGTATTTCCGGATTTTTTGTCCGTTATATCGCGGTTAAACTGTACATATACATTGAGTATTTTATCGAAAAAAGTTGTCAGTTGTTTAGCAACACAACTCACAAACGTGCAAAAAATTAATACAATTTTTTTTTCGATTTCATTTATCGCGCGATTCCGCCATAAAAATGGCCGATAATAATTTCGGCTTTAACTTCAATTAACAACTGAACAACAAATTGCCACTGGCCTTACTTTCTCGATAAAATATCCACTCGTGTTCATATTTTGCGCAATTTGATGAATAAAACATAACTTCAGCGATCGAAGTTCGTTTAACCCGCAATTTATTTTCCGTTCTGAGAATCGGCGGATATGCTGGTTGAGCTTTTTTTAAATTTTAAACAGGTTAAAATAAGGTCAATTAAATAAATAACTACTCAATACATTTGTATTTTTTAGTATTGAAATGCATTAAATACTATTTTTTAGTTTAGTTTTGGCGAACGTTTTTGAGTGTTCTCAACGTTCTCAGTACAGGAAAATGCGAAAGGTGAAGTTATTAAGGATTTGGAGCACCACTACAAGATTTATTTCTTTGTAAACTCTAAAGTAAGCGTACTTCTACAATCAAGCGGGATTTTATCCCGAAGCCGTCGTATGTTGAGTACCGAGACCGAAACGTTGTTACTCAGTCATTGTGATTCCCTCAAAATATACTGAAAGTCACCTTTGTCCTATCAAATCTCAAAGCATAATCGCTAGTGATTCAGATCTTACAGTTATGTACTATCGGTATTGATTACAATCACGCGGATTTTTTTGTAAGATTAAGCTAAAAAGTGAAGTTAACTAATTGTTATTACTACGTGTTATTTATTTGACATTGCTGGTCGAGAAAGTACAACATGTCAGTGGGATTCACGAATCTGATCGATTGATAATTTAAATCGAATAAATTAATGTTGAGATTTTACTAGATATGTAAACAATAACATAATTATCAAAGCATCAATAAAATCGTGCGTTTTAAAACTTACAACAGATAATATATATTCAAAATTATCAATTTTTCAATATTTATAACTTTTTAGCAATTTTTTTAGTGACCACAAGGGGATTCATGGAACATATGAATCATTATCATGCATATTGGCTATCTAGCATCAATGCAGGCAAGCCTGGCTGTATTAACATCCCTTCAATAATGTTCAACATAATATACTTTTTTTTTTATCTTAAAAGCTCTTTACTTGGTCTTGTCATAAACGGGACACACTTTCATCTTTTAACTTAAAGAGATCTCGCCACAACTAAGGAGATGCACACTCGTTAAGTCAGAGAAGCGATTGAAATTCTTTAACCCCCTGACTTCAACAGAGAACTCAAGGCTTAAGGATAAAAACCTCCTGATAGCCGATTGCTAACCTCCGGATGTCCACCATTATGGGTCTCAGAGTGGAGAAACATCCAAGAACAAAGCAATTTTAATATTTTCAGGGACTTCACTCAAACCCTATGAATTATATCTATATCAGACTTAAAATTTAAAGTGAATGAGCTTTCAAAGGCTCTATTAGTATCACATTGGGCTCAAATAATTTTATAGTCTGTCAAAGGTCTAATTCTTGTGATATATGTTGATTTACAATTATATTTTTTTATTATACTAAACTATTCTAGCACTAAAACACATCTTGTAAAATAAATAAAACAATACGTTAATAAGCAATGAATAAACCACTGAATAATTCTTTTAGAATATGGACGTAAATATATTTATAGTGGTTTTTGCAGACATATATAAAAAGCTTTTTTTTTAAATTTTCGTACACCTGTAAGCAATATTTTTTTTCTACTATCCGGTATTATAAATTAAGATTTTCATGACACATTGCGATTTAAGCTTCTCGTGCATGTTTGATTATAATTTCAAACCAATTTACTGAATCAAATGATAAAAATACATTTGGAATATGACGGAGTTCTGACGCAAAAGGGGCTGGTAATCTTGGATTATCTGTGATATATTTTTAATATTGTGAAATAAAATAAATTAACCTTAGTTTTAAAAAAAAGTGACATCTTAAAAAAATATATCAAAAGACGTATAAAACGGACGCAATTGGTTTTATGAGTACTTGCGACTTTCTATAGGTTTAGATTAGAATTTCGTCTTGAGTGTCTCTCACTCTTGGAATTAAGATATTAATAAATATTCTCGTAATGTAATAAACAGTTTCATCACATCTGAATGCAGCAGTTTAAATAGGCTATGATGTGAGCCAAGGTAAATGTAAAATTGACCTGCGACCATCGGGACATCGATTGAATGAATCCCATAAATAATCGTTTACAGGGGCAACCGAGTATCATGTGGGTACAATGTAAATATCAGGTAGGTCTTATCAATCGATACTGTTTGCTTTAT
Organism: Atopsyche davidsoni; assembly: GCA_022113835.1. Lineage (NCBI taxonomy): Eukaryota > Metazoa > Arthropoda > Insecta > Trichoptera > Hydrobiosidae > Atopsyche > Atopsyche davidsoni. The sequence goes on from JAILWY010000010.1 coordinate 3,657,892, forward strand.
ATTCCTCTACGATCTATTTTATCTTTAAATCAGAAATATACTAGAGGGCACCTTCGTTGCGTCTTTTTAAATTAATTATTAAATTTCATGTAGATATAGAAATTCGTGTTAGCACCGAGAAACAAAACTGATAAAAAAAGTGACAAATTATCTAAATATCAAAAATAGTATTTAGCATATATTTGCATAAATAATAATTATCATCAGTCGTTGGCATCATTGGTGTAAAATAGATTTCAAAAACTAATGTTTAGTTTTGTATCGAAATTCTTACTTTGTTGCAGAATAAGTGGAAAACATTTATTGATATTATTTTAATGGTTTTTATCGAATTAGTATGCTTTGAATCCTAATTTTAACACATAAAATATTTTTTAAACTGTTATTTGATTAATGTTAAGTTTTAAAGATATAAAAAAATATCGATGGTGATTTATTTGATGGGTTGTGATTTCCTGATAAATTTACTACCATTTTTATCTTTCTATCTAGCCAGTATTTTAATTATCTTTTTTAAAATAATGAATAGATTTTTAAATTATTATATGTAGCTAACATTTTTTTTGATTAATGAAATTAGAGTAGTTAATTCTCACGATTATTTGTCTTATGGATTTTATTCTCATAAATATTATAAGTTGATTTCATACTATTTGACTCAAAACTTTTATTTAATATTTAAAAATAAGATTTTTTTATAATATTACATATTACAATTTATAGTTAACGTCTTTGTTATGCGTTTGATTTTGTTGCCTTACAATTTTACGTTTTGGTATTTAAATAATAATTTTCTTAAAATAGCATAAATGCGTCATTGTTATTGAATAATCGATAAAATTGTTATGAATAATATCAATTCAATGTCAACACAAAACGATGAGAAATTTTAATAAATGTTCTCCTGGTCTTTAGGGTGCACGGAGCAAGCAAGTAAAAAAACATGTTTTTTTTTAATTATAAGTTGCTTTGTTTTTATTTTAATTGATTTATAATTATGCAAAGTTCTTATTGTTTTTATTGTTCTCGGACATTTTATTTTTAATTTGTGCAATTTTCGATTACATTTATGGTGTATTTTAGAGTGTCCTGGTGGTTTTCAGACAACTAAGCAAAAACATTGAGACCTAATCGACAGTAAATTGGCTCATTGGCTCAGATTGGATGATTCACTCTTGACCGAGTTCGATGCCCTTCCCGACAGACAAATCCCTAATATATTCATGCCTGTTTTTAAAATAATAATTTAAATATAATTTTTATCCGATTTCTCATTTGTTTCCCAATTTCTTTTAATGTTTCAAAAACAGATTTTATTTATTGCATTTTTACTATTTTTTTGTTACGATCAGTGATTGTCACAGTGGTGTAAAGTTTGGAGTTCAAAATTTTTATAAAATATTATTTAGGTTTGAAATATATGAAAAAATAATCATGAGTGAATATATAGTCTGAAAATTTATAGTGTTAAATATATTAATATATATATTAGTACAAGTAATGCTTTATGTACTGTGGACCACATAATTCTTGTGTAATATAGATATATAGGAACACACATGAAACGAACAGAAAAATCATAAAAAAAATTTCATACTAATTGAGGTAGTGATATATTTTTCATCATTAAATACATTTTAAGCTACATAGTTACAAATTACTTTTTAATTTACCTGTGAGATCATTAATTGAGTCTTCAAGGCGATCGGCGTATGGGAATTTCGTTTTTAATTTATACTTTAAATAGCATGAGTTCTTACCTAGACAATATAATTTAATACTACCTACTTTGTTAATATGTATGAATCGAGACATTTATTATGAGCAATAAGTTAACCTTAATTCTGTTATTACAAGCAGAGATAAGGCGAAACACATTCACCAAACTATCAACGCCGACAGTGATTGACTATGCGTAAACATCGACTTTGCGTTTTTAAATTATTACGCTGCATTAAATACAATTTCACTCATACATTGCTGAGAACAGCGATATAATAATAAACACTTGCGTAATAATCTTAGCGATAAAAAAAAATTCACCGAAAATAATATAATTTGTGATGCAGTCAAAAGTTGTGTTTGCAAATTATGCTTTTACGCTATGCACAGTAAATTTTACCATTAGGTTTTAGCAGCAGTTACCATTTGCTGATCTTGAAATTTCTTGGGTGTTATGCCGCATAGTTGTTTTTATAAACAAACGTCGAAAGACATTCACCACTACGTAGCTTAGTATAGTATATATATAGGCGCTATGAAAACTTTATTTAAATAAATATATATTTACCGAATGAAGGAGGGATAACTGCTTCAACATCTTTGTAATTATCGTGTCCGCCAGTGAGCTGAGATATTGCTGTATACAGCACCGGAATCCCGAGGAAAAGAATAATCCTGACGGACAGAATCAACTTTTGATAACGTTTCCGAAACTCTTTTCTAGTTTTTAAACTCATCCTGAAATCTACTACGTATACAGCACTGAGATTCCAAAGCGTTGACAGAATCGAGGAAGGTCGGAAAAATACTCGGACACTCAAAACTCAGATCACTTAGGCTTGAAGAATGATTAGGTTTTATTTCTTCATTGGCACAGCTGGTTATTGCGTGCTGGATGAAAGCACGAGAGAAGTATGACGCCCGCCTGTCACCTCCACCTGCGTCGGAATAAGAAAATACAAGAATCGAAACGGCACCCTGGCAGATAATATCAGTAAATACTCGTGTACTTCGAGTGACTAACTTGAGTCAATAATGGAGCTACTCGTCCGATAATATAATTATATCAATATCACATTGATTAGCGACAAGATGCGCCAACTTGTACTCCGATAATAGTGTCTCAGAGGTTGATTAAAAATATGTTGTAATATAAACTGCTGTTACATTTTTGCTATCGAGATTTTCGGCATTATCTTATGTGTACGTGTGTGCGTGAATCCAGACAGGCTCGGTGAGTGTCTTTATCACCATCATCAACGTAAGCAGCTGTTCTCCTCGGTCATTGCTCTAGATCTTGCTAATCCAGATAAAAAAAAATGATCTATGGACTCTAACGAGATTTAGTATAATAATGTTTTTGGTTGTTATGTTACGACACGGTTTTTTTTATTCTTATGAAATGAAGCTGCCCTGAGGAAGCTTCGATACAGCACCCGAAACATTGGGAAATCAACAAAACTTTGTTACGACACAAGACTCAAAGTACTTAAACATAATTGCCGTTCTTAACAAAGTAAATTTTCCAGTCAATTCCCACCCTGTTAAACCGAATACAAACTATGTAATCCATCTACGCTAAGCTTTATTAAATGTCTTATCCCTTTATGCAAGGTCCCGATAACCATACGAGTACGCAGTACATGATGTACTCGATTATTTAATTAAGGTGACTTACGTGGACAGTTGGATGATACATCGTAAAAGTGGTAATGAACGAGACCTAATTATGGGAATAAATTCACACAAGTTGTAAGTGCTCACCTCTTATCAAAAGAGGACACTTTATTAAAAATGACCATGTTTAATTCTCACCAACAATATCTTTGTTGATATAATCTATTTGCTTAAACGCGCGAGTGTCAAACATTTTATAGCAAATGACGCACCTACTCTATAATATACACAAATCCCACATCATGGTTTATTGATGCCATTGTTTTTATATCCCGCTGTTGTACATGCATTGAATATCAAAGACGGTTTTAGTTTTCAATAACTTTGGGTAATGATTTTTGTTATCAAACTAGAACTTTTAGTAGTGAATATACAAAATTTATTATTGTGCTTTATTTTATGTACGTTTCAAAAACTTATTTTCTTCTTCTTCTGCAGCTGCCTCTCCTCGGAGGAGGTTGATGACAGAATCTCACAGAACTTACCTCTAACCTGGGCCAGTCTTATTGATTCGGCTGTAAACCCGACTTCCAGCCACTGTCGCAAATTCCATGTTAATTTTAAATTAAAATATAAAAGTTATACTCAAAATACAGCTTTTAATGTACTTGTATCACGTTGGTAAATATGATACGTATAAGTGATCAGGAATCAAGCGAGTGAGTTGAATTCTATACCAAAGTGTTAGGCGTAATGATAGTTGTATGGAGTGTACGCAAATATTGATCAATTGCATTGCTCGGATGTCTAACCACTGTTGAACTCAAATTGCGCTATGCAAAGCCATTTATAAAAGTAGGCTTACGCACAGGATGGTTTAACAAGATTACAATCTGGTTTTTATTATCTGATTAAGCAACCTGCACGTCTAAGCAATGAGTTCAATAAACCGCGGTTAAGACTTCAAATACCGCCGAAAAAATATTTTACCGATAATGAAGCTACTTATTACAAACTCGCTGTAAATTTATTGCTTATTTTTTCTAACTGTACCTTGCGGTCTTATACTCTAGAAGAAAATGTAGATTGAATAAAAATAACCCCGAATCACTCGGTAATGAACAAAATCATATTTTGCGAACAATTTATTAAAATAATATTAATATTTATAATCATAACTAAGTATCCCGTAAAAAGAATCGGATTCTTTCGTCGTTTCGTGTTTATAAAATATAATGTGATTCCTAAGCACATATCATTTTTTATTGGAAATTTGACAAACTGAAAACACGATTACGTCGCAAAACAATAAAAGAAATAGCATTTTACTCAAAATTAAGTCAGAAACAATACATATTTCCAGAGCGGGTTTTGCATCTCGAAAAGGTTGAAAAAATTGTTGGGTGAAATAATAAGTTTTAGTGTTAAAGTTAATTTAATAAATAATACTATTTTGTCATACCTGCAGGGGATAACTGCAACATTACTAGGCCAATGGCGAATCCGGCAATCAGCACTCCAGAAAATTCTTGGTCGTAAACAAGTTGACATAAAATAGCTACCCAGTGATTAAAATCACTACAATATAACAGCATTAACTGATTTACAACATAACATTGTATTTAATATTTTCCGAATTTACTGTATTTATTTACTTGACCACCTTTTTATTATTAATTTCCTAGCTTCATGAATTTGGGAGGTGGAATAAAGGAATGCAACATACGCCTGTATGGAAAATTTTTATTTATACGTATTGATATTTCACAAATAATTCTGACATACAAACAGCATAAAAATATATATTTTGTGAAATACTATAATTGGTTTAGAAGTGCTCTAAGAAAAATCTTATTTCAAAGACTGTTTTACTTTAATAAATATAAAATATGACTGCTGCACATTTGCTGCTTAGTGAAAATTCAGTAATAATATATAATTTTTTTATGTCAAGTGCCTCAGAGGAGGTTGGCGACCATTTCATTGAGCATATATTTATACTGAGCTTCTGTTCATGGTTTTTTACCGCAAAACTGCTGCTCAATAGCATTATTATATAATCGGCATTGTAAATTCAATTTTAATTTTATTTGTAGCCACTAGTTTTCCCAACATGCCTTGGTGTGCCAATTCTGCCTGAACTAAAAACATGTAACAATAAACATATTTTTATGATATGAATTGATAAATTTATCGACGCAGTGTTCTCAATAATAAGTAGCTAGAGAGACCTTAGTCTCATATGTATTGAAACCGACTTTGATAACAATTTCAATTCAGTACGTACAGTACAGTACCACACGGTGCGAAATATGTGCATCCTTGCAGATATCACGTCGCCAAGTGCCTGCGGCCAGCTTACTCAGTCCCGCACTACTTAAGTCTCATTTCCTCTGTAAAACACTAAATTGGCGTCGGCAGACTTAAATACTGCGGCGCGTGAAAAGGTGCCAGAAAAGTGACGTCACGTGAGCTCACGTGACGTCACTCGCCCGTGAGCTCACGTCACGCCGGCACGTTCGCATTCATGGCTGATTCGCTCTGCTCGGCGAAGATGATGCTCGATTTTTCGCAAAGGTCAAACATAAGTGCTCACCTAAGGTTTTTTTTTTTTTTTTTGTACAGTTGTAACTACTAATAACTAGAAATAATGAAGAATTAACAACAACAAAAAATTATTATGGAATTCACTAAGCACCATTCGTCGAAAATAGACAACTGCCAAGAAATGTGCAGCAGTCATTTTTTATATGTATTTAAGTAAAACAGTCTTTGAAATAAGATATTTCTTAGAGCACTTCTAAACCAATTATTAATTAGAAATATTAATACGTATAAATAAAATTTTAACATCATTTATATTTTTTGTTGTTGATTGGTGGAGATCCATTTTTTATTAATGATACAGGTAACTTTGTATTCTTTCTTCACTTTGAGTTTATTATATTTTTTGCAAGACTAGTTTCGACCAACAGACTTGGTCATCATCAGATGCATAACAAAACTAGCAAAATATACAAATAACATATGCTTAAATAAATATTTTTTATACAGGCGTATATTGCATTCCTTTATTCCTCCTGCTAGATTTATTTTAAGGAAATGTAACAGTTGTAAATACTAATATGTATGCAATATTTCATATTTTTAAATATTCATTTCAACCATCTACAAAACAATCAATGTCGTCGAGTAAAAGTAATACTTATAAGAAGACACAGCAAAATTATCGTAATAATTTAATTACATTTTTAAAGTATTATTACGTGTGCCAAGCAACTTGTTTATACAAATTAAATCATTTTTAATATGTAGCATATAATTTATATGTCAATAATTATTATGTGCGTATATTTTGAATAGTTTTATTTGAGAGGTTATTGTGAAGGTGCCCTCTAAAAATATATAAATCATAAAAAAAACATTGAAAGTAAATACTATAAATTGATAACATACATCAAATATAATATAATACATTGTATTCGTAAAATATTTTTTCTGTTTTGATAAGCAAGAGCGACAAATGAAATTAACAAAAACCGATTTTTCCGATTCAAATCCTGTAATAATTATTTTAGTTATTCCTCAACTATTTAATCGATGAAGTATTATATCTAGTAATCAGATCGACATCATACATATAATTATATCAAGTATACATGATTGAAATTTTAAAGAAAGTCTTAGTATTCTCTCATCAGTTTTGCTAGAAAAGACCCGACGATCAAATAAATACTAGCACAAACAAAAAAATTATATCTATTAAATAATTTACATTTTAATATTGATCGCTTATGTTTACAAAATAAAAAATATCACGTCGTTAAAAAATACAGCTCAGGTCTTTTCTTTACAGTATAGTTAGACATATTAAATAGTTTTTTTTTGTATTAATATATTGGTCGTTTTAGGGTCACTGCCAGTGGCGGCATAGCCATTCAAATTCAAATGCATACATTTAGGAAATGGTCACATTGTTTAGAAATCCACCGGATTGTCAATTGTTGTCATGAGGACAAATCATATTGATCCATACAAAACCAATAGACCGCAGCGTGAGATGACAAACATTATATCTTTCGGTGCTAAACGTTTTATGGCTCCACGATCTAAAATTTTGCTTGTTAACTACACCACTCCATAAAACTAGGAGGTGTAGGAAAAAGGCAGATGAAAATCCAGGTAAACTAGTTTCAAACGATTTAGGAGTTTGCCTTGATTTATATTAAAATAACTAAGGACTCCATGATCAATAACTACTGAACCAAAAACAGGTTTTTTATAATTATTATAAAATATCTCTCAGGACCCTAATGTCACGGCGTGCCACTTTAAATTACTAAGTATGGAAAGTTTAATATCATTCAAACATGTTTATATATTGATAATGTCTATTACCTCCAAGATAGATTTATCTATATTTACTCATTGAGCATTAAGTCGGGAGCTAACTCTATACAATGTAAGTATGATACAAATTAAATGGCTTCGATTGCATGGTCTTATCTAAAGAAACATAAACGTTGTTATAATTATATACGAATACCGGTAATAATAAATGATTGAAGAACTACAGTACAAATTGCCGAATTAAAATTTAAGCAATGCTAATTCAATTTATAACTAGTGGTTCCACCAGCAAAATGTGTAGATATACAGGTCGTTTTCTAAAATAAATACGTATAAGTATAATTACTTATGGTTACTTTCAAATTAAAAAAAATCCCCAAAGATCAAGATATGGGGAAACAGCGTAGAAATGTCAGGTTAGTTTACGAAATAATTCGTGCAAAAAACGACTTTCCCTGCAATTAAAGATCACATAACGATGACTAGTTACCGGTCATATTTTATTAATTTGATAACGTAACAACAGAAATAATACAACGGATACGAGATATATTTATTAATCATAGAAAAAAAACTATCATGAGAAATAAAATATGTTGGAACGTGTGCCTCTGTACATAATTGTGTTTAACCTTAAAAAGGTTATTTTTTATTATTTAGAAAAAAAGATTAATATTTTTGAGTAAAATACTTGAGTGATTTTCCACATGTTCGTTTTTATTTGTGACCGGTTTCGCCAACCTTTCACGTTGGCACTATCAAACAGAGTGAGATTTTATATAATAATAATCAATTAGGTAAACAATTGTTAGAGGAATAGGTTGTTGGAAAGGAGAGAGAGTGATTGTCAGGTGGTTTATATTAATGGTGTAATTATCTAAAGTAGTGGCTTTGAGGTGTAGCAACAGTTATCCTGTGTTGGGGTTTGTCCTGTAGTGTGTTTATCTGTAAATAATAGGTTTCTGCGCAGTAAATGGTTTTTTGCAATAGGGAATATTAATTTTAATATAATAACTGTACTCATAAATATAAAATGGAATTCCACCAAGTCAAAAATATTGTTTTTTTTTTTTTTAAATATTGCTAAGCTGGGCGACAGGTGTTTTGATAAAATGCATCTCAAAACTTTGTGTGTGTATCGACAGTTCGGCTGCTGCGCTAGCTCGCCATTGCCACATAAAATGTGAAATTCAATTATTTTTTAAAATATTTTTTTATTGTGTTTATTGGGGACGTTGTTTATACTTCAGGTTCGGTTATTTTTCAGAGCAGGATAGCGTTTTCCGGCAAGGAGAGCGCTGTGGCGTGGCGTCGCCTCGCACACAGGCGAGCCACACACGCCGGGCCACGTGACGGCTTCTTGGATCGAAAGCGATATTGTAAAGCTAATTTCCATCCGAGCACATAGGGTTAGTAGGTACGAGTTGTAATAAATTATACAGGTCGCTCCGCTGTGTTGGTTAGGTCCGAATCGCGCTACATAGGTACTTACGGCGTTCAATACGTAAATGGCGGTAGATTGTGATTACAGCCGGCCACCACAGGGCTAAATCAGAATCTTTGACTTCAACTCAACACATCCGTCGGGAGTTGTCGCGGTGGGTCCTAAATCCGAATTCGTTTCTGGACTGTAGAAAAATAAAGACACGCCGTGATATGTGCCAAAACTATTGGGGCAGTTGCATTATTCAAATATAATTGAGCCGTTGCAACTTCGCTTGCAACGCTGATACTATGTCATGTTTTTTTTTTTTTTTTTTTTAACAAAATTACGGTTGGGGAAAGATTGCGCTTGGGTTAGGTTAGTGCCATGGCACGTCGAAGTTCGTTCATTAAAAGAGGTTATTTTCGGTAGAAACACTCGTATTTGGTGCTAATTTCTGAAGTCGTTTTGCCTGAGTGAGCATCGCAGGCTTTACGATCGCGAACTGTCCTCTCATTGAGTTGATTAGTGGCTGCGGTTTTCTTATCTCGACATGCTTCCTTTTTATATGAATTTAGCTGGTGGACGCCGAGGATGTCGTTTCGTGAGTGTGTCGTTATCTTCTCACTAGTCTCATCAAAGACGGAGAGCTTTGTAACAATTATTACATACTTGAACATTTTAATATTTTGCAGTCGATTACTAAATATTCAACAAAAGTATTTTATCTGTATTATGATTGTTGTTTTTTCTACCTATAAGCAAGCAGGACCAATGTCGTTTTAGTCTAACACGATTATGACATTTGTTTTTTAAATTATTATTATTAGAGACTTCGGAGATAGTGAGAGACACATGAACAAAGTTTTAAGAAAAACCTCCAACAGCTGCAGTAAAAAGGTCACGTAGTCTCGTTACCAGTTAGGTTTTATTTATATTTACACAATATAGAATTACATTGAACACGCAAACACAGGCAAATTAATGTGTGTATTAAATTATTGTTAGACCATTAAAAGATATTTGAAATTATATCTTTTGTATTTGGGTTTGTGGCGGACCAAGAAATAATGTTTTTATTCTTTCAGCGCCTTCAAAATGACTGGGATATTTGTAATTCTGTTTTATGATTACAATATTTGACAATGACGTGTAACGAAAATACCAATGCTGGTTAATACTATGTGTATTCAGTATAAACCGTCATTTTTGCAGGCAGTCAGGTAAAATTCAAGTACAGCATGGAGACATATCGAATTGTCTAGTTATTGTGGGTCACGAGTAAAATGCCGGATTAATGGCATTTCAAATTTTAATGACTTTTCAGTGACATTTTGAGAGTTTTCGTGCTCGGCTCGGATCGATATTTGAATTTCCCAAAATATTTCAAATAATTCACAAGCGCGTGCAGCGGGCGACGGTTGTTTATTTTTTTTAACTCGGCTAATAGACAGGCTCGTAACGCGTGATTGACCACATAAGGACCGATCGTTGCACCAATAAAAAAAATAAAAGTTCCCAATATGTCCCAGTGGCGCACGCGGGGAGGGAGCGCGTCTCGGGCCGCTCCACACACTCGCAGCGGCAATTGGCTCCAGTCATTCTTCTCTCGGCGCGGCCGCCAGTATGCCCGCGTAGTGTCGCTCGCGCACAGCCTGTCCTGCGCAGTCCCGGCCGTGGATCAGTCAGCATGGATTTACTGGCCAACCTTACGGAAGGTAATCCCCGCCCGCCAGTGCAGTGACTCCGGAGTGCCCCCGGGGCGGAGCGCCGCCGCCCGCGCCTCGGCTCGCGTCGGAGTGCCGCCAGTCGGGCAACCGGTCCTCGGCGCGATCCTTTATCTGGCTCAATCAGCGCAAACGGTCCAGATGGTTTTCATGAGCGGATGTCGAATATAGATCAAGATCATTACGAATCATGTTTCCTTTGCTTTGATGATTTATTGCCGTCATGTATCGGTTGTGGTTTTGAATTTGATTGAATTCGCTTTTGTGACGATGCCGGGACACGACGTTTTAATATCGATAGTGAAAAATCACGCCCGCCAATTTTATCGCGTGAATGATTTGTTAAACTTAAACGCGAATCCAAAACATCGCGGCCGTCGTTTTGCCTACGGAAGTAACCGGTGTCCATTTATTAGACACTTACGTGTGTCCTGTCTCATCAGCGTTCCTCTACGAATGAAAAGTAATCGATGTACATACAATTTATAATAGTAAAATTACTTATTGTAGCGGAAATAATCTGTAGCCAGATATTCTGTTGACGCTAGTAGGATGAAAGGAAGAGTGAATCGCTGTCGCCTCGTACGTACTAGTTTTTATTGAATGCACCCACCACCGAAAAAAATCACATAAATTACATACTTACATCAACAATGAGTTTCAAACCCTTTACAACGTACATTAATCAATAAAGTAAACAATAATATTACAATGCAAATATTTTTTTTGTAAATACTGATAATAAATAAAAAAATACTGTAAATTAATTTTATGACATCGGTAATAATCATAATCGACTGGAAACCAGAGCATTCAACGTCGAAAGCTCAATGTGTTGATTAAAAAAGCTTTCTTCTGATGGAGCGCTGATATCCGGGGGCGTTTTCAGTTGCCCGTCGCGCTGAAGGGCGGCGACCGATATCTGCGATTCTTTATGTAATCCTCCATTTGCGCGGTTTCACTGCATTCATTCCATCGCTTTTATATTTTTCCAGTCGCCGAGTTCTCAAGACAGTCCCACGCATAGTTTTGTGTCTTGTTTTGGCCAGCAAAGATGTTCGTGCGGCTGTGCGAGTGTCATTTAGCAGTCTAAAATTGTCACTTGAATAGTTTAAGCGGGGAAGCCAATTCATAGGTTAATACCAATACCCTTGAAAGATACTGAGAGCATTACTCCTTTGATTATGAGCGAACGTCGTCCAAAGCGTGTGGAGAATTATTTGGCACTAGGCCGAGGTAGGCTCTCGTGGAGTGGCCGTTCGTCCCAGCCTCCTGATCTGCGGATATCGGTGCCTCGTGGTCCGAATGCAGTGCGTTTCATGCCATGAAGCATCACCAGAAAATCATAAATTATCATGTGCATATTGATATCTTATCTTGCTAATATCATAAGGCTAAATCACACAAAAGTATTAATCCTATACACGTAATACATTCCTCTTTAAAAATAACTCCTCTCGAGCGCTTTACGGTAAAAATATAAAAACGTTACAACTTTATCACACGAGCTATGAATGGTGAAATTTACGTTGAAATATATAATTCTCAGAATAAGCAGAAACTATTTTAATGAAAACTGATTCTCACTTTAGTAAAATTCATGTTTATTATATCGTAAAGTTTATAAATAAAACTACCGATCAGTAAACATCAGCCATTCTCGGTATATGTTATGATTTATGAACGGCATAGAAACTCAGTAATCTAACTTAAGATTTTTAGATTACTTATTTTTTATCGTCACGGCAACAGATTATGGTATTTATCATAATATTACACAATGCCATATCAGTAATTTATTTGCACTGAAAATTCCCAGTTACTGAATATTGAGATTACCGCGAATGCGTGGTGACAATACAACACCACTGTGTATAGGAAATATCACGGAAAACTCGGAAAACTCATGCCCATTTACCAATCACGTGTATAACAGTTATAATGCATTTTTAATAAGACAACAATCCTGCATTATATTGTCTCATCAGTAGTATGCGGAGTTTTCAAATGACATGAAAAATAGTAGGTGTGGTAGCAATTCAGTCGAACCATTGCTTCATCTAACCATGTTGTAGAGCAACAATAAAACAATTTGAAAAAATACATGTGGTTATCTTAACATTAAAATGTAAATATAATTTGCTGAAAATCACGCCATTTGCAGATTTGTTTATCGATGCATGTATTTTTATTTGCTGCTTTCCAGTATTGTACGTCTTGCCAGATCGATGATAAACCTCAACGCGAGTAAAATGTAGGTCCTGGTAAATAGGATGTATGTGGAATTTTGTGCACTACTATTCCCGCTTCACTAATGTTTAATACACATACATGAAAATAAAATATTCAAATAAACTTATCCACGAACAACCGATTTCATGAAAATCCAAATAGCATGGTTTGGAATAAAAAGTCAGTTCTAATTAATTAGTCATGTTATTTTTAGTACAATATATTTATAATTCATTGCATGTGAAGAGGAGTGGGATAAAATATGATTTTACAGAAGTGAATATGAAGTTAATTATTTTAATTATGTCTGACTAGATACATTGATAATATTATTTTAGATGTTACGCTGCGTTTGTTGCTGAAATTTTCTAGATTACAATCTCGGTACTGGTATTTTGTTTCCAGTACTCCCAAAACGTCAAAAATTTCATAACACCCAAGTACTCAGCGTTAACTATATCGATAGCTACCAAAGCCTACAGAGGTATGATTCAATATCAAATCCGTTTGTGCGAAATTACATTTAGCAATGTGCTGATTCTCCCCACAGTACTTAAAGAAGCTGCGGGTAGCTGTGTATGAAATTCCGACTATGCAGGGGAAGGCGATGTTTTCGTGCGGATGAATCTTTATCGGTTCGTTGTGATTGAAGTACCGGTGTGCTGTCTTCGTAGACTACGCAGCGGAAAACAAGGTTTTCCAAAGCCTACAGAGGTTCAATATCAAAATCCGTTTTTGAGAAATTACATTTAGCAATGTGCTGATTCTCCCCACAGTACTTTTAGAAGCTGTGTAATAAATTCCGACTATGCAGGGGAAGGGAATGTTTTCGTGCGGATGAATCTTTATCGGTTCGTTGTGTTTGAAGTCCCTTTATGTTGTCTTCGTATGGTTCAGTCCCGGGACGCTGGAGGATACCGCTGGTACCTGTCGATCCTCGTGCCTACTACGCAGCGGAAAACAAGGTTTTCCATAGCCTACAGAGGTTCAATATCAAAATCTGTTTGTGCGAAGGTACATTTAGCAATGTGCTAAGAAGCTGCGGGTAGCCGTGTAAGAAATTCTGACTATGCAGGGGAAGGCAATGTTTTCGTGCGGATGAATCTTTATCGGTTCGTTGTGCTTGAAGTCCCTGTATGTTGTCTTCGTACGGTCAGTCCCGGGACGCTGGAGGATACCGCCGGTACCTGTCGATCCTCGTGCCTACTAGCGGAAAACAGTTCAATATCAAAATCCGTTTGTGCGAAGGTACATTTAGCAATGTGCTGATTCTCCATACAGTACTTTTAGAAGCTGTGTAATAAATTCCGACTATGCAGAGGAGGGCAATGTTTTCGTTCGTTGTGATTGAAGTACAGGTGTGTTGTCTTCGTGCGGTTCGGTCCCTGCGGGGGGTATGGCCGGTACCTGCCGATCCTTGTGCCTACTACGCAGCGGAAAGCAAGGTTTTCCATCCAATTTGGGTGAATCATTATCGGTCTGTTGTGATTGAATCGCAGGCGTATTATCTACGCACCGCTAGGCCCTCCGCGTCCGCGCGCGCCTTCGGGCCCGTTTTGTTCGGCTCCGGCCTCAGTATTGAATCGGAATAATGCTATAATGCTACACGCCCACCTGCGAAACGATTGTCTCGTTGATGGTCGTCCGGCCACCGTGGCGGTCCGTGACAACGGGCACGCGATGCACAGGACCCCACTTGCCTGCCAGCCACTCTTTGCCGGGCAGAACTTTAATACTTACTATGGCGATATTACTCCACACACTTTTCAACGCCTCTCATATATATATATATATATATATATACTTCAAACAAATCAATCATTTACTTTTTAAAAAAAAAAGCACTTTTCACGGGTCGGAACTTTTAATAGAGACAAGCTTTAAACGAGACAAGTTCTTTATGTATTATAACTTATTTGATGACGAATTTGTAGATTTGTAGATCATGGCTTGCCTGTTTTAAAACACCCAATAAAACAAATTGAATGATTATATTTTGTATTCATTTTGATCGTTTGAGAAATGGGCTTTTGATTGAGAATAGAAAATTATGTGATATTTCCTTATATAATATGATTATACATAATAAACGATCAGAGGTTTCTACTTTTTAGGCATAACGTCAAGTTCACACTGCTATTGAAGTATTTAAAATTAAATATAAATTGATTATGTGTACTTGTATTTAATTAGAAACTATTTGTTTTGCGAAAACTGTAAAAATTCATGAAGCCACCCTATGAAATAAAACTTCAGGCGATAAGACCGTTTTAATATATAATATATTGTGTTTCTGATTATTTAATAAGTCTTATTTCTTAAAACCTCATTTAAATTAATGAGTGTTTTTTTTAGAATTCATTCACTTAGTAAAATTACACTAACAGATAGTATAAATAAATACGCATTTTTATTTTAAAAAATACAAATATTTTATTTTACAAAATGTGCATAGTAATTCTACTGTACAACAATTTTACTGATATTACAAAAAAATATAATTTACATAAATATTTTAATAATAGACTGGTACTGGATTTACATTTGATTGATTATGTATAGTTATGTCTTCAATTTTTAAAAATATTTTCATCGATGTAATATAATGACATTTAAATTTAAGTTAGAATTTCAAAAAACTAGTTATTTTGAACAACAAACATTAAAATATGGTGAAATGGTTTTTTACTGCAGAACTTATTTTTCTCTAAAAACAAGTGCAAATCGAGACAAATCAAATCAATAAATTAAAATGATTTAAAAATTAAATTTTATATTTTGTTGACTTGCATCTTAAAATGTGGACTTTAATTGATACAAAAAATGAAAAAACTTTTAACTTTTAATAATTAAATTTGTAAGTTGATCCGCAAAAAATGAGACACCAAACATTTATTTTTGTATAAAAAGTAGATTGCTTGTTGAAAAAAATATTCTTATATTTGCTTTTTCTTACACGCGTCAATTTTAAAAATTAATCAGTTATACTGAATACGTAAAAAGTAATCGTGACCTAGATCTTATGGATATTGCTCACTTTTTAATAGATCTTTCAGGATTCAGAATACAATGTATTATTGCGTGATTTTTGTTATCATTATACAATCGGATAAGAATTTACATCGATAATTGTATTAATATTCTTCGTTTACTTAAGTTTTAACAAAGTTTTAATCTTATGATTATATAAACTTATAATAATTATATTAACCAGATGTATTCAATATTTTTGACAGAAAGTATTTGGTGGAATATAATTTTGATATTATTCAAATAAAAAAATATTACAATGATTTTCTCACGTTCACGTATTTTCATTGCTTTATATGAAAATGCCAAAGGTATAAGTAGGCGAAACTAGTCACAATAAAAACAATAACGTAGAAAAAATTCCAAATTGAGATTTTAACTCGATATGATCATTATAGAAATAAAAAAGGATAAACGAATTCACAAAAGTTGGAAATCGTTCGTCATCATTTAATGTTTCTCTATTTCAATTTTTGGGAATTCCATATCATTTTGTTTAATTAATCATAATTCAATGCAATTAAAACGTTTAATAGTTATATTTTAGAATAATTAAAAAATGCATTATCATGTTTTATACTCTCTCTATCTATAATTACTTTGACAAAGACTTAGTAACAAGTCAATAAATTAATAAGAATTTATCGAATCATCTTGATTTTATTAATCGATGTGTGCTTCGTTTTTTTTTCCATTGTGTACTCAAATAAATATTACACTGAAATTGATCTTTTGTATTTTCAAAAAAACCTTTACTTACATAGCTTCTGTTGATTTGTAAAGATAATTATATATATATATTATTGATACCGTTTTCCAGTAAGTGTTGAAAATAATACGAAAATTTAGATTTGATTTAGAAGTCCATGCTTTTTATTATGGATTTCTTAATAGAATCTTTTCAGTTGGGTTAGGTTATATTAAAAATTATTTTACTGCTATTTACAAGCAAGCTCTAAACTATGGTTTTCCTCAAGTTGTTTATTAATAACCGGCCTGTTTCAGCTTCAGCATCAAAGTAAGTCCATTTGACTTAACTGCAGGCGAAAAGCCACGCACAGTGTTAAACCGGACAAGACGAATCTATCACTTTTCATACGAGTATACACAATTTTGGATTATTGATAGCTTAGTTCGTAGAGCTTCAAAGAAGATGCCTGAAAGTATTCAGTATTTTCTAAAAAGAAGTACGACCGAAGAATGTGCCCTTAGAAGCTCAGATCCAAGTCCAGGATTATTCGGCGTAGCGAACAATGCTGTGAGTCGGTCAGAGCTTCTAGCGACATCCGAACGTCAATAAACTTGCCGTATTGTTTAGTAGTTAAAAAGGCCAGACGCGGGTACAGTCCCATTGAGTGATCAACCGAAATATGTTTTGCAATGTCCACCGAGGAGGAGAGGACTTCACGATGCTCGGGCAGGCCGCCTAAACAGGACATTCGGTGGACTCATCCTCACCGACGACACTACCGTAATATTACACGTCTTCCCCTTTCGGATGACTTGTTCAGCCACATAACAAAATTTTACGCAATATTTAAATATTTTATAATCATGAAAATTGTATAATTTTTTTCACACCCAACGTCGCCCGTCAGTGTGAATTTTGCAGATACTCGCTCTCGTAGATTACAATTAATTAATATTCTATTTATGTGCCATCTTCCAATTATGAGCTGGCGCGTCAAATCAACACTTGGCCGTCTGCATATTTGAACTTTACATTATCAAGGATTAAAAAAAAATGCCTATTTATTTCAATTATATTCAATAAGTTTTATGAATAATTTGTGATGGACGTGCTTTAATTCACTGTTCATTTCGTGTCCGATGAAATATAATATGTGACCATCTTAAATAGCAAAAATTTTAGATTTTGATTATAGTTTTATATACGTGTACTCTTGCCTAGTAAGCATAATGCTGACCACTGCAGTAGGAGATAGTTAATTGAATAAGAATACTTTCATATTATCAAATGAAAGGAAAGCCTCTAGAAAAAGAAATATAGCGAGAGTTCCCCACAATCTACTCACATGCGATAAAGTAAAATCTAGATATATAAAAACCAGTCTTGGTGAATTATTCAGAAATAAAAAATACTTGAAGAGACTATAATCTAACAGCTGATACAAAATGATCGATCATATTCTGATTCTAAATATATTGAAATGATTTATTTTTTTGAGGATTGGTACTTTCACTAATATCTCTTTATGAATCTTATATATGCGCTGAATTTTATTATTTATGTATTTACGTTTTAATAATTATAAATTAGAATAAATAAAATATATAAAAAGTAAAACAGATTTTCATTATTAATTTTTGTAATCAAATTTAGTTGAATTTCTGCTAAATAGCGATAGTTTTTTTGTAATATAGTTTCTTGAGCTTAAAAACCAAACCTTGCATTAAATTGTTATATTTTACAAATTTCTTACAGTTATTAAATTTTTAAAATAGTTTGGTGGAAAAATAATAGAATGCTTTGAAATGATTTTAGAAGCATAGCTTTAAATTATTAATATTTACAATCGAATATCTTAAAAACCATGAACAAGCAAACATACTCGCCGATCTCCTTAGGTGAGAGGCACCCGAAGAAGAAGAAAACCCAGCGATAAATTATACATTTTTGCATTCGTAATATTATAAATTTGTGGGTTTCACAGAGTATAGTTATATTTTTTTGGGAATCTTGCGGTTAGAGTTCGGGGTAGTTTCAGGGGATGCGTCGCCCTTCGTTTTCATTTAAAAGTCTAGGGGACCTCGGGGAAGGGCGTCGCGACTCGTCGATCCAACAAGAAATCGTGCCACCAACTTGCAGCTAGCCAATAGCACTCTACATTGCGTTGTCTACAAAATAAAGGGACGCTGTTGGCTAGCTGCAGGTCGGCTGCACGACTCATTGCGACAAATCGTGCCACCAACTTGCAGCTAGCCAATAGTGTCATACATTGCGTTATTTACTTTGGCAAAATTAAAAAAAAATACCCAAAAAAGGGACGTTGTTGGCTAGCTGCAGGTCGGCTGCACGACTTGTTGCGACATATCGTGCCACCAACTTGCAGCTAGCCAATAGTGTCATACATTGCGTTATTTACTTTGGCAAAATTAAAAAAAAATACCCAAAAAAGGGACGTTGTTGGCTAGCTGCAGGTCGGCTGCACGACTTGTTGCGACATATCGTGCCACCAACTTGCAGCTAGCCAATAGTGTCATACATTGCGTTATTTACTTTGGCAAAACTAAAAAAAAATACCCAAAATATAGGGACGTTGTTGGCTAGCTGCAGGTCGGCTGCACGACTTGTTGCGACATATCGTGCCACCAACTTGCAGCTAGCCAATAGTGTCATACATTGCGTTATTTACTTTGGCAAAACTAAAAAAAAATACCCAAAAAAAGGGACGTCGTTGGCTAGCTGCAGGTCGGCTGCACGACTTGTTGCGACATATCGTGCCATTAACTTGCAGCTAGCCAATAGCATCCTATATTGCGTTCTTTACTTGGGGAAAATTTATTAAAAAAACACTCAAAATAAAGGGACGCTGTTGGCTAGCTGCAGGTCGGCTGCACGACTTGTTGCGACATATCGTGCCATTAACTTGCAGCTAGCCAATAGTGTCATACATTGCGTTATTTACTTTGGCAAAATTAAAAAAAATACCCAAAAAAGGGACGTTGTTGGCTAGCTGCAGGTCGGCTGCACGACTTGTTGCGACATATCGTGCCACCAACTTGCAGCTAGCCAATAGTGTCATACATTGCGTTATTTACTTTGGCAAAACTAAAAAAAATACCCAAAAAAAGGGACGTCGTTGGCTAGCTGCAGGTCGGCTGCACGACTTGTTGCGACATATCGTGCCATTAACTTGCAGCTAGCCAATAGCATCCTATATTGCGTTCTTTACTTGGGGAAAATTTATTAAAAAAACACTCAAAATAAAGGGACGCTGTTGGCTAGCTGCAGGTCGGCTGCACGACTTGTTGCGACATATCGTGCCATTAACTTGCAGCTAGCCAATAGTGTCATACATTGCGTTATTTACTTTGGCAAAATTAAAAAAAATACCCAAAAAAGGGACGTTGTTGGCTAGCTGCAGGTCGGCTGCACGACTTGTTGCGACATATCGTGCCACCAACTTGCAGCTAGCCAATAGTGTCATACATTGCGTTATTTACTTTGGCAAAACTAAAAAAAATACCCAAAAAAAGGGACGTCGTTGGCTAGCTGCAGGTCGGCTGCACGACTTGTTGCGACATATCGTGCCATTAACTTGCAGCTAGCCAATAGCATCCTATATTGCGTTCTTTACTTGGGGAAAATTTATTAAAAAAACACTCAAAATAAAGGGACGCTGTTGGCTAGCTGCAGGTCGGCTGCACGACTTGTTGCGACATATCGTGTCATTAACTTGCAGCTAGCCAATAGCATCCTATATTGCGTTCTTTACTTGGGGAAAATTTATTAAAAAAACACTCAAAATAAAGGGACGCTGTTGGCTAGCTGCAGGTCGGCTGCACGACTTGTTGCGACATATCGTGCCATTAACTTGCAGCTAGCCAATAGCATCCTATATTGCGTTCTTTACTTGGGGAAAATTTATTAAAAAAACACTCAAAATAAAGGGACGCTGTTGGCTAGCTGCAGGTCGGCTGCACGACTTGTTGCGACATATCGTGCCATTAACTTGCAGCTAGCCAATAGCATCCTATATTGCGTTCTTTACTTGGGGAAAATTTATTAAAAAAACACTCAAAATAAAGGGACGCTGTTGGCTAGCTGCAGGTCGGTTGCACGATTAGTTGCGACGTGTGCGGAGGCCTTAAGCGGGCCGAGTGCTTAGCGAGTGTCTTGTGGTGCCTGTAGAAGTACCATTATGCCATTACATCGCCCGAGCATACCGGATGGTGGCGGCCCGGAGTGCCCGTGCGAGGAACCGGCCTGGCATGATTTCATCATCCCGAAATGACTACCTAAATCAAATGTTACGTAAATCATAGTTTATCTGAATTATTTCAACATTATTTGTGATAATAATGAAGCCGACTTGTGAGTTTGATCGGTTGGAGTCTTCGCGTGCCGCTGCGAAATCTTTCCACTCTTGAAAACCCAATCAATTAATATGCATGCTTAGCGACATATGTGTAAATATTCATACATTTGTATTGTTTAAGCTTAGTGACATTACTGGTTTGATTAAATTTATAAATTATCATAATATATATATATATATATATCAAACGCGATATTTTTCACAAAAGTAATCTTTGCGCAGCAACAATACTATTTGCAGCATACTTGCATATATTAAATCAGAAAAAATCTGTGAACATTAAAAATACACCGCAGAAATTGTTCACACGTGCTTTGTGTATTTTTAACGCTGTGATGCTGAAAAAATTGCTACTTAAATTGATTAATGACGAAAAATTTTACAAAATTATAACGTCTCGATTGTTCTCATTCCCTCAAGTCGAAAATGAGTGTTATTAATAAGCCGTGACCTCTTCTAATGACAGTACTTCAGGCGGGCAAATTACTTCTCTTGAGAGATCTACAGGATTAGTTCGTCAAAGATTTGCTGTGTCAGCCACAACATATGACACGACGAAATTAATTTGTTGAAAACGTTGCTGTCGAAATTCTCTTGACCTTACCATATTTCTAAAACAGCCTAGTATTTAATTCATAATGTAGAGCTGAGTGTTTATATATCGACGTCAAATTGTACTGAGAGTTTTTGTGGATCACTACAGAGATCTATGGGATTAGTTTGTCAAAAATTCGATCTCTCACACACAACGAAAACGGCACCCTACTGTTAAAATTCTTTTGATGTAGTGACAATAAAATAAAATCTATTTCATAAACCTAGTCATCAAATTGTAAAAAGGATTTTTGGTATTTGGTAAATATTTGAAGGTATTAGTTCGTCAAAGATTCGCCGAGTTTAGTTCAAGACACGTTTTTGATCTTGTCATAGGATTTAATTTAAAACAAAACTAAATGTACCAATATTTTAATAAAATTATACTGAAGATTTTGCATAAAAATTACTTTTCTTGAGATTTACCAGATTAGTTCTTCTATTTTATATCTCACTTCAGTAGACAAAATTCCTGTAAAATGATCTTGGTCTTACACAAATGAAGCCTAGTTTTTTATATGTATTATAGTTATGGGGTATATGTACCGATCGCTTTTTTAAAGATTAATACTCATCAAATTGTATAATGCTAAGATTTTTTTTAAACGTAAAATAAAAAAAAGTACTGTCAAAATTATATTGGTCTTGTCATATTGCTCAAATAAAATTTAGAGTAAAATTAACAAATTACTAAATGCACCGATATTATTCAAAGCATACTTGAAACATTCTTTTAAAAGGATGCATTACTGAAAAATTAATATACTTTACCCTTTAAATAAAAAAAATATGTAGAATATTTCAAAACTATGCGAATTGGTTACTAATTTTAATAATTAATATTTTGCTGCAACAATTAACCGGGAAAAATCAACATGAAAATTTTTTTAAACTATTATTAATAATAATACACCTAATCTTAATTTATATAATTTAAAATGTCTATTTAAGTATTACAAATAAGTTTAAATTGTGTGTATATATTTTTTATTTCGTTTATAGTATAAAGTTGTGAAAAATGAAAATAATTGACTTTTTTAATATTTAATTCCCATTTACTGACAGTTATTGGTCAATTATTACCAAAAAACAATGGTTTTTCTTATAATCAACAGTTTACAACTTTTCCAGGTCATATTTTCATGACTAAGACACAAAAATATTCTTTAGTTAAAAAAAAACGATAAATGTTTATTTCTTCTAATCTTAACAGAGTTTAAATGACAAATGTCTCATATTTTAAAATAAACTTAATTTGTAGCAGTCGAGATTTTTTTGCAACTTCCTATAGTCTTATATGGCATATATGTATATATATACCTTCGATACATCATACGATTCAGTTGTGACCACCCTCTTTTACTGTTTGCTGCAAAATAAATGCACCTAATATATTGCTATTAACATTGTGTTTCTGCCGCGATTTATTAAATCAAATGTAAATTTGAGACTTTTACAGCAAAAAATCGTCAATGTGTCGCTAACGTGATTTATTCAAATATATGTCATTAAGTCTACTAGTTTAGGAAATAGTATATATTACGCGAGATAATGTTCACTGAATTATCTGTGACAATATCTGGCTACAAGAGAAGAAGCAGATTGTCAAGCATTCAGTACTAAATACGGTCAAATCAGATAAAAGCGTTTTTCACAATAAATTGAGCTTTTCTTTAAACCTAGTAACAATTCATAGTTTTAACAATATTGAAAATATAAATCTTTATCTCCACCCGGACCCGGGACCGATTGGCAAGCAAGCGTGCTAGCCCCTGGACTATGAGGCGGTTTTATATTCGGTGTGGATGTATTCTATTATAAAACCAATAATCGAGCACCAGCTGTGACTGGAGCGAATAATAATTCGTACACTTCCGAATTCCGTCAATTCCGAATGCATTAATTGTATCCATGACAAAGATGCATAAAATCGCAAGTCTATTGTTGAAGAGTATTGTTTTGAATGTCACTTTGAAACGGTATTTTTAGCAGAAATAATAATTTTAAAAACACTCTAAAGGTCACATTTGGATTTAAACCAAACAACTCATGTTGGCAAACGGAAACCAAATATATTTTTTTATAATAAAACCTGAGTAGTTGTATTAGAAATGATTTGCTTTTTTTCGTCTGGTGTCACCTGCAAGTATTTTTTTATAAACAAAAATAATTATATTTTTAACTTTTATATTGAGGAAGTACACTTGGAGCACTATAATAAAACAATTTATATTTTATTATACTATAAATAAATAGGCTTAGTATATAAGTATATACAGTGTTCCAAATCGAACAATAAAATAAACATATTTTTTATTTATTCTAAAAAACACCTCCTAATAAAGAGGTAAAAAAAAATCTTTTTATACAAAATTTTCATTTATTTCTTGTTATGTTATGTGTCTATAAAATAAAATAATAATACAATGATTATTACAAGAAGCCCTGAACTAAAGTGCTGAGAGACACTGTCATTCTCATATCTACTATAATAATAGCCATTGTGTGTGTGTGTATGTTTCATTTTTTGCTTCTCTATAGAATATCTTAAAAGATACAACGCTGATTTTTTGCACGTAAGTTCAGTAAGTTTTTCCGCAGCTATGTGCCAAATTTCAAGACGATTGGATAATATTTTCATTCATAAACTATCATATATGCTTTATGTACGAATTATATGATTCTGTTGCTCACAGCGAGAATTTAAAATTTAGAATTTTTACTAAAAAACAAAATATGATACTTCTAAGAAATTTCCAGTTTATGTCAGCTTGACACATGGAGCAATTTTATTTTTTAGTTGCGTTAGAAATTATTAATCACATCATTGATAACTTAAAATGCCTCCTTAAAAAATAACACCGTCTAAGCACAGCAAACGTAATTAAAAAAGAATAGCACAATTGAACGTGATAAAGACTGCATCTAATAAAGAAAAGTGCAGTGAAAGTGATTCGTTGTTTGTGATACGAAATGTGATATTTCCTAGAATGGGTTTGCTTTCGAAATTAATATCCGGTTATTCAAAACATATGTGTACAAAATGAAATCAAATATTCATCTAATTGTCAGCCAAACATATGTTCAAACACTATTGCATCGTTCATCGAATATGTCATTTTATGACGGGCTACATTTCTAGTATCCATATATTACCCCAGCGAGCATATTACCTCATTTATATTTTATTTTACATTTTCATAAAACACAATACCTGATGTGTGATAATAAATATTAGTCGCAATCAATTTATGTATTTTTTTTATTTTATTGTATTTTAATTTACCAACATTTTAAGCTTCAACAGCGTCTATAGATAAGAACATCAAGAGTCATTATTAGAGAACGTCAACACATATATTTCATGGCATCAGTTTTGTGAAGGTATATGGACACAATGGCTTTGTATTGGAGCCCGTTTGATAATTGAATGGATTAAGCATTGCCTATACAAACCTACTGGTGGGTGACTCTTTATTATATATTTATATATATATATATATATATATTCTACCTATCTATTTATAGGACAGATACTGTTGAATGCAATCATTGCATAGCACGTTTCTAAGAAAACTCAATTCAAAGTTTTCCAATAAATTAATAAAAATGATTTAATCTTGATGTGTTGTTTTGATCTATAACATGTACTTTATTTCAAATTACAACAAGTAGACATCTAAGAGTATCACTAATGATTAACAACCATTGGTTGCGAATGATTAATGATGCATTTAAATTCAATCACGTACCGTTCAACGAACAAACAATTATGTACAACTCGAGGTATAAATGCTTATTGTAAATAAATGGAAATAATATGGTATACTGTGATTGCTCAGGTAACTCATTGTGAAAACAAAGTATTGGCAATTGTTTGGTTCAGCAACGAGAAAACTAATAAATTTGGTCTGAAATCAACCTGTTATACATAAAATAAAAATAGCAGGAAATCTTGTTTTCTAGGTTATCAGTATAATTACAAATGAATTTTTTTCCCGCCAATAATAGTATGATTGCACTTTAAAGATACTATTTTTATAACCTTCAAAAGTATTAAAGTGTAGATACAACTATACTTTGTTACGCATATTTAAAGAATTTAATTAATGATGCACTACTTAACTACTTAAGTCACATATAATTATATTCGGTCATTTCTCTTTTACACGTTTACTTTGAAATATATAATAAACTCTTCTGATAAATAGTTTATATATTTGTTACTTTCATAATCACTATTAGATATATTGGTAATCCTTCTTTAACAAATAATTCAATTTCATTTTAGTTTTCATAAAAAGGAATGAAAAGTTTGAGCAATACGCAATTTAATGTAAAATAGCATAAATGATGTACTTAATTTTTTATTATTTAAAGTCGTAATTTTTTAATTTAGCTCTGACGCTATTTCAGAAATAACCACAATAAGTTGCAATCGATTGTTTGAGTTTTGGAAATTCGCTGTGGAATTAATGTGGTTTATTAAACTATTTATAAGCACTGCGTAAAAATATAAAATCTAGGGAAAAAATAGCAACATGCTACTCATTCCTATGTAATTATATATTTTTTTTCTTTCCCCCAAATACTGTGGAATATGTTATTTATGTGTGAGGTAGTGGCCTAAAATTCGTTCTTGATTTGGTATGATAACCAAAGACGTGCTATAAAAATGGTGAATAATGCTGTCCTGGTTTTTTTTAAAGTCTACTCTGTTTTCTATTATAAATAGCTTTCGTTTCTAACTGCCATATCTTCCCAATCGCTTTTTTACACCCAAGAACCACCAGCACTGCGATTTCTTCGAACCAAAGAACCGCAACAGCACGATAGAAAGATATCTGATTTTTCACAATAAAGT
The DNA here is from genome assembly GCA_022113835.1 of Atopsyche davidsoni. NCBI lineage: Eukaryota > Metazoa > Arthropoda > Insecta > Trichoptera > Hydrobiosidae > Atopsyche > Atopsyche davidsoni. The sequence goes on from JAILWY010000010.1 coordinate 3,684,514, forward strand.
GGAATATCTGGCAAATCAAAAATTAATAACGATTCACAGATTCTCAGAACGACAGATTCTCATATCTTACTTACTAGTTCTAACTTTTTGTAGACATCATCTAATTACTTAAATTTGTCATTGTGATGTAATTTTCGGGTTTTGCAGAAAATACATGCGTTCTAAACAATCATAAATTAATGTTGTTGTATGTTATCTCTACCAAAGCGGGTCCAATTCCCAAAATATAATAATACACTATATTCACCACAAATGGTGTTCCCATAAAAACCGCTTGTAGCAACCTGAAAATTGTATAAAATTCAACTGTTTATTAGGTATATATTTAGGCGCCTTTATATTTAACTCGACTAAAACTTTACGTGTCCTTGAAAGGGTGAAATCTTAGAGTAGTGCGCTAAACTTCAGATAGACGCAAAATAATTACACATTTATTATAATAATATTAGGGCCATAATCAGATTTTACCAGACCAGGTAAATACTTTGATGAAATTCGGGACAGTTGGTTGTTGAAGACTGACAAACAGAGCTGAGATTCAGAGAAAATCAGTACAACTGGCGACACCCGTAGATCGTCAAACCTACTTGCAATTCCAATCAATCCAAGCATGTGTTGTGTTCCACAGAAAATTGCACACAGGCAGCTATAGATGACTTCCCGAAAGATCTCTTCACCCAGGAGCAGAGGCAGGCGGGCGCCGTGGTGCTACACATCGTGGCGTCCCTCTACCTCTTCGCAGCCCTAGCGGTGGTTTGCGACAAGTACTTCGTGCCAGCCGTGGACATGATGTGCCAGGGTAATTGCAGCCGCTTCCATACCCTCACAACCATCGCCGTCCCCAGCAAAATGCGCCAGTCACTTGCTACGCCATCGATGCTCTTGGCATACAAACCACTGCAGCTGGGCATATCGTACGCTGCCACAAGGGTGCAAAGACACGGGGGTGCTGCGAGGTTTAGTTTTTAGCGCTTTTGCCATATACGGACTTCTTCAGTCTGAAAAAGCAAGAAAAAAGCAAAAGCGCTTTCAAACAAAAATGATCATAATTTTTTGTAAAAATTATAAAAAGGACTAGTGATGACATAGTAGAACTTTTGGCCGTCCGAGGTTTTCTATAAAATGGCAATTTTGGGCTTTGAAAATCAAAGTCACGGTCATTTCATTTTTAAGTTTAAAAAAATTTTGTTATTTTTTAAAAATATTTTTCATTAAAATTACATCCAATGTAAACTGATGCAAATCTGACAAGTAAATAACAAACATAATTGTCACTATGAATGTACAAAATATTTTCTCATATCTATTTATATTTACAGTATGTAAGTGAACTGCAGTCACCTGATTTATATTCCTTTTACTACTGAAATTGTATATGGGTATCTTCATTCCAGCACTTAACATGTCCAACGATGTTGCCGGTGCAACGTTTATGGCCGCAGCCACCTCAGCTCCAGAGTTGTTTGTAAACGTGATCGGAACCTTCATCACCGAAGGAGACATCGGAGTCGGCACGATAGTTGGATCAGCAGTATTTAACATATTAGCCGTAGGAGCCTGTTGTGGAATAGGAGCAGGAAAGGTTGAGTAAAAATAATTTATATCTAAGCTTTTATGAACCAACTTCCACATGATGGACTCACTAAAACTAAAACATATTATATTCATTGGTGCTTGGATGATACAGTGATCAATATAACCTGATGAATCGATAACACCATATATCGCTTGTGAATAAATATGCACGAGTATGGCTTTGAGCCGTTCATTGAAATATTGATATTTACTTTGAACAAGAGAGCATAAGCATTTCAACCTGAATTCAACGTAGACTAGCTCGCCCTGGATTTGAAATATCCATTCAGTTTTATATTCAGTTTTATATTCACAGGTCATAAATTACAACTTGACATTGGATCTTTGATGTTTTCGCTTGGCCCCATTTGCAAGGTGTACGCACTACGGTGCTAGGTCAGTATATTTTGATCAACTATACTATCGTTTGCATACAGTATAGGTTCTTGCTGAAACCTAATAAAGAAAGATCTTAATGACGTAAAATAATTATTTAATAGTAAAAACTGAGAGGGTAGCAAAGTTCCAATGTTAAGTTTTAATATTATGTTGAAGTTTATAGGGTATTAAAATTAAATTGCAGTAGGAAAAGAAAAAATTATCTCTCCTACCTGGTGACGGAATGCTATGTAAATGAGTTATTTTAATAAAATAAAGATATGGGATAAATTATTCTTTGTGTTGACAGGTTGTTCCACTAGATTGGTGGCCACTGACAAGAGATTGCGTTGCGTACGGCATTACAGTTGCCATACTCATCTGCATCATCCACGATGAGAGAGTTGAATGGTACGAAGCGCTGATTTTGGTGTCACTCTACCTTTTCTACATTGCAGTTATGTATTTTGATAAGAAAATACAGAAATGGGCCAGAGGTTTGTAACATATGATTTTTAAACAATTTTCCTAAAGTAATGATGAATATTCGTGTAAATGTAAGCATTTTATGATGTACACGTAGTTAAGCACATTGTTAGTTGACATTTTTAAGAAAATTTATATTATTTGTTGTTGGTGTCTTTGTGAGAAGATGGTGATAGAGCTTCTGGCACTTAATTGAAAACAATATCTCATCTAGGAGAATATATTGTTGTATATTGTGCGCTTTAAGATAATTTATAAGTACTTTTTAAAACCACCCTATATACTTATTATCTTTTCACGGGAGCACAGCACTTCTTAAATTAACTGATGGGCCTAACCAACGTTCACTGGAAAGCAATTCTGTGCACTCATCACTGGAAGGTATGTTGAACATTCTTCACCGTAAACTTGATACACCAAATTACCAGTTTCACGTAGTTGCTGGGAAGAAAAATTAGTAAAAAGTATTTTGAATCAAAATATATACACAATAGTCAACCAGATTTAGTTGAATGTTATTACTTACAGAGGCATTAGAAGCAAGGATACCACTGCAAGGAGAAAACAAAATACCACGAGGAGAGCATCAACAGCACAACGGTAACATTAAATGGTCGGAAAATATAGCTGATACTAAAAACCAACAAAACAAAGCAAACTTGACCACCGTAAATGTAATTCCAGCAAATCAGATCCTCACTGCAATCGGGAATGAAAAGTCAAGAAAAGGCAAAGAACTCAATGCTTCAAGTAAAAAGGATAAACAGGACGATAAAAATGAGGCTGAAAATAATGTCGATGGTAATAATAAGCTCCAAATAACCAACTATGAAAGTATTATCAAAGGGTCTGTTATTCCAGATGTTAATTATATTGATGATGACGAAAATGCCAACGCGGAAACAGAACATTCAACAAAACAAGAAGTAAATTGCCTGGATAAGTCTGAAAATATGAATAAACTCAAATCCGATCCTTCAGTCCAGCAAGCGGTTATTTACAGTGATGACATTGTCAAGTTTAATACAAATAAAGACGATCCACAAGCTGATGAAGATGAAGATGATGACAGCTACCATCATAGTCTGTGGGAGTGGCCATCGGGTAGAGGATGGTTCATTCAGGTCAGTATCATTTTAACACTTTTTATTTGCTATTAAACTTAAACATTGAAATGATGCTTTCATCTTTTTTTTTTACTTATTACAGACAAGATGGGTGGTTACTTGGCCTATTTACTTAATATTCATTTGTAGCATACCGGATTGTGAGAAGAAGCGCTTCAAATCATGGTATTCTGTAACATTTTTGATGTGCATTATTTGGATTGGCTCGCTATCATACGTTGTAGCTTGGATGATAACAATTTTAGGTATATTTTACAAATTAATACTAAACGAAAACACTAATAGTTTTTAACACAAGAAAAGTAATAATTTGTAACTCTATATTAAATTAACTACAAAAAAAATTATATTTCTTTCGAATAAAATTTTTAGGTCATACACTTAAAATTCCGGATTCAGTAATGGGTATTACTTTTCTTGCTGCTGGTACATCGGTGCCGGAAGCTGTTTCCAGTGTAATTGTTGCTAAAAAAGGTAAAAATAAATGGCTTTTCAGTATCATTGATCGAATTCAATTATGATTGTATGGGCATTACTTTTTTTTGTAATAAATAGGTTAAAATAATGAACATATTAGAGGACTTCCGTGCAACAAGTGTTGTATGATTTCAGGGCACGGATCAATGGGAATCAGCAATTCTATTGGCTCGAATACATTTGACATCTTACTGTGCCTGGGCTTACCGTGGCTCATCAAAGCAGCTTTTCTACCAACGGATCCAGGCCACCATTGGGTAAGATCCATAGTTATGCTTATTATAAAACAATACTTTGGTTAAGAAATTTATGTTCACACAAAACTATGTTTTACATCTTATTATGCTTATGTTTAAAAAAATAAATTGCGTATGTGTTGTATATTTTCTGAAAACTATTTTGCATTATATTTTTTGCGAATTTTGTGTACAACGTCTTTTGCTGTTCGGCGAGTGTTGCTGGCGGTAATATATTTATCTTGAATTTGGCAATTACATTATAATTGTGTGATATTTTACTTAGTTAGGTTTAGATAGGCTATAATTTTGATAGGGAGATTGATCTTAAGTCTTACTTGCAAAAATATATGTAAAAATATTATTTAAAATAAATATTTATTTAATATTAAAATCTAAATGTATGCTGCATAAGCATCATAATTAGATCTCCTGTCGCTTATTTTGAGATGCATTCGTAGTGCTTTGAATAGTTTTTGTCCTCAGGTGGCGATCAACTCGTCTGGGCTAGAATACTCAGCCATTTCGTTACTGTCGACTCTGTTCATGCTGTACATCACCTTCTACTTCAACAAGTTCATGTTAGACAAGAAGGTGGGTCGTGCCTGCTTGTGTATGTATGTGGTTTTTCTGGTTTTGGCAACTCTAATAGAACTGAATGTGTTCTTCCGAGTGAATCTCCCCACGTGTGGTCGGTAAGTCGGGACAATGGCCTTGTACCTATAGGTGAAGTTATCCGACACGCAGGACATAATTTATACAATGCAACGTTCCTCACAAGGGATTTACATTTACTAGATTATTCACATGTGTTTCCTGAATCGTAATCTCTTTGTATTTTGTGAATATGCAACATTTTGTTGTGTGTCGAATGATTACTTAGATACAAGTCTTGTTGAGTTGATTAATAACGTCTTAAAATAAATCGTGTTTTAATTAAGAAATTTTCATAAATAGACTTTAATTTGAACATATGAATGTATGTATGGCATAGATTATTTTTATATGAATGAATAATATGTATTTTTCAGTGATTTCTAAGCACCAATATTTAATATTTCATTACATTGCTATGCAAAAAATGCCTATGGTTTTAAATTAAAAATGTTTTCTTACTAGTAAGAAACAGTTTTTGCAGTCCATTTTGAATATTTAAGTGAAAATCAACTGAAAGAGGAAGTTCTAATTGTAAGAGTCAACGCATATGTATGTTTGTAATAATATCATTCCATGTAAATACATATTAATATTTATTAATTTACAGTAGTTAGGTAACTCTTTTGTAACGTCAAAAATAATATTTAACTATTTTATAATAATATGGAGAACACATACAAAAGCTATGTTGTTCGGTCTATATTATTTTTATTTTTATTAGATAAGTATTGTTTAAGAATACATGTTTAGATAATTTTTAAACAAAGCACTACAATTGTTATTATATTTGATTCCATAAAACCTTGTGTGTATTATTTATAAACCTAGAATTTACAATAATAGAAATAAAGAATACTTTTTCAGGACAATATTATTGATTATTCCATGAAAAGTATCCTTTTATACTTAACGTATACACTGTATTGAAGTTATTTTTATAATTTAATATTTTTCATTCACTCAGAGTACAAAATCTGCGTAATAAGATAAATTATAAATTTGAATTGTTCAGAAATTAATATTAAATGTATAAAGTAACTAAACCCTGGACCTTATAATAATTCAGACATTCTTACTTACAATACAAGACAGAGTGCTCTTTTCTTCCGCTTTTAATGTTATGTTTCACGTATGATTATTGTCAGAATTAGTCACTTAAATATAATGTTAAATGTTCAGAAACTACTTAATATTAATTTACTGGCCTTTTCTGATTTCATTGTTATTCTATATAGTATATATAGAATAACAATGAAATATATTCTATATATTCTGTATAGTTCATAGTTTCATACACACCTTAACGTTAAAAAAATAGCTTTGTATTGTGTCTTAAGTCACAGACATTGTGTTAATTCATAGTCAATATTCTTGCTTGTTAATAGTTTGTAGATTGAAGAACCTTGAGTTTGCTAGTTATGATTTGATCAATTAAAGCCGAACACAGGGGTAACATTTTTTATACTACAATGTAAAAGTTATCCATTATGATAATTTGACTTATTTGGTATTATATATCAATTGAATGTAAGAAATCAGACACACTTTATGGCATGACACATAATATTGAGGAAAAAACCAAGCAATATAATAAAATGGTAATTCAACAATAAATTCCAATAAATTTCAATGTAATTAAAGTGCGTCTAAGTATTACTTAATCAATTTTCAGTCTGCCATCAATTAAGGACACATGTTTGGTAAAAACATTATTATTTTCATCTTCTTCAAAATAATTTATTTTTGACTATGGACTAACCAATGTACATTATAACTGAATAAAATAGATCTGAATTGTTATGTATTCTCTTTCAGATCTGCCCACTAAGTCATTGAATCTATATACATAATTATATTTAATATAAACTTGAGAAACATGTATCCAAGTGAATAAATTAACAACATATTTAAAAAAGAATTCCTGATATTGTCAATTTATACATTATAAATTTTTTCATCACACTTTTTGTAACATAATTATTTTTTGATCAATTTATCATTCTGTAAATTATTGCTTTATAGATGTTGAACGCAGATGATTTTTAAATATTTTCTCATTGTAATAAATAATAAGCATTTATAAAATTTAAATATATGTTTACTTTTGTGTAAATTTTTGTATAAATTGTGTCATTCACGCATATTCAAAACGTAGAAAATAATTATTTTAAATAGTTAAATAGGTATGTGATAACATCTTGTCTTCTGTTGTATTTTTGAAATACTATTATTGCAATACCTGTACTGTAACTTATTTTTTAACTGTAAAATATTTTTTTTATTTTTAAAGTCAATTAATATACTCTAAAATTAACCGACTAACTTTAAGATAGTGTACCAGTGGAAATGTTTGGCATGTAAGCATACATATTAGCTGTGGCTTGTAATCATTATCATATTTTGCCTACGATGTAATATGAATAAGCTTCTCATATTTTGCTTTATAAAATTTTTAGTTTATTATAATTTGAATAAGATTTTCATATTTTGCTTTCAATAATCATATGATTAAAACCGTAATTTGAGTTTACCTAGATGAAATTTTTACATATTTTTGTGTTTCGCATATTCCACTGTACTTAGTTTACGCATTAAATACATACATATACAAATCCCAAGTCAAGATAATACATTTAATTTTGTATGAAGTATTAAAATAGTTACTTCACTTGTAGTTGTATGTTTTAGAAATAATTATTGGATCATTGATTGATTTTCAAGAGAAAATAGGAATAGGGATATGTTACCGGAGTAACGATTCAAATATTATTTATGTAGCAGGAGTTCATACGATGTTAGTTAGCATACAGTCACAGCTGTTTCTTAATAATTATTATGAATTATTTTATAAATTAGTGTATCAGTATGTTAATTATGATTTATAAGAATAGATATGCATTCACGTGAAATTAATGCGTGAATATTCATGTAACAGTATTGTGGCAAAAAAGATATTACATGTTCAATAAGAATTTCGAAGTTATAAAACCTGCAGTTATCTTTAATTTCCTTGCATTTCAGGTAATCACATCAGTATCACGGACACATAACCATCGTTTTGGTTCCACATTATTAAAAAACAAGCATTATTTATTATCTTACTTTTCATGGTATATTTTATTTATTGTATTTATTAAGCAATAATTTGGTCATTTAAATAAATACTAAAAATAAATTTGTTGTAAGTAAAAAAAAAATATCTTTGTGTAAAATAGCATGAGTACACATACTTTACGAAGCAGTCCTGAGGGTAAGTGTTAACATTATCGTAATAGCAACTACCTTAAATATCCTTTGAATATAAAATACCAAACAATATTCAGTTAACTAAACTTTACTAATTTATTAAATTGAAATGAAGAAAAAATACACAAATCTGCAACGGCAATATTAAATATACTTTTTAAACTCATAAAATATTTAAGTAGCTTAAATATAAATTTCAATACTACATTAAAGAAAAAAATGTAAATCGTTACTTTTAAAAATTTAACCAGAAAAGCCTTTTTGTAACATTTGTAAAAAAATTGTCTTAGAGATGGGGTTTTTTCTTGTGTTGATTGAATTATGGCTTTGGGTGTTTTATTGTATAAATCAAAAATTTCAAGCATATCTTGAATGAATTATCTCGTCTATAATCTTATCAAATCTTATTTTTTATTATAAATTCACAATATCAAGTGGACGATATTGTCAAATGTTACATTTGTACCTACTATTTAACATTCTGGCAGTACACATGCTATTATTGTTTTTTTTATATCAATATTCACAGCAAGTGCATAACACACTTAAAATATTTATATACATGTAAGTATGTATTTAATACATCAGAAAAAAAATTACTTAAAGGTATGTAAATAAATAATAGGTACCGAAGGTATGTGGTTAAACAAATATTTTTTTTATAATATCTATTATTTTTGGAAATTATCAATATGGAGTCAGGCACAAATTCGTCAAAAGATAAAGATTTTAATTAGGTACAGTAAAGATAAAGGTTTTTAAAATAAATTTTATCCAAGATCGCAGATAGCGATTGTTTTAAGTGTTTTGACAAAATACTTACGAAGATCCCACGAAAATAAACAGTTGTCAGTGTGTGGAGAAATATTAAGAAATGTAAAATTTTAGCGGCATAGAGTCCGAAAGTCATTACTTGTCCTATGTTTTCCAAACTTTGCATCCTTTTAGGTTAAAATTTTATGTGAAAAACCACTGTCGACCTAGTTCACGCCCAAAAGATTATTATATTGTAGACGTTTGTTGAATTTGTAGCATTTACTTTTACTATTACACACCACTACTCAGTATTTTTATTTAACATTTAAAAATTCGTAATTTTAATTGGCCGATGATTTTTGTCTTCGACTCATCCATGTCAAAATAATTCAATGTTGACAGCACAGTATTAATTTTGCTAATTATATGATACAGAGATCGCTCTAGTAATATTTTAACCAAATGATTTAAGGAAAAATATTAGGTAAATTAGGACTTCAATATGTTTTTATATAATCGTCCTTGATACTAAAAATCAAATTGCTTTAACGACGTTAAGACGATGAAAAGAAAATATCTACTTGATTTGTCTCGTGGGTCAAATTCTTCACACAAAAAATAATAGCAATCAAACATCATAATTTCAGGTTGAACAATAAAATTGAAAAGGATATAAATAAAATAAAAGCAGAAGAGATTTTTTTAAGTAGCAGAGAGGAGAGCTGTGCGTATACATATATTCAAGTGTTTTTATATTTTTTTATGTCAAGGAGCCGTGGAAAATGTCCACACTGTGTACTTTTACTGTACATCCGGCAGGTAATAGAAATTAAAGGTTGCACAGGATAGTATACGGTGTGTGCATTAACTTTTTCGGATTTTCTAAGAAATTGCGTTACTAGTATTGAATCGCATCAGGCTATACTTTAACATTTCATTGTGAAGCGTCATTATCGCGCTTTTGTTTTCAGTATATGTCATATCGCTGAAGTGTATACAACATTTTTTTTGAGCTCTCAACGTGTCAACTTTTGTACCAACAAAACGCAATTTGCGGGAAGCTTTACTTTTCTGTTTCAATTGGAAGAAAAAACCAGCTGAAAGTCACCGATTGCTGTGTTAAGTTTATGGTGAACATGCTCCATCGCAAAAAAACGTGTGGGAACTGGTTTCGACGCTTTAACAATGGAGATTTCGATGTGGATGACAAAGAACGTCCAGGCCAACCGAAAAAACTCGAAGATGAAGAATTAGAGGCATTGCTCGATAAAGACTCTTGTCAAACGCAAGCAGAACTCGCAGAATTATTGAGAGTTGATCGATAAACAATTTCAAGACACTTAAAAGCATTGGAAATGATTCAAAAGCAAGGAAATTGGGTGGAAACACATGAATTGAAGCCGAGAGACGTCGAAAGGCGATTTTGCATTTCGGAAACGCTGCTTGAACGCCACAAAAAGAAGTCATTTTTGCATCGTATCATCACTGGTGATGAAAAATGGATTCGCTACGACAACCTGAAGCGTAAAAAATCATGGTGTAAGCCCGGACATGCATCAACATCGACGGCCAGGCCAAATATTAATGGCGCCAAGGTAATGCTGTGTAGTTGGTGAGATCAGAAGGGTGCCATCCACTATGAGCTGCTGAAACCAGGCCAAACTATCACGGGCGAGTTCTACAGACAACAATTGATGCGTTTGAAGCAAGCATTGGCAGAAAAACGGCCAGAATATGCGACCAGGCACGAGTCTGTAATTTTCCATCATGACAATGCTCGGCCACATGTTGCTAAAACGGTTAAAACCTATTTGGAAAACAGTGGATGGGAAGTTCTGCCTCACCCGCCTTATAGTCCAGACCTTGCCCCTTCCGACTACCACTTGTTTCAATCGATGCAGAATGCCCTTTCTGGAATACGCTTCACTTCTGAACAGGGTATCACAATTGGATTGATTCTTTCTTAGTTTCAAAAGACGAACAGTTCTTTTGGGATGGAATCCATAATTTGCCCGAAATATGGGAAACAGTAGTGGCTAGCGATGGATTTTCTATAATACAGCTCCAATTTCACGAAAAAATCCGAAAAAATTAATGCACACACCATATAAATATACGAAACTATAAGAACTATTAATCCTTAACATTGCATTTTACTCGAACAAGCTCGACGGTGATTTTCTTTAAACTTTACATAGTTTCGTCATTCTTGAACTTTGTTGAACTCCGTAACAATAAATCGTTGATAATATGATCTGCTTGTGAATACGTGACAGCTGTAGTTGAGATTTGTTGAAAGCTATAAACTAGGCAGACAACCATTGTGGAGCCTATTATTTTTTACGAGACCAATGAACCTCAGGATTATACATTGTATATTTGACACTCGGTGGTCATAATACAAGCTCATCAATTTTCTCTTAATTACTTACTATTTTAGCAAATTTTACAAGTACACACAAGCGTGACTATCGTTACCTGGAATTTCTCAAATTTATCAAGCTTTCCCGATAATCATCGATTCAATTTTACTTCTGGACGGATCGTCCTTTCTGGGATCCACTACATCACAGCTGCAATTCTTGAACTGTCGCGTGCTGATGCAGTTTTTCAGAGGATCTCGAGAGCTCTCACTGAATAATTATGAAATCGTTGGACACCAGCGACAACTCCAATTGTCGCGTCGCGGAAATTCACCTTAGTGCATCCCGAAATTGAGTAAGATAAAATAATGTATAAAGTGAGTTTTTTTTACACGGAAATTATTTTAAAAAATTATAAATAAGTATTACCTTATTGGGTGTGTCTCATCGTCACTCCTAGTTTAGACATGAGATGATTAGCGTGATAACTGATTGTAAATATCGACGTGTAAATGTGACAACATAACACCGGAAATGTTAAGGGCCATATCTCTTGACGATATACCAAATAATACGTAAAGCATGACGACAAATGCGAGTGGAATTATGTTGAAATCGTAAATAGTAAAATATAAATCAAGGGCTATCAAGGTATCAAGAGCTTATAAATTCCAATGAATATATAAATATTTACTCATTTTGCTTTATCGCGTCTGTTTTTCACAATTCAATCTAATATATCCCGGATGGACAGTCCCACACTAGAGCGATATGAAAATAGCCAACTTTGACGGTAAAATAATGCCATTAGAAATTATGGATCCTGTTATGATTTTATGCGCAAATATATTTCTTGTAAACTATCTATATTTTTCAAATATTTGTGGATAAGTTGAAGATATTTTTTGTCCCGTATGGCATAAATTGGATCTTGACAACCCTGTGTCAAGGTCATCTCCCAGGTGCCTGACCTTTTCGCTCCACTTGGTCAAAGCGCGACCGTTCCGCAGGCAATTAGATTTGGAAATATGACTCTTATTAAGACAACATAAGAGCTTTAGTCTTGGTCTAGTTTATTTTGATCTTCCTCGACATGTAATAGGACATTGTGGTGCATATTCTCAGATGAAGGGTTCTAGATTGGCTCATTGAAAACTTTTATTATATACCTACTCGTACGCTCCACAGCCCTTGGAATAGGTCAAACCTTTGATACCAATGTTTGAGAGTAAGAGACTGTAAGAGAAGTGGTAGGTAAAAAAAATAGCTCAAAGCAATCAGAGACAATAGCTAATTTTGTAGTTATGATATAACACATACGCCGGCAAGAAAGTCTACCGATCTCGTCAGGCAGTACAATGCAGCAGTCGGAAATAAATGGCCACACCAAAAGGCTTTGCTATATGTAATAGAAGAGTATTAATGTGGTTTTCCAGATGAACTTATAGTAGGGAAATCTTTTTTGACTATGAAGCCTGGATTGAAAACCAATCGATTCGTAAGTATTCCGTCAAGGATTACATCCCTAGGACGCTGGTTGGCTAAAGCGCTATACAACTGACGACAGTCCAATGAATTGATTACCTCAAACATAATATATTACAACTTACTTCCACTTTGAGAATACCAAGTGCATAGATTTAATACAAGAGAGAGTTATATTCATCAAGTGCCTCTCCTCAGAGGTGGTTGGCGACCATTTCACTGAGCATATACTCATGCTGAACCTGTGTTCATGGTTTTCTAAGGTGAAAATAGTGTAATGGGTCCCCTGGTCCTTCTACACCGCAGTTTTATATTGGAAGGAAAAGTATGCGTATTGCTGCTGCCCAATAGCATTGTTATGTAATATTTTCCTTACAAAGCTCCGGCGTTTAGATCTGATACTCTTTCTCAAGCTACAGAAACAATAGCAGGAGATTTATACAGCATTAAAAATATCGCAAAATCATCAATCATCAAAAATCATCAAAAAAACGCACAATCATCAAACGCACATTTATCAAAATTGTTTAATTGTAACCACCGGTAAGGAATACTTTGATTATAATTAGTCATTTCATTTAATTTATTCTCGCTGGCGTCTTCGCAAAGCCTTTGTAGAGTTAATAGCGACATGGATAGCGCTGAAATAATTTCAGCGGGCTAGTTATTAGTCCTGAGGCACTTCTGAAACAAAACATAACAATTGCACTCAATTTGCTGCATTTCAGGCCGTTTGGTTTGAAAGAAAACAATACGCGAGCAAGTATCAGGCATGCCGTCTACAAAAACAAAAGATGCAATCAATTAGCATTTAGTGTAGAAAAAAAAAACATTCGAAGGTGTAAAACACAACTATGAAAAATATCAAATTGTAATAAGAAATAATTTAATCATACATGTTTACGAACTTTACTAAGAGCGCTTGGAATTTATTTTGTTTATCTTGCAATCTTTCTCACTATACGTATGGTTTCGTAGAAACAATAAAGTACCCGCCAACGTGAGGTCTAATCCAGGTGGAGCATAATTTTTCAGTTTTTTAAATTATATATTGACCCCAATCACAAAGTACAGGAAAACTGCCCTTAATCATTGATTTATGCATGATAATTAAGGTGGTCACAGCCACAACCACCTATGCTTCTTACTGTGTGTACACTTGCAACTACTTTGTTATCAGTGTAGGGTGGTTAAAAATTCCATGTTCTTTGATTGTCTGAGCATTTTGTATTAAAAAAAAGGGATTGGTGTCTGGAGAAATAGTCGTAGGTTTATTATGTTAATTAAAATATTCCTTTTACTGGTTTTTTTTATTTGACATGTACAGCATATGTTGAGGTATTATAGAGAAGAAAAAATATATAATTTGTTCGTATATTGCAAGAGCCCTTTAATATACCAAAATGCGCCACATTAAAAGTCCTTTGAGGATTACAAAGAAACATACAAGTTTGCAACTTGATTCCGATTTATTTATCAGGTATAAAGCCGTTTTTCAGCTCGTGCCATGGTGAGATTTGACATTTCGATTTCACCCCCTGTCTTCGTAAAAAACATATTCCTACATGCACCTTGTACGTGGATAGATTTTAAAATTTTAATTTATATTAAAAAAAACAATCCAGTTAAACTGATGTTTTTACATATACCTAATATTTGGTTTTACACAAATATTATTTTATAGAATGTATTTGTGATAAATACATATACGGGTATATTCGACATTCATGGGATAGGAATATATAAAAGCTGCATTTAACATAATATGAAAATCTATGGCTAGTGGTTACTTGGCTAATCACAATTCAGCCAATTCATTGATTTTCAGAGGTTCTCTGTAAATAATTTGATGTGATGCCACGCCGATGTTATCTAGTAGACATAAAGTCTACATATTATTTTCTTTGGACGCTAAAAGCTCAAATATGGTGTCTTATAATAGAAATAATCAATATTAATACTAAGATAATACAAATTAATGATATGGTTTTCCCGAAACCAACTTTGCACTTATAAGCAACATTGTGCAGTCGGCTAAATTTACCTTACAAAAGTCTATAATTTTATATATTTTATGCTTTATACAAATATCCGAATTTTATAGACGGCGTGTTTTCATTGTTATTTTAAAAAAATGCGATTTGCACTGAAAGCACGAAGATGGCGAACAGGAGACCACACCGGTTGATGAAACCTTACTTTTTTCGTCAACCTGCATCGCCAACCGGTAGTTGAATTCCCAAGACGCGGATAAAAACACCGTCCACTTGTGTCGAAACAATTATCAAGTGGTGATCGGTTGCATAGAATTTTGTTTGTTTCGTTTCGATAAGAATGTGATTAGCACCGATTCAATCACTGGAGCGAAATCATCCGATAGCATCTCTTCGTTTGTTGGCGCAGTTTTTTTTTTTTGCGTATCTATGGCGAATGGTATCAAATAATACAATTAATTAGATACGATTGGTATAGGGCGTCTCAGCAGTGATCACTCAGTACCTGTGCAGGTGTAGTTGTGTGCACTCGTGCTATCTCTTTTCTTAAAACTTGTAAATACTCTAAATTCGCCAGTGCTTGTCGATCTGCCCGTCCGACCGGTTGAGTGTCGCATTGGATCGCTGATGCAGAAGTTGTGATTAGTAAATTTCACCGATACAAATGAATAAGTTGCATCCCATCGAGTGAGGCTCAAAGATACCGAGAAGTCGCAGTGTTGAATGCCATTGAATGCAAGTTGACGAGGCATTAAAAAAATCACTTTGTTTAAATATGCGGAACGGCATAAAAGTTGCATCAATAACAATATATAATAAGTCCTGATGATGGCGTGTGTTATATTTTGCTAGTCGTTAGTATAAAAATGACTCCCAAGATGTTCCCGAAGAATATCGACTCAAGATCTCGCGTCCCACGAGGCTGCTGTGCTGTATTACGTTTATTAACCGTCGTTTGCTGTGTTGTTTTGGTTAATGGCACCCCGGGAGAAAATGGTAAACAAATTTTATTTATTTTTCCTATTCAACAAATGCAACAAAGTAATCAAAATTGAAAATCATATAACGAAATGTCGCATGCGTGCATACTTAAATAATAACGCTATGTATGAGTGGTAAGATACTGCATGAATGCATTCGGTCTATTGATGTTAACAATCCATTATTTTTAATAAATACTCAATTATTCCGATGTAATAAATTAACGCGATGTCACTTAAACTGCTTATTTTTCGCTTTAATTATAACATGAACCTTATTGTTTATATATTGATCGATTATTGCGCAATCAGTTTTTTTTTTTTTTTTTTATTAAACCACGAAAATAAAATTTTACAAAAGTTTTATAATTATTAAAATTGAGTTGTGTAACAAGTAAAATTTAAACAATTTTAATTGTACGCCGTAAGCAAATGCATTTGTAAAATCAGCACAACGTGCTCAGCATAAAAACAAAGTTTTTGATTAGATTTGATATTTTAACCGTGATATTTGATGAATTTCACATCGCATAGTAACGAACGTTAAAAACAAGATTTACTATAAAAAAATACGTATCAAACAAATCTACTTAATAAAGTTAATCGGGGGTGATACGTCTTTTCTTCTTTTTTTTTGCATACATTACTGAGTACAAGGGAATCACAAAAATGTTTTTATCGCAAGTTTTTTAAACCACTGACCACGTGGTATTTACAATAAGTGATAATTTTTTTTAAATTAGACTTTACTTCCCAATATGCCTCCGGTCATTTCTACAAGGTACATCCTCATAAGCATGACTGCTCAAGCGCCCGTTAATCATTCATGCCTATGAAGATGGGCCTTGCATTCGCTTCCGAAAGGTCAACAGGAAGATGACGTCCCAATTTCATTTTGAAGTATTCCATACAAGTGAAAAAAAACTGACCACTACGCCATCGCATTTACCTCAGAAGTCTTCAAGCCGTATTTGTGCCTGTCGTCCCTTATATTTTATTTTCTCACGATTAAGTTTGGTTTTAAACATATTGCGTTTTTATAATTTCTTGCATACAAGAAGGCAACATTTAAATTCGGACATTTCAAACTTAGCTTACAAACTTCCCATACATGTCTGTGAGCTTAGTGTTAAGAATTCATCTTACCGCAAAATTATGGCCGTTACACCTATACCTCGCTATACGGCCGCTCGTTATACGGCCTTTCGCTATAACGGCCCTTTTCAATTATGGCACGTTTTCGATATACGGCCTAAAATGTTTCGCTATAACGGCCAAAAAAACTTTTTTTTCGATTGTTATTCTGGTTATAAGGTGTCTAAAGAACGATTAACTTTGCTACTTGGTGCAAATGTCGCGGGTGATTTTAAGCTAAAACCACTTTTAATATATTTGTCCGAAAATCCAAGGCCTCTTAAAGGACTAAATAAGAATCAATTACCCGTCATATGGAAATCCAACAAGAAAGCTTGGATGACTAAAGCTACTTTTGAGGATTGGTTCATAAATCATTTTTGTACAGAAGTGAAAAAATATTTGCGAGACAATAACTTAACCAACAAGGCTTTGCTAATTTTGGATAATGCACCAGGGCATCCTACTAATTTATCCGAGTTATCTGAAGATGTCATGATTGAGTACCTTCCGAAAAATACAACAGCTCTGATCCAACCAATGGATCAGGGTGCAATAGCCACTTTTAAGGCATATTACCTACGCCGAAATTTCCGACAACTTATAAGGGAAACCGATGGTAAAGCTTCAATTAAAACATTTTGGAAAAACTATAACATTTTCGCCAATGAATAAGAATCACGTCGGGGTCACCAATTTCGCCAATGAATAAGGTGTCACCAATTCGCCGCAGATTGAGTGTGTGTTGTTGAAGATGAAGATGATGTGGTTGCAGGATTGATGTAAGGTTGGAAATCAGAAGGCTGGCGAAATATTTGCGTATTCGTAGTTTATTTAGTATAACTACACTTGTTAGAAAAGTACGTGGTTACTAGTTCGATGCCGCGAGGTCTCTCTGGAGAGGCGCGGAGAAGCCGCTTATATAGGGTCCCGCTGCCTTTGTGGCTGGCGTAAACAGGAAGATTCCCACGTATCGGGGGTGTCATATTGCGAGGACATCTCGCCTGAATACGATCGCCTTTGACTGACCGCTAATTACTAAGAGATTATGTTCTACTTTAATGGCAGCCTAATAAAATATTTAATGGATTAAGGATCGAATGTTACATTCCAACAGGCCGTAAGACACGTGTTCCGATGTAGGTACTAACCCCTACAACATCAAGGATGCTGTTGACAGCATCAGTGAATTAAAATTAACAACAATGAACCATGTTTGGAAAAAAATATGGCTAGAATGTATAAAAAGTGTTACATATTTAACAAATTTGGAACCGATCCCATTGAATTTGTATTAGAATAATTGATTCATTATACGGCTTTTCGGTTAGCGGCCAAGTTTCGTGGGACGTATCTAGGCCGCTAACGGAGGTATAGGTGTATTCTAAAGAAGCCATAAAAGTTGATCTTTCAGATTGTCGCCGTGTCTTTGAGATAAGAATATCCATATTTCTCAAAACTTAGGTAAATTAACACTACAATGTTTCCTAATATTCATGCGATTATCTCTAAGTACTAGGCATGTGAACTCTGGGGCGTATTTGGATCTTTTTTTATTTTTATGAAATGTCTTCATTTTGGTAAAAAAGTCAAGTATGTGTATTACATACTTAACTTTTTTACCAAAATGAAGACATTTCATAAAAATAAAAAAAATTCATAATTATAATTTAACAAGACCACGAGGCTGTCTAAAAGGGATTATTAAGTGTTTATTGAATTGATAAATAATTTTAATATTATTTACATCGCATTGTGGCAAAGAATTGTATTGCTGCGAAGGATTTCACGTAGTGCAAATTTTAATATAATTTTTTTCAAAGATTTTATAAAATTAAAATATAAAATTCTTGGTTGAATAGTCACCTCTATTGGGTAATTTTTTTGTATTTTATGGTGTTAATAGCAGGCCGACTGAGATTAAAGAAGGCAGCAAAATACTTGCTGCCTTCTTTAATAAAAACAAATAAAAAATATATTATTAGTGAAGTAGCATGAAATAACTATGAACTACATAATTTAATCAAAAATTATGAAAACTTCGTATATATTACGTTTTTTAATAAATAACAGAATTTTACAAAAGCTTCATAAAAATAGGTATTTTTTTAATAGTTCATTAAATCGATTATTGTTACTTTTTATGAGTATTAATAATATGCCGAAATTTGTAATCCAAAAGATAAAGACGATTAAAAATATATAAACTCACACTTAAAACTGATATAACTTGTACTAGACCTTGAATTAAACATTATTAGGCCAATATAATTTTAGATTAAAATTTAATGTAAAATAATTGCATATTAAATAAGCTTTGTAATCTTTGACTAATAAATAAATATGTAATCACTGCATCACAAGCTTGAACAGAGCAAGACATTCAATTGTTTGATTAAGAAATTAATCATTCTCGGAGATCTCAAAATGATAGAGAACCTGCATTACAAGCATATTTCTTGATTTTTGTTCGCGGGTGGATACTAAATAATACTTGCCAATAATAGATAAAAATTAATAGATTATTAGTTACATGTTTTTATATACACAATTTACACATGAACTGATGAGAAAAATCCTTAATTCTCTTCAAAACACAGGTAAATGTTAACGAATCAATTTTTTTGTCCACTACAGATGTGATATTGTATTCATTGAATTTTATTATCTATAGACGAACCTTCCCTATATTTTTCCTTTGAGTCAGGGTAATTAATTGTTTGAAATACCGCGTTTATCAGTTATTTATTGCTTTTGGGTTTAATTCTTAAGATAATGATACTGAATCCCCTCGTGCTCTATGTGTGAAGGCATGAATAATTATAACGTGTACAATTAGTTACAATGATTAATTTTCAGCCATGTAGAAATATATTAAACATATATTCATCATTTTATATATTTAAACAGAAACAAATCTGATCAAAAAATACTATCTTCTCTTGAAAAATTTTCTGATGCCTCTCTTCATAGGAGGTTGGTGACCATTTAATCGACCATATCTTCTCATGGTTTCATATTTTGTGGCATCATAGATAAAAATGTATCTGTTTTGTTAAAAAAAATCCAACAATATTAGTGGAACAGAATTGTTGAAGTGTGAGACTTTCTTTATATAACAATTTCTTTGGTTCAATATCTAAAAACAGAAAGAATATATATACGAAACTTCATTAACAGCATGCAGTAGTGTTTTAAATGTTGCAATGTTCGGAATGGATTATATTGATAATCCATTCCGAACATTGTAAGTAATAAACGATAAATTAGTTTATAACAACGGCACTAATAATGGTGTTCTTCACATTTTATCTGATCAAAATATGTAAATTACTCTTAAAGATTACAATATAACCTTATTCACTTCTTTCTGTAAAAAGCTCAACTGCAGTTGAATTATTTTGTAGCTTTTAAATATCTACTAAACTTGGGACTACAACTATTGTTATGGTACAAATACTGGGAAGCTATATATAAGTTTGTTTTATATAGTCCTTGGCATAAATTTAACAATCTTTGTTTCAATTTATATGTATTGTACCAAGAGCACTGACGTTTATTATAAGAGCTTTTTTTGTCCAATAGCAACATCGTTGAATTCTTTAATCAACAATATGCTCTACAAAGTACAATTAGTTACACTTTTTGACTAATCAATGTCTACTTCCACACCCACACACACATATATATTTATAAACATAAACAAATTAAAAAATATATATTTATATATATAAATAAATAATAAATACATGTCATGTATTTTACCTTGAGTAAGGCTTGGAATATGTATTATTAATCAATTAGATATGAGTAATCGATAGCAGGTTTTAATGGAGTTATCTCTGACACATTTGACAAATAAAACCGAATTCACAATTCAATTCTATCTGTTTAGATTATTAAATAGATCTTGATCATAGTTTTGCAGCAAAAAGTTTTTAAGTAAACAAAATACCAACAAAGGGACAGAAAACTATTTTTCCTCGGCATTAGATATATTTGATTTTATTTCAATTAGAGGGATATTTCACAATTTGAAAACATTTAATATATTTAATTATGGACAAGTGGTAAAAATATTCAATTTGTTTATTTTCCACAACTAAACAAATCAATTTCCTTCCCGAGCTACAAGACTTCTGTTGCCGACCAAATACGATTCTCAATTGTGAAAAATACCATTAGTTTTTACTAAAATCACTTAAATTTGAAGCAGAGTAAAATTTATATCTAACATCATTAGAAAAATCTGAATCTACTTCATTTCTGAATAAATTATTTTTTTATATATTAGTTTGTTTGAACTCGAATAATATCAGTCACTACGTGTGCTTAATCTATGTCGTAAGATAATTAGACTTCGATAAGTGTAGGACATTGACTTGGCAGGGATTCCCTTTGTGCATTATCAGTAGGCAACATTTATTGAGAAGCCATTTGCTCATATCCTATGATAAATACTTTACTTACTAGCAATTTTAAAAATATGAACCAAGAACGTAATGATATTATACAAATAATAATTTATTTAGAATATAAAATTTATGTAACTCTAGGAATCAGTGGAGTGCGATCCAAACAAGCCATAAAGCAATGCTTGTCGTAAAATATATTTAAACTAACAAAATGAAACATCTTTGTATCAATTTTTCATAACTTACCTTTATTAGAAATGTGTATGTTGGCTATTTTATCAAATGACTAGTAAAACTAACTCTACTTTCTAGCAGTGCTTCCAAAGAACACCTCAATAAGCAGTCAAGAAAATTTGACACTGTATGAAGACGATTTTAATATCATTCTAAATAACATCAGCAAGAACACATATTTGGAACAGATTAAAGAAAACGAAGAGAAATGGCATCTCATACCATGGCGAAAACTTGAAACAGAGATCGTAAATGGCATTATCACCCTGAAAAATTGTTCTGAAGAAAACGAGGAAAGCTTCCCCGGTGATCTGTTTACAGGTATTTCAGTTTAATATAAGTTACTTCCCAAATTTCTTAATAAAGCTAATTTTAAAATGTGCTTCATCATACTCTACCATATCTCAGCAACCTCGTTCGCCATAAAGCCCAAGACAGTATGTGTACAAGTCGTTGTAAGGTAGCCTACACATCAAAGGTGATACAATTATCGCTTTAGCTTGCCATTAGCAAGAAGCTGTAATGTATTAACAACAGTTGGAAGACCCCATATTAGGTTTATACATCATTAACCCAATGTTAAAGCACACTCTTAATACATTCCCAAATCCATTGATTGGATTCTCTACATGCACATCAAATTTTATGATGCTTTGTGCTTTGCTTGGTCTTCAAATATCTCAACTGATAATAAATAAACCACCGTCAGAAATGGGCTTTTCATTCCTTGCCGTGCTGTGAGTTAGCGCTGGTGGACTAGAAGCGATGTTCATTCTAACTAATTATATACTTATATTCAATGCATGTTTCGGTTCATGTTTTCTTTATCACTGTATTGAACCATTTGACCGAGGAATGTCTTGCAAAGATCAGGACATATTTCATATATATAAATAACTAAAGAATTTATAATTTCAAAAGGGCTCATCTTATAATAATACTGACAAATTAACAAAAATTATTGCTTTGCAATTGGAAACTAACTTATTTGTTCACAGACAAGCAGAGACAACAGGGAGCGTTAATTTTACATTTTATCGGCGGAATATACAGTTTCACTCTATTAGCGGTTGTATGCAATGATTATTTCATTCCTGCAGTAGAATGCATTTGCGAAGACCTAAAGTTGACACAGGTAAGTTGATTTTGAAAAATACTGCTCTCTATGCTAATTTTCATGTCGCTAGCGAGAACAGGCAATCATTCTGCAACAACTCTCATCGTAAACATAGCATTTGCTGAATATTTTCAAAAAACAAAAATAAATGTAATACTAATAAATGACATAGAAAGATTTGCTCTGATAGAATGATTAAGGATAATTTAATTAAATTCTTGTAGTATTGATGTGTACTCTCTGTGTGTTTTTTAATTTAAAAAAAGTGTATTGTATCTAAAATATGTGCTTAATATGACAACATAAATATTATATTTGCAATCATATATTTTGGAAAAATAAATTTTACTAGGCTTAATATGATAAATTAAGTGTTTTTGTTTTATCTAGTAGTTTTTGATAACATTAAAAAGCAAAAAATAGAAAAGTAATTCTCTAACCTATATTAATATTAAAAATATTGAACTTTTCATTTGTTGATGTATTGAGTTATAATAAATTCGTAAATAATTAATTTAAAATACGTGATTTGTGTTAATTATATATAAGCTGGTGTACGATCTGATATCTGCAGATTACGATAAAATTATTTTATAAATAATAAACATGACTAGCAAACTTTTCACAATTAGCATGGAAATAAAGCGTAAATAGTACTATTATTTGTTCATAAGATAAGTCATGTTTTAGGCTGAAAAATAGTAAAATACATGGTATCAGATACACTTTCGTGAGTAATAAGATAATATTGATAATTTTTATGGAAGTTGACAATCAAAACTATTGTTGGCAGAAAATGTTAACAATATCAATAATCAATAATCTTAATATTATTATAAAATTTGTTTATTTGAGACTCCATAATTCTTGCCTTCATAATAATAATAGGGATATTTTTAATAAATAGTTGGTTAGCACGCGTCTGTTTTAGATAAGTTGCATACGATTTGTATTTAAATTTGTTTTGATTTGTGCGTAAATTTACAAATTTCAAACAATATTTGCTAAGTTTTTTTTTTATCAACTAAAATTGACAAGGTTGATCGTTTTTATTTTTTATGTCAATGTTTTCGACCTCAGAGATTGTGAACAGATAAGCTTTTGTAATTGTAAGTACATTGTCATTGATGTTTTCACTTTTGTCTGATAAATAACATTGTATATTAATCATCACTCTAGTGCAGCGGATTAATATTTGCTTTGCGATTCATAGCAAATTAGTTACTAATCATTGAAAAATTATATTTTCATTTTAAATTTATATCATCAATAGGTATATAACATTTTATTCAAGGCAATGGCTAATGCTATCAAGCAAGTTTTAATGTGACGCATGATTTTCTACACGTTAGACACAGCGCAGTATTTTCAGAATATATGCTTTGTAAAATTTATATATCAGTCTTGATATATCACTATAACTATTATATACATATATATATAATGTAAAAATAAATGTATATACTAGCAATTTTTATTATTACCTCAGCCTCTTTTCATATTTCATTCATATAATCATATATCGTTAAATTTATAATTCTACTAGACAAATTACAAAACAAATTGTGCAATCGACTTGCAGCTACTATAGCCAACTGCGTCCCTTTATTTTGGATGTTTTTTTATGGTTTTGCCTATGTAACCAACGCAATGTAGGACACTATTGGCTAGCCGCCAGTTGGTTTGTTACAATGATTTGTTGCAACGTGTGGAGGCCTTAAATAATACTACCTCAATATCAGACAAAAATCTACAATTATTTCTGTAATGGTATATTTATACAATGATCTAGAATTAACTTCAGAGACTTCAAATAAAATATAAAAAAGATAAGAATGAGAAAGAAAGCAGTGCAGAAATAAATGGCTCAGTAGATAAAAAAGTACATACAACACCTGAAATGTACCTGAATGACCTTTATTTATTATCTTTTTCTAATTAATTACTTTTATCTCTTTTTGTTGTAGTATTTCCATCATTCCGTATTACCATCCCATTTCATATCAATAATAAAATTCATCTACACATTAAAAAGTACTTTTATAAGTTTGATTAAGACAGAACATGTATATCAGCAATGTAAATATTTTAATTAAAAAAAAACTGGTGGGGTAACATATAAAATTGGACAAACTCAAACATACTTTTATAGTTTTTTTTTTTCGATAACATAAGACGGCAACACTTTAGGCACTTGGAAACAAACTGTTATATTGTAGGATGTAGCAGCCGCCACGTTCATGGCCGTGGCCACATCCTGCCCGGAACTATTCGTGAACATCATGGGTACATTTGTAACGAAGTCTGATCTGGGCATCGGCACCATCGTCGGCTCCGCCATGTTCAACACTCTGGGGGTCGGAGCCATTGGTGGACTGGCTGCTATCCATGTAAGTTATTTTTACATTTATTTCATGAGTGGAATACAACCGATGCCAGATATTCTATGAATAAGTCCATATCAAGCTTGATCGCTTACTCTTTATTCCACTGAGGCATTACTAAAGAATGGCAGATTTTATTAGAGCTTTCGCCTTATGGGGAGAGATTAGGATTATCATAGGGTTTCTACATATTATATAACTATACTACTCTGTAGAAGTAGAAAACTGCAAGTTGAGGCATGTATTGGCAAGCTGTGGGAAGTATTTAGAGAGAATTGCATCTGATTTTGTCTTGATATGTCAGCGGCATTTGATTCTTTCACAAATACCTTAACATTATATTGTTTTAAATATGAACTGTGACTCTAATAAAATATTTATTTTTCTGAAACCAAATATGAAATTAATCAGTGATAAAGATATAAAAGGTTTAATAATTATGATTTATGATTATTAATAAAATTAAGGTTTTATTGATATTTTATTACTTTGATCGTAGGTGACGATTTGATTATTATACTTGAAAGCCATATATATATCATTATATATATATATATATATATGATGATAATGATTTTGGGTGTCCCTTAAGTTTATTGATCACCGATTATGATTGCGTAATGAAAAGGCTCATTAGTGATAAAAAATAATCGATTAATTTCTGATTCAATAATGATGTATTTGTAATTTTTTCTATTTTTATACATGCTTGCTATTTATGAGATAATATTTTAAGAAATCAAAATTTGTTTAAAAAGTTTGCTCTGATTTCTCTGCATGAAACAAAGCAAACGCAGGAGGTAATTGTTTTGTCATTATTTAAAAATATTTTTCAGTGTATTAAGTGTTTTAATTTTAATTTTTGCAGCCCATAGTTATAAAACGATGGCCTGTAACAAGAGACTGTTTCATATATAGTTTTAATGTCGCAGTTCTGGTTACCATAACTTGGGATGGCCGGATCGAATGGTGGGAGTCCGTCATTCTGCTCTGTTTGTACATATTGTACTTTATATTGATGTTCAACAACAAGAGGATTTACAATTTCTTAAAAAGACTAACCAAAAGGCCACTGAGCAAAGGAATTTGCAAAACTGAAGGTATGCATCATACAAAACAATATATTAACGAGCTAATATTGATCTATTAATAAAACACTCTTACGTGATAATGGATAAAGCCGGCTACCAAATGGTGATACGCCAATAGTGTCCTTTTATTTTGGGTGTTTGTTGTTTTTCTGATGTTATATGTATTTAATCGTTGTTTATTTTATATTAATTTTCAGAAGAAATCTCTGGTTCTAAAATCGATGAACCATTTGAAGAATTAGAAAGCCGATACACTTGTAGGGTTTCGGTTTCTTTAGGTAAAATCATAGAGCCAAACGGACTACAAAAAAATGAACCTACAGAAATTTTTCCAGATGGTATGCAAATAAAACGTAAATATTAATTTCACAGCATACTTATTATATATTCATTTTTAATTATTTTTACAGACAGTAAAATTAGAAAAAGTCTATGGGCATTCCCACATGAAAAGACAATGTATAGGAAGATTTGGTATATTATTACCTGGCCATTGAAGTTGATTTTAACTCTAACTATTCCATCCCCTAAGACATGGCGGACTCTGTATCCAATCAGCTTTATTATGTGCATTGTGTGGATTGGAGTCAACTCGTACTTTGTTTCTTGGATGATGACTACTATTGGTAATAAATCACTTGGATACTAATTTGAAATACCAAGTTTAATATATTAAAGTAAACGTTTCTTTAATATTATGAGACATAAACAAGTTTCAAAACCACGTCCTTCGTTGTTAATTATTCTTCATGTTTAGTAAAAAAAAGATTTTTTTCAAAGAAATTTTTAAGATTTTTTTTTCCTTTAGGAACGACACTGTCAATCCCCGATTCTATTATGGGGATGACATTTCTGGCCTTTGGGGGTTGTTTGCCTGAAGCCTGTTCAATTTTCATCATGTCACGGAAAGGTATGTCATCGCAAATCAACATTGTTATTTAAATTTACCAAAATATCTTTCAGGATGTCAATAAATTAAAATATTAATAACAAAACAAAGAAACTTAAATATACTTTAAATATTCAAATGGTGATAATTAATCAAAACCACACTTCTAGCTTGATAAAAAGTGCACATATGCAAAATGTGTGGTTAAAATATTTTTTGCTTATTTTCAAAGCATTAACTACATTTACTGTTACTGTTCTTATAGGTCAGGGTGGTATGGGAGTCTCGAACTCCTTGGGGGCCAATTCGCTGGCTATTCTCTTTTCCTTGGGGATCCCTTGGTTTATAAAATGCATGATCTTGCGAAGTGAAGGAAAGGACAATTTCATAAAGATTGAATCAAATGGGATGGATTATATTATCTTGTCTCTGATTTTTGCTGTAATATTCCTATACATTGTTCTTACGGTTGGGAAGTTTTATCTAAGAAAAACTACAGGAGTTACAATTCTCATGATCTATTTTATTTTTATTATATTAGCTATATTAGTTGAATATGGGGTCTTTTTCCAAACTACCTTACCTCAGTGTACTAAAATATAATATACTTAAGTTTAAATATATGTAAATTAATAAATAATTTGAAAAATGATTTCATTAGTTAATAATCATTTAATATTGAAATGATGAATAAATTAAAAATCAATCATCAGGTAATTCTAATTTTTATGCATTTATGGATAAATAAACCTGTGATTATTTTTTTAAATTGATTATATTCAAAAGATTATTTTCATGACGTTTTTGAATCAATCAATCAAACCCACCGCAAATTTGTTTGCATTTATCTCAAAGAAACATTACTTGATACCACTCTATGACATTAATTTTCTAAAATAACTTTTTATTTTATTTCATTAAACAATAAAAGTTTTTCGAGAAATTTATTTATATCAGGTAATTGTTGTAGATTTATTGATTTATGCAAATACACATACAAAACAACGAAACTGGAAACTCGTTTTTTTTTACGGGACTGCACACCTGTCGTTACGTTAATGAACCACACATATTATAAGATATTGCTGTGTCATATAGTTGTGATAAACAAAAAATATTTAATTATAGTTCCTTTAAAAGTAAATTTAATATTAATTAATATTTTTGAAACCAGCAATAAATAGATTCTTCTATTGACTGAGATTATAATTTTAAGTTGAAAAGTGATGAAATATTGAATGTTTGTAAAAAGCTAATAACTTTGATTGTTATACGGAAGGGAAATTCGTTGTGAATTGTTATTTTTTTTAAAGAATAATCATTTCATTCCTAAATTTTGTTCATATCTGGACTTGTTAAAATAATGATATGTTATAACAAACTGAAATTTTCAATTGAAATAACTTTTATTTTGTTAATTTCATTTCTTACAGTTCTTTAATCACTCTTTTAATTTAATTTTATAATTTTTTTTTTTGTGATATTGAAGCTTAATTTTTTCATTCTAAACTGAGCAATTACTAAAAAAAATTATATTATTTGATCCAATATGCAAAACACTATAAAACAGAAAATCGGTACGTACAATATGGTTATCTGCTTGGTGCTATATAATATTTAACAATTAATTAAAAATGTAATTGTCAAAGTACATGCATTGTTTTATTGTAAATAAAAATTGCTGTTTTTGTATCATGTTGTTGATATATTTTTTATTTAATAAAATATGTTCACAGTGCTGGTTCATTTTTTTTTAAAACAAACTTATAAAATATGTGATTAATAGAGTTGATTGTATTAGAGGTAGGTAATTTTGTTGTTGTATTTTTATCTGATTTTATCTAACATATGTAGTAAAAAGACTATTTAGTGATTTAAACAAAATTCAATAGTCTCTTATTTTTATCATAATTAATTACCTACCAAAAAAAAAGTTGAAGTACCTAAATAAAGAAAAACCCTTGATCAATGATATCACGGAACCTTGTGATAGGGACCTGGACACGATTCATTTAAACAATAACAGCCCTTACAGCTAGACAACACATTAACAAAAATTGATCCTTGAAATTGATTGATTCATTGATTCTATTAACTATGAGTGTATAGTATAAGAAAATGTTACTTTACCAAGGATTTAATTAAGCATTTTAGTTAGTCAAATTCTTTTGTAATAACAGCTTTACTGACAAAATGAAAAAAAGATTATTATTTTAGCTGTTTATTTATTTTTTCTTATGAGTATATATAGTGTGATAGAAATTTAAGTGATCATAAGTATAAGCTTTTTAAATTTTAATATTTATGGCCTCCTTTGTAGTTTTCAATTTTTTCTCCTTTCACAAAATCAAACTTTTTCTTTTCACTGTCCAACAAATGAGCTTTGTTTTGATCGCTGTCCTTGAGTGCCCTCACGGTGTCCTTGGATTTTAATGCTTTGTTCTTTTGTGCGATATCAAAAAACAGTCGAATAGTGAAGAAGTAAAACAATTCAAATGCAGCGACCAAACTGAACCCGATAAAAAGACTCAGCAGTCCTCCGAACAAGGCTGAAAGAAAATTAAAATGTCCCAATCTGGTATCCCTTGATCAAAGCTTCAATCAAATATTATATTAATATTGAAAATAGTAAACATGGTTAAATTGATATAATATTTGTAGGTATAAATTTAAAAACTTACCGAGCAAACTAAACCAGCTCAAAAATACATCTCTTTTGAATCGAGTTGCCAGCAAATCATTAAAGAAAACGTGGATTAACGATTGATTGGTTAATGTCACGGAGCTACTGCAATTAAAAAAAAAACAAACTAAGTGACTCACATGCTAAAATAAAGAAACATTATTAATATACCCGTGTACAAAGAAATATTGGTAGAATTGAGAAACATGTTCATGAGCCTTGACTCTTTCTGATCATTTAATTGCTTTGCAGATCAGTAATTGTCTTGTTTGCATACGAATCCTGACTATTAATCAGAGTGTCACAATACTTGATTTCATTTTTGTAATATTTATTTATCTAAAGCAGTTTTTCTAAAATACGAGAATTCCTCGTATTTAACAATAATAATGTTGTCTACAATTCCCTAGTAGGTGGCAAATGACATCTCATTTAGATTACTAAGACTCAATGTATGGAGTGCAGTAAATATTAAACATTTT
The DNA here is from genome assembly GCA_022113835.1 of Atopsyche davidsoni. NCBI lineage: Eukaryota > Metazoa > Arthropoda > Insecta > Trichoptera > Hydrobiosidae > Atopsyche > Atopsyche davidsoni. Next base: position 3,714,703 of record JAILWY010000010.1, read on the forward strand.
CTATTTTTTTACTTAATTGACACCGAAGCCCTAAATGACTAATAATAAATAATACAATATCAAACTTCTCATATATCACCAGGATTTAATATAGAACTTTTTTCTGATGGCGATAGTTATTAAATAGTTTTACATAGTGCGTTCACTTACTATACACTCTGGGATCTGTCTGTGGTTACTCTGCTGAGGGTGCCGGTAGAGAGTTCGACAGGGTAGGTTGTGTGTTGACAGATCGGTATGCAATTACAGGTTGTACCATTTAAATTGGGAGATCCGCTTGTATAAACAGCTGCAAATATCAATTAAATTACCAATATTTTGAGCCTATCTATTTAAATGAAGTGGCTTTTTCTCATGCTTGATTCTTTGAATCTTTCATTCATATGTTGGATTGAATAAACAGAATTATGTATTGAATATTATATATTTACATCTTATTTTGTATACGCAGTCTACATCCTTAAAACTACACACAGGTCTTGAACCTAAAAACCAAAAATACATATTTATTATACCCAGAATATGACACATTACAATAAACAGAGTATAACTTTCTTAGTTTTCTAAAAAGAAGCAAACTATCTCTAAATATATTAATAATAAAAAAAAGTACAATTGGACTTCATTTACCATCATTTGGGAAAAAGAATGGTACGCATCCACAGACTTGAAAGACAATGTTACTCCTACAGTTCACCAAACAGTTGGGATATGTATATCTGGTATAACCCATAGCATTGCCTTCGAAATGAAAGATGCACCGTCGCTTGTCGACGTCGATGTTGAACAGCGCAGTTGTGGAGTATGTGCTCTCTGGGATGAGACCGAAGAAAGCTTCTGACAGTCTGTCAACAAACTTTACCGAGGCGTTTTCATCGGGGAAATTGTACGGCAAGTGAATAAAGACCTATGACACAAGACATTCAGGGTATGTTTGAAAAGTAAATTTGAAAATATCTACTTATTTAGGTGTAGGTAATATAATTTACCTTAGCGCCAAATGCCCCATTTATTGAAGAATAGTAATCCTCCGGGTCGTTTTTAATTAAAACACTCAGGCCATTTGTGAACCCGCAACCTGCAACTTTTCTAGGTGACTTCGGAATAAATACTTCAACTTTCCTGTTCAAGAAGCAAAATACTGTTTTAGGGATATTAATAAATTACATATTGTATGTTTTAACCTCATAATTGAATATCATATTCGAAACTGCAGTGTAGAAGGACTCAGGGACCCACTACACTATTCTTCCTAAGACAACAATGAACAGACAGAGATATGTTCAGTGAGACGGTCACCGACCTTCTTTGAGAAGCACTTGAAGAAGAAGAACCACATGACAGTTTAGCTCGAGTGTAAATCGGGCTTGTTTTTTGGTTGAATTTGTTGGGACTATTTACATTATATGGGTTTTTTTAAAAGAGCAAATTCATAAGTAATATTTCTAGTGTAATTAGACTCGCGCTTCTCTTTTCATTATATAATGTTGTGCAGTTCAGAAATGAGAATTAATTTCCATGCACCCATTGCAAAATATATTATGCATGATACCTATTATATAAAAAATCAATAGTATCTTTGAGATATCTTTAAGTATTGATTTTTTATGAATAATATCATATAGATAGTTTGCAAACAAATAAACTGAATCTTTACTTATTTATTTAACATATTCTTCAACGCATGCATAAAAAGGGTTTTTTCCACATATATTACCCCTACACAAACTCAATAACGAAAATAGAGAAATCCATGTACGCTACGGCCTAAGCCATACCTTATAAGCCCCGTAATTTGTAAGCATAGTCTAAGAACTATTGTAAATTAACAAAAAGGAAAAAAAGGATCAATTTTTTTTATTATAAGAGCAGGCCATAAAAACATAGAGCTTCGGTTTAGTAAACATATTTCAGAATTGAATTAGTAAAGTTTATAATTACGCTGGAAATCGCTGCTTTTTGAATCCGTAGTAGTTGAATGAACAGCAAAACCCCTCGGAAGTCAGGACTCTCTGGAACAGCGTCTCGCATCGCTCAGTCACCCCTTTCCAGGTGCACCTCTCCATCGTGGACTCGCAAGGAGGGACTAACTGAGTACAATCAATACCATAAGCAATACTCAGTTCCTGAGTCTTTGACTCTATCAAGAAGAAAGCATTGCTTGCAATAAAATATACTTCAAAATTAGGCCTTAATGATATTCATTATATAATAAATATTTCATCTCACCATACGCTTCTGTTATCAAAAGTCCTATCTCTGTTCTAACAGGTGAATCCCAGACCATATAAATTTGGTCAAAGACGATTTTATTGTCATTAGTTGTATAATTAGAATATAAATTTTAAATAAAACATAATGGGTACTTTAAATGCAATATCTTGAATGACTACGTTTCTTTCTTGTCAATTATCCAGCTGCATTTCACTACAGCAAATAAACAGTATTTTTTAAACTAAAGCTTTTGGCAGCCTAATTAAGTGCGGGGATCGCTCATATCTTAGTGGTCCATGGAAAGGTCGGTATAAGTAAAAGCAAAGAAAAGCGTGAAAAATTTATGTATAGTAAATACTTTTTTGATTTTATTTACCCGGTCCATCAGATAGGTGATTGTATAATTGTTGTAGTCCAGTATTTTTTGTAAGGTCGCAAGCTCCATCGCAACGGATTCATTGAACTGAATGTTCCCTAGTAACGCTGGGACGTTTCTCAGAGCAGCGAATGTGTCGAACTCAGAGTCCTCTTGGTTTTTAGTTCTCGTGAAATACAAGGAGTATGTTACAACAACTGATCAAGAATAAAACCGTACTAAAAAAAACCTGCATAGAGAAATCACTACGCAGACATATTCTACCAGCAACGCATATTTGTATCTCCATCGATGCAGTGTCTACTAGGGCGGAATTTACTTTTTGTTTGCATTGCGTGCGGCCAATAGAAGAATTAAATAATTACGGTACACTAGAAGCCAATAGTTGAAATAACGGGAAGTAGCTTCAACAATGCGGACCACCAGTGAGCGATAGGAGGTAACTTGACTACCCCTCCTCTAGAGACAGAGATCTTCTAGTGGGAAGAAAACAATGTGAAGAAAAATCAATTGATCTCGTTCATGATCAAATTTACTAACCACTAGAGTACGAGTCGATCAACAACTCACATTCCTTTTGTTATTTATATAAAAAGACTTACAAGTTCTTCGCAACTCTTAGGGCTGCTTTCCGGGAAACTTTGTTAAGGCCACAAATAGTGACGGCTGGGAAGTGGTTTTTTTGGGTTGGGTAGTGTGTAGTCTCTATAACCTTGAGGAATTTCAGAAAATATATTATTACCAATATAAAGTTTACCTAGTATTAGAATAGAGTTTTTATATTTTTAACTTGATTGTTATCATATTTTCATAAAAAATTATAATTATATTTACCGTTACATTATGATACCAAATGGATCATAAAATATTTTTTCCTATATTTTTAAAATAAGCTAACAATATTGTTGGTAATAAAAGATAGATTTTATATTAGGCAGCGAATTGACTTGCAATTTAAATAAAAGTTTATAGTTTTGCGAAATAAATAATTACAGAAAAACCGTGATCTGAAAGATGCTTATGCATGCTCCGACACAACCGACAACAGAACTTTGATTAATAGCTAAAAGTGTCCTCTTATTATGATTTTTTTTTAATAGTTTGGCAAAATAAACAACGCAAAAGAGGATTCATTGGATAGTTATCAGTTGGGTCGCAATTTTCGTTTCCAGATTGAGTTTGAATAACTGCAGTGTCGTGATTTTTTTACCGTGATTGTGGGGTTTTCATCGTTCCACATCCATGCCATCACCACAAGGAACATGGCCGATACGAAGCAGGCCACCACGGCCACCGTCCAGCACAATCTGAAACAATATACCACTTGCCATTGTTGCCGGGTCTTTCTACACCGCAGTTTTATATTGCTGCTGCCCTATTGCATTATTATATAATCCTTTCCTTACAAAGCTCTGGCGATTAGATTTGATACTCGACTTAAAAGATAGGAAAGTAAATTTAGACTGATCACAACAGGATTACAAAAGGTATTGGTAACTTTACATGCATGTATAATATATCTAACCTTTCGACCACCGAGATATTATCCATGGCTATGTACTTGTATCCATGAAGTCCTGTGGTTTTGAAAAACTCTACCACGTGTCTAATCCAAAATATATTCTTCAACCCTTTCTTATTCTTGACAGGCACTACTTTCTGTTTGGCCCCAATCATCCTTCACTATTATTAAATTCAAGTACAATGAATTGTTTAATCGAATTCGTATTTTTTTATATTAAATAACCTCTACCTGTCGCGCAGATCGCTTATTGCCGAATGACGCGGTGGTAATTCGAGCGCCGGGGCTTTATCCATTTCCGGTCACTAATATTAGAAGGCGGAAACTATAATAGCATTCACATTTTTAAGCTGAAATTAAAAATCTAAGTTTGTCGAATTTGTTCGTAGGCTTAGGCTGTTGTTATGGTAAATGCAAATTTTCCTTCTTGAATGATCCGACGAGGAAAAGTTAAAATAGAAAATCGAAGAACCTCGCAAAAAATCGTGGCTTTCACCCGGCGAAGCATCAACATCAACGGCACGGAAAGAAGTCAATGTTCTGCATTTGGTGGGACCAGAAAGAAATCATGTACCATGAGCTGCTGAAACCGGGCGAAACATCCAATGGGCATCGCTACCGACAACAACTGATCAATTTGAACCATGCACTACTCGAAAAACGGACAGAATGGGACACGAGACACGAACGAATGATATTGCAGCACGACATCATCAAAACGCTGAAATGGAAACTGCAACTGCATCCGCTGTATTCGCCAAAACTGGCCCCTTTCGATTATCACTTGGTTCGGCCGATGGTGTGTGGCTTTGCTGGCCTACACTTGGCCAATTTCGAAGAAGTGAAAAATTGGTTGGATGAATGGCTTCGTTCCAAAGACTTATGCATGTATTGGCAGAGAGATAGCAACAATGTCTAGCTAGCGAAGGATGATAGTTTAAATACACCATTTTTTGTATTTCTCTTAAAATTTTCCATTTTTTATTGATCAAAAAAACCTAAAACTTAGTTGCGCAATTAATATATATGTATACATATATATATATACATAATTCGAACGTCTGTAGCGGTTGTATAAATTTTTAATAAGTTAAACGGAAATGTAGCTTTTACACACAAATCAATACCCAATGGATAAATACTCAGTCCCAAAAGTAGTAATAACTAAAAAGTACTGTGTAGTGACAAGTTTATTTTTGTTTTTGAATTTTTATTAACTTTACACAAAACATATATTGCATTTTCGATATTTTTGTAAGAATAAATAAATCTGTATTAACGTATTAAATATATATTAACGGGGCTGGTTCCATTTTCAAGTTTTTTGATAATTTTAGGAATTTTTTGGCGAAAAATCTACTGCACTAATCAAAAAAATTTAAATATAAAAACTTAAATACATTCCTTCTTCTACGGGTAGGATTTTTTTATTTTTTATAAATTTAGTTTTAATATTATAAATGTGTGTTTTTCTGATTGAAGTTTAGACATTTGGAGATTAGTTTGACCAAAATGCCTAGAACACTAAGCATTTAGGAGTTCTTATTTTAAATTTTAACTAAAAGTTTACCTTAAAACCTATGAAAATGGATTATTTCAAAAATAAAATATATAAATAAAAAAGCTTTAACAAACTTTGGCTTTGAAAAGTTATCATTTTATCCAATTTTCCAGCAAATTCGAGATTTAATTTTACCCTAAATAGGACGCTTATTGAATAATAAAAAACAGATAAATATAATTTATAACTTTTTTGAATATTCCGCAAAAAAATTAATTTTCAATGTAAAAAAACAAAGTGACAATTAAATAAATGAAATGACACGATTTTCACGAGATGCTGTTATCTGGTAGCTCAGATTTTTTTTAGTGATTATTATATTTTAAAACTTTTTTTATCGGCGTTAGGTTAATGTAAAAACAAAATTATGCTTTAAGGTGTTTTTTTAAATATTAATTTAAATTTCTTGTTAAGATAAAAATTACCATATGGTAACAAATAGTTTGTAGCTGTCCCTTGCACCCGCTCGCAGGTCGCAGGTCGCGGGCCTTAGAACGATCTCTCTATTTTTGGTATTGATTTTGTCTAGAGCTTCGAGTGAACCTTGGAATTTGACTGGTAATATTGATTCTTATTATTAATTTATGTGATATTTATTTATACAAAGATTATTTTATTAACCGCATGCATTTTAACATGAATACTCACTGTCTCGGGTGATTTGTGTGAATTCTTAATATTAAAAATTTCATCGATTTTTATAGTAATTAATTGCGCAAACTCGGTAAATTAGAGCGTCTGGTCGATCTCAACAATTATTTATAGTTTGATAACAAATACGTGAGTTGATTTGCAATTACTTTTGGAACTATAACTTTACCGTACATGGATTTAACTTACGCCAAAGCTTTCTCAAAACTTATTTTTAGCAGACCCCCCAATAAAACACAAAAGAACATAGTTAATAATTAATGGGCACCAACTTGTTGGTATATTTTGTCATTTTTTCATACAAAACTTTGATAAACCACGGTTTGCCGCACAACAAACTCGAATTTTACCATAAATATGTGTTTATATTCGTTATACCCAGTGTTTTGAGTGTTTGTGTAATTTTATGTGTTATATTTTTTATTAATAATTTCATATAAAAGATTCATTTATTGCAACAGTGCAAAGTCCGTGCGTTAGAGCGAGAGAGCTCCGCGCCTAGTGCTTGCTCTTTCTCGCTCTGGGGTGCAGTTGCGCGCAGAAATCAATACTATCTGGCTTGTCCTTCAACAATATTTATAACAATTAGACGTGTTGATTTGGTTTATAGCTATTTCAATTAGCTTTTGAACTACAACTTTACCGAAAAAGGCTGAAAGAATAATCTATGAAGCACCAAATTGATGTTAGTTCTACTTTGTCATCTTTTCACACAAAAATTCGAAATTAACCTTAAAATTTTCTCTGACCTAATTAGAAAATATTTTGATACATACTGATAATCTAATTATTAATGGACTTTATCTCATCAAAAATCATAAATTGGACACTTGTGAATAAATATTTATGTTTTCGTCCGTTTTGACAGTAGAAAATAGACGCCCGACGCGACATACGCATTTTTAATTTTTAAAATACGACATTTTTTGGCAAAAAAATTCAAAATATATTCTTAGAGGTGCTCTCATATTGTTTTACAAGGACTACGTAATTAAAAAAGGTATTTTTCTACAATATTTGACATTGCATCAGGTCTAGGTCGCGCAGGCAGGGGCGCAAATCGATATGTTTTTTTATATTTGAATTATAAGAAAATAATCCCAGAAAACGAAAGAAATCCATTAAGATTGTTAGCAGATTTTATTGCAAAGATAATTGTGTACCTCGCATTTATTAAAAAAAATCTATTAATTCGAATCATATATGTTACAACAAAGATATACATAAATTGCAAATAAAATTCTGAAGCTACATTTTTGTAATTTAGATACATATAAATATATATATATATGTATATATATATATATATGTATATGTATATATATATATATATATATATATATATATATATATATATATATATATATATATATGTATATATATATTTATATATATATATATATATATGTATATATATATGTATATATATATTTATATATATATATATATAGGGGGAGGGCACCGCCAAAGTGCTCTTTACTATTTGTCGGGATTACCACTATGCTACCGCCGCGACCGATTTCTCAGAACGCCCTCACCTTTCACTAAACAAGGAGTGATATTAATTAACATTTTTTCCTATTCATGATCAAGGACCATCACCAAGTCGTGATGAGGTCTGTTCGTAAAAACCTTGTACAATGCGCATGTAATATTTTCTTATTTTTCAGGAAGAAGAAACTATGAATTCTATGCCGAGAAACAAGAAACCTAAGATGAGCAAGAGGGATGTAAGTTGCATGATATGCTGCATAACTCAATTCAAATGTGCATGTAGTGTTTTCGCATAGTCAAATTGATACATTTTACATACTCATTATGAAAATTTTCCAGGGAGAGCGAGTTGCCGAAGTCATTAACTTAATATCGGTACACAGTTAAAATTATCTTTTTTTGTCTATTAATTTGGAGTGTATTAAAATTTACTAATTAAATATTCATTTTCAGGATGATGAGATGTCAGATGACGATTTCGATACTATGCGTAGAAAACTCATTATGGCCCATTTCACCCGCTTGGAGGTAAGTTACATTACAAACTGCTTCAAATGTGCATGTAGTGTTTTTATTAACTGCGGACTAAAGTAAAACCTCAACGAATGTGACCAATCTTTAATCGTTACACAGATTACTTATATTTGATGTTATCTATAAATTTAGATATTATAAAAAATTTACTAAATAAATATTATTTTTCAGAGTCCTAGCACGATGCATTTCTCAGATGATAATGATTCGGAGGTAAGTTACATGATACGCTGCAGAACTCAATTCAAGTATGCATGTTGTGTTTTTGATTCACTGTTTTCTCACATTCAAATTAATACATTTTACATACTCTTCATTAAAATCTTCCGGAGAGCAATAAGTTGCGAATCAAAAGAAACTCGAGTGACTGTGATTGATGTGAAACTAAGTCACAATATAATTATCTTGGGTTTGCCAGAGGACGATAGCTCCAAGCTAATATTAATGTCTTACCATTATGCAAATTATTTCAATCACAATATTCACGTTCACATAAGTGAAATTGTAAAAATCTCTACAAGTATTAATTTAAACCATTGAAAACGGAAGAAACGTTAGTTTGATTTACATATTATGTGCACTTAATTACAAGATAAATTGTAATAACATATTGTAAGCTCGCCTATATTTCGACCTTTTAATATTCATGTCCACTCTTTTTCCATATTAAAAAAGGACTCACTGTTTATACATAATACTGCTAATATACAAAGGAAAACCATTAATGATTATTAAATTGCCCTGAGTAGTGTTTTAGTCATATGTGTTTCAATTAGTCGATATTAAGCTGTATGTATACGCTATATAATAATAAATAATCTATGGAACCTAAGATGCTTTGAGTTCTACTTTGCTAGCATTTCACACAACTTATTAACTGCTGATTTGATTGACACTGATTTGATTGAACTGTGTTACTTTATATGTAATATAAGTAGTAAAAATTGCATTTATATTATTAGAAGTCATGCCAAGTCCGTGCGCCAGAGCGAGACAGCTCCGCTCCGAATGCTTGGTCTTTCTCGCACTGGCGTTATTTCACGCGAAATATCTGACGCTGGGATTTCAACATAAATTTATGCTTTATTGCTGTGTTGATTTGGATTATTACCATTTAAATTATCTTTGTAACTGCAACTTTACAGTCGAAGGGTAATTACATTTACGCCAAGCTATTCTCAAAACTAATTTTAAGCAGATCTTCAAAAGAAACCCACAAAAAACAAAATGTATTATCTATGTAGCACTAAGTTGATGTCAGTTGTACTTATAATTTTTTTACGATTAATCACAACATGCCGCGCAATGAAATCGTATTTTAACATAAATACATATTTTTATTGTATTTGCCGTCTTTCTCTAGTGAATTGTGTCACTTTATATGTATCATTACAATTATAAATTGCATTTATAATATTTATTTTATTATATGTCATGCCAAGTCAGTGTGCTAGAGCGAGACAGCTCCGTGTCTAATGCTTACTCTTTGTCGCGCTGGCATGCAGCGGGCGCGCAGAAATATATATCTGGTTCTTCAACAATAATGATTAGTTTTATAAGAAGTACGTGTGTTTGTTTGATTTATTATTAAATTTACATCATTTTTATTATTTCTTTACAATAAAGGGATTATTGCATCTACACCATAGGTGGCCAACCCATGGCCCGCGGGCCATATTATTTATTTTTTATTTTTGGCCCGCGATGCATATGCAAACATTTTTTTTTTATTGTATATAAAACCACCAATAGAATATTCCATTGAGCGTAGTTCGTATCATATCATATATATGGAAGTAGCCCAGTCTCATCTCAATCTATCTCACAGTCAATCTCATTTCATTAATTTGTCCCGGCAGCTGAAAAAGGATGGCCACCCATGATCTACACTAAGATATTCACATAACTGATATTCTCAGTTTGATAGTGCCAACGTTAAAGGTTGGCGAAAGCGGTCACCAATAAAAAATTAACATTTGGAAAAATCACTCAAAAATTTTATTTAAAATATAAAAATGGAATTCCACCAAGAACTTTCTGTTTAATATATTCAATATATAACTGATATTGAAAGATCTCCACATAAGTATTATATAAAATCGTTGTAGACAAGAGAAACATTGGTTCGGTTCATATATTATATATATTTAATTAAAAGATAAATTGTTGTTCCATGTTGTAAACTCGCTTATTTTAAACATCTTCTTTTTATTCACATCCACTGGATTTTCTTACTTTAATAGGTTCTATCAATTAGTGCATAATATTGCTTAGATCCGAAGAAATTAAATTACATTGAAAAGTGTATTTTAGTATTTGGATATATTTGTACACAATTTAATATTTTTAAAATTCATCAAAAAATATCAAAGCTTCAAAAAACCCAATGGTTCTTTGGAGCACTCTATGTTGATGATAGTTCTACTTTGCCTGCTTTTCACACAAAAAACTGATTAACCCTGGCTTGCCGCATAACAAACTTGCATTTCAACATAAATTTACGTTTCTATTCTCTATGGCCACTGTTTCGAATGAATTATGTAATTTTACTATTAATGATTTCATTTATAAAATTTATATGTCATGCAAAATCCATGCGCCAGAGCGAGACAGCTCTGCGCCAAATGCTTGCTCTTTCTCGCTCTGGCATGCGGCGGGTGCGTAGAATAATGGATATGGATCTCCAACAGTAATTATTAGTTTTATAACAATTACGTGAGTTGATTTGTTTATTGTATTTTAATTAAAAATTTTCCCGTAAAGGGGTTAACAATTTATGCCTAGTTATTTTCTAAACTTATTGCGCGGAAGAAACAACGTTGGTATAGGTTACATATTATGTTAACACATATGTTTGTATTAATTATTAAAAATAATTAGTAATTTTACTAGAAGATAAGTTGTATTAGCATATTATAATCTCCTATACTTAATATTATTTTATGGTAAAATTATAATCGTCCATATTTATATCATCTAATATAATGTCCGACGTTTTTTATATTAAAAAGGGACTCGCTGTTCTTGGATTACAATCTGCAATATATTGCATTATATATTATATATATATATTGATATACCTAAGTGTATTTTCCATTTTATGTGCATTTTTATAAATGTGCTTCTTAGTAATTCAAATTTTGCTTCTTAGTAATTCTGTAATTGTCATTTAAACAGTTAAATCATTTGATTTCCGTGTTGTGGCATAATTAATTAATAATATATGTGTTATTTATCTTCTAATAATATTTCTAAACTATAATTCCAATGTTTTATCACAGATGTTTCTAAGCCTTAGAAACATCCTGTACATCAAACAACATGAATGTAAGGCTGTTTGAATTAAAAATGTTTTAATTAATAAATTTATTAAAAATTCGAAATATTTTATTTTATACCTAGACCTTATGAGATTTTCTTAGTAGAATGATGTCACCTGTGTCTGAGATTCTAATTTCTATCAATATTTAAATCCATTTGACATTGTACAATTAGCGAAATACTGATTCTAAAAGTGTCAGCTCACTGTCAGTAAAAATCCAAGTAAGAAGACCAGCGCATAATGGTGTACAATGAATAATCAGCAAGTGATGCGGGGCTTATCAAGATTGTGGAGCAGCTCCAATCGGCTGCCTGGCGGATGACAACAATTAACTCAGGTTTTCTTATGGAGGATGGAGCAAGCAACTCTCTAATGTCTACGATGCAGAATACACCTCAAGGACCATCACCAACAACCACCGACTCGTTTACACCAATGTCTTCAAGATCCCAACATTACGGTCCGTAGTAGACTAAAAAACATCAATCCTATAAAAATATTTAATAGGGAATAATTTATCTTTATGTGTATTAATGTTTCCAACTCACCACAATACTTGTCTTTCAAATCTGAAATTATAGTTTTTAACCATGTTTTTTATAAATATTCGAAGGTGCCTTAAAATAAAGGTTCATATTTTAACCCTTTCCACTCCGTTGGCGACAATGTGTCGACATGGTAAATTCCTTTGTAACTCCGTTGGCTACTAAATGTCGCCATAGTGCAACTTTTTTTGTTTACCCTATAAGAAGTCTAGGTGCGTATTAGAGCAGGTATAAACCCTTTTTGTCAGTTTTGCAAAGTAATTGCTGCCATTCGGACGTTGTTAAATTAAAAAAAAAACAAACAAAAAAAAGTCCGGAGTTCAAAGGGTTAATGCATCCATGTAAATATGTAAAGTAACGATTCATCGAGTCCGCTCTCTCTGTTTCACGAATACAATCAATATTGTCAACACAATTCTTATATTTAACATGTCCAAAAACATTTAAAACAGTCCATACAAATATCGCAGTTTCAAAATGTACTAACGTAATATACGAGTTACTAGCAGTAGTGGTCTATTTCGTAGACCCTCGTCTAATATAGATATCTTGTTGATTTTACTGGCTGCAAATTTGTTTTTATTTACACAAGGCAAGTTTACGCAAATTTTCTTCAAGTTATATTTAAATAATATGTGAATCGATCCAATGTTTAACCTAACCTACGTTTCTTCCGTGTACAATGGTTAAAATCTTGTTATTAACTTAGTGTAAATTCAAAAGCTCCTTTATTGTAAAGTTAATTTATTTGTTTTAAACCAATTCAGTACAAGTAATTGTTATAAAACTGAATATTGTTGAAATCTCAGACGTTGTAAAAGAGCAAGCACTCTGCGCGGAGCTGTCTCGCTCTGGCGCACGGAGTTTGAACTTACAATAATAAAACAGTTTAAGGACAATTTTATATATAATAACTCAATTCAATCGAAACACTGAGCATTACTAATATAAACATAAATTTATGCGCAGCAAACAATCAATTTTTTTGTGTGAAATGCTTACAAAGTAGAACTAATAGTATCGCAGGCTCCAAAGATTATTTATAGTGTATACATACAGCTTAATATCGACAAATTGAAACACATGATTAAAACACTACTTAATGCAATTTAATAATCATTAATGGTTTTCCTTTGTATATTAGCAGTATTATGCATGAACAGTGAAGCCTTTTATTAATAGGGAAAAAGTGTGGACTTGATTATAAAAAGGTATAAATATAGGCGAGTTTACAATATGTTATAACAATTTATCTTGTAATTATATGCACATAATATATAAATCAAACTAACATTTCTTCCATTTTAAATGGTTTAAAATAATACTTGGAGAGTGTGGAGATCTTTCCAATTTCACTTATGTGAACGTGAATAACATAATTACAAAAATTTCCAAAATTGTTTGAAGTATCTGGCTCGGAGCTATATTCCTCTCGCGAACCAGCCATATACCGTGACTCGGAGTCACATCATGCTCTCTGGAAGATTTTAATAATGAGTATGTTAAATGTATCAGTTTAATATTTTATAAATTCATCAAAAACATCAATGCGTCAAATAAACTCCAAAGATTTTTTGGAGAATACTATATTGGTTTCCGAGCCGAGGGCTTTCTTGGGGATTGTGTGGGCCTATAGTCTTGTGATCGTTGGGATTAGGTCTTTGATCTCGCAGGGTTTTGGGTCGCACGTTGGGGCGAGCGGGACTCTTGTCGAGTCTCTCTCCACTGATCTGGTGCGTGGGGAGTTGGTCTCAGGATTTGGACTGAACTGGATGGCCATCGCGTCGGCAAAGACCACCAGTTTCTCGGTTGGGTCCGAGACCAGTCCCTGTGGGGCTTTTATGGGGGGATATTTGCTTTGCCCTTTTGGTATTTAAGTGACCTGCACAGCTTCCAGATAAAGTTGTCCTCTGTTCCGAATGATATAATTTTTCGTTCCATCTGTGGTTGTACAGATCTTCTAAGGCTTTTTTGACCTCAAGTTGGAGGCAGTTCATACGCCTTTTTTCTGCGGGGTCACAGTAATTTTGCCAGGCGCGGCGGGCTCTGTTCTTCTCCCGAATGATCTCCTTAATTTCGCGAGGGAGGTTTGGGTTGAAGACGTCATCTGCCTTGGTGTTTTTAGTTGCTGCTTTTTACGTGGAGGTTATTTGAGTTGTGAGGACTTCGTCTGCCTGATCGATGTCTCTAGTGGTGTCCAGGTTCACCTTGACACAACAGGTCATAATCAACCTCGCTCACTCCTTTCAAATTACTTAGTTCCAAACCCCTCAGTCAATACAGTCCTCGACTACAACTTAAAGGACTGCCTCTACACCAAAAGGCTAAAACCCATATCCCACCCAACCCAAAATAATAACTCCATGGTGACACACGTCACCTAGCGAACATAAGGCGTTGAAGGAACCACACTTTCCCGTTCCGCCGTAAAACCCCAACAAAATGGCACTATGTTGATGTTAGCTTGCCTGCTTTTCACACAAAAAATTGATTAACCCTGGCTTGCCACACAACAAACTATCATTTCAACATAAATTTATGTTTATATTCTTTATGGCCGCTGTTAAGAGTGAATCATGTAATTTTATATGTAATATTACTATTATTAATTTAATATATATATATTATTATGTCATACAAAATCCGTACGCCAGAGCGAGACAGCTTCGCGCCGAGTGCTTGCTCTTTCTCGCGCTGGCGTTGTCTAGCGGAATACACGATGCAGGGTTTTAAACAATCACGTGTGTTAATTTGGTTTATAACTATTTCAATTAGCTTTTGAACTACAACTTTACCGTAAAATTCTTATAAAATTTACTAACATAATTAATAATCTATGAAGCACCGAATTGATGTTCTACTTTGTCATCATTTCACACAAAAATCCGAAGTTAACCTTCAAATTTTCTCTGACCAAATTAGAAAATATTTTAATTTAAAAAGATACATACTGGTAAATTACCCCAAAAATAGCACGTGATTTTGCATATGAATTTAATTATTGATGGACTTTTTCTCATCAAAAAACATTAATTGGACATTTATAAATAAATAAATATTGTCGATTTTGCGAGCGTCGCAAATTTCGTTACCATTTGTCAGTAGAAAATAGACACCCGGCGTGACGTACGCATTTTTAATGCTGCTCTCTTTTACATAAAAACCTTTAAAATACATGTTTTAGTATCGGAATAAGTTGTAAATGAAATATAAGAAAAGAACAACTTCATCAAGAAAAAGAAAGTAATCTATTGTGATTGTTAGCAGATTTTATTGCAAAGATAATTGTGTACTTTACATTTATTTTAAATAATCGACCATCATCAAGTCGCGATGATGTCTGATCGTAAAAACCTTGTACAATGTGCGTGTAGTGTTTTAATTGCACTGTTTTCTTATTTTTCAGGAAGAAGAAACTTTGAATACTATCTCGAGTTACGAATTTGACATGCGCAAAATCTATGTAAGTTGCATGACACATTGCATAACTCAATTGTTCATGTAGTGTTTTCATTTAATGTTTTCGCATAGTCAAATTGATACATTTTACATACTCATTATGACAATTTTCCAGGGAGAGCCAGCAGAAAACATCATTGTGATATCGGTACACAGATAACTTATCTTAATTGTCTATTAATTTGGATTTTATTAAAATTTACTAAATCCTTATTATTTTTTAGGATGATGAGACGACAGATGCCCCAGATCACGATGCTTCGTCTAGTAACCTCCTGAAAGCCAACCTCGCCCGACTGTGGGTAAGTTACATGACACGCTGCACAACTCGACTCAAATGTGCATGCAGTGTTTTCATTCATCAACGAATTTGACCAATCTTAAATCGATACGCAGAACATTGATGTTGTCTAAAAATTGGGATTTGATTAAAATTTACTAAATAAATATTCTTTTTCAGAATGCTAAGACAATTGATGTCTCAGATGACGATGATTCGTCTGATGTTCTCCCGAAGATCGATTGCTCCACGATGGAGGTAAGTTACATGACACGCTGCAGTACTCGATTCAAATGTGCGAGTAATTTTTTTGATTCATTTTTTTCTCACATTCAAATTGATACAATTACATACTCATTATTAAATCTTCCAGAAAGCAGCCAATCAAAAACCAAATAATGATGCACAGAATGAGATTGACAATCGAGACCAAAATGAGAATGATGATGGAGACCAGAACGAGATTGACAATCGAGACCAAAATGAGAATGATGATGGAGACCAGAACGAGATTGACAATCGAGACCAAAATGAGAATGATGATGGAGACCAGAACGTGATTGACAATGTCAATGTCAATCAAAATGATGTTGATAATGAAGAGCTACCGAGGGGCCTTCATAGAAGTAACACGGCATTACCAGATTTTGATATTCCCCTAATAGAAACTCTTTCAAAGGAGGAGTTAGGGAAAATTACGAAATATTTGAACACGTTACTCGCATGCAAAGTTATATAATTGCATAGAGTAGTGTTTTAATCATATGTGTTTCAATTCATTGATATTTAGCTGTATGTATACACAGTATGATAATAAGTAATCTGTGGAGCCTAAGATACTTTTAGTTCTACTTTGCCAGCATTTCACATAAAATTCGATTAACCCCGAGTTGCCGCGCAACAAACTCACATTTTACCATTAATAAATGTTTAAATTAGTGCTGCCCACTGATTCGATTGAACTGTGTTACTTTATATTTAATATGAGTAATAAAAATTGCATTTATATTATTAGAAGTCATGCCAAGTCCGTGCGTCAGAGCGAAACAGCTCCGTGCCGAATGCTTGCTCTTTCTTGCTCTGGCGTTATTTCTAGTAAATATCCGACGCTGAGATTTCAACAATAATTTATAGTTTTACCTGTGTTGATTTGGTTTATCACCATTTAAATTATCTTTGTAACTGCAACATTACAGTCGAAGGTTAATTACATTTTTGCCAAGCTATTCTCAAAACTAATTTTAAGCAGATCTTCAAAAGAAACCCACAAAAAACAAAATGTATTATCTATGTAGCACTAAGTTGATGTCAGTTGTACTTATAATTTTTTTACGATTAATCACAACATTCCGCGCAATTAAATACATATTTATATTGTATTTTCTCTCTTTCTGTCAAAAATATTTGATTAGTTTTATAACAAGTACGTGTGTTTGTTTGATTTATTATTTAATCTACATCATTTTTATTATCTTATTACAATAAAAAAATTGCGTTAGTTAATTTGATTTATTTGTATTTTAATTAAAACTTTTCCCGTAAAGGGGTAAACGATTTACGCCTAGTTATTTTTTATACTTATTGCGCGGAAGAAACAATGTTGGTATAGGTTACATATTATGTTAACACATATGTTTGTATTAATTATTAAAAATAATTAGTAATTTTACTAGAAGATAAGTTGTATTAGCATATTATAATCTCCTGTACTTAATATTATTTTATGGTAAAATTATAATCGTCCATATTTATATCATCTAATATAATGTCCGACGTTTTTTATATTAAAAAGGGACTCGCTGTTCTTGGATTACATCTGCAATATATTGCATTATATATTATATATATATATTAATATACCTATGTGTATTTTCCATTTTATGTGCATGTTTATAAATGTGCGTTAAATTTACATTGACCAAATTCTGTAATTGTCATTTAAACAGTTAAATCATTTGATTTCCGTGTTGTGGCCTGATTGTAAATCCAATAGGCTGCACATTTGGTTAATATATGTGTTATTTCTCTTCTAATAATATTTCTAAACTATAATTCCATTGTTTTATACACATGTTTCTAAGCCTTAGAAACATCCTGTACATCAATCAACATGAATGTAAGGCTATAAATGTTTTAATGAATAAATTTATTAAAAATTCGAAATATTTTATTTTATACCTAGACCTTATATATAAGACCTGACTACTATCAATATCTTAAGCCATTTGCAACACTGAGTTATAGAAATCTACTTAGTGATTGAAAGATATATGCAGACTATGTATTCTGGTGACTCTAAATTACCAGATGTTTATCTATAAGTCTTCTTGGTCTACTACAGCAACAAATACACAAATATCAAAACCAATAACCTCATAAGAATTGAGAGAATTTACATGTATTTATTTTATAACATTACTGTCATTGATTAGACATTAGACGTTTTATTATAAATAGACATTTGTCAATATTTAACGCAGTAAAATTTTGTTATTTTATGAACAATAACAAAACTATCAAAGTTATATCATAGTCATTTGTCACTATATCAGGGCATATATTATCACTCTGGGAATTGTACTGATCAATGAGGCACTACCACTAAGATATTTTTTTTCTAGCAATAATTAAAAGTATGCATAAAAAACAAGAAAACAACAACAGCCTCCAGCTTAAAATGAAGATATTTATTTTTTCTGTCGCCTTATGTAAACCTGTTGGACATTGTACAGTTAGCGAAATACTGATTCTAAAAGTGTCAGCTCATTGTCTGTAAAAATCCGAGTTAGATGACCCGCACACAATGTTGTACAATAAATAATCAGCAGATGATGCAAGGCTCATCAAGGTCGAGGGGCAGCTCCCTTGGGCTGCCTGGCAATTTTCAACAATTAATTCAGGTTTTCTTATGGGCCTGCATGATCAATTTTAAAAATTATTATTTTGGCACACATGTCACACGAGGTGATTGGTTCCTCTAACGTGTTCATAAAAATTTTGGTTCTGTCTCGGATAAAAACATTGATACTGTCAAATCATTTGATTTCCCTGTTATGGTATAGTTGGAAATGCAATAGGTCGCACATTTGGTTAATATATGTTCAAATAAATAATTTGTATCCTTTATATGTGTTATTTCTCTTCTAATAATATTTAAAAACTATAATTACATTGTTTTATCACACATGTTTCTTAAGCCTTAGAAACATGATGTACATCGAATTACATGAATGTAAGGCTGTAAACGTTTTAATAAATAAATTTATTAAAAATTCGAAATATTTTTTTTATACCTAGACCTTAAATATAAGATTTTCTTAATAAATTGGTGTCACCTGTGCCTGGGATTCTGAGCACTATCAATATCTAAAGCCAATTGACATTGTACAGTTAGCAAAATACTGATTCTAAAAGTCAGCTCACCGTCTTGGTATACAATAAATAATCAGCAGATGATGCGGGGCTCGTCAAGGTTGTGGGGCAGTCGGCTGCCTGATGGATGACAACAATTAATTCAGGCAGCTCTCTAACGCTACGATGCGGAATATAGCTCAAGGACCATCACTCACAACCACCGACTCGTTTACACCTATGTCATCAAGATTCCAACATGACGGACCGTAGTAGACTGAAAAACATCATTAATAGGGGATAATTTATTTTATATCTATTAATGTTTCCGACTCACCACAATACTTGTCTTTCTAATCTGAAATTGTACTTTCTAACCCTCTTTTTTAATAAATATTCGAAGGTGCCCTAAAATAAAGGTTCATGTTTTAATGCATCCATGTAAATATGTAAAGTAACAATTCATCAAATCCCCTCATTGTTACACGAATAACAAAGTTTTTGACAATCAATATAGTAAATTCACTTCCTTTATTCAACATGTCTAAAAACTTTTAAAACAGTCCATACAAATACCGCAGTTTCAAAACGTAACATAAGAGTTACCTGCAGTAGTGGTGTATTTCATAGACCCTCGTCTAATAATGATGGCTGCAAATTCGTGTGTATTTACAATTAGGATGCTAGGGTTCCTCGCTCAGCCTGTTCACAAACTGTGTGGTTAAAAAAAAAAAACAGTGGACTTGAATACAAATAGTTTAATAACACAAGGCAAGTTTACGTAAATTTTATATTATTACAAATTTTCTTCGTCATACTTAAATAATATGTGAATCAATCCAATGTTTAACCAAACCTACGTTTCTTCAGTGGACAGTGGTTTAAAATCATGTGATCAACTTAGTGTAAATTCTAAAGCCACTTTATTTTAAACTTAATTGATTTGTTTTAAACCATCTCAGTACATTTGATTGTTAAAAAACTGAATATTGTTGAAATCTCGGTCGTCGTATATTTCGCGGATACACGCGAGCGCGGGAAAGAGCAAGCACTAGGCGCGGAGCTGTCTCGCTCTGGCGCACGGGCTTTGCATGACATACAATAATATTCATCTTATAAACGCTATTTTTATCATTAACAATACACCTAAAATTACACAATTCAATCTAAACAGTGGGAATCACTGGAAGCTCCTCTGCATTTGCTTTGAATTGGCAAGGGAACCATAGAAACCTTGTCGGAGGTGTCGGACCTCACCCTTGCCGATCTCGTTGTGCAGGGATCCTTTTTCTGATATGCTCATCGTCATTCGGCATTTCTAATTGTATCTTGACATACTTGCCATTCACACTCCCTGATTGATTGCTTTGATCGTTTTTATAACGTGCGTCATAAAATCGTTCAACGGTTTCTCCAGCTGGTGTCTGTGGAAGCTGGAAATGGGGCATGAAACGAGGAGATGGGTCACTGTTTGTGATTTGGAGTCATAGCACGGGCAGAATACGGGACAAATACTCTGGATATGGTGTCCACTCCCGAGCGACAGTCGGTGAATATTTTCACCGCCCGCCATTGGCCCGGGGGTTTCTGCAGTACCCTCTGATGGCGACTAGTTCTCATTGGAAGACTGAATAGTAATCAGCGAGCTTCAGAGTTCTCGATGGAAGTTGTCGTATGGAACGAACGCTGCTCTGACCCTTTTATCTGGTAGGCTGCCGTCAGTGTATACTGTCAGTTAATTTTCCCTCGGCTTTCGGATTTTTCTCTTACTGGGATGTAGCATGAAGAAGTAGTCCCCAACTCCTTGGTAAGACCTATCGCTTCACACTGTAGAGGAATGAAGCCCGCTAAACCCCGAACTGAGACGAGAAACACAGTTCCATTATAAAGGCTCTGCACGTCCTGATAGCGAACTGTCTCTGAAGCGAGTCTAGTTTTTTCTTGTTGTATTTTTTGGTGGGGGCCTCTGCCCATACCTCCGAGGTAGAGGGTTCTCATCACGTCGGGTGAACACTCCCCCGTCGGTTTGGCTGCTCTCACACATTTTTGGATAATGGCTGCTGCTTTCTTGCACACATCGTCTATGTGACGGGACCGATTGAGGTTCCTGTCGATTGTCAACCCGGGGGTTTTGAAATGATCTACTGGGTCGAGAATTTTCCCATTCATGATGATTGTGGGCTTGGTGCCTCGCCGACAATTGATGGTCATCGCGAGAAGTACAATTTGGCTTTCCTACCCTAGTCGGCGATTAGCTACAAAGCCATCGATGTGTCGACTCTGACGACATACTGTGAAGAACGTCATCGGTGAATGCTCGGATGTGGCACTTTCCGAAATGATGTTCCAGAATGTCGGTCCGCACGTGGATATTTGCACGCTGCCTTTGGTGGTTTGCTTGCTTCGCGTTATCCCAACGAGGGTAACTTTTGTTTTCTTATTGAAGAGAAAGCTCTCGACAAGATAACTAAATATTATTGTTGAAAGGATAATTGATTTAATCGCGGCCGCCGGACGCCAGCGCGAGAAAGAGCGAGTATTCGGCGCGGAGCTATCTCGCTCTGGCGCACGGGCTGGCCAGGACTCGGCATTAAATAAATCTTATAAACGCTATTTATAATAAAAATATAACATATAAAATAACACAACTTACTCAAATCAGTGGGTATTAGTAATATAAACAAATATGCATGTAAAAAACGTGCTCATCACGCGGCATGCCGTAGTCTATCGGATTTTTGTGTAAATTAATGGCGAATTAGATATTGGCTTATTTTAACATAGATTATTCAGTATGCTTTTTAAATGGTATGCATTATTGGAGGTGTGTATGAATTCAGCTAAATATTGATGAATTTTAATCACTGTTTTTAAAACGCTACTCAATGCAATTTAATACATACCCTTGTCCTTGACATTAACTGTGAGTCCCTATTCAAATTAAGATATACCGGTGAATGAAAATACGAATATGTATAATATTGGGCATGTAGTATGTATGTTGTACAATTTATATTATTATTAAATGTATATGTGATGAACCAAACCAACGTCTCCTCCGCGATGTGTGAAGATCCGCTGATTATCAGTTTTATGTTTAGCTTTGCCGAATATAAGAATTCTTTTACGCTAATTTTATAATAAACCGGTTGTTGATAAAGTATTTATCAATAAAACTAAATATAATTGTTGAATAATCAGTCGTATATTTCACGAGAAACAACGCCAGCGCGAGAAAGAGCAAGTATTCGGCGCGGAGCTATCTCGCTCTGGCGCACGGGCCGGCAGGACTTATGATAAAATAAATCTTATAAATGCCAATTATAATAATAATATTGCCTGTAAAATTACACAGTTTACACAAATCAGTGGGTAATAGTGATATAAACAAATTTGCTTGTTTAAAACACGTGTTTTACGCGGCGTGCCATGGTTTATCCGATTTTTGTTTGAAATAATGGCGATTTGAACTTTAACTTATTTTAATACATATTATTCACTATATTTTTTTTTAGATTGTTTGCATTTTTTAAGATCGTCAATTGTGTATAAATACAGCTAAATATCAATAAATTTTAATATTATTTTTTTAATCACTTCTCAATACAATTTAATACTCTTTTATATCACGTGTCGCTAGCATTGTTTTGCATTAACTGTAAGTCCATCTTTAATGAAAATAAAACCGTGAAAGAGAATACGCATAGGTAAAAAACTAGGTGAGTTTATAACATCTGATTACAGTTTATACTATAAATATGTATTTATACTACATTAACCTAACCAATGTTTCTTCCGCATACAATGGCTTTGAATAACACTTGTGTGAAGATCTACGTAACGTAATATCAGTTTTGTGAATAGCAGCTCCGCGTAATTTCAATGTACCCTTTTTTGAAAAGTTAAAATATGAAGGTAATTAATATACGAATAAACCATATCAATAAACGTAAATGGTAAAAGAAAATATAAAACTAAATATTATTGTTGAAGGGATAATTGATTTCATCGCGGCCGCCGGACGCCAGCGCGAGAAAGAGCGAGTATTCGGCGCGGAGCTATCTCGCTCTGGCGCACGGGCTGGCCAGGACTCAGCATAAAATAAATCTTACAAACGCTATTTATAATAAAAATATAACATATAAAATTACACAATTTACTCAAATCAGTGGGTTAAAGTCGTATAAACAAATGTGCATGTTAAAAACGTCTTTGCTACGCGGCATGCCATGGTTAATCGGATTTTTTCATGAAACGAGGGCGAATAAGATTTAAGCTTATTTTAACATAGATTATTTATTATGCTCTTTAGATAGTCAAATAAAGTAAAAGAGAGTTAGCTAAATATTGATGATTTTAAATAATTGCTTTTAAAACGCTACTCAATGCAATTTAATACTCTTGTCCTAGCATTAACTGTGAGTATTATGCATCAACTGTGAGTCCCTTTTAAATGAAAGTAAAACCAGTGGATGAAAATAAGAATAGGTATAAAATCGGGCAAGTTATTTTAATATGTTATACAATTTATCTTATTATTAAATATATATAATATATTAACCAAACCTACGTTTCCTCCGCGCTCAATGCTTTGAACAATACTTGTGTGAGGATCCGCTGATTATCAGTTTTGTGAATAGCTTTGCCAAATGTAAGAATCCCTTTACACTAAAGCTATAATAAAACGGTTGCTGATAAAGTTATAAACCAAGGCAACACAATTAAAACTAAAATAATTGTTGAATAACCAGTCGTATATTTCACGAGAATCAACGCCAGCGCGAGAAAGAGAAAGTATTCGGCGCGGAGCTATCTCGCTCTGGCGCACGGACTTTGCATGACATAATATTATAAATCCTATAAATGCAATTATTTATAAAAAATATAACATATAAAATTACACAATTAACTCAGATCAGTGGTCAGTACTAATATAAACAAATATTTATGATAAAATGCGCGTTTACTTACATAATACTTAGTTTTGTAAATAGCTCAGCTGTCTTTGAACGACTTAAAATAATATATATCTTATAAGTGTAATTTTTAACGTCAATAATACACTCAAAACAATGATTTACATTTATAATTCTTGATTGTTGCGCGGCAAGTCGTGGTTAATCGAATTTTGTGTATAAAAAAATGACGAATAAAACTAACACCAAGTTGGTGCTACATAGGTTATTCTTTACGATTTTTGATGCTTTTTTTCGGGGATCTGCTAAAAATTAGTTTTAAGAAAGCCTCGGCGTAAATGGTCTATTTACGGTAAAGTGATATGTCCAAAGGTAATTGAAAAAGCTCGCCCTTTCTCGCGAAATATCCGACGCCGGGCTTTTAAGATTAATTTATAATTTTAGTTTAGTTATGCATCTCTGATGATGACCTAGTGTTTTGGGTCAAAACTAGTAATGCAAAAAATTTTAATAAACTCAAAGTGAAGACAAAATACAAAGGTACTTTAATTATTATTATATTATATATAATTTTACGTTTGTTGGTATGGTTTAATACCATTCAAATTATCTTTGAAATAGCAAATTTACAGTCAAAAGGTATTTACATTTACGCCAAGTTATTCTCAAATTAATTTTAAGCAGATCTTCAAAAGAAACCCACAAAAAAACTAAATTTATAATATATGTAGCACTAAGTTCATGTCAGTTGTACTTGTTGGTTCTATTTTGTCATTTTTTCATAGAAAACTTCGACAAACTCGAATTTTACTATAAATATATGTTTATATTCGTTATACCCACCGTTTTGAGTGAATTGTGTAATTTTATATGTTATATTTTTATAAATAATAGCATTTATACGACTTATAATATTATGTCATGCAAAGTCCGTGCGCCAGAGCGAGATAGCTCCGCGCCGAATGCTTTCTCTTTCTCGCCCTGGCGTTGTGTCTCGCGAAATATTCGACGCTGGGTTTTCAAAGGTAATTTGTAATTTTATATATATTACATGTAATGTAAAGAAAGGGGTTTCAACATGAACGCCAAGTATTTCTCAAATCTAATATTCAGCAGATCTCCAAATGAAAACGGCTTGAAGGCACTGAAACTGTGAACGATTTTATGACGCACGTTATAAAAACGATCAAAGCAATCAATCAGGGAGTGTGAATGGCAAGTATGTCAAGATACAATTAGAAATGCCGAATGACGATGAGCATATCAGAAAAAGGATCCCTGCACAACGAGATCGGCAAGGGTGAGGTCCGACACCTCCGACAAGGTTTCTATGGTTCCCTTGCCAATTCAAAGCAAATGCAGAGGAGCTTCCAGTGATTCCCACTGTTTAGATTGAATTGTGTAATTTTAGGTGTATTGTTAATGATAAAAATAGCGTTTATAAGATGAATATTATTGTATGTCATGCAAAGCCCGTGCGCCAGAGCGAGACAGCTCCGCGCCTAGTGCTTGCTCTTTCCCGCGCTCGCGTGTATCCGCGAAATATACGACGACCGAGATTTCAACAATATTCAGTTTTTTAACAATCAAATGTACTGAGATGGTTTAAAACAAATCAATTAAGTTTAAAATAAAGTGGCTTTAGAATTTACACTAAGTTGATCACATGATTTTAAACCACTGTCCACTGAAGAAACGTAGGTTTGGTTAAACATTGGATTGATTCACATATTATTTAAGTATGACGAAGAAAATTTGTAATAATATAAAATTTACGTAAACTTGCCTTGTGTTATTAAACTATTTGTATTCAAGTCCACTGTTTTTTTTTTTTAACCACACAGTTTGTGAACAGGCTGAGCGAGGAACCCTAGCATCCTAATTGTAAATACACACGAATTTGCAGCCATCATTATTAGACGAGGGTCTATGAAATACACCACTACTGCAGGTAACTCTTATGTTACGTTTTGAAACTGCGGTATTTGTATGGACTGTTTTAAAAGTTTTTAGACATGTTGAATAAAGGAAGTGAATTTACTATATTGATTGTCAAAAACTTTGTTATTCGTGTAACAATGAGGGGATTTGATGAATTGTTACTTTACATATTTACATGGATGCATTAAAACATGAACCTTTATTTTAGGGCACCTTCGAATATTTATTAAAAAAGAGGGTTAGAAAGTACAATTTCAGATTAGAAAGACAAGTATTGTGGTGAGTCGGAAACATTAATAGATATAAAATAAATTATCCCCTATTAATGATGTTTTTCAGTCTACTACGGTCCGTCATGTTGGAATCTTGATGACATAGGTGTAAACGAGTCGGTGGTTGTGAGTGATGGTCCTTGAGCTATATTCCGCATCGTAGCGTTAGAGAGCTGCCTGAATTAATTGTTGTCATCCATCAGGCAGCCGACTGCCCCACAACCTTGACGAGCCCCGCATCATCTGCTGATTATTTATTGTATACCAAGACGGTGACCTGACTTTTAGAATCAGTATTTTGCTAACTGTACAATGTCAATTGGCTTTAGATATTGATAGTGCTCAGAATCCCAGGCACAGGTGACACCAATTTATTAAGAAAATCTTATATTTAAGGTCTAGGTATAAAAAAAATATTTCGAATTTTTAATAAATTTATTTATTAAAACGTTTACAGCCTTACATTCATGTAATTCGATGTACATCATGTTTCTAAGGCTTAAGAAACATGTGTGATAAAACAATGTAATTATAGTTTTTAAATATTATTAGAAGAGAAATAACACATATAAAGGATACAAATTATTTATTTGAACATATATTAACCAAATGTGCGACCTATTGCATTTCCAACTATGCCATAACAGGGAAATCAAATGATTTGACAGTATCAATGTTTTTATCCGAGACAGAACCAAAATTTTTATGAACACGAGAGAGGAACCAATCACCTCGTGTGACATGTGTGCCAAAATAAAAATTTTTAAAATTGATCACGCAGGCCCAGAATTGACAATAACAGAATTACATAGGAGCAGAATTTGGTTAATGTAAATTAACGCACATTTATAAATATGCATATAAAACTAAAAAGACACTTTGGTATATTGCAGATGTCATCTGCTTTAGGAGATAACATAAAATAGTACCTTATTGTCTATTTGAAACAACAATCATAGAAGACAAAATTTTAATTAATCAATGAAAAACTAAGTCTTCTACGGTATTCTTAATGACTAACATAATTAATTTAATACCCGAAAAATCATACCACTTTCCTTTCAGTTCAAACTCTCGATTGATCCTTTTGTGAATTAGAAAATACTTTTTTCAAATCGCAGATGCACAAGACCATTAAAGGCCACTTTCTTCTTAACATCTAGCACTAACAATAACACAGCTTAAACTTTAAATTCTGTGAATAATTATTTTTACTTTGCATATTTAATTTGAAAGAGTGAACTGATCGGTGGGAGCGATTGTATCCTATACTGAGATCAACATTAATAAAAAATGGAACTGCCGATTCCTTATAATATAAAATAGATATGCCATATGATAAATGGACACATTTATATAATTACCAACTAGAGTAATAAGGCCTTAATATTAAAAAATATATTTATGAAGGCGAATGCTGAGTCGGAAGCACTATGACATTTCACCTCAATGACATTTATGCACCCCAATCAACCTTCAAGCAAATTGAGCCTGTCAATACAACCCTTGCTGCTTTATTTATTGCTTATTATTGCATATTTCAAGGATCGGGAGTAACTGCTGTTTGGATTACTTCAACGTGAACATTCGAATTACAATATTTCAAAATGCAGAAATAAATAATGAAAATTGGGATGTGAAAGTGAGTAGATGAATTATACTATTTTCGTAGTGAGATCAAAAATAAGATAGCTATTATTAAAAAAATAATAATTAAATTGGCTAAAAACTCCTAAGTTAAAAATGGAGAAAAAAACAAATTAAACATGTGTCACGTGGCACATTTGTTTCAATGCTAATTGGGAGATGACACTAATTTAGCTAGTTAACGAGGTGACTATAGGTTGTGAAGATGGGTATTAAAATCTTATAAAAGTTTTAACTATACATAAAAATATTATTCAAGGTTACTTTTCGCAATGCGACTATTAATAACAAAGGGTTTTATAATATGAAAAGAAAACTGTTGCCATATTTCTCTCCATTTATTACAGATGGCGGATAATCTGCCACACCTAGTTTGCAGCAGATCTTTCGTGCATCCTACATTGATAATCCTATTTAGTACTAGCAACATATTAGTTTCAACTTGTTGACATTATAACTATATTGTAACAATAGAACAAGGCGATTAAATGATACTTTGACAATCCTTGGTGCTCAAATATGTACTTTGATTTTCCTCTCATGATTTTTTATCTCACTGACATTGCTGCGAGTACAAATTGTTTTAAAGCAAATACAAAAAGTAAATCAATTACATTATAAGCAAGAAATGGCCAAAATGTCAATTGTGGTTCTGTGTTACAGGCAGATTTGAGGTAATCTTTTTCTGTAAAATTAAAGCATAACCAAGGAGCTCAATATAAAACCAATTTAACTGCAGAATATTGAAATTATGTTTTGTTAAAACTAATAAAATTTGTAAAACCAACTAAAAATCCAGATAAATTTAAGAGTGAGTAAAGAAACAAAACCAGTTGTGTATAATTTATACTATCCAGATACTGTAACATCGATGTTAAACATGCAAATAAATTATTTAAACAACATCTCAACTCAAGGTTTCTACGGCGAAGATTGGTTTTACATCCAACTCCTCATTTTACACTATACTAAATATAAACTCTACACATAAATTTCAACTAGCGAAGTTGTAAACGGAACAAAAATATAGACTATAATAAGTATAATTTGACACAGTGACCTTGTCATGTTCTCTGATGAAAATTAGTGTTCAAGCTGCTAATCTAGGTAAAATATTCTAAGTTTACATACACTTCTGACTTAATAAAATACAAAAATATCTAAAAAGAAACAGTTTCTTTGAATTTTTTCACTGCTCTCACAAAATTAAACTAAACATATCACAAAAAATTTACTAGTTATATGAGTAGCATCCAAAGTTTCGGTGGAGTTTGTTGCTCTTAATAATATTACTTCAGTCTTAAAGATTAAAATATTTATCTCTAGACAAGTTCCTTTAAAAGGAAAATCACATACGGGATTAATAATTAATTACAAGTGTTCTGTAAAATTTACAAGAAAACGAATAGTTTTGTGTCAAATTACCCTTTTTTTTAGATAGAAAGTTACAGTGCTGAGTCGTCTGAATCACTGGTATTGTTTTCATCCCCAATGACGGTGGTAGACGTCACCTTTGCAACCTTGCTCATGCGCTTCTCTTTGATGTCATTCATGGTTTCTTCAATTGAGCGGTGATCTCGCTTAAGGCTGCTGGGAACTAAAAAAAAAATCTAATTAAAGGGTGCACTAACTGATCACCTATCATATTAGAGACACGAGTACACAGTGCATACTCTTCACAGTTTATTGAATACGATGAAGCTATTAATTATACTAATTCAATAAAAATAGTCTAGATGTATATATTTACCTTCGCCGTACATGTCATTGTTGCTTGTACGTTGAGGCTGCCCAAGTGACAAATGCTTGTATTTATCTCCATAGAACACACCTTTAGGAACAAACTTGACTTTACTGGATCCAGAAGGTCCTGGCATGTTTGTAGTCCATATAGGCTTCGCTGCACGCTGTAACAATAAAAAAAATCAATAAACATCAGCTAATAATAATAAAAAAGTTATCAAACTGAAAAAAATAATGTTGATATGCTTACTTCTGCAGCCAGCTTGGCTCTAATTTCCTCAGTCCATTTGCCCCCAAATTTACGGATGACTTTTTCATCCTCGCATGGGCCGTCTCGGCTACGATACAGAACTGTGTAACGATCTACATCCTCTTCTCCAAAAGAGTACGCTGCCAAACCTGCTATTTCAGCAACATCGTATCTAAAAGTAATTAATAAAAGTAAATACATTTATTTTTTGTAAATACTGGCACATAGAAAGGACACACAGGTGACGTTCAATGTGATAGAAAAAAAATAAAAAGGTAAATAGCAGACGCATGAAATATAACATCAAATATAGCAAAACGCATCAAGACAAAAAATTTGGGGAATGACGGCTAGTCCTTAAACAGCCTTAATCTCTTTCATCTAAGTAATTTAATATTTAAATTATATTGAGAAGTTATCTCACTAAGCATCAAAATGTTTACATACATGATATTCCTGTTAATGGAGTTGGTAGCTTCAAACTCCAAGAAATTCAGATCGGACTTTAGAAAATCTACCACCTTCACCTCAACGTTTTTACGGAATTTTAACAGCTTCGCTTTCTCCAGCATAACAAACTTTTTTTGTTTCTCCAGTTCCACTAAAATATCAATTAACCATTTTTTAATATTTCTAAAGAAACAAAAATTAAATAAAACAACATAAAATATATCAGATCAAATATCAAGTCAATAAACAAGGTATTAAAAGAAATAGATAAATATTTTCATTAGTTGTTTTTTAACTTTTAAATGATCACATATAAGTCCATTCGTGCACGACTGGTAAAATATTTAAAATTTTAAAGCAACAAACGTTTTTCTTTTGATTAGAAATCATTACCTATTGTTTTTGTATAAATTAATTTGTTTGAAATACAACTGCAGAAAAAGTTTATCTTTTTAGATTATATCAAATAAGATCAAAAGGCAGAAGTTTAGAATACAGCGGTAGATTTTTTTATAGCATTTAATCGCTTGCACAATCATAGTTAGCTAAGTTTGGATGCACAACTCTTGAGGATACATACAGCCATTGTATTTGTCCAGTTAATGAGCCCAACTTGTGATAAAAACTTTACAATTATGCATTGAGTTAGCAGAATATTTATATTATGTAAATATTACAATATAAATTGCTAAAAAGTTTATTTTAAATGAATCCAGTTTTTTGCTGACAAAACTGCGCAAAAATGTATATGCTTGCACCTTTTCTGCTTACAATTGAAATAATCACATTTTACGTGTTTTATATTTTACACAAATATACGTGAACGCGCAAAATCTGTCTGTCATATTTATAACTCGTAATAAAAAAGCCTTTGCCTCTAGAAAATTTTGCAACTACATTAAAGAAAACATGTCAATTGACTTAAATAAAAACAAGTGATTTTTTTTGTTTATTTTTATAAATTAAAGAATAATAAACGTATCAAGCATTCAAAACGTATTACATTATGTTTTACTCGTTCAAATGAAGTTATTTTCATTTAGATAGTAATTACAGGTGTGCTGGCTTAAAAACAGAAACGCATTCATATAAAAATAATTAACATTAATGTGCTATCAAATTTCGCGCTACTTAAGCTAAAAAAACATTGCTGGGTATGTTCCTAACCAAAACAAGTTTATATAAAAAGCGTAGGCGTCTGTTGCTTCAATTTTAATAACTTCAAAAACTATCGTTTACGTCAATTATAAACAGCTTTTAACCAAACAAATATCTGCAAACAAATGTAAGAACTGTTTTGGCAAACAATTTCAAGCTCGCAGTATTTTTTGGTTGAACACAAGCTCTCATCTTATCAAAGTCAAATTAGACGCTAAATATTTCGTATTTGTTATTATTTACATTGCTAGTCAATTAACTATTGTAATAAATATATATTTTTTGCAATTGTTAGAAAGTAACAGGCAGAATATCATCTGTACCAAACAAATTTGTGTAGACAAATGTATATACTTGTTATTGTACCGAACGAGTTAACGATAGGTAAAGACGTTATGATGGCCATTTCGACAAGATTACGTGACGAATAAAAGCGAAGACAGTTTGTACGCTCCAAAAACAACGTTAAACATAGTAAATTATTAAAGAAACAACGCTTACGTAACACAGAGAAAAAGCGTCCTTCGTCGAAAAAAATAATAAACGCGCAGAAAATAAGTCACCATGTGGTGTAGGTAATGAAACTCGGAGAAAACTTACCTTTAGCTCGCTGACGCTGCTCGTCGCTGATCGTCGAGACCGGTGGACCTTCCATCGCGTTCAGGATAGAATCCAGTATATTATTCATGGTTTTGGAGGACAGAACTCGGACAAACCGCAACAGATGCGAAGATGGACGAAGAGTAACTGCCGGCTCTGGTGCAGGCGGGACAGGATATGATGCTAATTTCAATTGCCAATGTTGCCATGGGGTGGAGATTTTTTTTAACGGTTAAAATAATGTTATAAATCTTTTCAAAAAAATCAAATTACATTGCATCAAAATTATTTCTATTTTTTGAGTATGTAATTAACGCTACGTGATTATATATTTATATATATATTTTTGAAGACGAACCGGTCCAATTGATACTGGACAATCATGTAAGCCATATTGCACTGGCCGTCCATGAGAATTACAAGAAACACCACTTGTCCCTACCGCCCCATACCTCTCACTGCATGCAGCCATTGGAGGTGTCTTTTTTTGTACCACTAAAAGCAACATACAGAAAAGAATGCAACTTTTTCATGAAAAGCTGTCTTGAAGTAAGAATAACTAGTGTCCTTGGTTCATTCAACATCCGAGAACAAGCCAAGAATCTAAAATTTAATCCAGATGCCTAAGAAAACATATGTTCTTAAGACAAGGAAAAAAGAAGCAGCATGCAACGATTTGATAAAGACACCATACTGAAAAAAGAAAATAATAAAAAGGCTAAAACTGTGAAAGGCAAGCCGCAGAAGGTGGGTTTTAAGAATGTAAAGAAACGAAGTCTGCAGGAATCGAATAATACTTTGGAGGTGAATATTGATGACGATGATGCAAAAGATCTGTTGACCGGTGTCTTGTATGCGGTGAATTCGGGCGTGATTCGGGTGCACTTGTGGCCTTTGGGCTCATGCAGATTGGACTGCGTGGAATTTAGCTCGCAATTATGTGTGCGAATGTGCTGACTACCATTGCCCATACGATGGTCACCATTGCCTACCGATGTGGACTTGTTCTTTTTTAAAATCATTTCAGTTCTTAAATTAATATGCCAACATTATTAAAGATGATCTCAATTGATAGTAAGATAATTCATGTTTAAAATATGACTAAATCAATAATTAATCTATAGATTTGCTTTAATTTCAATTCACACATTCATGTTTGTCAATTATATATTGAGAGTAAATAGATAATATGCAGTTAGAATCTGAGCGATATGAATGTCATCTGTGGTTTTTTTTAGCTACGTTGACTAGCAACACTAGTAAGATGAGAGCTGACAGTAAGAAAGATGCGTCTGGCTGTCTTACGAAAACAAAATGTGAGGTTGTCAGTAAATTCAGTTTTATAAAAAATAAAACTGCCTAGCGAGTACTTGCGTTACGCTGTAGATAAATTAATATAAGGGGATTCATTGTGGTCGTATAGGGTACGGAGACATGTGTCATATAAAATCATATTCTTTTATAGCAATGACATATTTGAGGTACACTTGTAAACATTTCGTTGAAGTTTATATTTCTGAGAAATTTCAACAGTTTTTATTGGTATAAAAATTACTTGGGTCCAAAAATTAGCTTTAATCTTATTACTCTGCTTGCAAAGGCAGCATCTTTGATATAAAACCGATTCAAAATTTCGTGATTTTTGTAGGTTATGAGAAATTTTTTAATATGAATGTAGGATTTTTATAATTAGACGGACAAAAACTTTATCTAAAAAATACATTTTATCCCAATCGACAAAAAAAATCTAACATATTCTTAATTAACTTCGCTTGTACCAAGTAGTTATAAAATTTTACGAAGTGTTTCACTAGCTAGTATTTACACTTTATTGAATTATTTTTAGTTCAGTTACATTAACTTTTGATTTCTTATTTATTATGAGGCAGTAAAACAATGTGGAATATTTAACATTTTATTATAAAATGTACATATTTTCGTATAAAATTTAAGCTTATAATTATACGATCGGCAAAAACTAGTAATGCCTTGTCTTGACTAGAAACTAAAGAAAATTCTCACTGATGTCTTGTAATACATTAGTTTCCAAACAATTCAAGGTAGATAGATCTCAACAATGCAATAATATTTAAAAAAATATATTACATGTTTTTTTTGCTGTTTAAAGTCACTTTTAAGTTTATTAGATTATCTATAATTGATATTAACTCTTCATTGCCAAGCTTCATTTGATTGTCATGGTCAAAAATTGTTTTTCTGTAAACTAGAAGTGTTTATTTATTACTAAGTTACAATTTTTCAGCAGAAGTAAAACTCAATTGAAACATCCATGTTATCAATTTTTTTTAATATATTTCATTGCGCTTATCTCGATATAGCGGATTCCTAAAAATAAGCACCCGTTTTTTAATTAAGGCAACTTCAGGTATTAAACTGTAGTATTGTGTATATTTACATTACGAAATCACATAATAATATTGTGAAATCAAATATCAGTTTCAATACCATTTTGGCACATTAGTAGGATCATTTCTTCCGTGGTTTCGAACATTCTGCAACAAATTAGGATAAGTCTAAATATACAAATAATTTTTATTAGATTGAGGTC
Organism: Atopsyche davidsoni; assembly: GCA_022113835.1. NCBI lineage: Eukaryota > Metazoa > Arthropoda > Insecta > Trichoptera > Hydrobiosidae > Atopsyche > Atopsyche davidsoni. Next base: position 3,749,558 of record JAILWY010000010.1, read on the forward strand.
AACTTTTTTATTACTATAAACGGAATATTTTTTTAGACTCACAAAACTGTGTATTCTTTTTTGTAATTCAGCAATATTTTCTAAAGCACCTTCTAGTTTCTTTTCAAGATCCATAATATTAATGCCTGATGCTGGGTATCTGTCCGCACCCATCAGCTACAATCAATGGAATTGGATTATTCTTATTCTGTATTTGCAGTAATATTTTGATGCCAACATAATTTTTTTACAATACATCTATTATTAATTACCTTCTCAAGTTTGTAAATCCTTTTGTCAAGCATTTCAAAATCTAAGTCCTCTGCTTCGAATGCTCTGTTTTCTCTCTCATCTAAAAATAAATATATTCATGTCAAATTGTAAATATTCATAAGTAATGAAGCTTATGGCTAGTTTTAGTGATAACGAAATAATGTTGGTGAGTTAAATGCAAAAATATTATACCACAAATGTTATATAACATATTAGGTGAAGAAATTGACAAATTTTAAAATATTCCTTGTTATATATTTCTGACTATTAAAGAAAATTAGACAGTTTTTTATAATTATAATTATTATCCGTTAGTACAAAAACAAACGCCTTCGACAAAAATAATTAACTGACAACAAGTTGTTGCGAATCTTACTATATTTTTAAGATTATATATTATACCGTTCAATCGACAGCTCTGTTTGTCTTCTTGCAACACAAATTTTTCTTTGCATTTACAATGAAAGCTTCCTTCAGTGTTGAAACAATGATGGTCGCATGGTTTGTTCAGTTGGCATTCGTTTATATCATTTTGACAGAGGTTGCCTGTAAATCCAGGGGCACACACGCAGGTATGGGGGCCCGTGCATGTGCCTCCATTCAGACAAGGGTGCTCGCATACAGCTGCAATCATGTCAAATATATATGAACGATATTTAATACATGCAGTAACTACGTATTATTTTCTTAAATTTAAATATTACGTTTATTGCAGCCGTGGCTCATTTTGCTGACTTGAACCCACCCAGGACAACACGAGTACAATGTTTTATGCGTTACTCTATTTTTTATGACATCTCTATATGCAGTTTCAAAGACCAACCTGAAATAAAACACTGTAATAATACCTATGCATGTTTTATTTTATTTCATTTTTCACAATGATAAATCTATTGTGTTTTGGATTTTTGTTGGAAGTGTAATTCCATTCAGTTTAACAAATTGTAGGATTAGACTTACCGGACTCCGGTGCATGTCTGATTGTCTAGACATCGTTTGGAATATTTTTTGTACGTTGGTTTGCAATAAGTCTGGGTCATCTTGATTGGGGATACTATCTCTTTTTTTGAAGAGCATACATGGCGACTAAAAGAGAAAAATTGTACAAATCATTGTTATACTATATACCTATATATATATGCAAGGCAAAATATGCAAGGTCGCATTAACATATCAAATTTTATTTTATTCAAACTCAAGCAAGTATCAGAATTTGATTATTCAACAGCTATGCAAAATCAAATATAATAAATCCACAAGTAATTACGAAATGCAACTCACGACCCAATTTATTTTCGATCAATGGCTTACAGTATTTTATGCCCCCTTTAAAAATACCAGTCGAGGCACGCGCATTAAATGAATGTTTTAATGATCTCAGTTATTTGACAGGAAAGATGTAAACGTCTTGAGTTGATGACCAAATGCAGCACGTAAACCTGATGGCGGACATCGCTGAAGCCCTCGCATAACCTCTCGTGGGAGATTGTTGACCTCAGCAATCGATATTATCTAAATTTAATGTCTTCAACTCGATCTAAGTTGATTTCGTTTGAACAAAGGACACTTTGAAATTAAACTGTGAAGATCTAAAAATCGATACTATCCAAACAATCGACAAGTCGATGTAACGAGGAACAAACAGAATAAAAGAAGCTGAGAAGAGTTAAAAAATTACCCTAATAAAAATTAGGTGTTTTTAGACATGTCGGTGTAGTCTGTTTTCGTTTGAACACAAGACAATTTTAAAGTGCAAAATTTGGACTATTTGCCTAAAAAAATCGACGCTTTCAAAGCCTTTTCATTATCGACAAATCGATGTAACGAAGTGCTGACAGTACGAATGAAGACGAAGAGAGTTAAAAATCAGATTGACCTCAACATTCGATAAAATATAAATTCTTGTTTAATAATTTAAAGTCGATGGTGTAAATGAGAGACAAAAAAGCCCGCGAAAAGATGAGAATCATAATAATCTAATAAATCTATGTTTAATGATTTAAGGCATGTCGACGTAGTCTAATTATTGTTTTAACAAAGGACAAAAAGCTCAAAAAGTCGAATTCACCTCAAACAATCGATCTTTTATTTGTATCCGATAAAGAGATTTACGGGAAGTCTGTGTAGTTTTATTGTGAACCAAAGGCAATATTAAAAAATATATACCTAAAGCTTAAAAATCAGAAATTTCGACTACGTAGCAACAAATCGTGTCACCAACGTTCAGCTAGCCAATTGCGTTGTTTAGTTAGGCAAAACCATTTAAACCACTCAAAATAAAGGGACGATATTGGATAGCTGCAAGCTGGTAGCACGATTTGTTGCCACGTGTGTAGAGACCTTTACAATTGGTACTATATATATATATATAAAAAAAAAATAGTAGGTCTTAAAAATGTAAATTACCTTCGACTCCAACAATGCACACTATCTTTTATTATATATAGTATCTACAAGTCAATGCGGAAGGTTATATGTTTTTGATTGAACGAAGAAAATAATGTCTTAAATAGGAAAATATAAAAGAGCAAAACCCTAAGTATTTCCTCAAAGGATATAAAAAAAAAAATGGGAACAAATGGTTACCCTATCAGATTTAATAACCAATCCCTACTTGTTTCGTTGTTTCTTGTTTACTCAAAACATATTGAAGCAGGGCACTTGCGTTTTTTGCATTGAGCTCCCACTCGCGTTTCGCAAATCCCTCAAATAACTTATTGGATAGACCTCTCAGTTGTGTTAAAATTTTATGCAAGATATAAGCCGTTTATGATATGAAAATATTATCCGTATATTTTCATTGCATATTTTTCACAACCGGTGTGTCTCCGATCGATTGAAATGGTGTGCACAGGTAGCATCGCATTCATGCGAGTGGCGTCTCCAGTTCCAACAAAAGTCCATATTGCATATAACGTATTTCCATATATTAAAGTCCATATAGAAAAGTGAGGCTTTATCGTCCTGGGCAGTCTGTGAGTCAGTCTCCTGCGAGGTGCAAGTAATGAGCCGCGAGGCCTGGCCTTTGTTTATCAGCGACGGCCGCTACTTACCCCAGCGCAACAATAAAAAGTAACCGAGTGAAGGCGAGACGCGGAATGTCTACAGACGCTTTGGATATTTTTACTTTATTTGGTTCCCACTCCGCGAAGACAGGCTCGGACGGACATATTTTTATCCAGGGATCGTTTCGAGGGAGCTTCGATGAGGCATCCGTGAACTGCAGCTGTCTCCACTTTTACTTCAGTAACAAAACCTCAGTGCAACGTATCCAAATATACAATACTGCCCGTGTATATTGCAATCGCACATATGTATAATTGTGCACATAATTTTTTAACTGTACAATATTATTCCAGACATCTTGGGGTTCATTGAGCCAGGCGCATTAGTCATCGGTTTTATAGGCTTTTATATTATGGTTGTTAATTTAAATAACAGAAAGATGGAGATGCCGAGATCAAGGTGATTTTGGCTTGTTTATTTATATGACCATTTGGTCCACTCTGCAAATTTAGTGGTGGGTACTTACCGACCAATCAATATTCATCACAATCAGACACGTTTATTAGCTGATGCTTACAGTATATAACCCCCGCATTCCCAAATGGATTTCAGTGTGAGTTTAAATGATTTAAAACGTATTTATGCCTTAAAAAAAAAAATTATGCACTAAATAAACTTTTTCTCATGCAGTTTTCGTGCTTCGGCGGTACTAGGTTTACGTGTAATTGAAGCAAAGATAAGCTTTTTATCAGATGTATTTCTTACCATACATTTAATTAAAAGCAGCCAATTAAGTGAGGCGAGAATCTAAAGATCGTATTTCAGGTTGTCTTCGTTGTTAATTATGAGTTAAACCTGAAATGCACGCGAGGCCGATCCGGCGGGTTCTCGGGCCTGTCGAGCTCGATTTTAAATATTTACACCGAGGAAAGGTGAGCGGTACCGCGGAGTAGGAAGATAAATTCATATTGTTTATCGCCGCCTTTGTTTTGATCGCTGGGCCGGAGAATGCCCGGCGATTCGCGACGGGGGTAGCACGAGGGCAAGTAACACACTTCGCAAATGAAATGTTTCTATAAATGTGGATTTATGCGCTGCCCGACCGGGCCGTGTGGGTTTGGTGCCGCAACGCGTTGTTTCTGCTTTTTGAACATCATCTCCAAGGGGCTAAGGCTCCGGTTACCCGCCGTGGGAACACACTGCTATCGCTGGTGCTTATCGAAAGCCGGGACGGTGTTTCTCAGATACACTTTGGTTTATTTTTAAAGCCCCCTACACACGCCGCGACACGACTTGCCACAAGCCAATAGCGTCCCACTTTGCGTTGTTCAAAAAAAAAAACCATAATAAAGGGACGATTAACCAAACCGCGATCAACAATATAATCGATTATTATGTGTGTCCTTGTCATTCAAGGATTTCATATAATCGACACAGCAATATTATTTTGTAAATTATTCCTGCCTGTGTCGTTCGTTGTATTATATATAAAATAAGAGTTTTCGTTACTTAAGTAACACTACAAAAAAAATACATACATTTTCCGGATATTCATTGAAAAACAATAAAGGTCATTTTCTAAATAAATCATACTACTGCGACATAAAACGAGGTCTAACAAGGCGAACGAATCAATTTGAACATGAACTCCGAAGTAGCTTTAGCTTTAAGTATATTTTGTATGATAAGCTCAGAGCACAATAATCCAGTGACGTGCCGTGACATTGGCGGCAGGGTGGGTCTAAATAAATCGAGAGAACGCCAAAGCCGCGCAATGTGCCATAAGGTGTAATAGATGTCTCGGTAGATATGTAAATCTTGCGTTGGTTATTCGTTTATGTTTTGTTATAAATAGCATTTCGTGAGAAATCCAAGATGAATGCGCAAATTTTTGGTTTAAGATTTTAGGTTTATGTAATCCTCACTGAATATATCTGCAGTTATGAATACAAATAAAATCTAACGGTTAACGAGACTGAGAACTTTTTCGCCCTAAAGAGATATTTTCAAGCTCGCCAAGCAATCGCACGTAAGGTGGAAGAGTTCTTATTGTCACGGTGAAAAGTTTTAGTAAAAAAGGACGACCGGCTAGTTGTATTTTTATAATTTAGTACGGTATTTAATAACCAAAAATATAATTCTGCCATCTTTTTTATTTAGGCGATGTTAACAAAATAATAAAAAGTTTATGAGGCTTAGGTTGCTTATTTATTATACGTAACGAGTGTTTTTTTTTTTTTCAATTTAGATTATATATCTATAGTATCTGTCGGGCACGGTGACGAGCCTGGGATCGGTCGTCATAAATATCGGCTGCACCCTCACCTTTAGAAGAGGGACCTCTGCATCCGTTATCAATGAGAACTTCCCTGACCAGAGAGTCCGCAGCCAAGAGTCTTTGAGCGACCGCGCAAACATTACTTTTGACTGCTCTGGCATGGTCATCCGATAATTTTGCTTAAAGCTTGAGGAGATTATGGTATGGACAAGCGGGTAACCCAGACTCTGTATCTAAAAACCGTGGCCAGAAAATTCAGGTCTACAATATTTTTATGCTGATACAAAGTTGGAACGCACGGAAGCACCTGGTATCCTAGTGTGGTGATGAAATCGCAGAGTGAGGCGGCTCGACATCGCCTGTGATGGGTACGACAAAACGAGCACTCGAAAAGACGAAGAGGTATGTAAAAAAGAGTTGACGAAAATAAAGCAAACGCGCCAAGGAAAAAAACTGGAATGGGAAAGAGGGTGGAGGGAAGAGAAGATACTGCGAGAGAAGCACGAGAGCTGGAAAGAGAGCGAGGGGCGTCCGACAGCTTCTCCAGCAAAACGAAGAATCGTGTGTTGAATGAAAGAGCATGGAGGGCATAAGAAGGCAACGAACAGTGCACCCAAAATCTCCTCCTTCATCCACGCAAGACGGGTTGTGCAATTTAAACATTGAGAGAAAAACTTACAGGCAGCGAAAAGTTTGCTTTGTGGCTTCTTCCTCAACTGTGCATGATATGATTTTTTTTTAAATGTATGTGTAATACTCGACGCATGTACATCCATAAAATGCACGGATATACGCTGAGTAATCTATAGAATCTGTATTCTCTAATAAGAAAGGAACAGTCACCGTCGCTTAAGGCTATAAGAAGCTTCCTTGGGTGGCAAGGGCGATGACCACGACATGACTTTTCTCTGTTTAATAAGATGCCTGGATAATGCGGGATCGTCATAATAAACGACCAAACACGTGCCATTTGCTTGATTCTATAAACGGAACGTCATAATGTTTACAACAGAAACACACGTTTTGCACAAAGGTAAAAGTTCATCTGGAATTATAATCAATATAAACACGAGTCCATCGCGAATGAGAGTGATGCATTGTTAATGAGTCAATAAACGATGAGCAACCGCTTTTAGTTAAAAGTTAAAACAAGTATTTATTTTTCTCTCTACAAGGGAGAGACCTTTAAGCTAGGTTAATCGATAGTAGTCTATAAACAAGACAATACTCTAAGCATGCAGTTGAAAGCCATTGGATTTAGTAATTGGTTTAGTATTTGTTAAATATCAAAAAATCTGTATACGGTAGAAATATTTTCCAAAAAAACATTCTTTACAAGCTCGCCAATTCAACCATTGAATCAAAAAACTGTATAAAGTGCAAATTTGTGATTAATTTGTTTAATTGCAAGGTTATACTTTTTTGACTCACCCAAACATGATTAAATTTTTTAGAATATTTTAAATTAATATTAGTCAAAGTATTAAGCAGGTTTCAAACTGTCCGGCAAAATATGATAATTCAGAATACTTTATGGCCCTCTGATGCTTTACAATAATCGAGTGAATTTATACGATCGCATGCTCTGAGAGGAGTTTATATACCATGATAGTGGTGTGGATAAAACGTCTGACTTCCACCTGGAGGCTCGAGGTCGAATCCCCGCGGTGTCAAGGTATTCATATTCATTCACATTGGTTGCTTTTTAGCTTCCAAAGGGTTATTAATGTTATAATCACACATCTCTACAGAATTTCAATGGGATGCACAGTATGTTTATTTATCAAAACAGCAATGCAAGGATGTAACTAATGGTGATAGCGATTCGTATTTTCAATGTCATAATTATTTGCCAATAAGGCGAATTCTTGAGGTAACCAACTTCGACGACCACGCGTTCAGCGTGTGAAAGTGCTTCTTTATACTCATGCAGAACCAGTGTTCATGGTTTTCTAATGGGAAAATAGTTTCGTCTAAAAAAAATATTTAATCGATGTGTATTTGTAGATGATTTGTGATGTGTATGTGTAGTTGCAAACAGCACTCACCCCGAGTGATATTTGGTGTACGTAGCCTCCTGGCTATCAAAGGCTGCGACGACGAGCAGCAGCAGCCCGGAAAAAAAAATAAACTGCTTCATGCTTGCTTATTTTTGAAAACACGACCACTCGTTGTGGGTTGTTCACAGTTTCACAGGTTGACTTCGCCGCGTCCGCGGTCCGGCGGTTTTTCTCGTCGCGCGGGCAGGTCCGCTCGGGCTGAGGTCTGCCGGCCGACTGAGCGAGGGAGGCGGCCTCGTCTTCGCTCCCGCTCCTCAGCTGCTTGGAGCGTGGCTCTCGGAGCTCCTGCTCGAAATTAGGGCTGGGAACGAGCCCGGGGGATCCTGCGCGGCGGGTCACGCGGCCAATTTCAAATCAGCTTCGTTCGCGTGCAGAACTCGCGCAGCAGCCTGCACGCGGTGTCATCAGGATGCCACCGGTGTGGCGGTCAGTGCAAATGCACCGAGCTACAATATTTGACTTGTTGAGCAGGTAGAAACTTTCCAATGTACAACCCAACAACCCCAGCGCATCACGCGCCCCAACAGAGAGACTCAGGCACTCGACCAGTAACCACGCGTATTTCTGTCTTGTCCAATTTAAATATAAATAAACGAATACGCAAACATTTCGCCAAACACTGCGTTTCCACTATAGACACAAATTCCCCCACCACATCCTACTCGGTGAAAATATAACAGTCTCCGACGGCTCCCGGGGCACCTTATACAAGAAGGAGCGCCAAGTTCCCAAAAAACATACCCAGGAGTGAACATTGCATCCTCCTGCCCTACCTATTATTGTTATATTTACTACACATAAACACATGCGAATAAAGGGTTTTCCCCACTCATTTTCCCTGCCTAACACAATATCACAACCACAGTAAATCATGTACGCTACCACCTAAGTCACACATTGAGAGCCCCGAAACCTGCGCGCAGGACGGGGATAGCCAGACACTCCACCAAAACATTAGTTATAAGATCTATTGTAATAAACTTGATGAAAAATAAAAGAATTTTTTTAACATTTCGCCAAGTCTTTTGATCTACATTCATCATCAATCCAATAACCTAACCTTAACGGGGAAACCGGCATAAGATGATTACTATCTGTCGTTTGTGGCTTTTTCGTCGGCACAGGAACATATGTTTGTTTCTTAAACGCCTTTATGCTCACTCGGTGACTTGATATGTTGATTACGTGACGGTTTTTTTTTTCAAGCTGTATAGAAAGTGATTCGTCCTTTTTTATGTTTAACACATCATAGGCTTATTACAATTGTGTCGCTGAGTGTTGCTTTTTTAGAGCTTACTTTAGAAAAAAAATTCATCGTTCTATCTCTTATGGTAATTGCGCTTTTATTGCATGCTAGTTTGATATCAATAAAGCTTGTTCATAAAAAAATATTGATCAAATTATTTTATGGTCATTCGTGCACATTTGCAACCAATACATGTACAATTATAAATTAAGACTTATAAGAAAGACATACACCTACCTAATATATTTGCAGCTACAAAACCAAGATATCTTCGAATGTTTTAGATAAAATCGTTTGTTTTTTTTGTGTTAAATTGCGACGATTTGCAGTTCTTAGTCCGACTCTGTGAGGTCTGGTACAACAGAAAAACATGAATTTTTTTTTAAAATAAAAACTATTTTACAAATATGGCTCCACCTCTGGGGCTGAAACACCTGACAAACAATTTCATCAGCCATATCAATAAAAAAGCATTGCTATATTATATGCAGTGGAATTGACGTTCGGACTAACAGCTATCGAGTGGGAATTGGACCCCTGGTATGCTCGCCTCAGGTGCTCTGCGACACTTCGTGTAAAGTCATCTCGCTCCAGGAGGTACTTTTGACGCAAGGAAGTCATTCTGAAAACCGCTGAATTGAAATTTCAGATATTTTCAGGCTAATTTGAATTTTATGTTGGTACATTTTATTACTAATATGATTAGGCACATAAGTTCATATATAGAAGATGATTTAAAGAAACTCTCAGAAAAATATCATCGTGATTCCCACACGATGATATTTTTCTGAGAGTTTCTTTAAATCATCTTCTATATATGAACTAATGTGCCTAATCATATTAGTAATAAAATAATAAACCCGTAATGGGTAATTAATACGCATCTGATTGACCAATCCATAAATAGATTGTTACATTTTCGTAAAGTGTACGATGCATTTATTGAGGCATATCAAAAAGTCACATCTGATGAATTTCCAGAATGCTTAAAAACAACACACAAAATATTCATATAAAATACATAGCATCGCAGGATTTATAAAAATCGTGCAAATTAATTGATATTGTTGCTTATAGTAAAAATAAAAGTCGGTGACACATAACCGAAAATCAAATCAAATGGTAAATAGCCAATAGCATCCTGTATTTTGTGGTTTTGCCTCAGTAAGCAACGCCAAAGGGAATACTATTGTCCGGTCACTGTTCGGTTGTCAGTTGTGTAGCAGCAAGTGTAGCAGACTTTAAGGCAAGACAAAAAAACGCATAGTGCAAAACCTCTGGTTTAACCAGCAGTGCATCAAATTAAAAAAAAAAAACTAGTTTTCAATTTGAATAGTAAAAAAAACAACAAGATAACTGACATAGATTTTTTACAGAAAAAATGTCCGTGTGATAAATATGATAGGGTGTCCAAAAAGTGTATCGGGTGAATGTGAATAGTGACCGTTGTTGCGATATGCTGCGAAAATTTTTGGGCCCAGAGTTGCAGGAGTTTCAAGGTTTCAACTCAAGAACGTGGTTTCAACAAGACGGGGCGAATTATTCCCTAATAAGGTCATTACACGTAGAGGTAACATAAAATGGCCTCCCAGAAGCCCCGACCTTAGCCCTCCTGACTATTTCGTATGGGGATATCTTAAAAGTAGGGTTTATGAGAATGATCTGACGAACCTAACGGAATTGAAACAAAACATCAGGTCAGAAATGGCAGCAATATCGAGGGCTATGTGTCAGCGTGTTATCAGCAATCTTCGTTCCAGATTAGAAGAGTGCCATGGTCACCATTTGGATAATATCATCTTTTAGAAATAATTTTCCATGTTGTATTCTTATAATCAACAATAAAAAAAAATACTTGATTACTAGTAGTTTTTGTTTTACTGAACTAACAAATACCCGATACTGTCTTTGGACACCCTATTACATACTTTTTATTATACCCTTTACCACTTACAATATCAAATAAAAACGCACAAAATAACTTATACAAAAAATCCCGGCACGCCATTGGTTTTATATAAAAGAACGTAATTTGTATATAAAATGTTTGCCCAGGTGGTTATACCCACTATCAGAGAAGAAGATAATGTGTTTATAGAAAGATTAATAGCGGGTTCAGTCATTATGGAGGTAGACTGCAGGTACAGGCCTTCCTCAAGTCGAGTTTCATGAATATTTGCAGGGTTGGTGCATATTTGAATCGGAACTTTGAATATCACATTTCGCTTCAAAGCTTTCTTATCACAAACTATAACTAGCATTTTTTAATCGTGAGTTAACACTTATTTTTTAAACTTGAAACAACCCCAATTTGGCTTGAAGTCGGGTTATGAATCAATAAAACTAAAATAAACTAGTTTTCATATGTGATTACTTGTAATTTGCATTAAATAATTGTTTGTACTGCATTATTTAAACCTAGTGTTATAAATAGCAGAATACGCTGTTTTCGTTTCGCTATCCAAAAACCGCGAATATACAGTTTTATTCTGTATATACGTCACAAGGCTTGTGCGCGATTATTTTCTTTTCAGCTACCTGTGATTTAACTTGTTCCAAATCAAAGTATATCGCAAAATAATTAATCACTTGAAACGATAATCTTTAGACCCTCCAATTAAAAAGTTGTCGATCGTATCACACGGTATTAAAACAGAGTTTTTTTTGCATGGAAGTTAGCTTGGAAGGATTTTATTTCAACCGCAGAATGGCAGTCAAACGTTTAAAAAAAAATAATCCCAGAGCGGGTTTTGCCAATCGGCAACTCGGTTGACTGCGTGAGTCTCCACCTTCGTCCTGGCTGCGACATCTTCAGTCACCAGGTCCTGGCTGGCTGGGAAGCCGGTCTGCTGCACAGACACTTCAGGGGCTGTCACAGCCGATCTGGCTGAGATCTTCACACTCGGATTGTTCTCCAAGAATGCCACAACGATGAATCATATTTTTTATACTACTTATATCGAAATAAATTTACAGTATACAATTGATATTTATTTTTTTTTTGTAATATTTCTGATATTCTATTGATATTTATTTACCTCAGCCTTTCTCAAACAATTATATGATACATATAATACACTTAGTATAATAATGGCAGGTAGGTTCTGTTTGACCGAGGGAGACTTGGGTCAGTTAAAAACAAGTTATAAAATGTAAACTCACAATTAAAGGGTTGATTTTGATGATTGTGTATATATTGGGTTTTGGTCACCGTATTTCATAAAAGCAACGAAGACGTAAAGTAGTTTTGAGTGGCAATTGCCTTGCATGATTCATAGCTTTCCTTTTGAACGCACGTGTCTTTGAAAGTACTGCCATTACTGCTGTGAGTCCCTTACGAGTTAACCTATTGTATTCCGATTTCTATTTGTAATAACACGGACCTTGTACATTGCCTTTTTTATGGGGGTAACTACATGTTTCTTTATGAAGTTGGATTGAGTTTATGGCTATTTTTTCTATAGCCAAACATTGGAAAGATCTATTTCTAGAGGGTTTAATTGTGACACGTTAGCTGATTGATTTCTTTGTATTACAATACAATTATCATTTTTATGGCTTTTAATGAAATTTAAAAAAAAAATTATTTAAAAGTAATCAGTCGTTAATAATTTTATAAGAACTAACATTTTTCAATGATCCATCTACTGGGGTGAGACTAATACCACTACATTTTTTGTGTTTTCAAAGTGGTGTTTTTTAAAATTATTATAGGAAATTAAGAAAAATTGTTTTTTTAGCATGCTACTTGTTGCAAACTATAAACTTCTTTAGGTGCCTGTGGTTCATTGGTGACCATCTCACTGAACGTATCTCTATATTCATGGTTTTTTTAGGAAGAATATTATAGTGAGTCCGCAGCTCCTTCTATAACGCAGTTTTATATTTGAAGGAAAAGTTTGTGTATTGCTGGTGCCTAATAGTATTAATATTAAATATCAACTGAAGACACTTCAATTTAGATATATTAAGTCGAATAAAAAAAATACGAAATATCAAAGTTGGAGCGTTAAATCATATTCTCATTCTCAAGTACATATTAGAAATTAAAAGCATCAGATGTTTTGAGATACTCTCAACTAGCTGTGGAACTATTCAAAGTCCTTTATAGTGATTTAAACGACAGTAATTTCTAAAAGCAACTTCAGTACTAAATGCAAAAAGTATATTAATTATTTTTTTTTTAATGTTTATAACGCAAAAATTGTATTCATAATTCCTTTGAAAATGGCTTCGTATGTGTAGCGCAGTATAAAAAATACGTTTATAAAAAATATAGTTGCCAATAAAAGGGTTTGTTTTTGCGTAATCAAAAATGGATGTGATAGATTTATGAATAGACAATTTTTATTTATTTATTATAATACCTTGGAAAATATAGTGATATTAAACATTTTGTGTGACCATACCAGTTAATTCATCATTATTTTATTAAGATTTGTCTGAAGTTTCTAAGAACACTGCTTCATTGAATGTTTATATTAACAATACCATTAATATCAATTATTTAGAGTCTAAAATAAAACCGTTAAATAAATCTGTCCATCGTTTTATCCAAGACATACACAATGACTTTTAAAAAAATAACGTACAATCAATTCTAAGTTTGTTAATAAGTGGATTTAGAAATTTCTGATTGTCATGTCCGTTGAATCTATGTTTATGTGACGATTAAAATGGAGTGACTTTTCTCCGAAACTTGTCACAGGCAAGACTAACAAGACTAACAAAAACATGTTTACATGCCAATATTTGGGCATCGGGTTCAAATCTAGCGCCACACTAGTCTTATAGAATAGTGTAGCTGTGGAATCATCACTTTAGATTACCTGAGATTGAATGTGTGTTACTCGTGATAATGAATTCACGGAAGGCTGCAGGTTGCTTACCTGTACATATATTCTCTTAGACCTTCCCACTTTGATATAGTAGTGTGATTATACACTCCTTAAATGGTTAAATTACTTGTGCATGGACGTCTCTCACCGGTGAATTAAAAATTAATATATGTTTACCGGTTACGCTATTTGTCCTGGGGACTATTAATTTGCGCACGAGGTGATTTCAGTTAGCGGATTGCTCTGTCCGAACTTGCTGTATAAAGCAGGCATCGCGGGGAGTGACTGACCCGGGATTGAGTTTCTCGTGCACAGTGGCGTGCCGGCGAACAACTATATATATAAATATATATGTTTTGAAATATTGTAAATATATTTATAGACCGCATAGCAACAGCATCCTACATGGTGAGCCAGCAGTGTGTTTCACTGTCGCCGGGATCTGCTCACTGAAGTTGAATTCCAGTCACTTTGAAGGAGCTTATCCGCTGTGAGTGCATCTGCTACACCAGCCACGCCACTTACACGAATTAATAAACTTGTCTGTAAAGTCGTCTACCATACTACGCAATATTAATAAAGTGAAAAGTCAAGCACAACTGGCTACACACTCTGCGACAAACTTGCAACTTTCCAACAGCGTCCCTATATTTTGGGACTTGCATCAGATAATGGTTCCTTTCTTCTAAAGCCAGAAACCATTTATAATTTTAATATAAGTTAATCGTCTCGCGTAGATTTTTTGGTGAACTTTTTACTCAGAGTATTTAGCCCGGAGGTCTCCCGCTCGTGGAATGTGGATGTAAAACCTTTTTGGTACGCCGCTGTTCTTCCCGGTCGCATCTAAGGATTCATTGGACCACGGCTGGTGTGCCCGTGCCTTGGGGTACGTGCAATAAGATAATCTAATCGGCCATTCAATCAGCTGCGCTACCAACCCAATTAACTAAAAAAAGAAACAAACACCGAAGCAATCAAAACACGGCAGTCCTCCAACACTACACACCTGCGCAGGTGCAAAATCCCCCGCAAATACTATACATATAATTATAGATATTTTTTCAAAAAGATCCAAGGTTTTATCTTTTGAGTCGTACGGTATGAAATGATTCACACGTGATTTCACGTTTGAATCAAGAAAAAACATTATTATTTTAGAGCACAAGTGGGATTCAACTCTCACTGGGGTCTCAACTTTTTCGATAATCATCATCTTTTAACTTAATGAGAATTTAAATTGAAATATGCAAGCGTACATTCGATGTCCCTATGCTAGATGGATATTTGATGACTTGCAAACATTATTGATGTTATCGAAGAATGCGAGGTGTTACTAATTAAATCTTGTTAAGATGTATTTAAATATTTAAAAAGGGTATTAAAATTAGCGAAGTGTGAACCGTTCATCACAGGTGATTTTTAAATATTTCAAAGACTTACACCAAATAACACGGTTTAAGGTTAACATTCACATAAAAGTCAATTATTTCAAATATTATATTTGGTTAAATGCTTGCACATCCATCACGTCCTGAATAATATTTTCGAGGATTTTTCTCGTCATTTTGTTAGAGTTTGAATAACATAAACAAAAAATAAATCATCATTCTCGCATAAAAGTCTCTTCTATTTAAGTCAAAAGCCATTTATATTATTATGTTTTCATATTTTTAAATTACAAAACGTTTGATTACAGTCCAGAAAAAATACAAAAGTAAAGATTTTTAGTGTCATTTTATAAAAAAAACTGGTTTTTATGTAAGCGTAATGTATTTAAAAAAAAGTAATCAGTGTTGCTGTTGAATACTTGCATTTTACAAGGTTATTTAAATGAATACTCCACTCAAATATTTGCACTCTGTTTATTATTTATTTGACATCTCTAAGTAATGGTTTTTTTCGCACTAGTTTATTCAATGTCAGCGTATATTTTCATTACCTTGTATAATTCGCATAAAAATTGAAATTGGCCAAAACACTGGAGGTGTGTGTTTAGAAAAAAACACTGTTTCTATTTTATCATGGAAGCAGCTAAAACTACTGCTATTCAACTATAAGGTGGTATTTATTTATTATTTTGACGCTTAACAGGCTTAGGGTACTACATAGTAATACGTTTTATAAGCTTGGTAAGGTTTCTAAAAGTTTGACGCAAATACCTTTCAGGATGACTTCAGTATTCAAAAGCTTGCCTTTTGTCATGGAACATCGCTGAGCAGTATTGTTTGGTCTTGAAAGCTTTTAATGATGCCAACTACTCGGTGAAAATATTTCGCAGAGGCGAACTGAATTAAAAAGCACAAATGTTTATTAGCAGGTTAATATAACAATTGGCAGTCTATTTTTTTAATGAAATGAATGAACTATCAAAACCTCAACACGATATATTACCCTAGAATATTGTTTGATAATAAGAAAGCACACCCCTTATAGCTACTTATGAAAGTGTTTATTTCAGAATATTTGTTGATCTTTGAGATGTTTCAGTGGTTATTCTATGGTGGTATTAGTACGCACGCAATACACAAGCGAGGGTTTCGGTGCTTACTTTTATCGCCTACTCCTTCACGAGTTAATTGAGATGTTTTTGTATGCAAGAAAAAGCACTCGCGTTTCGCCGAGAGGTGCGCTCGTTGTGCAGTCGGTTCAATTAAGATTTATTAGCGCAACAATTCAGCCAACACGTTCGGTGCAGGTCGTCGCGGACGACGGGCCTCGCAGTTTCCCTGTCATCTGCAAATCACTAGCCGAGACAACGGAGGTCAGCGGATCGCACTCCAGAATGCCTTGTAATTGAAGTTTAATGAACAGATCCACGCCTCACTATTGCGATGACATACCGATCGAAGTATGATTGTGAATAAGGAGCTGAGGTCGGCGCTCGTGGCCCGTCTCCTGAATGAACTCTACGCACCGCAACACCACGGCGAGAGTAAACCTATAGACCGCCAGGTCAATGTCTCCATAACTAATATATCGAAAAGATGATAAAAGCATTTCCCAGCTTGGTGTGTATTCTTCTCCTTCTGTTGCCTCTCCTCATATGAAGTTGGTGAACATTTCCTCGAACATGTCTTGTATCGGACGTCGGCTAAAGGAATGTGCCCACCTGCATGTTATTAATAAATTAATTACCGACCTTCTAGGATTTTACGACTTATATTGTTTAGATGAAATTATAGCGCCGCTAAAAGGCATTTTACGACCCCTTCCCGAAAAAGGTGCGGGAAAGACACCCAGTTTAAATTGCCATCTGGTATCCTATTGGCATTCCTAACTGTTGTATTTTTGTGTTGTAAATGTGTATATAAAGGGTGAAGGCGCTCAATATAAACCAGAGTAGAAAACGAGTTAATACCTCCTTCAATGCGATGTATATTTCTTGCGATATGCTAAGTAAAGCCAAGCCTAAAAACTTGGTTCCCTGCGTTTGATGCCAAGCTGAAAGATACTAGCACAAATCCCTAAATCCAGTCCTAACAAATAAATACAGTTCTTTTGTACGTGATCCGTCCCGTACATGTCTTTATCCTGGGTCAGTCTCACCAATCTCCAGTCGTGAACGTTAGCCTCTTCTTCCAATGACCCTTTTTCCTTGAACAATCAGCTGGAGGATGGCATACTTATTGTTACGAAAAGTGTGGCCAAAACAGGAGACCTTTCGCTTCTTTACCAACGTCAAGAGTTCCCTTTCTTTGCCTATTCTGTGCAAGACTCTTTCATTTGTAACGCGGTCAACCATTGGTATCTTAAGGATTTTCCTATGCAGCCACATTTCTGCCGCCTCAAATGAGTGTCCAGGCTTCAACTCCATAAAGGAGAACTGAGGCGACATAACATTTGGTGAATCTCCATCGAGATTTCAGGGTTATTAAGTGTATTAAGCTTAGTTAGTTTCATCGTGTCGATTTCAAAGTTTAAAAATTCGATTCGAGCTTTTGTCTTCAAGAGCTTTGTGTCTTAAAAAAATTAAATTTCAAGATTCTTTATTCATTTGGTAAATTTAAAATAGTTTTTATGGGTATACCTTGATCCTTACAATGTGTGGCTTAGGTGGTAGCGAACATGTATTTATTTATTTTCGTTATTGAGTTATGAACAAACAGTAACAAATGAAATGGTTGTGGGTGGTTTTACAGGTAGGTTGCTGTTTTTGGGACCACGACATCATTAAAGCAACCTACACATGTTGCGACACAACATACAACAGAACGGCAACTAGCTAACAGCGTCATCACGTGTGTTGCTATATATAAGATAAGACCATAAGCTGGCCATCGTTCAGTTGTCAGTTGTGTCGCAGCGTGTGTATGCAGCTTTAACCATTATTCATGTGATCCCTGTTTATCAAGACACGGGGTTTAAATAGGAAGATTTGTGTTATGTATTCATAAAGATACTATTTTTGTAAAATAATAGGATTACTTCGTTGCCACTAGCCTTATTAAGCAATTAGGAATTATCTATAGATAAAAAAAAAATTATGAATACGTTTAGTATTTTCAACATGAGTTTTCAATTCGGAAAAGTTTATAAAATATACTCAATTCCAGATATTTAGTTTTACAATAGTAGAAAAATTTATATTAATAATCAAATCAAATGTCATAAGTAAATCCCCTAAATACCATTTTATGTCTGAAGTCTTAAAACAAGCTTAAGACGTAAGGTAAGGAATAAAGATCTACCCATGCCGGGACTCCCACGGTATCTGCTCGATTGCACATTCCCTCTATACGGCAGGTACTTAATAAAATACATCGTTTTGTATGAAGCATTCCCCGGCAACGCATATTCTCCGCTCGAGAGATAGCTGTGACACTAATGAAAATATATTAATAAATGCAAGTGAATTACAAAAACGGAATATTCCGATCGCCACAAATAGAAGGCAGCCGACACCAAAGGCAAGAATCCTGCCATAATTTATCGGAGCTCGCGAAGGAGGAATGAAACTCCCTCCAGCGAGGGTGATTCATTGTAGTTTCAGCAGGCAGGACACGTCCATGTACTCGCATTAATTCACTTTCAGTACTTTTCAGGCTTTGTTATTAATCTTAATAACATATTCACGTCCAAAAGACAGCTCTTAACCGGTTGATTTGTGATACGTCTTGATTGTCTTCTACGCCTCATTTATTTTTAAAGAATTACGTAAAGTATAACGGACAGTTTTATGTGTCATTTTTTTCGATGAAGTCGCACAAAAAACCTGATTGATTTGTTGTGGCTATTTGTTGGCATATTTATAAAACATTGTTTTATACTACTACACAAGTTGCGACACACAAATTGTTTAATTAGGCAAACTAAAAACACTCAAAATACGAGTGTAAGCTTACATATTAAGTCTAATTTTTAAAGCTCAGCATTTATATGGACAGTCACCCTGAAAGCTTCTTCTTCCCCGTCGTGTCTCGTGCAGGTATACAGGTACACCGCATGACCAGGTGTCCCTGAAGGTCACGGCCTCTACAATTCTCGATGCAAAATATATTGAAAGCCCCATCAGATACTACTTCATCTCAACGGCATACGAAATATGCTTTGCAAGTGAAACGACGAGGAAAAACCTCACAAAAAAAGAACAAATCTAAGCTAATCTTACCTTAATTAGGTGCACAATACAAATTTGAAACAATGAGGATTAACCATCGATAAATTTTAACGAGATTGTGGTGAATTAATCCTTTCTTCCTAGTACCTTATGTTTTCGCAAGAATATTTACTGATAACATTGTTCTTAATTTTTCTCTTAGTATTTTTTTTTAATATCTGGATATCCTAATTATAACTTGCATGTCCTGCAATGTGCTCTTAAAACTAATAACGCTACAATAAGTAATTTCTTACGAAATGCTGTAATTATTAACAATTGACAAAAACAAATTTTCAAGTGAAGGTAAGTATTATTTACAGCCAATTACGTCAGCAAAAACTGACGATATTTTTTATGAATACTAGTGGTTTTATATAATTCATAAATTGTACGAGTAGAAACTACAATGATTAATTCATTCAATAAAACTAATTTGCTAACCAAAAAAATATTTACATAATGTAACTTTTGACCTATTCGATGCATACCTTAAACACTAATGTTATGAATTATTCTATTTTTTAAAGTATTTAACAAACGTTTTGTTTTATTTTTAGATCCCGAGACTTGCTTACATTATAAATAATGGGTTACTCGTATTTACCGTGAAATATCTATATTTTTTCTGAACCAGGTAGGGATAAAGAATAACTCCAAAAGATTTCGGCGTCCATAAATATTTATATCGATTGTTCAAAATATTATTAGTAAGCGCCAAATAATAAAACTCCAATCATAAATGTGATTGCCAAAAAAATATTTTCTTAATAAGTCATCAATAATTTCCTAAAAAAATAAATAGGATTTCTCGGGTGACGCACGTATTGCGGACGCGTTATTAAAAATCGATTATTTACAGTATTTATTTATTAGCAACTGGTTAGGTTATGCTAGGTCAATTACCCGCCAACAAGGCTTCTAGACTGATCACTGCATCATCATGCATCAGACGCTTATACACACAATCAGGGTGAGGTCTAAACCCACGGTCCATGCGACAAATAAAGCATTCTTTGCTCTAACACACTGGCTCCCAAAGTGGTCAATATCGACCCCCAGGGGTCGATTCCGCCCTGCAAGGGGTCGATGACAGCGAAAAATTAAATTGGGGGTCCACGAACTGTAAATGAGAGGGGATCCCATTTAAGCAGGTCATCACCAAAATTTAGGCAT
Source organism: Atopsyche davidsoni (assembly GCA_022113835.1). Classification (NCBI taxonomy): domain Eukaryota; kingdom Metazoa; phylum Arthropoda; class Insecta; order Trichoptera; family Hydrobiosidae; genus Atopsyche; species Atopsyche davidsoni. Next base: position 3,770,010 of record JAILWY010000010.1, read on the forward strand.
TCCGTAAATGTCATAATTGAACACAGATTGAACCTATGTACTTACATAATAATACTAAACTTTTTTTCATAGCTTCCATCTTCATACCACATGGAAAAGGGTTTCAGTGCAGTTGTCAACCATTTTACAAAAAAAAATAAAAAATTATTCAATGTTTTCATACCGCCATAAAATATGGCGCACCTGTATATCAGATGTCAAAAATATGTTTAAAAGATGATGAATTTGAAAAAATTCAATATTAGCAAGGCAGGGGTCTACGAAAAACAGAAAAACTCGACATGGGGTCGACGGAACAAAATAGTTTGGGAGCCTATGCTCTAACATATAATACCAATTTAAACGCAGTTGTACGTTTTTTTTATAAAAAAAATCAATAAGGTAAGAGTGTGGTTCCGATTTGTGACATATCCTCGCAGCCCCGGTGCTCCTGGCAGCGCGTGCGGCCCGCGGCACAGTAGAATGGGAGGGTGAGTCACCGTAAGGCCGCGGCCAAAGTGCTGCGCGGTCCGTTTCGCATGGCGGTCGCTTTCCGCGTCAGCAGGCCAGAAAATCGCTTAGCTCATGAAGATGTCAGCGGTGCTCGCGTGACTCATTTTAATTTGAAAGAAGTGCATTGTTTTCGTGAGATATTATCGTTCGTAATTGGCAAAATGTATTGGTTTTCAGTGGCGCGCTATCCATGTAAGGAATACAAATACAAAAACGCTTAACGATATATATTTTAATATATTATTATGCTGCGTTTTTTTGTGGAATTTTGGACCCATCGCACGCCACTGTCGGTTATCCTGTAGATTTTTTTTGTTAAAACAATGTACAACAATGTTATTGTTAGTTTGACTTGCCATGTTATTTCTTATTTATTTATGATTTGGTTTTAGAGACGTCATGGGTGATTTAAACCAGTGTTTTTTAACCACTATGAATACGCGATCCCTTTGTAAGTTAAACAATTCTGGCGACCTTCTAGGCCTATTTTTTTTACTGTACTACTTCCGGGTGCCTACAGCTGGAATTTAATTTTATACATAAATAAATAAATACTAAGTAATCATACGCAATTCATTCGTTCGTGAGAGGGGGGGGGGGGGGGGGGTTTCCCAAGTTTTCACACGCTCAGGGTACAGATTGGCAGCCACGCACAAGCAACAGAATGGGGAGAGCGGAGAGGTTTTTATTCAACGTGAATACTGTCTCAGCATGAGTATATGCTCGGTGAAGTGGTCGCTAACCTCTTATGAGGAGAGGCACTTGATGAAGAAGAATTAGGCCCTAGGCCTAGGGCAGTGGTCCCCATGGCGCCCGCTCACCGTTTTACGTGTGCCCGCCGTTGTGCGACCGCGATAAAAAATATTTAAGTTCATAATAAAATGTTATGAAAAAAATTAATATTTAGTAATTAAACAGAGAAATACTAGTAATACTTTTATATTATTATTTATTTTTTATCAAAATATAAATTAAATATTTTTTGTGCATTGACTATGTCCAACTATAAATATACCTTGAAAAAATAAATGGTGCCCGCCGCCCGACCAGCAGTCTAGAATGAGCTTTTGGGTGCAAAAAGGTTGGGGACCCCTGGCCTAGGAGGTCGCCGGGGGGTGCGAAGTCGGACTCAGACCTCCTCGTGGTGAACCCTGGGAGCAGTCGGGCGGAACGGTCGTCTTGGGGAGACGACTGAACTGCCCGGCTCCTGCTAACCTAGCTTGTAAGAAGAGACGCAACCGGGTTCTCCATCTAAAACACCTCTATGGATGGAGACTCAGCCGCGACAGGGAGCCTACCAGCGACGCAAATCGCTGACCCCTGACGCGCAACACGGGCACGGGATTGCCCCGACCAGCAGAAAGGCTCCACGGAGAAGACAGCGCGAGACATCCGGAATTCACCTGCACGTCTACCGCGAGCACTCGGGAAGCGGGAGAGCAGCGTCTTCTGAACCCACCGCCCCTCCAGCGGCAGGAACCCACGAAGACGAGGCGAAGGAGCGACGCCGCGGAGGTGAAACCCCTCCCCCAGCAGAAAAAGGAGAAAACCTTGAAGGACATTCCAGTTCAGTTTTTTTTAATTTCCATGCGCCTTCAAGGAGGTAAAAGAATAAAGGAGATGCCCCCGTAACTTGATTGGTGCTCGAAAGCGGTCCCGGGTAGGGGTGGCGAAATCCACAACAAAAAAATAGGGAGTCGCTGGAATTTGTTGAAAAACAAATGGTTGAAAAACACTGATGATTTTAAAATGGTTGCGTGTCTTTTGTGTTAATTATTGGTGAGCGGAGAGCACCCCGCAGCAGACGCCGCATACTCTTCAATCCCAGCCGCTTTTTCCAGCGTCCACAACGCCCCCATTCCATGGAAAAAGTCAATCAAGTACCTCGGCCTTACACTAGACCGCAAACTCACCTGGACACCACACATAAAACAGATAGATCAAAAAGCCAGAACCGCTACCGCGATCCTTTCCCTACTCCTATGCAACAAAAAGCAAACTCTCTCCCTCCAATAAAATTCTTCTCCTGAAAACGACGATCCGTCCAATCCTCACTTCCGCCTGCCCCATCTGGGGATACATCCCGCTCGAGAGACACAAGCCTCTCCAGGCAATCCAAAACAAAATGCCCCGTGGTTCATCCAAAATGCCCAGCTCCACAGAGACTCCAACACCAAAACGATCCAAGAGGTCATCATCGACCTCGCACACTCCTTCCAAATCTCCACCCACATAGTCCCAAACCCTCTTCGATTACAACCTTGAGGACTGCCTCTACAAAAAAAGGCCAAAAGCCACCCCCCCCCCCCACCCCCACACCGACACCCACACAACCCCAAACATAACCCCACGGTGACACAAGTCACCCAGTGATTTTGAAGGCGTTGAAGGAAAACATCTTCCTGTTCCGCCGACAAAGCTAAATACAATAGAAAAGCCCCCAAAATCGCCCCCAAAGACGCCGCGACACCCGCGTCTTTGGGGGCGATTATAACCTTGAGGACTGCCTCTACAAAAAAAGGACAAAAGCTATTCCCCCACACCACCAACTGACAGCCACACAACCACATGGTTACACAAGTCACCCAGTGATTTTGAAGGCGTTGAAGGAAAACATTTCCTGTTCCGCCATCAAAGCCAAATACAATAGAAGAGCAGACGCCGTGACGTCCGCGTCTTGGGGGTGATTATAACCTTGAGGACTGCCTCTACAAAAAAAGGACAAATGCTCTTTCCCTACACCTCCCACCGACACCCACACAACCCCACGGTGACACAAGTCACCCAGTGATTTTTAAGGCGTTGATGGAAAACATCCTGTTCCGTTGACAATGCCAGATACAATAGAAGAGCAGACGCCGCGACGCCCGCGTCTTGGGGGTGATTATAACCTTGAGGACTGCCTCTACAAAAAAAGGACAAATGCTCTTTCCCTACACCTCCCACCGACACCCACACAACCCCACGGTGACACAAGTCACCCAGTGATTTTGAAGGCGTTGATGGAAAACATCCTGTTCCGTTGACAATGCCAGATACAATAGAAGAGCAGACGCCGCGACGTCCGCGTCTTGGGGGCGATTATAACCTTGAGGACTGCCTCTACAAAAAAAGGACAAAAGCTCTTTCCCTACACCTCCCACCGACACCCACACAACCCCACGGTGACACAAGTCACCCAGTGATTTCGAAGGCGTTGATGGAAAACATATCCTGTTCCACCGACAATGCCAGATACAATAGAAGAGCAGACGCCGCGACGCCCGCGTCTTTGGGGGCGATTATAACCGTGAGGACTGTCTTTACAAAAAAAGGACAATAGCCATTCCCCCACCCACACAACCCCAAACATAACCCCACGGTGACACAAGTCACCCAGTGATTTTGAAGGCGTTGAAGGAAAACATTTCCTGTTTCGCCGACAAAGCCAGTTACAATAGAAGAGCAGACGCCGCGACGCCCGCGTCTTGGGGGTGATTATAACCTTGAGGACTGCCTCTACAAAAAAAGGCAAAAACCTATTCCTCCACCCCACCAACCGACACCCACACAACCTTACGGTGACACAAGTCACCCAGTGATTTTTAAGGCGTTGATGGAAAACATCCTGTTTCGTTGACAATGCCAGATACAATAGAAGAGCAGACGCCGCGACGCCCGCGTCTTGGGGGCGATTATAACCTTGAGGACTGCCTCTACAAAAAAAGGACAAAAGCCATTCCCCCACCCACACAACCCCAAACATAACCCCACGGTGACACAAGTCACCCAGTGATTTTGAAGGCGTTGATGGAAAACATTTCCTGTTCCGCCAACAAAGCCAAATACAATAGAAGAGCAGACGCCGCGACGCCCGCGTCTTGGGGGTGATTATAACCTTGAGGACTGCCTCTACAAAAAAAGGACAAAAGCTCTTTCCCTACACCTCCCACCGACACCCACACAACCCTACGGTGACACAAGTCACCCAGTGATTTTGAGGGCGTTGATGGAAAACATCCTGTTCCGTTGACAATGCCAGATACAATAGAAGAGCAGACGCCGCGACGCCCGCGTCCTCGGGGGCGATTACAACCGTGAGGACTGTCTTTACAAAAAAGGACAAAAGCCATTCCCCCACCCACACAACCCCAAACATAACCCCACGGTGACACAAGTCACCCAGTGATTTTGAAGGCGTTGATGGAAAACATTTCCTGTTTCGCCGACAAAGCCAGTTACAATAGAAGAGCAGACGCCGCGACGCCCGCGTCCTCAGGGGCCGGGGCGGCGCGGGGCGACGCGGGGCGGTGCGGGGCGGCGCGGGGCGGGGGCGGCGCGCAGGCGCGGGCGCATCGACCGGGGCGGAGTCGCGGGTGCGGGCGCGGGTGCGGGCGCGGGTGCGGGTGCGGGCGCGGGCGGCGCCGCCAGTCGCCCCCAGCCGCCCCGCCGCACGGACGCGCGACCGCCCGGCGCCGCCGCTCACTGTAAGGCCACAGATCCACCGCCGCTCCGCCACGACAGACAAAGCTCTGAATGCCGAGTTGCGTTGTTCTGCAGCCGCTTGTTTGTTTGTTGCAAATTGCGATTATGCCGTTTTTGTCTCGAGGATTAATTCACATGTCGGCAGACCGTGCGCACGGACTTCAGCAGATGTATGTGTATATTTGTATACTTCGTCACGTGTGGCCTTCGTTAGCTTTTAATAGTTTATATTGTATTATCCGAGTATAATGTCGCGATTCGGAAAGCTTGAACGCTCGGTTGTGATTTGAAAAGTCTTATTGTCAAGTCAACATGGCACCGATACTCGGCGTTGGCTATAAATACATGACAATAACGCAGCCTGCTCTTTTAATAACTGCTAATTCTCATGTCAAACAGGTACGTAAAAGTTTGAAAGATGTAAAATAATTTATATTTGAGAGTTAAAATGGCTGTCACTTCTCTTTACGAAAGTTGGATATTTCGTAAATAGTATTTATATAAAAAAATATCTCACTTTCCTGCAGACATATAAATCCACTTAGATTTAATTGAATTAATACGATGCGTTAATTTGATCTGTAGTATATACTGTTTAGATATAAATAAATAAAATATAATGCAAAAAAATATGCGTAGACCTTCATTCATGTCTTTTTTATATACTTATGTAAATTAGTGGTTTTAGACGATGTTCCTCTTGTTGGTGCTCTTCTTTTTGGTGTCCCCTAGACGTCCTTATTATAGAACATAAGAGGACAATGTAGAATTCATCTGACTGATCCTTTGTTATGATCCCGTAAACTATAAGATTATTTTTCGCTTTGGTTTTAACTTTCGCAACATTTGAATGAAGCTTTTTGCAAAACTGTGTAACTTTAATAATAACTTAATTTGTTTTTCGTAAGAGCTTTACCGAGCTTAAAGTCTTGAGTAGTTAATGTTCACTAATATTAATACAAAGTTTTATTTTTTTTTAACATTTTAAATTAACAATATAACGTGCTGTGATTTATTTTTTATTTATTAATTAGTATAAGACCAATGGTAGATTTTTTTTTTTTTTTTAGTTATATGTTGCAACAAATACGTTTATTTATTTTGCTTGGAATGACTTTATTTGCACGATCTCTGATTAAAACATGTATTTTGCTGAATTCTGATTACTTATTATGCACTTCAGGAAATAATATTATATTTGTATGCAGCTTGCGATGGCGAACGTTTGTTTTGGATGCCGAGTACGTCCTTATGTATTTTTTTAATCAAATATATTGTAATAACATACCCACACGTAACCGGCGTCTTTTAATTTAACTTCGATTTCCATCGACCGTTTTATAAATGAAATTTTTTAAAAATCTTGATTAAGGATGACAGGTTTTTTTGCTATAAAATATTTTATCGTTGTTGACGTTTTTAAATGCTTTTGATAATAAAGTTTTGGTGACATTCAAAGTATAATGTTATTGGGCGTGTATTATCGAACGCTCGTCTACAAAGAAGCCTAAAAAGTTCCACTTTATGTTAAACTCGGTAACTCACTTAAATTTCTTATCGTAAGCTTCATTTATACTACCACACATAATTTAAATATATACATTATTCAAAGTACACTGTGAATTATTTATTGTATAATAGATATTAAAATTTGGATTACAGATTACATACCCTAATTTAAAAATACATTTTTCAGCTGCATACTTTAGAATTTTTATATTTTTATAACTGCTGTAAATGCTTACCCATTTAAACAATCAATATTTTATTATTCTAAAAAATATACACTTACTTAATTGTGTTAAAATATTAATTACACATTTTTCTGTTTTTATGTTCTTCAGATAAAATCAAATCAATTTTATTCCTACATTAAAACGATACTACTTTAGTGGTAATCTTTTTATATACCTGTAGATGTTTAAGCTATGTAAGTGGTCGGAATTATACAAAAGCCATTTCACCCCTTTACAAGTCGCGTAAGCGAACAGGTAATCGCATTAAGAAACGTGCAAATTGACACTTATTTACCGTAAAATAACAACCAGACCGTACATAGTTACTGAATGTCTATAAAATAAAGTAAATATGGAAAACGCCAAACGATTTAGATACAAGCGTGAAATAATCAAATATATTCACTCAAGTGATTTTTTTATTATTTTACTTTCATGGTAGGGTGAAGAAAATATTGTAGTTTGAAACGAGAGTCACGAATTTTTTTTTAAGGTCAGTAAACATTACAAGGGCTGCTCCAGTATCCATTTGCACTATTTAAAAGAAACTCATCCTCTACTCACTACAACCAGTTAAATACGGGATGCGACAACAAAAACGAAGTCTCGGCCTTCCAATACGCGATTTGTTATTTTCCAATCCAATTGGGCTTGTTTGTATATCTAGCAAGTTGGGATAAATTCTAGAGTGTTGGAGCACCGACCCAAAAGTGATACACCCATCTAATTATAATATCTTCTGGCAGGGTCCGGGATAAAAAAATATCACGTTGTAATGCATGCATAAAAATAGACACGGATAAAGGGCTATATTCACCGATCGCGATAGTTCCCATTTCACCTAGACGCTTAATTTTGAGATAATAATAGAAAAGACTATGTCTATAAGAGACTTGATAAAAGCTTCGTAAAAAAAGAAGCTTTTATAGTTATAAAAAATATATTGATTTACGTCCAAGTGTAATTATCAAATCGGAGCTATTTTTGTGTTAACTCACTTCTGCCTCTGTAAATATAAATAGGCTATTAATTTTGATGTAAGATTGATAAAATTTCAGCCAATTCAGCTGTTCTTGATATCAGCTGGGCCTAGACCAAAGTAACTTTGTGTCGTTTGCTTTTGCCTACCTCATTATGTATGCTCGCTATGCGTGTGCCGTATGTCAGCAAAACGATGAAGATTTTAAAAATAACGTGTACGTGTAACCTTTACGCGCGGTTGAAATAAATATTCTAATAAGTGGTTTATAAATATTACAATTCAAATACATGTCTTGGTGGCAGTTTTGGTAATTTAGTTTAACGAAATTTGCGTGCACAGTCGAAATTCGCTGCGAAAACGAAAAAAAATTGCTTGAACGGCAGTACACCAATAATTTACGTGTGCGAATATACAGTTGATTCTAAACTTGTTACAGATCTTTCAACCTCTCATTTATATGGATTTTTTAAATAATGGGTATTCCCAGAATCTAAAATAATAAAGGTGGCGTCTTGTGCTGGGGTCAGTCATTCCCCGATAAGTCAACAATATGACGTATCTTATTTATCGCTGATTATCCATGAATTCAATAGATATTTGGAATATGCTGATTTTTCTAATATTTTATATTAAAAAATTACTAGGTTGAAAGAGTTGTAACACTTTTGGAATCACCCTGTATATTGGTTTGTATATTTGAATCTGTATATTGTGAGACTTTATATATTTTATCCTATGTATATTGTGAATTTTATATATTATTTGTTTTTCGTTCAGTTTATTGAAATATGGAAATGCCGTGCCGTCGGAGTCATGGCTTGCCGCTGTGTTGTAAGTAAACATTCGGATCAAGTTCAATCGGCTGCTCTGCATACCGATTTCTTTCACTGTCTATTTAAAAGGCTGATTTACATTAAGTTCTTAACTCGTACTTGTCCTTAGCTTATTATATACTTGTACTTCTTTGTTGATTGCTTTAATGGGCTTACAGTCGCTAAGCCGTGTCAAGTTGTGACCCGACGTTTCGGTTCCAGTACTGAAGAAGATTTTCATTTGTTTATTATTTATCAATTATTTACTTCCATGAAAATGGATCTAGTTTAAAAGATAAATTGTTAGGCTACTTATCACATCTAGAGGTGGCTAAAAATTTTATAAAATAAGTCAACTATCCATGGCCACTAAAAACTGCAAACATATCTTTGATTTGGATACTTATATAATGTTTTCGGTTACGTTATATTACATGCGGTGAATTTATAATATATCTTCTACTAACTTTTCATTGCGTCTTGAATTATTAAAATTGACTTAGTACGTTACGATTTTAAACGTTTCATTTTGTATTTATTATATTTTAAATTCTTGTGTCTATAATTTTTTTAATGTATTTTGAAAAGCCGTTGTATCCTGCAGGTAGAAATTTGAAATGAAAACTCTTTTATAACTCATTTCTGTATGATTGGTTTCAGAAGTCAAGATGAGGGTGGTATACAGTATTGTAGCGACAACTTCAATTAACACATTTTGAGTGATAATATTAGAAGACTGCTTGCTGCTGATTTTAAAATGGTACACATAATTATTTGTATTGATTATTACGATTAGCTTGAAAAATTTATCTATTTGATTAGAGTGAAATTTAGGTACATAACAAGTTATTATGTTTTGAGGTAATTAGCATATTCGTTGACACGTGCAGAAGGTACTGCATAAGTTGTAATATAGTAAACTGCACTATATAGATAAACGAATAGATAAATATTGACATTAAAACTATATAAACTCAAATGCGCTAAATATAATCGCATCATATCATCATCATAATGATGCGATTATATTTCCACTTCACAAACTGAAAATTGTAGATGTAAATTGAAAAAGTGGGATTTTAATCTAACAGGGCGAGGTAACAGGCGTCTTGACGGGGAATCCGGAACCATATGCATTGGCGCAAGCGGCAGCTATCTGCGTGGCGGGTGCTGCTATAGTATGCGCCAACCTTCTGATCATCTCAGCGTACCTTAATTTCAGAGGTTTGTCATTTTATTCTTGATACTTTACATCAAATCATCATATTCTGAGATAATAAAAGTTGGATAAAAAACAGTTATTTGTAAAAAAAGAATATATTTTTAATTAGACAGTTTACATAACTTGATAACTCAAGAGTATTGGTGCAAATATATTTGTTTTTGGATAAAAATATGCAAAATACTGAGTAGTTTAGGGCAAATTTGTCTTAAAAGAGTTGTACAGGTTTAAGCTGTTGCAGGCCTCGGCAGTGAGGTGATCAACTACTACTTGCTATCGTTGGCTGTGGCCGATCTTCTGTGTGGAGCCTTGGTGGTGCCGTTGTCTGCGCTGCCGGCCCTGACTGGTGAATGGCCTTATGGAGACGTTCTATGCCGCATGGTTGGATACCTGGAAGTGACATTATGGGCTGTGTCAGTTTACACATTCATGTGGATATCTGTAGACAGATACTTAGCTGTAAGAAAACCTCTCCGATATGAAACAGTGAGTACTTTAAGCCAACATTTATTTTAGTCTGTATTAAAATAAATAATTTTTAAGTAGTTTTACTATTAATGATTAAATAAATTTTCCTATATTTACTTTCAGGTTCAAACTCGTACACGGTGCCAATGCTGGATGGTGTTTACTTGGATATCAGCTGCTATGCTGTGCTGTCCACCACTATTGGGATTCACAGAACCACTCTTCAATAAGGAATCTTTCATTTGCATGTTGGATTGGGGAAATATGGCTGCTTACACTATAACCCTAGGCATCTTAGTTCTCGGCCCTAGTGTTATCTCAATAGTATATAATTACCTGTATATCTTCAGTATGATGAGACTGATACACAGTGGAGCTCCCATTCATGATAAAGAATATGCAACTGCGCTAGCAGAGAATTTGGCCAATCCAAGCCATATGACGAGCTTTGCCTTAGTAGCTTCATTCTGGTTGAGCTGGGCTCCGTTTGCTGGCGTAAGGTTCTATGAATACATTATTGGTCAGGAGCTTCAGTCACCGTTAATACATTTTGGTATGGTATGGATAGGCATACTGAATTCACTGTGGAAGTTATTTATATTACTTGCAATGAGTCCTCAGTTTCGACTTGCTTTGCGTCTATTCTGTCTAACTGCATGTTGTCGCAATAAAGCTAGACTTCAAGCTGAATTAGCAGAATTGGATACCGATGATTGAATTAATAGTCAGAAAAGGATGTTCATAGAGAGTTTTTGTTTTTTTTTACATAAAGAGTGGCATGCATTATTACGGTGGCACATTTGTGTATTTGTAGAAAAATGTCACATTAAATCTATTTATGCTTGGTATTTATTTGTAATGTTTACCGTGTTTTCACGCCCTGCGTTTTCTGCTCTATAAAATAATCGCTTATAAGCTTTTACTAAGCTTTACTTCTACTGAAATTCATGTTATTTATTTGATAGCCTCTAACAAATCACTATGGACAAGTATTCCTTAATGATTTGAGACATCATGCATAACATCCAAAGGTTATCTCAATTTGAAGTAACTCGTACTTTTTAAATGATGCTAATAAGGTTGTAGAATTCACTATGGAAAGTGATTACCCCTTTAATTTGAGGTTGTTTTAAATCAATAGAAAACATTTGTTACTCATATATTTTTACGGTTGGACGAACTATTTTCAGATAAGTGGTCAAACGCTGCAACAAATTATCTTCAACTGCCATAATGCCTCAACTCAATAAATTGTCTTACTCATGATTAATAAGCAAATTAATCCCCCTCATTATTTAATAAGTAAATTATTTGTATGTACAAATGCACATTTTTATATTCAATAATTAAATATGCAATTACGAAATATTGATTCTAGTATCTAAAAAAAATATTTTCAGTAAGCAGCTACTTATTTTAATTGAACACAAGTATTATTTTTACTTTTATTAAAGTGTCATTTTAAAGCATTAGAGTACAGCACAATTTCAAAAGCTTCAAGTATTAAATCTCTTTTAAAGCAATATCGTTCTTGTAAATTAAAAATCTTTCGCACAGAACGGTTGTTTGTAATTTTTTTACTAGGTTAGTAACATTACTATTACTATAGATTTGTTAACAATAATTATCATTAAAACTTGTATTATATTTCGTGATCTTATTCTGCACTAATAAAATATATTCAAATGAAATGATAAAAAATTAAAAAAAAAAAACATTGGCTCATTTGTAAATTTAAAATTATTAGTTGACTTAAAGCAATATTCACTTTAACTTTAATGATTGACTTCTAGGTTTCCTGTACCTGATGTCAATTCAGGACTCAATATTAATAATAATGCTTGTGAATCGGGGTCATCAACTTTAATACCAATTTCGTTATAATTCCCTGGAAACTTTTATTCTATTAAATAATATACCCCTTAATGAAGAGCAATTTTATAATGAATGAGCTATAAAACAGGAAATTTCAAATACATTTTGACGCTACAATGATAATGAACGCCACTCTTATTTAAATGAATAATCCCTTAAGCACTTATAATGTATTATAAAAATTAGATTAGAGTAGTTTGCACCAACTAGATCCAAAAGCATCAAAATTATCTCTTTTATTTACTCCATAAGTTTTGATATTTAAAATTTCGTAAAATAATATTGATATTTGATAGTGTACAGGTGATTCCGGAATCTTTCAGGTTAAGAAATGATTTCCCTCCGTAAGGATTGCGAAGTAAATAAAAAAATAATATTATTATCTTTATTAAAACACAACACGGTTGCTTTGCATTTTCAAGTATATTTGATACGTCGTCAAAATATAATTTTGTTTGCGAAATAACTTCCTAATATTGAAATGGCAAGGTATTTATTAAAAATATTGAATCATTCCATGCTAAAGATAACTTCCTTCCGGGATCGTAATCTCACTATTCAAAATATTTAATCAAACTATGTTGTTTCTTTATGTATGTTTGTTATGTAATCATCAAGTAAGCTCTGCATATGTTTGATACATCACCATTTGATACATTTCCTAAGAAGTATTTCCCATTTGTAGGGTTCGTTTGAGGCAAATTTGATTTTCAAGTGTATACCTGTAGAGGTATCGTAAACTATATACAAAACAAATTACTTTAGTTTAGTTGAAATGCAATTAATTAGCTTTCGTAAGCAAGGATTTTTTTAAATTCTATTAATAAGTTCAATTCATTTTATAATTTGTATGTTTCCGTGGATTAAGGTATTTAAAATAAAGTTTTCCTATGCTTAGTTTTCCAAAAGACATCTTAGAAAGTTTTGAAACGTCCTTGACTATTATTTTATTCTGGTTGATTCATGATGTTAAGTGCATTGAGGTAAACTGAAACCACATTTGATTTAAATTAAATTATTTTGTCTTTTTTCTCTTAATAATTCAGTTTATCTAATAGTGAGTTCCAGCTTTCCTTAAGTGCTCAGTAATATGAGAAGCAAGCCTAAAATTCTATTTGACCTCAACTCCTCAAAAGTGCATAAGTTCACGCTTTCTCTTTCAGGATCTATAATACCTGAAAAATTTGAGAATGTTAATATACGATGAATATAAATCCCTTCTCCGGAGTAGTGAAAGCAACTCATTCAATCTGAAAATGTTTAAATACCTACTGGAGCCACAGAGTGGACGACAGTATCACTTATTCCAATATGATTTTATAAGGTACTAAGCATTCCTTTATTTTAACATGTTATTTCATACATAAATGAAATAAAATGTTGCGTGACTAAGTTTACATGTAATATTATACTATTGATGTTAAACAAATAAACATTGTATCGTCAATTCTTGCATTGATAGTTATAAGAATGTATTTATTTATAAGTTTAATAAAAGACAGAAAATCTATGTACTATTTTAAGAGGTTACTTGATTGTGGTTTATCTATTTAAATTTGTATTGTATTTTAAAAAAGCATAACCTGAAATAAGATATAATTTCATATATGTATTATATAAAGGTTATATAATTGTACATAAAAAAACATGAATATTCATGTGAAAAAAAGATGATATGGTAGTTTTGAGCCGGGTATATTAGCAAGATTATTATTATTGAACCATTTGTTTAGTCTGAGGAAGATGGAGAGTGCAGTTGACGTCCGACATAATGTTCATTATTTTTTTATCTGTCCTAAACTGCCTTCGCTTGATTGATAAATAAGACTAGCGGTTTCTATGTCTGTACCATCTATTTAAAAATATATATTTACTCCATAAAGTAAAATTTTTATAAGATTATAAATATATTTTTAAATAATAGCTTACTACCTCTTTTGAGAAAGATTGCCTTGTAATTTTGTTTTACATTATAACAGTACTTCTCTACTTATAATAAAAAATGCTGTAGGTAATATATTTTTTAAAATGTTTAATCTTAACAGTATGTTTAAAATCCCAATATATATTCGCAGAATAAGAATTATACACCTTTTGACTGAAATTTCAAGTTTTGACTCTGATTGTACTATTGAAAAATAATAACTGATAATATAATATAATAGGTCTATTCATTACTGTTACTTGAGTGCCAATTTACATCTTTTCTGAATATCACAATTTGAATAAATGCAGATTTCACCAATATTTATATACTCATTACACGTTAGTTTAATTTCTCACATAAGAATTATGTGTTTTAATGTAGGAGTTATTTGTTCCTACTTAATGTAAGTATAAAATAATTCAACGTTGAGATATTCCATGTGTTCATCTATACTGTAAAAATATATACTCTTAAAATAAGTGTCGTCTAATTATGTATTAATTTCATAATATTATTTAAAACTTCGTCTTTTAAAATTGTAGACTTTTTATGTAGTGAATTTTGTGTTAATTAATGTAGTTTTTTTGTAGTTGTAGTATTTTTAAAAAATAAATATTAATTTAATGTGATTGAAAATTTGTTAATAAAGACATGAGTACATTGATAAAACTAAAGTTGTTTTATAATAGCAATAAGCTTAAATATTTACTAGAAGCACGCTGTATAAAAAAATTATTGTATACACATTGAATAGTATTAAATATTATAATTAAGATTCATCTTACATTTTAGATTGTGTTTTTAGGTAGTTCGAAGTAAATAAGCTTAAGAGAATTTCTCTGAGCTGGCTGCAATGGAATTTAATGTCCAATTTCCATTTGTTCTTGAAAATCAGGGATTGGTGCTGTAACAAGTGGCGTTCAAAGCCTTGGAGCCCTTAAAGCATAGATGATCCTTTTGTAGTTGGTAGTTTTATAGTTACACCCTTTAAAATTTAATTATTTCGATTATTGCATTAATTATTGCTATTTTATATTTAGGTAATGGTAATATCTTTTTTAACTAAGAATCATGCTGTACCTGTAGAGTTTTTATTGTCGTTTAAGTCATTGCTAAATGAAAATATTTTAGAATTATATTTGTCTGCTTAGCTTTCCTATATATTTCATATAAATATTATTTCAACGGAGCACAAACTATTTTTTGTTATTGTTGTCATTTTCAATACGTACTGTATATATTTATATATTTAAAAAAAATAAAAATATATTTAAATATAAATATTCCTTCTAGGTACTAACTGTGCAACTGCCTTATTCAATTTTTATAAATACGCCTAAGTATGTGTGTACCTCATTGCATTTAAAATATACCTATGTAGCTATCTTAATGCATATGAAAGTTGATAATTGTGTTTTTATTTAATGCGATTTTAATGATAATTTTTTAAATATATATTTATATATTTAATGTTTAATAATAATATGTCAAATTATTCTGGCCTGCGAATAAATTTTACTATCTAGGGTAGTAAAGTAACAAATTAAAATTTTATTTTTCGCGCGAAGAATCTGAACAATGTGATCAGAGCAGATTGACATTTTTTCGTCATTTTAAAGTGTATAATATTTATGAATATTTTTAAAAATATTGTACTCATTAAGTAGACCATGCCCGACTATTTTGCATACTTTGTCTTGTATTTGTTTTACTATTTAGGTGAAGAAACATTTATTTACGAGCTATGTATTAGTTTCTTTATAAATGCAGACATACTGTAAATATAAATTGTTTTGAATAAATTTGGTTTAAAATTTTTCAATGGTTTTTTTTTATTACATCTACACTCCACACTTAATGAAATCTAGTCATATTTTATGTTAAAATCATTTTTATAGTTAGGATGTGACCGTTTTTCTATCGAAGTCTGAAACATCACAATATTCGAGTCAATCAAATGCGAAGTCGGAGTCGGTAACATTTTAAAATTGATTAATCCTGAAAATTTACATACAGATGAATAAAGAACCCGGTAATTTTAGAGACTTGGAGCGAGGTCGTGTCTTTTAGAGTCAGAGGGAGGTCTTGATTTGAGTCAGATTTAAATTAGCAAGTAGTACAAGTAATTCTTCACCAATCTTCCACCAAAGTGCTTCCTCAGATGAGGTTGGTGACCATTTCACTGAAAATTTGTTTGTTCGTGGTTTTCTTAGGGAGGATGGTACTTTGGGTCCCTGACGAATTCATAAAGGTGATAAAATAAATTATTGATAATTGTCCAATATTTTTTTAGAAATGTTACTGTTCAGATAAATATCAGACTTACTCCAAAATTTGGAAAAAAGTAAAAAAAATATTCGTAAAATTGAAAATAGGGTAGACGGTAAAGAGATTCAGAGTCAATTCTTTGTCATGACGTTTCCTTAGAATATAACTAATTCAACTAATTGCAGAATATCTATATACAAAAAAAACAGTTTGTACTTGAAATGAAGGGGGGGGTAAAGGGTAAGTACTTCAAGATGAGTAATATCAGGTCAAGCCATTATAGATATAACCTAAAAAGGATCCACCGATGCGGCAAAGTCAATAACACGAATGCTCAGTTCGTCTCATTGTTTTCCGACAACATTGGTTATTCATAGAAATGTTTGGCCAGCGAGTGCCCGAAAACTAATTTGAATAATGACGCATGCCGGAGTCGCGTGTGCCTCAATCTCACATGAAAGATAAGAGATTGCACATGTCGAAAGTCTGGTTTTTTCTGTTACCGGCTAAAAGTAGCATCTGCATGTCTCAGCGGCACAGCTTAAATAGAGTAGGGTTAAAATAAACGCGGGCTTAATTTATATATAAATCAAATTGAGACTGGTCATGGCCCAACAATGTCGATCGACAGTTTATGTGCTGGATCATAGATGAGTATTGGTATAAATATTACGCGCTGCCTTTGAGAAAAAAATGGTTAGTTCAAAACAAAAACAGCGCATGTTAAATTTAATACATGTTGAGTTCAGAGTAAGTGATTAACAAGAGACAATATCATTTCTCTTTTGGAAAAGCATTATTTTTCTAGATTGCAGGCTCTTTTATTGAGGTGGTTTAGTTTAAAAGTAGAGATATTGGTTTGATTTATTAAATGCTTTAGAAGCATACAAACAACCCTCCTGAGTGAAAGACAATCGATCTTAAATACTCTGAGAAGCTGGAATCCATAATAACGCTACTCAGTGAGAATAAAAGACCGCATGGGAAGAAACAGAAAGATAAGCATAAGACGCATTCAGAGGCGATTGCGGCTGTATCAAATTGAATAACTTTCTGCAACCTGCATCAGAGAGAATTTTTTCTAAAAGGGTTTTCCTTTTCTCGGTAGGTAGAGACAATTGCAATATTGATAAAGAAAAAAAAAACTTATTGTATTCAGATCGAACCCTGGACTTCATGATTGGAAAGCGTGCTGAAGCGCCGAAGAAAAAAAAACTCGTCTTGACTTATTTCTAAATAGGCCTGAAAACATTGATTTTTTTATTGAAAAACACACAAATTTTAATGCTTTAACCTTGTTGGTTCTTTGATAAAAATATAAAAGATGATACAAAAAAAATATTCTACCCCTGCAATTAGTACTTACGCGTTATAAGAGTATAAATAATTCAAATGCCTTCATCGGATATCTCTCCCAGAGATAGCAAATAATAGATGGCGAGTTCCTGGATAAGAGTTTGGAGAGTCAACATGAAGAGTGAGCTTAAGCCGATGATAGTTTTAAGTCAGGAATTGTGATGCAGCAACGTCATAGAAAACAATGGATAATCGTGTGACTAATCATTAGCGAAACGTGTCTAGTTTTGAAGGGACAAGATAATTAATGTTCTGTTTTGATGATTTCGCTTGTTAGTGTTGAAAAAATGTAGCGTAAATACCATTCATTTGAAGTGAGTAAATCATCAGAACACGTGGAGGCGAGCACGCGCGAGAGCGGCCGCGCGGATAGGGTGATACGGCCATTTATTTTCTCCGCGACCTACACTCGCGAGTGGCGGAGACCCGAGCTGAAGGTTTTTAAATAAAGCTTTCACGCGGCTTTCGATGATGGCCGATTGGATCGGTGCGGCGTCGGAGCGAGAGGACGCGTGGGCCGGGGTATTTATACTCCGGGAGGCGGGCGCGTGCCGTCGCCGCCGCCAGTGCTCCGCCCGCGCCCGCCGCTGACGCACCGACCCCGCGACACCCAGGTGAGCCCAAACTCCGCCCCAGCCTGCGACCTACCCTCGCGTAAGTCTCCAGCAGCCCCAACGCTGAGCCTCCACCCCCGCGAATCCTCAATTTCCGCGCTGGAGAACCGCCCGAACACCCGAACACCCGCCCGCCTTACCGATATCGCATTTCCGGTCGCACCGCATTCCCCCCTTGCCGGTGATTTTTTCTGCAGCGAAACCGATTTATTTTGTAAATTGTTTTTTTTTTGTGTGTGTGATAATTTGCGCGATTGCTCGCGACACCCCCTCGGATGGAATCTCGCCGGTAAATTTACCCCGAAGAGTGGCCGCGCGGCTGGACCGCTACGGGAATAGCCCCCGGTTGTGACCTTTCAGCCGCGGGAAGCGAGCCCGGCGCGAGCTATCTATATCCGGCAGGCATATCGGAGTTTTCTTAGCGCATCGCTTGTTTCTGCCGATCTCTCTGTCGTCCCGAAATACTGTCGAAGTTTGTGACCCATTTTACAGCATTTTAGTTCAGTCGTTCCGGAAAAACCACCGCGAAGTAGCGAGCTTGACTTCCGAGCACAATGACCAATTGTCATACGATACGGGAAGTATATATTTTTAAAAGGCAATGAATTCCTGCAGCAATTTATAGAATAGGAACTCCTTCGTGAATTATCTCTACAGGTTGCCAAATTTCAACCTATTATATAACAGTATTTATGTCTGTTTACTTTGATATTACTGTTACGTATTCCACGCCGATAAGCATAACGATTTTAATATTGAAAATTTGTTTATAAACATTGAGGTTTCTAATGAAATGTAAACAACGCTTAAAAATAGAAAGCGTATTAAATTACTTTAAAGAAACAAAAGGCTTACATATTTCCAAACATTTTTTGTTTCTATTTTAACTAAAAATTGCAATACTGTTAAAACATGAATGAAACGGGAGTGCACTGAAGCGTTGGCAATATTACTAAATCTGTTTACATCTCCGCCCTCTTTATTCTTAAAACAATAAAAAAAATCTCCTCGTGGGGACTTATAAAAAAATTCATTCAAATCTCTACCGAGTCATAACAATGAATTAAGAAATTCAATTTTTTTCAGCTCTAAGGTAGCTTATTTAATAATGTACTGACAATTTAAAAAAATAATTCAAAGGTAAACTTAAAAATTAGTAAGGTTTACGTACGTCCATGGCACTATAAAACCTTCTAAAAGTGTGTCTTAAACGTGAGGTTTCGTACATGAATGTCCTCATTTATAATTTTCACGGAAGACACCTGTTGGTCTACTCTACAAGATGCCGTTTATTCTGTAATCTGACTTTATATCCGGCTACATTCATATCTCATGAAAGCTAGCCAAATTTAGTGGTCTAGAATTAATCATTTGAGTAAGCCTACTATGGAAAGAAAAATATAAATACATTCAAGGAAAATTTCTTCTACAGATCACCGATCGTAAATTTCATTTTCTACACATTTTTACATGCTTAAACTAATATAAATATTATTTTTATACCTAATAACACAACCTATTCCATATCCACTAGCAATGAGATACGCTGGAGCTTTATGTGCGAGCTTTTGCGAATTATAAAATTGATTTTATATGTGATGTTGATGAATTGCATGCGAGAAATGGCTAAATCTATTATCATGTTATAAGAAGTTTACACGAACATAATTGTTTAGATTGGCTTGGCAGTTTAAAGTCACCTTCATGTATTCTAGCGTGGCTTCTAGATTTTAATGCACTCGATGTAATTTAAAATAGCTTTATTGGTCATCATATTTTCGAAGATACAATGCAATGCAAGCACCACCCCCCTCTAGATGTTTTGATGATTAATCAGGCGAGCTTTATAAGCGCTGAAATGTCGTTTTATCGTTCAATACGCCAGCGACTCTTGTGTGGGTTTTTTTTTAGCTGGTGAGCGTTGTATTGTTTGAATTGTCATTCGGGTGCTGAGGGCTGGACCGAGAGCCGCGCTGAGGACGCACGCTGATAGTTCTGGTTGTTTGTTTCGAAGAACCATGGCAGGAAGAGCGGGACACCGTAGCAGGCGCACGCGCGTCTACGACTGCAACTACAACATGGGCGAGAGTTACTACCGTCCGGCCATCGACCGCCTGGACCGGAAGTACTCCGGGCGCAGCGACTCCGCCGAGGCCCCCAGCGCCGCCGTCCGCGACCTGGAGGAGCGCTACTCCAAGGCCTTCGAGTCCGAGAGCCTCAACGACGCGCGTCGCCGCGCCGAGAAGACCATCTCCGAGGAGACGCTGTTCGACTCCCGCGGAGGGCGCGCCCCCCGGGGCCGTCCCCTCAGCGCCGCGATGGAGGAAGTCGAGCACGAATTCGACGATGAGGTAAACCACTCACATCTACACCCCTTCATTTTCCCGCTGATAACATCTGTTATACATATGTTACAAATCAGAAGCAAGTGACGCCCCACACACATCAAAAAATATTTTGTACACACACGAGAAGAAACTATTTTTATATATTTATGGAAACGATAATAAATCAAGTTTATTGTCTCGATCGCGCATATATGAATGAATTCTCAGATAAAATAAATGCAGAAGTATTTTCAGATTAACGATGAAATTCTTATTTCTACTTTTAACTCATAGAGCTAGTCGATATTATAACAAAAAAATCTGAACAACGCTTAGTAGTTGTATATATTTTGATTCTTGTATTATTATTGGCATCAATATCATATGGGATTTTAAAATTTTAAACTCTTAAAATGAACACAGATCTATGCCTTCGTCATCACACATTGATGAAAATAAATACATTTCGAGGTCTAGAACCATACATGAGTTGCTATGTCTATCTATAAATATTTTTCTTCTATTGCATAATGAATCGCTTCGGAGATTTCTATATTTTGTCCAGAAAAAAATGTAGGGCGATACATGAAACCTGTCTAGTCAAAAACAATAACAGAATATAATGTTTCAGGTGTCCAACTCCCTGAAGCGCCTGCGCGCCAACAAGAAGAAGTCAGCATTCCTCGATGACATGGACATGGAGACCACCGTGGCCAGTCTGCAGAATCGTTCCCGCCTGGGAATGTCCGACAAGATCCTGGAGAGCGTGGGTCTGGGCAGCAGCGTGGGCCTCAGCAGCAGCGAGGAGCAGCAGACGCGTCGTCGCGCCGTGCGCATGGTGGCCACGACAACGACCAGCGAGGAGCAGCGCGAGTCCGGGGGGCTGACGCGCTGGTCGGCGCTGGAGGAGCAGGGAGGCGCGGCCGCGCGGGCGAGGGTGTCCCGCGCGCGCCTGACCGACCTGGAGGACGAGACCACCGCCATGCAGCAGCGCCAGGAGATGCGCGAGAGGCGCGCCGCCAACCTCCGCGCTATCCTCGCCGAGAACGACGTCGAGTACAAGCACTAGGCACGGCCCTAGTGATGCGCGCGGTACTGGGAGAGAGCACGAAAATTGAACATCGCCATCCATCCAGTCATCACGTGTTGCCGTTACACCGTATCGATCGCCCTCTCGTCGCTCCGGGCCCCGACGAAGCCGCGCCCCGCCTCGCAGCCTCTTCGGCGTGAGCGGCCAACTCCACTGCGTTGCATTCATTCTCGATCTGATATCCGCAGGGATATTTCTTCCGTTGATTTTCAAATCCTTATATTGAATGAAAGGAATTTAGTGTCTCCCCGAAAATTACAATCTTACGTGTTAATGTACTGGAGTTGGTATCTCAGATTCGAAACCATACAAAACATAAAATCATGCAGCATCAAAATTCAATGCACCATTACCGACTGCATTACCAGCGCAGAATGATGCTGTGGGCCAGCATCATTGAATAGCTCCATTATCATTTGTTTGTTTTAGCTATTCTTCATTTATTTTAGGTGCAGTCAACACTACCCGACTGCTTGACCAAATTGTCTTTGCAGACTTGTAAAATAACGTGGTTAAATTATGCATTTTTATAATACAAACTGTTATTTACTTCATATACTTGTCATTTATATTTAAAATAGATCATTATATCTTGTTGATTTTTTGTTGTCTAACTCTAAAGAATTTTATGGTCGTTTTTTTATTCAATAAATATTATTTATATTACGGCACAAATTCTTTCAATTCATACGCAAAGGTCATTGAACAATTATATAAAGGTTGATTTGCACTTTGCGTTCATTGTACAAGTAGAGTGAGAGCCAGCGAGCGACTCATTGCTGCCAATAATACAGTCTAGCCAAGGAAGGTGTTTCGACTCGGCAGTGAATCATCTTGACTAGTCATGTAAATGTACAACATTGCTTGGAATAGATCATGAACTTGGCTCTCCCTCAGAGTATCTTGTACATTTCAAAATCTAAATGATCTATTTATATTAACATGAGCTGTAATCATGACAATGAACTTTAATCAACAAAACAAACCTAATATTTTTAGTTTGTCTAGTATTATAATAGGATCTAGTGAAGAAGTGATTTATTACAATATGTAGCAATTAATTTTAATGGATATTCAAATGTAAAAAAAAACAATATATTCAACATATCATAAATCACTCACATTTATGTGAAGGAATACCATCTGTTTCAAAGATCACAACAAAACAGTACTCTGTTAAAATAAAATCTTTCTATCTCTCTAACAAACTAAAATATTTTATATTCTAGAACATATCAAATGACGCCAAGTCCATCCAGCTTTATTTGGACACCTCAAGTCTAGATTAATAATATAATATTGTGAAGATACAATACTATTATCATCAATGAAATTGTAAAGATAATTTGTGTTGGTGCCAACAAAATCGCAGGGACCAGTATATTTACAGACGCTATCATAACAAGAGGTTTTTATGGAAAGGCTGAAATATAAATAGCAACCATATATCTAAATGAATTGGGAGACTCTTGATTGAACGTTCATAATGCGATAAAGATTATAGAGATATTTGCAGTCAGAGCGTGCGCCTGAGTTGAACGAGAAATACAGTAATACCCACAGTAGCCGTGTAAATGCTAAAGAGCGTCTTGAACGAGTAACCTTTGGTTTAGATAAAGGAGCATGCAACAATAACTAACAGCAAAAGGTTTGTATACATTTCAAACAAAATTTTGCATTTAGTATAGTTGAGGTAAAGTAATTGTCATTTGAAATAAATAACTTTTATTTTTTTGATAGTTCAAAAGTTGATATGTAATTTCTTTAATTTAATTCTGGCTTTAAATACTTGGATCACTTTTTTTTGATATCTACAGTATTGAAAAAATATATTTTGAAATAATTTCAATTGATAAAAGTTGATTAGTTTTCACAAGCGAACATTTGCTTCTGACGTCGTTCACTTTGCAGGTCAGTTAAATTCTAATTGCAGTATACAAGTATTTTCCTTCAAGTGCCTCTCCTCAGAGGAGTACGGTGATCATTTCACCGAATACATCCTCCTGTGCCAGTCTTACTAATTCGAGAGTGTGGCCAAATTATTAAAACAGGTCTAGTATACAAGTAGCGAGATGTTAATTCAGAGAAAACCAGAGTTGTTGAACAAAATCTGCTTTTAATTTTTGTGCTGATAATAAATTCACAATATAGGATTCAAAATTTAACTACACATTATGATATATAATACAATATAAAATATTTTTGTGATTTATCCAATTTTTTTACTTTACGTGTTACGTTGGTATTATCCTCGTTTGACAGTGTCAATGTAAAAGTTTGTGCAAAACCGGTCACCGATATAATTAAACATGTGGAAATCAATCTCATTGCACTGTTAATTAAAATTTAGATTTTTTCATTCAGAAATGATCACTTTTATTGCATCGTATCGGAAAACGAGACTGACATGTCGATTAGACAGTTGCAGTAAACATTCACATAACCTCACTTTTAAAAACTTGCCATATAGAAAAATTCGCTTTTTTCAATTTTTTTGTTACTAAAAAAAATTTATTATAAAAAATATCATTTAATCACTTGGGTAGGCTGTATTTCATGTTTTTTTTTAATTATGTAACTATTTTGGTAATTATAAGGGGCGTAAATAGCTTAGTTTATGGTATTGCAATAATTTTTTTGGGCCTTAATTCAATAAAATCAATAAAATTTATGGTAATTTTTTTTTTAAAAACAAGTTTTATTAAATATAAAATGTTGATTTTAAATAAATATTTTTCTTCAATCTTTATGCTCCAACTTATACAAAAATATATATTAAACCAGTGGTGTCAAACTCAATTTTGCAGAGGATCATATATTAAATTTAGTATGTGTAGGCGGACCAGATTCAAATAAAATAAGTCTAAAAGCTCTTAAAAAGACTATTCTTATTTCTGTGACACATTGCTATCGCGGGCCGTATCTTTGACATGACTGTATTAAACGATCACTTGAGAATAATTGTTTTGTTAGTAAATATTCTAAATACAATTTATTGCAACTACAACACGGGCATCATCAAATTTACGCGAAACCGGTCACAACTCACGTAAAAAGTTATTAAATAATAATGATATTCAAATTATGTATGTACAAGAGACAAGAAGAGAATGAGGTTTCTTCGCGCGTTTCGAAACGAAGCATAATAATTCGGGAGATTCAAGCGACGCGTAAGCCACGGGCGCTGGTCGCTTGCGACATGGCGACTAGCGGTAACGGCGGAAGGAGGCTCGCTGAGGCTCAGGGAGGCTCGGGGGGGCTCGGGGAGGCTCGCAGAGGCTCGGAGAGGCCCAGGGAGGCTCGACGAGGTTCGGGTAGGCTCGCTGAGGTTCGGAGAGGCTCGCTGAGGCTCGGAGAAGCCCACGGAGACTCGGGGGGGCTCGGGGAGGCTCGCAGAGACTCGGAGAGGCCCAGGGAGGCTCGACGAGGTTCGGGTAGGCTCGCTGAGGCTCGGGGAGGCTCGGAGAGGCCCACGGAGGCTCGGGGAGGCTCGGGGGGGCTCGCTGAGGCTCGGAGAGGCCCAGGGAGGCTCGGGGAGGCTCGGGGAGGCTCGGGGGGGCTCGGGGGGGCTCGCCGCTCGTACAGGCCGATCCTCCTCCGTTCGGGCGCCCCGGGGGCTCCGCGGCGCTCGGACCGCGCGCTCGGGGGCTCCGCCAGCTCGGCCTGCGCGTTCCGTTACCCACTCCTTCGCTCTTCAGTTTCTCGGAGGCGCCCGCGTCGTAAGGCTGCGCCGCCGGAGCCTACTTTTTCCTCCACGTCTTGTTGCGATACAAAAATCACTACGAGTCGCGATAGCGGGAAAGTCAGTGACAAAATAATCCTATCTCCGATCCGATACAATCCGCGTGTTGATATGTGACCTTCACCATGAGTTTCACCATGGATATTTTTGATGTTGTTACACAATGATTATTCAGAACATTTGAGATGTTTATCCGAGATTATCGAGCCACGTGGATATCGAAATATTTGGATTTATAAATTGTGACTTATGCTTACAACTGAATGGTAAATATACTTGCACATGTAACAATACCTACGCAAATTTCATAATATATACTATTAGCTGTATTAGCTTTTTTTTGGTGCCTAAAGATTTGTTATTTAAACAGCTTTAAATGTTATTTAATCCAAATTTATAATTTTCAGGGTTATTCAATTTAATTTGCTTAGTCATTAATATAATACAATTCCTTAAAATAAGAAGGCAGAACTAATGTATTATCTACCTACTATTATCTATTACTAAAACTCCAAGGTTTTTTTCATTAATACAGTGTGCATGCGTCCTACATAATGCTTTGTATATACTTTCCGCCCAAATTGAAATATCTTAATAAGTAGGTGTCATAAATATAATTACATTTTGAATGCATTGCGCAACGAAAATTGCCTTTATTTCGTTTCACAAATGGAATTATATGACCTGAATTCAATAAGATGATGGCTGTTCAAGGAAATTGTGCATTCTTAGTAGTTACGAAGAAACAGCTTAAGTTTTTTTTTTGTATTCGATCGGGTCTATTTGTCCAAGCTTCCAACCATGAATGCGCAGTCGAGTCGCAAGCCTTCCTCCTTCGTTTAAAATGAAAATTTGCATAGCATGACATCACTCAACTATCGCCTCGTACCGAACGCCATCGGAGTGCGTATATCTTCCTCCACAACTTCGCTGTACAATTATTGAAAATGATGCTGACGAATGGCATGCCTCGTAGCAACTGCCTAAAAGTGAGGTTAGGTGCTCGAATATATTTTTAGCTTCATTTTACCTATAAAGAAGATTACGCTTTTGCTTACCAGCCTCAGTACGAGTTCAAAATATTATTGCGGGATTATTGAGTATATAATATATAGGTAATCGATTCACGCATGAAACGAAGGGATTTTTTACGCTTAGTTTGAGCCACGATATATATATATATATATATATAAGTAATCTCACTTGTGTTTCGAAAAAAATGCAAGGTTTTCCCTTATCGTTTCATGTGTGAATCGATTACTTGAATGTTACATATCGCTCTTGCAATTTACATAACGGGTAATAATTTATTCCATTACATTGTATTTCTAGCTTAGAATGTGTTTCTTCTGTTATTTTTATTGAAAATGTTGGAAAAACATTCACAATCATAAATTACCTGCACGTTTTTTGTTTCACATCTAAATAAGCCTTTCAGTTTTCATTATTATTTCAGCCTTTCGTCTTTGGCAAGTAGCGTGAATAATATTATATATCAGTACTTAAATGCACTAGATATATTTAATGTCATTTAGATTTGAATACATATTTCAAATACATTACGGTAACTTATCTCACACGGGTCTTTACGCATCAAACAAATAAAATACGGATAAAAAATCAACCAAACGCATGCCTTCATAAATGAATAAAAAAGTCAAGTAATGTCTATTTAATCACAGTTATTATGATCTGTCGTTTGTACTAAGCCATTTCTTGTTAGGTCTAAACAAATCATCTGGAGAAGTTATTAACAATTCACTATATAAAAAAATGTGAATAGCTTGCAATATAGTCGTCCTTCGGAAAAAATATGATTGAGTCAACAAACTCTCGAATTTTTCTTAGAGTGAGCATTATCGTAGATAAATTAAATACTTTGAAATTGTTATTTAGATTTTTTTAAAGTAACCAGCAGAAGTGTCATAATCAGGATGAGAAAATCATCACGACACTGTCCAAGAGTAAAGGGTCGCAAACATTAGCATAGAGTAAATAAGAAATCAAAAGAAAAATTGTGTAGGAGATTTTATTTTTTTCCTCATAAACCTGGAGGGCTTTTGAAAAAACTGAACAAAAGTTAATGCTTCACATGAACTCGAGACTGGTACCATGCTGTAAACAAGCAAGCGTGCTGTTAATTAGGTTGTTGGATACTCATTTTATTTTTACATTTGTTTGTTCACATAATGGTTGCCCTGTATATTCGACATAAGCTTATGTACTGGTGGTATCTCAGGTAATCAATTCGTAGAAATTTATAGGCAAGCAAGTATTCAGGATGGGCTCGTTAGACGCGCACACGTGCGGCTTTAAATTATTTAAGTCTTTCATAAAGGAGTCTGCCCTATTCGTACAGGCATGATAAAGGAAGACTCAAACCTTTGTTTGATCATTTGAAGCTACTGGAACCCATTTTGGTTTAATATGTACGTAAAGTTTAATAGCAACTCAAATTGAGTCCAAATATACATAAAACTTTTGGGAACCCCTTGAGGATGTCTCTTATTGTATTTACATAATGCTAAAGAATTTTTTTTTAGAATAAAATCGAACTGAAATCTAGGTTTAATACAGGTTAAAAATAGTTTATTTGTCTCTATATATATATATTAAAAAATATATACATTTTAAAGTTTTTTTGCATAAAACGTTTTAATCAAAACACAAGTCATTTTTGTAAATTTAATTCATAAACACACATTCAAAGATTGGTGTATATTTAGCGACATAATTTTTTTGAGTGGTGCTCTCATTTATATACCTAAACAAATAAACGAAGAACTATGGGGTAAGAGTTATTGACCCCATTAAGTTTTAGGCAGCGGTGACCACATCGAAGATAGTAAAAAGAAATGACTGCAGCCACAAAATGATGTTTTACAAAAATATTACAAATATTTTTCTGATGATGACAAGTTTTCAGGTTGTCACGTCCATCTTTCAACTTGGTAATTATCTTCGGAACTCCTGTCGAAATTCTTAATTATAATTAACTCTGAGAAAATCAATTAGACTATTATAAGAATATATTTTTATTATGCTATTAATTTGTTCTCATAAATGTTTAATATTAAAATTTATCATACAACGGTTATGTTTCTTTTTCTGTTCAGAATCAATGTGATTAAACTGTCAGTAGATATTGTATGTAAATGCAAAGCTAATCAATATTTTTACACATTATACGCGTGAAGTGCCTGCGCATAGTTAAGATTATCGTGTATTAATACACGATAATCTAATATATTTAATATTTAAATATTAAATATATTTATAAAAACATACAAATAAAAAAAACACAAGATTATTTATTTATATTTTGGTAAATTAATAATAGCTAATGGTTAAAATACGGTTGTGGGCTTACATAGAGTAACTTAGGTGATAGCGTACATTATTTTTGTTATTGAGTTATGTAGAATTTTTTTTCTGCACGAGTTGATGGAAAATTAAATAAATAACTAAGAACTATTGAATGAGACCGAATTACTTTTTGGCCCTGTGGTTATAACAGACGACTGTCAATCGAGCGTTCACTGCTTCAATCCGAATCCTGACAGGCGAATTCCGAACCTATGTAATTGGGTTCACGCCTGTTTTGGTTCGTTTGAAAATAATTGTATTGAAGTTTATATGTTGTTTTTTTTATATATTGCTGTAAGGTGTATTTACAAGTTGTAGTTGTATTGAGCTGGGCGTGTTCCGGTGGTTAGCTTACTCGCATGCCTACTAGAGTCCTTTGTAAATTAAAATAAGTTTTTTTAGTTAGTTAGTTATTGAATTTAAATTGGATAATTATAAACTGTTTAACTGGAATTTTTAGAGGCATAGATAATATTTATTTTTTGAGCTTGTAGATAAACCCTACTTCAATATTGAAACTGGACGCACGTTCAAGTTTTTTCTTCTCTGTAATAATTCTCCCATTGGCGGCACGTAAAGGCAACGAAGCATCTCTTTTCCTTAATCTATTTCTAGTATTTAAAATATGCATATTCTACTTTTTCATATTGTTTTTCTTAATCGAAATTTACGCTACAATAATACAAAAATTACTGGTGGTTATATTCTACGTGATTTCGAGTCATTTTATATTTAATTATTAAAACTGGATGTATAGAGTCAAAGTTTACTGCACAAATGAGATATTTTTCAGTGGCGGCCCATACAAAAAATAGTATAAACGAACTTCGTTTGATAATGCTAACGTGAAAGGTTGACGAAACCGGTCACCAATAAAACTTAACACGTGGAAAAATCATAAAAGTATTTAATTAAAATATTAAAATGGAAATCCACCAAGTATTCTCTGTCAAAAATATTGAATACTTAAAAATACTACACAATTGATATTGAGTAATTTTATGACATATATATTATATTTTTGATAATGTATTTTTTGTTCGTAGGTTTTGGCAGCCATTATCATTAGAATTGTTTTAGTTTCACATTTTGAGTTGCGTTTTTAGTCTAAAAACTCAGCGCAACACCCGAGAGCAAAGCAATTCGGATGACGTATTTTATTCAGCGTATACATATTATTAATAAATATAATTACAATAATTGAGTAGGAGTCAAGATTTATTATACGAATCGCAAGGAAGGCTTCAGCTTCCTCTGCAGAGAGAGTTAACGATCGTTTGAACGTCACCTAAAGTGAATGGGCCACAAAAGAAAGTAGGCTAGACTAGTACTGAGTGTTTTCTAATTCCACTCACCGCTTTGTTTATACAGCTACTGGACTTGCGTATATTTATATACTTGTTTATATTTATATCGTTAATCGATCGACAACCTCGGGCACCTGGCGGCCGAAACGTCCGAAGGAAGGTTTCGATAAATTGAGATCGGTGGATCGAATGGATCGGTCGGCCATCATAGAGTGACGATTTATTCCATGGCGGTCGGTCGGTGTCTCCGAGTCCCCGTTCTGTTATCAGCCAGAGAGCGAGAGCTGGCGGGGCCGGTCCGTTCCGAAGACATTCCGTCGCGATCGTCCATATCAGAGGCAGTCAACCTTTCCATACATACCGCCCACTTGTGTATATTTGTTGGCAGTTAAATTTTCTCACCGTCCACCTGAAAAAAATCTCCATCGAATCAGCGCTTACGAGTACGAAGGCTGCTTCGCAATGTTGCGAATTTCATACGATACATTGAAGCAGAATTAAAATATGGGATAAATGGCTTTAGCAGGTTGACTTCCCCTCGTCTATATAGCGACCAACGCTCACTTTTGCTTGACAAACATTTTCCGGTAAATAGTATCTAAAATATATTATTTCGTTTGCCGTTGAATGATTGAAGAACAGTAGACAAACGTGTTTTAACATTTTAATGTAAAAATCATAAAATAATTAGTTTAAATATTAAAATAGGGGTTATGTCTTATTATATTACGTTAAAAAAGCGTTATTGTGATAATGAAAACATCCCCGATTACCTTTTGCCCCCCTGAAAGAGTACCGCCCAATTAGGGAATCAATATAATTAATTAACCATACAGAGCTCATTCAAAATACATATCGCTAATATTATTTCTTGACATACATAATGTACATAAGCCTAGTTAGTATAACTTAAAAAATATTAAAACATGGTTTTATGAAGCTTTTTTAGGGTCTGATAGGTTAATTAAGTAAATATATATATATATCGAAATTTGGAGCAGCTTATAATCAATTACTCAAAAGTATTTTTTATAATTTAAATGTGACAGACATGTTGATGATTATTTACATCTATAGTTATTCACGATTCCCGTACTGTCACGCCACGCACCCCTAACTTGGATAATTCTCCTGGGACACGCGCCCCTGAA
The DNA here is from genome assembly GCA_022113835.1 of Atopsyche davidsoni. Taxonomy (NCBI): domain Eukaryota; kingdom Metazoa; phylum Arthropoda; class Insecta; order Trichoptera; family Hydrobiosidae; genus Atopsyche; species Atopsyche davidsoni. The sequence goes on from JAILWY010000010.1 coordinate 3,801,209, forward strand.
ACGACATTCCCTGAAGAGTTATTTATTGTGACTATCAACGTAATAATGAACTATATCGGATGATTCATGGTTATTTGGTAACGTAAATAGCCAACGAAATTTGTAACTTAAGTGAGGATGGCCCTTTTTGTAAAAAAAATAATCTGTGTTACACAAATAACATAAAAATGCGATTGGTTCATTTAAATAAGTCTGCTCGTTTATCGAAATAATTACATAAATAGGCATTGACATGCATTGACAATTTTATAAATATAAACATGAATTAATATATTACAGTGTACTTTGGTTGTATTTATTAACGTGTGTGTACTTTAGTAATTTCTCTGTTTCCGTTTGAATTGCAATAAAACAGATCGGGACTCGATCGGAAGGCAAAACAAAAATCGTTTTTTTTTTATATATCAAAAAGGTAATCGTACTCTCTTGCGATAAATTTGCGATGCATTAGTTTTTCCTCTGCCTCTCGAGCAATGCTCGGACCAGGTCTGATCATCCGGCCACATGGTCTGTGACTTATTTGTAACGGTGGCCGGTGCAGATTCTAGTACAGAAAGTGTAGCAACTCGTGATAGAGGTTAGTTTCGTTTAACTTTGAACTGTCAAGTACGTACAGTAAAACTACTTTCTCTTATACAAGGGCAGACGACCGGTTCGAGCTCGTAATGCAGAAACTTCGTAAGAAATTATTATGGAGGTACATCGATCGAGGATAGTAGCACAGCCCGCAGCCGAATAGCAAGCGTAAATATTTTATGCATATAAATGAAAAGCAAAAATTCCTCATTGACAGGCACAGCTTTCATCTCATTTCTGACACTCGAACGTGAATGAATAATTCAAGATTATCCAAATCGCAATGTTGATCGTCAAAAGATCCGCTACAGTTTTATCATAATGTCTTCACGAGGGGCAGAGTTAGTGCCATGATTGCGAGTTGAATTAATTACACAGATCACGATTGTGTACAAATATCTACAAATAAGAAGGGTACGGTAATTTATACTTTGGTAATTTGCATAAGGCTGGGTTAATGAGAGATCAAAAGTTGATCCACGGTGAGTTGTAATTCGTGCGTAGTGTCAAATAACTCGTCACGCAAACAATCTATTAAGGAACATGATCACAGAATATGGCCTCTGTCTTTATATGATGCTTGAAGATGCAGAGAGGTGATTAAAGCCACATTCGAGTACATAAGGTACAGACAAAAAATTGATTGGCAAAGTAGTACAAGGCATGCGGACATATTTTTGTTATTTTAACAGCGCTGTAAAATTATTTACTTAATTCTTTTCAATTTCAAGCGGTTATATCACATTCCCGATTTTTTTTAAATCTTTATCTTAAATGGTGTGGAAAGTTTTCTTATCTGTAATGTAAATTTACAAAATATTTTACATGGATCCAAGAACCGCGTCGACAATAAAATACATTATCCAACAATTGGATGCTTCTAGTTTGGTAAATTTGATAATAAAATTGTTAACGACTCTTGCAGCAAGTTACCTGTAAGAAAGTGCAGATCAGTGATATAATGGCAGAGAAGCGATTCGTAGCTTGAAATACTACCGAATACACCTGCCAAAGTAGAGCAAGTAATACTAAACATGATTCACGCATACAGCTGAAAGTTTTTATGTGGTAGTTTTTTTATATTATGATAGCAGGCTCTGCTTATGTGTGAGTGTCGAAGACCAGATATGAAATCTGTGTAGCTCCAAGGTGTTCCAAAACGATTTCAGCGGGTCGGAATTGGAAGCCAAGAAGGTGAAGGGATACGTTTATTCACTACTACCACAAAACCAACTCGTTGATACAACACAAAAATAATTCTCGACTTGCAATGATTTGATTGGTCAGATTTTTGTGTGTAGAACATTCTGATCAAAGTATTTCAAGATCACTAAAATAGTTGCATTATTTGTTTGGTTTGGGTGTTTTTTGGTGAGACGAAGTAAAAGCAATGCGAGGAAACCATTTCACAAAGCCACTATTGTACTCCTTTGCTTATTTCATATCCGTCTAAGAAGCAAAATATTAAGACATCAGAGTGCCTGCAAATGTTTTCTTTTATACAATAAATATTTTGATTACGTGGTTACAAAAATGATAATTTTATGTACTCTTTATTTTAATTAAAACTTGTTTATAGTCATATGTGTGTAAACCGTGATAATAAGTACATTTTGGGCTATTGAATAAACTAGAAATTTATAATGATGATTTGATGTAATTTAACCTTTTACCATTCGCAGAGGGAAAAAATGATGAGATGAATGAACGAATGAAAAAAAATTGTTGTTAATATTTGTAAATATGTAGGTGCCAAATTGAAAAGGAAATAAGCACGCATTTCAACATGTAATTAATTCAAAAGTATATACAAATATTTGTCGATTGCCAGTGCTGCGCTTAACAATGATACTTACAAATATAAAATAACAAAATTAATATTTGGATGTAATAAAATGAATAGTTTTAAGAAAGCGTTTATTCATTTATTTGTTGTGCTTACAACAACGTGTGTGTTATTCAGCACATACGATTTAAAAAAAAATAATTTATGGCAACCGATGCTTTATTGCTTCTTTCACTGAGTGTTTCGGTGTAATTGACGATTACGCTCGACACTGACGTCCACCATTCAGAGTAATTGATGATGATGATTGCAGGTCATGCGCCATGACTGACTACGAGCGCATCCAGCGCTCATGCCTCAAGAGAGGGGAACTGTGGGAGGACCCTGACTTCCCTGCCACGCAGTCCTCCGTGTTCTACCACCAGACGCCTCCATTCCAGTTCGTCTGGAAGAGGCCCAAGGTAGGTCCAGTCAGTCGCTGCAGAGTTACACTTCGACTCTTCTCAAATGCGCTTTTACTTGTGTGCATCCCATGTCGTTTCAGCAGCTGTAAATATTTAATACGAGTCAGATATTTATTTATGTTTGTGTATAAATTGTGCAATATGAACGCCGAGCTGAATGTACGAGTATATTATAAAATTCGTTAGCTGCCGAAGAGCCACATATTCGATCGATTTTAAATTAAAAATTCATTTGATCGATTCGAGTATGCTCGGCATCATAAGAATTTGAAACCCAACAATGCGTCAAAGTATATTGAAGTTTGGTTTTCTTCAGGCAATAAATTACTGTGTTTTTATTGCCGTAGCGTTTTCTAATTGCTGGAAACTGACTAAAACGATGTCGCAAGCATGTAACAAAATATAAATTTGTCATAAAAAATGCATCTTTTCAATTTTATCAAACTAGCGATGAAATAAGATTGTTTTACTTTTTTACTGTTTTGGACGGTTGCAAAGTGCGATACAAGCACAGTGTTGTTAAAATGTTGTATTATATAAATATATGTAACAATCTCGCAATGTACTTTTTAACGTCAAGGCATAAGAATCCCGCGAATCAACTTAACAAATAAACTCTACACTCTAGCTTCAGCCAATGTTTTTGCAGTGTGTTGTTTACGAGACATTTAAATTGCTGTGTGCTATGCTCTGCGTGCGAGTAAATTATTTTATTTTTTATTATTCGATACACCACTTGATTGCTGCATTGTTTTATTTTCGTGTTCTCAATAAGAAAGTGTTCTGGTCGCTCTGCTGCTGAGTTTGCGTTGCTCGATTACGAATGGTTTTTCACAGTCGTCATGCATTCTGATTTGGTGAATTATAATTTACAATTTCATTGCGATGACCAAACATGACTAATTAAGGTATTTCTTCGACATTGCTGCTACACCTGAGTATTCTTCTGCATTGTGATACGCGTAGAATCGTTTCCCAACCTAGTAAATAATGACGAGACTCCTTCTGTAACAATGATAAGGACAAGCATATTTTCATAGAACATTTCGCGCAGGCTTAGAATTCATTAAACGTATTTGTTTTTGTATAAGTACGTGTATTCAGAATAAACAAGACACACAACATCATATATTGGCAAGCTTACAAATTTCAAAGCTTGCACAATATAAATGGTAAACAATAACAACTTCGACGCCGAAAGTTTTTGACGCGCCGCAGCCATCAACCATGTTGAATTTTGAAAATTTCAGTAAATATGCAAACAGGAAAACACGTTACTGCAATCCGAGAAAACAAAATATTATACAATGATTTAATGTCATCATTCTTTAGTCAGAATTCCGACCTCGCCCATGTCACCAAAAGCTATTTGAAATAGAAAGTTTACACCTGACTCCATACACGAAGGCATTATTTACGATCTCTTGATATTTTCAAAATAACTCACGGTGTTTTTTTTTTTTTTTTAATACGTCAGAGATTCACTCTAGCCATAAACATGGCTGTGTCTTTAACGCCTAATTTCTATAATAACGTTATTTATTAACACGTTATGCGAGCCCAAAACGGTTAAATATAACATTTTTGCGAGGTTTTCGTTAGACTTTCGGTAGATTATGGAAACTGTAAGTGTAGAAAGATACACGCACGGCGTGGGAAGACCCATCGAAGAAATTACTTGTTTAAATGCTGTTTCACAATTGATTATAATATTTTATAAATCAAGATCAGAAGCACGACGAGCAGGGGCCGCGCATCTGAGCGACAAGCTGAATTTCAAGTACACACTTCATAACCGGCTCCTGCCTCAATAGACGGGGCCTGAACTATTGCCATTTGAGAGACGTTTAAAAATGATCTCAGACACGCCGAAGCACGGAGAAGCTCTCTCTGCAGAGCAGGGATCAAATTTTAAATAATGGGTTAAAAACACAATTACCAAACTTGAACTCACTCCTGGTCAGTTAGAACCGACGCTCACTGCGAAGCTGGAGGCATAACAGGATTTTTGATATCCGTTAATGTATAATCAATCGGATCTGGAGATTTCCGAGTGTAAATTAAAGCGAATTAATTTCGGCTTATCTTTACGGTAAGCTAATTTATAATAGAAAAATTTACTAACTTGGCACAGTGTACACGATTGCTTTAATACGGTGTTTTAATAGTGAAATAAGTATGCTAATAATTGCTCGGTTTTATAGTGTATTAGTTGGAGGATATATAAGGCAATGTTTTAAGGTTACTCGTGTTCCGCGTGCGACACCCGCGCCGGGAACGATGGCGGAATGTGGATAGAGAAAAAACCGATTGTGAATTTGTAGCAGAGCGTGAAAAGTTATCAACTAGTTCTAGCAAAGATTGTGATTCAGGAGAGTCGCGACTCGAGGGGCGAGGGGCGAAATACCTGCTCAGTAACATTCTGAATTGTGACCTATCGACGCCCAGAGGCGCGCCACGTGACAATTCCGACAAAAAATGGCTGTACATGAGCCAGTACACTGTACACGAGCAATAAGAGTAACCCTCTAAAAATGTTCTTTTATAAAATACACGTTAATTGTGACTGTAAACATTAAACAAAAAAAAACAAAAAAACACTAAATTTGTAAAATTACGACCTTTGATGAGCTGTTATGAATAAAGTGAACCTATTCAAACGAATATATATTTAAGTACACCCGTTGTGTAAATGCATTTTTCAAACAAATAAATTACTGAATCAGTAGCGAAACACTTCGCACACACAAATTCTCCTCAGTGCTGATAATAACAAAACAATACGAAGCGAGGAGCAATTTGATCGCAAGTATTCCGCAATATTTTTTTATTGTTACAATCACTGAATTATGGGCACTTTTGTCACAATGGAGTTCAACGGACGCGCTCGTCGTCACCGTTGGCTCGGAGGCCGCGGACGTGATGGCGGCCCGACTGTATATGGAGGCAAATAGAAGAGAAATCACGCCGGTAGAAACCGCCGACCGCATGGCAAATGCAGGATAAAACAGTAAACAGAAGGCTTTTCACGTCATGCACAAACGCAGTGTAAAAATGAAACTCACCCTCACAGAGAAAGCAGTCAGAAAACAATAGTTCAATTATCGAGAACAAATGCCACCCCAAATGATTGTAGCAAGTATTTTTCACGAGAACTTTTAAATTACAAATACATTTAAATATACCCGAATCGTTTGACTACATGAGCGTTTTTTTAATTTTAATCATACAAACAATAAAGCCTTATTTTTCATTTCACTGAGCATATACTCATGGTGAGCCAGTGTTTATAGTTTTCTATGGAGAAAATAGTGTAGTAGGTTTCCGGATCCTTTTACACCGCCTTTGGAGTTTTGATCTGATTGACCTGAGACAATTGCAGGAGCACCCCCACACCTCCACTATTATTCCAAGTCCACTACTCCATTACACACGCTCAGGGTAAAGAATGGGAAGAGCGGAGATCTAAATACATTTTTGATAATCTTAAACTTTCAATACTATTTATTCGCTCATTGAAATTTCTAATAGACCCGAATGACACGAATAAAACTTGACTACGACACTGCTTGCTTAGATTTAGAGCTCATTGCATGCTATTGATAATAAGTTGCTTCCGATCGACCTCATCTTTTACTGCGTGCGCCCAACAAATGTAGATTTACAAGTCCGCAATAACTCATTGCTGTATTTATTATGATGGCCATTTCCGCCGTATGTTTATACACCCACTGAAGCAGAGTCTTGGCAGGATAATTTTATTGAAAAAGCTGTTTTCCATATTCCGTGTATCGAGGCAACCCCCGGTTTTATTTTTTGAAAATGTCAAATAAACGGTTTTCATACAATGAAAGCTGATTGCGTGAGATGTCCCGAGGGATCGATCGAGGAGGGGTTTAAAATACCAGTTTATCCTTATATTAATTTGTGAAACGAAAATAATTCGACTTACAGTTCACCGTTATCTGATTGACAGGCTGTAATTTTAAAAACGTTTTAAGAAATTTTCTTCATACAATGGCTTATTTTGATATCGTGTTTTCGAAATATGGTATTATATTACAGAATAAATATTTAATTTTATTATATTCAAAATATTTTGTGTTGCATGCATATATCGTTTTTTTTTTGTTGAACAAATTTAAAAAAATATCAACATCGGAATGTTCAAAAATATTTTTGGTAAATAAATCGTAAAATACGACTGCATCCCGACAGAAGTTTTGTAAAATTTATTGTAGATGGGGATAGCGCAGTTTCCAACTCGCACATAGTAAGCGTTCTAGAGTTGATATATACTGGGAAAACCGTTTTCATGCCAGGGTACGAGGGCCTAGGGTTCTCTGCCCCCTCTCAGGGGTTCCCCGAAGTGAATTTTGTGCTGGGCTCCCACCTCGCTGAAAACGAGGGGAGATATCCTGAAATTGGTTAATAACCAATAATAGGATATTCGCCTAAGGACAGTGAAAATTCACGATTCTATACTTGGTATTTAAACGATAATCTTTGGATATCGTTCCCGTTTGAAACGTGGTAGGGAATCTCGCAATAAATTTGCTTCGGAAAATGCTTGAGAAGGGGTAGTGGCCTACGTCCTTATATTATTTAAAAAAAAAAACAATATTTTGTATCGACACGTACTGTGTCAAGACAATTTTTCTTGGACCAATATCAGTTTGGAATTCACTTATAATTTTATTTTATAAATAAATATTATAAGGGTTGGTTTCTTGGCAAGCAAAATAACGATTGACATAACAAATTCCAAATTCTATTAACTGGCGAATATTCATGTGTGGGAATTTAATATTCTTTCTTTACATATACAAATGCTAATTTTAGGAATTATTTGTTGAATTTATAAGAATACTTTTAAACAAACGTTATAAATGGTATACCTCATAAAAAAATTACAACAGTATGCAAAAAAATGATGACAATATTTCTTATTAAAACAGATATGAATGGTTTGGTTAGATATCAGATTCGATGAAGCCGACGTTTCGAAGCCGAATTTTCTTGCTTTTCGGCTTGCAATATATATTAAATAGCGTTGAATTAATAAATTGTTTTAACTTCGGATATTCACAAGATCCACATAAATTCTCCGCATCAGCAAATGTTACGTCATAAATTAACCGTACACTTTCATTACGATGGCTCATCAATTATTTTATGTTTCAATTGGCAGTCCGCCGTCCTTATTTGCGATGGTTGATTTAGTTTGTTTCAACGGTACCGTAGAGTCGGCCATGTTAGTCGTTCGTTGACCATCTGTGAAAATTATGAAGACTTGCACTTCAGTAACCCCAAACCTGTACACCACTCTGCCAAATCACTCAACTTCGACTACAAATTACCCGGACTCAACAGCACGCCGTGAGATTAATAAGGTTTAATAAATCAGAGCATATTTGATTCTAGCACAGAGTCATAAATCGCTTGCCAAGAATTTAAATGAAATTATAATCGATTTAATAAATATAAAATACAATGAAACTAACTAATTGCATAGGTTTGGGTTTGGATGGAACCGGGGACCACTCGGTCAAAAGTCAACGGTCTGTCCACTAAGCCAACAAGTAAAATAATTTCTACCGTTTAAACTTTTAAGTACTCACTGAATAAAGCGAGAACACCAACGATGAGAGTCGAATATACATTATATTTTTAATTTATCTCCTCTATTATAAAATAGCAAGAATACTTTAAACCCACTTTTAGTTTAGATGCAACCTGGATAGATGGTTTTAAGTATTTAGTTGTCCACTTTAGTTTTTGAGTACTGAGTCGTGTCAATTTGCTTTGGTTTTTAACTGTAAATTTTGGCTTTTGTACTATTATCATCTTTAGAAAAAGCTTCTGCTGCAATACTGAAATCGAATATACGACTTATCTATTGGATTGTTTTAGTTATTATCTCAAGACATATGCAGTCATTTAGTCATTATCTTAAAATTATGCGGCATATTTTCAAAAAGTGGTTTAGTATTTAAATCAACGATTAATTGCAAAACTCATCTAGTGTTTTTTAATAGATTTGAACATTTTATGACTATCTTGCATTTTTTAGAAAATTTAATATCACAAATAAGCATTATTCCTTAAAAAAATTGAATTTTGATAAAAATCAAGATTTTCCCCTGAGCGGGATTTGCAATTTAACGACTCAATTTTCAACAATATTTTTCTCTTTAAAATATCACTTATCTATTATATGTATTATGATTGACACCAAACAATCTATAAGCAATGATTTTCTTCTTCGCTGAAAGCATATAAGTGAGAATATTACCCAAATAATATAACACGTTTAACTTGTCAATAATGTTTGGTTATGAAGGCGTTTATTATAACTGCTTGTAAATTATACATAAGAAATTGCTTTTCACTAGATAGAAATTACGTTTTCTCTTTCGATTGTGCCTGCGCTGAGCATCCATACGCTCCAAGAGCAATATGGACAGCGAGCTATCATAAAATTTGGTTAATATCCTATGAAATACACATTTGATTTTCATTCTGGACTAGATACGAGTTTTCCCCTTCGATTACACGCTAGTTTCATTGTTTTTTCTACGTGCGTCACATCCGTCTCTGACATTAACCTTATGAGTATAATAAAATTGTTTTTATTAAAAAAAAAAAAAAAAAACTTATTGCTGCAGTCGGATTCGGGCTAGTGAGTTTTGACCACAAGGCGGTAGATTTTTTAACGTTCGTTTGTTCGCGTAGTCGCCGCCTCGTGTCAGAACCTGGTGGATTGTTAATTAGCGAAAAAAGCCAGGTGAGCTGACCTCCTGGCGACCTCTCGTCCAGCCCTCGGAGGGTCCGGAGTGCGCGGGTCAGCGACCATGCCCGAGGAGCGCGCCCGCCGGAGTGAGCGCCGCCGCGCATGCCGCGATGCCGCTTCTTGGCGTCTAAGTTTACTGTTAGCGTGCAGAATGCCGTTCTCGTCGGCCAACGTACCTGACTATACTCACCCGCGGCCAGGGACGTGCTGGCTCATGCACAGCATGTCAAATTCCTCACTATCGCTGCATAGACTAATACCGAACGTATTCGTTTCAAAAACATCGATGAAATGCACGACTACAAATACTTGAGTGATTTTCCACATTTTTATTTTTATTGCGCCAACGTGAAAGGTTGGCGAAACCGGTCACTAATAAAAATAAAAATGTGGAAAATCACTCAAGTGTTTTATTCAAAAATATTGAATTTCTTACTTAATATATATTAAATTATGTCTATTTTGTGGATTGAACGTCAATCAAGTGCGTTTTAATTACCGTAAAAATAATACCCAGATGGATTAAAAACGCTTCACTTGTTACTTTGGTTTAAAACACTTGGTAAGCATTATGTGCTCAAAAGGTTTAGGCTCAAAGGCATAGGTTATAAAGACGGGTGTCGTTTAATATCTTCTCCTGATGCCTCTCCTCATAGGAGGTTGGTGACCATTTCATCGAACAAATTTCTATCCTGGACCAGTCTCACTAGATCGGCCGTACTTCCGGCCACTGGAGCAAATTCCGCATCCACGTAAACTTCCTCCTTTCTTTCTATTTTTCTTTGGGCATCAGCTGTAGGATACTATATTAACACAGATTATAAAGACGGCTGTCGTACATACAGGGTTAGGCAGGGAGGTATGGATGATTTGAACGGGGCGCCACACGAGGTGGGGATAACCTTGGTGGGGTATTTGCTCGTCAGAAGATATTTGTAATGGAAACATCCAAGTTACACATTGAAAAAATATCATTTAAGTCTCGTTGAAAAATAAGTGTATAACTATTACTTTAAATCATTCATACCTCCCTATCTAGCCCTGTATGATCGTAGGCTTAGGAGGGTGCTGTTATTAGAAACGCTGTATTCTTTAGTCGAATCTCGGATGATGATGCCAGTACCGTTGAAGGTAAGCATTATGTGCTCAAAAGGTTAAGGCCCAAAGGCATAGGTTCCCAAAGTGGTCAATATCGACCCCCAGGGGTCGATTCCGCCCTGCAAGAGGTCGATGACAGTGAAAAATTAAATTGGGGGTTCACGAATTGTAAATGGGGGTCTACGAGAGTGGATCCCATTTAAGCAGGTCATCACCAAAATTTAGGCATTCCGTAAATGTCATAATGCACTCAACACATATTGTACCTATGTACTTATATAATAATGCTATTTATTCTGCATTATGGACTATCGCAAGAAGGTTTTTGATAGCATTTCCATCTTCATACCACACGGAAAAGGGTTTTAGTGCAGTTGACAACCTTTTTACAGAAAAAAGAAATAGTTATTCAATGTTTACATACTGACATAAAATATGGCGCATCCTGTATATCAGATGTCAAAAATATGTTTGAAGATGATGAATTTGAAAAAATTCAATATTAGCAAGGCAGGGGTCTACGAAAAACAGAAAAACTCGACAGGGGGTCGACAGGACAAAATAGTTTTGGAGCCTATGGTTTAAAAGAACAGTGCTTGCAAATCACTATATATTGATTGGCCTAGACACATTGGTTCGTATGTAGATTATGATTGCTAAAAATTCTCGATTGAGTGGCTCGTTAGCACAAGAGTTAGTGCACTAGTCATGTAAGCTTGGGGATGTAGATTCGTATCCTACACAAGTCACGACGGTATTATTCTGAAATCAGAAAAGTTGAGTTTCTTTGAAATCATTTTCAATGTGTGAAAAAATGTGCCTAATCATATTAGTAAATGTATTAAAATCTTGATTACTGATATAAATATTCAGGTTATAAAATAAACACTGTTGTTATCGGTAATTTATATTTAATATCTTCTTCTGATGCCTCTCATAGGAGGTTTGTGACCTTTTCGTCGAACATATTTCTATTCTGGGCCAGTCTCAAGCTACAGGCGCAAATTCCGCATCCACGTAAAATTCTTCCTTACAATGCCCCTTTTTACATAGATTTTTCCTTGGACAATCAGCTGTAGGATGCTGTTTTTACCGTTACGAAAAATGTGGTTAAAATTACCAACGTCAGGAGTTCTCTTTCTTAGACTTTCTCATTTGTGACGCGGTCTACCCATGGTATTTATAGGATTCTTATATAGTCTATAGCCACATTTCTGCCGCCTCAATCCTCCTCATAGTAGCTGTCTTGAGTGTCCAAGCTTCATCTCCATAAAGGAGAACAGGGACGACATAACACGGCATAATCATAACTGTGAATTACATTCTCTAAGCACTCATATAAATATTTGAAGAGATTATAAACAATATAAAAAAAATCGTACATACAGATAAACACACCTTAGAAAGCTGCGTTCAGTAATCAAGATATGCACTGCATATCCGCATGCCGCGACCGCACACCACCGGTCGGTCACTCGTGTCTGCCTGACGTGAATAGAACACGAGCACCGAGGGGCATCTCGCATCAATGACCATGGAAGTCATTATCGACGCGATTAAGAACTGAAGCAGATCTCTTCTTCACCGACAAACTTCAAACCTGACCAATAATAATGATGTCCGCAGAGCGTGAAATCGTTTGCGGTTCTCGTTAAAGGTTGCGAAAACGTTAATAAAGCCTTGCCTAATCTCGCTAACAAATAAAGAAAAGTTCCATCAAGATTTATTTTGAAATAAATCTGAAATATCCGAAGCTTTTCTCTGCATATAAAATAAAACCGAATCTCTTAGATTCCTAAAGCTCTGTATGTTGTTTTTTGAGACCAATAATTCCCGATAACGCCTCGCTGTAATTTTTTTTACTTCAATATATTTTTCGTGTGTTTGATGCAGAATTAGAGATTATGCTCCGTGTATGATTTGATACAACTTGTAAATTACCTAAAATAAAACTTGTTAATTAAGTGGCGGCCATATCTCCGATCAGATCGCGTTGAGAGGAGCTCAAACACCTGGTTTTATAATATTTGTAATATGCTGCATCAGACGTGAACGCGAGCGAGAAGTCAGAACCGCTCATGGGATTACTCAGCGGTGACAAGATGTCGGTTCACTGTTGGATAAACATTGCGACCACTCAATAGCCCGATGATATTTTATCACCTTATGCAGTAATTGTATAATTAATATGTAATCTAACCACGATAGACTGGTTCACTTTGTGATACTCTAAGATACTAAGATTATAAAGCAATCGCTGGGTTTTCTGCGTCACGTATTGATTTTCCATTTTGGTGTACACACTAGATCGTGATTTCTCTGCGATAAAACATTGTCTGAGAGACTGACTGGTTTCATTTAATAAAATGTAGAAGTAATAAATATCGATCGGAATTGTAATACTTTAGTGTGTGTACTGTATTCTCTGTATTGTAGCAGGCATGAAGCAAAGGCAGTAGGGGATTCTAAAAAAGCGTGTAGTCTGCGTTGTTTTCATACAAGACATGTGTAATATGCGTGCCTACTTAATCCATACCGTTAAGGCCGGTCTACAGCCACAGTCACGGTCAATGCAAAGCTCGGAGCAATCTCGTGCACGCGTTACTTCATTCTAGACACCGACTAAGGTCAAACATTGCGGTTTGCTTTGCGAATTGAGCAGCTTTTCCGCACAAATGATTTTGATATAAAACAAAATTTATTCATCAACCTGCATAAATCATTTACAGACATTAATCTAATACGTATGCTTCAATTTTAATACTACAATCTACTTAGCTTAACATATTATAGTTTTCTATTTAGATATCTGCATGCCAGTGACGTCAGGTTAAAAATAAATAAAATTGATCATATTACCTAGAGGGGTCAAATTAACAATTAACCCCGCTGGCAGCAATAGGTATTCAATATTTTGTCAAGTTTTATCAGGCTTATACGAATAAATTTATCATATTTATTGAGTTCTCTCCTGTGCGAATAATTACACACCCATTATTAGCCAATCTTCTTCTGGTACCTCTCCTCATATGAGGCTGGAGACCATTTTAACGAACATATTTTTATCCTGGACTAGTCTTTTATTCCGACCTCCAGCCACAACGCCCATTTTTTCTTAGATTTTTTCTTTGACAATCACTCGGGGGATGCTATATTTACTGGTGGCCAGTATACGAGACCTCCCGCTTCTTTACGTTGCTAAAGTGGTATTTTAAGGATTCTCACATTTCTGCCGCTTCTTGTAGTGTCAAAGCTTTTATGGTTTTTTTTTTCTTGGACTATCAGCTGTAGGCTGCTGTAATCAGCGTACTGGTTGTGTAGGCAGCTTCCCCGTGTAAGCGGCAGCCCTGGTTCCTCGAAAAACGTCAAAGCACTTTAGCACGCTGCGTGTTGTGATTTGATAGAAAAAGAGCCGCGGCGCTGGAGCAGGTAATCTGTCACGCGCGGAGTTCGAGGCGGACGACGTCTCCCAGAGTGGCTCCGGCGCTGCGCAGCCGAGTATCTCTAATCGGACCATTGTTTGGAGGAGAACTGTTATGATCTGTGTTTAAACAGCGCTCGGTTCCCAGCACTCGCACGCCAGCCGAGCGGGACTGCGACCTCCGCCACGACTGCGGCTCACGAGGCCGACCGCGCTGCCTACTTTCTTCGCATATTTGCAAACGTAAACAGAGGATCTGCTCCGAGGTGCAGCTCTCGACGTGGCCGAAAATTAACATAATTGCCCAATTTCGCTTGGCAGTGTCGCCAGGAATCGGCAGCGTGCAGTGAATTCGGACTATGTGCAAATTGTGAGCTTGTACTTATACGTATCATCTGCCTACATTCTTCTTCGGTTGGCGACCATCTTATTGAGCATATTGTCGTGGGTCCCTGGGGCTTTCTACACCACCGCAGTTTGCGTATTGCTATGTGATTTAGATCTGATACATCTTCTGCAGCAGGCTGCAGAAACAATAGCAGGAACCTAACCCTCCCCCCCCCCGCACATCCTTTCACATTCATTCCAAGTCCACTACTCCATTACTGATCCTTTACACACGCTTAGAGATTGGAAGCCATGCGCAAGCAATAGAATGGAGAGACTGGGAAGGAGAGCACACACAATCAGTAAAGTATAAACATACAAATGTTTGTACTTATTTGATAAATAAATTTACGTTAAAATGATACATAAAACACTTATGTTCATGTTTATTATATAATTAGTCATTATATTCAAGAGTGAGCCAAACTGCTTGCCTTGATTTTGGATCTATGGATTATAAACTTCGTCTGAGTCGTTGATATTTTATTATATTCCAAAATATAAATTAACCTTTCACGGGATAGAAATCATTATATTGATTATTTGATTATGAGGTGCGATTGGACAGAAATCTTTGTAAATGTGATCGACTTAATAATTTATTTATAAAATGAGTCGAATGTTCACAATTTTGTAGATGCGTAGAAATTTTCTTTGCTGTGCCTTTGATTCTTATTTACATATATTTATAAATATTTTATCTTAATATATTAGTAAGAAATAACTATTTCTGTTTTCGGAATTTTACTTTTTATCGATGGGAATTGTTTGTGCGAGAACCCATTATTTTAATGCTGTGACGTTTTTATTTTTGATTCAGATTTGATCAAGTCATCAAATTTTTAAATCAATACTGTAAAAATAAATATAAGTAACGTTTCTTTAGCGAAAATCCATAAAAATGTTTTTAGATTGAGTCTTTGAATAGTCTTATATCGTTGATAATCTAACATTTTTCGATAGTAATGCCAAAATTTTACTATAAATAATCTCTATAATTATTCAAAAGACATGAGTTCAATATTTGCTTGTACCCTCAAAATAAATTTTTCAAATAATACATAAAAAGATCGTTATTGAATAATTGAATATAAAGCTGTCTTTGTGTTTAAATCCTAAATAACTTTTCAATAATTTTTTTTTTTAAATTTGTAAGCAGATTTGCAATCTCAATGTGATTATGACAAGGTATAGTTAGTAATTATATATTAGCTCAGACGTAAATGCGATATAACTACAATAAAACTAGTATACCTGAACATGTTAACAAATATAATGACCTCCACACGTTTTCCAATTGTAGCTATTTTACATGAAACCTGCTTTTGTAGTGGAGAAAGTTGTTGGAAGAGCTTAAAATTTGCCCTCCGAGGCTTTGACAGATTTTAAACAACATTTTAGAGAATATTTTTTAGAAACCTTGTTTCTAACGTATGAAATAGTTAAACTAGTCACATATTTTATTAGTTAATTAATTCAAAATCAATCCGCCAGATAATAATTGACTTTGAAAATGTAGTGTTTTAGTAAAATATTTAATGATGCGAGTTTGTGTGACAAGTTATAAATGAGATAATAAATCGATTGTGAAGCTTTTCATGTGAATTTGTTATGATTTATTTACCGTAACTTTTGTATTGAATAACTAAAAAATATTAAAACATCATTGTATTCATGAAAATAAATTGATTTATTCTTATTTGCTGCTTTGAAAACATGCTCTTCGATTCGCAATATTGCGGTATTGAAATTGAAGGTAGACATAAAAAGAGAGCAGAAGCAGTATTCAAAGATTTTATTTAATCAGTATAAAACGTGAGATTGTAAACCATAAGGTTTATGATGCTCAAGCTTATACAAAGGAGTAAATGTAATCTATTTTGCCACACTTTGAGTTACCACCATGCAATGCAATTTCCTCTTTATTGCAGAGCAGAACCGTTGGGCATCCTTCGCCGTGATTGCCATTGAATTTGACAAAGATGGAGAAGCGCATTATTTTTTACGACTGTTGAGTTCTTTATTTGTTGTTGTCTTCGTTCGAAATTTGTCTACAAATTATAATGAATGAGCACTGAATTTTCTTTTAACACTTAAGACAGCTATAATGCGAAGGATTGAGGCGTCAGAGATGTGGCTATATAGGAGAAGTCATTTTGACTGTTTTTTAATTTCAATTAGAAAAACAATTATGTATGACACAATTTCATAGAATTTTGTGACTTTGTACATTTTTATTAATAAATGTAGTTACCTCCTCATCCTTCATTTCCGGTATATATACCTATATTGCAAAAAACAAGTAATTTTGACAGCTAAACCTTGGGCATCCTAGTGTTAAAATAACACGGGTTGACCGCGTCACAAATGAGAAAGTCTAAAAAAGAGAGCTCCTGGACTCCTTTACCAACGTAAATATAGCATCTTCCAGGTGATTGCCAAGGGATAAATTGAAGAAAAAAGGGGCATAGGAAAGAGAAAACTTACTTGGATGACGAATTTACTCTACTGGCTGCAAGTTGGAAGACGGATAGAAATACTACGAGGAGAGGGAATATGTTGGTTTAGCTTGCTTACGAACCTACGTCGCAAAAAAATTGCACGGGGCCAAATCTGGAGAACACGGTGGATGGGGGAGCAGTTCGTAGTGCAATTCGACCAATTTGGGAGGTGTGAGCCGGTGCGTTGTCATGGTGGAAGAGCACTTTTTTCTTCGCCAAATGGGGCCGTTTTTTCTGCAATTCGGCGTCGAATCGGCCCAATAATTCGGCATAGTAGAGCCCTGTTACCGTTTTGCTCTTCTCCAGGTAGTCAGTGTAGATCACACCTTGTGAATCCCAGAAAACGGTGGCCATCACCTTACAGTACATGAAATCTCTCTTGCGATACTAGTGTAGGGGTTAGTACCTACATCGGAACACGTGTCTTACGGCCTGTTGGAATGTGACATTCGACCCTTAATCCATTAGATATTTTATTAGACGGCCCATTAAAATATGACATAAACCTATAGTAATTAGCGGTCAGTCAAAAGGCGATCGTATTTCAGGCTAGATGTCCTCCCAATGAGACACCCCCCGATACGTGGGAATCTTCCTGTTAACGCTATCCACAAAGGCAGCGGGACCCTATATAAGCGGCTTCTCAAGAGAGACCTCGCGGCATCGAAGCAGTAACCACGTACATTTCTAACCAGTGTAGTTATACTGAATAAACTACGAATACGCAAATACTTCGCCAGCCTTCTGATTTCCAACCATACATCAATCCTGCAACCACAACATCACATCAACGACACATTTATCATCGGCGAAACTAGCACCATCGGGCGGTGAGGCTAAGTGCTTATCGTACGTATATTTTTACGTGAAACGACTAGGGATAGTGTACAGGTAGCGGCAAAGTACGCACAGGTGTCGAAAAGATTATTTCTTGTGATTATTTTACTATGCGGCGAGTGACTGTTCTCGTTCTCGTGGCCGGTCACGCTCGGGGCTCGTTACGTCGGAGTGGCTCGGTTCGATAGTCGAGCGGGCTCGATGGGTACGGCTGGGTTTTTGTGCGCGGCGGTGTTCTCGCGTAACCGAGCGACGTCTATATGTGGGCCAGCCTGCCGTCAGATGTAATAGACGTAACGGTCCACGGGCTCGCAGGCACCGCAGCCACCCGGCCACCCAGACCACCGCGCGGGCCGTGGAACAGCACGCCGAGGCATCGACAGCCGAGCTGCAAAACCCGCTCGGGAAATATCCGATCCATCTTGAATATCGCAGTAAAAATCATTTCAATACTTTACGATCTCGAAGAATATGCCAGTCGTTGTTATTAGACATGCTGTGTTTCATTGACGTTTTGGGCGTATCAAATAAGAACATGTGGTCTGGGAGTACCTTATCGAGGTGGGGGGGTTCCTGCTATTGTTTATGTAGCTTGCTGCAGAAGTAGTATCAGATCTATATGGGCAGTAGCAATATAAAACTGGGGTGTAGAAGGACCCGGGGACTCACTACACTATTTTCCCCTTAGAAAAACATGAGCACTGGCTCAGCATGAGTATATGGTCATTAAAATGGGCGCCAACCTCCTCTGAGGAGAGGCACTTTATGAAGAAGAAATAAGAAAATATTGAGATATAATCGGTTTCTTCTTCTTCGGTAGCCTCTCCACTGACCATAAACCCGGGTCATTCTACGCTGCATTGTGCGTATTGCTACTGCCCAAAACCATTATTATATAATTTATTTTCCTTACAAAGCTCTGGCGTTTAGATCTGAAACAATAGCAGGAGCCCCCCCACCCCAGTGAGGTACTTCCAGAGCACATCTCTTCACAATCATTCCAAATCCACTACTCCATTACCGATCCTTTACACACGCTCAAGGTACAGAATGGTAGACATGCACAAGCAACACAATGGGGAGAGCGGGGAAGTATAATTGGTTAAGCGGCCATGTTTGCCTATAAATGCCTATAAACTTGATATGCATCGACATGCAAAGTGGATATTGTCGATGCAAAGTGGATATTGTTGATGCAAAGGGGTCTTGTGATCTAAGCTTTGACAAAATATAACAGTGATTATTGCGTCATAAAACCAACTATGTGTGGATTAATTAACATAATTCAAGTTCTATCAATTCACCCTTATTTACTTTAGTTTGATCTTCATCAGTTATTACAGTAAACGACGTTTTATGAAATCCGTATTATCTGCATGCTAATCAATGATCAGTTGAACTGAGTTAGTATCTTTTAGATTCCCCAAGGACTTTCTACCATTAATATTTAATATCTTGTTCATCGGAAATGAATTTATTTCTTAAGTTGTGTTGCGAAATATAATGTGCACAGGTATAATTGACAACGTAGGTGGGCTGTAAGATCGTTAATAGGGATATAATAAATTCATAAAACTACCTACAGCAAAGCTGCAGCTGTCATATCAATATTCATCTCATCATAAACGACGAAATATATTATGTACATAATCAATAAATTAATATATATATTATATACATCACAATTAAATAGGGTGTAACTCTTTGGCTATAATTTTATATTCTTTGTTTCTTTTGTATGAATCCAGGATGATTGTCACATAAATTCTGCGTATGTTTTATCTTTACACGTACATATTTATTTTTAGCTTAGTTATATTAAAAATTACATAAATAAATCTATGATTTCATTGTATCACTTCCACAAAAAAAAATTTAAATGCCTTAAATATGTTCTATGGTGTGATAATTTTTAAATAAATAATCCCGAAAACTTAAATTTCGCACCTAAGTGTAACGTGCACAGTTTTTAATGTCTGTTGTAGATTGACTCTTTGAAAACTCACGACTGAGGTCTAAAATTATCACTCATTTGAATTCCACGATAATGGATTTTAATTTAAAACTTTTATTACTTATTATTTTACGTAATTGTGAAAAATAATAATGAAAATTGTCTTAATTATTTAGAAGTATTGCTACTACTTTACTCCCGGATCCATGGCTGATTGACTTCCTATGAATGCAACGGATGTTGTGCTGTACAATCAAAGTAGATAAATAGCAATACCATTGTTACTTTTAAAGTGATCGATGCCAAACAAATTAAAAATATTATGTGACAAGTGTTTTGATTCATTCTTGAAGTCCTTCTTTAACGGATATTGAGTAATCAATGGTGTACGTAGAGGTTTGCCACTTAAGGCGGTTTTTAATTTGCCATCTTTTCAAAGCATAAAAATGGGTCGCCGAGGTTCGAACAAATTATAGTCTAGTCTGTAGTCTTGATTTTCATTTGTATGCAATTTAGATAAAATATACTCCACCTGAGGTAAATCGCCCTTAGGGACGTTACTGTACGTAATGTTTCCTCTTCTCCAAGTGCCTTTCCTCAGAGGAGGTTGTTAACCATTTCACTGAACATACGTTTGTCCTGAGTCAGTCTTACTAATTTAGCTGTACTTCGATTTTTCCTTGGACAATCAATTGTAGAATTTATTTATTATTTCGAAATATGTGGCCAAAATAGGACACTTGACGCTTTTTTACCATCGTCAGGAGTTCTTGTTTGTTAGCGAATTCTGTGTAAGACTCTCTCATCTGTGACGTGGTCAAACCATGGTATTTTAAAGATTCTCCTATAAAGTCACATTTCAAATGACTCTATTTTTCGCATTGTAGCTGTTTTGACTCCATAGAACAGAACTGAGACAACATCTGGTGAAACTCCAGTGAGTTTTTAATACTTTTCTCAAGTTGTTAAATCTACTGCGTGCTGTCTCAATTCTCATTTTATTTTCTTGGTCAGGATCTTTTTCAACCTCTCCAATACTTGATTCATATTTAGTTTGACCAATGTTTTATTTGTGCCGCCAGATTGAGATTATATGCTCGTGTATGATCAGATTTTTATAATATCTTGTTTACTTTAATTATTTGTAATGCTTGAATATCTTAAATGCGATGATTCTTATATCAAATTTACAGTTCGGGAATGTTTGGCTATCGAAAATCATAATAACGAATACTACGGTATGCTTATAAAATAATTATAATCGTAAACAAGCCACCTAGATAGATTTTATTATTCGTGTAAACGCCATTTCAATTTTAATCACATAACCGGCAAATTGATTTACTTCGATAAAAATAGGCAACATTACAGTAATTTAATTAAATAATATTAAAGATGACACACAAACCCGTAAACATATTAAAAAAAAATCTAATTTGTCGTTTTCTTCCACGCGAAGGATTTGACCGATAGGATCAAAGTAAAATGACATTTTCTTTTTATAGTTTTAAAAATATGCATAACAATATAATAATTGAACAATCAACATTAAACTATGAACTCACATTCGTTTTATTTTGTAAAATGATCCATCACATTGTGATAATGTAATTCATGAGATATCATTCAGACACCTCACAGATTGTGATATCACTGTCAAAATTTACGTAAAGTTTATATAAATGCTTTTGAGCAACACAGCCGCGATGAGCAGACGAGCATCGCGTTGTGTTGTGACTTAAACAGATTTCATAAGCAATACCCATGTGTCATCAGCTGACCGTGAAAGTCTACGGAATTATTCAAAGAATAGTAATATAAAAGGATTAAGCTCCAACGATACGTAAAAACGAAAACGAAAGGTCATTGGTCGTGTCCGCATATGGCTGGCTGGACCAGGGTCGTCGTCATCAGGCACGCAAGAGCTCCGCGACAAGGGACCGCAAAACTCACAATTATATTATACATCAACAGATAACAATTAAGGTATATAGTATACATCTGTTATTAAGTGGCTGGTTATAGCTTTTCTTAAAAATCTTAAAAAATTAGCGCCGTCTTACCAGTGAAACGTCTATGTAAACGAGAGCGATGGGGATTTACGAACTCTGTGGTGTAAACCGAAATACAGTTTTTTGCCTTGCGTAAAATCTGTATTCAATATTAAAAGTAATTGCGTTTCGTGTTCTATGAACAGAATTTTGCACAATGAATCTAAAACAAATTTAATTGTTTGCGTAAGGGATGCACCATGCGACACAATCGATAGCCGAAAAAACGATGCCTAATGACACCTATAATGGGGTGTGTAATCGTCTGTGGCGTCACCGTGTGGGTAGGCAGCTTTTGAGCGCCTTGTGAGTCAATGGCAACCCTGGCTTCTCTAAAACCGTCAAAGCACTTTGTGATTCAACACAATAAAAGAACCGCGGCGCTGGAGCAGGTAATCTGTCACGCGCGGAGCTCGCGCCCCCTCGTCGCAGACGATGGTCTCCAAGGACGCTCTCGCAGTTGAGGGTCTGGAGGAGGAGCCTTGGACGTCTCGCGTGCCGGTGGCAGCCCTGGCCGGGCTGGACAGGCTCAGGGCTGTGACGTCACAGGCGGTGGGCGAGCTCCGAGCACCTCCGCCGCCCACCGCGGGCCCAAGGTGGACAGGCCCGTGGGACGCAAAACGAAGAGCGCTCGGCTCCTTGTAAGCGATAACGAACCAGAGTACTTTATTATAAGACAAACACTCTTTCGATTCGCCATTATTTGTTTTGTTTTTTGTACAAGATTATCGCCCGCACATCCCACTGTAGAGTTCCCATGTCTCTTGCGATATCTTTTTATTGCATTCATGTCTATTTAAAACAGCTTTTGTGGCTTTCACCCTAGACACTCCAACACTATTTTGATGGATGTTTCGAAGCATCTCGTACCTTCCTCGGTATAATTTAATCGATGTACCGTTTAATTGAGGAAAATATGTTGGTCTTATAATCACGATAAATTAACGAATTTTCAGAGAAAAGAAAATAAAGAAATTAATTATTTTATCGGTATGAGGTAGCGCTATGCGTCAGCCTTCCGTTGAACTTCCATCTTCGTTCTCACTAATCTTTTTGTCTTCAAAAACAATAGTCTGATAGGAGAGAACTTTTAACAAATTACTTCGAAGACATGAAAAGGCTCGATGCGTCAAAATTCTGTTAAGCTCAATAATTTACTAAAAGGATAATGTAAAAAGTTGGGAATAACTTTCACATGTATAGATGTTGTGATAAAAATAGTAAATACCAAAAGTGAAACTATAACAACTTTTAGCCAGTGCCACAATTGCATGTATTTTTTTTCAATAAAACATTCAGCAATAAATTCAGAAAAATTAAATTACCAAGTTTAGGTAAAAGCCCTTATGAAGTATTTCATAAATATGCTTCTACGATGAAAGCATGTCCAACGTACCATATTATCAATTAGTATGACAAAAAGTTGGAATTTGCTTTAGAACATTGTTACAGTGGTTAGTCAAAAACTTTAAAATGGGTTTAGGAATAATTCTGCTAAAAATCTGCTCATCTCACAGGTTTTGAAATTATAATTTATAAATTTCATTTTCACTTGCGCTCTCATCATTGCGTACATCCCACAACTATTTATTATAAATCATTAAAATAGGTAAACATGTATTTTGCATAAAATCTGACTGGTCAAAATATTCAAATTATAGTATATTACAAATTATAATTCTCAAACTCTGTTGTTGATGTCGGTATGCAAATTTCATTATTATATGATATCATTTTTTCTTTCGTTATTTTGCTGATTTATCATAACAGCTTTGTAACGCTAATTGCGAAGTTTTCTTTATTATTTGTGTAAAATGGCAACATTATCAAGCAATTATAATTTTGTGCATTCTTAACAATGTCCTTCTATAATTTGTTTCCAGGAACTGTGTGAAAGGCCTGTATTCGTTCATGATTCCCCTCCTCAGTTCGATGTTGCCACAGGAAAAATGGGTAAGAAATTCAATAAATATTGATTTACATTCTAAATGAAATAAGTAAGTTAATCAAATATATTGAGGAATAGAAAAATTTACTCAATGAATATATTAACTTATCATAATAAAAGCGTTCAACTGAATGAAATCTGCATTTCTTAATGTAAAAAGTATATAATTATTTCAAAATATATATTGTTCTCAACAATGTTTCAGGAGATAGATGGTTCGTCTCCTGCTTAGGAGTGCTGTACCTGAGCAAGGGGCTGTTCTACCGAGTGGTACCAGCAGACCAGCGTTTCGACGAGTCACATGGGGGGGTGTTCCGATTCCGGTTGTGGTGGTGCGGAGAGTGGGTGGAAGTCTTGGTTGATGACCGCCTTCCAACTGTTGGGGGAAAACTAGCATTCTTGCACACCGCACACTCTGATCAGTTTTGGCCTGGTCTACTTGAAAAGGCATACGCCAAGTAAGAAAAATAACACAAAGCTTTTAAATTTCATTAATAAATTATATAACTACCTATTTATAAAAAAAAATCACTATCACTTATCATCAAAAATGTGTTATTTAATTAATATATGTTTTGAATAAACAATTCTTTTTATTAATATATTGCACTTGGAAATGTTTCAGATTGCATGGCTCCTATGAAGCCTTAAAATATGGCACGTTGTTGGATGGATTGGCTGATCTGACAGGAGGTATCACAGAAAGTATAGCAGTACGCCAAGATCCTACAACAAGTGGAAAACTTTTAAATAAGCTCTTGGAGATGACAAGTATTATTACCTGCACTGTACAAAACCCAACCGTAACGGTAAATATTGTTGATATTTTTTCTAGGTAAACGACAAGAACTATGCGAGATGTTTGTAGCTTGTACCTATGATTTTATGTATATTAATGCTGAAGTAAATCGAATTCTCTCATTTTTATGTTGGCATTTTAAACAAATTAAATTGATTCATTATATTTGGCAAAAAACATTAATCATTATTTATTTTCTAAAGGTAAGAAGTCAGCCGGAAAAATTGGCTAATGGTATCCAAATTGGATGCAACTATAGATTATATGCTTTAGAAAAGGTAACTATTTATTGATTTTTATATAATTAACTATGCTATATTATTTGATATGCCATATTTTTCATTTGGTAAATTTACAATAGTTCTTATGGCTATGGTTGTAACATGATGTGTGGCTATCTCCTGATGCTGCGCGCAGGTTATAGGGCTTACAAAGAAATATATTAAAATAGAAAGTAGTACATTACTATTACAATATAATAATATATTTTTAAAATTTTACAGGTTGAAACATTCAATACAGAATCAGTTCAACTGGTTAAGCTTAGGAATCCACTAGGAGCTGGCGTAGAATATGTTGGAGCTTGGGCCCATGATTCTAATAACTGGGATGATGTATCATCTGAGGAGAAAGAAAGACTAGGCATAAACCATATGGCCGACGGAGAGTTTTGGATTTCATATTCTGATTTCATCAAAACATTTACCCATTTAGAAGTTGTACACTTAGACAAGGATACAAGCAGAGATGAACCTTCGTTGCAAAGTAAAAACACTTGGCAGTTAAAACTTTATCAAGGAGCTTGGAGGAAAGGCGTCTCAGCTGGTGGCTGTCGAAATAACCCAGGTACCCTAAATTAACAGAAATGTTTATAAAGTATCATATCAAAAATCTTATCATATTAGATAGCATTATTCTTAAATGTAATTAAAAATGTACGTATTTGTTTCAGATACATTCCATATAAATCCACAAGTTCAGTTGATTCTCAACGAAATGGAAGAAATTGTCATCTCACTAAACCAACACAGTATAATGGAACCAAAAGTAATTGGTTTCAGCGCATACTCACTGCCGAAAAATTGTACTGAAACAATTCAAAAAGGTTTTTTCAAAAAGAACAAATCTCTTGTAAATTCTCAGTACACTAATAGTAGACAAGTAAGCCATAGATGCCACTTAGAAGAAGGAGGGTATGTTATATTACCAACAACCTTCGAACCCGGTGACGAGTCTGGCTTTACCTTGCGAGTGTATTCAACAGAAACTCTAAAACTGAAGCTATTAGATATCTGCCCTGCAATTTTAAAGTCGGCTGTTATAAAGGCTCCATCACAGATGGATACCAAAAGCTTTGTTCAATATGAGGCAGTATTTTTACAACTTGCTGATGAGCACAGAACAGTTAATGCTTTTGAACTTCAAGAATTACTTGATGCATGTCTACCGAATGATTATATCAGAAGTTGTGCATCCATGGAGGTCTGTCGACAAGTAGTGCTTGCACTTGATGTATCCTTTAAAATTATTTACTAAATGTACTAAAAATTCACACCAGAAATCAAAAAAGAGAAGGTAAAAAGTTTAATATTAATTAAAATCAAGTGAACATTTACTGTTTAAATATGATTCAGACTACAAACGCACAAACTATAGTATAACTTTCAAGTTATTATTTTTCAGATAGAGATCATGATCTGGAATAGAGTTGTTGAACTTGGTTTCAATTTAAAAAACTTCATATTTTTTTATTGTTCAAATATAATACAAAAATCATTCAATCCACAAAATTGATAACACAGTTGAATTACAGATATATCTATGACAGGTTTTATAAGGGAAAATATCTTGTCATTGTTGACGTTAAAATTATATTAAAATTTCTAACACATTTGGTTGTGTTTTCTCAAATAGTAAGTAGAGGAAATATCTCACTAGTTGAGTTATTTCTGCTGAATTCAATCAGAAATACTAAAGAATCGTTCCCATGAGGTACCGATACTTATAAGGAGTGCTGCGCTGCTACTTGGCGACTGATACTTTGTGTACGCTGGTGACTTTCAAATCAAATGTTTAGAACTACAATTAAAAAAATATTAATTAATGTATTTACTTGTGGGCGGTGGGTTTGAATATAATTATCCTTAACCATTACAATAGAGCACTGGCAGTGGGCGTTTGAAATTTGTAGATTTCAAAGATTTAATGTGTAGCCTGAAACATTGGCAAACGGCATTTAAGAATCATACTAAAGAAAAAACTGGAGTTTTGAAAGCTGAAAGACTACGCGATGCCATTCTTGAACTTGGTTACCAAGTCAGTATTGATGTATTATCAACATTGATTTTACGATACATGAGAAAAGACGGGACTTTGAGATTTGGCGACTTTGTATCAGCAATCTTACATCTACATGTAGCTTTCGGTTAGCATCCAAATATTATTATGAATTTTCTTTGTAGCTTATTTTTTAAGTTATTAATTAATCTTATATTAATTGATTGTTTTCAGCTGTGTTTGAATCTAAGGAGCAATTAGAAAATGGAAGTATAGAGTTGAATCTGTCCGATGTAAGTATAACTTAATAATATTTCAATTTAATATTGAGATTGATTTTGATAATTATGTTTTGGATGGTTGAAAGTTATTTATTTTAACGAAGCTTTGTTTTCTTTTTTGTTCCAGTGGCTAAAATCTGCATTAATGTGCTGATATTGAAGCTAAGCTGATCTGAGAGAAAATTTCAGAAACGTAAATTAAAAATGATTTTATCATTTGTAATAAGTTTCAATCTCATTTACCACAAAAATATATAATACGCTTTGTGGGATTGAAATATATTCACGTAATAGTCAATAAACAAATCTGGTGATGATTCAAGCTACTATATAGATTGAGTTTATTTTGTATTCTTGAAAAAAAGCTCAGACGTATTTAAATAAATTTGTTATTATTTTGTTATTGTATGGGACATGAAAAGAAATGAAATTATAACAAAAAAAGCTTCTACGATATTAGACAACACTTTGAACAAAATGATAGTGAAAACTATAAATAGTTTGATTAAGTAAATTAAAATATTAACAATGAAGTAACTAAATAAATAATTATGAGTAGTATTTATAATAAAGTAATAAATAAATAAGGTTGAATTGTATGGTAAGTATGCAATCATTAAATGTAATGTTAATATGGAATGTTGTATTATTATATTAAGTTAGGATTAATAATTATTTATTTCTGAAAAGTTTGATATAATTTTTGTATAAACTAATTTCTTTGCATGTGATTAAAATATTTGAATATTTTTTTTAATATAGAGATAGCTGTGATATACAATAAAGATGATATTATTATAATATATAATATGCAAAAAATGGATTATTGTATTGATGAATTGATCTAAAAATAATATTAACTTTAAATTCTCTCAATTTAACCTGAAACCACATAAAATATAAAGGTTAAAATTCTTTGAATTTTTTAAGTCATATTACTTTTTGTAACTAATAGTTGTTGCATTTTAATTCATGACATGATATTTTAGGTTTTTTATACTCGTATTAAAAACATTTAATTTGAAAAATATTCGAGGTATAAAATAAAAATTGTTCATTAAAGTATTATACAAAAATCTTAACTATACAATAAAATTCTTAGTTCATCTAAAACACGAGAAATCCAAATTATTCGCAAAATTTAAATACTTTGACAAACTTCTATTAATTTTTTCATTACCACTTTCAAAATTTATTACTTGTTACAGTTTTAAGAAACAAGATATTTCTGTTTTCAACGTAGATTAATTAAATCAATATATTATTTTATCTTTAATATAAATTACATATGGTCAATATTTGTATATTTTATTAAAAAAAATTCAACAGCTTTTGTAATGAAATGAAATGCTGCAATTTTGACTGATTACAAATAAAAAAACGAATTGTATATTTTCCTCCCGTAGTTGATAAATGTCATAAGTATAAGTAAAATGTAATGTGAAAATTTTAATTGTTTATATTGCTCTCTATTTCTGCTCAATATGTTAACCAAATGTACAAACAATGTGTAAATAAATAAGATTGTCAAGTGTTACCTCTATTTATTTTACGGAGAACGTTTTCAAGATCCCTATAAGCTGTTGAAAATTAAAATGTTTAACTGGTTTAGAATAAATTGTCCTGATTTTTATATTTATACTTAACTTATTCAATTGTCTTCAATGCTCTTTCATGTACATATGCAGTAGGACATGTTAGGATATCTTGAGAATACACCAATATACAATTTTTTATAAAGATCCAGTGACCTACTTGACTTGAACAACAACACGCTTAATAATAAGGTAAGAGTAAATATTTTTGCACTGATATAAAGAAACATGGTTTCAAACGAGCGATAGCTTGTATATATTTCATTCAATTTGCAATATGTTTAATAAACTGAAACTCTTGGAGACTCCTTGCTTCAAAGCCTCGCCCTGTTTTTTTAAAAATCAATTTAATATTAATGTAACTTGTATTTTTAGTTTGAAATAGTGTCATTTAGTTATCTAGTGAGTAATAATAAAAGATTATACTTTTAAAATAGAAAATATAAGGTAACGTTTATTTACAAAAATAAGACAAGGTAAGACAAGACAGTTCAAAAACAGTACTTTGAATGGCACATATCTACATATAACTAATCATTATTCCAGTAAATCATATAATTAAGGATTTGTGGAAAATAAATGGATGTGTAACTATTTCATTTATTAGATTCAACGAAGCGAACTTGATTCTTCTTAGACTGAAGTACACTTTGGTTTGTTTTGAAAACTTTGGAGCTGTTGATTGATGTACATGTTCTGAAACAATGGAAATTTTTAAGGTAAAGAAATTGCCTTTATATTGTAATATTTTTTTGTAAATTTAAAAATGTTATGCATACCTTATACAAAGTAAATATAATTCCACAAAAAACTGTTATGAAATGCAAGATGTTGTGTTATCAAGTTTACGAAATACATTATCAATCGCTGCAGTTTCGCTAAGCATAGTTTTATATGCACAATTATTGCAATATACATATTTTATTTCTGTCAATTAACTAATTTATTTTCATTTTAATTTTAAACATATCAGCAACTAATACATTTTACATGTGCCACTTGTTAAAAATAATGCAAATTAATATATATAAAAATATTAGATATAACTGAACAAAATAAAATATTTTTTATAATAAAAGGTAATTGTATAAAATCGCTCAATAATACATAAAAATCCATTTTTTTTTTTTAAGCTACAAACAAATGATATAAAATATATATTGACTGGTTTTTTAAATTATGTGATTAACGAGCTGAACTTACTTATGTTAGGTTATTGCTAGAGTGGTTGCCGGTGGTTTTGTTCACCACCAGCCGCTGTTCCAACCCCCCTTGTTCCAGCCGTGCTCATAGTGTTCCTTGTACACTGGCACGTGGACTTCCTTGTAAACGGGGACATGAACTTCTTTGTAGACTGGGACATGCTTGATCACAGGTACCTTCTCCACGTGGTGATGATGGACGGTGTGAACGTGGTAAGGAACATGAATGACGTGATGTTCACTAAAATAATTTGTAATATTTAAAACTTATATATTTTGATAGTAATATCAGATAAATGTTCAATGAAATAATCTAGAATTTCGGTTTCTACTTCTTCATTTCAATATCTTTATATATTAAAAACATTTAAGGATACAGAAGTTCAAATAAGATTATAATTTATTGTTAACTAAAGCTAGTGCTAGCAAAGATAAAAATAGAACGATGAAGCATTATTTTTACATAACGTCTAGAATTGACGATGGGAAGTTCAGAGATCTTTTCATACTTCCATATATTTATCTCGCTTGGATCGTTCTTTAACGTCACTAAACAAGATCCTTTATTACATGCGCTATCCTGAGCCTCTTATTTCCCTAATTTGGAACCATTCTAGAAGCTATGGGGTTGATAGGCTTAGATTATTCTTTAGTAATTTTTTTAAAGACTCACTGTTTTCCATGCCAGAATGATGGAGATGGAGCGGCGAAGGTAACTCCTATGAGTACCACCAGAAAAATCTGAAAAATCCATTGAAGATCAAGCGGTTTTCCCAACATACATTAAAAAAAAATTACTCGAGTACACGTTTGTTATTATTAAATATATTTTTTTGGAAATCAGCATCATAAGAGGCTATTTTCTCAATATGAAAAAATGTTTTATATGCACAAAAACAAACTTTAAAAATATTTTAATGACAAACTGGTTTATTAAAAATAAGAATGCTCAATGCGCTAGAGGAGATTACAAGTATTTATGTTTGCAAGTGATTTCGCCTTTATATGACTTCTTCAGACTGCAAAAAGACGAAAGTACTCTCAAACAAAAAAATATCGTGATATCCTAGCCAATCGGCTATTTATATTTGTCGCGTTGAAATACGCAATGCGCGGGTTGTGTACGGAAAAACGTTTACTCACTGTGAGTTTTCCAATCATTTTGTCGGTTGGGGCACAGATACTCGGTACGCGCACGTTACCGCCGTAGCGAAGTTAGTACGAAATGGGATACTGACCTATTGATACAGTCCTCTTTATATAGAGAGGCGGGTGCCCCCGTGGGTGCCCCTCCCCCATCGGTGCCCCACCAGGCCAGAGCGGCCCCCGGCGCGGGCCCCGTGACAATACTCCGCCTGGGCTCCGCAGCCCCACGTGAACTGTGACATAACAACCGGCGCCGGTGATGCAACTTGCTCCCCAAAATAGCAGAGGTCCCCAAATTTTTTTGCCCCGTAGACCCCTTGTCGAGTTTTCCTGTTTTTCGTAGATCCCTGCCCTGCTAATATTGATTTTTTTCAAATTCATCATCTTCAAACATATTTTTGACATCTGATATACAGGGTGCGCCATATTTTATGTCGGTATGTAAACATTGAATAACTATTTATTTTTTCTGTAAAAACGTTGTCAACTGCACTAAAACCCTTTTCCGTGTGGTATGAAGATGGAAAAGCTATCAAAAGCCTTCTTGCGATAGTCCATAATGCAGGATAAATAGAATTTTTATTTATATGTACATAGGTACAATATGTGTTGAGTGCATTATGATATTTACGGAATGCCTAAATTTTGGTGATGACCTGCTTAAATGGATTCACTTTCGTAGACCCCCATTTACAGTTCATGCACCCCCAATTTAATTTTTCACTGTCATCAACCCTTTGCAGGGCGGAATCGACCTCTGGGGGTCGATATTGACCACTTTGGGAACCTATGCCTTTGAGCCTTAACCTTTTGAGCACATAATGCTTACCTTCAACGATACTGGCATCATCATCTGGGATTCGACTAAACAATACAGTGTTTCTAATAACAGCACCCTCCTAAGCCTACGATCATACAGGGCTAGGTAGGGAGGTATTGATGATTTGGAATAACAGTTACACTTATTTTTCAACGAAACTTAATGTGTTTTTTCAATGTGTAACTTGTATGTTTCCATTACAAAAATCTCCTGTCCAAAGAAAGGAGGAAGTTTACGTGGATGCGAAGTTTGCTCCAGTGGCCGGAAGTACGGCCGATCTAGTGAGACTGGTCCAGGATAGAAATTTGTTCGATGAAATGGTCACCAACCTCCTATGAGGAGAGGCATCAAGAGAAGATATTAAACAGAAATTACCGATATCAACGCGTTTTAAAACAGTTTCAATCAGTTTCAAGAGGCATCAGAATAAGAAGATAATCTGGGTTCTATATTTTGATTTGACCCAATGATTACAATCCGGTGAGGTCTTCAAGAAAATAATTTCATCCAGGCGCCCATCGTAAGGGAATCTCTTGAAAAGCATACAAGATAAAAAAAAGTAAACCATGACGGTACAAATACGAGAAAAAAAGAGTATTTTTATATTTTATCAATCCTCTTAAAATTATAAATGATATGAGAGTTTAAAGAAAAGAATATTAGTAGACCTATGACTGCCTTCTCTCGCAAATTTCTACACTAGTAGAGTAGTGTGTTTATAAACCTTTCGACAGATTTTCCAAGCCTGAATGTCTTTCGTTTGTAGGAAATTCTATAAAAAATCAGTTTTCTTCTCTAGGCGCCTCTCCTCTATGTCTATTTATGGTTATAATAATGCTATTGAGCAGCAGCAATACGCAGACGTTTCCTTCGAATATAAAATTACGGTGTAGAAGGACCCGAGAAAAGCTTCTTTAATGACATTTTTTTAAGTGACAATGTCTACTTTTCTGGATGGTATCAATGAGATATTGATTATGAAACTCAAGAGTGACTGGATCACGTCTGGAATCAGAATATTATGCAATAATCTAAATCAAGTCTCACACCGACTATCCGGTTCCGGTGTCAATAAATAGTACAGGGGAGTATTTATTATATTGTCACAAAGAAAACATCTTAATATAATTGAAAGGTTTCGTGTGTTTCAATGAAGACCTATGTTTATTCGTTGCTTAATCAATGATTATTTAAGCACCTTCTAATTGTATTCATCAACAATTTACAATATAGGAATAATCAATTTTATATCAGTATATATATTTAAACATTTTTAGAGCTATCTACTTTGTCCCGATTCCATACTGAATAATACTGGATAAAAATATTTTTTTACTATTAATTTTTATGATAATTACCTTTTTTTTTTGACCGGTAAACCATATGTTCACTTATAACGAAAAATGTATAAACTAAGTACCAGGGTGGTATTTATATAGCACAAGGTATATAAAAAGTTAAGCCAAACGACTTGTTAGCTTAAGTTCACGATGTTTCGAAAGTAGATTGAGATATTAGCAATTTTTCCTGATTGTTAACACTTTTTCTATTAAAAACAAAAAAACAACAGATACGCATTTTTACGTGTAAATATATAAAATTGCAGGAAAAATATAATTTACACTTAAAGATCTATGTCCGATTTCACATTCTTCAAACCGCAGCGGTTTCCGATTAATTAAACAGCATTTAAACTTGTGATTATTTTTATCCACCCATGTTTTCCAGTGCGTAATTTTCTTTGTCAAATTAAAACTTATACCTGCCATATATCTAATTTGCTACCTGCCGAGTCGTACTTTGTATAGAGTTTCAATATTACGTGTGTCGTTATTTTAGCAACTTGAAGCGTAACGCATATCTAGCTATTGAATTCAATATGATAGCCTATTTTTCTGTACGTATTTACAAAAAATATAGTTTGTTTTATATAATGATGACATACATACTATTATGTCAATTTTTTATATATCACCTAAATCAAGAAACATACAATCACAAATATTATCATGTATCAAAAATGAAACTAGAAAAATAAAACTTTCACAAGGCTCAAATAAAATAACGTTTCAAATATATAAATAAAATTTGATGCCTTGAATGTATGAAAAATAATCAAATGCTTATTTATAATGTGTACACGTCGTCACTTAGTTCCCGTATTTTTCAGTGATTTTACATTATAATAATATAATTATGGATGTTTATTTTTTTTTACAGATTTTCACGAAATGGAGTCACTGTGCACTTAGCGATCATAATCTCAGTATTAAAACATTTAGCAAGTTCATTATTATTTACTTTTATAAATACGTCAGATGGACTGACACATTAATAAATTAAAAATTTGAAATTCACAGGTAAAAAAGTTATAAATAAGTGTTTTTATAAAAAAAAAAAAAATGAACTATCGATATATTTAGTCAATTTAAAGTCTTTCATTGGGGATAGCATATTTTCATCGGCTTGCTTTTCTGCCTCTTTCCTTGTGGTTTTTCATTTTTTAACATAATAGTGTGATTATAGTTTCTTCGTTCATACATATAGAAACTAGTTTTAGTCAATTTATTTTGTATTTTAGACCAATCCCTATATGCGCATATAGGGATGTTTCCGGCAATATATTTTTGTAGCAGGCTCTAAACAGATATGCTGCCTTCACGCGTTGCGAAACACCCAAGAGCTGAACGGTAATTAGCCAATAGCGTGTACAT
Organism: Atopsyche davidsoni; assembly: GCA_022113835.1. Taxonomy (NCBI): domain Eukaryota; kingdom Metazoa; phylum Arthropoda; class Insecta; order Trichoptera; family Hydrobiosidae; genus Atopsyche; species Atopsyche davidsoni. The sequence goes on from JAILWY010000010.1 coordinate 3,835,859, forward strand.
GTGTTGGAGGTTTTTTTTTTATGGTTTTGTCTAAGTAAACAACGCAAAAGAGGACAGCTACCATTCGGTAGTCGATTGTGTCGCGACGTGTGCAGGTAGCTTTGGTGAGCATTTATACTGTCAAATTATTAATCGAACAGAGTTGCGTCTGATTGGTGACATCTTGAGTACTATGTACCTTGCATATCTCACACAGGTATTTAATGTTTCGAAACAGGTAATAAATATCCGCCGATCGGCCACACGCACTCGCGGCTGACGTGCAATCTAAGTATTGCGAGAGGTAATTCTAACCAACCACCGTCTCTGCCAATTTCTGCGATGCGTCGATTTATTCAGTGGACGCTTCAGGTAATTACGGTAGACACGTCAAAATTAAAAACAATCACATAATATTCACTGCAGGGACACTGTTCTCTAATAATTAAAGAAGTACTTTAACTAGATAAAGTTATAATTATGATACTTTTCTTCTTCTTCAAGTGTCTATTCTCAGAGGGGGTTGGCGACTATTTCACTGGAAATATACTCATGCTGAGTCAGTGTCCATGGTTTTCTTAGGGAAAATTAGTGTATTGGGTCCCCGGGTCATTCTACACTGCAGTTTTATATTAGAAGGAAAAGTCTGCGTATTGCTGCTGCCCAATAGCATTATTATATAATCTTTTTCTTACAAAGCTCTAACGTTTAGATCAGATACAGATACAGACAAGGTACTTCCAGAGCACATCCCTCCACATTAATTCCACTAGCAACTATTCAATCTAGCATGTCCACTACTCCATTACCGATCCTTTACAAAGACCCAGGGTACAGATGGCAGCCATGCACAAGCAACAGAATGGGGAGAGTGGGGAGGATAATTTAAGAATACGAAAAGTCAAAAGGGTGAATTTTCTCGTCACGTATACGTAGACTCAATTATTTCCTTTTACAATCATATTTTAGTAGCAATATGAAATATATTTGTAATAGAAATAAAAATAAACATTTTCAAGTTTTATCACGAATCATATACTATATATTAGTGAATTCTATCGCACGTTTGTACTAAATACATTAATGCACACACACAAGCAATGTTTCTATGACTTTGAAAACTTTCAATTATAAAAAAAAAATACTTTATTTGGAATGTTACGCATACAGACATACTAAATGATATAAAAATATTCCAAAAAAATGGATTGCGTCTACAGAGCAGGTGAAATCCAATCCACGAGCCTCCAGCTAAATCTCTGAGGTCCGGAACTAAACCTTCACTTTATTTAATCAACATTTATACCTAGAACAAGTGAGTGATTGAATCATGTACAATTATAAAACCTCAAGTAAATTATATTTTTTTACGATTCATATGTATCTGGGTATATAAAATTCAACAAAAACACCATAATTTACACGACTACTAATATATGACGAATAACTTACAGTAATAATCTCACTTTTATAATTAATCCATACTTTTTAATTTACACTCAGTGCTAACACCTACAAACCAGTTTTTGTGAAATTCGTTAATGAACCTAATTTAATTTTTTTTTAATAGCAATACTAAAATTTAACTCTAGTAATCGCCATGTTATAAAATTCATTTAGTAGCGGGTAATAGGAATGGTGTGCTCCATAAAAATTAATTCTAATTGTGGTCGTGCTGATCGTATCGATACTCACAGTGTTAATATTATTACATCATTTAATTTTGCATCAAATGCTTTGGAATCAACTATTTTATAATAGTTTGTTTATGAGAGCAATTGTGGGTCAGAAATTAATTTGATATGCAAAAATACTAAGAGTAATATTGCACTGTCAGAGCTTGTTAACCATCGAATTGAGAAATTTTAACTTACGGAATAATTATGTTTAATCCTAGTACTCATTTGAACACGTTTATCCATAGATACGCAATACTTTACTTATATTATAAGAATATGCAAATACTTATACTAACACCGTAGGATAGATTTTCTTTACCTAAGTGAAGACAAACAATTTTAAAAATATAAATGTGATAAATGATATAGACTTATAGCTAACCTTGTATTCTCATTTTTAGCACTTTAACCGATACTTTCCTTGTATCAGAAATAAAAATATTTATTTTTATATTGCAATCAAATTTCATACCTGATTTCAGGCTAGCGAATATTTTAATTAAAAAATCGTGCTTCATGCATAGAGACGGTATAAAAATATTTTCTGACTTAACAAGAGAGTATTTATAAAATCCAATACACAGCCTTATAATTAAAGTAAAAACAAGTGAGTTACTTTAATTATAATAAATTGGATTCTAGATTTATTATCATTGTTTGTATATGTTGAGATTGTGTGACAACAATTTGATGGAGTAGATTTTCACCATATAGAAAATATTCAGGTATGGGGTCTTTTTTTAATTCAGACATCACATCATAAGTAAAACAGGTAGTAATATGCATTGTACTTGGAAATATCTTATTTGTAAATATTATTTTTTATCATGTGAATATAAAAATAATAAAATATATACGTTTCTGTCAACTGTCACTGTGTTAAAAATAAACTCACCCTGCGATAAAAACGAGAGACCCATGAGTTATGACGACATTTTTAGCAATAAAATACAGTTATAGATTTTATTGGAAACATACGTAAGTTTTTATGTTTTTTAAAAGTTGTCTAAAAAAATACTACAGCTTTGAGAAATATTTAGAACATGTAAAATTTATTATTTCAATGGTGATATTACCCAATTTTTTTCGTATTTCATACCAAAATTCTCATCCGCTAAATACAACATCAAGTTTATCCATGTAAAACAAAAAAGTTTCAAGTTCCACCGCGGTTTTATTTCTCTCAAATAGCCACCGATTATAAATATTAAATTTAATTCAAAATATCATACATAATTCAATAACCTAAACACTGGACATCGCTGTTTATTTAAATATATAAAAATTGAATATTTACATTAAAATATACATATTGTTTCACCATTATAAAAACGTTTATGGGTCACTTAAATTGATTTCATAATTTACTATATTATAGCAAAGCTTTATTTGAATCATCTCATTTTCAATTTTTGTATTAATTAATTCTTCGTATTTTATATATATAACAAAAAGTAATGTCCGGCTTAATATATTTAGTGTAATCGCACATACGTATGAAGATTTCATTTATACTTACTTAAAAAAGGAAACTCCACGTTTACTTATAAAAAGGTTGCATAAGACTTGATCTTGTATCTGAATATTTATAACAAAATGGTTTCCCTAGAGCCTCTTAGGAACTGCGGGTTATATAAGTGTTTCAGGAAGCAAAGCGGCAACTTTATATCTCTTCACAATAAACTAGTTTACTCAACGCATAAAGCTTGGCACTCGATATCCAGATAATTCCGAGTGTGTATGGCTGAATCGGAACTAAATCTTACTAAGTATATTGTAACTGCATTCCGTTAAAATGACTGTTTGTAAATAAACAACTTGTTATCCAAATATTAAGTAATTCAACAAAAACTTAAAAATCTATACTAATACATTGTTTGTGAATACATCCGATACCATTACTATATTCAAGTGACGGTAAAATAATATTTTATATTTTACCAAACAAAATCAGGCATGAAGACTTGTATATACTAGTGGAATTTACTTTTTAGTATAAGAATCGAACCGAAGTACTCCCAATCTAATAATTTTTTGATTTCAATTAGAAAAAAAAAACCCAAAAAATATAACTAAAAGTAAAGCATATAAAACAACATATGACTATGAATTGAGGTTAACAAATATAAATGAAACATTATTTATTTTAATATATAATAAAAAAAAGAATCACTTAATTCTGACAAATTGCAATTAGCTTGTTTCTTTTTACTTTTTCGTGTGAAATCTTAATTTTCAACATCTAATTTAATCTATGTAAGAACCCCTAAATCATAAATAATAATTAAACTAACGAATGAATGAAATAATTACAAACTTCTGTCAAGATTTCAGCCTGCTAAGTGTGCATTGTGCTTCTTGTATAATATTGGTGGGAATAGTTTAATTATGTAAAGTTACAGTGAGTTGGACAAATAAATGTTTTGAATTTGGCTCATTAGCAATTAAATACCTTATACGAGCTGCAGGTATCTTGCATCTTTTAGATAGTAAAATACACGAACTGATCTTATTATTGCAGGAACAATAAAATAACGCACACGCAACATCAGTTGATTTTTTTTTAATTTGGTGATATTTAAATTATAATGAACATGACAAGCTTATTTTGCTGTACTCTATCTAAACATTAATTGTATTTGCAGATTTTTGAGGCGAATGTTATTAAAAATATCGGAAATACCTGACAAAATGAAAGTCGAAGCTGTGTGCCCAAATATTTATAACGAGTGATTTTTTCAGATTCATTTCGATTCTCTGAAGTCATTGTAATTTTGGAAAAGCAAAAATGCGGCACAATGCTTAGGTACCGAATATTTTTTTTGTCTAAACTCGTTTTTATTAAAAAAAAAATCGGTCGATTAATTTATTAGGATTTATAAATCAATACATTTAGAAATCTACCTTAAGTCTGATTAAATATATTTTTTTTCATTCTGTATATTTTCACTTAATCACATTACTATAATTAGTTATTTACTGCTTTTTTTCTCAAATATATTCAATGTAATTTAGTACTCTAGTACTCTCGCGTGTAACGCATTTGGGCAGAGGGATCTGTAGATTAGCATAATTAAAACCTAATTAGCGTAAAACGTGGTCCGGTAAGCATTACTTTCACTTGAAAATGTGCATTTTCTGTTGACTCGTCTTATTATATAAAATGTGTTTGTTTAATTGTGCTGCATTGTTGTCGAAAACTGTGTTTCTTTGCGAAATAACACACCAGATTAAACATTCACACGAGTTACAAAATAAAAAGTGACACGTGGTTAGTTTTTGATTATTTACGCATATTGTCTCGCTGTTAATGAAGATATAAAATCAACGTTTGTGTATAAGTATATAGACCAGTGGCTCTCAAACTCTTTTGGCCCACGGACCCCCTTTCATAGTCAAATCTTGACTATGAAAAACTACATAAATTCATATTAAAGACTAGTTGGTGCAAGTATCGACTCTATTGCGTTCCTGTATAAACCTACCTGGCTCACCGCAATGCCTGTTATAACTTGTATTTTATGCACCTGTCTATATATATATTATACTTAGGACGTAAAAATCGCTAATAATGTATTCATTGTTATTTTTTTTAACCTTGCGTGGACCCCCTGACGTTGTTCAGGGTAATCGATTTTAATTTTCTGTGGACCCCCTGAATGCTTCCAGGGACCCCCTGGGATCCGCAGGGACCACCTTGAGAAGCACTGATATAGACCATACATGTATAAAATGTATAAATCGTGTATAAGGAAGGCGGAATAGGTACTCATATACCAGTTGCGATACCCTTATTGAGAAAGACAATCGATGAGGTCCGATTTGTAAAACGCCAGCGTAGTCTTTCATGGGTAGGTGTAGAGTACTGAGGTTTTATACTTGTGACGCTCTGAAGGAGTGGCAAGAGGTTGGTTGTTACGTGAGTGTTCTCTTGGGTGATGCACGGTCTCCGAGTAGCCCCCGGAGCGGTGCTGACCAGGGGACGAGGTGTTTCTCCGTGGGCGTGGGCCGAGTGCATTCTTGCGCGATGCCTGCATAATGCGCCGCGGACTCGGTCGTGGATGATCGAAAGCATCTCGCACGCACCTGCCACATGCTTCATTGCTGAATAAGCTAGCAAACACATTACATAAAAATTGCTAAAAACGCAATACTATAAAAGAAAAACATGTTTCCCGGGTGTTTTGTAAGTTTTGGCAGCCCTTGCTACAAGATGATTTGGTGAAGAGATGCGCGTCAGAGATTAAAAATTTCAAGCAGCTCAGCACGCAAGAGACCCCCTAATATATCTAGCATCTAAATTAAACCATATTTTTTATATATGCTTCAAAATCATATGTTTGCGAAAGTCAGTAATTATTGAGTTATTTATCAAAAACAATTTAATGGCCGTACATATATCTTCGGTGTTTTATACAAAAATCCCACGGATGTAGCGTTGATTGTTACAGATGCTCGCAATTAATTAGTTTAAGGTGGTCGATGTAGGGTTTATGGTTCTCTGTCGGTTGCGACACGCGCCTCGATGGACTCGATTACGCGATGCGAGTTCGTCTTTATAGAATCGGTTTCGTTTCATGTCAGAGGACGCAACAGTCAGTATGGACACGCCGGTATTCAGGACAAGCGTTCACTGATGCTGCTCCCAATTCCAACACAAGTCGTAGCTTTGTGTTCAGTTTGTTTTAGGCTCAAGGGTGTAATAATACAAAAAAAAAATGTAATTGGTTTTATTTCACTTAGCTCACTTTGATCTGGAAGTGGAAGTGCTTGTCGAAGTGGGAGGGCTTCTGCTATTGTTTCTGCAGCCTGCTGCAGGAATATCAGATCAAACCGCCAGAGCTTTGTAAAGAAAAGATTATATATAAGGCAATATAGAACTGCGCTGTAGAAGGACCCGGGGACCCACTACACTATTCTCCATAAGAAAACCATGAATACTGGTCCAGCATAAATATATGCTCAGTGAGACACCCGAAGAAGAAGATACCTTTTTCCACCCTCCCCCCCTTCTTTCATATTCTTAAATACACAACTAATATATACTGAAAAAAACCTATTTTTAGTATCTGTATAAAACACAGGTTTTATTAAGTTTGTATATCTTAGTATAAATTATTTATAGGCTTGCATTTTCAGCTAATGAATTCACCCATAAAGCGACAAGAAAACCATGTGTTGTGTTTGATACTAACACAGTGACTTTGTTGCTACAAATGCACTGTAATTGAATTGGTTACAATACCTGGTCGCAGAGTTGTGGGGTCGAATATCACTTGTGTTTCAATATTTTTTTTATCATGTGCAATTCGATAGCCCAAAACCATATGAAATACACATTGAACCTATAAAATGGAGATTTTTGAGCTTTGGTGTATATTTGAGTAAAAAAATCAGCTAAGCTAAATCAGCTCTGTACAAAATTTTGAGGTTAGGGATCATAAGGATATCAGGTAGCAATAGAAAGTAGATTTTATGGTGGTAAGAGCAATTATTAAATTGCGTAATTGAGAATAATCTATTCATATTGGTTCAGTTTTGGACAAGTAGTACTGGCCGCTATCAGCTTCACGGAGCTGTAAAAAAAATAAAGTATTCATGAATGTATTAAATGTACTCTCTTGTCCACGCAGCCCGACTAGTGTGCCGGTCGACATATCTCACGTAATTGGTTTCATAATATGAAGAAAAAAGTATGTACCAAGAGAAGAACAAAGATTAATTGTATTTTTTTTCAAACTACTCTGAATACTGCATTATTTCATTAGATTTAAACGATTAAAAAATATTTATTAATAAAAAGTCAATATGTCTATAAATTTTGGGGCGTAATTGGGATTCGATAAGATAGAGGTGATAGTACCTTAATAAGACTCGGTTAGGTTTAATAGGGTTTCATTGTGTACAAACCAAATTGAACAGATCAAAAGTGATCCTAGGCGATGTGGATTCAAATAATGTATCTTCAAAAAATATTTATAGCTTGAAATTGCTTATCGGTAAAACTTCTCTTGCTCGTGCTACACAGCTAAATATTTTTTGGCAGAAACATATTGACGTAAGTATAAATATAATATGCATGTTGGAATCGATAATGTGTTTTCGTTACGTCTCCCAACAGCTTATTCTAAATAAGTATATTTTTTCTATGCCGCGGACGTTTCTCAGCGTACTGGTCGTCTTATAAGTTTTTATTACTGCAATAAATCAGAAAATATCCGAGAGATCGTTTAGAATTTGTATTGCACAATCAATGAAAGCAAACTAAGATTTTATACAAAAAAATTATGAAACATTACCCTTATATATAATACATATTTTGAATTATAATATATTAAAATGTATCCCTAGGTTTTAGCAAAAGCTCGACGCTGCTAATCTAAGAAACGTACATAATTTTTAATAGATATAATGAGTTTATCGTTGAATCGGATCACGCTCAGTTGCACTTGTATTGTGGCTGTATATATTTAGATAAGTATATAATTCAATTGAAGCTGTTTTCGTGTAGGCGCGTAATTTTTGCGGAAGTTTCAATGTCAACCATGAAACTCAAGGGGGGACTCGCGCCGGAAGCCACAACGTCGGCTGCTTGTTCTAGATAATTGAATAATCGTACAGGCTCATACATGACAGGGTGGAACAAGAAATGATCAAGCACAATCAAGAAACGCACTGTTCAATGAAAGATTTGAGCCGTGGGGCGGCGCCACTCCATAGAAGAAGCATTTTAATCAATTTATCAATACATGGTGTTTTTTTACAATCGCGACTACTCATACAATCAAAACTTGCTAAAAATAATTTTTATTTTTTGTATTATGTATTTTTTTGCTCTCGTTTTGTTTGAAAGTAACGATTATTTAAATTCAATATACTTGTATAATGCACATCAAAAATATCACATCGATTAATATAATACCTCTACAGTTAATTGATCCTAAAAGGCCTACGAGTAATTAAGACGCCTCGTAGACCGATACCACCCTGGGTTTACCTCAACGTCCACGTACTGTTAACAAGTTATTTTCACTTTTTATTTCAGACCATCGACCTCTAGAAGCAGTTTTGCTCTCTGGTTAGAATATTCAGCCAGTGGAAAAAAGTCATATCAATGGTTGTAGAGACGATTGCATAAGTGTGGATTCGGCCGTCCCGGTTATTCTACTTTTGGTCACAGTAAGGTAATTACTTCCAGTTATTTTGTTACACATGATGCATAAATTTGTGACTCAAAGATTAATACATACAGTTATGCCCAGTACATTGTAGTATTCTTACGTATTAAAAGTTTGTTTTCTAATGTTTTCAAAAAAACTTTAATGACTACTTTCAAAAGGTTGTTATTTAATAATTTAAGGTGAAAACTCTCGAGGGCTTGTACGGTGAATATCTCAATTTTTATTAGATCAAAATATCCTCAGGCTCTTGTGATTGGTGAATAACGCTGTAAGTGACTTGTTTGAGGCTAAAAATATAATGTACCTCGTAAATTTTGCGCAAGTAAGTAAATTAAATTTTATATGAAAAGTGATCGTATGACAATTGATAAATAGGTTGAGCAGAGAAGCGCACGTTAAAAAAAAATATCCAGGGGTGATCTTTGTACCTTCTGCCCAACCTATTATCGTTATTTTTGTTCTTTGTTTTGTTCTCATTATACATTTTAATCTCTGTTATCTAGTTCGTAGTTATTTATAACACATAAACTCATGCTAATAAAAGGTTTTTCCACTAATTTTTCTTACCTAACACAATAATGTAATTAAGGAAATCCATTTATGCTATGTACTACCTAAGTCACTCATTGCAAGCCCCACAACCTGTGCGCAAGATCAGGGGATAGCCACATACAGTATGTAATAAAATAACGTAATCGGCATAAGTTATAAAAGAAATTAAGTCTAGCATTGGAAACTAATAAAACAGGTAGTAAATCATACATACTTAGATGCTTTATTATCAATAAGGTGTCCAGTTTCCTCCGTTGTTCATAATAGCCAGACATCTTCGACGCATACTTTCAACTAATTTTTCTGCATATTCACGGGATAATGACCTCCATATGGATTTAAATTGCGAGTAAGCTCGGCGGCAGTTAGCATTTTTTTCCCTCGAAGTTTAAGCTTCATCAACGCCCAAACGTTTTCAATTGGGTTTGTGACAGGAGATTATGAAGTATATAATATGCCTGGTATATAAAAGCTCACCTTCAGTTTCCTCCTCGTGGAAGTTGGCAACGTCGCTAACGCCACCCATGAAACATCATCCAAACTTCTTTCGGAATACAGCCTTAGGTTAAATATTTTTCACTTTTCGTTTCATGATTTGTTTGAGATAAAAGGAGCCTAAATTCTTCTAAACGGGACGATGTATTAATTATGATTTATATTTTAGAGCGGCGATCAAAGGCAAAGTGCAGGGCCCTCGGGCACTCATTGCCTTATCCCTTATTGCTTTTCCAGTAAAATTCTTATACTCAAAAGACCTACTTAGAGGAACTCACCAACACTTCGAGCACACCTGCTCTCCGAAATCACAAAGAATAGTGAATCCCGACCAGAACTTCCGGCCGTGACATGTGCCAGTTGTTCTGAGGAAGCCACTGCGAAGTATCAGTGAGAACGTCTGAAGAAAGCAGAAATAGCAAAAGATCGATCGCCCCCCCTTCCTCCCCTAAGTACAAAAATTTATACATGCTTCATATTGTAACTTATTTTTTATGAAAGTGTGTCATAAAAAATTTCGCAAGAATTATATGAAGTACTTCTTGGTTTTTTGTCTATAATAGCCTTGGATGAATGTTGTGTCGGCGATGATTTTGCTTATGAGAGTTACGTGACAGTATTTCGGAGAATACATTTCATATTTGGCCCCTCATTGATTTGTATTACATCACAGGTTTTCACGGTCATGACTTTCTCAGCAATCGCTCTTTAGGTTGATTACTCATTCAAAGCACGTATGGTCGATGCATTCTGAGAATTGAACTCACGGACGGCGTAGAGTAGAGCAAAGAAAATATTAGCGGTTAGCGGTTAATCACTCGTCACACGGCACAAAATATTAAATTAAATTAATTTTATTTAAATACACTACTGTGTACATTCTTTGAAACTAGCTCCAGTGTCTGAGACGAAACGTTGTATCAATAACCAACTACCACAAGAGAAAGTGAAATTATAACAAATCCCCTAGAATTAAACGGGTAAAAGGAAGAAGAAACAACGTCTCGTTGGATGGTATTAAGCACCATTGATTGCCGACTATGGGATACAGGTTTCGAATCCAGGTAAAGTGTAAAAGGCTTTTTCAATTGTAAACGGTTTCCAAGTCAAATCCTCTGGGGAAAAATACTTACCAGTTTTTCTGTCAAAAGCATGGAAATTCGCACACATTTTGAGACGCGTGTGTTATTCGCATTAGAAACAACGTTGCGAATTTGGTAAATATTTCGTTTGAGAAAAGACATCTTCAATTTAATTTAATTAAAATCTTGATATACTTGTTACCATGATCAGTTAATTATAGACAAATGAACTTTGTTATTATAACACCCTAAAGATCGATGATTAGTAGGAGTGGTTTATACTGGCCGTGATGGGCAGAGGTGATAATCGTGAGCGAGAGAAATCTCGAGGGAAGTCCTTTATGCAGCAATGGACAAACGCATGAGATGATTATGGTGCAAGTATTATGCCTGGCGAACTGTGGCCTTTTAGGCTGTGGCCATATGTTGTGAGAAAATTTTATGGGTACAGGCTTTTTGCATAGTAATTATGCAGATTCACATAATCAAAAAAGAGTTTTAGGAAGGGCGTTCAAAAGAATATCAAATATTTTTTTCTGTTTTTTAAATCTCGAAATATTTTCATGGATTGAATGTATTTTTATAATTTACATTTGAAGTAAACAATTCTCGTATGACCAAAGTATACGATATTTCTCGTTGTTTCTAATAAAACATACCTATAAAGCAATCAGGTTTTATTGATTAAAATTCAAATTTGAATCGACGATAATAAAACTTACAAGATATCAAACTCTAAATACTTAAGTACACATATTCATTGTAATAATCTCGTATTTTTTTTATTAGATTAATAATTATTGTTTGTTGGCATTTGAATTTCAGAAAGTTGGTTATGAAGTTACAATAATAGCATGTAGAATAACACCAGACCTCGTATAAATTATCGGTTGAAAGGGCCACTCGATAGGTACATTACAGCCATTGGATAATTCTCTCCAGTGCGCCCTGCCTGTGCCTTTTAAACACGAAGGATAATATTTATGGACTATGTCAGGTAATCATGATACTAAGATCCGAAGAAGTCTTCTAAAATATTAATAATCTGAATGAGGTAGACATAGTTTGATAAAAAAAATCGACGAAAAGAATATAATAAAAAAAAAAAAAACAATGTGAAAGTGCAGCCAAACATCTTGCCATTTTTCATTTTTTAAGAACTCATACAAATGCTGAAACATAAATTAATTACCCTTTGAAATTTTGTTACGATTGTTTTAAAAAAAAAACATTGTATAATTTCCAAGTGACAAAAAAGCATTGACGTCAACTCGTTTTCACAAACGGAAACATCAGGTTCTGGCTCCGTATCTCACACACTTGCTACATTTCGGCCCACACCACCCAGCTTACATAATATTCAAACGATCATTTCACAATGTCAAGCCAACTCAAAAACTGAATTTTTTCATTGTACAACTATTGATTTACATAGAATGTCATTTATTTATAGAAGAGTGTCATATTATTATCTACATTCCATATATTTTATAAGCGCATATTGCTAGTGTATTAAAAATGATGTTCATGTTCATCGTACGCCAGTTAAAGAAGCTAGTTGTAATTGAGATTTTACGCAATTTCCTGTATTGATACTTCTCTGTAGCAATCATGAGTAAAAATAATCAATGTTTAAAGTTTTCTAGGCACTGTAAACTATGTCACTGAACACAAAAATTAAAATGTAAATTATTTGTCTAAACTGGAATGGGTATTTTTTTTATTAAGTGTGCGGAAGAAATCACGTTATACTACATATAAACTCACTACTTTGTTAGAATAAGCATGCAAACAAGCAGTTTGAAGCGTTTAGAAGCAATTACGACTGTGTTTGGCTTGATATTAGGGTTACTTTTAGGGGTATAAGTGAGTCAGAAGAACATAAATAAGTGACAGGGTATCATTATGAAACCTACTTGACAAATACGAACCTCAAACGTATTGCAGGTAAAATGCAATGTATATTTACCACGTATAAACCACGAACATTTATGAACAACGAAGGGCTTCTTCAGTTGTAAATATGAAGTATTACTAATTAAACCAGACTGTCGAGGATATAATTTTTAATTAAACAGTGGGTTAACAGCCATTATGCGGTAACGTGACGGAAACGAATGTACGGAATGCACGTGCGCATGTTGGTTGATTGAAATTGTTGATGATAAGAACTAAAAAGTAAATAAAATAAAATTATTATTAACCACGTAAACCTTTCCATCTTCATAGCGTGTTAAGTCAAAGCACTTTCACTGCTTTTATTCGATTAAACGATTGTAAATTTGACTAAATGATAATTTCAATTTGATCTGAACTGAAGGGCTAGGTTTTTGGGTGCAAAAAATCTGGATTCCAAACATCAATTTTAGAGTAATTCTGAAAGCATCCCTTTTATGGTTTTTTTCCAAAACGTTTCGGATGTTTTCAAATTAATTTTTAACCGGTTAAGAGAGTTAATATTATTTTTAATAATGAGTAAAAATTGTTACTACAGCTGTGATTATTAATGAATTTATTCAGTAATTAAAGCATGAATCAACTGAATGATTTTTTCGAGTGTTCGATCATTTATCCGTTCATTAATTCGATTATTCGTGCATCCGATCATGTCAGTCATCGGTAGGATTGAGCTGGGTCTCTCTAGAGACTCTGGTTACAGATTGCAAGTAAATCGGTCACCGCATGAAAGCGAATCTTCCACGATTGCATGACACAGCAGACCGGTTAGTGACTATTTATTTATACCATATAATAAATATGGGGTAATACTGCATTTCTTCACGAGTTCGAAGGATGCGTATAAACAGGAATTCATTGAACAGCTTTAGATACTTATTATTTGTTAAATACGATTGTCTTATAAATTATTAACGGGGTCTAGTATATTTTTTTATAGTTTTATAAAAATAGGTTATCCTCAGTGAAATATTAAAATAAAGTTGTTTTATATTTTTTTTATTGAAGGGTTTGTTTGCACACCAAGTTGTAAACATAAATTATTGTTAAATCGAACTATAATAAAAACTTTGTTTTAATACTTACATATGCTAACTGTAAATACGAGTTTAAAAATATTGTTTTATCGTCATATTGGGTCAATCAAATACAAATAGCCGACATTATATAAAGAGGGAGTGCTCATGTGCTCACACGAATGAAAAAAAAATTCAATGGACAATTTTTATTTTCCCATCGACCTATCGATAACTTGTTGTGTTTTCCGGTAAAAAACCCAACAACCTGATATTTGCTTCCGTAGGAAACTGCGACTCTCGCCGTGTAGAAAATCCATTGATATACTTTAAGTAGGAAAATTGATCACATCTCCGTAATAGGCAGTCTAGATGATGTAACCGAGAGAGTAGAATTGTGATCCTTCAGCTCGTCTAGACTATCACAGCCTTATATGAGTCTAAGGTTATAAACATAAGCAACACATACAAACATACATTTATATACACTAATATATATTATAGATATATATATAAATAAATTAAACTTCAAGATTCTTTATTTTTTCATTTCGTAAATTTACAATAGTTCTCAGGCCTATGGTTATAATACGGTTTATGGCTATCTCTAATCCTGTGCGCAGAATGTGGGGCTTACAAGGTGTGGCTTAGGTGGTAGCGTGCGTGTATTTCTTGATTTTCATTATTGAGTTTGCATAAGAAATGTATTAAAAAATTTAAAAATATGCGCGCGAGCTTTTACAGGCCTTTGAGTAGCTTTCCTGAACAGTTTGTCCAAGACGCAAACCAAAAGTAATGCAGTGAGATTTGAGTAGCTCGACTAGTAAATCATAGATGTCGTTAGACGTACGAAATTAAATGTCCGAATGAGCAGCTGCAGGAAATAATACTAAGTTTTTGATATAATTCTTAGAGTAAAAATTATTTAATGTTATCTGACGGATAAGGTGTATGTTTGCGAATCCCGCTCTGTTAATAGTTTATTTTTTGAGTAAACGATTAAAATTATCTCATCTGAATTGAAGATAAGATGGTTTTGTTCAATGTTCATTTAGAAAATACTCCTCTATTTTTGGTACAAAAAAACAAAATATACTATTGAAACGAGCTCCGAATGTGTTAATGATATATATGGCAAAGATAGTTTCTAATAAAACCAGATCTTGTTTATTGCCACGCTTCTCTTTCAATGGATTTGCGGGTACAGTTGATATAATTTAAGTTACTGAGCCTCTTTGCGTAGCATTCGACTACTGCAATGTTGTTTATAATCCCCTAAACTTAAGGTTATTTTCCCAGAAGCTTCAAGTAGTCAATCATTGAAGGCGTAGCAATACTGATATCTTCTTTTGTCAAACATTAATGACAACTTCGTTTTATACTGTCAATTTCAAACTCAAAGCTCTCTCTCGTAACATCTCCTAAGCTTCAACTAGTCTTTCGTTTAAGATTTAAGGCAAACCCAAACTTCTTTTATAGACATAGGTTTTAACCTTGACAATAACTATTTATTACATTTCTTTGATTACAGCTATAGAACTAATCTAGAGCCAGTGTATTTTGCTATATATTCTTTTGTGAATCTTATACGCTAAAAATGAATATAAGTATAGTATGCTCTTGGAATGATCTGAATTTACACTAAATATATAATTTTTCAGTGGCAAGATAAGTTGGACTTTATTATGAATCGATTTAGTCATCCGTCCGCTGTTCTGTTCGGTTGCAGGTAGATAGATCCGGATAACCCGTTTACTCGCGATTTCTTACGACTAAACTGGACTCCTCTATCGGACCCGCAGCGTAAGAGTGACCGATGAAAGTCCCGGCTTCAGGAAGTAACGCGGAGGCTGGTACTCTCGCACCAGCCTCCGCCAGTGTCGCTTGAAACTTGATTCTGAACAACCCGCCGTGGGATCCGCTATTACAAGCTGTAAGCGTTTATCAGAAAACACTCAGCACAAGGTTATGTGTGTTCGCAGGGTTTGCTCAGCACCCGAGAACCTAGACCGTTAAATTACAACAAAATAATTCGTATTTATCTTAGAATAGTTGAGTGGCGGGAAGCTGATAGTAACGTATTTTCTAAATTTTGTTACATTGCTAATCGTAACAGCGAAAACCTTTAGAGCCCATTACGCTGACGGTGTTGTAAGAAAGAGAGAATAATGACGGATGCTTCTGAAGTGGGGCAGTCGGGCCGAAGATGTAATAGAAGCCGACTTTTTAATATCTGCACAACCGACATATCACTGACAGAGAAGTACAGAACATCTCAGCCTTCGGACACCAAAACCCATGGATTACCCTTAAAATGTGGTTGTGGGTTTTTGGCAGCCGTTGTTATTGTAAATCTTCAATCGTGGGTTTTATACCACGCTTTTTTATTATTGTTGTTTCAGTGTTCAGTTTGGTCTGTATTTAGTGATTTTAAGCAGCAATTTAAAGTTTTTTATGTTTAAATGGCTAGTATATAATATAACACATCCTTCTGTATTATCTGTAATAAATACATTCATGTTCTAAAATGTAATAAAATATTGATATATTATCGAAAAACTCTATTCTATAGTAATAATTTCGTTTTATAAAAATGAAGGTTTTTATTGGTTGTTTAATTAAAAATAAACGTTCACATTGCTTTCTTTTTCAGCATCATATATTATTGAGATAAAATCAAAATAATCGCGATCGTTATAAAAACGGCCAATTAAGAAATACATTAGATACATAAATTTTGAATATATCCACTAGTCCCTCAAAATAATAACGAGTATTGACTTTACAGAAAATATAAAACGTCAATATACATTTATAACTAATCAGAGTGATGGAGAAATTAATATGAATTTCTTATTTTTTAAATTTCCATTAGATTGCTGAACCCCTCAAATATTTCTTTTGTTGTCTGGGAATTAAGTTCGATGAACGTAAAATAAGCAAGGAGCACTTACTTTGTTTAATATACTAAAATATATTCACAAAAAACCTATCTGTGATGTATTTTCTGCCAATATTTTAAATCTTTCACTTGAAACTTGTATTAAGACTCATTTATTCAACTAAAAAAATAACACATAATTGATAATTTTTTAAGAACAGTTTTAATTGCTTTAAATAAATCAATATAAATGTAAGGATACAATGCTTGCTGGAAAACAAATTCTTGATTCCCGTTTTATATAAATTTATTTCTTCTGTGCTAACTGTGCATCTTGTGTACTAATAAATGACAAATTAATAATACCTGAATAAATTATATTATAGTATAACATCGTTCATCAGTAGTGATTATCACAATCAAAAATATTTTCACCCCAGAGAAGCTCACCTATGTTAAACTGCTTGCTATAAATTTTATTGGTTAAGTATATATTATTGTATTTTATATAAAATTTACTATTACAAAATAAATTAGAATCAAACCCTCTGCTTTGATGATTTCTCTTTGACGAAAAATGATTAGTCTGGTGGCTTTGCAGGTTTAAAGAGAGTGACAGAAGCAATTTGCTGCCAATGCGTGAGAGGTACTAAAAAGCACACACTTCAAAGATACTGACAGCTTCTACATAGTGATGTAAATCAATATTTAAAGAAGCCAATTTAAAATGTAAAAGGTTTTTTTAAATTTTGCGTATGGTCATCGTAGCAATAATGACAACATTTGGTCTTCACGTGACGCGACCAGGCGACAAAAAGTGCTGCCAGCGATATGAAACACAATACTTCTGTATTCTGTGTTTAATAAGTCTTTTTTAAAACAGGTGTAAAAATATTATTTACACAAGCATTTTGAAGAATACTTGCTGAAAAATACAAAGCGTCGATAATTATTTATTACCAACAGCCCCAGCGAGTGCTGTGTGTATTAAAAGTTTTAAACTATGGTTTAATTGAATATATAGTCATCTTTATATTTTTGCATAAACATTAAAAAAAAATATTTTTACTGTAAATAAATCCAGATTTTATCTGATTTTAATATAGCATATTTTTTTTATACAGGTGTGATTCCTTTTCAATGCTTTTAATATATAACTCAGAGACATAATGCTTTTTTTTATAAAAAATACTATTCTTTCAGATGGTCAACGATTCCGTTAAATACATTTTTTTATTTTAGATAGAAGCAACATATTTTATGATATAAATATTTTATTATAATTCACATAGCAATGGTTCTGATATTGAATGAATGATTCGCATATATGAAAAAATATATTTACTTTATTTAAGATTACAGTATTTTCTGACATACAAATATGAGCTCATTCGTGTGGTAAAACATATAAAATATAAATGCAACGCTATTGAGCCTAACATAATAATTATGAGCTGTGCTCGGTAACGGCAGAATAGGAATGTCCACTGCTTTGGATTCCCTGCCTGCTGCATGAGGGTATCGTATTCATGAAACCAGGCAAACAGGTTCATAACATCCGAGACAGCTATTCTACTCTCTTTCACTTTTTAAGTACATTATATCTGAAAAAAATGCGCTTTAATCAATAATAAATGACTGCGAAATAGAGACCAGTCTCAGGAATCTTAAACGCTAATCACTAAACCAAACAGCTATTGTGGATTCACCGGATGTAGAAGCGTTGACTCGTTCCTTAATTATGATGTACAGTGTATGCGTTCTTCCTGTATTGAGTCTCGGTCGATAAACAAAGATGGGTGCGGTTTTGTACCTCACGACTATGTCTGAAAAATCCAATATCCGCATACCTGAAGAGTAAACCTTTTCCTTTGAATGTCAACCTTCTTGTAAATTCTACTCAATAAATGTACATAATTGACATTAACAAGATTTCATATTTTAAAAATTCTTTAATGTAAATTATGTTACGTATGTGATAATTTAACACCTCTTATAGACATTAAGCATAAGTTGAAAATATTTATAATTTACTTTAAGTCTCAACTGTGGTGAGATTTAAAATAAATCCCTTGGTCTCGTTAAGTGAAATCAAGTTCAGCTATTATGCTGCGCCCACTTATTTCCAGTTACAGAAATAAATCATCTAGTACACTCTATAATTAATCTAATTAGTATATTTCCATTAACATTCATAATCCGCCAGCAATCTAACCTGATCGGTAAAAGTTGACAGCAAACAAAGATATATTCAGAATATCCAAGAAGCACCCCCCACATCAGCATTTATTAATTAACAAAAAGGAGGCTGGTTATGTTTTCTCTTGATAATTAAATGTCCATGTTTAAAACTGAATGGGTGATTGTAAACAAATAAATTTATGAATGAGAATGTGTTAAGAAGGAATTAAAAATGATTGAAATAGTCCATTTTGGTTACACAATATTGAGTTTATTCGTTTTGAAAATTGGTAAACCTTTGATATGGTAATACAGTGATTATAAATACCGCGCAGGTTCTTTTCTAAAAACTATCACATTTATTTTAGGCAGCATACAAGCATATAACATACAAAATTATTCCATCAATATCAAATATAATTTTAAAACAGTTTTATTTCATGTAAATTATAGATAAAACAAAATGAATATGTTATAACTATTAATGTGCAGATAATAATACGATAAAATATATCAAAAATTATGTTCCTGATAAGGTATAGAAAACAATTTAACATAAAAAATGGGATAAAGTATATTTTCAATTAAACAAATTAGATGTAAAATTGCTGATAATGTGCAGTAAATAATTCAATCCACAATAAATGTTTCATATGAGTTTTAGATCAAATATATTAAAAAGTTATATATCTGATAATGTGCCGAAAACAATTTGATTCATAATACATTTTTAATGTGAGTTTAAGATAAAATATATTATAAATTAATTTCATAATATAGTGCAGTAGACAAATTAACGCAAAAAATGGTTGTAAGTAACTTTTCTATTAATTAAATCAATGCCACATTGCTTTTAAAGTGCAAAAAACAATTTTATCTATGATAAATATTCAATGTGAGCTTCAAATCAAACATATCAAATGGTTAAATCCTGATGATATGCAGAATAAATGGTTTTAAGTTGCTTTTAAATTAAACAAATATTCATTTGCTGATATAGTGCAGAAAATAATAAAACCCAAAAAAAATGTTTCATATAAGTTATAGATAAAACAGCCTATTTTTTAGTTCTTGATACAATGCAGAAAACAATTTTACACAAAAAATGGAATTTTTAGGTTTATAATCTTTATACAGTGCAGAATACATAAATATAAAATTTAACTTAGATTGTATAACATTTCAAATTTTAACAAATCAAAATTAGTACTCAATTGTATTTATAAAATTAACAATAAATTATTATTCAATTTAGCAAGCGCAAGTTACATTATATAGTTTCCTAATGGTTTAGGGGTGTGTAATCTAAATTACTGGGTAATCTAAACTACTGGTAATATAAATTACTGGTAATCTATTCCTAGGTAATCTCAAAACCACAAAATACAATCATAGTTCAAGCTTGTATGACTAACTTAAAGTAAAACGCATCGCATTAATACACAATATAAACTAAAACAAATAATTTAGCGAATTAAAAACACATGAACTACAAATTTAAACACCCTAATGGTAAAGAGACTGTGGTTATTTTTATTTGTTTACATTTTTACCTTGAAAGACGCTCACAAATCAAAACTATTGTAATCTACTCATTATTAGGCTATTTAAGCTTGTTGTTTAACATGTATACTAAAAAATAAACCAGTCAGCCTTAAATAAACCATTCAATGAAATGAAAGAAATAAACATCTTGAATCAAAAAGTGACAATGGCAAACATGGATATTATTATTAATTTTTGTTGTTAAAAATAAATATCAACATGGACTCGTGATTCATTTTTTCTAAAATTGAGCGCCGCAAATAAATAGTGATGTAAAAAGATATGTAAAACGCGTATGCAAAAATGAAGAAATTTAAAATACAATCACGAGACATATCGAAATAAAAATAATTTTATAGCAAATAATTCAATTTTTTACTGAAATGTTACCAAATAAATTGAATAAATAACAAACATTTTTCAGAACATTGAACATCAAACAATTCGAGATGATTAAGACCCTAAAATTTCGAGAGCTCATGGCAATAGAAGAATATCAACATAATATTCGCCGACTGTAAACCTAAAAAGACGTCACTAAATCGATTCATTGATTAATAAAACACAAAAGGCCACAGGTCTAATTATCAGGAACAAAAAAAATTATATCGACAATATATTGAATCAATGTTTCTCATATTAATATCCCAAAAAGAATTTTATTATCAGGATCGCTTGAATAAGCCATAGCAAAAACACAATCTTGAAATATGTGTTCAACATTTTGAAAAGTGTTTGCAATATTCGATTGTAAGAAAATGAAAATAAATATTTATCTAAAAAACCGATTGAATTTATTCCAATTTTCGGTGAATTTATTACCTTAAAAACTTAATTTACATAGACTGACGATTTGGTATTTTGATAAAAGTTGAAAATATCAGATGCAGGTTCTGGCCAAAGGAGAAGAAGTACTCTTGATTAATCGTCGTTGTCTCTGTCGTAATAGGATCCCCTTCCGTAGGACTTTTCAGGCCTGAAAAGTTTAAAATAAACCATTATAGTTTTTTTAATTTAATGTACCAGTTTAATTTTAGTTAAAAATAATAAAACATTTTTTCACAACTCTATATTTTTGTTTGTAAATAATAATGTCTTCTTTTGTTTGTAAATAAACGCAAATATTTTTATACGTTTAAATAAAAAAACTTTATCTTCGATCCGGAATATTATTAAAACAAATCGGTACGTTAAGTATTGTTGCACGCGAATTATTTCAGAAGGCAGTGGATATATTATTGATTGATTTATAATGGAGGCTTGTAGTCACCAATGAAAAGTGTGATGGTCTTCTTTGTGATGAATGGGCACCGGCACTGGAACCGGCACTGGAACTTTCTTAACCAGAGTCCTGGTATGCAGTCTCGTATGCTTGAACACCGGAACATGGATTTTCACGTGATTACTGAAAATCAAAGATTTATTTAATAAATTAACTGAAAAAGTTCACAATAACGCCTTATTAAATATATTTTTATCAGCCTTTATTTTTGCTTTATGTTTATATAAAATACATGCTATAATTTTGGTTTTATAATTTTGTATTAGTATATTTAAAATATTTAAACAATTTTACTCACTATTCATAGCTTTGGGGGAAAGTAAAAACCACTTGTAGAGCCAAAACGAGCAGCAACACCCACACAACCTGAAATGATGGAGTGCATTAAAATAAAATCAATACTCTGGATTTATTACCATAGACAATCACAGTGACAAGGCTTATTTGGTTCAACACAAGTGCATGAATGAAAACATCTTGATTTATTTTTACATTTCGATGTATTTGAAAGAGTATGGAAAAACAAATAAACTATTCACATTAAAACAACAACCAACGTAAAAAATCACTAAAACTCACTGCCATCTTTACGAAATTCATCTTCCTGGAATGTACGGGGAATGCTTGACCGGAAACGACAAAACTGGGCCCAGATTTGAACGCAGAAATTCCGCGATCAAAATTTGATGGAACAACAAGATGCGGGCTTGACAGATGACGACGTTGACAGAACGTTGAGCAATGACGGGAATGCAAGGTAATGAAACACGGTTTGCCTCGTCTTGGTTTAAATACGGTAAACATTTTTACGCCGGCCACGTCCGCCTACCACGTTTTCCGTTTCTCTTTCCACAGCCAGCGCGGAATCTGTCTGCCGGCGCAGAATGTCGCTTCTGCGCACAATGCAGGCGCTGCAGTAGTGGGGCGCCGGCGGCCGCCGTCGCGAACTACGGGCGGCGCCATAATCGTTTTTAAAGGGGTCTCAACTGAAAAAGTCTACCGGAAATAAATTAATGTTTCTGAAAAAAATAATCTTCACAAATGCTTATTTAAATTGATCGCTTGCAATGCTTTGTCAATAAATTAAAATAACGATGTTGTTTTATTTTCTGTAACTTGTATGCATTTCATTTCTCACGATACTGAACTTGGATGACCTGCTCTAGTTTATCAAATTACAAATAATATGCTGGATATCCGATGGTCTATCGATGATGCATCTCTTTTACCTTTTCCACTACCGCGTAATAAAATTATCTGAAGACAATGTAGTGATATTAAAATTTAAACTTTATATTATAATATAATAAATCGTTGGCCGTGCAATTAAAATTTCACTTTGAAACTATAATATATATTATTTATTACTGTAACTGGTTTAAATTAATTCAAGGCAGGTGTATTCATATAATGCCTTCTTTGGAAGAGGGAGCAAAAGTATAATGAACATTTTCACTAGAAGCTGTTGAGATTTTCTGCGTCGCCATAATTACGATGATAATTTGGAGTCGAGATATTTCACTTATCTTCTCGGAAATAAGGGAACTTTCTCAAAATGACTTCCGTAAAACCGAAGCATGATTGCTATCTTTCTCCTACACGTCTTTATGTACTCCCAATAATCTTTTAGTCACTTATCTTTATAAACAAACAGAGACATTTATTTTCTTTAAAATGATCTACTCGTTCACTTATATATTTAAAATTGTAGGTAATTTGATCTGCCATAAATTTTTTTTCAGACGAATTTTTATTCTTTTAAATGGTAAAAAAGGACGTTTTTAAAAAAATAATTTAAATTAGTCGCAATAATGAATAACGCAAATTTTACATGAGATCCCCCTTCATTTGAAATTGCATGCGTCATTCTTATTTCAACCCCCTTTCATTATATTTTCTCTCCCCTATTATTTATTTGACTTTTGTATTTGAAAGAGGGTGTTGCCGTAAAAAATAAAATTGGTATTTAATAACAGAGAAGTGCATTTCCGTCTTTTTATTAAAAAGTATATATTTTCAATAACACGATACATTTTGTCTGTGGTCAGGGAAAGACAAGTAAAGTGCAGCTGCAATAACTTGACCGTTATGATTTTTTTAAAGTTAATAGTTGTTTTGAAAATAACAAAATGAAATAAAGGTATTACTTGATACTTATCTAAAAATGAACCAAAATAAAGACTTTCAATCTATAATATTTACAAAAAATATAAATTCTTACATCTTTTCAAGATGTATAAATTAATCCATAGTTAGAAAACTTGATTTATTTTTTTTGATACATTTAACAATCTACAATAAATTTTGAATGTAATGAAGAGTATATTTTACTAACGAATGACAGGTCGGGCATGATCTCCATAACTGTTTGCCATAATTAAAAGGAAAAAGTCTTAGAGAGTATTTTAATTAAAAGCACTAATTATTTGATGTGAAAATGTAGATTTTTTGATAAAAATCGACATTTAATTAGCAACGCATGAAATTTATAGGACTCTTGATATTGTTTATAATAAAATACGAAATGTACAATATCTGCATATTTTTATACTAAATAAAGTTTTTTTATTTTCTACAGTTAAATTTATTTCCTACTAACAATGTTTTATGTACATATAACACTATTCGTTAAAAACAAAGATTTTTTAAAACTCAACGCGTGTTACTGTCTTATTTTTGGTATTTGAGTAGACGAAGTTTTGGTTGCACTATACTGCGCCATTAATCAATACAATGTCTATGAGTGGCGCCGCTAGGGGTGCATGTGCAAGGGACGTACGTCGAAGCCTCTCCGGGTGGTGTCTACCCCTCTAGCTCGATTATATCTATGATAACTTACTTTGCACCGACATCTATGTCAGACTTTTCACAGTTAGCTATATCCAGTACAGCTGTGTACTGCTCCTATACACTCCACTCTCTACGTATTCGCTTGCATTCACACACTAGAGGATGCAATGCGGAGTTACATTGCAGATTGTTAGATGTCTCTAGCGTGTGTAAATATCCAATCAACAACGTTAAAACAATGAACAATAAATCATAATTAAGCGATAGTTACATCAAGCATGGCTATATAAGATTCAAAAGCTGAATAGTCACTTCGATTCAATTACTTTGATATTCATACCCGGAGATTTAACAGATGATTTTCATTGACGTAAGTTTCAATTAAGACGTAATTTTAACGAAATTATAATGATTCCAGGCATCATTAAGGCACTGTTTTGTGGATATTTAAGATCTCGAAAACAACAAAATCAATGAGAATTCCTAAAATTTTCATAGTATCTTTGTCCTTCTAAAGCCTTTGAGACTTTGCATGTAATGTATTTTACTTTAAGCACATTATCCATTTATTATTTAAAACCACGAAGGAAAAACAATAATTGCTATTTATTTACTAAAGCATATTTTTTCATTGGTTTTAAAAGCACAGATTTCACAAAACGTATTTCTTAAAAAAACATTAAGACAAATAATGTAAAAGAAGAAAAAATACGCCACATTTTTGAAGAGCAAATTAAATAAAAACACTGTCATATTTGATCGCTTATAAATTTTTATTTTGGTATATTTTTTTATCGTTAAGCTTTTAAAAAAAGTTTTACATAGAAAATGTCTCATTTTTTTGACAGAAAAGCAAATATCCATTAACAAAATTTAGATTTCTTTTCGAAAAGATAATTTAATTTTTTTAAATAAATAAATCAACTTCAAACAAAGAAAATATGATTTAAGCTCTGTTCGTATATTTTTTCAGAGGTTTAAATAAACTGCAAAATTATTCAAAGCTTTCGTGATGTTTTGTTTGAGAAAAAAAGAGCTTATAATTTCATCTTCGATGATTAAGGCACTCTGAAAAATCCATTGTCCTCATTTAATACCACCTTTGAATAAGCAAATCCTTTTAAAACTCGCCATATTTGTTAGAAAATATAAATCTAGAATCTTCGATAAGCCCCGAATTTTAATTGCGGAGCCACTTTAGCGAGAGAAACAAAGATTGAGTACTTAAACAGCGGACTATACAAACTCATGAATTTTAAATCAATCATATCAAATGTCTCAAAAAGTAAGATAATAAGCCTGGTTCGATAACCTGCGAGGTAAAATAACAGTCATTTAACTAAGTGTTGAGTAAGAACTCCAAAATTAACCATCGAAGGCTTTCAGTGTTTTCACTTATACGGTAAAATACAAAACAGTTTTGGTTTTTGCGTAAAGTGCGTACCTACACGTTACATCAGCCATAATAACACACAATTAAATATAAAATGGTGCCTTAGTAATAATTGGTCTAATTTAAAATTTGCTAAATATAAGAGAAAATTAAAAAAAATTCACCTTTATATAAATTTCTCACATGGAAGACTTTCGCATTGTAATTTGACTATTCTAATATTAGTGGGTGTTTTTATATAATATTTCATGTTCAGATAATGGATACTTTTGGGCGGAGAGAGAATATTAATAAGCATGATAAACATCAATTCCTTCGAGAAACTTATAAGCATTTTAAAAACATTAGCTAGCGTTATAGGTATTTTATTTTCATTTAAGAACTTGGCAGTTATTTTTAGAAGCATTGTTTAAGATTACTAAACATACTTGGAGAATTAAAACACAAAAGTAATTAAAATCAAAAATCTTTTACACTTTCCATCATATTTACCATCAGTTTCAGTTGCTGGATATAATTTAAGCAACTGAAGGTGACTTGACAATTAAACTAGTGATTTTTACATATTTGTATACTTATGTAATATATTAACAGTAAAAATGGTAACTATTTTTATTTAATATTTCTATCGGCGATATAAGCTGATTTTGATGAGCTTGAGTATTTTCAAAACTTTTTATCTCATAAAGCTGGCTGAAAAATTGATTTATAACATGTGTTTTTTTCTTTCTATAACCGAATGAACAGTTTTAATACCGTTCCATTGATTCTTCGTAGTTAAGAGCTCGAGAATTCTCCGGACAAATCTTGTTTTGTGCAAAAATAATCTCCCGTTATCATTTGTGGAGCTTATTTCTCTCTGGTGATCTAAAATTATTACTTAATGTGGGAAAAATCTCTTTTATATAGACCAGATAACAAAGGCGGGCAAATCCTTCACATCTGTTCGTATCTTTGGTGAAATGTTTTGTCCGATTAAGCTCCACAGAGAAGCAGACAGGCGATCGGAGGGCCATTTTTGTATATTTCTGTCAAAGCTCATTACAGATATATTTTTTTATTGAATCAGACTATTATTTATTCTTGCGTGCGATACAAACGACAATCTGTTTTTCAGCCATATATATTTTTTTAAATAATACATACGATTCTCTTCGGTATTAGGGATGTTCTTAATTTTCGGTACTCGGACTTTTTGACGTCCATTTTAATGTTTAATTTATATAGTTGGCACAAACGAAATCAATTAACAGTTACTGAACTTATTCTATTTTCATTACTAAGTCAATCATTAGCCGTCATTATACAAGAGCCTTTTTACATTTAGCTTATCATATTCTATACTTTTTTGTACAAAACGCATGTTTTAAATTTCTTTGATTATCTAAAAAAATATATAACACTAATCAGAAGACTTCAAACACCGAATTTGCATCAAGGCGAGAAAATATATTTTTTTGTTCGACACCATTTCGTTGTCAACCGGTTTGATTATCGATAATTTTTATTCAAGTTGTATACATTGAGCCCTTATTTTAGCTGAAGTGACAAGTCGATTCTTCCGGTAGATCTCGTGACGCAGTAAAAAGAAAATGCATTTGCATACGAGAGAGCACGGTGTCGGATAGATAATGATATAAAAGGTGTGATTACATTTGACAGACTTCGTACTTATTGAATCCATCATCATAGGACCGCTGTTCCTGCACATACTTATGCTAATCTCTGTAACGCAGGCCGATCAATGTCTGTAATAAATATTTAAATTAGTCGTTTTTTGTCATATTGCTGTAGT
Organism: Atopsyche davidsoni; assembly: GCA_022113835.1. NCBI lineage: Eukaryota > Metazoa > Arthropoda > Insecta > Trichoptera > Hydrobiosidae > Atopsyche > Atopsyche davidsoni. The sequence continues at coordinate 3,863,666 of JAILWY010000010.1, forward strand.
CGACTACTTTAAAAGTTTACGTTCATTTATCAACGTATTGACTTGAAACTTCCGATTAGAAAGAAGTAACGCAACTTAATTTTGTATCAAGCATCTTACTACACGTGCCGGGTTTTTTTTTGTACACTAGATTTTTTTTATTTATCTAAATATTTCATCAATACTACTAGTTTGAAGGTTTAAAGAGTGATATATAGCCGATACGTGGAAAGTACACCTTAATATCATTTCAGGCAGCAAAAATGCTTTGAAAATTAACCTTTAATCAATCTTGATTTCAATTATTTTTTTGAATTCACTAATAAGTCTCTTGTGATTATCAGAAACTCGATATTTACAATGATAATTGTGTGATTGCTATGGATTTTTTTAATTTGCTTAGAATACAGGACTTTGGTGCTACCTAAATATATAAAACCAGAAATGATATGATGGTGACGATAAAATAAGTAATTAGCCATTTGCTTGCCATTCACTACTCTGAATAAATGTTGACAAAGTGCTTTCTGAAACATATCATAAGCACCAGAAAGCTATTATATTATATTTTTAAAAAGTCTAATTAAAATATTTTTGAATCTTGAAAATGGTGTCGCTTGATCATATAACTGACAAACCATCTTATGCTTTTTCCGAACTAACTCCTACTCGTATTAGTTACCATTGTCAAGTATTAAGTACTTGTGATTCTTCACATTACAGTATATAGAAGATAATAAGCTTTATGCATGCAGAAAAGGTAATTCAATGTTTTATTATTTTAGTAGAGTGATCTCTTTTAACTGCAAAACAATGAAAAATGTAACGCTCGCGTACATTCCTTATCTTGTTAGAATTTGATTGTATGTAAAACAGCACTTCACCCGCCCATAAATAAATTGGTTGTGCAAACAGACCGTAATTGTTCGTTACAATTTCAAGCTGCCGTGCATTTTCTTCTCGCTCACTCGGGCAATTATATTTAATGAACACTTCATGATAAGTCTCCCACATCTCCGAAAAGCTGATCCGAGATTCTCAGGTCGGAGAATGTGAAACATATTAAATAGATTTTAATAACATTGTTATTGGAGTGAAAGTGCGCATAATATAGAATCCATTTCTTTTGCTCGGGCTAGACGAGAGACGGGACGGGTCTGGTTTGGCGGACGTGCGAGGTGTCCGCTCGTATTCGCCAGCAATTTCAAAGCCCGCTCGCATTTACATAAAAATTGAATCAATTATGAATCTCACTTGTAACAACGTTTATATTCTGTAGTAACGTATATTAATTTTTTCGTCTGGTGGCGCGTCCTCGCCGTTTTGATTCCGAGTGTCTTGAGTCAACAGAGCGACTGCATTATTAAGTTTAGGGATCGGCGCTATAATTGGAGGCGGCGAGACTTTCATTGCGATGGCGATTATCTATCATTCAGCAGGTATTGTCACCGAGTGAAAGCCGAGAAAACCGTTCTCCCTCCAGGAAACCAGCCGAGATTAACGATAAAATAAAGTACATACTGAAAAAAATATTGTACTGTAAAGAAATGCGCAGGTAGGCGTTCACGAAATATTTCGGATAACGCGATCATTGTTGAGATTCAATCTCACTTTCATGGAACCTTTCTTATGTAAGAGTATCGACAAACATGGCCGAAGTGAAAGAGAGGAGTTTCGAGGCGAAAATGCTTTCATAAACGACGTCCGGTTGTAATAACATGCTTTTATGTTCCTCTTGAATATAACACACCGTCTTGTAACATTATTACAGTCGTTAAGAAAATAGATTTGAACAAATATTGAAAGCAATTTTCATTCAAAATTACTCGATTATTCTATCACGAAATTAAAAATTGATTACTTATTATGTGATATGATTAAATTTTATTTAAAAGTTTTCTAATAAAGTTTTCTACTTATGAGTACTAAAGATTTATGTTAGTATTTTTATCGTTGCTCTTTTATATTTCAACTTTTATTTTGTAACACTGACATAACAAAAATAGTATTTTGGCTATATGATATTGGAAAGTGATTTTAAGCCTACATTGGTTTATATAGATGTACTAATCGACCAAAGCTTTGCCCATATTTTATAATTCTACTAATCAAAGTAATAATTATTACAAAAATATAATTACTACGAATTTATAATTACTAGAAATAATGAAATACTAATAAGAATTACCTGTTGATATAATTAAAATATTTAATAAATATAAATGTCAATAAGCAAAGCGAGGCAACATTGTATAAAAAGTATATAGTATCTACTTACTACAAACACCCTTATCGAGTATATTAAATAAAAATTCAACTTTATATTAAATAGTTTAACATTTTATTAAAAAATATTATAACAAATAATGAAAATAACAACAGTGAAAATATATACACTTAGCAAAACAGACTTTTCAACAAGCTCAGTTAAAAATAGTAAAACAAAACAACATCAACAAAATATAAAGCTAGGCGATGAATGACTTAGCAAGCGACAATAGCGGGTCACTTATTAGGTGGAAAGGTACTTATGAAATGAAAGCGAAGATAGGAGAAGGCGCCCTAGTGGTGGTGCTCCCCGCCGCCGTGGCCGCCCACGCTGTAGTCGTAGCCGCCGCCTCCGCCGCCCGACGAGAAGCCGTGCCCGCCTCCTCCCGAGTAGCCGCCCAGCCCTGATGACGCCGAGAACCCGCCGCTGTGTCCGCCTCCCGAGCTGTAGCTATCGTGGCCTCCAGACAAGCCGCCTCCTGATCCGCCTCCGACGCTGTAGCTGTCGTGGCCACCCGAAGAGCCGCCGCCGTGACCACCGCCAATGCTGTAGCTGTCGTGTCCGCCTGACGAGCCGCCGCCGTGTCCTCCGCCAATGCTGTAGCTGTCGTGTCCGCCTGATGAGCCACCGCCGTGTCCTCCACCAATGCTGTAGCTGTCGTGTCCGCCTGATGAGCCACCGCCTTGTCCTCCGCCAATGCTGTAGCTGTCGTGTCCGCCTGAAGAGCCGCCGCTGTGTCCTCCGCCAATGCTGTAGCTGTCGTGTCCTCCTGACGAGCCGCCGCCGTGTCCTCCGCCGATGCTGTAGCTGTCGTGTCCACCGCCCGATGAACCCCCGCCGTGTCCTCCGCCCGCGCTGTAGCTATCGTGTCCGCCCGACGAGCCGCCTCCGTGTCCCCCGGCGCTGTAGCTGTCGTGGCCGCCAGAGGAGCCGCCTCCGTATGAGTATCCTCCGTGTCCGCCGCCACTGCTTCCTCCGTGTCCACCGCCGCCGCTGTAGCTATCGAAACCGCCGGAAGAGAACCCGCCGTGGCCGCCGGAGCTTCCGCCGGAGAATCCGCCGTGTCCGGAGTCGTGACCGCCGCCGAATCCTCCGCCGAGGTCGTGACCGCCGCTCAGTCCGCCTCCGAAGTCGTGGCCGCCGCCGAAGCCGCCGCCGATGTCGCCGTGTCCTCCGGAGCTGCCGCCGCCGTAGCCGCCTCCGAGACCCCCTCCGCCACCGAAGTCGTGGCTGACGGAGAAGCCGCCGGAGCTTCCGTGTCCGCCTGAGGAGCCGCCGTGTCCGCCGGAGGAGCCGCCGTGACCGCCACCATATCCGCCTCCGATGCTTCCTCCGAAGTCGTGGCCGCCGCCTCCGTGACCGCCACCGAAGCCGCTGTCGCCGCCGCCTCCGCTGAGATGGTCTAGAAATCCTCCGTGCAAGTGCTCAGCGAATCCGCCGCCGCCGCCCCCGTGGCCTCCGCCGTGACCGCCACCGCCGCCGCCGCCGCCTCCGTGGCCTCCGCCGCCACCGCCTCCGTGGCCGTGGTCATCGTGTCCGTGATGGTCATGAATAATCACTTCTTTTTGGTGGTGCACTTCATGGTGCTCTTCTGGTAGGTGAACGCGAATATGGACACTGTAACAAATTTAAAAAAAAATCAATAAATAAAACAAATTGAAAAACATTTCGGCGCACAAACGCAGCGTGAGTAATTATACATGTAAAGTTGGAACAGTGTTCGACATCAATAAGCGCAAAACCATTACGGTTAAAAAATGCAAAGTTTATTCACAGTCAGTAGGCATCGCTTCGGTCCATCTTATATATAAATAGTTGTTTATTTTTAAGGAAGAAATTAGAGGATTGCGTATGATTATCAAACGTTAAACAAAAGGATTACGTGAAATGTTATTTGGAGCAAGAAATATTTATTACACGAGGAAGAAAGAAAAAAGGAGGTGTTAAAATTTCAAAATAAACAAATACTAACTGCTCATGTCCAAATGTAGCGTCGCAAGCAGCAAATGTCGCAACAACAGCACAGACGAACTGAAATTAATCACCAGAAATATTGCTATGTAGTATACTGAAAAGATAACCTAAAGCTGTTAATTACTACTACCAAAAAGATGTTGAAAAAGTAGTGTTATTTTTAGTCTACTAATAGGATGCAAATGTATGTATTAAGTTTGGCTATTTTTACAGAAGTATATTTTACACTACATCATCACAGTAGATACTCTTGAACTTTGTTAGTCAATGCATATACAAAGAAAGATTTACACTTATTATCAATTTCAAAATTTAATTAAGGCATTCACTTATTTTCATTGTAATAAACTGGATAAGCAATTCGCTGTACAGTCACAAGTGATCGCATACGAGAAAACATCGTTAGAAGATAGCACAGCGGACCGACAATCCTCGGCTGTACTCACAGTTAAAAAGGAAGCCATCGCTTGCTGACTTCCTCGCAATGAGACGGAGCTAGGACCAGACGAGCGGGAGTGGGAGAAGCGGCTCCAGCACGAGTCTTCGGATGGAAGAAAGATGGTTGTGATGCCGAAAGCCGACCACGGGCGCGTTATATACCCGGAGAGAGCAGCGCGGCCGGGGGTGGCGCGGCGGGGGCCGCGGGCGGCCCTGACCCCGCGAAGCGTTTTCTTTTTGCAATCACTTTTCATCTCAGCCGCAATAAAGCGCGTTCATCAGCGCGGCTCTTTGTTTCGGAGAGAATGTGGTATCGCCGAACATGTATCGCGGCGGCCGGGCCTTTCAAAACCGAGCTCGGATGTCCGCAGCCGCTGGCCGGACGCCGCCGCGACGTCGTGTTCGGACCGCTTCAGCACTACTCGAGCACCACCCAATCCACGACAACCCAACCTGAACTACCGAGCTCAATCAATTACAAATACTTCCTTAAAATTATTATACCATAATATAACATATTATATATATACTACTACTATAAAGTAATGTTACTCAATAACGTTCAAGTCAATGACTTTTACTCCGAGAGTAAGTACACTGTAGGTACTGAAACCATCGGAAGTTTACCATCAAAGTTTAAAGCTCTCTCCTGTCAAGATGTGATATTTCAGAGTTTGAAAGAGCAAAAGTCATCTAAATTACGTAACGAGATTTGAAATCTAATTTAGAAACAGCGTGGAAATCACAGGCGTCTTGAATAAGAGTTGCATATTATATATTTGTTATGGAAGTCGTTCCTCATACGCGGTTTAATCTTTCGCCTAATTCCATTGGTTTACTGGCTGGTGCGAGGAGATTGCTCTCTGCAAAGCGGACGTCTCTCCCACTGACCTGCGTCCGCTGCCTCCGCGGCTACAACTACCTCAGGGCTATTTAACTCTCTTTTAGCATTAATAAAACATATCATACACAAAAAAGCAGCTGATCAAACTCAGACCATATTTAAATTATTAAAAAAAAACTATTAACGGTACGAAAACGAAAAATTTGCAAGATTGCTAACTGCTTCCGTCAATATTTCTTCCTATTATATTTATTTTGATAAGTAAGTTAACTAACAGTTTGTATGTGATTATTTTCAATTATAATTTAAATCATCGAGAAAAAGTTTAAAATAACTATGTAATAAGTACGTTTGCGTACTTTTTGCGAATTCAGATTATTTCCTGGTGATTTATGAATCGTCGAATTTCAAATTCTAATCTTTAAGTACTCCTTGGTTTTAAAACAAAATTCAAATGTTACTCGTTTTTTTAATTATTCTGCAGATTGCCATAAAACAGAAATAAAAAAATATTTTTTAGCTCAATATGACATTCAACTATATAAAAAAATCTCAAACACCAAAGAAAGTACCCAGAGCGGGTTTCCCACGATTCAAATACAACACAGCACTACTGATATATTGTATATACCTTATAAGTTAATTAAATAAAGTAATGCAGTTTATTTGACAACTCTGTAATATTCTTATTGTAATATAACTTTCTTGCATTACTTGGGCACATGTTACTGCTTACCATATGATTGCATATTAAGGTACAACTCCAAATATAATACACTTTTATCCGCACGTAGAAATTGATATGTGAAATTTATTTTACAGCTGTTGAACTTTTGCTGGCTCGCAAATTCGCGTCGTCATCAAAGCTAGACGTCATCAATGAAAGCAACGTCATTTTGATCGAACAAACAGCTATACATGCATAGCTCGAGACTCAGAGAGGTGGTACTTATTATTATTAAAGAACATAAATTCTGCGTTGTAAGTATAAATTCTCGACAATGGCTGACATAACCAAAAGAAAGCGTGGGATAGTGAATCTAGACGCAATAATCCCTCTTGGAACGAGGTGTAAAACATTTTGCATGAATATAGTTCAGGTCGATAAAAATCAAAGAACATTAATTCATTGTTGCGTTTTATACTAAATCGTATATTTCTTTTAATAATACATTGTTAATCATTTTTAAAGTAGAATGATTCTCGCGTATACATTTTCATTTATACACCAGAAATCGGTTAAAATTTAAAAAAATCGCGGTCCCGCAGCCGCGAAGTTAGAAATTTTAGATTCGATACAATTCATAAATTTTTCTTCAAACTAATAAGTGAATAATCTTTGAGTATTATATAAATAGCAATAAAGAAAAAATATTTTTCAATTTAAAATACTAAGGTCACAGAATGAGGGAGCATGGAAATTTGACTCGAGCAAGTTGGCCGAGTCATTAAGGGATCGTCGTTCTAATATTTTCCCACCCAACAAAGAGAGTATTATTTTTTTAATGAGTTCAGCTCGGAGCATTTGCATTCAGATCTCGTTGAGTTTTTTTAGAGTGAAATAATGCATGCCGCTAATGTGAACAAGTATTAAAGAGGTTATCTTTCTTTCTCGTGCATTTACCTCGGTCTGTGCGTCGGAGATGGCAGAATAATTTTTCACTTTTGCGCGTTGTCTTACCTGTCTCTGATCCATTTTTTTTCATTGTACTCTCAATTATGGCGGTGTAATTATGTTTTTTGCGGTTCCGGAAATTCCCACTTGCTCATTTATATCAGATTTATTGTGTTTTTATCAGAACTGGTAGCAGGGAATGCACCGGAAATATATTTATATGTATATATATATGACTTGATATCGTTATATAAACAGATAATTGGAATTTCTCTTATCAACGAGTTATCTGAATACAATTAAAATAATCTATATTTAATAATTATTTCACCGTGACTTACAAAATGCAAAAAAACGCATTTTGGAATATTATTAAGACAGTTTTTCTTTTCTCGACGTTTCAAGTATGAACTCAATAAAATGAAATAAGTGAATACATCTCTTTTTTAAAATATCTTTACTATAAATATTTTGTTTATTTATAAAACTTTCTTTAGGTTTAAATTGGCGTTTTATTGTTGCGTTCGAACTTTACTAGGCTAGACGCCTTCGACATATTAAAAATGTCAACTTCCTTATATCAGTTTACGTTAATTTGTGCCTTCGGCTTACAAAGTAGTATTTTTACACTCCGTCGGCATTATTATGCGACGCGTCGTAAAAGCTACGAGGTTCGCATTTGTCAAGACCTTTTAAATGTTGCGAAACAATACGATGATCGAAAATCGAAAGAATAGTAATTTAACTATTTAAAAGATATTTCTAGTATCATAGATTATTTTTGAGATATTTTTAATCCGCGAGTTGATCAGCTTATCATAAATCATTGGCAGGTTTGATGGGAACTCCTTGATAATAAAACGTTGAACCAGCCTTACGAGATTATCAACATTGCCTTTCAAAAGTCACGATAATAAAACAACTCAACATATTATGCGACAGTGTTGTCAATTACATGATAAGTTGCCGGATTTATGTCGGCTATAGTGTTTTATGTTATAACTGCGTTAACAATTTAATACTACGTTGTCGATAAAAAAAATAGATCAACCATATTGTTAAATTTCTCTAAACACAAATCATACAAGAAATTATTATTTTCTATCAAACAAGCTTTTTTTTATGAATGTTACGAACAGTCCTGTATTTTTCAGATTAGTGAAAAAGATAAGCTGAAAGAAATCAAAAGACTTCAAATTATAATTAACAAATAAATAAATTCACGCACGTCAAAAGTCATTACATAAACATAAACTTACTTATTTGACTGTTAATAGTTTGTAAAAAATAATTATCTCTATTTATTAATGCCATGATTTAAGAAATTCAATAATTTTTCTCGGCTTTGTTTTGACTTACACTGTATTATGAGGATTTTATTACCTTTTTATTTTTTTCAGCTTTGTAGGTTACGATTTCGTTCATTATAATTTATGGGATCACCATATTTATCTTATCTTTACTTTTTATTTCTCATTTAAGACTATCTTTTAATAATGTCTAAGAAATTACATTCTTAAAGTAAACTGATGGTACTATAAATAGTGAGAATAAAAACCATTTAAATAGCAATGATAGTTATGGCGTCCATAAAATCTAATCTATACTTATTGTAAATTTCAAGTTATAAAACAAAAATAACGTGAATGTAGTTAATATAAGTTGGCTTTCTCCTAAGTTTCCATCTGCCTAAAAATGTCATATATTTTTTTATAAAATTTATATGAAATAGATTTCATTAATCTTGAGGAACAATATAAAATATTCAACGCATAAGACATTCATATTAAATATTTAAAACGAATCAAATAGGTCGAAACGTCACATTCTCTGCTTTCAGTAACGGAAATATTAATCTGAAACGGGAACTAAAATTACCAAATATTAACAACCCTATTTACCAACTAATTACAATAAAATTTAAAGATGTGTAAATAGAATAAGAAAATAAATTTTATTTGGTTTCGTAAGATATTGACAGTAAGAGACTTTGCCTCAAAGTATTGCTAAATATGTCTTCTTGCATGTTTCTCATCACAACGTTTTCTCTACGTACTGTTCTAAATTTTTTTCTAGAGCAGGGATACTCAACCTTGAAGATGATTTTATTATCAGTAAAAAATATTATCAAAACTTATGACGACGTAGAAGGACATAGAGCGAGATCAATTTACTCTAAAAAATTCGAGCTGTTACTGTTAAGTACACTAAATCTATGAATGAGTTTTATGATTGCGAAATTAAAATTTTTGAAACGATTTAAAAGGATGCTAAATTTTAAATTCTTAATTATTTAAAAATATTTTTTTAGACTCGTGGGGCATCTACAAATATTCATTTTATCCTAAAGATATTAATATTTTTTAAGTGACGTTCAGAACAGCCTTATCATTATCCCACTAACAACATTAAATACTGCTTAGTGTATTAACAAATAGTTCCAATATTTCTTTGTAGTATTAAAACTAAATAAAGATTCAACTTTCTTCACACTTATGTAACAGAATTTCCGATCCTATTAATTTTAAGTTAGCTTTGGTGTTATTCTATTGACTGATCGTTTAATATTTATGAATTTCAATTTTAAAATAATTGATCTATTTTATAAATTTAAGAATTACTTTTGGTCATTGCCACAACCAACATATTATTAAACTGACACAAAAACAATGAATAACATGCAAGGATGATCATATGTTTTGATTAAGATTTTTTATTTGTCGTTACTCATTTAAAAACAGTTTGATTAAAATTCATATTTTATTTCTCATTTGTTATATTTTGCAGATCTACAGTTTCAGAAACTCTGCGCTGGAGGAACACAAGAGACTTTATGAAAAAAATAATATTATGCACGCATTTGCTGTTAAACGTTTCTACTTTTGGCGAATAGAATAATCTAGTTAGAAATTTTGGCATGCGGCATATCATGATGATTGATATTAAACATGTGGTAAGATCACATCTGGAATTTAAATTTTAGAAAATGGTTTTCCCCATTTTGTCGTTTCATATCATTTAATTGGTGCGAAATTAACAATTAATGAGCCGCCATTAAATTGCATGAAAAATAATTACACCGCTCTAGTATGAATGCTATTTACATTTTATTTTTATATTAGTATTGTAAAAATAAAGTCGTACAATAATATAGCAGTTAAACCATTCGTTTGATTCTTAAGTCTCAGAATATGAAATCTCATTAAGCAATACAATTTAACACTTTTCACAATTAAATAAATAAATATGTGAACCATTTATTGAACGCTCAATATTTTTATATTTTTATCTCTGAATTATAAGGTTTTTGTTTTAACAATTTAAATATTTGATGTGAATTTGACAGTACCGAACTAACAATGTCTTATTAATTTATGAATTCACCAGAATTTAAAAGGAACTTTATCCGATTTATATCAAAGTTGCTTTTATATATCTTAATATGCGAAATATGATATATTTAACAATATATATACCAAAAATGTTATTATTTCATATTTTACATGTAATAACTTTTTAATAACAACAATAGTCCTTAATTTACTAATGTGCTTATTTTTAATTTTGATTGTCAATCACGTGCTCTTGGAAATTATTGGTATATCCTTATAATTTATTTATAATTTTTATTTCGGATTTCACACATTTCATATGATACGCATATTTATCAAATAAGTAAACATATATGTGTGTTTGTAAATAAATATAAAATATGGTGAAGAGAATAAAAAATCGATTTAATATATCGTTGCCTTTTATTCAAAGCTTGCAGTAAAAACCAGGGCCTTTGAATTAAAGTAAAACCTATGTCTTAAATATTAAAAAAAAAATTATCGAGAATAAATATTTAGCTGTATTATATTTCAAAATAAAATATATATTCAACTTCATCCTTTATAACGTATTGCCACTTATCTCTTAAGCCGGATACCCGCGCGGTCATTCACAGGCAATGTTGATCATTGCATTTACACAAGTGAAAGGTAATACAAAAACTAGATATCTCTAATAAAAAACATCTTCAAAGTCAAGGTAGAATTTACTATAATATATTATATGCAATATTTCAAAACTCACCGTATATGCAGCTATAAACTTATAATTATAGAATACTCAAGTCCCGAATCACATCCATTCGCTAGTGTATTTTTAATATCACCAAATTTTTATTACAATTATATATTATCATGATTTGATGTGTGCTCTTCCATATTGGTTAGAACAGAATTCTTATTTTTCTTGCGATTTATATAACACGCTTTCAAACAGGTTTTGTGATTATCGCCTTAGAGCCTGAAAACACATACACAGAACAATGATGAATATTAATATTACAACTATAAATTAATTATGTTTCTTGTAAACATAAGCTGCGTCTTCGAATGCAACACACATAAACTGGGCACAAACGTGGCACGGAATTCTTTTATTCCTTACGACTTCTTTACAACATGCTCTAAATTGGGTTTTTTCAATTTCACCCTTGGGTTTGACATAATTTGTTCAAAGCATTTACATTTCTATTGAATTTATGTATTAACATGTTTTATTACATACAATAGCTATCCCTATTGCTACTTCGTTTGAAATGCAGGCAAAGTAAGCGCTACCAGATGGCACAAAATTTCTATATTTAGCAGACTTTTTTTTACACATTAATAAAAAAGTACTATGAAAAGATACACACAATATCAAAATGTTTTCCAAATATAACAAACGAAATATTTCAATAAAATTTTACAGATAAATCAAAATTATCCGCTACGTAATTAAAAACTCTGTTTCTTCACGTTTGTAGTAGTTGCTTACAAATCTCACCCCAGTCACCCCAGCATCCCCTAACGAGACTTCAGACGCTCTTTATTCACCCCTTACCCTCCCTTGAGTATTACTCCAAACTATTATTAGTAAAGTGATGATCTCATCGTATCTGAGTAGATTCTACTCAGTGTCACCCATAATTTTTTTAAAGTGGTGCGTCACCTGTTGGATAAATGATATCAGCATATTAAATATGTTATTTGTAAAATCTGCCATTTAAATTTTATTGTTGATTAGTAAAATAATACGCACAATCTTAATAGTTAAAGAAATTTTTTTCAACTATTTTTTGTTTTTTTTAAGTAGCATTGTTTATTCAAAACTAATTTTTTTAAATTTGATCACTCAAATAAATACTGGAAATATTTTTTTCCATAGATACAATTCAGCATTTAGTCAAGTATCGGTTTTTCACAATTATTATTTTTTGGGCAGTATGGGCCTTATCAAATAATACTTACTATTCAAATATCAATTATTTTAAATTCAATTGAATAATCAAAGTTGCCTTGCAAAATTGAAAGCCAAAAAAAAATTGCTGATGGTATCTTATGTTTCCATACGACATTTTAAACACATCCGTTTTTTGATTAGACAATATATTGAGTAAATTTTCTGCTCATTCTGGGAAGTTATTCAATACTCGCCTTTGTTCGGTGCTTGCCTTGCATTGGCAATCAATACGATATTTGACTACCAAAGAGAAGAAAGTTGAACATGTTAAATATATTTGTGCACGGCGCTTGTATGTGCTGAAGAGAATATACAGACTGATTCACAATTTTGCATAAATTAATACCGAGTGGTCTCTATGATTGATTTATTACAAGATCAAAAAACTAGGTATCAATTATTATTATCTCCTATACAATAATTATTTATTTATTAAGTTTACACCAACACAAAGCAAACTAAACGATCAAGGAAACTACTCAAATTTTCCACTGAGAAAATATAAACTATTTTACTGAAGCGTTTTAATTTATTTATATTTGCGTTATGCAGTTCGAAAAATTTAATCAATAATTCTAAATATATAAGATAACGATGTTCTGCTAATAATAAGAGAATTCAACATCAACATCATTCTCTCAGATAATGTGAAGATAACGGATATAATATTCTTGATCCGATCATTCCTTCCCTTCACGATTATGATAAGCTCCCCCTTATTCTAATCTCGATAAACACACCACTCTAAAATATAATACTTTAAAAATTCGCACTAAGCGTACAGATAAATAGTAGAATGTTGATTTGTTAAATCTCACCAATTCGTAATTTATTAAAAACCTTGTGTTGTTTTTATAAGAGCATAATTATCAGATAAATTAAATTATGAAACAATTTGTTTAAATATCAATGACTGAAGCACACATTTTTAGACGTTATTAAATAACTGTCTCAAGGATAAAGAGGAGAAACTGAAAAAAAATTATCGATTATCCAAAATTATTACAAATGACTCATTCTTTATACTTCCAAAAGATGCTATGGTAATTTCAAATTTAGTTTGAAAAATATAAATCTTTCAAATATAAGTGAGTAAGCTCAATATTTTTGGAGAGTATAAAATATTTTACCAAATTCGAAATGCACCTTTTTAATTTTTATAAAAATACAGCTAGTAAATTAAAATGTAACAAACACATATAAAATGATTACGAGTGGCTATTTGTAATAAAAGGCAGGGTTTCTTTGTTTCCCATAAAGGGTGCGGTACTTAAGGGTGAGGGGCACTGTAGCTGGGAATGCAGGGACGCATTGCAGAGGTGCATCATACTCTGCTATTCTGCGCATGGCCGTTAAATGAGATCAATATTGTGTATGTGAGTTGATTCCATGAATTTTCATTTACCTGTGCACTTGCATATGTCTATCAGTATGCCCCGAGCGAGGGTGTACTCGGAAAGGGAAATAGTATAACTCTAAAATCTAGAAAAAAATCTATAGAGGTATGAACTGATTCATTGAAAAGTTTGAATGCTTGAGTAAGTATTGTTAGTAATTATTTCATAATAATACTATGTATATACATTTGTATGTAACGAACAATTTTACAAATGTTTTCAATGAACTTTAATATAAGCCATTTTAAATATGTATTAAATCATTTCAATAAATATCTAAATAAATTAGATTTGCTCTGATCCGGTATTGGAGTTATGTTCAGGGATCCCTGAAGATGGCCCCAGTACTGGGACCAAATCTCAAAGATTTACAGTATAACAAAGCACAATACCCTAGAGCAAAGGAAATATAATACAAATCCTACAAAACATATTCTTTTGTTATAAGACATAAAAGGGATCGAGTAACATTTTTGATATATAAAAAAAACGAACCTTGGATGATCAATGTTTGAACTTCGTTAATATTGTACCCATTAAGTATATTAAAAGGTTTATAAATAGTTATTTGGTAGCTTTGTAGACTCAATGTTTTAGTATTTATCTGGTCGTGTCTGCATTATTTTAGATTCTCCACAGAGTAGAAGTTTGTTGGTGTATATTATTTCTCTGTTTGGGTAGTTTATAAGAAGTATTAAAATTAATTTTAACAGAATTTTTTTATATTAGGCGGGCACATTTCATGTGATTTTCTCTCTCATAGATTCAGCTCCTCCCCTGACCTAACACACGTAGCGGCGCTGGGCTTGGATTGATTTTCCTACACAGTTTCTATGACGACCAGGAGAGTACATCCTGCAGATCGTCATGGCAACCACTGCAGCACCGGCTGGAGGTCGTGTAGAGGTCACCAGACGAGAGGAAGGGAGTAGCTCAGCCTGTAAGCGTCTGGCCTGGGGAGCCCCGTCTGCTGCAGGGGTTACGTGTCGAAATCAAAGGGCGTGTGAACTGCGAACCAATCACGGCACCCTAAAAAGCTCCCACACCCTACCAAATTTGAAACCCCTGTTCATTATCATCACCAAACACATTTGAAGTACTGCATACAATGACAAAACTCTCCCCAAAAACATTTCAAACCAAGTACGTACATTGAATTATTTGTACGACAAACTCAGATACATATTTAAAAATATATTTATCCTTCATTTTCAATACTTTCAAATATGTTGTTTTATAATTTGTGATAAATACAGTTTTCTTAAGTAAGATATCTTCACGCGATTCATTGCATAATTGATGTAAGTTGTTAGTATTTTACATTATTTGCTGCAATTGTTAAATCAATTGTTCTTAATGAAATCAGATGAAATTACTACAAGCAGTTGAGGTAATTATATAAACCTGAATTTAAAAAATAGGATGGTATTTAAATATTAAAAATGATTTAAAGAAATTCTCAGAAAAATATCACTGTGGCTTGTGTAGGATTAGAACCTACATCTCGATGATTTTTTCTGAAAGCTTTTTCACATATTGAAATGTGAAAAAACATGCCTAATCATATTAGTAAGTAATATAAGCCTGTAAAGGTAATTAAAACGCACTTGATTGACGTTCAATCCACATAGACATAAAGTATATTTACTTAATAATTTGATAAATAAATTTTAATTAATGGAACTGGTATTTATTTTGTAATACTCCATTTTATTATAATAAAATAAAACCAAGTGGTTTTGGAGACTACGTTTATTATTTATAAACGTAGTCTCCAAAACCACTTGGTTTTATTTTATTATAAATCAATTTTATTTATTTTTTCGGATTTTACGAGTGAAAAGCAAATTATCAGTATTTAAAATGTATTTTCTGCTAAATTTAACTAGTATTAGGAACATATTGTTTAATATTATCAAGTTGATTTACAGGCGTGGCTGCGAACGGGCAAAACAGGGCGGGACTGGGCGGCGGTATGGCCCAAGTATCGACAGGTAACTAGTATGCAAATGTAGATGCAATTTGTATATGCGAAACAAGTCAATGACTCCAAGGCGCGTTCCAGGAGCAAAATGCACAGGCGCACCGTTGTCTAGCAATCAATACCTCTCAATTCTATGAATATTATCAAACATTCAAATAAACACCGCAGCTTCAAATAAACACCCAAATACTGATGAAAAAACCCAAATATTTTACCTAGGTTTAATAACGTACTAACTAATTATCCATGACAATGTTTAAACACAATTGTCATTTAGTTATATTTGTATCATATAAAAAAATATTACTGCAAATCTAGAGGGATATCTGTCTTGCAAAATATTTTTTACTGTGTTAAAATAATTCATTTTTACAGACGTTGTTTCAAATTATTAGTATTTGTAATTTATAGTCGTAAAAAAATATGTTGTAAATATATAAAATATTACAAATACAAAGATTCGCAATTAAAATAAAACCTCGACATCTGAGAATGTTAAAAAAAATTACGTATTAAATATCATATTAGCTTATCACATGATTAGGCATTTCGCAGGCACACTCTTTTAGTCCTTAAGGAAGTGAACAAAGGAATATGTAATGTGCCTAAAATAAATATAACTTCATTACCGCATACAAACCTTATTCATGAGAATAATTTAACTCAATAAACGTGCTATTTTTTTATTAACAAAATAAATATTATTTTATTCACAAATGTTTTTAGCTGTAAAAAAATTATCAAAGCATGCTCGTCATGGGCACGAAAATAAATCAATAAAATTAAATAAACAAGGTTGTTTTTCCATTAAATATTAGATTTATTCAAATAGAATCAACACCATCATTAAAAAAAAAAAAGAAAAATAACGAGCAAAATAAATAAATCTTTATTGCTATATCAAAAAAATACAAATAAATGTATTCAAAATAAAAATATTCTTTTATTTCGTGGTGGATTAATTATTTTGCCTGTTTCGTTTCGTGTCCGTTGAGTGTTTTTCGGTTACTTAGCAACAGAGTGCCAGTTTACTTGTGAGCCCAGAGTTACCAAGAAATAGGGAAATTGAATATTTTACTTAGGTATTATTTTCATAATATAAGAACGAGATGCGCAAGGTTTAATTATAAAGCATTTACACTGCTTTCAGTTGCTTGTGAATGGCTGCCATTCTGTACCCCGAGCGTGTATAAAGGATCGGTAATGGAGTAGTGGACTTGGAATGATTGTAGAGGAATGTGCTCTGAAAGTACCTTGTCGAGGTCGGGGGGCTCTTGCTATTGTTTCTATAACTTGCTGCGGAAGTAGTATCAGATCTAAACTCCAGAGCTTTGTAAGGAAAGGATTATATATAATGATTGTAGTAATGCTATTTGACTTTTCCTTCCAATATAAAACGAAGGACCCGGAGACCCATTAAACTATTTTCCCTAAGAAAACCACGAACGCTGACTGACTCAGCATTAATTTATGCTCAGTGAAATGGCTAATATTTTTTTTTCTGGTGTAAAGTATTATAAATTGAGTTAGTTTTAATTGGAAGAATTTTAAACATGTTCATAATTATTCCTTGGTAAATAAAACAATAATATGTAACTGTGACCATTTCAAAAATATCCAGCGCCTCTCTAGAGTGCATTATATCATTATACTTAAAACTACTACAACTTTTTATATCCTTCATTTTCATCAAACATATCGGGTAAATTTTTATCTGTGATTAATTATTAGTTATTTGGAAGTCAACCGCGATCTTGAGTGATTTTATCTAATATCGTAAAGAATGTTATATTTGCCCCCTCACCGAACAAAATTTATTACCTGTCGATTCCAGACTCCAACTCCAGAGGATCCCTTATCCATACTATTTCAATTAACATTTCCAAAGACTGACCTTGAACGACCGCGGTACTCCGGATATTCGCATTAATAGATAATGATTCTTGCTCAGTGATCTGGAACTAGAGCGAATTTGCTAATAATTAGCTAGATAGAAACCACTTGATAAGGTCCCCGCGGAATGCAATCAGAACTTAGCCAGCGAAAGTACAAAGCCCTTTCCAACTGTTGTCTAAGATATTATAAACTGTTTCACAGCGCAGACCCAAGTTACCAACTTATTTATATTAAAAACGTATTTTGGCTTAATCCTAAGTATAAGTAAACGATGCTTGAGATAGGCGAATCAAAATTTTAATCAAATATATGTTGGAATATTTGCCCTTAATATAGATAATAAGTTCATAAAGCTAGTAACAATGATAGTACAAAAAAACTCTTTGAATATAATTTTTTTTGGTGTTAAACTATTGTGTTTAATTTATCTTAAATACATATTCAAATGTATCACACGTACGCAATTTTTAAAAAGCTTTTAAAAGGTATTTTTTAACGCATAATATAATATAGGTTTCTTAATGAGTAGTATTCTTTGATGAAATAATAAAACAAATATTTTTTCATGTTTGAAGTCATGCTGCTATTACTTTATTCTCTTTTGTGCTTTAAAATATAAACCGTATTTTTTTTTTTTTTTTTTCAATTTATGGTTTATTTTAAGTCGTTATAGCAGCACGGATTCAACAAATAAAAATAATAAAAAACACAATGGATAAGACCGTTGGCGATACTTGGGCCCGTCGACCTTTATAATGCACCGCAAGTAACTCGTGACTCAACTTACTTATATATCAATGTGTAATAAATACCAAAGTCCTCGTGATAAAATATTTGCTGATCAATTTGGACAGCAAAATATTGTTTGAAAATCAATTATATTTACTATTAAAAATATTTAAAAATAAACTGCAATTCAATTCACATATATAATTAATCTGTTGAATTAATTGAAAAACTGATGCATTGAAATTTAATTTCGCGCTAATCAACTCCGGTCTGTTCGCGTTTGTATAAAATTATCACGGCTTACGACTGAATGACAACTTATGAGAGTTTAGAAAAACGCATCCATGAACTTGACTTCTACGGTATTTTTATACGTTACTTATTAATTCATATTAATATAATTTCGTTTCAGTTGATGTTCTGCTTTTTAACCTGATAACTACAATTTGAATCCTATTGTTTTTTTTCGCTAAAATATTAATCATGATTATTGGGTAAATATTTTCATGTGTGTAAAATTATACAAAACACAAGTCTTGTGAATAAGCAACTATTAGTAATAACAAAATGCGAGTCTGTAGCAGTAAATCATGTGCTAACAAAAATATAAAGATATATGTACTTTAGTATAACATGATTTTAAATATCTGTTGTAGATTGGTTATCTTTCTCCCCAAACCCTGGTAATTTAATAAAATACTTGTAATGGTATAACTAACAGCTGAAGGAAAAGAAGCAAAATATTTCTTTTTATTTTCAATAAGTATAATGACATGTAAATTCGTTGCCACGTTATTACTTTCAAGCGTGTTAATGTCCTGAGCCGCTTGACTCTTAAGCGACTAAACTTTTACCATTAATATTAATATTTTTAAACACGAACATTTACTCTTGAATTAGGTAGATTAGTGCTACTTAGCTTTTTGCTATATTCGCACGATCGTAATTGTTTTGCTTTCATACGCTGTTTATTTTATTTTTCAAGACCGTCTCCAGGAACGCCATTATGAACTCGTACTAATTTTTTTCATATACGGCTTACTGCATCTGTTTGAAATCTAGACTAATTATTATGAAAATTTATGTAAGTGTGGTATTTTCTCTCAGTTCCTTGTTTACAAGCCGCTTATATGTGTCAAGTATAATGCCTATGTAATTCGTCTGCAGTTGAACGTAAGAATGACATTTTATTTTCTCTTTCCACGTTTTTACTATTGTTTAATACAGGGGGTCCCGTCGCAAGGCAGATCTGCAAAAAGTATCCACGATTTTTTCCTCGTCAGGCATTTGCTTCATTCTTTACTATATACCTCGAAACGCGAGTGAGGAAACAATATTGATTTTTTAGCAAAAGTATTATAATTGTATCTATTTATATTCACAATTTAAAGCGTATAATCAAATTAAATTTATTCGTTATTTTATCATAAAAATGTACTATTAATAATTTAAAGAAACGTCAGATTTATTGACTAAATCACACTTCAGTAATTATTTTTAATAATTTCATATATTTAAGCTCTTTCACATGCACCATTTGTTAATGGCTATTTTTTATTTGGTAGTTAATATATGTTACGCCGCCTCCGCGAATCGTTTTAAGATGAATTTTACCACTGCAGCTAATTTGGTCATTACCAGTGCAGTCTCTGGCCGATGGCTTTATTAGAACGACTCCATCGATCGCGTTGCTCAACCTTCCCGTCTGGAACATTAACTCTCGGTTATTTATCAAGTCTTACGCACTTGAGATTCGGAAAGAGCAATTTCACTCGGTGAAAGCATTCGAGCGATTCGAATAGTTCAAAATAGTAAAGTGTTGTACACTTAAGGCCAGATTACAACACTCTTTTGATTGCATGTTACTACAGTATAACTTACTTGCAAAAAGAGTTTTTATACAATTTAAAAAAAGTGATCGCATTTTAAGCACACGTAATTTATTTTAAAATTACGTTTTTAAAATAAAACGAGTCAAGAAAGGAAGTTGATGTTTTTCGGATCACTCGTACACATTTGTAATCTTGTTTTGATATGTTAAGTGCGTAATAGATCAAAAACCTGTAAAATGTGGGTAGTATAATCTGGTGGAATAAAGAGCATCTCGCTAGACCGGTGCTTTGCCAATCGTATGAACTCGCGTAAGCCGTGAATACGAAACCAGTTACTGTTCAATGTCTGGAACACGAAGTCATTCTGGCTTTGAAACGTATCCACCGGACAAACGAGTCTCTGAGTGTGCAGTCCAGCCGACTATCGCACATCTTTCGTTTCGTGGGACAATTTACACGCTGGTGCGAGTTGAATAGAGACAGAGCCATTCTGCCGGCGTGGCCTGAACTGGTTTCTCGTTCGCCGTGCAGTTTCGTTGCAAAAATCACAAGGTGGACGAAGGTTATTTTCACTTTCTTCGGTGTGGCTTTATAAAAATAAGGAAGTGGTGGTGCGCGATGTGTGTACTCGGTCTGCGACCGGGTCCACTGTGAATCTGCGGCCAGCTGGCGATTCGATATTCTGGGGGAAAAAGCAGTCACCGCAACGCGGGCACCATCTGCTTCTGGGCCCGTGAAATTCAATACGCGATACTTTTTTTTTATTCCGTATTAAATTTAAAAATATCACTTTTTCAATAACTTCAGAGCTCACGGTGATGTTATGATAATTAATCAATAGATTATTTGTGATGATTGCAAGGTTTCTATGCGACGTCGCCAGCTGTAAAGTACTAACCTTTCGAGCGATGACACAAGAAATACGGCACAAGACAATTAGACCGTCCAAAGCCAAGCGTGGCAGCGCGAATCAGCGGCTAATAGTTGGCGCATTATACAATAATTGAATGTTATGTTTTTTTAAACGCGTAATGGTTCCTCTCGGACGAGGCGCTCTATTCTCAACATCTGACCATAGAAATAAATTAAACAATAACAGGTAAGTATTCAGCGCGGAGTATTGATACGCTGCAGTATAATATAAGAATATATTGCAGCCATAAAATTAACGGACACCGCGCTTTTTTTCCTAGAATGATTAAGATGCCATAATGTGTAGTGGCTTACTCATTTTACCGGCAATAACCTGAATTTTTCTTTGTATTGTTTTTCAGCCGAAACTTTCTTCAGAACAGCTTTTACAAAGTAGTAGTCACCAGTTCAGAGCTTGGATAACTTCAGTGTCCAGAAGCGATGTTTTCGACTCATACTTTTCAATACAGATAGGGTTTAATGAAACTATTAGCAAAATTAATTATCGTGAGGGGAATAAAAATCCCCGGCCAGCTAGAGACGTTACGTAGGCTCTCTCATTTAAAAATCTCTTTGGAATGAAATTAATTATTTCTCCAACGTTTCTCCTACTCTATAATTTAATTAATGTTTTTTAATGCAAGAGCCCCGGCTGGGTACCGTCTTCCGGTGATTTATGTACCAGACAAGGAATATAATGCACAATACAACAATAGGTCATTAGAGTTTATCAAAATACTTGTAATTACAATCTATTCGTGATCGTCTGGCCTATATTTATGTAATCGTATGATTTAATTGGGGAATATATCTTTTTTATATTGTATAATCAAAAAATTCCATTCGAAGATAAGAATAAGGAAATTCACTTTGGTTTTATAAGTTGGTCTCCGTGTATTCTCCCACATGAGCTTAAGGCTGAAATGTTGAGAACTTTGGATAAAAAAAATACTTTAACTCTCCACTTATGACATGGACTCTTTAAGCCTAATCCTTTAAAATAACATATAAATCACAACCAATTAATTTTTTTGCTCGTACTCGGACCGTACTCCATTTGAATTGTTTGGTATGAAAACGCGTAGGCGCAATCACTTTTATGTCGTCTTTTACTCATGTCTATCCTCTGTCGTGTGCTTTGGAGCTGGTTTGAAGCAAGTGGAGTGACCGTCATGAGACGGAATCCGCACATAAGACACAGGCAGCGTCGAATATCCTCTTTCGGATCACTTCCTCGAGAGTGATCCGCGTGCACGAAAGTTGCCCGGGACTGGGCCGGCTCGCTTCCCTTCACGAGCGCGGTGATCTGACGGCCCAGCCTCCCCGGCTGTGCAAGCATTCTTCACCAGGCCGGTCGCCAGCCACTTCCTTGCCACGAGGTATGCGCACTTCTTCTGTATCCTTCATCTGGCGTATCGCCAGCCACTTCCTTGCCACGAGGTATGCGCACTTCTTCTGTATCCTTCATCTGGCGTATCGCCAGCCACTTCCTTGCCACGAGGTATGCGCACTTCTTCTGTATCCTTCATCTGGCGTATCGCCAGCCACTTCCTTGCCACGAGGTATGCGCACTTCTTCTGTATCCTTCATCTGGCGTATCGCCAGCCACTTCCTTGCCACGAGGTATGCGCACTTCTTCTGTATCCTTCATCTGGCGTATCGCCAGCCACTTCCTTGCCACGAGGTATGCGCACTTCTTCTGTATCCTTCATCTGGCGTATCGCCAGCCACTTCCTTGCCACGAGGTATGCGCACTTCTTCTGTATCCTTCATCTGGCGTGTCGCCAGCCACTTCCTTGCCACGATGTGTGCGCACTTCTTCTGCATTCTTAATAAACATAAAGGGCATTCATGAACTCTATATGCATGATAAATACATATGGAATCTCAAACTCTAATCCGAGTAAAATAGTATTGATTATATTTTGTAAAGAGTAATGTACAAAGCGATAAACATTATTTTAAGTATATGTATTATATATTTATATATATATAAGTAAGTAATATATATGTATTAAATGAAGAATGGTTTTTTTAATCTGTCCTTATTGTATCTTCGGTATGTTAAATTCTACTAATATTATATATAAAGTATTCAGAAATAACCCCCTTCAGGGTATTAGGGATTTATTTGTATAGTATATAAAAGGAAAATGCGCTAAACACAACACAGCTGCAAATGCTTCAGATTACATTAAACTGGTTGTTTTCATGCCCGATTTGTTTAATAACTTGAATGACTGTATTTAAAATTGAGTATAACAAAAAAACCTGTTTTTCGATGTCCCCTGCTAGCTATTGACCACTGAGCATGGATATATCATGCTTGTGAAATTTTTTACTTTTTAACTACTCGCATGCCTGTACAAGAAGAATTCTTTTGTATTCCACGGCAAAAGCATACCCTAATTATAGACAACCCGTTCAGACTGATGTCTCTTACTGAAACTAAATTAAATATTATTAAAAAAAAAAAACCCCAGCTCTAGCGTGTGTTAAACCCAGCTCTGGACACGCGCTCAGTAAATGCTCTGAGTGATTGGTTAATGTAGTGGGACTTCGGGCAGCTTGAAGATCATTGCTATTCGTAAAAACCGGCGATTCATTCACAGCCGACAAGGCTACAACTTTTTCACGCGTTCGAGCTCTCGTAAACGTATCAGAATTTCGATACCATCGGTAAATCGATACCCGCTTAGCTATGCGAGCACGTAACAGAGAAAACAGAATATACAGCATGGAGATAGATTATATTTTTGGCTCGGATACGAACGAGATATCTTACGATTGATTGCACCCTGATTTGGTGAAACCGCTGCTAAAAAATTCAATACCTGCTGTTTATAATATCAATATAATATTTTTTTTATATTACTTGTTTATAGATTTACGCATATTTCGCTGAAGTGAAGTTGCTTAGCCGTTTATCATTTAAAATTATAATTTGGTGGTACGATAAGTATGCATTATAATTCTAATAATTGGCCGTAATTGATCAAACTTCGAGCCTCAATTATCCCGTTGAATAATGATGTCTATCTTATATAAGAGTTTTTGCTGCGCAGACCTTACATAGCCGACAGCTTTGGGTTCATGTTTCCTGATGTCTTTAATTGCCCCCGAATATTTATATAATCTTGTTTCTCCCGCAGATGCATGTCCTGCTTGCCGGAGCCTGAAGCCTCTTTCGATGACTTCGTCCAGTCCCAAAAGCAGTAAACCGGTGTGCTTTATTTTCTGCGGCATCAGGTGAACGTCTCTCTTTAAGTTTTTATTACCGAATCTGCTAGATCGATGCATCCATTAACAATTACTTCCCATTTTTCTCCATCTACTCTGTATGTTCATGCTTGTACCAAAAGTCTGATTTCATTTTAGAGTCAATGGCGTGATAAATAATCGCTTCGATGTGGATTAATATTCAATAAAGTTTAATTACTATCCATACACACACAGTCGTGAGAACGTACATTTTATCGGCCTTTCTAAAATAATTATTTTATTTTATGTATTATATGTTACATCAGTGTGATGAATTAATATTTTATTGTTATTTTCATCCCATGCGTGTGCATATTTAAAAGATTGTTTGTTAATCGAGCGTATTTTGCTATAGTTGTTTATTGCTGTCTGTGTGGATTTTAAATCCTAAATAAATATCAAGTGTAGCTCGTAACTAGGTCTATTGACGTCAAAGCAAACAAACTCCTGATTACATTTATTTCAATGTCAGATTAGTTTTGATTAAGTTTCATTTTCGTTTGAGTGAGCTCTGTATTAAAATTAATAGTCTGATATTAAATAAATTTTTATGTTAAGCTCTAAACGCCGGATACTTTCCCTTTTTTCATAATGTTAAATTAATATAAATGTCAGACCAATTATATGTGCCATGTTCCCCTAACAGAGATACAACAATTACAATTGTTATTAAAGGAACTCTAAAGTAGAACGTTACGAGATTTTCATTCGTGCTGAATTTTAAAAGAATATCACCATTGTAAATTTCACGATATTTGTTACAAGTATATTTATATTTTAGTGATTGTGCGGGTTACAGACGGGAAATTTAAAGTATTAACTATTGTATAAAGTAATCAAATAAGCTATTATTTTGATAATCAATAACGTGTCTCCTGAAGATTCATGTAAATACGATAATAACCTCCACTGAAGCGAGCACGCATTAATCCGTCTTCTTTCCTGTTGCCCGCACGAAAGTGGTCGCAAGCTGGAAGCGTAACTGAGTTATCCGGTAAGATTTCCTCTTCTTTAATGTTTGCACATAACCGCCAACAATTTCTTCCGATAAAGTTATAAAATCATCGTGCTTCGTAATATGAATGCAATTCGAGAGTTGGGTCTACTTTTTTTTTGACCGTTTCACCAAATCTTCAACACAACTCCAAATAAAGCAAACATATTTTTTGTTGCGCTTATACCAACGGCGGGAGATATTCAAACTCGAAACTAAGAGTCAATAACCACACTAATCTATGAGAGTAGGAGACGGGCGCAGATAGACAAGAATTCAGAGGCAGTTGCGGCCGTGTCCGGTTTGCTACGTTTCTGGATTAACCTTAGGATTTTCATAAGGAAAAGTCATAAAGAGGATTTAAATCATGTAAAAAAATATGATTTAGTTTATTCACTCAATCCGGATTCAAACTAGAACACCGAGGTTGATGAGCAAACGCACTCGTCACTTGCTACTATGTAAGATTCATACAATTTTGTTTTATTTTAGAGTTTTACATAATTTTTATAATTATTATTTCTATTTTCACATATAAGATCTTGTCTTTAACATGTTAAAATTTTCATTTTATTTTTTTAAATATATTATAATACACCTTTTATGCTATTTAAACATATATCAATTCAAACGGAGAATTCAATACGTTTTTCTCATGCTTTCTATAAACATCTTCAAGTAAGTACTTACTCTCTTGTCGCTTTCATTACTGTCAGTACATAAAAACTGTCGCTTATTTTAATTCGGTATTTATATTTGATTTATTCAGATTCGGAGTACATATAGAAATATTGAATTAAATTCATATTGGATTTATTTTGAAAAACACGTATGTAGTATATGTATATATATTAATTTCATTCTAATAATGCGTACATCTCCGCGCGTGTACGTTTGTCACTACTTTTACTACGAGTGTCGTTCTGACTTCTTCATAACAGGTTGTTGTTATGATATTTAGAACAGAGTAAAATCTGCAGTTTTTTTTCGATATGATTATTCTTGTTTAGAAAACGGCCTTCAATTTTAATTGCTCCACTCCTCCGACATACCTCGATTCCACTGGCAGATAGAAATACGATGAAAAAAAAACAAACCCGGCTAATGTAGGAACAATCATTGCAAAAAGTTAATACAGTTCCAAATGTAGGTTTGCGCAAATATGTAGGTTATGTTTAAATTACATAAGATTATAAATTTATGAGACTATTTATAATTTCAAGCAGGGTTCTGCTTTTTTCAACGCAAATACTGAAAATTAATATTAATTTGTACATTACATGTACATTTATTATTTTATTTTATTAATAAAAATACTTGGTATCATTGCACGTCACGTAAATAAACTACAATGTTAAAATAATCTCAAATTGAACTTATACATATTTATTAAAATTAATAAACTAGCGAGTACTATTTAAAGTACTGATATTTAACAAATATAAATTATGAGAATATTTCAAATGAGATAATTCAGTGTTATTTTACACCGTAGTGAATTATTCCGTTATTCCGAGAAACCATTACAAACGCCATAGCAACGAATATTCGGTATATATTTTTTCCAATATCGTGCGCCTCCCTTGAATCTACATTTAATGGATGCTTATTTTTTTTAATTCGTAGATAACAATATCGGTTATATTGCCAGTCCTAGAGAGTGGTCAGATGCCGGTTAAAACATAAGTCATCTTTTATTTATAAATACAATGATTAACATATATTTTATGATAATATATTTCAGCGCGTGGTTCGTCAGTGAGAGGTGTAATTGGCAACCGACTCTGTTTACTTGTATAACTTAGCATTCAGAAACTGGAAATGGAGTGAGCATTCGTGTTAAATCATTTTTTTTTGCCACACTCGCGGTTTCGTTAACAATTGCTCATGGCAACCGCCAGACTCGTAGATTTGCTGCTCGATAGTCTCGAAGAAAGTCCTGTCGTGGCCGAGCGCGGCGGGGCGAGCCAGCTCGGCGCCCAGGGGAGCGCGGTAGCCGAGCGGCTAGGAGATGACGAATCTGACGAGTCTCGACCCAAGGTATAAGCCATGTCTAAATAATCAAAGTCGTAACCGATTTCACGCAACAAGAAAGATTAACGCCCGAAAAAATTACTGCAAAGAATGATTTTTTTTTAAACGTTGCATTAACATAATTTTACTATGCAAATGGTTTTTAATGCGGCATTTAAGACAAGTATACCCATATTTTTGACCGAATTTCTAAATAACGTTTCATTACCTTTAGTATGACTATTATTCAAAATTGTGTGTAGAGCTCAGCCAGCTTAAATACTTTTAAATATTCATGATCACGTTTAGAATTTTAATATAAGCAAATGAATCAGTTTTTATGAAAACGAGATACAAATACAGCGGTGTTTTATAAAACAACTAATAAAGATAAATTTATACTCGGGTGATTTGTACGCCACTGTAAAAATGACTGATAGATATCATTCTAGTCTAGACAAGATCAAAGACTTAAATTTTAATAAGAAACTAGAAAATTATGTAGGCACCTAGCCGATCTTTTGATAAGAAATCTACGATCGGTAGTTAACTTTACTGAATTGTATTCTTTAAGTGTTGAGTTGTGTATATTTGAAAGTTATATTATTACGTTAATTATCTTTTGGATATTTTTTGCAAAAAGTGCTACACTTGATAGGCTTAAAGGGAAAAAAAGTTAAAATTATAAACTACTTAGAACCTCCATATTTATATTTTAAAGACATCCAAACTCCAGAAACAATACAATTTGTAAAAAGTAGCTCTGCTTCACCCGCATTTGAACCGTGATTTTAATTCTCAGTTACGTAAAAGTTTAAATAATTTATATTGATATGTTGTCTAGAAATAAAGCGCATGATATTTTAACAAATGTTCGGATCCACTGTCTTACAAATAAAACTAATTAAATCAAACTTAACTGTCTGACTTTTGTCAAGACTAAAGTGTAATATTCAAAATATACTCATTTTATTTATTAATTTATTAAATGAAATATCTTAATATTATTTCCCAAAAGATAATTAATAAGTTCTCAAAAATGGTAAATTCTCCTTACAATTCTTTGATTTTAAATTATCTTAGTAATTATAAAGTAAACAATATTTTAGGTAATCATTCGCTGCTGTCACCGAACGATAATTTTACTCGTTATATGCAAGTGTGAAATCGATATAGCTTCTTGTGTATGAATCGATTACCTAAATATTGTATAAAAACTAACCCTGTATATATGAAAAATGCGAATTCAATAATAATCATTCGTATATATGAAGCAAGCGACAATTACATTTTTTTTTTAGTTAAGACTATTCAAATTTGAACCAATCTAACAATGTATACTCAAATCGTGAGAAAATCATCTGAAAAGAATTGTGCAATTTTACTATTTTAAAAGCACCGCAACAACTATTGAACTTTGAATTTCTCCAAGATCGTCTGCGATTTGAGTGTATTTAATCATCGTCAAAGATTTCTCATTATTCACTGGGAAGAAAATCAGCCTAACTAGCTCAAATTAGACGAACAGGCCTTTTGTTCGACGCCATTCATCGTAGATCACGACTCTGACGCTTTAGCACATTTTTCGTGTTAATTTTTAAATAATTGTACACGGTTTGTAATAAAACTGAATACTCGATGAGTGACCAAGTAGGCCTCTTACAATGAATGACGTGCAAGGGTACTTACCACATCCTACATATATAACATAAAGGCTTATTTATAAATTTCTTTTAATGTAAATCTAATAATATCAATGGGACATAACGATAACTTACTTAGTACTATTGGCTGTTCAATTTTATTAAAAACTACAGAAATATATATTTCAAGATTATTTTATGCTATACAAAAAAAATCAAGTAAATTTCAAGATACTATTTTTTTTATTTTTGTGGGGCTTACAATGTGTGGCTTAGGTGGTAGGGAAAATATTTGAAAAATCCCTTTTTTGCATTAGTAGGTGAATAAATTAAATAATTTACTAAGAACTAGATAACAACGATAGACATTTAAAATAAAATATATTATAATAGACAACTTTAGGGTAAGCGGAGTGAATTTACTGATTTTATATAATGCAAACTTCTTATTAATATAAAGTAACAGTAGCTTAAAATACGATGTGTGGTTATTTTCAGACACTGTGCGCAGGCTGTGGGGCTTACAAGGTGTGGCGTACATGGATATCTCTATATTCGTTATTGAGTGTAAAAACACTGAGTTAATGTTAATAACTTCTTAAACACTACTATATAATACATAATTTGGGAATTTGCAGTACTTCTTACGTGGGAGCTGTTGCCTTCAACAGTACGTCAATGTTTATTTATATTATTGATTAATATTGATAAATTCGAGCGCCATCTGTGTATGGATAGCTTGTTGCACTATGTGCCATAATAATAATACTAAAATGGCGAATAATTTTCTTACAAAAATTCATGAAACAAGTTGCCAGCAGCCATGAGTGCAGATTTCTGCAGCACTTTCTAATTTACTGCTGCTTCGTGCAATGGTGTAAGTTAACCAAAGCACCGCTATGTGCACAATGGCGCCAATATAAATTATATGATATGATTACAAACTTTTATAATTAATTATTGTTTTTAATTAAAACTTAGTATACTCAATTAAAATATTGAAAACATTCATAAGTTCCAAGGCTGTTTAACACTTAACAAACTATTCTGAAGTTTGTCTATTGTGTATTAATCAGTTGTTGCTATACAAATAGATGGCGTTGGTTTTTTTCCGCCTTTTATACTAAGCTGGGTATATAGTGTTTCCATGTATAAGTTGAAACTTTTGAGATATGTTTTCAAAGGCTCAATAACGAAAATAGAGAAATCCATGTACGCCACCACCTAAGCCACACCTTGTAAGCCCCACAAGATCAGGGGATAGCCACATACCGTATCGTAATCAAAGCCCCAACGACTACTGTAAACTTACTAAAAGTAAAAGAATCTCGAAAAATAAATTTTTGTAAGCATAGTAATAAGTAACGAGTATTGTATAATATATATTTACTAAAAGAAAATAAATAATCATGAAATTTAATTCGTTTTTTTTTTATTATTTATTTTAGTTGTATCTTTCTACATTCTTAGCAAACATTGTAGAAATTTCTCATAAAAATACGTTTTTTTAATATATATATTTTTTTATATTTATAATTTGAGATATACATGTTATCCGCATTTTTCAAATCCATACATTTTTGTGCCTATCTGTGTTTGACTTACATTTGATCCAAAACTACGCTAACAAATAGTATTTATTAATATAATTAAATACTTCCATATATGTTAATAAAAATAATAATGCTCAAAACAAGAATTTTGCTGTGAAAAAAAGCAAGAACGTCCCTTAAAAGCTATGACATTAAAATTTTGTTAGTCTGGAACAATTATGGGTATCAAAAAATCATTTTTTTTGTATTTGAACACATTCAAACATTATTTTTAAATTTGTATTTTTATAAAATGTATTAAATATCTCAGTATAAAGCAATGTCCATAAAAAAAAAATTCTCATTTGTATTAGAACAATGGTTTTAATATTAAATAATATATATTTAAATCAATAGTAATAAATAAAGTGGATTCTGAACAAATGTGCCATGATCATTAAATTAAGTATTTTTTTAAAAACAGTAAAAGCATATTTTTTAGTTAAAATATTAGCGACTTCAAACACACTGGGTAATCTTTTTGAGTTAAAATTTAAATGTGTTATGCGGAGTAGGTTTAACGATGTTAATTTATTGCCGCGGAATCAAAGCTATGTGTGAATATTTGGAGTAAAGCATCAACGAATCAGTGTTATTTTATAAGCGATTTAACTTTTGGAGAAAAATCAAGCGTGACATCGCCATTAAAACCAGCCTACTATCCTAGATATTCAAATATCTAGGTTTTTTTTATTATTAATTAACGAGTATCTTATCTTAGTATATTTAAAATATAATTGTTCAAAACTATTTATTTGAAATGTTTGGTAGCCGGAAGCGATGGTCTTTAGTCAAGAACTGGATTGGCGGTGGGAGACGATGGTGACGATGATAAATTATTCAAAAGTAGGCAGCAACAATCGCACACCGCGGACTGGTAACAGTTTACTTATTTTTTACTCTCATACTATATAAACAAATAATTTCATTATTTCTGAATAAAATAATTTATTGTTAAGCACCCTAACGCTAATTAGCATGTCGTCCTACACGCAAATGTAGTCCGCTATATTAATCTACTCGCTTAAGCTGCTGCTCACACAAAGAGGTTCCTCTTGTAAAATAATTCCCGGTATAAAAGCAATAACAAGCAATCAGGAAACACGACGTCTCGAAGACCACTTCAAGCTCCTTCTCGTGGAGGTACGTAACAGGTTTCCACGTCTACATGTTTATAGACGCAGAAAATCCCATCCAATTATTTCAAAATAAATCGTATCAAAACAATAATAACGAGAGATCACAAATTCTCTCAAATATTCATACTTGAGAAGTATTCTAGCTATTTTAAGTAACATTTGATTTATAAAGCAGATCATCGAAAACAACAACAGCGTAGTAAACAAAACACTTATGAAAATCAAGGCATTCATCAAATTAACTCTCCGGGTAATAATTAATGAGATATCTTTATTCCGATGCCTTGATAGAAAGTGATCCAAGAAGGGGGGCAATTGTTGGGGCCGCCAAGGACCCTTGCAAGGCGACTGACGCAAGTGACTCCGGGCGGGGATCCAACAGCCGATACTTTCTTCGCGCTGGTCAGCGACCCCAGCTGCTTCGGGAGCCCCGCGGAATGGAAGAGTGGAATGGGACGCTACCGTGCCGGCTATTGTCTCACCTGTAACATTTTACCAACGTTTGTCTGAATTTGCGACAGTGTTTTTAAATCGCACCTCTTTTTATCCTGGAGCGGGTTTTGTAATGTGAGTGGTCGCACATGCAAATGAACAAAAAAAAAAATAGTTGATAGTACACCTATACCCCGCTATACGGCCGATCGTAATACGGCCTTTCGCTATAACGGCCCTTTTCAATTATGGCACGTTCTCGATATACGGCCTAAAATGTTTCGCTATAACGGCCAAAAAACTTTTTTTCGATGTTATTTTGTTTACGAGCGTTATTCAGTGTGTGCTCATAGAGCGGCCGGTTTAGACTTGTCTGTGAGTGTTTTGTGTACATATTTATTACTGATTGTTACACATTAACTGGAAAAATAGGAAATAATTAGGGCCATTAGGGACATCAAAAAACGGAGAATGCCAATGAGTCAAATGATTATCCAGGAAAAAGCTTTAAGTATTTTCGAAAATTTGAAGAATGGAGATACGTAGACGAAACAGGGCTTTATTGGAAGCGAATGCCTGATCGCACGTACATTTCAAAAACCGAAAAATCTGAGCCTGGTTATAAAGTGTCTAAAGAACGATTAACTTTGCTACTTGGTTCAAATGCCGCGGGTGATTTTAAGCTAAAACCACTTTTAATATATTTGTCCGAAAATCCAAGGCCTCTTAAAGGACTAAATAAAAATCAATTACCCGTCATATGGAATCCAACAAGAAAGCTTGGATGACTAAATCTACTTTTGAGGATTGGTTCAAAAATCACTTTTGTACAGAAGTGAAAAAATATTTGCGAGACAATAACTTAACCAACAAGGCTTTGCTAATTTTGAATAATGCACCAGGGCATCTTACAAATTTATCCGAGCTATCTGAAGATGTCATGATTGAGTACCTTCCGAAAAATACAACAGCTCTGATCCAACCAATGGATCAGGGTGCAATAGCCACTTTTAAGGCATATTACCTACGCCGAAATTTCCGACAACTGATAAGGGAAACCGATGGTAAAGCTTCAATTTAAACATTTGGAAAAACTATAACATCAAGGATGCTGTTGACAGCATCAGTGAATCACGGAAGGAATTAAAATTAACAACAATGAACTATGTTTGGAAAAAAATATGGCCAGAATGTGTAAAAAGTGTTACATATTTAACAAATTTGGAACCGATCCCATTGAATTTGTATTAGAATAATTGATTCGTTATACGGCTTTTCGGTTAGCGGCCAAGTTTCGTGGAACGTATCTAGGCCGTAAACGGGGGTATAGGTGTATTATATATGCATAGTCGAATTTCAAAAACCCTATAAATATTTCTGGATTTTGCTTGAAAAAATATTCAACTTAGAATTCCGTGCGTATTTGTGGTAATAAAAAAATAACGGTAGTCGGGACAAAGAACATTCGTGCTTTGCCGGTCTGTAAAATAAAATCTGCTATTTTGAATGTAACCCGCATTAAAGCGCATTATATTGATTTATGATATTCAATAGGATTTTTTTTTTAAATGGGGATTTTAAGGACTTCAGTGCGGATTTTGTAACGTGATAGTTCCTATATGCAAATGGGTCGCGCGGCTGGTCTACGTGACTCCCCCGCCAGGGTCTGCGGAGGTGTCGGGGCTGCGCCGCCGGGGCTCGTCGGCTGCAGCATTGCGCACACTGGCTGGGCGCCGGGGGATGCAAGAGATCAATAGTCACCAGCACCGGGGGAGGCTGCGATGCCCTTTCCGGGCTCAGAGGGCACCGCGGGTCATCACCACGGCGTGTCTGGGGGAGGGGGCCCTCGCGCAATTATTACACCCCGCATACAGATCACCTGACTACACGAGAGGGGTGCATTTCAGAAACTGAAACAATAATATGAATTAATTAAATTCTTCATAAAATTTTCTAAAACATATCACAGTACACAGCTTTTCCTGTAATCGTTCAAAATTCTAAAATATAATTGTATTATTTTATCATTTTTCTCTTGAGCACTCTCAAGTGCTCAATTATAAAATATCTTACAAACAGAATTTGTCGGAATTGTATTGTGCGTAAAAATAACCCAATTAAAATGTTATTCGTAAAATATTTATCTTGAACACGTGCGCCAAGAAAATGATGGAAATCCTAAAGTATTTGTATTATTGTATTTAAATATAGATAGATTTCGTTTCATATCAAATCTTTGAGGAACTGTTTTTATTATATTCTATAACAAGTTTCCCCTTCGAATTCTAAGGGGGATAAACCCTTCATTAAATACATGAAGTCTGTAATACCCCTCTAAACAAATAAATCGATGTCCTCCATTTGTATTAAGCGTCTTTTTAAAAAATATATGTCTTAGAAAATACCTGATATACAATATCTGCTGCTCGACAGTGCGATTCCCTAAAGAGCAGTATAATTGAAAACCAAAGAACCGATAATGATAATGAACTCTCATTATACTTTTGTGTAAAACATTGCAATAATTAATATGCAAAAGGTGCATTGTAACTATTTATAATGTCAAACAATTTCACAAGTCATACCTTGCTAACCATGGTACATATACCAAAGATCAATATGCAGCCGTTCACTAAAGGTAATTTAAAAGAAATTAAATTTCAGTTTGTACAATTTAAATTTAAATTTCAATGTGTGTGTATGAAATTTTCAAGAGTTTCACTGTGCTGAAGTGTATGAAATTTGCAATCAAAAATTTAAATTGAAAATCACACGGCGCAGTATTTCGCAGACGCGAGATGAAATAAGCTCGAGTGGCTGCACCCCCCTCGCTGCACAGGGCGATATACTAAAAGGGGTGCACCCGGGCGGGCGTCATGGCAACGCGGCTGTGGAGGCAGACAGAGGGTTCCTCTACACGGGGAACCAGAAGCTAATGATAATAAATTGCACCAAAAATAATGCGCTTTTCATGAAAAACAGGAGTGAAGTGTGAATCAAATAAAACCAAGTGGTTTTGGAGACTACGTTTATTTCACTTGTAGCGAGATGGTCTCTTGCTTGTATGATGGTCACATAAATTAGCAGCATACATGGGCTGCTATTTAAGAATCCGGAACTGGCCACTATGAAAATGGGACTCTTGAATTGTTTTCATTGTGTGGCGCGATTTTAAAAATTGCGTGTCATTATCACAATGGATTTAACTCGAGAAAATTTTCGTGCGATGATTTATAATGATTTTCGACGTGGTCTAACTCAACAACAGTGCATCGATCAACTCAGTTCGACTTTTGGGGATCAAGCACCATTGAAGACCACTGTGTATCACTGGTTTAGTGAGTTTAATCGTGGACGTCGTATGCTCACGGACGAAATTAAATCTAAATCAGTTGTTGTGCTACGAAACATCGACGTAGTGCGTGAGCTAATAATGCAAGATCGTCATGTTACATACAACATTACAACTTGACAATAGATCAAAAACAGGCTCGTGTCGATTGATGCATAAATATGATAAAAAAATACAATCGTGGTGCATCAAAAGCTGTTTAAAATATCTACACAGGTGATGAATCCTGGATTTATGCATATGACCCCGAAACTAAGCAACAATCAACAGTATGGGTGTTCCAACATGAGCCGAACCGAACAAAAGTTGCTCGTGCTTCAAAGTGGTTGCCTGTTTTTTTGGTATAGATGGACACGTGGCTACTGTACCACTAGAAAATCGTAAAAGTGTTTATTCGATGTGGTACTCGACCATTTGTTTGCCAGAAGTCTTTGCAGAAATTAGGAAGAACAATCCACAACGCAGAATCATTCTCCATCACGACAATGCAAGCTGTCACACTTCAGGTGAAACGACCCGATATTTGGAGGGTGAAACGGTGCAATTAACGGGTCATCCGCCATATAGCCCTGATTTGGCACCCAACGACTTCTTTTTATTTCCAACCGTGAAGAATTAATTACGTGGTCAACGATTTACAACCCGAGAAGAAGCGGTTGAGGCATTCAAAAATCATGTTTTGGAGATACCGCCTTCCGATTGGAAAAAGTGCTATGAAAACTGGTTTCACCGAATGCAAAAGTGCATCAATCATCACGGCAAATATTTTGAAAAGCAATAAAACCATATTTAATAGTCAATGATAGTTATTTTATTTTATTCCGGATATATAAATAGCAGCCCTCGTACCATAGTATAGTACACCGGCTAGTTAAATTACAGTTAGAATTAGAAGCATTCAATGAATAAAAAATAATAAAATCAATTGCAGCAAGTAATGGCTACCCAAAAAATATTGTTGATAAAATCTTTAGTAAAAAATCACATTCAAAAAACTCTAATCAAATATACCCTGTTAGCCGTAGCGACGAAGAGAAGCCGTTTAGATCCATTGAATATTTTGGTCAAATCTCACTTGATATTTGCAAACAATTATCAGAATTTTTAAATGGCCTTTAAAAATAGAAGCAATTTAGGAATAAAATAGAAAAACAGTAAGGACAAAGTTGATGCCTTCCAGAAGAGTGGAGTCTACAAATTAACTTGTGATGACTGTAAAGCTATTTACATTGGTCAAACAGCTCGTAGTCTTGCAACAAGATACAAAGAGCACCTGGCATCTTTTAAAAATAATAAATTAGATTCACAATTTGCAATACATCTTAATGACAGTAAACATAATTTAAACGTAGACAATAAGCCAAGTCTCCTTCATGTTTCTAATAAAGGCTATAGACTTAATATTTGGAGCAACTAGAAATAATTAAGCACCAAAATTTATAATTCCCTCTGATCAACGAACAACTAAATAACCATAATTCTCCCCTTCTTAATATTTTTAAAAATACACTGTGATTCTGCACTTAAACTAATTGCTTTCAGATGGCGGTTAGGACAGCCAGGAATCATCACAAACTACTTAGTATTAAAATTATTGCTGTTAATATCATTTTAGTGGGGTTTCACAGCACTCAATAGAAGCATTTTTCCACATAATTTTGTAATGTAGTATAATCTATGATTCATGTATTTCTGTTGAATTTGTTATGTATAAGCTCGTTTTTTTCTGTATAGACTCAGTTTTGAAGATACCGTGTTCGGCGAAAGAGCTCTCGCTACAAGTGAAATAAACGTAGTCTCCAAAACCACTTCGTTTTATTTTATTATTATGTGTATTATGGTTATAATTATGGGGTTGATCCCCACTCCCCAAAACGGTACATAATCCTCACATTTCCGACGTTTTTTTTATAACAAGCCTTGAAACAGGTTTAGTGACTCATCCAGGAGTCCGAATGAATCTGCACAGGTTAAAAAAAAATTCATTCTTGAAAAATATTATTCCATTTCATAAGAACGAAAATCAAAATGAAACCAGATATATTACTATTGTAAATTTCTAGTTTTATATACACACACGCAAATATTTATTGATTCTACTACAGATATATCTTTGTTATCTGCAATTGGGGAACAGACCCCTTCGCCTCTGGAAGTTGATCAATCAAACTATCCCCTAAGCTCATTATCATATAGACTGCATATGATGATTACATATACGTTTCCTTATCGTTAATAAGGATTAATTTTGTTCTGTTCTTGATATCGATTCGTAAGATGTGGCAGCTGTTGAAATCCAATAATTTTGGGGGTTCTTCACTGTTAATGCTGGGACCATCTTCAAAGATGAAAATGGTTCCAGTCAAATTCATCTAAACTTGATCTATGTCAAAAGGCAAGGACTAAAATTTGTAATAATTGTCGTACGATCCAGTACAGTAAAACCTCGATATATGGGACCAATTGGGAGGTCTGGGTGTCCGTTATAGGTTTAAAATAAATAAAAAAAACGTTTTTTTTTTAAATAGACCGTATGTATTTAGATATAAATAAAATATACTTCGGACACTCGTCATGAAGTGATGTTGCTGTTTGATATCGACGCGCTTACTTTCGGTAATCTTACTAAAAAGAAATCAACTTTTGTATGCACTTTTGAAGTTGGCTATTTTTTTATGAACTCTCAAAAATTACGAAAAATAAAAATATTTTTTACATTTTCACATTTAAAACGTTTTTACATTTGACCGGATTTTATGTCCGTTACATTGAGGTTTTACTGTACAGGTCACAAAAAATATTTGGGAAATATCCCTACGTGATTTTATTTGTGGCTAGTAGTGTAATTATAGATTCCTTATTTTGATTATGTAAGCTAGAGTGTCTCTACCTCATTGAATAAACATAGAAAAAAAAAAAAAAAAACAATTAAAAATCAATGTACACACTTTCGAAATAAATAATTTATGCAAAGTCCGCTAACGATGTTCGCAATTTTTTTATCACGCAAAGGTTGCCGGTACTAAAAAAATTGAATTAATTTAAATATCATTCACTCTGACAGAAGCACCACCCTGTAGCTGTGCAAAGCACTGATCCTCCCCTGTAGCAATAAGCGAGCAGCCAGACAACCCACCCCACGTTGTCGGGGGCTCGGGCCAGACGAGGGGGATGATTGTCAATGTATTGGTGAATGTGGGCTTATAGCCGCAGCCTCGCGTGTGCTGTAACCTGGCAACATCCCTATTCAGTGCTACCCCTCGGAGCAGATAAAGAAAACGCCATCAATACATTTCGTGGAATTGCTGTTACCACGCTAGACATTATTGATCATATCTATATTTAAAATAATCTGATATTTGCTGAGTATTATATTACTGCGCATTTGCAGATTTTCAAAGATAAATATTTTCAGGCTTGAAATAAGTAAATTTCTGATACCTTGCGTCATTTTTTGTTTGTTTTCTTCATTAATATTTCAGTTGCTTAAGAAGCGAATCTTAATCAATAATATGAAAAATCGCGTTAGTAAAAGAGATTTTCATTATTATTACAATCACCTTCTTTTTTCGTTATTTTAATCATTCGTTTGTATTATTTGTCACTTTGAAAATTCTTTAAGTAACATCAAATACGATTTTGATCAGACGACAATACTTTAAAGGTTATTCGCCAACAACGGAAAAATGAATACTATAATTTTCAATTTCTTATATCCAAATTAATAAAAAAGTTTTTCAAATATAACATGATACATCGAGGAATATTTTAGTTATTTAATTATTTGTTCATCAAACAATAAGCACGTTGCAATTACGAGTTCTGTTTTGTGAGTCTTCAGAGCATTACAATACTCCCAACGTGCTTTGATAATTGAAGTTTTTGTTCTTCGCTAATTGCGTTTTATTTTTTGAACAATGTTGGTTTCTGAGGTCGTAACCGCTTGTAAATTGTAAAAAATAATAAAAAATTCATTTGCTGCTTTGCAAACAACGATATAATTGAAAAAAAAATCATTTGCAGTTAAATGGCTTGATCAACCCTTCAAAGCTCAACCCTTTCATGCCATTGGCTTCCTTTACACTTCAAAGTTTGAGAACTTTGAGGACATCCAACGAAAAAACACGCTATATAAGTGTAATTTATAACACTCCTTTTGATTTACTTATATAACTAAATATATTTGTTTTATTACAACCTCGGCGGTACAAGTAAATAATTAATGAGTACCTTTATTTGACTATGATAAGGAATATTTTGGTAAATAATGTGTATTATGGTTATAATTATGTGGTTGCTCCACACTCCCCAAAATGGTACATAATCCTCACATTTCAGGCGATGTATTTTTATAACAAGCCTTGAAACAGGTTTTGCGACTCACCCAGGAGTCCGAAAGAATCTGCACAGGTAAAAAAAATGTTTAATTCTCGAAAAATCTATGTTGATGAAATATTATTTCATTTCATAAGAACGAAAATCAAAAGATTACAATTGTAAATTTCTAGTTTTATATACACACACGCATATATTTATTGATTCTACTACAGCTATATCTTTGTTATCTGCCAATTGGGGAACTCTGGAAGTTGATCAATCAAACTACCTCCTACGCTCATTATCATATATACTGCATATGATGATTACATATACGTTACACTCAAAAATAATGTAAGCAGATTTATGATAACGTAGATACATATATGAAATATCATATGCGGATGAAAGTACAGTAAAACCTCGATATAACGGATGCAACATGACAATTAAATACAATTTTGTTTGTGCTTTGTATTTTTAATTTATATCTAAATACACCCAGCGTATTTTCAAAAAAAAGTATTTTTTATTTATTTTAAACCTATTTTTATATAACGGACACCCTCTTTCCCTAATTGGTCCGATGTATCGAGGTTTTACTGTATGTACCTCGAGAGA
This sequence comes from Atopsyche davidsoni, assembly GCA_022113835.1. NCBI lineage: Eukaryota > Metazoa > Arthropoda > Insecta > Trichoptera > Hydrobiosidae > Atopsyche > Atopsyche davidsoni. The sequence goes on from JAILWY010000010.1 coordinate 3,904,173, forward strand.
TCGGGCGCCGAGCGCACTCGGCAACCGCTCCCAACAGTTGCGTATTCGAAACGAATAATCTTTGGCCGGGGCAATTTAAGTTACGCAAGCCTTCGTGAATGTTCTCAAAATAACTGGACCCGAATGAAAGTACTCGGCATCGTTCGGTCATCTCGGAGAAAGTTTATACTGAGAAAATGCACGCTCGCCGTGTCCGCAGACAGTAATTACAGCCAATGTGTAGCAGAGACATTTCAATTAAATACACATTCAAAGAGGAGGCGACGAACAGACTTCACGGATTGAATATAAAGTTTTTTTTTTTTTTTATCAAGGATATTACGTGGATTGGAGCCGCTTAGAGTGATTGCAGAAATCTGGTTTTAATTTAAACGCATGTTGCATAGTGAAAATTTCAGTTGTGTGTATATTATTTTTAATTCTAATGTATACTGAAATATTTCAAATGAGATTAAATGATTAAAACATTTTTATGTAACATAGTATATATTTATAATATTAAATATACATCACATTATAGTAAATCCCCAAAATGATACATTTAGGATATTTAATTTTTTATATATTTTTATTTTAAAGATAGTACTTTATCATTTGGTGTTCCAATATTTACAAAAATATTTTATTTACACAAATAATATTTTTAATATAGATTAGTTTGGAGTATATACTTTTTAACATATTGTTATCCATAAATTATGGAAATCTGTTTATGTAAAAACTTTCTTTGTTGGCTCTTTATTTCTCCGAGCATCAATGTGCATAAAGCCGGTGTTTATATATTATAATGTTGACTGCACGAAATCCTTTTACTTTCATCGTGCGGTGCTCGCTTTTCGAAGAGTTAACAAAGGAAATTAGTAATTACAAAATAAAAGCAGTTTTAACAAGCTATTTTTTTTTAAAATTATTTTAAATTCAGTGGATAAGTGAGCAAATAATAATTGATGATTTATTTTTTCACATCCTCAAGTGAAATTTTTAAATATAAAAATTATATAAATAAGATTATTTTATTACAAGTAAAATAAAAGAGAGTTTTCAGTTGAGTCTTTTACTCAAGCTTCATACCACATGTTACATATTTTATTTGAATAATATTTACATGCCTTGTTTCGTTATAAAATAAACGTATAATCTATTCATACGCTTTTCTCAAACAAATCAATTCAGTACGGAATACGGCTATAACATACAATAATATCATGGTAATTTTGACTATTTTTCCTAAGCTATTGCAAAATAAAATAGGCATAAGACTACGTTAATTCTAGCAAGGTACAAGGTAAGTGGATCAAATTTGTATCACCTCACAAATATCGCAAGACCTGGCCTGACCTGGTGGACTCAGATAAGCGTGGAGTCATCATACTCGTAGTCGTAGCGCTCCTGGAGTCTGTCTCCGTACTTGTACTTCCCTCTAGGAATCCTCGTCAAGCTTGCTTGCGGCTTGCTGGCCGGGGTCACCTCGATCTGTATTTTTTTAGCTTTACTCTGATCCGGGATCGGTTTCTTCTCTATCATTGCCTTCTTTTTCTGTTTCCTCGGCATTTTGGTGGTCGTCGTGGAGTGAGTAACGATCGGCAGATGTGTCATCGGCGCAGGCAAGGCAGTGCTGGCTTCGGTTATTTGCGGGCGCTCCGTTAGGGTGATGCCGGCTTCTCGCATCTGAGGCGCCTGGACTATCCGAAAATTTGTGTTTGAAGCTTCCGGAATCGGCGAAGAGCCATCGAATGCTTTCTCTGCTATCGCTTCGTAGTAATTCTGAGAGGGAGAAAACGCCTTATTTTCTAAAACCGGTTTCTGCATCGCATCATGTATTGACGTATCGATGGTGGGAGATATGTTGGAGCTTTCGGCAAAATGATCGATGATAGTTTTATGATCCTGTCCACCAAAGCTTATGTTTTGTGTGGATATTGATTTTTTTTTGGATTTATTTTTTTTGAGACGCCAAGTGCTTCCCGAGTCTGGTAACGTCTCTTTTTTTATGTGATCTAGTGAAGACGATTCGAAAGCATCAATCCCGAACGTGTCGGGTGAACTATATAAGTCCTTGTATTTGTAAGAGTCCAAATAGCTGTCCTTGACATCTCCAAAGTCTTGTGATCTATAAGAATTACTCTCTGTGAACGAAGGCATGGAACTGCGGGGCTTGTTCTCTTTGTTATCCATGTATCTCTTGTTGTATTTATAAATGTCGGTATCCGCGTAAGTCGCCTCTGAGCTGTACGGCTTGATTTCTTTATAACTGTTGCTGCGTGGCTTGTGAGACGACCCGGTGTACCCGAACGACCCTATCGTACTGTAAGGGGTGATTTCTTTGCTATCTTTGTAATTACTAACGTAAGATTTAAATTTATTAAATTCCGAGTCCACATACGGCGATGATGATGATACAGGTCTGATTTCTTTTCTCTCTTTTTTGTTAATTCTATTTCCTCTGTAAATATCGGGATCGATGAAGGAGCTCATGGTGGATAGCGGCTTGAAATCTTCCGAATGGTGATGATGATGGTGGTGATGGTGATGACTCTTCACTGGTGGTTTCTTTGATTTCTTATTGTGATCATGACTCACATTGGATGTAACGGCTGGATGTTTTTTCTTGTCTTTTTTGTTATCTTTTCCAAAATACAGAGAGGTGTGCCCTTTTACATTCTCTGATGAGCTATCATCGCCGCTGATTTCTGAAGACGCGTCCTCAAAACTCGCGTACTTACTGCTGTGAGATGCAGCAGGGTTCTTTTTCTCCTTCTTTTTTGATGAAATGAACTTCTCGAATGAAGATAAGTCAGAGTTGTGCCCTGAATTCTTTACAGCGTTGTTTTGAGGAACCCAGGCTCCAAATCCAGGGCCGTAAATGGGAAGTCCGTGACTCACGATTGTCGGGGTCATCTTAAAAGCCTGAGAACTGAAAGATTCCTTCGACGGCGCAATAGACGGCTTCTGAAAACCAATGTTGTGAATGATTTCGCCGTGGTCGTGGTACACGTGGTCGTGCGTGGCCTCGTGCGGGCGGTACTCCATGTACTGCATGTGCGCAGGGGTGCCGAGGGAGCCGACGGTGTTCATGGGTGCGTATACAGAATGCTCCCCCATGGCCGGCTGCAGCGCGATGGGCACGGCGGGCACCACGCGGTGCAGGCCGGTGGGCACGGTGGACACGACGGTCGGGTACACGGGGGCCTGCATGGCGTGGTGCAGCGCCACGTCCAGCGGCATGAGCGGGCGCGGCGCGCTCTCCAGGCCCGCCGCGTCCTGCGCCGGGCCCGCCGGCTTGCCCGCCGCGTCGCCGTCGTACACCACCTGGTGGATGTGCTCTTCGCTGTACGTGTGGATGTGTTCAGTATCGCCATCTATGTATTTCTCCACGCGTTTCGGCTTGCGAAGAGTTTTGAAAGTGTTGTGGTTGGCGGCGCTCAGGTCGGAGTAGAACTCGTCGTGGAAAGTGGAGGTGGGATTGCTGTCTTTTTCGTCGTGCGGGCTAGACATGTCCTTGATTATGATGCGCTTGGGTTTTTTCCTGGACACTCGCTTTTTCTTGTTGTCAGAAATCTTGATGATCTTGATGCGCTTCGAGGAGGCGGAGGAGGACAAGGGGGGCTGTCGCCTCTCGGAGGTGCCGTAGGAGGCGGCGGGTCCGTAGTGGCCCCGGGCGCGGTACATGGGCTGCAGGTTGGGGGCCGGGGAGTGCGCCGGGGCGGAAGCCCTCATGTCCTCGCTGGCCGGCAGCAGCACGGCGGGGTCGGCCAGAAAGGCGGGCGCATAATTTTCAGGACTCGCGAACTGCGGAGCGAACTGCGTGGGCTGCGCCTGGACCGGGTGCTTCGTGATATAAATTTTCTTGTGATGATGAATATGCTTCACTTTTTGCGGAATGTGAATTCGAATTTTTTTCCTGCAAATCGACAAACCACAGAGTAAAATTAATACTTAAAAAATGTTCATACGTTAATATATTATTAACTGTACATCTGTAAGCAAAGCTTCGAAAAAAAACTTAATTGACAGCGATATTATACATAATACATGTCCCATGCCGCACGATAGCGCTAGCCGCGGTAAAAAACACAGTTTCACCTTGTTTTGTTATAAATTCGCGTGCTATCTAAAAAAATATGTATCGCATACCGCAAGCAGACACGCTCTGCTCTTCGGAGCAGTCAGCCTGGACATCGTTGGAATAGTGAGCCAAGAAAGTGAGGCAGCGATGGGTCCGCAATCGGCAGGGTAATGTTACTCTGTCAAGCCGCCTGTGAGAAACTTTCACGGACTGGGTTGATTGGCAACTCGCAGTTTCAGGTGTATTGTTACAGTAAAGTATACGCCGCGCACGTGTGATTTACCGCTGTTTCATGCTCCATATAGCTTCATACCGACCATCAAAGAGTTACGAACACATGTGCTCGTAACTCTTCGACAATCGAAACATGGCTGATTACTATTAAATACAATATATGCTAGATATATTCGTTGCAAAACCTGCGCGGTAGCAAAATAATTTTACAGTGAAAAAAAATGTTTGCTTTAAAATTCGTTTACACATTTATTATATAGGTGACAAAACGCATGTTGTTATTATCAAACTAATGTTAATAGTATTATTATGTAAAAGTAAATCTTTTGTTTTAGTTTACACTTGACATTGATTTTACATAACATAAAGCAATATTGAGGTAATTTATCGCTTTGGGCAAAGTGTACAATAATCAATAATATTTACATAGCAATATGTGCGACCAAAAAGCGTTAATTTAGCAAATACCAGTGTCGCAGCGACTTACGTTATTTTAATGGATGCTGAAATGATAGTTTGTGATCTCTTACCAAATTAAACATCTTAACGATCATGCAATCCGTTGTTAGAAGCTCGAATCTAACCCCAGCGAAAGAGAACGAGCCAGGCATTAGATATTAGATATATAATAAATATTTGTTGCAGCCCTGTTGAATTTTATATTATGTCAGAGAACTTGCAGTTTTTTCAGAACTACGTGGATTATAGAACTAAAAACGCATTTAAGATATATTATAATACAGAGTTAAGCAAGAAAGGATAAAGAAAAATATATAATGTTATATAAATTGTTCTAACACCAAATTGTTAAGAAGAGCCATACTACTTAATAGATTTATTTTTTATTTGTTTAAGGGTAAAATGTTAGCAAGGAAATATATTATTTTATAAATAGCTTTATGAAGAGATCTAAAGCTTCGAATAAGAGATAGTACTACGTTTTGTTTTTTTTTCCATCTTTATGTTAAGAAACTAAGATACAATAAAAGAATATACATATTATTTACTACGATCGACCTACAGTTTCAATTTTATTTTTTACTGTAATTACATTGATTAGTACATTTCCGAGCGTTTTTTTTGTTACGTTTAATATAGTTACCTTGCTGCTCCATATGCCTCTCCATTGAAAAAGAACAGGAGAAGAAGACCCGAGAGCTAAAAAAAAATGAAACAATTAATTATTAAAAAAATAATAAACAAACTCGCTGTATAAAGCCACATTTTTAAGTATCCTTTTGGCACTAAAACACTAAAGGATCGATTAAAGTGTCCTTATATCCACAATTCTGAATCCATTATATGTGAAACGATAACTCCTTGCACTTCAGATCACTTTTGAGAGCACTTCACCGTAACTTCACAAACCATTGCAAGAAAGTAAATCGATTACTAACCACTGAAAACCAATCCATGTTACGTGTGGAGAGGTGTACGACTGGGCTGGTGTGGCTGGTAAACGCTTCGTTCAACCTTGAATACCCAACTGTGATCCGAACTATTTATTTATAACATTTATACACTTACGGCCGGCAGAGCTGTCCACCACTCTTCCAATGCACGTAAATAATAAACTCGCCGCGCACGTGATATGAAAAAGTGCGATTCGCTTATATGCAACCGCAGTCATTATAAAAATAATCGCTTGGTTCGGTGCATTAAAATGCACTCATTGTGAGGCGGAGACCGCCGTGGCTAGCACCGAGGTTGTTCGTGCATCGGATTAGAAGTTTCAGCACTGGAGTCATTTTTTCCCCGGCATGCCTGGCCGTCGTCCAGCCTGGCTATTGAACTCGCCGGCACGCTCCCGCAGCAATCAAGAGTGAGATCATTCGAATCACCTGCCATTTCTGCCATCCCCGACGAAATGACTTTTCTCACCTTTGATCAGACGCGCCCGGAGCCTTTGCCACTCCCGATTTGTCCCCTTTCAAACCGATCTGTCCCGCCGAATCACGGGGTCAGCACACATTTTTGTAAAATTGCATGCTTATTATAAGCGTTGTTTATAATCATTTTTATTATTGCTCAGGTTTTGAAATATCGCTTAAATTCATAGCGATATTAGCATAAGTTCTTACGGAAAATCGTGTTAGGTATTGTGCGTGTGTTTTGAATTAATTTGAAAACGTTTTGATTTATTATTAGGATAGCAATCAATTCATTATATACAGATAATTGATGGTTATGAAATATTCAATAGATCCGGCATTTCTATCCATGCATTTATAATTGGTTTTGAGTTGAAAAATACACGCATGAAACAACAAGAAATTTTTCGTTACTTTTAGGACTGTGTTAAAAAGGTACGGTGACGATAATTATTCATAAAATTAAGTTACACACAGTGACCAAAAAGTGTGTTGAAATTTTCTCACAAATGATCCTCTAAAGCTTAAATAATTACGTGCAGCAGTTATTATTACAAATTATTATTATTAATTTAACGGAGAATTAGTGAAAGACACATTGTACCACCTAAAACCTATAAAAAGATAAAAATCAGCATAATCACACATTTACCTAAAATATTTCAAAAAGCACACAAGCGTCTGCTCTATATTATATATATATATATTTTTTTTTATATACATCATATAGAACATAAACGCACTATAACAAAACCAAGTATTTATTTTAACTGTAAGTGAGTCATTTGTCATGGTTGATGATTATAGGAAATAACTTTATTCATTGTAATAAAACAATAGGTAATTAGAGAGGTTTATATAATTAATCTACAAAGAAAGGTATGGCACAAGGAAACCCTCCCACCAAGGTCTCCACCCCAAGGCGAAATGCTGCCACAGTTTTATCGTGTCCTCACCTGATCTTCATTAAAAGTAAGTGATCGTTAATAATGCACTTCTTCCTGAAAATGAGAGATAACTTTCATATGCAAACATATTACATTTAAGGGTAGAGCATTGTTCAGACTGAAGGAATAAATATTGATATTACGTATTAGCTGCATCTTGTACGTGTTAAATAGATAGTTAAAAAAATCTTGGACGCTTGTTGCGATATTCCACACATTTAATCGTAGTACTATCTTAACAAGTACAAAAAGCCGCTTTCCCGCTGTACAGTAATTTAAGCAGAGCTTCTTGAACTACAAGCTACTGATCAGCTTCCCTTAGTTCATATTATTTGAGAACATCAAGTTTTTCTGAGGGCAGCACCAAGAATAATTCATAGACAGTAGTTCGAATCCATCATGTAGCCTTAAAACATGTCAAAATCGTCACGTACGCACAGCCACAATCTAATCCTTTTACAAAAGATAATCTATCTCCAAATATCACGTCGTCTTATTTTTAAGAGGTGGGAGGATGTCCCGGCAGAGGGAGTCTGTAAAATGTTTATTAAGTGTAGTTTTATGTCCGTTCCGGCGACAAAGATAATGCGATTAAATAAGATTAGGGGAGATAAGCCGGCGGCGGAGGCTGGAGTGGATCCAGAGCGGGCCCGGTGCAAAACTCGTTGGCCGCCGGAGTAAGTAATGGGAGGCCGGAGACGCGCCGGTAATTTATATTGCGGGCAGTTACCCGCTGCCCCTGTTCACACGCTGCACCAGGGAGCTTTCCGATTGATTTGTATCATTAGTTTACACAAAAGGACGGAATCGTTCAAGCCGCCTGCACACGTTGTGACACCACTGAAAACCAAACGGTAACCGGCCAGTGGCGTACGCATCTGCGCTGTTTGATATTTCTGTAAAAAAAACATCCCAAATAAGAAGACGCCATTGGCTTGTCATCATTTGTATATCAGTCAATCAATTTTACATGTTTCAATACAACTAACAACCGAATCATAATAAACGGATAATAAAACCACAATAAAATAACACAAGGCTGATTTATTCTCGTGCAAATCCGTGTTTTATTTTTTTTTTTGTTTAACATATAAACACATTTTAAGATTAGTTTACCAATTCTGTTATAACCTAAATTGCTGGTTAAAGACGCAGTTCAAATGAGTTCAGAGCTTTTTTTTTTTTTAACAAATTTTGACAGGGCAACTGTTTAATGTGTATTATCGATGTTCATATAGTTACACTTGTGTATATAAAAATAAAAGTGTTTCCAAATTTTAATGAAAAGTTGATTTTTATATAAGCACTTCTGCTTCTTTGTTATTTGAACACATAACTGATTTGATAGTATTGTTAAAAAAAAAAAACTAATAGTCACTCCGAAAAACTTTATTCAATATCTCAGCGCTGTGACCAATATATCCCCGAGTTGAGATACTTTTCTAATTAGGCCTCCGCTATGCGCCTCCGATCAGCTGTTGTAAAAACATGTTATACAACCCAAAAATAAAGAGTGATTAAAATACCGGTCGGGACCCCGATAGCCTCCTTTGACATCGTTAAATAATTACAATTCATTAAGAATCTCTTCGGGCATAAATTCACCCGGGACGACGCTGAAAGCCCTCGGTGCGTTCCTAGAATTATTCCACGGGGGATACACTAAAACGATATCATCTGGCCAAGATAGAAATCTCGTAATAATACAATTAACAATAAATTATCGTTAAGGACGCATCCTGCTTCGGTAGAGCTGAGTGCGCGCTTAAGTGGTGGCAATGCTTTCGGAAGAAATTACATGTTACGGTTAGCGGTTGTCTGATTTTTCAAAGCAGATATGTTGTAACCCCTGGGAGAGTGTACAAAGAAACGTCTCGTCAAAGAACCCGGCCGCTTCTCCAATCACGAAGTTGGCATCCGACAAGTTCTACTTTCGTAGGAACTGTCCAGCCTAGCTTTAAACTATGTCAATATTAAATAGAATCAAAAACCAAAGTCATGTGATTGTTTAATATTTAATTAATCCGCATTCGACAAACGTTTCATAGATAATTCTTTGATTTTTTTCCTGTCAGCGCATGTGTGTATCGTTCATTCCAAAACACTTTAGTAAATATGTTTAAATTAAAACGACTTTTGACGTTGCTGGTTTTATTATTTAAATAAACAAACGTAAAGATTGAAAGTTAATAATTCATAATGATTTTTTTTTAAATATAATATATTTTAACTTACATCTTCAGCGCCCTTAGATTCAAGCGAGTTTTAAAATTTCAGTATGAGAGTATCTTATAGACACCATAAATCAATAAATCGGTAGAAGTTTTGAACAAAGAAAAGTAGTGCACCTTAAACATATACCACTTACTATTTCTGCAAGAAATGAACAATGGAAGGTGATGACCAGGAAGAGACTGCATTCATTATTACGTTATCTGAGAAGTATAGCCTGGTATTTTCTCCACCAATCTATTCAGGCAGGTTTCTAACTCTGTTTTTCTGAACTATCAAATCATCAAATAAAAAAACACACTAAAAAAAATCCCCATTCACAGTTAAAACTATTAAAACCGTGTGTATTGTAGTTGTACTCAATACTAAATCAATGAAATCATAAAAAGGGGCTAAATACGGCATATAATGTACAGTGTTGATTGTTATTTACAAAAAAATTATAATGCCCAAATATACGTCTCAAATATTATATTAGAATATTTCCTTAGCACAACGCTGCTTTTCAAAAAATAAAGTTTGGTTTCGAGCACAACACTCAAGTGATAATAAATGATACAATAATCGGCGTGAAAACAAGCATGTAATAGATAAATCTTGTTAAATGGAAAGTACCTGTAGTTCTCGTTGTGTTGCACGTCCATATTCACGGTGTATAAGCAGCAAATAAATAGTTACAATTCATAATAAACTTATTCTAGTAGCTTGGAATTGAACCATACCTAATACATAACTTAATTTAAATCGTTTAAAATAGTATTACTAAGCGTATTATAACTTTCCTGTGCTTATTGTAAAAAAAACAATATAGATTTGGTTCATAAGCCAATGATTCGGTTTAAATAAATTATTTGTTAACACGATTTCTTACATTTGATATTATTTATAAAAAACATTATGAATGAATCTCAAAATATTCTGGCAGGTCTTGTCAAAATCTTAAAAAAAATTGATTCGTATATAAAATATACAAACTTGGATCAAAATAAAATATAGATTTCAAAAATATTTTTGATGAGCTTGACATACATCCTGGTCTTTCCCATCGGATGATTATATGAGTTTTGAAGCAGCGTGTAAGTGCATCGAACGAGGATGCCTTACATGATGTCATGTAATCATCATCATCACCAGCGCTACAACCTTTAAAAGCACCTTCTTTCCACGTGAGCATATTTAGTTAATATGCAGTAAAGTATCTTGAACAGCCCATACAAGCTGACACAACCGAACAGTTATCAGCCAATAACATCTATTTTTGATTGACACATTAATATAATAGAGTACAGTGCATTTTTTAAGATAATTCAATAAATCTTTATGAATAAAGGTTATGTTATTTTTAATTACGATATTAAAAAATTGACCTTATTGAGTAAGCATGTGTCATACTCAAATAACGGCCAATACAGAAGAAACGGTGAACGCGTGAAGGCTCATGAGAGTCACAGCCGTTCTATAAATATATTAAAAATAATTTAGATAATTCAATTACAATTTTACAAATACACAATTACAAAATTTACTGCATGACGTAAGTAACTTATTTTCTATTTGCAACGTTGGTGTGAATGCTATCTGTGTACGCTCTGTATGTTATGTATGCTATGTGTGATACTCAACCAGCGGACGGCCGAGTGAGACAATGGCGTAAACGTTTAATTAAATCTTTTTAAATTGTTTTTTTTTTTTTTCAAATTACAAAATCGACTGAAAGGCGAATAGCTTATTTAAGTTATGGTTCAGGACACCATCAAAACGCTGAAGCGGGATCTGCTACCGCACCCGCCGTATTCACCAGACCTGGCCCCTTGCGATTATCACTTGTCGGCTAATTTCTGTAAAGTAGAAAATTGGTTGGATGAAAGGTTTCATGTATTGGCAGAGAGACGATACTTTCAATAAACCTTTTTATTATTTTTCATTGATCAATAAAACCTAAAAACTAAGATGCGCACAACCTAGTGAATCAACGGAGTATTAAGTAATTTATACAAATAGCGTTTAACCTGTTAACGGGCGGGACGTATAAATACGTTAAACGTAAACAATATCGCTAACGGGTAGGACATATGAATACGTCCTTGATATATATAGAACAGCCGGGATGTATATTTCCGAACAATAAAGGTATTTAGTCATCCATATATGTCTCGACATGAATTTAATTTAACCTACCTATTTTCGAATTATATTTTTGTTGCTACGTGTGTGGAGCGCTTTACAAACATTTTTATTTTATTTTAGAATACATTTTTATGAGTATCCATTAAAATGAATGAAAGCGATATCAGCGATGACAAAATCAATGTACCGGCAGGTAAAAAAGGACGTATTATGAGTTCGTCATCGGAGTCATCTGACAATAATTTTGACTACGACACGGAATTGAGCGATACTAAGAATGAAGATGGTGAATAAGTTTGCTTTATATATTAAAAAAAATATATATATTAAGAATATGCAATTACGTCCTCCGGGCGTGACGTACTGACACGTCCTAGTGAAAGAGTACGCGCCCGTTGTATGTTTCGTAATTAAACAGGGAACTCCCCGGTTAACAGATTCATACTGTTACGTGATAGCGCGTTAGTTTGAAAATCGATGATCACGGAACGGTGGCAAAACAAAATATAATCAATCGAAGCGCTTCTAGCGAGCTTCCGAACGTTCTAGAAACTTCTCGATGCATCGCCAAGCCATTTTCACCAGTGTCCGAACGGCGTCGTCTGGTACAATATATTCTATTCAAAGTATGGCCCTCGCTAGCCACTACTTTTTCAACGATTCACTACGATACGAAACCAATTTTTGATACCCTGTTCGGAAGTGAAGCGTTTTCGATTGAAACAAGTGGTAGTCGGAAGGGGCAAGGTCTGGGCTATAAGGCGGGTGAGGCGGAACTTCCCGTCCACTGTTTTCCAAATAGGTTTTAACCGGTTTAGCAACACGTGGCCGAGCATTGTCACGATGGTAAATTTGCAGACTCGTGCCTGGTCGCGTATTTTCCGCCAATGCTCGCTTCAAACGCATCAACCGTTGTCTGAGTACAAAATTACGATGTTGTACGATTGGCGAGGAGGTAGTTTTTTTTTAAGGTAGGCGTGCGTGCGGCGGCGTAACGGTGAAGGCGTGAAGGCGCGTGAGCGGTGCAGCCTCCCCGGCGCGGTGCGTTATCTGCCGGACGGGCGGGCGGGACGGCCCGGGGTCATTGCGCCGCCGTTATCTCCGCGCCACATTCCGATGTCATTTTATTGTAGGGATGCGGCAGGTGCCTGACCACCGTGAGGTCCTCTGTCCCCGCCCGCCGCCGCCGCCGCCGCCGCTTTATTATTTCGTCAAATGTAATTCCCCAATTTGATATCCGTGAGATGGTCGCAACGTGAAGATGCTGCGTGAAAGGTGCACTTACGGCATTCTTCACATTCAGGTGCACTTCCCTGGCGGCGCTGTCACTTGCCGGGCTCGAGGTTTGTATCATTAGAAAAGTAAATATTTGAATTTTGTTTCGTTTCGGTTTTTTGAATCCCGTACGCTGTGTACGAAATGTCTCGAATACACTAATATAGTAAAATTCCGGTGAAATGTAAAAAAAAATATTTTTTTTTCGTTTTTCAAATTTCAAAAGTGCAAACAAAAGTTGATTCCTTTTTTAGTAGGATTACCGAAAGCAAGCGCGTCGATTAAATACAAATTTGTTTGTGTTTTGTATTTTTTTATTTATATCTAAATACATACAGTGTATTTTCAAACCTATTTTTATATAACAAACACCCCCTTTCCCCAATTGGTCCGTTATATCGAGGTTTACTGTACCTTTAAGAACTGTGGAGTTATAGTGATACACTATATCATTTTAGAGTTTAATTCTCGATTTTCTTTTCACCACATCTGTGCGAGAAAACGAGACTTCAAATACACACGTAATTAATGAAAATTACCGAAAAATTTATAAAAGTAACGTCATCTCCTCTTCTCATTTAAACATGCACGGTTACAAAAGTATTGTTATTATTTAGTAAATAAATTTTATATTTCCGTCCAAAGAACAACAAAGAAAATGGGCAACCTTTTTTGTATTTATTTATTTACTTTAACTAACAAATTGTTGTAACCGCAAGAGCGAGCATTGCTTTTAAAGAACTTTATATTTCAATAAATATTTTTTTATGAATTCAAACTAATTTTTAATATCATAAAAAGCATATATGCAAACAATTTAATAATCAATTATGACTTGAAAACATTATATTTCCCATATTTGATTTAATTAAAGCCAGCACTCAAAATCAATATCATAAAAACTTAATAAAAAAATATACCAACCTCTGCACGCTCACACTTTTTTGCCCATTGTTAAGTTTGCCAATATGGAAGCGAAAATGCATTACCCTCATTATTATCACTCGCCCATTCAATCAATCATCTTTGCATACGGAAATGGATTTTTTCTCTCGGCTGGGTTGACTGTACGTATGTGGGGTAGGAAATTTATTGCATCTAGTACTGAGGTGTTCTGAACAGATGCGCTTTGTGCATTATTAAGGAACGCAATAAACTACCCAGCTTATCTCTTCCGGAGATGCGTACTTTTACCACGGGCCGCTATATCATTTTAATACCACTGCTATTTAATTTGATAAGACCTCCTCGATTACTTTACAACCTGAGCATAATTTCTATTGTACACCGATCGGACTTTCCCCTTGTTATCAAATAAATAAACCAAAACAAACGCAATTTCTACGAGAGACAAATTTAATAAATAAAACACAATAGACAAATTTACAATGAAAGCGTTTCATCTTAAACAACGAAACGACCTAAAACTATTATCAGAACGAAAAAAATCTATCAAAAATACAGATACTGAATACCTTTTTTTTTTACCTCAGGCTTTAATGACAGACAGCCGGCGATACTTAGCCCTGCCGGAGGAGGCTCGGCTGATGAGTCAATTGTCTTCTCGAGTCCTGCGGCGTGGACGCCATGTCGGGCATGCGTTACCCAGCCCGGGTATGGAAAAAAACACAAAGTAAACATTGCCCAAGTACTCCTTCATATTTTAAATAACGCTATTTGAAGTGGAACATGACTGTGGTCTAAAAAGCCTGGACATAATCGTCTCGTAATGGAGTACTGTGATAATCGTGCACTTTAATGTTTCTCCGTCCACCTCCGCGGGCGTATCGCATTCTGCTTACTTAGACATTTATACAATTACTCACGGGGACTTGCACTGGCGTGCTTTGCCACCCATCAGACACGTCAAATCCGTAACATATTCATATACTTAAAATAAAATAATAATTTTGTGAAATAATCAAACTGGCACCATATTAATCCATTGTTTAAAAAGCAATTTTTTTAATCATCGCTGTGGAAATATTACTCATACATATTTGAATAAAATAACACCGATTATCAAATACTTATAAATCTACAAAATAACATATCCGCATAAATTGCATTTTTGATTAAATGAACGTGACAAAGAAATGTTAGGATTTTGGTTCGTTCTTAGTTTTTTTTATTATAGTTGTCAAATTGTATTAATATTGCAACGTGAGTTGTCAAAAATGATTTTATCAATTTGTTTATGTTCATTTCACGCTCAACATATTAATTTACAGAACAGGTTTAATGAAATATTATAGAACTTGATTACTGTATTTTTTATGAGAGTGGCTAAGCTAATTGAAGAATTCAGTGTTAAATAAAACCGGTAAATGAATAAGAATGAATGAAAAACAATGAATATTGAAATATTTACATTTTCAATGTAGATGATGTCGATACATGAGCTATTATTTACACAATTATTTAGCTCCCATTATGGTATTTTTTGGAACCAAAAAGTTAACTTAGGTTTTAATAATATCTTCAAATTTGTAACTATTCAACCAAAATTTGTGAAATACTTTTAAGAAAAAAAAAAGCACATGACCACTTATTCAATAAAGGCAATCTACTATATTTTTTAGTTATATAATGAACATTTGGTTCAAGTGTAGGATTTATTGAGTTTTGTAAGAACAATATAAACACCAAGAAATTAAGATATTGTTTTAGTTTACCTACGTTATTCGTGGTAAAATTTTGTAATTGTTGTGGTATACTTCCTAGACAGACAAGGTAAATCAACCACGTAGCCACAAACTAACGGTAGTTTCTGTGTTTTACAGCGACGGGACATTATATATTATTGTCTAGTATTCTCCATTATTGACCAATTTTGTTATGATAAAATAGATGAACATTGAAAATAAGTTACAAATTTTTTTAGATTACTTTATTGGAAATTTGAGTAATATTTTTGTATGGAAAAATTATCTGAATTTTTATATATCTTATAATTTCTTTTGACAAATCCCATTATCTAGGAAATTTCAAGTACCACACACTTACTTCCTTAATTCTAATATGTAACGATATTGATGATTTGTATAAAAAGCGTTATTTCATATCAATCATAGAACTTTTAATATTTTTGCAAAGTCTATATAATACAGTGATTGAATATTATTATAAAACTTTTTCGTGATATTTATTTATCACACAGTTTCTCTGTCTCACTCTAACCAGTTTAAAAAGGTAGGTTGTTAAAATGCCGTTCTGGAAAGCTGCGGTCAAACGTACGTTTATTTGACAATAATGTGTCTATAAACAAATCCTACGGTCTTTTTTCTTCATTAGTAACAGAACCCAGGTAATCTACCTGTAACAGTGACCAATAAAACACCGGCCGATAGCAAGTCCTCCCCGCGCTGAAGTCGGCTTTCATCAACCTTATAACACTACTTTTATATTCAATATCACGTTACTAATGGATTCCGTGTGATGATTCTATTTATAATGATCAATAAATCAAGATTCGTCATTAAGATGTCTTTTTTCGGACCTTTAAAATTTTATAGGGCATTGATGAAACGTCACGATAAATCGTACGCATTGATTAATATTTCCCTTGCAAATGTACCTACTATATATTAACTGACAAATTGAAAAGCTTAATTTAAAATCTTTTTTTTTCTTTCCTTTTTAAGCTGTATTTGTTATTGAACAGGAATCACATAAAAACTGTTATCTACCCAAGGATAATATACTAGTTTTTGGGATAAAATAAGGATTCTCCAAAACGATTATATTGAAAATGCTTTAATTTTAAATATTCAAGCATATTGTGGATGTTTGTCTCAAATCCGTTTATCTTAATGAGACCAAATGAGATAGTTCTTTTAATACAAGGTAAATGCCATCGCTTGTCCTTCCACCCACACACCTTCCCTTCACTGATTACAGTTTTAATCAAGAACGTTCATTACTTCTGACTAAAGTAAACGAGACGAATTCAATGGTTCTTTAAGTAACCACACAACAAATGAATCATCCGAGTTAAGCGTCCCCCAATTAAACAAAAATGTTCACATATATCTAATATGCTCACAGCCGCTAATGTATATTTAGACAAACCAAACATAAAAATATTACCGTAATTATTAGCTATATATATATATATATAACAGAATGTTTAGTACTATGTGAGTATAAATAACATTTATGAAACAGTGTTAAAAATAAAGACTTGATTAAATATTTTTTTATTACAATTTTTGAGTAATTTAGTTTAGTAGTTAGGTTTATGAGTCATTTGCTTAAAAGCTACAACCTTTAAATTTTCAGATATAATAGCATTGTAAGTACTTACATTGTTAATTGCGTTATGTACTTTGAATGCTCTATTCGTACGGAAGGGATACAAAGAATAGCGTGCATCGTCCAAAATGGAAATATCAAAAATAAATCATGTTCCGTGGATTGCATGACATCATATTACCTTTCATACAGTGTAGGGCACTTTACAATGTTGTCTTCATCATTCAAACAATAGTGGAAAGATCAAAGTATCAAGAATTGAATAACATCTTTCACAGTGTTCTTCAACCATTTTTACGATTATTTAATATGCAATTTTTTTTAAAACTAAGCAAAAAAAAATTAAAACACGTTTTCATTTATGAATCTTACATTCGACGAGGAGTTGGCATGAGAATAGTTTGTACACTATTTGGGATTGTTTAAACTTGATCCTTCGATTGAAAAGCACAACAAAGAACTCCGTGATTTTTTATCTTCCTCATTAAACTGCATTTTAAATTGTCCAGTTATGCTATGCATTTATTATAATTTAAGCCTCAATCAAAAAATATAAATAGGATATTTATTAGAATAAAATTTTGATATTTTGATATAAAAACTCTTTCTAACAGCGTGCGGCATGAATTACCATTCCATAGAAAAAAAACACTCATTCCTCAGCAACAAACACACATACGCACAGTCAGACCATCCGTTAGATATTCACTTAAGCATGGCACTAATGCGCGGGTGAAACCTTTTCCTGAAAGTGCTTGTCACAGGTATCTGTAAGGTAATAAGGAAGACGATTGCGTACCAATCTCGGAGATCGCGTGCGTGGTCACTGAATACGCTCTTTGTAATGAATCCCCCGTCCCCGCGCACAGCACAGAGCACATTACATGCTCGAGATGGTGGATATACAGACTTAATACTTTGCATTTTAATGATATCTAGACTTTTATTTGCGTATTTATTTATTTCAAGGAACTCTCTAAAGAAAGTTATTAAATTAATGCCACTTAAAATCACTGCAACTTAAGATTCGATGAGACATTACGTTGTGGTAAAAAGATATCGAATATACTGCTACAGTGCTTTTGAAAAACGACTTGTTAATGTTTTTCAGTAGACAATCGTATATGCAGTTTACTTGCAGCTTGAATTCAAGTTTTAACATGAAAATACCTTCAGACAACTAAAGTCATTGTACTATGTAGAAAAAAACGATATGCTTTTTATACAGAAATAAAATTTCAACCATAATGGTAACAGTACAATCGTAGAATTTTTATTGAAATATTAAATAAATGATCGTTAGATACCTTGTAAATAATTATGTTTTTTTAAACAAGGTATAAAATGATTCAAAAGATTAAAATAGTTGTTTGAATGAATTTCTGAAAAATTTGTGTTACATGTTGTTTTTTTCATGGTGGCTCATTGAAAGTATCAAAATAAATTAACTTTTATCTTTCAGAGCGGTAGTAATGAATTTGTTATACATTTTCATTACATTCAAGTAAATCAATACAATATTACTTGATAATAAATTGTAATAAAAAGCACTGCTAGTATTGTGGTCGCGCTGTACTCTCACGCAAAGACCAACAAACTATTCTACGACCCGTACCCTTGACAACTAAGTATATAAATGTAGATATTTTGACATTAAAATAAATAAAACAATATTACGCAATTGAACAGAGTTTAAGCTAATCTGCTCTCATAAAGTATGCTCTGCTGTCATGCCAAGTCATTACACACTCCTTTTAGTATTATCTCGAAAGTAGTTTGGAGCATTCGTTAATGTTTTTGAGAAACATTATATTTTCGTCGTTGCAGGAGTTCAACTAACAAGGCAACGGACGATAAACGCGTTTAACATTTATAATGATGATTGCGTTTGATTTGATTCTCCTGGAGTTCCCAAATAACTTTATCTTTTTCGGTAATAATTTAATTCGTCGACCAGCCTCATTGTCTGCTCCAGAATGTGATTTTTTACCGAGCTTTGTTGATTTAATATTAATTACATTAGTGCTTCTCCTACTTTTAAAACTTCTAATTTATTTATTAAGCTATCTTAGAAAAAAATATGTAATCACATTCGTTCGTAGAAACACAATAATTGCAATACCTCGTTCAGCAAAAAGAAAATGAGCTGCATTTTACTTGTAAAATACATTATTTATCGATAATTAAATTGATTTTTTTTACTTACTGTTTAACCAATTCAATAAGTATGGCTGAAATATTTATTGTACAATATGTGGCACTATAAAATATGTGATACTACATATTTTAAAAAACTAACGATATAAACGTTTTCACTTTTGTAGGGTTTCGTCAAAAATCTATCAGTTTAAAAAGTCACTGTGGAATAAAAGGGCAATAATTTATAAAAAAAGTTTCATTTTTTTATTACACGAGTAATTTAACCATAAAGTTAAATAATAATAAAAATTGTGACATTCAAAGAGTGTTTTACTATTTATTTTCTAGCTCGACGTAATTTCACTAATCTTCATATTATCTTATAAAATAAAAACATTCGCTTTTTAACGAAAACAAACTTTAGTAACGCCATAGCATCATAATATACATGAATCACATCAAGTATTTCATTTTCTTTACAAATATTTTTATATATATATATTGTACCACCAATGAAATATTGAAATTAATTCGTTTTGTGTATCCATATTCATCACCTTTCTAATTTTAGCTGCTAATTACATTTATATTTGTATGCAGTAATATTATAGAATGCACCATATTTTTGCATTACAAGTTAAACGGATAATTTAAATTAATATATGTGCATATTACACTTAAAGCCAAATTAGATTTTTTTTTACATTTTTAATTATCTTATTTATCATTATGTGTGTAGAGAACAGGTATACTCAAAATAAGGTGCGAAATGTTCTTGAATTTATGATTTAAGCATAATAAAAATCTTAACTATAACCTTTTTTTTATGGTAACAAAAAATTCAGTACATTCTCTTATATATTACTTAGTACGTATCCTTACAATAAATATGTTCAATTGTCTGTGTTTGGGAGTACATTCAAATAAAAAAAATATATGAAGGCTTTTATTATCTCAAAGAAAAGATTTAATATTTTAACCGAAATATACTAAATCGCTTTACGGTCCAGCAGTTTCACTTAAAACCAAATAATTTGCCTCAATATCTAATCACTACACAACTTGCTGATTTTTTACCGTTTCAAAAGCGGATCAAAATAATAGCCCAAATCCACAAACATAAAACGATCGAAACTCCGCAAACGACCAATTTATTTTCACAAATAATCTCAGCTATTTAAACGGGGCAGTCAATCAATTATTCGCATCGCAAATCACACAGCACTTGACAAAAAAAAAGCGCATTCCGAGAGTCAAATTCATTTTCATGGACACGCAGCCGCGCTGCGTGCTCGGTGCACTCGCCCTTGCGTGAGCACGCCGAGAATCTGCAATCGATGGAATCGAGCCCAGTCTCTTCAAAACTGATGGAACTGAAAGTGATAGACCGGCCAGACGTTCGCGGGAATCCTCCTGCTCAACAGCTCGGCGGCACTGCAGTGATCGATGCGAAATCGAATCGACAGCATATAGGTCGCTCCGATCTCTTCGGATCCTCCTCCCAGTGAAGCTGTCTCTACGCGGTGTACCTATCGTTTGTCGGGTGTTTTCAAAATCAATTATGAAGTCTCTGCGATTTCAGGTGAGCTAATTTGTACGAGTTCAACACTACTGGTATCATCGGTGGACTTTCATTTTTTTATAATTAAGTTTTATGTTTCAATTGTCACGAACTGAAAAAATATAATTATTTTTTATGTGATTAAAGATGTTATCTGCTTGTCGCATAAACAACTTTCAAATATAATAATACTGGTATTTCTACATGTGATTTCATCTATTTTTAATGTCTCCCTTGTTTTGCTATTGTGTGCAAATATTTCCTTTATTTCATTTTGAGACTGTACGATTTGTGGCTTGCAATTCTGATATTTGTATTACAAAAAATACGCTTTGAAGTGTTATTAACGTATTATGTATGCAGCGTTATATAAACAATGTGTGTGTACACAAAATATGTCATAACTATGTGAATGTTACTTAATAGACTAATTATTTTTTATTATCAAATTAGTGATTTCTGTGGAATAGTTATATATCAATTTTCGAAAGTTGCAAAAAAAAATTGGAAATGCCACCAATTATCTGTCATAAAATGGCATTATAAAAAAATTGCAAAAAAACACTGTTTTGAATAAATAACTTGTATTTACGTGTGCATCGTCTCAGCTGCCCTGTCTAAATATTTTACTGTATACTTTCAGATATGTTGTGAAGTCCTTGGTCTTCTGAACTACCTCGAAATCGAGAATGATTTTCACACTTAACGTAAGGATGCGCATATAAGGCGTCAGCGTAATTTATAAACCTTTGGTCTGCATTCGTTTATTGCGAAGTCCGCGTCATGCGCCGCTAGTTTTTTTTTAAACACTCCATGCAACCTTTTCTGGCCAAGAGATATACAATGGTGAAATGCCCGCTTTATATAAGTTTGCGATGTTAAATCTTATTGTACCTTCACTTGCATCTTTCTCGCACGTTCCTCTCTCTTTGTAATAGATTATCTCAACAAATATAACACGAAGGCGCTGTTTGTAAACAACCTCTTCCGAGCTATAAATAAACTTGTATCGCTGGCATCTGTTAAACGATATACCGGCAGAAATGTGGGCATCTTACTTCCTATTTATTCTAAATTCTATTAGCAAATTGGACAGGCATCGTCGCGCTTGGGTGATTTTTTTGGCGACATCTCCAAAGAGATCTACAGTTTAAATTTCTTTTAGATAATTTTATCGCAAGGCGTTTTTTTCTTCTTTTTCTTTAATATATCAATTAAATATCTAATGGCTTATGAATGCATAAAGTTGATTTATAATTTACAAATCGTTATTTTATTCTCAAATAAAAAAAACTTAAAGACAAGTGTTCGATAACAAAAAATAATTATTAATGACTTCGAACCATTAATAGAAAACATACTTTTTTCGACCGCTCAATTTATTTTACATTTTCATATTCAATCTTTCAGACAATGAGGGTCTTCGATCTGATCGTATCTTATAATAAAATATATAATTTTTATTGAACTTAAGACATTAATAATATTTATAAATCATAAAAGCTTTTCATTTGAGTACGTTGCTTTACTATAACCTACATTCTACTAAAGTGGGATTATTCGGCTTAAGCTATTCTTAATCCTCTCTTAATCCGTATCGGGGAGTTTAGCAAGTTTACTTATTGTGGGCGAGGAGTGATTATTTTGCAGTTTGTTTATCACTTTGTGCAGAAAAATGCTGGCCGCGGGTTTCATCAATCAAGTTCACATCACAATGAATTTCACGCGCGGCACTCTTCTCATTATATTATCATTTGCATTTGTGCTGAAAACTCTCAAAATACTCGGTCTAATTGCACTTTTGATGCAACCGGTTCATTAAAATAAGCTTCCTGTGAAAACAAAGCGATTATTACGGCATAATAATTTTGTTCGTGATAAACTTTAGACAATAAAATGATTAGTGTGTTTTGTGAATACGTAAAAACAAGCAGCTTTTTAAAAAGTTAATATTGCATACATAATTAAAGCTTGTTTTTATGTATGTAAACACAATATTATGGTTTTAAACTGAACAGGTTTTATCAAAATAACCGTTGATATTATATGTCATAAATATATCGTACGCTTTATTTATTATGCTTGCAAACATTAAGATTATATTACGAATAAACTGATATGCATTCTATACATGCAAAACTATAATTAAGACACATAATTCACTAATTACGCGCACAGTATATCCTAGTAATAAAAAAGTTACATTTGGTAATAACTCAACGCGCAGTCTCAGAATATCTTCAAAACATCCGGTTGTAAAAGTGTATCATTAAATATTCAATCAACATAACATTGTCAACATAAAAAGTTAGCTTAGCAGCTTATTCGTTGTTACTTTCATTTGCTCTTATGCAAAATTTGTTAGTGCAGTCGGAAAGACAGAACGGGTTCTGCTCGCGCATCTAAATCGAATCACTCCTTGATCTCCGCGAGAGATATCATCCAAAGTCGCGGTGATTGCAAAAATTAACATCTTCGAACATGACCACATTGCAAATTATACAATCCATAAATTGTACATCGCGGCGTATATTTAATCATTTTAACAAAGGCTGAAATGGCTTAATTATAAAATTTCGGGGTGATTGGTGGGAACTCGCATTCTTCTGTTAATTAATTATCTAGATATTGACATATTATTTAAGAAAATTATATTTAGAAAACATGTACAAAACAAAATATGCATTTTCTAAAATATCAATTTCTTATGCTACAAATCCCACAACTGGAAAATGCAATTAATAACCTGCACAATGCAGCAATTAAAACTGCAATTGTTGCTTTTCTGCACCTAAATGGGCAAAGGTCACAAAAACACACGCATAAATGCATTGTTCAAAAGCCGCTAATCCCTTATAAAACCGAAGGCAAAAAGTCGGTTTCCGGATAATACGCATCGGCGGATTCACACTTATTAAAAAGTACACGACTTGTGTTGTCTGTCCGCAGAAGAATCCGGTGCGTTTGTATGGCGAGATAGATTTTGCTAGTTAATTGTCGGCTTGCCGTTCGCCGGCTGTGAATCCAGAGTAAGGCAATAAAAGAGAACGTCGGCCGTCGCCTCCGCCGCGCAAAAGGAGCAAATCGACGACAAATGACGTTCTAGCGACTCCAATTGGAAAGGCAAGAGAGTTCCAGTCGGGGCAGCCCGTTGTCATTCATCCGGCGAAAAAACCTTCATGGTGCTTTTTTTATGCAGCGGCTTAAATCAATATTACTGAACGCCGACAATCTCAGTTCCGCCTGCCGATGAAGCGAGATGACGCAACGTAAGTGTATCGGGTGATAATTTTTTTTGCGAAACATTTAATACGTTTTACATAACCCCTAATATGCCGCATGGGAATGGCGCTTATTACCGTACCGGACATTCGTTTCTGAGTAAATAATTAAGTAGACGAGTCTTCGCCGCTTTTCATTTTTAACGACAGGTCTGATTTAAGGCGTCCATATAATACATTGCGAGCGGGAAACTATCTTCACGCGTGGTTTTTTTTTTTTTTTTTTCGATGTTATTATTTTTATTCAAACAAGACTATTACGTATATTAGAGTCATAACCCGTTTTAATGCGGAGTCGGAGAATGTATAAAAAATAATAATTTAAGATGCAGTCGACATACACGTATAAAAAACAGACTTTCTGTTATAAACGCTTTTTTTATATTTGCAGATTAAAATAAGTAGATTAAAATAGAAAATAAGCAAATGTTTGAAAATGTTAATTAGAAATGTTTTATTAATTGATTTTGTGGAGGAATAATTAATTCTTATCAAATGCTTTTACATTATTTATGTTTGTAATTTTTGCATTTTTAGCGCTTGTAAATGTAAATACGTCTTGAAATTAATTAAGATTATTCCAATGCTTAACAATTTTCCCCTCTTAATTCGACTAATAAAATAAAGCAATTGCAATCTAGAATAAAAATTTATTTAACGCTCCACTTAAAAATATATTTTTTCTGTGCCGCGTCTGTGTAAGAGTAGTGAAAATTTCATTTTCTAAATAAAAATAATAAAAGTGGCAAACAGAATATTTCATTAAAACGTATGACAACACTTTGGTCGAAAGCGAGTTTTCATTGCACAAGTCTGTCAAAAACACTATTCCAGTACTTATCATACTGGTTTCCTTTTAGGTATTAGGAAAGTAATTACCTCTAAGGCGTTGAGAAATTACCTCAAAGTTACTGAAAAATATATATTTTTCTGTAAACTTTGTAGCTCATAATCTCAACACCGAGGAATCTGTTGAAACTCCTTCCCGCTGTCTGTTTTGACAGAAAACATAATTACCCGAGTTTGATTTTTACATCTACGACAAAATATTTTTCGTTATGCTTTTTTTCGTCTCACTCGGATAGTTGCCACATTAAGCGTTTTTATCTGATTCATATTTGTCTACTTAGCATACTCACTGAATAATAATTGGTATTCTAAGTATCTAAAATGATCATTATTAACTATT
The DNA here is from genome assembly GCA_022113835.1 of Atopsyche davidsoni. Classification (NCBI taxonomy): domain Eukaryota; kingdom Metazoa; phylum Arthropoda; class Insecta; order Trichoptera; family Hydrobiosidae; genus Atopsyche; species Atopsyche davidsoni. The sequence goes on from JAILWY010000010.1 coordinate 3,929,349, forward strand.
TTTTTCGCAATGGTATCAATCAATTCAGTAAAATAATACACATTTAACTTTCAATACGCCAAATGCTCACAGAAGATACACAAATACATGCATTTACTTAAATTTTATAACGTACTTTTAATGCAAATGTTTTTCATCGCAAGTAAATAAAAATAATCACATACAAAGCAATCAGTACAAATTAATATAGTTAATAAAATAAAATTTAATAATACGAAATTCGTAGGTTATGGCAGCCGTTTTTATGAATTGATTTGGTTTCTTGGGGGTTGATTTCCTTCATGTTTTCGGTTCTCTGGCGTTCCGATCCACGTGCAGAGGCCATTTTCAGGGATTTTGATTAAAAAATTCCTGAAGATTCTTTCAGCATGCAAACCGAAACGTTGGAGTACCGAAAACACGAAGCTGCTCTAAAACAAATCAACTCTATATGAAATTCAGCTAGAAACAGACCACATTTAAATTCGTTGAATATTTGACTACGTATAGGCGCTTATGCTATGGCATTATTCATATAACACTAAAGTATTACAAATCAAATTGTTTTCTGCACTGCAAACAATACTTTACCAATTTGATATGCATAATTTAAATTGGTCTATATTTCACCGCACAACGTACAATCAATTTATTTATTCACCACGCGATAAAGCTTTAAAATAATACTTATTTACAATGGTTAATAATTATGATTAATAATTAATAAATATTATAGAATGCTGTAATATTTTTTTCTAAAATACCCTTCTATGACACCTTAATTATATAATATGTATGAATAAATTATATGAGTCGGCTTTGCATTGCGTACGGCGTAGACCACATTCATAATTACACATACATATATTTAAGTAACCGTAAAGCATGCACATGGAAAAACACAGTTTCTGCGTCGAGCATCGGGCCACTAAGATATTTTTAATAATTCACGAGTAACATAAAACTTTCCAGCCGGAAATTTCAATTAAATAATGCAAATCTATTCAGTGCACTTTGCTTCATTATGTTTGAAAATCTCTGTGCTGACGCGTGTTCGTAAATCAACAAAGGGAATTACGACATCTGTTAAATGACAAACTGAATAGTTTATTTAAAAATTGACACATTTTTATCACTATAAAGTATTTTAGTAGATTTAATATTAATACTTTATAACTTGCACTTTACGAATGTAGCTCCACCGACAGAGGCCTCTCCAAAGGCAATGCAGTTCTGCTGGGTTCGTATTCCCCGTGCAGTCTCCTCGAGCGAGTGCACCTTCCCGAGAGACCCGCATTCTAATAAAAATTGATTCAATTTTTTTGGCACGAAGTATACGCCCGTTTTTTCGTGCCAGTGATAAATATCGAGTGGCAAATTTTCCTTTCGTCCGTCAGTAAAAGTGAGCGAGATAAAATAGTAACAGTGAACGGTGTATAAATTTCGACCCACGGTTTCGTAGTGTGCGCAAGTACTTATGCAATTTATTCGCACTACACCGGAACGGACCCGTCGTGTGTAGGAGCAAGTGAGTAGCCCCTACTCGAGCCGGTGGGAACGTTCAGTCATATAAAAGCTAGCGGCTGGCGGCAGACATCATCACATCCTGACCTGCAGCCGAGGCAGCTCCTCGCTAACCCTCACTACCGAGCGACCGCAACTTTCAAGCAAAATGGTCTCACAGTTTGCGGTGAGTTCGGAAACCGAGACATTTCGGTCGAAGTCGTTGCAGTGTGCTCTCTTTACCTAGCTCTAATAAGTGCTCCCATTTCGCTCAGTCGATAGCTTCCGTGACAACAAATGCGAGTGTAAAATATACAATTGCGCGATTTTTTTTTTTGTGATGGACGTTACCTACTTGCTCATATTCGCATGGCGGCCGTAAAATGATCCAATTGTTTTTTTGTGATATCAAATCGAGTTTGTGCACCCAATTCGTGCACTGGTTGCTAGCACCCCACGCACGGGTAGCTCCCAGGCTCGAGATAACAATGTCCTCCCTTGTCTGTTACAGCTGGCGACGCTGGTGTTGGTGGCCGTGGCGGGTGTGGTTACCGCAGGCGGGGGCGGTGGCGGGGGCCACCACAAGAAGATCATCATCCACGTCCCGTACAAGGTGAAGCACCATCACCACACGCACACCGTGTACAAGCACATCCACCACAAGGGCGGCCACGGAGGCGGCGGCCACGGCGGGGGCCACGGTGACGACAAGGAGTACTACGAAGTTCTCGGTTACACCTACGGAGCGCCTCATGGTGGAGGCCATGGCGGCTTTGACGGCGGCTTCAGCGGCGGTCACGGTGGCCACGGAGGCTGGAGCGCGGACGCCGGGTCCGACGAGTCCGGCTTCGGGGGCGACGCCCAAAGCTTCGCGGGCCACAGCAGTTACGGCAGCCAAGGTGCCAGCTCCCAGGCGGACTACTCCAGTGGTGCCGAGCAGGAGTCTTTCGGGGGCCACACCAACGACCTGGGCCACTTCGGGGAGCAGGCGGATGCCGGCGGACAGGAGCACGAAGGATATCATTAACCTCCCGCTCTCATTATTTCATCATTTCACCATATTTGTACCTTTCATTTTATTCGTAAACTGCGAATAATTATCACCCCCTAGACTAATTCCAAACAATTTTTGCTTTTCCAAAGCGTTCTATGATACGAACTGTTACAACTTTTTATAGACTCGGCGATAGATGTTTAATACGATGGATGGCATTATCTTACGACCTGTAAAGTGTTGTTGCCTCTCCAAGCGCAGTCGCTGCTTGACTTTCACTCCCCTTGGGTTTTTTGTGGTGAATCTCGTCGTAGAATGCATTTCACCGAGCTCATTGCCTCAGACATTACAGTTTTCTAGAGTGTCGTGTATACTCAAACAAAAAGTGATGTCGGTGAATTAATTTCAAAGTGCTATGTGATTATTTGTTGTTATGTTTGTAGCTGATTGTTATTTTTATTATTGTTAATTTTTTTATATTGTACATGTATATATGCTTTGTACTCACAATTTTTTTTATGTTCACGAAAAGTTTTAAAATAAATTGTTACCTTAATTATATTTTGCTAGCCTTTTCTGTTTATTTAATATGTCCTTTCGTCGATCGTTATACAACATGGATATTTATGCTTGAAAATATATTTACGGTATAAATATAAGCCTCTTATACTACAATGATAATTTCTCCATACATTAAGAATATACCGTGAATTTAATGTTACAAAATATAATGTAGAGATATTTACTGTTGAAATCCAAACACTATTTATATGAATCACATTCAAATAGCTGAAGTATGCGAAAAATTAAATTGTTTTCTTTTTTGTTATTATTACACATTTTTATAATTATAATTTAAGTTCTTACCAGTAAAGCCAATCAGCGAACAAGTGCTACGCAAGAACAATAAAACATATAGTACACATACATATATAGGTATGTATAATATATATATATATATATATATGTATTAATATATATGTTTCTATTTATATATATATATAAATATATATATTTATATATATATATATATATATATATATATATATATGTATTAATATATATGTTTCTATTTATATATATATATAAATATATATATTAATATATATATATATATATATATATATATATATATATATATATATATATATATATATATATATATATATATATATATATATATATATATATATATATATATAAATATATAAATATATATATAACTATTTGGATATATATTTATATATATAGTCATTTTTAATAAAAAAAAACATTAAAATAAATTTAACCCTCGTTTATTTTTATTATGTTTCATAATCTCAATATTCATTTTATTTCAATATTTAAAAACACAACATCAACGTTTATTTTATTTGGCACAATTAATAAACAAAATTATTTCATTTTATAAAATGGTGTAAAATAATCAGTTGCTTGTATATCTACTATAACATAAAATATATTTCATATGTTTTTTAATCTTATTAATTAATAATGTTGTCTTTCTCCGCCGTCCGAAGCTTATAATAATTGTGCGGTCTGTCGTATTGACAAGGGTTCATTTGGACATGAGAACTTAATTATTGAATATACTATCGCCATGCTTTTCTATCTATAAATTATTACAATTATATTTCAATTACCGACATTTTGCTTTACAATTTTGCTAGTCTGCCACTAGATGCCTCTAACGTGAATATTAGAGACATCTAGTGAAAGGTGAAATATCCATGTATTTTCGACTAATATTGAATCAAAATATTCCAAATAGTTACTTATCAAATTATCGCACGTATTTTTTTGTACTGGTTATTCGGATGTATAAAAAACTATTTTAACATAATCACTACAGGTACAATAAAAATTAATGGTGTTCTGTGGAAATATGTCCATGGCTATAATCGTGCTCATATCCGACCGTCTTCCCATAGTTGTCTTTTCCATCATCGAAATAGCGCTTGGTCGAGTCATCGTAGCCTGTTGTTTGCACGTCACCGTTGATTTCATTTAAAAATGTCTTGTGGTGCTCCACGTAGCCAGGGATACCTGCTACTGTGTCTGATTTGTGGCCCATGTCGTACCCGCCGCCGTGGTCCGAATGGAAGCTCTCTTCCGATTGCGGATTGAAGTAGTGCTCCGCCTCTTCCTCGTAGCCCCCGCTGTAAACCTGGCCGTTGTCTGCCTGGCCGTCGACAGCTGTAGGTGCCGACGCGGGAACTGCATACTCGGCCTGCATGACCTGCGGATGCTGCGCCATCATCTGGTGCGCGACTTGGTGGTAAGGTGAGATGTCATATGACGTCACGGCAGGGTACTGTCCAAACTTTCCGGCTCCGTCGTGGGGCGGGTAAGTGAAGAAACCGGGGTTATACTCCTTTGGAACTCCGTGCTCGTATTCATTGAAGTCATCTTCTTGGACAGGAGCATCGGAGTAGTCTCCGGGTACGGAGTAGTCATTGGGGTCAAACTCGACGTAGCCTTCATCGTAGTTCTCGGTGACCTCGTAGCCGTTGTTGGCCGGGAGGGACTCGTCTTCCTCGACGTACGGATAAGCCGCGTAGCTGTGGTGACCCTTGGCCTTGTGGACCTTCTTGTGCTTGTGTCCTGCCGGTGGAGCGGGGTGGTGGGGGTGGTGACCCTTGTGACCGTGCGGCTTAGCGGGGGCCTTCTTGTGAACGTGTGGGATTTTGTGTTTGTGTACGGGGTGAACTACTTTGACCACGTGCTTGACCATTGGCTTGGCGTGATGCCCGTGTCCGTGCCCGTGTCCGTGCCCATGCCCGTGTCCGTGTCCGTGCCCGTGCCCATGTCCGTGTCCGTGTCCATGTCCGTGTCCATGACCATGGCCGTGTCCGGAAGTAGTCACGTGCTTGTGAACGTGAGATGTCTTCCAGTGCTTGTGTTGGTGCTTGTGATGGGTATGCTTGACTTTTTTCTTCGGTTCTTTCTTTGGCGCATGTTTATGTATAAATACATAATGCGTATGGTGCTGATGCTTTATTATTTCAGGCACATGAACTTTCAAAATATCACTGAAAAAAATATTTAAGTAAAATTAGATAGTATATGCATCAAAATTATTTCATTTAAAATATGCAAGCTTTATTCAATTTATCTATGTACTTTCAGTGCAATGAAAATATTTTTTTTGTAATGCCATATTCCGCTCAGCGCTGCAAAAATGCAAAGAAGTTTGATAATATAAACCATCATTACAAATACAACATTATTTTATATTTAATACTCTCGCAGCGAAATGCAATGATCTAGATGCAGCAGCAATACATGCTAAAAAAATTTAGTCTTTCACGCGATTTGTCTTTTTTCAATTAACAGTTACAAGATAAAACTACTCACTACTAAAATCAAACCTCACCCAATTCACTTCCAAGATTAAAAATCTAATAATTAAAGCATTTGTTTAAGTAGAACTAGAAATGTATACCAAAGCAGATAGTCATGTTTTATGATCAAATAGCATATCGGTATATTTGCATCTTAGCTTAACACTTGTACATTCGCACGAACACATCGAGTAAAGTCTCCACTTACTGTTTGCTCCCTTTGCCTCCACCTGCCTCGCATGTTTCGCTATAATACATTAACACTAGAAAACAGATAACTAATTTCATATTGGAAATCAAACTCCTTGCTGTGCACGTATGAAAACACTTGGGCATCACAAAAAAAACCATGCTCTGGAATCAACGGGTCAACACTGTCATTACAAGGATCTGTTTGCAGTCGATGTGTTATTTATGATTTATAACAAAATTCTAGAATCGAAACTGTCCAATTGTTCCTCGGATGCAAGCGTGTGGATCTGTGCAGAACCGGAAGTTCCGGAGTGGTTTCCGCTTTGGTTGGCGCCCAGCTGACTGCCGAACTCTTATTGAAACCTGTGAAATGGTATGGCGGTCTTTTTATCCAATTTCTCCTGAGCTTGAAAAACGAAATAAAGAAGCTGTGCGAAGTGCGATGCCGGGCTAATTTAGTTATGGCCAGGTGCTCGACGGAGCGTTCCGCAGGAGGTGGGTATGTCGCACTTTGGTGTTTATTTACGCTATGAATTAATATTTTGTTTCAAGTGTAAATCTTCTGTCAAATTTGTTAAACAAAAAATACAAATAGTCCAATGGAAAATAATTTTTGTGTGTGAGGGCGAAAGCGCTTACAACAAAAATGATCGTAATTTCAGTTATATGACTTTTCATGTTTCAGTCAAATTAAATTTATTATAAGTTTATTTTTGGGTGCAAAATAAATACTAGTTCCTCGGGAATTAAATCAAAAAGGTTCTGTGTAGTGAAAAAAACAATATACGCATCTAAATATTGAACTTAACAATATATAGACGTATGTTTATAGTTTTGATTTAAAAAATGATAAATTCGGTAGACCTCCATTATAATCCACATGCAAATGTAAATTCCACTTACTGGTTCAATACCAATAATTTATTTATATGAATAATGTAAATTTTGTTTATTTATCAATAAAGGTAACAAATACTTAACCAGTAATTATTATTAAATATTTTTTTTTAAATTCAAGTTTTTTACCCATACTGGTTTATAGTGTATACAACCAAAATATTTAATTGCTATGTTTAAATAGATAACAGGAACAAGGATTAGATGCTTTTGTATCTTGGATATTAAACTGCTTCAAGTTTCTTATCCTCTGACGTTTCGGCTCCCATGCTGAAACTATTTTCAAAGATTTTAATCGAAGAATCAAAAATGTTAAGCAACCCAACACCCAGGAATCCAAATAGTTTTATTGCAACAGTTTCACATAATAGCTTGACACAGCTTAAAATGCGCTATTAATTTTTAAATGTGAAATTCCGCTGTTTCAACACCGCGAGCCACTGTGGCCGTGAGTGTATGACCATTTATACAAAAAGAATTACCTGATGTTTCGCCGTGCTACCAATAAATTTCTACGGGTAACTTCAGCTCCAGTCGAGCATAAAGATGTCGCCAGTAAAAGTGAGCAGCGGCAGACACGTACGTCCAGCTATGTTATAATTTGCTTGAAAAAATAATCACAGTGAAAGAAGTTTATTGTCGAGTATTCGCTCTGTCCATTGTGGCAGATAATGCAGCCTTTACCTGAAAGGCGAATTCGCCGCTCCACACATTAAATTCTTAAAAGAAGCTGTAATTATGTGCCATTTGAAAAATCGCATTACTGTAAAAGAAAACCTTTGTGATTATGGCCGTTTTGCTAAAAAGTGATTAAAGCTAAAAACTGAAAGCATTGCTTTCTATCCATCGCAATTATTACAGATTATTGTGCTCGTATATAAAATTTGATAAGGTAATCAAATCTTCCATACATTTAAATCTTTATATGTAATTAATTTAAATATAACTAATTCACAATCCTAATAAAATTCAAGTTAACTTTTTTACTGATTTTTTTGTCATATGAAAATATTTTTGAAAGTATATATATATATATATTATTATATTGTTGTACATGGTGAGAACGCTGTAAAAGATACGTGATCACGAATGAAATTAATTGAATATTGATTTTACAATATCAGTATTTTACTGTAAACCAACACAAGAGAAGCAATAACTTGAAAATTAAAATGAAATTTAATAATAATTATAGAATAGTCGAACTACTTCATGTGATTCATTATTTATTTTGATCATATACCATAATTTTATAAATTATTATAATTTCAAATCAAGTAAAACTGAGTTAAAATTTAATTTCCTAACATTTCATTTATCTAACTCGTACAAATATTTAAGCTTGATTAATAATTTAATCTTGAAAAAAAATAATTTTTCCTAAAAAGCCAACCGTTATCGATTTGTTAAAATTGATTTTATTCCGTTCAATGTTTCCATCAAACGGCCTCACATTACAGTATTACAGCGGAACGTCAAATGGATTAGGCATAGAAATTAAACCTAAAAAAATACTTAACTTTTTAATCAACAAAAGTTATGTAAATTCTCCGTCATCCACCGTGACATTGCATTTCATGTACTGAAATTGTGATAAGCGACCGATAGAGTCACACTTTCTCCCAGCCGCGTCTATCCGTAATCTGGTGAATTTAACACTTTTTTGAGTCCGACGGTCGAGTCGAATCGACCAGGTCGGCCCGCGGGGCTCACAGAGCCCGAGACTGCCACGGGGCGACCGCCTCTTGCCTGGACCTTCAACCATAACATTACACGAATTGTAACCTGTAATTTGAATTTCGGAGTATTTGAGATAATGCAGTAGACTCTAAAAAAATCGGTTAGATTATGATGGTGTTTAGAAACAATAGACGTGATTGTACACTGATTTATTCCCTTTTATTTTTATGTGATTAATTTACTCTGTCATCGCGGCACCGCGTCCTCAAGTAGGCACGGAGTGCTAGTCTCGTTCTTGCAGCAATTAAGAAAAGGCATCGGCATTGTCTCGCACTGTACACCCGTACGGCTTTCACTTTTATGCTTATTTATTATCGACAAATACACGACAGTTTACAAGTTCACGAGATGCAAGGTTCGATTGTGAGCGTGTTGAGTTCTCAGCGCAATTAAAAAATCTCGCTCTCGGCCAAATCGCACGTCACTGCAGACGCTCGATTATGCAATAACACAAATCGATTAATAACAGATTTAAAAGCGTAAAATATTTATCTTTTTGTGGTCTAATTAAATTGAATAAACCTACTCACCCATAACTGTACCCACCGGTTACGATGAATTTCAAAAAATCTACCACAGACATCCTCCAACAGACAGACCAGACGTCTCGGAGAAAGATATCCATCTCGGATTAAATTTTGTTCCGAGGCCCGCTTTCTTAGTGTTGCCCTTATTTTCGTCCCTAATGAACCGTAACTATTCAAATAAAAATAAGCGATAAAAAAGTATACGCCATGCTTACACCCTATAATATTATGCTTGAGCACATTAAAAAAGGAGGAATATTAGAGTAGATAACGAGACACAGCGCATCAATCAATACCCGGCCGGGTATTGACGTGAGACAGAGTGCCCGCGTGGCCGAGCCTTCCTCAGGCCCGAAGGCCTGCAGCGACTCGTGGAAACAGATCTCCTGGCTCGTTGCTGCTCGGACCTGCGCCGGTTCCTGCAATTGAATTCAATCAAACTGTATTGATTCACCTCCGAAGCTTGAGGAGACTTCGTTGAACCGCGTGAAAAATTACATTTACCCGACTGGCTGAAAAACTGAAGCGGTTTATGAAAGTTTACTTGGTGCATTTAATTTATTCTATATGGTTGATTTACGTGTCTAAAATAGAGCGTAATTTTTTTTTAGATTTAAAAATTGAAAAATCAAATAAAAGTTTTTTCTGTATAATACTATTTCAAATAACACTTATATCAAAAAAAGAAAACAGCGGCCGTAGAATATCTGGTTTTTTTGAATACTTTCTTACCTAATCTAAACTTGTCTATTTTCGTTATTTCTCTTTTGGTAAGTGCTCGCTTTTATTTTGGTTAATTGGACTTTTTTCTCAGTTTTCAATTTTACAAGAATGCGTCGGAGAAGTTGTTTCTTTTAAAATAAGTACGCAGATTGTGCCTCTACGCTATCAATTTGCAGCTGAATGAATAATTTTATTGAAGAGATCAAATATTTACCCGTGAAAAGTGGATACAATAAAAGTGTTGAAAATATATGGAAAGAGAGTCCAATCAGAACCAAGATTATACTATTGAAGCACAAATACTTATTTGTTCAACCTTAAATACTGGCGTTCATCTACACTTATGTTCCAGGTTACACTTTTTAATCTTATAGCACTATTTATATGAATACACACTTTCTTGCTCCTTAGAGCATGGGTAACCTAAAACTTTGAATTTTATTTTATGTTATCCTTATTTATTATATTATTATTTCAATATTTCGTGCGATGCTTTTGATTGTAGATACTGATTATTATAATCTCTAAGAGAGAGATCCCGATTGCTTAATCTTGTAAATAAATACGATACTTGATGTGTAACTTTAAAACAAATAGAAAATTATTAAAATATTCTCTGATGCTAACCTTGCTTGTTGATAGTATAAAACTGAAACTTATCTGATGATTATGTAATAATATTAAGTTGTTCGTCTTTACTTTATGTATTACCTTGCTAAACGATTTACAAAAATTCGATGTATATGTAGTATATATAGTAGAAATCTTTTCTTATAAATATTACTTTAAAAAAAGGACAACTGTTACAATAGGTTTGTTGGTTTTTTATCTAAATAAATAATTTTATAAAATAAATTCATTTATGGAATAAATGTGAAAACCTCAAACGAAACTGAAATGACAGTTCTTTTGCAAACATTTTCAAAGACCTCGTTAATCAAAAATCGTTAAAATGATGTGTGTCCAGTCCGGGCTTTTACGCGTTGGAGATCTGAATGATCTCAGTAGGATATAATGTGATGTAAATTGTGGTACGGCGTGACCAGGTCCGCCTCAGAGGCAGCCGCGGCCCTGGGAGGAGTAACTCGTGCACATAACTAACATCTTCCGACCGTATCCTGCTCTCTGGGCCCCACTGAACAGTCCCATTTCAGAAGTAACTGTTCCCAGCTCGGGTGAGAACCAGAGAACTACCAGAACCGTATTTATTGCACTGCCGACTGTACTTTTCTATCAATATAAACATCAGAGTTATTCTTATATTTAGTATTGTAAAATTATATTTAGAATATCTAAATATAATATTTTAGTCCACATGTACCTACAGGTAACCAAATATATCGTATCCCACCGCTACTAACATAATAGCTACAACTTATACAAAAACAAATACTTATATAATTTATTATTGATTTTTGTGAAGACCGTCTCACAGGAAGTACGATTTTGCCAATACAGGTTTGATTGATTGATAATGATTAAGTACATTTTTTCTAATATTGAAAATTGATTAAAGAAACTCTTGGAAAAATATCATCGTGATTTGTGTGGGATTTGATTGGCATAATAAGTACGTTATTTCATTTATAGGATATGATTGTTAAAAATTCTTGCCTAGTACTAGTGATTCGTTGGTATAATTGGTTATGCATCGGCCATGTAAGCTTGGGGATGTGGGTTCAAAACCCACACAAATCATAATGATATTTTTCAAAGATTTTCTTTAATCAATTTTCAATATTTTAAAAAATGTACTTAATCATTATCGAATATAATTTTATATTATATTTTCATTTACTTCAAATTCAAAGATATACGCATCTCTAAAAGTGTATAATGAAGAATGGGAGATTGCAAATGAAAGAAACAGGTAAACAGGACATTCTCAATCCTAAATCTATTGACAAAGATATAATACCTGCTCCATATAAGAGGTTTAAGTGCTGGTAACATTAATATGGAAATATCTTTCTATACAATTCTAAAATGCAGTAATTTACCAAACTATAAAAATATGTTTTAAATAAAATATGTCATTAATATAATTTAAGCAATTATTTACGGTCAATAAAAAATATTTACATCATATTTAAATATTACATGTAAATATTGCTTAATAATGCTAATTATATTGGATGACAAATTTAAACATATTTGAAGATAGGCATTAAGGATCTTTAAAATTAACTTTAATTTTATTATATTTCATTTATTTTAAAAAGCTGTTTTATTTTAAATTCTACGAATTAAAAGCATTTTTTACAGTATTAATGGTCTTTAAATATTTTAAAAACTTAACCTCCCAATGTTTCAAGTTACAACATTTAAGTAACAAATTCCTTTAAATAGTTTACTTCATATATTTTTCATCACCTAAAAAAATACGACCAAGTTAAGCTTAAATAACGTAAATTTTCAGATTTACTTCGTTAAATTAAATTAAATTCGGTTTTTCTATAGTGCACTTATGTATAATCCATTGTTATCTTAAAAGTGCTTTATGACGTACTATCAAGGCCACTGACTGCTGCCAGACATTTACAATCAATGTTCTCTATTTTTTAATATATCTTTAAAGGTGTTATAAATTGATTACATATTTTCATATGTTAAAATTGCAATAAAAAAAAACCTAATATTTTAATCATTACTTTTTGATTGGTGAAAATAGTCGTAATAATATTATACAGTGTGCTTATTTTTGCGATTGAACAATAAAGTTTTTTTTTTTTTGCGAATCAAAGATGTTATTATAGCATCACTTCGTAACTATTCAAAACCACATGAAATTTATAAATTTTAATGAAAGTATTTTCAATACAATCGCGCTATGCACGATTCCAGTGTTGAGTGATTAATTTAGAATTATATCCGCTTCTTCCACTCTTTCCACTCATTACATTGTACGGACAATTGCAGATTTCTGCCATTCGCAGGCGCAAATCTACCGCCGCTAATCTAAGTCGGACCCATGAATGGAACCGGAATGCCTCAAACCACAGACCTTCCATCACGTTCGCAGAACTTTGTGCATATTATTCGAGAAATATTAACCATTCAATGCTTTTAAAAAATTATTCGCTCGCTTGCTTGGCGACTGTCAATACGATTTTCAGTTATTTCAAATCTGTTGAAGTTTTAAAATAAAAAATGCGTTTATCCGGGTACACCACCGAACCTTGAACTCTCAGCCCAGTTTCCGAGCTAGATACGATGTGAGTACGGGATATCTCAGCGGACCGTAGGTCTTATCCATTTTTACGAAAAAATCTTACTACTGTCAATTAAATTGTTATTACACCATGAATCACGGATCAGGTGCCGCCCATGGACGCGCGCCCGCCGCGGGACCGTTACAGATAGCGCCCGGGCCATTTACTACGTCCGACACTAACTGTTTTCCTATTCTTCCAGCTTCAAAATACTCCGATATTAAATTGGATACATTTATTTCAAGTGTCTCAACAACACTCTAGAATATAGAAGTAAATGAATGAAATAAAAAAAAAATAGAAGTACTGTCGGTGGGCGGCGGAGTGTGTGCGTGAACTTTTTTAATTGTGCTTGCACGCTTCATCCGAACTAACCCTTAACCTTTGATGAACACGGCTTTTTTGGATGAAACTCAAAAAGTTCATCCATATCAAATTATGTTTAAAGCTTTTTTTTTTTTACTTCAATTGCTTATAGAATTCAAATTGTTTGATTGAAATTTTCAAGAATTGAAGCAAATATGCATAAAAAAAATATTTTTATAACCAAAGAACTACTTATTTTATAATGTTACACAATAATTAAATCATTATGCCATAATCTAGTTTTTATTATGTATCATTTTTAATTATTATTATATAGAGAAACACGATTTTATTTTGTAACTTGACGTAAATGCTATGACCGAATTAAAAATAATACTATAAGAAACTTCTGTTTCTGGGAGCGGAGATTTTATGTATAATGTAATATTTCGCTTTTATAAATTTATCGCCATCAGGTCGATTGATACTCCGGAAATCTAATTTTCTATAGATAAATCTGATAAAAAGAGGTATTTATTCAAAATCATAACAAATAGTCGTCTAATTAAAATTTTACATTACTAATCAATTTTCGAGCCCGCTCTTCGTCTGAATCGACGATGTCCGCTTGTTTGTTCAGAGGTGCACTCCACGATGATCGTTTTTTAGGTGTTGTATTGAATAATTATTTCTAGAAATGCATCCGAGACGTGTGGAGTGCAGGCCGAGGCGGCCCGCGGTCCCGCGCCCGCCAGGTGCTTGCAAGCTCTCGCGGCCCCAAAATTAATATTATATATATATATATATTACATATAAAAAATCTAAATAGTCAATCCAAATACAAAACAAAGCGAGAAATTCTCCTAATATTTTTTCACGACTCTAGTGAGATTTGAACTCGGTTGTCGCGGCCAAGTAAAACTTCCAAGATAAGAAAAAAAATATTGCAAAAACTCATTTAAAAACCGCACGGATTTAATAGCTCTAGAGATCAATCTAATTTTTAGTAATTCATTGTAAACATTAGGTATAAAAATACGGCCTAATCACACGTTTACGAATTACCTAATTATTTCTTATATGATTAGGCACATTAGTTCATAAATAGACGATTATTTAAAGAAACTCTCAGAAAAATATCATCGTGATTTGTGTCGGATTTGAACCCACACCCAGCCATGTATCCCACATATGTATGAACTAATGTGCCTAATCATATTAGTAATAACATAATAAACCCGTAATGGGTAATATATACGCATCTGATTGACGTTCAATCCAAAAAATAAGACACAATTACCTGATTATGAAAGAACTTCTGATATTTCGGTCCCGGTGTTGGGGCCGTCTTCGGGGATTTGAAGATGGTCAAAACGTCGCACCACAAAATCATAGAATAATTTAACAAAATTGTGTTAAATTTAAAGTGCCATCAAATGGTCAATTATGCTAATTAGTAATATAATTATAGGTTAAGTATTTTTTTTATGCTAAGGTTCGAACCGCTCCACGGCCCATGGCCAGGTGCGTTGGGCCGTGCTTGTCGTCAGGAGACGCAGGAGGTCCGCGCATGGGAGCCCCTGCAGGAGCATGGGCCTCATTATGTTTCCCACAGCGAACCTCACGAGCCAGTTCACGCACGGCGGGGCAGTGCGGCGGCGGCCCGGAAACGGTCGGCCGCCTCCTCTTTTTGGTCAACCATTATTTGATTAACTATTATCCAGATGTCAGCCGGTGTGTTAGCGCCCGGGAACAGAGACCTCCCAATTATAAAATATAACATCTGAATACACAGTTATCCGCAGGTAATTGCCAAGCATCTTACGACACGTACGACAGCTGGGGTCAGTGGAAAAAATCTTTATCGAAATGTTAAATCGGCTACACACACTCCGAATGGTAACTATGGCGTCCTAATTTAAGACGTCTATTTAGGTAAAAGCATAAAATAACATATAACTTAATAAAGGGACGTTGTTAGTTAATTCTACATCAAGTGTCATCAACCTCCTCTGAAGAGAGCTTCAGAGGAGGTTGGCGACCATTTCACTGACTCATGCTGAGCCAGTGTTGATGGTTTGTCCCCGGGTCCTTCTACGCTGCAATTTTATATCGAAAGGAAAACTCTGCGTTGCTGCTATTTAATAGCATTATCATATAATTATTTCCTTACAAAGCTCTGGCGTTAAGATATGAAACAATAGCAGGAGCCCCCCACCTCAATAAGGTACTTCTTTAGTACATTCCTCCACAATCATTCCAAGTCCACTAATCCATTACTGATCCTTTACACACGCTCAGGGTACAGAATGCCAGCCATGCACGAGCAATGGAATGGGGAGAGCGGAGAAGTATTCGTTAATAGCCAGTTTTAATTGACAAGATGTCAAATACGCTAAACCTGATTGATGTGTCTTGTTATCTGTTTATGGTATTGACAAAATAAATTGTATGTAAACTTAGTTGATAAAAAATCAATATCTCTTTATCAGAATATTTCAATAAATATTGTTTTTTATAAATTTAAAGGCTTGTTATTATTAATTTTTGTTGATTAGTCATCCAGTGAACGGGTGTAAGCCTAGGATTATACATCTAAATATTCACTACTTATGAAAACATACAGACAATTTTTCATATTAATTGATGCCCAGTATAAACATTTATTATATCGACCACCTTATGAACAGGTTTATTTAAAATCCAGGTGATTTTAAATATACCTGACGCAATAAGACATTAACTGGCGAAGGTAATGAACCAGCGGTGAGTATTTTACAATATAAACAATGTTTATTAATGTTATCATTGTCTTATATATTAAGATATGTAAAACTATATAATCTGAAAGTTTAATTTAAAAATCATTTTACAGAGTAAAAATATGCCTGTTATTTCAAAAGTACAATCTTTTGGATATCTTAAAACTTATCGATACGAAAACACATTCTTATTTTTATTATTTATTTGTCGCGGGGCGTGTTAATTTAATAGAATTACAGTTAAAAAGACTAACCTGGTTCGGACTAGTATCTAATAATTCATATCTTACACGCTAAGTATAGTCATAGTGGGAAAGGGTAAATTTTCACCTAATAAATATTCCCTTCTCGTGAAATGTCCATCACTCTTCCCCAAATCACCTGTTAATAAATAACAATGTAAATTACTCTCAAGTACTCGCCTTCGATGCGCTCGTCTGACGGAGAGCCGATTAACAAAAAAAAACTCTACTAATACACTCGCGAGCGCGTTACATTACCCACATGATGCATTATTTGAAATAATTTAAAAATATTTATAACAAAATAAATCAAATTTTGTGGAACGTCTAGTATTTTCAGGTAACTCGGTTTGTTGCCGTCTCGGTGTAGTTTTAAACATTCAACAAAGTCAATAGACAAAGTCAAGAGCTCCGGTTTGAGAAAGTGTTTGGAAGAATGTCATTTATGTAAAAAGTCTTAACGCCAGACTTGATGAAAAATAAAAGATCCTACGATCTTTAAATGGCAACTAGCTATTGAAAAATATCCATTCACTGAAGAAAATAATTGACTTGTACCGACGTAATTGGACAAAGCAAAATATTTAAACTGAAAGCTATAGTATTATATATTATACTATGACAAGCTGCAATTATACAAATATATTCCAGTTTATTCAAGTTATTTATGCATGTAAGCATATAAAAAAATTAAGCATAAAATTTCAGATTTGTTTTATTGGTGTACTTATCCGCAAAAAAAAACATCTCTCGATACACATAATATGTTGTTTTTAATACACTGACGTGAACATTGCTTGTACTGTGTCGTTTACTTATAAATCGCACAATATACATAGAGAAAACTCATGGATCAACATCGACCACAATTTATGGTATACATTTTTAATTGATTTGCAGCAATTTAATATGCTCATGACTTAAATGAAAGAGTTATTATTTCAGCATTGTTAAATGAAATGATTAGAATGTCTTGGTGCTGGATAAAAAGAGATTCCATCCTAAAAAGTAACATTGAAGGTAAAGTATCGTTTTTTTTATATTTGCTGTACATAAAATATTCTTTATTTCTAGAGCCTGACACATTTGCTGTGGTAACGATAGACGAAAAACATTGGAAAGTGCCAACTACGTGATTCAATTCCGATTTACTCAAAAAAAGAAACCTGTGTGAGGCCTACGTTATAATTTTATTTATCGTATTTTTAAAAATATACTGCGTTAGAAAACAAACAGATACAGTGTGTATATAATTTCTTTCTAATTCTTTGACTTTGGCCTTTTCAACGATTATCAGTGAAGGCACCAGTTACAATCGTGAATTAAAAAAACCTATTATTTTAAAGTATGTGGCTATTGTATACAACGTGCAATGCTCAAAGCATAGAACACAAAAATTAGTTAGATAAAAATTATTTTATTTAAATATATTAGTTAGTATTGTTAAAAGAAAAACATGATATTCTTTGACAAAAAACCAATGAATTATACGACAGAAAAGTAAATTATCTGGTATTTTTTAAATTATCTCTCAAAAAGCGATGTCATTAATTTTAATTTGAACGAAAAAATATATTTAATTAACATGCGTACGTATGAAAGTATGTAGTTATTTTTACAGAACATTTTATTAAT
The DNA here is from genome assembly GCA_022113835.1 of Atopsyche davidsoni. Classification (NCBI taxonomy): domain Eukaryota; kingdom Metazoa; phylum Arthropoda; class Insecta; order Trichoptera; family Hydrobiosidae; genus Atopsyche; species Atopsyche davidsoni. The sequence goes on from JAILWY010000010.1 coordinate 3,947,405, forward strand.
ATATCATTTGATATTTATGTGAGTTAGCTGCTTTGAGTCGATAAATATATATATATGTATATCTATATTGAATCAGCTATAAATCTTGGGATGTTTTTTTTTTTTAATAAATCAATTAAATTGACTTAGTGACCACTGAGATATTTGTACGTAAGCCATACAATAAAAATAATTGCTAAAATTAGTTAGTGTCAATGCCTTTTTTAAAAGCACCGAAATCGCCATCATTCGAATTTAGTAAAAACTAAAACGGTTAAGATTATTAAATCTACGCGAATGGCCTCGTATGCGATGCATGAAAATATCAATAAAACGTTTATTTCAATTTCACAACACATCAAGCGATGAAACAAGACGCAAAGACGGTGTATGAACTTGGCTGGGAGAATAAACTTTCGTGTGTGCAAGTATGTGGGTCTTCGGCAGTGGAGTAGGGCATAGTCGTTGCGTAACTCCTCGACATTGACCTTGGCCGGGTGTGGACGGCGAAGAACTCGTTCCACTCCCCCAGCCATCTGCTCGGCCTCGTGGCACACACCGGCATGCAAATCGAAGCTGGTGAAATAAAATCCACACCAGAGGCGCAACAATGAAATAAATTGAATAAAAACACGTATCACTGAGCTTATTTTAAAAAAATATATTAATCTTTGCTTAGAAATATTTATAAAAAATTACTGAACCGAAGAATTCACATTTGTCTAAAACAGTGGCTCGCAAACTCTCTTGGCCCAGCGACCCCTTTTCATAGTTAAAACTTGCCCACGGACCCCCTACAAAAACTACATAAATTCATATTATAGACTAGTTGGTGCAAGTATCTACTCTATTAACCTACCTGACTCACCGCGATGCCTGTTATTACTTGTATTTTATGCACCTGTCATTATTTATTTTTTACTTTTAAATTCGTTAATAATGTATTCATTGTTATTTGTTTTAACTTCCATATTAATAAAAATGTGTCACAATTTTTTTATTTTATATTAAACCTTGCGCGTACCCCCTGACGTTGTTCAGGGACCCCTTAATCGATTTTAATTTTCTAAAGACCCCCTGGGGCCCGTAGGGACCATTTTGAGAAGCACTGATCTAAAACGAATGATAATGAGAAATAAATATATTTAAGACGATTTTTAGTGATATACGTTTATGCAGTTAAATAAATAATATTTTACAAGGTTGGTTTTAAAAATTATTGGATGTAAGTTATGTCAGTTTGTTTGAACATTTTAAGATATTTTTGTTTGAAAGTGATAATGCTTTGGTTTTTTATCTATCCGTTTTTACGAATACTTACCATTTTAAGATATACGCCATTGATTCTTTTGTAGCCGGTACCCTTCTGCTACTACACCAACACCCCTTCGGCATGAATATATTATCTCCCATTAGCTCTATATTTTTCATAGGTTATTAAAAATGTGTTAAGCTTTCAATAACAGCGTGCTTTAGTTTTAAATATCTATAATCAATTTAATTTCAGTATCGTATGTGTAAAAAACATTTAAATTGAGTCATAAGTTAAAAGATAAGTAGTGTTTTTTTTTGTTTTAGAAACTTTTAAATATTTATATTCAAACCATTGATATAAAAACTTATTCTCATTAATGTTTTAATGTACTTAAAGTATGATTAATTTAATGTATCACTTACGATTGTTTTGTATTTAAACATTACCATCTTACCTTTGTTGCAACCTATATTCATATACCCTCTTACCTCTCCTTAATTTTTTTTATTATTCTTTAGTGAGAATGAAAGTGGAATTTGTGTATTGAATTTTTTTTTTCTTAGATTTTCTATGAAAAAAGGAGTAATGTGTAAAGGAGGGATACTTATTAGTGGAAGGGAAGGTTTTTTTTCAATTCAAAAACTTGTATGGTGAAGATTGTTTTTTTTTTTTATTAATATAGACACAAATTCACACATTACTCGTGCATTGGTTAAAATAGACATATATTATTCATAGTAAACATTTATAAGTATAATATAATTGATATAAGAATAAATTCAGTCACAAGGGACCGGTCATCAAAATAATGTTTAAAATTTTCAAGAAAAATAAAGCCAACATGGGTCAATTTAGAAATCTCATAAATTTGAAAAAACTTTAATATTTTAAATTTACTACAGAAGCTCAAATGGCATTGGTAGAAATATAATATAAGAAGGGGAGATGCCAAGCCGGCATAGAGTGCAGACAATCGAATTTTCGGTTTTAAAAGTTTTCGCAAAAAACACGCCGCTAACAATCAAAGCTCGCGTAAAATCGAATATTCGATCAAAAATGATAATGGCTGGCGACGGCCATGGACTTGCCTGGCTTTTGCACCCCTGGGATAAAGTAAACCTTTTAACAATAAGATAATGTGTATGCATTTATTACATCAACGTACAGTTACAAATAATTAGTAATTTTGTATCTCTGGGATAAAGTAAAACCTCATTACAATATGAGAATGTGTTGGCATTTATTACATAAACATAAAGAAACAAACATTTATAGATAATGCACAACTGAGATAAAGTAAACTTTTTGACAATATGAGAATGTACTTGCATTTATTACGTTAACGTACAGTGCCAAACATTTATATTTCTTATAATGGATTTGGTTGGAACTCAAATTTTGGGTACACACATAAATATTTTTAAATATTCGACATTTCTTAAATCTATTCAACGTTACTAAACATCGTACGTAATACACATTTATATATAATCTGTGTATTAAGAAACTTTTATGACTTTCTACTACATTTGTGGATACTATGTATTGTTAAGAGTATTGGAAAAAATATTATGAGAAACCGAATTATCAAACGCGATATGTTTGACCCTGAGAGGGTGTCCACAGTCCTATGAAATCACCAAGATATAGTTTGAAAATAAATAGGGCTTTTGAAAACACTACGCTATTGCTTATTATCTATTACCACATTCAGAATTAAATGTTAATCAAAAAAAAATAACAAAAGATAAAAAGCTAGACACCCTGAAAACTTGGTTGCACAAAAACAGATGGAATTGTTCTCAACAACGACTGTTGGCGAAACCGAACGCGTGCTCTGCTTTATATCTTTTATTATTTAATAGTACTTATTAAATATTAAAACTACCGACTACATTCTAACAAATATATGAATATGCTAAATAGTATATTGATATTAGACATTTATTTTATATCGAACATTTATTTTTTAATTATTTCCAATATTTTAAAAATTATGGGATACTAAAAAGTCCAATGGTTTGATTGACCTGAGTGTAAAAGTTTTATAAGAGATATGACGATTAATACTTAAAAAAACATAGTGGACCATACATAATATATCCAAGCCGCTCTAGCCAGGGATGTTATTCCAGTGTCTTAAGTAAATAATTATTTCCTAAGTTTATTCTAATCGCTACACGATATAACCTTAATTATACAAATAATTCAATTCATACAATTCTGGTGGATTGAAATTCCATTTCTATTTCAGTAAAACCACCCGCCATCATTAGCGCCGAGTATTTGAAATGCATGTAAAATCATACATTTTTATCACTAAGAATCTCTCATATGCTTAGATATTTATACGTAAATGAAAAATCAACACAAAAACAATCCTTATTGAATAAAGTGGATAAACATTTATGGGGCGCTGGCTTCTAAGTGAGTCGCCTAAAATACATCAATAAAAAGTTTTAAGATTAGTAGTTTTTAAATAAAACTCCCTGATTTTTAAATACCCAATGATTTAATACTAAAGACATATATTAGTAATACTTGAAGTACTTTTCTATGTAAAATTGATACGTCGAACTTAATTTTCTAAATGACAAATAGTTTTAAACATTAGCTCAAATATTCTAAACATATATATATAAATAGTACAGGTACACACGTTCTAGTGAAAAAAATGTATTAACGATTAAGGACAACTATATTTTTACTAGGACAGGAGGACCTTTTTTGTCTTTCAAAGGCATCGTCAAGTAGATAAGATCAATGAGCGATGCATGCTTTTAATAAGTTTACCCCAAGAGTTGAAGCAAATCGTCAAAATCAAAGGTCAATTTCTCAGGTGGCTACCAATTGAAACCCAAAGTTTTCTGGTAGCAGCTCCTTATTTGTTTACCCGAAATAGTACATAAATTTAAACTGTTTATGTTTCATTGGTCGTCAATAACAACAACAAAAATTAGTGTTTATTCATATTGAGCAGGTCACTTATATTTATTTGATACCCTTGTTTGATAAAAAGAAAAAGGTAAGGGAATAATCCAAATTGTGTTGTACAGAAAGTGGCTAGCAAATTATTAACTGTCCCAGTAAAAAAAAAAAAGAATCCGCAAGAATTAGGTTCATTTATATTGATATAACCAAATTTTAAAATTATAAATTTACAGGTTTTTTTTTCATTAATTATTATCATTATTACCTGTATAATTTAATTCATTTGTAAAGTGGACTTAATGCTTTAAAAATCTAAAAGTGTAGATAATAAATATATCCAAACATTGATTAATTTACGTGTAAAGATAAATCTACTGGTTTTGTTAGTATTTAAACGTTTTTACACCCGCAGGGATCGCGAGGTGATATGATACCATAACCCTTTGATGTTTTTCTTATTTCTTAATGATAGAGTATTTGTTAAGCGTCTTTAAATATGTTATATTATAGTATAAAAAGCACAATGAATTTAATAAAAAGAATAATAAATACACTTGTTTTTTATGATTAAAATTATAACGTTTTGTTTCTCATTCGTAAGATAGTAAATAAAGCACAGGGGAAATGCTTGTTGGTTTAATTTGTAGCAACTTTGCAAGCAAATATTTTTTTATGATAACCTGGTGACTTTAATTTTTTACAGAGCATAGAACAAAATATGCGCATCATCGAAACAAGAACTTTATCCCGTTTAAGTCCCTTCTTTACAAATCGTATATAATAATTAGATACTTGCAATGAACATTTCTTTTCTGACTCATGCTCGCTTTATGATGCTCTGTAACACAATAGTATATTGCAAATGTATGCAGCATACTTAAAATTAATTATTCATCGCTTTGTTAAAATCGGACTTCATTTACCCCTTCAAAAAATAATCAAAAGAACGACTTAATCAAAACAAACATTTAAAGTTATTTCTACACATTGCTAGATAATTTTAATGACGAAAGCTATTAAGATTTATGTACATAAATAACTTCATGATTAAATATGATTCACTACTTAGTAAAGTGCACGTTTTCCTGGTAAATCGCCATTCTCACTTAGTAATTAAAACTCTATTTAAGAGTTATTACCCTAGTCCTTACGACATAATATCTATAGCTAATACATTTATTTACAAATCATATTTTGATATTATCCACAAAAATCAATAAATTCACTTATAAATTATGTTTTATTGACTTGAAGTACCCAAAAATAGCACGTATTTAAATCACGTAAATTTACCAAAACAATATAGACTATTGACTTTTAATTTTGTCAGACGGGAAATCATATCGAGTAAAGACTCTTGATTCACGAAATGTAAGCGTGACTTTTTATTTTGAATAAATAATATATACTAAGTATAATGCACGTATATTACGTATAAGATTATATCTTTTCAATGCCAAATTTAATGTTTGTGAATATTAAAATCAAGTATATTTTTAAAAACCCTATCGGTAACAACATGTAGTGAAACGTATATTCTAGTGGCTAAATGTTACGCTTATATAATATATGATGATTTCCACTAGGTATCGATTAAAAGCTATGAATATATGTCTAATAGACAGCTATGGAATATTTCTAGTGTGATTCGCAACATGTCGCGAGATCGCGGAGAGTACCTGGCGGGAGCGGATTAGATTACCCTACTGTCACAGAAGTACCCCTTAATCCTAGACAAATCACAATATTAACTTATTAATAATTTGGTTATTAACCATATCAAAGGCAAAATAATCAATCTTCAAGGTTAAAGCTGGCAAACACATTGAAACAACACGTTATGATGCATATAAAACACAGAGATATAGTGCGAGCGCAGATTTTACTGAAGTAAATAAGAAGTTAGTAAGCTTAAACAACACACTTAAATGTACTGCGATCAGCACAGCATTCTGTCGAAAAAACTATACACATGGTCGCAATATAATTGAGAGCAAGCCTTTCATTGAACAGCAAGTGATAATAACTCAATAGGATTACTTCACACACATATATAGGTCACTTTGCTGCTGAAACATATTACAGTGGATTTAAACGATATATTAAAAGAAGATGGTACGTGACTTGGATTTATTGTAGATTATGCCGCTGGAGGGGCCCGGCTGGGGCGAGTTGCACCTGGGGTAGGGGTCGTTCTCGCTGTCGGTGGTGTCCTCGAAGACGGGGTTGAAAGTGCGATCGTACTTGCGCCCGTTCGCCCAGTCAGCCGCCCCCGCCTGAGGAGTGTTCCCCTGAGACGCGCCCGGCACCGCCACGTTATCCTCGTCCAGGGGCTGGTGGGCCATAGAATCATACTTGTTGGGAGACACAGCGAAAGGTCTTGCAGGCTTCGGTTTCGGGACTGGCGAGTCTTCTGGGTCCAACACCGACATCGAGGGCAAATCTGTTCTATAGTAAATTAGGCTGTCGTTGAGAGCGGTTATGACTTTTCTGCTCCGCTTTACATCTGCATCTTTCTTAAAGATAAATATTCCTTTGTTTATAAGCCCAACGGTTTTTCTTAGCCACGCAACTCTGACCAAAGACTCTTTGAAATAATATAGAGAACTATTTAGTTTACTCTTATCTCCCTTTTTCTTATACATCCAATAATAATCATTGTCTTTTAGGTTATCAAACTCTAATAAGTCCAATATACCTCCATCCGGTATATCCAATTTTAACTCAAGTGCTAAAATTGAGAGTCTATCGATGGCGTCCATCAATTGACTATCCACTACATCTTCAACATAAGGGGTGTTATTTATCTGTAATTTTTTCCATCCTCGTTTTATTGCCGATTTTTCGAGCAAGATCCACGATATCGCTAGGAACTCGACGGCTTCTTTGATGTCAAAGGATTTCCAAAACGAAAAAAAGTTAGTATATTTCGAATTCCCAATCTCCTCAAGGGCTTTTGAAAATATTAAATTAAAGTATTCAGCTTTAAAGAGTGACAATACATCTTTATCCAGAGGCATAAGTATCGGTGATGTATTTGGAGGAAGGAACAGTACTGTAACATTATTGGCTACTGGCAGTAGAGTAGTATACAAAACGCCAAAGTCTAAAACGAGAAGTATCTTGAAAAAAATCTTTTTTTCCTTGCAATAGAGAGCGACAGACGGAATAAATACAGAGTCGTACCACTTCTTCAGTGAATCGGGTGTCAGCTTAGCCTGCGGCTCTGTCTCCCAAGTAAAATGGTCAAAGCTCTCTTCGCTCTCTTTAAACACCTCCGGGTGCCTGCAGTAAGTTATAATTAAAGGATTAATCTTTTTGTCACCAGACAAATTAGTTCCCGTCAATACTGTGAATCTTTCTTGCGATTGTCTGTGAAGCATCTGGCTTGAATCAGCTTTGGGATCTGCAGAAGGAGGCAGTCTCTTCCAGAACACGCTAGCTTCGCTAATGCTAAATACTTGATGTGGCGAGTAGTTCCCCCAGTCCATAGTCGTGTCTAAGTTAGATATAAAGTCTTGAGAAGCTTGGATGTCGTAAACTGCCCCGCACTCGGGTGGATTATTGATAGTTGTAACTTTATGTCTCACTAAGAAGTTTTCGAACCATTCGCGGTCCGGCTCTAGAGTACTATCAGTGGGTTCGTTTCTATGCTCACGTTTAACCCTTGTCAAAAGGTTAGTTGCTTGGGTTATCATAGTGGTAACTGTCGAAGGAATAAATTTTGCATGTTGCACATTCATCCAATGTAAAAGCTTTTTTTCCATTTTATTCACATGTCGGTGAGGTTCATGATTGACGTCATTAAAAAAAATCGGCGCTGTTCGGGGATCGGTTTTTGACTTACAGAGAGACTTATTATTAGAACCCATTTCTTCACCACGAAAATTGATATTAGGATCAATTAAGATATGCATTCTTTTACGCTTGCGAGAACCAGTGCCCTTAGGCCGAAGTAACCCCTAGGAAACCGATGTTTTTGGGACCGGCGCGGACGGAATAGCGGCAACAGTGCTCTTGCGCTTGACATGCTCGAACAGGCTGCTGGACAAAGATGACCGGCCAGGAGCATTTTTTTTCGTGGCCCGCGCGGACGGATTAACGGCAACAGTGTTCTTGCGCTTCACATGCTCGACCAGGGTGGTAGACAAAGGTGGCCGACCAGGAGCATCTTTTTTGGTGACCCGCGCGGACGGAATAACGGCAACAGTGTTCTTGCGCTTCACATGCTCGACCAGGGTGGTAGACAAAGGTGGCCGGCCAGGAGCATCTTTTTCCATGACCCCCGCGGACGGAATAACGGCAACAGTGTTCTTGCCCTTGTCATGCTCGAACAGGGTGGTGGACAAAGGTGGATTTCCAGGAGCATCTTTTTTCGTGACCCGCGCGGACGGAATAACGGCAACAGTGTTCTTGCGCTTGTCATGCTCGAACAGGGTGGTGGACAAAGATGGCAGGGCAGGACCATCTTTTTTCGTGACCGATGGGGACGGAATAACGGCAACAGTGTTCTTGCGCTTGACATGCTCGAACAGGGTGCTGGACAAAGATGGCAGGGCAGGAGCATCTTTTTTCGTTATTGGGTTGATTGTCGAAGTAACCTTGGAGGAAACGGCCTTGATAGCTGTTTTTTTTTTTTGGCTTTCTTTCATCTGATCAAAAAAGTATTGATATGGACTCAAATCCCTCTGAATGGACACGGTAATGAATTTACTCCGGGCGTAATTCAAATCTTGGTTGCTAATTATACGCACAGCCTCTGAGAAGCATTGGTAACTTTCCTCGATTTCTTTCGAAGTAAATGGTCCTTTCACCCGGTGCAACCGCAGGTACGGCACCTTCTCTTGGTCTTGCAGCATATGCGTGGCTACGATTGGGCGCCTGAATGGAGCCACTGCGTCCTCTAACGCGCTCAGATTCACTAAGAATCCCAGCTCTTCCGCATTTTTCACGATTTCTTCCACGACTTTCTCGGGCGGCACGCGCTCGCTGAGATCTGTGGGTTCTTCTCTGATTACCGACTTCGGCAATAAGACCTTGAAAGGATCTTTAAGGACTGGTTGTGATATATTTTGCCACGAGTTTGAAATATTCACTAGTGCAGTTTTAAGATCATAAGTGGTCCAAAATCGATCAAAGTTGGTATCATCACCTTTATTGGCATTAATATAATCAGATAAAATGTTTTTAATATAGTTTGTCTTAATATTTCGCAAAACTTTATTTTGAAAAGGCAAACCCAAGGAAGCCGTATTTGGAGGAACAAACATGACTTTTACTAAATCGTACTCATTGTTGTATGCTTCCACATATTCAGGAGAAAAATCCACAAGTAACACCGTCTTCAGAGGAATATTTTCTCGCAAGCAATAACCCATCACGTGGGGAGTGAACTCTTCGGTTATCCAGAGATGAAAGCTGCTGGCCACCACGTGCTTGGAGCAACCGGGGCACGACTCGCACTGCAGTGTTCGGATCTCCTTAAAAGGTTCGTCGGTGAGGACCGGGTTATCTCGGGAAGTGATGAGCAGGGGGTTCAGCTTGAATTCCCCCGAGGCATTGTATGCCACCATCAAGTGCAGGCGCTCGTTGACGTCGTAGAACCCGGAGTGGAATTTCTCGTCGTTCAGTTCCTCCCCGGTGAACGGCAATTTTCGCCACTTGATGGCGATGTCATGGATATAAAAAATTTGCCGAGCCATAAAATTTTCAGTCTTGACGTAACTATGGAAGGTGCTTACAAAAGACTGGACGACTACATCATCATCGCACAGCAATTCACATGGTATCCTAACAGTTCGCAGATTGAATTTATTCTTAAAACTTTCATACCATTCCTCAGTGGGCAGAAATTCTTGACCATTGTACATATCGGGAATTTTTATTATAACATTCGTAAAAATTTGCAACGCTTTAAGCTGGACAAGTGCGAGGGTGAATGGAAGGTACCTCTCGCTGTGGAAACGTACCCATTCAATTAGGTGCGCTTCCATGCATGAAACGGTGTCCTCGCTTTCTAGTGCCGTAGTGAAATCATGGTCGGAGAGCATCTTCTTTCGTGTCAAAGATGGTGGAGCCATTTGTATGCTCGAGATCCCCCGAGTTTTCACATTGCTAATCAGAAATTTCTCGATACGGCGTCGAACATCCCCCGGCACGGGGCGCACCAGCTGCTGGCACAAAGCTAGGGGTCCACGTTTATTTATTTTGTTTGCACTACTCCGGCGGGTGTCAGCCAGAGAACTGATCCGCGGCCGCGGACCGAAGTTGGGGGACCGCATCGGAGACGCCTGCTCGGGCAGGCGGCCGGCGGTGTTGTGACGACGGCGACGTCCGCCCTGGCCGGCCCGTCCTCCGAGCCGCCCCCGACGCACCCCTATACGCTAGAGCGAGACACCACACCCTCCGCCGCACTGCTCTGTCGAAGGGTGCACACACACACTCGCGATCCAGGGGGGGAACGACTCGCAGGTGAAAACAAGTTTTTCGCATGGCTATACGCGAACTTTGGGAGGGGTTATTTTTCAGATTCAAGTTATGTGTAGTATATATTTTTATACGCATATTCAGATTAAAGTCAACATCATCGTCAATAAAATTAACCTTACCTAATATTTATGGGTGATAATTCATCTCTTCCTCGATGGGCGACTACGAAGCCATAATTCTACTTCAGCTCCAGCTCCGATCTGCCTTCATTACCCCAAAGACTTCGAATCTCGTCATTACGTTTCTTAATGTAAATTTTAAATACTTTATTACTCGATGCTTTATTTTGTTAACATGCAAAATGATTTTCAGTACAAAAGGGACATCGAAGTCAGTACACAATAATATGTTTTGTACTTAACAAATGAACAATGTTAAACAACTGATAACAACAAATTTAACTGTATAAATAAAATATTAGTATGTACAAAAATGGAACAGTATAATTACCATGAAACCCTGTCATATTTTAATATTTCAGCGCCTTTATATTTTAATTACAGTGTTTATTATCTGATAAAACAATGGTTTTTTTTTTTTAATAATAACTATATTCACAAAGATAAGCTATACAAAATTACGTTTAAATAAGTTTAAAAAATATGTTAGATAAACTTAACTTTTAAAAAACTCAGAAAAATAGTTTAAAAAGTTTACTTGTAATTACAGTATTTCATATCGTCATTACCCAGTTTTGTATAAAATTACATTTTTTTAGTCTTAATTCTGACCAAGTTATCTTTCTTTCCCTCATACGGAAATTACCCAAACGATTTTATTAATAAAAATTATCATCAAAGATATTACAGCACAATATGTTCTAGTACATTCCAATCACATCAAATCAATCATTTAGTATTATACAACACTCCTTGTTTTCCAATGTTACCTGTGTTTGTATAGCCTAACCCAATTATTATTATCAAAAAAATATATATTAAGTGAATTTCGGAATATATTATACAATATTAAATCAAAGTATCATAATATAAAATTTAAAAATATAAAAAAGGTATAGATTCAAGTGTCTAGATATTTTGGCGGGCATTGTTATAAATAATATTTGGTTCTTGGATGTCATGCCGCTACTATTTTTTGTGTTCCAACGTAATTTATCTCCTCGAACTGAATCGTTGAAACACCAAGAAAGAAAAACGCGACACAACACTCAATGACAAAACATTAGTTGTACATGCAGGGTCGACAAATGAAACGAAAAAAATAGTCTAAGTAGTAGCAATCGGGAATGAATCTGGTTTGATCCCTTACATATATCCCAGAAAAAAAAAAAGTGGAGTAGACCAAGAGGACGAGTTTGACTTATATCCCGTTAAATTTTATTTGTTTTGAGCCAAGCACCCATTGTTTTGATAATTTAATAAGTCTTTTTGAATGCTTTTTTTATTATTATCAAAAGAAATAACTATGTTTTACGAAACATCCCAGTTGTAATCAATAAACTTTTAATTTAAACCTTTTGTATCTAGTTTTTTTTTTAAATTTGTATGAGCACGTCTATAACTTTAAATGTGACCTTTTGATAATTTAAAGCCCTGATTTTTAAGTAGGTATATTTAATCTTGTTGAGGGACAAAGCATTTGATTCGTGAAAATCCATTATTATAATGATAAAAGTACCTTTGTATTTTGTCTTCACTTTGAGTTTATTAAAATTATTTGCATTACTAGTTTCGACCCAATATGGTACACTGGATCATCATCAGATGCTTAACGAGTTTAATTAAGCATTTGATGCTGACCCGGTGTATTGGGTCGAAACTAGTAATGAAAATAATTTTAATAAACTCAAAGAGAAGACAATATACAAAGGTACTTTAATCATTATATATATATATTATTATTATAGGTATATTTATGCTACCGAAAAAAACATAGAACTTTAATACTAGCTTTAAAAAAAACACTTAACGTTATTGTAAGAATACTGTAAATTATAATAAAAAATTAAATTTAAAAGACTGACACTGTGCAATGTTTGCGTGTATTGTCGGCTATCTCTTGAGAGGGAGGCTGTGAAGGGAGAGTCGCTTGTGAGGAGCGGAGACGTGGGGCGCGAAGTCGGGCGTGGAGAAGACCGGCTGCACGATGGAGTGGTGGCCGTGCACGTCGCCGTGGTGGTGGAAGTGCTCGTGCTCCTCTTCGTGCTCCGAGTGCTTCTTGCCGTGCCCGTGCCCGTGCCCGTGCCCGTGCCCTCCGCCGTGCCCGTGCCCATGGTGGTGGATGGTTTTGTACACAGTGTGAGTGTGCTTGATCTTTTTCACCTTGTACGGCACGTGGATCACCACCTTCTTGTGCTTGCTGCAAGCGTAAAAATACTTCAGCAACTTTATAATGACCATCACATAATAGCAGTCCCAACGCAACTTCGTTTGCAACGAAAGTCGCCTGCCCAAATTCTGCGGCATATCTTTTTGGAGCAAGCTAGAGCTTTACTTCTTATTTTATTTACCACCCGTTTTCTTTTAACGGAATTAAAAATACTAAAATGGAATTCCACCAAGTACTCTCTGTCAAAAATATGGATTACTTTTAAATATAACTCTGAGTTTGATGTTGTCTTTATAAGCAAAATTCAATGATTTTTTTTTATGAACAATATGAACTTTTTTCACTTATTAAAAAAACTACTTAAGTTTGGCACTCCTCTTTAAATAACCTGTAAGAAGTTCTTTAAAATAAATAAATAAAATGGTCTCTTACCCCGCTTCTACCGACAAAATAATTGCAGCCAATACTAGGCAAGCGAGCATCTGAAACAAGTCAATTAAATTTTATATTAAGTACACATATCTTTTGGTATTTCTGACCGAGCAGGAGACATCAAATATCAGATAGTCTGATTGTGAAAGAGATTATTGCAGAGCTAGCCAATGGTTTACATTATCATTATATCATTAAAATATACAACACTTAAACTGCAACTTCTAACATTCGCGCTCAGTGAGTAAATTAGATAATACTTATTAAAATATATATATGAGCATTTAAAGTAAGCTTTGAATAAAAGAAAAAATATTTAAAACATCCACGAATAAACTAGCTGCCTTAACCCAAGCATTATATTTATCGTCACTTTCGAGGCAGCAAGTTCATTTAACGACTACTCGCATATATGTAAAATAGGAACGCAATATCATGACTATCTAAATAACTGTTTTAGACTATGGTACATTATTTTCAAAATTGTTTTATCCCATTTTCATAGAAACATAGTTTTTTCTTCTAAAGCGAAAGCCCTCGCAAGACAAACAACAGGCCAAAGAAAATTCACGTAAAAACCTCAGCACAGGCGGTATGCAGTTTTTGTTGGCTGAATTTAGAGGCGCGCAGTGCTTGATCGATTGATTCGCAACGTTGGACGGCCGTTGGAGGGGTACGGTGGCCGGGCACAGGAAGTGGGCGGTGTGTGTACCCGGCACTGGAGAAATGCCCGCTCGCACAGTGTTTCTTGCGTTTACTTTCACCGTAACGACAATAAAAGGGAAACAGTAGCTTGTTTTTGAAATGCGGATATTTGGAATTTACGCTTCAATCACATTATGAATTCTTTGTTTTTTTATTTTATTGTTAAATACTTTATTGTTATTTATTAATTTTAACAATTCACATCGACTCTTCAGGTGTGAGCCTCGCTAGATCGGTAGTCGAAAATGCAGCTTTAAGAACGCAATATATTCACTCGTGCAGAAGAAGTTCTCACAAACGACGCTTCGAGCATCACTCGTGTGATAAATCTCATGAAATCGTATAATCGGTATGATAAATGTTTATTTTAAATGTACACTCATTGTAAAAGTGGAAAATGCACATATGACATGATATATAGATACTGTTACAGTAGCAACTAGCGATTTTCATTTATATTGCATTTGCGATACGCCGAGCTGTGAGAAAAAATAATTATAAAATCATTGCATATAATTTAAGATAATTGATAATAGAATTGCTATGCGTAGATGTAATTATAAAGCTACTATAAGCACGAAGAATGTTCATGGGTGCTGCAGCAACTAAACTAATTTGTTTGCTGTAGCACTGAGTGCATTAGCCAACAAAAGTAATCACTCGTTTTAATTGCATGCAGAATTTATCAGAATTATTACAAAAAAATACACTTTATATCGCAACGCGTCATTATCATGTACAAACAATAATAAAAACAAATACATAAAAGTGTTATTTGATTTTCAGGTTGATTTGATTTAATTTACATACATGCTTTTCAATGATATTCAAAAGTCTAATCTCTGATTAAAATAAAGCAACATATTTGCTGTGCGGCCAATTACAAAATAAGCAACGCATGAGGCATAATAGGCAATAACCAAAATAACAGATTATATGTATAATTAAATATTTCACAAGCAAATAAATAAATATATATCTGTGTGTGTGTGTGCGTGTGTGTGTATGTGTGTGAGCATTTAAAAAAGTTAAAAATAATTAAACCTAACAACCCTTAAAATAGACATTTAATACAATAATATTACATCATATTCTAAGAGTCATTAAATATTCAAAATTGTCGAATTATCAATAACACCAAAAACCATTATAAATAAAACAAAAAAACTTTGCACCCCCCCCCCCTCGACCACGCAGTAATATTTTTCAGTACACATAAAATTAATAATTAAAATGCACCCTCAAACTTTATATTTATTTGACTGTCAAAAAACATAATTTTTCACCTCTCAAAAAAACAGTAATAGCATTATCAATAATTCCAAAAAACGTTGCAGCCTTTTACCGTTTCACCCTCCGATAATCCTCAGCGCGAGGCGAGGCAGGGGTCGTAACGCAAGGCACTCGTGCCGGTGAAAGATTGAGAGTGCATTGTAATGTGAGTCGTTCCTACCACCAGCTTTGCATCCATTTTGCTTCGGCTTGCACTCGGGGGACTGGAACTCTGCACTGAGCTGTGCGCTCTTCGACGAACAGATCGCGAGTGATTATTTTCAAATCGCCGTCCGTTCATTTATATAGCCTGGCTGCTATATTACCTGGATTTGCAGGCCAGAAGCTCCCAACCCAGGCGATGTGGAAGCTCTTCAGATATTGGTCACGTAATAATACACCTGCCTCGTCCGATCTAACGACTGCCTCGCATAATTATTAACTATACGCACTACTATCTTCAACAGTGCATCCTTCCTGGTTTATCTTCTTAAAAGCATGACGGAAACAAAACGAAAAATAAACATTTTAAATTTCTTTTGGAAAAAAGGGAATCACTTATCATGTATCCCAAAAAAAATTATACTACAATAATTATATTTTTCTATCGACGAAGCTTGAATAATAACTAAGTCGTGCAAGAAATATTTATAAATAAAACTCATCTTCACACGTGAACTTTATTATTAAGATCGACATCGTAAACAAGCGTTTTCTTTTTTTCGACATTTATTGGGCAACGTTTTTAACCAACGCTCTAGTTTGGATTTCCTTTATAAAGCGCGTTCAACGGTCCGAACCGTCTTGCGTAGACGCTTATCCATTAAGGAAATATCGTTAAATTATAATTTGGATAGGTACCTTTTGTCTAAGGTCTGAGATTTTATATTAAAGAAAAAAATACAATTATATTACGCAGCAGTACTTTCTGAAATAGATATCCAAAGCTTAATTTCCCAACTAGGCAGCAATATTTATGGTATTTACTTTATTACAAAATTTCTATTTTTATTGACTCGTGGTCAAGTAAATAAAAAAATACTAATGATCGCAA
The DNA here is from genome assembly GCA_022113835.1 of Atopsyche davidsoni. Classification (NCBI taxonomy): domain Eukaryota; kingdom Metazoa; phylum Arthropoda; class Insecta; order Trichoptera; family Hydrobiosidae; genus Atopsyche; species Atopsyche davidsoni. The sequence continues at coordinate 3,963,811 of JAILWY010000010.1, forward strand.
AGTCTCGAGTTCAATTTTGAGCAGGTCAGTAAAAATAAAGTAATATTTTCTTTCGACAATTCATTTCATTGTACCCTTATTTTATGCGATTAAACCAAAAGTAAATAATAAAAATAACATTAATACTCACTACGGGAAATGTTCAGGTGTGATTGAATATAATAAGTAAACCGATATATTTGAGAAATCCCTCGTGTTTCTGCATGTTAATTACAATATAGTTTAATAAGGTAAATAGAGAAAGATAATGAACTCTCGGCGAAGTGTAAAATGTAACGTGGTTGTTTTAAAAATGTATTTTCTGGCAGTGACATGCAAATATGAATAGTCACTTCCGCTTATTTACTAGACACGATTCCTTACATTATTCCGACGCTTGCATTCTTTAGTAGTATGAATATATGCGTACAAGGAAGCTTTTTTTAGATTCTTATTGACATAGACTTAAATGCGTATTTCAAATAGAATTTAACATAAATGACAATAATTAAAAATTATATAAACATGCATATTATACTTACTTAGTCGTGAAATATTTGAACCTAACCCTTTAGTAGTATATTGTTTATTTGTAGGGAAATACAAAACATCACTAAAAACCTGCTTCAAATACGGTTATTTTTTTTATTAAATATTACTTTTATAAGTATATAACAATGATCTTGAGTAATTATTCCGCTTGAATTCATAGCCGAAACATCATAGTTAGTAAGCAGCTATATTAATCAATAGACCACAAAAAAAAGAAAGTAAATAAAATAATCAGTTTTGATCCAACGGAGGACGAGATTTTAATAGTCGTGATATTAAAACAAAATATTTTATTTCAATGAATTTATTCATTACATATTGTTTATTTTACATTACTACTTTTGTATATTTTGTAAAAGCAAACATGCCTCCAGGTCGTAACAAAAAATAAAGAAAATTTACATGACTTAATTATCTTTTATAGGGCGTAATATTGAAAATTATAGTAGGCGTGCCTTTTAAACAGCCGGGAAAAGTTTATTAGTGTTAAATTATAATAATTTGTGAAAAGTGGCCATTTTATGTAACTGTTTGTCGGAGGCTTGTCTCGGTCGGCGAATTGGTTCTTTTTCTGATTCAATTCTCTTGAATGGATTCGCCGCTCTCTTGCACGCAAGTGCGGAGGGAATTACGACATAATACTGAACCATCATTTTCAGTGATAATCAACGTTTCGTTTTCAATGAAAACCATCACTTGAGACGCATTCCTGTAGAAGCATTGCTGATTTTTGCACACTGCGGTACTGTTGCCCTGTTCTAGAACAGGAAAGCAACACCCCTTTGCGACGGACGGATGTGATCAAATAATGCGTAAAGTAATAATCAATTTTGTCATCAGCGTTTAATTGGAATTTATGAATTATGTAACGTAAAAATATTTTAAAATGCGACTAATTAACGTTACGATTTACACATTACGATTCGTAACAAGAAAATGAGTAATTAATTATTTTCAGATTTAACAATCACTCGAATATAAAAATACCCCGAGTTACTTGTATGCAGGATATTTGGGGCGAGTGCATATTTAAAATATTTTTGCACAAACCTGTAAAATTATACAATAACAACAACACAAAATAAACGATATTAATTACTGCATATTTTTAATCACTACGCTTCACTGTGTAGTTTTCTTCGTATATTTTGTATCCATTAGGAAAAGATTTAAAGACGAAGCAAACAACCCTAAAAAAAAACCTAACGTAGTATAAACAATGCAATACCTGACAAAGCCACCAAAGCATACACATGTGCAAGTAGAAGTTATTTATAACACGAAAACGAACCGGTTAATAATGATATGCTAAAACGGAAATCTATGAAACAAAATTCTTTTTTAATCATGCAACTTCCGTTTTTAATTCCGGAGCCTCGCTAAAAACAAACAACGCATACCTGCAGCAAAAGTTATGTGTTTTTTTTTTCTCATATTCGTAATAATATTACACGCTCGCGAAAATTGCAAATACTTTGTAAATAAAAAAAAAATAAACCGTGCATTCAAAACAATATCGACACGATCATCGACCACCATATCAATAATATATTAATGAAAACGGAATATTTTGAATAATTAATAAAAATACATTGAATATTGGTTCAGTAGCTTTGGTTGGCTGCTCCAAACGCTTTTAAAAATAAATATGATCTAATTTAATACGTTGGCTTGCTTTGGCGGCCGTTGTAAATGTTTTTCTTGTTTTGACATTAAAAACAGCTCCAGTACAGTGACTGAAACGTAGGAAGGCCAATGAAAATTTGACGCTACTTAATACCCAAGAAAAAAAGTACATTTCTTAAAATGTCTTAGAGGAATTCCACCGAATATTTTATGGAATACCATCATGGAATCAATTCCATAGTGACGTTAAGCGAAAGATGATCAGTACTTTTTTGTGTTTTAATAAAACGGGTTGATTTTTTTAAATGTATAAATTCTAAATTTTATTTTTAAATTCAATCAAAACTATTTTATATTGCTCAGTTTCAGAAATCATTAATTATAAAAAAAGGTTTTTTCTAAAATTTAAAAAATATAGCATACTTTAAAAATTACTTAAAATGTTATTTTTACGTTCAATAATGACTTTGTAGAATTGTAGTAACTTGTAACTTTCATTATGGTTTAAAGGCTCTATTTTTTGATTTGATAGCCCAGCTAACGTCTGCTCGCACGAATTGTTTTTAAAGTATTAAATATTCTACCTCTCGCTTCTGCAACCGCTGAAAATGACAGCATTATCGTCGTTGACATTGAATTCTCAGAGCGCGTGATGATTCCGTTGGATGGCCACTCATGTTTGATTGAGCTATGTCGAATATAAAAAGCTAAGCTACCTGCACACGCTGCAACACGACTGACAACCGAACGTTAGTAAGTCAATGCCTTTGAAGGTTTTTTCAATAGAGTAAACTGGCTGGTTACCGTTGTGTTGAAGCGTGTGGAGGCAGCTTTATTTTTCCAATGAAGAATATTTCCAAAAAATGACAATATTCAATATTTGTCAAAAATGATGCACAAACATGCTGCAACAAATGTTAATAAAATAAGAGATGCAATTTTGTTTTAAAAATTAATTTAAAAAATTCACTTTTTAAAATAGCGGTAACCAGCCCATAATGCATATTAAACTATTTTATTTGGCTATTAAAATCAAAAGCGGAAAAATGCAAATAATCATAATAACGACATGCAGATTTCCTGCATAAAACCTTTTCATATCATACTGCAAATTTCGTTAGCAATGTGAGAGAAATCGTCCGGTCAAAAAGGATTTTGATACTGTGAGACTTTCCCGCAGTCGATTCTCAGTTTTATGATCACAACCACTAAAAAAACTTGTGGTGTGTGATGCAGCAAAAGGTTGGACAGGGTCTGCTTTGTCTCATTAAATTTGAGAAGTGAAAGGTAGGGAGAATCGAATAACATCAGATCTGGTGAAAATACTCAACAGCAAAAAATTCGGCAGAAGAGAGAAGGTTCTAAATGAAAGAAGGATTTTGCTACCTATTCATAAAAATTAAAAAAAAAAAAAAAGCACACGCGTGTCTAGTTTTGGTTAAGTATAATTAATATGGCTACCACAGCTCGTTCGCCCTTTTTATTGTATTGTATAAATTACTGAATAATCCAGCAATTACTGTCTATCTTTTATATAATTATTCAAATTTTCAGTAATAATATAATCTTGCACAACAACTAAGAAAAGACTTCTTTCACCAAAACGAAAGTCGGCCGCCTGTTCATACACATAGTCTATTTTAATATATTTTTAATTTAATTGTTCATTATAACTGGTACTTATTATAACTTTGTGGATATATAACACGACATCCCTGTGTGTGATTAATGCCTCGCGGAACATTCTCGAACAATGCTGCTGTTGTGTTTGACTGAATATTGCTCTCAATTATTATGTGATTTCATTTTCTTCCACATTTTCCAATGTATATGTGTATATGTGGGGTACGGTGAAATTAAAATTGAGGCGAGCAGTTTCGATTAATGAATAGAAATAGGCCTTATAAATCGCTTATTAATCGTATTATTTTTTAAATTAGTGCATAAACGTAAAAATTTGTATGTTTGGTTATATTTTGGGGCAAGCAACGCTTTATTGATTTTGTGGACCGTTTCTCGTATCGTGTCTCTCTGCCTCCTTGGCGACCTGCTCCCTCCGAGTAGATTTCAGTCGTTGCTATGGTCCACGTCCTTCCAGAAGACATCACTCCAAGCTCTTTCGTTTGACTCGGAGATTTTCTTTGTGGTTTCACAGCTGCTTACTTGTCTTACTATGTTAAAACGGAGGCATTTCACACGAAGAAAACTATAAATTTATTTCATTCACCAGCGCAACATTGACGCGACTTTTCAAGTTCAATTGTAACATTGTTAAGCGGAAGATTCCGCTACCTCGATTAAAATAATATATTATTTTCACACCAGAATTTCCCATGTAAAACAGAAGTGTTGTTTACCGAGAAGACATTTTCACAATTGATTTTTTTATAACCATTGTTTGAATTATGTGTATTACCTTAATATTTCAGTGAATCACGTCCGACATTTTACTTAATTTTACAGTTTACAAAAAAAGAGCTTTGTTTTTGTGAATATGATTAAAGAAATAATTTTAACTTAAGCCTGTCTCGTTTGGCTGATTGCATGAATAAATTCTACCATCTTAAATTTCTGGCATTCGTTTAGAAAAACTTTTCAACTTGTACAATAATAACAATGTCGCATGCTTTACATGAATTTTGGACTAATGGGTATTTTTTTAAGCCGAATTACCAAAATTACTCTGCGATAATGTTTGCTGCAATTATGACCACTGACCTCGGCATTGAATGCAGGTCCGTGGCTTTTTATGAACCACATTTCGTGAATACACTGTATGTGAACAGTTTCTTCTTCTCGGTGTTTTGAGTTTTTTTATTTTTTTTTACTGTTTGGAATTATTCAATTTTATTTCAATGGTTGTAAATAGCGAGGCAACACATTAAGCGGCATTACTTAAAAAATATTTAGTATTATAAATGATAAGCATTGAATAAAGAATGAAGAGACTACGTGGACAATTATATTGACTCTGTGAGTATCACGTCTATTTCTTAAATAAATGTTCTTACAGCACTTGTTTCTTTGTAAATAGATTTGCACAAAACCTGTTTTTTAAAAATTATAACGTACCTCTTATTGGACTTATTTGTTAGAGTAATAAGTCGCGTTAAACAAAATTTGGCGCAGTTTGTAAAAGCCTATGAACAATAGCTGTAGCCATAATGTGTATACTAACTGTATATTTATTCAGTGTTTTCTATTTTTTAACAGAAAAGAATAAGGTTTTAATATATAAATGATTTTGGATAGTTACCACAATATATTTTTTCTTTCGTTCAAAGTTCAAGCTACTCAAATTTCCAATTATTTTTTTTAATATTACCTGCGGTTAGTAAAATATCGATTGTGTGTTTTCATAATATCTAATTTGATAATTTTCTTTAAAAAAAATTTTAATTTTAAAATTGCTTTTGCTTTTAGTATGATTTATATATAAAAACTCAACAGGTTTGTCTAAACTTACCAATTAATCGTTTTTGTGTATTTAACAGAATACAGAATAATCCAGGTGTCTCTGTATATAGTAGGAATACCAAAGTGTTATAATATAAATTAAAAACGTATTCTATTGAGTTTAGGAGTGGTTTATTAAATTACTACATCTTTACAGTAAAATTCCCAAATACCTAATAACTAGCAGTCTTTTCGTTACATAATCAGTCTTAATAAATAGATATAAATACTTGTTTGTTTAAGATGGTTAATAAATATAAGAAATGGCAATTGAAATCCATCAGTATGTTTACAGAACAGATCAAACTATCCAAAATGTAAATTATCTTCTATTTAGATAAATAATAGAATATATTTATATAAAGGAAACCAATGGTTACTAGTACATTAGATTTCACAGCAATCTCAAGTGAACTGAACCATGGCGGCAACAATATTGAGGAAGTTATGCGTGTCTTCTAAAATTAACATTGCTTAATGTAATCAATAAATTAATCATTTTAATAAACTGCCTTCAATCGACACAAGCAGGAAATCTTCAACGACGATGAGAAGCGAAATTAGCAATTAGGGTAGAAGTTTAGCACCACGCCACACGATCTTCAGGGAGTGGTTGCGATCCTCTGTCAGGGTGAGGAAGTGGCGGACAACCCGCGAGGAGTGCGGCTCGTCCTGCCGGGATCGGGAGAATATGCGCGAGGGGTGGCGCACGTAGTAAACGATGTCGAAGAAGACTTCCAGCGCGGCGAGGAGGCGGTCCTCGAGGCTCACTGCTTGAGCTGCTGGTCGCGGTCCCCCGACAGGGGCTGCGCCGGCTGGGCCAGGTAGGGCCCCGGGCCCGCGGCCTCGTGCAGCTTGTCGGCCTCCTCCGCGGCCACGGGGCACATGCACGGCACGAGCTGCACGTGCTGCAGCGACACGGGCGTGAGGCTGGCCTGCAGCGGCACGCTGATGGGGATGGGCTGCATCAGCGCCTCGCCGCCCTGGCCGCCGTACACCTGCCCGCCGTACACCTTGCGCTGCTCGTACACGCTGGGCGAGTAGCCGTAGCCGCGGTATGCCTGCGCCACCTGAGCCATCTGCGCCATCTGCGCCGGCACCCACGCCTTGGGGGCCGCCGACTGCCTGCAACACCACCGCAGCCACTCAGCCCACGCACCGCCAGCCACCCATCCATCCATCCACCCATCCACCCAGCCACCCAGCCACCCAGCCACCCAGCGATTGTATCAACCGGCAAACGTGCCCGTCTACTTCGTGTCGGGGGCGTCAGAGCACCTCCTCGAGATCGCTTGTTATCTTACATCTAAGTCTCATCAGTTACATCTAAACTTGCAATGTGTCAAAAAAGTTAAAAAAAAAGTACATAAAAACCTAAATATGTTCATTTCAAAAACACTTTTTTCAATGAAATAAAAGTATATAATTCAAGAAATCGAGAATCGAATTCGATAAATAAGTACAATGCATCAAGCAAGACTAGAATGGAAATGTTCCACTTTCGTGAACATCAATAACATAATAGAAGTATCCTCATACTTTTCTTGTTATTGGTTTGGTTAGAGTCAAGTTAATACAATCGCAATGGTGCTCCGGTGGTCGAACAGTTTACATCGATTGTGGATTAGTTGTATTGGGTGGAATTCAGTTATATTAAAATTATAAATAAGTTTGTATTTTAATATATTAAAACTGAATAATTATACAATTTCCCACGATCGATGTAAAATATATACAATGGCATATAAGTATCGTAATAAACTTTTGAACAAAAAATGTAAAAGGTTCGTTTTCGCTATTAATGGACGCCGACTGGCATAACCCCGTTTTCCCAAAACATGTTACATGAATTCTATTGCTAATGACTACAAAAAATAAGTGTTCATTGTTGATTTCTACATTAAAGGGTTTCCTTTCGGTTCGTTACATCTATAAAATGCAATCGCATATAGTCCACATGGTATAGACTTCTCCGCGGTCATCCCATGCCATAAATTTTATTATATCTACGGCCACGCTTGTAAAAACATCAGAATAGGATAATAAACACACATAAAAATTATGACAAGGAAACATCCAGGAATATAAAACCAGTTTTTTACGTCGTCAGTATACACAAGCATTGATTACCTTCAGGGGTTCTCTGAGATTATCCACATTTTTACATGCAATAACACAATATACTTCAACATATTCCGATTCCAGATATTAAATAATGACTCTAATCCACCTTAGCGTTTGTTTACGGCCTGGGAGACGAGCGATTTTTTTTCGAAAACGTTTATTAAATTTCAAATGTGGATAAAACAAAGCGATCTGTATCTAATATATTACTGTAATAATAGCTATTACATTATGTATCAAGAGTGACAAGAGCTACTTACGTCGGTTCAGACGTCCATCTCAGGAAGAAGGCGTCTCCTGCGGTGATAAAGGCTAGTGCTAGGCACAGGTGCACCTAGAACAATGGAAATTTTCATTGCAATTTAATATACCCAATCATTTACCTTATTCGTTGCCTTACTACGATAGTTTCTAAATTCAATACACACATGAGACTTGTGCTACAATTGATACGCAACTAGACACGATTTCACGGAAAACAATAAAGAAATGCGATTAAAATTTAACGCGTTTGGTAAACAAGTAACATCTCGCTTCAATTTGAACAGTTAATTGCCATATGATTAGTATTTAAATAACATACATTATAATACGCTTGCATAAAAACTAATTATCAAGTAACAACATAAATTAGAAAATATTACATTCCTATGAAACGCCGTGCCAGCAAATTTATTTTGTTTAAACATAATAAAAATACAACATAATTAATTAAATTAATTGCTAGCAACCTTTGATTGATTTAAATATATATAATAAATAAATATTTACTGGTTAGACATTTTAATAAAAGAATATAATAATGGTATTTTCACGTTATGCAAAAGCATTACTGATGAAATTAGATTTATAGACTATGAAAACTCTTTGCTAAGAATTAATTTTATTGATTATTAATGGTAATATTCTATTAAATGTGCATTAACCTAGCGCAGACCAGAAATACTTCCCTATGCATATATAATGACATTCTAACATAAATATAAGGCACTGGGTCAATAAATTACATAAACAACACTTAAATACAAATAATATTTAATGAATGCCATCTTAACAAATATATGAATAAATAGATCATATAATAAATGTTTTATACTTTTATGTTTAAGCTTTAAATTATTTGTAGTATTTAAATATACGTACTTGAAAATATTAATATTTTTCATAAATAATTTAAATCAAAAATATTATACATACATTTAAAATAAATACCGATCAAAAGAATATACATGTTATACAGATTATAATAACACCATGAAAATAAAATAAATCTAACTTAGAAATTTCAAAAACTACTATTATTGTTTCAAATAAGCCAGTTGCAAAGAAATAACTGAAGATAAAACAAGGCATCGCAATTGTAAAATAAATACACAATTTATTTATACAACCCAAAAAAAAATTGTTTCAATAGGCAATATTTTTTTTAAGTGCGATGCGCTCTTGTCCAGTTCAGTTGTTTCAATATAAACCAGGCTTATTGTGAAAAACAAGGGTAATCTTTAAGTTCTCCGAGCGAGGGGACTCACCGTGAACCTCAGGTCCGCGTTCATGGCACTTATCTTCCTGCGGGCTGCGGGGAGTGTGAAGGAGGGCTGGGAGGAGTCCAGCTGGCTTCGCTCGAGGAGTCAGGAGAGCAGTGATGCTCCCGGGACCAGGCCCGGCCTTATATGGAGGCGGCCTGGCCACGCGGCCCGATCTGATAGTGACTCCCGTAAGGGTTCGCACCGGTACGGGCGAACCGGTTCACACACGAGCCCCGAACCGGTTGGCACATTACAGTGAAAAATAATACATGGGACATTCCTGATAGGCACAATCGATTATTGTATTAGACAAAATTTTAATCCTTTGAAGATGAGCAGACTGCCCACTTATAAATTCTTCACAAATTCTTCAAATTGAAATTCTCTTCAAAAATCAACCTCGTCGTTAATTTCCGCTGAAATCACATTAAATTCTTAATAATTGTATCGCGCATATATTTTATTTGGCGAAATAAGTTATATACAATGAAAAGCATGCTGACAGTGTGGTGTCAGTGTGCTGTGACACAATTATCTCAAATTAATACTTATATATTTATATATATATTGTTTTTGTTATGTAATATCAAGTGAATCATTTGACACACATTTGGAGTGCGACGCATTACGATGCTATGCTTTGTACTGCCTGAATTTCATGCCACGTAAGATAAAATAATTCTGGAGCACCGTTAAGAGCATCAAATGTTCTGACCTTTTGTGTGAGCTATCTACAGCCTGGTCACTCCACCATTTCCAAAAATCAATCAGTACTGTGAATGCATTCCGTTTGTTGTTCACATCCAAGTCTGTGACATAAAGTGGTTTTAATTAACTACGAAAACAATCCAGACAAATCCAGCAAAATTGATCATTCACCCTTTAGAGAAATTCAAAGTTTTATCTTCGAAAATAGTTTTATTTAATAATATGAATACCTGTCCAAAAATTTCTAATAAAATAGGCTCACAATAAAGCACCAGCTCGAGTTTACTTAGAAAAACTTTTTAATAGCCTCTATTATATTTTGGTCGCTATTTGACTTACATATTTCGTACGAAACGTTGTTGTCGAGATATTTTATATTCAATATGACTACACGCTGTTTAAATTGTAGTATTTTCATGAGTTGTATTCTCACATAGAAAATATAAAATAATAACATTTTTTCTAAATGTGGTAAACGAGGCGGTGCTTTATCATGCTCCACAACCATTAGAATTTTAAACAAATAAATGTTCAAAACTTAAATAATTTGGTTGTACTATAAGTGAATATTTGAATTGATATTTAATTGATTTAATTCAATTCAAATGTCACTCCCATCAGCTGGCGTGCATCTCTAAGCTTTCTGTTCACAATGCAAGTACCTGCCTGAAAACAGAGAACCGTGAATATTAACATAACGAGTACTGATTTACAAAATTATCGGTTCGATCGGGACAAGATGTCGGCGGAGGCAGAGATGGGCGCTCATTATTATTTATGTTTTATAATTTCGTCAATTAAAATAAATTTGTTCAAATACGTCCGCTAAGCATGTCGTAGGCTTCGTCGATTAGAATCTCCGGCCGGCCCATCGGAATAACACCGCTGCGCCGAGCCCGACAGCCGGCCAGCCCTCGGGACGGAATTGGGTCAGAATAAAAAAAACTCGGGTACGGTGCTGCACTTAGCCGTGGAGCCTCCGAGAATATCATTACACTCAAAACATTCTTTGATTTTGCAATAAAATAAAATTTGATTTTTCTCTCAGACGCTGGTAAACAAAACTGCATCAAATAAAACGTAAGCTACAAAAAAAATCTCGAACCAAAGTATCCAACAAAATTCCCATCACAGCCAAATGTTTACTGTTTTTTTATTTTATTAAACGTCAATCACGTTTATTACCCATCACGGGTTTATTATATTATTACTATGAACATATGAACCAAACACTAACAATCGCTTCACTTGTTACTTTGTTCAAAAAGTCCAGTGCTTGCAAATCACTAAATATTGGTAGGCAGGGCACATTGCTTCATATGTAGAGTATGATTGTTAAAAATTATCGATAAACGGGAGTGATTCGTTAGTACAAGGGTTAGTACACCGGCCATGTAAGCATGGGGATGTGGGTTCAAATCCCACACAAATCACGATGATATTTTTCTGAAAGTTTCTTTAAATCATCTTCTATGTATGAACTGATGTGCCTAATCATATTAGTAATAAATGTGTACTGATTTGTTTTAGCATACAATTGAAAATATATTAAATGATTATATATAATGACGAAAAAACTAATCACTTCATTAATAAATAAAATGCGTAATATTTTATAGAATTCTGAGTGTTTTTTTCCACGGCCAAAAAAGCAAGAATGTATAAAAACGCTGACTGTTTATGACTTCATTGCTGATTAGGATTGGTGGACTACATCGTTTTTGTTTGGTTTTTGGAACGTTGGGAGTGACCATCAGTTCTAAGGGCTGCAAAGGTATACAATACCCCATGATAAATGATACATTAACGTCCTCTGATGATTTAATATCAAACCATAAGAATGATGTCAGTTTTGAAAAAAAAACTTTTAATTAATCAAACGTTACGTTTATGAAGATACCTTTCACGAGCAACAAACAACTGAAATATATATTAAATAATTTGACACGTACTAAGTCTTAACGCTTTGAACCTTTTGAATGCTTTTTTATTTAACAATGTGAATACTTTGCAAAACTGACAAAAAGGGTTTATACTTGCTCTAATACGCAACGATAACACAATAAAAGGTGCACTGTAGCGACCTATAGTCGCCAACGGAGTTACAAAGGAATTTACGCATTGTCGCCAACGTAGTCGAAAGGGTTAACATTCATCAGCACACTTATCAGACATAATGCATTTTTTTTTCAGCCTTGTATACGTTCTAGTGTACGTTAGAGTGGTCCACCGCCAAAAACGGTTTATTTTAGTCAGTGAATAAAACGCATGTTTTACTGGGCGTGGTATTTATTAATTGTAATAATAAACACGGGGCACGTTGGGGGGCTCAGTCGAAGTTGAACCTGCGGACTCCGTCGAAGCGGAAGCCGTAGGCGGCGGCGTTGCGGGCGTCCACGAGCGCGGGGTTGCGGTGCTTGTAGAAGCTGCCGTGGCCGTGGGGCGGACGAGCCGCGCTGTTGGGGACGCCGTGAGCCTCGCGGGGGTAGAAGGCCTCGAAGCCTCCCTGCGGCAGAATGCTGCTCAGCCCCTCGTCGTCGGGGTCGTACGCCATCGCCAGCCCCGCTCCCAGCGCCAGCACCGCCCACAGCGTCACCGCACGCATCTGCACAACGCCGGCGGGCTCAACGTTCAGACGGTTGGGATTGAAATCTTTCCCTGTCGCTTCGGCCAACAACTTTTGAATCAAGCTTAACACAATAAAATGTTTAATGTAATACAATTATTTAATATGTTTTGAGGTGATTTATTTGGTATTTACAGGTATGTCGTGTCGGCCACCGGTGACCGACGCGGCCCAATTGGAATACCTCCGTGTCGGCCACCGGTGGCTGACACGGCAGTCAACGTGTTAAATTTAAAATTCGGCCAGTGATAGTAAAAACTACAGCAAAATATCCTTATATTATTGATTTTGTGAAGACCGTCTCACAGGGAGTACGATTCTGCATATACAGGTTTTATTGATTGATAATGATTAAGAACATTTTAAGAAATTCAATATTTTTGACAGAGAGTACTTGGTGGAATTCCATTTTAATATTTTTGAATAAAATACTTGAGTGATTTTCCACATTTTTATTTTCACTCTGTTTGATAATGCCAACGTGAAAGGTTGGCGAAACCGGTCACTAATAAAAATAAAAATGTGGAAAATCACTCAAGTATTTTATTCAAAAATATAAATTACATTTTTTCAAATATTGAAAATTGATTAAAGAAACACTCAGATAAATATCATCGTGATTTGTGTGGGATTTGAACCCACATCCTCAAGCTTACAATGCACCGGCCATGTAAGCTATATATCATAAAATAAAATATCCTTAGATTTGAATCTGCTATTGTTTCTGTAGGCTGCTGCAGGAGTATCAGAACTAAACGCCGGAGCTTTGTAAGGATATATAATAATGCTGTTGAGCAGCAGCAATATTAACCTGCGGCGTAGAAGGACCCGGGGACCTACTACACTATTTTCTCCTTAGAAAATGTGCTCTATGGTCTGGGAGAGGCATGGCAACACCTAAGATGCAGCGCGGGGGAGGAACATTACTGTGGAGAGACCCGGCGCAAGTGGACGTAGTAACAATGAGCAAGAGACGACAACAAGCTATTTCGGCAGCTGCCGAAACCAGGGAAAAGCCGATGCAAAGGAAGCTGCAAGACTTCGTGAAGCCATACGAGTGGGGCGGCGAGTGGCAGCTATGGCTCGCCCGTCTCAAGAAGATGATGCACGCGTGCGGCGAGAGCGACCTCACGCTATGCATCCCGATCCTGCTACAGGGTGAGGCGTTCCAGATTTTTATGTCCCTTCCGGACGAGGTGACCACGAATGAAAAAAGACTTGTTGCGGCACTCGGGACGGCGTTCAACCCTCGTCCGGTACCGTCGATCGCCGCATTTTCTACGTGGCGGTTTCAAGAGCAGGCCTCCGTGGAGAAGAACATGGCAGAAGTGCAGCGTCTCGCCGTCGCGTGCAAGATGTCAGGGGCCGCGATCCTGTACAAATTCATTCAGGGTCTGCCCGACGATTTATCAGAAAAAATACAGTCATGGTTAGGTGACAAGGAGCCTGACGAGACGGAGCTGATAAGGCAGACGCGCGTACTGCTGAGTGCGCGAACGACAAAACATGAAGACACGGCGTTACCTGCAGTCGTTCCTCCGGCGTGGAGACAACGCGGCCGCTCTCAGTGGGGAGGGTCGCGTCCCACGCGGGATTACAAAGAGATTGAGTGCTGGACATGCAAGAAGAAAGGCCACATAGCCAGAAATTGTCCGTCGGGAAACGGTCAGCGGGAGGCTGGTGCGCCGGTAGTCTCCCGAGGGCAGGACTAAAGGCGCTGCCTATCGTGCGGGCGACAATCGGCGGGAGGAGTTTTCGAGCGCTTCTCGATACCGGTTGCTCGCGAACGGTGATCCGCGCGGGCTTATGCCCTGTGCTGTCGCCAGGAAAAATCGACATTGTGGCGGTCGACGGGAGCCGAGTGGCGTGCCGCGGGACAGCTTGGGTGAGAATGGAGCTGCTGGACAGGGTGGTGGAAGTCGACACCATTGTCATGGACCGCGTGCTTGCTGGAACGGACGTGATAGTGGGCATGGACGCCCTTGTCAAGCTGGGCGGCATTCTGATTGACGCGCAGGGGGTGCGCGCGGCCGACGCGCAGGTAGCGGCGAGCGTTGTCGCGGCCGGCACTCAGGGGGTGCGCGCGGCCGATGCGCAGGTAGCGGCCGGGGCGCAGGTAGCGGCCGGGGCGCAGGTAGCGGCCGGGGCGCAGGTAGCGGCCGGGGCGCAGGTAGCGGCCGGGGCGCAGGTAGCGGCCGGGGCGCAGGTAGCGGCCGGGGCGCAGGTAGCGGCCGGGGCGCAGGTAGCGGCCGGCGCGCAGGTGGCGGCGGGCGCCATCGCGGCCGACACTCACCGGATTGCTGATAAGGACTTTGAGGCAGCATTCAGGGGGGGCAAGTGGTCAGTAAGCTGGAGGTGGAGAGAGTCCGAGCCAGAGCTTCAGTGTAACGTGGGAAGGTATAAAAACAGCGCAGGGGCGGAGGCCGAAGAGGCTTTCAAGGCCGAAGTGAGGGATTGGGTAAAGAAGGGTTGGCTGCGTCCATGGGCAGGCCCGCGAGGTGGAGTGTTGCCACTGATGGTGGTTGTCCAGAAGAATAAAGACAAAGTGCGACCGGTGCTGGACTACAGAGAGCTAAACAAATTTGTGGAATGTCACCCGGGAGCGGACATAGCAGTGTGCGACGAGACGATACGGCGTTGGAGGAGGGCCCAAGAGCCCGCCAAGATAGTTGACCTCAGATCGGCCTACCTACAAATACACGTAGATGAGGCCATGTGGCAGCATCAGCAAGTCGAGTTCGAGGGCAAGCGGTATTGCCTGACGAGGCTGGGCTTCGGACTGAGCAGTGCCCCTAAAATCATGTCTAAGATTCTAGGCTATGTTTTGGACCAGGATGACACAATAAAGGCAGGCACAGACTACTACATGGACGATATCCTGGTGAACGAGGCAATCGTGTCAGTCGACCAGGTGGAGAGTCACTTGAAGAAGTTTGGGCTTCTGCCCAAGCCCGCAACAAAGCTGGAAGGTAATCGTGTGCTTGGGTTGCAGATTGAACGAGACAAAGGCGGTCGACTCCTTTTCTGCAGGGGAAATCAGATTCCGGACACACCAAAAGACAAGCTGACACGCAGGGAGTTATTCTCGATCTGTGGCCGTCTGACCGGTCATTTCCCGGTCTGCAACTGGCTGAGAGTTGCATGCAGCTACATAAAGAGGCGAAGCGAGGGCAAGTCCTGGGACGATGACGTGGGAGCGTGGGTGCGGCGCCGTCTGGAAGAGATGATCGAGGCAATCCAAGCAAACGACCCGGTGCGTGGGGTATGGACAGTGAAGTCCGGCTGTCGCGGCCGCGTATGGTGCGATGCGAGCTCGATTGCTCTCGGAATTGCCCTAGAGATTGACGGCGAAGTTATTGAAGATGCTACATGGCTGCGCAAGAAAGACGATGTGGGCCACATAAACGTCGCAGAGCTAGACGCCGCACTAAAAGGAGTGAATCTGGCCCTGAAATGGAACCTCAAGGAAATTGAAGTCATGACAGACTCGGTGACTGTTGCCAGCTGGCTGACTTTGACCCTGACGAGAGATGCAAGAGTGCGAACGTCTGGCGCCGCTGAGATGCTGGTCAAAAGAAGATTGGCCCTCTTCAGGGAAATTATTGACACCTATAACGTGTCGGTCTCAGTGGTGCGAGTGAGCTCGGCCGAAAACAAGGCTGACGCACTCACGAGGGTGAAGAGCTCCTGGCTGCAAGCAGAATCCAAAGAGAGGCACGCCTGCGCAGCATTGGCAGACCAGCTGCATAACGCTCACCACTTCGGAGTGGACCGAACACTGAGTCTCGCCAGACTGGTGGACCCGTCGGTGAGCAGGAAAGAAGTAGAGCGTCTCGTCAGCTCTTGTGTGCGATGCAGGGTCATCGATCCAGCACCAGTCACTCACGAGGGAGGAAACCTGAGTGTGAACGATCCTTGGGTCAGAATAGCCATGGACGTGACACACTTCAGCGGAGAAGCCTTCCTCACCCTGGTAGATTGCGGTCCTGGGCGTTTCGCAATCTGGAAGAGAATCACGATGGAAAGCGGAGCCGAGGTGAGCAGGTGCCTTGAGGAACTGTTCAGGGAGCGAGGACCACCCCTCGAGCTGCTAATGGATAACGGCACAGCGTTCCACTCACGGCAGGTGGAAGAGACCTGCGAGTCTTGGGGGGTGTCCAGGCGATTCCGAGCGGCCTATCGGCCGTCTGGGAATGGCATCGTAGAGCGGAACCACCGCACTGTGAAGAGGACAGCAGCGAGGGCGGGCATATCTCCACTCATGGCCGTTTTCTGGTACAACCTGGCAGCTGCGAATCTAGAGTCTGACTCTCCGGCGTCTTCGGTACACGCCTACAGGTGGCGACATCCGCTGGCTGAACGCGTTCAAGGCAAAGAAGCAGTGGAGTCAGCTTTCAAGGAAGGAGACTCCGTCCTCGTGAAGCCGCCCCAGGCGAAATGTACCTCAGAGTGGAGAATAGCCAAAGTCGACAGGGTGATCTCATCGAACACTGTGTCGGTGAACGGAGTTCCGCGTCACGTATTGGACCTTCGGCATCACCCGTCACCGAGCAACCGAGACCGGACATGTTCACCCCCAGCGGTCGGAGTTGAAGGTGCCTTGGGGAGAGCGCCTCATCCAGCAGCAGAGGACGCCGCTGCGGAGTCATCAGGCAGGCCCGAACGCAAGCGAAGGCCGCCTGCACGGCATGACGACTACGCAATGTGATGTAGACATCAGGGCGGCATGTGCTCTATGGTCTGGGAGAGGCATGGCAACACCTAAGATGCAGCGCGGGGGAGGAACATTACTGTGGAGAGACCCGGCGCAAGTGGACGTAGTAACAATGAGCAAGAGACGACAACAGAAAACACTGGCTCGGCATGAGTATATGCTCAATGAACCTCCTCTGAGGAGAGGCACTTGATGAAGAAAAAGATTTGAATTACTAGAAACAACTATGCGTTCAACGTAAAAGGTGGTCACCGTTCGGTTGACGATTGTCTTGCGGCGTGTGTAGGCAACTTAATGCGAAGACGAACTTAATACGCTGTCTAGTTACAAAGGTTTGTTGGCTCAAAAATATATTCAAGGAATTTAAGAACACTCTGTGTGGCTCTTTAATAAGAACAGTGTATATAATTGTGTATTTTATCATAAAAATTTACTCGAGAAGAATGCACAATCCATTCGCAATTTTTCATGATTTTTTGATGCTAAAATATTCTAAAGGTGTCTTTAACTGCAATTTATTAGTATGTCTGGCGTAATACTTTATGTATATGATTTTTATAAGCTTAAATCAAAGATTTGAGTTTAAAAAATTTAAAATCTATGATTAACTAATTAAAACAACATTTACAACAAGATCCTTTTCTCTGTGATGTAATGACGTGGAAATAAAATATCTTGCTTTCAGAAGAGTTTTTCTGAAACCTCTAAAGGTTCGCATTTTTATGAGACGATTTTTTTAACTCAAGCATGAGGAAAATTATTTCATAAAATAATCACGATGCAGTTTAATATAACAAGATCAACATTCATATCATTATGTGTAAAGCAAAACTTGCTTGAATTTAAATTTTTTCAAAATCTTTCACCTGGCGCATATTCTAAGTTAATAAAATGTATAGAAAACTGAATAAACACTGAAACTGAGTCAACACTGAAAAAATATTGCTTGAGCAACAAACAAAGAAATATTTGAATACTTAAATTTATATAAAAAATATATAATGGTACCTATAATAAGTACATTTTCTGATGTTGATAAGTTTAGCTTATATTCGATATAAAGCTGTAATATTTACTATGAATCTAATATTCTCAAAACGAACATTTAATTATTTTTTTCTATAGTTTTATTGTATTTATTTAATAAATAAATTTAAATTATCGAATAAATTCGTAATTTTTAATTATCACGCCTCTTATTATTTATAAGCTCTGATGCAAAACGAACGGACGCTGTGGACTATTATTGAGTTTTAACATAATTATTGGGGGCAATCAAAATGCTGTAATGTTAAATGGAAGGTAAATATTGTCCAGTTTTTACAATTAGATATTACGTAATATTACGCAAATGTTAAAATATGAAGAATACAGGGAACTGATGAACATACAGTAACATGGAGAGCATTGAACGAATGGCACACGAACAACAAAATAAAGCAAAACAAAGCAGGCAAATCAAAGCTTCCTAGACCTTATTAAAAAAAATCACATGAATAAATTCAATATTTCAATCAATTTATAATATTTGTAACTTGGTTTTAAAAATCCTAGAACTGAGGCAGTAGTGCCATCTTTTAACAGGAGTTACAATAAAATATAATACTAAATTATTTACTTGTTTTGGACGGTTTTCTATTGAGGATCAATTGCGAATAATAGAAAAATCTGCACGGAATAAAACAATCTATCAATTTGCATCAATAGTATCTCATGAGATCTACAAGCATAGGCATATCTTTCAAATACGAAATGAAGTGCCATACAGTATGTTGACGCATCTGAGCGAGTACTCACGTTTCTTGGTATGATTTTTCGAGGTAGATTGAAGTGTCAAGACGTCGGTTATGGCTTTTCGACCTTTGTCTAGTCAAGAATACTTCACTGACAAATACAGCTGACAAGCATGCAAAACTTGCCAACAAACAGCATTTAAAACTTTCTCCTTTCTGATTTGTAATAATATTACTACTCGCCTTCTTGGAATTGCAGATTTCTTCATTACATAAAAGACTTTAATCTTTTTCGTATTCAGAGAGGGCTCTAGGTATTTATTTTTTATATTTTAGCTAAAAAAAATAAAACAATCAATAGTAGATTCACACATTTATTTCAATATAAACACAATTATCACTATTTAAATACAATATCACATTCCAAAGTAATGCATATTATTATCGCAAAACATAAATATTTATAATATATATAAAAAAGCAGGCAGACATCCATATAATATTATTGTTTCTGATGATTGTACTTTCAGAAGATTGAGGTATATGAACAATAAGTACACTTAATTTTTATTAAGAAAGCCAAATATATCGATTTGGAATTGAGGTAACAGATAATCAAATACATTCAACCTTTAATTCACAAGGTGCAAACATGCCAGCCAAAAACTACTAAGCCGAGAACGTATAGATTTCTCGTATCACAATTTCAATCAATGACATCAAAATAGTCTAAAAAGACTATTTATGATATATTTTTAGTGATAAATCAAAAATATATCATTAATGCAATAAAAATGTAAACATACGCATTCAAGAATATAATAAATATCAATAACATCCATTCCTGACATTTGTTCATATTATTGATTGTATTAAATCATATGCAACAGTAACTATGATAAATTACTACTAAGAGTAAATGTAAATGTAAAATGAACATAAAACAATAGTCTTGAATAATGCTCTAACCATTATCATTTTGCACCTCTGTTCATAGAATCCTTGCATGCGAGAAACAAGTAGACTTGCCTACTGAATATTATCAGTAGAGTGCAGGAGCCTGCAAAGCTCGGCTTTAACAGATTAGCGGTGTGGTGCGGAAAACAATAGAAGACATTGTTACATTGTACCCGATGGTTAGTGGAATTAGGGTCGAAATTTAACATAGATTGACATCAAGCTACCTGCATACATTGTCAGGATAATTTACACAGATTCCTTCATTTGAACATGTCTGCAGTACATAATATACTTCTGTATGCTGATTTTAATAATTGCCGCTTGAATAACTTAAATAAATTATCCCATTTTCTACAAAAATAATCTTATTTAATAAAATATATATCAATTCTGAGTTCTGTAAATTAAGGGTCGGGTATATTCAAAAACAAGACAATAATTCTTATGTTCAATCATTTTAATAAATGAAAATAATCCAAAAAACTAAAATAAAGCAACACATTAATCATATCATGCAGTATAGGCAAATTTAAAGATTATGTAGATAATAATTCAGGAAAAAATAATTTGTAAGTTGTCAAAGCATAGTTTCACTACCTCAAAATGTTCATATACCATGATGCAATAATAAAAATAACTCTTGCAACGAAATCCTAGAATATAAGTAGATATAACTACTTGTGATTTTCACATATCAAAGCTAAATAATATATACAATATACATATATACATCAAAGTCAGCTCAATCTTAACAAGTATGATCAACTTGTACCATCCCATAGAAAGCACAGACAGTTGGCCATGGGGTTTTTTTTTTTTTAAAGTAGAATTAATATCAAGTCCAGAATATGATTGTGTTATCGATCAAACATACTCTTGCGAGTTAAGTGGCAGTCCTGTGCTAGACGTAGATGCTATTCATACTGTATGATACCCGAAAATACAAAATAATATGTCTACAGAATTACCTCAGCAACATCTGTGCTTGGTATGAGTAAATCGTTTAGAAAAACAAAGTAATTCTGTCGATGACAGAAATATAATGTTCCAGTTTACTTTTTTTAATTTAATATTAAAACATTCTTTATACTGCAACACATTTGGTATTTCAACAAATTTAATTTAGTAACGCTCATCCAAAGAACTGACAAAAAATTAATACATACATGCATATTATATATTATTTCAATAAGTGATTTCAAAGTAAAATTAAAATATTACATTAAATTACTAATGCAAATATGTTATCTGAAATAGACATCATATAACATTATAGGTGGGTATTCATTAATAAGATTCTACCTATTGACAAAATGCATGGATTCACCAATAATCTTATCAAATGTGTAACTATTGTGACTGCAATAAAAATTACACTATCAAAAAATCTGAGTACTTTCACAGCATACAATTTGCAGAAAATAAATACTTTGCTTTGAACCATTGAAATTCTATCAAAATCCACGCATTGAAGTATTTGATATTGTAGACTATTTCATGTGATAAGTAAATCAAGAGCGTATCCTATCATATTATAAGCACGAGTTAATAAGTTTACATTAATAGTACAACAAATTTACTGTATCAACCGTGTACACCTAGGTAGATTTTTATATAGACACGTTTACTTTTTATTACGTAGAGAATATACATAACGTTTACACAAATTGAAATTATAAGAATAAGACAAAAGCGTGCCATGTTTTTAAACATGTTTGTAAACAGTTTGTCAAAATAATATTGAAGGAGTTACATCAAATTAAATAATATAAAAGAAAATATCGCTACATTTCATGCTTAACACATTCAATACAAAATATAATTTTAGATCAAAACAACAAAACTGCAACCCTGTGAATGGCAATATAAAAGTAAAACAGTAATTCTGTACAAAAGTAGCCTTATTAAGTAATTTTGTTGGTGATTGGTTTGTTGTTCAATAGTGGTCGCAGACAGACCACAGTAAAAATAACATATCAGTTCTAATAGAGAAGTAAATAATTATTACTATTTCTACACTGTGCTTGTAAATTTTATGTTCCATATTCTCCTCCTTTATTATACATATATAATACTAATAATATGTAATCCAAATTACTATTATAAAATTTGTATAAGCTGTCAATGGGTCATATTAAATAACACAATTGTAAATTAAAATACGGTCAAACCTTGAATTGTGAGTAACTTGGTTTGCGGGTGGTTTGCAAGATGAGCAAAATCTTTTAATCAATTTCAATTTGATATACAAGCAAGGTCTTGCAATACAAGCGATATGAGTAGTATGAATATGCTGATTTTTCTTTCGAAAGACACGTAATCACTACTGAGTCAATAGTTCTTCTTTGTGTAGTGACTGTACTGCGACAATGACCTACACGAAGAAAAAAATCAAAATGAAAGGTAAAGGTTCTACACCAAATCACTATTTCAGCGATGCTTCGAGGCGACTGAAAGAATCAACCTTATTCTCTGAACGCTTTGGAAAATTAAAAGTTAAGATCTTCAATAAAGCATGGGATGAAGTCACAAGAAAAACCTCCATTCTGCTTATAGAAATCTGTGGTCTAATTGTGTTGAGGGGTTTACTCATGAATAAGCCGTCAAACTATATTATATTCTTGAGGAAGACCATGAGAATGAAGGTTAATGACGTCATTTAAGAGCCGGTTGAGAACTAAAAGAAACAGATTCTGTTATCTAGCTAACAGAAATCAGAAATTCCATTAGTAACAGTGAAAGTTGTCCTACATTATTAAAAAAATGAATTACTTTATATTAAATTTAAACAATAAAATGGAATTTTGAATTAATAATTATTATGTAAATGAATATGGCTTTTGCTATGAATCATCTAAGCTTCCAGTATTGCTCAGATGTGATTAAACGAATGCTTTGAATTACGACCACGTTTCAGGAACAAATTATGCTTACAATCGAAGGTTTGACCAGATAACTATTAATAACATTTCATTAACATAATTTGGGGGATTTGATAATCGTGGACATATTTATTTTTTTTAAATTTGATACTTCCTTTATTATTAACAACTTAAATTAGCTAAAATTAACTTTTACAAGATCACAAAAAAATATTATTATTATTATATATCGCCTCCCACAGCCAAACCATGAGAACTGGAGTTAATTTTATTATTATTATTTCACTGAACTGGTATTTGCTTTTATTACTTTATTTTCTTTAATATTATTTTCAAAATAGCTTTAAGCTTTTTTTAAAAATAGTGATGGTACTGTAAATGTACTTAAATCAGTAACCAACCAGTAATCAGTCAATAAATTACGACATGACAACATCTCATGGCCTAGATGGCAGCGTTAGACAAAAATTCCAAACATAATATAATATCAATACCGCATTTTTAACTTATAAAGACACACTAGTAATCATGTTTGCTTCAATAGCTAATATCTTAAAGTTTCTATAAAAATTTGATATAAATCTTATTACGAGGAAGGCCTGCTTACAGAAATCAGTACAGAGGCATACAATATATGAACTTAATAATCATTGGAGTAATAAATGTATCAAGTATATTGGAAAACTACAGCACATACTCTACTTTAGTAGCATAAGCTTTGAGACTTGGTTAATATTAAATAAAGAAAAAATAATAAATATAATCAGTCCAACCCTTGTTAAAGTGTAAACATTATGTTTAGGTACATAAAATTGATGAACCCAAATAAAAGGGTTCTAAAATTTATTTTCCAAACAATTGAATAAATGAATTTGATACTTTGTGAAAAATCATTTGAAACACAAGGTTTGCTTTTATTTAATAAACAAAAAAAAAGTTTTTCCCAGGCTATTTATAGTTAAAACTAGTGAATCTAAGCATTTAAATTCAGATGTATGTCACCAAAGTAGGGTAGATATTGTGGCTTTCCTGTCTATTCTAGTTCTCATATCGGAACGCTTTATTTATATACAATTCCCTTAAGGAGTTTGTACGTTTATATGAGGAGCATCTGTTTGTTTCTAGTTCTTATGTCTCAAATTTATAAAACTCTATGACAAAATCAATTTGGGCAGTTTGAAAAATTCTATTACAAAAAAAGTATTTTTAACTAAACTCAATATCATCAGGTTCAATCTAAAATGAAATCTAACTTTTCTTATGTTTCATATTTAATTGGACAGCTATATTATTTGCATAGTTGGAACCGTAACTAACAACAATAATTTTGAGATTTGTCGCATATCAATAACAGGGTTATAACTTCATAACAGAATTATCAACTTCATAAGGGTGAATTCATCAATTTCATATCTAATATATATTACTTCCTATTAAAGAAATGATACCAATATATTATTATAATCAATGCACTGAATTACTGTCATTAGCTATTGTCATTAAATTAATCATGTGGAAGCATCATCAATTTCCCTATTTGTATCACTTTCATGACTATGAAGCTAGCAACTTTGAACTCAAAACTATGTATTGATTTGTACACACGGCCTTAATACAAAATAACAACCTAAAATATAAAAAATAAATACTTTTAAAATCATACTCCGATACTATTAAATATTAGTTACAGATATAATATATCATTGATGTTTGTAGTATGCTTAAACAACAAATTATATTTTTGAAACTTTCAGATCGTTGCTGAACCTTCCGCAACAGTTAGATTAAAACATTAAAAACGTTTCGGACAAAAGCAAGCAAAAAACATTAATCAAATTTGTACTTCAAGCATAAGCCAAGATAATATTCAATTAACACACTCACACTATTAGCGCACTCATAATTAATTAGAATTAAAGTAAAAGTAAATTAAATTAAACATTCACAAAAATTAATTGAAAATTGATTTATTTTTTAAATGTGAATATCCATATGCAGTGGAAATCGTTAAACCCAAAATGATAAGGATTAAAGTTTGTTTTCAATTAAACTAAGTACAGTGATTAAAGCATATACCTAATATATAAAAAAATGGAAGTGAAAAAACAAACTCATAATAAACCTTATGAATATAGCTTTATTTACTGAATTAGACACTATTACTTTGTATGCACAAATTGCTCAGAATTGTTAGATTTCATTTTATTCCAATTAGTCTATAACAACTTTCAACATTTTTTACACTTCCACAGTGTGGAAAACCGGAGCATCTCTATTTAAAGTTGGATCGTCATAACAGTCTTTCCAAATGGCAATGCTGGCTGAACAGCAGCGGTTTCAAAAATATTATATAGCGTAAAGCGAAGTTACGGTCAGTAAGATATTTTCTATGATTTAGATAAATAATTTCCACTGTGAAAATAATATGTGTAAAATTAATATTTTCTATTAAAAAATTGAAGGTACAAGTAATGACATAAATTTTGTATCTCATTGGAAATATTGGTAGATAACCGATATACAAAACAAAATAGCATTGTAATCAAGGTGTTAAAAAAATAAAGTTTATAATGCTTTTTCTGTATTGTTGGTTAAGCTTGAATTCATTTTATTTCACCTTGACACTATTTAAATGAAAAATAAGCTAGTTGTTGTTATATTCATATTGGTATAGCAACTGCTTTCAAAATACAAAAGTTTTTAAGGCTAAAATTTATATCTCAAAATAGATTTTCATATAATGCCTTTCTTTCAACTAACGTTTTAATTGGCTATATATGTTGTTATCTGGATCTTATCAATTTGATACAAATAAATGCAAAAAATAGGTACCACCTAATATAAAGGTGTACCATAATAGTTATTAAAATTAATTACTAATTACAAAACACACAGTATGAAGGCCTAACTCATTAATATCTTACATACAAAAATATACCACATTATGACAGACCCAAACTGAAAGGAGGCACACATTAAGCATATACCTACTACTTTATCTAACAGTAAATAGGTATTTTACAATTTTTGTTTCAATTTCAAATCGGGAGGTAGCTTGATAACATCATAACTGGGAAGAAAAATTTGCAACATTTTTTTAATTCTATCTTAAGGTAAGGCATCCAAGCAGTAGTATTTCATTTCATTACACTTAAAAATAGCCTGAGTTCACACCAAAGTGCGTGCGATATTAAAGCACATTGTTACATTGAATATTGAAAATGAAAAGAGAATTTACTGTTACATATCACCGAAGAAACAAAATGCCACCAATAGTGTCTACGTAATAAATTGTCGTGTGATATAACAGTATTTTTAATAAATAAGTTGTTCTGAAAGGCCCTTGCCAAATTAATCATCAATAAACTTAAATTTAAATTGAAAATATAATAATTTTTACTGGACGAATAAAAAGTAATTTAAGCATACGAATATTTATATATTTAAATTAACAAACACATTTGGATAAATCAATAAAGATTATCAATTAATAAATATCACATCCTAGGCATTCACTGCATTTTTAGGTTTGCAAACTAAAATTGAGACTAGGAAAAATGCAACTAGATACCATTGCTAGAAAGAGTCGATTTAACTGCCATATTAGAATCCACATTTTTTTGTATTTATTTGTCTTATAAATGGTATTTAATTTGAATTTAATTTTATCTTTGAAAACTTTTTCTTATGTGCAGTTAAGTTATATCCCCAAAATAATATTTTGTTGATAATTTCTGAATCTAAATGGCCTTCATAATTAAAAACTATGTTTTCAATTGATTCATTGTTTAGAAATTGTAATTTTTTATTTTGTAGGCATTTTAAACAATACAATGCATCATCACCAAAAGTTGAGTTGAGCTAAAACAATTAATAAAAGAATATCAAGGAGCTACTTAGTAACCCGTTGAGAATTCAGTAATATATGTCTGATATGACATATTGAAATTATAAGAACATCAAGGAAACGCCAACCTCAAAATAAATCAATTGCCTTAAACCTAGTCTCAATTTATGTCTCTACCTTGAGACATAATATAACTTAAGAATCTATTCATGAAAAATAAAAAATAAAATCAATCGAATTTCTCACATTGACATTGTACTGTTATATGATAACATTTTAATCAAAAAATATACGAAAAAATATCTTAATAGTTTCATAAATTTTATTAATGAAGCCATCAAAACATCATCAAACACACTGTTTGTTTTTTTTGTAAATAAATAATAAAAAAGAAATATTTTCATTATACTAATTGAACTGATAATATAAGCAGATAAGCTAAGTACTCACTATATGTTAAATAAATTTCGAGATATTTATACACTGTAAAGATAATTTTGTAATTTAGTATTAGGAGATGGTTTTGTAAATGGAGAAAACCACCCAATCGAAAACCGCCCAAACACAGATTGAATACTTTTCCACCTTGACTTGCGCACCCATCGAGCCTCTTCTTTCTTCAACTGCTCAATTCCCTGAAAAATAATTAAATAGTGAAAAAACCAGCTCTACAAGATTAGAATTTCAATGTTCTCTCCCTTCATACAGTTAAAATTTCATCTGCGTCTTTAAAAAAAAAGAGATATAAAACTGTTTCCAAGAATTTTTTTCATGAATCTAGAATAAGTCATCACTATTGACTTCATCTATTTGTTTACCAACAAAAAACTAAAATGCTTTTCTTATTAATATAAAAGTATTTTCAGCTGTTGCTTCATCAGCCCGACTCAAGTAAGTGTTGACAACACACAATTTATTCAATTCAGTAGCTATTGACAATATATAATGTCATGAAAGTATACAATTCAGAGATCATTATTTCATGGCTCTAAAATCGTATGACTTACTGTCTCATCATTCCATATTGCCTGCAGTTGAGTACCCAGCATGACAGCCGTGAAGATAGCAAAGAGCAGAGCTTCAAACACGAGAAACAACAGCAGCACCACGGTGGCCGGGGGAGAATAAGCTGAACACTCCCTCCACTCTCTTCTTATGCACGTTGCAAACTGCGACACTGATAGAACCAGTGAGTGCAGAGAAATCATGGCAATGTATAACTGAAAATTACATTTAATACATCAATCAAAAAATGTTTCTCAAGCATTCAATAGATTTTAAATGTTTTTGGTGATTTTTGTTCTTACCACAACTCATATGCATTTTGTTTAAATGTTAATTTTGATCCTTCAAATGACAAATCGAATGACAACTTTATTTTTCCAAAGATAGTGGTTTAAATTATTTTATTGTGGTTTTGGAAAACAATTATTTTTAGAGCTGTGTGTGTATAAATTAAAATTCTTGTATTCATTAAATAATGAATTAATTCTTGAAGCCAAAAGAATTCAAAAGCAGAAACTAAATAAATTTACTTCAGCAAGAATAATCTTTTGAATACTTACAGTGAATAAGACAAAATACTTTTGATTGTTTTCTCCCACACAATTGTTGACCCACGGGCAGTGATGATCCATCTTCCGTATGCACCTCTGGCAAACTGAGCAGTGGTGAGCGCGCTCTGGTTTGATGCTGCAGCATTTCGGGCATTTGAATATCACCTGCCCTTCTCTAAATCCCATTTGCTTTATCATCTCCTTCGTAGCATTACCTTTCGGGACTGCACCCTGAAACATTATTAATGTATTAATTCATATAAATCAATCTAAGTTGCTTCATTTTAATTGTATACCTTTGATTTAAAGTACATTAGAGCCAAAAAATATAGCTCGCAAGACATAAACCTACAGGTAGATAAAGTTTCAGTTTTCAGAAATGTTGCTAGACCTTGCAACATTATCTAGAACCTATATTAATATAATAAAAAATATAGTTTACAAACAAACATAGCTCATAATTTCTATAAACATCAACCTAATCTATGAGCAGTTCTAAAAATAACAAGCTTATTTATTTTGTACAAAGGCCTGAATTATTTTATACAATTTAATAAAACTTAATAGCTTAAAATCTGTGACATCTCGATCAAAACTTCATTGACTTCTTTTACAAATTGAATTTTTTTTTTAATCATAGACTTACCGGATCAGTAAACATGGTGCGGAGATGTGATGTGAAAGCTAATATAGCAAATGATTGAAAAATAATCATATTTATATAACTATAAATTGGATACGAAGAAGATCCCGGTATGAGAATCACCATCATTACAACAAATTCGGCATATATTATCAATAACCATGTCAATATGGCACAAATGATTCCACAAATATCCTGAAACATAAAATAAAAAATTATTGTAAATTACAAAATTATACATTTAGGTTTTTAACATAGCCTGTATTTTTTACTATTCATATGGATATCCAATAAATTTATAAAAACATTTTTATACTTAAATTATATAAAACAATAAGCACCTTAATACACCACGCTATCCCGGCACAACACCTATTGTGCATATCCACTTCCTTGCGGAAGGCAGAGTAGTCATAGTCCATCTCATCAAAGTTCTCATTCATATGTTACAGTAGAGGTAATCTTCAGTTATCGAAACCTGAAAAAAAAGAAATATATTCTTATGGCATTGTAATTTATTGAATCATTATATTGCATTTTCATCGATAACTGCAAAATACAAATACAATAGTATGCAAAAAAGCAAGTTTTATGCATTCATACTTTTTTTGCAAGAACCTATTGATAATAACTTGAAATATGTTTTAAATCTAATCAGTGATCAAAATTATTCTTATCAGCAAAATACAATTACCAGTACTTTAGATAAAAATATATTTTGTGTTAAAAGAGAAGGCTGTTAACGTATCTTATAAGTTACTGTACAAAAATTTATAACATTATCAAAACCATAATCAATAAATCACATAGAAACGCAAATGCAATCATAATATTTTCACAAAGCCCCATCAACGCAGCAATTTTCATTAAAGTTTTAAAACTTAAATGCTCGAGCCCTGCTTATTTACACCGCACGCAAACATAGCTGTTTTACAATTTGCTTTGCTTTATCCACTATCACGCAAGACAGTTCTTTAAAAACCTGGTTTGTATTATGATTTGATGATCTTATTTATAATACTGTTTTGTTCTACCACGCAATTATGATGGATAAAACAGTGACATGGCATTGTGTGCATACACAAAGCCGTTGATATCATAAATCAAACAACTACTTAAAATAACTTTTTTATTAAAGACATGGATGACAATTGTCACATTAGTTATAATAGCTAGTTTTTCTCAAAACAACAAATTAGATCTTAGTACCTATACCGTTCTGAATAATTTATCTGCCCACGTTCACGTTATTATGTTTTACCTATGTTTCACTATATAGGATAATTCAATAACAACAATTCATGAGTTACAATCAATCACATGAGTGTTGTGACCTATTAAGGAAATTTAAATATTATTTTACTTTAAAATTAACTACCAGTCATTCCTCTTTTACAATGAAAATAAAAATTAATTACACAAACGCTGCATATTTTACTGGAAAACCTAAATCAATTTAGACTATTAAAAACTTTTACTGAGGAGTGACTAAAAGCTTTATATATTTATTTTAGAAACGATAAATTGAATTATTGGTTTTTACTAACTACAGGTCTCAAATGTGTAATCTGTTTAATGTAAATTTTATATTTGACATTAATGGGATAAGAAAATACTCCTTGAAAGAAATGACACCAATATACCATGACCAGTTCATCCAAATTATTTAATTCACAATGAAACTGCTGCAAAGAATGTAATATATTTTACACATTTACTAAAGAAGAGTAATTCTCACGATATAGTGATTAAGAAATAAGCAAATTTAATTGATATAAAATGATAACACAGAAAATATAAAATGAAGCTAATAAAAATCTTTTAATTTAAGCCAGTATCTAAGACTTAACTACGTGATATTGCACTTTTTAAAATAATATTTAATCCCGTTTGTATTTATAACTATTCAATTTGGTATTGTAACAGAAAACGCCGGAGAAAAAGCCTTAATATGATAAATAAAACACCGGTATCGGCAATTCCAAGCACTTCAATTGTGGACAAATATTACGTACCTAAACGACTCCCTTAATATAAATTAGAAGAATGTTAATTGATCTTAGGTATGCCAATTGCAAATAGATTAAGGTCTAATCACATAAATATAACAATACAACCTGTAGGTTAAATAAATCAATAAACAACCACTGTACTCGAATTTGACTTTAACATAAGCCAATACATTCTGACATTCGCAGCAAACCTACCTCAATGGGCTTCAATTAATATACTTAAGTTTGAGATAAATCAATCTATATTTATATTAATTGTTATTTTTAATCACAGGTTAAAAGTGAATTTATTTTTATGTTTTACATCGATAATAATGATTTGTAATCGCACCTGAGCTCCGGATACGCCTCGATAAACAACTAAAGACTTTGACTTTGACAGTGCTGCCAGCCCTAAATAAACTATTTTCGATAAATAATATTACAAATTAGTTACAAAAAGTTATATTTATATATTATATTTTTAATAATGGGTATTTATATTTATAAAAATAAATAATCAGGTTTTAATTAATTTTCACGCAATTACTTACACAACTAAAAATCAAATCATTTATTTAATACAAATGAGACTAGGATCTAATCTATCTGATTTTAAATGGTGGGTAAATTTCACGGCTGTATTTTATGATTTGATGAAAAATATAAAATTTTATTTTTTGGCTATAATAATTTTTTAATGAAAAAATTATATTATATTTTATTTTTTAGGCCTTATATTTTTAAGCTAGGCAACACTTCATACGAAAATTGCTGTCTGATGGTTTAGATTTTTTATTGCCATGTCCATGTCACCTGTTTGAAATATATATTTACGTACGATTTCACCATAATTAAACTAAATATTCAATTTCATTAACGAGGTCAAGCCTAAAAATCGTTGTTAATCTGAAGACTATGGCGGTAAGAGAAATTTGATCGATTTTTTTCATTTATTCCTTGTACATTTTAACTAATAAATGACACCTTTAATTCTTATAGACCCCATATGCTTATCAATAAATAGATGTTAAGCTATTTATTTCTAAATGAAAAAAGATTTTTGAACTTTAACATCACTACCCGTGACTATTAACTATATATATATATAAATATGTTAAATTATCGTAACCTTTATTTTAGCCTCCAAAAGGAAAACAAGCCACCAAAGGTGCCAAACAAATAGTAGCCGAAAATGCAGATACAGTCAAGTTTTATAGAAATCTAAGTCTCGGATCTTCTGCAATTTATATTACTACGATGCTAGCATTTTTCTACGATGATTTAACTGGACCGATAATTGTAAGTATTTCTAATCCATAATAATCATCCTTTAATTTAAGGTTATTTAATAAATAGCATTATTTTGTTTGTTCATTGTTAAATATTTATTTTCACGTGTATATAACGGATTATACAAGCCATTCTAGTAGATTAAGTTCACATAAATGTCTGAGTAAGTATTTTATTGCCCAATTGTACTGTCATTAAAATTGACAGCAGAGACTCGTATATAACGAGCCCACAATACTTGTCACCAATGATTTCAATATCGGGAGCCTTCACTGGTGCAAAAATAATGGATGTTCTTTACAAACCTTAGTAACTTTTGCTTATTTTACATAGCTAAGAGTATGTGTTAAGTCATCTGACAATATTTACTTGATTTTTTTAATTTCATTTAATCTTTTCACAAACCTTGATTTGAACCAATAGATTAAATATTTAATTTAGTTTAAAATTAACAAGTATACGTATCGATTCTGTAAATGGGAAATAATTTAACTACCTGAAAAAAACATATTTTGAGAATTGCACAAAATTCATCATGCTATCACTTATTGAAATGTATTTTATAAATGCATCACCATAAAAACACTGTGTTAGTGTTAATTTGTTTCCTATTTACAGTGTTAATATAACCATTTTAATAGTCTAAATAAATAGAAAAATTATAGAAGTATTCTATGAAAATTTCTTATATTCTCACTTTTTTATTTTCAGGTTAACATATGTCTTTGTGTTTTAACTTTCATTGGAAGCCACACTTTACTGACATACGCTGCCAAAGCATCATATTCAGAAAATGGTGTATTGCTAGACAGTGGAACAGATCTTAATATGAATGGAGGAGTGGCAGAACATGTTAAGGATTTGGTGATTCTCGCATCGGGCACACAGCTTTTATCCCTGATTTCTAACTACTTTTGGATGCTCTTGTTATTGGCGCCAATCCGCGTTGTACACCTGCTCTGGAAGTCGGTTCTAGCTCCCTGGTTTTTTCAAGAAGCTTCTAGCCAACCAGAAAATGATGAAAAGAATGACAAGAAACAGCGAAAATTAGATAGGAAAATGAAGATGCAAAGAAATTAATTTTTTACTGGTAATATTTATAAATTATTATTTTGTTGGTGACACCTATTAAAATAAAAAATTGTTATTGTTGACTTTAAATAATTTTATTGACTTGCTCAGTTACTGATCTCTAGTAAGTTTTAAATGCTTCGTGTAGATGCATGTTAAGGATTATGTGTGAATAAATACTTTACTTGTAGATATGATTTTTTTTCACGTTGCTTTCAAATATCTAGTGTTTCATTTATGTCCACATTCTAATTTGCTTAGTGTTGATTTACTTATACACAATTATATATATATATATGTATGTATATATATATATATATATATATATATATATATATATATATATATATATATATAGTTCTTTTTTAGCTACTAAATTCAATATTTTGATAATACTTTGTAACAAATGATAAAATGAATTGCAAAAAAACAACTGGCATCTGCGATTAAATTTGATAAATATTTATGTGTTTTTAATTGTCCTATCCTTCATTAAAACCCTCTTCATTCATCTATTTTAAAGATTATCAATCATTGATATAGCGCGCAATTTTATCGATCAGTCTGCAGCTTGTCATGAACTGACAAACGTATTACCAGTAATTTAGTTCTTCGCTCTGCGGATGCTTATTTCTCCTGCCTGTTCACATCACAGCGAAATTGTCCAAAAAGCGCGACCATCGCTACGATTTCACGCACCAAAACATGAGATGATTGATTTTTCCAACTATTGGAACAACTTGAATCAACAAGATATATATTTATTTTGTACTCTGAAAAAGTTTGATTGTTATTTTTAATAAACTCCACTTTCATTGATTTCTTTATTTTGTATTTGTATAATATATTATATATTTAATATGTAACGATAATTTTAAACCATCTATTAAAAGCCCTGTTCTGCTAATCGTTTTTCTTTTATTACATACTATGAAATGACAGTAGACAGTGGAAATAAGCCAAAAGACGCGAATTGACATGAGAATCACCATGGCACTCTGACCCTACATGCCTGGTAGTTCAATATATTTAATGAGCTGCGATCTTTTTGACGATATATTTCAACCATTGCATAATTAACTAGTCTCTATTATAATATTTGTAATTACGATACAACCTTGTTGATATTACTACGTAAATCATAAATAATATCATGACTTTAAGCAACTTATTCAAATTATATTTTAATCTTGTCTGTTATTATATCAAATAGTGAAAGCTATATTGTTAGCAACTTTTGAACCTGGTGTTTTGTTTTTTTTAACTTTATAACAAAGCCATAATAAATAGAATACATAATATGAATAAAATTGGCTATTAAAAATGCCAATGATTATAAATTTTAAACGTATTGCAATTTTATATAATAGTTACAAAATCATAAAAAAAAGCAATTTTATATGATTATGTTTATGATTGATAAAGAGTTAGGAGGATTCAATGAAAAATATTGTTTTATATAGACATTTATTTTATTTCAGTTCAACAATTATACATTTTATTAATTTTGATCACAAAATATTCATATTTAAATATAGGTTTATTTAATACTTCTAAGTCTTTTTTATTTCTTTACTGAAGCTAATTTAACGACAACATGGACAAGCAAATTAAAACTGTTAAACATTGAGAAATGTTTTCAGATGTTTATCAACTTAGATTATATCGACCGACTTTGAATAAAATAATTAAAATGTGTGTTCAGTATAATTTTAATTTGAACAAAGCCATTGGTAATTATTTTAAATTTCACTTTATAATATCACATTTCTCAATTCTTATGAACTGATTAGACTTATTAATAAATAACTGTGGTTATGATTTTTTTAAGCACCATCATGACTGATTTACAAAATAGCAAATTTACACTATAGAATTTATTTATAATACATGTATATACACAAACAATAGGTACAGTATGTTTATTTCATAAAAAATTCTCGTTGAGAATTAAATCATTACTTAGTAATATAACTGATTTATTAGTTTTTTTTTCTTTCAACCATTGACAAAACCTATACGAAGTCTAATCATTTTACATCTCTGTCGATAATAATTTTGGATAGTTAGTAAATCAATATAATAAAACTTAATAATACCAGGTAATTAGGATGTCAATTTGCACTCTTTGAGTTGGTACAGGAAAAAGTTGAAAAACTGCCGCATGGCCAGTTCAGTTTTTTTTTATATAAAGTCTGTTTATATATTTGGAACAACTGGTACAACTTTTATTTGAAAATGGCAATATAAGAATTAAGATGATACAACCATTGATGGTGATGTACCATTTTCATTAGAAAATTATTAAATTGTTTTAAATGTATATGTCCGGCTGGCAGCTAATTTTTGTTGAAAATATTAATGACTAGATTTGAGTTGAAATTTGTTAGAATAAATTCCGCTTGCAATATTTCTGATGGTTGAAAAACACACTGCAAATATAAGAACAGGTGTGCTGAGCGATGTAGTATGGGCGCTGATATATAATAAGTAAATTCCCCAATTTTTGTGAATTCCGCAAGCAGACAACGACCAAGCCTTAATTTGAACTTGGGATTTTTTTTTATTCATAGATATTATTTTCAGTGTTTGATTATTTACTTTGAAGAACATTTCAGAGATGATTTTTTCATAGACATTATTTAAATGAAATCAGTTATAACCATTATCATGACATTTTCTTCAAAACTAGAAATAACTCTTTCGATAGCCATTGCTTGGGAAAATTACATTTTTTTATCTAATAACCTTTACTATAGCAATTCTAGTATTATCTTTCATAAACGATACATATTTGCTATTAGTATCATAACAGCTTTTAATAACACTTTTTTTATCCCATGAGATAGAAAGTAAACTATATGTAATGCCACCACTTTTAGATAAATTCTGAACTTCTAGTAGCTGACTATATCAGAATACTATCTATTTTAACATAAACTTGAGGAGAGATATGAGCATTATCTTAACTAAATTAATATTGTTTTGGTTATTTTCATGTGTACATTTATCTATAAAATACTATACAATTTTTATGCATAAATTGGCAGCAGAATAAAATTATCAAAAAATTGGGAAATTGCTTATGTAGGCTATAAAACAGGAAAAATTCAATTGATAATTTTGTTTAAACATTTTCGCGCAAGTGTTATAATAGAAAAAAAAATAAGCACATAAAAAGCATACAGCATGTTTAAATGGGTTCATAATAGAAAGCCCTAAAAATCCAACCTCACGATAGAGCCTGAACAAATATGCCTTGATCATTTTTGAGTTCAGAAAAAATAAATGCATTACTCTCTAATATATATTTTTTTTTTTATAAAATATAAATTTAGCAATTGGTTAAGCTATAAAAGACATTCAAAGGTGTTATAAACTAGTCTAACTTCGTAAAATAAATATTTTTCATTTACAACATAAATATGACTTCCTGTATGAAAATAGCCCAAAAAACTTAAATTGTGTTTTGACACTATGTTGACCTATTCATTATAAAATATCTAATATTTTGGTTAGTTGTTGCAAATATCTAATATTTATTTATATGAATTTGCATATTCAATTTGCAAAAATATCATTGCATTCAATTATGGTTGTATTTTAAGTTGAAAAAAATACACTACGAACAAAAGTGATAAAAACTTTTTGATTGAAATAGCCTTGAGCAAAATTACTGTACAAATAAAATGTACGATTCAATTTTATAAAATTATAATGAGTTTCATTGTGATTTATTAACTATTTAAAAATATTATAGTAAAAGTACTCCAATGTAGATTGTTAATTATATTAATAGTCTTTTTTACCTTAAAATATTAAAAATAACAATATAAAAGGATATCAGATTTAACATGTATATAATTGTTATTTTAAAGCTACTTTATTAGACTTTTGTGTACGGTTTATATTTATCAATAGTCACTTAAGTTTGTTCAATGCTGACATAATAAGATAGTAACTTTTACTTTGAATTATGTATTCGTGTAAAAAATATAAAATTATAATTTATTTTTTAGAGAAATCAATCAAAATGAAACAAAATAGATATGGTAAACACAATTTAAATTGTATATATATATAAATATATATATATATATATATATATATATATATATATATATATATATAAAAGTGAAATTGAAAGCAGTATTTCAGAAAAATTCGCAATCACAGCATGGTTTTACAATATTCCGCCACAAAACTTAATTTATGATAGCCAATGATACCTTGGCAGTTTAT
The DNA here is from genome assembly GCA_022113835.1 of Atopsyche davidsoni. Taxonomy (NCBI): domain Eukaryota; kingdom Metazoa; phylum Arthropoda; class Insecta; order Trichoptera; family Hydrobiosidae; genus Atopsyche; species Atopsyche davidsoni. The sequence continues at coordinate 4,001,340 of JAILWY010000010.1, forward strand.
GTGATTAACCCAATTACATTTATTACTTGACAATGTCCACTAGAATTAGCAAGATAAATTGAACCAATAGCAATTGCCATGCTCTTCATACATAATATAACATAATTACAGTCAACAGGTTTTGCCCATCAATCAATAGAAAGCAGCAACACATAGCATTTCTTGACATCGCCAGGGCTGTAATTTGTTTTTGAATATCTATTGTACCGATGCACCATGCCAATGCTTCCATTTTGCAACAGAATTGAAAAGACTATTGGGCTTCCCCCTAAACGTCCTCCCGACCATTTTATAATTAGGAGAAAGTTTTCTTCGACGAATAGATTCATCTATGAAGGCCTTTATCTCCTTCAGTTGATTTGTCAAAGGATTTATCACCGTAAAATTACCTAAAAACAAACATGTATTAACAATGAGACAAAAAAAAACAGATTTCAATGTGATATAACATTTTCGTACCTATTGCAGCAAGGCACAGAGAATTATCATTCAATGAAGCATCCATATCCGCTTGAATGTCCCAGCCGCGGCCTTCATAAGTTTCTCCGTCACCACCCACCATGAAATTAAATGGCAAATCAGAAATATTCTGAGACTGACTCTGAACGTCTTCCTGGAAAGTATTTTTTAGATTCATTGAAATATTCTTAATATCAAATGTCATAAATGAATGCTGAAATGAATTTTTCTATAACCTGAAGACTTTTCATTATTTTGGAGCATTCGCTAACTTCTGTACAAGTTGGAGTAGCAGTGTGAGTCAGCAGCACATATGTTACTGGTTTATTAGAAACACTTTTGGGAGTCCATTTAGGAGCTTTCGCACCCCAAGCATCTCTGGATACCATTTCAAATGGTATGTTAACTGGCCACTGTTTATCTGGAATAGAAATTGAATCAAGGATGTTTTATTGGTTATTAAACGGTTGTTATAAATGCTTGATTCTCGGGTTTAACGCTGCGTTTCATCTATAATGTTTCGGTTTCGGTACTTGGGCCATCTTCAGAGATTTTGGATAAAATTTCGGAAACATCGGAACATTAAAAAAAAAAAAACGAAATGACACCCAAGAACTAAATGAATATGTTTTTGTGATAAAAAATAAATAAAATAATGACCATGGTCTATTTTTGAGTTTAACTTGCATACCTTGCTCCATGAGTAGATAAATGCCTATTGTCACTCCTATTATTAACATTATGAACATTAAGGTTATGATGATTGGCGCCAAAGCTGATCGTCTTCTGCGTCTGTCAAATCTGGGAAGCAATGGACTGTATTCTCGGGGCCCAGTTTGAATGTCATCGGAGTCATCTTCATAATAATGATGTCTAGATTCATGATCTGCAAAAATAAACTTTATTTACTTAATATATTTCATGTATCATTGGTAAATAAAAATTAAGATAGAACATTTTAGAGGTTATAAATATAGAAGAAGCTTGTACATGTCAGCTACAAAATAATGTTTTAGCATTTCAGATCATATGTAAATTCAGGATTAACTTAATACCCAATGCCAATATTTCTATTAGATGCTACTAAATTCTTGATAAAGGATGTTCACATCAAGATATTATAAATTATTCTGTTTTAAAAGATATAAAAGATCATCTAAAAACATACTTCATAATTTACAAATATGCCATATCAGAAAAACGAAGGCCCCAGCAACCTTGGGCATAATAAAAACTTAGGCAAAAAGGCAATAACCTAAATTACGTTGGATTTGGACTCCAGAAAAAAGCCAGCGATGGTTGGTGGCAATGGTAGCTTCGTACATGCTGTGAACCTTCAATGTCTTAAAGTTTAGATTCTTAGCAATAATGGCTCAATCCATTGTAAAAGGACCGAAATCTCCCGAACAAATCGATTCAGTTAATTAAGTAAAATAAACATGATAAATAATGGCTGTTTGGTTCATAGCTATGGAGTTGAGGTTGGCACTCATAGTCTTTTTAGGGATCTAGGTTTATCAAAAGGACTGGTAATCTCATTCCTTGTGAAAGTATCAAAGGCTGCACTTGTGGCCTCCTACCTGATCTGGTTGTGTGGAACGGATGAGTGGAAGTAGTGTGAGAATTACAACTGTTAAAAAGAAACCTTCAAATTCTCGCTGAGGGTTGCAAGTAAGCTCTTAAAGCCTGACTTCCGTCATAAACTCCCATCACAACTAAGCTCTAATCTCCCACTTATTAATTAAATTTATCTTTTAATAATTAATGTAACTCTTATCAGTAACAAAAAAACACATTAAATTATAACCAATAAATAAATACCAAAACTGTTAAATAATACTTTGTATGTAAATAGGACCTTACTTATAGTTCCAAACAAAACATTTGTGATTCATACGGTTGCTTTTGCGTTTTATGAAATTTATAATTTATCAGCTTGTTTTCACATACAAAGTAGTATTAATGTGTCAGTCTTATAAATATACTCTCATATTCTCTTGTACTGTGGGTATTAAGTAATTAAAATGATTACATATTCAGATATATTTACATTATGATAATGTATATAGATAAAAACTTGTCTATTAGAACAAAGCAAAGAAATGTTTATATTTGTAGATAGTTATAGTGATATAAGAACAGTAAATTATATAAAAAAAGTAGTTTGCATAAGCTATGAATCACAAGAAAAACATATTTTGTTAAAGAAGTTAAAAGAGTGGGTTCGTCATTCTCACTGCAGCCGCTTGCTGCTTTCATCTATTTACACTAAAATTGTATTGCAAATGTTCTTGAACATGATCTTGAAATTTTATAAGCGTCAGATACTTCAAATAAAGCAATTGTAACTCGCAGGAATAGTGAGAGATGCCTATCATTATTTCTGCAGAAAGTGTTACTCAAAAACTCGTTTGATGTGGATATAAATGACGTTTGACATCTTTTATATCCATATCACAATCATGAATAATTGGTTGTTCAGCTAGTAAACATGCGTAGTTAGCAGTGGTCTTAGCTGCAAGAATTCCAGGGCGGACTGCTCCTCCTAGGTACGCTACTGGTTTTAATATTAATAATCTGAATATGTTATCAAAAACCAGAGGCGCTATCAAAATTGACATAGTAATCTCCTGGCCATTTAGCTAATCATATTTATTTTAAAAATATTAATAAGCATGTTATTATATAAAGCAAAGTGTATTTGTTGATCAGAAAATATATCTGTCACTAGAGCCAGATAATACACTGCGAGGTTAAAATATATATACATATCTGTTATCAAATTATAGTAAACATTCTTTGCATTGCTTACCGACTGGAGAGATCAGAGGTTGCATTTTATTTGTTTGTATTTTTTCAGTTGCTGAACTGGTTTTGAATATATTTTCAGACAATTTGCTTCTCAGATATATCAATGATAAATACAGCACGCGGGGATATTGCCAAAACAAAGAACTCGTCTGAATTTTACACCGACATTGACACTAGCCCATGGTGGGAAATTTACATCGCTTTAGGGCGCAATCTGCAATCACTGATATCCAAGGAAACTGCAAGTAATTATTGCCATTAGAAACAATAGTTTTGTGGTCACTTTCTTGCTGGGCACGCTTACTTCGATCAAACTACTGTGACGTTTGACAGGTCAAAGAGAAGCAATGATGATAGGCACAACGAAGAATTGATAAAGACTACCCAAGCCAGAAATACGTTGAATATTTGAATCGTTGTGCTGCATCGTCATTATTTACTTTTTTATAAAGATTTCCCAAGTTTATTTTTGTATGTACATAAATATCCATATGTTATTACACTGAAATTATAATTTTAACTAGTACATGGCAATAATTCACATTGATATAAAGATTAAAAAAAAGTTGTTTTATTTGTATTAAGAAAATTGTAATAAAATATTGATAAACCAAAAAATATATTAATATTATTATGATAATAAAATAAAGCTTTTTTTAAAGAAAAATTAAGGAATATCTATTTATATGGTATAATCTATTTATATGGTAATACTATCAAAGAACAGCTGATTGTGTCACCATACACACAAGACACTTCATACAGCAGTTACATTTAAACAGTGATCGTTGTGTATTCGTGTCTACGCTGTTATATGTGAAAAAGTAAAAAACAAATTCCTAACCTAATAAAATCAAAATAGTCAAAAGCTCATATGATCCCACGAATCTACTAGTGCCGTCGAAGTTGGATGATGTTGCTTCACGTCATATTCGCGCTGTTCGTGCAGCTCCACGCTTGCCTCGGACACCCGGACCCGGTATTTGCAATAGTCATCTTCAGACACGGTGACAGGACGCCCATAGATCCTTATCCCAGAGATCCGTGGAACGACAGGAAGTTCTGGCCCGTCGGATGGGGACAGTTGACCGATGCGGGAAAACTTCGGCATTTCCAACTTGGAACATTTCTTCGAGACAGATATAAGGTTTGCACACTAAGACACTCGTAAGTTGCATCAAATTGAGATTTTTTTCAGTACTTTGGTTCAATACTAGGTTGTTTTTAATTTAATAAAGTAAGATTATTTGGCGTTTGCCTTTTTTCATGCAATTATTGAAAACTTAACCGAACTTGTCTATATAATATATTATTGTCCAACTACACTACAGTAAGTCGTCTTTTAAGTTAGTCTTCCTTGTAGCTTGCTAACATGCAAATTATAGCTAGCGAACTCTTAAAATGTAGCCTGCGAATATTTTTTTAGCTTAACATTTATGCTGTCCAAAATCTCTAGTTCACAAGTTGATTATGTTTACAATTTAAAATTTTCAAAGATAATCCCAATCCTTATCAGTCTAAAATCAATGGCAACCAATTTTCAGCAGAAGAGTATGGCTTTATATATTTTAGTTAATAATTCATAAACATTGTGGTCTCTGGCCCCGGAAGGGGATGTATGACATGGTGAAATTCAGGTAGTGAGCGTCCTCCCTGAGATACATAAATACCTCATGCGGTAGAGATTGCTATCTCTCTCGTGCAGCCACTAGACATGACCACAACACAACAAGCTATTTCGGCTTTCGGCCCTCGACAATGACAAGAGAAAAGCCATAAACCTACTAGGCAGGAATCGCTGTCTCAAAAGCGTCAGCGACAATACGGAAGCAAATGAAGTGTGCGCGAATATTTCGGAGGGGATCGCAGCCATACCAACCGAGATGCAAGTTAACGCCGTGGGCCAGCAAAGCGGACCCAGCAGGCCAGCGGAGCGAAACAAGATACATGGGATGCAAAGTGTGGTACTTTGTGGGCGAGCGGTGTGGAACAGGATTTCCATGGGCCATCGGCGCGGAGCAGGATGTCCTGGAGGGCCAATAGTGAGGAGCGTGTTGCTTCGCGTGCGAGCGGTGCCGAGAAGGGCGGCGCTGAGCAGATCGCAGAGTAAGATGGCGGAGCAAGGTGCTTTGCGAGCGAGCGCAGACTTAGCAGAGTGCAGAACCAAGCATGAAACTTGACGTAATGAGATTTCTCTAAATTTCAACATGAAGAAATTCAAAAAGCCACCGAGTGCTCATTTTGTGTAGTGAAAAAGTATTGTGGACATCAGGGGGGCGTGTGATCTCTGGCCCGGAAAGGAGATCTATGACATGGCGAAACTCAGGTAGTGAGCATCCACCCCTGTGATACATAAATACCCAACGCGATAGAGATCGCTCTCTCTCTCGTGCAGCCATTAAAGCGACCACAACACACATAAAATATATTTTTTGGTGTTTATATAATATATAAACACCAAAAACTACAAGTTATTATTTACAACTAACTTACCAGTTCTGTTATAAGAAATATTTCACAATATTTAATATATTTTGATAAAAAATTATTATTAGGTCAACTCGCAATTTATGATAACCTATGCTGAATTTCAATTCCATTGTATCAACTTTATTACTTGCGTTTGCCAGCAATGTCAGCAGATTTTGATGATGAGTCAATGAACTCAATTGGTATTATGATTCTAGATTATTAGAATTCATTAATTCTGATACGTAATATTGCTTTTAGTATTTTTTTTAGATTCTTTTATTAAAATGCTTAAAAATATGTGTTTTAGTAGAATGTATTTCCTCTTACCAATTGCATTTACTTCTTATTAATCACTTGACTTAATCTACTTTTCAGAACTTATTATCGGCCACATATGATCCTGATGAACTTTATGTTAGATCAACTGACTATGATCGCACTATAATGTCTGCTCTCTCTAATCTTGCTGGTTTGCATTTTTTTTTTCCTTGTTTTCTTATCTTTCATTTTGCATATCTTTTATCTAGAACATTTGTATTATTTTCAGGATTATACCCGGTCAACAAAACATCAGAATGGTCTCCGGGACTCCCTTGGACACCGATAACAGTCCACACAGTACCTGAGAATCTTGATGAACTTGTAGCTATGAAAGCACCTTGTCCGAGGCATACTCTAAAACTGAATGAGCTTTTATCTAGTGGTATTTATCAAGAAATGAACAAAAAAAATGCTCCTCTCTACGAGTGAGTAATCCAAATAAATGTTGAAAATACATTTTATTGCAATTTTGATTATTTTATTTCTTAATTATTTGATTTTCAGGTATCTAAGCAATCATTCAGGAAGCAGTGTGTACTCAATGTTAAGTGCATCATATTTGTATGACAATCTACACATTGAAGCATTAAATAACCTAACGCTTCCTGATTGGACCAAAGATGTTTACCCTGATAAAATGAAGGAAATAGCTCAAAAAGAGTAAGTTTAATGAAATTTAAGAATATACTTGTTTTGTATTTGACTATTTGCTATTTCTAAAAAAATATTTTTAAATGTTACAGATTTTTAACATTGACGTACACTCCAGAGCTTGCACGATTATTGGCTGGTCCTTTAATTAAGAAAATTATGGAACATCTAAGAGATGCTTCTTTGAAATTAAAACCTCAAAAAATCATAATGTACAGTGGTCATGACAATACGTTATCAAATGTATTAAACTCCCTAGGAATGTTTAAACCACATTGTCCAGAATATGCAGCCCATCTCCTATTTGAACTCTTGCCTGGTATGTCAAAAACCCAAGTCGTTATTAGATTTTTTGGTATTTTAGTAGCTGAGGGGCCCGCGACAGTGGTTTGCCCTGATGTTACTATTGTATTAATAGGTTAACTTCTCACTGCATGTCTCAGGGGTGAAAAAAATTTTGATGGCTTAAAATTCATTATTACAGCTTTTTTTGTATACTTTACATTTCTGTGGCACTCGGCCATACTATTTTGCAGCTGGGCTAACTATAGCGCGATGTATCCTCAATTGCTTTTTAAACAAAAAAGTCATATGACCTTGCGAAATAGTGTATAGAATGCCTTCCTGCTATTTCATTTCTGTGAAGTTCACAAAGTGACTCACCGACTTTATTTGTAATATAGGCCCATGAACGCGATCTATAGCACGTCAAACCTCATGGGGAAACACAACAGTGACAATTCTCCTCCTGGATAAAGCACACTATAAATAACATGACTCGACAGTGATCGCTCTCTCTCTCTCGTACAACCCTTGGACGTAACAACTACACAACAATAGTGAATATTGATAACTGCAAAACTAAGTAGTTGACAAAAGAATTCACTTGCTTTATTTTTTAGTAAAATTATATTAAATGAATGCTTTAGTAAGTAATTCCCAGAAACCCTAAATAACATTTTCATTCTGTTTTTTTGTAACATTAAAAATATAGAATGCAACCGAAAAAAAGTCAATATTTACTTTTCTTCTACATGCAACCAAGGGCTGAAAATCATATTACTTTATTTATATTTTTCAGGAAACAGTACAGACTTTGTGGTGCGCATCTCATACCAAAATGAGGTTTTACATATTCCGGATTGCGGGGATCTATGTCCTCTCGCTCAATTTATAGATATATATTCTTGGCTGATTCCAGGGAATCACGAAACAGAGTGTGCCTTAAACAACAGTTTTGATTTTGTAAGTAACCCATTTTTATATGTCCATCAAATCGTTTATTTCATACACAAAATATTTATCTTCATCGACAAATTCGTTAACACAAATGTTTTGTTTACTAAAAATATTTGATTTATTTATCTATAAATTATCACTAACTCTTTAGATTAGATTGGCATTACTAATCCAACGAGACAATAACAGAAGCTTGACTTGAATAACACCAAGAAATTTAACAAATTTTTATCTTTTTAAGTATTTATTTTTACACAAACTTGAAAAATTAAAACAAATATTATTTAGTAATTTTTCTACAAATGATTTCGTACTTTTTTTTAAGTAAGCCGATAGTAAGTTATATAAAAATTTGTTCAAAATAAATTAAAAAACCTTTTTTTTTAAATACACTATGTATTTAGATTTAAATAAAAAAATACAAAATTGTCTTCGGACACTCGTCGTGAAGCGACGTTGCTGTTTGCTTTCGGTAATCCTACTAAAAAGGAATCAAGTTTTGTTTGCACTTTTGAAGTTGCTGTTTTTTTATAATCAACTCTCGAAAATTACGATTTTTATAAATTTTTTACATTTTCACATTTAAAACGTTTTTAATTTTTTTACATTTGACTGGATTTTTTGTCCGTTATATCTGAAGTCCGTTATATTGAGGTTTTACTGTTCATTTAACACCCAAAGCCAGTTCTTAATTTTACATAGTTTCATTATAAGAATTTCCCCATATCTAACATTATATATTTTTTTACAAAATTTGTCTCAAAGATAATACCATTTTAATTTTGAATATTTTGTTTCAGGTTTCGGAAATGGCGGTAGTCGGAGGAATTTTATTCTGTGTGGCCTTTTTGATAATAGTGCTTACAATGTTTACAGGCTGGTCAATGCATAAAAAACAGTTAATTTTTGATGTTCAAAACTTTTATAATCCAATGATTTCAAAGTAAATGAGAGTTTAAGACTGATTTGATTTTGATAATTTTTAATATCACCCCATCTAAAATAAAAGTACCCTCTAAAATAACTCCAATCTGATAAATCTTTTATAATATATTAACTATTTTTTATAATACTATATTTTATCACTGATACCAACTTTTTCTACTAGACATAGTGTGTCATAGTCATAGTTTTCTAATATTGCAATACGTAAAAGTATGAATAGATAAAAATCTATTTTTACGCTGACAAATGAGTGAGATTTCATAGTTTTGTAAAAAAAATTGTATTTATTTTTAATGGACTGAGAATACAATAATTTTTTATTGAAATATGTGTTTTTTTTATACTCTTAACTTGCACAGCTACTTGTAGGTTTGTACACCCAAAACAATGTATTTAAATTTGGGTCAAGTCTGTTTTTATATATAACATTTCACAATAGAATTACACTCCTATTGAACGGTACTATTACTCATGCTGGATCGGCATTTTTTACTGGCAGCATGCGTGGTAGATTTTGGGTTATGGGAAAGGAGCATCTCTTGCATCATCAGGCAACAAGGAGCATCTGCAATCCCAGATTTGGATCAAACCTTGGATTATGAGCATAATTTGTTCCGGAAACGTGCTCGTAATCCAAAGCACTCTTGATATCAAAGTGAATTTTCCCATAATAATTGCAACCCTGATAATTCATTGTAAAATCGTAATATATTCATACATGTTAAAACAACTTGCACAAAATACCATCTTATATTTTTATTGTTCAAACTAAATATAAAGAAATCAATATTATTAATTATTGTATAGGAAGACTTTCACTGTTACTAATGTTACCAACTGTTGTTGGCTCACAGGAATCTTATTCTTTTTGTATGACATTAAAAGTAATCCTATACAGTGGCTTTTGCTTTTGCTTTTGCTTTTGGCTGCTTTTGAGGATTTCGGTGAAATGTGCCATTGCATTGTCATCAAACAGATTCATCGCTCACACTGCTACAGTCTTAGGTGGTGCTTTTCTACAAAATTTTGCACTGTTTCACACATTTTACTCACCTCCGTAATATCATTTGAAGTGAGGGATTTATCATCCTCTTTAGACGAGACCACCTCCATAAGAACTTGCTGTGATCCATCAGTTCGTCGGTATTCACAACCAAGTGTGTGATAGAAAACCATGGGCTCAGTAGTATTCACATGGTGCTCAGCGGTAATCGGCATATATGAACATCTCATATTGCTCGTATAGCAAGTTTATAAACAATTTATTTAGAAGTCTTACTAGACACTCTCAAACCAAGTTAGAACTATATATGAACTATTAAGGATAGTAAATATGTTTGTATCTACATTTTTACTAAAATCAAAGCTAAATGCTCTTTTTTTTAACATCAACAATAAGTATATAAAAAAGGTCGTTGAAAATTATACATCCTTGCTGTGAGAATAATATTATTTTCTTTCTTATTTAACCACAAACGCCATCTATATTTTTGTTTTAAAATTATAATAATTTGTTCTTATTTTAAATAATAGATAGCGTTATTAAATAATACGAATATCACACAAAAAAGCAAAATCATTGTTCTAGGAAATTATTAATAAACTAACTAAACACATACAAACTATGAATAATCTAAATTGAACTTTAAAAAGTTTAATAAAAATATTTTAATTTTATTTTAATACATTATAATAATTAATGGAACAGGTATTTATTTTGTAGTACTCCATTTTATTATAATAAAATAAAACCAAATGGTTTTTTGAGACTACGTTAATTTTACGTTAAATTAACGTAGTCTCCAAAACCATTTGGTTTTATTTTATTATAACATTATAATAACACTGGTGCTTCAAAGTTTGATTGAACCCTGAGACCTAAATAAATAAATTCTTTCAACTTATTTATTTATATTGATACATTGAAGAATCAATAGTTGCGGCCTGGATTTTTTGTGATTACTTATAACATTTAATTCGATTTTGATTTGAGCATTGTTGTTGTAAAGTAGTACAAAGTTTCAAAATGTAGCCTATCAACGGAAATAAATATTCAAGGTGCTCGATTCATTCGTGATTTTATACAAAAATCATGCATCAAATAATACTACCGAAATGTCGGATAGCAGGCTGCGTGGGAACATTATTTTATTCACCACAAAAAACTTTTAATTTATTGTTTATTGTATTTATTAAATGTGCCTGATTTTGGCCCCAGCACCAGCACTGAAACTTCGGAAATTCAATTAAAAACGCAGCAAACACCCAAGAACTTAGCAAATCTAAAAACAACGGCTGCAAAAACGTAAAACCACATTTAAGTGAATTAATTTTATATATTTTTTTATGAAAACATGTCGAAAACGGACATAAATAAATAAAGCATTGCATACATACTTTTAAATCATCAATAAATATTGTTTTTCGTTTTACAAAAAGTTCAATTATTTTAAGTGGTTTATTTATTTATTGCGCTTTCAATCATATTTATACGCCCAGATGGTGAACAAACTGCACGTCACTGGCGTATAAGGCTTGCACACATCCGGAGCTATATCTTCCGGTTGATAGAAGATTACTGTCGTGATTAAGGAAAATGGTCAACGATCATAATACGTACTCTGGTCAACATAAGGCTGTGCTATACCTACGTAGAGTTATGTAATTCGGATAACCAAATGACGAAGTGAATACAAAGTTACTGGGGCAATATGTGAACGAAACTGTGACTAGTGCGTAAGTATACCAGGAAAGAAAGCCATCGGTACTTATTAATGCATGACGCAATTTTGATGCAAATTATATTATAATTAACTTTTAACACTCATTCCTATTAAAATAAAATATAATTGCAATTTTCGCTATAAACAAAGCTCGCTGTGCACTTCCTTACACAAGTTTAATATGTACTGGGAAGACAAGATCTTGCGGTGAAATTATTTACGAGGAACGAGGGAGGCAGGTGTGCTTTTACTTAAATGAATTAATTAATGAGCTGATACACTGCCTGAATCTCGAAATGGAAACAGCGTACAAGTTGTAAGTTTAACTCTCATTTATAAAAAAAAATGAATAATGCATTTTCAGGAAGCAAGGTATGAACGTTTTTTGTGGTGTTCGAAAGTATGGCAATTTCGATTAAATACAAAAATCCTTTATTTAATTATATGTGACTCAGTGAAATTGTAATTCTATTAAAATTATTGAAGGGCTTATGAGATGATTTGAGTCAATCTCTATTTACAGATTATACCCAGAAGTCACACTATACGGCATTAAATTAAAACGGTGATTTTATGAAATGAGTTATTGAGTAAATAATAGACCCTAATAATGGTAGCATTTTCATCTATGTCTTATGAATTTTTATTTCGTAATAACTCGTCTAAAAAAAACCATGTTAAAAATGCAGTTGCACAGTTTGGTTCATAAAAATTAAAAATATTTAGGGTCGATTACAAACGTTTGTGAATTTTTTAAATTGGCAAGCAATTAAAAAAAAAATTAATTATAATATTAGTTCTATACAATTTTACTGTAGTATTGAATAGAACTAATCATATATATATATATATATATATATATATATATATATACATTTAACTGCGGTATAACAAAAAAATACATTTACTTTTAATGCAATTTGAAATTATGCTTCTGCAAAGAATTGGAAAATAATGTATATAAATAATTTCATGAATAATATTATTTTGATCCTTTATAACTGTTTTCATAATTGCGAGTTACGCCTCCAAGTTGGTAAACAATAAATAATGATTCTTTCATTCATTCCAGTTCAATTTTACTGCAGCAGAAAATCTTAATTTCGAGTTATTCCTCTTTGTTAAGCTTCTTCTTCGTCAAATGCCACCCCTCAGAGGAGGTTGGCGACTATTTCACATGCTGAACCAGTGTTCATGGTTTTCTAAGGAGAAAAGAGTGTAGTGGGTCCCCGAGGCCTTCTACACCGCAGTTTAATATTGCTGCTGCTCAATAGCATTATTATAAATTATTTCCTTACAAAGCTCCGGCGTTTAGATCTGATACTCCTGCAGAAACAATAGCAGATTCAAATCTTATATTTTTTTGCTGTCGTGTTTACCATCTTCCATAATATTAATCCAGTTCAATTTTACTGCACCAGAAAAACGTGATTCGAGTAACGCCTCTTTGTCAAGCTGGCAAACAATAAGTAATGGTTCAGATGCTGGATCCTTTCTTTCTTTCTTTCATAATATTATTCCAGTTCAGTTTCATTGTCGAGTTGGCCAACAATCCAAAAATAATTGTGCAGGTATCGGCGGCGAGCGGCTCGTCAGCGGCTATCGCGCCTTATACGAGCGCGGCACATGTCAAACCGCCGGAACTACTTTCGCTGTCGACGGTCGTGACGGCGCTTCCTCGTTGTCTCTCCGCGGAAGATCGCGCTCGGACCGGTCCCCAGCTTCCTGGAGACCCTCCTCACCATCCACCCCAGGGCTGCCGAGCTCTTCGGCCCCGAGCAGCCCTGGATGCACTCTAGAGATAAATCTGAATAAGCAAGTTTTAAGTCATCATTGAAAAGAAAGTTTGAGAAGTCAGCCGAAGTGGTAATCTCCGTGATATTCAGAAACAGGTGCGTTGAGACGAGTGAAGTATTTATGCATATATTGCACAATGCATACTGTAAAAAAAAAAAAAAACATTGAACCGGCAATCCTTTATAAGGACCGCACACCTAAAATATCATAACAAAATTGTCAGGCATTGCGTTGAATTTTGACTGATTTCGTAAAAACTGTAAGGTACATTTTATGGAATTCATATTATTAAATACTTGTCACGAGTGGGGATCAAGCCCAAGGCGTTCGATAAGGAGATCCGCTGTCACTGCAGTGGTTGGCCTAAAACTTGTAGCATCGATTCTCTCGCGTTTTGCATGCGACGGATGTTTCCTATTCTACGCGCAAGAATAAACTTTCGCAGTTTGCACACAACTCGAGAGTTTCGAGAATTGTGCATTTGCATAACATTATTGATGATCGGCTCCGGAGATAAGTGCATTTACATTTGTGTGAGATAATTGGGCTGCAGTGGAGTCTAGTGGGAAGTGTAGGCCCTGAGTTTGTATACATTACACGAAGCATTGACCTAGGGAGTTGTTTCACAGTCAGCCGCTAGCTCCGTGGGATATGAACTTCAGCTTCTCGGGTGAAAGGAAATCCACTCGGCAGTTAAACTTATCCACTGCAACGGTGCCTGCCAGGGCTGGTTCAAGTTACACTGTCTGTGTTACACAACGACATTATCTTTCCAACTCTCCTTAGGCTTCTCACTGGGTTTCTCCGCCATCGTCTCGAAATACTACGACATGGCAAAATCCTAGTGTGAGATAAAATCTATCTCAATACACACGGCATATCGATATAATTTTGAAACCTATTATTATTTATTGCTGATCATTATCTATTTAAATTTACCGCTAATGTTATCAACTAAATAAATATTGTTGAAAATAGGTTTAAAATAAAGCGATTGTAGCTTCTAAGTAAATAATTTGAAACATTTCACTAATTTATACATGCAATGATTTAATTGAAAATGAAGGATACGTGATATATTTATTTTATTTATAGGATAATATTGAATTATTCTTGCTCCTTGGAACATAAAAATATTTTGCGAGGATATACGGCTGGGGGAGTTACTTGAGGAACTATATTTTTTCAAGAAGAGGCTTCACAAATTGAGCAATAAGATCCCGTAGAAAATATTTTTTCCTGTTTTACAGATAATTTAAGATTTGATAAATTAATAGATCGAGCCACTGCAGTGCCAATTTTTTTAATGAATATTCTACTAGACTTATTATATCAAAGTTATAAATAGATTTGTTTTTTTCTTTTATTTTATTGCGTGGGAAATTTAATAAAAATTACATATGGTAAAAACGCTTACATTTTCTGATCATAAATTAAAATATATTTACGAGACAGCGTGGTGCACTCCGTATTGTATTTTTTTACTATTTCTAGTCAACTTTATACACAAATCAACATATTTGATGCATAATGAAAATTTAATTACTTTTTTGTTAATAATATAATAAGCTGCATGCAATACTCATGTAAGTAAAGATGCAATGAACATTATAAAACATGAGTAATATAAGAATTTACTTAACATTCATACCGTATAAAATACTATTACATATTAACACTTGATTTCCAAAGACGGACCTGAGCTTGAATTTAAAAACATGTACAATATATTGACTTTAATGACACATAAGTATTATTAACGGGTTGTAATAGAGATTACATATTAATCTATCATCTCTTAAATGTAAAGAAATGTGCACTCACGTTTTTGGTGTGATATACGAGCTGATGGCGGGCACGTAGCACGAATAAAATCATGATTTACTGAAACAGTTAAATTAGATAAATGCGTTCTGTTATTAACGATACTTACATGATAATAAAATAAAAAAATTAATGTTGCGATAATGCATCCTGAAACGTGATTGATGAGAATCTTTCACCCGTTGTATATCACCCTTTACAGTGCCACACTTGAGGTTCTATTTCAAATATCCAATGTAAATATCTAATGTATGAAATCTGCTTATGTATTCACTGCAGTATTTCTAAAGTTAAAGACTAATAGTGTATGTACATTTTTAACATGAAAAAAAATGAACACTATTGCTAAACAGTATAGACGAATTTTCAAAACGTGTCATCTTATATTGCGTTAAATCGCATACCCGTCCAGCCTTAGAACAAGACATAACTAACAATAAAAAATTGCCTAAATACTTTGTCGCAATTACTAATAGATTTGCTGAAGTGTATGTAAATTTTATCAATTGACATTATGATTGAATGTGATGAGTATTAGGATATTAACTTAATTCTCAATACAATGGCATTGCCGAGACTGTCCTTATTATACCGTCGCCGCGTGATGTACGGCCGCCATTAATCTTCCAATGAAATACCTGCTCACATTTTTAGGCATTTTTGATATGAAATACATAAAAAATCATACGTTTTCAAACATTTGAAGGATCAGCATTAAAACGAATATATTGATTATTTTTACAGGTTTTTTTAATAAATATATACTTTTACCATAATTTTTAATAATGCCGATTTTTATAAAGCGACAGTCTTATAGTAAATATCAAAAAACTTTTAACTGTAGATAAGTCGTGATATTTTTATATATTTAATTGTATAAAACTCACACACTTTTGACTACGTTTCCTCAATTTTGTTCCCATAGATTTCCTCTTGTTTTCTACGGAGCGCGACCCATATTATATGATTATACCGGCGACATTGTCTTTTCAGTTTGGCTGTGAAGAGAAGACAATAGCGGCTTCAGCCTTCAGCCAACTTTGCGCAGCATTAGACGGTGCCCTCTTCACAGGGTTACGCTCAGGTATATTGTATAATAAATACGAACCCATCAAATAAATCTTTTTGATTCTTTATTTTGTCCTTCTCTTCACACTTTTGCTCTGCAGCGTCATTAACACTTATGTTGTCATAGTCATACTTTATTGTCCATATCGAGACTCCTGATGCACGAAAGTCAGAAAATCGGAGATGGGTAAAAAGGAGATGTGGCGTGGGTTTCTATGGTGGTAAGGAGTTCAATGGGAAAAGGCATCCTAAAAATAAAAAATCACGTCAGTCAAACTATGATATGGTGCAAAAGCGTACAGAAAACAGAGAGAAAAAAACCATTGAGTAAAATAAATATTGCTTCAAAAATTATTTTTTAATATGTAATAAGCAGCTTATTTGGTGTTTAGCTCTCAGAATACAGTATCTATTGATGATGGAGTATTGATAGCAGAGAAATTGTAAATTAATTCAATTCGTAATACCGATTTCATTATTTTTTACTGTAATTCATATGTTTCGTCATTACTCGTAGAAACGAATGAAATTTGTCCGAACAAAAAACAGCATAATTTTTAATAAAAAAAACTCCGCATCATCTGAGGCAGATCTGTGCGCCTTTTTCGGTCGCTATTTCAGCGCTGAAAACTTTTAGACAGTATAAAATATTTCAGTTATTTTTTAAACTTGTTTATCGCACAGCTCTCAAATATCTACATTATTAAAATACAATTGTATACATGTATTGTTGCATGCATATAAACCCATGTGTACGAACAATCTATTGCCTTGAGTATCTTTAGAAGCCTAAGTATTATTCTGTTAGAAACCATGACAAATTTTAGTTATGTTTGAAGCATTATTCGCCTTATTAAAAAAAAACTGTAACTAAACCGAGTCAAGTTTTTAAATAAAAAGAGACCAGACATTTGTTAAATAGAAAAGTGATCTCTAAGGATAATAACGTACTTGTAAATTCTGTTATTCTAATTGTGTATTCGGACACACACGAAACTCGCATTTGTAAATTGACTCAATGATTTTTTTTTCATTTTTGTATATTATTTAAAACTACGATTGATTAAGTTGTAATATCAGAGTTAGGCATATCTGAACCACCTACCGACACGTTATTTGCAGCATTCAAATGGAATATAAATAGCGTGTTGTAGATAGACGATTATTTATCCGGTAAAGCAGGTTCTGTTGTAGGAAGAAAAACAAATTGTACGATATTGAAAAAACACAAGTCTCTAAAAGGTTTGCCAGTTTTACTATAAGATGTTTTACATTCTTTTCTCTACACGTTTCAATTAAAACTTAGTAAGGAAGTTTTTTTATTCGTTGTATACAGTGTTTAATTTCTTTCTGTGTTTCCTCGTTATAATCTTATTTTGCTAGAAGGAACTCCAAGCCTACTGGAAAGATAAATTGATAATATGTTAAATATAATAGATATAACCCTGAAATCTCGCTGTAAATTCACCAAATGGTATGTCGTCTGGCTGTATAGGAGAATCCTTAAGATACCAAGGGTCGACGAAGAGTCTTGAACAGAATGCGGAAAGAAAGGGGACGTTGGTAAAGAAGCAGAAGGTCTCAAGGAAGGAAGAAGCATACGTGGATTCGAAATTTGCACCAGTGGCTGAAGGTTGGAAGTGTGGCCGAATTGGTAAGACTGGCCCAGGATAGGGATTTGTTCGACGAAATGATCACCATCCTCGTACGAGGAGAAGCAGCAGAAGAAGAAGAATGCAATATCGAACGATTTCAGTAATAACCACGACATGGAAGCGGTTGATTGGCAGCACAATGCAGAAAACTGGCGGAGGTTGATGATTGTTTTTTGCAATAAGTTTGTCGAAAAATATTAAAAACGAAACGCATGGTATTCGCAGAGCTCGCCTTATTACGGTGTAATTTTTCGCATCGATTTAAAACGTAAATTATTCACATCCGACAAGGGAAAAACGCGGATAATGAGACTAGAGAACAAATTAGAAAAGGTAAAAAAAACAATAACACGCGTACTGCGGATCACCTCTGCGGATAGTATTCCATTATCTTTCTTCTTCCATCTCGAGGCACCCGAGCTTCAACCGGGCGAGATGTCTGATTGATTGAGAGAAATTAATAAAAATAAAGTCGTGCTGCTTTCGATGCGCGCCCCGGGCTGGCTTGTAATCATTACCAATCCAGTCGAGTTACGCGCCCATCTAGCCGCGCAGAGCCTCGGAGCATTGCTCGCCCTTAACATACAAATCATAAATATTTCTTACCATCAACGATGAAAATGTATACCAACGTGATTTTATTAAAACTACTCAGATTTTAGCCCGACCACACGCTGCTGGTGTGTAACCGTGTATGCATAAGCATGCAGTACTGACGTACACGTCTTGAGACACGGATCAAGCCGGTTAGCAAACACGCAAAAAATAAGCATATTAAATTATAGGACACTGCCTTTAATTAAAATAAAATGATTTACTTTGAACGACGCTTATATAACAGCTTTAAATTTTATTATTATTTTCAGATCGGCTGATTTTCTTTCGACCGCAATATTTTATGTATGTGCAAACTTTTTGTATGTCTCCAAATCAATAAAATCTACTTCAGATATCCCGTCAGACCACATAGTTATTTAATTTTTGAATTTCTGACAGCCTGTAAAATTTCCCTAGATAAATTAGATTCTCACCCAAATAAATCCTTCAAGATTGATTATTATTTTTAATTTCTAATTTTATTTACTCTATTTTTTTTGCTTAGATACGATTAGTATCTAAATTTTATCATTTTAATATTTTTAAAAACTCTATATGCGTTTAGTGCCACCTTCCAACGCCTAATCAAGTAATGTGTGCTGAAATCCCCAAAAATATCAAATGCGGTTACTTGAAGGGTCCGATATCGGTTTCGAGTGCTGGCGTTATCTTAGGAGGATATTAAATAATCAGAATCAAGCGTGAGAATTACGAAACCGCCATCATTTAAAAAACATTCACAAAAACGTACACGCGGTGCGCCGGCAAAACGACCGCGGGGGAAAATCAACTTACATTTCTCCATTTTTTTCTGTTGTTAAAAACATGAGCATTAGTTCATACGGCAGTGGCTCTCAACCGCAGTTCCGGGCCTCCGGGAACCCCGCACGACAAGAAGAGTGCAAGAAGATTACTTGCAAAAATCAACTAAAAATAAAAATAAAAATAATGATCAACACCAAAAGAGCTCTTGGTGTATTAATTGGATTGGGGAGTTTGGTGGTAGCATTTGGTCGAAGATGGTAGATGCAGGTAATAAGTATTTTAGGATGTCTCGTAAAATGTCATTTCTCACGTTTTCACAATTCGTTTATCTAATAGCAATGCTGTAATTTTTTGGCTCTAATGAATCAAATTTCGAAAATATTTTTAGAAGATTTATGCATGAAACCATGTGTATTATAAATAATATTATTTAGCTTTTAACTAGTATGGTTTGTTTTTTACGTGTCATTAATTTTTATTGAATGCTTTGAAAGGCCTGAGCTCTAATTTCTTGAGTCCTTTTCTCACGATTCAACTAATGCGAATCGGTAGAGGAAGTGGTATCGCAAAAGTTGAAAGCCCGCTCTGCTGGTACATGGGACCCTTGGCAAATACTTTGTATTAAAATTTTACAAGTTTTTAATACACGTAATATTTTTGACCTTTTCAATATATTTATTTACATGGTGGTACCTCAAGAAAGTTAATAATTAATTAATATTAATAGTATACTGGGCGCATGCATAATCTATCCGCGAAGTTTTTTTTTTGTAGTGAAGCTGGTATGTTTTATAAAACATAATCTACGCCTTGGTGTTTGAGAGGGGCTATAAAAGAATATAATGTTCCATACAGGTAATACGTACTTGATGTGCGTGTGACACGAACGCATCATGACGCACAGTCACTTATCTCTGCGTATATTCATAAGGCATTATAAGCATATTTTCTCAGTACTATTTAAAAAAAATAATGAAAGTTCACACCCAATAATAACCTATTTGACGACATGCTGCATTCAAAAATGCAAATCTTATCATAATAAAATTCATGCAGTCCCTTCGCAGCGACGTCGGAAGACGCGTCAAGAATATATTGTATCATCGATTTCGAACATTTAGATGGTGGTGTGGTTGTAGATGTCTCCTACTCGTGGAAGATAAAAAAATCGCACAGTGCTATTCGCCTTTCCTGTTAATTATAAAGAGATCGCGAGTATGATTTGTTGACTATCAATTACGGCCCGAGGAATTAGCATACCGCCCGAGCGCGGCGCCCGAGCCCGCTCGTAATGAAATTCGGCCTGGTATTCGAGTTTAACAATCTCCGCGGTTCAAAGGAAAGTTCTCGGCAGTGCTGCAACACGTAACCGTTCCCACACCCTGTATTTTGGTACAGTTTGTTGAGCATGGTCCGAACTCGTGTGTATGTATAGGTATGCATATATTAAATGTTTTGAATATGCAATAACGACCGGTGGGCGAAGAAAGTATATTATAAACTACGCACATACAGGTTAATGAACATGTATATGTATACTCGTATATATATACTCTCCGCCCTCCCCATTATGTTGCTTGCAAGTGGCTGTCATCCTGTATCCTGAGCGTGTGTAAAGGATCGGTAATAGAGTAGTGGACTTGGAATTCTTGTGGAGGGATGTGCTATGAAAGTACCTTGTCGAGGTGGGGGGACTCCTGCTATTGTGAATGTAGCTTTCTGCAGAAGAAGTATCATGTCTAAACGCCAGTGCTTTGTAAGAATGCTATTAGGCAGCAGCAATACACAAACTTTTCCTTCAACTGTAAAACGGTGGTATTGAAGAACCCGCGGATCCACTAACCATGAACACTGGCTCAGCATGAGTAAAGCTCAGTAAAATCCTCTGAGAGGCACTTGATGAAGAATAATATATATAAATACTCTGAACTTGACGCGGCGTAAAACCCAACACAGCGAGTTACAATTCACCGATGACGGCTAAGAATTAACTCACGTCTCCAAGTCTCACCCCCTCTGCTTCCATGGCGACCTTCTTTCATTTTTAGCACCCTTAATGCCTCCTTTTCTGGCCTAGCACCCCGCCTCGAGATCCACTTCCGGTGCCGGTGCAGTTGTCCCGCCACGTGGCCCGCGCATTGCCACTCGCGGTTTGGCACTCGTGACGACATCGCGAACTTTCATCGTTACATTTCATCACATATACCCAATTGATTACCGACATATACATAAAATAGATTATACGAATTTCTATTCGAAGATTCTATGCGTGCGGAGCGCGGAGGTTTGCTCTTGATTGATGTGGTGGTCAGTTTTCGAATATGAAGCGATCCACTCATCGCCTTGAATTAGAATAAGCCAGCGCCTGCGAGCTGCCAAGCCTGCCTTCATCTGAGCAGATGTGTAGATTTCGAAACTGCTTTTAATTAGCTTACGGTCATAAAGTAAAAATTCATGTTTGTTTTACGGTGATGCTAATTTATTTAAAATATATTATTTTTTAATAATTATAACTACAATGTTTACACATTTTTTTAATTAATTAAAATTCTTGATTTTATTATTCATTGAAAAATATACTTTAATGTACCAACGTTGAAAATAAAAATACGTCCATCGGTTCCGCACGGTTCAAATTTTTGCACGACTACAGTGCTAAAGTAGCTCAATTGGCATGAACACCCGTCCGCGATAGCCGAGGAGGTAGGGTTTGAATCCCACCTGTATTGATAAAAAAATCGAACATTTTTCTCATCGTTTCATCTGTGAATTGATTGATTGCCCACAATCGTATTGTATTTTGGTGTTAAATATTTAATAGTGCCAATTGTTTCTCATCGCTTCGTGTGTGCCTCAAAACACTTAATAAACTCAAAAAAACTTAAACGGGTAGAAAAGCTGATTTATAATAAAATGAATAGTAATTATCGGTAAAATATGGTTTGTGAACGTCATTGACTTGAAAATAATATTTATATTTGAAATACTGTGCGTTGCGTTTTACTTAGATGAAATCAAGAATGCTTGCGAATCATCAAATATTTATTAAAAACAAGTACTCGATTTCATCATTGTATATAACGATTCAAATCTTTGTCCAGTAAATCTACGGTTGTGAAAAAGACTAGGGCAGTAGTCCTGGATTTCTTAAAACACGTAACAAACACGACTATCGTGAACAGATGAAATTTACTAATTTATTAAATATCAAATAATTAAAAACCTCCCCACTCACTATAAAGGATTGGTAATGGAGCAGTGGACTTGGAATGATTGTGGAGGGATGTGCTCTGGAAGTACCTTGTCAAGGTGGGGGGGTCCTGCTATTGTTCCTGTAGCTTTCTGCAGAAGAAGTATCGGATCTAAACGCCAGAGCTTTGCAAGGAAAGGATTATATAATAATGCTATTAGGCAGCAGCAATACACAGATTATTCCTTTCAATATAAAACTGGGGAGTAGAAGAATCTGGGGACTCACTACACTATATTCTCCTTAAAAAACCACCAACACTGGCTCAGCATGAATATCTCAGTGAAATGGTCGTCAACCCCTTCTGAGGAGAGGCACATGATGACGAAGAAATAATTATCATTGATAAGCGAAGACGTCTTCTAAAAATCAGAAAAGCTGTTAATAATTAGGCATTTGGTTTCAAGCATTGTAAAAAAACAGTGAAATACATCCGGTCTCTAGTAGTTACATTAATTATAACAAGGAAAAAATATGTCGATGTTTTTTATAGAGGAGTAAGGAGCCATTACGTAAAGCTAAAATAAACCAGTTTGAAGCTGAAGCGATACCTTGTTACTCGTAACCTGTAGCCATCGTTTCACCGGAAATAATTCTAAGCCGAAATAATATTTACATAATATTATTAATAACAAACAAGGCACTACTTGCAATTTTGGTGAAAGATAGAATTGCCATATATTTATGACTGTAAAAAAATACATTCCACATAATGTAGAGCGATATGTCAAAGCAGACTATATTCAAAGAATTATGACCATAAACGTGTTTCTATAAATTAACCAAGCGTAATAAAATCGTAGAAACATTTGAAATTCTGTGGCATAAAAATAATAAATATGTTTAGTGCCTGAGTCTGTTTATAATATATTATTTTTAAATATTCGTTCATTTGAGTGGGTGAATAATGTTTCTGCCCACGATTAAAGTGATTTGAAAAAATAACACGAAAAGATTTCTCATAGACAGCTTATGATATAAAAATTAACGGTTTTTGTATGTGCTATGTTAATACCAACATGACGTTTACGAACAGCGCTACTCAAGCTATTAATTGAAAAAAAATCTAACACCTTCAGATTGTGTTTGGAAATAACCGTTTACAGATATACTTGTTTAAATTAATTGCTTAGAAGTAGAAATTATTTGAACGTATCTGTTTACTAAATGATAAAGCTTGCGGCTAGAAACGAACCACCCAAAGCTTATTCTATTTTATACTGAATGGTGTAAATATATTTAAAGGGTTTCAATGTACCAACGAAAACTTTCACTCATCAATAAATAATTTTTTTTTTTTTTGGATGCAAGTGTTTTGAGTCATCCCTATAAGACGTTCCCAAGGTAGAAAGAGGAGCGTCTGAAAACACGTGTATGTGGTCATTTGGTGAATTGGTCGCCGGTGAATTGGGAGCGTTCAGGGTTCGCGGTGCTGAGCTCTCGGAGCTCGAGGCTGCTGCGAGACTTGGCCGAAAAGACTCGGCCGTCCGGAGGCGCGAGAACCAGATCGGCGGAGCGACCGCAGGGCCGGGCCGGTCTCCTCCATTTCCATTCCGGTTTTGGAAAGTATCGAGAGCGAGCGTGGCCGAGCCCCGCACCTCAGCCGAAAACCCACCGGCCGAGCGTTTTCTCGGACCCGAGGAAAGGGAGACCCTCGCAGGACGCCGGCGACCTTGGAGGCGATCGGACGCGGTGATGAGACGATGACGTTTGATTCTCGCCAATCGGCCCCAGGCGAAGCTGCGATGGAGCTCCGGCAGCCTTTGAAATATGACTCCTCGCTTTCGCGGTATTATGCGACACCTTTGTGGGTCACGTGCTTTTTGAGAATAAAACCGTAAACAAGAAATTATAATTTATTTCATTCAGATTAGCAGCCGAGCGGGGAACCTGTAATCCGAGGTTACTATTGCAAGTAATCAGTCTTATCAGAATTACAAATATCCCCGGTTGAAAACATAATGTTTAACGACTTCCTGAAAATAGCTGAATTACAGAGAAACTACTTTCGCTCGGAGTTCGTTACACGAGTGTCTCTACAAGATCATTACCGAGGACTTTTCCGTGCTCAAATTTTTTTTAAATACGCGGCCTTGCAACTGACCTACAATACCAGCAATACACTACTGTGGTGAACGGCACTAATTCACAAAATAGTTTAACCGTGCTCACCACGACCGTGAACTTCTTAATAAATCTTTTTCCATCACTTTAATATACTGCATTATCATATGAGCTAACATCGCTGGATTTACATACGGATAGTCTATTAATTATCAGAAAATGCTAATGCGGAATTCAGCATATGATATTACCTTTATTCATGAATATCGTAACCGCTCATGCATTGACCGCCTCATATGAATTGATAAAATCAATAAAGTTCGTTGATCAATCACAAGTGCTTCTACGCATTGTCTTTGAACGACATGATCGAGTATCGATTCATTTTTCAGACCAGATTTTCTCTTACACACTGTGCAAGTAATCTATATGTTAATGATTAAACTAAATTTGGTGATCTCACTCAAACTTTTACAAGGAAAGTTTACAAAGGAATTTAATATAAAGATAAAAATGAATTGGGAACAAAAAAAAATCATGATCTTATATTAGTGTAAATTTTATTTTAATATTTATAGCATTTTATCATAATATCAACACAATCTGAATACTCGTTTAATTACGAAGCGAGTTCATCGCGCTACAATTTACAAGTTGGTGTTCGATATAAACTATGAATGTAAATTATTTTTCGTCATGCATCGATGCTTGGCGCAAATAAAATGTACCACAATAAATATAAACAATTCAGTTTTATTATTAACACATTGATACAAGTAATTCACATCTCTGTTTGAAATCAACCGTGATATTTTTTTATCGTAATGAAATATTTACATATGCAACATAAATATTTGTTCATCCTGAGTATAGTAACGCTTTTTATTGAAGTTGACAGTAAATAAATTGAATGATATAACTTTTAGTTTTGTTACTCAAAAACACACGTGTTTCTCTACGTGCCGTGGCTTTATCAACCGGTCAAGCCTAACTGCATGCAACAAGCCGGAGAAAACGTAGAAGCCACAAGGTATGGAAGACATGTCAATAGATCCGCTCTTACACATTTTAGACTTTAATCTCTGCTTTAGACCATTGATGTGTGTTCATATTTATCTGTGTATTTTTGTATTGCAATAATTTAAAATTACCTAGTACAAAGAGAGGATATCCATTAAAGCAAGCCAGGATTTTGAACTTAAATGGCAGTCTCTCCATTGTTTTTTTTTACGTAATGTTTATTCCACAGAGTACCAGCGCGTATAAAGTATTACAAATATAATTTTATTTTTTCTTGATACGAGTGACGAGAGATCTGCAAAAAAATTGTCATACGATCGAACAAAATTAATCACAAGAAAACGCCCAAACTTGTGAAATGATCTTTCTTCGAACAGGTAAATGACCCAAATTATTAATATCAAAGGTGTGCCTGAGAGAAGTCACGCTCGCCGGCAGTACAACACCTGTCCAACTAAATCATTACTGCGGCTTTAAATCTCTACAGAGTTTATTCGAAATTAAGTAGTCATTAAAAATATATATAAACAGCCACGAAATCGTTTATCTGATTTGAAAAAGTAGTTGAATAACTACTTTACCGTAGACCGACGTCACATCCGTCGTTATTGGCTATCGCAAGAGCCACCAGAAAGACTGCCCAAAACAAGTCAATTTTCTTGCAAAACATATTCCCGTCTATTCGGCTTTAAAGTATCAATAAAGATTATTCGAGCGTTTCTAGTTAATGCACAACTTTACATATATTACTAACAATAACATACCAAATTCGTAAAATGTGATGAAAGCACTTATACTCTCAAAATATTTGCATCAAAAATATTTTTTAGACACGCAAAAAGATTTCTTAAAACGCTCGAAAAATTTATATTCACGACGACAAATACTTAAGGCATAAATGTAGGCACACCTTAAAAAATATATACAACCGATTTCAATAATTTTATTTTAGATTTGAGTTCAACAACGAAAATATCGCTAGCTGGCGATTTTAATGACTAGATTCGGGTTGATTACAATGAGAAGGCAGGACAAAATGTCCGCCGTTTTCACTAATCTGGAGGCACGCGCCGATGATGCGTGCTTGTAATGGGCTTAATTCTAGAAAGGAATTTGTAGACGGAACTAGATCTCTTTGTGCCCCCGAATATTGGATCATAAACTGGCCTGACCGCGCCCGCCGCCGCTGGTCACTCGCCGAGTACTCGAGCGCCATTTCTTTTCTAAAATGTATAACTTTCCAATGTATTTATTATTTAATACGTTTGTTAACACTGACCGGCCATGTAGACCAGATGAGAATAATATTCCCTCGCCGGCGGTTTAATTTGGGCCTACGGTAATTATTCGTAATTAAAACACACTTCGTGCCTGGACCTCGTTCCCCTCGACAAAAGCGCACGCGGACTAAATAAATATTGAATTTCTGAGCATCTGCCCGCTTCCGCGGCGAGATCGAGGTTATCCGCGAAATTAAATCATTTTACAAGAGATTAAAGTTACCGATTGGCTAATCGCGAAACACACTTAAGATATAATTTGCATTTTCCATGATCATCGATCGTAAATGGTACGTATTGTAAATAAAATACGATTTAATGTTTTCAAGTTTCCAGTACAAACGAATCGGCAATAAAACAAGTATTTGATTTTCATATGACATATTATCTTTTATGATGACATTGTGTTCATAATTTATTTGTAACCAAAGAAAACTTTGCTGTTCGGTGTTAGTTTATGAATATACGTAGAGATATGAAGCTTTCGGCTTTTAAAACAACTTTTAAATGTTTTTTTTTTGGAATAGTTTATCTGCCTGTTTATTATTTTCTGGTCCATTATGTTGTATGTATACAGAGAATAAAAACTATAAAATAACACAGTACTTTGAAGCTACAATTATTATCAACAATAAGTAGGAACTCTAAGAAAGTTCTTTGTTTATAAAAAAAAAAAAACAGGTTGTAACTCGTTGTTTAAGCACATTACATTACATTAAAGTACTATCTAAGCAGCGAGCACTTTGCCGCTGTAAGTGTTCGGTGCGTTTCATAAAATCATACATGTTCATTAACTTAATAATTAAGTACAAACTTAAACTATTAAAAAAA
This sequence comes from Atopsyche davidsoni, assembly GCA_022113835.1. Taxonomy (NCBI): domain Eukaryota; kingdom Metazoa; phylum Arthropoda; class Insecta; order Trichoptera; family Hydrobiosidae; genus Atopsyche; species Atopsyche davidsoni. The sequence continues at coordinate 4,029,112 of JAILWY010000010.1, forward strand.
ATCTTTTTGCTCAATACACTTTCAAATTCGCTACCGTGTTTGTAAATTTAATATCTCTGTATATATAAATTAAAAGGCTGAATAAATAATATGCGGGATGTGGGGACCGAAGTTCTCTCCGTCGTCCATAGGCCGGCGGGCGGTCGGGCCCTTCGAACGAAATGCTAAAAGAAATCTAACCGTAAATATAATTATAGTTCAATAACGAAGGCCGATACACAGAGTTTTTTCAGCCTCACTTTTACTTTAAGTAGTTATCGCAATAGATCTTCCCTGGCGTAGGGCGACTGAGCCGAGCTCGCGCACGTAAAAAACTCCAGCCAGTCGATTTCATAATTTTAAAAAGTAACAGTCAATCACAGTACTTAAAGCGCGTGTTTCGTGATCGATTATTTGGAAACGAACCGTATCATAGCTATATTAAGAATCATTAAAGATACTGTAATAATTTTCTAGGTTCGAAAATTACATTCGTCCGTTCAAGACGAATCTACCCGCTATTTTCATCAAAGTTAGTTGAGTTAATGATAATATTTAGGAGACAGGGTGATTTTGAACATTTGCGAAACTAATTCACTGAAATAAAAGTTTGCCGTCGATTCTTGAACACCTGACGAACAATAACTCTTATTCAATTCATTCAAGGTCGTTATTTTTCTTACGTTTTTGTTATTGCGAGAGCAATCTCTAAAAAGTTGAATTAATTGAATGCGATCTATTCACATACAATGATAGCTTTTATTGCTAACTATTAATTTTTTTAACTAACGTGTTTCTGGTGAACTTTTTCTATATTGCATAACATTGAGCACCTTTCTTTGCTGCTCGTTTAATTAAATCCCCAGTAGTTGTTACCTATCATTGTTCGTTAATTATGTGTTCTGCAAACAACCTTTTGGTGAACTCTTACAGCTATAGGAAGCATTAATTATTTGGAATGATTGTATGAAGTTCTAAAATATTAATCATATATTTAACGTATATTTTAATTAAGTCCTTTTTATTATTACTGTAAGCGTATTGCGTGGAGAAAATATAGTAATTTATTAGTCGTATTATTATTAAAACGTATATAAATTAATCAATAAACTTTCCCAGTAAGAAAAATGATAGATATTTGACACTGCTGCCATGTTTATAGGAACTGCGACATTTGTCATCCCTCTCAGAATAACGTGGGTTATACAATAAAACTTTTTTTTAAAAACGTATATATATTGATCTGGATTAACGAGGTGCTTTGGTAATTCTCTCATTACCGGTGGTAAAATGTTACATTGCATTATCACCTTTCGGTGACATTAACGGGATTATGACAAAATTATTAGCAATCATGAAATAATGCAAATGATGATAAATGTCACTTTCATGTTACTAAGAAATCAATAGCAAAACAAACTACGATTTTTTTAGCTCTATTAAATTTATAAAGTTACTCCAGATTCGAAGGAAAATATTTCATAGCTTCGACCTGCTTGCAGTTGCATCTTCCTACGCTTTCTAGACTCCTTGTCCAAGTGTCTCCTGCTTTTGGTTTAAAAAGCGTCACTGACAGAGAGTTCAGTGAACGAGACAAACGCCTGAGTAGCATCAAGCCGCAACCGCTACGGACTGCTTGCTCACCGTGTGACACTCGTTCAGGTGTCTCCTGCTCGAGGATTGAATATTATAGTAAAAGCGACGCATAAGGTCATTATTATGGCGGGCAGAGGTGACAGCCTCCGAGACGGGTGGAGTGGCGCCACTTGAAAAAGATATGCTGGCCATATCAGTAGGTGTCGGTGAAATTCACCGGTCCGACCAGACCTCGCGAGCGAGCGATCTCCTTAGCGCTTTATACAGTTACCTATATTCGGCTGGCGGCCGACCAGAAACAGTGAAAGTGGTATGGTATATAGCTGCCTCACTCACCATACGTAACGGCAAAGAGCATATATAATAGCTTATCAACAATACAACTATTCTTCGCACACGTAACCCCGTGCGAGTACCCCGCCTGTTGGATAAACATGTCAATACAATTATTTTATTATGACCTATCAATGTAATTGTAACCGAACGTAATGTATTGTATGTGATGTAATTTTAGGTTTAGGAACCTCTCTGTGATGTCATGTTTTCAGTAAAATGATCAGTTTGTGGTCAGAATATAGCTGATAATCGTACTGTTGGCGGCTGGAGAGAGCGACGTGTGCCTACATAGGATAAACATAAATGCAATGGCTTAGCTAAAAAAAAATCGATGCAAAATTCGCATGACTATCATTAATTTAATTGCATTTTTAAAATTGCACGTTTAGCATTTTTGCTCACGCCCATAGTTAACAGCCGATTGATTAATTGATTGATTTTTCGGTCGAGAATTTTAGAGGAAAAACAATAAAAAAAAAAATATTCAAAAAAAAATATATATATATATATGCTTTTGATATTTTTTTAATTGTTATATTTATGAAAGTAGTTATAACGATAATAGTATGAAAATGTGGTATTTTAAAACTCGGCATTATTACCAATCATACAGTAATTGATTTAAAATTATGCCAAAAAAATATTAAACGAATTTGTTAATTAAATGACTATTCATCAAATTTTAAATTCAATTCATAGCCAATTACTTAAAAAAATATCGCTTCAGTGGCTCCGAGCGTGTAAATATAAACAAATCGACTATTCATCGCGATGATCACTACTATGTTAATTACAAAACGCAACGGCTGGCTGAAACAAATGTATTTCACACTGTAATTTCGAAATAAAAGATAACTTCTTTTGAATACAAGGAAAATATTCTACAATGCCTGAATTCTCCCAGATTTCCCATGATTAGACAAAAAAAATACAAAAAAATGTATAATCATGCGTATTACTCAGAGTGATGTAATGTTGGTGAAATACAAAGCTGTTAACTTCTTTTACTTTTTAAAAGCAGATATTCTAAACTTAATAATTATCCATGAACCTCCCGACATGATGCTTTCTAATAATCTACGAAGCATACATTTCGGAAAAATAATGGGTTCAAATAACCCGACTCTCTTGATAGATCGTTTATTGATTGAATTGAGTAGTTTCTCAAACAAATGGCAATAAATTAACTCCCAAGAGTCGTAAATTTTTGTCAGTCGGGAGTGCGTCTCCCTTGCAGTGGGCCCTTCCGATTCAATCCTAAGACACTGATGATCATTTATTATTTACAGCTGGCAAAACACCTGTCTACAGCGAGCCATGGAAGCAGTCTTGTACTTTAAACGAGATATTATATTTCAAAGATCCATCAACTTCTTTTCTTTCGACTCGATTCGTGTTACAATCCGTAAGTATGTTGTGTTGATCTCGGTCCAGAGTTGAACAACTTACCTTAAAATCAAACTACAGACCACGAAAAGAAAGTAAAGACTTTGAGTTTTGAACCAATTTTTTTTTATATATTATAATTAATTACAGACTTCACAAAACCTATTTATATTCTATAGACACAGTAAAATGTGTGTAGAGAATCTCGCTTCGAATTACGTGTTTGGTATGACGTTAGAAATCTTGGCTATAAACAATTGGCCCTTATTTTTAATAATTTGAAAAACATGTTTGACTTTCCTTTACCATAACATACTGAATCAAATTCAATGGGTATTTAGAGTTATTTTTTCGCAATCGAAAACGCGACATAAAAACCAACTTAGAAATATTACAATTTTTAAGACATGATATTACAAGTTCACACTATATAAAACTTTGAATGGACCGTGTTGCATAGTCGTAATAATAAATTGTTTAAATTAAAATGCATCGGTTGAATGCATTTGAGTAGATTCGCTTTTTTGTGATAAATGTGTGTAATTTCTCCTCTTTCTCTCGTGTTGTTATTCGTTATCCGTGCATCCTTTCTACAGCTGTAAAAACCGGAAAAGGCTTTAAAATTAGTGCAAAGCTCAAAGAACATGTTCCGTAGAGTGCGGCCTCAGCGCACGTAGAGTCGTTTCGATAGAATCACTTTGCATACGAATAGCGAAATTTGGTGCATTACATAAACAGCGCGTGGATTGCCATTCCAGGCACAGGCAGGCGCGCACCCGAGTAACGGGCGATCACAACTTTATTTATTTACTAGTTTTTACTTTGTTTGTAAAGTCAACTTTATGTTTTTTTGATATTCTTGATACTCGATATTTATCAAGTTTTACGTGTCAGCTTTTATTTATTGTGATTATAAAAAGATATATTGTTAGAAGTGTAGTGAACATATTAATTAAATGATTTTAAAAAATAATATTCTTCCAAAGTTTTCAGATTTAAAAGCCATTTGAGTTTTGAAAAATTGATGCATAAAAAAAATATTTTTCCTAAATTAAATTTGTTCGTAACAAAGCTATCAAAGTGATATGAATACATTTATATTTTAGCATCAAAAATTTTTTTTTCAAGGGTTTTTAGTGCCTCCATGTTGTGTATTTACATCTCTTCAGAATCCTGTTCACAATTTACGACAATAAATCGGTTTACACACATGACAACACAACTGACAATCTACTGATAAAAAGCGTGTTTCGTGAGCAGACCGCTTGACCGATACACAAGCGATGCGCCGTTACGGGTCCGCACGCGTCAATTCACACCAGACAAACTATCAACACCAATAAAAATAACAAAATAAACGTTATGGGAAACACAATCGGATCGTTTTGATTGCGATTTATTTAAATGGCCAATTAGATTCCATCACCGGCAATGTATGTTGGTTATTTATATATGTGCATGTTTGATTTCTTTGTATTTGCTCGGGTGATATTATAATGGACGCCATGGTAGATAATAGGCGTGTATCGTGTTATTTACTAAGACGCGAGGTAATCTGTGAGAGAGCACGTGTTGCATAACATTTTTTTACAGACGTGTGTTATGATTAAATAAATTAATTTAAAATATTCGATTCATTCTGTGTTTATGAATTATTAAATGCCCATTACACAAATAATATATTCATTATACAACATTAACGTGATTCTAAGCATTTAACGTGATAGCAAACTCACAGCAGAGCGCAATCGATCTTTTGTTTTTATTTTTAGTTATACGATAAAATTTAATTCATTTTAATATATTTTAAAATATTTCACAGTAATTTGCAGAGGCGTGCTTGGACTTAAAATCATATTTTACATGGAAATAAATTAATTTAAAACTGATCAAAATTTTTAGCATTTTGTAGTTACGTGTCCGACTGACCCACTGCGACGGATGGCGTCACAAAAAGAAAACATCGTAGGGATCTAACAACAAAAAAAATCACAAGGTCAAAGTTTCAATATTTTCTTCCAAGGTTGTAATAAATTTCTCCGCATTATGTCACCGCCGCGGACGAACGAAAACAGAAGTCGGCGGTGTAAACCCATCGCGGGTCCTGACGTCACCCGAGAACTATGCCACAATAACACATCCCACGTCCATCTAGGTGACTCCGAACACTCATAGTCGGTTTCCCAAGAGTCCGCCGGAGTTGCAGCCGTAGGCAGGATCGCCTCTAATGCCAGGGCAAAGTGTTCAAAGCCTCACGAGAACGCGACAAGTTTCGCCAACTTCCAACTTTTCTTAAAAATACCAACAAGTATAAAATCGCTAAAAACATTTCGTTTGAATTATACAGTTACACACCCGTTTTAATCAAAGTTTTTCGTCGTTTTATCTATGATTGTGAAACGCGTCAATTTAGAATATAAAGGATTTGCAGAAGGTCGGCAATAAGCGCCGGGTTGGTAACCAGCGAGGCCTGATGCTGACGAGCACGTGCGGGACGTCACAGCCCTGCACGTGTGGCGTACGTGCCGAGAGCCTGCGCAAGGTAGTTGACATTCTGACGTCACCCTCGGCGCACCCAGCGGCACCCAGCAGCACCCATCGGCACCCATCGGCACCCACCGGACTGTGGACTCTGAGGACTCCGATGCAGACCTGTCGCTCCCCCCCTGCGCCTTTGCCTTTCCCCTACAGCCTGATATGACCATGAATATTCGTGAAATAACACAACGGCATAGAATATAAACAATAGTATCGTCTTTTTTATCATCCGAAACTTGGAATTTAATTTTTACAATAATCAATAATTTGGCCATATTTTTAGAAGAAATAAATGAATTTCCCTAGGAAAAGTAGAGTTAGAACGAGAAAACTTACATGGATACAGTAAGTCGGAAGTACAGCCGAATTAGTGAAACTGCCTCGGGATAGATATATATTGGATAAAGTGGTCTCAAACTTCTTATGAAGAGAAATACTAGAAGAAGAAGATGTATATACTATATAACAAGAAACGTAAATAGCCGGATCGTAAAAATAATGCGATAAATAAATTGAAACGTGTTCCTAAGTGCTCAGAAAGCAATGATTTATGTTCACGTTTTCTTATAATTAGTCATGAAGCAAAATGTTTTCCAAAGCACGTAATGCGTTCGTCTTTATTGCAGATCGTTAAAAATACGCACATTTATAAAACATTGACATTTGCGTGAGGATCGTTCTGTGTTCGGTACGAGAGTCGATATCCGGATAAATAGATTTATAGCTCTTTGCGCAGAAGAATGCAAGTAAAACTAAGGCATCGAAAAAATTGTGGTTACGTCTGATTTATTGAATTTAAATTTCGCTAATTTTTTCAAAAGAAAAGACAGTTTCTACCATTAGTGGTTACAGCTACATTACAAGAGTCGGTGGAAAATATATAAATAAAACGTATAATGTCTTCTCGTTTAAAAAATGAAACGCACTTTTTGCTTCTTCAAAAAAATAACGTTTTTATTATATGGTTAATATTACGCCACGACTTTTATTTTTAGTTATGCCAGCAATAAATAAAACAATATATATCACACGAAATCTTTATTGCGAAGTCAGATGATAAATTAAATTAATTAATGTGTCTCGCCACATCTTAAAAAAAATCCTAAATTATTGTCATCGTTTCAAGTGTGAATCGATCAAAAAAATAATATTTAAGATTTATGGGAAGTAAGAAACAACTATTAATAAAAAAACATTCACTATATATAATTGTTTTATTTATTGAAAAAACATTTACTTATCCAACAAATATTGATTTGAAATTACAGCATGTCAAAAAAGTTGAAAAATTGTTTTTTTTATAAAATAGATCATCTTTATTCACTCAATGAACATAGATGAATCAATCCATGTTTGGAAAAAATATAAAATTAATTTATACAACACTATTTAACATAAATATTCAATTAGGCGCAATAAAAAACAAACATCCAACATATTAAGAAATAAAAAATATAACCGGTGACAGGTGGTTTCAATATAATTAAGATAATTTGATCGATATTTAATTAAAATTAGATAGTGTTTTTCGGATCCTGTAAATATAAATTAAATTACACATTAATGTTTTATTTATTAAAAGGTATTTCAGGGAATGCAGTGCTCACTATTTATATGCGCTGCATTTCACTTATAAATGTTCGTGTATGTTTCAAAGTAATTATTTGCATCATCAACGTTACGGGTACCTAAAATTGAATATTCATTCATTACAGTAATAACTTGCGTTTATGTGATTAGTCAGCTATTTAATAATTATGTAAACATTTTTTTAAGCGATTATTCGATAGCGTGAAACCGTTGAGATTAATATCCATTGATTGTTGATTAATATTTTTCTTTTTCGCTCCCTAGCTGGTTATTCAGTCGGTATATAACATATTGGCTAACAATGGATAAACGAATACAAGGAAATTGTGATTTAAGTAATATTCTTACAACATACAACAGAATCGCAGTTCCCTGAAAGGCTCCATTGACCGTTTAGAAAATCTATTAATGTACGTTTCTTATTGTTAAGAATTGATAAAAATATATCCCCTTGTATCGTCGCAATATAATTTTACAATCGCAGTTTGTAAAATTATATTGCGATTATCGTGCTTATTGTACATGCCATATCATTGTGTTACCAAATACCTCTCACGTAGCATATTTTTGACAATCCTGATCTACTTTAACCATAGCAATTGTATTTTTAAATATGCCACGAACTCATCAATGTACAAAAGATATCACCTGTTACTGAGCGATTTCTTTGAATCTTCCATGTATGCGTTTCTCGGTACATTGGCATACAATGCATATACCTTGCAGGTAAGCCGGTGAAGCCTTTACGAGGACATGTCGAGTGACACAACAATCCATGGTGCTCTTTATTCATTGTATGGACGTGTTACGTGAGTAAGGAAACGAATTTCTCTGCCCATATCGCACGAGTTATGAAAACTGACCACCGAAACATGTCCATAACACTCCTGTCCCTTGGTGACTTTTGTACATTATTGTATATTTACTGTCGATACATTGTAAGTTTATATCCAATACCGCCATATTCGATATTAAATACAAAAATATATGCTGACGTGATAAACATAAAACAATGCGAATGAGTAAGCGTGTTTAAAATGCATTTGTTAAGTAACAACTATGGGTTTCTTTAAAATACTATAAAACACAGCTTACCTATAGATAATTGAAAAACTTGTACATATAAATATTCTAAATAATCGAAGTAAAATTTTAATTAAACAATAAATATGTGTGTACGCTTGATAATGTTTTAGTCACCAATAGTAAGTAATTTCTCTAATCTATTCTATAATCTCTTTTTATTAATTAATGATTGAGTTGCATTAAAATATTTCTTGATTGATATTAAGATAAAAATGACATTTTTGCAGTGTGTACATGATTAAATTAGATTGCTGGAGTTGATATACTAGTACTTATTAACAGACATGTGTTAAACATAATTTTACATGCCACTAAACTCTGATTTAACAAGTCACAGTAGGTGGTTTTTAATTGGGGAAGTATTTTTTTTCTATTTACAGATTATTTAATTTATATTTATACTTGAAAATCTAAATCATAGTTAAATTGCTCAATTCCATATGTTGATACCTTTGTTCAATCGTAATATTTCCTGGTCAAAAGATTCAAGAATTGATGTGGACTTTATTTTTTCAAAAGAAAACTGCCAGATTTATTTCTAAAACATAATGTAAACTATTTTTATTAGTATGACTTCCTTGTAGTTGAACATTTACATTTCTTTAACGAAGATATAGTATTAATATTGAATTTGATTTATTCCTTTATCACTAATAAAAAACGCAAATATCCAGTCATCTCTAAAGTATAAGTCTCAGAACGTTTTATTATATTGCCAGGTATCAATCAGTAAACTTGTGGCGCAAGATCCGAAGGACGGAATGCAAAAGAGAAATTATGCGGAGGCAAGAGCAGAATTCCCAATGACTGACAATAAACTATATTCAATGTTATTTAATACAGCTCATGAGCAAAATGTTCCGTACGAGGGGACCTCTCCCACACTGTGTTCCCAAAATTGTGTGCGAAAAATGGAAATGATGGTATTGTTCTTTGCACTGAACTTCCGGCAAACCTTGGAAAGAAAACGAGATCATCTTGTTAGCTCCGTAATACATTAAAATCTCGAGTCACACATTAATGCTTGAATCTTTAAAGCATAAAAACGTAATAGCACTCAGTGGGATGTTGGACTCAAAGAGAGATTTCTTGTTGAGCTTATCTGTATCTGAGCGTGAAATAATTCTAGCAGAGATGAGACGACGTCGGCAGGAGTTGCGTCTTTGCTATTATAAAATATTTATAATTTATTGCTTCATCTGAAAGGTGATCTGAGGCTAAGGTTAGGCCAGGTTAAAATTCACCGCATACCGAGATGTAATAAGTGTTCAATCTAAAAAAGAAAACTGAGCAGTAAACATTTCGATTACATCAACATTGCAACTTAATATTATTTTTACTCGTGAAAATAACACGTGTTTTTAACGTTTTTTTGCGCTACACTGTATATGAAACTCGAGTAGAATAAATAATAAGTAAGTTTTCTGAAAGAATACTTGACAAATATTTCAGTTTCGTAATGTCTGTCAGCTTTAAAAAAATATAAAATAATTGATCTCCTTAGTAATTTTTTTGTCCATCCGATCAATATAGTTTTGTATTCATAGAATTATCTGAATTCATTTAAGCTGCTCCTATTTTACTCTCGTTAACTATTACACTGTGTCTAAGGAAAAATCTACTTATTCATATAGTAGAGAAATCAGTTTCATTGGATTACTTTACTGCGGTTTTGAGACATCAAGTTAATAAAAACGCAATTATAATATAATTACTCAGCGAAAATATAATTAACGAACACCAGCAAAAGTGTGATAATTGAGATCAAGTCCCACAAAAGCAAGGTGCGTGATAGTAATATGCGGTGATTGGGCGGACACCTGGATTATTCAATTTCCACGTCAATCAATTACAGTGACGTAAAGCTTCGGATGTGTCAATGCTAAATGCTCGCTTGCACGGGTGCGAAGTTCGAGAGAGAGCTCACTTGCCGCCGCTCAGTGTCGGACGGTCATTTCGAGCGACTTAGTTTTTTTTGATTCCATGACTTTGTCGAATTTCATTAACATAATAACAAAAAAAACTGAGCGCTCGCACTTCTCGGATACTTAAATAGTGAGCCTCAAATTTACTGGATATAAATTATGAATTTAGATTTGACATGTAGTTTTCCTTAAAAACGAATTTATTATTGCATATATTGCATATAAATATGATAATAATAATTATATGTAATAAATTTTGTATATTTTAATAAAATTATTTTCGACAATGAGTGAGCTAACCAACCAGCAAATAATATTTCCAGCGCCATGTATATAATTTGTATCTTATGCGGTTGCATTATGCTACTGAATAGTTTAATGTCTCTCTAAGACAAGAGTCAACAATAACACCTACAATTTATTCTGATTTTCGTGTGTTTCTAAACAGTTTGATGTTTTTCCGTCAGAAATTACAGCTTATGATTTATTACCTCAGCCATTGGAACAGAATACTCCGAGCATTGCTTTACCACAAAACAGTAAGTTTCGTAATCGTTTGACGCACCGCTTAGCATTGAAATTCAAAACTCTTGTCTCCAGAGCTTCCCGACACAACTAATGTCAATCAAGTATCTTCGAGAAGCTTTTTATGACAAACACCATGCTTTGTGTGCTGGCCCATATCAGAGTTGCGAAGGAAAAATATTTTTTTGCTCTTAAATGGTTTTTTAATACAGATAAAGTTTGGTACCGTTTTTGACAGGTGAAGTACTCAAACTGCTCCGGATTTTTTTTCTATTAAAAAAAACATATTCGTGCAGTTATATACGTGAAATCAAAACGGCATGTTATATTTAACACATTGAAGAGAGCATACCGATACTTTTACTTTCAATCAGAAAGATTGTTGAAAATTATTATTTGTATGTGTTGTATCAGGAATCATTTGTATGCAATTGAAGATTATAAACTTCATGAAACAAATTTTCAATTTTTGAAAATATTTTTTAATAGATTGCGTTTATTGTTCAATTCACAATTGCTATGAACATAAATGCAACCAATAGTGATATTTATGTCACGCGTTTCCTCAGAACAAACAAAAAATAACAATAACTCAATTTTTGAGAAAATTATAGGATCCAAGGTATCATCGTGAGCGGTATGAATCATTTCACTTTGAAAACACTTTCAAAATGAAAATATTAGATTTCATATATTTACAAAGCACCGTATTAATTTTTTAAAAATTGTTTCTAAATGTTGATCGATATGAAAATCATATATTTTAATGGCATACGAACTTCCTTCCTGTTATGTCTATGAGAAATACTCTTAATTTTTAATTGGCTGGTTTAAACATCAATGAATAAAAATTAATATTACACTATCAATTTTCGCATGATTTAGAGAGAACGTATCCGCGCAATAAGTCGAATATAATACCAACATATGACACTTAATTTTAAATATTTATTGGCTTTGTTTTATTAAAAATCGTGTAATTAATTTACTCCGGTACCAATAATCCGTTGGTGTATATACAAATAATTTATTATAAAAAGATTTTTTAAATGTAATATATGATAAGTTATCGGATTACGAACTGGGTTGTATTTTATTTTTATTTCCAACATCAAATTCATATAAAAATATATTATCGATTCTATTGAGAATTCTTATTCATTATAAAAGAAAACCCTCTGAGAAAACCTTATATTAATCAGGTGTATTTTTTGTTATTTTCTGTACACACCAAGTCAAATACTTATGAGTAAATTATCTCAAGATTTCAATTTCGTGTCTATCTGCTATTTTCTACTCTTTCCAAGTTGTGTGGCTATGCACACTGCGTTCAGATTATCTGACCTTGTATGTCTCACACTCGTAAATTAATAATAAAAATGATGTTATTAACATTTAGACTGCAAAGAAAGATGAGTATATTCTCTCGTGTGTATACTTTTTACAGTAACGATTTCTTTTTCCTTGTGTTCCCTGCAGTGCGAAGATTGCATTTACGCCGATGAACCGAGCAATCGAGTACCAATGTAACCAATTAATACATAATCACAGAATAATTATCTGCATATATAACTACATTATAATTTGGCATGACTCGAAATATTTATCTTGCAAGAAATTAAAAAAAATATTAGTAACAGCTTTCATAAAATCACGTATAAAAACTATATAATGAAAGCCATCTCGGATATCTTTTTACGGGGTTTTTTAAAGTATTATGTAATTGAAGCATTATGGTTTTATTGTGTTATGTTTATGGAATTTGTTAGCAAGTTTAATTACGTAGGTGTCTGAATGATGTCTCGATCAGCTACTCGATGCCCGAGCGATTGGCCCATTAGCGTAGATATGATCTTTCGTATTGTATTATAAATGTAAACAGTATTGTTGTTTTGAAACACAATATCATCAGGTTAGTTAATCGCCTTTCGAAATCTAAAATATCCTGTGAGGCTTTACATATCAATTATAAATCAAACCTTATTATTGTGAGTACAGACCCCGATCGATCATTTGTATTTTGTGATATTGTACATTTTTCAAGATAAATGCTTGTACGATCATAACTGTAAGTTTTAATTTGTATTTAGAGATATTGTAAAATTTTCAAGATAAATGCTTGTACGATCATAACCATTGTTGTAGTTTTGGTCTTGGAACCTATATTGGAATCAAAACCGATGTTTGTAAGAGAAAATCAGTGCTCATCTCGTTTTTCATTGAAAGTTCGAGTAAAATTTATTATGCATAGCTTATGTTAGATTTATCAAGTAAAAGTAATAATTTTAAACGTATAAAAAATGCAACATTTATCAGAAAAGCATTTATGATTTTCACTGTTGTAGGTGTACAGTTGGGTGGATAATTGTCGCAGGTGCGTTGTTTTTGTCGACCACGCTCGCGAGAGCGGCCAGCGGTCCCGCGAAACGAAAATGTCCGAGAATCGCGCACTCGATGCACCGCCGGGCATTCCGAGCCTCACATCGCCAGCATTTCCCCAGAGTCGTAATTCGTTAAAAATTACCGCAAAACCTGTCCCAGCAAACGGAAGAAGAAGACGTCTCGGAGGCGGAAAGGCGGGTAATCCGGTGGAGTGTAATAGGAGCTGCCGACTGCCCGAACGAAAGTAAAACCGGACAGGCCCGGGCGGGGGCAGCGAGGGGCGGCCGGCAGCCTTGTGCCATGGCCTTGTGGGGACCGGGGTGGACGGCGAAAGTGCCCCCCCCCAGAGGAGGCCCGCTATATAAGCGGCCGGACCCCAGCCACACCAAGTCACACCCGTTCCGGCAGTGAAGGACTCGAGAGCCTCTCGGAGCTGCCTGCGATACCATGAGGGCGAGCTGGAGCCTAGTGGTCAGTGCTCTTTCCATCATATAATCCTTACCCCGCCGCAAGTCGTGCAGCCTTTCGTTCCTCGCGGTCTTTCAGCTTTTCGTTTCTCAAACTCACCGCGGCTTTCTCGGGATAAATCGGTGTCAATAAAATAATCCTAATAATTCATAAAAAAAAAAAAAAAAAAAACAAAAACTTTTTTTGCATATTGAAACGTACAAAACGAATTTACAATGTGAAGATTTCACGAAAATAAATAAATATATTTTTGCCTCGGTGCAATCCTTTCACTAATTTATTTTTTTTATGTTGTAATCAAATTCAAGCAATTTAAAAAAGTTTCAATCACAAATATGAAACAAGTTTTAAATCGAACCACAGCTATTATCGAAGTTCGAATAGATTTCTATCAACTTATCATAATCAAATGTTAATGAAATATTTTTTGATGTACACACACGTAAGCTGTTCAAAATAAACCACAAATGAGTCAAGTTTTTTCCTTTGATAAATTGGTAACTTCGCAGTACGCACATAAAAAGACGATTTCACTTAACAACAGCTGTAAAAAAGGACGTATTAAATATTGATCATGTGAGGTATAAAAAGTTTCGTTTTTACGGTTGTATTGAACGGTTGTTCATATCTGTTGCCAAACTGCTGTACAATAAGATTAGTCTGGAATTGTTTTTGATAAAGGAAAAAGTAAAAGTTTCATTGTGTGAAATGATTAGAGTTGTATAATATCACGCTATTGTTTACACCTATTCTCGCTGCGACGCGGCAGGTCGCAAGTAGAATCTCTACCGAGAGACCTGCCGCGGCTATTCTGCTGCTTTTCCCGAGTTATCCCAGCTTTTGCTGTCACGATTGTTAATCAATCAATATACATAATTGAATGCATGTCTGATCTGTACTTTCTCCAGTTGTGTGATTTTAATCGTTGCCGGTGCATATGGGCCCGCACATGGGGGCTTTATACAATATAATGCACTCGGATGCTTCCTATTTGCATACAGCGATCTAACTGTTCTTGGGGGCTCGCGAATTTTTGTAATATTTTATTTTTGCTGCTGATGATTTGTGTTTTTGGCTTTATTTTCAATTTCAGCTTGTTTTGCGTACATAAAATATTCGGTTAAAAAGGCTATGGTAATTTTTTTTTCAAAATATGAAAATCTATTAATTGTCCAATATTATTTCAAGTAGACATTTATATCTTTTATAAAAATGAAGTGTGTTTTAATTTAACGATGTATCAAATAAACTTAAAAGAGATTTTTAATATTATTTTCGGCGCTCAATAAGAGGCTACATTAAAACAAAACTGTATTTTGCTAATTCTACTTTACCAACTTTTACCAAATTAATTTTTTACTCGGCTAATTCATAGTTAACCTCTTTTTTCCGCTAACTCCGTCGTTTTAACATTTAGATAAACATTTGAATCCCAAATTACAGAAAACATATTCTACTCCGACCGGAGATCAGAAAAAAACTGTATACGTTTTTAATAACGTGCGGGCAGTTGAATGGCACTGCCGAGAACGTCGGCGGCGGCGTGCATCGTGCAGGACTGATTATCACATACTTGATTTCTTTTCCGGAAAATAAAAGTGAACGTGCGAATAGATCCGACTTCCTGCGGCGCTCGGTATAGCGTCACAGCAAAATTTAAGTCCACGAGCCGGCGACAGACTCAAAACGAACTCGCACAATTCTAAGAGCATTTCCTTTTACGGCGAAGAATGGAAAGCCGTTGTCAATCCAAAAGCGGACGTTTTGTTTTTTTTTTTTTTTTTCGAACTTCAAGGAAGATTCCACCGAGAATGAGAGTGCCTCGGGCCCGAAGCGATCGCCTCGAGCGGCTGATGCGACGACTCAGGACTCGGTTGCGCCAGCGGGCTGGTCGGCTCGTTGCGACAGGCCGATGGGTCGCGAGGTGCATGCAAATGGCCGACGGGGCGGAGAGCGGCGCCATGTTGCAAGTCCTGCGTCCTCTCGCCCACCGCCGCGCCGAGCTTTCACTCGCCGGGCCCGGTGGGCGACGGGGCCCATAACGGAGCATCCGCGTTTTTGCAGAAAAACCCGTAATTAGTACCTACTCGTTGCACAGCGCAGACTCCTCGTCTCGGTCCACGACGAACGAAAGGCTTCACGACAAACGCGTCTTTGGATCGAATGTTTAATAAAAACGCTGATTTTCGCATTATGTTTTTTAAAAGTCGCTTCTTCTTGCAGGTAACCCTCGGGTTCTTATGCCACGTCGCGCTTGTTTCGACTAAAGCGGTAGTTGATCAACAGCAACAAGTTCAGCAAACGCAAATTGCAGAAAAGAAGATCGGATACGATTACCCCTCTCACCATGAGGACCATCACGAGGAACATCATCACGAAGAGCATCATCACGAAGAGCATCACGACCACCACGAACATCACGATCCCGGCTACTGGAAGAAGAAGTTGATCTGGAAGCCAGGATGGAAAAAAGTGTGGAAAAAGGCCAAAAAGCAGATTTACAAGCCGGATTGGAAAAAGATCTACAATCCTATTTGGGTTCCTACCAAAGTTTCGGTGTGGAAAGATATTCAAGTACCAGGCTGGAAAAAGATATATAAACCCGTTTGGAAAGAAATAAAGGTTCAAGTGTGGAAAGACATACAAGTTCCCGATTGGCAAAAGATTTATAAACCTGAATGGAAGCCTATTAAGGTCCCCGCATGGAAGGAGATCCAGGTACCCGATCACCCGAAGAAAATAAACATCCCGATATGGAAGGAATTCAAAGTTCCAGCGTGGAAGGATATCCAGGTACCTGCTTGGAAAAAGATCTGGGTTCCCGAATGGGTCAAGATCGGTCTTTCGGGAGAAAAGTATCTTGGAAAAGACCACGAAGGATGGGAATATACTTCGCATGACCTGTGGAAGAAGAAACTCGTATGGAAACCCCAATGGAAAAAATACTGGAAGCCAAGCAAAAAGCAAATCTGGGTTAATGATAAAAAGTTAACATGGAAGGTAGAATGGAAGCAGCAGTGGCGAACTGAGAAAAAGCAGATTTGGGTTGATGACAAGAAATTAGTTTGGCGAGAAGCATGGAAACAAGTCTGGAAACCATCCAAAAAACAGATCTGGGTTCCCGACAAGAAATTAGAGTGGAAAGAGGCGTGGAAACAAATCTGGAAACCGTCCAAAAAGCTCATCTGGGTTCCCGATAAGAAATTGGAATGGAAAGAAGCTTGGAAACAGATATGGGTGCCGGGAACAAAGGATATTTGGGTCCCTGCCTGGCAAAAGATATGGAAGCCTGTCTGGATTTCGGAGTGGTTCCCTTCGCCCGACCATCACGATCACCACCACCACGAGAAGCACGGCTGGCAAGACCGCTCCGACGCGCAGGGCCAGGCCTCGCAGGTCGCGGGCCAGGCCGTGGCGCCGCCCGCGCCCGCAGCCGCCCAGCCCGTCTCCCTGCAGGCCTCTCCGTGGCAATTCCCCAAGTGATCAGTATTACCCATAGTCTTGTGTAAATAAACCTCCAATCGTACGGTTAATTGAACAATGAGTCATTTTTATGTTTAATTTTGTACGTTTTTAATCGTGCTATACGTTCAAAAAAGTTTCTACGGATTCTGTCGATGCTCTAGCTTTAGTACTTAAGTGGTTAATGTTGACGATTCTCGAGCCACTCCGTGCGATGACTTGTTACCGATGTAGATTTGTATCTGGAGTTCGCTTCACCCACACGATGCCATACCTTTATAGAAAATATGTAAAACCTTACATTTTATCATATTGCGTATTGTGTATTTAATTTCCCTCTAGTCTACAAGTTCAGAGGGACCACACTACTTTTATCATTGCAATGCGAACAATAGCATAGCGGCGACATCCGCGAGGTGTCAGGAGAGTGTCGCGCGCCTATTATTATAACTTCATGCATGCTAAATCTGAATTTCATTTAGGAATACAATAGAAAAGTTGTTATAATATTTTGTAATAATGTCGGAACAAGATGGCGGCCGCAGAGGATGAGGTGACTCTTCGTGGTGTCGTGTAATCTGGTGTTACTGCATGTTGCGCGGACCTTTACCGTTGTCCTTGTTGAATTTATTTTTATGTATTGTTATATAAATCGTTATTATTTCTATTATGAAATAAATGCATTTTTTTACGTATTTAATTTTATTTTTTTATTCATTATTATTTACAAACATGGCCCAGAAAATCCCCACAGATAAGACCTTAATCGAAACGAGAACTATTCTCAAAAACAAGAATTTCAACTTCCATCGTATTTCTTCGCTTGCTGTCTATATCTCGAATACTCAAGAATAGAAATTAATTTCACCATGAGAATGATACAATAATACGCTTTCCGTGATATCGTATCGAATATCGATATCGAATTTCCGTATTGGTGAGCTTACTTCCAAGACTTGTAAGAGTGAGAGCAAGCATGCAACAAGTATGCAGTTCCAAGTCAAGAAAAGACAGTTAGTCTCTCATTTGGGCTAAAACCCAGTCCAATCAAATATAGCTCTTAAAAATTAAACGAATTTTAAAATTTGACATGATTTAATATTTTGGCAAAATAAAACAACCTGCATATAACATGGAAATATTTTTTAATGGTGTTTTAATTAAAGTGCACATTTTCTAATCAATTAAAAAATCAAATGGAAACATTAATTAACTGAGAAATTTGTTAAAAAAGAAAATCATTAATCTTTGCCAAATGAATTCATTATAAAAATATTCTGTCCAAATAATTAACCGATAGTTCCTACATATAAATTATTTATAAAATATAAAAAGATCTCATTAATTATACTTGTGAATTAACGAAGTGGAAAATTATTAGCAGAAATTTATAATTGCAAAATGTCAAATGATACAGCTTCATAATAATTCATTATTAAAACATAATCATATATTTTTAATTTGTGATATATTACTCTAACGAACCGTAGAAACCGGTAAGTATATATAACTTATCAATTATATGCGTGATACATAACGTTGTATATGTAAGTGATTCATTAAATAAAATATTTCAAAATACCATATCCTTGCGTCCAAGATCATTTAATTTTGTTTGGACAACTTTCCATAATAAACAGGCTCTATGTGAATGAGATTATTTTTAAATAATGTTGACATCGTTATAATCTTTAAATGCAATAACAGTTCTTGGAAGCATCAGTTCTCTCTCTTCAATATAATCAACAAATGGATGACTGCAGAAGTTGTTCTGGCCTTGTGCCCTGTATTTGTGTAAACCAAATATGCATCTTTCCACTAGAATAATCATTATTTACTTTGGTATCACTCCAGTAACACCACAAAGTAATATTATAATTTTTGCCCTACATTTCGGTTAGATTTAATAAGATTAAAAAAAACCCATTACAAATGCAAAAACCTTCTACTTATTTAATAAAATTAACCCAAATAGTATTTGGTAAGTGTACAAAATAAAGCTATTATTTGTGTAGAAAAGTATACAACACTTATTTTAATTCTGATCGACAGGGCTCGCCTTACTCTTTGCAACCTGGAAGAAGTGCATTATAACGTCACAAAAGCAACTTGCGTATAACAATGTATCCAGCAGTAATTCAAAGTTTCTTTAAGATCTAGATGCTCCAACAAAGATTAAAAGCTCAAGAGAACTTTACGCTTGTGAATCCAGTGAATGGGTAAAAAAGAACGTTAACGAATTGACAAATGGCCAAAATAACGTAACTAGAAGGCATTAGACAAAAGAATCCACTAAACATTTTCAGATTTTACTTGTTCCAGTTTAATAAAATATCTAGGCACTGTTCCGCTGCCGGAAATTGTGTAAGGTTTAAGAAATTTCTTGCATTAATCATTAAAGGCAGGGTAATCTAATATTTCATTAAAAAAGTAGGTATATTCAATATTTTTGACATAACTCCGTTTGCATAGATTTTAAACATTTTCGTTTGAAAATACTTAGCTTGAAAATCGATGAAAAAATACAAAAATAATTTCTATTTGAAAGTATCAAATAAGTACCTGGCTAAGCATTTGTGACATCCCAATATCATTAACAATGCTTTATAAAGAAAAAGAGTCACCAAACTTAAAAAAAGGCTATTTTTTTAATCATTTGACAAAAAAATAACACAACAGCCGAATACCTAACAACGCAGCATTATATTTACATTTTTCCCATGCTGCTTCTAAGATGGATTATTTGTTGTTACAACAATCGAAGTCATTATATCTTCAAGACTTTCCCAAAAATTGCGTGAAAAATACATCTTCATTATGCGTAGCTTCACGAATACTTTTTCAAAGTTTTATCAACATTCATAGTACCATCTTAGAAATATTATATCTTATTTAAATAAGTATAAGTTTAAAAAAATACTTAAACTGGTATAACTGGTGCAACCAACGTAATAGAAATATTCATAGATGAAGGATTATTAGAAAGAACCTGTGAGTCAACAATAAAAAATAATTTATTGCATTTAGTAGTGAGCAAGAAACTTGTGAGATTCTTGACGCATTTCACTTGTTAAACAGATCATATCTGATATCATTTGGTGAACTTCTGTAGCGAAATATTTAAACGGTAATTAAAAAAAACACCGGAAGATGTGAGTGAGATTAGCAGGCAGTGCTAAAGGCAAACCTGGGAGAAGAAATGTGAAAAACTAACCGTTCTACAGTGTGACCGAAAACATATTTTTTATAATTTAAAAAAATACATAATAAACTCATAGCTGATTAAATTAGTTAAATATAGGTTTAATTTAAAACTTTAATTATCTATCAAAATCTTAAATTATGAATAAAAGCATTGAAAGCTAAAAATGTACCAAAATTACTTAAAGTCGTTTTTGATACAGTTTCAGTTTCAAGTTGGAATATAAATTAAAGTTAATTAGTTTTAGAAAAATTTGGAGATCGAGAAAAACCAGTTTACGCTTTTGAAGCTTATTTACAATTTGAATAAATAAAATTTTACCCACTTCGTAGATTTGTTTTGTGACGTTAGATTTCGGACCTGTTTAGTGTAAATGCATACATTACCCAAAATGTATAATTTGTAGTGACCATGTTGACCAAAAGCGTAAAATTTATGTCAAATAGCTGCCACGTACAAGACACACTTTTACGGAAGAAAGAGATTTAAATTGAAGAAAACCATACGCAGACACCAGTAACAATGGGGAGACATCAAATACGGACTTTTTATTTTTAATTATTATTGTTAGCAATTATGTTTAACACAGCTGACGTTCAGTTTGTCTTATCTCAAACAATATATTATTTATTTAGATTGCAACAATATTTTTAATCTAAATAATATATTTAAAATGTTATTTTAAAAAAATACGCATTGTTTTAAGCCATGTCTTCGTTGATATTTATTAAGTCTCACTTTATAAAATCATTGATAAATTCAATGAGAGCGATCGTGCCTATATAAAGCGAATGAATTTTCACAGTAATGAAGTATTATAATTACTTAAACCACGGTTCAATGACCCCAACGGCCGCGCTTTTCTTTAAAACTGAACCTGATCTAAACTAATATTAAATCGAAATAAGGTGAGGCTATAACATACTTAAGTCGAAGTTTACTTAGATTTATTTTAGTTATTGACTGCATATTGCGGCTACAGAGTGTTTTATTCAGATAAATGATTATGACATGGCGATGTGACAAGCCGAGGAGGAGAGACTTGCGGAAAGTCAAGAACATAATTGCAGTAAGAGGAAATACTTCCTGTAAGACTGTAAGACTAAACTAGCTTTACTTTTATAAGTAAAACAGACCTAATAGAGTATTTTTACCACACCAAAGCCACAGCACTAAGCTATGAGAGAAAACAGACAACAATAACACATTTGAATAATTACTAATAAATAACGCTGACTCATTTTCAATGTAAGTTAATAAATAAATTCAAAAAATATTAGTCAAAGTAAATTTTTTTTACAATACAGGTCAGATTCAAACCCACCATGTGTTATGTGTATTGTTTACGTGATCATTTATTAAAAATTATTGAAATGTTAGAGGTACAGCTTACGATACAAGTTTCAGGTACAGAT
Source organism: Atopsyche davidsoni (assembly GCA_022113835.1). NCBI lineage: Eukaryota > Metazoa > Arthropoda > Insecta > Trichoptera > Hydrobiosidae > Atopsyche > Atopsyche davidsoni. The sequence continues at coordinate 4,051,002 of JAILWY010000010.1, forward strand.
TTCGAATGCAGGTCACTTCTCTTGTGGTGAATTTATTGCTGCCTGCCCACCTCATCAGCTGATCTTCCACAATGTATGGCCACCACAACACCGGGAGCTCCATCAATAAGAGAGTGCCAAAATAATACAGAACTTCTTCAGCTGTTCACAAAATCAAAACCACGCACACCCGTGCCATTAGGTAGTGTCTTGTATAATTAGGAAACCTGGAATAGTTAATGTTTAGTTTAACATTCAACAGCTGCGGCAGATCCTTGCATGGATTTTTAAGTTTAAGAGTAGGATTTCAAAGGAGGGGTAGCAATACTCGGAGGATTCACGTACAATAATACGAAAAATCTATTTTTATTGATTCGTGCCCCTGCCTTTCTGGATCCAGAAAGAATATGGATTGTTTTACGTAAACACTTTGTTCTGTTCTCGGTTATATTTTTTTAGCGTAATAAACTTTTTTTCACTTTCACGTGTGAACCGTTCATCTAATAACATGTTGTTTGCACAATTATCCGGCGTGAGTACGAAATGCGGATCTCGTAGACATTAACAGAAAAATGCTTTCCAGAAAACTACTAGTGCCTGTAACATATCTTGTAATTTTGTATTTGAACTTGTCTCGTGACCGCTTCCTTGAAAATACCGATGGCATCGTATTCTAAAAAAACAAGCTTAGTGAATTGTAAGCATATGTTTAAATAATTAAAATATAATTGACGTAGCATTTATAATTATTTGCGTGTTTAAAGAGGATAATTATTTTTAAAACTTCATATCATGCATTAGTTTAATGTCCGTTGGCTTTGTAAAGTTTTTACTGTAGCTTAGTGATTTTTTTTTAATTGGATTGTAGTTTTTTTGTATATAGATACAAAAAACAACAGAAAGTACAAGAGAATTGTCTTGTATTTTCTGTTCACAGTTGCACGAAACAGTGCTCCTTTGTTGGGGCAGGGGGTGATTTGGAGAGCTTTCCTTAATCTTTATTATTTATTATTCATTCCGACCAGAATAATCGAATTTTAAGAACACAGTAAACAATTTTTTTTGCTGAAAAATAAGTTCGACCATTACTGTCTTGCAAAAACTCTTCACAGACTTTACTTGGAATAGTAAATAACTAAACTGTTTTATAGAAGGGGCGACCTGCGGAAAACAACCGTATTTATAGTGGATTGATTTTTTGACGTTTTACTTATAACATATTTTTAATATTTTGGTTATGTATTTACGCACAAAACAAAGAGAAAACACAATAAAAAATCAAGTGGGGTTCGAATCCTCATTTCCTCAGCTATCGCGTCCACGAGCTACTGTAGTAGAGTGTGGATGTTTTAAAGAATATTTCTAGTCGCACGTAGCAACAAATCGCACCATCAACTTGCAGGCTAAAATTAAGGAGCTATTGGTTAGCTACTATGCGTGCACACAATAAACAAAGCAGCCTATCATAATTGTTAAAAATTATATTTCAAAATTCATTATTTTTTAATTTGGTAAATTTACAATAGTTCTTATGGCTATGGTTGTATTATAACACGGTGTGTGGCTATCTCCCGATCTTGCTGGCAGGCTGTGGGCTTACAATGTGTGGCTTAGGTGGTAGCTTGCTTAAATTGATTTATTGAATCGCCTCGGAGTGCTCTCGGCGGGGACCCTGGGCGGGACTCGCCGGCGATCAATCGCGGGCAGGGTGATAATTACCGACGCGAAGTGGACCGGACAGATTTCGATTTCGTTTCGTTACAAAAAAGTGGTTTGTTCTAAAGTATCTTTGAAAGGTTGACAGATACTCTTGATCTGTTGTGTTGTATTGTGAACCGCGAATAACGCGTGCGTGTGAAAGCAGAATTTTGAGATAGTAATAAATTAATATTTTGAATAAAATACTTGAGTGATTTTCCACATTTTTGTTTTTATTAGTGACCGGTTAGAGTGAGATTTTATATGATACTAAGCAATTAGGTAAACAATTGTTAGAGGGAGAGGTTGTTGGAAAGAGAGAGAATGATTGTCAGGTGGTAAGGGCTAATGTGATTTTAATGTACCTGACAAGTGGAGGATTCTCTGTTTGATAATGCCAACGTGAAAGGTTGGCGAAACCGGTCACTAATAAAAACAAAAATGTGGAAAATCACTCAAGTATTTTATTCAAAATATTAAAATGGAATTCCACCAAGTACTCTCTGTCAAAAATATTGAATTTCTTAGTAATAAATTAGTTAATATTTCAACATACATCAATATTATCAAGTGCGCCTCACCTCAGAGGAGGTTGGCGACCGTTTCACTGAGCATATACTCATGCTGTGCCAGTGTTCATGGTTTTTTAAGAGGAAAATAGTGTAGTTGGTCTGCGTATTACTGCTACCCAATAGCGTTATTATATAATCTTTTCCTTATACAGCTCTGGAATATAGATCTGATACTCCTTCCGCTGCAAGCTACATAAACAATAGCAGGAGCCCCCCCATCCCTCCACAGTCATTCCAAGTCCACTACTCCATTATCGATCCTATACATACGCTTAGGGTACAGAATAGCAACCATGCACAAGCAACAGAATGGGGAGAGCGGGCAGGGATATTATATCACCTGGAAAAAATGTAATCATATTATTAACAAGTTTATTTAAAGCAGTAACAATAAAATATACAAACTTACACATTAAGCAACAAAACAATTTATATTAATATTATTACTGTGAGACAAATCTGAAAATTACGTGAAAACGAAAGATACATTATATTTCTTTAATTTGAGTTTTTGCCACTTGTACTTTTTCCACGTGAGCAAATGAGCAGTGAGCTCTCCGCACTTGTAAATATTTTGTTGCCAGTGTTCATGTGTATATTTTTGTAAACAAACAACATGTGATTAGTTTATTCTAATTTACATGTAGTCACTCCGTGTCGAATGATCTTATAATCGTGAGTCCACGGGTACTTCCTGGATTGAAAAGCCAGCCAGGTGCAGCGGGCTAGCTCCGCGGCGCGCTAAGGTCAGGTCTGCTGCAGCTCGTGACCGGCCAGTTACCCTCCCATCTGCCCACCGTCTTCTCTCAGCTTTCTCGACCATCATCAATCACATCGTCTTTATTTCGAACTGTCTCTTGTTGTGGTAATTCACCACACAAAAACATCCTGATTCTGCGAAAATACAAAGTCATTCTCATCAAATGTTGTGCATCACGTAATTTGTAATAACACGACCTTCTCCAGTCGGAATTTTTTTAATTTTTTTTTTAAGTCAAGCGATATATTTTAAGTACTCAAATTCCGTTTAAAGTTATTATACGGAATCTTCAAGTCCGTACAGAGGGTTGTTGTTAATGATGGCTCGAATAAATGACTAAAACACACATCCTCTTTGTTGACGACCGGCGACCAAAATGCGGAAATTTATTTTTTTTTAAATAATACAACAGTACAGTGATGATCAACAGGTATATAATAATTTGAACAAATAAAAAATTTCATATATTTTCATAACAATTAAAATAGAAAATTGAAATATTGAATTCCATTAAGGATTAATACAAAATGGTTCAGTTGTTGAATTTCTCTCTTGTTAATATCAATCTTATATATCTCTGCTGATTGTATACATAAAAATGGTAAGAGAGTGTATCGTCCATGACACTGAACGGATTCTCACAAAGTCATCCAAATTAACAAGAATTTCTCAATACAAGCCGGAAATCTAGTATCAATGTAAATATCTAAACAAATATAGTTACTCACTGGTTGAGACCATATTATTTCAGGCACAACCTGAAAAATCAAACGGAAAAGATGTCAGAAATACGTGATGTTTAATTTACCCATATTATTGTAAATATATACACTGTCGAAAAATTAGTTTATAATTAATTAGTAAAACGTTATATCGATTCAAGAGACCAGCTCACCCACAGCAAATTTTCCTAAAAAAAACATTCGGTTTTGTAGTTTGCAACTTATTAAATCGGTTAAGTTAAATAATTACATCGTGCTAGTATTTTAAACGCATTTATTCAACCGAAGTTCATTAGTAACATATAGGTGTAGAATAATGACAACACTTAAAAAATAACTGTTAACCACTTATGTTTTATTACTTTGAAGTTAAATAGCACTTCATTATTTTGCACTTGACTGCAACTATCACTGTATGGGAGCATTTTCTCATATTTTCAGTCAAAAATATTCATTTAATGAATACTGTTATATTACTAATTAAAATTATATTTTCAGCATTTAAAGATATTCATATTGGGTTTTGTAAGGTGGATATGTAAGTACATATATTATTGTACCATTACTTTCTCATTACGTGTAGAGGAAGGTAGGTGGTCGTATCTCAACAGCTCTGGCAATATTCCAGATTGTCGAGTTAAAGGTAGAACATTAGTTACGTAAGTTATATTTTTATTGAATACGCGATTTTTTATGTTAAAATGTTTGTTTCACATTGTAAGTGAAAATATTAGTTTCATCAGTGTATAAAAAGTGGCATTCAAAAAAATACCCTTTACATTGTTTGCTTGTAATTATATGTATACAGTTTAATTGCGATATTTGCTATTGTTACTAGTTATGACATAATGATTGATGTTTCATTATTCCAAGGAGTACAGAACCTTCTGAACAATACCATTATTTTTTAATATTATTATGAAAGTTGTCATTTTATCAAATTTAGTGCAAATAATTAACAAAGAAAGTTGTCAATGCAGATTATGAATTTATGACAGTATAGATCACATTAACAGCAAAACAATGCTGTAATTATTAGAAAATGACCACGAGTGGATTTGTCGATTCTGTGAGGACATGCGAACCCCGCTCTCTATATAATTACAGTACACGCGCGGATTTGAAATTAATTATGTATAATTCATGATTACAATATACAGAGCCGCGGTCGAGGTGTCCACTAGTCTCGATTCCGATACCGAACCGTCAAATCAAATAAAATTTTAAGCCCGTTAACTTTGCAGAGGCTCCGCGGCCGAGGCGGCGAATCGAATCTCCGATAAAAATAATTTCACTCGATTACCCGCGAGCAAGTGATCTCAGATCATATATGAGACAACGTAACGCGACCAAAGGATGTATGAACTTGTGAAAGTGTTCGACAAAAGCGAAAGTTTATTGCCGTATTGCGTAGTGGAAGCATTACCGAGCGGGGGCCGCGGCGAGCGCTCGCCGGAACAATGCGCCCGGGCCGGTCCTCGCGGCCCGCGCATCTGCGCCTCCGTCCAAGGCAATTAGCCCCCGCTTCCTGCACTCCGAAACGCCTTTACCTGCTCAACAAACTACTCCACGAAAAGAAATATATACTTATTCTAAAATTACTGCTTCTCATTCTCTGTCGTTTCAATAAAACACGTACGCGCACATCGTGTTTAGTTTAGATTCATTCAGCAAGTGTTTCTCCTCAGGGGAGGTTGGCGACGCTTTCACTGAGCATATACTCATGAGGAAATAGTGTAGAGGGTCTGCGTATTGCTGCTGCCCAATTGTATACGTAAAATTACAATAGACACAAGGCATGAAAGGTACACAAGCTCTCCGCAAGGGAACGTAGCAAAGATGTTCTTTGATTCTGTTACAGACGCCGCTGTATGCAAGAATACCTGCGGGATTAGCTTTGAATCAACCCAGCTTCTAACGGGTTATGTAGTGATGAGAAGTTATCTCCGCAGGTTCCACTTGACACATGCCCTTGTGATGATATTACTCCACAAACAGTGATCCACCTTGTGGGTTCATGCCCCCCATCTTTGGTCTTCAGAGACACCAACTGGAGAGCCAATGCCGACAGGAGGGCCTGTGCCTGGATGGCCTGATGTCAGTGGCGAGACACCCACAGTTGATGAAGTCACTAGATGGCTTTTTGAAGTGTGTCATCGGAACCATAAAGAAGATAAACCAGGGGGTGTAGCTTCAGTCACTCCCATATATAGCACAATTTCGATTGACTAGTTTTAAAAGTTTCCCCAAATTGTGATGACAAACCTTGTACATAACAAGCAAGGTACCATACATATTGAAAAAAAAAAAATAGTATAGGGTGTCCAAAAAGAGTATCGGGACCGTGAATAGTGACCGTTATTGCGATATACTGCGAAAAATTTTGGGCTCAGAGTTGCAGGAGTTTCAAGGTTTCAACTTAAGAACTTGCCATACACCCAATCAATCAATTGAAGCTGTTATCGAATTATTCCCTAATAAGGTCATAACACGTAGAGGTAACATCCACTGGCCTCCCAGAAGCCCCGGCCTTAGCCCTTTTAACTACTTCGTATAGGGATACCTTAAAAGTAGGGTTTATGAGAATAATCCGACGAACCTAACGGAATTGAAACAAAACATCAGGTCAGAAATGGCAGCAATATCGAGGGCTATGTGTCAGCGTGTTATCAGCAATCTTCGTTCCAGATTAGAAGAGTGCCAGCAGCGTAACGATCACCATTGGGATAACATCATCTTTTCGAAATAATTTTCCATTTTGTATTCTTATAATCAACAATAAAAAAGTACTTGATACTAGTAGTTTTTGTTTTACTGGACTAACAAATACCCGATACTCTCTTTGGACACACTGTATTATTATATAATCCTTTCTTTACACAGCTCTAGCGTTTAGATCTGATACTCCTTCTGCAGTAAGCTACATAAACAATAGCAGAAGCCCCCCCTCATCCCTCCACAATCATTCCAAGTCCACTACTCCATTACCGATCCCTTACACACGCTCAGGGTACAGAATGGCAGCCAAGCACAAGCAACAGAACGGGGGGAGCAGGGAGGTTAGGTTAGTTTAGAATGAACTATTATAAATAGTATACTTATAACTCTTAAATTTTCACAAATAAATATAACATATTTAACAGTTTGGTAATCCAGAAAGCCTGCTTTCGTTTAATATACGTGTTGTAATATATAAACACATCGCTTTCCATATTTAACTGTAATTAATTCCCAATCATAAAAAAATTCAACTTGAATGTCAATAATTACATTCCCCCGATGATAATAAATATAATATGCCGTATTATCTGCTGCGTTATTAACGGTTAATCACGTCTATCGAAACGTTGCTTTCATCGAATAAACTACAATGAATTGGATAATGAACGCATTGATTTAAGATTTAAATAAAGATAGGACTCAATAATTTATCATTCGATCTTTATTTCAAAGAGATGACATCAGAATAAAAAGCCGCTCCATCATTTTACTATGACATAAATCAATTTTAAACAGCGCTCTCAGCGAACCGATCGGACACCTAATCCATTAAACCGCTACGAGCTGCTCGGACGATATTAATGGACGCAGTTCCAGATATCTTTACAGAATAACAATCTGTAGATTTACGTGAAGATAGTACCTTTCTTTTTAGATTCTTACGAAAGACATCGCCTCTGATTTCGCTGTACACCGGCGACGAGCGGCGGCCATTTACACCGGCAGAAATGCTCAAAAACTTTTTAAGCATGCACTTTCACGGTGTTGTATTATATGAATCAAAGCTTGCAGTGAATTAAGAATTTAAAGCAATATCACTAGCGCGTTTATACGTGATTAAAATATAATTTAAAAGAGCGATAAAATAATTAATAAATAAGCAAGTAAACGCTTATGCTTTTTTACAGGTAATACGCGTATTCTGTTACAGGTGAGTGTACTCGCTACAACTGCTATTAGATAAGTACTAAAATCGTGGCTCAGCTTTGACCTCAAGGGTAACGAATTAGAAGAGAATAACATATTTTATTTTCTATCATTGATACAGATCTACTTAAAGAAAGTGAAATCTCTTAGCGTTCCTCGTCTATTGGATAAATAATATCTACTGATGAATGAGACAGAGTACAGCGAATAACTATTATTGACTAAGCTTTTGTTTTTTTTTTTATATATTAATACCAACAGAATCTCGAAGAGAAATTGCGAATTCGTATTAAAATATTGTAATTATATTTGTAAACCTTTTTCAAATTATAAGTACTATATTGCTACATTAGTGTTATATAATAAGGAAAAATATTTGAAAGCCACATTCCTGAATTTCTTAAGCAACTTGATAAAGTTAGTTTTGATAGCATTTTATTTGGTAGAACATTATCTGAGATACAGCAATCATTATAATTTGAAAATCATCATTATGTATGAATTTGTAAGACGTTCATAGAACTCCTTATGGGCATGCGTCGGGTTCAGCATTATAGTTATTTATCACGTTATATGGTAAAGTATATTTGTACATAATTACGAATTAAACATACGTGTTATATCTAAAGAAAGTGGAACTAACAAAAAATTAAGAATTCTGATGGGAGTTTTTGTGAGTGTACAAACATGAATAATTAACATTAAATTCAATTTACTCTTACATAATATATTGTCCGAGCAACACGCTCGATCTTCGATTCCGGCATTTAATCAACGGATATTAAAAAAAATCAAAACAAACCAATTCAATTGTGTTCACTCTTAGTGGCATAGTGGGCGTAAAAGCTGACTCTGCCGTGGACTTATATTCTCAAGTGTTAATCCGCATCGAATTTAAATGTGTTACTTTCAGGAAAATGAATTCAGCACCGGAGCCAAAACCCTGGATCGAAAATGACTTATGACAACCGAGCCCTGGACACCATTCATCTTTAAAAAAATAATATGCTAGTATAGACCATGATGACAAAAAAAAAAAAAAAAAGGATTGTTATATTACATAATACATTGGTTTTACTTTACAAAGCATGCAGTACGTGCATGAGTTGCGCGCTTCTAATACTGGTTTAATGTACTTCCGGAACGTTATTAGAGCTTTCGTCCACGTCGACCACATCGCGTGTAGCAAAATTTGAGAACTTACGATTGAAAATCAAGGAAAGTCAGAAAATAATCTGTTATATCAGTACAACTAGTGTTGATTTCCAATTGGAAATATAGAGTTACACAACTAGCATCTTAGGCGCAAATCGTGAAAGAAATAAAACTCCTACAGGAAGAAAAGTAAGCGGTGCCTTAAACACTGCAACCCTATAATTACACGCCTCAGGCTTATATCAGCCATCTTTATTGCCATCGATTGCTGAAAAACACATTTCAATAGGTTTTTTTTTTATATACTTTACGTAAGAGCAAACAGGACGTTGAGATGGAGAGTTGAACTATGACCCTTAAAATGTAACATAACTAAGTATGATCCATTCGCGTACGTTTATATTCGCATAAATTATGGTTATTCAATTTAAGTAAACAACAGGATTACTTTCCAGGTAAATTGCTTGATTGAACTTACACCTCTGAGAGCTGTTTTCTCCGTGCATGGGACAATAAATGATTTGGCCGAGTTCAACCGTGCTGGCTCGCAGTGGGACGTGCTAACCTTTGCGGAAGAAGCGCTCGAGCTCTGCACCACTCTCTTTGTAGCATCATACACGTAGTTATATAAACTAACCAGGCATGCCCGGCGAATCACATACTTCACAGTTCCATTATGGTTATCCCAAAGAGGTTACCATTTCTAATTTCAACGTGAGAGCCTGCGAGCATATGTGAATCCAATACCACCAGGCCCTTCCAAGAATAAACTTCAATGACTGTCTTCGCGAAAGACAATCGGTTGGCAATATATATAAATATATACCGATGATAACTTTGAAATTTGTCAGATGGATTAGAAACATAGTCGCGTAAATACCTGACCTATTAGATATCTAAACTACTGTTAAACAATAATTACACCATATTTCAGTTTTTATAGTGAAAAAAATATTTATTTGTGCTATTTTAAAAAATGTATAGAAATTTTAAATAAGAATATATTTTTATGATAAAAATTCAACGTCACGTTTCACAAGCAAATAAAATTGCTAATGGCTTTTGTAAAACGTTTAGGCATAATTTTACTATCATTACTAATATCAAAAATACACGAAAAGATAATTTCGCAACGAGTGTAATGGCTTTATTAAACATTTCAAAAATAGTCTTATACGTAATACTATTTACTTCAACATTACGTATTATATAATCTAAAATTTAGTTTCTAATTAAGAACAGGTATGAAGCATAAATATTTATATATATGTATATAAAACGCACGGGGGTTCAAGAGGCAGCCGTGAAAATATTACAATCATGAAGGCAAAAGGAGAAATTGACGAACCAGGATGAGACGGCTGGGTGGTTTAATGGCGTGACGCAACGCACGGTCCGAGGACACCTTTTCTTCGAGAACCAGTATCTCCATCTCATCTTAAAAATTTCTAAAGTTAATGGAGGGCTCAAGAAGTTGACGACATGATATTTATTTTCAGTTGTGTATTCAACGAGGGAATAAAAAAAATGTAACCAGAAATTTTAAATTATTTATTTTAGCATGTATCTTCACAGACAAACGAGTTATTTTATAAAAATATTAAGCTGAGTTTTTTTTTTAATTTATTGTCTTGAAAACTTTACTGGTACATATCATTAGAGACATTAGACCTTTTATATTCCCACGCTACTGAAAAACAGAAAACAATTAATACGGACGACAATGGAGACAGGTGGTAAATAAATGAATACAATTGCAGGTATAAGTATAACTAATGTTTACAATTGATGCGTCGAATATTTAACTTTAATTAGCATAACTCCACAAACTATAACCCACGACAATAATCAACATTTTTACTTAAACCTCACACTGAAGCATAGAATTTCATTCATTTGTTGGCAGTTAACGCCAATAAAAAAAGTACTTGCGTGCGCTCGCTCTGATTTCTGGTGATATTATTACAAATACGACTATTTTTTTTAAATTATCTTAATTGAAACATTTAATCAAAATAAATGTTAAAAATAGTATGCCTAGTGGTTTTGCAAAAAATCTCCTTATTTGCGAGTATTTTATACTGTATCAACAATTTGCGTATATTTCTAGGCTTTTTTACAAATGTTTTGAAATAATTATCATTATTAATGTATTTAGTAAATACATTAATAATGATAATTATTTAGTAAGATAAGTGGTTTTCGTCAGAATTTTTCCATTTTTTGCAGAAGATGAAAGCGTATATTTACTATTTATCTAAAGTATGTTGCAGATAAAAAAGACATAAATAGGATGCAATATATATTCATATGTACTTAATATAAAAAACTGATTAAGAAAACATAAATTTTGTGTATGGTTATACGAACGCATATCAAATTATATGCATATAAAATTATTATTTTAATACTCAAAGATAATCTTGACTAAAGTCATCTTTACTCTGGTTTGTAAAAAAAATGTTTTTCACTTATTTTGTCTGTACCGATTGCTACAAAATAAATGATGCGAAATCACCATAACTTGAGACTTTTGCGACATTGCTAAACAGGTTATATCTTCTGTGTTTGTTTTAAAAAATCTAGATATACTTGCATAAAAAATACTATATTCTTATACGATTATCCTTCGTTGCGTATCTAAAAGCGATTTCTAATATATTAAACATTAAAACGTGGTTTATTAAATCACTTCACTCAGATTCGATCCCGGGACCCACGGTCAGTGAACAGGTGTGTCAACCGCTAAACCGCGAACCAGTTCGCACAAAATAAATACAAAATTATTAAGTGCTTTTTGATATAATGATAAAGTTACATTGGATGCTGTGCCGCGTCAAGGTTTCGCTGGTCTTCCGACGTTGGAGACGGTTGAACCTGCGAAAACGCATTATCGTCGCAATAGCGAGGCGACGCAAAAAGTAATGATTAATTGTCACAACCACTTGCGGAATATCATGAGAATTAAACAGCAGGGCAGGCAGTGTATTACTGCATCCCACGAGTACTTATAAAAATACCAGACACTAGTTACTCCTCAGTTGGAATGTTTGAAGAGAAAATCATTGTATTTGAGATGTACTTATACTTGCCTAATCACATATCCAGTGAAAATAGTGAGAAATTTTCATCTAACAATCGTAACTAAGATAAAAAATACTACAATGCAGTGATAGATGAAACAGTTAGAGTGTAGGTACCTCTTAATGAGCTTGAAATAAATTATGATCAACAAGATATGGAACTAAATGGCTTATTTATTATTCGGAAAATAAATTTACTAACGGTACTAACTAGATTCAAAAAAAATTATTATAAATTTAGTATTTTTAATAAATTACACGGAAACAAAGAAAGATTTTAAATTACATGTATTGAGTTGACATACATAGATTCAACTCAAAGATATGATTTATAAGATTTTTGTCCTTTTTTTTTATTATTATTTTGTACGTTTCAAATGAGAAGTAAGCTCTGTGCAAAATTCAAAATATTTTTTTTTTTACTAAATATTCTTATTAAAACGTGAATATTCACAAATATATTTTAAGTCTGCCGATTCTGGCGGTCACCGGCTGGATTGATCTACACTGCATGGTGGAACAACTGCAGCATTTTATGGCGAAATGCCATCCTTTCGGGGATGGCTACACGTTCTACACCCACGACTTGGGGATGACGGTAAATAATTAATAGTTTATAATGGAAGTGGATACAAGTTATTCCGAAAATTCAACGATAAACCATAGAATACTATTCCAAAGTTTCAATGCTCAACTCTTTTTTTGTCATATCTCTAATTTGTCTTATTCAATGTAAGACTTACCCCATAGTGATGCAAAGCATGGGGCGTCTAAAAACAATGTGCAGCGTTATATACATTTTCTCATTTATAAGCGAATCCCATTCTTTAAAACCGAATATAAACGATATAATCCGCCAACTTTGGTAAACACGAACTGTGAAGCTATCAAGTTACAACTTTAAATAAATAAAATTAAATGACTCATCATAACAATGAATAATCTGTCTTGGAATATTACATATAACAACAAAACAAATTATGTATAACAATTGATAAACAATGTTCTTTTATTTAAGGATAGACGGAAATATTTTTCTTTTGCAATTATTTATTTAACAGCGTCATCTATTGATCTTTGCATGAGCCTATCATCAAAGATCTTATTAAGAAATCATTTGTAGTATTTGTAAAACGCACTCTCTTGATATTTCAGCCAAACACAAACGTCTTCTTCGCTGGTAGCATTTGATGCTACTGCTATCTGTTGACTTATAAGTTAATATAGAACTGAAACTGCTAATCTTCAATATGCATCATTTACATTTACATCGTCTAACAATAAAATAAAAACCATTCCGTTAATAAAACCGTAACAAATAAAAAGGTTTTTTTTGTAAATAAAAAAATAGGTTTTTGTTTGTTGTTTAGGCAATTTTGAATGGAAAAGAAACACTGACGTAGTTAAAAAAATATATTTATTTTATTTGAAACGTATCCGCTTGTTACATAACACAAATGATTTATATTCGATTCCGTCAGACTAAGTGTTTTTTGAAGCAAAAACAAAAAGAAAAAAATAAATAGCAGGAGGTCAAATGATAAAAAAATAATTGATTGTTGAATTGTTACTTCTACATACTTACCACTTAAAATAAAAAAGATAATCGATGCTTTTCTTATAATTCACCTTAGGCACGAATTAAATATATTTACCTGCAACTACATCGATCGAATTTATCTATAAACGAACAGGCACAAGATTTGTATAAGATAGGCACTGTAGATATTTGTTAATAATATACAAAATTAAATATTAATATGAAGCATGTTTTTCGTTGTTCGTATTCATTATCATCATTGTATAACATATTACTGGCTACAGCTTTGATTTTTTTAATTATTTTGCAACGCACGAGATACAAGTCGAAATATTTTCCACGCAATCGCAAAACATACAAACGAGATAAAAAATTGAATTAAAGATCAGTTTTATATATTTTGGGACGACTTCATAAAAACAATAAAATGTTAAGTAGCTACTTTATATGTCGAAGCGGACCTGAAGCCACAATCCTGAAAATCCGGTTTGAATATCGCCAGAATACTGAGGCTGTGATCGAGAGCAGAATAACGGCGCGGAGTACGAGCCAGGAACACGGCTCGGGGGCTGACCGCCGGAGACGACGATGCAGCGTCAGATTGTGTTATCTCACCAACATTACGCGGCACATTTCTATTTACACCGTCTATAGAACAAAGAGCATATCTACGAACAATTTACCTACTTCGGACCGTTCGCTCGGGCCAAAGAACTGCTGTTTACCGCTGATTCTAAATTTGATAAGAAGTTAAGTTTTTTTCCACAACCTACTGTGCTTTACCAATTGAATATCATTTTTTTTTATTATCTAAAACTGTCAAAACTTGATATGAGCAAGTATGTGGAATGACCGATGAGTATAGGTTGACAAAATAAATTACACTTAAAATGTGTTGCATAACCCGATAGTACTGTGTGAACTCCTATGCTACTGCGGAAATCAATTTGAGTGATTGAGATTTCGCAAATGAGATTGTTTGGAGGTTCGCCGCGTGAATTTTTACACATTGCGATAAGACTGATTTTGGTGTACGATGGGTCCAACTAGCGGGCGTCCTAAAGGTGGGCCCAAACTTTGGCGAAGTCGCGCCACGCGGCGACGTGTCTTGGCGACGTGTCTCGCACGTCAGCGATAACCCAGCGCCCCAGAGCAAACAGCAATTCGCGATAATAAAATTAAAAAAAAAAAAACTTAGATCAGCACCGAAACAACAATCTTTTAATTTGAATATTACCTCAAACCTGTCACAAAAAAATTTGTAAATACACGTCGAGCGCTTTTACACTGATCTCAATAATTGTGAGAGAATCGCCTAATGTTCCAGCATACAGATTTAATTTGCATTGCGTAATTTTTGCGCAGCTGTTTTTCGTACTAATTAACCAGAACTCTATGATAAATGAATTGACGTACGTGCATGTGAATAACCTCCGGTGACCTTCAAGCTGATCAGGTAGAAAACTTCGTTAGGCAAGCCTCCCATATATTGAACAGACTGCCTTTAAAATGGAGACCGTGCCACGTGAGTTGGTAGAAAATTTACAAATCTTCAGATCCGATATAAGTAATTTTAATGAGCGTGTTTGTCGTTGCACTTTAATCTAAATTGAAGTGAATTTTATTCGTTGAATAATTGCAAATTGAGTTTTCTACATTTCACTCTCGTACGTTTGAAAAACAAACAAACTGAACATAATTTATCTCATAAAGATAATAAAAAACGATTTGGGGATTTTGGTAATAAAAAAAAACAGAATAAAATTTAATAATATTTTGCATAAACGCTATTGCTTAGATCACTTGGCAAGTACCTACCGGTAATATATATTATTATAAAATAAAATGTTTTCATACGATTGTCAAGAAATATTTTTTGAAAGACTGTGAGCATAAAAATCAATCAGTGGCGAGGTTTATTTTAAATCGCGAATTTAAAAAAAAATACAATTACTAAGCATCAGACATCACCAGCGAAAGAATAGCTCATATTTCACGTAAGAATTAAATAATTCATCTTATCTAAAATATATAGTACTCTACAAACATGAACAATCCTTCATTTAAATTATTAAAGCTACAACATATTTCAGTCCTGTTGGTATTAAATTGAAATCTTTAGAATTGAAGAGTCAATAAAATATCAACCCGAGTCTAGAACGACGACAGCAAGAGGACATTATAATTGTAAATTCTGTAATTATTATAAATTCAACATGTATAAGTCGATCCGCATTCTTATGCGTGTGCATAACAATATGGGTGTGAATGCAAATCAAAGCAAAAACCAGACTGCTTGGATTAGTTTGATATATACACTGACGATCGTCTGGTGTGATTAATTTGCATTGATTATTCAATATATTTTTAAGCCTTGAACTTGAACTAGTGTGAAACCACCGATACCAATTCGCACTGTTGCAATTTGTTTAATAATTTAACCAAGATTATTTGTACTAAAAAGAAAAGGGAAAATTCGCTATGGGAACTCAACAATAAAGAAACATGTGTAACAATTTTTATACGGTTGGATAGTTATTATGTTTTAACGTCTTAGCTACGATAAGATAGATGTTATTTTAAAGATATAACACCTGTGAAACGTAGCTAAGAACCGCAAGCGATTTTTAATGATTTTATGGTAACATTTAATGACATGAAAAGTTGTAATCAATGATATTTAAATATACCAAAATGTGCGTTGCAATTTGTTTTTAAATCAAAATTGAATAGTCATTATAAATATTATCATATTTATATTCATAAGCAGATCGTAATGCAAACAGTCAGCTGAAAAGAATTCAACTACTCGTAAATAATACTCATGCAAAAGAGCAAAGTTTGCTGGCAAGTATTAAATTAATTTTAATCGAACAAAGAACTTAAACTAGGAGCATCGTACATTTTAGGCGACACCTTTGTCCCGAGTGGATCCACAGTGCGACATTTCCAAACAAATCCACCACGTGCGATGTTCGCTTTCATATTCTCGGTTCGGTTAAAACTTACTCGTAGGCGCAGTTCGCAAGCTTTGATATGCACACAGTTTTTTTTTCCTTAAGACATATTATTGTTCCACTTAGCGTTCTTTGCCCTGGCACACAAGTGTACCTACCAGCAGCGCGGGCGCTTCGGAACGAGCAGTGTTCTTGTATTTGCCGAGCTAGCAAATCAACCGGAACACCTAAAGCGAGGCAAACTGCACGCTAACCGCCAGCTACATTCATATGAGTAATCATTCATTATAAAACACATGTTCAAAATACCCAATTACTGAATCACACATATAGCAGCCGAGGAGAAGGATACACAGGTTTAAAAAAATATCAAGGGATATTTTTTTGGTATTGCCATTTTATTATCATAAACGTGAAAATCAAAGTAAAGAAAACGTATAAAAATATGAAGACTACATCTTCAACAAAAAGCACCAGAGCATACGAGTGAAATAACCATAAACCCCTTTTACATACCTACAATTATAATCATTCGTATAAAGTATACAGTATGCGTTAGAACATAGAATCTGAGGACACCGGCGGTGAGCGTGCACTGGTTCGGTCTGCGATGTGCAGTCGCACGCGCCCCCGCTTACAGGTTGGCCTTGTACCGCTTGAGCCCTTCGTGGAGCCTGGCACCGAAGTCCGCGTTCACGCAAGAGAAGTTCTTTACGGCCCTCTCCTGGAGGAAGACGGCGGCTCCGCGCAAGTGGTCCACGATGTTGTCCACGAGCCTCTGCTTCTCGTCGGCGTTCAGCACGTCTCTCCAGAACACGCCGGGCTGAGTGAAGTTGTCCTCAGACTTGCCGCTGTCGTAGCGGTACACGTCTCCGGCCACGCGCTCCGGCGGCGCCAGCTTGTCGGCACGCTCGCTCTCTACGGGTCCGCTGAAGGAGTTGGGGAAGTAGTTGGGCGCTCCCTGCTGGTTGTCCGTGTAGCATTGCGGGCCGTCACGCTGGTAGTTCTTGTTGCTCGCGCGGTAGGGGCAGTTCACGGGCAGCTGCAGGTAGTTGGTACCCAGGCGGTGGCGGTGCGTGTCGCCGTATGCGAACAGGCGTCCCTGCAGCATCTTGTCGGGGGACGCCTCGATCCCGGGCACCATGTGCGCCGGGCTGAAGGCGATCTGCTCCACCTCCGCGAAGTAGTTCTTGGGATTCCTGTTGAGCACGAGACGACCGACCGGCATGAGCGGGAACTCTTTGTGAGACCACACTTTCGTCACATCGAATGGATTGAACTTGCAGGCCGACGCCTGGGCATAGGTCATGACCTGGATCGAGAATTTCCACTCGGGGAATTCTCCCTTCTCGATAGAGTTGTACAGATCTCTGATGCTATAGTCGGGGTCGGAGGCGGAGAGCTCGGCGGCCCGCTGGCTGGACAGATTTTTAATTTGATCGGTCTTGTAGTGGAATTTCACGTAGTGGCTGTCGCCCTTGGCGTTGACCACCTTGAAGGTGTGGGAGCCGTAGCCGTTCATGTGTCTGTAACCGTCGGGGGTTCCGCGGTCGGAGAACAGAAACATGACCTGGTGGATGGACTCGGGGCGAAGTGAGAGGAAGTCCCAGAACATGTCGGGGTCCTTGAGGTGGGTGACAGGGTTTCTCTTCTGGGTGTGAATGAAGCTAGGGAAGAGCGTGGGGTCGCGAATGAAGAAGATGGGAGTGTTGTTGCCGACCAGATCCCAGTTGCCGTCCTCGGTGTAGAACTTGACCGCGAAGCCGCGAGGGTCGCGGGCGGTGTCGGCGGAGCCGCTCTCGCCGCCAACCGTGGAGAAGCGCACGGCAATGTCGGTTTTCTTTCCCACAGAATCGAACACCTTGGCGGCGCAGTACTTGGAGATGTCGTGAGTGACTTCGAAATAGCCGAAGGCGCCCGCTCCCTTGGCGTGCACCACGCGCTCGGGGATGCGCTCGCGGTCGAAGTGCGCCATGTCATCTATGTACGTGTTGTCCTGCAGCAGCGAGGGCCCGCGCTCGCCTACGGTCTGGATGGCAGTCTTCACCCCCACGGGGGACCCATGACCGGTGGTGATCACGCCCGGGTGGCCCTGCAATTCAATCGAAACCTTATATGCCTCATCATATGAACAACCAAATAATACACAAGACTCGTTACGCTTCGTATATAAAAAGCAGTAGTTTCAAAATGACCATTTTCAATTAAAATATAAATAATTAATCGATATGATTTTTTCTGATATAGGGATTACAAATGTTGAAATTTTAAACACATAATTGATGCCATTTAGAATAATTAAATTATTAGGATAATATAAATATATTATTAAACAATGTAAGATAAGTTTGATAAATCTAATAAACAAGTTACAACATTCTAAAGAACAATAAAATAATCAATGATACAACTAAAAAAATAAATTATTATTTTCATATAATGATAATTATGATGTATCGCTCGAGATAAAATTACTTGTCGTGTGGGTATGTGAGTGGCAAATAAACTTTTATATATATAAACTTATCAATTAGTTTTGATCAAATAAATATTATATATGCGTATACTAATAAAAATATTTTATTGTCAAACCTAGTAAATAAACTAAATTACTAATCAATATACCTATACCTAATACACCAATGTACTCATTTGTGTTATCGTAGTTAGATAAATACTTATTTAAGTAATCAATATTTTTGACAGAGAGTACTTGGTGGAATTCCATTTTAATATTTTAAATAAAACACTTATTTGTTTTTATCTTAATTTTTAAAAATCATAACGCTTTAGAATACACAAGTTAAAGATATTATTATCTTTGCTATCAGCTTTAATGACAAATAAAAGGTGGCTTTACAACCAAACAACTATATCAGTGAGTTCTCGCGGTAGATCCACTCACAAGTGGTCAAGGGTGACTGTTTCTAACATATTTAAGGAAAAAGCTGATAAAATCGTTTATAAATTCATACATTACAACTAAAAATCTAATTATTCAAACGATAAGGAGAAAATATTTATACGCTTTGATATTATTTTATATTATTATTATATATATATTAGAAAAATTTAACTAGACATGAGACTGTTCGCCTCAAACACTCTGATTTTCATGTGTAAAGTTCTCGACTGTGATAATCAAATATATTGAGGTAAATAGTTGGACTATTCATCATACTGTACATGGACAATCTACTATAATATTTCATCACTTCTGTAAGACTGTTCTCTTAATCAAAACAAAAAGAATTTTTTTTTTAAAACGCACGACTGCAATCGTCTTACGTAACCAACAATTGCTATCAAATAAATAAACATTCACTATCAACCCAGTGTACTCTCTCGAAACTATTTATAGGTGTGTATCACGCAATACGCGGTGAATCTTTAAGTTTTTATAAGTATAGAGGCAGTGCTGAGCCTATATGATGAGACCAGCCAAATATCAGCGTTCCTCGCAGCATCGACACGTCCGTTCGCTGCTCATTGCCTGCCGCCCAAAGTCAGTGAATGTCCTGCTGCCGACGGAGAGCGTGTGACTCGAATAACGAACTGCCCGCCGGCCATGCCAGCAATCCTCGGGATAAAGAGTCCGCTAAAACCTGTTTCCAGATCTTGAACGCCACGAGGCCGCATTCTGCCGAGGATGCTGGTCCTTATGTAACCGACTGCGTCTAGCATTACTCACATTATCTCGAAAATTCGCCAAATTATACCAATACTCAAAACAATTTTAAATATTCATTTTCATGTAGAACTTGATTTTATGCATTAATTAATAGATTATCAGTGAGCCAATCTTCATTATGAATCTACTCTCTTGCGTGTGAAGATGGTACTAATAACATCGATTTAAGTAGTATCCTCTTGCATAACAACAACATACGATTATCTAACGAGTTGCGTAATAAGCACTTGGAACAAAGATTTTTTTTTACAAATAATTGTCTTAATGAACAGCAACCCGGCACCTTGATTATTGAGTGCGAAGATTGAGGTTATCGAAGTCATTGTGCACGGTCATTAAAATTCGTCGCGTCGCACTATCGGGAGAGAAAGAAGTTTAGCCAATTCGGTCGGGAATGTTTTTAGAGCAATCCCAATGGTGAAGGAATTGATATTACGTGGAGAATGTTTCGTCGATGGGCGATTAGACGGAATAAATTGACATGTAGATCGAGGTCAAAGAGTAGTGTCGACCGGGTATCGGCCATTTTAAATTATAATTTATGCATTCGATGAAACTCAAGCGGCAGAGTCGAGTTTAAAAAAAAAACTCTGCTTTTCAAACACCGGGACCAGAAAAGCGCGGGTAGAACGTAAAAAGACACTTCAAAGTCTGTCGTACTGAAAATGGACCGGTATAGAAAGTAGACCGTCGGCTAGGAGACCGGCGACACTGAAGTGGACGTTTGATTCGTGGGAAATGCATCACAACCCACCAGTTAGGACATACGACCGCGACATACCTTAATGCAATTAACTTGTCAAAATTATGCGGCCAACTATCGAGCATTTGAAAATTACGGTACTAATGGGTGAGCAGGCAGACGTGCGGCTTTACCGAATCAATTCCACTCGACCGCTCCGACGAAAAACGGTATTCTGCCACGCTTCAGCTGATATTCCAATGTGCAGTTTATAAATAGTAAAGTCGTTTGTATATATACCGAACATCTATCAGATCGTATGAAAATGAAACTCGCTTTAAAAACATATTTGTGAAAGCATTAGCAATGCAATTGCAAATATTGTGGAAAGCATTTGCATACTGAAAATAAAATTTACTTTGTTTGAAAGGTATTAAAATATTTTCTTATAAATTATCCAAAACTACAACTATAAGTGCATAATATGTTTCTTTATCTTTATAAGTGTATATTTGCGATAAATGATTTGTGTGAGTCCAGAATAAATGAGGTCGAAATTTTTTTTTTGTACAAGATATAAATCGTCGTGTAACAAGTAATTGGAATCTCTAATACAAGACCTAACTACTAGATATGCTTAAATATGTGTAATATAATCGGATTCAGTTAATTGAAACAACAAGTTACGCATCAATATTACTCATAGTATGATGCAAATGAAAACCAATATTACAACAACAAAATTCATGACAGGCTAGTTTAAATTGTGATTCAAACAACAAATATGAATATCCAAATGGCTAGGAGATTACGATGTTTTAGTTTGTATTCCTTTCTATTTTCAAGGGTTTTTTTAGACTGCTTCAGACGACAAAACTAAATATGTCTCAAAAAAATTAAGCCACGAGTACTTGCTGTACCAAATTTATATTACTGTTGTGAAAATTAGACTCGTTGAAGAGAAGCACTCGATCTTGACATTTGTAATTGCTTTCTCAGCCAAAGATATTTAAATATAAAATCAGAGTTTTTATCGAAAAATATATCAGACAATATTTATATTTTAATACAACTAAGAAAAACATAAAACTGATTACTGTAACTTAGCAGTGCAGAACATTGTACCTTGCTGAAAAGAGACTTTTGTCACTTTCAAAATCATTACGACTTTTTACAACATTATAAGGAAAAAAATTACATAAACTATTCATGTCTCATCCTGAGATATAGATTTATTTTTTTAAACGATTTTAGGAAAATACCAAAAAACTATGTTAAAAACATGTTTTGAAATGCCATTAAAAACGCAAAAATATAATAATCACAAAAAAACCGCAAACGCTCAAAACGCAAAAAAGATATAGCAAAACATGCTCCCGAAATCACAAACCCCTAATAGTGAATTTAATAGAATATAGAAAAATAGTACATCGTTTTAAATGTTATTTACAAATAAAGTTTCAACAATAACATGAACTTTGAGTATATGCCTATCACATTATTATTAAATACTACTTAACTCCGTGAATACTGAATACAATTTTTTTTTATTCAATAAATAATATCGAACAGGAGATAAATTAATAAACATCAAAATAAAATTTCAAATAAATGCTTTTTAAATAGATTTAATAATTTCTGATAAAAGCTATGCAATTTAGATCAATTCAAAAATACAATATTGAAATCGGTAACGTTTTGACAATTAAATCTAAATAACACCAATCATTCAAGACTTTGGAATTAATTTACAACAAATACATATCAGTATCTTTTTAGAAATATTTTATTTGTTTATGATTATTAGACAAAAACTATTCCAGAATTTCTACTATTGTAAGTTACTACTCAGAAATTAAATACAGGGGAAATACGTTGTATCGAAAAATGTTTTAACCAAATAAAAATTATATTTATCATAATTTTGTTTTTTTTTTAAATAAAAAATAAAATAAAATTATAGCACTTTTATTCATTTGTATTAATTACCCAAGTAAATCATTTTTTACAAAGAAAATTTAAGGTATTTCTTTCAATCGTATATCGTAACTACATAGATAAAAGATTATTGTATACTTTAAACACAAACAAAACCAGAATTTTTAAATTTTCCTAAAACATATTTCAGAGCAAGCAATGATTTGTTTGTTTTGTTGGCTGATCTATGTGTATATCTATGTGAATGATCTATGGGATAAGGGTAATATTATAAGAAAATTTATAAAACATTTCAAGCACTTCAAACTCTCTAATAAGCTCTTCAAGCTCTTTAATATCAAATAATTACAACAACGATAAAATTAAAGACACGAAAACCTGTTCTGTATATTAGTTTTCTTTTTGGTAGCATATTTGTCACATCTAAAAATATATATTTAATGAAATATTGAACATTAAGCAGTAACCAAGTTAGTAAGTTCATTTAATAGATCAATAAACAAAGATTCCCAAAATTCATATTGATGAATTCGTTTTAAAATATATATTGTTGGTAATAGTCATGTTCTAAAATAATTTAAATCTATATTTTTACTGCGGTTTGGTATTCAACTTTAATTTGGAAATATTGACATACTTGCACTTTTTATTCAACTCTATGTGCTATCTTTTGTCAACACAAAAAGGAAAAAATCTCCGAAAATATAAGCAAAACATTTTCTATTATATTTCTAATAATAGAATAGCTAAAAAAACATGTTAAATAAATAGAAAAATGTAAAATACATAGCCGAAAATTTTTAAGTCACAACATATTTTACAAATGACAAATATAATAACAAATTTTAACTAGTATACAAGAAGCAATGTAAGAATTTTACAAGAATAATGGAGTCAGAGGCCGAAACTTGAAAAACTACACCCTGCACATTGTCTTCATATTATTTAATTATATTCAGGACGAATAATAATAAGATACCTAAAAAATTATTTATACTCAAGCTAGTTTTTTTATATAAGAAATAGTAAGTAAGCAGATTCATCAGAGTGGGAAATTTTCACACAGAAAAATTCGCATTTAATACGATAATTTTTGTGGTAAACTTTTTCAGAAAAAATCATTATTTTTACACACCTAACAGTAAAAACAAGTACAAAAAATATAAGTATCATACATATTTTTGTGAAGAATATAAAAGTGTCTAAGTTAAAACGATAATTTTGAAATTACAACATAGAAATAAATAGACATAATGTGTTTAATGAATTACAAGCAGTAGCATTAATTATATAGCATTATTAATAATAAGTTACAAATATTAAAAGATTAAATGTATACGTATTTATAAATATGTTATGTAATTTTTTTAATTATAAACGGTCATTAAACATAAAAAAAAATAACAACAATAATATTCACTTTTCACTGTGAACAATGAGAATAATAAACATGTGATTTGTAGTGACTACACCACTATTTTAATTACAATTTAAAAAAATAAATCGATTTCATTATCAATTAAAATATGTAAATGATAATTAACACTAGTATAACAGTGCAGAACAAAATATGATAAAAAATAACATGCCAATAGGAATATATTGTTTTGTTCGTTTCTAGATTTGCCGGAATATTAAATATGTATATATATAAATAGTACATAAAATACTACAAACCTTGGCATTTTTTTTGAAGTTACTGAGTTGGTCATCGGATGGCTGACGTCCTGCCATTGTTATTTACGGGTTTATTTGGATAATGAAAAAGATCCCACAAGCCAAATAGCCTGCACTAAGAACCACAATAAACTGCAAATGGAAACGTCACTTCGTCTGGTTTTATTAGTTATGATAAGAACTTTCTTGTCTATGGTAAAAAATGTTACTAGAAGCTAAAATCAATTAATACTAAAAGTTCAAGGTCATGTATCACACAATAAATAAATAAATATTATTTGAAAAAAAAAAAACCTCAATAATGTATTTCAATCAAAAAACAGTTGCTCAAATATTTTCTGGATTTCTGGAATTCAAAAATGTTTGATTTAGATTTTTTTATTCTGATATTATTTGCACGTTGTTGTACCACATTTTGATAGTAAATAATAGTTAAAAAAAAAAAAACTAATATCTTACTTGCAATTTGCGAAATAATCACAAGTCTAACAAATATTTTGATTATGAATTTTATATTTTTAACAAATTTTGTTACCAAAAATGTTAATTTAACTATGATGCCTGGATAGACATTTCAAACAACCTATGTGGTTGTAATATATATAGCACATATATTTTTAATTGATCGTAGGTTTAACCCCCAATTGAGTTTATAGAATATCATCTAAAAAACTGTTTTTCTCTTATTTTCTTTCTTTTGTCTTCTTTCAATCGTTCATTATTATAAATGAAGGTTCCTAAACCATAAATTCATCCATTCCCTGAGACTCAAATATCCAAACTGACTATTTAAATAAAAATTTAGACCTTTAAATCCCATGACAAGAAATAATTCTGTGGTCCTCTGATTACAAGCTTATGACAACTATTGAGGTTTCGCTATAAATGGCAGTTGAGCGGATGACAATATGATTCGTGGTTTATACTTGTATGAAGGTCTCTAGTCTTAAGAGGTGTGTCATTAATCAGATCTCGACAGCAACTGACTTCTTGATTTATCTTTTATATCAGTATACATAGTCAATTTCTAAAATAAGACTGAGATATGACGATGGATCGATAGATATAGGATGGGACTATAGGAAATTTATAACTATTTTGGAAATTGAATTGCATGTACATAAAAATACAAGAAATAACACACAAAAAGCATAGTAGCAAAATCATTTTAATTATCACAAAACCCCCTTTTCACATTGATATTATTATTATTATGGTAGGTACAAGTGTTTAGTAGCGAAATACACTTTAAGAAATAATGCTTTTCTACAATATTTTTTAGTAAAGTTAGACTCATTTTAGTTCATGAACATAATAAAAACTAAAATAGTGTTTGAAAAACAAATTAAATGAATTAAAATTCCATATTTAGTTTAAGAAACAGACATGAATTTCAAAATGAAATTTATAAATAGATACAAATAAGGAAACTTTAATTTAAAAAAATCATATATGATAAAAAAGATAAAATTATTTTCTACGTATAGTTTAAATAGTTAAATAAAAAAATAAATAATAAAATGGATAAATATATAGATTAGATATTTCCTTGCTTGGAATCATAAAATAGCAGAGAATGAACATACACAAAATAAATAACATTTTCTGCTACGTACATTCAAGGTTTTGGTAGTACGAATATACATGTATCGTTTTGGGTAATATGAATTCACTGTGGTAAAGCTCAAGCTCATTTTTTAAATGATATTTTAGAAAAAACAATGGTGAGATATTGCATATGTGTCCACTGGTAAAGCCTTAAAGTATACAGAAATACCGCTAAAAAGTATATTAAAGTAAAATAACCCTATATATTTAAGGTTAACAATTAATTTTACTATAAAATTGTACTGAAGCAGATTGACATAATCCCTTAACATTGCATAAGTTGAACATTTTTTCAACAAGGATGTTCCATCACACTCGATTAACACTAAATGTACAATCATATGGATAATTTTAAATGAAATCATTTATAACTTCAAGAGTATCATCATACTATGCTTTATTATATACAAATACCATACACAATCTCATGCTAGTAATTATTTTATTAAGATGGATATAACATATTTATTTAGAGCAAATAACAAAAATAAAATTTAAACAAACATTGTATGTTAGTATCACAGGAAAAATAATAAGAAAATCATAGAAAGAACCTTTTTTATATATAAAATAATAAATTAAGAAAGCAGCATCTATAACGTAATTTTTACTACAGTATTTGAGATTGTAATAGTTGTACTTAATATATTTATATTCTTTATTAATACAAGAATGGTAGTGTCTTGTATCGGATATACCTAATATTCTTTGGTAAATTAAAAAATAAATCATCAATATAGTAGGTATTCCTGAAAACTTTCATACTTTTAAATAAACTGGTTACCACAAAAGCTGAACTGCATTTTAAGGTAGCAGTTGTTTTTTTAGATAAATTATCTAACATACATATTTACTAGTCTAAATAACTATGACTAAGAGTTAAGAAAAACTTTTAATTAAAATTTTTGTCTTATAAGAAGAACTTACTTTAAATTAAATAATTTCACGACAGAATGGGGAATGTACCAATATTTAGCAAGGTGCCACTTGCCACACAATTAGATGACTTCGTTCCACTTTTGGTTCATACTCGGATTCCTTTCCTTCGATAACCTCCCCTTCTGCCAAAACCACACTATCGTCCATCTCTCCATCACCTGAAATATACAAAATACATCTGAGAAAATACACACATATAGTTTTTTATTAGCAGTATGCACTTTAGAGTCTACAAACAAAATGGTAAATGTATGTATGTTTTACAATATTTCTTGTTTTGTTCTTATGAATTGAGTTTAAAAACTTGTAAATATAGCAAGGAGTGCCCTGAGTGAGTTTTATATATAAAGCATTGCATTCATATGTGAATGAATACACTGGGTATCCATTATCTGGCGCAATAAACAGTCAATGCTTCAAGGTTCTAGGTTTTCAGAGTGACACTTATCACCCACACAGGCAGTTATATATTTAGCTGACAGATATCTGGGACACATTTATCACATTCTGCTACTTTAACACACAATTAGGTATAAAGTGCTATTGTGCTGTTAGGGATGCATAACAATTTACAAGTGTTAACTGGGTTAGCTATTTTACAATTTATTTAAGACCAAGTTAAATAATAATATCATTCAAAATACATAATTTATCATGTTTAATGAAAAAATTAAATATTAACAGAAGCATAAAATAGTTCTATAGTTTCAGGTAAATTTGAGAAAATACTTTTTACTATCCTTTCAATATCAAATAAGTATAACAAAATAAAAGAAGAAATTTTCAAGAAACAATATATGCTATGAATTACTAGTTTAAAAAAAATACAGAATTCAAGAAGCTGAAGGCTACCATGACTAATAGAAGTACTCTACAAGTGTCTACATGTTGACTTAAATAAAACAATAATGTAACCAAACCTCTAGCCGCCCCACACCCTCTAATGTAAGTTTTGGATTAATGAAAACAGTTATTAGTTAACTCGGTTGATTGACCTCTACTCTCTATGGTTTAATAGAAATTGGAAGTTTGTGATAGAAAAGACCCATTAGTTAATATAGACAGTAGGTACTGGCAGTTAATTATTACAAAGCATGGAGTAATAATATATGTATGTTATCGGTGGATCTTCAATAAGTTTTGAATTTAATCTTAATATATTCATTAGTAAACTACAGTTAAAATAATTTGTATAATATATTTGAAATAAATAGTGAACATTATTAGTTAAAACTTCAAAGCTTAGTGACTGATTTCACCGATAAAAATATTTTGCCTTCTTATTTATATGGAATACCATCAGAGGTAAATAAACATACCATTGATATGTTTTTCTCGTAGTAAATTGGTAACAATTAAAATTGAATCATAGAAGGCTAAGAGTCAGGTTTCAGGGAGTATCTGCCACACTATCAGGTGGGAGGCGACATCTCGTGCATCATCAGCATGGTCTTCTAACGAAAACAAAAAACCAAAAACTAGTCGCTCAACATTAACTTAACTTTTCACCGCAGCGGTAGGAATTTGTTAAGCCCCGTACATGGCGCTCTATGTACGACTTTAAAGTTTCTTAAATATTGAAATCATATCACCTCTAATTAAATATGAATAAATGTACCAATTTCAGCTTTAAATACAATTCTTGTCAATTATTTATAAGTATAATGATAGGTCTCACGGGCCTCAAAAACTACTCATGAATCGTTTGAAATATTTATACCAAATAGTCCTGACGCATGTGATATTTTTAGTATAAACAAGCTGCCGTCTATTATAGAAAACATTATTTTAGTGAAAGGACACACAAAATAGCAAAACTGGACGCAGGGCTTGCACAGCGTGCAAACACAAACAATACCACTGCGGCAAAAAAATTATATCTAGTCTACCACCACTTTTATAAACATTCAAACATGAATATCAGAACCATACAATGATAGCAATGAGTTGGCAATTAGGTTTGATATATTTATGAAGCTTTAAAATTCTAATGTTTGTAATGTTGAGCCGTTTCCAAATGAATTCCATAATATTATAATATTATAAAGAAGAAAAATTAAAATTGAGCATCATGTTTGTTCCCTAATGAATAAAAAAATGTAAACCATTTGTTAATATAAAATTGTTAAGACTTATGGCTAAAAAAATATTTGTCGTCAGTGTTAATCTCATTTTGTTTAGATATGTATAGCCATAAAAAAATTATTTGCTCCTTCAATTGTGTAAAACAAAAATGATCAGTATTTTAATACAAAAAAAGAATAAGTTATGATGAATAATTCAAATACAACAACAAAAAAATTGTTTGAAATACCTATTCTGAAATCGATGTAACCTTCTCCTCCAGACATGACTAGCATGGGTGCAGGGGTAACTGGAGGAGTCATTGGAGAGGTAGGTGATCCACTATTGTTGTTGCCGTTAGCTCCGGGAACTGCTACGAAGAATTTAACAGCATCTCTATGCCCGTGAAAACTGAGCTGAGCATGAGCCATCGAACAATAAGGAACGGGCTTTTCAGACTTCACAATAAATACTCTTGAAGTTGCACCTGCTAGAATTAAGAATTATTTAATAATTATAAATAACAATCAAAATCAAACCAAAGGTAGCCGGGAAGGTTTGTAAAGAAATAAATACAATACACATATAATTAACTTACTTATATTACTTCCTCTTATTGGAATAGCTATTCCAGGTAGAGGTATAGTAGCATTATCAGATAAAGGCACCGATATAATAACTCCATTTCCTGTTCCAATCCAAAGTCTACCAGAGGTCATGACAAGTGCAGTAATCCTGACAAATGAAAAGCCAAGCTTTCCAGTTCCCAACATCTTGCTAACATAAGGCTCAATATCTACATCTTGTAGGTGTTGGTATGTGTGAGCATGGTACAATCGTAATGTTGAGTCCAATCTGAAAAACCATATGAATATAGAATGGATATCAAATGCTATTATTTGAAGTTAGTAGCACTTAGTAGAATCATAGAATTTCTACAATACCTTATGGATACCCATACCCCATCACCCAGATGAGCCAACTGTCTGACTTGACTTTCACGTCGAGGATGTGCCTCTAGGCAGTGAAGCAACTTAAGCGAACGGGGATCCAACACATGGACCTTACTTCGATATCCACACCAAACTGCATCTCTAACTGTTGCCAGGCACCTCACTATATTACCAAACAATCAACATATAAAAAATATTAGACGATAATAATGCTTCATCGTTAATGAAAATGTTTGAAAAGCGCAGCAACATAAATGTATTGGGTGGTTCGCGAGCGCAAAATGCATATCTTCAGTCCGCTGGCAGTAAACACTAGATTGCATTTCTATTTACCACTCCTCGCCACATCAACACTTTATCAACTCTAGCCCTAATTATTTGTGAAATCATAAAGGGAATTAATATTATTTGATCAAAAATAATAAGGATCTTAATAAAGAAAACTTATGCATTATTTCAACACATTGAGTTTTTTTTATGTATTTGGATTTTATTTAATATAGATAGTATTTTTATATACGCATGGCAAGGATTTATGTGAAAATTTCACACACCTGAATGCTGTGGCCCACCGAGGGTTACAAGGTGATAGCGCCCAAGATCCCACTTCCCATCAGCTGCTCGTGAAAATACAGCCACTGTCCCATCAGCTAAGGCAGCAACTACACGTGATGAACATTGGACTATTCCTAATACGGCATCTTTAAGTTGGACTCTGAAATAATAATTTTTATTTATTCATTTCGACGAAAATTAAACAATACAACTTTTGTTAATACAAATGAAAAAGATTATCACTTACTTGGCAAGACAAATTTTCCAGTTTGTAACAGCAGAATGTACATATAATATTCCACTCTGAGCACCTAACCACATAGTAGCCATAGCTGTGGTAATATTCGCATTGAGCGCCTCATCGTGCACATTTGATTGATCATCTTCAGATTTGTCTGCTTCTTCGGCTACTTCTCCTTCCGGATCTCCTTCATTATCAGCATTCACTTCAGCAGGTTTGGATGCTATGCTATCTTCGCCTACATTAACCTAGAGAATAAAAGTAGACTTTAGATTTATGATTTTATAATGGAATCAAATTGTAAGTAAGAAAAATGATTAATAATTATTTTACCAAAGTCACTGAGCCGACTGGAGATTCTAACTGCCCTGACTGATTGTAGATGCAAAGAGCAGCAAGAGAGGCAGGCTGTGGGTCTGGTGTGGTATTGTTTGTATTCCAGTCTTCTGCATGAGTGCTTTCTTCAGAATTCATTCCACTCACAGAAGCAATACACAATAAGTGATTGTCGCATACACTAAATGTAGCTAGTAAATCAGCAGGATTATTTGCGTCGATAACCTGGGTAGTAAAAAAAGTGTTAAAATGCAAAAAAATTACATATAAGATTATTATAAATGGAAAATACGACAGATACATACCGTAACAGTGCTATTTGAATGTGTACTTGAACAAATCCATACTAGAGAGGTTAAGCCATATTGAGGAGGCTGAGACCAAATGGAGCTTCCTGTCATTTGTTCTTGGCCCTGTTCTGAGAAGTTAACTCCTCTCATCTCGTCTGCAAGTGAAGGTGGCTCTCCACTATCCTCAGAAATATTGCCACCGCTCAGATTTACGCCTGCTGCGCACCAAAACTTCATTCCGGGATTGCTCTCTGTCAATGGTCTGCCAAACAATTTAAAATTATTAATATAAGTAAAAGCGTTATATTGATCTTCAAATTAATAACTCTGTTCCTCAAAAAAATTAAAATATAATATCCTACTATAATGAAATTACAATCTTTATCTGGACATTGATAGTGACCTGCAAAATACTGGTACAGGGACAGGCACTCCCGATGAGGAGCCTGCTGGAGGAAGAGTGGGTGGAATCTTAGTTGTCGCTTTACCAGGCAGACTCCAACCGTAAGCTTGCATTCGGCCATCTTCTTTTCTAACATGCGCTCTAACCTGAGCCAAATGAGAAATAGCTTGGTTACAAAAAAAGTATGGACTGTCTAGTCATAATATACCAAAACGGGAACACCACAATCCCTGGCACAGCAACCTGGAATAAATATTTATCTATCTCGCCAACGACTTGCTTAAATAAGATGTTATTATTGTGTTTATTTTGTGGTGGCGGGGAAAAAGTGCCTATTTCAATAAAGATTAAAATTAAATATGAAGAAATTGAAAAAAGTTTTCTTTTACAAACTTTTTCAGGAAAATGCAACTTAAGCACTTTTACCTCGTAACCATGGATAGTAAGAAAATTCTAGTTAGAATAGAAAATTAATGTGTGTACACATACATATATACGCAATAGCTATATAATTCGCAAAAGCAAAAATAATAATGCACGCAGTTTGAATCCCAAAACTTTTCCATGGGACATATTATATAAGAGAATTCATTTAAATTTTTTGATCTTAAAGAAAGTAAAAATAAGATTAACTATTATTTTAGTGATTTTAAAAGATTTATCAGTGGCATGATGTATATACAAGCAAAAAAGAGAATGATAAACTTAGGGCATATTTTTTTCAAATTCACAACTGAAAAATATGTTGAAATTATAAAATATACAACATATTACAATTCAATTTTGATAAGTTCTAAAAGAAATCTACTGTTTTTCTCCTTGTATTGTATTGACCATATGCTCGTATTTATTTAAAAAATAAACTACATGTATAGATAAGTCGACAATCCAATTGTTCAAAAGTTCAGCCGATGAATATAATATATTGTAAATTACCTTTATAAATATTTTAATGAGTTTTATCATATAGTCATCATTGTTAAGGAAAAAATAATAAAACAGTTATAATGTTAATTATATACTGTAATAAAAAAATAAGTACAACAAAAATAAAATTAAACTATGATAAAATTAAAGGGAAAAACCAAAACAAAATTACAATAAATATTGTCAACTATACAAGAATATTATAAAAAAATTAGGAACATTCACAATGGTAAAAAGATAAAATAGATATAAATATTATATAAGCAACAAATATGTATTGCAAAGACTTAATTCATATTTCTCCATCAAACACAAAAATGTCAAATTAGTTTAAAATCAAATCTCCAAACAAAGTCTGGCAGATTTTTAGTGCGAATTATTCAATTTAGCATTTGATGATGATAACAAGCCTTAATAAAGAAAAGGAAAAAAAAAACCTATGGTGGACTAGTTAATTACTCATTTTAAATAAATATGAAATACGTATATTTGCATCTAAAACATAGGCACTTGAGCACATTTTATTATAATCTTCGCACAGCACTTTTAAGATGAGACACCACACCTGGTTTAATAATATGAGAAAATGTATACATTTAAACTATGCATCGTAAAAACTGTCTACTATTTCTCCAGGACAGGAATGTTAAGGCCATAATTACAGATGTAACACCAACATTATTTTTCTTCATTTATCTGTTAAGACAAAAGATACATTTAAAATAGACAACACTGAATAAAAAGGCAATCACATATCCAAAGGGAAAAAAAAAAAAAAAAAAAATATATATATATATATATATATATATATATATATATATAAATATATATATATAAATATATATATATAAATATATATATATAAATATATATATATATATATTTCAGATTTAAAAAAATTCCATCTAAAATGAAGACTTGTTTTCTCACCCCAAATATAACAATATCATAAATACCTGTAAATGAAACAAATATTATTCCTATTATGGTTAGCTAAAAGAAAACTACTTTTAAAAATTTCACTAAAATATTTAACTTAAAAATTATCAAATTATACCAATATCGGTTCATTTGCCAATCGATTTCAAAAATGTTATTATATCTATCTTCATCTTAATTCTGACCTAACCTAACATTTGATATATTTGCTAATCAATTTCAAAATCTTCATCTTTTAGAAAGGTTTAGATTCTTGATAACAATTTCACTGAATGAAGTTAATGTAATTTTCAATTAATATATGCATATAATGGAGTTTTAAATGTAATCAAAAGACAAATATGTATACCTGTCTATATTGGTCACGTCGCTCGATTTTCTTTCGCTGCTGTGCTCTGTCAGATGATGGATGATTAGAAGCAGTCTCAAGGAAGTCAGCATGTGTGCGGGAATGGCGCAGACGGGAAGGACCCCCCGGACTACCGGGAGCACCAGCCCTCAGTTGTGTTGAAAGTGGACGTGGTGGTCTTTCCCCAGAACTATAAATGCAACCAGTCATTAATTATACAATCAATATTTTTTCAGATAAAATTACTTAAATAAATATATTTATATATACTGTATAATTGGTAACAAAGCAAATAAAAATGTAATTTTTACCTGAATAATTTATTGAAAAAATTCCAGATACTTTGTTTCTTATCCAAGGAATCATTACGATTAGCTCTTATCATTTCTGTGAGTCTTACGGCTTCTTGGAGTTCCATAAAACGCTCCTGAAAAGTAAATTATAATCATATATTCAAAAGATCCTGGTGTTTACCTTATAATTCTAGGTTTATTACAATTATACACCCTAATAGCTAAAAAAAATTAAATATTTTTATTAGTGACCGCATTACCTTTTCAAGAGCTTTGTCAGACTTCCAAAGTTGTCACCATAATGTATATGAAATCAAATTAGCAAAATATTTCCAAGCTTAATGTAAATAAATGTCCTATTACCTTATATTGATTCCTCTCCATTAGAACACGTGCCATTTCAACTCTGGTGAACTTTTTTCTTTGAGCCATTGGGACATCAGCTTCTTCCTGTTCGGTAGAACCATCTGCTCCTTTTGATCCCTTATTAGCTCCTCCAGATATATTCTCTTCGCGAATTTTACGCAATTCTTCTTCTAAGTCTGAGACATGATCTCTTAAACGTTGACGAGCCATACTCAATGTTGTCACTTCTTCACGTAATATTTCTTGTTCACCCATTAGCTCATCTACTCGCACTATCAAATCATCTTTTACGATGTTCAAGGCATTCTTTGTAGTCAAAAGTTCAGTATTTTCCAAGATCAGGTTTTCAACTTCCTTGCCCATCCCTAAAATATCAAAACATGATTAATTTGATTTGTCTCAAGAATATTATTTACATTAAATTTTTTTTTTTTTAAATAATACATATATTGATTTACTATAAAATATTATCTTATGGCCAATGAATGCCAATGTAGTCAATCAATTTAACAGGAAAATGTATGATTGTAATCTCAAGGGAATAGCTTCCACTTAACAATAGTATTTGGCAAACTTTAGTACATATTTATGCATACAAACCTTTTGATATCTTTAAGTAATTATATTTGGATGAATTTAATGCAAAATCTAACTGAAAGTTTATAATATTAATACTTACCGAAATAATTGTCATTCACTGTTAATGAGTGGAAAGCAATCAGATGTTGATGCAAGTCAGGAAACATACAAAAAATAAGCATTAGAGGTTTAGACGTACAAACAAGCAACAGTAACAGATAATGCTAACATGTGTTAACATATATAACCAAGAGTCAGAATTTGGTTAATATTTTAGGGCCAAATGGGAAATATTTATTTTAGAATCATTCATTTATTTGGACATGTTTCATGTGTGAACTGTTTACCTAAAATCACAGTAATATTTAAAATAAAATACTTAAATGATTTTTTACATTATAACGTTAATAACCTTTCATGTTGGCATTATCAAAATTAGTTTGATAATTCCAAAGTGAAAGGTTGGCGATACCGGTCACCAATAAAATTAACATGTGGAAAAATTACTTAAGTATTTTATTTAAAATATTAAAATGGAATTCCACCAAGTACTTTCTGTCAAAAATATTGATTACTAAAATCATAGTGCAATACATGATACTTTCAAGGTGCAAAGTATGCATACATAGCTTGTTAAATGAAATCTGATCGTTTTCTAAAATGTCAACCAAATTGCGACTTGAGCATGTAACATAATCAAAAAAGTTTTCTGATATGAAAAACCAAGACATTAGTAGAAGTATTGTTTTATAT
The DNA here is from genome assembly GCA_022113835.1 of Atopsyche davidsoni. Lineage (NCBI taxonomy): Eukaryota > Metazoa > Arthropoda > Insecta > Trichoptera > Hydrobiosidae > Atopsyche > Atopsyche davidsoni. Next base: position 4,086,978 of record JAILWY010000010.1, read on the forward strand.
TCAGACTTGTACAAATTAAAAGATCAAAAAGTAAAGACGGGTGTGGACATGGGAAAAATATATCAATTTCACATTTGATTAGTAAGAACAGTCACAATCTTTGAAGTAGACTTAAGACAAAATTGTACACATGCAATGTCAGTACAATTTTTTTTTTACTAAACTGAATCAGGTATGAGCCAAATTACATTTGCTTGGGATTAGATTTCCAGGACAGTAATTGCCAAACTCTCAGACAAGAATCGACAAGCATTTTACCATTTAATCAAACAGTTTAAGTTAAATTAAGTTACAGTAGACAATCACACAATTTGATGATTTTAGTTTTCTTTTCTTAGATTCATAATAATGACAAATAAAATATTATCTAACCTGATGATGCGTACTCTCCAGGGTGAACCCAGCTGCCTGCAATACAATTTGAGATATAGTTCTTTGAAGTGATCATAAAATATATGAGAAAAAATTTTAACCAAGTATTCTTGAGAAAATGACATTTAATCACTTATTCTTTCCTGATGGTGCAATAATTGATACAATGATTTCTGAACATGAAAATATGTATATTTCATATAAACAGTATCTAGTACTACTGTATGCATATACATACATATACATACATATATATATATATATATATATATATATATATATATATATATATATATATATATATATATATAAAATAATTATATGGTTTTACTAGAAAGATCCCAATTTGATTGCTACCAACTTGAAATTACTGTCAGTTTCAATTTATGCCAACTTAAAATTGATAACAGTTAAAAATTGATACCAACTTAAAATTGCTGTCAGTTTTAACTTATACCAACTTGAAATTGATAACAATTAAAAATTGATACCAACATAAAATTGCTGTCAATTTTAACTTATACCAACTTAAAATAGATACCAGCTTAAAACACTACTCATTAGCTTTCAGAATCAGTCTTTGCCCTTCCTTTGAAGTGTTAAGACATCATCAACATGTACATGTTTTGCTTTCGTTGGGGGAGACAATTTGCCGAAATAAAGGCTCCAGAAGACCATGGGCCCAAGAGAATCAATGCTGCATCACATGCAAATGGTTAGTACTAATTTTGATAATTTCAATGCGAAAGAATGTGATAAAATAGGGACAATACTTTAAATTACATTCACTTATCAATATGTTTCAAAATAATCATTAAATTACAGAAATAAATCTTTTAAAATTAAATTTAACACCCATATGCTTTTATTGATACTTATTGCTACTGAATTCTGAGACCAAAAATGGGCAGTTATGTTATGTGAAGAACTTGACATGATTATTTTTTTCCTAAAAAGTCAAATAAAAGACCTACCTGTTATATCGCCACCTTCATCACCCTCAGCAAGGTTAGCATCATTATCGTGAAAAGAGAGTTCTTGATAAAGAGTATTGCCACTACGTTGTTCACGTTTGGTTTGAGACCGTCCAGCACCAGGATTTTGTGGCGCAACTGGGGATGTTGCCTTAAAAAAACATAACCATTATTATTTATTTCACATTTTAAAAAAAAGCATAGAAACAGATATAGGTTTTATAAATTACCATAGTATAAAGCATTCAAAAGAATTAAATTTTAAATTAAAATAAATGAAGAAAGTAAGCTGTCACAGATTGTCAGAATTTTTTTAACTGTAATGTTAGTAGTTTTTAATAATATAAGGGATTTAATCATTGAGACTAATCTGCAAATGGAGAGCTTTTGGAAAAATATATGTTATATTTTAATACTTTTAAATTATTCTTACATAAAAACACTTGGCATAAAATGTTATCAGTGTAATTCAGATAATCACACAGGTTGCAAAAAAATACCTGAAAAACGTTATTTAACGGAGTGCTACCACAATGAATCAACGAATACCAATAATTATCCAATAATATGTCGGAAAATAGAACAAACTATTTATTTTACAAACAGTCATGATGAAACTATCATTAGAAGATGTGCAAAAGGTTATAGCAAAACATATACTTGTACATATGCCAGATTCCCAACGGCAGTTAATCAACAAGTTTGTGATTGTAGTGAGCAAGGTTGCAACAAAACTATGAAAACATCTAAATGTTTCACATTAATTAGCTTCATGATAATATATTTGACAATAATCTGATTTGACAAAATAATAAGACTTTATAAGATTAATGTTTTAAAAAAAAACTACATATTTAAAACGAACTTGGCTCTGTTGAGTAACTGGGTCAGTTTGGTGGGCTCGCTCCATAGTACGGACAGCAGATAGCTCCTCACCGAGAGGAGGAGAAGGTGGAGATGGAGATGCGCTAATAGGACTTCCGCTCATGCTTTCAGTATGCTCTATACCTCCACCGCCTCCTTCCAAACAAGCGAACCCAAAAGATATGGGACCTATAAGGGAAAAATAGTAAATATATTCAGTCATAAATAAGTTTGTGCTTTTTTAAAAAATTGTACAAAATATTCTTTCAAAATGTACAATTTATTACATTTCCACTAGAAAATAAAATTTGTGGTAAACCATAATACAATTTTTATTCACGTCTTTTTATATTTAAAAAAATTACATTATGGCCTTCAGAAAAAAAAACACTTAATTAAGTTGTGTATTTCAATATATAAACTGTACATTCCAATAAACTATATTAATATGTATATTTTCTCACCACTAGAACGAGACATAGGATTCAATCCAACTCTATTTCGTTGCTCACCACGATCACCAGCTGCACCCAGAAGCAATTTGGTTCGCTCCATGTAATCAACGTGGGTCTTAAACAGTTCAGTGTATCTATCATGAAGTTTAGCATATTCCTAGAAATTAAATAAAATGTCTTAGTTTAACGTAATTATATTTGATAAAACAACGCAAAAAAGGAAAATTATATTATTTATACCCAATACGTACTTTTTTCAGTTCATTTTCTCGTTCTTCCAGGCGACTAGAGTGCTCTAATGAGTTTTTGTGTTTTAATTCAAGCATTCGCACAATACTCTCTAAGGCTTCTAAGCGACCGGACATTTCTTTCCTCTCCCCTTCAGCTATATCTTCAATTTCCAAAAGCTAAAACAGAAAGTAAGACATTTTATAATATAAGAATAAAATAATATAAAGACCATGATGGTTAATATTACAAGTATAATTCTTTGCACAGCTAAATATGACTAGTGATTTATATATTCTTGAATAAGCATATTTCTGACTTATCATTACTACCGAAAAAGCAGTGAGTTGAGTGTTTTTTTAGTAATACCAAATATGTTTGATATCAACACAGTAACTATGAACATTATTAACCTTTGATGTTTACACACATCGGTCCAAAATAAATGTCTTTATTATTTAATCATGTACACAATGGCAAAAGTAATTCTGTAAATTTAGACTCCACAAACAAAGGATCTAATAAAATATATTAACCAATAAGAATTTTCTTATGGTAGTTACTACAATTATTTTGTTTACAATCACACATTTGAATACCATAAGGTAAGCGTAAGTTTATTAAACATACTTTTTGTTCCGATTGCTTCCTAGCTCCTTTTTCTCTTTCATATTGTGTAACTAGTTGCTCATTATCTTCACGCAATAGCTCTAACTCGACATCATGCTCTTGATTACATTGGTAAGCAGCATCTAGACACTCCAGGACATTCACCAAAAGTGGCATCAGTGTTTTCACGACGTCCTCGTCATAACGTGCGATCATACGCTCGAACTCTTGGTAAATGCTTCCAGCTAAATTTTGCACCTTTTCAGACATTACAACGTGTGGATCTTCGTGTGTACCATATATAATCTCTCCACCTAAGCCCCCGCTGGGGCTATCATCCAAATTCATGATGGAAAGTATGTGGTTTATAGACTAGACGGAGAATAAAATCGGATAAAAAAAGTAACACTTTAGATTTTATATAGTGGGTGCTTATATTTAAAGGATAAAAGGTTGATTTTGACTTTACATTTTACACCCACGAAACCATCACTCACTCGTAATAAAAAGCAGCCATATGACAAGTCGCTAATTTCTATCCGACACAAATCATTGACAAAAGTGGTCCCTCATAACGATAGGCCTAATCGAATGTGCATAACCGAATAATCGATTATATGACCGGTATATTTAATATTTTATACAATTGTTCATGTAAATAAAGTATCAATTCTAATTGTTATATAATTATTTTTTTTAATTGTAAAATCTTCAAACATTGTAAATAAATTTTTTGGTCATTTTACGAAATTTGATAATTGCATCCAATCCCAATTGAAAGTATATCGCTTTTATTATTTTTTTCAGTAATTTGTATTTTAATATTACTTAAAAACTGGAATGTTAATTTATTCTGACAGTGGAAACTAAATTTTCACTAAAACTAAGAAAATATATATCCTATCAAATCAAGAAACCAAGTATTTCTATTGACTTTGATTAAATTTACTTCACGCCAAAAAATAGTAACTAAAATAAATCTAAAGGATTTTAAGTGCTTAAACCAGGTTTTTGAAAATCATTAGTAAATGGCATCTGGGAAAGCTCATCGTTTTACAGATATTACTCCTGAAAGCTGTTAAATAATGAAAGAAGTTTCTGAATACTAAAATAAATAATTTATTTATGACATATTTTGCAAAGATTTGGATTTTTCAACTAATCGACTATTTTCTTTACTTAGTCGAATTTAGTAATTTTTCAGAATCAATCGGTTACGGCATCCCTAATCACATAAAAATCATAGATATTTACTTTATAATAAAAATGATGCCAGAAACTATGTAATCAATTGAAATCAGCTCACCAAAATACTGGCTTCTTATGTGACTAAATCATTTAGAGAGGAGTTGGTCCCTTGTACTAGATTTTTTTTCTTCTATAGATTAGATCAATCCGCTACTAAAATAATTGATCATACAATTGAAAAAATATTTCAGTTAATTTTAACTTCATTGATTAGGTTCACATGAGAAAAATTATAACATATATATCTTAATATAAATAACAATATCAATACTATTTCATTTGACGTTTAATTTTAAAATGATGCTTGTTTGCTCATGAAATAAGGCAAAAATACATTTATATTCTCTTAAGAGATTCATCAAATAATTATAAATAAATGTTAAATATTATTAAAATGTATAAAGAAATCTTAATATTAAATTATTTGTTTTTACAAAACATTATTTGTGTTGAGTTGAAAATGAAATGTTTTTGCTGTTGTAAGTACCTTTATATTTATATATATTAGATATACTATCAATATAAAGAATATGCTTGTATCAAGGTCAATTATTTTCAAGGTCAATTTTCGTAATCTGACAATGCAAAGACATCATCCGCAATAAATAATTCGATCAGCAAAACGTTAAGTCATCCATAGACTACTCTACTACAAACTGAACGCAGCCAAGGAGGAGAGTAGGAAACGTAGCTATATTCATTGGATAATCTGACGTCTTTGTACTGTCATGTGTTTTTTTTGTATGCCATTGCCTGCAGATCCCGTTATTTAGTAGCTGTCTTATGAATGATTTTTGTGATCTTTATTGTGTTAAATTAAGCCATATCTGTGTCATATCGTCTGCAGTTTTATATGCTAATGCGTTCTTTGATTCGTGTTAAATAGCCTTGCAAAACTACTATTCAGCTAACCATAGAAAACAACATATTTGTATTGACTAAAATTTACAATTTCCGAATGCTGTGCAGTTATAATTACTCGTGTATACTTTAAACGTTTGGCTCGGTAAATTTTGCAGCTGGTTTAACTTAAGGTAAGACATATACTTATCTGTATCATTTTAAATACAGTTTATTGTATACATAATATTTACCTATATACATCGCATCGTAGCATCTTTAGCTTACGTCTGAATTATTTACATCATTTAGTTTTAATTTAACTGACACGATTAACAAGTTCTGTAATTAATTAATATTTTTATTATTAATCATTATTAAAGTTCGGTTCTAATTTTAACAGTTGTTCACCATGAAAATCATATTAAAGTCATCCAAGAAAACATCAACATTCAATCTGTGTGCTAGATAAATTATTAATTTTTTATTTCCAAACGCTTTAAATCTACTAAATGATGTATTTTTTACTTTTTTAAATTCAATTAATTGAATATGAAAAAATATATTCATGTACTTTCATTCAATTAACTTAACCTTACCCATTGAATTAATTTAGACATCATTTTTCTATTTAATATTTAATATTTAATCTATTTTGTTAAAATATATTATTGTTTCTAATAAGAATGTATTTTAGAGATACTTATGAAGCCTATTTTACATTCTTACTCTAAGTAGTTATCAATATGTTGAACTTTAATAAAATTGTCTGATATTTTCCATTCAACATTCCTTTAATTTTATTTTCACCAGAAGGAGCCGTGTCTTGGGGAAAGAGCTCTCCGGGCGCTACGGTGGCCCCCGAAACGCCAATACCAGCGCCCCCTGGTAAGTACATTTTATATTATAAATCATCGTTATGTTCTTGTTAGATATTGATTAAAATTTTTATTTGTTATTTCTTGTTAAATTAACTAATTACGGCCTTATTAATTATCTAAGACATAGTACTTACAGTGTTAAAATCAACATAATTTATGCAATTTTTTTTATTTCGAAAGTTCTGAAATTATATATAGTTGTTCAAACTGAAACAATAAGTAAAAGTAACAATTTCCGAAATAGATTTCAGCTAACAGTAATCTCAGAACACAAATTATAATCTATTCTTATCCTGAGTTTCTTATTTTAATTAGATTTTACAGTATTAATAGCATATTTTACAATGAACTTTGCTATTTATTATTTTACAATTGATTAATATTTTAGATTCGTTATATAGGTTCACCAATGAATTTAAACTTTCAGTATTTAAAATCTGCGATAAGTCGGGTAGGTCCCCTTGAACACTTTGCCAAGGTCTTTCTTTTCACGTAAATAATCTTGAAATAAGAGTATATACATCCTGAATATGTGCTTCAAACTGAGTATGTATGAATTTGTATATCATGCAAACAAAAGTTGAGCCTATAAAGTACAAAATTCAATATAACATTGTTCATTAAGAGATTCTGTTGATTAGAAATGACTGCATCTTACAAACCATTTTTGTTGTTTTAATAGTACAGTTGTAAACATAATGAAGTTTTATCTGGGGCTTATATTGTGTGAGATTTCATAAGTTTGTTTATCTATCATTGTGCTAACCTGCTGTTATACAATTACCTTGAGTCTAATTTTATTTTCATAAAATATCTCAGTAATTTCTATGCATTAGGTTTTTTTTACTATTATACATATGTTATCATCAGCATATTTTATTGCCGACTCACGTTTAATTTATTGAGAGCTCTAGTAATCCGATCATTATCAATGTAAATTATAACAGTGACAAAATACGCTACCTTTCGTTTTTTTGTTGCAACTATGGCTATTGAATTTCTGTACAAACTGCATAATATCTGCTGATCTTTGAAATATAACTCTATGTTGTTTCCAATTGATGTACATTTCATGATTTATGTATGATATTTTCCCCCTTACTATCAATTACCTCTAATTTTACGAAACTCTTTCCATGACCGGTCTAAGAAAATGTGATTTATCGAATAAGTTACCCTGTATTTTCAATATTAATGATATCTCTCTGCCATTGGAGTCACAGTGTTATTTTTTGTATGGAGGCACATTTTTTGATGCTTTAATGACTTTACGGTATCGTCACTATATATTTATTTACAAACTATGTTATTTTGTAAGATTTTTTTTATTATAGTTCAACTCTCCGTTATTTTGACTTTTAGAATTTTATATATATATATATGTGTGTGTGTGTGTGTATACATATACATTTACAAATGTTGAGAACTATCTATTTTTCTGAGGCCAAAAATCTAGTTTCAAATATTTAGTCGTAGAATAGCCCATCTGGCAACCCAGGGCGCCCCTGGTGATGCTTCCGTCGGCTGGAGACGAGACGTCCGCCGCTCGCTCCCGGCCGGCTCCTCAGTCCGCGGAGTGAAGCGAGCTGCAGCGGCGGCCCCCGCGACCGCGGCCGATGCAAATAGACAAGAGTCCTGCGCCGGCAGGTACTCCAGAACTCACTCGCGGCAGTATTATTAGACGGATCCGCACTAATTATCAATTTGCATTCTCTCCGCTCGCACCAATTCTCGTGATATAACCGGATTCGTGCGTAGTTACGTAAATAAAAACACGGCTGCTGAAATTCAAAACAGCCGTTCAAAAAAGTTTTAGCGAACCGCGCCGCGAGTGGAGTTGCTCGCGTTTTGTATGGACTATTTTACTGCTAGTGTCGGCTCTCAAGTCATGAGAAATTTTCGCGTCCCGTGTGAAAAGTGAAACGTACTTTGCTCTGTGAGTGGATAAAAACTCGTTTCCACTCTAAATTGTTATTTACTGCTTGTAAGTATTTATTTAACAGTGTAGAAAATTATTGCATTATCACGAAGTGCTCACACTATTTCTGTTTGATATTTAGAGCACTGCCGTTGAGGTCGACATTTACATCGTCCGGGTTAATTTAATATTTTACATGACACCATAGCACCGGAATGATAGCGGATTGTTTGGTTGTTTTCAAAAAAACCCGCGTATTTTGCACATGTATATTTATCGTTCAATATGGTGTTCAAAATCTTAGCATCGGTCTATGCATAGTTTACGATTTATACTCAGTTTCTACTTAACTAACTGCAGGATTAATTAAGTCCGTATGATTCACCCAAAACCGTGAGCCATCGAAATACCTTTGGTGGCCACTTATGAATAATGTGTAGCGCGCACTTTCAAATAGATATACACTTATTTATTTCAAGGAAATAGCTGAACGGATAGCGCATTCGAATTATTATTATAGTAATCTCATGACCGATATTGTATCTACCATAACAAGTAATACGGCGCGTAGTGGCTCGAAACTAGCAGCTCGCTAATATCCGAACAGCAACCTGTTTATAAAATCTAATATGTATTCAAGTATGATACGTGCCGACAGTCGATCACTTCTATTCATTATAATACCTATGAAGCTGGAAAAACGAGATGGAATAATTCATATTTGTGTCTGTGACCCCTCATAGAACTATCCCCTCAAAAATACACAATAATCAATTGCTGGATTACGGCAAACCGTACGCGCTGTTGCATGGAATATTTTTCGGCAGCCTTCACAGTATCGCTGTAAGGTATCGGCTAGTAATTTGATAGATAATGTCATCTGATCTCCGTTCGTAGATCATCGATTCATTTTTGCTTTTCCACGTGTATTAATTCTCGGCCAGCCTGGCGCAGCGGCTCCATCCGCCACCGAGTGAATGTTGGGGCACTGCTCGTGAATGTAAGAACTCAACACGGTTGTTATTTTGGCCGTGGTCACGCTCCGGTGTTCTTCTGAAACAGACCGATCTCCCGGCAGTCTTTTTTATTTTTAATTTTTTAATTTCCCGATTTTTTGCCATTTTCAATCATTGAGGCGTCTATAATCTACCCCATTAAAAAAAAAACTCTAGACTGTTACTTGGTTAATACTGATCATTCTACACTTTACCATTCCGTCTAACATTTTTCACGCTATTGTTTTCTTTGCACCATATCATTCGTATGAGTATTCCATACTTATCAACAGGTTTACTCCCAACACGCCTTCTTTCTGTAGATGATGTCATTCATATTTTCAACCAAATGAACAATTTTAAGAGTGTGTATTACCGAATGTCAATAAATCACTGTGAAATATTTAATATGATTTTATTAACAATTGTATTATAAATTCAAATCGTGCCTGCTTACTTTCAATAATAGTTGAATGCAAACTGTCACATACGATAGCGCAAGGTTGCAAAATGTCATGAGTACGTCATGATTTATACGGATGACATTTTGTAGAGCGGTGAGCGCGGCCGCGGAAGCCGTCGTGTTTTCGGTGAACCTTCCTCGCCCGTCTTCTCCGGCTCGGTACGTGACCCGGCGTGGGCTTCAGGTGATGAGTGCGGGCAGCGGCGGTTCTGGGTCGTGCTGGCCCTCGGGCCATCGGCCCAGCGAGGCCCCTCGACAACGCTGTTTAGCTCTTCAAATTATCCATTGCCGAGCGAGTTATTGCTAGCTTGCCGAGACCCACCGTCCGTGTTTTTTTTTTTATATTGTTCGCTAGGGTTTTGCGATTGAAATCGACTCTGAGCTGTTTATTTGTTTACACGCGAGAGTGAGATTATGCGTATCAAACATCATCCGAGAATTCAGCCATAAGTATGTGTTAAGTTCGCTATTTGACGCTAAAAAAATATTCTCGTATTGAAATGCGTTCCGAGTTTACCGCGCCGCCCCTGGTGATGAGGCATGCAGTATCTGTCCACTTCAACTAGACCCATTAATATAACGCTAGGCCGAGACGGGCGTCCCAACATTTTTTCAAGTTCCATCCAATTCGGTTTCATTTCCAACATTAAGACCAAAATCGCTTCACCGCCGTGCTGTTGTACTTATTCTACATAATTTTTATATTTGCCATTATGGCCGCGCAGTGCAATTACCATTGATTACCACAATTACCCTGCAGACGAACTGTTCGATGTCGCCTGCGATAATGTTTTGTAAATCTGCCGTCCCGGCTGTTTCGTTATCGATGTACTCTTCTGCTTGTCACAGCGCATCGACAATTATTTTAAATTAGCAAATGGCAGTTGTAATTGACCCTCGTATTGTTCATTATGACTCCATTCCCGACACCGTTTCACGAAGACAGTACCACCGCACGAATACGGAGATTAGTGGCAGTTCGTTGAGTTCGCGATTGATTTTTACCTGCGAGTTATACGTTGGAAAGTGTGACATGTCATGAACACCTGTGCAGTTATGAACATTTTTAATGTTCTGTATTTTTATTACTTTGGGTAATTGCCTACTGTAGCGGTGACGAGACAGACGCCCAGACACGTAGACTAATATGCTGCGTGAGCAATAGTAATAAGACACCAAGCTGTCTGAATAAATTTCACTATCGATTTTTATTTTTAACTTTTGGATGTGTGTACGGATGATGCTACCTGCTTCTTTCTTGCGTCCAAATTATCTCACCCAGCAGTGCGGCTACGGCTTCCTCGCACAGATCATCTGTGCTCGGATGTCTCCTGCCCGTGGACTACGCATATCCGTTTGTTGGGGCCGCTCGTCGCCGGGTAGATTTGAGAGAGTCTGCATGGTCGGGCATGTGGCTCGCGCCGCCCTGACGTCACGGCGGCGCTGACGCCCTGCGATAATCGCGGTGTAGAACAGCGCTCGACGGTGGCAGGTGACGCGTCATAAACCTCAGATGAAATGCCGTTCCTCGACGACTCGGTGAGCTGATTGAATTTAAGCAATGAAAAGAGGGTTGACGCCCAGGGCTGCGGGAGTCGGAGTCTGAATACTTTTTTTTTTTTTTTTTACGAAACTTTTGATGCGATGCCTACTTTTTTGATTACGACTTATGTTGAATTGATTTGAGCCGTTTTGAAAAATGATTCGGTACAATTTCATCATATCAATTGCACACCGGTCGCTTCGTAAATGCACACGTAGAAGCGCATCGCTTGATACATTTTATTTATAAACATCGGAGTTAGATGTTTCGGCCGGCACCGAGCAGCACGGCTGCAGGCCCTGGCCGCGGCCAATGAGCTCACGTGAACTAGAAACAAAACGTGAACGTCCAATTTAAAATGTAATATCGATGCCATTATTGTGGTACCTACACGCTGGCGGCGTGCGTTGCATTTTAAGATATAGGTTTCGCATTAAGCAACGCACTCCGTCCACTCGATATGTTCCGCCGAAAAGCTGAATACACTAATTTAATTACTTTATTCTAAAAAAAATTACCTTGAAATTGTCGACTTTTATGGCTGATGCATCACAACAAACATTCATTTACGAGACATACTTATAATTTTGATGACAGCATGAGTTCGCACGTTTGCGGTATCTCGCGGTCATGAGAAAAGCTGATCCATCACAACAGACATTTATGAATAAAATGAATTCATAATATTTATGAAAATTGTTTAGTTGCTCCTATATATACATATGTCGCGTTGCAATTATTTAACCTTGACCTTTAAAAATTTTAATTCACACGCTTGCAATATCGATGTCTAGTTTAGCGATTCAGAAAAACTGATGCATTCCAAACATTCATTCATTAAAAATATGCATAAAACAATTACATTACTCTGTCTGCACGCTTGGAACATTTATCACTACATTAGTTCTCATTCGTGTAGTCTATGTACTTTGCATAGTATTTGATTAGATTTGTGCAGACGATATACCGTAGATTCCCTCGGGGTGCGTAAACAGCCATTCGCCATGCACTGCTGTGGAGTACTACTACGTCTTTATGTCCATGTCTGTTTACGGTTTTCCTAGGTTAGAACGATTTGCACCGATGTACGTGGTCACTCGGATGATGTGTGATATATCCTATCAATATCATGGCACGACTACTATTTTAAAACACGAACATCATGTATGATTGGTTACAGTTTTAAATAAAAAAAGATCGCACAAAAAAACACCGACTCGCGAATTTTAAGTTACAAATAGAATAGAGCGCGAATGGCGCTCGGGTATTGATGAATATCCAAAGATAGTAATTCTACTTTAGATAGACAGATCGCTTTAAATGTATAAAGCATTACACGTACGGAAATTTATAATAGAGAGATTTCACGTATCGCTGATAAGATGATTTCAAATGTCACGATCTCTCCTTTTCGGCACGTTAACATATTTTGTATTATTAGATTTCGTCTGTTTGGTAATAATGGAAACCCGGCTGTGATAGGACTGCACTATAAATGCGCCGGACCAGCGTATGAGCCTCACAATCAAAACTGATTGGCAATGCTGATTGCTTATCTTAGAGAGTTCATTACTAAATAGTAATAAAAAAACAACGATAAAAAAATATTTAAAAACGTACATTATTTCTGAGTTGGATACTTTTACAGTAAGAGTACTGCAATCAAAGGTACGTGTAAAACTTTATACTATCTATAACAATGTACCACAGTTAATCCTTTTTTTTCAAAATTACTTATTACGTAATTGAATTTTCTCTGTCGCTGCACAGCTGCGAATGGTCGGAATATCACACTCGTTATACAGTCTGGAGGAAAACTCTGTTTGCAAATCTCGTTAATCTGTTTGTTTTCTGTGCAGCTAATGTCGCACACGGTCGACGCAAATCAAGTCCACTCCATTCCGCATTGTAAACATTTCATTTTTTTTTTTTGTCGGAGCCGTCTTTGACTCTAATCCTCGATTATCCGATTTGAATTGGACCCGGCGTTTTCGCCGGATCTTTTCGTCTGCCATAAACGCTTATTTGCGACCGCGTAAATGATATCCGCGGCACTTGCGCGGTGTTGCGCCGCCAATTCATTGAAATCTCCCCGAGCGCTCGCTACGCGGGGGTCAGGCGACTCGTGTGCCTCGAATGTGCCTCGAATGTGCCTCGAATGTGCGTACCACAGAAAAAAAATCCAACCCCGTTTGTACTTCTTTTCGTCTAAAAGTAATGCATAATATTAATAGCTTCAGTAAAGTGGTCGGTGCATGCGTACACTGACTCAAATTACCACATCGTTTCCGCATGGAAATGAAGCTATTTTTGATTTGTAATAATAGCACACCTAACGTATACATTTGTCTTGGTTGTACATAATTTAGGTACCTGGAACATTTGAGTAGAATCTAAATTACCCGATTGTAATGTCGTTGGTTAAACCGGTTTTAATCAGGTGTGATAACTTTTAATCCACCTAAGTTAGGAAATGAAGTACTCTTTTTAAGTCATGTCGATAACTTGACTTATTATAAATACTGCGGTGAGCTGACTGCCAAGTCGCCCAGTCAATACATTATCAAATCATCTCGCTCTTCATGTTCGCTATTAACCTGTGAATCACGGTAATAGCGTGAGTGGATAGCATGCACTTATGGTATTCAAAGGTGGCATTATTTATTATAATATGTAAACTGTGCGCCAGTGTTTTTTTTTTGACTCTGCGCAACATTCTTCGAGATTAATTAGGGTCCCCGTATGCGTAATTTGTGTGCGGTTACTCGACCAATGGCTGTATCCTGTGCATAATAATTTGATAACCTCGATTTATATATATATATATTTTAAAGCAAAGTAGTGTTGTAAAAATATGTATCTAATGCAATACACCACCGCGGATATAAATGCAATGATTATTTGGTCTTTATTGTGTCGGACGCGTTTATTCCGACAGCGAATCGGCGAAATGTGACTGTGTATGCATGACAATAGTAATTATTGCGGTAGGCGGCCGGGCCGGCATGTCAGCGCGCGTAGGTGGCGGGGTAGCGGGTAGTGGCACGGACGTAATATAATATTGAATTTTCACTGAGTGAGCGCACCCCTGCTCGGGGGTTGTGTAAGGTCAAGCTCCGGTAACTAACCCCTTCGTACGCGAGCGTGTGCGCGGCGCGGAGAGACCGCAAAATCGATGCTCCGTGAAACACCGCCGGCCGTGCTCCGGCCTCGTTAGCGGCGTGCCGCGCCGCCTCGCCGGGAGCCCGGAGACGTTTGCGGTCGGCACTTTTTATTTCAGGGGACGTCAAGCACCAGCGAACTGCTATAACCACAAAAGCTTACGCTCTGAAACCACCAACAAGGCTGTGGTATTTGCTAAAAGTTTATTTCCATCCTTGTTTTTTTTTTTTTAAATAAAAATATGCACGTTTGGTATTGGAATAACATTGTTGGTTCTTTGATTGAAATTCAACGTGGAGTATAGCAAAATAATCGGTGATTATTTGTTGAAAAGTTGATTTATAGAGTATCGGGTATTCGTTAGTTCAGTAAAACATAAACTACTAGTAATCAAGTATTTTTTTTTTTATTGTTGATTGTGAGAATACAAAATGGAAAATTATTTCGAAAAGATGATGTTATCCGAATGGTGACCGTTACGCTGCTGGCACTCTTCTAATCTGGAACGAAGATTGAAAGTTGTTGAATCGCCGCAATTTGACTGAAAACGCAAAAACCAAATTGTTTGTTCGTATTTTGAGGTTTTATTAAGACAATCTATAGTGATGGTCTTAATTTTGTTATTTTCTGATCTCTCAGCCTCTGATACTGAAGTAATTTTCAATGCAGATCAACCCTTTGAAAACGACCCAATCGTCAACGTCTCATATTCATGTATGAAATGGCAATTATGTTTAAGTGGCTAACTGAACGTATATAAACAATTCACATCTGTACATCACATTGTGTATCACCTGTTTGTAAACCCACTGGTGTTTATCTCAATTTGATGGTGATGTGATATTTCTCTTAAGAGCATTCTTGCACTACCTTCATCCAATGATTTTCTCATTATCTTCATTTATAGCCGCCCACTGCTACTTCAACACATTTGCAGTAATTTTGACTTTTGATAATTTTTTACCAGTTTCAACGTATTATATTTTGTTCCGTTGTGATATCCGAAACATACTCGCATGCCATTCCATCCTATGAAATATTATAATGTTTAAGATCTACATTTCAGTTTACACTGCTCTTTCAGCTTTTGAAACTTTTTCAAGTTTGAGACTGCCAGTTTCCCCGATATATACGACTTTGATGGGCTATAAGCGCCAATTTTAATTGAGAATCAGTGAATCACAAAGTTATTTCATGTGATATAGAACTAGACTAGACAGAAGATAAATAAAAATAGTTTGTAATCGTATTTGTTTCTTTTTTTTTCAGGGGTGCTGGAAATGACGGCAACGGAGACACCGATCCGCTTTAGCGGACACACTCTAGATAAGGCCACTAAGGCCAAAGTAACCCTAGAGAATTATTACAGCAATCTTATAGCTCAACACATCGAAAGGAAGCAAAGGTAATATATATTCAATAAGCAGTATGTTTTTGGAGATGTACCATATTCGTTATTAGAATAGTATCTGTGTTGTGCCACCAACTCAATTGATGCTATGTGTTACCTTTTAGACTAACCAAACTTGAAGAATCGCTCAAAGATGAGGGCCTCACTGAATCTCAAAAGCAAGAAAAACGCCAGCAACATGCCCAAAAAGAGACTGAATTTCTTCGTCTCAAACGTTCTCGTCTCGGAGTAGAGGATTTTGAGCCACTCAAGGTACGTTACTACTGAGTTCATTAAATTATACATCTTTTTATTTATTCACTAGAAAGTATATTAAGATATCTTTTGTTGCCAGGTTATTGGTCGAGGTGCTTTTGGAGAAGTAAGACTTGTTCAGAAGAAAGATACAGGACATGTATATGCTATGAAAATTCTGCGTAAGGCTGATATGCTCGAAAAAGAGCAGGTTTGTATAACTCATTATAACTAAAATCATTTAAAGAAGAATATTTTTCTAGAAATATCTGTAATAATATGTCTATTTACTTCTAGGTGGCTCACGTACGTGCAGAGCGTGATATTCTTGTCGAAGCAGATCACCAATGGGTAGTTAAAATGTATTACAGCTTCCAAGATCCTATGAATCTTTATCTTATAATGGAGTTTCTCCCTGGCGGAGACATGATGACTCTTCTAATGAAAAAGGATACTTTAAGTGAGGACTGTACTCAGTTCTATGTTGCTGAGACAGCTTTGGCCATTGATAGTATTCACAAGCTAGGATTTATTCACAGGTACTGATATATTTTATTACATATGCATGGTAATTAATGTTCCACGCAAGTGAATTATGAGATAGGTTCAAAAAAAAAGTAAATAAAAAAAGTGCTTGTATTATCAACTTATTTAAGAATTTCATTCAACGTCTTCAGTTCACTGGCCTTTTAATGCCTATTTGAATATCACTTTCCATTTTTTTTATTTTGTCCTTAACCCGTTAGTCCATTTTTATTCATATGATTTTATTTACAGAGATATAAAGCCAGATAACCTGCTGCTTGATGCTCGGGGCCATATCAAACTGAGTGATTTTGGCCTTTGCACTGGATTGAAGAAGAGCCATCGCACAGATTTCTACAGAGATCTTTCTAGAGCAACACCGTCAGATTTCAGTAAGATACCATAAAATTAAAAATATAAGTAGTAGTTATAGCTACTATTCATATTTTAATTTTAATTAAAATTTTGCAATGCACTATTAATAGTAATGAATACCTACTTTTTTAATCAGTCAAGGTAGTAATGTTCAATGCAGTGCGAGAGAACTTCTTTCTTTTACTTTGTTATATATAAAACTTCATAATTCACAAAAGAAATAAAAAATATGTTGTGGATTTCTAAAATAAAATTATTTTCTGATTTGTCTTTCTTTAAGTAATATATTAATAAATCTTCCTTACAGTTGTTACTAGCGGAAGCCCAATGGATTCCAAACGTCGTGCAGAATCTTGGAAGAAGAATCGTCGAGCCCTTGCCTACAGTACAGTTGGGACCCCAGACTATATCGCTCCAGAAGTATTCCTTCAAACTGGATATGGTCCCCAAGCTGACTGGTGGAGTCTTGGGGTTATCATGTATGGATTTTTTATTATTATCATTTTTGATTTTGCGCAGTTACCTAATTGAACATCACTCAATAACCTTATAATTTATAAAGTCCTTGTTAACAAATTTGATTCGATAGAATCAATAGATTTTCATAATTTATTTATCATATGATAAAGGCATTTGCTGGTATATTTACTGAATGTATTGAATCATTCTCCATGTGAATGATCCAAATCATTTAGTAAATAAATATAGCAGAAATTTGGCACATAATGTTTTGATTTTATGAAGTATTATTATAAACCCAAATATATTTTGTATATTTCATTTATGATTCAAATTTAACTGTAGATTTTAAAACTATTAGTATGCTAAAAGTAATTCGGTTTATATATTATATATAAATTGAAAAATAAATCCATACGGCTTTATTTACAGTTAAAGGATTATATATTATTTTTAAATCAGCGTTGGCGATCGATTTTCCCTTACCATTTGTTTAAAGAAAGTTACTGAATAATCATTATTTACAAAGTGTTTTTTGTTGCGAATGTTTTGCGAAAAAAATTTTGATTGTAGAACTAGTATTAATTTCAAATATAATGCTTGCGAATTATTGAGATAATTGTTTACTCACAATGTTATTTTCATTATTACATCTTAAATTTTCAAAGTATGTATATAATAATACCTTTCTTGTTTATAACAAGATCACAAAGAGACAAAAATTGCAAGCAAGGGGGCTTCTTATTTAAAATAATGAGTAAACTTTTATAATAGTACATTTTTGAACCCCGTTTACTAATTTTTCATAAACATCAACATGTTATGTATAAATATTTAAAAAAGTTTATTAAGTATTTAAGACACATACTTAATAAATTTTTTCAAGTCCATTATCTTCTGATGACATAAACTGTTACTGGCTTAGTACTTAGTCGGTTAAGAGGGTTACCAAAATAAAATATTGATAGTGAAAACATATCCCTTATCACTTTACTATACTATAAAATGTAGGTATATGTTTTATGTCAATAAATTATTCTTCTAAAGAAACCTTTAGATCATACATAATGACTTTTCGTTGTAGATATATGAAGTGAAATCTTATCAAGTTATTCTTAAAATAGTACAAAGAACTTACAAACGGTTTCTGGTAAATTTTATTCGGCCCGACTGCACTGATGTTCTTTTAAAGTATTAAAATAAATCTACATCATTTTGAGTTGTTGCTGTTGTATCTAATATTTTTTTACACAAAAACTTTAATTTCCGTAGGGTGTTGTAGCCTGCGTTATCCATACTTTTTTATTTATCATATATTGTAATAGCATGCGGTGGGGGCATCAGTATACATAGCATGAATTTTCATGTGGTTTGCTTTTGTCATTAATAAGAACTGTGCTATCCTAATGATACAGGGTTCTGTATCTCAATAGCCCGGGAAGCTGGCCATACCTTTCTTTGACAAGACTGTGTTGCATGCCTCCACCAGATGTATTTGATTCTGTTTTTACTTATATCTGTCAAAAGAGAAATATTTTAAAGAGTTCAATAATGATTTTATCATCAGGTTCTTCAGACTTTTTTTTATCACGAGTTTTGTCTCCTAAATAGGTCTACTTTGACACATATGAGATATTTGACAAGCAATGATGATGTAATCAATAGTATATATATGTGATAGTTATGGGACAAAAAATTATTGCTGACATTGTAATAAAATGAATTTTATTTAATAAAATTGTGTTGTTTATGTATTGAATTATCTTTGTTAGGTATGAAATGCTGATCGGTTATCCTCCTTTTTGTTCGGAGAATCCTCAAGAAACCTACAGGAAGGTTATGTCATGGCCAGATACATTAATCTTCCCTCCTGAAGTTCCAATCTCAGAGGAAGCTAAGGAAACCATCCTACGTTTTTGTTCAGAGCCTGATAGGAGGTAAACTATATTAATTACATGTACATATACATACAAACATTAATATACTTGTACATGTAAGTATAAATATTGTTCATTGTTTACTACAGGCTGGGAGCTGGACGAGGTATAGAAGAAGTGAAATCAGCTGCTTTCTTCCGAGGCGTCGACTGGGGTCACGTACGTGAGCGTCCAGCTGCTATACCAGTGCAAGTCAAGAGCATCGACGATACTTCTAACTTTGACGATTTCCCTGATGTCAAACTTGAAATCCGTAAGATCATTAGTCACATTCAATATTTTCAAATATCTTTCTATTTATTGTTGAGTATAAAAATAAAAGTAAATACAGTTTCGTCCTTTGTCCACACTCTTTTCTTAAATTTTTGTTACTGAAATCTTAGTGGGTGAAAAACTAAAATACTTTTCCTGTGTATCACTATAGTAAGCTAATTTTTTTGCTTTTATTTTCAGCTGCTGCTCCGATTCCACAAGACGGAGAAGTCATGTACAAAGACTGGGTGTTCATTAATTATACGTTTAAACGATTCGAAGGGTTAACTCAACGTGGTACTCCCACTAAAAAGTAAATTATTATTAGTAACCACAAAAGTTCATGCAATCACCTATTTGTGTATTATTGCTGTGTTAAATGAATAGTGATTTTTAGATTTTACTGAATTATGTTTAGAACTCTATGTAGTTGTTGCATTATAATGTTAGTTCAGCATTTGTAGGTCCTGGTTGCCAGACCTACGGGGTCATTCTAAAAAAGGTTTATGGTTGCCTTTGAATTTTACCGTACAAGAAGTATATTTATTTTTACTAATAAATAGTCCATATGAGCAAGAGCATAGCTTATCCCAAAATATTTAATTTAAAGTTTTAGCATGTTAATTCAAATTTTATTCAGCATATGTATATAACAAAAACTATGCTCTGTGAAATATTAATGACTAAAAATGTAAAGAGAAAAATATTATTTAGACTGCCGACTCTGAGTCCAATACTTTTGAAATATTTTCAAAGGTATAAATTTAAATAAAGAGCAATAAGTTCTCAAATAAAAAAATTATTTATTTTTCAATTGAATTCAATGTTTCATAAAAAATATCTTGCAATATGAATAGTATTATTATGCTCACTAAATTCAGACAAATCCTGTGAAAATAACAAACATGACCGACAATGCAATTAGTTTGATTTTATGCTTGCTGTCAACAATTTATATTTTTAGTATAGTTTTATAGGAGAATGTTGTTTTATTTTTGTTGTTTTAATAGTCAGCGGTATATCTGTCATAGAGTGACCATTGGTTATTATTGTTTTTTTTTGTCACATTATAGTTTAGATCTAGATAGTCTGATTGCCAAAAGTTAAAGACTTCACTATCTTCTATGAGCTAATCATGAATATTTGATATATGTGTAAAATATATATCTGCTTATTATTAGTTGTAATCTAAAATTCTCTGAATGATCATAACTTTATGTTGTGAAAAGACTTAAGAATATGTGGAAGAAAGAATATCTTAGGTTTATGTTCTTTCCCATTATATTGATCAGTTGTCAAGAGTCATTATCTTCTTTGGTGTAAAGTGATGTCACTTTTGATAGAAATATTATGTTAATGCTTATAAATATTTTTTTTCATTCACTAAAAAAATGAGATTAAGATTTCCCAGTTATTTTTGTTTGTTGGTTATAATGATTGTGTACATATTTACTTTCACCTGTCAGTGGTTTTAAATAGAATTAATATGATAGTACTTAAAATATTTTTTTTTGCAAAATGGGATTACTTTTTTGCAATAAGTTCACTCAGATATTAGACAATATAAGCTGTTCTCTTATTTTAATGTAGATAGGTGTAATTTTTAATTTACATAGCGCCTATTTGGCAATATTTTCTCACAAACTCTAAAGCTATGCTTTTTATTGATTGTTAGAAACGATTGAGTCAAAAATCTTTTCTACATTTTTTTTCAATAGATACAAATTTTAGTTAATGATAAATATCAGATAAGGCTAAAAACTATTATTTAATGTCGAGTACGGTCGGCAAGATAGTTGCTAGAGACCTAGGAATGGCTGAATATATCCAAAAAAGTGTGATACCTACACATTGATAAATTGGGCACCATAGGAGCTCATAAACATGCAAACTTGTAGGAATATTTATTTATATGATTTTAATTTTAATTTTTTATTGTATTAAACAATATTAAACTTTTCTCTACTACAAATGTGTTTTTTTTGTTTTTGTTGTAAAAAGAAATAAGTCTTTTGTTCTTTAAAACTGTAATTTTCATGTCAAACGTGGGTTAGCAGTAGACATGTAAAACCAATTGCTAAATTAATAAACGCAAAAAGTTGAATAGAGTACTTGATCACAGTAGGCACCCCATTCTACTAATAAGCTTGGCTTGGTAGAGTTTTACCCTTTATTATTTTTATGTTTACTTATAAGCGGCAGCCATTCAATCTCAACAAGGGTTTTAAAAATAACGCTACTCTATAAGTGGCTTAAAGTGATCATAGCAAATTGCAGCCGTGTCTGGCTTACACACATATTCATATTATATAGAGATTTTAAATCAGGATACAATTTATAACACGAGGCGTACCACCCTACTACTATATTTTATATTGACTACTCTCAAAATATATTTGTTAATAGAAAGTAGAATTGGGGTGTTGGTCTTGGTAATGATACCTTGCTTTAAGGGGTACACTGGACTATAAATGCCTGAGTGATTGCCATAAGATCTGAGCAAAAATGCACTGCCTACATGCTAGCATTACATGGGTGATCCCAATGAGAAGCATTCTATTTCATGAGCTGGTTAATATGCATTCGTATTTATTACCCCTTAGCTCACTATGCCAGATTGTGAGTACAGATATGAATATTTTCATGTAAAAATATAGTTTCTACGCATATTTAACTTCACATTGCACTCCCTTAGGTTAATTAATTAATCATATTACTAGAGGTTTCCACACCATTTTGGTTTCACAGACAGTCATTTATACTTTTTAGAATGGCCCAGCAGTCTCACAGCTCTCTTATTTTTATAGTCTTTTTGTCTATAGTTGACTTGATAGCCGCATTATTAAAAATTGATTAGGTTTATATGTTGACCCACTGTATTCAGAGATATTTATCTCCTAGTTTGTATATAACGTTTATAAAAATAAATAACTATGCTGCTATTTGTTGGTTTTATTTTTTACCTTAAGTGTATAACCATTTTACGAAAGGAGAATCAATAATGACTTGTAATTATTCTAAAAGATGGTACTGTAAATATAATTTATCATCTCCAGATTAGCCAATAAGTGATAAAGTGATCAAATGATTAATTAGTTGAATAAAATCAACAAAAAAAAAAAAAACTTACCTTTTCATTTTTTGCATTAATCACCATTTGTGAGGGAGGAAAATAAAAATCAGTTATTATTGAGAGATTATCCATTCCCCATAATGTAATATATATATACGTAGGTATATTTACATATACATCTTTATATATATTTATTTATATATACATAATTTGATAATATAGTAGATACATTTACACATAAAACTATATTTTATTTATTGTATGTATCCATATATAAATATAGTTCAAAAGATAAATGTAAATCACACAGAGGTGTAAACAAAAAAAGAATTAACAACAGCCCAACAAGCAGAAACCTGAGAGACTTAACATTTTTCACTATTTAGAATTTTAAATTTATAGTATAAAACTTTTAACAAATAAAAAAAAACACTGAATAACAACCTATAATAATAATGTGAAACGTGCAAGATATAATATAAAATAATTTGTTGTTATAATCTGTATATATTTTGAATAACCTTTTTCGATTTTCAAGAACAATATCAAAAACATAAACATGATATGAGGATATTATTTATATAATGATATCACAATGTTAAGTAGAAAGTAATAATATTATCAAGTACATAAGTTACAATGTCATCTTTAAATTTAATGGCCTTTCACCAGAGATTCTCACAGATTACGTCCTTCACACAATAAATACCAACGTGAACTCTCACATCCCGATTTATAGAATCTACTACCTGAAGTAATTTTTAACATGTGATGTGAGCCAACATGTGCCACGATAAATATTCCCTGATATGAAATCTTATCCTTAAATTTTTCTTAAAATTTTATTTTATTTACGAAATGAAGTCTTCTTTTCTTAACACTCAATTTCAGTTCCACATAAATATATATATAAACTTTTGTAAGAGAGAATATTACTACCAATAAAATTATTTCAACAAAATAATAGATATGCATACATATGTTTGTTTATGTGTGTGTGTGTGTGTAATATATATATATATATATAAGTAAATATATATATATATATATATATATATATATATATATATATATATATATATATATATATATATATATATAAGTAAATATATATATACACACACACATATATATATATATTTATATAATCATTATATTAATCGGTGGCATAGCGATGTTCTCTTGGCAAGCGCGAAAACCTGGCTAATAAATATTTTATCTATTCATATATTTCAAGTAATTTATTTTCACAAATATTATATAAAATACCAACCTCTAAATACACAAAATAGAACTATTTATAAAATATTTCTGATACACTCATTAGGTCTGAATTAATCAGACCTTTTGGCCAAGTGAAATATTTATACGGACATTATTTATTACAAATATAATTCTATCTAATAGTACACAACATCGAAGAACTTCCAGTCTCTAAAGAGGCTAAGGTTTTAGAGAACTTGCTTGTCTACTCACTATGCCATTAAGTTTTGTAGAAGAAGGAAAACAAGATTGCTTGTTCACTCATAAACATTACTTTAAAATCATTTCAACAATTTTGAGATCTTTCACATTATCGTAAAATAAAGCCACATCTATATACACATTCCATATACAATGCAGAATGTGGGACAGTTTTTATACTCAAATTACACGCTTATCTTATGATTGTCACATAATCAGAAGACATGCGGTAGAAAATACTAAACGAAGGTGACTATCACCTGTACAAAGTTACAGAAAGCCATGTTATTTACACACAAATACCTGTATGAGAAGAGTACTACTAACATTCATATCGTGGAATGCATCTTAATTGACAGCATTGACAACACGTGAGAATTGTGCAATTTAAAGAGACCTTAATCGTAAAAGAAATGTTGATTCAATATGTACACACTCTATAAGTTCAATGGGTATTGTTACAAGAACAAGTATTAAAAACTTTACTAATATTGCAACAAAATACGATGCATGACACAACAAAAGAAAGAACATAATATTCAGTCAAGTTCAACTTAGTAACTTAGGCTTTATTTTTACGTATCTATTCTAAGCTAATACAAGAAATGTTATAGAAAATATGACAGGTGTGTAATAGTTTAATTATTGTTAATCATATGCTATATGTTTAATATTGTTGAATAATGAATAATATCTAACTAATGTTCTTATAGCTTAGATTCTAATATTTTTGTTTCGTTTTAGAACAAGTTTATAGATATGTGTAAAATATTACACTATACTATAAGTATCTTTCATGTATTTTTATGCTACGATAGTTTGTACTCTAAGGGAAATGAGTGGGAGCTACGATATTCCACCAATTATATTAAAACTAGATAGATATTGATATGAAAATCAAATTGAATCTGCACATTATTTTTAATTCCTACGCTAAGTTTCTATTTTGATAGAAATAGAGATTATGATATGTGTAATACACGATTTAGTGGGATGGCCTTGACCAGGATAAATCAAGGGACTATAGCCAATGCAACTATAAACAAGGACCATCCGACTATTGCAAATTTGTTATATATGCCTTACATTACTATAACAGATAATTGGCAAAGCACCCTGCATCAATACGTCTAACATAACATTAATAAATATTTATCAATTTTGATTGAAAAGTGTCATAAGAAGTACTACAGAATATACTTAATTAACATTTCCATTCGTACAACTTGCAATAGCTTTGCTATTAGATTTTATCTTTAAAGCTACTACGCCGTGCAGAGTGCAACTGTAGTGCACGACGATCACATATAAGTCGTATCGCACAAGAGACCGAATCACAATTAAATTCACTGCAAATCCTCATCACTTTTTGGAATGTCAAATATTTCAGCAAACAGAGGTGGAAGACAGAGTTTCATCCAGTTGAGTCGCAACCAATCAAGCAGTAAAGCATGTCGCGATCCTACAGCTCGAAGCTCACCCAGTAAGGCGCCCACTGTGGCCCCCAGCCCACCAGCGCCACCAGAGTGCTTCAGAGATGCCTGCGAGTAAATAACCACATGAGACCACACTCAATAAACACACTTATATTCAGATAAATAATAAATGACTACAGTTTTACCTGTAACATGAGAGCCTCAATTATTCGGTCTTGGTTGTGTTGCACAGCTTTTATATCTGTTACTCCGGGACGATCAGCAGTTACCAACACAGCAGCAGAAAACAATGCTAGTTCAGTCTCATTGAAGCACAGAGCATTCAAGTTTGATGTGAAACGCAGAAGAGATGAAGCAAAACCAGCCTGGAAGAATGTGCATAGATTGATCAGGAATGTTCAAATAATAAATAAGAAAAAAATAAATACATATCTACATAGTAATTCAAATGAAAATATGTTAATAAAACTCACATCATACATAATCTCGAACTGCTGATGGGTTACAAAAATTCCATCATCAAATGTAAGTGTGGAGTCTGTGGCAAGTCTCGCTGCGTTTGACAACCAAACTTCAAAGAATCCCATCTGGAATAAAATTGTATAGTGATGTGGAATAACATCAAGTAAATTTACATCTAATGTAGAAGTGAGCATAAATAGCTCAAGCTCAATCGGGTTGGCAGTACAGGCAAACGGACACATCGCTGCATTCATGTTTATATCATCCGCTCAGGCAAAAGGCAAACGCAAAACAAATTTCAATTTACAAAAATCTCGAAAAAAAAGGCTTTAAATGAAACTATGTGAAATCATTACTGCAAGTTTCATTACAATAATACTAAAAAATCATTATTTACCACAATCTCAGAAAACCCCAAGAAAAATTCTTATATTTACAAATAAAGTCACAATAAAATTATGTAATCGCAAGCAGAATGCAAGTACTTAATACTACACATAATAACATCCTTAATTTTTATTATAAGATATTTATGTGCTTTTAGTGAATTTTTTTAAAAAGAAGCTGGATCCTATTATTTTATTTTCAGGTTTGGGATTCATACGCTGTTTTCAGTATTCATAAAACAATGGAAATGAATTACATATAATTGATACTAATATACGACCTTATACTAATATCAACAGATTTCATAATGCTTAATTAATCTTGAAGTGTCGGAATCATAAGTCGGTGACGATCAAAACATACCAGGTTCGCCTGACCGTAATATTTCCACGACTAGAGTGTATTGCAGCAGTGACGTTGTGATATACTGCTAATACAAAACTATTTACACCTTGTAAGCCGCACAACCTGTGCACAGGACCAGAGGATAGGCTATTGTAAATTTACCAAATAAAAAAAAAAGGCAGTTCGGCGAGGGAATTTAGCAGTTTTACCTTAATCAGTATGAGCTGGTCGTCCTGGCTGAAGTCAGGGAAGCCGGGCACCCTCTTGGCGAACTCCACGACTCTTTGCACGCTGGGAGTGACCCGCGAGGCCAGCTGCTGCCACAGCCAGATGCGCTGCAGCTCCACGGCGTCCGAGGACGAGCTGGCGGCCGCGGCGGGCGGCGAGGGCGCGGACGGGGGCGAGGGCGGCGCCAGCGGGCGGCGCTCGAGCCCGCGGGTGAGCGCCTCGCTGTAGGCGCAGTGCGCGCGGTGCGCGGCGCCCACGGCCCGCGCCGTCTCCGACGCCTCCTCGGCGCCCGCGCCCGCCCCCGCGCCCGCCCCCGCGCCCGCGCCCGCCCCCGCGCCCACGGGGGCCGCGCCCGCCGCCGCGCTGGCCGCCCCCGCCTCGCGCGCCGCCTCCTCGCAGCTGCGCTCGCGCGACCGCTTCGGCACGCGCCCGTAGCGGACCGCTGCAAACCAACACATCGTCACTCATCAGCCTCTGTCCATTCATTGTTAATATCCAAGCCGAATGCGATATATAAACAATAATCAACCCTTGCACCTTGCAGCTAGCCAATAGCGTTCTACTTTGCGTTGTTTGCTCAATAGCCCAAGCCCATAGCGTCCCATTTAAAAAGCTTACAATACGGTATGTGGTTTTCGCCGTTGATGTTATGTTGCTTATTGATGTGGATGTAGATCAAAAGGCTGGCGAAATGTTTGCGTATTCGTTTATTAAGATGATGGACAAAAGAATATTACGTGGTTACTAGTCGAGTGTCTGCGTCTCTCTGAGTTTGGGATTGCGTTGTAGGGGTTGTCGTAAAATTAGAAAGTCTCTACCTAAGGTAGGGGCGGAGCTTAACAAGACAAATAATGTAGCGGTGTATGCACGTCGCCGCTACATGGTTATCCCCTGATCCATCAAATCAAGTTTTTTTGATCATTTTCTAGTCCGTTTTGCGAAAAATCGACTGCACCAATCAAAAAAATTTAAATGCAAAAAGTTTGATACATCCCTTCTTCCGAACAAAATATTTTTTTATTTCTTATAAATTTACTATTAATATGATAAATATGTGTTTTTCCGATTGAAGTGTAGGAATTTGGAGATTCGTCCGGTACATTTTCCGAGAATCCTAAAGATTTAAAAGTCTTTTTTTCAATTTGAATTAAAAGATTAAATATAAACCATGTGCGTCTTATTAATTTAAAAATTAATATAAAAAAATCTTTAACATAATTGGTTTTGAAAAGTCGTCATTTTATCCAATTTTTCAACATCTTCAAGATTGTATTTTACCCTGAAAATGGACGTTAATTAAATAATAAAAAGTAGATAAATATAATATATCGTTTTTTTAATACTCTGTGAAAAATCAACTTTCGATACAGAAAAATAAAGTGACAATTAAATTAATTAAATGACACGATTTCGCCAGGTAATGGACTGCCTCTGTTGTCCGGTTGGACCCCAGAGGCAATTAAAAGGCTGGAAGCAACTGCCTTAATGAGTTTATGTAGGGAAAATATTGTATCTAATTTTGCTCAAGTAAACAACGCAACGTGGGACGCTATTGGCTGATGCAGCCCTCTACACCTGTAGCAACAAATCTTGCCACTGACTTGCAGCTAGCCAGTATCGTCTTTTTATTTTGGGTGTTTTTTTATGGTGTTGCCAAAAACGTAGGACGCTATTGGCTAGCTGCAAGTTGATGGCGCGATTTGTTGCTACGGGTGTAGAGGCGGCCTTAAAGGCCTCATTAATATTCATTTTTCGTGTACACAACACCAACATTTCTCCAGTACTTGTTATAAAAAAAAACGATAATAATACATTTATGTTCCAGTGTAAAACATGAATATATATATAATTAAATACTTCTAATTACTTAGTGTCTTCTTCTGCATTGATTTTATACTATTTCGGTATCCAAGCACCACGATCATTGTTAAGCACGCAATCAAATAAATTATAATATTAAAATAAACTAAAAAAAATACAGTCTTACAGCAGTGAAACTGAAAAGATTAGAATAGAGTTCCTTAGTTCCCGAAGATGCCTTCCGTTAGTAAAAGATAAAGACGCGGCTTAACACCCCAAAGCTCAAAAGAGCTATTTGTGATGATGTCGAGGGTAGATTTATGTTTTACCTAATATATATGAAAAAATAAAAGCAATGAAGCTACCACAAGAATTTAAACTATGATAATATAATGGTTGTGAAAGTAGAGGTTTTTTATTGCCACTGTCGTAAATTTTAAATAATTTTTGTATATAATGGTTTTATGCAGTTTCATTTTAAAGGAAAGTCAGCTACGGTGCATTTGCAATAAACTTTGATGTCATATTTTTTTCTCATTAACGAAGAGCTATTAAAGAAGGCAAATAGCAGTGTCTTATTACACTATACTAATGATTTTACAAATAGGATGCACACATGTGAAATGGACAAGCCATTGGAGATCAAAAAGCGTGAATGCAGAAAACTTGCAATTTCATTTGTACCCAATTAATTTACAAGCACTGTATTGCTATTTATTTTTTACCATTTTTACACGCCGAGAAAACTACGCATGCGAAAATATTCTACTAAGTCCGCTATCTCGGTAAATAGATAATCCATCAAAATTATTATCAATGCAGAAAGTTAGATACATTTTTTCTGTTTGCGCTTTCCACCAGTTAATCAAATTAGATGCAATCAATATTTTCTCCCTGAATATTTCAGAGTGTACGTATATTATATTGCAATATCATTCGCGCACATTTACTTAACTAAAATTTAATATAACAACTCACATGTTTACACTATTTAAAGTACGCTTTGTAATATTACGTCATTTTATTGAGTTGTTGATGGACACTTCGCAATCGACGTACTTTTACCGTCTCTGAAATTCCAATAAAACTTTGAATTATACAAAGAAAACTTACAGTCACGACTCATGCCAACAGCCAAGCATTTCTTGAATCGGCAGAACTGACAACGGTTCCTGTTGAGGCGTATCACCAGGCACTTCCCGTCTCGGAGGCATCGGTACTCTATTTGCTTCTGGATGCTGCGCCGGAAGAAACCCTGAAACAAAGCGCTCGCATTGAAACGACTCACTGAAAAATCATACACTCATTGCGAGAAATATATCCAAAAACGTCCAGCCTTGCTCAGACCGATCGACATACTACCGAGTTTGTGTTTTGCATTTTCTCGTACAGCTGGTACAAAATTGAATATTTGCCTTGTATGGATTTACAATTTTCACAAACATCGAATCCTTGAATAACTTTTCACTGATATTTTCAGGGCTACTTGTCTGACCGGACGATTCATCTCGAAGTCAATTTATAAACACACAACCGCGAAAATGCAAGCACCATCCGCATGTTCTGACAAGGATGCCGGTGTCCAAATAAATGCACACTTGCATGAAGCTATTTATTTATATAGCATCAACACTATGTTACTATCACACCATGTCGTAAAAGTTACAACTGACAAAAAAGAGGCAAATATTATTTATTTCAAAAAATTAACCACATTAAAATGATTGTTTCATTTATCAGTTTAAGCTGTAAATTACAAGTGAGTCCTTAGCAAGAATGATAGTCTTAGTATTTATTAGTATTTGCACTGATAAGCGAGATTTATTATTGTTTATAATATTTTATAATAAAATCGTTGTGATAACAGTGACAGCAGTATGTGATCGGAAGTTTTTTGAAATTGCTACGGCCACGCTGCATAAACAGTTTTATTTAAAGGGTGTTTCTTTACCTTGCATCCCTCGCAAGAAGTCACCCCGTAATGATATCCGGAAGCTTTGTCGCCGCACACTTTACAGGGGACGAACGTCTTACTTCCAGCAGAAGGACTCGCACTGTCTGCTGCATATTGCTGTTGCTCTGAAACACACAAAAAAATACACTTTGTTATTACACAAATCTTCACCGTTACCGTTGTTGTTGTTCTGATAGCCTAGTTTAATTGATCTGTGAATCCAAAGTGGTTAAATATATCACACGGATTCGTTAAAACGCTACTGCTTTGACCGACAAATTGCCGATTAAGCCGCAGACGACACGAACAACGTTTTGTGCAATTTATACGATGTTTTAACAGCTTGGGAATTACTTAATATTTTGAGGTTTTCTATTTTTTTGTACATAAAGCACACTCTACCAGTCTCTTCTCTTCGGATAGTACCATGGCTTGACTTTAATGTCTTAACAGCGCTTTTTTTTTATTGAAGTTAATCTACTCAATAAAACTGTAGTTTTTATATGGACATTAAAAGTCTTTGTAAAAAACGAACAAATATATATTTAAAAGTATGCTGTCCCTGGAATAATACAACAGGATGCTACGGAAGACGCGTCTGCTCCTCCCATAAAAGTATTCTGTCATGTGATTGCTCGACGTAAGCCGACTGGCGTGAAACGAATGCAAGGGAAATTGCTTCATCCACGGAGTGCACAACGTCTTACTTTGCGCGATGCGTATCGGAAAGACGAAAGATCAATAAAATCTCTAAATTTTTAATGTATAGATTGCAGTAGCGTGCAATCCAACGTAAGGATGACGAGTTAATTATGCGGCATGCTATGCTATCAAATGGCAAAAGTCGGTCCCATTACTCATGCGAGACCCATCCAATGACGTGTCTTCGATAAATTGCGTGTCTTCGCCACAGACCATCGATGGGGGCTATTTCAATAAATTACACATCCTCTACCACCGGCAGAAGGTAACATTATATTTTTATTGTGCCGTGATGTTCGACGTTTTAAATATTTATTAAAGGTATGAGCTTTCAAAATCAATACTTTAATCATTAATGAATGAATATACCAACATAAGCAGTTGTGCGCTTTGTACTCCCATATATAATGTATACTGCATAAAAATTGTACTTCGTTCTGTAATCCATCACGCCAAAAGCTCTGCACAAAGCAGTTATTCGAGATTTCATGAGTATATCGGTGATAGCAATGTGCCCAAGTCTCAGCTCGTAACATCGTCTGATAATGCTTCGGTATGTTTAATAACAAATTTCCAGCGCGTATAACAGATTACCCGCTCGCTCGAGGTAATCTCTGGTGAAGTCCAAAAAGAAGAAACGACCCGATCGCCGAAGAAGAGTGCTTCGACGGGCCGGTAGATCGGTATGCCGCTGCGGCCGAGGAGCCGGAGCCGCTTCTAATAGCATATTTAGATAGCCGAACGTCTCGTCCCCGAGCACTAACTGGTTTTGTTACTAAATCATGGTCGCCTGCTAAGCCCTGGAGCCTGGTTCTTGGCCGCCATGATCTCTGTGCGCCGCACGGCGAGCTCAAAAATAAGCTAACAAACATAGGCAATTTACAGCTGAATGCCTTTAATCTCGCTCTCTACAAATCGCAAGCAACCGAACACGTGAAACGACAAGTACTCCGGAAGGTTTTGTATAAACAATCATAACAATTGTCGTGAATATAATATAAAGAATATCCTTTACATTCAGCAGTAAAATTAAAAACCTGTTTTGTACGGCCAACTTTTGGCATACATAATGCAAAAAATAATATAGACTCGTTGTAAATGTTATTTTGCATGTTTGCCTATAAATATATTCATATCTAATTATTTCACTGAAATTTACGCCTAAAGTAGACACATTCATTATAACACACACATTTTTTAAAAATATAATGGTGACGCTAAGTAGACTTCCGGCCTCGGCGTATAATTTTATAGTATTAATCAATCAGACTATATATCTTTTGGTGTTAATTTCGCAGAATAAGCGACAAATCACAGTAATTGTTTTTTAAATATTAAAAGAGCATGAGATGTGAGAAATGGTTTATAATTATGTGGTCGATAATTAAACCAACATTCAAATTATTTAATGAACAGTTTGGCAAATAGCAAATGAACAGTTTTCCTGATAAGCAAACTGCAGTTAAGATAATACAGTTAAATATATCAAATTAATAACAATTCGTTAGTTGAATCAGTTTTGTGATGTATTAACAGCTCGATAATCATTGTTTTAGTCTTTCTGAACTTTAACGTAAGTTGATAATCATTCCTGTATTCAGTCGATGGGTTAAAACCGAATTTTAAAGATGTATTCGTATGATTTTTACTAGGTGTATTAATTTACTACAATAGTTTTCAGTAATTGCATGAACTTTTGATGTTTTCTATTTTATACTACAAATGCAATGATTATCTTTATTTGTTGTTATTTAAAAAAAATTATGTAATATTTCATTTACTTATAATAAATGTGCTAATAACCATCTGTACATAGGAAAATTACGAGATACTGAAGAGCAAATAAATCGTAAAACAACTAGAATAAGGAAAGTGTCATCTCTGCTACTAATCTGTGGCACACGAAAGGGACTTAAATACACTTACAAGGTGATGTAAAATGCAATTGAAATTATATTTAAAAAGTATTGGAAATTGTATTCATAGATAAGAGTTAATGCTACAAGTAGAAAATAATAATAATAAATTTACTATTACAAGCTATTTTCGTTATTCTCCTGGAGTATATAAAAAAAATGTGAAAAATGGGTGCAAAATATATCCAAAAATAGCTCAGCGCACTACAAGAAATACAATAAAAAAATTGTTTGCCCTTTCTGTTAATTACGACGCAAATCTAACTATAAAATGTAATTTTCAATTGTTGAACGCCTTCTCCCTGAAAACCTTCATTGCTCGTGTTTCTTTGAACTGAACGCCGCTGGAAAAATGAAATTGGCAGCGATAGACGGATATTAAAAATGTAAATTACTTTCCTCTGTCTAACAAAAGACAGTAATTTGAAAATTGTATTTTTTTTTATTAAAACACAAAGACAGGTTAATTATTATTTTACTATCAGAGATAATTTAAAACTTGAGAAAACATAAGGTAAATTATAATACATTATCATATATTTCTGAGGTGTGTTATTATGTCGTATTGTCCTCTCCATTGTACCTAAACCTTAATCATTATGTACGTATTAAAATTCGAGAAATATATTTATTTATAATTTTTATAAGGCTGCGGAACATACCACATACACAAGGAGTCTTATACTGTTTATTTCACATTAAAAAAATATTTTTTTGCAACTTTAACTAGCACATTGTTTTGCTTGGAATTCTATGAGCACGAATGTTGTTAATTTAGCAAGTAAACAACTGGAGTAGTAATCATTTAATTTTTCTGTCTGTGTATTATGGAAAAATATATTCCTTCCGAGAAGTAATATTTAATGAGACATTTCTGTTCAAGCCGAAGTCTTATGTCGGATACTAGCATTTCATATGGAGTTCACAGGTGGTGACAAAAAAACCCTGGTACGAAATACAAATATATGGCTCGTTTTGGAATGCGGATAGGCTGGTGTCACGAAATTCTTACTGAGAATGCTGGACAGTATCCAAAGACGAGCGATTAAATTGATTGACAACGCCGATCTACCGGTGTGCTCTCGACAACTTCAGTGCATTGAAATTCTGAGTGCCTTTTATAGCCTTTATGGTGGATTCTCCATTGAAAAGTGTTGATATATTTAATCACCCCCTCCACTTCCTGAATAGATAAGATTCCGCTCTAGCCAACCGCTAGCTTTCTATTAGCATTTATTGTTATTATTTTTTTAATATCTCAATGTTCTCGCAGTCAACTAGAATAAGTCAACTAGGCTCGGTTAAAAAAAATGTTTAATACGATTTTATGGTAGATGTTTGAAGTAATGTCGTTGTGTATTACATGTATTATGCGCCTTATTGAGTGCCCGTGAATAATCTAAAAACTTTCCGAATCCGGTTGAGAAGAAATTAATTGAAACTGTTTAAGTGAAATTATATGAAGTGTTGGGTTATTCTGCGTGACACGCCGTGTAGCAGTGTGTTCTCCATCATGTAAATACGATATTTTCTATAAAATTATTGGTGGGTTTGTCTGGGTTAGAGTGCTCTTTATCGAGCTTACTCCAGTAGGATCTGCTCGGATCTGCAGATTTTTAAATAATTTACACAGAATGTTACCAAAAATCAATACATCCTGAAAAAGTTCCACCGCATTTTATAATTTAATAGGTTGACGGTAGAAATTATTATATGTATTAAGTTATGCCTCCCCACTGGAAAAATAAAACCTATGGGAACTATTGATTGTTTGAACTGTATTATTGAATTACGTTCATTTTATTCCAATGCATTTTCTTGAGTGAGTACCTGTTCAAGCTGAAAACAACATGTAAGCTTCATGAAAGCTTAAAGAACAAACAAGCTTGTTCCAGTTGTTGCATTTTTATTGTAACTGCCGCTTTATTTCAATGCATTTCCACAGTACTTGAACGAGTTGAAAATAATACGTTTCGTGAAGTTTTAAAGGGTAAGCCAAGCATAAATCTACTTGTTAGAACTTAATATATTATAAAAAAGCCCATCATAGATCAAAGTACTCATAATTACAATTATTTTTTTATGTCAATAATTGTATCTGACCAATCAAATTCAATATATTTGTAATATTAAACCCCTTACTTGAGCCAAAATAAAATTTAAATGTATTGAAGAAAGTACATACATTACCAATTGACAAAGTATCTCATGGATATTGAAATCTATAAAAAAAAAACATTTTTTTAGGGCTTAGATTATGTTTTTTTTAAATTTGCACCTCAACAAATAGCACACTAGTATTATTTAAAATAAAAATGATTTCTTTTAATGTACCAATAAATATGAATAACCTAAAGGCTGGGAGATCATGAGCATTTTTGATTGTGAAAAGTTCATCGGAGTGAAGAAGCTCTTGAAAGACGAAAGAGCTCACAAAAAAAAGTTCATTATCTCCTTGCCATGTGGCTATTCAATTTTTTTGTTGAAATAAAAAGTATTACAACTTAAACTAGTTATTGTAGGCTATGTCGTGTGCAATATAATATTCACTGAAAACTATACCATTCTATTTCAGGGTAAATTTTCTAATGCTTAAAAGGCAGGTCTACGACGAGCATGCCTGAATTGCCCATAATTTATTTCATTATTCAACAGCTCTCGGGGAGTCATGCCATCATATTGCAGTCATTCACTGAAGTAGAAGGATGATTTAATGACATTATAGCTGTGCTATTGTACTATTACGATGGATATAAAATGATAAAGTAAATAAATAACTGAAGACGGCATCAAAGCACTTGACCTGTTTTGGGAAACGATTTATAAACGTGAAATTCTACTAAATTGCAGTTGAAATAAAAAGCGGGTTGTTTCGTTTTCATAAAATAAAACAAAAATAAAAAAGCCGATTTAAAAAAAAAAGCATTTTGTGCTTAAAAACTCAGTCTAGATCTTCAAAGTAATTAATAAAAGTAATAATTGAGATATTTGCATATCATACAAGTAATAAATCAACGCATAAGTATTTTTATTTTTTGTTGTTTGGTTTAGTTTATACGAATGTATTTATAATAAACGATTTATGTATATATGTAAAATAAAAATAGGTACCTAAACAATTAAAATAAAATAAATACCCAACATTTAATGTATGCAGGCAAGGGTATACAATTTCATCCATAGACCATGATGTATCTCATCATACCCCGTTTTCGCAAATGTTGTGCTGTATATTCACGTCATTAGTATACAATAGTTAAAGCTACTTAACGCTGAAAATAAGAGTTTCCTTGCATAAATAAATAAATACTTGTACGCTACCACAAGCTGCGAGCGGGATCAGGGGATAATCATAAGAACTATTATAAATAAAAAATTTTGGCGAGTAATACAGATGCAGGGAATCATGGATTAAGTGCGGAGGAGTCTCTCAGAGGAAGTCGGTAATTTTCCGAATAAAAATGTATTACAAAACTGGAATTCCTACTCCAGAGTACTCGTACGTGGTTAGACAGCCTCGGTTTCCGCGAGGCTTCTGCGATTTGAGAGGTAAGTGCATTTACAGTTTGACGTACGGCCGGGACTAACGGGACTGCGGCTGCGGTCGGCGCAGCCTGTTCCATTTAGTTAGGACAAAGTGAGCTCGGGAGTGACACTTATCTCATAGATCTGTACATTTTCAACACTGGCCACTTTTGGAATTACTTTCTTAGATCTTAAAAAAAAAAAATCATTATATTCGCATAAAAATTGCTTCAAAATCAGTCTGAAACTCGCTGCACTGTTTCACTGTAAAAAACCCCCAGAATACATTTTATCTCTTGTATGATCACACGCCGATCATGAGAATGCCCATTCCATAACAACTAACTGAAAATATTTCCTATATAAACAGCCAATATAACCAGTTTACCTTTTTGTCAAGAGAATTGAAAATACAAGTAAATAAATTTACTATTACACAAATCATAGCACAACAATATAAAATTAAGAGAAAATCAAATTCCATGAATAGAAATATGTAGAATGTCACAATTAGTGAACAATACATTATACATCTTCATATTTTTTTTATGCTTATGGTAAAAATAAACACTCGCTAGTTTTTCGTCTAAAAATATATTGGTTTTGAATAAAAAACAGGATGGCTGAGTGACACGAAAATTATGATTGTGTGTTGTTTTGTGATGTGAATTATTGAGTAGACAGACTGACATTCGAGCAATGCAATTTCATATTATTTGCGGAGGCTTTTGTAGATATATTCTGAAACAGCGGAAAGCACTGAATAACGGATTTAGTCCATTATTAATTATGATTGATTTAACATGAAAACTCTCTTTGTCTCTTTGTTTACATAATAAGCTTGGGTGTGGTTTTATTGTAAAATCAGTATTATCAAATATATTTGTTTGATTTCATTAATTATTTTACCGTGCGAGTATATTGTTTTATCGAATCCGCGTATAATTTACCATAATAAAAGTCAGAATGGCATAGTTTTATAGTTTCATATCATTTTTATTATAAAAATACTGTATATATAATTAAAAAAAACATTACACTAGTTTGATTTGATTTTAAGCGATGGAATGGACCCAAAATCCAATGTTGTGAAATGAACAATTCTGTAAAATGGTCAGATTAAGTTGACTGAAAGCGATATTGTCAGTGAATTGAGAGTTTTTCAAATAAATAAAAGAAATATTAGTTGCTTCTCAAGAATACTAGAAAGTTCATACCATTAATACGTTAACATTTTACACACAGTTTTACAGAATGCAACTAGTTTCGTGTGTGCCACGTAGGACATTTTATTCCAATAGCTCCTAACAAGATAAAACACATCACGATTTTGTCAATTCACATCGATGGCGACCAAAGCTAACCCAGATATTGACTCGAACAAATAAAATTTTCATATATCTACGGTCAAAAGTTTTTATTGATTTTACTCAAAAGAATAAAAACAATTTAAAAAAAATTGAAATATTACTGTGCATTAGTCCCCTGAGTAGACACTAAATATTCAAAGTTTTAATTCAATAATCGCAAAACATTGTATGAACAAATGAATAATTATTTTTGTTATTACAAAATGACACATGTAACGTAATTCTTATGTAAAATTCAAAATATCTCCGTATTATTTATTTGATGTTTATTTTTATTATACGCATACCAAGGAAAGATTTCATTTAAGACGCCAGATCTTGTAAATGATCTTTTATTCTAATGGACACGTTTCTACGGCTCGACAAAGTTGCCTGACTTGTATTTTATTTATAAAGAAGACAGCGAATATGCCGTGCTCGAGTGTATGGACCGAGCCGTCCACGACCAAAAGTATCAATGATTTCACAATAAGAAGTAATTGATACTAAAATATTTTTATTTAAATAAATAAAACATGATTTGACGGATAAAACAAAAGCGCACGGTTGCTTGGAATCCCGGGAGGGATTTTCACGCATATTTTCCCTTCAATAAAATGATGTACGCAACATTGCAAACAGGGGATGAAGAAGAAGTGTTGTGTCGTATCATTTATCAAATAAAATAATTTTGGAATTCAATCAAAAAAAATTTTTTTTTTTTGGAATTTCGCGTATGGCGCGCCTGGGGCGGGTGTCCCCAGCGCGGCCGAGGAGCCACCCCCGGGGCTGGTCGGGGGTGGTCTCCAGACCAGGCCGAGCCCAGGTGGGAGCGAGAAGGGAGGCCGGCTGCAGAGATGACAGCGGCGCAGCGCCACCTGACGACCGATAGGCTCTGCTGGGGTTAACGCACCGCCAGCCGCTGCCGGGAGTGGAGTCCGTTGAACCTGGGTGCCTTGGGCGATTCGCACTGAGTGCGGGCAAAAAACCTAAACCTATTATTACATCATTTTTATGGTGAACGTTACTTCTCGGGTATTTTCTCACAGCACGGTTACGACGTTTTATCTGCATACTTCTATATCCGGAAATATTAACTGCTGGATAGTTTTGTTTTCGAAATGTCTTCAGTTCATTTAACTTGCACCCGATCTGCTTTTTTGCGATCGCGCAGAGGTCGATTAACCGTGATGTTATTGCGTTATTAAAAATATTCGGCAGTGTGTACGTAAACAATCATTCAAAGTACGTGCGGGTATGCTTTCAAAGAAAACTCTATAAATTATAAGTTTTACTTTTTAGAAGGCTGAATGACACGGCGGTGTCAGCACTTTGCAAGTTGGTTTAAATCAAAATCGAGAGTATAAATATATGAATATCGAGTGATATTATTCCGATCTGCCGAGGTGTCCGGATTAAATATTCATGTCGAAGAGGAAATGTCGCTGGCTCAGCCACTGTCGAGCGCCGATCTGCAGGACTGCTGTAAGGGTTCGCATGTAAATCCGCCTCCGAGGTGAAGGTATTTTTTTGACTGTCAATAGATATTCCGATATTTGAATTTCATAGCTGCACTTAACATATTTTGATATTCCGACCGGACTAGATGGATAGCATTAACCCGACCAGAAGTGAGAGACTCAAAAACCGGTATACCGAACCGTCGGGGCGATACACGAGAGAAACATGTCGAAGCTCATAAAAACGAAACCGTTTATCGCGGATTTGAATCGCCAGTCGCGAGAGTAGTCACCCGAAAGATGCGAGCGAGACGAATCTAGGAACGACCGGGAGAACCGAATCTGTCACCCGGGGACGCACTTTCGATAGTTTTATAATTAAAACGCATCCTCGAGCGAGTGCATCGCACATCAGCGCTATTAATACACCCGGAAGACGTTTGCGGGAGAGGTGTCAGAGGGCGGGAGGGCGGCGCGCGGGCGGCACGGCTCGGAGACGAGGCGGACCGGAGGGTATCGAACTCGGGGCGGCCCGGCCTACCTGGCTTGGCGGGAGGCGCGGGGCAGCGCGGGGAGGGCGCCTCCTCGGGGGTGTCGAAGAACGACAGGTTGAACTCGGAGCCCGCGTCGAACGTCACCTCCGGCGTCGGGGCTCTGGGCGGGCCGGCCAGCGCGCCCGCCGGCTCCAGCTCGAACACGTCCATGGCGGGGCGGGCGCCGCTAGCCCTCGGGCCCTCCTCTGCTCATCCCCGCCCGGGAGTCGGGCGGCATCCCAGGCCGGCCGCCGCCGCCTCGAGTATTTGGCAGCCGATCGCGGCTATATTTACATGGCCCGCTGCACCGGCGCGGAAACGCACGCACGCACCGCACGACACGAGAGCTGGACAATCACGGGCGCTTTCCGCGGGAAGAGTGGCACCGTGTGGAGTGGCTGGTGGGTCCCGCCCCGCTCGCGGTGACTGCGCTAGTGGCCGCCGCGAGGCCTCCGCGGGCCCGAGCGCGCGCGGACCCGACTAGCGTGCGGCCAGGTGGGAGGAGAGCGCGGCCGCAGCGGCGCGCGGCCGAGGGAATGCCGCGATCCCCCAGCACCCGGCTCCCTTCTCGTCCTCAGCCCTTCTCGATCGCCCTGACCATCGAAGCTAACGAATCTCCGCGGTTTTCGGGTGCAACTCGCCGGGGATGTCGAGTCGAGGAACTCACTGCGACAGAGGAGAGTCGGCAGCGATCGGACAGTAATAAAGTCCCCCAGGTGGGGCGGGGGCCGCGGGGCGCGGGGCGCGGTCGTTGACCGAGACCTCTCATGCGAGCTCAGCGCGCTCTTGCAAGACGCCTCCATACGGCTGTTGTGTAATGCCTCTGATTTATTTGAACAAGCCTCGCGGAAAATGGCAAAACTGTCGTTTTCTCCAAAAGCCCGAGTCCCAGGGGGCCGTGGCCCCGGTCCCCGCTTTAGCTCGCGCTCCCGCATCGAACCCTGCGAAGCGAGTTCGACGAACTTCCTTATTTTGGCCCTAATTTACACATAAATCGACGACTCCCTTTCGATATGCGACTCTCGGTCCCTTTATAGTATGACTCTCGAAACTCGTACAAAAACTCAACCGTATAATACACTCAGCTTCGATGCCACTTCCTTGTTCACAGGTGGTTCCTTCGCGTGGAATAATATATTTTTATAAAGTAAAATGAACTACGTACAGGTATCTTCTTTAATTGGCTGTGTATTTTCAGTTTATATTTCTTTTTATCATTGCTTGAAATATTTTTTGATTGTTCGCCATAATATTTTATAATTACTTGTCTACATGACTTAAGTAATGGACTATTAAAATAATAGTGTCGGTGTGATTTTTAAAGTAGTCTGCAGATTAAAAATAAAAATATAAGATAAAAAAAACTCTTTGTGATAAAATTTTAAACAAAAGTTGCATCCGATCGTATTGAAAATCAGTTTCTCATTAACAACTTAGGAATCCGACCAGATTTGTTTTAGGGTATTAACAACGGTCAGATTCAACTGAGGCGTCTCTGAAACAACCTTGATCTTGAAAACAGTACGTCAATTAGCAGCTTATAAAAAAATATATATTCCATACCTTTAAGTAGCTCTTCGTCTGACTGCGGCACTGACTCTGTTTTGACACTGAAAAAAAAAAAACAAAAATTAATTACTATAATACATTATATAAAACATAGAAATTTTGCTTGCTGTTGAATTTGTAAATATTTCAATATGATCTTCATTTTGAGAGTAAATATATTTTAATCGGATTCCAGCAATTATTCGTGCACTTGCTACGTGCTGATTTGATAATTGTGATACCTTGAAAGGATTAAACTGCTGACCTCACTACGAGAGATTACAAGCACGTATATTGACATTCAATCATAACGTCTATTTGACAAACAGACATTAATTCAATTCGCATCAGAATATCAACCGCAACATAACGTTATCTAGTTGCTAGCACGCTTGCTTACCGACCACAGGATCCCAGCATCGAATCTGCGTGAACCAAAAAAGTGTTTTTAGAACTTTTTAAATTTTATCTTTTCTAGATTTTATTTTAGCTTCCAACTGCTTGTTTACCTGCCACCTTTTTTTCGGTGTCTTACTCTTAGGAAGTAAGGTGCTTGAGGACTCATCGTTCAGATTACCAAAGGTTGAATATCTCCCACTCGTAGAATAATCACAAAAAACTTTGCAGCTCGTTCTCCGCATGGAGTTACCATATTCAACGATTCACTACTAAGCATATTCATAGTTTTCACTGCCACTGGGGCTAAATATTGCATTGCTAATCGCTGAGGTTTGTCGTATTGAATGTTTATACATTTGTGGTAATAGTCCGCCTTACTAATAAATCTAACTGGTTGTTCGTTCATATTTGAGTGAAATATATATATATTGTTTGTTTTGTCGCTAAAGCAACGGCACGGGCACATACTGAGGTGCACACTTGCTTATAACGATTCAAGTTCACGCTAAATTACAGATCACTGTGGGTGAAAGGACTAAGGCAGTACGTTCGAGTCCTGCGCCCTGAAAATAAATGATGGGTGTTTTCTTCGTTTTTAACGACCAATATGGAAAAAAAAAAAACCGAAAAAATATTAAAACTTGACAATTCTTGGCACAGGCTAAGATTTCACGAGATCATACACTCAGTTAAGGTATACTCGAATATTTGCTGAAAAAATATTTTTCCGTCGGGAATTGATTTAATCGATTGAAAAAACCTTAATTATACTTTTAAATAATATTTCTATAAAACGGTGAAAAACTGTTGCACTTTATAGTTAAAAAAAGTACTTTATAGTAAAA
The DNA here is from genome assembly GCA_022113835.1 of Atopsyche davidsoni. Taxonomy (NCBI): domain Eukaryota; kingdom Metazoa; phylum Arthropoda; class Insecta; order Trichoptera; family Hydrobiosidae; genus Atopsyche; species Atopsyche davidsoni. Next base: position 4,130,149 of record JAILWY010000010.1, read on the forward strand.
AAACTTCTGTAGGCATATTATAATTCTTAGTCCTAGTAAGATAACGCATCAAAATCGAGTGAAATGATTTTAATTATGCACACCGCGTGTTACACCAATCAAACTTTACATTAAATCTTATGCGAAGCAAGCGTACATTCATATTCAAGTCATTTGCGAAGTGCTTTTATAACTTCGACATTTCAAAAACAATAATTTAGCACACATCTCACCTAATTTTAAGTGATACCTGTTTTTTTTTTTTTTTAATAAAAGTCTAAACAATTTCAGAACTTTTATTACAAGATCTTGAGGGTTTTCGTGTTCTACAACGATAAATACAATCACTCCCTTGTTAAAAATGCAACCGATATCTGTTGCACTCACGCTTGTTGCATTTTCTACTCTGTAATCATAAAAGGTTTCACTGATACCTCAAAGAAATTGAAACCTTTGACACAATCTATGAAACCAAGTTCACAGTCAGTCGTAGCTCAATGGCCTTTGTTGTTAAAACACGGGGTCTCGAGTCCTGACCAATGAACTCGTTAGGGTCGTAAAATTTAAAATATTGATACAAGCGCAATCAAAGTATTTAAATTATAATAAAAAAAATTATTAAAAAAAATTATTTTAGTTTTAATAGATAGGGATGAAAATCTTGAAAGCGGCATGTTTGTGAAAAACTCATGATTTAATTTAGTTGATTTATTCTGATTTTTTGTAATTTTTTTTTTTTAAATTATGATTATAAAATGAAATGTAGGGCAAACAATGCATTTCCACCGAATGATCGATAGAGCTACAAATATAGGTCACCAGGAGGTGTCGCCCTGGCCTATAAACTTCCTAGATGCACTTCAATTGTATATCTATATTTATATTACTTTTATGACGTAAATGAACGCCAGATTTTTCTCTCTTTCCACGGTTGCATTTTATATGTTTCTCGTGAAGTTAAAGAAAATAAGACACGTAGAATAAATAACTAATCGGCGAGCATTAATTGCACATTAAAAATTATTTTCATAATGAAAAATAATCAAAATTTCTTATTTGTATATTCAGAATTTCAGTTTAAAGCTATTCATATTTAAAAAAAAAAACTACTTTTAATAGTATATAATGATTGCACATTGAATCTTAATGCATCACTACATCGATGTAATAAAATTACATTCAGAGCACTGACACATCAGAGTATCCTTCAAATAACTTATTTAAGCGGGTTTAATTCAGTGTTAAAAGAAATACAGTAAATTCAAAGCACTAAGAGTTGAATGTTTATTTACGACAGACAATATTTAGTTCCTGTATACCGAAAACAGCATTACACGCGGATATTGATTTTGATGTCACAGGCTTATAACTTCCACCAAGGAATTATAAAAATAGAGAAAAAAATATTCGGTATCTGTCAAATTTGGCGTTTCCTTCAGTCACGAAACTGCCTTTCGAGCCTTTACGTCGATCAGCTGACATTTGGTCGAGAGGGGTAGATTTGCCGACGGCGGCCGTTACCGGCGGAAATTCAGATGTCATTGCAAATATACCGAATGATTCTTTACCTGACTAGAAATTCAGGAAGCACTGAGACTTCAGGCTCCGGTGACAGCTCCGCAGTTTTGGTAGTTTCTTCCATAGTTGTAAAATGCGATTTCTCCTCTATTTCTTCATGACACTCGCGAATTTCGTTGTAAACCGTAGCAACACTTTATACTGACCCCCGTCGATCAAACTATTTAACGCTGTATTGATTCGCGGGCCGTTGTAATGACCGAACAATGGCAAGAAAATCGGGACATATAAATAAAGTAACGCACGTGAAGTCCGCGATTAGCGCCTATGCAAAATGCGAATGCACGTCAGAGCTCGGGGGCGGTCCGGAACACTCTGCGAGGGTCGTTACTACCCTCGTACCGCAAACCTTCTAGGGTTGCCACGGACGCTCCTTTATTTATGTGACGTATTTTTCATAATTCAACTTTTGCAAATCTTCATCTTTAGATTACTCACTTTACACTGAATAGTCAATTGACTAAAAGATTGCTAAAAAAGTTTATTTGTGAGCATTTTCTTTCAGTGGTTGTGTCTGTAAAAGCCCTAGAAAGTTGAAAGTACTCATATTATAATGACTTTTTATGTTTGTTATTTGTTACCCTATACATTTTTCGCATTTAAAAATAATTTTTAACTACCTTGTGCAGTATCTTTCACAAATGTTAAGTGTATATTTTATAGTTTTCAAAGTTCTGAAATTTTTTTAAAACAATAAGCAATCAATGACTTGGCGAAAACATTGCTTACCTAGGCTTGCTTAAGTTAATAACTAATAAAACTTCATAGCTTTATATATAAAATTTCGAAACGTCGAAAACCTTACAGCGACAATGCACATCACAATCCAACAGGAGAGAATATGCGACCGGCATCACATGAAGAAACCAAAGCACGTGGCTGCACTTCAGGCGTGGGCAACCGCAGAATAGCATCGATGACCGAAACCCCTGGGTGTATTGTGTTGGGGAGGATAGACCTTAAATGCAGCGGCAGTGGCTGAATTAAGTATACCTACTATAAATCAAGCGTAAATACCAGTTCAAGAAGTAAATACCAGAAGCAATTTATGTATTACTTTGAATCAATTTGAAAATACTTTTTTAAGTGTATTGATACAAATTTCATCATACCATACTAATGATGGTATTTTACGTTATGTTTCGTACACAGTAAGTATTTCACGTGATTTTTAAAAATAATCAGATTGTTTGCTCAGATTTAAAGCGCATTGCACGCCACTGGTTTTGGTACCATTCTGTTCTGATTTTTTAGCTATAGTCACAAAAACCTGTTTTTAAAAGATACAGCCGGAAAGATGCGAGTTCTGCTTTATTTTGGAGCGCGGGGAACAACCTGGCAATAACCTCTTCAATACACATACTTTGGAGTACCCAAGGCTATTAATTAAATCCTCCACGTGCAAGGGTAAATTCGTCTGTATCGCTCTCAAAATAATATTTAAAAATATATTAATTATCTTTTTGTTATTCCTAAAAAAAATCACCAACGTCGCCAGAATTATTAACGAAGTAGGCGACGGGGTGAAGCACAAGTATTAGTTAGACATAAATAATGACGTGCGTACAAAGTCAGCACAGCCTTTTCAACCCTTGCACTATGCACCGTCATGCGCAATGAGGTTCCGTAAACACAGTGACCTTGGTCTATATTCCCAACAGATCTCTATTACATTAAAAAATAAATGTTTTTATTGAGATATTAGACAGCTAGATGTATTTACTTTAAGACTAATCATATTACTTCAGTAATATTTAAATATAAAAAATACTTAATCGTTAAAAGTTTTTTTTTATTTATAATTATTAGTAAATGTAAATGTACAAAAGTAAGCTATTATTTGTATATAGGCATGAAAGTTTAGAAAAAAATATTTACAAGATCGTATGCACTGAAATATGCGTATAAATTGCAACAAAACACCTTTGGTGGGTTACAACCCCGTTTTTCCAAACAAATACCGAAAATGCAATATCTCTCCATGGATAGACAAGGGTTGTAGTTTTTTTTTTTTGTTTTTTTTTTTAGTTTTTTCATATTGTAATTTAATTTATTGTTATTCAAGATCAATTATGACAGAGCGCTCTTTTGTAAATTATAAACATGTGTTTGATTCATAAATATGTATTATCGTAATTGGAGTCGACAGGTACTGGGGGATATGATTACCTAATAATAATATCTCCGCAACGAATAGTAAATTAATTTTTATCGCATATTCAGCATGTTCTACTTGAACGTCGCGCCAGTATATGTGAAACAACGCCAATTCGTGTTTACTTTGAGTAAAATAAAAAAATATATTACTTACTTTAAATTTAATAAGATAGAAATTTATTTCTAATTTAAAAGTCCTAAATATATTTTTAAAATATTATATTAAATGCTAGATGCTTGGGTGACAAAAAATACATTTTTATGTTAGGCAAGTTGGCAAATAAATATTACAAAGATGCAAAAAATTTATTGCCTTGCGTTCATTTCTGGTAAGACAATTTAAGTTAACTTAGTGATTTTAAATAATTCATCTTTTCATATTTCATAGTTTTGTAATAAAAAGAATGTAGATGTCAAAATAATATTTATTTTACCATGCACGTGTCAAAATAAAACATAGACAATATACCTTTTAGTCTCTGCTCGTGGTTTTATTAAAAGAAGAAGAATCTTTCAAGTGTCAATATTCTGTCACTGACTCATTGAGACTTTGACATACCCGGTATATTAATTTGGATATTTGGGCATATAAAGATTACAAACAAATCGTTTTTTTACTGATATAAATAAATAAATATTATAATTATTAAGTAGAATTTAAAAATGTTTATGTTACGATTTCATGCTATAAAAAATGTTCTTTATCAACCATCTAGGAGTTTGCCATGTAAATCTAAAATAATAACTAATTTCGTACGACACAAGACAGTTTATTTTAACTATTTTGTGAGAAAAGAAGAAAAAATTCCGAATGAAGCAGTGAAATGGATACTGTTGGTATGTTATTAATATGTAAAAGTTATTTTTTGTTATACGTGATTATGTAAGGTTATAATTTTTTTTAAATCCTTCAATACAGTACTATATGCTATTTCAACTACTTTATAGGTTTTGATAATTATTATATTTAAAGAGTAATTCAAATATCCAACTCTTAATGATAGGCCCAATCTGATTTTTCACACTATTCATATTTCACTACAGATTTCAAATTTTAGACCAAAAATATTTTATATTATTTATTTCCAGGCCATTCCTGTTACGTCGTTTGGCTTAGGATGTTGGCAAGTACAAAGACGAGAGTGGAAGTTGAACCTCTTAAAATTTATGAATGACAAATCCAGCGCTCCTCCAACAGAACTACCTTTAGAGTGAGTAATTAACTAGATATAATATTGTATAATATATATATATATATATATATATTATATATAAAATTAATATCGTACATATATATTTTTTTAATTACAATACTTTTTTTAGTATTTCAGAATTAGCTTCAATGGAATATAATCCTGTCAAAGTTCGTGGAACTTTCCTGCATGATCGAGAGATTCTTTTTGGACCACGTTCTTTAGTGGAACATGGAGGCTTGACACCTGCCGCAGGGTCCCTAATCACAAACCCAAATAAGAATCAAGGCTTTCTTGTAATAACTCCTTTTGTTCTTAGTGATAAAAAGTAAGTTATCAGTTTTCAGTATATTTTATAATATTTTGTAGTATTTATTCTGTATAAAACCTATAATATTTGTATATTGTATATTTTACATCTGTGGTGTTTTTATATCTATGATGTGGAGAGTTACAAAAATATACCATTTTACGGATATTTTAAAAATATATGTTTCAGACTGGTTTTTTATAGCAAAAAGTACCATTGTTTTATTATTATTAGCATAGTATTTCCTTCTATATAGTATACATTTTATTTTATTTTAGAAAAGTTATCCTTGTAAATCGTGGTTGGGTTCCTTCAACTATGAAAAATCCTAACAAGAGACTCCCAGGACAAATTGAAGAAGAAGTTGAAATAGTAGGGCTCGTAAGGCTCACTGAGAAACGACCTCCGTTTGTCCCCCGTAACAAACCTGAAAGTGGTCAATGGTTTTACAGGTACATTATAGATTTTATAAATCTGCTTTTTAGAATTATAACTTTTAAACATTATTAAATAATTATAGCACATATTAGTAAATATTGCTTATCATTATTGTTCTGGTTGGAATTTTCAAAGAAGTTATGTGTTCTTTAAATCTTTCGTTGATATTCCTCTTGGTCTGTCCGATATATACTACTCATCACATCTCAATTTATACACTAGACTTATTGAAAGTTGATCAATTATGTATAAAATTTTGATAAATCATTAGCTTTTACTTAGAAATGAAGAACGCTTTGATTGGCGAAAGCGCTCAGAAAAATATATTATTTTAAATCTCTTGGTCATTATGCTATTCATATTTGTTGTTTATTTTATTTTAATATAGTAAAATTATTTGTTTCAGAGACTTGGATGAAATTTGTGAAATTACTGGATCTTCTCCCGTATGGTTAGATATTAAAGGTTCTGAAAATATGCCAAACGGATGGCCTATTCCTAACCAGACAAGAATAAGTGTTCGCAATGAACACATGTCTTATTTAATAACATGGTTCAGTCTATCAGGAGCTACATTCTTTATGTGGTTCAGACAGTTTATCAAAAAGATGCCCTTGCTCTAAAAATTATAGGCAACTTATTACGATGCATGCGACATAAAATCTAATTTAAAAAACGGAGACATCCATTTAGCAGTGGATCAATAATGGGTGATGTGCTGGTTTTAATTTTTTTTAATAAAGTATTGCCTTCAGTATCTGAAATGTTATTTTTTTAAGGTAGATAGAGTTAAGTATTGCTGTGCTGCATATGAATAACTGCTTTAATATTTGTGAATTTTGAAACATTAAAAATTTCTACTCTTTAGGCAATTGTGTCACCAAAGACATGATAAAAATCAAGGGAGTATATTTATACTTTACCAACAAAATTTTAGCTTTGCGCTGACTATTTATTTAAAAAAGTGATACATATTTTAAAACTGGAAATTAAAAATGACAATTGCCACGCATTCAAATTCTAATGGACTATTTTTATTGGGAGAAACATTGAAACTTTAATGTTTTTTTTCTTCCACAGCATAACACCTAAGAACCGAATATTTATTTTTACTCAGTTGTTGCTGCCATCCACCATAAGCTTTCATTTTGATTTTTTTGCGCGAATCTATTTTTAATTTTTATTATGACTTTTTTTTACATATGGGATAAGCACACCAAAATATTGATAAAAGAATTGACTAATATATGGGAATTAAATATGAAAAATTATAGATATTGTTATAAAATCATACATTTTAGACACAATAACTACAAAACCTGAGCTTTTGCGCCTTCTCCCTTGCTCCGACTCCCTCATCCCTCGCGCACAACCTTCCTTGTGACACTTGGTTGCGGATACACATGAGCCATATACAGAATATAAAAACAGTTTACAAATGTATAGCGCCTGCGCTTCAGAGTCAGTCCTGTTACCATGCAGATTTTTTGCTTGGGTACTGTATGTAAATTTAACAAATTGACATTCTGGACAGCAAATTACTTTGCTCCGATCTAAAATTCTGTTCTTAAAAAGACCGATGAATAAGAGTTTAAAAGGAAAATGACTTTCCATTTACAGCTTGTTGAAGTGCTTTTGGAATCTAACTAATTAAATATCAGTTATGTGCAGTCCATATGAGTAAGAAAACACTGCATGCCCCAAAATATATATTTTTTAAATCCCCTTTAAAAAATAACTGCAATCACTTAAGTAACTATCGGTACTTGTATTGTCACTTTATTTAGAAACCTAATTAGTCTTTCATTAGTTAGAAGCTTTAAATAGGGTTATATGTCCTGGATCCCATGCCAGAAAGCACTTCTAATTTATTTCCCGATCCATTTTAATTAAAGCAAAGACTGGATTCTCCTCATGGATACCAATCAATACCGATTACCTGATGTCTTGTTCGCGGGCATTTTCAATCAAGTATCAGTGATCACCAAATTAAGATGATCTTCCGAAAGGCATAAGAAATGGCTTTATGATTCATAACTATGTAGTTGAGGTTGTCACAACTACATAGACTTCCGATAGTCCTTGAAAAGTCTTTTTAGGGTAGAATTTCAAAGGCCACACATGCAATTTCCTACTTAAAAATTATTGTAATCACAGGATTCAGGTAAAAACTGGATTTTTTAAGAATAATTTTTTTTATCGCTTTCGGGTAATGCAATTGAATTGTGAAAAATCAATAAATGGATTTACTTAAAACTAAGTTTATTGCAATTTGGATCTTGCTCTCCGAACGTGTATTCTGTTTGCGAAAGGCCTTATGGTGAAGGTGTAAAATGTTGGTTGCGCATTTGGGTGTGTTTTATTATTTATAATTTAAATTTTGTATTAGATTTTTTTTGGGTTTAAATTAGCACCGTGAAAAGCTCTGAATCACGTGGAATAGTAAAATTTTTCTTATGTTTTGAGTTAGGTGTCATTTATTTTGTATCTACTCAGACCTGATATTTATTACACTTCAAAGCTATATATAGTATCTCCATACCTTTAAATATTGCCAAGTGTTGTAACAATAATATTGGAAGAGGTATAAAAAAAATCCAGTAATGTACATAATTTTATTATTCTAAATATTTTAATTATACAATTTATTTTAACATAGTGTTAGTATGTATATTCATAGGTGGACATTATGATGAAACAAAAATAATACCTTGTATTTTGAGACATTGTTCATTAAGTCATGATACAATTAATTATACAGCATATTATGAATAAACAAGTGGACAGAATTCATCGATTTCATAAGATTAGTTTAAAGGTAAAAATATTACATTATTTAACGATTACTTGATTATGTTTAGATATTAATGTTGTATAATTGTAAGCATTAAAACTTTGGCACACTAATAATTAAAAAAAATATCATTATAATTATTCAGAAAAAGCGGTCAAAAGACTGCTATTATTAATATTAATAATAACGAAGTAATATCGTTTTTTTAAAGTATATAGTGCACATTGTAAATTTAAGTGAAAAAACTTATAAGATAAACCCTAAATAATTAAAAAAAAAAAAAAAAAAGTAATGGTTGATTGTTAAGTATTTTTAAAAAAAATGGAGATAACTTGTACTAAATATGGCAGTCGCAAATTATAAGTATTTTATATTGTGATCTTTATTATAAAGTACAATATTGTAAGTAAATGGCAATAAAAAAAAAATGGAATCTCGGCCATTAATTAATTTTTTCCTATCGACTATAAGTAAGTCCTATGAAATAAAATTAGGTACATCCATTTGCGGTTATTAACTATTGAGTTGCTGATTAAGTCTTAATCTTCAAATTCATCTTGGAAAGCTTTCTGCATGCTTAGATTTTTCAGAATGTTTACACCAATATTATCAATATATTTTTTAACATAGACCAACAAGATAACATAACATCTCTTTACTAATGTAAATAATTCAATTAGAATTATAAACTTAACAAAGTGTTTCCATACAAGGTAAGCCAATAACAAACTATCCATTTGATATGATTGTGAATAGGGCACTTGCTACTTAGGCCGTAAACAATTCAAGCGGAGGACATGAATATTGAAATCACCATGTAATTTCATCGGCTTATTTTTTAGTAACTGGAGATTTGCTTGGTTTTAAGCGATTTTCTTGTAATGGGACCTGAGGAGAAAAGAAACATCTGATTAAACATGGGGTTCAAAATTATTATATCTTTTCAAAGATACAAGCTTAGTAAATCATTTTTACCGTCGCTCTCTGATCTTCCATCCGTCCTCCCTGTACTCTGACAATAAGTGAGAAAAAGTCTTCATCGGGAACAGTGACTCCGCGCTGCGGAGGTGGAGGACGCGAGTGAGGTAACTCAGAACGCTGGTCTTCCAGTCTTGAACCCTACAAACAAAATTTTATATATTCAATAAATATAAAATAGTCTCCTTAAAAATCATACAGCAATAATAGATTTTGGTCAAATCAAGTAAAGTAGTGCACATACTTGCACTCTTGCAAGCATATCCAGAAAATCATCATCTGGCTTTTCAGTGCGTGTTTGAGGTTTTGGAGCAGTCAATAAGCCTGGAAGCGGTTGAATAATCTTTTTTGGAGGGTGTAGGGAAGCTCTTTGCGAATCCATTCTCTCAGATTGAAGATCCAAAATAAGTTCAAGCATGGCTTCGCTGTTGGTGCTAAAAAGTAATAAATATGAAAACTAAAAATATACAATTGACAATACAGCTCAGCAATTTATCACACTTACTAAATCAACCTTCTCTGATACCCGATAAACGCAGCAAGTTTATAAGCAACTAAGAAATTTAGACATTTTTATTTTATACGCTTGCAACATATTATTTTTATCGCGAGATAATATGTTTGGTTTACTAAGAGGCACTATTTTTACACAAAATGTAGAGATTACATATTCAAGATTATTTATAATAAAAATTGTATGGTTAAAAAATAACCATTTCTGATGGAGTAAAATATTTTAATTTAAATATATAATCTTTTCGCTAAAAGAATGCAATCTACTATAATAATAGCCATTGTGTGTTTATTTGTATGTTTGTATGTATGTTTCATTTTTCCGTTCTGTATAGAATATCTTAAAAGATACAACGCTGATTTTTTGCACATAAGTTAAGTAAATTTTTCCGCAGCTATGTGCCGAATTTCAAGACGATAGGATAATATTTTCATTCATAAACTTTAAAATATGCTTTAGCTAAACTTTAATTATATAATTCACTTCTTCGCCGCGAGATGTCGTTAACCGCGAGAATTTAGACGCATCGTTCATCAAATTCGTCATTTTGTGACGGGCTACATTACTAGTTCAGAAATAAAACACATATTACTATCATAAAGAAGATTCTTATTAATGCATGCAAGGAAACATGCTAATAATAAGAATAATTCTTAAAATCACTTTCACTAAGCTAAGCGCTTGTTTATGAAAGTAGGAATACCTTGATGCTGCGTGGAGTTGAACCACGGTCCTCTGATTAGGAGGCCGTTGCTCTATCCACGGAGTTATCAAGCTACTCTTGCTATCCTGTTTATGAAATCTGTTGATATAAACAAAATCATAATTAGAAGATATAAATATTCAATGATAAGTCAAGTAATGAAAGAAAAAAGCTGATAAATAAATTGAAGGTGTGGTGAAAATGCGCTTGCTTTTAATTTCAGATTGAGATATTAAGAAAAATATTTAAGGACTTCACTCAAGTTGAGAATAAGTTGACAACCAATTTTCACTGGAACCTCTAGTTGGTTATCTTATTTTATTTATTTATTCTGCAAGCCAGTTAGCTAATTTCCACTAAGATAATGACTTGAGGCTCTGCCAAAGCCAGTTGTCAACTAACTCACAATGTATGCAAAATCTTTAATACAAGTGTATTAATTGAATGACAAGCCAATAAGATACAAACAAATGGATAATCCGTAAATTTATAAAAAGATGGTTATTAATAAATAAATATTTACAATCATCCAGTATTTGTGTTTCAAATTGATAACTATTGTATTAAAGTTGTAAGAATGTTTTGTTGAATTTTAAGTACTTTGGTGCTTTCTTTATTACCTGACATTGTGTTTGTTGTCATTACTTGCTGACCTTTGAAGCTTTGCTTGTTTGGAGGGATGTTTCCGGATGTGATTTTCTTTGCCAACTTGCGAGAGGGTAGCTCTCTGGTCATCCATACGCTCTGATTGACAACGAGTTAGTAAATCAAAGAAGGAATCGGCAGGTCCATCCTCAGATTGATCTTTTAGTAATTTCTTCATGGGTGGTTGTTTTGGTTGCTCGACGTGGGTTCCCTTAGTATCCGGAGTTAGCTATGAGGTAATAAAATTCAAAAAATATGAGCTAGAGTAAACTATTATTAATTTATTAATATCAATTTTTATACATAAAGTAGAGTGTAAATATTATCTGGGTATAAAATAAGAAAGCTGATATGTTCAAATAAGATTCTGCTTTATAAGTGATTAATATTTTAAATTTACAAATTGATTGTAACCTGTAAAAGACTTAGCTGTTCCATAGACTGTCTTCTAACACGTAATGCCATCATAGGATCACATGTAACTCCAGAATTCATTCCGCCAAGGTCTTCAGAAGTTTCGTTATCAGTAGGCGAATCCAAAGGTGGAAGGCCGAGTACCTTACGCAGATCACACATATTAAGTTGGGCAGTAGCAAGCCCCAAAGAATCACCAAGCTGTAAAAAATCATTAAGTTAATACATAAACTATTTACACGCTAATTAGGTATACATTTGGTTTTAATATTTTATTACCTCTTTAGATATTTCATAATGCTTGCTAGCAAAATAGAGAGCCTTTTCATGATTTCCGAGTGCGGCGTGTGCGTTTCCTAATGACCAACTTGCTCGTCCTTCACCAACACGGTCATTCAACTGTTGAGCAGCAGCAAGATGCCTTACATGATACTGGACAGCGGCAGAATACTCTCTGAGAAGAGTGTAAGTGTTTCCAAGGGAATAACAAGCTTGAGCTTCTACAGCAACATCTCCAAGCTCCTGTGCTAATATCAGTGTACGTCTAAAATAAAATATATTATTTGACAGAGAAAAGGAATGTTAACATCATTTCATTAGTACATTTTTAATCTGTACACATGATTTTTTTGTATATGAATATACACCTTTAAAATATTTACTATTATTCATTTATTTATTGATAAACTTTAAGTCACTTACTTGTAGTGTTCAGCAGCATTTTCAAACTGACCCAAGAAGATGTGGGAATTTCCAAGATTACTGTTAGCTCTTCTTTCAGCAGCTTTGTCCCCAAATTGCCTAGCTATTTGAAGCCGTTCAGTGTGATATTTTATTGCCTGACTAAAATCTCCTAGCAAGTAACAAGTGTTTCCAAGGTTACCACAAGCTCTGCCACATGCTTGCTTATCACCGAGTTCATTCATCAATCCCAAGTTCTCCCTAAAAATCATGTTATTGTAAAGTTTCCAAAAAATCAATAAGCAATCATTTAAATATCTCAAGACAAAATACATACAAAATTATACAATCGCAGACAAAAAATAATAATTCAGCAAAATAAATTATACAGATAATTATAATGCATAAATACTTAATCGCACATGATGAGAAAAAAAACAGTGCACAATGATCTTGGGAACTTCATAGGAACAGTCCATATAATCATTGAATTTAAAAGCCCAAATTATTTATTATATATATTTATTTGATTCTCAAACAGTCAATTCTATAATAGACTTTTTAAAGATCATGATTAAAAGACAGTATCCAGATATATACCTTATAAAAACTTATATAAGTTTCTAGAGAAACAGTATTGATTTAATTTGGTATCCATATGGAGAGACAAGTCTCATAGCTTTGATATATGAATCCATGGTGTATAATTCTAAAGGAACTGAATGTTAAATTTAGTGCTGGTTTTTTACTTATACAGATATTAGTAATTACATATTCACACACCTTACAAAAATTTGTAAAAAAATAAATGTTATTATAAAAAGGGAATAAAAAAATAGACTTACTCATAATATGATACAGCCTGGTTGAGACAGTCTCTTACTTCTTGTGGAAAATGTCCTGGATCATTCTGTCCAACTCTTCCTAGCTGTTTTCCTTGAGCATGATACACGTTTCCAAGGTTATAAAGAGCTCGCCCTTCACTCAATCTATCACCAAGTTCTCTAGATATTTCCAAATGGCGTTTGCAACATGCAACAGCTTCATTAAACTTGCCCATTACTTTGAGAGTGTTACCCAAGTTTCCAGACGATTTTGCTTCCCCTAACTTGTCGCCCATTGTTCTAGAAAAACAAATATTATAATCACAAAATACAATTAGTTCTTATACCATGACTCTATTTGATAATCAAACAAGTACGAGACGTCCTCCTTAAATATCATAAGTTTTAATGAAAACTGCATTCGTAAATATAATAAATAAAATAATAGAATTAATACCTGGCAAGTGTGAGGTCGTGCTTGTGATACTGCATAGCTTTATTGTAGTCTCCTAAATAAAAATATGCATTTCCTAGCTGGCTATAAATTGCGCTTAGCGTACGTAAATCATCAGTCCCCGCTTGAATAGCGGCTTGAAAGAATGCCACACCCGCACGGCAATCTCCCGCCTTACATAGTCGCTCTCCTTCCAAGGCAAGCTCCATACACATGGAGCCTCCATCGCAGCTCTGAAACAAATGGCCATAACAAAAAAATTAACAATGACATCTATATTGGGCTTAGTCATAAATTCTTTTCAATTGATTAATGAAATGACTCATAATCTTGTATTTCATAGGAAATAAAAAAATATTTATATTAGAATTTAGTATTACTTATTCATGAATATTGACTAAATTGAACGTGTTTTATTGCGAAACGTGTTATTGAAAAAAAAAACAAGTAAATTGAAGTCTCAAATAATGCTCACTTGATTATCACCCGTCAAATTCTCAGCACTGGCACTCAGAGACATTTCAGATATTTATAGTTTTATTATGATAAAACGAAATTGCATTCATATCGACTGATATAATCCTGACTACAGAGTATTTATTATATAGTTACTTTACACATGCTACAAAAACACGGCCTGACGTATCAACGTAGTAACAATTCGTTATTCTAATAAAATGGCACCCGAAGTACACAAATAAGCAGATATTGCCAGTGCGATTTTTTAAGTGTAAATTACAACTTTGAAATAATATAATATATTGCAGTTATATATATATATGATAATTTCATGTTGGGTAATATCTTAAAAATAATATTTTATATCCAAACGAAAAAAATAATATATTTTTTGAAGATGGTGTGGAATAATTTTATTTAACTGAAAAAAAATAAAATCGCTCTCGTAAGATATATGTAATTTATTTAAAAATTGAAATTTAATTATTATTTTTAATCGCATCAGAAATGAACAAAAAATCCATTTAACCTTTAAACCATTTATAAAATAATTAATGTCGTATGAAACAAGTCAGTAAAAGAATGTAAATCTTTTAAAAATCAATAAACGACAAATGTAAGTAAATATTCATATATATATATATATATATATATGTTTATAGATTTTTGAAAAAAATGTAAAACATCGGCATAAAGTTTATATAATAAAACAAAAAACGCTAGTTTATTTGTTGTAAAAATTATGTTTCCAAGCTACACTAATCAATATAAAAACTAGCATGACATTAATTTACAATCATATAACGTATTTATTTTTAGGTTAACGTTGGTGAAAATGTATTAAATATTTTTAAAAATTTTTAATAGCAATTTTTTTAAATTTAAATTAAATAATTTATATTTTATTTTATAATAGTTTTTATGTAAAGCGTAGTGAACGCGCAGGATACGGAAATCAATACTCTCTTACGGCAGTACTAAGCGCAGACGCCAAAACGACTGCTTTTTGTGACGTTGCGAAAGAAGCCGAGGGGTGAGGTGGGGCGAGGGCAGTCTCGTCTAGCCGTGCCTCTTTCACTTCGTTCCCGGGCGCCGCATCAGCTGGTACTCTGCCACCAGCACACCCCCTGCCCTTCACCATCGCTCTGAACATGGCTCTGAACACGGTAAGACAACTTCAAGCTCATCCGCTTTACAACAGCTTCGTGCCGAGCGCGTTTATATGAAAAATTCATTGAATCGCGCCGAGCTGCTTTGCAGCTGCAGTAAATACGCATTTTCACCTGCCCCATACTCATCCATGTAAATTAATTCATAACGAAAATCAATTATAATGCTGTACATTTTTAGTATAGATTAAAGGGCTATTTTATTAATTTAATCGACTCTGGGGCGGGGCTTGTACCGAGCTAGCTACAAGATGGCTACGACTTAATAAATTAGAAATCCACTAACGCGTCATACAAAATGGCCGACGCTTTGTGATTATTTACAATTTATTTTTGGGCTTCGCACTTTATTGATTATTATTTAGTTTCGTTTTTATTAATAATTCGTATTTTTCTTACAGATGCCGCACCCTCTTCGGCTCGACCCGATTGAGATTTATGCGGGAAATTATGATAGTATTGAATTTGCTATCATGATTTCCTGAACACAGTCGACGGACACGCAATGTGATCGATCTAATGACTAATTTGTAAACTTGAGGTCATCGACGCAGGTGTGTGTTAACAAAGTTAGTATTTTTTACAATTTTGTCTGCGTTATAATAATCAAGCATCTTCTATATTGGATTTCTTTCTTGCAGATACAAGATGGCGTCGTCCAACGGAGTTAACATTAAAGCACAGAAATGTAAGTATTGTTTTCTAATTCTTAATTAAAATGCAGTATGTTTTCTCTTTGTGATGAATTTTACCACCAAGATCTCCGATGGCCATGAAGAGAATTTTTTTTTATTTAACTGATTTAAATTATGCTTTCAAATTTATAGTTTTGCAATACCCTTGTATTAATGTCGTAATTTATTTTTTACCAGGTCGAGAGATGGACAGTTGTAAGCTTGAAGAGGCCGCGTGGATAACTGAAGATTGGATTAAATAAAATGTAATTATCTTTTTTAACTGACGTATTTATTTTATTTATTTTACAGTATCCATTAGAAAGTATTTTACTTTCTATTTTCATGCTACTGACTTCGTGTCGTAACAACATGTTAAAATAATTTCTATTTGGATACATTGCTGCGTTTTGTCTTGCTGCATAATAAAATAAAATAAACTATGACTTGTAATTTTTTATTGAATGTTTGCGCTTTGCGTTTGAGCTCTGGGGTTTTGATGAGTTGATGGTAAGTATTAAAATTGGTGGGATAATGGTGCAGAGGTTGCGCTTGGCGTGGTTGGGTATTTTAACTCAAAGATGACCAGTAAGTATATTATTTGCTTGGGAACATGGGATGGTAAGTATAATTTCTAAATGTGGCTAGCGCGCTAACCGTGTGACCAGTGCTACTGGTGTGAGTTCTTACTTCTAGGTTCAATAAGAAAACCGTTTTCGTAATGAGTGTGAAGTGGATTATAGAAAGTTAAAGAACCACTGAAATCTGGACCCTGTGAACCGACGACCATTGTTAAAGGACTCAAACGAATGATGTATAATGTCTGTCAAGAATGTAAAATTTTGGATGTCATTAAATTGTTATTGATTCTAAAAATTGTGTTTTTAATCCTAATATCCCTTCCATTTTCCACCTTAAAAAATTAATAAAATGAATATAAAATTTTTTGTGGCCATTGGCGCTTATTAAAAATAAGAATTATAGATCGTAAGGTTTACGTTTGACAAAGGTTTGTCGCCATATGGCAACTAGGTGACATTATTTTCTGAAATGTAAAAAAAGTTATGGTATATGTGAGGGATGAATTTATTTATAGGTGCGTTAAGCGAAAAAAATATACGTTATAATATACTATACTCGATAATGAACGTAGGTAATTCAGTTTATGTATGCATAACCATTCTCTATGACAGCCATAGAGTACAATAAATATCGTTCCAAAACAGCGATACTCAACCTCCGGCTCGCTAGCCGCATGCAGCCCGAAACACTTATTACGAAGGTTCTTTTTAAAATCTTGAGCGAGATGCGCGAGAACATTTATTTAGGTTTTGTCTTATTTATTACACGAGGAGTAAATGTAAAACCAGGTTCCCACTAATAAATTTTAAACTGATGGCCTAATAAAAGCCCATCACTCAAAAATGTTACGGTTCAGCTACTGTTCCTTTATAATAACTAGGATGTCTTGCATTATATAAACTCAGTAAAATCGCTAAGTTTACCCACCCGTCCGCCACCCCCACCCCCCCACACTGTTATATTGTTATGTTACCTAATTTTAATATTTAATATTTATTTCAACTCATGCTTTTTCCTTTTTTACTTCAAAAAGGGTTTTTAACACATATTTTCCCTTCCACCAACTTGAAACATAAACTTAAGAACCACATGTACACTGAAACTGTGCGCAGTACCCGGGGCAGGAAATACCGTATTGTTAAACATAGGCCTAAGGACCAATTGTAACATATTAGATAACGAATAAAATAATCTTGAAATTTAATTTTTTTTTATTGTTACGGTCCTTGTAGCAAAAACATATGTATGTGGCCCGAAGGAATAAAAAGTTGAGTATCGCTGACTTTGTGCAAAGCCTATGTAGGTAGGGTAGAAAACTGTATCTAGTCATTTTGTATATTTTGAAAGTTTACCCAATTTTTTTCTAGATGGCAGTAACAAAGCACGAAACTAAAAATTAACACGGATGAATTAAAGATCATCGCCATACACATTGATACTGGGAAGAAGAATTGACTGGGCGGAGTAAATGGTAGTCAATTAATTTAGCAACAAATTATTAGGTTGCTTGTTTTCAAAAACATATTTTTTGACAGTTTAAAAAAAAAGTTAAATTTAGAGATTATAAGACTTATCACGATTAAAATATTTCATTAACAACGCTCCATTAAAAAAAAGTACAAGATTTAGTTAAAGATCGTCACAAAATAAGGCTAAAATCACATCTCTGACAGAGGTATTACTATTATTTAGTCACTATTTATTTGTAACTATTCTAGGTAGTAGGTATTTTAGCCAACATATGAAGAAAACGATAATAGCCAAGTCAATAACCACTTGATATTTGTGGATGAAAACTATATTGTTGTTTAAAATTCTAAAAAACTTTTTACGGTAAACAATTAACAAATTAAGTAATAACTCTTGATTCATAATCATCCCTTAGCAATTCAGATGATAAAGACATTTTTACAGTGTTTCCATGTTTCTCGATCGTCCGCCTCTAATATGTTATAGGTACCTACTCTTATTTGACGATCTCGTCCATTCATCGAGTCTTTGGAGGCCAATAAGAAAAACTGATAAGAATGTAGATATAATTATTATACTCAGTTTAAAATATCCCCTGAAATTTGAGAACAGCTTTATAAACAAGTATATCATCCCATACTAGTATTCAATAAGTTAAAGATTTACTCCCATTTACGAAAAAGTATTTTTTTTCTCTAAAAATTAAAATTAGAGACTTATTATTGAAAGTTTGATAAGCCAGAAATATATAATTTTTTTTACGTTATCAGTGTTTAAAATCTTCACTGTAATGGGTTGTAATAAAGGCATATTAGCTAATATCGAAAAGTAAAGTTTGAGTCAGAAATTAACGTCTAATAAGCAATAATTTAAATCTTCGCAAACTGATTTCACAGCCCTGAACTTAAGCTTAAATACTTGTCATTGGTAAGGTATGAGTGAGGATGTAGCAATGTAATTCGATATAAATAAGAAGAATCTAATTTTACACCCATCAGCTACCGCATGTGGCGCAGTTACAAGTTGCCTGTTGCATCGAGTAGATCGATTTATAAATAATGTCTTACAGTGGTGGATATTTGGTGATCGATTGCTTTCTAGTTATCATCATGATATCATCTAACACGGCAACTCCATTTTCAAGAAAATATATCACCAACTTTGCTGGATTTGATGACGCCATGCTGCGGAATGTTTACAATTCTGGCCAGATGGACTATTTTCCCGGATTATTAAACACGGAAGAACAATCATCCAGGGATGTCGATTTGCACGTAAAAGCTGGACAGAATATCAACGATGTGGACAACGTAAACATTCTCCGTGAATTAATAAAATATATCTTAGTAAATAAAAAAAAACAAATGAGCGAAAAGTTAACGCAAGAAAATAGTGTAAATATTCCAGTTGTCCCTCCTGTTACACTGGAAAATCCATTTGTAGTAAATTTGGCAGAAGATTTTCCAATAAATGTGTTTGATAAAAAAACTACAAATAATTGGCCACACAGAGAGGACGGAATGCAAAATATAATGGGTTATCAGAGTAGAGGAAGCCCAAAAGAAAACATGAACATTCTGGTATGTAATTCGCTTTGATTCCTATTTGTAAATTGTGGATAAAGTGGTTACTGGATTATTTATTTATGAAAAGCTTTTTTGTTTTGCTAATATGAATTTACAACGATTTTGTTTGTTTTAATTTACAGATCGGTCTTTCGGAATTGCAAAATTATGTAAGAGGATTAACAAAGAATGGGATTTTGGTTTTTGAGATAAAGGCGACTGTGTACAGTACCTTGCAATAAGGCATAAAAGATAAACTTTTAATATTAAAATTTTTGTATTTAAAAAGGTAACATTTTAATTTTACCATGTAAATTAAAAATACTTATACATGTTTACGTTTAAATGGATGGCATTTATATTTAAAAGTTTTATTTCTACGGCGAATAAAGTTAGATTTTCTACGAATGCATAGTTAATACTGTTGTGCAAAAATGTATTGTAATTAAAATTATAGTATAAATTAAATATGCTTAGATTCAAACAAGCAGAGGATCATTATATAAAAATAACATTTTTCCCAAACGATATGCATATTAACTGAGGCACGGTTATCATTATTATATCTTTTTTATTACAATATCAATATTTTAACCAATCATACTTTATTTTTTAAACTAATAAAAATGTACAATACTTGGCGTATTTATTCTATGATATTAAAATTAATCCAAGTAAGTTTTTCTATTTTTATTCGTGTGATGAGTATCAACGAGTATACTAGTGGTTAATAAAAATAATACATGTTTGTTTTATACAGTCAATATATTTGGAATTCCATTAGTGAAAGTGATAATTTTCATTGATTGGTTGTTTTACCTTAAAAAAACAAATTTCTTGTAAAGCTAAAGTTTTGCAATTGTTAAACAGAATTCCGCATGTAAACCAACTAAATTAATCCATTCAACAGATATGAAATATGACTGTTAAAGAGTTATATTAAACTTTTATCTGAAAATTTTTATCTAAAAAAAAAATATTTCAATATTTTGTCATTTCAAATGATATAGAAACATTAAAAAATATTTGAGAATTTGGATTTTATTTTTTTAAATCGTGGTTTATTGATATCGTAAGTGCATTTAATGCCATGGTTTTTTTTTTTTGAAAGGTTGCATCCTACCTTGCTGATGGAGTAACAATTGGATGTATGGTTGTATTGGATGGATGTTCGACTATGGCTTGATTGGAGCTCTTCTGAATTTGCTTGGAATTGGCAAGGAAACTATAGAAACCTTGTCGGAAGAGTCGGACCTGATATGTTCATCGTCATTCAGTATTTATAATTTTATTTTATCATACATGCCACGTGTTGGCAATGCGATGATAGTTTAAATTATTTTAGAATAAAAATTAATCTAGATATAATTTTAAAATGATTTGTTATAAGCGGCCGCCGGAAGGGCACCTAGAGTCTCCCACGGACCACATAGATATCTTATCGGCCGGGGAATTTGTAATGATTATTGCACTTAGGGAATCGTCGCGTACCTTTTATGGCGTATGGTTTCGCGAAATAGAGAAACCGCCTGCGAAAAGGTTTATATGGCCGCATTCCTGACCCACCTGGCTCGGGTAACATTATGATCGTTCCCAGAGTCCACGGGGAAACACACGGAATAGCCTAATCTGTTTTTTCTTTGACCCAACCGCCCGGTCCAAAGCGCATCCATGTTTGAAAGCCCCTGAAGAGGGCAGTACTCAATTTGTGCTATGCCCGAGAACAAGGATACTCCGAAATCGAAAAGTATTCATGTTGACTTCAGAGAAGGACGTATGTCCGGGAGTAAGAATATTGTTGTAGGGGTTAGTACCTACATCGGAACACGTGTCTTACGGCCTGTTGAAATGTGACATTCGACCCTTAATCCATTAAATATTTTATTAGACTTCCATTAAAATAGAACATAACCCCTTAGTAATTAGCGGTCAGTCAAAAGGCGATTGTATTCAGGCGAGATGTCCTCGCAATGAGACACCCCCGATACGTGGGAATCTTCCTGTTTACGCCAGCCACAAAAGCAGCGGGACCCTATATAAGCGGCTTCTCAAGAGAGACCTCGCGGCATCGAACCAGTAACCACGTATATTTCTAACCAGTGTAGTTATACTAAATAAACTACGAATACGCAAATATTTCGCCAGCCTTCTGATTTCCAACCATACATCAATCCTGCAACCACATCATCTTCATCTTCAACAACACACACTCAACCTGCGGCGAATTGGTGACATCTTAACAATCGGCGAAACTGTCGTAATGTTGAAATTACCTATAATATAGTCCACTGATAGCTTATGAACCTTGGCGAATTCATAAAGTAAACCCGAAGAGGTTATACCTAGGTTCCGTCGCCTACACCACGGTTTGAGGCTGTGTACGTCTGTGACGTCACAGAGGCACGGTTTACGTGGTTTATCAAACGACCGCGTAACAAGGGCTGAAAGCTGAAAGCACGGCTGAACGGGGCGGCTCCCCTCCGAGTCTTCTTCTGCGGAGGCATTAATTTAGCCGTCAATAGCTCCTCCTCCAAATTTCGGGCGATTCACGAGGCCCCCGGTGGCCTGCCAGCAATTGTCACAACATTGTGTCAACAGCGTATGGCGCAATAACCTCCGGGGGAGTCGAGGCTCCGGCCTGCGGTGAGCGAGGTCGGCACATCTGTTACTGCGAGTATTTACATCTGAAACTCAATTATGCCAAACAAGTGTAAAGGCTTGTGTACGACTGTGCGAAGAATAGTTATGCACATATTTAATATTAGATTTCGTGCATTATTTGGTATTCCATCAATTATGCTGTAAATTTTGGTCAAAAGTGGAGTGCAGTTATATAATATATAAAATCACAATAGTCTTTTCTAATATGGTTAGCACTTACTTGTTACTTAATTTTAAAATTTAAAAAAACCAACAATAGTTGTAAGGGCTATACTTATAATATGTACTGATCCTGCGAGCAGGTTGTGCAGTTTAAAAGGTGTGGTTTAGGTGAATAATTTTTTTAATAAAAAACCCTTTTTTGGGACTAGTAGCTTATTATATTAGAATAATAATTCTAACAGCTGTTGCAGATGATGTAGTGTAATAAAAAATATTTATTTATTTAATAGTTAAAAAAAATAAAATTTAATTAAATTATCAGAAAAATCAAAAACAAGAAAACGTCAGTATATTTAATGAGTACCCAAACACACAATAATATTTCCCCTTTTAAAGTTAGGATATTTCAATGAGAAGCCTAGATCCGACGTAGTAAAGTTGTAAGTAAAACTCGAGAGCTCCTAGAATAGGCGCTCCTGCGATGGTAATTCACCGGAAGTGCGACGAGGGTGGCTGGGGGAGGGGGCGGAGGCCAATCAGTGCAATATTCATGCCTTCCGATGGCCCCCACGGAGCTAATAGCTCGGCACACCAGCTCGCCGGTTATTGTGCTGCCGGAAATCGGTGTTTTTATAAATTTAAAGTTGAAGAAAGTAAAGCATTCTCGTGGTATTTATTTCCGGCAACGCGCTAAATATACCCTAAGGGTACGAAAATTCACTCGGATTTCACGTTTCAATGGTTAGAACATTTACTTTCCAACTATGGGGTTCCGATTGTGCTTTTGACTGTAGGTTTTTCAGTCTGTGTTATCATTTTTCCTTGTCTGGTGCAGGCTTTGTGCGATTTCTTTCAATACTACAATATATATTTCAGAGGCGTATCAAGCCGGACACATCCACAATTAGTTATTAATGTTTTTTATCTGTCCTATCCTTTGCAGCTTCCTAATACAGAGTAGTAGAAGGCTGCAAACCTCCTGCTACCCGAAGAATAAAGATAAACAAAAACATGTTTTCATCGTGTTGATCATAATAACATAAAACACGCGCAACAATAATTCATAACTGAACATGACTGAAAAAGCATTAATTTTTCGGAGAAATGAAAATCAAAACACAAATCAGCTTATTTAAACATGAGGGTTATCAGAATTTGAACTATAAACATTTCATCGGGGGCTTCTGCTTCTGCTATCTGCTGCAGATGGAATATCAGATCTAAATACAAGAGCTTTGTGAGGAAAGTATAATTATTCTTTAGCAGTACGCATACATAAAAATATTTGAACATAAAAATATTCTCCCTAAGAAAACCATTAAAAAAACATAGATATGTTTTCAGTGAGATGGGCACTGAAGTAACCTGAAATTTCAAAGCAACAATATATTTAAAAAATATTAATTTTTTCTCCCACTTGGATACCATCGCACGTCCCCCCACATGTAATCTTTCGGCAGGAAAAGGACTAGAATTAAATAAAAAGATGAACCACTGAATACGTACTTTCGCAGTGGCGAGGCGGGGTGGGCGTCCGCCCAAGGCGCCTGCGTCGAGGGCGGCTCACAATGGCGCAATCAGCAGCAAAAAGAGGCGCCGGCATAAACATGGCTCCCGACAAAACTGCAGCCTGTTTGCGCAATTATAGCCGACAGCGTTGAAGGCGGCAATATCGCAGCAGCAATCATCACCAACCATGCTGAATACAGAGATAATCGCACTTGTTTTAAACCTTCTGTCAGTAGCACACAATTACTTCCACGTCCAGGCTAAACGATCCAGAAACAAGGTATCAATATAAGGGTAGTCTTGAAAAATTTTTGAGTGTCATACTTTCTCAACCCTCGTGCTGTCATTGAATGATGAAACTTATTTACGGCTATCGCACTCCTGTGGCACAGTATGCGCAATAGTGTAAAAAATGATAAACCTGAAAAACCTTATATATAATATTTCACTATCGTTTTATATGAAAGAGCAATTCAAAATCCATTGTTTATTTATGCTCGTTATTTTCTGTGTTCGTTTTTACTTTACATCATTTGATTCCAATGCAAAATCAAAATGTTAACGTTATATCCCAATTTGAATTAATCCCTGCGAGCCCTGTGATGATGATTTCGATGCTTTGTAAGCTTGCATCATTGTAATGAATTGTAAACACGCTCATTCAGAATTATTTGCACTTATAATTACAAACGATGGCATGAATTCATTCACAATACCAATCACAATTTTCCCTGTAATTGGAAAACGGACGCGTAAATTCAATATTGCAGCCGTGCATGTTTTATGTTTCAGTTTATATGTACGTTTGTAAATTAGATTATTACTGTTAATTTTAACTGTTCTGACTGTTTTATTTAACAGTTAAGTATTTTTGATAACTTTATACACTTTGTATGTGAATGGTGGAGTTCTTTCGGTCGACTATTATAGTAAGTATAACTATATGTACTATAGTATTCAGGTTCTTGTGAAATTCCAGATGCTGACCTACCCTCATCGGTTTGTTACAAAATAATAGAACCAAGCATACTAATAACAATTCACATGCTTAATTCGCTTTAGAAATAATATAAAATATATATTGTTACTATAATCAAAAGATAATGGTGTAGAAAGGACCCGGGGACTCATAACACTATTTTCCCCTTAGAAAAACATGAACACTGGCTCAGCATGAGTATATGCTCAGTGAAATGGTCGCCAACCTCCTCTGAGGAGAGAAACTTGATGAAGAAGAAAAGATAATAATAACAAAAGTACTTTATTGCAAAATAACATTTAGAATTTTTATGCTTAGTTGAAGAGTTGGTAGATATGAATATAAGAAATATCAAATAAAATAAAAGCCATAATACTAGATATGAATTTATTGTTACTAGTATACATTTAAGATGGACACTTTTTATGAGCATCGTGTCTCTCAAAGACTTATATTACTGAAGGATAAAATGATATAATATTTTAAGGCTCCCAGAATGGAGGGATGCTTCAGAATATTATATACAAATTTCCGTGTAATAAGAAGGTAAAACGGTGATGAAGGGAGTTCCCAGGATATAGAATTAAGCGCCACCCCGCCGGGCTGCGCGAGCTGCCTGTACCTACCGGGATATTCTGCTTCGTTAGAGCAATCTTCTGATCCGGGTAACTCCCTCGCTGGAGCTACTGCTGTAGGGATGGGCAGCTCCTGTAACTCTATTTCTCCCCAGCAAAACGAGCGCCTCTCGAAAAATATAAATATTTATCGAATACATCGATTTTTTCACTCTCAGTTTCTTAATATTGTCAGCGTAAATCGAGGAATTGTCTTAAAAAAAAAATTATATATAATTTTTTTATGTGTTCAAATGAACAATTTTTTTTCCTGAATTGGTAGAAATATTGATATTTAAATGTGAAACACCGATTCAAGTAGATATACAATACTATGCAAGTAATTTTAATTGTAGTTACAGTGAATAAACATTGGTCCTGTGTTCATGGATAATTTGTCGTTTTCCCAGCTCTACGTGCCACTGCTTACCCAGGCCAAACTTTTCCTTATCCTTATTTGATAAATCCGTTGCGGAAATCTTTCAGGGGGACGTCGGTTGTATTCTTGCGAGACGTATTTTCCTATTTGCGAGATTTCAAACAAAAGTTTTTAAATTTTATTTTGCAAGATATTTATTATGTAATAATCCCCGAGAATTTTCTTTAAGGGTGTGATAGGTTTATGCTTGCAGTACTGCTTGCAACAAATCCATGCACGCCTGTGTTATAAAAAATACTTTTTACTAAATGGCGATGTAGTCTACACATGCAGATATTTTGCAAAAATTATAAAATTAATTATTTCACAACCAAAGGATTCAATTTAATACGTACATTCAATTATCTTGTACAAATTTACAATAAATACATTTATTTCGATATTGATATTTTAAAATATAAAAATACAATTATGATTCATCATTTGCACTTTATTTATTTAACGAAGAGTTGAATCTAATTATGACTTTTATTTAAACAAACACAGTTAATATTTTAATGAATAGTCAAACAAATCTGGGATTATTGTTACTTGCTACTCGTCCAGGATCGTAAAAATAGTCCTATGGTCAGACAGATTTTGCTGTTTAAAAAGCATAGGGTCCATTTTGTTTTTTTTTTATCTTTTCCTATTCTGATCAAATTGTACGCATGGTCTCCAAGTTTTAAGCAAATGAAACGCTCTGATTCCTTCTTCACCAAGTGTTTTCCTCAGATGAGGTTGGCGACCATTTCACTGAGCATACACTCATGCTAAGCCAGTGTTCATGGGTCTGCGTAATAGCGTTATTATATAATCCTTTCTTTATGAAGCTCTGGTGTTTAGATCTGATACTCCTCCTGCAAGAGTCTCCCCCCCCCACCTCCACAATCATTCCAAGTCCACTACTCAATACCGATTCTTTACACACGCTCAGGGTAAAAAATGGTGAAAGCCAACCGAATAGTGAAAGCAGGGTGGATTATGATTCCTACAAACTGCTTTACTGCGAATACTCGTTGAATGTCGGCAGAGCGATTGTGTTTTTTTTTTATGATTTCACCGAGGGTCGTAATCACTGAGTACTGTGATGCTTGATGATCATCTTTCAAGCTGTTGAGCGGAGTTTTGGGTCTGTGGCGACTGCAGTGGCGGCGCGTGGGGGCGCCGTCGCGCTATTTCAATTGCAAATGATTTTTATCGGCAAACAGGCCGTCCGCGCTTTGTTGTCACTATTTGCATAGCTAACGAGCCGCCCCTGCCCCCGCCCCGCCCGCGCCACACCGCTCAGGGTAGGCGGCGAATATCTTCACTTAGGGGTAGTTACAAATGTGCCATCCGTCTACACGCTCGACAGGAATTTCTGCAATATTCTAACTATTCAACCCGGCAGTAAAATATCGTGACAACCGCGTTTTTAATTCGGAGAATAATTTTAAAACATTTGATGCTTTCATTTTTATATGCAATGATAGAACTTAAAAAAATATGCATTGAAAAATAACTGTTAAGAAATTCAATATTTTTGACAGAGAGTACTTATATCTATGTTATGGATTAGTCAATCAAGATGCGTATTTATTACCCATTACGGGTTTATTATATTTACTAATATGATTAGGCACATTAGTTCATATATAGAAGATGATTTAAAGAAACTCTCAGAAAAATATCATCGTGATTTGTGTGGGATTTGAACCCACATCCCATGGCTTACATGGCCGGTGTACGAACCTTTGTACTAACGAATCACTTCCATTTATCGAGAATTTTTAACAATCATACTCTACATATGAACCTAAGGGCACATTGGTTCATATGTAGAGTATGATTGTTAAAAATTCTCGATAAATGGAAGTGATTCGTTAGTACAAAGGTTCGTACACCGGCCATGTAAGCCAGGGGATGTGGGTTCAAATCCCACACAAATCACGATGATATTTTTCTGAGAGTTTCTTTAAATCATCTTCTATATATGAACTAATGTGCCTAATCATATTAGTAAAAAGAGAGTACTTGGTGGAATTCAATTTTAATATTTTTGAGTAAAATCACTCAAGTATTTTATTTATTATTTTTCAAGTATTTTTTAATATTTAAAAAAATAACTGGTTAAAAATATTTTTTTTTGTTTGAAATTTTATTTGTACTGCAATGTTATTTTAATTTAATTCGATGGCAGTCATGTTGAATTTGTACTTGTACTCTTTTGATACTTTTAATTTACTAAAAATGTAAGATTTGGTTTTTATTTACAAAGAATGTTTGTACAGTCATGTTATATTTTATTTCCATTTAATTGTCATACGTACGTAATTGTAATGCCGTGATGGTTGCGTTATTAGTACAGCTGTGTTACATTTAATTTTTATTTTAATTGCACAAAGCAAACCGCACCGGATTCGAATAACCAGTTGTGAAAATTTCGGTGGTACATTATCATGATGAATGGGCATCCCGTTTTTTGCAGCTTGATTGAGATAGACAAGCAGTCCGAGCAGCCTTCGCGAGGAGCAGAGATCATTTCGTTACTTGAAAAAAAATCGTCGCTACTTACTTGTATTTTCCAACAAGACAAAATTAATAAAGTGATGTCAATATCGATTACTTCACAATAAAGCAAACGAAATCCATTTGTAGTAAAAGTAGTTTATTTGCATTCTTGGCTAAAATGCATTGATGTTGATTAATAAAAATTAAAATGTATCTGTATATCTATAATAAATTTCATATTGAAGCATTTAATGAAGGAAAAATCATGAAAGTATTTTATAATATATATATATTTCAATAAGTCATACTAATCTAGTAAACTGTAAAAAGGTTTTGGTAGGATGAATAATTGTAATATTAAGTAAAATATCTGTATTCAAATGGGGTTTGATAGGACAAGGGTAGTAAGCTGTAATATTAACTAAACCGTCTGCGTATAAATAGGCCTTGACAGGACATTGCATTCGTCAGGGGTCCTCTCAAGGGTTAATGAATTGCAAGGGCGCGGGGCAGCGCGGGGCGGCAAGGGGCGCCGGGGGATGATGGGGGGGCGTTAGGGGGTGCCGGGGGATGCCGGGGGGTGCCCGGGGGTGCCGGGGGGTACTGGGGGGTGCCGGGGGGTGCCGGGAGATGCCAGGGGGTGCCGGGGGTGCTGGGGGGTGCCGGGGGGTGCCGAGGGGTCCCGGGGGGTGGTCGGAGGTGCCGGGGGTGCCGAGGGGTCCCGGGGGGTGGTCGGGGGTGGCCGGGGGTTGCCGGGACCAGCCCGGGCTAAACGCGATTACAATGATCTCTCGCAGCTCACGCGACCGGAATCCCCTCGCAGGCCGGGACTGCTATTGGATTAAGTTCCGCCGAAAAGATTCAAACGCGCACAATGCTATGTACGCGCTCGTTCATTACTGCTCCCGTTCTTCTGAAATCGCTGCGATTACGGCCCGCGCAGACTTGACGCTGCTTACTTATAATATGCGAGACTATTCTCGCCTATTATATCGACAGAATGAAACTCGATTCATACAAACCACATTTACTTTATTACTTTAAAAAAATAATAAACCATTTGACATGTAACACACTATAATTCAAAATCGGCAAAAGCCACATCGGTAATAATATGAGTAGTACTAGATTACAGAGTAGAAAAAAAAAATTCTATATATTAGGCAAAGTACATTATTTGATACATTCTTGCATCTATTAACATATATTTAACCACTATCCTTGTCTTATTCACATTCTGTATGTTCACAACGTGTACATAAGTTTATTAAAAACAAACGCACACAGATTCTATATAAACGCAGTGGCGTGCGTCGAGGGAAAGCCACGCACAAGCATCTAAATACTGCTTGAAATTAATAAAAAAATACTATGCCATGCAGTCATATTGTTCTCCAGCCTTGCATATAAGCAATTATATAATTTTTTTTTATCCTGAAAAAGACTTTGAAACAATAAGAAAACAGTACAGAGTAAGTAAATGCGAGGTGTAATTCATTCTCCGGTTTGGTTCCCCAAGATTGACAACCGCACTGAAACCCTTTTCGTATAAAGATGGAAAAGCTATCAAAAACCTTCTTGCGATGCAGGATAAACAGCACTATTATGCAAGTACATAGGTACAATCAGAGTTGGGTGCATTATGACATTTACGGAAGGTCTAAATTTTGGTGAGGACCTGCTTAAATGGGATCCACTCGTATAGTTCGTGGACCCCCAATTTAATTTTTGGCTGTCACCAACCCCTTGCAGAGCGGAATCGACCCCTGGGGGTCGAATGAAAATAAAATGAAAATAATCAACAAGAGCTGCATTGGCTCTGGTTCCTTCTTCACCAAGTGCTTTCCTCAGATGAGGTTGGCGACCATTTCACTGAGCATACACTCATGCTAAGCCAGTGTTCATAGTTTTCTAAGGGGAAAATAGTGTAGTGGGTCTGCGTAATAGCGTTATCATATGAAGCTTTGGTTGCAAGAGTCTCCCCCCCACCTCCACAATCATTCCAAGTCCACTACTCAATTACCGATTCTTTACACACGCTCAGGGTATAAAATGGCAGCCATGCACAGTGAATAGTGAATGCAAGGTGGATTATGATTTCAACAAACTGCTTTACGCAAAAATTAGTGTGGTTGTAGAATACTAGTTGAATGTCGGCAGAGCGATTGTGTTTTTTTATGATTTCACCGAGGGTCGTAATTACTGAGTACTGTGATGCTTGATGATCATCTTTCAAGCTGTCGAGCGGAGTTTTGGGTCTGTGGCGACTGCAGTGGCGGCGCGTGGTCAATATCGATCCCTGGGGGTCGATATTGACCACTTTGGGATCCAGTGCTATACATGTTCGCCAACCTCTTCTGAGGAGGGGCGCTTGATGAAAAAGATCCTAGCGAGGTGACATTTTCGCTGGATCGGGTAGATGGGCAAGTCGCCGGGGTCCTAGGGGTCCGAGGGTCCCCGAGTGGTAATTCGCCACGCTGAAGTAATGCAGGAGCCGAGGGCCGGCCGGTAGCAGGCGGGGGCGGTCGGTAGCCGCCCCGCGCCTCGCGTGAGCCGGGCCCAATCAGACCGTCCGCCGAATAAATCATGCCCCGGGCTGATTTACAGCTCTCATTTATTTGTTCAGTCCATTGCTGTGTGTCTCATTTTTCAATTAAAATTCAAATTAAACGGAGAAATGAGAGCTCGGACTCGGGTATCCCTAGCGCTCGCATAAATAACTTCCTATCGGCGATATCAGTCGTATTAAATTTCTTGTTAGCCAATAAATTAATGAAAACGTCTGGCCGGGTCGCGGCCGATAGAAGTTAATTACTCGCGAGGCCCCTCCGTGACCCGCTCGAGCCCGGGACTATACTATTTTTGAGGCTAGATATTTACTCAAACGCTTTGGTAGTGAGCGCTTTCGCCGTTCAAAAGCTCAATCAGTTTTATAAAATAAAAAGTTTTTCGTGGGTATTAATTAAATATCACAAGTGTCCATTTACATAATATTCCGGTGATATTGCAGAGCTCATATGCTGACTGCGCATTAAATATATTAAAACTTATTTTGATTTTTATACTTTGAAGAACAATTTTTGTACGAAAACAAAAAAAAATATGTGTGAAAAAACAGATAGGTTGGGATATTTTATGCTTGTGCTTTATTTTTGAAAAAAATAAATAACATACTAATATTTTATGGCCAATGTATATTTTTTGATTCAGATTATAGTATTAAATGTCTCTTTAATATTTTAGAATATTTATTTATAAATGAAATGCAAGACTGCACAACCCTCCTCAATATCCAGACGAATGATTGATCAAAAGCTTTCGACAGTATTTTACACAATCTATTATTGTATAAAAACTTAGACATAGTAATAATTTTAATATATTGTCTTTATCAAATTGTACAGTTTCTCTCTGTAATAAATAATTCTCAAATTGTTATTCGGTTGACGGTTTATTTCCTGGGCCATGGTCCCAAAGTTGGCTACTAACTGATGTAACATTATTTATATCTTAATGCTCAGGGCGAGTAATCGAGCCTGTTTACCTTTTACATTTGTGTGCTGCGCTGTTTTATTTGTCCGACTGGAATAATTATAAACATTTTTTATTGATTAAAAAAATATGTCGGAGCTCGGACCTTCGGGCGTACTAAATCTCACAAAATAACAAGCAGGCCGGAATACTCCAGCCCCCGACAAGGAAAGTGACGATCGCGGGCACGGCGATGCCTTTCACAAACGTGAACAGAGAAAAATCTAAATAACTTGAGAAACTGTACTTTAATCGAGCATTTGTTTGATAATTCTCATTAAATAATAAAAAAACGCACACTGAATGAGTTGGTTACAAAAATAAGCTCGGCTTCTGAAAGAACGAAAGCTCAGGTATTTACGCATGACGGAATTTCGTAATGCTCGTGTACATGTCAGTATACGTTTTTTATACGAAACCACGTAAACTTATCGACAATCAGTGTCTCAGTTATTATTTTCGTAGAATCTAGAAGGTTTACTGCAAATATGAAATAACTTGCTATATTTATATATTATATTTAATCGTTTATTTGGAGTCCATTCCGGCTGAGAATGCAGACGTTTGGGAAGGTACCCTTGTTTTTCCATAGGTTACATAATGTGCGATAATTCATGCATATCTCTTGGATCATAAAGTGGAATAGTCTGGTCGGGAAGGTTAAAGGGAATAGATTGAGTTTGGGGTTGGAGGCGCCGGCGCAGAGGTGGGCCTACAGAGAGACCCGCATCCTGCGACTAATTGCCTGTAAATAACGGTGAGCGTCGGCCCCACGAGGAAATGGCACTGCTCGTGAGGGCACCACGCGCCGCCCCTTTTACGAATAAAAAAAAATTCTGACTAAGCACATATATTTACACAAAAAAAACAGACCAATTTTGTAGCAGTAAATTTTATCAAGAGCTACAAAGTTTGAGATAAATTATAAAAAGTATTTTTTAGAGTGATTTATTTTATTCACGTGTTAAACTAAAATATATTTATATCGGATTTTATCTAAAAAAAAATAAATAAAAAATGGTTTTCGCATACTTTTATTGTAACAAATCGACTTGATATATCTTTCCACATAAGATCCTTAAAATTGAATATTTTATTTAGACGTTTAAAATCATTTTCAGTATGTGATGAAGAATATCATTTTTCTTGGGATATAGCATGGTGACCCTAACTGTTCCAAAGGGACCGCGTCTGTAAATAAAAAAAAAACACATAACCGTATCGAGGGATTTTATTTGACTAGCCGTTTTGTTCCTCCATAATGGGGCTTTACAATTTCACGACATAACTGATAATTTTGAGTAGATGAGAAATCTATTCTTGAAAGTAGTTAATAATAAATATAAAACTAAACAAACAAGCAAATTTATACATAAAAAATCTTAAAATAATTTATCAAATTACAGCTGAATTTTTTTCAGTTTATTTTTTAATAAAAGCATAGTGAAGTAATAATATTTTTATTATTAAGTTAACCCAAATTGCAGAAATTTTAAACAAATCGTGCACATTCGTATTCTTTGCGAGTCAGCAATATTGGTTTCTTTGGCGAGGGATGATTTGCACACAGCTGAAAATGTAGGCTTCTAGAAATATCAGGAGGGTAGAAGAAAGGTTTTATTTAAATTGTGTTAGTGATATATTTCCCGGCCCCGGTGGTGATTGGCTTGCACGTGCTCTGCGTTGCACGTGACGGGCATTCAATCAAGTAAAATTGAATTTATTACAAACTTTACTTACCGAAAAACGAACGAACCAGATGAGCATTTGATACAGATAGATACAATTATTTTATTTTTAAATATACACGCATATAAATACTTGATTTTAAAAATAGGTTTTATTATATTTGCACATTATTCACTTGTAAGTATGAATCACATTTTTACATCAGAAATATAAGTGATTATTTATGATTAAGTGTTAAAATGTATAAAACGAATGCAAGGACTAAATTGCAATTATCAAAATCACCTAAATAATAATACTGTAACTCGCAGATTTTCGTAGTAAAGTTACATGCGTTTTTCTCTATAATTAGAAGTATTTATTATTGATTCCTTATGATAAGTGTTAAAGAATGTAATTTTTCTGTACTTAAGAAAATTCTCACATTGAGTCTCAGGGAGGATTTTTTCAATGAAACATCAATAAGTGATTTATTATATTGTATTTGAATTTACTTGTTTTCTCTACTGCGGATACAATAATTAGAGCTCCTTAAATGTTGGGCGCGTTTTATTTCTTGTCAAGCCTCAAATGAGAATCGAAATTAATCTCGTATATTTATGCTACTGGCTAGTTTGAATATATCAATACCCCAAAGGCTGTAAACAAGACACCTAAATAAATAAAGTCCCACACACGCAACCTTCGGGCACAGACAAGTTTTTTTTTTAATATGTGTAATAATTATTACAATAATATTTACATACAATAAATCCACGTACATTTCGGATTTTAACCGCAGCACTTACTATTTATTAATTATTACAACGGTAAAAATATTAGAAGAGCGCTATGATTCCTTTAAAAATAATGCTTATGATATAAAAACCTACTTATTATTTTTAATTGACGGTTTGTGATTTGGTTGCTTTTGATGATGAATGTTAATAAAATAACTTTTAGATCTTACACACATAATGATTTCGTTGCCTACAAAAGCGTATATTTCGGTAAAGACAAGTTTTAATGTTATTACTTCTAGAGCGCACTTTTGTTGTGTGTTTTTAAGTTTTACGCAAAAGAGAACACTATTAAGTAAGTTTAGTAGGGTGCTCTGATACTGTTGCACTACTGTGTATTTGAAGTACAAGCAATGATCTAGTTATACAGTAATACCCCGCTTTACGCGACCCCGTTATGCGCGGTTTCACAATAACGCGAATTTCAAATTCGCGCGAAAATGCCTCGCATTACGCGAATTTCTTATTTAAAGAATTTGTATGAATGTAGTCATTGATTTCTCTTAACAATTAATAACAGCGTTGGGTGTTATGAACGTATTTTACAAGAACGTAAAAGAAACGCTACCCAAAAGACAATACATGTATTTTTCAGTAAAAATTACATGTAATACTGCATAAAGTGTTCTTAGAATTAAAGTGATTGATCCAAATGATTCGTATTTTTTTGTACTAAGTTTTGACTATGTATGTATGTTTAATCGTAAACCCCGATATACGCGAATTTCACTTAACGCGATTTTTTCGAGGGGTATTACTGTACTGCTTGCTAACAGGTACATATCAATAACATTAAAAAAAAAAAAAATTTAGTAATTCAACAATATTTTGTAAGATTCTTGTATATTAAATTGAGTCACTTCTGTATGCGTGAGCCATTTTAAATTTAACTAGTTGACTGTGTTTGACTAATATTTGTGTCGATCCAAAACCTTACTGGAGTGGGGTTGACATGTGAGTTGTTAATTATTTTTTTTAAATAAAAATGTAGTGCTTTCTCATTTTATTTTACATTTTTGAAAAAAAATTATCCTGCATTTAAAGTGCATCCTTATCAGTGTTTTTTTTATTACCTATTTACCCTTTGCACTCGAGGATTTTTGAATTTGATAGTGGATTCATCCACACAAATTAAATAGTTATCACCGCACATCGAATTTCCGCACCAAACAAAGTGGCGAGCGAGCGTCACCTCTCGAGTGCAAATGGTTAATTTGAAGATGGCATTTCAAGATGATTGCTGTTAAAGTATACTACACCGAAATATGGTTTTTCTGTGTATTTTGGGTATTCGAAGTGCATGTAATGATCTATTAAACCACTGGTTCCCAAAGTGGTCAATATCCAAAATCCCTTGCAGGGCAAAATCGACCCCCAAGGGGTCGATGATAGCGAAAAATTAAATTGGGGGTTCACGAACTGTAATTGGGGGTCTACAAGAGTGGATCCCATTGAAACAGGTCATCACCAAAATTAAGGCATTCCGTAAATGCCATAATGCACCCAACACAGATTGAACCTATGTACTTACATAATAATGCTGTTAATCCTGCATGATGGACTATCGCAAGAAGGTTTTTGATAGCTTTTCCATCTTCATACCACATGGAGAATGGTTTCAGTGCAGTTGTCAACCTTCTTACAAAAAAATAATAGTTATTCAATGTTTCCATACCGACATAAAATATGGCGCACCCTGTATATCAGATGTCAAAAATATGTTTGAAGATGATGAATTTGCAAAAATTCAATACTACCGGAACTACGGGATCGACGGGACAAAATAGTTTGGGAACCTACGTATTAAACTGTTCAGTTAAACAAGAAATTTGATATGTACAAAAACTGACAATTACACCCATGATATTACAACGATTTTGGCCAATACTGTCAAGAGGAGTGCGGGGCTGAATAGTCGGAATTCCAGCGCATGACCGAGACGAGAGAAGACGGGCGATCAGCATTGCCCGCGAGTGGAGAGGTCCCCGTCCACAGTGACTCGGGGTCAATTAATCATGCGGCCGGGTCCTCGGTGGCCCAACAATCGTGTTATTTATTTCGGGCCCACAAAGGTCCGAGCCGCCCGGCCGCGCATACCGCCGCCCCTCGCCGCGGCCGCTGCTGTCATATTTGATTTATGTGATCCGATGAATTTTTCTCTAGAAGTTTTTAGATGCCTGGCGATTTTTTTCCGAGAAGGTTTTTGGCGAAAGCTTCACGCGGAACATGTACACCGCCTTTTGAGTACATTTCGTCTGTTAATTTCTTAGCGGTATCCGCGACAGGCCGCTTCGATTTGTAATACATTATTTTTATAACAAATATGACCGGTAAGAAGACGGAGTGATTGTTAAACGTTTTTTTTCGGTGAGCGCTCGCGTCTTTTAAGGGCTTCGTGCGACTTAATTATTAGATATTTATGGTTTTTTATATGCATGCCTAGAGAGCCCTCGATAAGCAAAAGCGTTCACTTCACAACACATTTGGTAATCTTCTAGTAATTTGGTTATTCGTGTTTGATGTAAATATTTATGAATATTTTTTAAATTGAAAAGCTATATTATGTCGAAAGTAAATGTGTGGGTACACCGTTTATTTTCGATTGAGAGGCTTCTGGTTCGATTTCCGTTTTAGTAAGTAAACTCCAAAGTGATGTAATTAGGCACAAACTTACTAACTTAACTGATGTTTAGTTGAAGACGTATTTGTAAATTGCATATGATGACACAAATTTTAATTTATTCTTAAACATTTGATACCAAAATGTTCGCAATTGTAGTTACACAAATTGTGAAGTATTTCTTCCTTTGAGGCAAACACCGAGACTTTAGAATGCTCTGAAAAGTTAGTTTTTGTTTAGAAGCTCCGCTAAGGACCACGTAAGCTCAATCTATTTCCCTGTGACATCTAAATTGTTGGACAGGATTTAAAAATATGCCTGGTTCGTGATCAGCCCCATGGAAGAGTGAATAAACACACTCGAGAGTTAGTTAGCCAACATCAGGGCTGAGTGGGCAATTTATAATTGGCCATTCAACAAACATAAAGTTTAAAATATAAACAGGTACCACAGAGTCTAAAACTTGATACACATCCAAACATGAATATTATTTAAAAATAAATAAGATCCAGCAAATATATTTTTTTACTTTTTGTAATTTCAAAAACAACAATTTAACTTTTTTGATTTATATATATAATGACTATTTGTTCATTTGACACACATTAGCACAAAACAAATATATTTATTAATAAACAAATACAAAAATACGTGATGTTTAAAAAAAACAACAAAAACACGGTTATTTTATAATTTATGTTGACTCGCAATATTGCTGATCAGTTTTAATTAATTTAGGGGTAGTTGCTTGGTAGCTAAGTAAACAATTAAATCATTGTAATTTTAAAAAATAGTTAATATATATAGATATATATTTATTTAAAATTGTGGAAGGTATTTCTTTGAAATAAAAAAAATATATATTTGCTTGAATAAGTATAAATTGTAAAAGGTGACGATTTTCAATGGAATTTAAAAATCGTTATTGTATTTGATAATAGACAGGCGTGATATACATTCGAGCTGCTTCCCTTTGATGCGGCCCACAGAAGAGAGCCGAGGCGCTCGTCAAAACAACCTTTAATGCCTCGATGACGTCATCCATCTTAGAACTCAGACACCGTTCTGTGAAGATCACAATAGAAATCGCTCAGATACCGATAGACTCCCAAATGTGCATTCATAACACCCGAGGGACTCGGTACTTGTGTAAACAAATATCATCTGTATTATATATTGCACCATTTTAAAATTGTGGGTAACTTTTTGGAGAGACTTTTCCCTATTGTTGTTTGCAAGAATACATTGATTTTGGTAACGTTCTGTAAATATCTTTGATAGATAAAAAATGTAAATTGACGGAAACACGGGATTTTTTTTTCAACTAAGAAACAAATAATACGATTTAATGGTGTATTAAACATAATTGCTAATGATGAAGCTAAACACAGAAGGTTGGGAAAATCTAATGTAATTTTTTTGATATAAATAATTATTAAATATATTTTTATAACAGAAAAGGTTCACAATGACTGACTGTTGAAAAAAGTGTGAATATAATTGTAATAAATCTGAAACGGTTATGAACTCTCGGTTAGGGCTCGTCATCCATCACGGAAAAGGTTCCAGCTATTTTTTTATTCACGTTGAATATTAAAGTATCGTGTACTAAGCTAAATTGAGTGCTTGTAAAACGAATGTTAGCCAGACGGAATTGATAAGACAACGATAAAAGCGTAATGATTTCTATGAACATTAAACTTATAAAATATACTTGGATAATTACGTTAATTAAAAACACATACTTTTACTCAAAACTCTACTAGCATCCCTTATATTTTCATTTCAAGAAACCACTCGGTCATTGTGTTG
Organism: Atopsyche davidsoni; assembly: GCA_022113835.1. Lineage (NCBI taxonomy): Eukaryota > Metazoa > Arthropoda > Insecta > Trichoptera > Hydrobiosidae > Atopsyche > Atopsyche davidsoni. The sequence goes on from JAILWY010000010.1 coordinate 4,168,997, forward strand.
ACAATAGAAAGGTTGTATTGTGATATTATTCTACTTTTGTATTTCTCAACTTCAGGGTTGAAATTTGAAATACTTAAAATATATGCCAAAACTATAATAACAGCACGCAATGTATTATACATTAGTGACTAGTTAAACTGTCTTACTTTATTTTAAAAAAATGCATGTACTGTGTAGTATGGTGTAAATTGATTTGAAAGGACAGTGACAAGAGTCCAGAGAGTGAAGAGAAACCCAAATAAAATTTTTATTATACATATTATAATACGTCTTGCTTATATATTTTAACATGACTAATGACTCTATTTTAGTTTTAATTGTGTTGCACAAATAGTGAATATAACAAAATAAAATTTAAAAAAAAAAACACACACACACAAATATCTGATGCAGTTCCTGGTGTATGTTAATAAACGGAAATAAAAAAGTTTAAAATACTATGAGTCACAGCCGTAGAGGCAGTCGAGCCTTTGACAATAATCGAGCAGCCGTAATCTTATTAGTGGACAAACCCCCCACACAAAGCGGCGAAGTTCATAATAAAGCTCCCTCAAGTGAACAGTGTCCCCAGGACAATACAAATACCCCACCGCACACTCTGTACGGACAATGTAAAGCTGGCCAGGACGCGAAACTCAGGATCTGTTTGTTTTTTTTTGTTGTAAAGCTGTTGCATCTTGAATACATTTTAATTCAAAATTTAATATATTTTGCAAAAAAAAAAAAAAAATTTATACAAAATCCACAAAATTTGTAACCTATGAAATGAAAACGGTTTTCGATAGTGAAACCTTTGTTGTAAAAACAATTTTTTAAATTTATTTTTTATCAATATAAAAAAATAGCTAGTCACTACTGTAAAAATCTTTAGTCAATTTAGTCTGATTTTCAGTCGAGGGTTGGTTTTTGTTGAATCTTCGTGCGCGTAAATTTTTGAGGGAATAATATGTACAATGTGTAGAAAATAAAAACCAGGGTATATTATTTATTTTATTTATTATTTGAATTGATAATTTACAGTTTACATAGTTATGTTTATGTAATAATATGAACAGTGCGATTCAAGAATACAACACGGATTGTTGATGTTTACAACAAGGGATTGCGTTAAAAGTTAACAAAAATATAAATACCGACAGAAACATGAAAGTTTTTTAAAAACTGTTTTTTTAAGATCAAATTATAATTTTTATATTAGATACTACTTTGTTGGGTTCTTCAATTTTTTCACAAATAAATAGTTAAAAATAACATGGAATATTTTAGTTTATATACAGAGTGATATAACAATTAATTATGAAGTATGAATAGTATTTAGTACATTTATATCATCGGGTGTCCTACAATGACAAATTCAAACATAGTAATCTTAAATATATTATGATTATGTAAGGTAAGCTTAGACATTTTGACATCTAATTAAAAATAATTAAGATAATATTTAAATACGTTTTTAACAAAATTAGTACGGGAAATATGGTTTTCTGTCTTGAAACGGCAGTAAACGATGGAATTGCTGACAGATAGAAATCCAAGCTTATATGTACATTTTTTTAAACAGTGTACGATTGCCGCTTGACTCACTATTGACTTATACAATTCTTAAAAGCTGAATATGTTGAACATAAAAACTATATGCAAATTTCAACGTAATTGGGAAACTTTGGGAAGCAATTGGTGTCTTGGGTGTTATTATTTTGATCTTATGTTAATGTATCGGCAACTTTCGAATTTTTTTACTACGAAAAATCGATTAAAAATACCAACGGACTAATCAAATCTTAGGGAATACCGATCAGTCAATTTTGATTTAGTACGTACCCAGAAAAAAACAAGAAAGCTTGCATATTTTTAAACCAGATTTGTTTAAAAGTATAAATCAACACAAATGAAAAATATTTTGCTTTCCAATTCTTTTTTTCAAATTGTTAAATTTGTATTATTTATCTGAACAGTCTACCGGAGTCTATAAAGCGAAATACATTATAGTACAATTTCTTAAGTATTTTTTTGTATATTTATGCAAAATAAAGACTGTAATCGCCTTCATTTTTCTATAGTAAAAGCCGTTTTAGCAAGTACGATAATTTTTTATATTAGATGACAGGCAGTGTGAAGAAAATACAGTTAAAAGATTGTTTTAAAATAACGAAAAATTGACTCAAGTACCTTACAATTGGATGGAATAACACATGTCAGAAGATTGCACGTTCGCCATTATTTTTTTGTAATATGGTACAAAAATTGTATGAATTGTAAAATCACAAAAATATACAAGAATTATATCTATTGTTCTTATATCTTTAAAACATTTAGAGATATTTTAAGTTGATTATTTCATAAATACGATAATAAGTTAAATATAAAATATTTAAATACACTACTCTAAATAACAATAAAATAATAGATATATATATAGTCTAAACATTTGATATAGAAATTTTACAAATGAATAACGAAGTTTTTAATTTATAAGGTTTTTTTTATGTACAAATAAGACGCAATTTTTTTCAAATACATACCCACAATTTCAAAGTCTTATATTGTCGGATATCAAAAAAAAAAAAAATATGTACAAGAACAAATATAGCAGGTATTTACAACAAAATAAACGATTTCTTGATTGCGATGAATCTGAATTTAAAGCCCAATATCTGCGTGTAATTAAATTAAAAGTTTTGGATTAAATTAATATAACAATAAAAACACGATCACTTATTTTACTTATGGAAAGTTTGAGTAGCTTTTGCCACGTTTAGAGAAGAGAAGTCTTAATTATTTTTGGCCTCCCAGTTGCTCTTTCTTTGAAAAACTCTACACTTCGCTCTGCATACAGTGTATGGTGGAGTCTTCAGATAGTTCGTCCATCGATGAATCTGCGAATTAAAAAAGCTATTAATATCAAATAGAGATAACTTATCTGTCAATACAAGCTTTAAATTTTTTAGTAATAGTATCTACTGCGGTTTATTTAATTGCTTAAAGCCTGCTACACACGCAGCGACTAAACTTAGTAATGTTGGTTGGCAGTTGTGTCGCAGCGAATTTAGCGGGTTTAAAGCCGGCTACGTCACAACAGGTAACAAGTCAATAGTTCCCTTTTGCGTTGTTCACCTAGACAAAACCATAAAACCCCCCTAAATAAAGGGACTTATTGCAAATCACGTATCACTGCGTGAGTAGAAAGGTTAAGTATTCTGCAAAAATACCGCTGAGTTCCAGAACTTACCAAGCGGAGCAAACTGTTGTTTGTTCTGGAACGAGTACGTCAGGTGTAAATTGATATGTCGCCCAAATCCCACAGGGTCACCGTCCCGCGATAACACTGCAACAACATTTATTCATAAAAATCAATTCACTCTGATGGAAAACAGAAGCTCATGGTTATGCCTTTTTATTGACACCCGATTGATTATGTTCCTGCAATATCAGAAGACGAAGTTCCATTCGCATCGGCAATCCAAAACAACTACTGTCTGCTAGTTTACAAAAAGTATCTTTGGTATGTATACAGCAACGCATTGCTACAGTTTTATCTACCAACGCGCCAGATATGAAAGTTTCATATGATATATTAGCCAACACAATCGCACATGCTTTTGAACTTATCACTTATCAGAAAGGTTTTTGCAATGCTTTGAATGATAACTTAAAATTAGTAGTATTGAATTTTTTTAAATTCATCGGGTTTGTCATTAAGTTTGAACTGACTCTGCATGCTAATGCTAATCTAAATTGTAGGTGAAATCAATTTTGGCATTTTCAAACAGATGTGATCACAAACCACAAAAATATTTCAATCAAAATGAAGTCAAAACTATTGAATAAATGAAATAAACTACTTCAACAATAAGTCATGTACAAGATATCTTTTATTGTTGTAAATATTATAACTCAGGGTAAAACTAAATAAAAATTCTACCACAAGAGATATATTTTATTATTTTAAATAAAATTAAGTTTTGTGATTTTTCAATAAGTTTAATTTAAATGGTGACCGGTTTCGCTCAACTTACACGCTGGCGAAACCGGTCACCAATAGAATTAAACATATGAAAAAACCTGTCAATGATATTGAATATATTTGATTGTTTTAGGGGAATTTTACAATACGCGCTAAGAATAGAGTAGGGGTTGGTACTGACTCGGTCCCTTGGCCTTGCCGGTGTGCTGGTGCTTCTTCTGCCGCGCCCTGGAGTTCTGGAACCAGACCTGGGTGACGCGCTTGCTGAGCCCCGTGACCTGGGCAATCCTCTCCAGGTCCTGGCCGTCAGGGTTGGAGTCCAGCTGGAAGTTGGCCTGCAGGACCTGCAGCTGCTCCTCCGTGAAGGTCGTTCTCACGCGCTTCGCCTTGTTCTTGTGGTAGCCCTCGGCGTCGCAGCCGTCTGAGGACCACATCTTCATTACATTATTTACGCCGATCATTATCGTATAGTTTCAATTTTCTAAAAATATTTTTCAGATGCATATCTGGAAATGTATTCAGTACTTAAAAAAACAATTGGTGTAAAGCACCAACATATTTTTTTTATGTATAAATGTAAAAAAACTTTTTCATTAATTTTTTAAACATTAAAAATTGACATGCGTCATTTACTTTTTTTTTTTAAATAGTCCAAATAAATGTCACACATTGTAAGTCCCACAAGGGGATAGCCACATACCTTATCGTAAAGCACAGCCTTAGCAATTACAGTAAAACCTCGATATAACGGACCAATTGGGGGGAAGGGGTGTCCGTTAAGTCCGAAATTTTATAAAATTAGGCTTAAAATAAATTTTTTTGAAAATACACTGTATGTATTTAGATATAAATAAAAAATTGTATATAATTGTCTTCGGACACTCGTCGTGCTGTTATATCGAATCAAGCCTTGCTTGCACTTTTTTTACATTTGACCGGATTTTTTGTCCGTTATATCGAGGTTTTACTGTACTCTAAATTAACAAAAAAAAAAAAAAAAAACAAAGAATGTTGAAATATCAAACTCGAGTTCAATAAGTGCGGCAAGGAGATGACTCACCGTCAGAGCTGACGCTGCCGCCGTCCAGGGTCTCCAGGTAGTGCGGCTTGCAGAGCACGCGGTCCTCGTGCAGCGCGAACTGCTCGCCGGTGCTCAGCTGGCGGCCGCACGCGTCGCACGCGAAGCACGCCAGGTGGTAGACCTGCGCGCGAGCCTTGCGCACCCAGTCGGAGGACGAGATGCCGCGGCAGCACTTGGAGCACTTGGCCCCGAAGCTTCTGGACCCAAGCGCGCGAGCGTTAATTATTATAACCGATTCGATACATTCACAATGCAATCACTCTATATGGCAAAGTATACACAGCAACAGCAATACGCAGCAACGGTATACCTGGGAAGACCCGCTGATACTTGTCTCTCAGGACGTCGGTTTGCAATCAGGATATAAACTCTGCACTTGGGTTTTTATGCAATGTTTGATAGAAACATTGGAAAATTTAATAAAAATATAGAATATATTATAGTGATTTTCCACATGCTCGTTTTTTTATTTGTGACCGGTTTTGCCAAAGGTTGGAAAGGAAAAGTCGCCAAAGGAAAGGAAAGTCACTTCGAGTATTTTAATAAAAAATATTAAAATACTAGAAATGTAGCCCGCCATAAAATGACGTATTCGATGAACGATGCAATAGTGTTTGAACATATGTTTGGCTGACAATTAGATGAGTATTTGATTTCATTTTGTACACATATATTAATTTCGAAAGCAAAGCCATTCTAGGAAATATCACATTTCGTGTTACAAACACTATTCTTTATTAGATGCAGTCTTTTTTAATTACGTTTGCTGGGCTTAGACGGTGTTATTTTTTTAGGAGACATTTTAAGTTATTAATGATGTGATTAATAATTTCTAACGCAATTTCGATAAAAAAAATAAAATTGGTACTTGTGTCAAGCTGACATAAACTGGAAATTTCTTAGAAGCATCATATTTTGTTTTTTTGTAAAAATTCTAAATTTGAAATTCTCGCTGTGAACAACAGAATCGTATAATTCGTACATAAAGCATATTTGATAGTTTTATTTAATTAGTTTATGAATGAAAATATTATTTAATCGTCTTGAAATTCGGCCCATAACTGCGGAAAAACTTACCAAACTTACGTGCAAAAAATCAGCGTTGTATCTTTTAAGATATTCTATAGAGAACCAAAAAATGAAACATACACACACACACAATGGCTATTATTATAGTAGATATTAAAATGGAGTTCCACTAAGTACTCTCTGTCAAAAATATTAAATTTCCAAATATAGAATGTCAGTAAAATTTAAATATATTTAACAACAAAAAATGTTTTTATATTTACATATGTATACAATGCAATGTGTATCATAAAATATACAAACAGTAGTGAATATCAATGAATAAATACATTTTTCATTAAATGCCAAAAATATAACACAATTCATGATTATTAGTCAAATGAGAGGTAAAATAAGCTGCGACTGTTATCAAAACAACATTATATTGTTTAAATATATTTTTATTATTTTAATATGTTCTCACATATTTATTTAATTTATTCTTCAACGCGTGCAAAAAAAAGGGTTTTTATAGCACACATGTTTTATTACTCAATAACGAAAATATAAAAATAATGGTTGTAATGATGTAAGACCCACAACCTAAGCACAGGACCTTGAAATTTATTATTTACAATTCTCAAGTACTATGCTCAAGAGATATAACAAGAGATCAAGCCTCAGTTCTACTTTATGGAGTCGAAGCTTGGACAGTCAGACAAAATTGAAGCAGCTTGCATAATATAACATATGCTATGGAGGTGAATATATGTAGAATCCTACAGGTGATTGTCAAAAAAAAAATCGAAGTAAAAAGCGGCATTTGAAGGAGTAAGTTTACGTGGATGCGGCACATGCGCCAGTGGCTAGATGTGACCGGCCAAGGATAGAAATATGTCCGATGAAATGGTCACCAACCTCTTGTGAGGAGAGGCATCACAGGAAGAAGAGGAAGAAAATAAACGCTGGCGACAGCGGCGGCGCCCTATCGCGACACGACGCGTCCGCGTCTGACCGAATAATTAAAATTCCGCCGCCGGGATAAGCCGGGGAAGTGGAACAAGACCACCAAATGCAACCTTCGTGTCTTATGCAAATGCGAGCCGCTAATTAATCTGTTACCGCATCGAGACAGATCGTTTCTTTTGGTAAAGCTGGAAACTCGGGACAAGCATTAAGTATATATGGCTTCCGAGACACTTTGTAGTTGTTTACCTTTTGTTGACTTTCATTTACTTACTTATCGTTGAGATAAGATTTTATAAGTGAATTAAGTATGATTGTGAATCGCTCGCGAATAACGAGTAAAAAAATCAAAACGCGCAGTTTTTGAGAAAAAAGTCTTTGTGAATAAATACAATTTTAGATTAATTAGTCTTAAGTGATAGTTTCAAACAAAAAAGTAATTAATTTCTGTAATAAATACTATCTAAATTGAGTCAAAAACAGCAGTTACAATAGTCGTTGAGGTATCTTAATTACGAACTGAACGAAATTATATTACATTAAATTTAAAGGCTGCGTTTACTTTATAAAACATGATCATTGAACTGATACAGTTATTCATTAATTTATCTCTAAGAAAGTTTATTTTAAAACACATAGTATTTCTGAATATATGAAACAATAATTTTTATTATACTAACTCGAATGAAAATATAATTTACTTCATTCATTTTATATTTAAACAAAGTACAGTAATACCCCACTTTACGCGACCCCGTTATGCGCGGTTTTACTATAACGCGAATTTCAAATTTCGCGTTAAAATGCCTCGCATTACGCGAATTTCTCATTTAAAGAATTTGTATGAATGTAGTCATTGATTTCTTTTAACAATTAAAAACAGCGTTGGGTGTTATGAACGTATTTTACGTATTCTACCCAAAAGACAATAGATGTATTTTTCAGTAAAAATAACATGTAATACTGCATAAAGTGTTCATAGAATTAAAGTGATTGTTAAGAAATTCAATATTTTTGACAGAGAGTACTTGGTGGAATTCCATTTTAATATTTTGAATAAAAATACTTGAGTGATTTTCCACATTTTTGTTTTTATTAGTGACCGGTTTCGCCAACCTTTCACGTTGGCATTATCAAACAGAGTCACTCTGTTTGATAATGCCAACGTGAAAGGTTGGCGAAACCGGTCACTAATAAAAACAAAAATGTGGAAAATCACTCAAGTATTTTTATTCAAAATATTAAAGTGATTGTATTAAGTTTTGACTATGTATGTATGTTTAATCGTAAACCCCGATATCCGCGAATTTCACTTAACGCAATTTTTTCACGAACGTATCTCTCGCGTAAAGCGGGGTATTGCTGTATGTATAAGTTATCGAGTTTTTCGACATCAGAATATTTTTTTAAATATAAACAAAGCATAAAAAAACAGAAGAAATATTTTTAATATTATTTATTCTTATTCCAAAAAATTATTTAGAAATAGCGCCGGTTAAAAATTACACAGCACAATGACTACAATAAAAAAAAGGTTTTCGCGCGTAGTTTAGTACATTATGATGAATAATTCTAAATAATTAGTAGACAATGAAAGGGTTGCTGAGGCTGGCGGGCGGGGGAGGGTGCAGCCGCGCGATCGTCAATTAGGTTATCTCAATAAAGGCCTTGGCGGTGGCCGCGTGCGGGCCCACCGCCAAAATCTGTCACAATAACTCTACAGCCGCCCCAATTACCGGCGCGGGACATGAAAGAGTTCCCCGATTAAATTATATATCATTTGGGAGCCGTGATTCGTGTATTGAATTGTGATCCGAGACCCGGCCTGTTCTCTGGATCACTCTCGGCTGTTGTGCGTGCGCTTAATCGTAAGCTACCTTAAGCTGCCTTCACGCGCTGCAACACTACCGAACGATGATTGGCGGAGTATTTTTTTGGCGAAACATAAAAAAAAAACGGTAAATTAGGATGGAAATGTCGGAAATGACACCATCAGCGCGGAATTATAAAAGTTATTTTTGAAGGGTTTTTTTTTAATAGTATGAAGGTATAAACAAATAATAAAAAAGTAGTTTTTTAAATATACGATAACTTAAAAATATATATCGCAGCAATAAATAAATAATACGTCGAGTAGATAACTGAATAAACATATCATATAAATTATAAAATTACATGGGGTTGGATAGAAAAGCAATATTTCAAAAGCTGTAAACCGTAAGTAAAACTGGCTAATGCCAAAAATATAACTTTACACGATTTAAAGTTATTAATTATGTTTAGAATAAAAAAAAAGTAAAACTTTAAATAGCCATATATTATTTCAATGAAAGTACTTTCAAAATGTAAAAATGTATACCAAGTATCTACGCTTTTTCTTAAGTGGAAATAATAATCATATATATTTGTTTTGTAGTAATTTGTTTCAGAAAAGTCTACAGGGTGAGTCGGGTTGTTATTTAGTTTAACATTAATGTTCATCGGGTAATCCTTCAATATATTTAAATATTCAGACAATGGGCCGGACCCCCAGAAGGGCTGCAGAGGCGCGTCTCTCCGGGCGGCGGTGACTTGCATCGGTTTGTTGGCATTTGTCATTTATTTTGATTGTCATAACTCATTCTGACATCCATATTTTATAATCTGCCTCCAAAAAACGACGCCGAGATTTCTCAGATCACGGGGCAATACCGAATGTTTTCATTCATCTTTGGTTTCCTCGGAAACCTTCGGACGTCAATAGAGATCACAGAAATAATGATGTGTCAGTCAGATATATTTTTTATGCATATGTGAGCACACATACTGCGGGGTTTATAATAACTAGAAGCGAAGTCACGATTCATAAATAAAACGAAACAACGGTTAGCCACATTAAAAATGTTCAATATTTATTAGCATCTTCCACTGCGCAGCGAAAGAAAATTAATTTAAAGTAAAATTTTTAGCTGATTCTTAATCACAGATAGGCACTGTGATCTAAGATAATTTGGTTAAATAATAAATCAAGAAATAAATGAAATATAATTTGCATATTTGTGATTAAATTCGCATTATATACGCATACGAAAAGTATATTCACTCCTATAAATAATTCTAGCTCCGTAAATTTGAAAAAAAAACCTAATAAGTAGCAATTATTAAAGTTAGTCACTCTGGCAATATTTATTCGACCACCTACTATCAAATTCCTGGTTAAATGGATATACATTTTTTAATCAACTGCATATAGGAATATATATATATATCACTTTCGTTTAAACAGAAGCCATGTTTTGGTGACCAGTGCAGGTTGTTTTCTTTTAATTAACAAAAATGGCATGTAATGACATTTAGGATATATTATAATCGTATTATTACAATAATATAACAGGTGTGGAAACTCTGTCAACCATCCGGAAAATCACAAATATAGTACGCCATAGTTCTGTAATGCCCCTCATATCGTTTTGAAGAGCAAGGGATCGACTCCGTTTTATGAGTAAAATATATAATGATAAATAATGAAATATGTATAACATTGTTCAAAGTTGCAGAATGCAGAATATTACCAAAGGCTTTCAATGGGATTGGCGTGTTAGGCAGTATCGGGTACGTATGGTGTCAAATTATTCGTCCCGCAAAGAATATACATGGAAGATAAAATATGCAAATGAGGACTTGTTTGATTGTTGTACCGCAAAAGCAGTAAAATAAATCCAAGCTATTTTTTTCAACATGGAAAGTTCGCAACGAGAACAGATTCGTCGAGTCTATAATTAAATTATTATGGCCTTACTTTTGGCCATCCTGCGGAGAACTATGATGTTAATTTAACGCAAAGCACACACTTGGGCAGAGATTGACATGCAAGCTGCAGAGTGGTCAGGGTTGCGCCTCGGTAAGGGGGTGTGATATTATTATTGAACAATTATCCTAAATAAGTTATACTGTTATTAAAAATATCTGCAAAATGTACTCTGGACAGTTGATGTGCTATCATATTTTCCAATAGTGTCTACCTATATATTTCCTACCTGGAAAGGGAAAGTACCTTGTCAGTATTGATACATTGCACGTAAATATAAGCAGCTTTCAGTTTTCTAACATTTTAGCCGTTAGCATTTTTGTTAAATTCAGTGGTATAAATTACGAGTTTGTGCCTAATATGATTTGTGATATTCAATGTTTGATTGAGATCGCGAGCCCGGGAGATATAGTAAGTGTACTTGTGAAGTAATATATAGTATGTGAACTCATTTGGACCGGTAGGTGGAGGTGGATGCATTCATATGACCACTTAGCTGGCAGCGGGAGCTGTTGGTCGCGGGTGCAGCGAAAGGGTGGAGGAGAGACTGGGGCAAGGGGGCTCGATTGGCGTAGTCCTGCTTGCAGTAGACCTGATGGTCGCGGATGAAGCAAGAGGGTGGAGGAGAGACTGGGGCAAGGGGACTCACTCGGCATAGTCCTGGTTGTAGTAGACCTGGTGGTCGCGGATGAAGCAAGAGGGTGGGGGAGAGACTGGGGCAAGGGGACTTGATTGGCGTAGTCCTGCTTGCAGTAGACCTGGTGGTCGTGGATGAAACAAGAGGGTGGAGGAGAGACTGGGGCAAGGGGACTCACTTGGCATAGTCTTGATTGTAGTAGACCTGGTGGTCGCGGATGAAGCAAGAGGGTGGGGGAGAGACTGGGGCAAGGGGACTCACTTGGCATAGTCTTGATTGTAGTAGACCTGGTGGTCGCGGATGAAGCAAGAGGGTGGGGGAGAGACTGGGGCAAGGGGACTCACTTGGCATAGTCCTGCTTGCAGTAGACCTGGTGGTCTCGGATGAAGCAGGAGGGCTGGCGGTCGAGCTGCAGCGCGCACACGCAGCAGCGCAAGCAGGCGGCGTGCCAGGCGCGTCCCGACACCTCCAGCAGGAAGCGGTCCGCGATCTGCTCGCCGCACGACGTGCACGCGCGCTGCTCCGTCTGCAACCCACAGGCTCGTGTTAAATTACCAGACAAAAGAAGCTTCAGATGACCCCAGAGACGATCTTCATTTCTACCTCGTTCCCGTTCTTCTAAACACCGATAAAACAACTAACGTCCTCATGCACTTTTAATTACAATCAACAAAAAAACACACAAACATTAAATATATATTATTATTTTTTACAAGGCGATCTTGAAATATGGTAGAAATACCAGAAATAAGAATGAGTTCACTGCCACGTAGATTATAAATTTGTTCGTTCGTAATATCACGAGATGCGATTCTGGACCTAAATACGACCAAATCTGTTAAAACTGACTTCATTAATATAATTGATAGCCGAAACGTATGAAGGCAGACTACAATCGGGACTATTCCAAGTCCCGTCCCTCGAGCCGGCAACACATCGGCCGCCCGCTCCGACCACAATAGGTCCCCTGAGAGATGCCTCAGTGAAATATAAATAATTCGTTTGGCTATCGATCCGATTTGACGGTGGTACGTGCACTCAATGAAGTGATGAATTACTCGGGGCCCCACTGACACCACCGCTCTTGAGGTGGTGCAACCTTTTTTGTCTGCCGTGTATTCCGATATTACGAGCTCTAGCGTGATACGTGAAAAAGATGGTAAACGCAAAGAGTCTCACTTATATCATATTATGTTTAATTTAAAATAAATATTTAGCGCTTTTACCACAGCTTGAAGCAGCTATGAAACCGTGTATGTTGGTGAAACGATTCGCGTCAAAAAATAAATGTTTCTTTTGAATAAACCAAAATATTAAAGTATTTTTATAGTAAACATTATACTCATACAGTATTGTGTTAAAAAAATATAAGTAAACATAGTGAAATCCATCAAATTTATCATTTTATATTAAGGACATTTTACTACGAATTAAAATTTAATCTTGGTGTATTGTTGAAGAAAGCACTTGCAGGTGAATGTGTATGAAAAGGTACTGATGCCTTATACTATATCACACACTTTCATTGAACTATTAGGTATTTAAAAGGTAATGTAAATTATTTTCATTTATTATATTCGAATGCGTATTGCGGTCTAAACATTAGTAAATTAGTTAGTTAAACTCTAAACTCAATCAGATCTAAACGTCACAGCTTTGTAAGGAAGGAATTATGTAATAATAGCAATACGCAGACTGCGGTGTAGAAGGACTCGGGGACTCACTACACTATTTTTCCTTTAGAAAACCACGAACGCAGGCTTAGCATGAGTATATGCTCAGTGAAAAAGAAAAGGTTAAACTAAACTAGAATAACATTTCATAACAAAAAGATCTAATAAAATGTATTTCTAGCCAGGGTGGCGAATGTATTGAAATGAAATAGAGAAACGTGGATTTCAGAGCGCGTAAATAAAAAGAATAATAAACCTATTTATTCTAGTACAGAGGTGTCAAACTCAATTTTTCAGAGGGCCATATATTAAATTTAGTATGTGTAGGCGGGCCAGATCCAAATAAAATAAGTCTATAAGCTCTAAAAAACATGATTCTTCTTTCTGTGACACATTGCGGAGTGATTGTCCCGAGGGCCGGATGCCGCCCGCGGGACGTATCTTTGACATGACTGTTCTAGTAGGTAATTATTAAAATAAAAAAAAGGTTTGGTATTTATTATCTCGTGTGAATCCGTGTGTTAGGCAGTAGCGCGGTTCAGTCTCGGGGGTGAGAATGTTGGGGTCTGTGCGCTGACAGGCAGCGGGCCCGGCCGTGTCGCGGGAGGCCCCATCAGTCAAGGCCCCCCGGAGTCCGGCCCGGCCTGAGCTACATCCAAACTCACACAATGTGACCCAGGAGCAACGACACTATCAAGCAGACGAGAATTTACTATAGAAGCAGACACACAGACAATTGCTGCTGTATTTTGCTAATTACATCTCCTCAACTCACTGAGCATAAAATTATACTGGTGTTCATGGTTTGCTAAGAGGAAAATAGTGTAGTGGGCCCCCGGGTTCTTCTACACTGCAGTTTTATTTGCCGCTGCCCAAAAGCATTATCTAAAGCATAGTTTCCTAAACTATTTTGTCCCGTCCCGACCCCCTGCCTTGCTAATATTGAATTTTTACAAATTCATCAACTTCGAACATATTTTTGACATCTTATATAGAACAACTCACTTTCATAGGGTTTACTGTAGAGTGGGTTTAAAAATTAAAAAGTTAAAGTACATGTAAAGTTAATTATACCTTTATTAATAAAAAAAAACACAATGCAAATATAATAACATTCAGAAAATCTATATTTTTGACAGAGAATACTTGGTGGAATTCCATTTTAATATCTTAAATCGAATAAAATATATCAATTAAAAACATACAAAATTCTTCTACGCTTCAGGGCTTCGATCCGTCACAAAGTACATAGGTACAATCTGTGTTCGGTGCATTATGACATTTACGAAATGTCAAAATTTTGGTGATGACCTGCTTAAATGGGATCCACTCTCGTAGACCCACATTTACAGTTTAATTTTTCGCTGTCATCGACCCCTTGCAGGGCGAAATCGATCCCTGGGGGTCGATATTGATCACTTTGGGAACCTCTGATCTAAAGCGTTTAGATCTGATACTCCTTCTGCAGCAAGCTACAGAAACAATAGCAGGAGACCCCCCACGTACTTCCAGAGCATATCATTCCAAGTCCACTACTCTATTGCATACAGAATGGCAGCCATGCACGAGCAACAGTATATCGAGATAGAGCAGGCATTGATTATGTCAGGGAAGCTTAGGTATAACATCATATAATTGGAAGTGGAGGATTATCTGCTGATAAGATTTGAATCCCGCGAATTTACTTTGTAAGATTTTGTAAACATTGCTATTTATAATCGCATCATATACCAAAAATTATATTATTTATTTATTTATAAAAAAAAAAATACTACTTAATAAACGTATTTTTATTTCCGCGTGCAATATAAAACATAAAGCTGTCATTTTTACGGCCCGGACGGCACAGTTCAAACATTCTGAGTTTCGGGAATTTACGATGTTAATAAAAATTACCATGCAAACTCGGCCGGGATAGACCGCCTACGATTAATATTTTATCGATTTTAAATTGACGTTTCGGCAGTCGATCGGCGTGGCTTAATACTAGCGCGGCGTGATTTATACGCCCTCTCCGACGGCTGGCCGGAGGATCAACACACGCAACAATCTTTGTTATCTAGTTCTTAGTTATTTATTTTATGCAGAAAAAAGGTTATTTCACATATTTTCCCTGCACAACACAATAATGCAAATAAATAAATACATGAACGCTATCACCTAAGTCACACATTTCAAGCCCCACACCACATTATAACCTTCGCCATAAGAACTATTTTACCTAATGAAAATAAAGAATCTTCAAATTTAATAATTTTTTTTTTAAATCGTGTCTTCAACTTGTAACTAGTGTTTTTTTTTGTGTGTAGAGGTTTTCAGACCTCTACACACGTGGCAAATAAACGTGCAACCGACTTGTAGCTAGCCAATATTGCCTAGATTGCGTTGTTTACTAAGGAAAAATCAACCAAAATTAAATGAAGCGCTATGGGGTAGTTGCAAGTTTAAGGCATCATTTAAATACAAGCTCGAATACGTATACGTATTTGAAGCAAATGTATTCCTTTTATACATATATTAATTAAATATTTTAAAAGCTTGATGCTATTTTGTCCAAAGCGCATTGAAAGCGAGAGTCATATTATTTCAAGCATGTTTTAAGCACATTTTGTTATTTGCACTTTTAAGGATATTGTATCCCATTAACAAATTTATTGATCAAATATTTAAAAAAAGTCGTTGCGTTTTGTACTTTTGGTCTTCAATCGCGGTAGCTGATAGCGTCGAGGCAGAGCATTTCAGTCGAAGTAGAAGCGATTGAAATGTAAGCAGTGGGCTGAAAGTCGAGTCGCTTGCGGCGGGTTTATTTGTAGTTTTAAGCATATTGAATTGCATGAATTAAATATTTAAAAAAATCGTTGTAATGGGGGAGTATAAACGCGGTCGCTGATAGCGTCGAGGCAGAGCATTTCAGTCGCACCAGAAGCGCTTGAAATATAAGCAGGGGGCCGAAAGCAGAGTCGCTTGCGGCGGGTTTATTTGAGGTTTTAAGAATATTGGATTGCATGAATTAAATATTTAAAAAAATCGTTGTAATGGGGGAGTATAAACGCGGTCGCTGATAGCGTCGAGGCAGAGCATTTCAGTCGAAGTAGAAACGATTGAAATATAAGCAGTGGGCTGAAAGTCGAGTCGCTTGCGGCGGGTTTATTTGTGGTTTTAAGCATATTGAATTGCATGAATTAAATATTTGAAAAAATCGTTGTAATGGGGGAGTATAAACGCGGTCGCTGATAGCGTCGAGGCAGAGCATTTCAGTCGAAGTAGAAACGATTGAAATATAAGCAGTGGGCTGAAAGTCAAATCGCTTGCAGCGGGTTTATTTGTGGTTTTAAGCATATTGAATTGTATTCATAAATGCATTATTTAAATATTTTGAAAACTCGTTGGAATGGGGTAGTCTTCAATCGTGGTCGCTGAAAGGGTCGAGGCAGAGCATTTCAGTCGCAGTAGAAGCGATTGAAATATAAGCAGTGGGCTGAAAGTGGAGTCGCTGGCGGCGGGTTTATTTGTGGTTTCGGGGAAGCGTTTCGCTCGGTAGGGCCCGCGCCGGCTGCGGGAGGCTGGGCGGCCGCGAGCACCGCCCAGCGCGGGCCCCGCCCACCGCCGCGTGACACCTCGCGGGGAGGTCTCCCGGGCCAGCGCGACCCGGCCAGACCTCCGCGCTAGACTGCGAGACAGCCGACGAGAGCTGCGCTGCACACTCGCATTGTCTGCATTCTCCAAAACGCCGCGGCAATCGTAGTTATCTCGCACGTCGTTTTTAGATATCCAAGACAAACAACGATCTTTATATACGTAGCAACAAATCGTGCCACCAACTTCCAGATAGCCAATAGCGTCCCTTTTTTTTCGTTTTTTTTTTATGGTTTTGCCAAAGAAGCACCAAATAATCTACATTACACTTTTGGAGAAGGAAATTGCCAAATTAGAGACTGGTAATAATGGCGGCTATTAATGTCGCCGGGATATGACCGGTCTTTGGAAGGATGGAAGAAAGGAAGACCTAAAGAACATCTGGACGCTTTCAAAAGCAATAGAGGCTTTATAGTCTAGTTGGAAAATTTCAAAAAATATGCACCGGAGAGGATTATTTATATTGCTTATTCAGTTGAAATCAAGCACATAATTCAATTGGAATTGTCATGTAGGCATATACCTATTATATATAATAGTAAATTTTTGTATACAAACGCTTATTTTTTTATTTATTGATTTGTCTAATTATTTTTATAAAGCTTTATCTGCCGATAATGCCCAAACGCGAATAGATTTTAAAATACTCATATTATATTTCTTCTAAAATATTTCATAACTTTATTGCGTTACACTTTAATTAATATTCAACGGTCGTTTCAAATGACTCTATGTCTACTTTAAGCAGGAGAGGTTAATTTGTTATTACGTTATGTTCTCGGCTTCCGAACATCAGCGGGATAGTTGTTTTAAAAACACCTTTTTACTACCTCAATTACAGCCATAATAAGGTACCAGGCTGAATTCATAAACACGCGTTTAGACCTAACTGAGCTTATCTCAGCGGGTTATTTGTTTTAATAGCCTTTTAATTGGGCTACCGAGAGGAATATTATTTCCTATGAATGATACGTCCAATAAAATTTAGGGTAAACAGGGCGGTAATGGACCACTACGGATACCATCATTTAAAAAACTAAAAAAATCTTTATACATTTATAATAAATCATGCAGTTACAAAATAGTTCTTTTTTAACACAAAATTTATACAATTGTAAAATAAACTATCCGTAAAATTTTCAGCATAAAAAAGAGTTGAAATTTGAGTATATACAATAAAAAAAAATCGATAGCAAAGGGAATGCATTATTTTTTCTGCTTGAATGCACAGAAGAAGTTTATTATGAATTCCTTGAAATTTTTGTGATAAAATACATATAGCAAAAATGTTTTTTCATTCAAAGAATTTTTGCTGAATAGGTGAAAATTAAATTAATATCTTGCATACAATAATTTTATAATCTAAACACGATTTTCCAAATACCTTGTGATGATCGTTCACTGTGTATTGACCTTAGTACAGCCTTATATACTAAGTGCTGGAGTTTTACCTCTCATTTCCGAGCAGCGGGATATGGCGGGTAAGTATAAATAATGTTCAAATTGGAAATCTTTTTTTACTTAATGTGTATATTCTCGACAAGTACGATCGCAACAGGGTTTCTTTTTTGTACAAAATAATATTCTACATTATACTTACCATTTACGCTAAGAAACATTAAATGAGATTTTCTCACATTACACGACACACTGTAATTTGATTGAATTAAATATACATAAGAAGTTTACATAAAAGTAATTTTGAGACAAATAAAATCCCAAAGTAAAAAATAACGTTTTTCAAAATGCTAGTAATACCTGTTACGATGTATATATACTTCCTGGCAAACCAAACCACGATACACGAGAAAAACGAAAAAAAAATGCACAAGCCAGAAAATCTTCGATCTCTCCCCTGTTATTTGAAAACATGAAACAAATAAACACACCAGCGAACATGGCTACATTCTACAGCTGTAAGTTGGTGGGAAGTTTGTATCCAGAGACTTGGCAGGGTAAATAAGGATTTTGATTTCTCGCCACGCCCCGAGCCTCCCCTAACTCTGCCTCCCTTCCACTCTGAAGTTTCGACCCCGCGAGTTTCTGCGAGGGATGAAACTGCCAAGGCAGCTGGGACTGAGTAACTGATTTATCTTCTTTTTTGTTGATGTTTGTATCGTATATATTTATCCAAAAATATATAATAGTAAAAATATTTTTACTATTATATAAAGGTTTCAACGACTTATCTATCGAATTATTGGTAATCTATAATAAAATATTATTGATTAGTAATCAACGGGTATCCTTATTTATAACTAATCGTTTAAACATATTTACTGCCTAAATTTACAGTGTATTTTTGCAAGCGTTTGTTTATTGAACATTACATTTGTGAGTCATCAGTATAAAGCTGTCAAGGTGTTTGAACGGATGTTCAATATACTTACAATTTAAGTATATATTTACTTTGAAAAATATTAGAGTGTTTACGTTTGTAGATATGACTTAACCAACTAACTTAGTATGCCAGTATGAAGCTGTTATCAGAGTTATGAAACACCACTGTTTATTTGAAATATTGCAAGTATTTAAGGCTGTATTTTTGCAGACACTCACAGTATGCCAGTATGAAGCCGTTATCAGAGTTATGAAACACCTACGGTTTATTTGAAATATTGCAAGTATTTAAGGCTGTATTTTTGCAGACACTCACAGTATGCCAGTATGAAGCCGTTATCAGAGTTATGAAACACCTACGGTTTACTTGAAATATTGCAAGTATTTAAGGCTGTATTTTTGCAGACAATCACAGTATGCCAGTATGAAGCCGTTATCAGAGTTATGAAACACCACTGTTTATTTGAAATATTGCAAGTATTTAAGGCTGTATTTTTGCAGACACTCACAGTATGCCAGTATGAAGCCGTTATCAGAGTTATGAAACACCACTGTTTATTTGAAATATTGCAAGTATTTAAGGCTGTATTTTTGCAGACACTCACAGTATGCCAGTATGAAGCCGTTATCAGAGTTATGAAACACCTACGGTTTATTTGAAATATTGCAAGTATTTGAGGCTGTATTTTGGCAGACACTCCCAGTATCAGAGTTATGAAACACCTACTGTTTATTTGAAATATTGCAAGTATTTGAGGCTGTATTTTTGCAGACACGATTCGTCTATTATACAAGTATGAAGCCGTTAAGGCACTCGGGTGTACGGTGCAGCCACAATGTGATACAATGATGTCCTCCGCGGCGACACTCCCGGCACCCCAGCCGCCCGGCAGTCCATCAACCGGCCGGGGACAATGGACCGCGCGGCGCGATTTATCAAAGTTAATAAATAATAATGGATAGGTATGTAGTCGGATGTGTAGGGCCACAATGGGGACCAAACGTGGTAAATATGCGCACAATGACAAACCGCCGGATAATAACAAAATAAATATGGTAGCGAACATTGTCAAGCCCCCGGGGTGTAATTCCGTCAAGCTTTGTGACGATCTCCAACCAAAGCAAGGCAGGGCGCGTTGTTTCACATAAAAGGACCGAGAGCTTTGCTTTCATTGATCGTGAAATCTGAAGTTATCATTACAACTTAGTTTATTGGTTCGAGAGATGTACTCGTATTTTCAGAAGCTTGCAGGCGGGTCGTCTTTTTTCAGCATTCTGAAATGCAACTCATGCCAAATGGTAATGTTTTTGTGCCATATACCATCAAATCACCAATATAATACTGTAGTAACTAATACATCAATATAAAGGCGAGAATTTGGTTTTTAAAAAACAAATATTTTTCTTTAATTTAATGTATGTTTCACTGATGAGCACACCCAATAAATATTTCATATAAATTTATGTTATTCAATTAACATATATATTTATCATTCTTTGAAGGCAAACAAAAGGACTGAGAGCTTTGCTTTCATTGATCGTGAAATCTGAAGTTATCATTACAACTTAGTTTATTGGTTCGAGAGATATATTTTCAGAAGCTTGCAGGCGAGTCATCTTTTTTCAGCATTCTGAAGTGCAACTCATGCGCGCCGTGCACACGATGCCAAATGGTAATGTTTTTGTCCCATATACCACCAAGTCACCAATATAATACTAAAGTAACTAATACATCGATACAAAGGCGATAATTTTGGTTTTTAAAAAACAAATAAAAGGTTGATATCAGATGAGTGGAAGTAGTGCGGGTATTCGTCAAATTTTCCCTGACGGTTAAAAACCTGGAGACCTCTTTTTACCAGTCTCTGGACTTCACGATGGGTCTATTTTCAGTCAGCTAAACTTTCAATTCCTCTATAAAAAAGCCAACTTTTAGCATTAACGCAATAGGAATGTTTGAAAAATCTATAAAAATTATAAGTATATTAATTAAGTAATATATATTTAACAGGTCATTGATATTTCAGCATGGTTATACGCAATTAAAAAATACATTGATTTTGAATTTTTCGATCTTAAATTAAATCACAACCATTTCAACGTAACTTTGCTACTTGAGTTACAATATAATTTTTTTTTCCAACAGTTTGCCTACTCGAAAAGAGCACAGTAAAGATTCAGTTTTACTTTGTACCCTCCTTTGTGAGGCACAAGGGTGCACATAATGCAGGCCGTAAGCTGTCCACTCCAAATGTGAATTCAATGTTTCTTTTGTTGCCGCACAATAGATTTAGTGGCAAAGTCAATCGGAGTCAAGATTAAAATTACTAGGATAAAATGAGACATGGTTTACATTTAATTTGAGTAGGATTGTACGTGTCTTGTAAACCCTAATTTAGCTCTTTGTGGAAAGATAAGTAGAAGTTTTAATTCGACATAAATGTAGGCGTACGTGGTTTTGTTTTTAAAATGAAATGTATGATTTAATATTCAAATAGGTTTTATGAGTAAACTTCTAGCGTGTATTTGAATATATAAATGCCACTTTATTGAATAATGTTTTGTTGCTTACGTATATGTCATCGAAAATAATCATTTTGTCAAAATTAATAAGAGTCTGCTTGACTCAATAATTTATTTATACTTATTTTTTGTCATATATATATTCAATATTTTTGACAGAGAGTACTTGGTGGAATTCCATTTTAATATTTTTGAATAAAATACTTGAGTGATTTTCCACATTTTCGTTTTTATTAGGGACCGGTTTCGCCAACGAAATATATATATATATTTATATATATATATATATTATGAAATGAACTCTAAATGAGAATTGGTGTTTGAAATTTTTTTGAATTTTTAATTTTCTGTTTGGTTGAAAAAAAGGTTTCATGAAGAGTAGAAACACTCAAATAAATATTATATTGTAAATAGGCATACAAAGTGCTTCCGAGCCACAACAAAACAAACTTCCATCCCCCTCAATAGGCACGAATGTTCCAGGTGAAAGGATCAATTGTTATAACAAGGGTGTGGTTCACCGCGCCTTGCCAATATCTGGCAATATTCAACGCTCTAGCGACCAGCATGACAATGGGCTGACTTATGGACGGACAAAAAATAACAGAGTCGGGAGCTAATTCGAAAGAGATTGCCAGCTCTCTGGTAGCATTGTGCTGCTCTTGTCCGGGAACAAAGGGCTGGCAGGCCGCGTGGGCCTCGACTATCGGGCTTTTCAGGTAAATGAAGGTGTCGCGAATCGTCTGCAAGGAATATCTGCAGTCTGCGGGACAGCTGACCGGGAGAGTTGTGTGGACCCACTCGGCGGGCGATGACCTCGACACCTGGAAAACCCGGCGCTGTTGGACGGGACGGAGCATCTCCGGATACAATAAAAAGACTGACATTGGAAAGTTGTAAAGGGAATAATCTATTGTACATCCCAATATATCTACAGTAAAGGTAATTTTAAATTAATTATACAATACATTACCACGTAAGAGATATTCTGGGGTAAGAAACTATGTCAATAGCAACAATATTATTTTCACATGATATTTATGACTGAATTAACTATTAAAAAACATATGGAACAGCATTTTTTCAGGTCAGGTCTGAGCTGGAAATACTTCGATTTACTTCACTTTATTTCCTCGTTTTTAAAAGTACATAAAAATACACAGGGATCTCCTTTTACGGCCTTCAAAATCAACATTTATTGGGCCGTTCTGTGGAATTATAAAATCGATAAACCCTCATGAAGCGGAGGAAATAAACCATTCATATTATCACAAAAACCTCACAGCCCTCGCAACACTTGTTTTATTGTCTGTTGAAACTTATGCGTTTTTACCTACCCGGCTCTTAATGCAGAATAGATTACATTGTAAGAGAAACCACTCTGGACGGCCTGGGAACAGAAAATATCGCTTTTTGTTGGCAAGTTATTGCAGCGATGAGCGCGCTAATTGTTTTTCATTCTCCTTATTTTACATTGTTATTTAGTGGATCTGCAGACGAATGGCTTCCTGCTTGAGTTTACGTTGGCGTCTTCGAATCCGGTAACCGTCTGGGACTTCACTTCCAAAAGAAAGCCATTTGCACTAAAATACAATTACCTAATATACAACAAAACCACTATGCACGACTAATGATGCTAGGGAATCAACAACAAATAAGTTTAAAAAAAAAACCAGAATGTGTTATTTTTCCACCAGCTCGGTGGCGTAGAGTATACTGTGCATTAGCATATTACATTCCATGATTTGACAAGGTAATTTATGAAATTAATCAAATAGCACGAATTAAATAATTAATTAAGCTGTTCTGTGTTAACAGCTAATACCGATACACTATTTTGACATCCAAACAAGTACACATTAAAAATACAAAAACATGTATGGAATGATATGTATAGAGGTTTATAGTTCACAGATACAATTAAGAGCTTTTTCCAAAAAAAGTTATTTCATTTATAAATTAACACAAATCAAAGTTTTTTAGTCAGAACTTAATCATGCATTGATCTCATTATTAAATACGTATTTTATTTAACTTTGCATGTGTTGATTGTCGATTTTGCGTTGAAACTGTATGCGCCAAGTTAGTTAAATTATTCGTTACTACTTAGCTATTACCAGTTAGTAAATTTGGTTTCTTATATATGTTTTAACAATAAATATTGATGAGTTCTATTTAACAAATTATAGAATATTTACTAAAAAAATATTTTATTTTGATCAATACAGAACATTAATAATTCCACGAGAATATATTTTTTTAAATGTGCTTTTTAATTTCTGAAATATATGGCATTCTCAGGTATTGCGTTGGCACCTGTTAACATTAGACAGCCCGGCCATTAAGCGAAGGGAGTTTTCCAATATAGTGTGGGCCCCGACTGGAGTTATTTATCGCCGAGCCGCACCAATCTCGGGGCATATTAATAACCGAGAAACGGTGCGACGAGGCGCCTAAATTGATTTGGTCGAAGGCCCGGGTTAGGTTAGGTTCGAGTAATTAAGATGCGGCCGCCCCGCCAGCTCGCCGACGGTCCTCAAAGTTAGGGTTGAAACCCCATAACTGCTGAAACTTCTAGAAGCCGATCGGCCTAACGTGTCTGAGTCGTTTTACTCCACAAGTAAGCACTATTTTATATGTAGTAGTTATCATATATATAGGTTCTATGGCTGTGGTTATAATACGGTATGTGGGTATCCCCTGATCTTGCGCGCAGGTTGTGGGGCTTACACGCTATGAACGTACGTGTAATTATAAAATTTAGGGTGTTCTTGAAAAATCTTAAAAGCAACTCAAACGACAAGCTTTGGGCTAGTTACTGTTTGATAATTGGTTGTGTTGTTGAGCACGTGCCTCGTATTTGTATTGGTACGTATCATTGAAAACCTGCATCAATTTTTCTTGGAGGGCTGTCCTTCATTATAACTCATGGGAATAAACAATATTTTGAATGGATACAATATTCCGCGAAAATAGATTGCAACACTGGAAATTTATGTAAAAGTTGTAAAACAAATTTAAGATTTATTTTTGATGTTAACATAATACTCAAATACGAGTAAATAGGTCATTTTTTGGGATATTTATTTAGAACGATGTATCGAAGATGACAGCTACCTTTCTGAAGGAAAAAAAGTATTGAGTGTGTCAGTAAGGACTGTACAGATTGGTTGCCCTGCCTGAAAGGATTGTATCTGATCCAACCGACATGTTTGTTTAATCGTAATATTGAAAAGGAATGTTGGCATGCTCGAGTTGTGGTGTAACACAGGAGTGGATTGATATTGTTAATTTAAAGTGGACCCGTACACGAAATAAAACCATGCATTTAATTAATGTTTCGAATTCTTCCACTGTAAAATACCTTGAC
Organism: Atopsyche davidsoni; assembly: GCA_022113835.1. NCBI lineage: Eukaryota > Metazoa > Arthropoda > Insecta > Trichoptera > Hydrobiosidae > Atopsyche > Atopsyche davidsoni. Next base: position 4,193,982 of record JAILWY010000010.1, read on the forward strand.
TGTTGCTTTTTGATGCGATTGACGATATTTTGGCTTTATTCTACGAGCGTGAGACATTCAAGTTCAGATAACTTTAACGAGAAGTTTATAATTGCGAGTATCTGTAAGAATATGAGGACGCAAGTGAAAAAAGACAAACAAGTTGCTCAAAGCGATTATAAGCACGTTATCTCAGAAATTTTCAATATTATTAACGAGTGTGTTTATAACAATCACAGATGCGGTGAGGGTTTTTTTAAACTATTTCCTTTTGTCAACCTTACTTTAATTCCCATTTTTATGACAAAAAAATCATATTTTAAGCCCAGTTTTTCACGTTTGGCAAACTTATTATAGGTATGAATTGTTTATATAATTGTTGGTAGAATAAATAAACTTATATTAGGTTATGTACACACAGTATATTTTTAAATTTATAAAAAAAACATTTTCTATATCAGTTACATGCTTAATGTCAATTTAATGCTGCCCATGTTGTCAAATTCATCTCATGATATATTTTTTAATGAATTAAATTTCGTACTCCTAATAAAAAAGGGTCTGCAAATATTTTCTGTTTAATTTAATTTCACAAACAATTAGAGAGTTGAGTTCACCCATAAAAGAATTAGGCAAGGGTCGCTATTTACAGAGGGAGGAGAGCACGTACATAACTGCAGTGCTACGAATCTCTCAACAATGCAAGTAATCACTCCACGTGTCTTAAATTGAACATTTTATTTATTCACTACTACTTTTGATGAACGATACAAAATATATATAATTAATTATATCGTTTGATTATGGATTTGCATAAAACTCAGCGCTGCCCGGGGCCGACAGTATAAAAAAAGGTGAAATTTCAAGTATTTCGACAGTTGATATCAAGAAAAATTATTATTACAAATTTTATAAGTAAGTGATAATTTTTTTAACGTAATATTGAAGAGATTATAACAGTGTTTCATAACGTATTCAATTAATAAAATATACACCAAAAATCACTCAAAATATTAGAAGAATATTCGCTTCTCCCAAATGCATTATAAAAAAGAACAAATGTTATAATAATTGATTTTGGAGAGCACGCATATTTTGTATAATACAATAAATTGAATAATTGCATTTTTTGAGTATTCAATTATTTTAATTTATTTTCGTTATTGCGCTTGTTTGGGAAAAGTAATAATTTTTATTGTGAGAATCAGGTTTTGTAGGTGTATTATTATTCTAAAATATACAAAAAGCTTTGAGCGTTATTTAATTTTATACATAGCAGCATACTTTGATTTATTGATACGTAAAAATACAAATTGAAACATTAAAAAAAGGTACAGTGTCATAAATTCATGATATTTATTTTTTAGGCCTCTTCACTATGCTCCAATAAATTAGTTTAATTATATTCAATTTTCTCCAGGAAACTATTAACAATGATATTTTTTTAGATTAAAACACATCTGTTGTAGGAGCAGAGGGTTTTACATCGTAAACCCACCCGTTAGGCAAATAAAAGTTAATGTGTGTAAAGCAGTGTTTATATCAATAGAGGGTTTCAAAGAGCCCGCCATGTTTGATTGTAAGGCTTTTTTGATTTCACCAGAGCTGGTACTGCTTTGGCTAGCATTATCAGAAGTCTCGTCTGTTAAAAAAACACAAATTAAAATTTAAAAAATAATCCATATGAAAAATACATAGTTCAGATGATCCAGTGGGCAAAGTGCATGTACACTGCCATTTATTTACGGTTTTTTATTTATTAAAAATGCTTCATTGTACTGATTGAATGCTATTTAGTTTCCTGAGAGAGTTTTTGTGTGTTAAATAAATTTACACATTAACGATAAAATTTTGATAAATCTTGTTTTATGAAAAGCTTTGATTTCTGCAGTCAACTGAAAGTTTCCGTTTTTGACTGTCAATGATCATCTTCAGTTTGTATTTTCCCCAACTGTTAATAGTCTCTTATAGAGTTTATCAAAGCTTCAAGATCTAAGCTCTTTTTGGTAAGTTGCCTTCTGGATATCCATCCACAGTATAATCGGTTGACACTTGTGGTTGCTTTGCAGTCTGATATATTCTGTTAAAATCCTCATATTCTTATCTAATCTGTTCTTCATCAAATCTGCGATGGCTCAATAAAACCGGCGACACAATTATCAACAAATTTTCAACTAGGCAATAGTGTCCCTTTGCATGCGACTTTGCAACGCAATTTTTTTAATGAATAAAACCTTTACGGATCTGTTAGGTTATTTTAAGGCGTTGATTATATTTGGCTTAAGACATTTCAATTTAGATAATAAAACCAATACTTTCTGACTATCTAGTTGAAGTTATCTTCAAAGCCCGTATACGTTATTTTATTTGGTCATGTTGGGTTAAATTAAAATGAAACTGTTTGATGCGTTTGCGGTTGCCTATCCCTGGCCGCGAGTGGTCTCACATCCAACAGCGCGCACATTAGCCGAAATATGATATAAATTGTAGACATTATTTAATCATAAATAATACAGCTTACGTCCTGTTAGATGAAGGGTCCGCTGACGTCATCATCGGACGCTCGGGGGTGCAGGGAACAATTCTTCAGGCCTTAATTACGGCGGGCTTTTGTTTGTTTTCGTCCCCCGACCTGCCCGGCCCGGTGAGTTATTACACAAAAGGCACGATATAATGTTGAATTCACGTAGATAATGTCCTAATTAAATACATATGAATTTATAATCGTTGACGTAAAATTACGTTAAATTTTGAAGCGCCATCCCTGCAGGGTTTTTTTAAACTTTTTTTGTTGTAGAAAAAGCAATAAATTTTATTCTAGAAGTTCGCTATTATTTTTAAGTATAACATATTTAAATTCAGTTTTATTGCCTGGTTTGAGTTCGTGTACAACAATAAGGTTTTTGAATTCCGGTAAATATGAATATTTTACTTGTGTTGAAAGAAGTTTAAAAAAAATTGTATCAAACCCAACACACCCAAAAATTGACTCAGAATGATGCCTGCGTAACGATATTTGGTCTCCCACTTTTACAGAGCAGTGTGGTTATAAACGTTAAACTTGGATTTCTTAAGCACGAAGATAAGTTAATTTTTGATATAAAGTGATTGTTTTTAAATTGAAAATTATATTTTCGCTCCTATAAATAGTTTCCTTTTCCGCTCGAGAAATCATTCCATATTACACGACAGCCTTTTTTGAAAGCACTCAAATATCGCGCACGCGGCATGAACGACAGTTATAATATTCCAAGCATTCGGGTATCAATAAAATACCTCCGCTGGAATAATCAACGCCAGGTATACGGGCGAGTCCATTAAACTTCTTTCAAATGTGATTCGATAATCCATAGCGAAAGGCTATATAAACAGCGAGGCGGCGCACGTACCGCCGGGTCATTTGTACTCGAGTGGTACTTCATAAAGCTGTCAGTCATATAAGTTTTAAATATATTCAGAATCGCTCCGACCGGGAGTTTATTGTGCATTACAAAGGGGATTCCGCCGCGGATTTCGGGCCTCCTAGCGCGAGGCAGGGCCGGACCTGGCAAACTGCGGTCCGGGGCCGATTACACACAGCATCGATTTTTTGTACTTTGTTTTAATGCTTCCATTGCATCAGACCACTATTAATTATTTTTAATATTAAAAATAAATTATGCGCCCTTATCAAAAAAAAAAAACATATATTCAGCTTAGGTTTGTAGTAGTGAATGGTCAATACACGCTATTACACCGTCTAATAAAATTAGTTGATTTATTGAATATAATAATTCTACTGCATGCTCTTCTTCAAGTACCTCTCCTCAGAGAAGATTGGCGATCATTTCACTAAGCATATACTCTTGCTGAGCCAGTGTTCATGGTTTTCTAAGGAGTCCTTCTATTACATAAACACCTGCAGTATAATGAAATATCCACAAATATATATTATAGAAGTTAACCCGAGGCAGAGAGGCTGCCGCCCGACTGCTCCACCCCTGCTGGGTGTTCCCTGTAAATTCCGGTGGTGCCTTATGTGAGATTGTAACCAGAGCCATCTGATCCTCAATTTCCCTCCAGCATTGTTTTCAGTCCGCGTCATGTTTGTGAGCCAAGCGCTTGTAAACATTGGGCAGTCGCCGGTGACTCAGACTGTGCGCGTACATATTCTTACAGTGTCATCTTTTTTTTCATTCATGCATACTTTGAGCACCGCCACACAATGCGACCATTGTATATTACGACATAACTATCAGTATTTTACGTTAGAATCGTACACGATGCAAAACTAGCGAAGAATTGTAGAGTATGGACTGCATTACGTGCGATCTAACAGACACTAAAATTTTTTTTGAATTGTTAAATATATTCATGTTGTTAAATACGTCATTGGTTAAAACTTACTATTCACTAGTTTGGATTTCATTGTAGATGTATATCAAATTAAAACGTGCATGACTAGTGGTAATAGTTCAATCTAACTTATCTTTCGGAGCTTGAGCGTGAGTATTTAATTTCTACTAGTGATATTTAAAATTTTATATCATAAACACAAAACGAAACAATTCTTTTCGAAAGCATCGATGCTATTGCAAATATTCCAGACATTTTATAATCTTGTAGCATCTAATCGATGGTTAAAATATTTTTTTGTATTGTCTTTATGTTAGGCCGAAGGTTTATAAATGTTCAGATTTGACCAGTCATTGCTAAGTTCATGACACGGCCCGTCGTAAGGCAGCCCACCAGCAAGATGAGCTTTGAGAAAATCGGAAGTGTAAGTTTTTATATGATCTTTTATATGTGAATGATTTATTATTGAAAAAGTTAATGTGAAGGATAATATCTCAAGCGCATTCTTGAGAACCATATTAAACCATATTATACCACTTTGATCTCTGTTGTAAAATAAATAACTTTCATAACAGACGTACATAAAAGATAAGCTAAAAGCTTAAATACAGTTACAATCACTGTTTTTTTTTTATAAAAAAATAAATACAAGTAATAATTTGTTCTTAAAATTTTCTAACGTTAATAATGTTCAAGGTTTCTCAGGATAAAATAATGCGTTATTAAAAAAACTGTTAATACGAAATGCATACAATGTGCTAAATAAGAAATATTTGGTTTTTTTGTAGACTGGGAAATTACAGGAAACTAATTTTAAATTCAAATATCTTTGAATCGGTGAAAGCATACAATTTATCTTAAATATTATCAAAATGCACACGCGCCCGTATATAGGAAAAATCCGGTGTTTACGGAGATATATATTCTATTATATGTTCTAATAAAAGTTTTGTAACTTACACTCTGGTGTATAAAATAATTTGTTATAAAGTGATAGAAGCAAAGTCCAAAAACGATTTTACAAAAATAATAAAAATTCAAAATATTATTTTTTTTTATTGTAGATGCAAAACTGATGGTTTCCAACAGTGATATTAAATTTAATTCGGGGTTTTAGTGCGTCGGCCGGCCGTTAGTATGTCAGTCAGTGTATTTGCTACCTATAAACATTCGTATAACTCTTCCATCGGAATTAGCTTGGCCAAACTTGATCTGCGCAGAAGGGGCCGAGAGGCCATACAGGTAAGGCTGGTTCCAACGCCGTAGCATTTCAGCAGTATTATTAAATTCACAACAATTTTAAATCGCTGAAACCGTAATAAACAAACCTATTTTCAAAAATATTAAAACAAGCTTTTTCACAAATTGATTGATTATTTTTGTTCGTTTTCTGATTTCTCATTATCTAACAACAAAATGATAATCAAAGAAAAAAGATACTGTTTAAGATACTATTGAATATATGGATGCTTTTGAATTTGATTTGTAAAATAATGAGTATGAAAAACTTATAAAGTTTTCAAAACCCATGAGCTATAAAATTATACAGTAAACTGTGATTTAATGAAGTCTGTTTTATAAAACGTCTTTAGTTAATCAAGTTATATTTATAAAAGTCAGTGTTGCAACGTGGTTGTTATCCATTAATCATCTTTTATATATTTGAAGCTCCTAGAGCTTTGGTTTTATAAAAATTCAGATTCAATGCGGTTGTATTTGATAGATAAAACTCTGAAATACGTGTTGAAGATATTATGAAATATGGGATGTGGAAGACCGGCTCATTGTTATGATAATTTCCAATGACATTATTTAAAAACTATATTTCAAAAGTGCTGACAAGGTAACGAGCCGTGCTGTGTGAAATGTACCCGGGCGGCGGGCGATTATCACACGACACGTTTCAGCCAGGCGGCCGAATCGACGCGCAGGTTTTTCCAAGTTTTTTTTTTAGTAAATATAAAATTTATGTAAAACTCGTCTCTGCATCTTACGAGATTCCTGCGGGCTATTGTTTTAACAGGAATTCGAAGGTGGAAAGGCGCCGCGGAAGGTGTTGCGAGGCGGCCGCGCCGTGTGGTCCCGGCACAATGCGGCCAGCGGGGGTCCAGCCAGCGCGCCGAGGCTTTGAACGTAACCGAATTCGCTGATGAGAGCCTCGCGTCCATGGCGATCTCCGACACTGATACTGATACACTGGTGCGCGTGACGTGAGCACGACTTCAGCAGGCCGATTAGCGATTCCCAATCAAGTTACCGTAATATACAGTGTGCAAGCACCCGGGGACCCACTACACACTGCGCTGTTCTCCCTAAGAAAACCATGAACACTGACTCAGCATAAATATATGTTCAGTGAGATGGTCACCAACCTCCTCTGAGAAGAGGCACCTGCACAAGAAGAACAAATGTATAATATATTTTATCAAATCATGAAATAATCACTTCTGTGATTTTTATCTCATCATGTGTAGAGGCCTTTATATTGAAGTAAATCTTGACACAACTTGCGACCGATTAGGGTTTCTTTTTATGGGTGGTTATTTTTTTTGTTTTGTCTTAGTAAACAACGCAAAGTAAGTAGTCGGTTGCAAGTTGTATTGCGACGTGTGTATAGGCCTTAAGTTTCTTCGAACAATAGATTCCAACGAATTTATTAGATGCTCTCGAAGAACGATTGGATTCTTTCAGTGAAAGCATATCTTTGTTTCGTTATTAAGATATCTACGCCTTTTAAGGTTACAACGTATCAAAAATAATACAGTTTATTGTTGCACTGTATTTTCAAAACATTTTGTCTTACTCTGTTGGAAGAGTTTATACGCAAGTAGACTTGCGATTCGGTTTAGATTAGTGAAATTTTCAAAAATTATAAGTATAAGTTTTCGACTCAGCATTTTTTTAAATTTGTTGAAACGGTTGAAACATTGTAACATAAAAGTTGATCCCAATATTGAACGCAATTTTATAATTAGATAAACGATAAGCGATGAAGTGCGTTGGATAGAGATAGAAAAACATGCATTTTATAAGTTTTTATTCAGTTAAGATATTTTATTAAAAACAGGGAGATAGGCAAATAACCAAACGAGTAAAAACAATATTATTCAAATCAAATAAATTGTTTAATTATATTATTTGCTTTTCCGTACTAGATTTATTCGTGATTTATATGCATACTTTTACTAATTTTAAATTGTTAACGTTGCCTGGAATTGTTACTTATATTGTTGTAAAATCAGCTTTGTTATTCGTTGTTTTAATTTAATGTTAAATATTTAAATTTGTATTGATTAATTACAAAAAATAAACGGTGATGAGAACCCGCAAAAAATAAAATAGGTAGAAGTGACCTTTGTACCTACGCCCATTTAGATTGTACCGAGAACGTAATCGTTCGAGGTAAGTGGTTTTTTCTTCAAGACTACATGCCGGCTAGACGATAAAAAAACGCCTTGTTATCTTCAATTACTGCTACATATTTCAAATGCTCAAGACGATTTTGCCATTATACCTGAAATAACTCTCATTATTTTTATATTTCAAAAAAGTCACTAAGAATGCTATAATCGGATTAAAAAATATCAACGCGTATTAAGTTATTTATAATATTTAAATTCTAAGAAAACTGTTTTTTGAAAGTAGCAAAAACTTTTTCACTCATATCAAACTATTGCGCGTATAATATGATTTGAGATAATAGATCACATGAGGCAACTAGAAAAATCCTTTTATTTTTTTCCGATACAGATAAATATGCACAATCGATATGAGCACCTGGCTACGAAAGCTGTAAAGGTGTGGGTTCGAATTCCCTTGTGTCGCTAAAATAAGTTTAGCTGAGAAATGTTAATAGTTATGTAAATATTCTTTTAAACTAAGGTAAGACACACAATGATAATTTAAAAACGATACATTAACCATAAAGACTTTAAAAAGCATCTAAATCATTTTTGAAAATACCAGGCTTACAAAAGCCATGTTTCTGAAAGTAGATAAATTATTTCGCGATGCCAAAGTGTCATAAAAAAATAATAGCATGAGTTCGTGTAAATTTTATAAATACGTATTATAATATTTTAATCGTATTCACAGTCGAATGCTTGCGGGATAAAATGCGTATGAATGTATTAAGAGGTACATAAAAAAAAACACACCAGTTCATAAATCAAATAAAAGTCAAATTTGTAACATTAAATAAGTATAAGCAACAAAGCTTTACGGGTGTTCAAAGTCCGTAGGCCAGTATTTTAAAATAGCACAAAATCTCAACTATTATAAAAAAAATTGTAAAGGATACCATTCCACCTGGGCTGGGAGGCGTTGCAAGGTGTAAACATTTTTCAGATGAACGAATATTTTTTATGATCGAAAATAAAAGAGTTGGTGTCACTCTGATTTGATTTATGTTGGCCGCACTCCCCGTCGGCCGGCGGTAGGATCGGACAAAAACTCACTCGTCTTTAACGCCCGGATTCACCGAAAAAAACATTGGTTATTTATTCAACGGCGGCGGGATGCCGAATCCACACAAGCCACTTTCTTCACGATAATATAATTACCAGTGGCGTGCCGTTCCCGCTGACGCAAGGCACGCCGCTGTGGATTATTCCGTATTGTGCTTGTTAACAGTTACTCTAGAAAAATAGCAGGCATGGATGAATATAGATAAGCGTGCACTCTACAATGAATTTTTCATGTTATTTTTTAAATTTATATATAATAAATAATTCGAAACAAAAAAAAAAAAAAACGTTTGGGTACAAGTCTCATGATCAGAAAGGTAGCGAAAACAACTGCATAACAAGATTAAAAATTTGACTGTGCTGTGTAGTTGAAGAACGCCACGGATTTCTAAAAAATATACTTATTAAACACTTTTTTATATTTAATTTGTTTGCTGTGGTTGATTTGTTTTTTTTTCAGCGCGTGAATCTACTCCTATCTAAAAAAAAACGTCCTCAGCGCGCCACTGTTAATTATCTGGGATTTATAATCCGAAACGAGTTTCGGTCGAGCCTCAGTTTTACCAAGGCACGCGTGCGCCCGAGTTGACATTTTATTTTACGAACCGCAAAACAATCTGAAATAATCTATTACCGCAAAAATATACTCAAATTGTGATTTGCACTGACTCGCACGCGCATGTCCCCACTCGGCAAACAACGAAGCATCGCTGAACTCTGCCTATAAATAATACCGATAGGTCAGCTCGTAATAAAATATTATCATGTCTACCGTAAAAAGTGAGCAATGAATAAAAAAAAACGGCCAAAAACCAGCACCTTGACTCGCGCCTCCTTGCGAGAAGTCCACTCTTGCATGTCGAGTGCATCTGATCAAGAATCCAAGTTGAAAAAAGTTATGCATTGTAAAAAAAAATGCACTTTTAGATATTCACTGATGAGCGGTGGACTTTGACTTGTGTGCAGTTTATGCAATGCGCCGATACAAGGACGAGGCGGTTGGATATTTCTGGTATATTCTCTAAACTGTATTCTCAAAGAAGCTTCGAGTGTTGAGAGTCAAAATTTCAAATAAGCTTGAAATGATTTTTATCCAATATTTTTTATTGAAAATGACAAAAATTAGATATCAATCCGCTGAACAGTGGCGACATGTTGTTAATTAATTATTCGCATTGCAAAATACTATATCCGAAGGTTGGTCCATTGTCGCGCGCGGCGGGGCGAGGCTCGGAGCTCGGGCCGCGTCCTCCGCCGGTCCAGCGCGGCCGGCCGATCTCCGTCTCGGGCGCTCCGTTAATCGTGGATCGTTGAAATAAACATTTGTAAATTTAATTTGGTTACGTCAGTATTTCAATATTTCACGTCGCGGGGAATATGCGGCCGGAACGGGTGCCACACTGAGCGCGCCATCGATCACGGCGGACGGGCCGGCTCACCGCCTCGATCGCCACAATAGAGCTGCTCTGTGGGTCAGACCCTAGCGCGGCCACGATATTTCATGAACGGTGTAAATAAATCGTGAAAGTCACGTTATGGGCTTTTTATAACCATATTGATGGCATAAAAAAACCTAGCGCGTCTTGTATTATAATGCCTCATTGTAAACGATATTTTCTCGAAGCGGGCAAGGATATGTCTTATCATTCTTTCAGTGCGTTTTATTGAGAAATTTACAATTTATTTATTCGCTGCAGCTGTAAGCACGTTTCGAACCGCAGTTCCCCCACGGGTGCGTTATGAAAAATATTCTAAAAATACTAATTAATTTGAAATTGGGTAAAACAACAAATTCATACAAATGAAATGTTGCGCTATTTGAGATGGTCAGGTCGTCTGCAAGCCAAAGAAATGATTATAATGCAAACGCATTGTAGCAATAAATATTGTTTATTTAAAAAAAAAAAAAAACAAATAGAACGAATTTGGCGATAATAATATGTATATTACTATCGTGTTGAATATTTTTTTTGTATTTTAAACTCCCGAAAGGAATTGATCGCTGTGCCTTTAAGCCGCGGCCGATAGTCGAAAATGGAAACATAAATATTTACCGTCGCTCTGTGGCAGGAACGATCGAAATGACGACGTGATGCATTGCAGGTATTAATATCCGATTCTCCAGGTGAGAAGTAGACAAATGTCCACACGCTGGGAGTCCGTGAGAAGCTCTCGGCCGCGCGGCGAACCCGCGTGGCTTTTCGAATCTAGAAAAATAAGTTATTCCTCGGAACTCACACTGAACATGGTGACTTCATTAATCGGTTTAATTTATTCTTACCATAAATAATAGTTTTGGATGTTGATCGCTACTTTTAATTAATGAAGCGGCAATAAAGTCGAATGTTTCCTTCTGCCATTAAGGATGTTCAGCCACCGTATTTCTAGATAAACTCAAGCGTACACTTTTGACTAAAAGTAACATATAATTTTTTTGGCACATCCTTTTCCTTTTGCGTGTTCTCGGAGAAAAAATCAATAAAATCAGAGAGAATTTGTACTTATAAAAAAAATAAAATTGTCAAATTTTGTACGTAATTTTTAGATAACTGAAATTTTTTTTACATCGTTCAGTGTTCAGTTTAAAAATTACTGTTGCTCGTTTTTAATACTTCATAAATATCATTATATTAAGACTAAGCTGCAGTACACCATGGGTTAGTTAATGCTTTTTAGTCTTTAATTTCTTGTTTTATTTTGAGTAACATTGTATATTTTTAATTCATTAAGTTTTCCATCAACGGTTTTGACACGCTGCCTGCTTGGATAATCAATTTCATATAAAAATGAATTTTATAAAAAAACACCTAGTTAAAACTTGTAATGTTATTTTGTAAACCTTTGTTATTCAGGTATTTAAAATATTTGGTATTTAATACTATTAAATATACTCGTATTATGGTAAAATTAGATAAAAAATCGTACTTGCATCTGCTGATATTAACTTAATATGAATAACTATAAAACGAAAAACCGTATTATGGAAAGTATGTATAAATAATGTAGTATGGCCCATTTGAAATATTAAGATGATTTATTGGAATTAAGGCTCATTGCAATAGTTGTAGTTTTTTTACAAATAGGAACCTGTTCATTTTATGTTACCGGTTTTGTTATGTTTAGCCAGAAGATGATTTTGGTGATGAATGGTTGGTAGCTAAGGGTGTCTTGAAGGGTGTCCCACGAAGGGTGGGTGTTTTGCATGCGTCACGCACCTCAAGCTTCGTTTTTTGTGTCCTTGCCTAACCTAATAAGAAGTTCGAGCAGTTTTGTAAGATTAAATCGTCTCAAACACAAATAAACCCTGCAGGTATCATCATCATCAATCATAGCGAATGGAGCAGGGCCGGAGGGTGGAGTGAGAGGCAGTGTACATTCAGCGTGTTAGCGAGTCAAACTTGGATTATCATAATTATTAACACGAGCTTTCAGAAAAACATTTAGAAATAAAATATATATATTTGGTGTAGCTCGTGTGTTTGGGTTGCTCATATCTTGAATTATCTGAAGAAATTAATGGGAATGCGACAGAATTATTTACCGCTGGGTCAAATGACTGAAAGTAATAGCTTAATGTATGATAAAAATAACATTAAACGTTACGCAATTTTATTCAAAAGATTTTTTTATTTTGTATGGAGAAAAATATGACCAATTCACTTATATTTGTACTTCAAGTTAATTTAATTGTCAATAGGTATTTTTTTGTGGTTTCTTTGGAGATATAATACAACCGTAGTTTTACGCTTGAAAAACCGCTTGCTTACAGATACATAAGGAAGATCAGCTATAATTAATCCGTTTCTTATTAACAAGGTAGTAAGAATAATCAAATAAGTATATTAATGCCAATATCAGTGCAAAGCGGACTTCACACGTCGCGTACTGGTAATCAGTCAGTTTTGTCGAAAAAGATAAATTGGTTAGCTCACCGGTCGGTTGAAGCGATAAATTGGGGTTTCGTCCAACAAATTGCACAATGCTGTAGCCATAACCAGTAGTTTTTGTAAGATTTCGCCGATATTCACGTTGTACAATTTATTGGACGAGACGAGACTTAAGGGTCTAGGTCCCATAATCGAGTTTTTTTGATCATTTTTTAGTCCGTCTTGCAAAAAATCGACTGTACCAATCAAAAAAATTTAAATGCAAAAAGTTTAATACATCCCTTCTTCCAAGCACAATATATTTTTATTAATTATAAATTAACTATTAATATGATAAATATGTGTTTTTCTTATTGAAGTGTAGGAGTTTGAAGATTCGTCATGTCCCTTTCCTTTAACAAACTTTGGTTTTGAAAAGTCGTCATTTTATCCAATTTTTTAACATCTTCAAGATTTTATTTTACCCTGAAAATGAACGTTAATTAAATAATAAAAAATAGATAAATATAATTTATAGTTTTTTCAATACTCTGTAAAAAAACCAACTTTCGACATGGAAAAATAAAGTGACAATTAATTGATTAAATGACACGATTTCGCCAGGTAATGGACTGGAAGCAACTGCTTTAAGGAATCAAACAGTGCTCATGCGAGCTAAGCGTGTGCACACAAGGCGGTCCTGTCCGGGATTAAGACGAGCGAGGGCGAATCGAGCACCGTTCGGTAAATCGTTTTTTCCCGATATGAAAAGTGTCCGCCCATTGACTCCGGTTGACAGGTAGAAAAACACACTCGACCGCGGAGGACCCGTGACTCGCGGCTTCTCCGGAGTGTCCCGGGGATCGTGGGACGCCCGCGCGGGCTCAGTTCTCGCGGCCCGTAATGTTTTCATTCGCGCAAACGCACAAACAATCTGGCGAAATCAATGACATTCCTGCCATGTGGATGAAGGAATGTTGACTTGGAAACGAACGCGTCATGTACGGGCTTCCAGGGCGAGGGTCACCTCTTCGAGGGCCGGGCCGGCGAGCGGGGCTTTAGATCTTGCGTGTGCGTTATTTTTTCAAGAAATCGTCTTTGAAGAGTGCATGACAAGGAGGCGCCGAAATGTGTTCCATATACACTGCCAATAAAGTGAGGCATATACCTATATAAAATATTTGAATGTAGCGATATACATCAGTATAGATTATACTATATAAAATATACGAATAATCTGTTTTCTGCATTTCTCCCGAAGCATCACAACTTGAATTTTTACAAATATCAATCATCACTTTAATTAGAGAATTTTTCCTTTTTTGTTATGTGCTTTAGTTCTTGCGTGTGTGTTATTTCTTCAAGAAATCGTCTTTGAAGAGTGCATGACAAGGAGGCGCCGAAATGTGTTCCATATACACTGCCAATAAAGTGAGGCATATACCTATATAAAATATTTGAATGTAGCGATATACATCAGTATAGATTATACTATATAAAATATACGAATAATCTGTTTTCTGCATTTCTCCCGAAGCATCACAACTTGAATTTTTACAAATATCAATCATCACTTTAATTAGAGAATTTTTCCTTTTTTGTTATGTGCTTTAGTTCTTGCGTGTGTGTTATTTCTTCAAGAAATCGTCTTTGAAGAGTGCATGACAAGGAGGCGCCGAAATGTGTTCCATATACACTGCCAATAAAGTGAGGCATATACCTATATAAAATATTTGAATGTAGCGATATACATCAGTATAGATTATACTATATAAAATATACGAATAATCTGTTTTCTGCATTTCTCCCGAAGCATCACAACTTGAATTTTTACAAATATCAATCATCACTTTAATTAGAGAATTTTTCCTTTTTTGTTATGTGCTTTAGTTCTTGCGTGTGTGTTATTTCTTCAAGAAATCGTCTTTGAAGAGTGCATGACAAGGAGGCGCCGAAATGTGTTCCATATACACTGCCAATAAAGTGAGGCATATACCTATATAAAATATTTGAATGTAGCGATATACATCAGTATAGATTATACTATATAAAATATACGAATAATCTGTTTTCTGCATTTCTCCCGAAGCATCACAACTTGAATTTTTACAAATATCAATCATCACTTTAATTAGAGAATTTTTCCTTTTTTGTTATGTGCTTTAGTTCTTGCGTGTGTGTTATTTCTTCAAGAAATCGTCTTTGAAGAGTGCATGACAAGGAGGCGCCGAAATGTGTTCCATATACACTGCCAATAAAGTGAGGCATATACCTATATAAAATATTTGAATGTAGCGATATACATCAGTATAGATTATACTATATAAAATATACGAATAATCTGTTTTCTGCATTTCTCCCGAAGCATCACAACTTGAATTTTTACAAATATCAATCATCACTTTAATTAGAGAATTTTTCCTTTTTTGTTATGTGCTTTAGTTCTTGCGTGTGTGTTATTTCTTCAAGAAATCGTCTTTGAAGAGTGCATGACAAGGAGGCGCCGAAATGTGTTCCATATACACTGCCAATAAAGTGAGGCATATACCTATATAAAATATTTGAATGTAGCGATATACATCAGTATAGATTATACTATATAAAATATACGAATAATCTGTTTTCTGCATTTCTCCCGAAGCATCACAACTTGAATTTTTACAAATATCAATCATCACTTTAATTAGAGAATTTTTCCTTTTTTGTTATGTGCTTTAGTTCTTGCGTGTGTGTTATTTCTTCAAGAAATCGTCTTTGAAGAGTGCATGACAAGGAGTCGCCGAAATGTGTTCCATATACACTGCCAATAAAGTGAGGCATATACCTATATAAAATATTTGAATGTAGCGATATACATCAGTATAGATTATACTATATAAAATATACGAATAATCTGTTTTCTGCATTTCTCCCGAAGCATCACAACTTGAATTTTTACAAATATCAATCATCACTTTAATTAGAGAATTTTTCCTTTTTTGTTATGTGCTTTAGTTCTTGCGTGTGTGTTATTTCTTCAAGAAATCGTCTTTGAAGAGTGCATGACAAGGAGGCGCCGAAATGTGTTCCATATACACTGCCAATAAAGTGAGGCATATACCTATATAAAATATTTGAATGTAGCGATATACATCAGTATAGATTGTGCTATATAAAATATACGAATAATCTGTTTTCTGCATTTCTCCCGAAGCATCACAACTTAATTTATTAACAAATATCAGTCATCACTTTAATTAGAGAATTTTTCTTTTTTGTTTCATGCACATCCATGGCCCAAAAAGGGGCTTTTTTGCAGTCAGCCTTGTTCAAAGATCCCGTGAAGTTATGTTAAACTTTTCAGGTTTTAAAGGGTTTTTTTTTGGCGTGGAAGGGAGGATGTGTTTGGTTGGAGGCTTGTTTTAATATTTTTTTATGAAATATTTGAAAAAAACATTTTCCTTCTTTACTAAATGTATGTAAGAATGTTTAGTTAATAAATGTCGCATATATAAAATTAGCGTTTTAACAGTACAAATTAAAACAAACAGAAAAACGATCATAATGACCACTGAACAATATTTTTTTAATGTTATTTTCGTGGTTATCTTTTAAGTATGAGAGAGCGGAGGTAGGAGAAAGAATACTTAACAAGCTTTTAACATATGTTTTTATGTTGAGTCGTTAAAATGCTTTAAATAAAGAAAAAGGGAATGAAAAGTTAGCAATTAATTTAGAGGAAAATATAAACCTGCGGAATTGTATGCGTTGCGATTTTATGTGTTCACAATAAATCTTTTTTTAGAACTAGAACTATTATCACTTTTTACAAAAATATACTTATAATAGATATACTTAGCAGTATGTACTTGAAAGATAGTTTATTTATAGAATACTCGCGTATATATTTAACATTTTCATCTATACAGCTGGGGATTTTTCTGTATATATTAAAAAGCTAAGCTTTTATTTATTCCATTGAATAACCCTTCATCCATTAAATTAAATTGGTTATAATATCACAAAATATATACAGATAAATTTATTTAGGTTTTCAACGAACAAAAAATTCAGGTTTCCAACAAGATATGAATCGATAATAAAAGACTTCCTTTTATCTCATTACTAATTAATTTAAAAATGTTTCATACATTTATTTTAAACAAAAGCAAGACTACCATGCCATAAAACCTGCGGTTACCACTGATAGGTAAGTAATATTTGTACCTTATAAATATTAACCTATTATTTTTTAATAACACTAATGAAATATACACATTTTATATTTATTTGGTACAAGTATTTTTCTATATGCTTTAATTAATATTAATCTAATTAAATTAACTAAACAAAAATCCTTCAGAAATTCGTTGGTATTATTTGGATATTTTGAAATGTACATGTAATTAAAAATACAACAACCATTCCTAGTTTGAGGTTTCTGTTAACTTTAAAAAATACTGTAATTAATCTAGAAACAAAGAGTAAAATGAGATGCCATATTAATTTACATAATAACGTAGAGCTATTAATTTTTTTACGCATGACTTATTTTGTTGTTTAAATTAAGTTTACTTTTATCAGTTCAAATATACATTTAACACAACAACTCATTTATTTAGTTGGACGGTAATTAACTAGGTGGAAATGAAATTGTAAATACTATTTTTCCACCTTCCAAACATTCTGGGTGGTATTACAGTACAATCGAAGAGAAATAAAAATAAATCACATCACTTACCTTCATCTCAACTTTGACCCCGAACAGCTTGAGGTCGTTTAGAAACTTATGCTGTAGAAAATCATGAAATTACTGGCACAATAAATATCAGGATTGCACGGCAGCACAAGGTTACAACTGTCATCTACATCACTGTTATTGTTTTTTTTTTTTTTTTTTTTTTTACACAGCAAGCGTTTTGAACTTTGAGCGTTTCGCGGAGGGCGGAGGGCGGAGGGCTGGGGTGTTTTTGACGGTTTGGCCGCGGAGTTCCGTGGAGGACTGAAGCGCCAGGCTGGGGATCGTGGGCTTCCGGTGGCGCGGGCGCATGCGTCGGTGGTGCGCGTCCCCGCCAGACTGCGCGCGGAGTGGTCATTGGCGGTAGTCGCTACCGGGCCCCGGGCCTCGGCTCCTCGGGGCGCCCCATTGGCCCTCGCCGGCGGTGGGCGGCGCCCGCTCATGCCGCACTGCACTCGAGGTACTCCTTTTTCAGAAAAAAAATACATTTTATCATTTTGTGTACTTCCACTGCGCGCACAATCCCACCGTAGGAGGGTGAGCTGTTTGTAACGGTGGAATGTCAAAGGTTTTCGCACTGGGAGACATCGAGGTACATCGACAAACACATTGCTCCTATCTATTATTTTTTCATTAAAAAAATCAATGATATGCCATTGATAAAAAACTTATGATATCCTTTAATTATTCGTTAAAAAAAATCATTTTTGTGTACTTCCACTGCGCGCAGAATCTCACCATAAAGTGAGCTGTTTGTTACGAGACATCGATACACCGATAAACACATTGTTCCTATCTACTCTTTTTTCACAAAAAATATAAATGATTAATCATTAATAAAAAACTTATGATATCCTTTAATTATTCATTAAAAAAAATCATTTTTGTGTACTTCCACTGCGCGCAGAATCTCACGATAAAGTGAGCTGTTTGTTACGGTGGAATGTCAAAGGTTTTCGCACTGGGAGACATTGAGGTACATCGACAAACACATGGTTCCTATCTACTCTTTTTTCATAAAAAATCATTAATCAATAAATCATTCATAAAATACTTATGATATCCTTAAATTATTCGTAAAAAAAAATCATTTTTGTGTACTTCCACTGCGCGAAGAATCCCTCCATAAAGTGAGCTGTTTGTTACAGTGGAATGTCAAAGATTTTCGCACTGGGAGACATCGAGGTACATCGATAAACACATTGTTCCTATCTACTCTTTTTTCACAAAAAAAATATAAATGATTAATCATTAATCAAAAACTAATGATATCCTTTAATTATTCATAAAAAAAAAACATTTTTGTGTACTTCCACTGCGCGCAGAATCCCTCCATAAAGTGAGCTGTTTGTTACGGTGGAAAGTCAAAGGTTTTCGCACTGGGAGACATTGAAGTACATCAATAAACATATTGTTCCTATCTAATTTTTTTACACAAAAAAAATATAAATGATTATTAATCATCAATAAATTATGATATCCTTTAATTATTCATTAAAAAAAAACATTTTGTGTACTTCCACTGCGCGCAGAATCCCACCATAGGGTGAATTCTTTGTTACAGTGGAATTTCAAAGGTTTTCTTACTGAAAGACATTGAGGTACATAGGTAACAGTTGTTATGTTCGCAGGTTTCGGCCACCTCACATATAAATTATTCATTGATAAACATGTAATGATATCCTTGTTTTGTAATTAAAAATCAGCAAGAAGTCAGAATCGAACCATAGGAGGGTGAGCTGTTTGTAACGGTGGAATGTCAAAGGTTTTCGTACTGGGAGACATCGAGGTACATCGATAAACACATTGTTCCTATCTATTCATTTTTCATAAAAAATCAATGATTAATCATTAATCAAAAACATATGATATCCTAGTTTTACAATAAAAAATAAGCATGAACCTGTTTTAATAACTTGTTTATTCGCATTAAACGCATTGTTTCTTTCTATTGCTTTTTCATTAAAAAAAAAACATTTTTGTGTACTTCCACTGCGCGCAGAATAAGAGGGTGAGCTGTTTGTAACGGTGAAATGTTAAAGGTTTTTTTTACTGGTACACCAATAACAGTTGTTACATTCACAGTTTTCGGCCACCTCACAAATAAATATTTCATTGATAAACGTATAATGATATCTAAGTTTTGTAATAAAAAAATAAGCATGAACCTGTTTTTATAACTTGTTTATTCGCTATTGCAGTTGTGATATGGACACTGTGTATTTCTCATTAAGCACATTGTTAAAAAAATTATATTTCAAGATTCTTTAAATTTACAATAGTTCTTATGGCTATGGTTGTAACATGGAGTGTGGCTATCCCCCGATCCTGCGCGCCGGTTGTAAGGCTTAGGTGGTAGTGAACATTTATTTTTTATTTCCGGTAATAAGTTATGTAGGAAAAATATGTGAGAATTCCTTTTTCTGCATGAAAACTAGATAACAGTGTTATTTTTCTTGTCAACTTATAAACAACTCGATCTCATGCACATAATAACGATTGTTGTTTTCAAACTTAAGTAAATATTGCTTATTACCGAAATGAGTGATTTAATCTACACATGTGAATATAAAATATACCATGATATGTAACAAAGACAGAAAGCTGTAAACAGAATAGAGGAACGTAGGCATGCAGTTTTTGAAATAATTATATGAAACCAGAGCTAAAATACTCTGTTATTTATCTAAAAAGAACGCGATATAACTATACTAAATAAGAAATAACTTATATTCAATATATATTCAGGTATTCAATTGATCGACATAACAACGAAAATCCCAAAAAGTATTATTTCATGCGCATAAAAATCCTGTACCCCACGGCCAAAATGGACATTAAAGACATAGATTTATACTAAATGAAACGAATGTGTCCAGATTTTTAGATGTTCTTTGAACATGGTGACAAATACAGGAAACCAGTCAGGTGGAAGCATTATCCGATGATAGGCATTAAAGAAATAACAATTTTTCAGGAATAACTTAAACTTCATTGTTACAATTTTTCACGAATTTATTAACATAAAACCACTTTTTCAAACCTCCAATTAGTTCGGGATTAATTTGATGTTTTGTAATATAAAATAACACATTCATACATCAAAGAGTGATCTGTAATTTGATCGAAGCGGTTCTTTGGTACAAACGATCCTCGTCAGTCGCCTTTGAATACTTGGCACCCCTGCGTAAAGAGTAACGAGATTACGTTGTCGTTAGTTTGACAGCTGTAAATTGGGGCTAAGCAGTTTACGTCAAGTCGGCAACACTTCTGTTTGAACAAATGGATACATTTTATAAATGCACATCATAACTATTTGGTATCTACACGCAAATCAACTAAGACTTACAAAAAAGAAAATAATTCGCTAAAGTTATACATATATTATACGTTTTATTTATAAAAACTGTAAAATTGAATAATTTGTAATTCGATAAATATACTTTTTATATTTATGCATGATTTTTTTTAGGAACGTGCGTGCTAATATAACAATACAAAAAATTGCACAAAAGAAAATAAAAAGTATATTTTACAAATAAAATATTGATGGTTTTGGTTGTAGAAGCGTTAAAAATAATTATTAATAAAAAATTTAATATTATTGTTGTCAAAAAATAAATTTATTTTTTCTGTGGATAGCATGTTATATTTTTTAATAATCTGGTTGTTTAACATACCC
Organism: Atopsyche davidsoni; assembly: GCA_022113835.1. Classification (NCBI taxonomy): domain Eukaryota; kingdom Metazoa; phylum Arthropoda; class Insecta; order Trichoptera; family Hydrobiosidae; genus Atopsyche; species Atopsyche davidsoni. Next base: position 4,215,027 of record JAILWY010000010.1, read on the forward strand.
ATTCGTTAACTTGTGATATTTATTTAATGTTCATATTTTTTAGGAAAATTTGACGTATTTCTAATGGCTCATCAGCAGGTTATAACGTCATTCCTATTTAATAATATCGCTATAGTTTGTTTGGGAGAAATTGTTCAAAAGCCTTAGCTGGCATACTTTACCGCAGAAAACACGGCATGTTAACTTACCCTTCAATACGATTGATATTTTGCTTTCTTTTACGTATTTCAATATATAATATTACAGCGGAATCGAGATCTAAAGCTGGTACATAGTATCGATAAAAACATACGATAAAATGCGTAAGCTCTTTTTGCTTCTATAATACATTTAAAGCCAAAACACATGATAATATTTTAGATAAAAGAAAAATATCAGAGGTGTGTTTATATTTGTCAAATGAGTAGAGATCTTATGTTGGTTCTCTTTACTGCTGAAGATATAGCATGCCACCTTACGCTACAGTGCAGTAGCTAGTTTACTTGCTTTAATGCACATAAAGCTAAAAAGTAACAACAAGAATACATGTACTTGAAAGACAACTCAATTTACATCAGTGAGATTCCATAAGTTATTTTAGTATTAGCTTTTGACAGGTCGTTCCGAGGCGTGAGCTGGCGTGTCTTTTCGCTGAAGATATGGTATGCTACTGAACTAAAAAAATTAAATAACATGGAAGATGAATTAAATTTTTTTCAAAATAATGGTTTCAGTATCGAAGAAAAAATAATTTTACTAAACTTAAGTCGTTAAGTGATCATCTCAAGAGGTCATTGCTACGTTTCAGTTGGTCGATTTTACGAAATTGAATTCTGCAAATAAAATCAATTTATTATTCTTACGAAGGATTGAATCCGGGAGTAAGAGTAATGATTGTATAGTGTCCTTGTAAGAGAGCGCGCGACGTCAGCTCAGGGACATTAGTCACGAGGCTGCGGGGCTGCGGGGCTGCGGGGCTGCGGGGCTGCGGGGTCGTGATGCTGCGGGGCTGCGGGGCCGCGGGGCTGGAGGTGTCCGCGGCTGTCCCCCGTAAGTTGCATGGATTACGGGACAATGGGGCCGGTGGCGTGTGTAATGGGTAATGCGATTCACCGGGACTCGAACCCCGCCAACAGATATGCGACCGAGTGAACGTTCACGCAGAAATCAAATTATAACCATCCGCGATGCACCGCTTTTGTTGTGTCCCTCTCTATTCAGTCCAGATAAGATTGGACGAATTGGCTAGGATGTTTGTTATTGTTTTATTTTTGGAAGTGAGCGCTTTATCAAGAAGACTTTGGCAAAGCTTTGCTCGACCCGGACTCGAATCCTGTGATTCAGAGCGTTTTTTTGCGAATATTTAATCACGAGACAAACGTGGAAAATTTCTATCCAAAAAAAATTTACTTTGATTTTTCGGCTGATGAAAAAAGTTTCATCTATTAAAAATGGATATTTATAGTTGTTGCAAATTAATGCTACTCAAGTTTTATTATAGAATTAAAGAAGTTTTTATCATCATTGATTGCATATGAAACCTGAAAAAAAATTGACTAACATTATGAAACATAACCGAGGGACTAACGAATGAAAAATATCATAATTATAATTTTTTCTTAATGAAGTAGTAAAAACAAGGTATTTTAAAATTCATTATTAGCTATGAATATATCAGTGTATTTAATTAATACTAAGTAGAATAATCAAACAAATTAGCTGTATAATTAACAGAATGAAAACGCAAAGGAAAAAAAACGATGTTTACTATAAAAATAATTATTTTAAGATTACCCGTAAAAATTGTAAAATAACTATTACATTTAAAAAATGTGTAAGAGTATTTATATTAATAACAGGAGATGCACTTTATCAGGTACTGTGAGAACTGGATTCCGGTTTTAATAAAATTGTTTAAAAAAACTGATGTTGGATATTTTACGCATTATTTTGTATTTACAAATGACATGCTTATTTTAAATACAATAAACATTTTGATATATTTAGACAATACGTATGTGCTTGAAATAGTTTTATTATCATACTTAACATTACTATAATATGTATGTACGAAAATGATTCCTTACGCAAACCGGAGTTTAATATATTTATATCCAACGATTATACGAGTTTAGAAATTATGCATCAAAACATGTTATTCATTGAACATTATTAAAATTTAACTTATTTTTTAAAAAGGAAAATCTGTTGCACTTGATATTATATATATATATATATATATATATATATATAACATAAAGTGTAGTGAAGCTACCAGTAGGACTGGGGGGTTAAACCGCGCGTGATCCGCGATTTAAATTCCTACCGCCAGCAAATCCTGTTATAAATACAAGGGGTTCCTCAGCACAGCGCACTATTCACGGAGGTTTATTTATATAAATGCGTTTAGCTGCACTGTAAATTATTTCTGTTTGTTCATACGATTTTTTTTCCACGCCCGCGGCGCAGTAAGCACGAAGTTCAACGTTACAAGCTCTGAAATTAGTAGGTTTTTTAGTGAAGTCCTGAACAATATTATCTAAAATTTATTTATAATAAATGTTAAAAGAGACAATGATTTTATTATACAATGTACATTGCAAACAAATGTTTTTTTTTTCTTCATCAAGTGCTTTTCCTCAGAGGAAGTTGGCGACCATTTCACTCATGCTGAGGCAGTGTTCATGGTTTTCTAAGAGGAAAATAGTGTAGTGGGTCCCCGGGTCCTTCAACAGCGGTCCACGATACGTCTGAATATAATTGATTGACAATAAATCAGTTATTTTCATCGAGTTATGGAAGTAGTACAAATCTATACGAATACAATTCACATAATAATCCATTAATCCACTAAGTAAGTCATATAAAGAAATTATGATAAAAATATTTACCTAAGATGCTTTGCGTTTAAATAAAAATATAAAAAAGCATTCTTCTCATTATGTAAGGCCTTTTAAAATCATTTTTGAAACTCGTTTGAGATATTTGACAACCAGTCAACAATAATATACTTTGATCGATTTCAGAAAATTAGATCGTTCTGGTATCTTTGCATAATCCATGTCTTCAGTGTGTTTGGTGCTATATGGTTTGGTGCTATATTTGGTGTATAGTTTACAGATTGTAGCTGATGTGGCCAATGTTGTCTTATACCAGAGGACCTCGACACGCTGAATGCTTACAGCTCATTATTTAACATGAAATTCTAGCAACACCGAAGAACCCTCACCCTGACCCAGGGCCAGTACCATCACCACGAATATAAATTACAGTTAAAATTTACTTCAATGTAATTTAAATAAAATATATAATAATGAAGAAAATCTTACAAACTATAAAACATAGCATAGCATATCGGCTATGTTTGTGAATAATAACATATATAAGAGATGTCAATTGCTCCGATAACAGAGTTAAATGCGAAAATAAAATGAACAGGGATAATTTTAATTCCATTTTATAAATAAACATTAAACCTATTAGTTTAGGAACTCTAAATCTCATATACTATCTTGTTGAGGGACAAGGCATTTGATTCGTGAAGATCCATTATTATAATGATAAAAGTACCGTTGTATTTTGTCTTCACTTTGAGTTTATCAAAATTATTTGCATGACTAAACATGTTTAGTTATGCATCTGATGATGACCCAGTGTATTGGGTCGAAACTAGTAATGCAAATAATTTAAATAAACTCAAAGTGAAGACAAAATACAAAGGTGCTCATATACTATTTAAACAACTATTGACAACCGAAATAAAATTACACTTCAGTGAAATCGCGGTGTCGGCAGTCAGTTGTATTGCTTCGTGTCTAGTGCGCTTTAAGCCCTCTATACACGTAGCAATTTGCGTAATTTGCAGCCAGCCAATAGCGTACCTTTATTTTGGGTGATTTTTTATGGCATTGCCTAAAACGTAGGACTCATATTCCTTCCATGAAATGACTCAAAACAAGTAACTTAAATACTGCGAGATTCAAATTCACAACCCTCCCGGGATATTCAATTTGGGGGACGCGGCCGAGTAAGTATCGCGGCCATTGTGCGCGGAGGACAGTCTATTAAAAATCGGATTAGCGGCGAGTCAGTCGGAGGGTCTCCGCGCGCGGGGAGGCTGCGGCGGGATAAATCATGCTTTCCTGGCGCTCCTTTTATCTGGCCGGGTGATGAATGCCCGAGACTCCGAATATTCTTATTTGATTCGGCTCCGGGCAGCCGGGTTTTATTGCTGGGCCGGGCGCCGAATCGATAGTCCTGGCGGCTCTCGGGGCAGTCCCGCCAGGAGCTCTACACCAACTTTACTCTGAGAAGGTGGCGGTGGCTTTGTGGGGCAGTATTTAAATTATTGCAAACACTCCATCTTAAGTATGTCTGTACGTCGGTACTTGGGTGTTGAGCTGCTTGAATTTTTGTGTAAAATCATCATCGTCCTTAAAGATGGTCCCAGCACGAAAACTGAATAGTAAGCTTCAAAAGAAGCTCTGCTTTGATAATGTAGCGGTGGCTTTGTGCTTTGTTGATACGTGTTGAACTGCTTGAATTTTTGTATCCTCCGACGTTCCGTAAGCTTCAAGACAAGAAGCTACAAGCAGCTCAACACGTATCAACTATTATTACTAATATGATTAGGCACATTAGTTCATACATAGAAGATGATTTCAATAAAATATCATCGTGATTTGTGTGGGATTTGAACCCACATCCCCTGGCTTACATGGCCGGTGTACTAACCCTTGTACTAACGAATCACTTCCGTTTATCGAGAATTTTTAACAATCATACTCTACATATGAACCAATGTGCCCAGGCCAACCAATATTTAGTATCAACTTTATTTTACAAAAAAAAATTAGACTTTCTAGAATATTAATATTACAATCACATTAGATCTCTTGAAGTTTGAAAAAAACATTTTCAAACCTTGCGTAAACTAAAGCAGGGTATTTCTAAAATTTTCAAATGTCTTTCATTTGCTAAGTATTATTGGATAAAACATACACAATTACAAGCAATGAAGAATATATATTTAAACAGAAAATATTTAAAGTTTATGTACATCGTTCATAAAAAAAAATTATAAAATCATACATATTATAATACATTCGTGGTGATATTTATCAAATATGTATTATATAATATATAAATTGCATGATTTATTATGGTCATTTATGTAAAACTGGTTGCATTGAGATATTTTTTTTGACTTGAAAAATGTACATTCAACCGAATATATAAGGTCCAAGACGGCTTAGTGAAGATTAAGCGCCTAAAAGTGATATTATTTCACAGGCACAGTTACCGAGCCCCGAATCGCCGCGGCCTGATCTTCCAGTGCTGCGGCTTCTCCAAAGCAAAGGCCCACCTCGGAAAATCAGTAAGACAGCTACTAATTATGAGACTCGTAATTAGTCAGTTACTAATACATTGTTTGGACAGCTTCACTGCTGATTATATTGATTTAGGACGTGAAATGGGCCGTGAGACATTAGTCGAGTCAAGCCTTTTACAAGCACTCTTGACATTTAAAAAATCAAGTCTCAGCGATTACGTAAAGTTTATGAATAGTCTGTAATTAGTCTTGTTTTATTTTACTGATATTGTATTTACTTTATGTTCTCTTGTATTAACGCGATAAAATAGCATTTTTTATTGTAATGGGCCTCTTTAAAACGGTCTTTATGAGTATTTACTAACTATTTAATACAAATATTCCAGACTGAGATATATTATTTGAGAGTTTCAAAATTTTTTCACTTTTTATTTCTAAGGCACAGCAATTAAGGAACTGAAAAAAGACTTTTTATTTGCCACGAATAGTTTGACGTTGCATTACGACATCAAGTATTGACTTCGTATTTCTTTATGAACTAATAATATTTTGAATATACTAAACATTATGAAAACTTTACTAAAGTGCTCTCGATATTTTTTCCATCTTTTCGGAACTATTTCAGACATAGTGATGAAGCCTTAGAGCTACAAACAAACACCAACAACAGTTTTAATGAACGCTTCTTTGCATACTTGTACGATATTTATAGTAATATTTCAATTTTATGTTTAAAGATTTTTTCAGTAACTTTGGAAATTATTCTCATTTTTATAAGACAAATACTTTTGCTGATTGACTTTTCTTTTTTATTCATTTTTATATAAATAATGTCTCGATCCATTAAATCTTATCTCTTCCAAATGATTTTTCTAGTATATTTATACAGTTTGATTTATTGTTTAAGCGATGATATTTCTTCGAGCTAGGATTAAAAAAATATATTTCGATAATTATTAGGGCATTAAAGTCGTCATTGACAAAGATTACCCCCAAAAAGATGACGCGGAGCACCTAACGACCCTCTCGAGCCTCCCCGTTCCCCAACTGCAGATTATGGGAACTTCAGCGTGAAGGGCACTAGAGACGGAGGGATTATCAGACAATGCTCAACCTCAGGCTCAGAGCCTAGCCAGAGAGGAATCCAGAGTGCTTAAAAACTGGCAAATGGCAGAAGCCCATGTCAGACAGGTTTAATTTGTTACACTCCACGCTTCAAAGCGAATATGTCATACAACTATAATTTTTGTTTGTGAGTGATTTCGATTTCAACTTCAGTCGAGCCTGAAGAAGCCATTGACGGGCAAAAGCGCTTACAAATAAACAAGACCGTAATCTTTTAATCATTTTGCTATTCATATTTTTTGTTTGAACGGTAGAAATATCGAAGTATCCAAGCACTGGATTATACAAAACGACAATTTTCAGCTTCAATAACAACAATTATTCAGCATTCATCATCTGCGGAAAATAAAATTTATGTTACGATATTAATCAAATAGCTTTTCCAAAAATAATATTAAAAAGAGCTTATATATGACTGCTAAACTCTTAATGGCATCTCAATACTGAAAATTCCGTGAAATAGTTATAACCAATTAAAATTTTCCATGCATTATAAAACGTCTCTAAATAGATTGTGCACGGTTCTGCAAACAGTGCGCTAATACACTTGAATGAAGGTAGTCATGATATAAGGTTTTTATGTATATTATCAATAGTACGGAAATTTTGTTGCCGCAATGTTTACGACTAAGCAGTCTACCGACGTTGCGACATAAACGACAACCGAACGGTAGCTGATCAATGGCGTCTCGTTGCGTAAATATAAAGACGCTTCTAGCTAACTACTCTTCGATTGTCTACTATAGACATCGCGGTATAACGATTACTGGTCGACGGCGTCGTCTTAGTTATTTATTCAATTTATACATAAATTCATACAAAAATAGGGTTTTTTCCACTTATTTTCCCTGCATAACACAATTAATGTAAATAAAGAAATACAACCAGCGATCAGGATCAACCCAAGGATCAGGGGATAACCACACACCACGCCTTAGCTATAAGAACTATTGTAAATTTACTCGATGAAAATAAAAGAATCTAGAAATTATTTTTTTTGTCCGAAAATTGCTTTATGCATTCCTGAAATAATTAATAAGATTTTTAAACGCCTCTTTTATAGCACATGTACCTGAAAATAATTTTATAACATTAATTGAAAGTATAGGAATCAATTTATCTGTAAATTCACGATATCCAAAAACACCACATTCGTACATTTTTATAGACCTTTGTTCTTTAATAATCTTCTCAGTATTTATCCCTTTCACCTGGATATTTAGTTTTGAGGTAGAAAATATAAACACACACCAAAAGCATTAACACTATTTAAAAAAATCAAAGTGTTCATCGAGGCATAGAACTTCTTTAGATTTTTGTAGTGTTACTAATCATCGCACTGCTTTTGAAAAATACCATATAATAAATTTAATATTTTATACAAGTAACAATAAAATTTATGATGGGGAATTACTATAGAGTGTGAAGTATGAGATATAAGTATCCAATTTCCAAGATCAACTAAATGTCTTCAATCATTTTGGGAAACCAAATAATGGTTCTAATTCTTTCCATTTCGTCGTTTCGAGCTAACTACTCTGCGTTGTAACAACACCAATAAAAACTATATAAAGAGCAGAGAGACACACAGCATAACCAGTGACCACGTGTAATTCTATTTTTTAAATTACAAATAATATATCTCGTATACGTAATAATATTTTGCCGACCTTCTGATTGGAACCACACCTGAACCCTGCAACCAATACTCTACACCAGAGGCTCCCAAACTTTTTGTCCCGTCGACCCCTTGTCGAGTTTTCCTGTTTTTCGTAGACTCCTGCCTTTTGTCTGTTATACCCGGAATCCGTTAAACAGGGGTCCATTATATCGAGGTTTTACTGTATACCTTTATAAAATGCAAATACATATAGTAACATTCACTAAAAAAAATCAATACTTTTAATGGGAGGGATGGTTCTGATGCTTTGATTTTCAATATTTGGCTTCAAATAAGTCGTATTTAACTTTAAATCTCCTCGCCCAGTCATTTACAATCTATTTTTTTTTGTAAGAAGAATGGCAACCGCACTGAAACCCTTTTCCACGAGGAATGAAGATGGTAAAGGTATCAAAAACCTTCTTGCGATAGTCCATAATGCAGGTACGTCTCTCTGAAGCCAAAATTGCTGATATCCCTTTCTAAACTGCACCTTCTTCACTAGTGCTTATTCCGATCAGTTCTTCTTCTAGTATGACTTCCGAGTCTTCAATTTTAGCGTATGGCTTGATAATCCACTGTGGTATTTTGGTATACTCTTGTAGACCCCCATTTACAGTTTAATTTTTCGCTGTCATCGACTCCTTGCAGGGCGGGATCGACCCCCGGGGGTCGATATTGACCACTTTGGGAACCTATGCCCTACACCCACGGTTACACCAGGACTACCAACATATTATACAACGGTGAAACCAGCTTCACTTGACAAGGTATAAAGAAGTGATTGCTTTTGGTATACTCTTGTAGACCCCCATTTACAGTTTAATTTTTCGCTGTCATCGACTCCTTGCAGGGCGGGATCGACCCCCGGGGGTCGATATTGACCACTTTGGGAACCTATGCCCTACACCCACGGTTACACCAGGACTACCAACATATTATACAACGGTGAAACCAGCTTCACTTGACAAGGTATAAAGAAGTGATTGCTTTTGGTATACTCTTGTAGACCCCCATTTACAGTTTAATTTTTCGCTGTCATCGACTCCTTGCAGGGCGGGATCGACCCCCGGGGGTCGATATTGACCACTTTGGGAACCTATGCTCTACACCCACGGTTACACCAGGACTACCAACATATTATACAACGGTGAAACCAGCTTCACTTGACAAGGTATAAAGAAGTGATTGCTTGATGTTCGGGGGTCGCAATTGGCCTGTCAGGCGGAAGCCGCGTAAAATAGCACGGGACCTTGCTGTCACAACATCCTCCGCGGGCGCGTGTGCCTCCTCGCGCCTCCTCGCGCCTCGTCGCGCCTCGTCACGCCTCGTCGCGCCTCGTCGCGCCCGCTGCCACGCGAGCGGCCCCATTGACTTAATCCCGGGCGCGCGCCGGGCACGCGTCTTGCGGGGCCTCCAGGCTCGCGCCGTGCTCTTTCCTTTTTGTTTTTAATATTTTGAGCCCAAATCGATGCTGGAAACGGGGGATGTATTGACCACCCCTTGAAAGCGTTTAAAATTAACGCTACAGTTGTTTTTTTTATGTTTCATGTAGATATTATCTAAATCAGAGGTTCTCAAAGTGGTCAATATCGACCCCCAGGGGTCGATGACAGCGAAAAATATAACTGTAAATGGGGGTCTACGATGGTGGATCCCATTTAAGCAGGTCATCACCAAAATTTAGACATTTCGTAAATGTAATAATGCACCGAACACAGATTGTACCTATGTACTTTGTGACGAATCGAAGCCCTGAAGCGTACAAGTATTTTGTATGTTTTTAATTAATGTATTTTTTTCTATTTAAGATATTAAAAAATAGTTCCACAAAGTATTCTCTGTCAAAAATATTGATTTTCTGAATGTTACTATATTGCATTTTGTGTGTTTTTAATTAATAAAGGTATAATTAACTTTTTTATTTTTGAACCCACTGTACAGTAAATCCTATGAGAGTGAGTTGTTCTATATATGATGTCAAAAATATGTTTGAAGTTGATGAATTTGTATAAATTCAATATTAGCAAGGCAGGGGGTCGACGAAAAACAGGAAAACTCGACAAGGAGTCGACGGGACAAAATAGTTTGGGAAACTATGATCTAAATCAAAATATTTACATGATTACTTGCATTCTTGCTATATTTTTTCCAATAACGCTTGCAGATCGGCGTCCTTAATTGTTTTTGGTCTTCCGGAGCGCTCTTTGTCCTCAGTGTTGGAATTGGCACTCCTGAAGGGTTTAAAACCAATTTTCACAGGTACCTTTCGATGGCGCATGTGTGCCGTAGGCCTCCTCAAAGCATCCCGCAAATGCTGATTTTTGGCACGAAACTCGACATATGTGTTAATGTTATTGTTAACAGATGTATAAGCTATAAAAAGTAATAGAAGTTTTGACATGTATGTCGACTAAATGTGTCGTTACAGTCGCACCTAGTAAAATTAACGCTACAGTTGTTTTTTTATGATTCATGTAGATATTATCTTAATCAAAATATTTATACGATTATTCAATCATTTTTTTTTACATTTTTACCGGCCATTCAGAAGCAACATGAAATATAAATAGAAATGGCAACTTTATTGTTTTTTTTTTAAATGCAGAGGAAAAATATGCAACTTTTTATGAACTAACTGTTTCCAGTTAGCTTGAGTAATATAATTACCACATCATTGGGCATGCATGAAAGGAAATCAATCGCAAATAAATGTGGGGCTGGGGATTCGCACGCTGCTCGCCGAAGTACGCACTCGGATAAGTTTAAATATTTCCAATGGAGGTCTCACGTTGCGCATCAATTAGCGAAACAATAATGTTGCCATTGGAGAAAAAACCTCTCTCCTGAGCCAGCGCGTTCCCTGAATACAAATGGCAGCCGCCGAGGGGGAGCCCGGCCCCGCGGAGAAAAAAGATACTTTGAGCGAAACACGACTTATTTGGTATTCATATGGCGAAGGCTTAATTTTATTTCGACGAATGCGACTAATGAATGGGGGAGGCCATGGGTTTATTATATATGTGTATCGTAATTGATATGTTAAATAACACGCCGCCGGAGGGCTGCTTCAATTTCATATCGTCTATGATAACTCAGACGCGATCGTGAGTGGATGTATCTAGGAGGATTTCAAAAGCTACTTTATAAAAAAAAATTATAATTTTATATTAATTTGATACATAGAATATCTATAAGCCTGGGGAAAGGGGGAGGATTCATAAATTTTATCCTTGGCCACGACAACGCGATCGTGAGGATTTAAAAAAAATAGTTTTGCACAATACTAGATAGAAACACAATTATTTTATTTAAATAACTTGATACTTAGAGATGCGAATGGGAAAGAGGGGGAGGGTGATTTTTTGTATATTGACAAAGATAATATTATAAGTAAACACGAGCATGTTTCAAAGGCTACAATAATTTCAAATATGACAACTCAGGCGTGAGCAAGCTTAAAAATACACGTAAGAAATAAAGAGAAAGTAACCGTTTATTAAAGTTACAAGATACATTTTCTGTTATAATTTTAATTTATTTGTTGAATATCACAAGATCTGGGAAAAGAGGAGAGGAGTGGTCTACCTCAATTCTATATTATCTAGTAGAATTGTTTTTAATTGAGAAAAGATAATGAGTCAGTAAATTATTGTGAAAAATATCAACACCGTGTTTGCTGAAATTGTTATAATTTAGTTTAGATAAGACTGTGACAAATGAAAACTACTGTTTACTTTATTTTGAAGAAAAGTTTTCACTGTATATGCGAAAATAAAAATATCTAGAATAACTAAGAACGCATCGTGAATGTATCTAGAAATAGTTGAAACAAAAATAGTGCAAAGGTATTTATTTTATTACATAAAAGTCTCAATGATAGTTATTGTAGTGTGAATTTAAGCATGTATCTAAACATCTAAAGAATGAAATGAATTTACCCCATATTATGTAGAAGAAAAGTCGCCACTTTATATGATGATATAATTTTTTTTTATTTACTTCCTACCGTTATTCACAACGGGAGCAATTTACTGAACAGTGTGTGGCTTTATGTAAAATGGCATATTAGTATGAAAAGGCAATTTACTCGTAAGGTCAACGCACTGCCAGTAGTAGTTTATTGTATATTTACCAAAATACGAAGAAATAAACATATCATTCAGACAGATTATGAATGAGGCTATGTCAAATTAAAACCTCAAGTATGACGTTGAGTTTTTTTAATATCTATAATAATAATATCCATTGTGTGTGTGTATGTATGTTTCATTTTTTGGTTCTCTATAGAATATCTTAAAAGATACAAAGCTGATTTTTTACATGTAAGTTCAATAATTTTTTTCGCAGTTATGTGCCGAATTTCCAGACGATAGGATAATATTTTCATTCATAAACTAATTTAATAAATACGAATTATAGGATTCTGTTGTTCACCGCGAGAATTTCAAATTTAGAATTTTTACAAAAAAACAAATTTTGATGCTTCTTAGAAATTTCCAGTTTATGTCAGCTTGACACAAGTACCAATTTATTTTTTTTATCGAAATTGCGTTATAAATTATTAATCACATAATTAATAACTCAAAATGCCTCCTAAAAAAATAACACCGTCTACGCACAGCAAACGTAATTAAAAAAGAATTGCACAATTGAACGTGATAAAGACTGAAAGTGATGCGTTGTTCGTGACACGAAATGTGATATCCTATCGAAATGCATATTTCCTAGAATGGCTTTGCTTTCGAAATTTCTAGTTTATTTATTAAGATTGTCAATTGTATGCTGAATAGAAAAAAGTTTTATATCCGGTATATGAATCAACTGCGAATACGCGGGTATTATCTCGCCGATGGTTTATCGATTTTCAAGGCAAACTGAAAATCACCACACGAAATTTCTTGAGACCTGAAAATCTCCGCTTGTCACAGTTATTAAATTAACATATCCGATGAGGTGATTTGTGATGTCGTCGGGCACCCCTCCAGGCCGGGGGTGGGGGAGCAGGCGCGGGGTATCTTTGAAGTCCCCGGAGACTGCAGGGCATGTGTAAGCAACAAATTTACAATTAGCTCGTGTTTTGTCCATATCGATCTGTGTGTTTATCGCTGGCGTCAGTATTGAGGGGCGGTGGGTAATTGCGTTGCTCGCTCGGCTGCGTGCGCCGGCGGCGTGCTAATCCCATTGTGCACCCCTGCCTCCCTGCAGCAGCTCCTGCTCCTCCTACATTTGCTAAACTCCAGAAAGCTGCTTCATTCTTTCAAACAGGCAACAATTACGCACGTCGTTGGTTTGATTGCATTCCAGACGTCCTTAGAATATTCAAAACCATGCAGGTTCACGTAACCTAACCTAACCTAACCCAAGTATTATTTTTGCTTCATTTTTACTTATCCCTAAATTTTATTTAAACATAATTAAAAAATATATTATCTTACAAGTCTATTAACTGCTATTGCAATTCCTTTGTTACTCCATTCCAGGTACTAAACGTAATTGATTTTTTTTATTAATTTAAAAAAAAATCATAAATTATGCCTAATATCTCACTTTTCGAATCAAAATAAAATGTTTCAATCAATATAGTAGTATTTTTGGATGAAAAATTTAGTAATGCGAGTAATGTCCGATTTTATTTTTAAAATTAAATATAATAAAAATACAGTAGTTGTATCTGTATACACAAGGGGAAGTCTCCATTGAGTCCGTCACAGAACAAAAGTCCTCTTTTCGGATACAAAACTGTAATAATAACATAAAGCATCATTTCATTCAGCCACAAACAACCACGATCAGCGGGGATTTTATCTTCACTACCATTATTTGATTATGAACGGACGCATGCACCCACTCGCCAGATATTAATAGATAACAAAAATACCTAAAATATAACCAAACAAATTATTCACCTGTCTTTTTTAAACAATTCATTTATGTGGATGGGATCAGTATCTGTAACCACCTGCTAATTTAAAGTTGAATTCATTGCGGCGAACAAAAAGTTTTCGCTTTTATCTAGAGATAACACATTTTTAACCACAGATTTACATAGTCGTTTGGAACTGTATTTGGACTCGTCCTGTAAACCTTTTAATTATTTTAATTGATCAAATTTCAATGTACGTATTTTATTTAACTAATGAATGAATAAAAAATATGACACAAGAATCTTTGAAAGATAACGTGTTGATTTATAATACATGTAATTATCAGTGCACGGTATATGGTGTAGGTATATATATAATATATTTAAAAAAAGTTAATATCTGCCATTTTAATTTGTGATCAATCTAATTTATTTGTAATATTTTTTGTTGCTACTGCGATCAACCCGATGCACTATATATTTAATTTGATAAAAAGTAAAAATGATTAACGTTACATTTTGTCGCTTTAATCGCAATATTATTATTCAAATAGTGTTTAATATAATTGTGACATATTTCGATTTTTTCCTGGGTCAATCAGCTGTTGGTTGCTATATTTATATATAAAAAAATAGAAGGAAAAAGGAAGGAAGGAGAAAGAATTGCGCCAGTGGCCGGAGGTCGAAAGTACGGCCGAATCAGTGAGACTGGCCTGTTCGATGAAATAGTCACTAACCTCCTATGAGGAGTGGCATCAGAAGAAGAAATGACGTATTCCGATTTTTTCCTCAGACAATCAGCTGTTGGTTGCTATATTTATATATGAAAAATTGAAGGGAAAAGAGGCATTGGAAGGAGAAAGATTTGCGTCAGTGGCCGGAGGTCGAATTAGTGAGAATGCCCTGTTCAATGAAATAGTCACTAACCTCCTATGAGGAGTGGCATCAGAAGAAGAACTGACATATTTCGATTTTTTGCGTAGACAATCAGCTGTTGATTGAAATTGATATATGAAAAAAAAAAAAAGAAGGAAAAGGGGGCATTGAAAAGAGGAAGATTTGCGCCAGTGGCCGGAGGTCGAATTAGTGAGGCTGGCCTGTTCGATGAAATAGTCACCAACCTCCTATGAGGAGTGGCATCAGAAGAAGAACTGACATATTTAGATTTTTTGCGTAGACAATCAGCTGTTGATTGAAATTGATATATGAAAAAAAAAAAAAGAAGGAAAAGGGGGCATTGAAAAGAGGAAGATTTGCGCCAGTGGCCGGAGGTCTAATTAGTGAGGCTGGCCTGTTCGATGAAATAGTCACCAACCTCCTACGAGGAGTGGCATCAGAGGAAGAAGTGACGTATTTGGCAGCGCGTTGTGTCGTTGGTAATGAAGTGAGATTGTGTGATTATAGCGCGTTACCTGAGAGCGCACACCTCGAGCCCCCGCGTTGGCAGATGAGGCTCGCAGTTCCGAAGCGTGCGTGGCGGGGCTCTCTTTGTCAGGGCGCTGGTCCTCCGCGGTCATTAGGGCCTCCCTAAATCACTTGATGGCATTGTCCCCGGGAGATTTAGGGCCCGCGCCCCGGGTGCCGGGGTCCTCCGCCGCCGCTCCTGTCCTCGGCTCTTGTGCGCCAGTTCGCCACCACAGCTCGGCTGTGATTCTGAATTAATATCGTGTATACTTTGTCCGTACTTGCAAACACGGACTTATGAATTAATCGCGCTGGGCGCCAATTAGCGCGTCTCGGGCCTGGGCAAACTGAGGAGGAGTATATTTTTTATAGCTACAAAAGTAGATCTGTAAATCAGGTAGCAGTTATTATTTTAATTACCAATTTCTAAAATGTTCATTTATTATATCAAATACTAAGTTGACTGTTTCAAGCAAAGTGCTTTAAATACTGAAATATTTGATACATGACTGTGGATTAAAAAAATGTGTTTCCTTCAGATTATGTATCTAAGTTTTGTAAATAAGGGTGTATTGACCTCACGATATATGCTGACTGTAGCGGTCTGCGCACGGAACAACATAACCGACAACTGAATGGTAACAAGCCAAAAACGTCCTCATATAAGAAAATACCGCAAAAGAAGACGCTAATGACGCTAAATTCCAATTTATCCAGAACATACCGATTGTCGGGTAAAAGAGTTCTCACTGTATCAGTAAGATTCAGTCTTGTTTATATTTACATAAAAGCACTGAAAATCTTGCAGACAAGCTCAGAACGCCTGAAAAATTTGGTTACGTAGGAGTGTCCGGCTTCTGCGCCTAAGCCTTCTCCAAATTGATTATAATCTCCTAATCGGTAGTTTTGCAAGAGGGCGTGATTAATCCGCGCCGTGTGATTACGGATTACACAATCGTCGAGGCAGTGCATCATCTGCCGCGAGCTGGACCACACGGCGGCGGCGGGCCGGGGGCGCGCTCTCCGAGGATTAGTCGCTGGCGTGACTAAGTGCACGATTTGTCCCGGTTACCAGCGCTGGCCGCGGCGGCACTTCTTTGGAATCTAGCCGCATCCTTGTAAACGACATTTTTACGATGTTTACCGTGGGCGATTATTCCGCGTTTCTGTTCTAACCTAACACAACCTCTAAACTCTTTGTATTCACTTGTGCTGTTATGTGCATCGCTGGATTCATTCTGTTGCTCGTGCGTGTGTAATGGAGTAGTGGACTTGGAATGATTGTGGAGGGATGTGCTCTGGAAGTACGTGGTGTGGGGTGGGAGGGGGGGGGGGTCCTGCTATTGTTTCTGTAACTTGCTGCTAAAGGAGTTTCAGATAAGGAAAGGATATATAATAATGATATTGGGCAGCTAGAAGGACCCTGGGATGCACTAGCACTAGACCAGTGGCTCTCAAACTCTTTTGGCCCACGGATCCACTTTCATGGTCAAAACTTGCCTACGAACCCTCTTTCATAGTCAAAACTTGCCTTGCGGTCAAAACTTACGGACCTTGGGTGAAAAACTACATAAATTCATATTATAGACTAGTTGGTGCAAGTATCGACTCTTTTGCGTTCCTGTATTAACCTACCTGACTCACCGCGATGCCTGATATTACTTGTATTTTATGCACTTGTCTATATTTATATTTTAATTAGGACGTAAAAATCGCTAATAATTTATTCGTTGTTATTTATTTTAATTTCCATATTGATAAAAATGTGTCGCAATTTATTTATTTTATATTAAACCTTGCGCGGACCCCCTGACGTTGTTCAGAGACTTTAATTTTCTAAGGACCCCCTGAATGATCCCAGAGACCCCCTGGGGTCCGTAGGGACCACTTTGAGAAGCACTGCACTAGACTATTTCCCCTTAAAAAACTATGAGCACTGGCTCAGCATGAGTATATGCTTAGTGAGGATCGCCAACCTCCTCTGAGGAGAGGCACGCGATGATGAAGAAGAAGGATACTGGTAGATAATTTCTGTATATTCAATCATTTATCAGGTATTACCCCCGGAGTCGGAGGAGGAGCGAAGCCTCCCGAGAGGCTTCAGAGGCGCGCCTGAGGCCCCAGTTTTGGGGTGTGATGATAAAGGCGGCCACAACCGGTCCAGCCCGCGCACTCCCATAAATATGGTGCTTCATATTTCTGTCAACGGGCGGCGAGTCCGTCCATAATTTATGGGCCCGTGGACATAAATCAGGCCATGTGTAAACAGCGAGCCTGCCGCGGGCCAGCGGCGACTGAGAAGCCGGAGTGTCTTCTTCCCCACATTTTACTTGTGGAAAATTTCTACGGTTAGTCATTAAGCTTTTGTGATGCGAAGCTTACACGGAGCTGGAAAAAAAACGTCTCCTAGCCCTTGACAATATATAATCGTTTGATACGAAAGATTCTATTGATATGGGCATTAAAATATTCCAGTTGAATATATTATCATAAATGTTAACATTTAGATAAGTAGATAGTTTTTTCCATTTTGCTAAGCTTTTTTTTCAGTCATAAAATGAGAGTGCATCAATTTTTCTGTTCTTCAGGTATTATCCAGCAACCGTTTCATTGATTCTTGAATTTCATATTCATCAAACTTATTGAAGTCTTGCATTTTTGAGCGCTGTCATATAGAATATACTAATGATTTACAGCTACGACTAGAATGTATAAAAGCAAGTTTGTGTCGGCATTTTAGAATAGACATATTTAATAATTCGATACGCTTTGAGCTTCCCACGCAGTATTTATTCTAAGCCTTCTTTATTGAAAAAAAAATTCCTGATATCAAAGAATATAATAACTTTTCATAAGAACATATTATAAAAAAATAAAATTTACATTTTAGCTTTTTTTTAATATCAGAGAATATCACTGACTTACAATAATTAACTACAAAATCATCAGATGGATTTTGAAAACAATGATTGCATTTATAATGTGTATATAAAGCTTTTTAGTGTTCTCTATTATTAGTAATCAAACTGTTAAATTGATGCTAAATTAATAGGTAAATAATTTTAAAAAATCTACAACATTTCCAACGTTTTAAATGTTATTTGATTAATAATGTACAGCTAAAAATATTTAACTAAAAAAGAGAAAAATTTATATGTATTCAAAAACTACCAATGTCAAAAAATATCGTGGATTGAGCAATAAAAAAGCGATTCCATATATTATAATCAAACTTAGTTAAACAAATTTTCAAAAAAAATTATACATTTGTGGTTCACCCAATATTCCATTACTTCATTTAATAATAATTTAGTACTTATTTAGATTTTGATATCGATAATTCATTGATTTTGAATGTCAAGATTGTAACTAATAATCTGCATTAATTTGAAATATTTTCTAATTCAATAATTGGTTATATATACCCAATCACTAATAAAATCTAATCTAAAGAAAATAATAAAAAACACTACAATATTTGCATACCGTCGTATTGTAAATCAATAAAATCATTGTAAAAAAAGTTTTAACATTAAAAATAAATCCATTTAAATTGCTCATATTTTTTCACGCACATAATCTGACCAATGAGATTAAATGAAATTTATTTTTTCATTTCATAGTTCTGCTGTTTTAATGAATTTGTTTTTAGTAAGATTAGTGATGACAAATAAATAATTAAACTCTCTATTTAATCATTTAAATTAATAAAATTGTTTATTTAAATTATTGAGTGTAAGCATAATAAAACAAACAAAATATATTTTATTTTTTCCATATGGCATTCCTTTTGTGTACTGGCAATCCGCACTTTTGACGTTTCGCCCAGCTTTAGGCTTTATTCTTTATTGATGTTCTTTGACAAATTATTATAAAAGCAAACAATTATATTGTATAAATCAATGTTAAATAATGAATAATATAAACTATTCCATCAAAATGAAGTAATTTGTGCAGACTGTTCAATTTATTAATACTGAATGTAGTAATAAAATACATCTTCGATAGTATTTTTTTTATTGAGAAAATATAATAATATGTATATATTATTGATTACAAATGACAATTGACGTAATGTCTAAATTTTGGTGTAGGTGGTCGGCATTTTTTCCAGTATTTGGATATGTTATCTTCTTAACGTTCATGTTTATGCTGTCCCCACCTTTGAAGTCCCCTGAAAATATAACTGTAGTAGAATTTGACAAAATCTTTGACTCCTATTATCTAAGCGACGAGAAGTTCGGCATAAACAGGAATTACCTGCTCGCTGTGATTGACAGAAACAAGAGGTTTGATAGGGAATTAAGAGAGAGAAATGATCAGATTCTAATTCGAGAAAATGCTGGCAAAAAAAATGACCCTACTCACTTTTTAACAGATGTTTTCAAAAGGTAATGTATTATTGGTTTTTTTTATACTTTATTCTTTTTTTTATTATCTCAAATATGTTAAATGCTGAGGGATTATTGTTTTGTTGATTTTGTTTTAGGGCTGATATTAATATAGATGGAGCTCTTGATCTATCTGAGTTAGCTAAGTGGATTAATATAAAAATTCAAGAACACATTGCGATTGCAATTCGTGATAATTTGGGTCTTTTTAACCTCGTTGATGTAGATCCTCAAAATGGAGAAATCACCTGGAATGAATATCATACGTATGTATAAAAACCATCATTAAACAATCATTTCTACTAGTATGAAATAATAGTAGAAGTAAAATAAATCCAAATGTTTATTGTTGATTGAACTTTTTTTGGAATTTAAAAGCTTTCAGTGGGGAAAAGTGAGAAGGCTTAATTTGATGGAAGTTTCATCAACATGTTTATTAAGTTTGATTTGTAAACTTTTTAAATGTAATGTATATTTTTTAATTCATTTATTAAATTAAACTATTTGATTTCTTTCAGCTATTTTTTGGTCAGGCAAGGCTACAGCATTGACTACATAAAACATCACAATGAGAAACAACATGTTGATATGGAAAGATCTATCAAAGGTATATATATTTTTAATTTAAACTAATATTTTGAAGAAGTGTAAAGCTATTCAATATGTTTCTCTTATTGAGTTGAGTTTGGTGTTGATATTATTTCTGTGTCATTAATTTCAGAATTAATGATGAGAGACAAGGCAGCATGGGAAGAAGTAACCAAATCGAAAAAAAACAGTTTGACGGTTGATGAATTTTTGGCATTCAGGTAAACATTACTGTAAAAATATAAATAGTTTATACTTAGGTGTGATGAAAAATCCATTGTCTTAGTAGTGTGTATGTATTCTAATTGTTTCTTATCATACTATTTAAATATGTTTATTTGTTAACATCAAAATTACCTTCCAGGATGCCTCCTAGTGCAACAATTTTAAGGTCAGTTTTATAAAAACGTGGGTGGCGTCTTTGTCCTTATGTATAACATTTTGAAATCATAAATTAGCATATTGCGTTTACTTTATAAAAACATATAACTTTCCTACTTAGTTGGTTATAATTTATGATTTACTTCCGTTTACTTGATAACCAAGAACCACCTAGCCTATTAAATGCCTATTATTGGAAAATAATAAATACAATTATTTAAAATATTAGTATTTTCTTATAAATAAAATTAATTTGAATATACCTAAACAAAACTTTTGAATACATACACTTGCCATACTTATTTTAATAAATTTTTTAATCTGTTGATTTTTATGCTATAGTATCTGTTCTAACAGACTTGTACAGTTTCGCCTTATTGTTATGGATTTTTTATAACTTGTTTGAAGAATTTCAGCGTACAACGCAGGCGAATGTTCATCTGGCAACCAGAACAGTTAAGATGTTTTACTGATGATAATTACATATTTAACAAACCATCATTTTTATCCACGTGTTAATGTATCAAAGGAAATGATTCACATGTGAAATAATAAAAATAGTATTTAAGACAAGCATGGCTCTGTGAGCTAGCAAGGGATCAAATTGTAAACGTTTAAGTGTGTAACTGATGAAGCTAAGTAAATCGATTATTCAGTTGAATACAAAATGCTAAGTTGGCTCTAGGCTACGTTAGTTCAGAGGGTGGGTTTGAATACTACCGTGTTTTAAAATATTTTTTATGGATATTTCTTGTTTTGTATGCGAATCGTTTACTCAAAAATATATTCATCTGAATTTTTTTGCTGCGAGATATACAAATGACAAATCATAAATCATTAGTTTAAGTATCTATGTATTTATTGATTTGATTTAAAATTATCTACTAACAATCAAAATGTGAAGGAAGATTTCCTTTTCTATTCTTATAAGTCTTCTCAATAATTTTTTGTGGTGACAATGATTTTTCATATAGAAACAAGTTCAAGTTTGGATCCAGCTTAATATGATTGAAAAATCATGATTCTTTAATTAAATTTTTTTAATGTATATGTTTCAGACATCCTGAAAGCAGTGCAACTATTTTACTGAGTCTCGTTGATGAAATTTTGACAAGACATGATCAAGATGGTGATGACATTATCACTGAAAACGAGTATTCAATAATAGGTTATTATAATTCAATATCAAATTTATTTTTCAAAATAGTGCTTGTAAATGTTATAATTGTATGAAAAGTATAATTTTTGTATGATAAGCATACATTTAGCTGTATTCAATGTATTTTTTCATAATTATTTTTCAGTGTGAGATTAGTAAATTATTCTATATAAACAGAAATTCAGGAAAGCATGAAATAATAAAATTTAGATGTATGTTAATATTTACAATATTTAAAACATAATAATTTGATATTTATAAATATATTTTAGGAAAAAGTGAATTTGGTAGGTACATTTTCTCACCACCAAATTCTCATTTATCACTATCAATCAACACAAGTTTTAAGTCTTTAACCTAACCTAACCAATTAGACATCATAGTGTTTAGTTTTTACAGCATTTTAATTGTCAATAGATTGGCAGGCTTGTTGGCTCTGTGGTTAGACTGTGAACTCTTCAATGAGAATTCTTTGGTTTCGAAGTTTCTACCTGACACGGGAATCCTAAACTACTGTTATTGGACTCATGCCTGTTTTAGTTTTGTCGAAGATAATTTGTCTTTTAATAAAAATAATCATTCACAGTATTGTGGTACTGTGAATTCCAAAGGGGCTCAAATATGACAATTGACAATTCACAATGTAAAGCTTATTTTAAAAATTTAACACAAAGTATGCTTGATGTGATGCAATTTTTTTAACCTTCAACATTAGATGCTATATCTTATTTAAATTTTATACCTTTCACTAGTCGCATATTTTGCACTCTAACTCAAGAAATAAAGCTATTATTTCCTGTTATTTTTATTCGCACGTCACTCTAGAAATAACTGATTTTAGTTCTACACAACCTTATTTATTTTATCTCACAATTATAGTTCATTTGGGTCGACAATCATAATGCTTTCTTTTTATTTTCTTTCGCACTATTATTTTGATTTACCTTTTTACGTTTTTGCCCACAGTAGGATTTCCTTTGCTTACTGTTTTGTTGACTGGCATGAGGCGCATTGGAATGACTTCAACAATACAAGGTGTATGTTAGGTAATTTCAAATATAATTTTGTATTTATTAGTTTTGAACTAATTATTATTTTATTTTTGCATGTCTGATTTACCAAGATTTACCAACAGCTAGTGGTACGTATAATATAACACCAGGAATGTTTAAAAATAAAAATATCAAATAAAATACAGACTTGCTGAGTCATTTTGGTACAAAAAATTCTCAACTCGTTTCAACATGTTCGCTGACAAATATATGTATAATATTTTTTGGAATTACTTAGGATTGTTTCTAATTTAGTATATTTAATATTTTCAGATGACAATGAAAAGGATTCATCTATGAATAAAGCAAGCGAGTTAGGGCGCCGTAAAGAATTCAAATATGTCATTGATAAGAATAAGTACATATTTTATTACTTACATTTATTTTAGTAAATAATATACATATATTTATATAATATTTTTGTAATATTCTTCAGAGATGGCCAAGCGGATAAAGGTGAATTATTGGCATATGTGGATCCAAAAAACCCCCGACATTCAATTGATGAGGCATATAGTCTTTTGAATATTGCAGATTCAGATGGTGACTTAAAACTTAACCTTTCTGAGGTATATTTATCATTTACCTAGCATACTTTTTTTCTTTCTTATTAAATTGAAAACATTACGGAATTACGAACAAATATAATATTTAATTCATAGGTCGTTATAATATCAAATAACTAAATTAAATTATTAGTATTATTATAAATTATACTCTATTATTTCATAGTTTATAGTTAAATATAACCTTAAATGATAACTAATTATGTTTCAAATTTTTTTTAGATGTTGAATCAAAAGGAAGTGTTTCTTGGTTCAAAAATGGTGGATACCAACAGTTTTCATGACGAGTTCTAAAAAAAGTAGTTTTCAATATGAGTGAACAAATTTTTTTATTATTAGATATTTGCCGAAAAACTGTGTCTAGTAAAAGTAACATGTAACAGAAAATAAAAATTCAAAGGTAGTTTAAATATAAAATAAATATCAGTAGAAATTAAGTATTGATATTTTGCAAATAATATTCTTATAAAGACGGTTTCACACACAAATGCAAGATAGTACCGTTTCCATTTTTCAGTGTATTTTTAAACATATATGTATTTCAACTAAAAAGTTTGTGTCTTTGAAGAAGGGACAATTGAAATACATTGTAGGCTAACAAATTTTGAAATGGTTTCAAATTTAAATTTCACACAATCCAACACACTGTTGTGCCAAACTAACAGTGATTTACGAGTTACCGCACCATGAAAATGGGTCTCGAAACATAATATATTCTACTTATTATTTTTTTAAGTAATTTGAAGTTATAACTTGAAATTTTTAAAATTGACCGATCCAGATTTATCTGAAGCAAATTTTTGATTTGCAAAAGGATTTCTATAAGAAGAGATTTCGGGAATATTAAGCTTTGATGAATTGATCTATTTTAGACATTAAGCTTTCAGTAATTAGTCTTTGAGTGCCATTTAATGTGAATTCTTCATTCATTTTTACTTACTACATTGTTATTTTTACAAAACAATAATCTCGTAACTATGCATCTCGTAACTTTGCCAAAAATGATATTACTATTTTTAAGAGTGTTGTTGAATAACCAACCAAATAAATGTTCAAATATTTAATAAGAAACCAAAAAATAAGCGTATTCTCACTTATCAAACTAAACATGAATATTTTATAAGAAAATCTGTCATCAGTATCTTATATAGTATATTTTATATTTCATTTGTCGATTTACATCTGATATAATTTTATATACATATATATGATATCTTTATCTCTATTGTCTCTAGTTAACAGCATCAACATTGGTGTGATAGATTTTAGAAATTATTGTATTACATAATCATAGTTATTTAAGAGATTAAGTCCATGAAATAGACATATTTCATCTGAGAATTTTTGTAAATTTGATTTTTTTCTGCTCTCTGTAATCATTTATGTTTGTGAAAGATGTTAGCCAAACAATATTAATTTTCTTTAAGTTACCAATCATTACTTTACGTTATGTTCAATCAATTTGGAATTCAACTGGGACACTATGTTTTATGTCATCTTAATGTTCGTATCTTTTCATATTTTGTATTACAAAGAAAATGAATGCTTACGTTGAACCAATGGGTACCGATAAATGTTTGCTAGCTATCAATTAGCATTTGTATATTTTATATCTATCTATTTTTTTATATGTCTGCATATATCTGTTATAATTGAATTATAGTTTATATATGGCTATATTTGTGGTATTATTGTACATTTACTAATTCTTATTCATCTGCTAATAAAATATGTTATTTATTTCCATTAATTGTTATTTTATTTATTTTCCTCAGTAATTTTTGTGACCATTTGCAAGTACAATTAGGGGAAGCCGATCAAATAAAAAAATACTGCTGAAACTGGTGATAAATTTTGGTTTTTGATTAATATTCTTTATTAAAACAATACTGAGATTCTAGGCTGAAAAGATGCTTCGTAACGTTGTTGCTTTATATTTATGTAGTACGCAAAATTTAATTATTGTTTACTTTGGAAATTAAAAATGTATTCAGGAGAATATGGGGTTTACTTGGTTACAATGTTATCATGTACGCTTATTTGAGTACTAGTTTTTTATTAGTTCTTTGAAATGTGTTAAAACATTGCTAATTGTTTAATAACAATTGGTTTTTTTAAACGATACATTTATTTGATCACTATAGAATTTATTTAATTTATAATGTTTATGATATAATACAATAGTGTTAGGGCTATGTTTGTTCCTGGTTCTGCGCGCAGGTTGTGGGGCTTACTAGGTGTGGGGCTTACATGGACTTCTGTAGTTTTGTTATTGAATTTGTATAGTGAAAATATGAGTAAAAAACCTTTTATTGCATGGGTTTAAACTAAAATGGTGCGGTATTTGAGTATTCACCCCATCTGTGAGTAGTGGAGACAAAAGATACGCACGATGGATAAAAATACATCACAAAATATAAGTTTACAATTTTGAGCAATAGATGACTTACGCGTCCATGTTACTGCTTTGAAATTTTTGAAATGCATCATTTGAAACAGAAAACAAAGTACTAATTTAGTTTAATCTAAATATATTTTTTAAGCTTAAGCAATACAGGGTATTTTTCTCATATTTTTACTTACACAAACTCAATAATTAGAGTCGAGAAATCCATGTATACTACCACCTAAGCCACTACTTGTAAGCCGCACAACCTGCGCCAGGACCACATACCGCATTGTAAGCATAGCCCTAACAACTACTGTAATTATTTTTTTTACTTTTATTTTCTTCTATAGCCAATTAAAATTAAAGTTTTGGGGTGATTTTTTTTTATTTAAAAATAGTTACGAGTATGTTTTTAGTATAAGACGGAATAATATGAATTTAAGCACAGGTAATATTTTTATGTGAATTTGATGAAATAAAAATTAAACATAAGATCTCTGGAGTTTTTAGTTTTGATGACTTCTGGTTATTCAATCGATATTGATTAATTGTGGTTTTTGAGGTTTGAACATGCTGAGCAGCATTAAATCGATTATGAGAACAACATCAAGTACATAATATTCTATAAATGGTTTCAATTGCTTAAGTGCAACGAGTTTAAACACAAATACTTTAATTTCGTTAGATATATGTTTATTGTAAGCAAGGATTTAAATTTAAAAAAACAAATGGTTTTCTGATGATATTTTTAACAAAATACTTTTTGATTTCGCTAACGAAAAATATTTGATAATGTCTCTGTCGAAAATATTGAACGCTTTTTTTGTTGAATTTGTTATAATAAAAATTGATCTTTTTTATTTTGAAATATCAAAACCTTAGCTTTTTTTTTATCAGATATAAAATGGCGAGAAAACCCGTAAAAATTGTTAGTCTGTTCAAAGGGGATTCAAAATTATAAATAGTCACGCTGTTTTGCAGATTTGAATTTGCGTGTTAAAAATATTTTTTAATTCTAATTGTAATGAAAAAATTTGACACTATACATTTTTATAGCTCATGTTTTTTTTTTTTTTAATATCATACTTGTCTAATATTTCTCTAAAAAAATTATTAATCGTGACTCAGTGGAAAGAAAATGAAAATAATGAGAACACATCAGATAGATACTTATGAATTTATTTCTAAGCCAATCTAATGGGATCAGATATAAAAAAATACACGTTAACTGCGTCATACGCCAAATTATTTGAGACATATGTGCATCTCTCACGTCACGTGTGAATTTTCGGATAAAAATATTAATATGTACTCTTTTACCCTTCGTTTATATTAACAGATTATAAGTTTATCTTTTAATAATAATTCTCAAATTGTAATAGTAGAATTGAATATTCACGTCCCGCCAGCGTTTTTTTAATCATAGGTTCTGAGTTCACGAAAACCTTCCACAAAAAGTTGTCAATATATTTTCTCAAATTTTTTAATTCAATAAATTATTACTGAGCTTATTCGAGAAAATAAATTGACAATTGTTTTGCGCCAGGTTTTCAGCGATGAACTGAAATGTTCTTGCAGATACTGTAAAAATATTGTTTTGTATTTATTTTAAATGTTTTAAAAATTATACATTTCCTTTAATTATGGGAATTATAGTGACAAAGGGAATATGTCAAAGATTAAAAACGACTATCTAAAAAGAGACATTTAATTGGAACGGTCTGGTCTTATGTGGAGGCAGTCTGGTTACAAATTAAGAGTTACAATTCACGTTGGCACAGCTTTACTGTAACTTAAACCAAACACTAAAATTATTTGAAAAAAATTCGTATTGGTCATAGTTAAAAGTCAAAATATTTAATACTTTTAATTAGTAATTTGATAATAAAAAAAAACAGTGCAATCAGGTCTAAAAATTTGTTTAGTTTTGAAATATAATGCTAGTAAGATCTGCTGTCTACCTAATAATATTTCTCTATTTCATTAAAATATATATTCTCGTTGACTATTCTTATTAGCATGAATTTGTAATGAATTAAACATGCACTTTAGATTACATCATAGGAATACGTTTTATCACTATGATCACGATCTACGTCATTTTATACAGCGCAGCTAACCTTCCGACTTAATGGAAACACGTAATTAAGAATGTAAAATGTGTGCTAATTGGACCGTTCATGGAAAACAGCGATTTGTCGAGATAAAAAGAACGGCTTTTAGTTAAAATAAACAGTTTTTTTTCCGAGTGGGCGTAGGGCGTAGTTTTCTGCTCGTCACCTCGGTCCTGAGCGCAAACACTTGCAGCGGCCGCATACCCCGTGACGTCAGATTCTCGGCGGCCTGCATTATAAATGGGAGGCGAGCGCGCGGGTTGAGAGCCCCTGGCCGGCTCCTTGACCAATGGTTGGCGGCCGCGTCCGTCGCTGTGTTGTACATCTCCCGAGAGGCTATAAAGATGGGCACATAAATTTATTTGCGGGCGAACTTCGCAGGAGCACGCGCGAGCGATGTGTCCGAGCCGCCCGGACGATCGCCCCGGCCAGCGGTCGCAAACTGTCCGGCCGGCGGGCCCCGCTTTCCAAGTTGTGATGCGCTGCAAGCCTGCAGAGCGCAGAGAAGCCTTTCGTCCATAAAGCCTTTCCAGGCTAATAGCGACGAATGAATAAAAAACAAAAAAAAAATTTTTTTTACGAATAAATATTTTGAGATAACGCCGCGTCTGCCCTGTTAATTCCCCACAATTATTTTTTTTTTTTATTAACACTCAATATTTGATACTAAATTATCAGTTTAATACCTGTATATATGTATGCATCTGTATTGAATTGCTACATGCTACGTGCATTGCAGTAGTATTCAGGTTCTTTCTTGATATTATTCTCCCTTAAAATGCGAATATCGCTTATCCGTTTATATTTATCAATATATACGCTGTGCTCCGTTGGCTGATTGGTGATTCGGATGTACATTTGGACGGCAAATAGCAAAGAGAAGCTGACGCTGCCGCGGACCCAGTCAGCGGTTTCTAAGTATTATAAAATATAAATAGACCAAATAATAATAATATTTTTACCGGTATACACATGGATTATACTGTAAATTCTAAAAATATTTATTCAACAAAAAACACGTCACCGCTGGTTACAATCGTAATAATACTCGGCATTATATTTTACTCGACACAATTTCGAAACGACGAAATTGTAGATGTTAGTAATTAGTTGATTTAAGATATCAAAGAGTTGAACTCAAGTAATTAAAATATGCAGCTATTGGATAGATTAATCGGCGGTTATTCTTGACCGGCCGGTGTGAAAGGCAGTCGTTAGTTTGCATTTTGAGCTCGTTGTGACGTCACACGGTAAAGGAAGCGTCCGACTGCAGGGGCGGGGCGAGGCGGGTGCTGCGGTCTGCGGCGGGGTCCAGTGCCCGGGCATCTCCAGCGACCGCCACTGGGACTCCAGCAATCATCTCGCCAGCGTTATATGCAGCAAACGTACACGACAAACCAAAGCTGCCTACACGCGCTGCGCCAAAACCGAACGGCGACCGAACGGTGCCTAGCCAGTGGCGTCCATGTATTTAAAAAAAAAAAAATTTTTGCTGAAAAAAAGACAACCCAAAAGGTACACACACACTCACACACACACACACACATATATAATGATTATTTCTTGTGTATTGGATTTCGACATAACAATACTTGGGGTGCTTGGGGCAAATGACCACATAAATATGATTTCTCGTATAACTCGAAGACGGGTCGGGGTGGGCGGGGGACTGCGGTGCATAAATATTGATGAGCAGTCACTCCTGGATGACCAATGGCGGAGTCCAGGGCCCGGCTAACCTCCCTCTCCCCTTCCTTATAACGTGAATAATTCAACTAAATTAATTTAAACTGTCAACAAAAGCCGTGCTATTTCAGTATTAGTCTCAATGGAGGTGTACACGATTATTACTGGCCTTCGCGATAGCGCGCTTGTGGTCGGATTAGGAAAGCAGTTAATAAGATAATTTTAGCTTTATCAGTACTGATATTGAAGAATTAGTAAATGAGCAAAATTTCAAAAGTTTCATCCTAGAGGTACTCGAGAGTTAAAAATTACTTATTTGCCATTAAAAAAATATATGGGCTATACTAGGCTCAAACAAAATATGGCATGCTTAAAAAAATATATATCAAGTTAAAGGCATCGTTATTGACATTTTTGTCCAAAGAATTTTTTGTATGATTTACTTGTGATTGTGATTTTAAGATTATGAATAGTATATTACAATAATAATATGAACATATTTAGAGATAAAGTTGCATGATATGCTGGAAATAAATCTGATAAGTACATTTTTTAATTTATTACCACGAGTGGAATCCACAAAACAAATTTGCTTAGGTTCCAGGAAAATTGGTTTTAATATTTTTATACGATGGGTTGTTTGCACATAGTACGTTTATGAGTTTCATCTAGGCCGAGTCTCAGAATTCACGCCGTATAAACGGAGAAAATTCATTAAAAAATTCACTGTGCTCTTTGTGCTTCTGTTAGATCTGAATGTGAAAACTGATTTGAACCTTCTTTCAAGAAGAAAATACAGCAATAAGCTAGAACGAGTGGAAGGGAGATGAGGGCGGGAGAAGGGAGTCGGTCGCACCTCACCAGCTCGGTGAGCACACGTCTCACAAAGAAAAACATGCCTTAATATTTTTTAAAACCAACAACACAATAAAATACATCAAAATTATTTTTGTACGTGAGAATAATTATACTGCTACACGCATGCATTTGTAAGATCACGCATCGCGCAGACTACATCGTATAATAGCGATTCGCAAGCAGTCCGACCACCGTGTGTGTTTGCAACCAATCAACGCGAAAAAGCGTGAAGGTTTGCTCATACTGAGATTAGATTCAAAAGATATCTGGTCACCTCGCAAGATCGCCGGGATCCTGACCGCCTGATTTCCCCCGAGGGCGCTTCGGCTCGGGCCGCCGGGGCTCCGCGAGGCGCGCTAATTCCGACCTCCGGCCCCGAGATCGCGGGGTTGCCGGCGGCAGGCCAGGTTAGGTTTTTAGGGAGATTGTTGTCCGTTTTTTGCGTTTTTAATCGGAGAACGGGGGTAAGAAAGGTTCTCGGATATCGGCGGGTACTAAATTGAGGTAGCTTTGTATTGAAAACGCATATTTGATGTGATTTCTTTGAAAGTACATAATTTATAATACACCTATATATCGGCCGAGAATTGTGAGCCCAAACAAGCTAAGATTATTTTTATATCACAGCAAACTATTAAATATAGCAGTGCGTTTTATGGTTTGAGGAAAGCACTATACTCAAGAGATATAACACTGAAATCTCGCTATGTTGTCTCAGTTCTCCTTTATACAGTCGAAGCCTGGAGACTCAAGACAGCTACTATGCGAAGAAGTGAGGCGGCAGATATGTGGCTGTATAGAAGAAGTACATAATTTATAATACACCTATATATCGGCCGAGAATTGTGAGCCCAAACAAGCTAAGATTATTTTTATATCACAGCAAACTATTAAATATAGCAGTGCGTTTTATGATTTGAGGAAAGCACTATGTTCAAGAGATATAACACTGACATCTCGCTATGTCGTCTCAGTTCTCCTTTATACAGTCGAAGCCTGGAGACTCAAGACAGCTACTATGCAAAGAAGTGAGGCGGCAGATATGTGGGTGTATAGAAGAAGTACATAATTTATAATACACCTATATATCGGCCGAGAATTGTGAGCCCAAACAAGCTAAGATTATTTTTATATCACAACAAACTATTAAATATAGCAGTGCGTTTTATGATTTGAGGAAAGCACTATGTTCAAGAGATATAACACTGACATCTCGCTATGTCGTCTCAGTTCTCCTTTATACAGTCGAAGCCTGGAGACTCAAGACAGCTACTATGCGAAGAAGTGAGGCGGCAGATATGTGGCTGTATAGAAGAAGTACATAATTTATAATACACCTATATATCGGCCGAGAATTGTGGGCCCAAACAAGCTAAGATTATTTTTATATCACAACAAACTATTAAATATAGCAGTGCGTTTTATGATTTGAGGAAAGCACTATGCTCAAGAGATATAACACTGAAATCTCGCCATGTCGTCTCAGTTCTCCTTTATGGAGTCGAAGCCTGGAGACTCAAGACAGCTAGTATGCGAAGAAGTGAGGCGGCAGATATGTGGCTGTATAGAAGAAGTACATAATTTATAATACACCTATATATCGGCCGAGAATTGTGAGCCCAAACAAGCTAAGATTATTTTTATATCACAGCAAACTATTAAATACTAGCAATGTAGCCCGTCATAAAATGACGTATTTGATGAACGATGCGATAGTGTTTTGAAATTCGCTAAAGCATATTTTAAAGTTTATGAATGAAAATATTATCCTATCGTCTTGAAATTCGGCACATAGCTGCGGAAAAATTTACTTAACTTATGTGCAAAAAATCAGCGTTGTATCTTTTAAGATATTCTATACAGAACGGAAAAATGAAACATACACACATACAAACATACAAACAAACATACAAACACACAATGGCTATTATTATAGTAGATAGTAGTGCGTTTAATGATTTGAGGAAAGTACTATGCTCAAGAGATATAACACTGAAATCTCGCCATGTCGTCTCAGTTCTCCTTTATGGAGTCGAAGCCTGGAGACTCAAGACAGCTACTATGCGAAGAATCGAGGCGGCAGAAATGTAGCTGTATAAAAGAAATACATAATTTATAATAAACCTATCTATCGACTGAGAATTTAAAAAAAAAAAACGTGAGCTCAAACAAGCATAGATTATTGTTATAAAAGTCAAGCCAAACCACAAAATCAAACCGTTGAGTTGTGTTTAAATTATATTTATGCGAAAATAATATTTTTTTTAGTCAAAACGAAAATATAGGTATTTGGGCAGCTGACCAGGAGATGAAAGTGAGGATTGAGACAGCACGCAGTGCGTTTAAAAGTACTACGCTCAAGAGATATAACACTGAAATCTCGCTATGTTGTCTCAGTTCTCCTTTACGGAGTTGAAGCCTGGAGACTCAAGACTATGCGATGAATTGAGGCGGCATAATCCTTAAGATACTGAGATGGGATCTCCTATTTTGACTACATTTTTCGTAACAATAAATATAGCACCCCCCAGCTGATTGTCCAAAGAAAAAGGGGCAGCAAGTACGTGGATGCGGAATATGCGCCAGTGGCTGGAGATCGGAATGATGAAATGGTCACCAACCTCCTATGAGGAGAGGCATCAGCAAAAGAAGAAAGAATGTAGCTAGGGGTGTTGTGTTTATTACAGAATAAATAAATATATTATAAAAAATGTGTTCATAACCCCTGATGGGAGTGAGTGAAAAAAACAAAGTATGATACAGTTTATTTAAGGATTTTTTTAAAGTGAATGTGTGTGTGACGTGCATCTGTTCGGCGTGGCCGGTTCGATCTATGCTCACGCAATAAGAATTTATTTTAAGGACATAAAACAGGATAACTGCATTTCTCGCGGGGTTGCGGCCGGTCGCAGGGGAGCACTCCCCGAGGGACATCCCTGCACTTTTCCGACTCGCAACTCCAACTGCGCTACTTTACAAATGATCGAAAGTGCAACGTCAAAAGGCCGGCTTTCACGAGGTGACATGCCGACTTGTGCGGATTTCCTGATGTTTGCTGTGGAAAGATGCTTTTTCCGACTGCATTTGAATGCTAATGCGGTAGGGTAAAAATATTTTTAACGGCAATCACACGTGAACGCAAAATTTTAAATATTTTAGTTAAAATATTTACGATGTTCATTACGGTTGCCGAAAAAAATTATAAAAAAAATTTCGTGCGCAAAGCATTTTTTTAATGAAAAATTTGTAGATTTTTGATGCTGATATTTTATCGGTTGCTTGTAGTATTAATTATAAAAATAGTACTATTATCAATTTAAGATAAATGACATATATAAATACGCTTAAAAGTTATGTCTGGTTTCCCGTTTAAATAAACATCGAGGAGCGGAGTTCTCGGCGACCCTCCAGTTGGCGATGCGTTTATGTAAGTTTCGGCTGTCCGTCGCTATATTTTTTCATTTCGGCGGTGAAAAAACTTAACACGCCTCTGAATCGACAGTTAACCGACTCCTAGGGGATGAAGCAAGCCACCCTACTGGCTGTATATGTGCTGTAAAAAACAGCCTCTAAAGAAATCCACCCCTATCTTAGAAAAAAAAAACGAGGAAGTTTCCCGGCACATTTCAATTGCTAGGTATATCTTTAACAAAGTATAATTTGACAAGTATTTCTTATAATGTAACTTTTATGGAAAATAAATTTATATATACGTTTGAATTGTTAAGAAGATAATTTTTTAATGTCAAAACGCAGTTCGGTTAATTATTGAAGCTTCACACGTTTCAAGAAGACTTTTAATTATAACTGTTTATTAATTTATATTTTTAAGTTTCAGCAAATAAATTATTACAGTTTTTTTTTTTAATTAATACATCACAAGCGTGAGATATCCAATATAATATATTCAATACTGGGCTGAAAGAATAGAAATTCGCAAGGAAATAGACAACTAGGCAATGTATCCACTTTAGTATGACTCTCGAATTTACATGTATAAAATAAATTAGAAGAATAACTCTAAATAGAGATCTATATGATTGTAGTATGCGAAAAAAAATTAGTATATCGTTTAATGATTGATTATAATTTTTGGATTATTGTGCATTAATAGTGCCTTTAAAAACTCGGTACTGTGTGAGGATAATTTTTGATAGATGTATGTAGATATGACTTAAGTATTTAGTAAGATGCTAAAACAGTGTTTTCAAATAGTTTGGAATTCAGTTTTAAAAGTTTTATTCATTTATAAAGCAAGCATCAGGTACATAAGGAAAACAATTTTTATGCTATGAACTTAGAACTGTGCCTTGATTGTATTATTTTTGATAGTAATATGTATGCGAGATATCAAAACAGTGTTCTTAGAGTTGGAGTCAAAGAGCTGGGTTCTGTGTGTGGTTGACTTGGTAGTTGTATGTTGTTGTAAGGCTGTTGTAGAGAAGCGAGTGGGGGCGACGTGAGGGCGGATAACACCGAAGAAAGAGCGGGTCGAAGTGCACACTGCAAATAGAATGCGCAGCGCAAAATACACACTGATCCAAACACTTTTTTTTACGAGTATTACACAAGTGAGAGACATCTAAATTCGGATAATTTGAATGAAAAATGTACCACGAAGAGTTTTCAAATAGAATATCAGTGTTCAATTATTTATCCTAATAAACCGCATCCCAAGCTTGATGGTAGATTGTTAAGTGGGTATAAATATATTCAAGGAAAAATCTGCATTTAATTGTAATGTTACAAAGCAAGTTATTATTTTATGTTTTTAGGTAATTAATTGACAACAAAATAAACCGATTTTCATGTGTGAATAGATTATTATATACAGTAGATCTGATATTATGATATTGTATAGTAAGATTTTAAAAACTACATAATATATATATATAGTGTATATTAAATTTGCGTTGAGAAGTTGTTTTGTTTATATATTCGAGAACTAAAGGGTAACTATGTCTCTACACGTCGCAACATGAAAAATAATAAAATTATTATAAAAATGTTTTAAACCGGTGTGAGAGTCCTTGGAAAGCACTGGGCACTTTTATTGTATACATTGAATGCCCCCTTGCCGAAAGTGCGGAGCTCGTGGTGCAGTTATTGTCCAATTTTGTAGAGGGTCACTCTAGTTTATTGTGCGGGCATATCCTCATAAAATAATGTATCGGCCGCCGGGGGTCCGGGGAGCGGGGCGGCCGTCACGGCACCCGCTGAAAGGAAATGTCAACGGGCAAATCTGCGGCAGCTCCCAGCCAGTCAGCTTTCCAGCTGTATTGTGACACACCTGCACAGGTGTCACCATACACCAATATCAAACCCAAAAGACATATAAATAAAAATATAATCGTATATTTTGTTTTGATTCAATTATATTGTAGGTTCATGTGTTCGTAGGTTTTTGCGGCTCCGGAACGCGACTATGAGCCTAATACAACGACACCCATGAGTGTATATTTACTTGAGATTAATAGAATACACTTAAATCATATATAGCACGTACTAGCGGTTTATTAGTCGGAACAATAATATTTTGTGTTTTGCGTATAAATTTTTTTATTATACGCAGTCGTTTTGTGTAAGCGTTGCTTGTTAAGAATATCTAAGCAGTGATGTGGAATAAACATTTAAGGATAATTTATATCTTCAGTTGCAAAGGGCGCTATGCACATTTTAATTTAAAATAAAAGTTTCGTGAAGGCTTTCGCCTCGGCGACGCCCGGCTGCAAGATGGCGCCGACGATGGCGGGTTTTGATTTTAATGCGAGTTGTATATAGTTATGATTCGCCCGGGTTCCCGGCTGGGCGGTGCCGGCGACCTCGCGGCTGAGGCGGCCTCTCTCGCGCGGCAAATATATTATTCATGCGCAGATCTCGCGGCCAAGCACCCCCGCGCCCCCCGGCGCCCCCGGTGCCCCCCCGGCGCCCCCGGTGCCCCCCCCGGCGCCCCCGGTGCCCCCCCGGCGCCCCCGGTGCCCCCCCGGCGCCCCCGGTGCCCCCCCGGCGCCCCCGCGCGCGCTTTTGTGCGTCGATTGGCCGTCGAGATGGCATCGCCGAGCCGCGTCGAACGCAAGGCCCAAGTGTAACAACTGAAGTTAATCACAAATATTATCTTGTTGAGATCCATTATTACAATGATAAAAGTACCTTTGTATTTTGCCTTCACTTTGAGTTTATTAAAATTATTTGCATTACTAGTTTCGACTCAATACACTGGGTCATCATCAGATGCTTAACTAAACATAACTAACATAACTTAGCAGTCATAAGGGTCGAAACTAGTAATGCAAATAATCTCAATAAACTCAAAGTGAAGACAAAACACAAAGGTACTTTTATCATTATAACACAAATATTATCATCCTAAAGTCTCATATTATCATCCTAACCTAACCTTACACTTATACAATGTATGTCTATTTTTTGGATGGAACGTCAACCAAGTGCGTATTTATTACGAATTACAGGTTTATATTATTACTAATATGATTAGGCACATTAGTTCACACACAGAAGATGATTACAGAAATTCTCAGAAAAATATCATCGTGATTTGTGTGGGATTTGAACCCACACCCCCAGGCTTACATGGCCGGTGTACTTACCATTGTACTAACGAACCACATCCATTAATCGAGAATTTCTTAACAATCTAAATATTGTTTGGCCTAGGCATATTGGTTCATATGAAGAGTATGATTGTTGAGAATTTCTGCTTAAGCTATTTATTGCTTGCCGTAAAATGCCTTACATACTTTACTTGTTCATTTGAATATTATTTATTTCAAACAACTTACTGGTCATGATATTTAAGATGATATAGCAATAAACACAAAATAAATAATTAATTTATTATTGGATTCTATTGATTAATCTTCTCGCTATGATTATGAACTCATGCTGGTAGACACGTGTTTACTTGTATAATAATACACGATGTGCACAATAAAAGTATATTAATAAAATATAAAATGCACGTGTGATTTTTGATTAATTATTTATTCCATGAACAAATATGGGTTAATAGAAAGTATCTTATGAATATATTATAAGCACACAATTGTAATGCCTATAAGGTGGGTGTTTAATTAATTACATTAGCTTCTTCAAAGTAGAAAAATGTAATTACTTTTTCAAAATTAAATATCAATATAGCCACCAAAAAACTCGCTAAATTCATCTTGATTGAAATTTTAATAAAAGTTTTCATAGTTACTGTTTGCTAAAAATATATTTTAATTAAAAAATGGTCCCGAAATTTCGGTTATTTCAATATACTTTTTGCACAGGCGAAAAATATATTTCCCGATGCATTAATTATTTCAAAAACGATTAAATATGTATCGGAAACCGTTATTAAAAATGGCTTTAAAAAGCTTTTTTTTTTTTTTAATTATACCGTTGATTTTTACCTGGGGATCAAATATATTCAGCGAATTACTAATTGAATGAAAATAAATGCAAGTCAATTTTTATTTGAAAACTTCGGTACAACCGCGGCTCGGTGCTATGGAGTGAAATATCATTATGAACCTATTTTTTTTCCATATGACACCGCACAATGATAAAAAATTATGTATTGAAAATAATTTATATGAAGGTTAGTGAGTATTTATTTGATATTTTTAATCTGTATATATAAAACACAAACTCAAAAACCGGCGGTTATTTGGCCGCTATAGGTTTTAGAACCATCCAACCGATGTGCCCCAAACCGGTTTCATTTGAAAGCCAATAATACTGAGGTTATTTAAGACCACTTAAATTAAACAATTCATAACCAAATTCGGCTTATTTAATTAAATAGATTTTCGACATTTCCTATACAAAAGTTTCAACATTTTGCGGTAGCGGATACCTTTAAAAAGAGGAACAGTAACATTTTCGCGTATATGCAGGCTGCCAACAAGAAAACACTGATCTTGATGTTTGTTAAAATTGGTATGCCGTTGCCGTTGTATAATGCAGGCTGCCACAAAAACAAAAAAAAACAACTCAGAACTGTCAGATCTTTTCATCACATTTACGTACAATCCTGCTTAGTCGGAAATCAATGATTTGCTATCGCATGGTCAGTCATCGCATCACAGACATGATCTGACAGCTAGAGTTTTCAAACAAAAACACATGGATAAAAAATAATATATACGGCGAAGTGCAATGCTAGATGTGTTCGATTGAATGGCAAAAACGGGGTTTACCGCACGATTTTAAATCGATAGTGTTATATCTGATGAACTACCGAATCAACATGAAGATCCGATACTTTTTGACGTTGATTGTAAGAATATGATTCACGGCCCACGCGGAGCATTGAATATGAATTCGCCTTGCATAAAAGACGGCAAATGCACGAAAAGATATCCACGCGATTTGATTAATGATACTCAAACTGGTGAGGATGGATATCCGAAATACAGACGACGAAAGCCAGAAGAAGGAGGATTCACCACCACCATTAAATTAAGAAAAAAGAACCGTTGAAATTGACATTGATAACAGATGGATTGTTCCATACAGTCCAATACTGTCAAAAACATATATCAATGTGGAATACTACAACTCCGTGAAATCCATTAAGTACATATGCAAATATGTTAACAAAGGCAGTGACATGGCAGTGTTCGAGCTTTCAAATCGAAACCATGAAATCACTCAATTTCAGATGGGTCAGAACGCCGAAAAATCATTATGTTTACACACCTACCGAAAAAACTCACTATATTGTTTACCCGCTAGCATTAATTAAAAAAAGTTAATAAATAAACTAAATTTTCAGCGTAGTAGCACGCGCCGGATATCCGCTAGTATATATATAAATATTAAGTGCAGATGAATAATCCATAGTAAGTTTTTAAAGACGCGACTCTATTGGGAGCGCCTACTTAGCGGCGGGTACTTGCTCGCGTGACTTGATAAGATCCTCTTGTATTGTGTCAGATTTCCGAGTGAATAGGCGAGTGTGTGATATGTGCCAGTATCTCCATACAAATCTGGAGCTCCCCTCATCATGCGCCAGACTTCTCTCTCCGTGTCCTGCTCTGTCATAATGAAGCGTTAATACGTCATGAGGCGGCTGCTAACTACCTGCTGCGCACACCTATCGGACCTGCCCTGCCGCAGTAGCCGAAGCTCCACGCATTGTAATCGAGATTGTAGGAGCCGAGATTATATTGCGAACTATATTTATACCCAAAGGTACATACACGTCAGTGGCGTGCGGCTAGTTATAAACCAGGGAAGGAAGTTTTACTCACTAAACATAAAAAAACACCGTATAAATAACGTAAATTACTTACCATACAAAAATATCACTATTTCAATTAAGCGTATTTTTTATGTCGTACAAAAATGCTAAAATTTGTATTAATAAATATGTTTTATGAATTTGTGTTAGTAATCCTCACTCTTTGATGCATTTAAGTTGGTTTGTATGCCAATAAAGATTCTTGTCCAATAAGAATATTAAAACAGAAACAAGCATCGCCGGACGTCTCTACTTAACTTGCTACTTATTTGGAGTATGTATCTGGTTTTAATGAATACTAGTTTTTTGATTGATACTACACTTTGATGAATACTAATTTTACCCAGCCGTCACAAAAAGAGAAACATTGTATCTTTGAGATTTATTTATGTTGAAAAATATGGCATGTATGAAATAATAAATAAAAACTCCGATGACAGAGAATTACATAAATGTTTTATTACAGAAAGAACGTCATTACATTCGACCAAGTCTCCTATGCAATATTTTTATTTATTAGTATAAATCTATAGACGGCGTTCAAATGAACAGGACGCAATTTATCCATATTGATACTGTCCACTGCACGTTTAGCCTACAACTCGAGTGTACACAACATCAAATACATACATTAAAAAAAATAAATCATACGTTTGTAATAAGTCCTTTTTTATTTCTGGTATTTACTTATTTACGTCAGCAGTCCTCGTTCAGCGAAATTTTTCTACAGTTAATCCCATGCAAAGTACGGCAGTACTCTGTGACGTCATTAATTATTGATTTACTAAGTATTTTTTTAAGTGATTAATGAATTATATTTGCATAAAAAATGCAACTTATTCTATTCTTACGAAATATTTGTAATCAATAATTTATTTAAATAAATTACAGATTCAGTTGAAAATTATTGAATCACATCGAAATGTAATATTTATACCACACATGATCATTAAGTGAAACTAATAATCTATTAATTTCAACGTTTAATGAAGTTTTGTAATGTCTAGTTCATTGTGTTCGTGTACAAAGTATTTCAATGGAAATTTTGAGATTGAAAATTCAAAGCGAACGTCATTGAAACGGTATTAATATTGTAGGCCCCCGCTAAGGCCGATGGGTAGATGTGTAATCTGACAGAACTAAGCCTCAAACGAGTAGGCTCTCACATGAAATTTTATAAGCTTGATTATCTGGCAACGTCGGCTACACGAAGTGATAAATCGGCTGATGCTTAAACCGCGAGCAAATCATCGAATATGGCCGTGGCTTTCTAGACTTACTAAATTTACGTATTTTTATAACTGAATGTAGATATTCAAAGAAAACGAATTGCACAGTTATGGTGAACATATCGAGGTAGGTTCAGGTTAAGGATCCCGCGGGTAAAATAAAGGCCTGTCTGTCTTGTATTCCCATTGATTTAATAATAAATTCTCAAAGGTAGTCGGTATTCAAGCAAAATAGGCATACTCTTATCAAGTACAATGAACGAACCAAGGAAATATTAACTATCAATAATGCTTTATTATTCCCACAGGAGGTAAAATACTAACGGGAGTGACAGTCTTTGATACTCAAAGAGACCAAAGACATTTCAAACGGTTACATTGTGTATAATTTTTCCTTTTAGTCGATCATTCGTATAAAAGTAGATGACTCTGTAAAAACTGGTTAATTTTTAAAAATATAATTTAAATAATTTTTATCAATTGTTTGAACTGAGTGTCAATATTCAATATTCGTATGTGTTTATTGATAAGCTATAAAAAAAAAACTTATAAATATTTCTAAATAATTGAATTATTACACTGTATGAAATATACACGTTGACTTTGTGTAATTCTCAATTTATATACCGAAAGCAAAAATATCAAGCATTTAGTAAACCATGAACCAATTTGTTAATATTTTTCGAAACGATTAATTTATATCAGAAATTTCAAGCACGAACGCAAATGAGTATAGATTTGTTATTATGCGCAGAAATTGATTTTATATTACTAAAATTTACCAAACAAAGTATTTATTAAAGTATGATATATAAATTTGAACAATCTTCCACTCAGAGTTGATCACCACGGAGTTACCATTTATTTTTTTTTTTACAGTATTTCTTTAGTTTGGCTGTGATTTACTTAGTACATTATTTAATATATCGTTAGATGTATTGCTCCATGTATGGGGTACAGTTTGAGTCGTAGGCTCGTGATTCCGATTGCGAGGTGGTTGGTGTTCAGTGTTCCTGTTCATCCCCAATGCACTCATTCCGGCCCTTCAATGATTAGGGGCGCCATGTCATAACATCACATCGCGAGGGTGTAGCCGCGCCGCTCCGGCGGGGAACACTGCGTTAATTATTTATTCGGATTTAATTAAAATGTTGCTTATTACGTATATGCTTTAGCCTTGTAGGCACACACAGTTAAAATTATTACAAGCTATGAATATTCAGATATAACTCAATAACACGTTTTTTGGATATATTTAATTATCAAACCCCGAACACAAAAATAGCGATCATGGCCGATGAATCAGTCATGTAGAATTTGATTTCATTGTTGGTACTTCGTTTGCATTTCATCAGAAAAATCTGAAACTATTATTTACAAAAAAATGAGCATTTTTAATTTTGAGTCACATTGGCTTTCAAACACTTTTTCGGACTCAATAAAACGTCCCATGTTCTAAAAAACGCTTTATAATTTGATATGTACTTATTCTATAATTTTTTTTGTCTTTACAGTTGGCGCGATTTTTTTTATGGCATTTGTACTTGTCGTTAAATAAGCGAATAGTTAAGCTTTGAAATTGGCTCTCGATATGCAGATTTTTAATCAGAAACGTAAAATGAATACATAAGCACGCGACGCCGGTCGTGAAACGCGAGTCCTGATTAATTTAACGCTCACTTGAACTAAAGGGTAGAGGGCCGGCTCGGCCAGAAAAAGCATGCAAATATCAAATTACCATTTGTCATACGCTGTTGTGGTGCCTTCCGCTTAATCCCAAGGGTGACCGGTCCAAAGGATTAGAATACACCCCAATGCAAAGTAGTGCGGGCGGATCCGGCTTGAAAGGGTTCCGCGTTTATTATGATTGCGTACATGAATATTTCATAGCTCATTATGTGTTTGAGTGTAAGAAAGCCATATCCAACAACACTGATTATAGACAAACATCACGGTTTATAGGAGGCCCGGGGAGGCGCTCCGCCTGTAATGAACTGTCGCGAATTAGCTCGCGTCTCTCTAAGCGAGATATGGACTATGCCAAGCTTATATTTAGTAATTTGAAAGCGGAATACAAAGCAGATATATTTATATATGTATTCATTAAAAAAAAAAACTGATCTCAGATAGCAAGCGTTAGAGAAGCCTGGCTAGTCTGCTATAGTAAAAGGCGACAATAAACGAGGCAGGTAGCCGAGTAGTCAGAAGTGATAAATATTATTGCGGCTGTGCCTGATTTAGTGCAACTCTAAAACGAGCCATGCTGTGTACAAATAAAGCAAATAATCAAGAGAAACTTCGCGGAATGGAAACAAAAATCAATCAAACGTGAGTGGGGTTTTTTTAAAATGGGTAATTTTGTGGAACCATAAATTGAAATAATGCTGAAGCATAAAACCGCTCTAATTTTATACAGACTTGTAGATTTGTAAAAATATATTTGTGAAATGTGAAATATATTTATTCATGGTGTGTGAGCTCATTCTTTTTTGTCTGTACCGAAACAAATATAAAAATACACATATTCGCCTAAAAGCAACGTCTCTTTGTCTCGTGAAATAATCCCCATACGTCTTATCGGAAATTCATAATTCAAAAAGAATTACCGCAGCATTATTGTAAAGCCAGCCGGAGAGCATCCGACGCCCCCGAATTAAAGTGAAAAATATAAACTCGCGTAAAAGCATTTAGACGTAAACGGTATTCAAATGTAAATCCGCGGGCTGAGTAGACACTGTCATCCCGTAATCCCCCATCCCCGGTAACTTTAAAATAAAAAATACCCCCTCCCCACCTGCCCCCGTTCAAGTTTTAAGAAAGAATCTTTTCCCCTTCTCTGGGAATGGTCCCTAAATTTTCATTCGCCGCTCGGGCCCGGGTACCCGATCTGGTGCTTAATTCCCTTGTTATAACATTACTTGGGCGGAAAACTTTCAAAGGAGCTGTCAGTGGGTGTGCGTGCGCTTGGAGAGGTTCCGGGCTTTGTTTTGCGATGATATTTAACAGTTTCCCCGGGACTTCTTATCGGGACTGGGTATTTCAATTAACGTGGTTGTTATGCGTGTTTGTACTGGGCGTATTATTACCAGTAAATTATTTAACGACGCTTATGTTATCGCCAATTTTAAATTATTTGAAAATATATAAGTACGTCACTCTTTAGTATATTGAAGTGCAAATAAAAGTATCTAGATACTAGCAAAAAGATTTTATTGATATATAAAAAAACATACTTTGAACAATTGGTAAATGAACAGTTTTAGTTTTCTAGCTCAAAAGTAAAAAAGAACTGTATTCAAGTATGTCAAAGACGGTCTATAACGCTGAATGTTTCTATTACACCTGAATAAGCGTTGATTAGCAAATCTTAT
Organism: Atopsyche davidsoni; assembly: GCA_022113835.1. Classification (NCBI taxonomy): domain Eukaryota; kingdom Metazoa; phylum Arthropoda; class Insecta; order Trichoptera; family Hydrobiosidae; genus Atopsyche; species Atopsyche davidsoni. Next base: position 4,259,427 of record JAILWY010000010.1, read on the forward strand.
GAACAAAAAAGCGCACAGGGAGTAATATAAAAAATATTAGCTTTATTTAAAAGTGCGTCAGATAAAAGCAGCTGAAAAAGTGGGTTCCACAGTTAAGGGTTGTAGTGTTTAATTCACATAATACCTTTCAACTAGAAATCTTTACGCAAAATCATAAACGTGTATTTATTTTTATAAAACTGAATTTTTGAGTGCAAAGCAGAGCAAACATTTGAATTAATCGTTGAATGCGCGCGTACTTTTTAATTTGTAACGTCGCAAACGTTGCCAGTAAAACTTTTACAATATACCCGCGTAAAAATGATTGTCCATGCATTTAATATCAGCCAATTGAAGTGAATGGTGCGACTAGCCGAACGCATCGATATTCGATTTTTTTCCCATGCTAACAATCCCACTGTGATTTTGATATATTTTAGAAAAAAAGCCTATTTTTCAGTATTGAAAACAGCAAAATTAGTATTTTTAAATCAGGACGTAAAATTTCGTTAGTTGGGATTTTAATTATTTCTCGATTGGTTCGGAATGAGCTAAATCAGTAAAATAAAAACATTCTTTGAACTATAGACGTCTAGAATGGTACGGAACCAAGTGACAGACAGTGGATTCTAACTATAGCTGGAAATAGTCACGGAGAGTTTATCTCCGCGTTAATTATTTGATAAAGTTACTTCTCGCTGTTTTTTCGACTAACTCTCCTCTTGCCAAACCCAAATTTATTAATAATACGTGATATGCGCGATCCAAATCATGAAATATTTGCGAATAAACTTTCTATCGCAATACTAGCAGTGGGTATTAAATAGTAATGATATCGTCTGATGAAAGATTGCTATGTGAGTATAAATGAGGTTAAAATAAGGATTAGATCGAAATAATATTCGATTACTATTATTATATTAATTTTAATATTTGGGTTTGGTTTAAGTGCCTTAATGTTTATTATTCGGTGTAACCGACTTATTTCATACATTCAGTTTTTTTGGGTTTATAAGATTTTGTAATGTATTGAAAAAACCGTAGAAGTCAATTTTTGGGTCTCAAGGGTTTAGAGTACAAAAAATAGCTCTATAGCCAAAATTTTTATAGTTAACCATGCGAATACACAAAAAATAGGTAGATATTTTTTTCAATGTTTATTTTAAGGGTAACACTAATGGAAGAGTCTTTAATATCTTTAGTATCTGTAAAAGCTAAATAGCACGGTGAAATGTTAAAATGTGCAAATGTGAGTTTTCAAAAGTGCCCCGAGCCGGAAAGCCATTCATCGCGCGGGTCGTTTTATTTGGTGGGCTTTTTTCAACAAAGCCCCGGCAGGCTGAAGGCTTCTCCGCTCGGGTTTATTCAGGAGGCGCGTGAGTGACGTGCGAGAGTTGTCCGCCATTGTAGAAGCCGCGGAGGCCGCGCAGGCGCCGGGTGCAGGGACACATCCACTGCGACACCTCCAGTTAAATATTGGCTGAATTATGGATGCAAGTCACTTAGCGACTGTGGCGTCTGAATGACGGTTTTACAGCCAAACATTAACCCCCGGCTTTAGCTTTAATTATGGGGGTTGGGTGCGCGCACAGCCGCTCCTCCATCATGGCTGCAAAAGTACGTTTTTTTAAATACACCATCTCGTCTCTGGCCTCTCACCCGTGTGAGTAAAATAACGATTTGTTTAAATCACACATGCTTTATTTATTAAGACATACGCATGTGGCATTCGTTGGAATTAAATAGTTTTATGGTATACTAGCGGATACCGGGCGTGTGCTGATTCGAACTTGTTCTAGACGTGATTCATGTTGTTCTGGTGTTTCTACAGTTCTTGATTGCCGCTCTTTCAACCTATACGCACTTTACGTTTTCTGGCAATTTTGGCTGCTCTTTCGTTTCGCATCTGCTGTATTTTTTTTCCAATTGCAGTTCTTTTCGGTAGCACTTTTTGATATATATTGTTACGGTCTAGCAGTAAGTTTGAAAAACGAAACTACAGAACGCTGGAAGACAAATGAGCATCGATGCAAGCGGACTGTCAACTGTTCTGGAAGGATCGAAAGCCCCAGTATTTGAACGGCCGTCATATGGCTAAGGTCATTACTCCATATTTAGATTATTAATATAAATATGTGATAAGTAAATACTCTGTATACATAAATAACTAAATATAGCTTGTGTTAATATAAATAAGCTTTTAATTGTGAACCCCGATACGTTACAATATATATATATTTGATAACCTCAAATGATAAAACTCTCTGTTGTGAATGACAGATAGTGATTTTGTTTTATGCGCGATCTTCACAATGTTCTTTTTTCAAATTTTTTGCGAGGAACGATCTCGACTTTACAGATGTTGAAAATTTTTGTATGGAAAATGTCGAATATCGACTTAATTAATAGACCGAATGTATTTAATGCATTGTTTTAATAGTCACAAATATTCTTCGTATTATTGCCAAATGAAACCGGTTTGGGGCACATCGGTTGGATGGTTTCAAAGCCTATGACGGACACACAAACATATTTTGTGTTTTATATATGTAGATACATGGTGATATTAAAAACTTTAGGTTGGCAGTGTACATTGAGAAACTTTTACCCAGGCATAATGCATAGATATTATATATAATAGCTAAAAATACATATCTAAAATAAACACGACCTTATATTTTAAAGAGTTTGTATGTACGTATTAAATCTTTTTTTAAAAGTAAAAATCGCATTTTGCAGTAAGCTCATAGCAGTTTTCTACATTTATTATTGATAAAATAATCTAGTAGTCTTTTGAAAAAATCAAATCAAATTCAAGAGGATATTTATAAACGGCACAGAAATATGAATGATCGCCAAAGGGTTATGAAAAGCGCAAAACTTAGGTTCGGCTTTTTGACACCCGTCACAAATGTCAAAGTGTCAAAGTGTTTTATTTTTCGCCAAGTTTTTCCCGTCAGGCCAGTCAGTCTAGGCACTGGAGCTGTTGTTAAGTTACTAAAACCCAAGTTACTCCATTGCAGTTTATATAATCGGTTTTCAAAGGACACTTTGGACAGGCGAAAATTATTCATGAATATATTATGATGTCATGTGATTTGCACACCCAATTAGAAGAGTACTTTTAATATTAGTTTGTTATTTGAACATAAACACTAAATAAATTCATATATATTTTTTTAAGAGTGAAATTTGGTAATTGATATGGATTCTTTATACTGATTTTTCATCATACGAATTGAATATAACACCTTAAATTATATTTATTTCTGTTCTCTCTGATATTATCAATAGGCCCATTACGCTGCAATGCGTCACTGGTATTTATCGTAATATAATAAAAAAAGTAGTTTTTTTTTCTAGAAAATGGTGATAGACATTGCAGATTCATTTTTATTATTTACATTAACAAAATACTCAAAGCTTCCATTTTACTACTTGACTGTGAAATGTCTGAGATAAACTACAAGATGTTCAAAATATAAAAAAAACCAGTAAACAAAAGTAGAACAACGCAGAGAGAAACAACAATAAAGTAAAACAGTATTTAAATATTCTATTTCACCCTTAACTTGTTAGAAATTAGAAAATTTAACTTAATTTTAAAACCGAGCGCACGGGGAGGCCGCAGCGCCGAGCAGCCTGCGATCCTTCTCGCCGTGTAAGATTAATTGGGCTCCTCACCGAGAGCGCCAACTCGGGTCATTATTTATCGAATTAATATTGTTAATTAACTCAGTATGATTGCAATAATAATGAACACTTTCGTCCCAGAAGTGCCGTGCAATTTATCTCCGTGGATGCGCCCTCGCCAGAGTAATTTCACACCATCACTCATCCGGCCCTGGAGCGGCCCCGCGCCGGGCGGAGCAGTCCGCAAGTGCCTACACTCGTTGTAATGCGTAATTTATTGAAGTTTTCACTCATTTTCTTAATCACCGTGATGGATCACTCGCCCGGCGAGTTACTCCTGCGGATTTGTGTTTCCTTCGTTTCGTCCTTACGGGAAATACACTTTTAAAAATCAATTTGTTTAATTCACTTTTAACAGCATATTTGTGAAACTACGAATTATAACGTGGGATTGTAGATTCTTAAACGTTGTTTAATAAATGTGGAATAATTATAACATTAACACACTTTAAGCGGGTTACTAAATTGACCAAACTGATGTCCGTAGCGGGCAAAATTCGCGTAAAATTGCGCGTGTGAAATCTAGTCTATACACTCTTTGATTTTTTTTTCTTCCGTTTAGCAACCCCGAGTTAATTATGAGATTTTTGTTAATAAATTAAATGTTATTGTTATTATATTTATATTTTAAGCGGGTAACCAAATTGACTAAATTGATGTGCGTAGCGGGCAAAATTCGCGTAAAAATGCGCGTGTGAAATCTAGTCTGTACACTCTTTGATTTGCATGTAGTCAAATAAATCGTTTCCTATAAAAAGTTGAACCACTTTATACACACTTTGCGGATTACTTGCCATCACAACAACACCACTTTGTCCTAAGAATTGTTCAATAATTGGAGGATTATCATTCTCTGACCACTCCACTTCTTCATTGTCACTTTGTTCAGAATCACTTGACAGTATTGGTAGAAGTAACGTTGACGAGTCCTAAACAAACATTACGAGCTGTAAACCTAAAGAGTAAAATGACCTTCTGCCGCTTTTAGAGTAAACACATTCAAAAAGGTATTAATACGCGCCCCGCCTTTAGACAGCAGTCCGCGAAACGGGTACTTGTGTGTTGTTAATATTAAATATCGAATTTTTGCCAAAGCGAACGAGTTTTTGAGTTTTCATTGTGTTTAAATGAAGCTTGCAGTATCTCTGAATTTATAAATGTATCGATTTTGAAAATAGCGAATCGTTAATTTCCCTTATAAGAATTTTATTTACTTGTGTAAAAAATAATGTTCAACGTGTATATTCAATTAAATTGAATTTTTTATATCTTCTTCTAATAGAGACACTTTGAAAAATTCTTATTTATATTGGAACACGGCAGCGAAGAAAAGAAGTAAAAACGCTTGTCAAGTCTTAACCTAATAGCGTCTTTTAAAAAAGAGGATTTTTGTAAGCATATTGTAACAAAGTTGTTAGTGAAATTTATATTTATAAATAAACTTGAAAGTACAGAAATGATGCTGTTTATTTACAAAATAATAATCCCTATATTTTTAAAGACTTTAAGTGGAGATGAAAGTAAAAATGTGAGCTCAAAATTTCGTGAACGAAATGGTAAGCTCCTGCATTTTATTTCCACAATTGACGTCTTTGTGTACTAAATGTAGTTGTATTGAATAATTAATATTTTTTTGTGGTTATTTATTACGCGAAAAAAAAAATTGATTTATTTATTTTGAGCTAAAAAAATACTTTCACACCAAGTAAAAACTCTGCTTACTTTGAAGGGAGGGATACAACGCTCAAAGCGAAAAACACAAAAATAGTAAAAGTGTAAATTGTATATCCTATGCTTATTTTGTTACACTCAAGTGTGAATAAACAAACGCCTGTGAAATGGCATTGAAAGCGGAAAGCGCTCACACACAAACATGTTCGTATTCTCCTAGCCATTTGGCTATTCATTTGTTATGAACTGTATTATAACCCAACTTAAGTTATACGTCGAGACTGCAGTTTGAAAGCTGCAAGGTGTCTTCGCAGCATTCAAGATCAAAAAAAAAAAATAACCTCAGACCGGAGTAATAAAAAAGGGGCGTAAATAATTAATTCGCTAACAGATTTGTCTGTCTGTTTGACAGCAGGAGAAGGCCAATGTCTCCGCCAGTGGCGGCACATGGCGCAGGGATATTACAACTTTACTGCATTTCACCCCCAAGGAAAGCGGAGATTAGCTGTCTACACACGCTGCCACAAAACCAACCATTAATTATCCAACCAAAAATAAGCCAATACTGTCCTCTTCTGCGATTTCTTAACAGAAGACTTTATATATTTTAATGGTTTGTGTATTGTGTATTTAGTTTATAATGCTGATAACGTTTATAAGCTTAATATTTACTTGCGATATGTTTGAGAGTATATCTCCATTAAATGGCAATAACATACAGTAAAAATGGCGGTAGAGGTTGTGCTTTTCCACCATCCCCTACTGGTCCGTCAATGTTCACCTTTCCCCAAAACTGCCGGAAAAAATCAGAGGCACTGCTCATGAAAATTTCAGCGAAAAAAACCAGTAATGAGGAGGTCTGATAAAACTTTCATATGTAAGCTCCAGCTCCGGGGGGAGGAGGAGGTCCCCCCGTGCTCCTTGCCTCTCCCGGCTACAACTAACCATGTCTATTTCCAAGATTCTTGCATTGCTGCCTATGGTCGCTATAATTTAAATATTTGAATTTATAAAGATGAGTGTTTATATGTTAATTGGATGAAAACTACTAAAAAAATTATTTGTTTGGTATTCAATATCAATACAGATATATTTGTATATTGTATGGAGATTTGATTCCTGTGTGATAATGGCATGTTCATAACGTTGTCATTTTCGTACGTATAAGAGGCATAATACTTACGCAATGTGTATATCATATTTTATAGTCAGTATAGTCCGTATTTTATTAAATGTAAAATTTATAATAAGTCTAGGAGATCTTGAACAGGTGTCGATTGACAGATATTTCACCACTAGAAGTATTTATGGTCTATGACACACCTTGTGGATATATCGATTTAACAAACTATTTTTACCTACATGATGAGTGTTCGGCTCCATTGCAGCTTCAAATGCAATTAAGATGGCTTTGGTAGTTTTTTTGGGGTAATGACGTACAAGTAAGATAATGATTTTTAAAGCTTAGTTAGTATAATACGTGATAAAAACAGAAAACTGTTTTCGCTATTATATCTGTAAAAATATTTCTCAGGTTGATGTTATAAGACTCCCGTCTGCTTGCAATAGTTAATACGAATTTAATCAAATATTCTTTTCTTGGATGTCTTATCACGTTGCTAAAGATATTTACAGTACTGGAATCAAACAGCTGAAAAAAAAACACTGCATAACACTGGCCTCTCAAATCTTTAAACACATTTAATATAACTAACTAGTATTTCTGCTCTCCGTACTTTTCGTGTTTTATGTTTAAAAATAAGATTAAAAGGTAGCGAATCCATCACACATATAGATGCCTGACTATCGCCTGTACAGTAGACCGAATAAATTGATATCACGTACTTGGAGGCTATTTCGTGCCACCGATTCTCCATCCAGCGTGTGCCCGCACGTACAGCCCTTAACCTTTCCAGTGCACGGGGGGCATCTACTTACGGCGTACCTCAAATTCGAAGATTCAATTAAACCATTATTGCATTGTGATTCGAACTTTATTAGTCGACCTTTTATTTGCTAGTCGCACGCACGTGAGACAGCAGTTCACCGTGCGCAGCCAAACTAAGCCACTCGGCGGGGACGAACTGATTCCTCTATAGTACATTAAATAAAAACGAAAGTAAATGTTTAGTAAGATAAGTGTGATTCCTCATAATCACAACTTTTTGAAGGTATCGTTTAAATGTACATATTTATTAGATGCTTTTGTTGTGATTCCGATGATTTTTTGTTTCAACAAGTATATGGAGTCAATTAATACATAAACCAAACGGAGGGGTCATTTTTACCCCATTTCAAACTATGGCACGACTTTGACATCTTATTGTTATAAATTTTTATTACTTTTCCTAAATTATGCATACATATGTGACTGGTGATTACTCTGCAAGGTAATCTCTTTTATAAAAGTAAATTTGCTGTAATAAGAAACCTGCATTTCATAAAAACACACAAAATAAGTATTGATTTTCTCAATTATAAAACATTACACAAGTTTTACAGATTAAAAAAAAAGAAGTTTCTTGGGCTTAGTATAATTTTTTATTTCTTTTGATTTCGGGAATTTATATTAACGTACAAAACCGGAAAGCAAATTTATTTACACGACACGTTTGAGTAATTATATTCCTTGAAAAGTATAAAAATTTAAAGACATATTATTATGTCTCTCCTTAATGTGCTAATAAAATGTACAATTTTGTATTTACAGCAAAGTTCTCCGGGAATAGAATAATTCTTTTCCCTCTCAGAACAATAAATCTTCCCGTAATGGAGTCGTGAACAGTTTCCAAACCAGCAAGACTAATTCCTTTAGTGGGGAGGACTCGGGGGCGGCCGCGCCACCAAATTCAAATGCTACGTTTTTTTATTTTTAATTTGGGGTAACCAAACGCGCGAGATTACGTCATAAAAAAACTTGCCAGAGGACTAGTTAAAAATGCCGTCCCAAGTAAAAAACAAGGCAGCCAGGGGCGCTCTACGATTTATATTCAGGGTTAAACTTTGCCTTCAGGCAACCTTTCACCCTATTTTAAAATGAACGAATTTTAATTACTTATATATATTAAAAATATTTTAAGAATTAACATATATTTTTTTTTTACATATAAAAACATATTCATACGACGTGGCGTTTGTAGCATTATTTAAAAACACTTAAAAATGAAACCCCACAAAAATACGTTCTGGTTATAAATAGTATGAAAAATATCATTATATGTATTTATAAATTTTTTTTTTTTTTTGGATGAGATATTTTATGAGATAGATTATCAACCAGGTGATTTAAAAATTCGCATCTAAGTTATTTTATTTTATACCCTTATGCAATCAAAAATCATTTTATTTTATGCATAATTCATGCAGATCATGTATTGACAAAAGAAAAGGTTAGGCTAAACAAGCCAATAGTGTTTTTCAAAATTTGATTTTATATCATTCGAGCCAGTCAGTTGCTCAACCATTTGAATATAAAGCATAATCTTTTAATTTGTGACCTTGTACTATATAAAAAAAATTAACGATAGCTTAAGTAATACTTGTTAATAATAACGTGACTAAGTTTGCGTTTACTACGCATACCACTGAAAACGTATGCGTGCATGAAATCACTCGATTCAATCTTGTTGAGGGACAAGGCATTTGATTGGTGAAGATCCATTAATATAATGATAAAAAGTACCTTTGTATTTTGTCTTCACTTTGAGTTCATTAGAATTATTTGCATAACTAGTTTCGACCCTATATACCGGCCCATCATCAGATGCATGACTAAAATGCGATTCAAACCTATTTGGATCTCATTCACTCCTCTCTGCGAAATCCACCAGCTCGTAATAAAATGAACATTAAACGGTTTTAAAGTCTACTTTATTTCACTTGCATTGAGTATCAAAATAAAAAAAATAAATTAGGATTGAAAATATTCAACAGCGTAGAGTCATGACACTGCCACAGTCCGGCGTGACTGGCCCCGCGGGCACAGCGCCCGCGCCCCCAACCCCGCGCCCTCACCCTCGAGTCCCCGCCCCTGCGCCCCCACCCCACCCCGCCACCCCCGCCCCCACCCCCGGCCACGTCGCCTCGTTAGCGAGTTTTATGAGCTTTTATAATGGTTCATTAAGATGGCGCTGCCAGTATTTATATGTATCGCTTGGGAAATATGTCCGCGGGTTTTCCTTGCTGGCGCTTTTTTTTTATATTCGCACTTAGGCGGGGTGCGTTTAAGGCGCCCGTGTAATTTTGCAAGGGGCTGTCGGCATTAACAGGCGTGATTAACAGCGGGGGCGGCGTGACATCTAAATTAAATAAAGTTTTTTTGTGTTATTGCTGGCCTTAACAATTTTATGGCCGTGTATTTTTCATCGCGATAAGAATGAGCGCTTAGAACTGCCTTGCAGAAAAAAAACGTATAATTGTGTGCTTGGGTGGGAGTTGTTTTGTGTTAATTTTAAAATTCATCACTATTCGTTTTGGTTAGGTTAGATTATTTAAAATAAAAAAAATACTTCAGTAATCGAAGATTTTTTGGCACTTTTTATAGCCATAATCTAATGACCTCTGAAGATCAATATTCATTTTACTATAAAGGTTTTAAAATAAAATTATAATGGTGGAGTATTATCATCTTTAATATTTTTAACAGGAAGTACTTTGAGAATCCGTAGTTTTGCTAGGTTGGCATCTCCAAGCGTTGCCATGCTTGCACAAAGTATGTTGGCACCAGCAATTATCAATAAGTATAAAGCGACTGCACACAAAAATATCAAAATGTATTTTCTAGCAATGCTACAAAAGAGAAAGTGTCTTCATAAATATTCCCACAATTAAAAAGGTGAAATTATTTGAAAATCAAGATAACACTACAATTTTTTCAGAGTGTTATAATGTTTTCACAAAATAAATCTTAATAAACCAAAATGTATTATGCGATGAGCGAAGCAGGGAACAGGGTGAAAAGAACCCTTCGGTTAAGGCTAGGAATTTAGAAATACTTAGCCGCGGCTTAAATAGAAACTACATAAATAATTCAATCAGTCGAGGCCGCGATTCCGTTGCCACGGGTTGCTGATGTTTTAATCCAGGCCAGGGGAGGTTTTTGACGGTCCGCAGCGAGCTCTGACGTTTACAGTGCGATTAGTGGCTCTGTGTGTAAGAAGATTAGCGAGGCTGTCCTGGGCGAGTCAACTCCGGAGTGCACGTGCCGAATAATCCACATACCGCGCAAGGCAAGAACACTCTCTGCACCCATTATTTATCATCGCTGAAGCAATGAAGTGAGGCTTGAAAGAGAGAATATAAAATTAAAAAAATATGTCTCGTTGTTTTAGAATGACTTGTGTGTCTGCGGTTTTGTTTGTATGTGCACATTTTTTTTATGTCCTATTCGTATGTTTTACCTTTATTTACACACATTACCAACACAGTTGTAAATGCTTTTAGCCCAACCGTACGTATGAATAATAATTCTAGATTTATTCAATAATAAATCTTCTTTCGTTCTTTTAAGTATGTCTTTACAAACAGTTGTTTTTGCAAAATAAAATATAATTATTGTAAATAAAAAAGAAATACGTACTACGAATTAAGTTATAAAGGGATGTCACGAAGCTTCGTGATCACGGTCAATGCGACCGCCAAAAGTTTTTCAATTCACTCTTTCAAACTAATATCTTTGTTTAAATGATCCTTTTATAGTTAACTGTTTGCTTGAAAAAATCCCGTTTTCAACAGGGATTCGGACCTTGGGAACCTTTTGTCTTACGTAGTGATTACATAATTAGCAAGAATTCCGATTGTTTTATGTAAACGTCTAAATAAAAAAAGTAATCCTTTATATTTCATAACAATAACCTGTTAAATAAAATAAAAAATTATATTTACTAATATGATTAGGCATATTTTTTTACACATTGAAAATGATTTAAAGAAACTCTCAGAAAAATATTATCGTGACTTGTGTAGGATTTGAACCCACATCTGATTGTTAAAAATTCTCGATTAACAGAGGTGACTCGTTAGTACAAAGGTCAGTACACCAGCCATGTAAGCTTGGAGATGTAGGTTCAAATCCTACACAAGTCACGATGACATTTTTCGGAGAGTTTCTTTAAATCATTTTCAATGTGTTAAAAAATATGCCTAATAATATTAGTAAGTAATATAAGCCTGTAAAGGTAATTAAAACGAACTTGATTGACGTTTAACCCACAACATTGTATGACAGTATTTAAATTGAACTTTATTATAATTATTGATGTTGCCTTTAAGATTTAAAATTGTTATATAATGCTGTTTGGTTAAGTGCTTTTCAAATGTTGCTGTATCATGAGTACTAGTGAGTATACATGAGAAGTGCCACTTATGTTAATGATTTTGCTTTAAAAGCTAAATTACAATTTTAATACATGTCAGTGTGATGCTTCAGTTTAAATACCAGGTATTAAATAAAAAATAAATAAAAATAAAAACGTAAATTTTGCGTGTAGTCAAAATAACCTTTATTATGTCAGTTAGTAATTACACGGGCTCGCACATCCACAATTACTTAGGTGTTTTTTTTATCATTTCGTGCGTAAAATCGAGCCTTTGTTTATGATGGTATGACAGCGCGGCTTAGGGCGGCGAGTGTGGGGCACACGGACGGGGCGCAACGCACACACGCGAGCAGGGCCAGGGCCGCATCGGGCACCCCACCCACCCCAACCACCCCAACCACCCCAACCACCCCACCCACCCCAACCACCCCACCCACCCCACCCACCCCAACCACCCCACCCGACCACTTTTGCTGACACTTCAATTCGACTGTCGAGTCAAATCAGTGCTTGGTGCTTTAAAAATCTCTGGGATGCAACTTATCGTGCCTGAGTTAACCCTTTGCACTCGAGACCGTTTCCGCGCGGACTAATCACCAACTCGAAGCGTCTCGTAGCGCTTTTGGTGAATTTCTTACCTCTAACTTAAGGCAGTTGCTCCCAGCCTTTTAATTGCCTCTGGTGTCCAACCGGACACCAGAGGCATGTCATTGTCATTACATGTCATTTAATTGTCACTTTATTTTTCCATATCGAAAGTTGATTTTTATACAGAGCACTGAAAAACTATTTTTTATTATTTAATTAACGTTCATTTTCAGGGTAAAATAAAATCTTGAAGATGTTGAAAAATTTGATAAAATGACGACTTTTCAAAACCAAAGTTTGTTGAAGATATTTTTTTAAATTTTTTTAAATTAATAAGACGCACATGTTTTATATTTAATCATTTAATTCCAATTGAAAAAAAGACTTTTAAATGTGTAGGATTCTTGAAAAATGTACCAGACGAAAAACACATATTTATCATATTAATAGTAAATTTAAAAGAAAAAAAAAAATTGAGTTTCAAAAATAAATGAATTTTTACAACATGCTTGTGGATGCTTTTGGACAAAGCATTTTTAAATTATTTTTTAAAAAGTTTAAAATAAAATAGCACTCTATAAGGAGTAAAGTGCCATATGCACAAAGAAAATCGATACGGTCGGGCCGCGGCGCCCACCGATGCGGGCCTGGTCCTGTCGGTTCGCAAATTTCTCGTTAAATCTCCCAGCCTACCGGGGCCGCCTGCGCGCGGAATAAGCCCGATCCGCTCGACAAGCTTTGTATTAAGGGTGACCATACTGCGTGCTACACCCGTCCTTTATGCTACCGAAACACACATTCTAAATACACTCATTTATTTGTATTTTAGACGCTGAGAGGTTGCTGAAAGAATACCTGTCTCGTTTTCCCGAAAACGTTTTTCGATGGTGTATATATTTTGTTGTTGACTTAAAAGAAGTTTATTTGGTTTCGATGCTCGTGTGCATTCTTCATCGGTGACCCAATTCTTGATATCTGTGTACAGTAGAAACTCAGAATGATTATTTGATAGCTCAGACTATTTTTAGTTTCGATAGAAGATATCCGCGATCCGAGCGGTACTCTGCCAAATGAGAGTTTGGAAAAGTTTGAGGTTTCGGATGTGTTTATTTATGTCATGTTGATGTTTAACGTACGATTTACATACTTTTTATAAAACTGTAGATCAAATATTTAATATATACTTTAAAATCTATTTACATTTGGCACGTTTAAAGTATCAAATGGGTTGGACGTAAAAAGGTTTTATGTTGAGTTGGATTAGCGTCATGTTAGCAGTGACATATTTGCTGCTTTATTCAAGAACAGATTACCATTACAGGCTCGGAGTAATTTGATACTGTTGTGAAGGGAAGATGTATTCAACACCCCCCTTGGTCATTCGATGGTAATTCACTGCATTGACCTGAAAGAAATAAACATTTTAAAGCACTCAAATAAAAAAAAAATTGAAATAATAGGATAAAATAAATATTTTAGGGCAGATAGTATATCCCAAAAATATGACGATTTTTGTCACGGTGTTGTACATTTTGACTAAGAAAAGATAATAACAAAATATTGTCTCATTAAAATAAAAATCAAACTTTGATGTTAATCATAGATTAATATAAAATTATATTTGATAGACTGTTTCAATTTGTTTAACTCCATATTTAAAGATCAAATAAATACCCAAATGACTAAAATACTATGAAACATTTTTTGTTTCACATACTATTTATATCCATATAGTATTTTTTTGTGAATTAGGTGGGATTTGAAATGAAATATTGTGGCAATATAGCCAAACGAGAACATGCTCTATATGTTTTAAAATCTATAGTAAGAGATGATGGTTTGTTGAAATTTTTCTCGAAGAAATCCTTGAATAGAAAATGCGCTCACAAAATTAATAAAAACAATACTCTTTTAGCTATTTGTATGTTCATATTTTTTTGTTTTGAGAGAAGATCTAAAATAAAATCATTCAGGGAATTGCAGGCAAAACAGACGTCACCCCACTGCTGCTATATTTACCACAGTTTCATTTGAGCAGTGTTATAGAAAAGGAGCGCTACATTGAACATATTTTTTGCAAAAAAAGGCGATGCCCATGCGCTAAATGAAATCGGATTTTTTAATTCCTCCCATCTTTTAGTCCCTTTTCAACCCTCCGATGGTCCGAAACTGCTCGATTCGTCATAATCTACGAAAAAGTAACAATAATACAAAAATATTTTTTACGTCTATTCAGAATTAAAGATGTATATTTTTCCAAAATTCTAAGCTGCACTTATAAAACAAGTATTTTTTTAAAATTATTATTCTGCATTAAATAATGTTTTAATATTTCCAGTCTTCCTCTGTGTGATGGCGTAGCGTTGGGTTGTCGTATACCATTTTGTTTGTTATTTATTATGTTTTCAATAAATTAAACTAAACAATTAATTAACGTTAATTGAAGATGATTTATTTTTAAGACAAATAATGCTGAAATTTAAAAAAATTGTTTCTTTCAGTAGGGGCTGGCGCTAGGCTGGTATTGTATAATTATTTCGCTGTGAGCAGTCAGCTGGTAATCCATGGATGAATCGGTCACTGCGGTGCAGGGGTTTCAGCATCAGACGGATCCTGCAGCGGTAGTGGATTAGGAAACAGAAACCACGGACAAGCGTCATGATGCTAAGCCTAACGAACTTATCCCAAAACTAGCGAACAGCAGATTTAAGTTTTGTCTAATAATAAAAACAATAATTTTCACGGGAATAAATGCCCAGTACCAGATTTGAAATGTATGAGTGTAAATTAAAATAAGCTGATAAGGTTCGTTTACAAGAAATCAATGTTAATAACAACGATATTAAAATTGCAAAAATTAGAAACAACGTGCTGATTATATATGTATTTTTTGTGGTTACTGTACTGTATGAATCAAAACAAAACAAAATTTTAGAAGATACCTACAAAGATCTCTATTTATAAGGTTACGGTAATTTGAGTTATGATTGGAACTAATTAATTTGGTTGCATAAGCAATAGATAACCACTGGGAGAATTAATTTGTAGTTGAAACAAGCTACGACGTTAACTAAGTGCAGTTCTATAGAAGACATCGGGGAAGCAATATTAAATCACTCTAATGTATAAGTGGAGAATACAGACGTAGGTTTTTTTATCCAGTCGTCAATTAGATTGAAGGATATGCTCAGAATGCGTTTTGGCTTAGGATCTAGACGTATAAATCTAAAAGAAAGTCTTCCGGTTGGTAACAAATCTTTTTAAGCTTCTAGCCGTGGCGATAGAAGTATCCCCCTTGATCCAAGGTTACCATACAGTTTAATAAAGTGTGTTGAAGTGTTCACGTATTGTGACCTCACAGGGTCTTATTCTAGCAAACTACGTTGCTAGAATACGAGTGTGTTGGAACATCTAAATAAACTTGGCGGATCACTTGTTTAGAGCTAAGATCCTTAACTGGAGATCCATGTTACAAATAAACCAGCAATAGACATGGTCTATTTGATGAAAACTTAATTATTCAATTATGTGTGATTTAAACTTATATTTTTAGGCGCAATCGAAATTAATTGTCAACCTTTTTATAAAAATAAGTTTACGTGAAATTGGTTAATTTGTCATATGGTAATTTTTCCAGATTAAATTTCAGGAAAAACAACCCTTTACTTTAAAGAGAATTACTGGCAAAGCCACTGATAGATATTTCGTAAGTATGAACGTACCACAAGCGCTACGTTATGATAGCTGAAATTACGAACGATTATAAGAGTCATGATAACAGTGCGGTTAAATATTCATCGAAAATGCACGTTCTACGTGAACCTAAAATACACCTGGAGTTCGAAGAAGTTAATGAATATTTAATTGGCCGAGGCTCTGTCCGGGTTCAGTGTTTGTTGTCAGCTTTGCTAAACGTATTGTCTCGTTACAGATTTACTGCACCAGCAGGCGACACGCTGTTGCCGTGCTAAATATAATGTCGCAGGAGCGAGTCGCAAAATATTTAATGCCGATCTAATTTGCGGTGTCTGTTGATTGACCCGAGAATATAAAATTCATGCAAGACTCCTGGAGGCTACATCGACAGAATGTCAACGCTTGGCACTGAGTTTCCTTGCATAGTTAAACATTACTTAATAATCTAAAAGCGGACCTGAATTAACGCACGGGTACAAACCCTGGCCAGCTCTTGGATAATTTGAATTGTTTCCGTTCAAGTATTTCATTTATTTTAAAACTATCGATTTGCACATGAAACGGTGTGAAAATTACTAAATGTTATGCTCGAGACACATAGAATCGATAGAGAAAAAAATTATATTACACAAAAATATGTTATATACACTATAAACCAGTAAGGGTGAAAAAAATATGTATACTTATACATTCTTGTTTGAGAACAACACAAATATCATTAAAAATTATTAAGTTTTATGAAAGCTGCAAAAAATCTATAAAAAACATAAGTAATTTTTTTATCAATCGATTTATTGTAATTTAAAACTCGTAATTTCTCTGAAGGCTAAATATTAAATTAACGAAACAAAACTCAATGAGACTTACAAATATACTGGACGAGCATGCTGACATAAGCAAAGTTGTTGTTTTAATTTGCTTAGTGTTTGTTTCTATTAGTTTGACCTTTTTGCGAATTCGCAAGAAGCTAATGAAATAATTACACTGTTCCGAATTATTCATGTAAAACTACGAAAACGATTTTCCATTGTATTTTGAATGCAGCCTGGGGTGTATTTATTCACGGTCAATTTACAGTGGTTAGAAATGTTTTACGTCACTGAAATGTATATTAAAATTAAGTTGTATTTAAGAACTTAGAGGTACTAGGAAATCTAAATTAGCCAGAATTACCACTACGAATGTTATGCATGGGTTGTTTTCAGAAGCTTGCTTTCAATTACCGTGTATTTTATGGCAACGGAATTCAAAATTTAAATCGTGTTTCATTTAGCAGTAGCAAGGGAATTTAGTTTGATTACTTAATTAATCACAATCTAAGCATTAGAAGTGAAGGTTCGTGGATTTTTACTTGTGGTTATCTGAAAGTGTGAGATCGTCACAAATTTCTACCAACGCGTTGCTTTGAGTAATAATTACAATTTATTTGCAATAATTGACGCATAGTAAGTTCATAGTCCGAAAAAAAGACACGTTAGTCTCCATCACCGATATTTTTATATGACTTTAAAATATTAGAGAAATATAAAATTGGAACTAATTTGATCTTTTTATTTCACATTAAAAAACATATTTTATTTCACCAATAGTATAAACACATTCGCAACAATAAACCGTAAATCTATTAGCCCAAAAAATATCATAAAATTTGACAGGTTCTAATAATTTATAGTACATAAGTACTTCACGTGGATTGCTTAAAATTAAAATTGATTAAATAATGTTGAAAAATAATTCAGCATAGTAAGCCGTTTTTATAGATAGATTGATAGATCCTCGTTTTGTTACAGGATGAGCCGTCTAGACCATAGGTTCTCAACGGGGGCGGTACCGCCCCCCTGTGGGCGCTGGAGCTTTCCAAGGGGGCGGTGGCGGGTCCAAGAAAAAATTGGGGGCGTTTTGAGTCCCACGGGGGGCGAAAATGATATTTTATGTAGCCGTCAAAAATGTGTTTATAGTATTATTATGGCCTAAATTTCAACTGTTAAAATCTCAACCTAGTTTTATAATTAACAGAATAGGGATCTAGAATGTTTTTCAATCATATTTATTAGCTTTGATTAAAGCCTGCATAGATATCGCTTTAGATACCGCAAATAAACAAGCACAGTGTGTCCAAAAAGGGCATCGGGTATTTGTTAGTTCAGCAAAACAAAAACTACTTGTAATCAAGTATTTTTTTTTATTGTTGATTTTAAGTATACAAAATGGAAAATTATTTCAAAAAGATGATGTTATCCAAATGGTGACCGTTACACTGCTGATACTCTTCTAATCTGTAACGAAAATTGCTGACAACACGCTAACAGGGTGTCCAAAAAATGCATCGGGTATTTGTTTTTGCGTTGAAGTTGATTCGAAGCGGCTGAAGGACGTGGAGAGAAAATCGTGGAGTCCGCCATATTGTAGAGCGGTGGTCCCCAACCCTGTGCCCGCGGGCGTCATGGCGCCCGCCGATCATTTTCCGTGCGCCCGCCGACAATTTTCCTGTCCGACCACAATAAAAAAAATATTTAAGAAAAAAAAATAAAAATATATTTTTTACTACTTAAAAAGTGAAATGTAAACAAAAATTAGTTAATCGTTATAACTTTCAAAGTAATAATTCTTTCCAGAAAATCATAAAAAAGCCTATTGAAATACTATCTTATGGTGGCTGATCCCTTTGATGGGTCAATTTTTGTGTTTTTTGATAATTTTTTGCGAAAAATTTACTGCATCAATAGAATTTTTTTTAATGCTCAAAGTTAGATACGTTCTTTCTTCTAAAGACGTGATTTTTTTATCTCTTGTAAATTTACTTTTAATATGAATTATATGTATTTTCCCGATTAAAGTTTAGGAATTTGGAGATTATTATAACCGACGGATCTAGAACCCTAAGCATTTAGGTGTCTTTTTTTAAAATTTGAAATAAAAGATTACAAATAAACCTTTTGTAAAAAAATAGAAAATTATTATTCTAGAAAATTATAACAATTTTTTTTTAACAAACTATGGATTTGAAAAGTCGTAATTTTATCTAATTTTTCAACATTTTTTAGACTTTATTTTACCTTAAAAAAGATCGGTAATTTAATAAAAAAAACTATTTAAATATAATTTAAAGCTTTTTTAATATTCTGTAAAAAAAAAACAACTTTCAACAAAGAAAAATAAATCGACAGCTAAAAATATATGATGACACGTTTCGCAAAAAAGTGACAAAAGCTTTCAGGGAAAAAAAATACACCCTTTTTTGTCAGTACGGATCTCACTCGGAAATCGAAATCGTTTCATTATTTAATTTATTTAATTATCACTTAGCTGGGCTGAAAGCTGGTTTATTTACAGAATATTATAAAAATTAAAATTTATATTTACCTATTTTTTTATTAATATCCGGCCTTTTACAAGGTCAAATAAAGTCTTAAACATGTTGAAAAATTTGATAAAATTATGATTTTTCAAAACCAAAGTTTGTTAAAAAAATTAATTGATTTAATTTTTAAACTAATCTTTTACCGTAGGTTTATGTGTAATCTTTTATTTCCAATTTAAAAAAGGATACCGAAATGCTTAAATCAATCGGTCATAATAATCTCAAATCAATCGGAAAAACACATATTTATCATATTAAAAGTAAATTTATTAGAAAAAAAAATACCTTTACAATTAGGAATGCATTTAACTTGTGGGATTTAATTTTTTCTATTGGTGCAGTATATTCTTCGTATTCTAACCTGTTGTTTGAAATTGTTAGCTATAAATGTACATTTTAAAATTGCTATTAAAAATAATTATTCGTTGCATATTTGCCCCAATTCGACCCAATTACCAGAATTTTCACACTATTATTTACTACATCTTATTATTTATTTAACATAAAAATATAAACAATAATTTTTATATTCTATAATTATATTTTTAGAATTGAGTATTTTTTCCATTTCCAACTAGGCGTGCCATTAAGTTTTTCAATCAATGAAAAGTGTATAATTTTAAAAGAAATACAAAAAAATAGTTTATTCAAGTATCGTCACATGTTTGCCATTTCTCTGGCAGTACACGAATACCGTGACGATAAAACGACGCGTCGGACCGAAACCGTTCAAGCATCCAATTTTCCACTTTTTCGAAATTGGCCAAGTGTAGCCCAGCCAATCCATGCGCCATCGACCGGAACAAATAAAAATCGGAAGGGGCCAGGCTTGGTAAATATGGCGGGTGCGGTAGCACGGTGGTTCCCAACCCTGTGCCCGCGGGCGCCATGACGCCCGCCGACGATTTTACTCCGACCACAATAAAAAAAATATTTATGTTAAAAAAAAATTAGTAATGAAAAAAATGTGTATTTAGTAATTAAACAGTGAGCGAAAATAATTATATCGTTAGAATTTTCCAAAAAATAATTCATTCCAGAAAATCATATAAAAACTAGTTGAAATAGCATCTTATGGTGGCTGATCCCTTTGATGGGTCAATTTTCACGTTTTTTGATAATTTTTTGCGAAAAATCTTCTACATCAGTAGAAAAAAATTTAATGCTCAAAGTTAGATACGTTCTTTTTTCTAAATACAAGACTTTTTTATCTCTTATAAATCTACATTTAATATGATTAATATGTGTTTTCCCAATTAAAGTTTAGGAATTTGGAGATTATTAAAAAGTTTGTTAAAAAAATAAATTGTTTTAATTTTTAAACTAATGTCTTTACCATAGGTTTATTTGTTATCTTTTATTTCCAATTTAAGAAAGGACATCTAAATGCTTAGTGTTCTAAGCCCATCGGTCATAATTATCTCCAAATTGCTAAACATCATTTGGGAAAACACATATTTATCATATAAAAAAAAAAATTTATAAGAAAAAAAAAAAAAATCTTTAGAAAAAGGAATGCATCTAACTTTTGGGATTTAATTTTTTTCTATTGTTGCAGTATATTTTTCGTATTCGGGTAGAATACGAAAAATAAACAACAGGGTAGAACCTGTTGTTTACAATTTGTAGCTATAAATGTACATTTTAAAATTGCTATTAAAAATAATTATTCGTTGCATGTTTTCCCCAATTTGACGAAATTACTAGAGTTTTTATACTATTATTTACTACTACTTATTATTTATATAACATAAAAATATAAACGTAGGTATTTTTTGTGCATTACATGTATAATTGAATATGTCCAACTAGGTGTGCCACAAGTTTCTGGTTTTTTTTTATCAATGAAAAGTGGAATATTTCAAAAGAAATACAAAAAAATTGGTTTATTCAAACTATCGTCCCTCGCTAGCTACACATTTTTGCCATGTCTCTGTCAGTACACGAATACTGTGACAATAAAACGACGCGTCGGACCAAAACCATTCATCCAACCAATTTTACACTTTTTCGAAATTGGCCAAGTGTTGCCCAGCCAATCCATGCGCCGTCGACCGAAACAAATAAAAATCGAAAGGGGCTAGGTCTGGTGAATACGTCGAGTGCGGTAGCAGATCCCATTTCAACGTTTTGATGGTGTCCTTTACGATGAAAGGCCTATGGTACGAAGCTTTGTCGTGCTGCAATATCATTCGTTTGTAGGTCAGATTGATCAGTTGTCGGTAGCGCTGCTGATTGACAGTTTCGCCTGGTCTCAGAAGCTCATAGTACACGATTCCTTTCTGGTCCTACCGCATAGCATAGCCTTCTTTCCGAAATGATTTGGCTGTGCCATCGATTAGGATGCTTTGCCAGGTGAACGATTTTTGCAATAAAATAAAGCCAAATGGTTTTGGAGACTACGTTAATTTCACTATTAGCGAGAGCTCTTTCGCCGAACACAAACATCTTCAAGACTTGAAGTTTTGAAGATGCCGTGTTCGGCGAAAGAGCTCTCGCTAATAGTGAAATTAACGTAGTCTCCAAAACCATTTGGTTTTATTTTATTGTAATAAAATGGAGTATTACAAAATATATACCAGTTCCATTAATTAACGATTTTTGCGTTTAGGATTCTCGAAATAAATCTACTTCTCATCGCTAGTGACAATTCGATGCAGGAAACTCTTTCTTTCGTGCCGCAAAACCAAAATTTCGGAAGTGGTTCTTTGATTTTCCAACTGTCTCTCAGTCAACTCATGCGGCACACATTTTCCTTCCGTTTGATTTTTTCCCGTGGTATGTGAACGTTTGAAAATACCTTGGCGAGACACGTTTAATGCCTCCGCAAATTGATGTTGTGTTTGCGTATCATCTTCATCCAACAACGCTTACAGATTGGCGTCCTCAGAAATAGTTATAATTGAACACATTATATGCGGGCGCGGAACTGTGCGTGGGGGGGGGCGTTTATCGCGACATCTCGAGCAAACATATTTATATGCGACCCGCGCTCTAGTACTAGTCGACCAAAGACGACTTAACATGCAACATTATACAAAATTGGTATAATTGTAACTATTATGTCAAAGGGGGCGTTTTGAATTTTTTTTCTTGCCAAGGGGGCGGTGGTCAATAAAAGGTTGAGAACCTCTGGTCTAGACTGTCCATGGTTTGGTATTTTAAAGATCTGACTATCAGCATTAAGAGCTTTTCAGTGTAGCAAACTCCGCTTATGTCTGGTGAATTTTTTTTACGTAGATACGTTGTAAGGAACCAAGTCCAACTCCATTTTTTTTAGCGAAATGACTGACGTAGATTTTTATCAACAGTAAAATTATTTAACAGTATAAGCATTTTTTGTACTATAAAAAATCTCAATTTGAATATAAGTTGAATATAGTCATAGAGGTACATTCAAAGACCACAAAAACCGTTAGTTTTTTTTGATAACTTATTGTTTGCGGCTTTTGACTTTAAAACTGTAGCGTTAATAATATACTCGTTTAAATTGTTTGTGCTCTTATTTAATAAAAAAAAAACATTAGTTATTATATCAAATCCAGGTTCATAAAACATAATCAATAAAGTCAATACACGACTACCGACAGACGCTTTGTATCAAGTATAACAGTGCGTTTAATTTCTTGGATTTTTCAACAATTTTCGACATAATTCTTAAGGTCTAGGTCCCATAATCGAGTTTTTTTGATCATTTTCTAGTCCGTTTTGCGAATATTTAAATGCAAAAAGTTTGATACATTTCTTCTTCCGAACACAATATATTTTTATTTCTTATAAATTTGCTATTAATATGATAAATATGTGTTTTTCCTATTGAAGTGTAGGAATTTGGAGATTCGTCATGTCCCTTTCCCAGGAGTCCTAAACATTTAAAAGTCTTTTTTTTAATTGGAACTAAATGATTAAATATAAAACCTGTGCGATATATTATTTTAAAAATTAAAAAAAAAAAATCTTTAACAAACATTGGTTTTGAAAAGTCGTCATTTTATCCAATTTTTCAACATCTTCAAGATTTTATTTTACCCTGAAAATGGACGTTAATTAAATAATAAAAAATAAGTAAATATAAATTATAGTTTTCTCAATACTCTGTAAAAAAATCAACTTTCAATGTAGACAATTAAATTAATTAAATGATACGATTTCGCTAGGTAATGGACTTTCTCTGTTGTCCGGTTGGACACCAGAGGCAATTAAAAGGCTGGGAGCAACTGCCTCAAGCCGGTTGTCGGTTGTGTTAAAGCATGTGTATACCGCTGTATTTAAAAATTTTGATTTAGTTATTTTGTTCGGCGCCTAGGTGGGCGCACCCTCACATCAACGGGGGTTTGTTTGTACGCGGGATGACGCGTACCCCCGCTATTTCATACTTTAATAAAAATCAAATATTGGACGGGCAGGGGTAGCTAATTCAAATTAACGCAGAGAAAATATCTCCAGGGCGGTAAACGTTAGCTCGCTAACGGCAGTGATGCCGGCCGTTACAAACAACGCATAACGACTTGTTTTCAGCGGATAGGCAGTCGCCCCGAACCACCCCGCAATATCTATTATAAAAGGGATGTATTTTGCTTGTAAAAGTCTAATATAATATTTATGAAATATTTTTTTGGCCGTATCGTGTGCTGTTATCTTAACCAAAATAGTCTGTTTGCTTATTTGATGATGTTGTTGTATAGGTTGCTACAATTAATCGCAAAAAATATTACTTCGATTAATATATACAATGTAGATTATTTTTTATACTCCTTATACATTAGTATTATATGTTTTCTCTAAATACTGTTTATTATATTTTAGTGCACGCAGGACTGCTTTATCTTCCGTAAAATAATTAATTTAAGTAAATTAATATTACAGATTACTTTTGAGTCAACAATTTTTATATTGTGCACTTATGAACGTTGGATTAGTAAAAGTTGGTTATATACAATATCTGAATTGAATATTTTGCCTGCAGTTTGGCATACTTTCTTGTAAATATATTGCCTAGGAGTAGGCGCAAAAAAACAGAATTTACGATAGTAAAACTTGCTATAAAAGACAGACAAGTAAATTGAATAGATTCAAAGAAAAATACGATTGACATGGAATTTTATCATGCTACACAGTAATTTTTATTTATTTTTGACTATTTTTTTTTTTAAATAAAATTCGCCAATCTTTCACGTTGGCATTATCACTCTGTTTGATAATGCCAACGTGAAAGGTTGGCGAAACCGGTCACTAATAAAAACAAAAAGGTGGAAAATCACTCAAGTATTTTATTCAAAAATATTAAAATGGAATTCCACCAAGTACTCTCTGTCAAAAATATTGAATTTCCTATTTTTGACTCACAACGACCTGAGATATACCAAAAACGTATTTGAAGTACTCTTTAATAAAAAATGTATGATGCCTCTCTTCATAAGAGGTTGCTGACCATTTATTTCTTCAAACATGTCTCAAAATTGCACGTAAACTTCCGCTTTCCAATGCCCCCTTTTCCTTTGATGAAA
The DNA here is from genome assembly GCA_022113835.1 of Atopsyche davidsoni. Taxonomy (NCBI): domain Eukaryota; kingdom Metazoa; phylum Arthropoda; class Insecta; order Trichoptera; family Hydrobiosidae; genus Atopsyche; species Atopsyche davidsoni. The sequence goes on from JAILWY010000010.1 coordinate 4,284,239, forward strand.
TTTTCCTTGAACAATCAGTTATAGGATGCTAAAATATATTACCAAAATAGAAGTCTTTCCGCTTCTTTACCAACGTTCAGAGTTCCCTAATAAAATTGTCCGTCTTGTAATAATGGCGTGTGTGTAAGTGGTGGGTGAGTTCTACCACAGATCGAGCAGTAAATCTCGTGAGATATCAATACGCTGTATATAGAATTTGCGAAGAACACGGGAATGCACCTTGAAAGAGCACGGCGATCTGTTGACACCGGCGGTGCTTACCTTAATGCCCGGCGGCGATAAACTACGACATTACGCGGTCACATATATTATAATCTAAGAGCAGCTCGGATCGCGAGGGCCCGGCCCGGCTCGGCGATGTGTCTTGCAACGCGGTCAGATGCGAATACCTGCGATATTGAAATGAAGATTTGTAGCCACATCCCTTGAGATTTATTGGTCACGTAATAATTGCAGGTATTCGAGTACGCCCTCCGGCCGTGCAGATCAAATTACAAGCAAAATTTCAACAAGTAATTAGCAAAATCACTGTACTCTCGTTCAGTTTACAAGTAGTCCATGTTTCAACTAATCACTCGCGTGAAAATAAACTGCAGATGTGAATAAGGTATGACCTTGTATGTATGTAGTTGAGGTGCACGTATGAGAGCTGCATGGTTTATTAAAATGATGTGGATTTGTGTAATTGTTGAGTGAAATCGGGTAATGTTTTGCCTGCGTTACTGAGCGCTTGTTCTGCAAGAGGTAGATATAATGAGGAACATTTTGTTTCATTGTTAAAATTGTGGAATTATGAAATGGGCAAATACGACCTGTTGTTGTAATTCAAGCTCGCGGAGAGTGTTTTCAAATACAAGAGTGTGTTATTATTTGTATTAAACCGTAACAAACAGTGTGCTATAATATTCTGTTGAGCAGGACACTTGTGGAGTACTGGTACTGGCGCCGACTACTCGATGTAATATTTATTACTACGTCTGTGTGAATAAATATGAAAGTATAATTCTTGTCGCTATATCTTGTCATTATCAGCAAAAGTTACAAATATTTACCACTCATGTAGAAATTAAAACAAAGAAATTTATATAACTTACCATGAAATAAATAGATTTAAAACACAACATATTCTTTCTGATAACTCATTTTTAGAAATTAAAATAAAATAATTAATGATTTTGTTTTCTTTTGAAAAAAAAAAATATATATATATGTACCAACCTAGAGAGAACGACCTATGGCATATAATTGCAATAATGTCTTTTGAGCCAATGAGTATTCTAGTGATTGTTGTTATTAAAAAAAAGCATTCTCAAGACTCCCTGATAACTGGCAATCCACGAATACTTTGAATTATTTATGTACTCTATGTACTGAGTAATCATAATGCTATTGCAGTTTATGTATTTAAGTAATAAATAACACCTAGCTTAGACATTCTATTATAAAAAGAAAAAAAATTGACGACTATTGTTCGTTCGTTTGTAAGAACTAAAAATGAATAATCATTTTTCCATTATTTCCTTTAAACAAAGAACCTACTAATTTAAGGCCAATTAATATAAAGTTTCAATAGGAATAATGAACACATTTTAATATCATCACATCTGAGAAAATTATCCTTGAAATATTTATACTGAAATGGAAAGTTCCGAGTGGAATAAGCAAGCAGTGTTTAATTGACCCCTGTCAACTTGAACTCTGCATGGAAATTTATTTTACTACCTCGGTTGAATCATCACAGTTCATACAAACAATGAACTAATAGAAATAACGCTGAAACGTTAAAAACACAGTTCAATTTTATTTTAATATAAATATTTTTACCTGTATCTTTCAAGGTATTTTTCAAAAAAATATATTTTTTTTATTTCTGAGTAATGAAACGTAATAACTATATTATAAAAAAAACTTTACGTGATGCTAAAAACTTAAAAATAACAGTATATTATGTCGGTACTTGAAATGCTTTATTTAAAAAAATAAAGGATTCACGATAAATATCTGTATTTGATTTTAATTTAATTTTTCTAATATTATATAAATATAAATTGAGCTACTGTAGTAGTGTAAAATTGTTCATAAGTCGATAAGTCAAATCATTTTCCCGACGTGGATACGATTAATCAGCGCCGCCATAACATATAATTTGTTGCAGTTTCGGATGCAAGCTTACCTTAATAATGCAGCCTGTAAGGCGCCGGCAAGGTTGATCGATGACCCCAAAGAAGCTATTGTGGGCGATCCATTTATTCTCGGAGCACTCACAATTGCCTGCCTTGAAGACGGAATTAGACATGCAAAAAGTAAGCTCTTACATAGCCACTTACAGGGTGCAATGACTTCATTTATTAGTTAGTCGATGCAAGTTCAGCGCGATGGGGTGGAAGCTTTATAAGGGGTTACGTTTCAAGACCAATAACATGTTATGAGACTGAAAAATTATACGAGTATTGAGTTTATATTTAAAAACTGACGTATAGGTGATTTTTAACAAAATAAAATAATTATCTTAGTAAAAATTGCCTTATTTTACTATATTTCTTAATGCGTTTGTAGGTTTTGGCAGCCATTATTTTAAGACGATTTTGTGATATTTTATATAAACCGGCACTGGGACTGGAATGTCGGAAGAAAAAAAAACTATTAAGTAGCATAACACTCAAGATCATCATTTTTATATAACATATATATACATATATACGTAAAATAATTACATATATATTAAAAGATCATTTTAGTAAAATTACTGAAACTAAGCATACCTGTAAGTGTTGACCGAAAATCAGTAAATAAAAAGATTTGATAATAAAACTTATAAACTATAAATATGTTTTCAAAAAATCAATAAGGTTCAAAAAAAAACTTTTAAAAACAAACAATACAAGTAATAATATATAAAGAATCGTGTAAAATACTAAAGATAAAACATTTATGAAAGTGCAATATGTATTTTTTAAAGCAGTAGTTTCAAAATGGTATTGTATCAAATAAAATATCTTTCAAATAAAAATAAACCAAATACGTGGAGATAGTGATTATATGAAAAATTATGCATAATAGCAGTAAAAGTGTATGTATCTATAATAATATGTGTATGTATCTAAATTACTTAAATCGGTTAGAATATATTTGAAAAATAAAATGCTTGATAAGTGTGATTAGTTTGAACATATTTGTGTGTCATTTTCGAGCAAGTGGTTTCGGGTTTTTGTGGTTTTCGGCTGCATTACTCCAGAGCCTCAATTAAACAGTATCAAATAAAGCATTTTTCAAATAATAATAAACCAAATATGTAGAGATGAAGCATAAACATTTTTGAATAAAATACTTGAGTGATTTTCCACATGTTTGTTTTTATTTGTGACCGGTTTTGCCAACCACTCACGTTGGCATTATCAAACAGAGCACGTTGGCATTATCAACATATTGACTCTGTTACAAGTAAGTACTGTCTGTTATAAGTATTCTCTGTCAAAACTATTGAATTTCTAAACCATAAATATAATATGAAATAAAAAATCCAAATACGTGGAAATAGTAATTACATGAAAAATTATGCATAATAGCAGTAAAAGTGTATGTATCTACTAGCGTGGTTTGATAAGTCAGTGACTTTTTTAATTTCCCGCTCAGTAATTTTAAATGCCGCGATTGCTCACACTCGATCATAAGCGCAATCGTGTGACTATCTCAAAGGAGTGTTTGGCAACAAACGTGCACCAAAGAAGGCCATGGTGGGTTTTTCGGCCAACAAGGTCATGGCCATAGTTTTTTGGGATGCACGTGGTGTCATTCACATCGATTACCTTCAAAAGGGTAAAACGATTACCGGCAAATATTATTCCGAGCCTTTGGACAGATTCGATATTGATTTGAAGCAGAAACGACCGCATTTGGCGAAGAAAAAAGTTCTGTTCCATCAGGACAATGCACGGGTGCACACGTGTGTGTAGTCGCCATGGCAAAATTCCATAAATTGAGCTACGAACTGCTACCCCATCCCGCATATTCACCAGATTTAGCCCTCTGGGACTATTTCCTATTTCCAAACCTAAGAGATTTGGGTCGAATGAAAAGACCACCACTGAATAAAACGCCTATTTTGAGAGACTTGACCTATTATTTGAAAGGAAATTTTTTTTTTAGAAAAACGGTGGACTAAATGTATCGAGCTAAAAGGAGACTATGTTGAGAAATAAAACGCATATTTGCCGAAAAAAATATCTTTTATTCAATCAAACCACCCAGATAGATTATTTAAATTGGTTACAATATAGCATGATAAGTTTGAACATATTTGTGTGTCGTTTTCGCGCAAGTGGTTTCGTGTTTTCGTAGTTTTCCTGCTGCATTACTCCAGAGCCTCAATTAAACCATAAAAACAGGATCAAATAAATTATCTTCAGTGGGCCGGGGCGGCGGCGCCTTATGCTTACACAATAACCGCGTGGGGGGGCGGATTACAAATTCTCCTGCGGGGCGGGGGCGGGGGCTGGGGCGGCGGGCAGGGCGGCCGGCGTGAGTAATGCCCGGCGCTGACCATAGATCACCGCCCGGCCGTCCCGCGGGGCCGCAGGGCTGGCGGTCAGGAGCCGCCCCCGCCTGCTCGGCGGAGCTCCACTCAAAAAATAAGCCTGAAAGGTTGAAGCCTCAGTCGGAACCGGAGCAGGCCCAACGATTCCATTCAAAAGACACCTCATCTCAAAGTCTCCGAGTCATCTCCGAGCATCAGCTGTGAATTTCAATAAAAAAAATATTATGACATTCCAGTGTTCTAGGAGTATATGTTTACATGCTTGAATACATATAAAGGTGTTCCAAAATTAACGCATGATTAGGGTTAGTAAGAACGGAGCGTTACACGATATAACAACGTGTCTTCATTATTGAAAAATATTTCAAAAGCTTGGCAGCCGCAGTGTTTTAACTTCGTCAACTGTGAAGAGATTAAATGAAAAATTCAGGGTTCAAATTTCAATATCGAAGCAGTGCGTAAGAGTGTCGGTGAAAATCCAGGAACCTCGGTTCGGCGTCGTAGACAAGAATTGCAAATTTCAAGTAGCTCTCTACAGCGTATACTAACTAAATATCTGTGTCTCCATGCTTACAAAATTCAATTAACACAAGAACTGAAGCCTTATGACCATGCACAGCTATTCCGACCTCATTTTGTATGAAATTTTCGAAGTGCGGCTGCCAAGCTTTCATTATTTTTGAAATATTGTTCAATAATGAAGCCACGTTGTTCTATCGTGTAACTCTTCATTTTTACTAACCCTAAACTGTCAGCTGTCTTTACTGCAAAAATGGCGACAAATTCAAATCTTGCGTTAATTTTGGGACACCTATATAATAGTATACTTAGTATCATACAAATTCAGTTGATATTGTTGTGCTTCAGTTTGTGTTGTGTTTAATTTTTTTCAGGCGATGCCGCGACAGCCCTGCGCCGCAGCGGGTCTCGCGTAATAAGCTCATTTTAGTTGATTAGGAACAACGCGTGCTTCGGTTCGCAATGTCTACTCGATTCTGCGAACGATGCGCACAGGCTCTATCAATTTTTCAGTCCATCCCAGTTTTTCAATCGCGGACCTCGTCGAGTACCGCCGCGGCAGAACGCTGCAAACGCCCGCTGAATGGGAGAACGTGTCGTTTTTCATTCCCTTATGCCTTTCCAGCAGGTAAATGATTAAATAAAACGGTTTTTGTTGCAGACGCCCGGGATATAATGAGGCCACATAAATCGCCCCGTACGGCGCGTACGCGGCCGATCGGCAGCTCCGGCGGTGCCGATGAAATATGGATCGCTGCACCCTCGCTTATGGCTTTAACACTTTTCTAAATTTTAAATTAAAACTATCCACTGAGCCAGGCTCGAAAACAACCTATTCCCTAAAAAGAATTGCATCTTTAGTGCTTTTGCAGCATGTATTTGTTATGATTTCATCACGGTCCTTTGTGCCGCTTGAATTCGTTCAATTGTACGATTGAAAAAACAAGTTTGATTATATTGAAATTCAAATTAAAATAGTTTCATTTTACTATGAAAAGTAATACCCCAACTATGCAGATGCATGTTCTATCTTAATAATTATTTCCAATATATTTATAAATATGATTACTCAAAAGCCTAATGTTATTGCATTAAGAGATATCAACTACGTCTAGTGTTTACATACAAATTACAAATTTCCAAAGTATAGGTATTGTATTTTCACAGTTTTAAAAATACGTTTTTTGGTCAGGGGTTAGTATTTATTATTTAAAATTTTCTGACGATGGAGTTTGTAATCGTTGGTTAGCTCGGTCTATCATTACCATGTTTATTCTAGTGTGAACTATATGGGGAGAAATTAAGCGGGGTGCGTATATAATTAAATTGATCGCAAATATAGTACATCCATCCATCATTACAACTGCGTGAAACAGTCGCTAATGATACGCTTTCATTTTATGTGCAGAGAAACCAGAATTCTTTTCGAAACTTCCCTATCGAGTTTTTTGATTAAAAGAACGCGGTTAGTTCCTTTCTAATGGAACAAAATAATATTGTACGCTAGTAGTTTTTATCCATAATACCATATCCATAATATGTCTACTGTAAATACATCACATTTTTTTCTTTACTTCGGTTCTCATTTTTTTAATAATTTTTCTACCAGTTTTTCAGAATAATATTTGTCTACAGACATCATTATATAAACTGAACTAATTTTTTTTTCACCAGAGAAGTTATGAGTATATTTTATGAACATCGTAGCTTCATCAAAACTCGCTTTTATCAAATTGTCATATACAATACACAATGCACAAAAGTTGTAAAATCATAAAAAAGAAAGAGAAGTTACAGTAATTAGATTTACTTTATAAAATTATTCTGATAAATATGGCAAATCACTTTTTGCCAGCTTTTTCGCGAGTTTTCCTTATTGCAACCCAGCGTTAGTATTGACAAAGTTTATGTAATCGGTTGACGACTCGGAGGCGTTTTCTTTTTCATCACTAGCATATTTCAGTTTTTTTGCTTTATACGAACGATTCATATTGTAATTGTCTATTTTTAATTTTGAAATATTAATCAGTGTTATATTGGCTTAATAAAAAAAACTCCTAAGCAGTTCTTTTCAATTATATCTTTTTCAAATTTTTTTCATTAAACCCACCAACAAGCCGAAGATTGATATAATTTTTGGATATTTTATAATTGATTATTTTTTTGCGTTTAAGCATTCAAGCTTAAAAACTCATATAATAAATAATAATAACCAGAAAGTCCAATCAAAGTTACCTTTGAATTTCACAATTATTATTGCTAATACTTACAGTGTGCTTCATGATGAATATATATATTTTTTTGGTATTCGGAAACTTAAGCAATATCTAAATGAAAAGCAGACTTGAAAATGCCAGAATCATTTATTAGCAGTAATGTTATATTTGAAATAATGTGTAATATTTTATATAACACTAAAATTATCCACTATGACATATATGCTGTTATGTAAACAATAAAAGTGGGATTAAATAATTTTATTTAAAATATTTCTTATATACTCATTTTAAATATAAGAAAACTAGTACTCTTTTAAAATTTGATTAAAGCTAAAAAGTTTTTATAAAATTATTTATTAAAACATCATTGAAATATTTAAAACGAAATCGTTCCCATTGACCATTTTTAAAATATTAAAAAAAAAAACAATTAACAAATTTTTTATACTCTTTTTACACACTGTTGAAATATTAAATAATGAATAAATTTTATTTTGTTTGTTTCAATGGTACCCAAAAGTAATGTAAACCAATATAAAAAGATTAATAATTAAATTTGTAATATCAAGGAGTGGGTAGTTTTTTTTTAATTTACGGATTAAAGAATAATTTTATGTACTAACTTATCTATCTTTTTACAAAAAATGAAATAAAATGACAATTAGATATACATTATAATTTTTCTGAGCCGTGAATCGTGTTTATGAATAATTTCTATTTGTTGTTATTTCAAATATATATACATATTGCAGTTTATTATTCATATTAACTTTTATCAGAAAATTGAATGTATTCAAGTCAGGTTGATAATTTACTTTTCTGAAATTTACAATAACTTCAAATTTTAATTCTAAAATTTGTTTCAGCTTATGAGTTGCATTGTCTCCATAGCAACTCGAACGATTGAATATTTTTCAAATGAGCATATTTTTACACTTGCATGGATATAAAGAGGTTATTTCAGCATTAAGAGGCTCACGGTGTTCGTCTTTGGGTCCATCGGCTGTACTTACGTCTGCAGCAGTCGGTGGGCGGGCGGGACAGAGCGAGCAAAGAAAACACGGCGACTGCATCTCGTCTATATCTTTTTTATTTATATCGGAATGATTTGATTTAACATGACATGAAGAATACTGAATCTAAAAATTATCATTATTATAATGAATTCCATACAGTTTTATGAATAAAAGATAATTATATATTACAATTCTTATTTTTTACAAATTTATTTTAATTCCCTTGCTTAAAGACTCCGAATTGTGGAAATATTGAAAATATATTTTTAGTGATAATTTTGTGACGAAATGATCGACCATTTCTTCAGAAAAAGGCTTTATTTTTCAATAATATTTTGAACCGTATGGGTTTCTACTGAGTTACTTTATGTAGGTAATTAAAACAATCGTGTTAATAACAATAAGCTCTAAACGTTATCTCTACATGATCCTCGGATGGTACTCTACTACACAAAGGTCGTCCGGGAGTATGACGTGATATGACTAGTTGCGACTCGATTTAGTAGATCTACTGTATTCTGTGCACATCCTAATAATTTTGTGTGATATGTGGTCTTTTACCCTGTGTAATTATTAGCATAATTAAATACGATACACTACATTCCTTCCGATCCGTCGAATAAATAATATTTGTACAGGTAAAATTTCATTTTATTATACATTCGGTAAAAAGGCCAACGATAAATTATATAACAATTCACAATGAAATAAGACTTTTCAAAAGTTGAACATCAATAGTAAACCGCGCGTGGGGCAGGGCGCGGGCTCGGGCGCCCGCTCGCCCCGGCCGGCATGCAGTGGCTCTAGTTTACAGCTCTGACTTTATACTTTGTGATACAAGGAATTCATAGAAAGTGTGCCGTAACTAACTTACGATAGACAAAATGTAACTCTACCATATCACGCTGAGGAGTTCTTCGTTAAAGTTAAATATGTGCTCAAAGATTTTACGAAGTATTCACTCTAATATTCATACTATAGAATCAATTTGAATGAAATGAACACTTACATAATATCATAGTAAAATTTGGTATCGATCGACTCTAAACTTAAGAAAAATATTATTTTATTGCTTACAAGTATGAATTATTTTACAGTTAAAAGTATTCATATAATAATTATTACAAAAGTCGGGGTCGCCGGCGGCGCGGCGGCCGCCCTATTGCACTTGCGGCGCGGGTCCGTCCCGCCTCGCCTCTATTTACAAACTTAAAAATCTAGTTAACTCAATCCCGCTTACGGTACGCCTCGCGACTCGGTCCGACGGTCGGCGGCGAGCGCGAATCGCGTCGCCTCTCCGCACTATTATTTTACATAAATTCATTTCGTTAAATATTACAATATTTCCAAGCATGTTTGTCATCTGCGGTATAAAAAGTTAGTCTAGTTAATTTAGTCTACAGTCAGAACCGCGTCCGCGCGCGAGCGCCTCGCATTACACTAGAAGGTACGGAGTGTCGAGAGTCAAGTGGCTGTGGCGGGAGTCACTAGTACGAGCCGGGGTACGCCAAGATGGCCGCCCCGCCGCCGCCCGGTCAGTGCTGCGCGGCGAACTTCATGCGTTTCTGTTTTTGGCGCTGGTTGCAGAACCACACGCGCACCACGTTCTTCTTCAGGTCCAGCTTCTCGGCGATGGCCGCGATCTTCTCGCCCGAGGGCCGCGGCTGCACGGCGAAGTACGCCTCCAGGCTGCGCTTCTCGGGCGCCGCGATGGACGTGCGCTTGCGCTTCTTCTCGCCCGCCGGCAGCACGCTGGGCGCGTCCGGGTCGCGCCGCTTGTTCTTGGCCTGCGCCTCCGCTTCCTCCAGCCACGCCTGCAGGATGGGCTTGAGCGCGATCATGTTGTTGTGCGACAGCGTGAGGCTCTCGAAGCGGCAGATGGTGCTCTGCGAGAGCGCGCCCACGCCGGGCAGCTTGAGGTTTGCGAGAGCCTTGCCCACGTCGGCCTGCGTGACGCCGAGCTTGATGCGTCGCTGCTTGAAGCGCTCGGCGAACGCCTCCAGCTCGCGCGGGTCCGTGTCCGTGTCGGGGTGCAGGCCGGCGGCCGCCATGGCGGGGTGGTGCGAGGGGTGGTGCTGCCCGCCGCCCAGACCGCCGCCGTGGTGGTGCATGACGTGCCCCATGGCGCCATACCCGTGCAGCTGGTGGTGTGCCGGCGTTCCGTCGCCCATGGGAGCCAGCGTGGTCATGGACGACGACGTGATGGGGTCGAGCATCTCCAGCCCCTCCATCCCGTGGTGGGCCATCTGGAAAGTATGGAATTCCTGCATATGAAAAATAGTCTAGTTCGTGAGCCAACGGAGCGCTGATAAACTTAATTAGGGTCGATCACTCGGCCGATTCATCCATCGCTTCTCGCTTCTCTTCCGACTCGTTTCGTTCTTCCGCTCATCCCGACAATCACTCGATCCAAAACGAGGCGAGGGGCTCTCGCAATCACTACGAGAGCGCAATCAGCATGAGACCTGCCGCCCGTCACTGACGGAGTGATCTGCAAATCCAATAAGCGGCCGCGTGGCGCGCCCGTGCCGCCGCCCGCCGCAGGAGATGGCCGGTTAGATTGACGTCTGTATCGAGTTTATTACTCGTTCTCAATGGGTAAAAAACTAACTTAATTTTTTATTTTATACATGATTTACACTGAATATTAAAAAAAAAATTTCTTTATCTATTTATATACATTGAAAGCTGATACAAGGCCTGGGGTATTTTTGGAAAATTTATATTCAACAATTTTAAAAACCTTCATTGCTGATATAAAGTTTTGAATTACCATTTGAAAAAAAAAACTATTTTCAATAATGTTTTATTGCTTTACATGGTATTTCTATTACAAAAAAATTAAGGTCGCTTGATCGAATCAACTTTCTATTAGATGAACGAAGCGATAAAACCGGCACCCGATATCAATCCCGCGCATTGTTACAGCCGAGACACCGGCAGCAACGCTTCCAATCATAAGTCCATAAAGGGGAGGCCGCGCGAATAACCCTAACCGCCGAATTCACCGTCCCAGCGTACAAGACTAATTTTCATCATACATTTATTACACCAATAACAAGCAATACTCGAAATAAAATTATAGTCAGGCGGGACGGGGCTCTCGGTTTAGTTGCGTGGTTTTATTTATGGGGTGGGGCGCTATAAGAGCACTTTTAACAGCGTTGTCCGTATTGTAGGGACAGCGGGGCTCCCAGGCGAGCGATATTTCATCATTAGCATCCCTTGCGCCTGCTCGCCCGCCTCCCCCACTAGTCCGGGTCGCCTCTCGTGAGGGATTGATGCCTGATTTGCCCTGCATATGCTCGGATCTCGATTGGAACAAGGCGTCCGCACTCGCGGCGTGTGTTCCAGTCAAGCTGTCGACTTGCAAAGCCCTCTCAGGAAGTATTTCTTTTGTTTGAATAAATTGAGAAAAAAATATTATTTATATAGGGTGTTCCAAAATTAAGGCAAGATTTGAATTTGTCGCCATTTTTGCAGTAAAGTTTTGGGTACACTTAAAAAAAAACAATTTGACAGCTGGCAGTGAATATGAATTATAGAACAACGTGTCTTCATTATTGAACAATATTTCAAAAATAATAAAAGCTTGGCAGCCTTTTATAACTTTACTTTATATATATATATATATCATGCGATATTGAGGTTTATGTTTTAAACAAGTACAAAACATCAAAAACAATATTTTAGTATGTCATACCTGAAACAGATTTTTAAATTTAGTCTCGAATTTAAATTTATTACAAATGCTCTACTGATAACAAAATTTCCTGTAATTCATTATCTGTGCCACTAAATCTTTCCATGAATGGTTTTAACAATTGATTCGAATTATTTAACAATGGTTTTTTATTACTTATTCTTTAAATATTAAGAGTGCACAAAATAAACAATACTTTTTATTTTCGGTTGTATTGTACATCGCAATTTAACGATTTAAGAATATGAGAGCATTATCAAATGAATTGTGTTTGAACGCATATTTGGTACTTGATGTAAACTGACTTATATTGTGTAATTTTTAACGATTATTGCTCAGCCATTCATCCCTTACCGAAGATTCATAAATAACGTGTCTTGCTGTGGGTTTTCAAATACCAAATGCATGGTAATATGTCCAGTGAAACCGCAAAGAGCTTCGGTCTGTCGAAAATGAGGGGAAAATCAACGTTTGACAGCATTATAAATACTTCTAATAAGTGGTTTTCATGGGAATCCTGCCATCGGCAATGTTGCCTGTTTGCTCAAGTCTATGGCCAGACATTAGTAAAGCAGGAAGGGGCGGTTTCTAGGAAGGGTGGAGGATCCCTATTGTTGTAGTTTTCAAATGAGACTGATAGATTTCTAAATATAGCTCATATGTTCACATTTATTAAATTTTAGTATTATTGGAAAAATGTATGAGTTTAAAACAAAAAAAAGAGGTTGGTCTATGACTATATTTTACATTTATAAAAAATAGAGATTTGTATGTTTTACATGACTCATGACATGCAAAGCCTAAAACCTCAAATACTTTTCAAAATATATTTATTGTGTTGAATTCTTATCCATAAAAAATCTATATAAGAAAAGATACAATTTTTACAAGAAAAAATAATAAAATAAATTAATTAATAAAAAGATTCATTATTTTCCAAGAATGATTTGAGCTTAGTTTTAAAAATATGTTAGAAGTGAGGAATTAGTTTTATTTAAAAAACTTGAAATCTATGAATACATTTCTCACTTAAATATACATTTTATAAAAGTGTCATAAAGTTCTATTACCACAAAAAAAAATGTTTTTTTTTTATATTCCACGAACGGCAGATATCCTAACATTCTACAATGTTTTATGATATTTTAGAACTCGATCTCACAGATTTGAAGGTTGAAAGTAAAAAAAGTATGAATTCAAAACGTTACATTTGTGTCCAATTGGTTAAATTTATAATATTTATGTAAAGGTTTATATTTCTTTTCAACCTAGAAGACAAGACCTCGTGTTGAAATATAATGTTTAAATACACATGAAATATACATTTGCAACATGATATTTTTAAGATAAAAAAAATATATATAAAAGTATTTACTTATAAAATTTATGTGAAAAATTTAATTTTACGTTTACTTTGAAATAACAGCTGTTATGTTGTATGATGCATTAGCTTTGATGATTCCAAAATAAAATAATATTTTAGCCAGCAGTAAAAGGTTACGTCCCTGGTTGACTTACGAGCTGGCGGAGACCAAGATATATGCCTGAGTGAGGCTACTGCAGCACGTTTATCTGTCTGTCTGGATGCTATTAATGCGGCCGTTCCGACGGTCCACCTGCCCGAGACACCGCTTATTGCAACAAACCTCCTGCTGCTCAGCTAGGGGAATGTTTGTGGCTTCTGTTTTATCTGAAATATATTGCCCGTGTAAAAGATGCACCTCGTGTACACCAATATTATTGCACACAATACATGCATATACTACCAAACAATTCATTTATTTGAATTTCACGTGAAAACGTCTAAATTTGCAGGGTGAAATAAAAAGAATAAATTTTATGTTGAATATGAAATGAAATTAGTTCTTACTAATAGTTCTTATAATATATACGTACCCTTGTACTAACGAATCACTTCCGTTTATCGAGAATTTTTAACAATCATACTCTACATATGAATCAATGTGCCCAGGCCAATCAATGGGTTAGTACACCGGCCATGTAAGCCAGGGGATGTGGGTTCAAATCCCACACAAATCACGATGATATTTTTCTGAGAGTTTCTTTAAAATCATCTTCTATATATGAACTAATGTGCCTGATCATATATAAACCCGTAATGGGTAATAGTATCTGATTGACCAATCCATAAATAGACATACAGAAATTAGTTCTCTTGAGAGTTACAAGTATCAAATCTAAACGCCACGTATTTGTAAGGAAAGGATATATAATCATGCAATTGAGCAGCAGCAATATAAAACTGCGGTGTAGAAGAACTCAGGGACCTATATGCTCAGTGAGATGATCGCCAACCTCCTGTGAGGAGAGGCACTCGACGAAAAAGCGGAGAGTCACGAAAAATTAAAGCGTGTAAATATACATTTGTACATATTTGTTTAGAAGTACAACTTTAGTAAAGGTCGCATCACTTTATTCACCGTGTAGACAAGTACACATCAAAATATTTCAACAACGGCGTGCATATAAACAAACACAGCGCCTATTAAACGCCACTCAACCCTTGAAGCATATTCAAAAAGGGTCAACACTAAATTTTTTATCAACTCAACAAAAACGTGCATATTTCCCCCGATTCATCCTTGTTAGCATCTATCCGTGAAATATTCAAATGACACGAGCGCCGGGGCGGGCCGGGCCGAGGAGCCCCGAGCGGCGCCGAGCTCCCCCGAGCCCCGCCATCTCGAGTGCCCCGGCCCCCGCGGCTCTCAGGACCTCGTTTAATCCTTTGGCCGAGTGTTTGCTTCGACGTATTTCATATTTTTTCCCATCGATGGGCCTATTGTTCGGGCGACACTCTAAAAAAATCTGTTTGCGCGATATTAAGCGAACAAAAAGCTCTTTAAACTTTGACCGTTTGCGAGAGCGCCGGGATGGGGCCTGTTTGCGTTTAGCACTTGAGTTTGCAGTGATATCGAGCCAACGACGTGGATATAGTCTCTCGCTTATGTTTGTTTATTTTTAAGCGGAATACATTGTTTGTAAATACTTATATTCGCTGATCTGTTATCGAAATGCATTGTACACTTTATCTTAAATTGCAAACACTAAAAATGACATGTTTTTTTTTGTATTCTACAACGCAATACAGCAATACAATGCATACAGTAAGACCCCGTTATGCGCGGTTTCACTTTAACGCGAATTAACAATTAAAAACAGCGTTGGGTGTAATGAACGTATTTTACAAGAACGCAAAAGAAACGCTACCCAAAAGACAATAGACGAATTTTTCAGTAAAAATAACGTTTTAGAACGTATTCCTCGCGTAATGTACTCTTACAGCACAAAAACACTAATAAATATATCTAATAATTTAATCCTCGGCATCAGGTGCGCATAACAATTACGTTATTAGGAACTGACATTAAACTTTTCAATTTCCAGATAACTACCCACTTACACGCTTGTATCGAGTTTCACGAGTCACTATTAATACTTAATTGAATTACAGCCGATCCGCGGTCCCTCCCCTCCCAGGCCAACGCGGCGTTATTCTATTTACTCTTGGTATACGCATAAATGCATTTTTGAATGTTGTAGCGGAAAAAAATAATATTGTGTGCGACGAATTGTTTTTATTGTCCCGCCCGGCACAAAGGAGCTGGCTCGGGCTGGGGTGCGTTTCAGAAACCGAAGGGGCGGTTGGATCATTATTTATGTTATATATGACATTTTAACCGATTCATACTTTGTGTAGCACTTGTTGTAATCTAAGAGAAACACATGTTCCGTTTTTGGCGCAGTTGATGTGTGAAAATGGATAATGCATTATTTTTAGATCTGAGTGTGAATGGAATTTATTGAGAATCGATATTTTTTTGTAAATGATATTTTGTTAGTGTTTCATTTATTGCTTGGAAAAAAATAACTGCCGTTAAACAAATGTGAGTATTGAATGACATTGAATTAAAATAAAAATGTTTGTATTAAGATATTTATTTGTATTACCGTCTTAAGGTGATATTTTTATAATACAACATTTAAAATATGGCGTTAAGGTAAACTATGTCAAAAAGAGTTTTCTGTTGAGATGTTTATTTATACTAGTCGTACTCAATTGATTTATTTTTAATATAAATATACTAATATTATATGCATTAATTGATATTATAATATATTTGAGTAAAATACTTAAGTGATTTTCCACATGTTCGTTTTTATTTGTGACCGGTTTCGCCAACCTTTCACGTTGGCATTATCAAACAGAGTGAGGTTTTATATAATAATATGCAATTAGG
The DNA here is from genome assembly GCA_022113835.1 of Atopsyche davidsoni. Lineage (NCBI taxonomy): Eukaryota > Metazoa > Arthropoda > Insecta > Trichoptera > Hydrobiosidae > Atopsyche > Atopsyche davidsoni. The sequence goes on from JAILWY010000010.1 coordinate 4,300,492, forward strand.
TAAACAATTGTTAGAGGGAGAGATTGTTGGAAAGAGAGAGAGTAATTGTCAGGTGGTAAGGGCTAATGTGATTTTAATGTACCTGACAAGTGGAGAATTCTATATAATTGCAAATTTTTTTGATTTATTATTATATAAAATCTATTTTATTTTTGTATTTTACTCAAAAATATTAAAATGGAATTCCACCAAGTACTCTCTGTCAAAAATATTGAATTTGATATTATAACGCATTCCTAATATACGATCAATAACAGACCGAAATCAAGATATTTTTAAAAAAGCTCTAGAGATAAAGCGATACTTGATAATTGATACATCTATAAATATTTGTATTCGTGTTAAGAAATAATTTAACCAGATTTTAAAGTATTTCAAATCCAAACGTCAAATATTTTCAAACGTCTAGAAAATCTCCCTTAATACGTTCTTGAGCAGGCAGCGGCGGAGCCTGAGGGCGTGTTTTCACACTCGCACCCCCCGGCGGCCCATGATTGCGACGGCCGTCCTCGGGGCCGCCACATTGCAATATTTTCATATTTATTGAACCGTAAAATTCCCTCGAATAAAAATTTCGCGGTGCTTTATGAGTTTGTTATCGCGTTACGAAGGGGCGGGTGCGGGCGGGTGCGGGCGGGTGCGGGCGGGTGCGGGGCGGGCGCTGAAGGGGAAAAATGAAACACCGACTCGCCCGTCGACTGAATATTTTTCAGATAATATTCATTCTTCTAAAAATATCAAAAACCAGAATTCAATTAATTGAAAAATAAATATAACACAAAAATATAATAATACAATTGTAATTTTTTTGCATATTAAATTTTAAAAAAAAATGCGCCAAACGAAAGTAAAGTGACGTCAAAACACTTGTTCTTGACCTACGAGTGAATCAAAAAAAATAAAATACGCAGATACAATTTTAAGTGATCAAACATATTTTTAACGTAATAAAACGTATTGTAATAAAACAAAAATTAAAGTATGTATTAAGTTTTAAAAAAATTACATTATTCAATAATATGTGTCAATGAAAATATATTTATCGGAAAGCGTTATGCAGATAAAGTTATGTTAAGACGTAGGAAAAAAAGCAGAAATATATTCCTTATGGAGACGATATATTTTATGAAGTATGAAAACGCGAAGAAAATATGTCTGGAATTTTGAGCTTGAATTTTATTTTTTAGGTTGAGAATTTATACACCAAGATATTACTTAAAGTAAATAAATTTGACATATGAAAAGGTTAAGATATGTTTTGTAAAATGTTTTTCATCGATTTTCAAATGTGATATGCAAAAAATATAAAAACGATGAAATTTAACATTTAATTATTATAATATGTTCAGTTTTACCATATTTAAAAACAGGACGCTAAGTATTTTAATTTAACCATGTTTGATCTATTTCTGTATGTATTATAAACAATGTGTGTCTTATAATATTTATATGGTTGGCATGCTGATTCAGTGGTAAGATCAAGGGGATCTCGGTTCGGTCCTCGCCCTTGCAGGTGATACTCAAACGGACGTTGATTGAGTGTTGATTTCAGCTCGGTATTTTACACGATTTCATTCATGGTGTCTGGGATTCAATCTTTCATTCTCATTTATTCCGTTGGAGTAGACTAGGAAGTAATCTGTGAAGCAAGGTACCTGGTGCGGGCGGGAGTTGTGAGGTGGGGCCGCCATGCCATGGTGGTACATGGACATGTCGTGCTTGAGTTGAGGGAGCGCCGCGGGACCCCCTTGGGCCCCCTGGTGCTTCCCCATGTCCACGGCCGCCAGCGCCTCCGCTCGGGACAGCAACCCATCGTTCAGGCCCGAGAATATGTCCCCCTGCAAGAAAAAATCTTCAAAAGTCGCCATACTCACTTAGCTACACTACAAAAAAATAATTTTAAATACGTAACATTTACGTTGCAATCATATAAAACTTACACAGCAAGATGTTTTTGATATTTATTTTAATTTATTTGTCTTATTTTGATCGTTATTTACAAATATTATTGTGCTAATAATTGCTAGAATTTTTATTTATGCGTTTCCGTACCCAGTTAATGTATCTAATTATTTATAACTTACGGGTGATCTCGGATCAATATACTGAATATTGATATATTTTGATCTACTTTGATACTACTTCCGCAATAGAGGGAGAAATTGATTTTTAAAATGTCTCGTTTGCTATTGTATTACCGTATTTTAATAATATAAATTATTTAAACACCAAAAATTAAATGTGCATATATTCACAAAAAAAAATTTTTTTTTTGAATATTGAACTGTTATATTACAGATGAAAAAATTCTATTCAAATTTCATTAGTGACTTGGTTGAAAGTATTATTTTTTTTTTATTATGTATGTTGTTTTATTCATTTTATATTTTTATATAATATTATAAAATAATCTAAATATTAAATTAATGACTTTATGTTGGTTGAATTTTGAAATTGCAGTGTAACTATCACCCTTCCGAAAATCTGAAATAAACAACATTTGGTGTTTTAGTAAGTACTTCACGGTTTCACTATACGATTCTGATTCGATAAAGTGGTATTACATTGGCAAATGATCTCAAATTAATATCTGTAAGCTTCAATGAAATCTAATTTACAATAGCATTTGCGTTTAATCCAGAACGTTCAAATTAAAGCTTCTAGTATGCGTTTCAATGTTATATTTGATTCGTGGAATGGTGTTTTATAAGCACATTAATCGATTATTATTATAATAAAAAGTTATTTATTTAAGTTTAAGTAGAATTTGATTAAACGCAACTAGTTTGTTAGTTATAGTTTTTGTAAATACTCAACCCGTGACACTGAGTACTGCGGCAATTCTTATAACTGCCAAACAAGTTGTAATTTTGGTGAATTTTTTTCTTATGATACTGAAAACTCTGATCCTTCTCACACAGGTCGGGGAGTTCCGGTTATAGTCTGCGAGATTTTTAAGGGTGAGTACTCTTCGGGAGCGTCCACCCGCGACCTGCCGACGTCCCGTGAATTTTTAACAATATTTGGCGACCGGATCAGCCGCCGCCCGAGACACGGGCTCAAATTATAAACCTTCCCAACTGCATTCAACCTCTCTCTATTCATAAATCGACATAGTATTTTATCTTTCGTATTATACTCAATATATGTTAATCTCATAATATGAAGAAATCAACCGAAAAGCAAAACAAAATCGACAGATTTTTCTTCAAACCGTTCAATGAAATTGAAAAACTCATTTATTGAAAACACCAAAAGCGGGCTTTTTAACTTTAAGAATCAATTATACTCTTTCATTTAGCATGAAAAAAAAAAGTGCCATAAAGCACGTAATGAAGAACACGGAGCAATAAATAAAACATACCATGAAAAAAAAAAAAAAAAAAAAAACAGCTCGAAAATCCGATCCGATTTTCAGCAAAGCGGAGCGCTTGCCTCCCGTTTGGAAATTGGAATCCCAGTGTAGCGCTGCAAATTTTTTTGCTAGCAATTATTTTCAGGCATTCCTCCCGTCCGTAGCGGCTGCCCTGTTTTATTTCATATATTTGTCGACCGTCGCTCCCCCGGGACGCCGCGCGGCTACCTGTTTAGATTATTCCGCAGCATACGGCGGCGCATATTGACACACTGTGTCATGAGGCGAGTCCACAGCGCGATGGCTTTTGAAGATTACCCTTGTTCGAGCGATGGCTGCGAGGAGTACTCGCTTATGCATATGGCTTGCGACCCGCTTGCGAACCGCTTGCGACCCGCTTGCGACCCGCTCGCGACCCGCTCGCAAAGCCCGCTCTGGGGGTGTTTTTTCATCTTTTCACTTTTATGTACTGATACACATAAAAACCCAATAAATAAAAAAAAATCATAAAATTGTGTTTTAAGCAGAATGACCTCACCTTGTTATATCCTAATTAATTTAAAAAGTAATCAGTTTAAAATTAATATGTCTTGATGGGCCGTCAAAAGTCTTCGCGTTAGTAATTGATAGACAAAGTCCATATTAGACAACACCGCTCTCTATTAAAATTGGTCGTAATCTCTTAGCCGTTGCTGCAAATTTTTATTATTTTGAGTATTTTATGACTCACTCCTGTTTGAAAAGATTAAAACACAATTCGTGTTAAACTCGAGATGGCGTACTTTGTTACATATAGAAAATTCTTAGAGTGGGTTTTGTATAACTCAAATATAACTCGATAACTCAAATATGTTGCATGAACGCTGCATACTTTCTGCAGTACATTTAATTATGCTGATATAATTTGTAGATAGCGTCAAAGTAAAAAGAAAGTATATCATTATTTTACGTTTTTTATAAATTATATCAGATACGGTACGATGAATTTAGAATTTAGAGGTTTAAGTGGAAAAAACGGCATAGTAAAAAAACTGCCAAATATAATACAAAATATATATAATAGATGTTTTTATAAATATGCTTGCATCATATCAAAAACGATTACTTTTGAAGTTCTAGAAAAAAATATAAACCTTTCAATATGTTTCAAAAGAACTGCTGTAAACTGCAATATAGTCGACAAATTATTGATACATGTCACCTTTAAAAAAAATTACCCATAAGTATCCTTTGGTAAGGGAATACGTTTTAAATAAACAGTTTGATAAGACGAGGTACGGCGACTTTTAAAGTTAGCCTTACTTGTTTATAAATTGTTACAAATCATAAAACTGCTGCACATCGAGGTGAGTTACTGATTGGTAATTAATAGTTGTCACTTTTTAACAAATTGCCCATTGGAAAGTGAATAAATTTAAATTTTAAATTAACAGTTTATATCGGACACGGTGCAATGACTTTTAAAGTTCCAAGTGACAGTTATACTCGTGGTGTATACGAGTTTGTAGATATTTACTCAATAAAATACATGAGGAAAATTGCAGTGCACTATAGTCTGTAGTTAACTGGTAATTTATAGGCATAAAAGTTTAAAAGGCTCATCTGTTTGCTTGAGAATGAATTTTAAATAAACACTTTACATCGAACGCGTCATGTCGGCTTTTATAGCATGAGTGACAGATAGTTTGTGTTTGAAACTGCTGTAGATTTTGTTATAAAAGTAATTGTTTATTAAAAGTACAATAAGTAATTAAAGGACTTGAAATAAAAAAAATCTCTTTGGGTGGTATGATTGTATAACTTTGTACTGAATTTTTTTTCTGAAAAAAATGTGAAAAACTGCGTTTTCATTTCAATAATTAAATTACTAAATGGAATTTTGAATATATATTTGAGCCAGAAAGAGTTACAACGTCCATAAACAGATTGAACTGATTATACTTTGTAGAAAAAAAATAGTTTATTCAATTGCTTGATTTATTTACTTATGTATTATAAATACACTTGCAATTGATCTAACTTCTGATCTCTCAGTTGTCTGGCTATTCGTTTGGATAATTTTCTGTTCTGTAAACTTATGTAATTGATTTAACAAATATGTGTTTTTGAAATCTAATACTTTTGACAGAGAGTACTTGGTGGAATTATATTTTAATATATATATATTTTTAAATAAAATACTTGTGTGATTTTCAACATGTTCGTTTTTTATTTGTGACCGGTTTGAAAATCCCTTAAGTATTTTATTAAAAAAAAATATATATATATTTTTTTAGAAGAGCTCAATGACTTCAATCGATCTGACGGCATAACAAAAGTTGTAATTAATTATTTTCGAATCAATAAAGCCTTCCCCAAATTACACCCATAAGAACGGGCCGCGAGGCAGGAGCGGCCCTCGAGCAGCCGCGGACATCCGTCATGCACCTGTCCGTGACATATGGCAGGCCGCGACACGCGAGCCCCGCTAATAACACGGGGAGGACCTCGCTCCCACCGGGGGATCCGGACAGGCGAGAGCCATTCACCTGTACGTGTACTCGATTGCATACGAGCGTCGTCTAAACCCAGCGATTATTGCGAGGGATCTTCTATCAGGGGAAAAGAAAAACGCGAGCGAGAAAATACGAATAGGAAAATGGTTAATTCCGAGCACAGGTGGATTACGTCGGCGCTTTGTGCCGCCTAATGCTCCGGGCCGGGAGTTCACGTGGCCGGCTGGCCGAGAGAGCATCGGAGGTTATTATTTAAGAGCGCTTAGTCTCTAATACTTTTATCCCGCGTGCGCTCCAGGAGGGTATAAATCCTCGCCCGGAGTGCGTGGGCCCCGCGGCGGGGCCACCCATAATTTATGAGCCAGACGCCCCTTAGGCAAATACAATTTTTGCCCTTAATAACATTTTTATTTTATTCATTAACTTAAACTTATGATCTTCACTGGGTCGGAAACTTCGGCGGAGTTTCGCTTGCCGCCGGCATGTCGCTCTCCGAGTGCGTGGCGCGGGCCTCTGCGGTCCGTAGGATGACTTTCATGGAATATTTATGAGTTCAAATTGCCTGCGGGTTTGGTCTAAATGCTTTTTTTACTACTTTCATAAAACCTGTACGTGTGTTTTTTTTGTATATTTATTTATCGTTGCAATTATTGTCTTGTTAGATAGTATTAGCAAGAATTATACGCGTTTTCACGAACAGTAAATCTACATAAGACACGAACGACCAGAAACGACCAGAAACGACCGAGTCAATCAAAAAAATGTTTTATTTAGTATTCATATACTCATTGGAAAAGTAAAATATAACGTATATAGAAGGTAGTAGTTTGTAAACTTGGAAATTTGTAACAAAGCAGTAATCAAGTTTGAATCCGACATCCGATCTAATCTGGGGCGGATTAATTATTAATTAGAACTTAGACACATTACATCTCACCCAAACATTCTCCCCCACAGTGATAAGGGAACGACTATCAATTTGCTGGAAATTCGCGATAGACAGAAACCAGCGAATTACGTTTTGTACCCATTTTATCGGTAGAAATACTCTTAGACAGGTGCTCTTGCGGTATCTTACCTGTCAATTAAGACAGACTAAGAATGGGGAATATAATGTAGCATCTTATTGAGGAAATGAGCTTTGCTGCTATTGGTAAATTACACTTTCATTATTAATATGCAAACCGAGAAAGCATTTCACATGCTCTTGTTCTTTGAATGGAAAAAATAAAGATCTATATACAATAGATTTAGTAAAATGTCGCAGTTAATATCTGAAAAATTTAATAATTATTAAAAACAATATAAATAAGCATATTCCCTTAATAAAGCAGTAGAACAATACGTGTCCCAGGTACAAGAAAAGCAGTGAAAGGCAGAGCCGGGCCACCTTGCAAGAAGATTACGTTGCGAGGAGCCCAGCAGGATGTCATCGTCGGGTAAGCGGATGGAAGGCCAATTCACGAGGAGCTTACTTGTCGTTCCGGTGCACTTGTTGGCGGCGAGCCCTGCTATTCCATTAATCAGGACGTGCGAGGAAAATTATGTAGTGTCGCGTATACACTATATTGAGCTTTTACTTTGAAATACTGGTATTAAATTAATGTTCACAATTTTGCTCCTGGAGATAACTCCACCCATCTATTATACATATAATAAGATACGGTATGAGACTGTCCCCTGATTTTGCGCGCAGGTTACGCATCTTACATAGTTTTCTCTATTTTTGTTATTGAGTTTGTATAGGGGAAAATATGTGTAAAAACCCTTATATAATAGTTGAATTTTATTACGCGTAATACACATCTGCATCTAATTAAAAATTAAAATCCCTCGAAGTTTCTAAGCACACCGGTTCGTGTAATCTAGCACGAGGCAGCAGTGTAATGACTTTTGTATCGAAGCGCCGCCTGCTCCACTGTGCAAAGCTATGTAATCGTATTTAAATTCATACCGTAGGCAGGTACACTTAAACAGGTCCGGAATAATATTCTTATTACGTTCATGATTAAAATCTCCGACAACATTTTAATCCGCCCCGAGCATCCGGCGCTAAATAACTACAAAGTGGTAAGTTAGGCAAAATATTTGGGACCCGCCAGCGCGATAGGTCGGTTCCGGTCCCACCCACACTGCGTAGCCGGGAAATATCGCAGGCTGTGCTGCCCGCGCAAAAAGTTTCTTTTTTATGAAAGAGCTCTAAATTAAGCGGAGTTCTTGTTTGGAAAATAAAAGGGTTGCTTTAAGCAGTGGTTGGGGTATTATAATGATAAATCGTTTCCATTATTTTTATGACCCGCGTGCTCGAGGTGAAATATTGAATGCCGTAAGTTGCTTAAAAGCGAATTTCAGAATGCGTGTCGTGTTGCGTCACTGATGGAAATTTTTAATACAAAATTAATAACTGATTTGTTTGAGCGTTCATTTGACAGGTTTTTATGCTTGTTGTGATGGCGAAAAATGAAAAAAAAAAAAAAAAAAAAAAAAAAGAAAATAAAGGAAATTCGTTTATATGTATATATTGTGTTACGTTTCAGTATATTTCTAAATAAACTCAAATTTATTTACGCAAAAAAAAAAGAAAACAGTGAAGCTGAGTTAATTAACGTAACAGAATAAAGCTTTAAAAGCCGGGGAGCGGGGCGCGGCAGGCCGACGGACCGAGCAGGACGCGATCCGCCGGCATGACGGTTGTTCAGGTGGCGGTGCTTAGCGCGTCCGTAGAGCCAACTAAGTTACTGCTTACAGCTCCTTAATAATTCAGCCCGCTCGGCTCCAGTGTGCGTATTTATAAAAGGCTATACTTATTTATATACGTGAAATATGTGTATGTATAAGCTGTACCCTCCAGCCGCAGGGGCGCGGAACCAGCGCGCGAGCGCCCGCTGCTCAGTTTTTATTTAAAATCCGACGCTGTTGATGCATTTATATTTTTCGCATTTCAAAAGCAGTTATTTTTTTATTATTTATAAAAAATAAGTCAGTATTAAAATATGCACTTGTTTTGTAAAATTAAAAAAAAAAAAAAAGATTCAAATGAAAAAATATGACGAATGCTTGAATGCAGTTATTTGGTATTATTCGTGATAAATAAAGATTCATTTAATATGTTAGATATTTTTTTAAGACATTATAAGTTTAAAATTGCTTAAAATAATTAAAGAAATTATCATCTGCGTTTATATTTAAAAAAAAACTAGAACTGTTAAAAAATACTTTTGGTCGTGAATGCAAATCATATAATCGTAAAATATTCGAATATAAACTGTTGCGTAGCCCTGAAACACCACCAAAAGCAACCTGTCAGAGGGAGAAGGCCTGAGGAGGGTCGGGGCGCACTTGGCGCTCGGGTCTGCTCGGCCGAACTCGTGCGTTTTCGGCTTCAGCGGGCCGCGGGCCGTTCCAGGGCCTTTTGTTCCCGATCCCTGAGCCGAGCGGAGCTTTTCACCCGCACGCTTCATCGGGAAAACTTTCAAACCACCGATACTACCTTAACTATTCCAGGAAATAATATTACACACATCTACATATATTTGCTTTGTATATCATGATTTACAAAGTCCTATTTGCTCGAATTGCATACCTACACTAATTTTAAGATATCACTAAATTATATACATAAATACGAAAGAACTTGCATATTTAAAAATTTTACTTGCAACGTATTTTAAAACGATACATTTTCTGGGTACGAAATGCTTCATAAAAATCACACAATGTATCAAAAATATATTAATTTTAAATAAAAAATATATATATATGGCTGAAGAGGTTTGTAAACATTACTTACATGTGCCCTGTAAATAAGAAAGAACAAACAGTGAATTCGCCGAAACAAAAATTAATACGTTTATTAGCGCGCAAAAATGTTTTTAAAAAATAACGCTTGTTTGCCGAAATACACAGAAACAGGCAACACGCGAGAAACAGAGATCACACTGGCGAACATTGAAGACACTTGTAAAAAAATCTTATTCAGAAATGTAGTGTTATCGTTTTCACGATGTCGCAAAAATGTACGTACAATATTTATTATCTGCGCTCGTTTGAGCACTCATAAGCCTGAACTTCTAGTTGAATTAAATAATTATATTGAATACAAATTGTTACACGGAGCGGGACACGGCAAATAAGCCCGGACTTTATCATTGTTTGAGCAAAAGCCTCTACTGATTACGATATGTATGTGAGCGTATATACATACTTATGAAATAAACATTACCATAAATTTGTAATGGTTGGTATTATGTTTATATAAACAAAGCTATCAAACATTGATAAATAGGATTTGTTTTCAGTTATGATGCGAACTATATAATTCAGTAGTGTTAAAATATGACTTGAAACATCCCTGTTAATAATCACAGCAATTCAATTTTTTAGCACTGCAATATTTTTGAGTTCACGCTATATATATTGAGATTTAAATTTAAGTGTGTTAATAACACTTTTATTAAATTTAGAAACACCAGTAATAAATTTCGATATATGATTCTGTAATATATTATATATGTATACTAAGAAATCGCAAAATAGTTAAATTTGAAGTCGCACTGCGAAGTTTATACAAAAAATATAACATATATAATTTGGCTGGACGCGATTCGTTCAATCGACTACGGAAATACACAAAACTACTAGGAAAAAGTTCAAACAACAAATGTGACTAGCTACGACTATTACGTGTATTAGAATTAAAAGTCTGACTTACATTGTGCCGAGGTGACCAGGAGTTGCACATTAGGGACGCATCTTCCAATATTCGGGTCTGAAAAGAAAGATTGAATACATTGAAGTAAATATTGATACGGTTAATTGAGTTGGTTCCTCTTCAAGTGTCAGCTGTAAAGTAATTTTAAATATATTACAGAGATACGGTTAAGATAAAAATACATATATTTCGGCGACACACACACAAATATTGCGAAAAATAATAATATGCGCAAAAGTATTACACAATTGCCTGCATTTATAACATATGTATTCACGTATAAAATAAAAGAATAATTACTTTATTTCAGAATATTTTTAAATTATAAGCCGATATTCATTTTTCATAGGTCTTTTTTGACACTATAATTATTTGTGAGAATAGTATATGTGTTTTATGAATCTAAAGGATTGAATAAGCAAAGCATTTCTACGAACTTATTAGAGAAGTATCTTAAAGCACATTGAAGAGTTTGGTTTTGACGTTCAGTTGAGGTATTCACATCATTTGATAAAAAAAAAATTGGGCACTATTTTTTCTTCTTGATTTGTCAATTATAAATATACATTAAATTTTTAAATCATTTTGCTTATTTATAAGAATGATTTTACAGTGGTTTATTGAGAAAAATCTTAAAATTTATATGAATCGAGTTTTCGATCTCGTCGTACTCACCTGCGAGTGCCTCCGCGCGTATCGACCGTATCGGGGAGAGGAAAAATTCACGGTTCGTATTTGTACACCTTCCGAAAGGCGGGGTGCGGATAGAGAGGGGATGGGGGTTGCCGTTTAAAGTTTACTTAATTCTGAGAGTTTTACTGCGACGGCAGACAAATTCTCCGCCGGGGTTGAAGGCAGCTCCTCCCCTGTGCCGGCTTCAGACCATCATTAGAGCCGATGCCGAGACACGTCCGCGACCGGTCTGGAGGAGACGACTGCGGCAACATTTGATTCAATTCGAAAGTTTTATTATAAATAAGTTTAACTAACTACCACCACTTGGCTTAACTTCACCCCAAGAGAGAAATGCTACCATATTATGTAATATTTGTAGGAACATAATGAGATCCTAAAAATTATACAACTTGTGTACAGCTAGATTCTCGAATCTTCTTGAAAATTATGGTAAATATTATATATTTTGTTTTTTTATAATATTAAAATATCTATGTTGATATTCAGATTTATTTTACGCTGTTTTTTAATATAAAATGAGCAAAGTTTGAAGTATATCTGTATGAACCAGGCTGATAACTGATAAGGTTGGTACATCCACGAAAATTCTGTTTCTTGTATTGATAACTAAGTTAAATATTGTAGACAAATCGTATAAGGTTATATATTTTTTTATATCAATATAAATATAAAAAAGTAACACGATTAACTAGGTAACGTTCAAATAGTCATATTTCTTTTGAAATCGATGAGTTTAATAATAACAAAACAATAACGATATCATTCAACAGTAAAACTCTGAAGAGCAAGAGAAATAATTAGAAACGTTCAAATCGTCGAAAGTCGTGATCGAGAGCAAATATTGTTAGTTAATATATAAAAAAATATATTTTATACAAGGTTGAAATTTTAAAAAGCACCCAAGAGAAACACCCAGGGCGGCACGTGCCGCTGCTTTTACATTAAAGGAAGCCTGCGCCGCCACTGTAAACAGCGGGTTCATAACAAGCAGGACCAAGCGATGGCATGCAACGTGAAATTAACCGTAAGTGGAGGCACTTCTATGACGAATAAACAGAAAATAAGACTGCGACATGAGGCAGCCTCATGTAAAATGCACGAGAGAGTGCCGGACGGCCTCCGCTGCGCCAACAAGTTTAAACGACAAAGTTAATAAGATTCATCGCTTATGAAATTCACCGCTCCACACCTCGCAATTAATGTACGCAGCCTTACACCGTCGAATTCCACGCTCCTCTCTCTACGGGACGCTATTTATAACTGCGCAAGCCCACGACAGACCGGTTTAATTCGTAATACTCAACATTTCATCACGTTTCATTAACCAAATAGCAAGGAGATTGTGATCGTTTTTGATTGTGAGCGCCCTTGTTTATTGAGACTTGGTTCGGGACGTGGACTGAGGACGTCCTTAAAAGGCGAAAGCGCTGTCAAACAAAAAAATATATAAGCAATTGAATATTCATGATTGTTGTTTAGCAACGGAAGCTTGATTTAAGAAAAATTCAATTTAAATTTTTAAAAGTTAAATTAAATTGAAATTTTGTTGTTATATTAACAATAAGACTAATCCATAATATTTTATTTGAATATTTTTATATATTATAACAGGAAAAAAATAAAATATTAAGATCAACTCAAGGTACATTTACAGGATTTAATTGTGTTATGACCTAAAACATTTTTATATTTTATAAGTTTAGTAGTCTGGGCTATTGTTTCGTTAAATATTCACATACAAATCGAGTTGGATTTTAAAAAATGACATTTTCTATTATTATATCATGAATCTAGAAACAAGAATGACAATAATCAAAACACTGCACGCGAAGGATACTGATTTGTTCAATTATGTATTATCGATATTGTAATGTCACTTAATGAATGTTATATCCTACAAATCCAATCTCAATTTATAACATGACAAACACACATTATAAGGGGTACATATTTTTAAAGAATACTTTTACTTCTTTCAAAGGCGAGTTGACACGTGTATTAACATACAAATATTGTGAACACTCACGGATCAATCAATTATATTATCTATACGTCTCAAGTGTTCTTTAACACGTCGCTTATTTTATAAAACTCCTTTATAAAATCTTTATGTTTCAAAAATAAAAAGCTGCTTGGTATGCCGAAGTAATAAAGTAAAACATCCCCTAAGTCGATCTGAATGTCGAGATACTCGCACCTGAAGCGAAGGCTACCGAGGCAGCGCAAAAAACTAAGCTCCTTAAAAATATTTGCTCTTTTTTAAAGTTTCTCTTTTAGGTTTTACGCTGAGGATATAATGGCGGCTGGATAGCGACATTTACTGTGCTGCTCCTGCACTTGCTGCCAGCGGGGCGGCCTTGCGGAAAATCCAACAAAAATAAATAGCACCGAGCGTATAGGGCAGCTCGGAGATTTTCACATTCTTTTTAAAAAAATACGAAGTTAAGGCTCTGACGCCGGGGCCGAGGCGGGGATGAAATCTCTTTTTAGACTGAATGTCGGTCGACGCTGTCCCCTGTGATCTTAACCGTTAAGATTAGCCGGAGCGGGCGTTTTCCACTGCCGGAATATTGTTCCCTCCTTTGAGTATTACATATTCTCTTTGTGAATTTTATTCTTATACAAAATTACAAAGTAACGCAATTTTCATTAACTCACCTGGAATTCTACAATCCCGGGGATTCAACTTTGTTACGGGATTGGTGTGAACCTCTTTAGTTATCTAAAATCGTGTTTACGCAACAAAATAAAACAATAAGTGTGCTCGAGAAATTTATTTTTTTGTGTCAAAAGTATTTAATATATGTACATATTAAAAACGTGAAGTGTTTTCTGGCATGTTATAAACGTTGATTTATATTTTACTTTATTCAACTTTAAATAGCTAAACATACAACTCAAATATTAGGAAAAAAAAATTTTCCACAGTTCATTATGTATTGTGTGTTAAAATATTTTAATAAATATATACTTATTGTATGAATATAATATGTTAACATTATGAGGATAATGGCAACAATATAGTAAATTTTTGAGTAGAATATAAAATGTACTATATTCTTATATAATTTTTTTTCAATTGGAAAATATACATAACGTAACGTATATTAACATTTTTATTGAATAATTTATGTTGGTATTTTGATATAAAAAGAAATCCATATAAATATTTATTCATTTATATAACTTAAGATAGAATAAATACATTTATCATACTTTAGTAAAAGTAATTAAATAACAACGGTTATAACGTGTTTTCAACAAGTAAGTATGATTCGTATCGTATAAATTATATCCTGAGTAGTCTTAATAAAGGGAGACGAAATGGCAAAAGTTGGTAAGTGTTTCTAGTTGAGAATAGGGTTAAGACACGGTCTGTGCATCTGAGTAGGTACTTGTTCTTCATCTTACCGGGAAATTAAGAACGCGACAGGGTTGCTCAGTTACTCGGAGAGAATGCTTTCTACAAGGGGCCGGGGCGGTAGGAGGGGGCGTTCGGATCGTGTACCTGCTAGAGTCTGTGAGAATTTTTAAGTTGAAGGAAACAACTGGAATAATTAATAATTCTCCGCTGAACCGGAAAATAGTCAGAATTAAATAACGGAATAAATTTTTACCTCCAAAAATAAATGCACAAAGATCGTGTCGTGGTAATAATATAACAGAGTCGCATTAAATACGGGACAATTTAATGCGTTAAGCCCGCAGTGAAATTCACGTAGACTATATAAATGCGACAAATCGCATTAAACGAATGAATTCGAATCGGTCACAATGCGAATAACTGATTTAATTTTCGCTTTGTTTTTACTGTCTAAACGTATATCGAACGATAGGCTAATATTTTGCTTGGCACAAACGCAATCGGAATAATAAATAATATCCAGTATTTTAACTAGAATATTGCATGAAATCGTAATTTTTTTTTATGCGCAGATTTTTATATAAATATGCATTATTAGATTAAGGTAGATGCAAGTAAGCGAGTTTGAATCTTCACTTTCACCCTTTTTGTTTTCCAGATTGGGGCGGCTCCCTCCGCGAGGGTCCAGGCCCGCGTGTTGTCGAGCCGGCACTGCTAAAAGTAATCATTTTCATTGCTTTTATGATTCGTCAAGTGGATATATTTGTGAATATAATTTGGAGACAGATCCGAAGTGGCAGGGCGTCGCAACTCAAAGCGAAGGGAAAGAGTTAAATTTTACCTCGGAGGATTCAAATTAACGCTGCCAGACTCGAACCTCCTTGAAATGGTAACAAGATGACGAGATTTACATTTTGAAAGGATTTCGTTGCTTTGCGTTTTTGGAAAGCTCGCTGCGATGAATCGTTAAATATGTTCTAAGATGAAGGGATCTCAAAGGCTGACTAATTTTGGAGTCTCGAATAAATGGGCACCTGTACTATTAAGGAAACCTAATGATCTTGTTAATCTAGAACTCTAAACACGTCTCACAATCAAACCGTGCATTTCACACTGGGTGTGAATTTTAATTTGCATTGCAGTGAAAAACGTTAGGGTAGGCATTGATTCATCGATCGCTTATACCCTTATCAAATAAATTGAATAAAATATACATGGATAGTATATAAAAACATCCCTTTATCCAGTTATATCGAGTTGAATAGGCCATACTTAGGCACGGGGTGGAACTCGGGTAGGCGTCAGATATGTGTAGGTATAGGGGATTGGTTGGAAAAGTCGGGGCAGTTAGTAGAAGATGGGGCGAGGATTATGGTAATCGAAAAAGCTTAGCCTAATGAGTAGGAGAAGATAAGTACTCCGAGTTTTAACGTTACGTCGTTTCTTTGTATTTACGACGGAGTAAAAAAATAGATGTTCCTAATAGATTAATCCCATAAAAACTTTCGGAGGTCTTCTAATGAACGAATTTTCAGCAGGGTATTGATCAGCGCGGAATGATTATTTTTAATTTAAACAACTTTAACACATGTTTTAAAAACCTGTACAAATTTTAAAGAGCTTATTTAGATAAGAATTTTATAACTTTTATTTTATACTGTTTACGTGAAGTACTGTTTGATTTTTTTCAATATTAAATGTTCTTTTATAATAACGAAGTTCAACATATTACAATAGGATATCACTTAACTTCTATCGTTTATAATTTTTTTGATAATTTATTTATTTTTGTTATTCAAAATATTTTTCCGATTCAAGATACATTAACTGACGTAAAAAAGTGTTTAAAACATTTAAAAATGTAATATTATTATGTCGATATTCTTGTATTAGATTTGACACAATCAATTTTTGAGAAGGGCTCTATTTCCATGGAAATAAAAATACGGCCAATAATTTTTTTTAATAGGAGATGTTTAAAATGGTAAGATGAGTACCTATCCATTACTATTTATGATTATACATATTTTTATAAAAAGCTTTAAAGCTCTTATTGAAAATATTAGTCGCAAAAACAAATTCAAGCACAAATCCATAATTTGAGAGTTACTACAAACCTAGTTGGCTGGATAGCTCAGACATTATAAAAGCAATATTTTTACTGTGGACTTAAGAAATAATACATACGGTGGGTTAAAATGTATTTGTTTATATACACATTGATCAAACATGTATTGAGAAATACCTCTTGTAATAATTCTATATGACTTTTGAGGTTTAAGCGCTCTATACACATAGCAACAAATTGACGTCTCGTTCAATAAATTGAACAATGGTGTAGTCATAACCAGTATTTTTTGTGAGATTTCGCCGATATTCACTGGCTACACTATTGTTGTCAATTTGTTGATACGTGTATGGGGCGCTTGAGAAATCTAAATATACCGAGAACAACGATTATTCTAAAAGAAATTTCTTAAAATAACTATTAATTTAAATTTACATCAGAAGGAAAAAAAACCATGCTATATGGCCACACCATTTTTCATATTTTTGAAAGAGACGTCAATTTGCTGGCGGCGCTTTTGGCCAATTACCGTTCGGCTGTCATCTGCAGCGCGAGCTGAAAACTTGGCGCGGCTCAACACCCAATGAAAAATTACAACACACTTAACCCTTTGCACTCGAGACCGTTTCCGCGCGGACTAATCAGCAACTCGAAGCGTTTCGTAGCGCTTTTGGTGAATTTCTTACCTATAACTTAAAATGATCACACACAAAAATTAATACATAAAACTTTTATATTTTAATATTCAATGTATATTTACATCTTTACGAAGATAATTTCGAATTTTTGTATGATATTTCATGTAACAATTGCCGAGATGCATGCCCGGATTTTCAATTGTATGTCGTTTGATGTCTTTTGCCGGGTTTATTATATTATCTTAACAAACATCAAAATCAGTGTTTTTTTGTTGGCAGCCTGCACATACGCGAAAATGTTACTGTTCCTTTTTTGAAACTTGTATTGAACTATACTTTTTTGAATTTGATTTGTATAATTTAAATGGTCTAAAATGACCTCAGTATTATTGGTTTTCATCGTTTGGGGCACATCGGTTTGATGGTTTTAAAGCTTAGCGCAGCCAGATCCACGCTGGTTTTTTGAGTTTGTGTTTTATATATATATATATATATATATATATAGATAAGAATTTCTTACGCAGTTTGAAAGGTAGATAACATCATCATTGTAAAACTATACAGGCAGTGTTTTAAGAACAAGATCACATACACATAAACAAGATATCACCGCACGTCGAATTTCCGCACCGAACAAAGTGGTGACCTAGACGCACCTGACGAGTTGCGGCATCACACCGTGCGGTGACCGAGACGCACCTCCCGAGTGCGAAGGGTTTTAATTGCATTTAAAAAATGTTTTTTTTTTTTTTTATGCGTGTATATGAAAGCGAGTAAATTGCAGAGCACGGGAAACCCCGCGGCTCGGGGGCCGCGGAGGCGCCCTCGGCAGTGGCGTGTGGGTAGCGCGGCGGGCCGGCTAGATCGATAGGGCCCGCGCTGCCATTGGCCGGCGGGCGGGGCCCCGCGCCAGAGCGAGGCGGCGGCCCCCGCGACAGAGACGGCAGACATAACAAACCTCTTAGGGTGCATAAGTGGATTCGGTTGTTCGAGATTTCACACAAAATTACAACCGCTCGAACTTGATTTGCTACTTTTACTGCTGCCGCGCGGCATTGTCATCCCGCGACCCCCTCCACCCCCTCCTCTTAACCCCCCCCCTCCTCGCATTTTTATCGCACAGCCTTGCATGTCTGACACCATGAAGCGCATTTGCATCACGCTTTATACAAAAATATCACTGTGTGTGATTATAAATTGGCATAATAAGTACGCTGTTTCATTTATAGGACTAGTGATTCGTTGGTATAATTGGTAATGCACCGGCCATGTAAGCTTGGGGATGTGGGTTGAAATCCCACACAAATCACGATGATATTTTTGTACTTTATCTTTATTATAAATTTCGTTTATAAATACAGTAATACCCCGCTTTACGTACGATACGTTCCGGAAAACACTTTATGCAGTATTACATGTTATTTTTACTGAATAATACATTTATTGTCTTTTGAGTAGCGTTTCTTTTATGTTCTTGTAAAATACGTTTGTTGCTGTTTTTAATTGTTAAGAGAAGTCAATGACTACATTGTGTTCATACACATTCTTAAATAAGAAATTTTAACCTAACCTAACCCCTCGCATTTTTATCGCACAGCCTTGCATGTCTGACACCATGAAACGCATTTGCATCACGCTTTATACAAAAATATCACTGTGTGTGATTATAAATTTCGTTTATAAATACAGTAATACCCCGCTTTACGCGAGGGATACGTTCCGGAAAACATACACAATAAAATCACTTTAATTCTAAGAACACTTTATGCAGTATTACATGTTATTTTTACTGAAAAATACATCTATTGTCTTTTGGGTAGAATACGTAAAATACGGCCATAACACCCAACGCTGTTTTTAATTGTTAAGAAAAGTCAATGACTACATTGTGTTCATACACATTCTTAAGTAAAAAATTCGCGTAATGCGAGGCATTTTAATGCGAAATTTGAAATTCGTGTTATAGTGAAACCGCGCATAACGGGGTCGCGTAAAACGGGGTATTACTGTACAGTACAAAACATTATTTTTTTTCGTTATTTTCGAGAGTTGATTATAAAAAAAAACAGCAAACATCAAAAGTGCAAACATATGTTGATTATTTTTTAGTAGGATTACCAAAAGCAAGTGCATCGATATCAAACATCGTCACTCAACGACGAATGTCCCAAAACGATTAAATAGAATTCTGTATTTTTAATTTATATCTAAATATATACAGTGTATTTTCAAAAAATACATAATTATTCATTTTAAACCTATTTTTATATAACGGACTTTCGAGTTTAACGGACACAAGTTTTTATTGTATATACATTTAAGGGGTCAAAACGTAGACGCACAAAATAACTGACGTACTTTAAAATACACCAAAACATACATAATTACTATTCTTCGCAAAAGTTGCTTAAATATCTGTATTTAATACACAGTTTAGAATTTCATTGCTGTAAGCAAAATTAGCTTCGTGCATCTCGTAGATACTAATTATATTTAAAATTTCGATCCCAACGCTGATTTTACAGAAAACACAATGATTGCATTACTAATAAAAAGATTTTAAAATTAATCAAAATTAATTTGGTAGCATTCGGTAATTTATAAAAGTTTGATTTTGCACGCCACTGGCAAACATTCAAACGATAATAGTGCTGTCACACGATACCTAAATTATTTTGAAAACTTAAGGTTTTAAATGGACCTCAAGCTGAAATTGCCAAATGAATCATATCTTATTTTTTAATATATATTACACCGCAGTGAAATATTTCATGATATTTATGATAAATAATTTGTTTGATTTATTATGAAATTCAATATTTTTGACAGAGAGTACTTGGTGGAATTCCATTTGCTTTGATACGAGTCTCAACGCACGCCACTGTTGAAATCACACGACTGGTTTCACAGCAAGTCAATACGGATACAACTTTTGTGACTATAGTGCTGTAGGTCAGAAGTGACTACGAACTGACCAAGGCGTTACCGGAGTAATATTTATGAGATAAAAAAAAAATCCCCCAAACCTGGAGGGGTTATTGCGATTAATGGGAACTCGCGGCTGGTTCTTTTCCTTGAAGACGGAGAGAAGCGGAAAAAGCGATGAGAAGTTTTCATCTGTATGTGATTGAGTAGCCAACATGGGGCGGATCAATTATGAATTCTTTATTATTTATTGGATCTTATGTTAGACTTTAGTCTCATGATTGGTTACACGTCTTCGTATAGAGTTGCTGTATTGTGAACAAAATGGTGATTCTAAACCGTTCGTTTAATTGACTATTCATTGAATTGACTACAATGGTCATATGTTATATTAAAGAAAAATTATAAATAATTTTATTAAATTATTAAAATATATTTGTTTATATGAAATTCTGTAAAAACGTTTGAAACATACGCACTTTATAAACGACGTATCTAAAAGTAACTTTGTTTCAAAATTTATTGTGCAGACTGTTGTAGACTTGTACAATGTAAATATATATTTAAAAAAAACATTTTAGCATGCTATTAAACATTATAGAGCAAAGGTCGCGGTCTGTCTGCTTCCGCGGTTTTGTATTAACATATTGGCTGGTCGATCGGAGTTCTGACGGTATCGATTCTACAGGTAGTGAAGAATTAGTCCGCTATTAGGGTCGCATTAGACAGGGAAGAACCTATAGCCTGTAATAGAAAACTATTTAACGCTAATACGATAAACACCGAGGCCATGTATTATAGCAATTATACAGCAGCTTAGTTTTTACGAGTAATTAAAATAAGTTGCAATTGGGTAATTAAATTTTGATAAAATACAATTTGAATATTTTAATTATTTGTAACGTATGATACTTTATACATACTAAATTCCAAGTTTAGTTTAAGACGACTTCAGCATTTTGTCATTTTGTATTTTCTTTATATTTAATGTAGAATACAGCTTTATTTGCGATATGCCATTAAGCACAGCATAACAACCCTTATGTTTTTATTATGTAAACCCTCAAAGAAAACTATTGGTTATAAAACCTCTCTGATGCTAATTACATATAATTTGCCTGGCATATGCGCGAAAGAATTGCCTTAACCGCATATGTCGAGTTACTTAACTCACTCGCAATATACTCTATTTGCTTTTACGCTTTCTTAAATAAACATGCTTTCAAAAAACCAAAATGAAATTTAACAGATTTCAATCCAAAGT
Source organism: Atopsyche davidsoni (assembly GCA_022113835.1). Lineage (NCBI taxonomy): Eukaryota > Metazoa > Arthropoda > Insecta > Trichoptera > Hydrobiosidae > Atopsyche > Atopsyche davidsoni. Next base: position 4,322,008 of record JAILWY010000010.1, read on the forward strand.
ACAGAATAAAATTCCTACATCAACTTATATGAAATAGCTCGTAGCGGGTTTTGCAACTCGAGGACACGATGACTCGAACAATCGTCCTTGCATTGCAGTGGCGGCGGTGAGGAGCGTCTAAGGGTGGCGCGAGGCTCGACATTTGGGCGAGTGGTGATCGTATCGGCCGGCAAGGCACGCGCCGCCCATTTCCTAGGCCAAGTAAATGACAAATTTCCGGCTGGGGAGACCCGCCACGAGCCGGCATATGTGCGTGATTACAGGTGAAACGCTTGTATTCAGGTGCACAGTGTCAGGTCGTACAGGCTGACTAGGCAGCCTGGGAATACCCCATATGGACTATTACTTTCAATAAAAGACAATATAACATACTGATTTTTATTTTCATTGTAATCTTTAAAATTAGTTAGATTGGTGATTCAGTGGTTAGACCAGAGGTGTCTAACTCAATTTTGCAGAGGGCCATATATTAAATTTAGTACGTGCAGATTCAAATAAAATATGTCTAAAAGCTATAAAAAAACATGATTCGTCTTTCTGTGACACCTTGCGATCGCGGGCCGTATTGATACGGCTCGAGGGCTGAATGCGGCCCGCGGGCCGTATCTTTGACATGACTGGATTAGACCGTGCACTCTTGATCGTCGAATATAGACTATTTGGTCAAAGATTTCTATTAAAGCTCGATATTGAAAAACATCTGTTTGAAAGCAATGTACTCTTATTAATAATATTTCGATAGGCTATATATTATTACATACATATAAGTGAGACATCCTACTTTATGAAATTCAATATTTTTGACAGAGAGTACTTGGTGGAATTCCATTTTCATATTTTTGAGTAAAATACTTAAGTGATTTTCCACAACGAGTTTCGCCAACCTTTCACGTTGGCATTATCAAACAGAGTCTAGATAATGTGTGATGAATGATGACTGACTGAATGTTTGATGAATGAATGACTCTGTTTGATAATGCCAACGTGAAAGGTTGGCGAAACCGGTCACAAATAAAAACGAACATGTGAAAAATCACTCAAGTATTTTACTCAAAAATATTATCCTACTTTATATCATCTAAATGTGTACTCTTAGTACACTCATTATACGCAATACGAAGATAAATAGCCTATGTCCTTATACGAGAAAACGTTAGATTTGAACCATATACATTTTTAGGTTTTTTTAAAATTATTATTTATAACATTATGGTTTTTTAAATTAAAATGTTATACTGATAAGGTTCATTAAAGTTCGTCGAACTACCCTGTAGTTGAGGGCTCGTATGGACGATGTCCAGTGCACGGTGCACGCACCCTCGCACTGACATCTGCTGGCATGGAAGTCCCGCCTGTATTGATCAATTCTGTTTAGGCTTTTTTATTTAGTGAATAGTATATGAGATAAAATTTTTGAATGTTTCAGTTAATTAATTAAAGCATATGTCGAAAATAATTTGTGCCTTTCAGCTCGATATGTCACTGCTTGATTTCAAGATAATATAAAAATATAACAATAAACGTTGTACTTCAATAAAGCCTGGATTGTTTTATTAAATACAAAATTTAAAAATCAATTAAAATATTTAAGGTTGCATTCTTTTACTATCCTAGAACCGAAGAATTCAAATAGAAATTGATATTGATAGCATTTATTATTAAAATAAATACGGTTGTCCTGTCATAAAATATGTTCTATGTTAGCTTGTAATATAACATTTAGATATGTATATAAAAATATATCCATCATTTCAAACGGGGGTAACGAAAATAGTGTCTTCAACCTGATTACAGATGTGGATCGTTAAAAATTCATTCAATAATTTATTTTCACTGTGAGGCGTCCGAATCATTAGGGCTGATGGAAACACTGCATTACCCATTAATCTTGCAACAACCTAAATGCAATTGTCGTATACTTAGAAAATAAGAAATTTATTTTGTTTAAAATTTACTTGTGATCTAGTTGGTGAAAAAGCGAAGATTCCAATCATTTACCTTTTACCCTTTTAACATCTTGTCATCATATATTTATACATGAACTCTTTTTGTATCAAATAGTTGAGCAAAAGTTCAACATCATCAAATCAAAAGATTTGATTATAAGACAAAGTCAAAGTTGACGTTAAATTTTTCTTTGTGATATATTATATATTTTACTGAAAATCCTTGTCTGCTGTGAATCCGTTTGTTCTTATTATATAAATCAAATTTTTGGATCCCAAAAATAGTCTCGCATATTAAATTTTGTTCTTATACAAAATACTAACTTTCAAAAGTTTATCCTTCGAATTAATAAAACAATATAATATTGATAAAAATAATGCATGAAGATAGCACATATCTATATAATTTCATAAGACGCGCTTTTAATATTAAAAAAATCTTTACCTCGATAATAATGTATTATACGGCTTATCCTTCAAATTACTGAAATAATATAATATTTATAAAATAAAAATGGACGAAGTTCACACATCTGTATAATTATTAAAGACGTGTTTTCAATAAATGTTTCCCTATGATACACTTAATAACGTAATTTCACACAGCGAGCACTTTGATTTCAGTGTGACATTGAATATGAAGGTGATGTAAAAACGTGCCTATAAATTAAGTTCATTTATACCGTTTAGCATGTAAAATATGCTTGAAGTACCTCCTGGTACAGTGGGCAATACATACATTAACAAAGAGTCGTTTGATGCCACGACGTAAAACACAAATTCAATAATAATAGGATACAGACCACTTAAATTATATACATCGATTTTCTTCACAGTTAATAATTTTACTACTTCTACATAACGTTCTTAAGCCTACTTTGCGTATAAGTATTAATTTAAATATTTCGATTGTTATTGATTTTCACAAACGATTAAATTTGAAATAAGTAGGTACTTACAAAAACTACCTATTATTATTGGGGTTTTTTTAAGATTAAGAAAATAAACTTACTAACGCAAAATAAAATATTTTTTTTATTAATATTGAATAATTGAATTGAGCACATATATTAATTGGTTTGGTTGTGTAGTGTGCATTTAAATATTAAATGCAGTTAATATTTTTGATAAAAAAATCCAACCGTAAAATATTACATACCAGGCATAACTTTTGTCCATGGTATATTACAGCCAAGCATAATTATTGAGACACCTTATGCGCTATAATATTAAACATAGTGGCTGAATTAAAAATGGAGACATTTAATTAAAGGGATTTTCTCCATGCAAGTTCGACACACGATAATAGCTTATTCCTCATGTATGACAGACTTGGTGAGGTGAGACTACGTTATTCATAACGTGAGGGGGTACTGAAATATAGGACGTACCCACTGTGTGATTATATATTCATTCCCGTAAAGACATCAGTACGGCGAATTAAATTACGTTAAATCGAACAAGACCGTTTTTTATAAGTTAACATTAGATAAATCTAACTTTAATGACTGCAAATCTATAAAAAATAATACGTGGAAACCAAAACAGACGTCATAATATTAAAATATTGTTGAAATACGATTGGAGTATTATTTAAGTATTAGGTTAAATATATTAAAACTTTCATTAAATTATGTCGTTCGTTTGAGATTTATATATTGTTTATACCGAATGCATCAAAAACTTATTAGATTTTAAAAAAATTAAATAATTTAATTTAGTTTAAGAAATATTTTTATCTTTCATACTATCTGAAACATCAATTATATAATAATGCGGCATATACCTCAATAATAACGTATTTTAATATTTAAAAAAAAATTAATCATGCTTAAGCTGATTTAATGTAGCAAATAAAGTCGTACAATTAAAGAAATTTTTAATTTATTATAATACTGAGCTACTTTCACAAAATAAGTAAATAAAAGACACTGCTATTATAACTTATATTTCAATAAATGTTAAATTTATCAAAATCGGAATAATAATTAAGTTAAATCTCCCCCTAAACATTTGAATAAAATATAAGTTATCATTACATTGCAGTACCTTCTATCAACCGCCATTAAACATCCCTTCAAACAAATCACAATTTACGAAAGGAATACAAAGTTATATGATACTTGAATATGCAATTTGTTTTAATTATTGATGCCGTATCATGCCACGAACTTACGTATAAACTGGCCGACACTAATAACATGACATTTTATATAACTTATGTTATTAAAGTAAGTACGCTCCGAGCATTTCAAATAATGCAACAAAAAATAAAACGTATTTGATTAGTTTGTTTATTGATGTTAATTTTTCAATATAAAGTGATAAATTAAATAGACACCAAGAAAGCTGCGTTTATAATATTATGATGTAATTCACATCTGATATGAATTCGAAGTTAAGTAATTTCGAAGTTACCCGCATTGTAAACTTACTGAATAAAATATAATTTCTGATCCAACTGAAATATAATTAAAACGAAATCATAAAACAAAAATTAAATCAAATGAGTTTTATTCCCAGATTTCACAGTTTCGATTAGTTAAATCTGAACATACTAATTTCATTGCGAGTACTGTGCAAGATTAAAACTCTTGTATCAACAATGGCATTTAAACCGCAATCGGCGGCTCAAGTTGTTTTCAAGAAGCTGTGCCGATGATTTAAAAATTAATTTTAATTATAGGTTCTATTTGTTTAAGAAGTTCGGTCTACCTCCAGTCGGCTCGTGGCGCAGGTGCGCTCCTCAATAATTGAGCAATCGTGTCGGCAATTTCAAAAGGCGCCCCCACCTGGCTCGTAACTTGCTCCGTTGTGCCCGTTATAGTTCCAGGTTACTCACAATTGCTTTACAGTGCTAAACAATACGGGCCAGCCTCGCTCCGTACCCTCGTCTGGGAAACCCTTTGTTTACTTTCCCCTTATCGGGATCGCTATATCATACTTTCCATCGATTATCGCTCTTTGAAATACTCAAAGCCAACGCTATCGAGCTATTGAGAAGTGAAACCTACAAAGCCCGGATCGTTTTTCAGTTTCAGAGTTTCATTATTGCAAATAACTTTGGTCTGCATTCTTTAAGCACTGTAAATTTTAATGCTCTATATTTAAAGTATTTACGTGTAATGTAGAAGGACCCGGGGACCTACTACACTATTTTACCCTTAGAAAACCATGAACACTGGTTCAGCATGAGTATATGTTCAGTGCCAACTGAAATGGTCGCCAACCTCTTCTGAGGAGAGGCAATTGATGAAGATGAAGGACAGTAAATAAATTTTGGTGCAAATTAGATAAATTACAATAATACTTGCTGCACTATAAATAGCGATTTATAAATAAAACATATTTTGAGTATTTACGATTTTACAATATTAAAATATTTTATAAATACGTTTGTTTTTGTTTATTTTATTTACCATTACTTCATTATTTTCTTTCAATTGGTTCAAAGATTGACAGTATTATTAATGATCTTGGTCTTATATCAAACGCATTTAAAAATAAAAAAAAAAGGTTATTAATTCGTAAAGCTGTGTAATAAAAAAATCTAACAGAGATTTTTCTTTAAACGGTTTGAAAGCAAAATAAACCATTTTCTTTTTTAATAAAGTAATAAGTAATATTTAGCAAATAAGCATAAAAATTACGTAATAAAAAAAACATTATCTGTTATCATAATTAACAAAATATTTATTAGAATTTTGATTATTTAATCATTACCACTTAAATGTCAAGTTTTATAACATGATTTTCATAAAATATAGTGAATATGTTTCTATTTGTTAAAAAATAAGTTCACTGTGAACGAAAGTTAGTGTATATGTCAAATGTAATAACTTTAAAAAACCACAGAACTTATCTAATTAATAAGAAACGACTATTATTAATTTTATTAATATGACTTTATGTGGTATTTTAAAATTAGAAGGCGTTCTTTTAAAGAACACTAGACATTTAAAGAAAATTGTTTTTTTTTTTTAACTAAATATACATTATACTAAGTATACATGGAACTGGCCGGCCGAATCAGTAACGGAAATTTTTTTTTTTTTTTATGGTTTATGATTCACTGGAATTGTTTATTGAGGCTTCTGGAGGCACGGGGGTGGACACTGCGGGGGCGGCGGGCGGGGCGGAGCACCATCGGCGGCGCCAGATCGGAGGCAGCCGTCCGGCCGCAGGAGAGAGGCTCAAAACTCGGGGCGTTTGATTGTGATAAAACCTGGGGTTTATGACGCTGGGGGGGGGGGGGGGGGGGCGAAGCGGTCAGGTAGGGGCGTCCCCGCGGCGTCATCAAATATATAGCGGGGCGCGTCCCGGGGGGCGGCTGCTAAAGAATGCATGGGCAGGACTAATGTGGGCGCTGACAGCCGCCCGCCGCTCCGGCCTGTTTGTCAACAAGTGAAGGTTGTCGCGCCGCATGCAAGTTTGATGAGGCGCGGGCGGGTCGCTGCCGAACCCCGGCCCATTGTCACTCCCCCGCCCGCGTTGCGGTATTCCAGATTTTTCTCGGCCTCGCCGTCTCCGTCCGTCGGCGCCGCCCGACGTGCCCATCACGAGCCTCGCGCGAGCCTCCCCGCCGCTGAGCACCGCTCACCGCATCCGCACTGCCATTTCTTATTTCACCCCCGCGAATATCACCAATCGAGCCATCACCGGCATCAAAAACACGTTTCGCGTTTCCCAGCATAAAACATTAAAGCGTCATTACGAAAAAAAAAAACATTTTGAACGCACGACACGACCCGCCCACCCCGAAGAGCCTGACAAATTCAAAAATCTATGAAACTCAACAAAGTGCTCGTCACATTCTTCGGCGTCCGTCACCAATCTCGAGAGAAATGACACCTAAAACAATAGCCGAACTCCCGGCAGATAATCCGTTTGGCCCGGCGCGGGGGCGCGGCGTAATTTAAAGAATTAACCCTCCGGCTGAAGCGCTTCCCGTGTCGCCCCGCCGCAAACTTTTCCGGGCAGTCGCGGGCGCTTACGGCGTTTTGCGCCCCCGCCGAGCCGGCTGACATGTTGTCACTCCTTATTAGATTCCCGGCTCGCTTGACAAGCTGACAGCGCTCCGCAGCCGCCGGTATAAAGCGGACGCTTGCCTTATTCAATTTACACACTTTTTCCCGGATGCCCTTCTAACTATGCTCATTTATATTTCCACCTCACTTTTTTTCAGGTTCGATCGGCCCCGAGAAGTTTATAAGGTTTTCGGAGATTTGATTTTTTCAGCGTTTCATAGTTTGCAGAATATTATTTTAGAAATGAGAATCTGGTTTATAAACCCGGTTTTTATTATAGTGCATTTAACCTGTAAAATCCTAAAAAAATTGGCGAATTGTGAATGATTTAACAATTAAAAATACAAAATTTTTGACAGAGAGTACATGGTGGAATTCCATTTTAATATTTTTGAATAAAATACTTGAGTGATTTTCCACATTTTCGTTTTTATTAGTGACCGGTTTCGCCAACCTTTCACGTTGGCATTATCAAACAGAGTGATAATCTGTTTGATACTCTGTTTGATAATGCCAACGTGAAAGGTTAGCGAAACCGGTCACTAATAAAAACGAAAATGTGGAAAATCACTTAAGTATTTTATTCAAAAATATTAATTAAAAATACATAATTTCAGAGTGTTTTTTAGTTTATATATTTTTAAAAAAAGGTGTATTTAAAACAGCAATAAATGAAACAAAGAGTTGTTTCAACGTCAAAAAGTGGAAATTAAATAATGAAATACACACGCTTACCATTTACATCTGAATTACTGTCTATTCACTATAATAAAACCCGGTTTTTATAATAGTGCATTTAACCTGTTAAATCCTATAAAAAATGGCGAATTGTGAATGATTTAGCCAATGTATTGATTAATATTATAGGCAATTAAAATAACATAATTTTAGAGTATTTTTTCATAGTGTTTCTCATTTTATATATTGAAAGAAAAAGGAGTATTATTTTTCATGTATTACATAAAAAAAAACCGCGTTAAATAAAACAAAGAGTTGTTTCAACGTCAAAAAGTAGAAATGAAGTAATGAAATACACACGCTTACCATTTACATCTGAATAGACAGTAACATTTCAAAAAGCTTTTTATATTTTCACATCATGTTTACACGTTCCCTTTATTACACGAACTATTCCTAAACTTTCACTTTAGCAAGAATAATAATTACATTCTACAGGCGTCTGAATGATGGCATGTTTTTACCTAATGTTTGCCGTTTAAATATTATAACAGAGCAGCTCTTTCGGAGCAAATACAAACACGAAGAAGCCGCAGTGGAGTGAACGAAGTTTCGCCATTCCGGCGCTACCTGCGCGAGGACTCGACCTGCCCGGCGGTCGCTTTAGCACTTGAAATAATTTGAGCAAATCTCGCCCACCTCTGAGATTGGTCACCGTTAAATATACGAAAGCGAAATATTTGCATAAAGTTTGCATCGGCCGTGCGTACGGTTAATACGCCACACTTGCTTTAGTTTATCCGGGGCTCGATCCCCCCTCCGGGCACTCACCGATATGCAAATTTGCGTTAGCCTCCCCCACCCCTCGTGTAGAACCTCTGCACCGCAAGTGTGCCTCCTAACAATGCCGCTTTGTATACCTCCTCTATGAGGATAATGAAAAATTATATAGGCGGGCTTCTTCCGAGGGAGGCTAATAATAACCTCCTCGCTGTGGCGTGTTTAGACGCTTCCTATTATTTATAAACTAGCGTGATGGTTTGTACATTTTTAAGGAAGTGTAAATAAGTAATTCGGTTTTAATAAAATCATCAAATCACACCAGGAAGAACGCTGTTTAAAAAATAATTATTGTTTTCGTTTGTTTATATACAAACCCAGGTAATTTGCACTTACAGATAATTTAAATATATAGAAAAACTTTGAAGTCATAAAAATAAAAAGCTTTTATGTTTATATGCAGATTATTATTCACGTGAGAATAACAGATGAGACTTGTTGAAAAGTCACAGGACTACAGTAAAAGAAAGGGTTATGTTGTATAAAAAAAATTAACTTGCATATTAACGAATCGAAATTTGTTACATTAGAAATGTAAAAAACATGGAACACGAATTAATGTTAGGTCTTAAAAATATCTTATGATAGCGTGTGCAACTCTGATATTAGAAAAGTATCATGGTTGAGTAATATATTGTGGTGAATCGTTAGCTCCGCTCACAGTAAATAATATTAATATCTATTTTACAGTGCGTGCTGACGAAAGCCGTTCTTTTCTCATATTAAAATTCATAAAATATAAGGAATATTATTCATTCAGCACAGTAATATCATACTTGATATTAACTTAACAAGATTCTACTAACCTCGATAAAATACTATGCTCTAAGTTTGATATTATTTCCTCACATCATTGACATGCTACTGACGGGGTAAGGTAGCCTTACCAGGTGAGCTAGATAAAGGGAGGCCGTATTTAATATTTATAGCCAATTACACCTGGCTGCTTATCCTCTACAGATTCATTACGCTGCTTTTTAGATTAAAGTCAAATATAATTTTCAGTTTCAGTAATCTCAAAATATCGAAGCTTTGTATATACGAAGCACAATACGTTATTAAAAAAAAATTATAAACAATTTTACATAATTTAAAGAGTCCTCTATTTTAAAACATTGCGTGTAGTATTATATAAAATTCTAGATATAAATTGAAATAAGTAGTGCATCGAAAAAAAAATCCCACAAGAAAAGAACATCGTAGAACGTAGAGTAAAGAATATAACACAACTTTTGCGAAAATAAAGGCAAACAATTCGGTGGGTAAGATTGAACCTCCCCTCGTATATGGAAGGCACCACAATACCTATTACCCGATACCAGTTTCTCGTAACTGTCAGGCCAGGAACAGTTTCCTCGTAGGCGTCCTGGCCCGAGAGCGGCCACGGGGCGGGGGGCAATAAAACTAGAATGGGTGGTTTGAGAATTTCGGGCCGCGCGGAATGGTTGCCCGAAAAAGCACCCTCCTTCAGGCAACCATTGTGAGGCCAGTGTATGTGCCGGCTATATAGAGCTACCGTACGATTTTTTTGATGCAGTGGTAGCCAATATATCTCGCCCACATTTAATTCCCATTGTAAAATTTGTACTATTTGGTTTTATGTATAGTCGAGTCAGGATTATAAATTATGAGTGGAGTTTTTGAACACGAGACCGCGGTACACGTGCCCGATTTATGAAGCTACAGTACGGTTTTTTTGATGCAGTTTTAGTCCAATGTTTTACCCATATTAACTTTTTTTATCGATAACCAACCTTTTTGAGTTATGCTGGCTGTATTGACATGGATATTTTTGATGCAGTGGTAGCCATTCTTATTGTGATATATTTTCTTTATAAGAAATGAGGCACGCGATGGGTTTAATTGGCTGGTGTGCTATTTTTATGATTTATTAATCAGCATTCCAAAATATACGTAACCTTTCTGAAAAGGTTAAGGTGATATATTTGCTTGCTATATGGAGATGCGGTACGATATTTTTGAAGCAGTGGTAGCTGATATATATATATTTTCAAGATGCTTTCATGCCTGCAAAAAAATTAAAAAAAAAAAAAAACTTTGAAGACTCACGTTTGGTTTTTTGTGTTTAGACAAATAAAACCTAATTAAAGAAGGTTCTGAGATTTCATCTTGTATTTGTGTTTCATGATCGATAATTGTAAAAATAAAGCATTGATTATATGATTCAAATTTATTATAGAAAAAAGTTTTATTCTCAAATCAATTTAAGAAATATATTTGTAAAATGACCTCAATAAATATCCAGTCCATCGAGGAGTAGCCGTGTACTAATAAAAAATCGAAAAGAAGCAATCTAGCCTGTCCGAACAAACGTGAAGAAACGTCCGAGATAAGTCCTCGGCCGGAGTATTGTGCACACATTTAAGAAGTCGGGGTAAACTCCGGTATCCCCTCGACGCACCGTTACTAACATGTTCCGTTTTGACTTCCCGTTTGCTACACCTAAACTTTGTTTCCGCCGGAAGTTTAAACATACTCACACGACTTGGAGGGTTATGATCAGTACGCGGGACTACTGCGAATTGACATTTGCGGGAGAGATCCCTCGGAATTTCTTTTCCAAAGGCATTGTCGATTGTTCTCTCGAGGTAAAGTGTAATGATAGTTGAGCGTATCGCTTCCGCATCGATACACAACGATTTAAAGTATTTAATAGTTACATCTGCACATCTCGAACGTGCCTGCTGCTGTAGGCAGCCCATAAAAATAGTGTTTCAGTTGTGTTATTCTACTTTTGTATCCGGGCGGTCTGGTTCATAATATTACGTGTGGGACTAGCGGGCTATAAAAAACGGCGAAAAACAAAATAGTTTTCACGTATCACGTCCCGAAGAGATGGGGCCGAGGTTCAGGTAGCCGAGAAGAGCGCCTAAGTTATCACAGAGCGACTTTTTCCGAAAAAAGCGAAATAATGGAGGGACGCCGCCCCCGGCCCCGCCCGCGCCGCACTCAGGCTAAATGCGTGCCGAGAAAATGAAAGCATACATCGCGAACATTTTGTTACTTATCTGCCTGGCGCATTGTGCGCCCCCGCGGCCGCCCAGCTCTCCCGCCGTGTTTACTCTTCCCATATGTTTCCGTTCAGTGGATTTTTTATGATTATTATTTTCTTTTATGAACACCGCACCGGTATGCAGGGAATAACAATGAGATCCCTGACGCGGCTCGCGATATACCTTTCTTTCCATTTAAGGCCCGCTCGCTACTACTTGAAGTTATGTTTACCAACCCCCGAAGGTTTAAGGTCTGCTTCCGTATATTACCGTAAAATTGTTGTTATGTCGGGGGTCTTGAATGTTTTTTTTATACAATTTAATAAAATAAGGCCGCATAGGAGTATTTGATGGCGCGGCGCGCTCCTATCCGGACCTGATAAGATTTTTCAGAATAAACCGCCTTTTAGCATTCATTTAACATAAATCGGAGATTTTTTTCAATCAACTAATTAAATACCCTTAAAAAATATAGTAATACAATTTACTTTTGGTATACAAACAAAAAACTGTAATGGAAAATATATCGATAGCAATCGAACCAAGATAACATGGCAATCATTATGGAATGCTACTTGTTCATTTTTACAATAATCACAAAAACGATACTTAAAAAACCATGAGAGTTAATATCTCATTAAGAACGATTTGTTAATATTATTTCATGTAAATAGAACGTATTACGCTGATATTGATTTAATGTGATTGCCTATAAAGTGGTTTTATATCTTCTGTGTGACATCCAATATTGGCGAAGGGCGCCCCACTCCGAGGGTTAATACACACACTTCTGTTTGAATTGACGCAGTACATGTGTTTTTGTAATTTATGCTCAGAAAAAATAATTAATGCTGTCGGTTTTTTTTTAAATAATGAAATTTTATTGTTATTTATTCAAAACACAATTTTTTTTTTTTTTTGGTTAAAATTGCATTCAAAATATCTCAGATATTTAACGTATCATATTATGACTGTTATCAATAATTTACTCATCATAAAAATAATGTTTTCCAAAAAAGTATTCGTAACTGATACACAAAAGAACGTGTTTTCCATATTCAGCGTTAGTAAATTTTTCAAGGTCAAAAGTGCACAAGTGAAACGACGAGAAAATAAATGTTCAATCAGAAATAATATTCCTTATTATTATACATATCTTAATTGACAAATCAAAATTAGTAAAATTTAATGCAGTTAAATAATTTTTTTGTAATAGATTTATTTCATTTATGTATTGAATATATTTAAAAAAACACTGTGCTAGTATTTTTTGTAGTTTTTAATTCGGTTTGAGGCGACATAACTAACAACCGATTTCCAATAAGCCAATAGCTTAATTTTACATTGGGTTTTTTTTATGGTTTTGCCTAAGTAAACACAATATTGGCCGGTCACCGTAAGCTTGTCAGTTGCGTCGCAGCGCGTGTAGCCGGAATTAAGCATGCCCAATGTAAGCTCTTAAGTTTATAACAATTGTAAGCTTAAAAATAATTCCACTTTCTGGGCGTTCAATAAAAGGGAGTGCGGAAAACTAATCAACGTGGTTCCACTACTACGATAATGTCACTGCTAGCTGGAAATTTGCCTGGAAAACATGTCATATGATACGGAATAAACCGCGGCGATAGTATCTGACCTGTACGGTTTGTTTATGTATGGGGACTTGAAGCGTGTAATGCATTTAGGTACTTTTAATGGGCCCACGACACGCGCCCTGCACCGCACAAACCCGCATGCGATTCGTATTAAATAAAACTGCCACTACTTTAGACAAACCTAACCATTTTTAACTAGATCAATTAATATAAATATTTATTTTAAAATGTGTCAAGTTTAATTCACCCCGGGGTGAACGAGCGAATGTGAACGCGGCCATTATCATATTTAATTATCGATTCCTAAAATGTAAGCTAACTGCCGCAGTGTCTTTTTTTAATTATTTATATTGATCTGATAAAATGATGACGTCGCAAAATGACGTATAGAACAATTTATACAACAATTCAATCTAATAAGTATTAAAAACTACATGCGTTTAATATATTTAATCAAATGTATCGTTTAACTTGACAATGCCATTGAATGTAGAAAAAAATCAGTTAAAAGAATTATACTACATTTTGAGTAATTTGGCTTATTTATACATATAACATAATACAATACTAGAAAATAAAACCCTGAAATATTGATAACGCAAATGTCATTCTTATCTTGACGACGATTTTTTATTTTAAAAATAATGAAAAATTTTAAATTGATGTTAACTTTCGTAATTTTACTAATAAAAATTATAACAGTGCTGTTTTGAATAGAATTTTAAAGAATCAGTTTTCTTGATTTTATTTAAGGCCCAATTATTTTATAACCACCCATTGGTCAAATACCGGCTCCTACAAAATAATAAATAAGCTTAGTTTATTTGAAGAATTGTATGAAATTTAATTAAAGTTATATTGAAATAAATATTTAATATAAATAACTGTTACAATTCTAATGAATAAGTTCAACTCAGTTAACGAAAATGATACACAAAATTATTAAAATAAAACATATGTTATACTGTATATCTATTTCTCACAAATAATATTTCAAGTAAATTACGGGTTAGGTACCTGGCGGGCTGCCTCACTAGAGGAAAAGGAGGCCAGAAATATTAAACTTTTAGTTATTTTTAATAATTTTAGCGGGGATTACAAGTATCAAAAACGTATAAAATATCTAAAAAATAAGTTTAAATGTACACCAGATATGATATCATGAAAATGATTAACTCATGATGGTGTGTCCAAAATATAATGTAAAGGTTTTTTTTAATAGAATGAGTTTCAATATATATTTTTAGTCAAATCAATATTTTTAATCTCTAAGGTAGTGTAGAGTAAGGTAAGGTAGAGGCAACCTTACAGCTGACACTAAAAAATAATATATTTTTATTAATAATTGTCACGATCAAAAAGCTACATGAAATATTATGCATTGGTGAAATCAAAAGGCATTTTTTGCCATAGGGATTTCAATATTTCACAATGAACATATGCATGGGCGGATCCAGTAAGGTTGTAGGGAATTGTGCGAATTCTTTAAAACCTGCTTGAAATGATTTACATTGACAGTATAAAATGGCAAATTTTTCAAAGGAAATTCACTTCACACCAAGTATGGTTATATAAATTGGTAACTATATTTGGATGTAAACGCCATTTTTCTAAAGTATACCAATTGAATGTGCTGAAAATTTGTTGTATTTTTAGAGACACCTTTATAAAATTGATATCAGGTTGTAAAATTTTACATTAAAAAAAGATTTAAATAATAAAATTAATCATCAGCATTGTCTTTAACTTGTTGTAAATATGGTTTATACCACAGCATAAAATATAAAACTAATTTTAAAAACTTAAAGCAAATCGACCTATCCCTTTGTACTTCGCGAATAGATGACATACAAGCGTAATGAAATCAGGATTTTTTTAGTTAAAAAAATGCGTCAATAAAATCACAATTTATTCAATTGAATGTAACGTTATTGTAAAATATTTAAAACTTGATTGATTGCACCGAATGCCATTTTTTTTGCGGGATATCCATATTTCATTGAGTATAGGTAGGTACGTGCGGATAGCCGCCTGTGAAATGACATTTTCCAGCGCGTCACGAAGGCTTTGATTTCATGTCCGTATTGCGTTCGTTTCAGGGACCTCCCGCGTGATATGTTCCAATTAAAGTGTGTGACAGAGATTTTACGAATCATTGAATAAATGCGGTGGCGCGACCCGCACGGCCTCCATTGTGCGCAGCTCGACTGATTGCGTCGCTTTATTCCATTGTGCTTGAATGGGAGATGATACTGCTTTGTAATGACAAACCTTTTATGCTTCGGCTAATACTAGTGGGCGGCAATTTCATAAAATGCCAAATCATCATAAACTCCTGAGTTGTAGCGCTCAAAGAAGCATAAACAATCATAACGATAACTGCACTCGTAGTATGCAAGCAATGCATGTCAAAGCTTAATTGAAAGCACACGTGTGCTTTCTTGAAGGTCGATTCTTGAAGGTTGTGCCGCGGTTCGTTCAATTTATCTTCGTGTCCCATATTGAATTTATATGCGTTTAAATAATCTGTCCATTTGAGTGAACTAGTCTGCGACCAATTTTTTTAGGTACATGGGTACCTAAAAACACTTTCGACTTCGGCTTATGCTAGTGGGCGGCAATTTCATAAAATGCCAAATTATCATAAACTCCTGAGTTGTAGCGCTCAAAGAAGCAGAAACAATCATAACGATAACTGCACTCGTAGTATGCAAGCAATGCATGTCAAAGCTTAATTGAAAGCACACGTGTGCTTTCTAGAAGGTCGATTCTTGAAGGTTGTGCCGCGGTTCGTTCAATTTATCTTCGTGTCCCATATTGAATTTATATGCGTTTAAATAATCTGTCCATTTGAGTGAACTAGTCTGCGACCAATTTTTTTTAGGTATATGGGTACCTAAAAACACTTTCGCCTCTACAAGCGATACATGTATTTTTGAGATTTATTCATGAATAAACCTATCAATTATTGAC
Source organism: Atopsyche davidsoni (assembly GCA_022113835.1). Lineage (NCBI taxonomy): Eukaryota > Metazoa > Arthropoda > Insecta > Trichoptera > Hydrobiosidae > Atopsyche > Atopsyche davidsoni. The sequence goes on from JAILWY010000010.1 coordinate 4,338,081, forward strand.
ACCAAGTTGTTTTTTAACAAATAAAGTTATAAAAAATATAATACAAAAGCTTCAAGACCCGGTGTTTTAAGCCGCTCGGTGGTATATCAATTATATTTTATATAAATGAAAGTATATTATTATTACCACACATCGGCCTTATTTCAAAAAAGCTTTAAAAAGTTTGATCAACTATTACTAATAATGTTATTCAACATAATAACAACGCAAGGACAGCTTCAGAGGTAATATAACTTTGGCATTAGGAATATGATGATTACTGTATTTTAATATGAATATTGTGCCTTTGCATCACAATTAGTTATTAATGATTATATCAATGATTAATGTTATTTTATAATGACCTTTGGAACTAAAAATAATATTTCGGTTTCGATAGGAGTAGCCTGTACAAACTATTTCACCCCTTGCATCGTCAAATAAAATTAGTTTTATAATTAAAAATTTGACTATAGCATGCTTAATTTGCTTTGAAAAACGGGAATATTTCTTATATGCATTTATTTTTGCTATATAAAAACGTATTTTTTGGCATTGCAGATCTCATGAAATAGTGTTGTGCGTATTCAAAAATATAGTATCCAGCAGCAATTTTTATTTAATTTCAAAATTATTATTTATATGATTCGCCAAGAGGTAGATAGGCCCAGATGCCCAGATGCCCAGAGTGTGCTGGTCCAGCCCTTGGCGTGCACTCCGTTGAGGAGAGACGGAGGTACTGCTGGGACCTCAGGGAGTCCGACTTGACCGCGGGCCAGGCCCACCACTCGAATCAATTATGCATTGATGAGCACTCGATAACAGCAGAGCCCAGGACTCATAAGAGAAGGCATGTGGCTGTATCACAATACTACCTCTTCCTGAATCCAAATCGACAAGATTTGTTTGTATTTTTTTGTTTTTCTTATAAATTGGATTTTGATTTGACGCGTCGGAATTACGTTTATAATTTATTATTGGTGAAAAAGAAAAACGGATGTTTGTGAATATTAGACTTATGGTGATGATTATTATGAAGTTGTTTCCCGTGTCTAAAAACTGCAGAAAAAGTAATTCGGCGATATAATATTTTATGTCGAGTATGAAAAAAATTTCGATTGTTAATATAAAATGTGGAAAACGGTTAGTTGAATTTTCAATATGCATGTTTTATTTTATATCTGCACAATGGTGCGGCGAATTTACAGTTCACCAAGCTATACTCATATAAAATCATCAGAACCGTTGCAAATTTACCGCCCTTTTATTTACAAGTATGAATAATTAACGTTTGTATGGCATTATGCAACAGATTAAATTGAAAAGTGACTAAGGATACACAAACAAGAAGTCAAGTAAATCTGACTAATTATTCATACTTTAAAAGGCTCCGCAGCGAATTTGGACGGTTGCAGATGGCTCGAGTAGAACCTATCGAACATCTTTTAGAAATAACTTTTCGTTTCCGATGCTAGAATATATCGTAGCTGTACGTGATATACACCTTTTTAAGGCGTTTTTTTTTGAAAGTCAGATATATGTAGACTTAGAGCTACGACACAATTGACAACCCCATGGCAACTGTCTAATGACGTCCGTTTTTGCGTTATTTCCTTAGTTTAAACCATAATAATACACCCAAAATAAAGTAACGCTATTTTCCAATTGCAAATCAGTTGCATGTTGTGTCGCTGCGTGGTTTTAATTGTTTCAGGATTGAAGGTTCAATAATCAAAGGTAAAATTTGTTGTTAAATATTAAAAATAGTTGTACGGTTGATTCAATTCTAAATCAAGCCGACAAATTTTTTCTGTATAGCATGATTTAATTAATAAAACTTGTAAATATATTTGTCATTTATCATGTAATGTCAAGCGCACTCAATTTATACTGTAACTAAAATATAAAAAAAAATTAGTATTACAATTGTTAGCGTATGTGAAAATTTTTAACAATCATGTTACTAGGTTCAAAAAAATCTAACTTTCTCCAATATTTTTCAAAGCTTTATTATAAACCGAATAATACATTTTTCAATTGAAAATATATTAGCTTTTTACTAAAAATATCCACGTTTAAGTTTTACTTTTGACCTTTTTCTATTCTGGGTATTGTTTTGACTGTTTTTCTGATTTTTGAAATCTTTTTCATTTGTTCAATATATAGTTATAAAAATATTGAAATTGAGTACTTAACTATAACAGAAATAAGCATGTGAAGAATTAATTAACTATTTAAAAAACAATAATACCCAATTAAACGCTAATCTCTTAATTAACAATCATCAAAAATACATTTTAGATATTTATTGATAATTCAAGGTGTAAATAATTTTAATCTGAAAAATCTTAAATATTTAAACACAAGTTTCAAGATAGTCCCATTTTATGTTTTATCAAAGCAAGAAATATTAAAACAAAAATAACATCAAAAATAAGTAAGTTAAATGCTTAGTTATGACTATCTGCAATACTCTTTTAAATATTAGAGCTTAACACGTTAGACTTCAAATTTAAAAATATTAACTAGAAATATAAAGTATAAAGCTAATATCTAAAATATCCTGAAGTTTATAAAAAAAATATCAAAATAATAAATACACAAAGCTGGTTGATATATATAAACATATAATATATATACACACATATACTAAATATAATTTAAAGATTTTACTCACCCGTGTTGTTCAATACCTAATAGGTTGCTGGTGAGTTGTGAATTCGCGGCAGGGAAAAAAGTGCTTGCTAAATATTAAATACAACATTCAAAAAATACACGGAAAACGCCAGCAAAGTGCATCGTCCTGTTATTTATAAAATAAAATATCAGCAAAGAAAAATAAAAAAAACCACTCGCCAGCGCCGCTTGCAAACTCTGTGATCACCTATCAGAAAATACAAATTGCAAAGATTAATAAATGCAAATATCGTGTACAACTTATACATGTATATTCATTAAAATGTATCAAATAGAAAAATAAATAAAACGTAACATTCAAAATACCTAGCATGCTCCGTGTACGATGCCGTCGGATCGAATGGTGTGTGATTGAAATTTGCACGAGAGAAAAAGCTTGCTCAGTAAAAATGTAGTCTATTCGAATTCACAAATATTTTTCGCATGAATAACAATAAAATTAACTATATTAAATGTTATATACCTCTAGAATTCGATTGAGGTATGTTTCAAATTATTTGAGTTAAACATATAGCTCAAAATGATGGTTTACACATATTAAATAATACAACCGATGTTCTGCATTAATCAATAATTGTTTTAATGCTTTAGGAACTGCTTGGAATTCATTCAGAAAATGTTAATAATTTTAGGTATAGAAATTGTACGATTGTATCAAATATGTTTATTAAAACAATTTAAGTAAGGAAAAAAATATTAAATAAACTGAACCTGTACTGCAGATTTTTATTTTTAAATAAAGTCTAACACAGGAGAAAATCTCAGGCAAAGACTCAGTTGATCCGGTTGATTTATCTATTATATACAGCCTAATTTTTTTATCATATTACAGCACGCATAAAATACCGTGCTTTATATCGTAAAGAGTTACCGTTGTACTTATATATGTTCGATCGGTATAACAAAAACGATAAAAATGAACGTAAAGCCGTCGGCGTTTGATTTGGCATTTCCGAGCCGAGGGCTCATTCGGCTTACTCAACAGAGCCTCGGGGAATCCGGAAAAGCTCTCCCGTCGGCCGCAGTGTTGCGTCGTAAGAAAACAGCCTCCGAGGGCACTGCGGCGCGGAGGATGTGTCGAGCGTGTTCTCGTACTCACCGAGGGGTTGGGCATGCAGCGGCGCGGGTCGGGGCTCCTGTACGTGGGGCTGTAGCGACCCGGGAAGCACCCCGGCGGCCCCATGAGCCCCCCACCCGCCTTCATCTTGTCCGGGGAGTACATGGCGCAGCTCCCCCACGGGTCGTCCTCGAGCTTCAACACTTTGGACGGGGAGTGGTACTGGCGGTCGAAAATTTTGAAGAATTTCTCGGTACCTCCGGGTGAAAACGCGACGCCCGTATAGGCAGTCGTCGGCCGGTCGGGGGGCACTGGGCTCCCGAAACGCGAGCGGATACCGGGCCGGGCGGGCTCCGGCGGGGAATCGATTCTGGCTGTCGACTCACTGCGGCCTCATACCGGGATTCGCGGAATTGTTCGCGGACAGACCGACCATCGCCGCGTCAGCGACCGACTGCTGCCGAGTGTCTTCGATATTTCGTCTAATGCGGTATCACAATCACGAGTAACAAAATAGTGTCATCGGTGCGGAGAGCCGGCGGTCAGCGCGGGCCGGCGAGGGGCAGCTCGGATGGGAGTTGCGAACGTCCCGGCAGTAAATAACAAATCGCACAAGTGTTCGGCCGCGAGCGGTCGGGAGAGCCGGGCGGTGCGAGTCGGTGCGGAGAGCGCGCTCGACAGTCGGCGGCTGGCGGCTGGCGGCTGGCGGCTGCTGGCTGGCGGCGGGGGAGTGGGTCTGCGGGGTCTCGCCTCGAGACTGCGGGGGCCAGGCGCGGCGGGCGGCGCGGCGCGGACCACGCCCCCGGCGCCCGCGCCCCGCGTGCGCTCGCACCCACAAGGGCGCCGCGCCGGGCGCCGGGGCTGGCGCTTCCGCCCTTGCGGCGCCGGGCCGCCGCCGCAGCGCCGCGACGCCGGGGGGGGGGAGCACGCGCAACCGAACGGCGTCGGAGGCGGCCGACGCGAGGACGACGGCGTCCTTTCGCTTCTGGGGCCGCCTCGCGCCGGCCGGGGCCGAAACGTCCCAAGCGCCCCCCGCGCGCCGGGCGCGGGCGGCATTCTGGAGGCGCCGCGGGCGAGGGGCCGGTCCGCGAGCACAATGCCCAAGCCGCGCACTGTGGCCGCCGCTTTGTTCTCTCGTCCTTGTCGCTCGCGGCCCGCTCCCCGCCCGCCCGCTCCGCCGCTAAACCTACTTGTAACGTAATTAATCTCTTTGCAAAGTTTTCTCAGACGATAAATTTTGTATTAAAGTTCCCTTTTGTTTCTCTTTAAATGTTGCACATCTAAAAAATATTTATCAATCATGACGGGCTGGAAGTTTGGCGGTTAGTTTTTAAATTATTTTTGAAGATCGTGATTTCTCTTTTAATTTTTTTTCAACTGGGGCAGGGTTTCAATTATATTTTGGATACAACGTAATAAATATTAAAGGCAGCCGATGATCATCAATTAAATAATATTATTACAAATAAAGAAAACTAGGAATAAATTACCACTATGATCAGCTTTATCTAAAAAGGTTCGCAAAACTCCGGGTTGTACTTAACCAAATGTCACATCACCGTAGTTAATACATAGTAGGATGTTTTTGCGCAGGCATAATGACATTACTAATCTACGCAAAATTAATGTAAGGCTCATATTTTTTTATTAAATTAAATTTGAATTCAAAATAATTCTCATAAATCCATTTGGAAGTATATCCTAACAAAATACAACCAAAAAACTTAATACAAAATAAATACATAATTTTGGGTTTAGTCGTTAACAAGGATCATAGATTGAAATAAATACTGGTCTATTTTTGGGATCTATTGAACATATTCTAACTAACATTTTCAAATCATATATCAATTTTTTTCTCATTTTAGTGAAATGAGAATCCTTATATTGGTAAATAAAAGTACGTGTATGGTGTTTGATAACAAAAACAATAATAAATTTTTTATGGTGTTTATAATTTATGAATAGAAAATTTCAAAATAATATTAACGCTTAATCAAAACAGTTAACATGAATGAATTAAGGAAATTATAAATATATATTCAATATTTTTGATATAAATTACTTAATGGAATTCCATTTTGATTTGTTATTTATATTTTTCCATGCATTTATTTTAATTGTGTTTAATTTCGCCTACTTATCTCGTTGCCTTTTTAAACTTAAGTTCGTTTAAGAATATATAATAAAAGATTAATAATGTTATGAAAAAAGGTTATAAAGTTATACTATATTTATAAGTATATCAGATCATTTTTCGGTTTCAAGCTATGCGTGATCGCATGATTGATTATAAAAATGATTTTAATGGAGTTATATATAAAAAAAATACATATATAAATCACGATCACTTTGGGTTGTACGCGCTTTAGCTTTTAATGGGTTTTGTCATATCCTCAAGACTAGTTTTATTTATGGTTTTTATAAATTCAACAAATCTACTGTGTTATTACTAATATGATTAGGCACATTAGTTCATATATAGAAGATGATTTAAAGAAACTCTAATATATTTTTCTGAGAGTTTCTTTAAATCATTATCTATATATGAACTAATGTGCCTAATCATATTAGTAACAATATAATAAACCCGTAATGGATAATAAATACGCATCTGATTGACCAATCCATAAATAGATATACAAATCTACTGTGGATAGAAAAATAACTTTATGCGTATTTTTATTTATTTAAATGGGTGCATAGGTTTTTTTCTTTTTTTCGAATAATAAATATTTACCTATCAAATATAATAAGTAGATATTCGCTGTTATGGCATTACAAACTAGGCCATTGATAATAATTTCTGTGAAAAAATAATAACTGAACGAATCTTTTATAATGTACGTCAGTAGTTCTTTTTCCAGAGAAATAAACCCCTAAGAGTGCGTGTAAACTCACAAAGCGCCTGCCCGACTGCCTTGCTATAAATATCCATGAATCGCATAACTCAATTAGCCGGACATATGGCGCGGACGCGGAGTGGCAAGCGGAGCCATTGTTGCCTCGCCTCTCGCCACATCGGCACAGAGTACGCAGAGTGGGGCCACACTCTATATGGCTGCTCTGGAGATGCCCACACACTCTGCCACACAGTCGACAAACACGAGCCGGCCAATACCGTCCAAATTGACGTTGTTTTTTAAAAATAAACTACACACGTACACAGTAAGATGACGCTATTGATTAATTACGTTTTGATTGTGTTGCAGCGTGTGTAGACAGCTTAACAGAGCTGATTTCTTTTGGATTTTTTGCATATGTTTTTTACACTGTATTTGTAGATGTATGTCAGTATTTATCAGCGGATAAAACACCATGCAAACTATATTATATAGATTCTGTCTGCATGCTTTTTTCACCGAAGTATTGTTGTCTCCGATGTTGTGGTTGCAGGATTGATGTATGGTTATATACGAAATATTTTACGTATTCGTACTTTACTTATAATAACTACACGGAAGGATAAATATACGTGGTTACTGTCTCGTTACCTAGACCATAGGAGCGTGTGAGGCTCTTTATACAGCGTCCCGACGCTATTCTGAAATAATATAAGCAAATGGGCGTCGCTGGGATAAATTCCATACAAAATATTAACGGGTGTCACTGACCGCTGATCAATGGAATGTATAGCACATTCCAGTGGATTTAATTACTTAACCCGTGTACAGTTTAACGATGTAGGTACTTGTAGGTAACAACCCCTACATGAAAAATTTAATAGTATTTTTTAAAAAAATAATTCAGCTTTAATCAAGAAGAAACCCAACAGAAGCACATCATCTGACGTATTGTTCCGTAGCATTAGTGCTGTATCGCATGTATGCAATATTCGGCTCCCCCGGGGAAAGGCGGAATCGCCTGCTTGCTGCCAGGCTAATCGAAAGTTGCCCCGCACAGTGCGCCCGCTAATGCACTGAGGTGGCGGATGAAGCGTCGGGGATCAAAGGATATTTTATCCGGCCAGATTTTTGCGGAGGGTAGCAGGTAGCGCACTCTGCCAACCCCTCCGAGCCCCGTAGGGTGCGAGTCAAGGCTGCAAGTGCTGCTTTGTTTATGTTTATACAAATGTACTGACAGCTCCGTTCGATACGCTGAAAGGGCATATTTTAATTTGCCGAGCGCTGTAGTTTTGTAACTTTGAGTTGTATACATTTTGATCAAGGTAAAAAGCGAAGGTAATAAACACACATATTGTATATAATAGAAAAGAATATAAATTATAAAAGAGGTTAAAATGTAATTATTCAGTGAACAGAGAAAAAAATCTTTAATTTCATACTGTTTTGTTACGTGATGACCTTATTTGTGTTTGTTTGATTTGTTAGTATTTAAGCTCATTGAAGTTAAGTCAATAACGTGACACTCGGGTGAGAATCAAATAAACGTTTTCATATTGTGACGTATAAGTGGATATTTCAAATATTATTTTATACTAGTAGACAGGTTTTTAGTTTTAAGAAATGTGACTTAAATTAAAACACAATATTAAATATTAATTTAAAATATACTAACGTATTGTTGCATTTTTTTCAGTAATTTTTTTATAGACTTTTTAATAAGTGTATTTTTTATAATTTATAAAAAAAATCTCTATCTCGTACTGCTTTGAATTGCGGTAATACTGTACAAAAATGAGTCTTCTTTTATGTAAACACTTGAGCCAAATCAGCCTAATTATGAGCTAGTGGATTCATCCTGTGGGGCTTGGAGTAGATAACTTTGTTTCCCCTTGCTTAACATGATTTTTCATATCAATAACTTTTCCTTTCAAGCGAGACACTGAAATTCGAAAAGCAGATGTATACTCTTGTACAAACGAACTGCATTGGTGGTCTTCAACATTTTTTGCTGATTTATTGTGAAAGCGAAAAGTTTATACAAATGTATTTATATAGTATTATTTACATCCACTGAAATAATATTATTATTGTTATTAAAAAAAAATGTTTATTCATATATTATACTAAAATATACGTACGAGTGTGTTTTTAGACTCGCTTACTTTTTTGTATAAGTTTTCAATCACCCTTTGGTAGAATTTGTAATAATAATAAATTTATTCTTCTTGTATCCGCTATTCTGCAATCTACGAAAAAAATTGCTGGGATGGTTTCATTTGACATTTTATTTTAGATTAATTATAATATTGAAATGTAAATATTCAATTTTGATAAAATAAGTAAAATATGGTTGGATCAACTCGGTTGAGTTTATATTTATCGCAAACCGCTGATGGCGTACCGCTTACATTTGGGGGTAGCAAAACGCATTTAAACCTTCGTTCTGTTTATACATTATACCCTCATCCCTCGGCCATTATCATTGAGTAGTACTCTGGAGATGATCACCCTTGCCTGGGGTGGCTCCCTTCCAACCCTCTGGCCCTACAAATTATAAGCATTATGTTGATATTTGTTATGTCGAACCTCCACCCGCGCCCTGATTTCATACACAATCATTCAAGTAAATATCATGTTAATGAACTGGATCTTATGTACTTCAATAATATGATAACATAAATACAGTAGCTCATAAATGATAAAAATATGGCTTGCTTTTTGGTTGTTTCATTGAAAAGTTAAAATAGTGAAACTTCATTGATGATAGGTTTTTTGTCAAAATTAAATAATATACATTTGTTTTTGTGACAAGTGATATATAAAAAATACATTGGCATAAATATGTTCACTTAATATAGTAACATTTTTTTAAAAAATCTGAATGATGTAATTAAAAAATATATATAATATATACATATATCCCATCAGCGTTTTAGTAAAAACGATTGTGTCACTGACAAACAAGCTGTTCAATTTTAAGTGTAATTCTATTTAACATTTATTATATTAACGTTTTTTTTAAAGAGAAAAACGATTCTTTATGTTATTATAACTCATCAAATTCCTATACATAAATCTTGGTGCTAACAGCAGAATAACAATCACCCTAATAACGGAACTCTTGAAACATTAATTGGGCATTTGATTAGGTTCGCGGTCTGGGGGGAGACTGCCTTCTCTCATTTTTCCAAATATTTATACCCAAATATGAATAATAATACACCCCCGCCTCCCGGGGGAAGTAAAGGGTTGCAGGCTAACGGACTATTCATTTTTATAATTAACCTTTTAAAATGCACCTATGCGGTTGCTTCGCAGGCTCGATCGACTTTTATTCACCCCAGCAAGCAATCCTTCATCATGAAATTGCGCAAATTCTCAATTTATATTTTTGTTATCAAGGATGAGTTAATAAGTACTAAAAAAATAGGAATAATCTTGTTATATTTAAGTTTGATTTTCAATTTTGATAATTCAATTTATACGCATTTTTTGCTATTTTGATTGTAAAAACAATTTCATTTTAAATTCTCCAAAATAAGTCAAAAATGTTTGCTAGTGTTTATTTTTCTCGTTTAAAATTAAAATTCTCGTTCATTCACAGGGCCATGGCGTCCAGTTTTATTTTTAATAGGATTCTTTTCGATTAATCCGTTCATCGATAACAATTATTTTATAGGTATAATGCTTATTTATTTGAAAAATAAATCATTTCATTAAAGGTAAGTACGACGTTATTAGATTGAAATACTTTAGTTATCACACCAAGACAAACGCCCGTGAAGCTTTAATACAACTCTTTTCTAAGCTTATACGCAACTGTAATTTATTTTATCATTTATTATAAATATGTTTTTAATCACATTTAATAAAAAAATGTATAAATTTTTTTTTTTTAATTATTATTGGAAAAAAACCGAATTATTACATTAACTTTTGATAAAGCTTAAATCTTTACAATGTGAAAACACAATTGGACAAAACAAAGCATTCTTTTTAATTTTTATCATATATTGCTTTGTAAATTTCACTTTCACAGAGATAATAATATATAGCGAGTATTCTTCTCTTGCGAATGATGTGGATTGGGACCCGCTTCCCAATGATATATTCAAACATTAAATATGAATAGCCAAATCCCTGGGAGACTCTGGAGAAGTCCTCGAAAGGCAAAAAGTATTCACAAACAAAAATGATCGTAATCTCCTAGCCATTTTGCTATTTGAATTTAAAGGTAAGCGTTACAGCTGCGTCGTTCTGCTATGATTTTGGAGTTGATAATTGACAGTTGGTTTGAGTGGCGGAACACCTCGTGTGTATTTTTCGTTACGGTTAAATTTTATGCAATTGGGAGCGTATTTTTTTTAATAACATTATGGTCCGCTAGACAAACTACGGACAAATCAAATTATTTTATCAATTATTTCCTGTGTTGCTTTTGGCCACAGGCGATTTTTATTTTGCCTTTGTTGAATATTTGTTTTGGTCGATTGATTTACACATTAAAATAGATTTTTTTTTTTTATTAAAAATATTGAATATTTATATTTTCAGTTTAATTATTTTCTTTTTGAGTTGTAAATGTAAAGTGTAATGTCATTCTATCAAAGCGATCACAAGTTCAATCCAATAAAATAAATCCTATATATTACTAAAAATAAATCAACATTTAGTGTTGTTGAAATATTTAATAACATGTGATGAAGAAGTTGAAAAATATCAGTTAAATAAACCAATATCGTTTAAAATATTTGTTTTAGATATATTTCTGTAAGAAGTATCCATGACGATGAAAAATAGCTGTAAAGATATAAAAAAATATAAATATACGCGTTTTTGAGTATCTATTTTTATTATAATCTGTCAAAAAATTGTATCTATCATTTTGCCACACTAAGAGACTGTATCTATCGTTAAGCCATGTCATGTTTTGATTAATGTTTCGATGTTTTGTTCTAGCACTGCTCCGATTTTCAATAGTAAAAAAATATTTATTTTAAATGATCCATGTACCGACACTGAAACGTTGCTACATCAACAAAAAGTACATAAAAATCAGTAAGCTTGTTTGACTTTTCACATAAATTCCATAAATATTTATTGAAATGTCAAATTTGTAAAAAGCAGGGGGATGTTATAACGCGCCCTTAAATAACAATGTTTAACCTTTGCGGTTTAATTTCCAGAAAAAAATACCACATGTAAACAATCGATCGACGCATAAAATGACCTGTAAAATCATTGAAATTTGTTTTCACGACCAGTGGGATTCGAACCAACACGACCACGGCCAGCGCAGATGCTGTAGTCGGTTTTCCAGTTGGGTTAGGTTAGGTTTGGCTTAAAAAAAAAAGGTTAGGCTAAGCTTAGCATGATAGCCTAGCCCTAGAGGTATGGATTTAATGAAAGATTTTTCTCGTCGTTTTATTTGCGAATCGATGGCCCAGATACTGTTGATATAAAAGCCCGTTTTAATAAAAAAATATACATTTATAAAAAAAATTATAATGATCATTGGTTCAATAAAGGTATTGAAATCTTTCCGCAAATCGTGCAGCCGGCACGAGTGGTGGTTTTTCGTATTTATATTTGGACAGGTTGGGGGTGGGGGGCGGACGTCGGCCGACCACTTCCGGTCCGGGCTGGAGGCAGTACCGCGGGCGGCCCCAGCTCTGTCATGGTGGTGCGTCCAGCAGTTGCGGTCGCGTTGTTAATTCGGCTTCGTTCTGTGATTGCGTGCTCGTATTTGTAATACCGCATTTCACCCACCCTGTTCTTTTTTAACCAACTTTGAACAGAGCGCATGCAGGCAGGTTGAAATCAGTTTCAAATAATTAATATAAAACAAATATTGTTTTTTTTAAATATGTGAATTTTTAGTTATTTTTGTACTATGAAATTTTATTTAATGAAGATATTTTCATTACATTTTTTGATTTATTTTCTTCAACTTCGTTCTGAAAATCAATTTCATTAAATCACATAAGAATTGGGTGCAGTTTTTGCACAATTAAACGATTATTAGAAGCCAATATATTAGATGATACTCTAGTCTAAGAACCAGCATTTATTGATGTCTACATATAAAAGCACTGATTTAGATGAAATTACTCCGAAGTGATTCAGTTTCATTACCCAGAAGATGTACCCTGTACCCTTTATCGGTTGATACGATAACTTCAGAGCTTGCGTTGATGTCTACATATCGTAGTACTACCTTCTGTGAAATTACTCCAAAGTGATTCGGTCACAATAATAAGGAGAAAATACTTAATCGCACAAATGCATCCCAGAAGATGTACCCAGTCCCCTTTATCGTTTGATACGGTAACTTCAGAGCTTGCGTTGATACATATCATGGTACTTCTTTCTGTGAAATTGCTCCGAAGTGATTCAGTAATTATAATGAGATGAAAATACTCAATCGCACAAATGCATCCCAGAAGATGTACCCAGTCCCTTTATCGGTTGATACGGTAACTTCGGAGCTTGCGTTGATTTCTACATATCGTAGTACTACCTTCTGTGAAATTACTCCAAAGTGATTCACTAATTATAATAAGATGAAAATACTCAATCGCACAAATGCATCCCAGAAGATGTACCCAGTCCCCTTTATCGTTTGATACGGTAACTTCGGAGCTTGCGTTGATGTCTACATATCGTGGTACTACCTTCTGTGAAATTACTCCAAAGTGATTCAGTATTATAATAAGATGAAAATACTCAATCCCACAAATGCATTCTAGAAGATGTACCCAGTTGTCTGTTGATACGGTAACTTCGGAGCCTGCGTTGATACATATCATGGTACTACTTTCTATGAAATTGCTCCGAAGTGATTCAGTAATTATAATGAGATGAAAATACTCAATCGCACAAATGCATCCCAGAAGATGTACCCAGTCCCCTTTATCGTTTGATACGGTAACTTCAGAGCTTGCGTTGATGACTACATATCGTAGTACTACCTTCTGTGAAATTACTCCAAAGTGATTCAGTATTATAATAAGATGAAAATACTCAATCCCACAAATGCATTTTAGAAGATGTACCCAGTTGTCTGTTGATACGGTAACTTCGGAGCCTGCGTTGATACATATCATGGTACTACTTTCTATGAAATTGCTCCGAAGTGATTCACTAATTATAATAAGATGAAAATACTCAATCGCACAAATGCATCCCAGAAGATGTACCCAGTCCCCTTTATCGTTTGATACGGTAACTTCGGAGCTTGCGTTGATGTCTACATATCGTGGTACTACTTCCTGTGAAATTACTCTGAAGCAATTCGGTCGTAACGAGGAGAGACAATCGAATTATCGCCGCCGGCACTAGACCTAATCGCTGGTGGGTGCGACGGCGGGGCGCGCGGGCACGTGTCGGGCACGTGGCGGCCGCGGTTCGAGCCCCAGCGCGTGGCCCTAATGCATCAAATTTGTACCGAGACTCCATTTCAATTTGTAGCGGAAGCGAAATTGTGTTTTCATATTACTCAAGCACCCGTGCCTTCCTGCAATCAACGAGGGATGTGATGTCACCTCCGCCGCGTCCTGTCGTGCGCCGTCCGTTTATTTTTATTAATTTCGTTAACGAGACATTTTTTTTTAATGAATTTTTGATGTAAGATTTTTTGAGTAAATAAAAATATTTTACGCTTCATTTATTTTTTAATACATATTATAAAGAGAAGCATGCAGTCCGTGGAAATATTTAAGTTACGAAACTTATTTTTAAGAAATTCAATATTTTTGACAGAGAGTACTTGGTGGAATTCCATTTTAATATTTTTGAATAAAATACTCGAGCGATTTTCCACATTTTGGAATGTGGAAAATGTGGAAAATTACTCAAGTATATTATTCAAAAATATTAAACCTATTTTTATTAACACTAGATTTAGTGTTAAAAAGCAAAACTCAAAACTAAGATCGAATATAATTACAACCTATATTTGGAATTTTATCTATAAATTTGTTAAAAAAATATACAAGGAAATTTTTATTTAAATTACACGGTTATTATGACATGGTAGAAGATTTTTGATGTTGAGAGAAGTGGAGACTATATCAGTCCAAGCCTTTCATTCTGCAGTGGGTCGATAATGATACCTTACAATTCATGTCTAACAATATTTTCATTCACTGCCTGTTTCAAGAAATGTCGTGTTGAAGCAAATATTGATTTTTTTTCGATGTAAAAAATATATCTTCTTCTAAAACATTTTAAATATTATTTGAAAAATATAATCAGTTTTTAAGTAATAAACTTTTACATCTTTAAAATAGTCAATAAATATGCCGATCCACGTGGTATGGCAATAAATACACTTCTTGTTAAAATTGCTTAACATGATAGTTTAACACTTAAAAATATTACATCGTTTGCGGCAATTGGATACGCAATAAACAGTGTCACACTCGTTAATGGTGTTTTTATTTGACTGAATATGCATATAATCTGTGGTGTCCAATGCAAATTAAAAATGATATGCAAGGTAGCGCAATACTGACTGGAACCCCTTTCATGGACATGGGGTGTTTAGAGAGAACTACCCCATCACGAGGGATATGTACGCACCCCTCTAGAGTCGCGCCCTAACCACTCTACGACTATTATATCCGGACTTCAGTGTTCATGGCCAATTGAACAAACTTTGACTGGCACGATACGATTTTACAATAGAGTGTAGCAATTATTCTACGAATCAAAATACATATCACTGCAATATGGTTTTGAAGAGTGAATTAAAGCTGCATGTAATTTTAAGGTAGAACTTATCCCTTTTGGCTTATTACCATTCTATTACATTTTTATCAGGATCCAGAGAGGTATATAAAACCGCAAAGCGTGTTACAACTCACATAATTTATTTCTGTAGGCCTATGACAAGTGATTTGAACTACTATTATTTTTGATTAAAACATATGTATGTTGATTTTTTACATGTGTCCAGAACCAACTGCACAATATCTGCAAAAACTAAAGAATATTTTTTTAATGTTATTGTTTAGAATAACGAAAACGTGTTATGTAAAATAAATTCTAAACTAATAAATTTAATAAACCCAAATGTTCATATTCGTACTAATGTGTCTATGGATTATTGATTTATAAGATTTTTTTCCTTCTCAAGAAGCTAATTTTGAAACGTGTCAAGATTTTGCTATAATGTAAGTTATAATATCACATTCGAAGGCGAAGAATCTTTTCCAAAGACGTGATTTGCTGAACTCACGAACCAGAGCGGAGGGAGAAATATTTTCATTGCTATCTGAGAAGATGCAAATCCATCGGAACGATGGTTATATTAAATGATACGTCCTAGGAATCCCTCTTGAAGCTTTACGATCATAACACGACTCCATAAATAAGGGAAATATCGTAAATTGGTACCCACTTTATCGGCTACATTTGAAAGAATTCCTGTGTAGATTTGATAAAAATATCAAGAAATATCGCATAAAGTTAATATGTGAAGGCAACCGTAAACTCACAGTACATTCTGCCAGTCCTGCTCTCGGCGTCTGTTTATGCCGGTACATCAAATCTGAGAAGCTGTACCCTAACCCTATACATTATTGATGGTTATATCGGAATAAATCAAAAGAACATCTCCAGTATAAACACATGTGCACGCCGAGCAATAAAAATCTCCCGAGCCGGCTCCAAGGATCGCTAACAGGTAAAAATATGCCTCAGTGAGTTATGGAAGATGGTTCATTAAAATTTAAGCTGCTCGCTTCGCTGATTTGAAAACGGATCTAATAAAATTCCAGGGGAAATGATTAAGCTGATATCTTTTCTATTGAATGTCTTACTCTACAGTAGGAAAAACTACACGATTTAAAATGTACATGTGCTTATAGGTTCCGACAATATTTTAAAAACTGAGAGACATTTCGTGCAGCGCAGAGAAACAAAGGGATAGTAACACTATTCAAAGTGTCGGTGTACTTTTTGTTACATATTTCCACTTGTTTTTTTGCTAGATAGACTGTTGAAAAATATATATTATAAATAGTTTGGTATATTTGGTATTTTAATGAATTCTAGCTTATTTCAAATAAAATTTATGTTATTTAATAAAAATAGATATGATATAACAAATCGCCAAATTTACGTCTTATGATTTTTTATTTCTAATATGTTTTTCAATTAATTCAAATATAATATTTTTACAATAAAATATAGGCTTTAATTTTATATTACTTCGTTTTTACCTAAAGCTACACGAAGTTTTACTACCAATCTTTGTTTTTTTTTTTTTTTAAAGTAGGATATTACTAGATTAGGCGCGTTTATTGCATGTTATAAGTATATCTAAAATTAAAAATATACAAAAAAAATCATCTTAAGAATATGCAGTTTGATTAATTCTATATAAAATTAAAAAAATGGAGGCCTATAAACAATATTTATAATGTAACTCACAAAATAGCATTCTTTGAAACGAATCCTTATAGACGATACCTTGAACATTTGATTGTAGCTCGGGCATGTGTACTCTTACGAATAAGTTTATCCTAAATAAAAATATAAGGGACCTTTAGAAGGGTGCTTGATTTATAGATTTCCCTTCCACGCTCCTTGTCGGGCCTAAAACAACGGCGGGCAAAGAAGAAAACTTACCGACCCCTTCTCCTCTACCGGAGCCGTATAGGTGTACCTCGGTTTGTATAATCTAATATAGGGAGAATAAATCCACATTTAGGATGACAGTTACACAACTAATTCGCTTTCCGTGAATCGAATCCTACGTATACCATTGCAAGCCAAATCAACAGACTCGCTTTCTTCTCGTGTTTTCTATCTGTGCCGGAGACATCTCTGCTTTCATCACCTGAATTAAAAATTTATAAATCTTCAAACCAAAAAGAGTCATAGTGCATAAGTGAGTAGGCAGTTATTACAAAATGTACAATGAGCAATAAAAAAATAATATTTTTATTTTGTAACTAATTTTATATTTGAACATTAATTCAATAAAGTTAAAATTATTACTTTTGAACCGGTAAATCAACAACGATACTCATTTTAAATTTAATGATTTATTCATCCTAGAGATAGTTTATATTACTTGAAATATCACTTCACTCAAACTAAAAGCCTCACCAGGTGGCATTGAATCGATTTTTTCCATATTCAATATCGGCATGAAACGAATGAACCTATTGCGTTTTAAGCATATATCATTCAGCTTGTTTATATGTAGATATCTGATTATTAAAAATTTATATTAAATGAGTTGTTTTAATTGGGCAGGGTGCCGTGGGTCCTCCGTGTAATGTGGAATCGTCTCTGCCACGTAAGCGACGTACGTTTGAGCGGTCTTTGTCTAGGATTTCCAGTACTTTTTGCTCTCGCGTAGTCCGGTATTTATTTTTCCCCGACTCCGTGATAATATGTGCCGGCGCTATAAATACAAATCGACTGCACCCTCCGGCGGAGCAGTCCCAAACGAGAAATTCGTTTTATCGCCTGGAATCTACGATAAAATAGCATTTTAGCCCTGTGTATTGGAATGAATTGCACCTGAAACTTAGCTCAGCAAATTGCTAGGAGTTTCGTTAAATGCATTTTTCTAGAAACTTATTTTTCGGCCTGGTTATACAAGGTCACAATAAATTTATATTAATCGAAGACTATGAAAAGTAGCAATACTACAATTTTTTTGCGCGACGTGGTTATATATGGTGGCATATTATAGAAATGAGTCGTGTGTCATGCAAAAGGCTGCATCCGAATGACACGAAGCGACAGGATCTAAGATATGATAGAACCAGGCTCACCTCATCCGAGATAGAAGCGAAGCGAAATACGAAGAGAGTAAACAGTTCACACAAGAAACGATGAGAAAAGTCTTTGAATTTTTTTCGAGACGCAGGTGAGATACAATCTATTGCGGCTTTGAGATTTGATTATTTCAACCACTGTTGTATTTTAACATCGTGGATAATAGGGTTATATTATAATTTTACCACCATAAGTTTTTATTTATTAAAAATACGAATTGAGTAGTTGAGATTCACAACCTGCTTGAGATTGAAGATATATCTTTTTTTTTTTCTTCTGATACCTCTCCTCATAGGAGATTGGCGACCATTTCCTCGAACATATCCCTATCCTGAGCCAGTTTCACCAATTCGGCCGCACTTCCGATCACCAAATTCCGCATCCACGTAAACATTATTTTTCTAGTGCCCCTTTTTCCGTCGATCTTTCCTTAAACAGTCAGCTGCAGGATGCTATATTTACTGTTACGAAAAATGTGGCTAAAATAGGAGCTATTCTTTGCACATTATGACATTGTGACGCGGTCAACCATAGCCACATTTTTGCTGCCTCAATTCTTCGCATAGTAGCTGTCTTGAGTGTTCAGGCTTCAGCTCCATAAAGAAGAAATGATACGACATAACATTTATACTAGATATCTCTTGAGCATAGTACTTTTACATATGTCGATTTTTTGATTAAACGTCAATCAGATGCATATTTATTACCCATTACGGGTTTATTATATTATTACTAATATGATTAAGCACATTAGTTCATACATAGAAGATGATTTTAAAGAAACTCTCAGAAAAATATCATCGTGATTTGTGTGGGATTTGAATCCCTTGAACTAACGAATCACTTCCGTTTATCGAGCATTTGGTCACATTTGGGCACATTGGTTCATATGTAGAGTATGATTGTTAAAAATTCTCGATAAACGGAAGTGATTCGTTAGTACAAGGGTGAGTACACCGGCCATGTAAGCCAAGAGATGTGGGTTCAAATCCCACACAAATCACGATGATATATTTCTGAGAGTTTCTTTAAATCATCTTCTATGTATGAACTAATGTGCCTAATCATATTAGTAATCATAATACTTTTCTTCAATTATTGAATGTACTGCGTGTTGTCTCAATCTTCACTTTGATTTATTGGCCAGGATCGCTGTTCTAATTCAACCACAACTTTGCTGTCGATGTATATATTACAGTTGTCAATCAACTCTCTGCTGACAATCATTGTTTGAATATATAAGAAGAAGTAATATATTAAAAGAGGAAATTGTAAATATAATTGCCGGTCAGGTCGTCTATCTAGCTAGAGGTCATTTGTATGGACAACGCCAACGGGTTTACCACGTGCGCAGGGTCGGCGGCGCAAATCGAGTCGCACGGCTAGCAGTGCATTAGAATATGTTCATGATTTATCAGAGTCGGGTGCAATTATTCATGGCCCTCTGAGATTAGCGCGGTCATTGAGGCTTAACTAATTCCATCCAAACTACGTTGATTGCCGGCGGGCCGCCCATTGTCCGCCCGCCCGCCCGGGACGCCGCTATGTGCAGATCGCATACGAAGATGGGAGTGATGATTATCTCCGGCCTAATTGATCGTCAATTAATCTGAGATATCTCATTCTGTTCGCAAATCATCGCCCTTGTTTGACAGCAATACTCATATTTCGATAAAGCCAAATTCGTTATCCTCTGGACCCCAAGTCGGTTTTCACCAGACACAAAAAAATATGTGCAATGACAAATCATATTTATTTATCATTATATTTGTGTTTCCAAAATTATTCATACCGTGACTTTACAAAAAAATATTCAACGTTTTTTTTTTTTTTAGACCCTGGCAAGGCGTAATATCCAATTCAACCATTGCGGCTCAGTTAAGTCGAATAAAAATAAATCGTATTGCATGCAGAAAATAAAAAATCTCAAATAATGATTTAGGTGTACTGTGAATACTTAAAACTAAAAGCATAATTAAATACAGATTATTTCGATTTGTAGTAGTTTTAAAATATACCATTTTTTCAATGCTCAACAATACGGGATTATAAAGTTTGGCTGGTAATAACTTTAAAAAAATATATGTTTAATATATATATTATTGAGTTTCATTAAGTAATGTAATCAACACAAACAATTTTAAGAAATAGTTGTCACCAAATAACAGACACGAATAATGTCTTAGTTATTTTAAACCAAAAAAAAAAAACTACATCTAGCAATAGAAATCACATTTCACTAATTATATAATAATAATTGCAAAGCGTTGGCAAGTTTACAAATTATTTGAAATTTATAAGTTTATCGGGTATATGCAATCAGAAAAATAATATTTTAGTTAGTGTAGTCTACTTACTTGATTTTGCCATGAAACTAATATAAAAACAATAACCGAAATTAGACATGTATGTCGACTACATGTATCGTTAGCGCCTTTAAAAACTTAGTTGCGCACTATACACTACAATACAAAAATTATTTTTTCCCTTGCAAGTAAACAACGCGAGCCCAGGGGCTTACAAAAATAAATTTTAAAAAAACCTTATTGTTTTAATACCAATATATCACAATATGTGCTTCAGCTGCATTTTTTTACCTATATGTGTTGGTATTATGACGAGTTTAGACATGTATATCGACTACATGTGACTATGTGTGAAACCTGAAAAAGTTGCGCACTACACAAAAATTATTTTTTCCCTTTCATGTAAACAACGTCGGCTCAAAGGCTCACAAAAAAAATAGTGTAAAGTAAAATATATTTTTTTTTTTTTTAAAAAAGGGTTTAAACAGCATATTGTTGGTATTGCGTTAAAATCAATAGTGTAGGTGGCACAAAATGCGGCGAAGGGGGAGCATATATTTGGCATGTTTAGCGCCGCGGTGAGGCGCCGGGCACACCTGTGCCCCTCTGTGCCCGAGCCACTCGATGGGCACTCTGCGGTGCCCCCGGGTCCTGTCGGAGAACTACCCTGCACCCCCTGATGGGGGCGATTAGAGGGCGGCCTCTCCAATCGCCGTGCACACTGAAAACGCGGCTGATGAGTGTCAATAAAGATATCCGTTGTGGCATGATTTATTTTAAAAATTATCAGTATCTATTCGATTTTTTGGTTATTCAAAGTAGTTTCAAAAAGGGTTTTTTTCGAATCCTTAGAACAGGCAAAGTATATTAGTGACATAACGTGTTAAACACACTTAAGACGGGGCGGGTACTAGTACCCGTTTCGCGGACTGCTGTCGTTTCGCGTCATTTTACTCTTTAGGTTTACAGCTCGTAATGTTTGTTTAGGACTCGTCAACGCTACTTCTACCAATATTGTCCAGTGATTCTGAACAAAGTGACAATGAAGAAGTGGAGTGGTCAGAGAATGATAGTCCCTTCAATTATTGAACAATTTTTAGGATAAGGTGGTGTTGTGATGCCAAGTAATCCGCAAAGTGTGTATGAAGTGGTTCAACTTTCTATAGGAAACGATTTATTTGACTACATGCAAATCAAAGAGTGTATAGACTAGATTTCACACGTGCAATTTTACGCGAATTTTGTCCGCTTCGCACATCAGTTTAGTCAATTTGGTTACCCTCTTAAAGTGAGTTGATATCTATCGTATTCGCCAAATTAATTATATCCGTACATGAGTAAACTCATGTACGTATATTTTAACATTTGATATTTTACTGAATTTTGAAAGGGAATATTTTTTTTAAATTAGAGTTATACCATAAATAACTGCACTTAGTATTGCGTATTACTTACTACGAGAGCTATTGTAAATAAAAAAAAATATATGATCATTATAAAAAGTAATTCGATACTTACGAGATACTTAAGTATAAAAATATTATCTATAGAATTGCTGCTACTAGTGCACGGTGTGAGATGATCTTTGCGCAACCTAAGACAGGATATCCGAAAACCGGTGTCTATTTGTAGGCTTTAATTAGGTGCAAACACGCCGGCTTTGAGACTTATCGGACATTTGAATTGTTCACGGCTCGAGCAGCTCCTGATAAGCGACCTCAGCGCAGAATCGCTAAAGGCCATTAGCTCCCGGCCTCTCCGGGCCTGCGAATTAGCACAAGCCGCCCGCTAATTGAATATCGGTTTGCGGACTCTATTGGCTGCGGCGAGGACGCTAATGGATGACAATAAGCTAACCCAATAACTTATCGCTGCCTAAGGCTTGAAGCTTTTATAAAAACACTAAAGCAGCCCATACGCATTTTGACACAATCGACAACCTAGCTGTAACTGGACGATAGAAGGCAAAACTACATAAAAGAACGGCGAGGACGCTAATGGATGACTTAGGCTATTTCGACCCACATACGACCCACAAATTATTATATTGTGACATTGCTTTGAAATCATATGTATTTACGCATTTAATATATTTATACAAACGCACTTGTTCATTTACTTAAGGATGATAATTGCAAAAGTTTAAATTCTTGAAAGAATTGTTTGACGGTTATCTTTCTCGTTTCATGTGTGAACCGTTTACCTGAAAACGTGTTACTTTTACGTGTTTCCCGTGCACGCGGCCATCTCGGGGAATTTGCTCTGCGAGGAAAATTAGGCATTGTTTACATTTTTGAGCTGAGCTCCTAAACGGGTCCACAGTTATATAATTTTTCATCTGCAGCGCGCCTCCAGGAATACGCGGGCGAGAGATACCATGCAATATTAAAAACTTTAGCAAGAAACAACGTTAACGCAAAGTTTAATGTCACACTTTCCGTCTCAATGCAAAGAAACATTATTCAAGTATTTGGCGAGCGGAGAGGAGAGAAAGAGGCTGCGGAGATTTCAGGAGGTAGCTAAGCGTCGTGTACAATGAATAAGTAATATGCGCTTATAAATAAAGTTCTCCAACTCCACGGTTTCGTTAAATAAGAGAGCCGTGCTTTTAATTATTCACCGAGCCTTTGGCGCCGGGGGATTTTTTCGTGCGGTAACACTTTCGGAAGTCGATTAAGGCGCTGAACTTCGGCAGAAGAACGGTCGGACGTTTAATTTAAAGGCAAACAGGACTCACACATCCTCGCCGCGACAGCCTGGCCTGGATTGTCCCCGCTGCGAATTTATTCAGTGGCTCATTTGGCTCGCTTCAGAATTGCTTTTTAATTTGCAAGTTATTCTCGAGACTTTTTGGACTTGGCCAAATAAATAAAATTGACCTCATTTATTAACTCGATATATATTTATATACATTTGGTTGTTTTAATTTTGCTTAAATAAAATAGTTTTTATGGGTATATAACATCTTATAAACATAGTTCTTCAAAAGAGTTATTGAAAAATTTGAATTATATATTTTTTTACAAAGTTCCAAAAGTGGTCCATATCAACCCCCAGGGGTCGATTCTGCCCTGCAAGGGGTCTATGACAGCGAAAAATTAAATTGGAGGCCACGAACTGTAAATGGGAGTCTACAAGAGTGGATCCCATTGGCCATGTTGCCCACGATATTTTCGACAATATGCACGTTGAGTTAACACAACTGAACGACTATTTTCAGTGTACAGCGTCACTTTTTCGGCGCGTTGTTTCAATGTGAAACATGATTAAAATTGTATTGAATTAATGTTTCAAAATACGTTTACTTAAGTCAATCGGTTTATAAATGATAAAGATATTTAATGTTTACATACCGACATAAAATATGGCGCACCCTGTATATCAGATGTCAAAAATATGTATTTAAAAATTCAATATTAGCAAGGCAGGAGTCTACGAAAAACAGAAAAACTCGACAAGGGGTCGACGGGACCTATGATTTAAACTAACTGAAAATACACAGTGTATAAAATACAATTACGAAATTAAACTAAATATATCGTTATGTTGGACTTATCTTAATTTTGACGGATTTATTTGAAACATCAAAATTAATTTCAATATGTAAAGACATGCATATTTTCTAGCAGATTATTTCATTAAAAAATACTATCCACTTTCATTCTCATTAGTATTCATCAGAAAGAAGATAAGTTTATTGGCAGGATAAAATCCCCTGAATAATTCGTCAAAGTAATTAATAACATTACGGAGGACGAGATACGAATGAAAATAATAAAAATACCTAACAGATTAGGGTGTGATTTTAGTGCGCGACCCCAAGTGTAAAAAAAGCATCCCCTGTCTGGAGGGTGACCGCCCGGCGAACAACCTACGCCGCATCTGTCGCCGTTTGCACTCTTTCAGGAAACTAATGGGGTAAATTCATCCCCAGAAAAAAACAGCTCAAAATAAAATTACAATCTTATTTATTTTCACTCACAGTAATACAAATTATACAGTCATTATTCACGTAGGGTGGCAATTGTTAGAACCCTTGTGGCTTCAAACTTTTTCCCGCGTGGATTTATTTAATGAAATTTGATTGAATATTAAATTCAATATTTTTGACAGAGAGTACTTGGTGGAATTCCATTTTTATATTTTTGAATAAAATACCTGAGTGATTTTACACATGTTCGTTTTTATTTGTGACCGGTTTCGCCAACATTTCACGTTGGTATTTATCATTTATCACTCTGTTTTATAAATGCCAACGTGAAAGGTTGGCGAAAGCGGTCACAAATAAAAATATAAGTATTTTATTCAAAAATATTAATTATTAAAAAATTGAAATGAACATTAAAAAAATATATATATTCTATTTTTATTTCGACGGCCTTTGATTCTGAATTTACATACTTTCATTTGAAATAAATATCTTCGTTCACGTTTAATTACCACTAACTAATTTTTTTTTTTAACCGCGGAGACCAGATATTTTCTAGAAAAATAATAATACTAACCATTGGACTCAATTTCTGTCTCGATTTAAGTTAGTTTAGCATTTTCTAAACCGTTCATCTAAATCTCAAAGCATGTCTTTCCGAAAAGGTATTATTGATCCTTCGTGTGTGCTTTTGAAAAACTTTTTATTTAGCCATCACTCTTCGCAGAGCAGTCGTGATTACTTTCGGTAATGTTTAATTCCGAGTCGGGAACCACAGTTTGACGACGGGTTTCGCGAGGGGCAAGGCATACTTAAAATGGGGCGAGAGCATAAAAACCAGGGGGAAGACCTGAACACAATCGCCAAGTACCGAAGCTTTAATGACCGATTTAAATAATTTAACTGAAAACAAACAACACATTATCACACACTTAAGTGAGCTCAGATAGGAGGAGCTTACACGTTAACTCGTACCTGTCGCTGTGTTCATCGGAGCAGTAATCTTTCTCCACCGTGACGTTGATCCCTTCCACGGAGTGGGTGGATACTGGAAGGGAATATGATGATAAATATTTTCGCATCTTTTGATAAATTGATAAACGTGATTAACTAATTAATGTTGAATTTAAATAAATATTTACAAATAAGAAAAAAAAATCCGGTAAAAAAATATTTAATATTCTGGCTACTTTTTTCTATGACAAGCATGTTAAGCTAACTCAGCATTATTTCGAATGTGTTATATTTTAACGCAAAATAATTCTGCTTAATTAAATCACAAAAAAACACGTATATTGAACAAAATTTACTTTAATATTTAAAAATAATAATTAAATGTTTCATCTACACCTCTTTAGCGTGCTTAATACTGCTGAAAATTTATCAATTTAAATAAGACATGAATTAACTTAGACTAATAAAGGTATGCAGAAATATAACATTATAAGTGATGTCAAACATATTATCCTTTCAATAAAGTAGGTCATAAATCTAAGGAGTGGGAGGAATAATAAATAAACAAATTTTAAAAAATCGGTAACTTGTTATGATAAATATGATCTCAAAGTACATAAAGCAAATTTTATGAATAAAAAGAATAAAACATAGAGCCGTTTTATTTAACAATGTGGTCAAAAATTTACAAAATATTTACTTTATTCCGAATATATTTGACAAATTCTAAAATATGAAGTAAAACATACAAAGTGTGTAATTTTGAATAGCAAAAGCCTTTAAAATAATCATCGGGTCACTTATTCAATGGGAAAAAATCAGTAAGGGCAGGGTTGTAGAAAAACGCTATGGGATTACTGCCATGTGCAACTTCAGTCTGTTATTTGGCTTCACATAGATATCGCTGAAAAAATAAATAAAAAGATATCGCTGAAAATGACTGGTTTTTTCATAATTGCAGGCAAATTGAATGCAAAAACAACTGTGCTTACTATTATAATTAATTCATTCATATAAATATTTTTTTATTAATAGAATAAGATATTATACATTTTTTTGTTAAATTATTTTTTAATTTATAAAATATTTGCGAGCAAAGAGTGAAATGTATATGGGAGTAAAGTGTTAATTCAAAACGATTAAATTAAAATAAAAAAGGTATAATTTTGCAAATTTGTAATTTTCAAATATGATCTGTCATTGTGTAAAGATAGTAAGTAATATTGAATTAATATTACAACTTCTTCAGACCTAAGGCACACTACATGTTTTGAAAAAGCGTAAATGTAAATATTAAAGATAAATAACGATGGACTCAGCTTTTTATATTTACAACTCTATATAATGTACAATTCATAATATTTTGAGGAATTTTTACACATGTAAACAATTTTATTTTAGGTATCCAAAAATATATTTTCGCTTACCGTATTTATATTTAATGTGTAAACATAGTTACAAAGAAGATATGTAGAGAGATAAAAATCTGATACAAAAGGAATAAATGATTACACCGTGAAAGGCTTGAGCCCTTATGGATAATAGTATTATTGCCGATCTTTAAAGGTATTTTTGAAATATTCTTATTTGGGAGTATTTTACAAAAAAGACAAAGACATCAAAAGATGTACTATATAGTTCAAATACCAATAAATTAAACAAATGAATTTATATTTTTATTAATATCGTGACATACTAATGAATTTGTTTCATTCATAGACATTTTTTTGTAACAAATTTATTTTTTGCTAAATAATATATTTGTAACTCGAAACGAGATGATTTTTTTTTTGGAAAAATTAGTGATCCTCAATTCAATACAACCTATTATAATATATATATTTTTTTAATGAGGTATATATAACATATTCTTCAGCTAAAAATCATAAATATTTATATATATATATATATATTATATACGCAATATTATACGATATTATTTTTATCAATTAAATTATAATGGTCATTCGATTATGCTCATCACTAATATACTAGCCTGTATCACTCAGAGTAGAAGGGGATCATTTTTTTAATGAAATTTACAAGAGATATAAAGCTATCGTTTGCGGGGCGATGCTATCTACTGGAGATACTTAATCCTGTATACGCATACAATGACGGCACTCGCTATTATCCAGATCATATTTTTTGATAGCGGGAGTGTTTGATAGGATTACAGCGAGTGGAAGGGTGGCAGATAAAGTTTTACAGAAGTGATGTATTCTAATTTCAATTAAGAAAGTTTACTAAGCTTGATAAGGGTCAAAGTCACATTTTCACGACATGTCAGATGTAACAGGGTAGAATTAGTGAAAGTTGCTTAAATTCAGGTTCTACCATTTCGGTTGTCTTAAAATTTCAATTTGAAATTATCACGACTGGATCATCTATTTATAAGTTTATTTTTTAATAATTTATTTGATTTCAAAGTTCGTTCACGTATCATACCTATAGTATTGATTTTTTCCCATGGGTAAATTTTGCGAGCAAAAACTAAGTTCGTCGAATCCACGTTTGCGCATAACGCTCACTGATCAGTCAATTATAGTGGCAGAGTTGTACGGCACATCGGAAAATTCAGGCAGCTCTGCATTTTGTAGTAAATATTATTTTAAGTACATTAATTTATAGTTACCTGACTGACTGGCCGCTAGACAGCTGTGACAGTCTTTGTTCAGGTACAGAGCCGAATAGAGTGTATTTTTCTGTTTCTATCCATTAATCAAAACAATAAATTTTTCAGCAGATAATTGCCGGTCAACACGCCATGAAATCCTATTCTATTTTATACTTAGTATTTTAAATATTAAAATCATCACAATCCACCCCGCCAAATGTGTCTACTTGTATCGT
This sequence comes from Atopsyche davidsoni, assembly GCA_022113835.1. Lineage (NCBI taxonomy): Eukaryota > Metazoa > Arthropoda > Insecta > Trichoptera > Hydrobiosidae > Atopsyche > Atopsyche davidsoni. Next base: position 4,366,500 of record JAILWY010000010.1, read on the forward strand.
ATTTTCACCCTCTCGTAGATAGATACACGACGTGTCGCTGTATGAGACAAATTTGCACAGAGTGGTGCTTAATTGTTATATTGCTGGGGCGGGAGGGGAGACAGAATTATTTCGACGTTACAAGTGAGTCTATTATTGTACCGTCTTCAGTCAGTTACTTCCATCGTAGCCGGATTTGTGCCGTGAAATATTTGGAAGAAGAAACATATCGGATGTTATTTTAATTGATTAAATAAACTTTTAGAAAAATATCATCGTGATTTCTGTGGGATTTGAACCCACACCCCCAAGCTTACATGGCCGGTGCATTACCAATTATACCAACGAATCACTAGAATTTTTAACAATCATATCCTATATGCCAAATAAATATTTATTTAAAGTTTAAGATATAACAGAACTCCAGCTGTGAGCCGAAGACAAAAGAGGTTGCTCTGAAAATAAACGCCTTTAAGACTAATAGCTGGACTGAATTCAGCGCACGATTGCACTCTCCGCGCTGCAGCAGCCGGCGAAATAGAAATTTAAACGAAACCCTGACAGCCGCGGTCCATCATCGTCACTTATCAAGATTTCCCAGAAGAATAATGCATCGCTGCGGTGGGCGTGAGGCCACCTTCATCTGCCGAGGGCCGCGCCCGCCTCCAGCCCCGCTGAATGAACAAATCTGCGGATCGCACTCCGGAACAAAGCATCACTCGGACGAATTAATTAATTAATAATTTGCATACTTATAAAAATATTTTCTTTCATTACAACATTGAATTAACCCAAAAAATTTGATAATAATCGTTGCGAAACAAATGACCGCCATATAATACATTTCAAGTTAATGACTCAGTACGTTTCGATGCAGAATGCTCATGCTTGCCTGAAGTCATCGGACTGTGTGAGTGAACAAATATACGAATCGATTCGAAGTCGTGTAGCAGGTACAGAAACAGTCTCAATATTTTCCTTTAAGCAGATGCAGTGCGCCTGGGGGATAGTGTCAGAGTCGAGGGGAGGGGTGGTTGTCTCGGGCCGCCCGGCCGATCCGCCGAAGTCTCTTGTGGCAAAAGTGGCACTGGAGGTACATCGATCCGCCCGGCTTAACAGACTCCGCTAGCTGCTCCTTTAAAATTGTATCCCTTTGTATGATAGCAACGCTTCGATCGATCCTCGCTGAAGCGGATAGGTTTTTTTATTCGTTGTTGCAGGCGTCAACAAGTCCACAAGTACAAATCTAAAATAATCTGACTAAATAGCTGTGATATATATTGAAGTCTCAGAATACCCGTGGACTTGTACGCTAGTACGTGCAGGTGTGCTTCTGACGCCAACTAAGAACTTAAGCAGCGAATTTCATAATGCTTACCTAATTGAACGTCATGTTAGTCTGCAATATATTGGATGAATTCAAAACGACACTAAGATAACTTGGTAAAGAGGCTGTTGTTAAATCTCATACCACTTAACTCTTGGGTTGTTGAAATATACGTTCTACTTGCGAATTATTACCCATGCTGCACACTGTTAATATTGTATTCGCGCTTAGAAGAGACGCTTGAGTAGGGAGGGGAAGTAATTTATAAATGAAGCTATTCGATAAATACGAGTATATCAGGAAATTCGTGATGTTATGATTTTATTTCAGCAAATGATTTATATTCAATTTAATTGGGGTTCTTTAGTTTGGTTTTATATGTAACTAGAAATATTGCCCGTCACAGAATGACGTATTCGATGAACGATGCAATAGTGTTTGAACATATGTTTGGCTGACAATTAGATGAATATTTGCTTTCATTTTGTACACATATATTTTGAATAACTGGATATTAATTTCGAAAGCAAAGCCATTCTAGGAAATATTCATTTCGATAGGATATCACATTTCGTGTCATAAGCAACGCATCACTTTCAGTCTTTATTACGTTCAATTGTGCAATTCTGTAAGAATTACGTTTGCTGTGCGTAGACGGTGTTATTTTTTTAGGAGGCATTTTGAGTTATTAATGATGTGATTAATAATTTCTAACGCAATTTCGATAAAAAATAAAGATGGTACTTGTGTTCAAGCTGACATAAACTGGAAATTTCTAAGAAGCATCAAAATTTGTTTTTTTTTTGTAAAAGTTCTTAATTTGAAATTCTCGCGGTGAACAACAGAATGCATATTTTATAGTTTTTATTAAATTAGTTTATGAATGAAAATATTATCCCATCGTCTTGAAATTCGGCACATAACTGCGAAAAAACTTGCCGAACTTACATGCAAAAATCAGCGTTGTATCTTTTAAGATATTTTATAGAGAACCAAAAAATGAAACATACACACAATGGATATTATGTATATTTAGATTCTTAATAGTATTGTTTTATTCACACACACACACACACACACATATATATATATACATATAAGTACATGTGAAAGTGGGTATGTAGCTTAAGTAGAAATCACGTCAAAACTATAAAGAAGAAAGCCATGTGAGTTCGGTTGCCTGGTTGATAGGCGTCACGTTAGCGAACGAAGGCCCCAGGGCCGGCCCAGGTGGCGGAGCGCCACTCGCCGCCCCTGCCCTCCATACTAACACCGTCACGCGCCCGCCATGCCTCACATGTGACCTTTTTATTTATTTTATTTGTTCTTGGACAAGACCATCGGAGCAGACACGTATTCTGTGTCAAACGCCGTCGGTGGGACGGCCTAATTGCCAGGGAGTAAACAGCTCTGATGGACCTTTAATTCTATTTATTTCATTACAATCCTTGTCCAGCTAAACAACACGTCAAAAGGTTAAATAAAGTTATTTTTCGTGATAAAACTACGCATTGGAATCATTAGCCTAATTATTCTACGTGATTAGTCGCAGTGGATACACTGAGCATTGACTTACGAATTGTTGTAAAAAAATAATCCTTCTCGTGATTTAGTTGTAGATGTGTCTTCATACATCGGGGTCTCGGGCGAATATGCGCATAATTCATAAGTTTTTTAAAAATTTGTCGATTAAATTCAAAATATAAATTTCATACAAAATGTCTTTTCCCCTGCGAGCCCCAACTCGCACGGCTATAGACTCATCTATCAGATTATATGAGCTTGGATGACAACAAAAAATAAAAAATGAAGCAGCTCAAAGATATGTCCGGTGTTTTGTTGGCATTTCGTTTGACGAACGGCCCCACTGTGGTCCACATATTACCCCGCTATGGAGTCATCAACCACAACAACCTGTGTATGGAATTAAATAATTAAGCGCCCAGACCATGGTGCCGGGTCGGCCTAACGGCGAAACCAGCAGAAGCGACCCATGCCCGTTTGACACGGAACTGGCTTCGGCAGCATTTTACCAAGTTTCGCAAAAAAAAAAAAATACCAAACAATAAACAGGTAAACCTAAAGCATGGGAGTACTTATTTAGATTATAGACTTTGCAAAATGTCAGCGAAGAAAGTGCTTTACGGTATAAGCGCTGCATTTTTATAAATTTATACAATCTATCATTTCCATGATGGTTTATTACAAAATCGATCTCGATGCTTTGCTTTGTATGCACGATCTTAGATTGCTTGATATCGTAAGATATTGCAATAAAGCTATCCATTCACATAATAGATGCGCATTGACGTCGTAATCGAAGCCATTAGGTATCATCATTGCATGTTAAATAAAATTACGTAAATCGTTTCTTTAAAGTAATATCTATTTATTTAATGATACTTGTAGTACTAAGTGGTGATTGTAAATGCTCTAGTACTTGAATATAACCTCACGCCACTTATAAGTCCATATTTATATCTTAAGAATTGGGTTTCGTTGTATACTATCGATCAGAGTGTTGCAAGATTTCAAATATAAAATTGATAGCTACAGATCAAACAGATTCCCTGTTTGAACACAGATTAAGTGACTATGAGTTAGATGGAAGATTTTTGTAAAATGTAGCAATATTTAATTATAGTTCTGGTGGGTTTAGCTCGGTGCCGTGTGTGGTGGTGGGGACGCCTGGTTAAGAATGGTGCACCCCGCGTGAGGGTGTTGTATAGATTTATTGCCCTCATCCATTCAGGCAGTTAGTGGCCACGTATGATGCTATTCATTACAGCGGCCGAGTACTTAGTGCCGGCAGTTCCTGCAGGCGCCCAGAGAGAACCTTTATTGGAATTGTTAAGCATTCTTAACAAGACACCAGCCAGAGTAACCCAGAAAACGGTTTTTTTTTTTTTGGTTTCAGAATTTGCTGAAAAAATGCTGAAAAAATGAAATTTGTATTGAACCTTGAAATGTCAGTAAACAAAAGCATTAGTCAGTACGGTTTTTGTGTTTTATCATTTATAGAATCAAAATTTATATAAAAATGAATCTCGAAATATCAGTGAAAACATAAGAGGTAAAAAATATATTATTTTTATGTTTCATTTTTATAAAGCGGATATATGAGCGTGCTTAGCAAAATGAATTTCAGTTGAAACTCGGAATAATTTTTTTTATCTTAGATCAAGTGTCGCAAAAATAATATTTGAATACATATCAAACGGGTTTTTTTGTTTAGCAATAGCAATTTGTATCGAAACGTGAAATATTGATGTAAGTAAAATATAAAGATTGGTGAATCAGGTCACCAATAAAATTAAACATATGAAAAAATACTATCAATGTAAGTATAGTATGTAGCTTGGCTAAATACATCAAATAAAAGTTATTCGTTAAACTCAAAATATCAACGACAAAAAAATAGTCATGCTTTTAAAATTATTTTGAAAATTTAATTGTCAATTCAAACATAACGTAGCAATCTTTTTATAACTTATTGTTAAACACGTTTACGATTAGAATGAATTAAAAATCACAGCATTTGTGGAATCACTGATTAGCTTGTAACTCTATTATACACTACCAGCAATGTTAAGTAATTCAGACATCTGATTAACCCATTTTCATCATTATTTAAAATATTCACCCGAATTGTTGTTCAATGGCTGGCAACTATTGGCTTCAGCTGATAAATGCCTCTCCCATGCGACTCCACTTCTTGGAACTCTCTGCCGTTTGGAACCAAATCAGATGTCAGGCGAGAATCAACTTGTCTTGGCTGAAACTACAAAGTCAGACAATACATTGTGAATAAATCAGTGACGTGCGGTGAGTCCAAAATCAAGGCAAGCAGTTTTATTCACCGAAATTAAATTCGATTAATAATTAATTTTTATTTGAAAATCGCAATAAAGATATATATTACCAATAAACACAATTTAAAAAAATAGAGCAGAACTACTAAAATTTGTGTTTTTTGTGGACCGCACTCCACTGGAATATATACATGCCAGATATCAAACAAAATTTGTGTGGCTAAAACAGAGATCGGTCGAATAAAACCTACTCAGAGCTCGACTGGAAATGTGTGTACGATCATAGTTTGTTAGTAAATAATCACACGGAATAATGACATATTGCAATAATTGTTTTTACGCGAGAATTTTCATTTATTGTCTCAAGTGCTAAGGCGGGTCTGCTTTTTATTATTGTCCCAACGTTTTTCTTTCATGGACATGGGAACGAGAACCCCATGGCCAGCAAACAAGAATCTTAGGCACTGGGCGACGGGCAGGGTAAATTAGTTTATGGTATTTGAACGTCAAAAAATATTTAAAATTGCTTCAATTTTATCAAACAAGAGATGATACAATTTTACGTACAAGTTAGATTCAAATGCCTGCAATGAAGATCTTTGAAATGATGAAATATTATACATGACGAGTATCCGCAGTACACGAGTAATATGCCTTTGTACACAGGTATCCCGATTCGGGATCGCCTGTTTGCAGGCGTGGGCGTGAATCAACTTCTCTAATTGTCAAACTAATTTGATGACGTCATAGGCGGCGAGGAGCAAATGTTATTAGCAGTAATTCCGCCCCGAACACAAGGGGCTCATTCAAGATGTTCTGTTTAAACGTCAGGGGTAACAAAGGTCTTCGGATTGACATCGTCTCTCCTCCCTGAGACCGCCGCGGAGGCAGGCGAGGATCCCGTCCCCTGGTGTGACGGGAGGGTTGAATATTTGAGATGAGAAGGTACGCGCGGCTCTGTGCGGGAGCCTTCGCTTCAAACCAATCTAAATTATATTTGATAAAGGACCATTGTGTATACATACTTAATTAATGGGATATAGTTTTGAAGGTTGTACTACCTGAAAGAATTCGGCCCTGTGGGATGTTGCGTTAATGAGGACTCGAGGAATTCTTGAACTCTTCAATTATTGTGTAAAAATCTGTGAACGAATAATAACAACGTAAACGTACATGTATAAGTAATAATAAAACATTCACGCAGCAAACTTACTATAATATACTTAAAACTTGATCAATTATTGCAATAGAGTTAATATATTATATTTCAGATCGATAATAGTTTTGTGCACGAACGCTTCTTATTAATAAATTGCATCACATTCTGAGCTTGGAAAATTTATCTTGATGAACTTTTCATATTATACACGCATGTCCTACTTTAACCTGTCTTATAAATAATATTATTATTATTTTACCGGAAAACCTTTTGCCAATCTTAACATTTAACAATCTTCCGTAAAATAATGCAGTTTCACACTTGACAAAATTATACGATTTTATAATAATATGCGTAATTATATCGTCAATTTCATCTGAAACTATTGAATATTAATACAGTCTAGACACTAGCATTATTATGACTTTTTTATAACTAGCGAGTTTTACTAAGATGATTGTCTTATAGTTTCTTAGTAAGTTTAAGTATATTTTTATCTTTTAAGAATTCATACTTGAGTGATTATTCCACATGTTATTTTTTATGGGTGACCGGTTTCGCCAACCTTTCTCGTTGGCATTATCAAACTGAGAGATAATTTATATAATAACAAGCAATTAAGTAAACAATTGTTAGAGGGGGAAGAGGTTGTTAGAAAAAGAGAGAATGTTTGCCAGGTGGTAAGGGGTAATTAATGTGAGTTTAATGTACCTGACAAGTGGAGGATTCTATATAATTGATAATTTTTTGTAAAACAAATGCTTTTATGTAATAGAAAATAACTCAAGTATTCAATTCAATTCAATTAAAATTGAATTTTACCAAGTACTCTCTGTCAATTGAATATTGAATATTTAACTAAAACTTTGATAACTTTTTATGTTTTCAAGCTTTATAATATTAATTATTATTAATACGATTTAAGATTTTTGAATGAGTTTACTAATTTGTGTGAAGCATTATTACATTCTTGGTACAGGTGCTAACACTTTATTATTATCCTATGCGCTATGCAGTGCAAAACAAACACGAGCCCGCTCGCCGATTGATCCAATTAATTTCTACTCTGTGTTTAAAATTTATTATAGTGTTGATACGATTTAAGCCTTTGACGATTCTGCTAATTTGTGTGAAGACTTATTACATTCTTGGCACAGGTGCTAACACTTTTAATTATTATCCTATGCGCCCGCTCGCCTATTGATCCAATTAATTTCTACTGTGTTTAAAATTCATAATAGTGCCGATACGATTTAAGCCATTGAAGATTCTGCTAACTTGTGTGAAGCATTATGAAATTCTTGGTACAGGTGCTGACACTAATAATTATTATCCTATGCGCGATGCGGTGCAAAACATACAGGAGCAACATTGATTCGCTCAAATTTTACTATGTGCTTAAAATTCATAATAGTGCCGATACGATTTAAGCCATTGATGATTCTGCTAATTTCGGTGAAGCATTATTACATTCTCGGTACAGGTGCTAACACTTATAATTATTATCCGATGCAAAACGAACAGAGGAGCCCGCTCGCCGATTGATCCGATCAAATTTTACTATGTGCTTAAAATTCATAATAGCGCTGATACGATTTAAGCCATCGACGATTCTGCTAATTCGGGTGAAGTATTATTACATGCTAGGTACAGGTGCTTACAATGATAATTATTCTCCGATGCCTGGTGCGGATTAGCAACTGAACAAACGGGTGTGCGAACAGGAGCCGAGTAAGTCAACCGGCGCGGTCCCAGCCGCGGGGGTGATTTGGTCCGGTCGACTCGCGATATAATTAGAATTAAATCCCTGCGAGTAATTGTAGGGGTAGCACACGCCTCGGGCCCCGGAGAGCTAACCAAATATTTAAATTACTGTGCACGATCTCGGCAGGATTGTACCCCACAAATGATTACATTTTTGTTTGTATACTTCGGCTATCTTCAAGGAATGTACTTATAAGTATATTTTTATATATTTTTTTATACACATATGCGTGTGTTTATACTCGTAAATACACCTTACAGGGTACTAAAGATAAAACTTCATATTGTTATTTAGATTTTGATACTATCCAACGCATGCCACTGACTAACTGAATTTCAATATTTATATGCAAATTCTGTACTGATTTATTTAGTTTTTATTAGATAAATCAGTTCTACGTGTGTTCTGTCTTTTCAGGTGTTTATTGAAGCATATTGGTTTTATTATACTTGTTAAATGTTAAAGCAAACTTTACGATGTTAAAAAATAAAATGCTTTCATGTTGATAAAACTTTTTAAAATATATTCTTTGTTTCTGTTTCATTCTCTTTCATGTTACATTCGGCATAGAAAACATTTATAGAGGGACTCTTGAAAGTAGTTATTATGCGGATACTTTTCAAAAGACTTATTGATTTTTTAAAAGCAAACCAAGAAAAGTTCTTGCAGTTCTAAAGTACATCATGCAATTTCTCTTCACCCTAAAACGTTTGTCTTATACAGTCGGTCGGCCATAACTATACCAAAGACTCGTAAATAAATAATTCGTAGATTGATTTTCCGTGACGGCGGACGTTTGGTGCATTTTTTTGTAAAATCACCGAACGTTGATCACGATTGGATTGAGTTTACATAGCAATCAAGATTTTAAGTTGGCCGAAAGTCGCGGTTAATGGTAATAATAATTACACATTACGAGTGACAAGCTCTTCGCATTTCGTGGCTGATTTGTTTTCAATAATTGTTTATTGATTTCACATTAAGTTTTGTTGAATTTTTGAAATGTTTCGATGCTGCATCCACTAAAATCTGAATCTGAAGAAAATTGAATACTAAACAGACCAACAATAATTTTTTTTTTTGTAGTTTAATCATCTTCATTGCATCCTCTACATAACATGAACGATGAGTAGTTCTATATCTCTGTTTTTCATAATAAAAAAAATTGTATTATACATTATTTTATTATTAGTTAAAAAATTTAACTATCATGTTCTGTGATGTAAATAAAATAATATTGATGTCACATAAATGCGACATATTGATTTCAGATTTTTTTTTCAGAGATATCATCTCCCCCCCATCGTAACCCCCGTACAGCTAGTCGCAAAAAGCACAATGGTTATCGTATTACCCCGCTAATCTGATCTACCCCTCTCGGGACGGCAGCCCAGCATCCAGCATCCATCACTACACGGCATTGAAAAGGAATTATAGACGCTGCCGCCCCCTCCGGATACAAATAGTAGTCATAAAGTAAAATTAAACAAAGCTGGTAGGGGCGCATTCCTCGGCCCCGGGGTGTGTATTGACCCGAGACCGGGTATGTTCAGATGTTTGTTTAAAATCTTATAACCGGTGCAATTCACTTCCGCAATGCAAACAGGCTGTATCCATAAACAATCGTGCAAGGGACTTCCGTACCCCCAATGAAATATGCACAATTATAAAAATATAAACATATTCATGATTGTTGACAAAAGCGGAAAGTAATTAAAATATACGATTGTACACAAAGCGCACAAAAAAGACGTTGAAATATTTTTTGCAACGCAAGTTCAAATATTTAAAATTTTACTATTTTTTTGTCGCTGGTTAGTTCTACTTTTTATTTGAAAAATCTAGATAGCATTCGGGAAAAAGTATAAAATGTATATTGATCTTTTTTAGTCTAATAGTTTTTATACTCGAATTAAAGTGAAATATATCCTCTTATTAAAAGGTCGGTTAAATTTTACATGCTAATTATATCTTTATCAACGTTTAATCCTAAAACTCGGTGCTTAAAATATATTTTTGGAAATTATTTTGCTCTTACAATTCCTTTCCGTTACAATACAAGTAAATATCTTTTGAATCGTATAATTTAACTTAACGTGTCTTCTTTTTCTATTTATTTCACATAAAAACTTTCTTTAATAAATAATAAAGGATGATTTTTACTTACCTGTAATAAATAGCAAGAAATTTTACACATAATCTGTGTAATCAAATTTCATAATAATTTTTAAAATTATTTAAAGGTTGACAATCGTCCATTTTGTTTCCTTTGTATTTAAATAGCTTAAAATATACTGTCGATTTTATGATGATACGTCACATTCAATTGCTGTAAAGTGATACCCCGCTTTACGCGATCCCGTTATGCGCGGTTTCACTATAACGCGAATTTAAAATTTCGCATTAAAATGCCTCTTTACGCGAATTTCTTATTTTAAGAATTTGTATGAACATAATGTAGTCATTGACTTCTGTTAACAATTAAAAAACAGTGTTGGGTGTTATGAACGTATTTTACGTATTCTACCCAAAAGACAATAGATGTATTTTTCAGTAAAAATAACATGTAATACTGCATAAAGTGTTCTTAGAATTAAAGTGATTGATTCAAATGATTCGTATTTTTTTGTATTAAATTTGGCTATGTATGTATGTTTAATCGTAAACCTCGATATACGCAAATTTCACTTAACGCGATTTTTTCCGGAACGTATCCCTCGCGTAAAGCGTGATATTACTGTACTGTATTAGGCAGGCTTGCATATTAGATTTTGAATTAGTAAAAAGGCACTTTTTTGCATTTGACATCTTTTGAGCTTTCTACATCCGTCGCGACACAACTTGCAAATCGTGTGTACAGGCATTTGTGATTGATTCAAACGATTCGTATTTTTCTGTATTAAGTTTTGCCTATGTATGTAATTTCACTAAACGCGATTTTTTCCGGAACGTATCCCACGCGTAAAGCGGGGTATTACTGTAAAAAAAAAAGTGTCCAATTCCGTTATTAGTTTAATTTCATCAACGGTGGACAATCCCCTCACCGCCCGCACCCTTTATGTGTAAACCGCCGACAACACATTGTTAAGGATGCTTTTTACTTAATGCGGTAGCAAGTAGATTTCATAATAAGCCACATTCCACAAATGTGTATTAAAGAGAGGCCTTCCGGTTTCTTGGGCGGGTTAATTTGCTTCCCTTGCGGGAGGCGCACGGCTTGTGGACTCGGCCTCCCTTAACTGGAATTACCCGGCGAGTACGTGAGCGCGGCGCAGGGCTCCCCAGCTAGCGAGCAGAACAAATATAGAGAGAACCTTTGGGCTATTAATCGTGTGCTAATTGAACGCGGTATCCAGAATCGGCTACCGTGGAGCTTGTACTAACCGCGCATATGGCGCAGAACCATTATGCCGACGATATTTTTTCCTGCTATTAGATGTTTAAACAAATTTATATAGGGGGAGGGGTTATAGCCGCATTGTACCAGTTTTGTGATTAGTCTACTATCGTATTTCAGAGAAATAGAGGAATAATTTTTTTTATAATTTCAACGATAATATTAAAATACAGTAATACCCCGCTCTACGCGACCCTGTTTCACTATAACGCGAATTTCAATTACGCAAACTGACTTTTCTTAACAATTAAAAACAGCGTTGGGTGTTATGGCCGTATTTTACGTATTCTACCCAAAAGACAATAGATGTATTTTTCAGTAAAAATAGCATGTAATACTGCATAAAGTGTTCTTAGAATTAAAGTGATTTTTTTGTATTAAGTTTTGACAGTGTATGTATGTTTAAACCCCGATATACGCGAAATTCGCTCGCGTAAAGTGGGATATTACTGTATTCATTATTTTCACAGATAGTACATGGTGGAATTCCATTTTAACACTTTAAATAAAATATTTTAGTGATTTTTGACTGGTTTCGCCATCTTTTCTCTATATAATAATCACTCAGTTTGATAATGCCAACGTGAAAAGTATATTCAGAATAATTATAACGTAGTGATTTGATTCATAAATTCAATTTAAATAAATCATCTCACCGGTATTACGACCTGTAGTTTTAATAGTTCATTAAAAAATAATACCCAATGATGGTTTTATAAAATAATTTTGATATTTTGTAGTTCAATATATTATCATACATAATTTTAAAGCACTTTCCCTAGCGCAGGCAACGCCTTGTTGGTAGAGTGTTGGGCCACAAATTTACAAATGAATGCATTAAAATCAAATAAATAAATATAATGTAAAATGATTTCACGTGCTTTGGTGGAAAATGTTTAATGCGCTTTTCAATTTAAAATAACTATAAGCTTTTGGAAGAATTGATAAACTTATTGAATAAATAAATATTCAACTGTACGGCTGCTTTTATTTAACAGTAGTAATGTAATCGCTAGATTTTAAAACCGATCAGTTTCACAATTTTATTGGTCTCAGAGTGAGTCATTTAAAATTGAATAATGAAATAAAACACAGTATGTCAGCGGAATTTTTGATCTGCGTACTGTGAATTAATCTTTAGATACCAGGGTTCGGCAAAAAGGTATGGATGATTTTTTATAACAGTTACACACTCATTTTTCAACGTAACTTAAATTTTATTTTTTCAATATGTAACTTGGATGTTGCCATTACAAAAATCAACCGGAAGAGTGTGTAACTGTTATTTCAAATCATCCATATCTGGCTGCTGAATGTATAGTACAAACTGAAGTTTGTATATTTAGCTGAACTCATTATAGTGTATGTTATAGAATGGCGGTGCTGTAGAGATATCCTTGTATATTTCAGGGTATTTACCCTGAGAAATATGCAAGATGCACCTCCGGCAGCGAAGACTCTAAAAATACTCTCTTCAAACGGCACTCCGCCATGGTTGAGTATTCAAAACAGCGACCGCCCCATTCCCGCCCCTTAAAAACTATAAAAACCATTATTCCTTTTTTCCGAGGAAATTTCATTTCGGCCTTGTGTTTTTTTCACCTTCCCCGAAGGGCGTCAGTTATATATCTATCCGTTGGAATGAAATTGCTTTTCGGCTACGAGAATTACTCGTACGTGAGACGGGAAGAACTCTTTTATTGCAGTTTGTGAGGAACGTTTCTTAATGGTTCTCCAAAGATTAAAAATACTCCTGAAATTGATGTTCCCGCCTATAAACCGGCAGCAGCTCGCGGGGCAGATTGCCTGCGAGGGCTCGGGAGCGAAGGGGCCGGGATTTTCACAATACACCTTTGTTTCTCATGTTTGGCTGTAAAAACTTCGGATAAAACATCATTTATTCAACGCCTACAATTGTAGGTGTTGAATAAAAATACATACACGCTTACGCTCAAGTTTTGAAAGACTGATTAAATTGAACTGTGATTACTAAGCTGTAAAATACGTGATACGTATTTAATAAAGCGTTTTCGATCAAACTATTAGAAATATTTATTCTTGGGCTTAAAGTTATGTAAAATAATAATTAAATCAAATTTAAACAACAAATCTTACTCATATTGCATCTTTTTTAAATTTTAGAAACTGTTTTTGCTTATCAAATAATTAGGGGTTGAAAAAATGCAACAAATATAATGAGATGTTTTTTAGTGTTTGTGACATTTGAAATGAAGACACGGTGAAACTATAATAGGCTTTTGCCTTGGTTGGTTTTGAGTGTTTTAATAAAGTAAACATCAACAAAATATAATTAAGTGGATATTGAGAGCTCTTTTGGTAAGTAGAAACATAATAACGATAAAATAAATAATAAAAACAACCTCAGGATAGCCAAATTGTGTAAAACCCAAGAGATTTCTGTAAACTCAAAATAGGTATATTCTTGATCTTGAAAACTTGTGATATCACTTGTTTTTGTTTGTATTTATACAATTGAGTACAAGTACAACAGAGAAAAGCAATGTTTATTAGTAAATACAAGTTTTAATAAAAGTATATATTGATAAGTAAAGCTCACGTGGTGGAAGCTGTAGCTTTCAGGGTAGGGGTAGTCCCTGGCGGGCGAACGGAATGACGAAGATTATAATTACGGTTCTTTTATGATACTCAGATAATGCTGGAGCACCCTGAGGGAGTTCCTTCAGAGCTCGCATCGCTGAAAGAACGGCGGTCTATTTTGCTTTAGTACACATTTTTTTCTATTTAATATTAAAAAATACAAAAAGCTGCAAGAAATTTGCAAACTTTATTACTATACAACACACTGTAGGTATTTTACACATCTCAGTTGTCACACACACACACACACACACCAGTTAAAAACATAGTTTTTCAATCCTGAAAATCTTGACGGTATAAATTGAATCAAAAAGATTCAATTCGATTTTCCAATTGTGAATAGCGACAAAACACAATTTGTAGCAATAAAGGCATTAGTGTAAATAATACAATGCCGCCGGCGTAGTGTTATTTCGATGTACATTTGATTGGTAGAAAGCCTCTCCAAATTTGGCCGTTATACAGACTGCGTTTTATGTTCGGTATAATCTATGCACCGTCTCTTGTGGAGGAGCAATGAAAACGCGAAGGCAGAGTCGTAATGTAGGAGCATAAGGTCTCTATAGATCTCTTTGAGAGCTCTGTTATTGCTCCCATCGGGAAGGCCCCGAGCCGGCGGACCTACCCGCGGCATCACGGCACAATGGCGCGCCCGGGCATTTACAAATAATATCAAAATAAACACACGTGAAAAAGAAATGGAATTGTTGTGTGGATTCGCAGAGAGCACATGTACGTATACAATATTCATGCATCTATGTTTTATATTATGTAATAACACACGGAGCTGTCTGACCTGCTGTGGAACATCTGCTGCTGCTATTTTATAATTGCACGTAGGTGCTCACTCGGCGTATCGTAACTCTAAAATAAATTATATTACTATTGAAACTTTTCCGTGCAATTTTTTGTATTGATTACAGCTACAAAGGTAATCTTTAAAATATGAATTCTATCCGACAGGGCTGGAGGGGAGCTAGTTGACTTATCTGCTCCTTCTCCCTCGCATTTAGAGGCGACTAGAAAAACCCATGTACCTACCCGATAAAAAGCTTCATCCCGGGCAAATCCCATCAAGGAGCACTGGGGAAATGCTACTTACACTCGCCCAAGCAAATCCAATGATTGAATAAAGGTAAACCCCTGTGTGACAGAATGGATTTCCCAGTACAACAGCCGGCGCGGGCACTGAGCGAGGCCCTCGCGCAACGTCAAATTAGCTCTGACGTGATGTCAGGTGACTTGATAACGAGTCCGGGAGTGTGTGCCTGCATACATTACTCACTTGAATTGAGCTTGAAAATATATCAATTATCCACAGCTAGTTTTCTCATATTTTCAAAGATACATCGATATTGATTCACGGGTTTATTTTCATAAATTTAATCAGTCATTGATGCGAGATTCCATGCAGCAATCGTGATGATTTCATAAAAAAAAAACATATTGTATGGTATTTTTGTATTTTAAATAATTGGTATTGTGGACGCGTTGTTTTGATAAATTTGATTTTATTTTGCTAGTTGGAAGTGTCGGCATCTTTCCGCGTGTGTAAATTGCAATTGGCAAGGGAAGAATCGGTTATTCTGCTTGATTGTAAACGACATAAGATGGCGGAATCGATTGGAACTTATTAGAGGGCGATTGTTAAATTCAGCAGAGATTATTATGATAAAAACATAACGAATATTTATTCCAAATTAAACAATATAATAAGGCACATTAGTTCACACATAGAAGCTGATTTTTAAAGAAATTCTCAGAAAAAATATCATCCCACACAAATCACGATGTGACGAACTAATGTGCCTAATTATATTAGTAAATAATATAAACCTGTAATAGGTAATAGTCATATATTTACTTTCAATAACTTTTTTTGTGTCATCCTTTAGCAAAAGCAAACTTTAAAGTAGCACTCAATAGATTGAGTTTTTTTACGTAACTTTTATATTTTTCTTCGTTCATTTGTCATCCATTCGTGTGAGCGTTGCATCTGATCTTGATCTTTTTATACATTTGATAATCATTCTTGGCGATGTCTTCGGCGATGTTTTCGGTGATGATCAGCATGATGCTCATGGTCCTCGTGGCGGGGATGATTTGCGATTGTCAGGGTCGGCGGGGGTAGTCCCGGCGGGGCGGGGGCGGGGGCGGCCGGCCGCTTCAATAATTCATAACATCCTTCAACGGTCGCGATACACGGGCCTATCGCGCGCTTAGACTGCGCCGCCGCCGTGCGCCCCGCCCCGGCGCCGCTCACAGTCTAAGCGCGCTTGCGATAAAAAGCAATGCACCGGGTTGAACGGGCTCCTCTATAATACCGCCTTAATAAAGCCAAAACAGAAACCCGCCTTTCTTCCGCTGCATGTTTGCCTGCATAATTGAAGCTCCCACTTTGTACCCTGACATAGCTTTGCAAGATTATTGAGAACGTCTCGACGTTTTTCCACAGTGCAGCTTATTAATACTTTTCGTATTCAGCAATTTGAAAAATCCAATGAAGCTTTTTTTTTTTTTTTTGTTTACGATATATTGGCTTCAGCATGGTTTTGTGCTCGATTCGGAGAGAGAATTGGCTTTGGTGTGATTTTAAGCTCATATCGGAGAGAAGATTGGCTTCAGCGTGATTTTGAGCTCAGAAAACTGCATTTTTAGAAAATTACAAACTTCGTGGTATACTTGCGGTGCGTTTTTGTTACACGCAATAGTTAATTTATGATTAAAATTTATAAATTTTACGTCAAACGATATTATGTCAAACGCAAATAAATTATTTAAAAAGTAAGTTTTGTACAATATTTTCTCTGAAAAGAAGTCTTAAACGTTGTTACTCTAATAAACGCTAATAAAATAGGTATGTTTAAATTTTTAATTTGAAAAGTTCAATAATTTTTCAAGTATTTGTAATTAATATTTAAGGTTACATTGTTGGTATAAATAAAAAAAGGAATCAGTTTGTGAATGTTTATTGTTTTTTTTATATAATTTATATTGTTTTACTTTAAAACTGTTACAGTGTGTCAAATTGAAGTTTTATCATCATCTACAATTATTAAATATTCATTTTAAAGATATGAATCACGCAAACCTAGAATAACAATAACTAAAATTATGCGAAAAGATAAACTGATCAAATATTAACAATTCAATCAATATTAATTAAGACTCTCCATAGATAAACTAGTTTTATTCCACAAGTAGCGCGCGTAAAAAATTATAAAATTAAATAAAATATTTTAAAAGTCACTTAAATCTAGGTATGTTTGCTATATTTAATGATAAAATAATGATAGTTGCAGCTAACTTGGACGACATCCAAAAAGTAAAAGATGAGATTAATGCAAAGGTTAAAAGCATTGTGGCGTCCGTGTTCTAAGAAACACAACTACTCTGGCTTACGATAATAAATGCATCTAATAGACATCTGCTAAACATCGTTCACTCTAAAATCTGACACGACTTACTTAAACATATTGAACGATACTGCAGACATAATGAGAAACATCGGGACTTTAGATTTTCTCGAGTATGGCAGTAATAGCGTTATACGTTTGATAATCATATTTATACTAAAATAATCTGCATTACCTAATCAAAAGTTAAGTAAATCAATTAAATGAAAATATATACGAGCTATGAAATATTTTTGAAAAACAAAGCGTCTAATCACTCATACATAATTTTATAAAGGCATCTTTGGTATTTAATATTAAAAATATGATTACAAAACAAGATGTAAAATATATGCAGAAATACAAATGGCACGTGTTGAAATGATTGGTTGACTTGATTACTTCATAGTATAGCCAATTCCGATGGGAAAATACACAAGTTTACGTCTTTACACAACTGACAAAGTAATAACCAACAAACAATCTAATGAATTTTCACTAAATTTAAATTTATACAATGTTGACTGTACATATTTTATAAATAAATGCTTTAAAATTTTCAAAGATGCAAGTACCTTTTTTTTGTAATGTTGAAGAAAGGATAAAATTGAACAGTTATTATTGTTATGAAATATGTAAATGAATTCATTGATCTTGCATCTTTAACTTTTACAATCCAAACAGCAAGTAAATACAAAATATTGTATAGAAATTGATGGAAATTACACAAAAGAATAAGTTGACGTATGACAATTTTATTACTAATAAATATATTATCATTCTTTTGACTTCACTCCTTGAATAAATCATAAATACATTTTTCTGAAACAGTATTCTATGAAACAATGAATGCAAACTTTAATGGATAGCCACCTAAATCTTATTATATTACTTCTACTTTATTCAATTTAATATTGAAACGTTAAGTAGAAAATAATCACTAAAAGACATTACTTATTGGTAGCAAAGGGTGAAGCAAGATTATATAAGTGGAAAAGCAAGCATTTTTGGAGATTTGGAGCCAATGCAATTATAAAAATTGTAGCGCCATGGATGATGTTGGAATTATATATCTTAGTATTGTCTTAGAATAAAATAATAAATATTTTCATGACAAGACTTTCAAAGACACACTCGTTCATAATCATCAACTTTTTGCATAAATAGTAAATCACAAAATCATCAATGCTTGATTGTTGTCTTATTTCAGTTATATCTTGATCTATCTGATTTCTCTGAAATTTATTGGACCTATAGTAAACATCACTATAATGATTTACGGTTCCAGCTTTGTTCTTTTGAAACATGTGCTCGGTAAGGCATCTAAAATATCCTTGACATTGTCAACTTGAAGCTTGAGTTTCTTGGCTTCTTCTTCGTATTGCTTCAACCACCTATTAACAAATAAATTAAATTATTTATAGTAAAATTTAATTAGATACTTAAGCTTGACAGTCATTTGTGATATTAACTCCTCAAAAAGAGCTTCACGGAGTGGAAGGTTTTGATTTAGTGCTTACCTTTGATGCGAGTTTTTTTTATCTTGAAGAGTTTGGATCATAGCACTTAAGTTTGATCGTGTCAACTCTAATTCTGCATCTCGAAGACGCCCCTCTAAAATAATTTATAAAAGTTTTATTTTGTTTTTACAATGCGATCATTATTTTGTAATATGAGCAATAACAATGCAATTGTACCTGAATTATCAAGTGCCTTATCATCAAGAATAGGCAGGCGTTCCAGCTCTTCTGTAATAGACTGGACATCTTTCAATGCTTTGTTCACAAGTTTCTTTACCTCATCAGCATCGAGTTTAGCTTGGCCAACCTAATAATAAATAAGTAAAATTTAATACGATCAATTGAATTTGAATAAATAAAAAACCTATGTAAGCTTATAATTTTTTATGTACCTTCGTCATAGCATCATTTGTTAATTCTTCTTTATTTTTAGCATTGATCTGTTCTTTTTCAATAGCTCTTTTGGTTTCATCAACACGTCCTATAAGAAAATTTAAAAAAACATGTTTGTACGTAGGAAAATCCTAATGGTCTATTCTTCAACTTATATCTCAATACTTAAAAAACCAAAAAAAAAATCATATTTTTTTAATAAATATTTGATCAAAATTCATTAATATGATTTGCCGATTTCATTTAATAACTAAAAGTTGGAAAATCTGTTGAATCATGAGATGTCTAGCAATACAATACAACTAGAACATTAGCTATGAATATATTGATAAAAAATGTGAAACTTCAGTCATGAAACAAAAAGATTTTATATTTCTTTAGTTGCTTGTGTGTTTACTTTATATTTATCAATATTTATACTATTATTTACCAGCAAGTTTTCCTGCCTCATCATGTAGGGTACTAGCGTCTTGTTTCGTTGCTGCAGCCTTTTCCCTTATACTGTGAGCCTCCTAAAAATAAAATAAAAACGAAATAAAGCCATGATATGTTTCATTAAATACTAAATGATAAGTGTGTAAATGATAAGTCCACAAATAATTGTGCAAAATTTACCTCGGATGCTTGTTTGGCAAACTTCTTTTGCGCTTCTTGTGCGACATCTCTTGCTGAATTTGCATTAATTTTGGCGAGTTCTAAGCTTTCTTCAACATTTTTGATTTTTTCTTCAGCTATTTGTACTTGCTCGTCTATTTCAGGCTTGGTGTCCAGTGCTTCTTGAGCCATTGTTCGAGATATTTGCACTTCTTCGTGGAAGCCTGAAAAAAAACCAGATGATCACTACATAGATCATTGTGATGGTCATTCATTAGCTCAATTGTATGAGTGCCAAAGCTGAACAAAGAAGACAGAACGAAGTAGATTTACTTCCACTTGAGGCTTGAGAAGAAATAAATAATTGGCCGCAGAATATGCTTACATTTATATTAGATTTTGTTATATGTATTATAACTTTGTTACACACAACTTAAAAACCATTATGAAAAAACACAACTGTAATATCTTATTTGAAAATTATTTTAAAAAACTGATCAATTAATATATAAAAAGCTACCCCTACTATTATATCAGGAATAGATGGGTAGGTATGCTTAAAAGATCACGGCAACCTAACAAGCTATTGTATATTATTATGAATTAGAATTCAATATTTACTTACTTTTGAGGGTGTTATAAATATTTCTGGCATCTTCTAGGGTAGTATTTCCTTGCTGAACTGCATCAGAGGCTTGCTTGTGTATAATATCTAAACTAGAGAGCATATCTTGTATAGAGCCCTGCTGCTCTGTGCCACGCTCTAACAAGTCATTTGATAGATTTATTTGATCTTCCAATGCAGAAATCATTTCGTCATTATCTTTCCGAAGATTATCAACTTTGGACTGTATCTTTTTTGCCTGAAAATTAAAATCGGTATTGGTTCATATTGTTTTATATATGAATTTACAGTCAATATTTGATATCATTTTAGGAATTAAATAAAACATGATTGCTTAGGTACCTCATCGGATATTGTATTGGCGTCAGTTTTTATTTTTGCTGTGTCAATTTTTGGCACAACTGTAGAATTAACTTGAGCAAATATTTCTAAAGCACTGTCACACGCGGCTACTGATCGACTTAATGACTGAGCTGCCATTGCCAAAGTGCTGTTAAGCTTTCCTTCAGCTGTTAATATTTCCCCAGCTAACGAGCTAAGTTCAGAGCTGTAAAAATAATCAGAACATCTATTAGTATTATGCCCATGCCGTATAACATTGATAAACTGAAAAAAAATATTTTGATGAATATTTAACCTTATGTTAGTTTGCTGTCCAATTCCTCCTTTTGCCAGTTTGTAGGCTTCAGATGATGTGTTTTGAGCACTTTCGGCAGTTTCTTTGATATTTTTGGCTTCCCTTTCCAATTTTTCAGCTGTCAATCTAGACTCCTGAGCAATAATAGACATCTGCGTAGATTGCTGTCCTAGTTGGTCAGAACGATTTTGTGCTTTAGCAAGAGCCCCGACGCCATCAGTGACTAGATAATCCATTGCGTTCTACAAAACAATGTAATAAAAAGTGATGTTAGGTTTTTATTTATACTAATAAATATTATTATACAAAGACAAATAATATTTATTCGCTAACTTTATAAGCATACACATTGATTTATACTCACATCTAGTTCCCTTCTAGATGACTCAATTATCTCATTTGCACTTGTTATATTGGAATTTCCAGACTTTGCAAATTTGCGAGCACTATTAGATGACGTATACACATTATCCAAAAGTTTTCTGAAATTAAAATGTTTGTTTATCATCTCTTTAAAAAACAAAACCTGTTTGTTGATTGACTACTTAAAAATAAAGTAAGGTATTTACTGAATATTTTCGAGTTTATTGTTGAATTCACCCAGCTTTTGTAGAAGTGACTTCCCTCCGTCACTAGCTCCCGAGTTTAACTTTGCTTCATTAGCAAGTGCATTGATATTAAGTTTAACAGTCTTTAATTGGGATTCAAAACTTGAATCGGGTATTACAGTTGGATTTTTTTCTATGTTTCTCAGCATCTAAAATGAATTATTGTCGTATTAAACGTGACATATTCAATGGTGTTTCATCTCGGATCTAAAAACTTTTAATTTTATTTTCAAAATTGATTTTAATACCTCTTGTAAGTTTTGTAGCTTTACTCGATGAGAGTTTACTGCATCTTGGACAAGGTTATAGCAGGGTGGACAATCCACACAGCCTCTCTGCCGATCATGTTTGTTTTCTTTGCACCTGCAAAGAAACATTTTGAAAATCTTAAATGTCTTTTGTTTTAAAAAGTAAGAGCAATATTCAATGATCATGACAAAACTCTTCTTTTGTAGTGAAAAATTCTTAGTATTTCAAGTGTTTATTTACCTATCACACTGTTTCCCTTCTACGTTGTCATAGCATGGACATTGCCCATGGGGATCACATTGTAATCCCTTGGAACCAATGTGGTCACACATGCACTCATTGCAACCCTGCTCGGAGAATCCATATTGGTAAGCTATGCACATGTCACATTGCAAACTAAAATATAAAAATACAAAATGATAAAGTGCCAAATAATACATGTGTCTATTACTTAGTTATAAGTCGTGGATATATAAATCAAAACACAACCTAAAAATGCTTGGTGCGTGTAATATCTTCTCTACCTACATAGTTTTTTTATACTGTCATCTGATGAAAGGCTTGTTAAAAGAAATGATGGCTATCCAAACAGATTAAGAAATATAATTTATTAAATATTGTGTAACAAAACATAGTACATATTAAATCTTAAAATGAGCAATGTTTGTTCTATTAGTGACAAAATTTTGATTCAACATTATTCCGACATAAATTTTTGATTCGTATCAGATTGTATTTTATCTTTTATATGGTAGAGTAATTTTTTGCTCCTCCACTAAAAATATGTTTCAATCTTTGATTAAAATAAATTAAGTAGGTTCTCTACTTTCACACTAGTTAATAAATATAATTTTATATGGCTTCAAATGTATAAAAAACCTTTTCCCATGCTACTCGGGTGCCGTTTTGTATTTTACAGTTGCATTTAAAGTAAGTGAACAACAATACTGAGTCATTTGTTTTGTTCAACTTTGTTAATAAATCCACTTAACATATTTACTGTACATTGTGCTACTAAAATAAGTTGAAATTGAGTAATAATATATTTCAGTTGTATTAACAAGAGGTGAATCCAAAAAAAGACATGCGACCCACAGGATTCTGATTGCCAGTCCCGACTAAACTGTATTTATAGCTGCGGGTATAATTTGCTTTAAAATATTTTAGACTTACCCAGTAATACCTTTTCTGCAACTACACTGACCAGTCAATATATTGCATGTATTATTGAAGCTTCCTTGAAGGTTGCAGTTACACGACTCACATCCATCCCCTGTATCAATATTGAAATATCCATCCTGGCACTTTTCACAGTTTCGTCCTATTACATGTGGTCGGCAGGCACACTGTCCATTCAGAGGGTCGCATTGAGGAGTTCCCATATTACTTTCCATAGTTCCAATTGGGTTACACTCACATTGCTTACAATCAGACTTAGCCGGTGCCAAAGCATCACCATAAAAGCCTATAATGCAAAAATTATGCCTATGCTTAAAAATTTACATTAAATCGGTGAATCGTTACATTGAAAGCAAAAGTTTTCTAGAAAAGTTTTAATAGTTTTATAACCTTTATATTTGAAATTACCTGGTAAACATTGGTCACAGTGCGCTCCTGCAGTGTTATGAATACACTTAAGACATTCTCCAGTGGTTCTGTTGCAATTGCCTACAGCGTTCGGGTCAACATTAAGGTTGCACTCACAGGGCTTACAATTCATTACTGGTCCGTATCTTCCCGTTGGATCTCCAAAATAGCCATCAGAGCAAAGGTCGCATTTAATTCCTGAAATATTTAATGATTGATATTAATTTCTATAATTACAAATAAATAACCAATAAAATGTGGACAGTGAATAGTTTTTATGTAGCGGTAGATTAATGGATATGAAATGATATTGGATATTTTCATTTAAATATCAAGAAATATGAGGGTTTTTGATGAATTTATGTTTCTCTTAATATTTGCTATTTCTAAGTAAATATTATATGGATCAAAAAATAAACAGTAAAATTCCGAGGACTTGACAGGTTTTCTAAAAGTTAATATACGTAATTACTTTTATTAACGTTAAGATAGTCCATTTCATAGATCATAAAATCAAAGAAAGAAGAAAAAGTGAATGTATAGATTACCTGCGTATCCATTCGGACACTCAGTGCACACTATTGTAGTGTCAGCCATTTGAATACACGCTCCATTGAGAGGACAAGGGCATTGAGTACAATCGTAAGCTGTTCCTGACAGAGCGTTTCCATAGTATCCTCGCTGGCAGAGCTCACAGTTGTCTCCAGATGTGTTGTGCTGACAAATACAGCGACCTAAAATACAATAAGTTTTAAGCTTGCATTTTTATTTGATTCAGTTTTAAAACAAAATTAGAATTAAACTATTCTTACCAGTCTCAGAGTCACAAATATCCGCGTGGCCGTTACAATCACAAGGAACACAGGGTTTAAACGGGCCTCCCAATGCTGGATTATGACGATATCCTGGTGCACAGGATTCACAGAACTGTCCCACATAGCCCTCAGGGCAGGAACACATTTCAATCCATGTTGCCGGATTACCAGCAGCTCCGCGCTGCGCAGTCTCTAGTCTCACATTGTCCAGATAGCCCACACCTTGGTTGCCATATGTTCCCCTGATTTTAATCGCTGTTAGATTGGATAAAATTGACATAAATCCTCTTGCTGACACCTTTGGACTCCATCCGTATCTAGGGTGTTCGTGTAAGTGGAAGACGTACTCGTGATTCTAAAACAAAATAATTAAAAATTCTATATTATAATAAAATAATTATTGAATCCACAGAAACCATCAACCAGCAAAAACATTCGCTTAGCAATTAACCGCAAATGACAAATTATACACAAAAAATTATAAAAAACATAATATATAATATTAATAGTAGAGTACTTAATAACTTACAAACTAGTTTGATTAACGCAATAGCTAAAACAATTCAGTAAAAAATTAACATTACATTTCAAAATACAAAGAGTAAAATGTGTACCATAAATTGTATTCATAAAAAAATTTAATTATTAGAGTAATATTTTTAATTTGTATACCTCTTTTGAAGGAACAACATTTCCTTGTTCGAACACACGAATAGCCACATAAGTTCCAGCTCCTTCAAGAATGATGTCAGAAGTTGAAGGATATGCAGATATTTCAGCTATCTTGAGATTGAACTTTAAATCGTGGTTGTACGATGATCTCTGATCTCCCAGAAATCGATCCGGAGCAACAAAGAACACATGCTCTGTACCAATCGCACTGACAGCTAGAATTTACAAATAACACTTAGAAAACTATTCAGAATTATTACAATCCATAAGTGTGTAATAATTAAAGGTATTTGCCTATATTTTGTGTGGCTGCGTTGAATTGTATTCCGATGGTTTTGCGTTGATCGTTTTGGGCTGACCATTTTTCGTTGTTTCTTGAAAACGATGATTCCATCACGACTTTGGAGTATCCCATGGCAGATTGACATTCTGCAGAGTGTCCATAACAGAAGCACGGAGTACATCCGTATTCATTCTCAACATCCAAATTAAAATATCCCGGCTTGCATCTATGAAAAAAATTAAAGTCAATACAAAATAATGTACGCTACTTAAAATATATTCTAAAATAAGTTTTACTTAATTTCAAAGGAATATTCATAATTCAATTTATATATATCAACAATATCAGAGTAGGGCTTAGTAAAATATACTCACTCTCGACATCTTTTTCCTTCCACGTGTTCTTTGCAATGGCATAGGCCAGTAACTGAGTCACAGTGCGTAAGATTCCCAAAGGAGCCGGCCTCACTGCAGCCACAAGGTGTGCAACCGTTTGAAGTGAACTCATAGTGGTTTGGTTGGCACCGATCGCATTTTTCTCCGGTCACGCCAGGTTTACACTGACACTTGCCATTACTATTGCATTGAAGTGACCTTGATCCTAAATAGATAAGTTACACATCAATTATATTTAAAATGATATAAAATAATATACTGTAATACATGACATGTCTTGTAAGTAAGGAATATATATTTTTACCTATAGGATTGCAGTCACAAGCAGTACAAACGTTATCTCTGGGTTGATGATAGTTTTGTTTACATCGCTCACAGTTTGGTCCATCCCTATTATCGGTGCAGTCGAGACAATGTCCTCCATGTCCAGTACTGTTATATAATTTTGGGTCGAAAAAGCACCGATCTGAATATCCATTGCAGTTGCAAGCTGAAGCAACAAGGATATATCAAATATTAGAAAAGTGAGAGAAAAATTACATATTTTAAAAAAAAGTTAAAACAGCAAGCAATCATAAGATACACGATTGGGAAAGACGGTGAAAATTTTTATTTCCAAACACAAGGATATTTATTTAAACTTTTAAGTTTATTGTTTTTGGTACTGTTTGTCATATTTCGTACAAAGTATTCTGGTTGCTATTAGATTCACGGCATGGGTGTGCAAGGCTTACTTAGTAATGCCTGACCAATAGGCAGAGTATTGCTAAGCCTAGCATAAGGTTTATTTACACGACAAGCTAGTTAACAATGAATATCAAAAGTACAAAATGTTTAATTTGCACTTGTATGAAAAAGTAGTTTATATAGACTAAGAAATCATTTTTAAAATTATATTTTATAAAGGTATCGCAGCAATGCAAGATAGCATCTAATGTTAGATTTTTTTTTCTTTTATTTTCTTTTTTAATACAAATTTAAAGCCTTTGTTTTCTTTCATGGATACAAGTGATAGTGTAGTTAGTTTTAATTTCATAATTTATCACATTTTAAGTATAATTATGATAATATATAATTAAACTTTAATAACTTCTTTAACAAATGACTATGAATAAAACTTAATAAATTTATGAAGTATTTTTTTCTATTATCCCTGCTGCTTTTTATAATTATAAATATTTTAGTTATGGTAATGATATAAGTCCATGAGTTGTTCAAAATTATTCCTAAACATTTGTATAGGGTGATTCAAAATCATAATAATATCAAAAGTCAATTAATATCTGCATGGGAGAGTCTTATAATTTATTTAACGAAAATAAAATTTTGAGTATTCTCACATTAAAACCAGCTTTTTATTAAAATATTTATAAAATAAATTTTGTGTTATATTCATGAAAACTAATAACAATTGTTATGAATATGATAAATTTAAAAATGAAATTTTGGATATTGTATAGTTTTTAATCACCGTAATTTATATAAAATTCGCAGCTATGCTTACATATAACCAATACAAAAATAATAATTCTTATAAAATAAAAAATAAAGAGTTATGTGTTTTTGTTTTTTTCAGTTAAATCAGTAAATCAGTTAAAAAATCTAAAAGCATCCACTTATAGTACATTAAAACTTTCTGGTTCAAATATGGACACACTTTCGTTTTCTATTTATATTTCTATATTTATTCACATTAAAATATATAATACGACAAAGCATCGTTTTATCTGAAATGTGGTTAGTTAAAACTTAATTTTTAACTTTGTTTAATTAATGTTTAATTGGGGAAAATAATTTCAAAAATATTGTATATTTTTTCCTACTCGTATAAACTGAAAAATATAACGTCTTAGACGAAAACAAAAAAAAATCACAATGTTTAGATTTAATTATGGTTGAGTCACGGTGTTTTTGTATCTGCTAAAATTTTACAGTGAGGTAAGGTTTTCTTTTTTGCAAAGGTTTTTCCCAGGTAGCTTACGCAAGCCTGGCTTGCGTGTGAGCATCAATACATAAATTTGCTGTGTTGGCACAAGATGGTTCTTTAAACATATCCAAAATGAAAACTGCTTGCAGTCACATGTACATGCAGCCATACGCGGGGAACAAGTTTGATCGGGCTCCTTCCACAGTATTTGTTACCGTTGGCGCCTTATATGGAGCTAAGCTGAATTCCTTTCACTTAAAGCTGCTTATAAGAGTACAAGTTCAGGTCTTTGTCCAAGAAAATAATTCAAATGAAAACGCAGACACAGCTTTTCACACGCAGCGAAGCTCCATCTAATTGCAGTTAATCTCTAGAAATACTCTTAAAAAATACTCACGGAATTTAGAATACCACGGAGATATACTATTCCAATGGATGCTTTCAACTAATACAATATTCAACAGAAAAAAATACAACGCCACGGTTTCATAAAAAAAAAAAATCATTTTGAAACGAAGATTTCGTTTTGAATGTTCAATGATTTCGCATTTTAATTCGATGCATATTACTTAAATATAAGCAGACACTATTGTTAATATTATAAGCGCACAATACACAATCGTTGATATTTTCATATACGAAATGATCGAGGTAGTATTAACACTGGTCAAGCATTCCGCGATCACGGGAATCTTGAGAAGAGGTGATGCTTTTGGGAAGCCGTAGTATTGTTACTGTGAATAGAGTACGCGCGCGGGTGCACCTGGCGCAGGTAGAAGCAGAGGTGCGTGGCCTCCGGCGGATTTGTATCGACTGATCGAAATGCACTTGTCCCAGATTGGGTCGGTGCTCGCTGCCTGGCCTGCGAGACCGGTCTTCGCAGGTCCGAGCACGCCAGCATCAGGGTTGAGCTTCGATCATTAAAATCACGCACAAAAGCTCAACTTGAAGCTGGAGAAGCTTTGCTATGATTGCGAGTGTTTTGCAGCAACTTCTGTGGTTTTGGAAGTGCGGATACTTTCAAGCTCATTTTCAGGTCATCAGCTTGTTGCCTGTGTCAAATTGGCATCAGCATTGAAAGTACAGCTTTATCGATTATATGGTAAAATATCTAAAACGAGTTTTCAAGTGTTTCGCAGCTATGAAAATCTGCATTTCATATACGTGGATTGGCTTCGTTTATATCCATTGTAAGTACTCGTTTCTTGGGTCTCATTTTTTCGTCGGAACATTTAAGACGAAAAAACCTAGCAACACCCAAGAAACAAATATTTATAATAAAAATAACTACACAAACCTATTCAAACAGAATGAATCATCGTAAAGATACAAATCGGTTTTAACTAAACTATGTTACTTAGACTAAGTATCGCGGAATACTCGGCGAACAGAAACATGGCATTCATTTTGCAATTAAGTTACTAATGTCTGAATTTAATAATTAATATTTAATAAATAATTATTGATAAGATTTTCCCAGCCCTAATGCAGGAATCTACGCGGAATCTTCCGGAGACGTATTGGGTAACAATAAAACACAGCGGTTCTTTACATACTTAATGTAAATTAACCATCGCAATTGCATACTAAATATAAATAAATATCACAAGAATGCAGACATTTCCTTAAAAATAAATCTTCTCAGTGAAAAAAAATATTTTTATGTGCATTAATAAAAATATTTGAAAAGTCCAACACTATAACCCTTAGGACAATATTATATTACTACTGCGCCGTTCTCAGAATATTATTGAGTAAAAAGGTAAAACTTTAAGAAT
This sequence comes from Atopsyche davidsoni, assembly GCA_022113835.1. NCBI lineage: Eukaryota > Metazoa > Arthropoda > Insecta > Trichoptera > Hydrobiosidae > Atopsyche > Atopsyche davidsoni. Next base: position 4,396,036 of record JAILWY010000010.1, read on the forward strand.
TTTAAAATGTATGTTATTATGTAAGGCATTATATATAATTTTAATTATATTTATAAAGAATTTGTACGGTACAGAAATATTACAAGTTTATAGTCGTGCAAATATCAATAAGCTTAGCTATTCACACATTTACGTTTTTGATGTGTGTCGTAATAATTTTGTCTTTCTTTGTTTTCAAATGCACTTACTGTATATTATCTGGAGTATACAAGAATAATTTTTTTTGTGATTCAGTACAGTAGCACTACAATGATAAAACAAAAAAAAATCCCAAAAAAAAGCGAATGTATTAACTGAGATAAAAGTTTCTATCTTCCCAACTTTATAAGTGTCAAAAAATTAGTTTGTTTCCCCAATATTTCTTTTTTTTACTAAAAACCTACTTCATTTATCGATTTTCTCAAATGTATTCAAAATTGTATTTTATTGAAAATATCATCGTATGTCTTATTTTTTGGATTGGACGTCAATCAGATGCGTATTTATTACCCATTACGGGTTTATTATATTATTACTAATATGATTAGGCACATCAGTTCATACATAGAAGGTGATTTAAAGAAACTCTCAGAAAAATATCATCGTGATTTGTGTGGGATTTGAACCCACATCCCCTGGCTTACATGGCCGGTGTACTAACCCTTGTACTAACGAATCACTTCCGTTTATCGAGAATTTGGTCACATTTGGGCACATCGGTTCATATGTAGTGTGATTGTTAAAAATTATATGTATGAACTAATGTGCCTAATCATATTAGTAAGAAAATATTATCATAGTTTATAGTAGTTTCGCCGTTGATGTTATGTTGATTGTTGATTATGGATGTAGATCAAAAGGCTGGCGAAATGTTTGCGTATTCGTTTATTTATATGAATTGGACAAGACAGAATAATACGTGGTTACTGGTCGAGTGTCTGCGTCTCTCTGTGGGGTTGCGTTATCGCTGGGGTTGTTGGGTTGTTGTAAAATTAGAAAGTCTCTACCTGCGATAGGGGCGGAGCTTAACAAGTCAAATAATGTAGCGGTGTATTTGCACTGACCGCTACAGTAGCAGGCTATTAATTTTCTTCTCCTTACTAACGAAGCAAAAGCGCGATAAAATCTCAACATTCGCGGCAAATAAAATCGCTGCAGCTGTTGTTTTTGCAGGCTTTGCTTCGGTCCTGGGTTAGTGCCCTTACAGATGTATGGTTCGAGACTCACCCTTGCACTCGTGGACGTGATGCTGCGTGGCTCTGCCCCAGGGGGCATCGTTGTAGAAGTCCGCGCACTTGTTGCAGTCGGGGCCGGCGGTGTTGTGCTGGCACTGGCAGATCCTCTGCTGCTTGCCCCCGGGCAGGAAGGCAAAATCACACTTGTAGGCGTGGCCATTGCACTTGCATCGCGCACCCACGGCCACGTCGGCGATGGCGTACCAGTACGACTGCAGCACTCGCTTGTCCGCAAAAACTTCGTCTCCGAAGGTGTTCAGGCGGTCCAGGGTGATGCGAATGTCTGTGGCCGTTACCCATTCCTGCAAACGTGACCAGGTTAGTACAGCAACCCATGCGAGACAGTTGAACAATTCAAAAAACCATGTCATAAATTTGGAGAACGAATATCAACATCGTACCGGTGAACATAAAAATATAATTAATTCCATTAAATCTAGACAAGAGACTACCGATAAGATGAGCTGTAGTTTTGGAGTTAAGTACTTGAAATTTATCGACACAAAACATACAAACACATAAAGATAATTACCATTTAATGAAGCGAACTGTGTGTACAAAAAAGAACTTGTATGTAATTGATTTTAAACGACGAATGTTTTCGTTTGAGGGTTGTTGTTAAAATTACCTGCAGATCTGCGCTCGTGTCGAAGAAGTAAGCTGAGGGTCTGCCCTCGAGCGTGGAGAAGGCTACGTTTCCTCCCTTCAGGGGTGAGATGTCGGAGTACTCGCTCGTGCACAGAGCCCTGGTTTCCGCCCCCCGATCGGCACTGGACGAGTCGGGCAGTTTGTACGTCTCCCGGCAAGTAGCACTGGAAGGGGAACATCGGATCAAATCATCGAGCAAGAAAACAACCTTCGTAATTGCGAATCCACTCAACAAACTCCACTGTAAATCATCCAAACATAAGCTCGATAAAAAACATATTTTTTCGCATTTGAAGTAACGCGCATTGATTTGATATTTGAAATGAAAATTCAGCTGCCGAAGTAAAATAATCGGAGTAATAATTTCCTAAATATAAACTGTTTCAAATGACAAATTTTATTTTGAAATTATTTGATATTTATATGGTTATGTTAATTTAAACTTTTTTATTAATTGCGTACCTTTATATTTAGGTGGTATTATTATTTGAATATCAAGCATAACAAATAATGTTTATCCAAAATATGGTTAGTTGAAGCGCACTCCAAGTTATATAAAATTTAATTTGGACTTTAACAAATATGAACTTTTGATGTTTTATAAGCAGCAATTCAAAGTTATTACAGGTATTATTATAGGCCGTATATTGCAACGAAGGCATCATTAAAATTAGTTACGGGCTGGTACCTCACCTGTAGTATTGATATGGCTCCCAATTTCCATCTTCTCTTGTTCTCTTGTAAATGGCGAAACTCTCGGGACGTGGCGAGTAGAAGACTAATCTGACGTATGTGATGTCAAATGTCTTACCTGAAAGCGAACATTTGAATAATTTACACTCACGCCTATCAGGTTTTACACTACCACTGGCTAGAATATAGTTTGTGGAGACGGCTACGTAGTTTTCAAAGAGGGAGTTAATTAGATGCTTGAATTAACGCATACAGCAGTATTAAAGCGGAGACAATGTCGGATATGATTTATAACCAAAATTTTAGCAGTCAATAGAGATAATTAAAACATTCCATTGAAAGTTTATTTATTTTTGTCTAAAGAGCCTACTCACGTAGTAATATCACAGCTGACTTGATTTGCCAATAGCGTCGTCTCATTTAGGGTGAGTTTTTTTTTAAGTTTTGCCTAAGTAAACAACACAAAGGAGAACGCTTTTGCTCAGTGTCCAGACTTGTGCAGGCTTTACTTTATAAATATTTTATTATTTGTTATATTTGACGAAAACACCAGCTCTATATAATTTGCCAAATAAATAATGACAGCAAAAGCTTGTGATTTTTCTAAATGTTAAAAGACATTACGAGACTTATTATAAATGCGGGTTTTTTGAAAACATCAAATGCGTTCAGAATGCATTTTTATCGTTGCACTTTCAAGTATATTTACATTGAAAATAAAAGAATTTAACTTAAAGTAGGTTGTCTTCTACGTATTTATAAATACTCTACAATTTTTCATGATACATTTCAACACAAAAACTTCAATCCTTGTAAAATTTCAAGTGACAGACTCAAATATATTTAGTTGAGACATTTTGCACAACATTAAGTCGAAATAAGTTCAAGAAACACGGTTCTGCTTATTTTAATATAATAAATTTGCTCTCTGTAAATTGACACAATGTTATAAACGCATTTGGATACATAAAATCAATTGAAAGTTTTATCAAAAGCTTACTGAAGTTTTGTAGAAAAAGATAATTTTCTTTCATTTTAAGCTCGTAAACAAAAAAAGACCCATTATTTTTAAAAAATATGAAATATTTTTTGATTTGTATAAAAGTTTTGAGAAAATAGTAAATTATTTGATTCCACGTTTGTGAAATAATACGATAAAAATAAATAAAAACATCGCCTGCCACAGGCTAAAGTACAGAGAGCCGGCAACGACTCGATTACGTAACACGTAATAATAGGTTCATTACCCAGATTGAGAGTGAGGTTGACTTGGTTGGGGTACTGGATGCCCTCGTTCATCGTCTCCGACTGCCACCACGTCTGGTTCTCCTGCTCGTGATGCAGGTCGGTGAGGAAGTAGCTGGCGAACTGGTCCCTGGTGCACGTGTCGCACGACTTCCTAGAAGGCGTGCCGGTCTGGATGCAGAAGCGGGTCTCCCCCGACTCGCCACATGTGTTGTCCGCCTCCATCTGCACCTCGAAGGCGGCGTTCTCGAACTCAGGGATGCATCTCTGCAATGAAAAAACACCCCACGTCAGTATATATACAGGGTGTCCAAACTGAGTATCGGGTATTTGTTAGTACAGTAAAACAAAAATTACTAGTAATCAAGTATTCTTTACTGTTGATTATAAGAATACAAAATGGAAAATTATTTCGAAAAAATAATGTTATCCAAATGGTGACCGTTAAGCTGCTGGCACTCTTCTAACCAGGAACGAAGATTGCTGATAACACGCTGACACATAGCCCTCGATATTGCTGCCATTTCTCACCTGATGTTTTGTTTCAATTCCGTTAGGTTCGTCGGATTATTCTCATAAACCCTTCTTTTAAGGTATCCCCATACGAAATAGTCAAGAGGGCTTCTTGATGTTAACTCTACGTGAAATGACCTTTGATTGATTGGATGTATGGCAAGTCTTGTTGGAACCACGTTCTTGAGTTGAAACCTTGAAACTCCTGCAGCTCTGGGCCCAAAAATTTAATCAACTTCAACGCTAAAACAAATACCCGATACTCTTTTTGGACACCCTGTAAATATAAATCTATATATTGAGTAATGGCGTGCATACTCGTACGTTGAAGCATTGCTCATATTAAATATTTTTTTAAGTATCGCTAAAAATTAAATCACTACAAGTTAGGGACCCGATATGCAAACAGTATAGTGCTCTATACATTAATTATAATACTTTACACAATCATTTAAAATATATTCATTTAGTATATCTGATTCATAGAACTTTGCAAAGAAAATTTATGATATGTTCCAATGAATCCTGCCGTTTATTTCTACACCATTATATATAATATAAATGCGTTTTATATTAAAAAATAATATCAATTATCAATTTGCAAAATATAGAGTAATGATATCTCCAGCTTTCATTCCATAATTATACAGCCCAAACAGGAACAAGTACTCAATAGTTTATTAATAACATTATGACCAATGCGTTCTGTTATGGGCTGTAATTTTTTTAAAATGATATCTGATCCATGACGTCATCACATAAAATTTTACTTATAACTGATTAAGCTCATTTGCTTTTATTATAGGTCAATGTAAAATGAATACACATTAAACAAAAAACATAAGTTTTTACAGTGTATTAAGAATTTGAATGTTGTATTTAATAAAGATTTGTTTTGTACAACAGCAAAGAAGCAAAGTTTATCAAGTTATTTTTTCAGGTATAGTGTGTATTTTTAAATAGAAGCTGGTGGCTGTTTAATTATATTCATCGTCATGTTCACAGGCGAGCTTACTCCGAGCTTCTCTGGAGTGAGTATCGGACGCGTCAATGAACAGACACAAACTCTCGGTTTAATTTGGGCGTTTGTATCGCGTCTTATCGCGCTGAGGTCACGTAAATAAACCCGAAATATCGGTTGTATTTAAGAGATCGAATGGAAGTTGGCTACGATTATATAATCTTATAAAAGAGTTCATCTCGCATGTCAACTGATAGGCAAACAATACAGCGTTGATTGGTTGGAATTTGGAGCAAATATGATACTTTTGACTCAGTTTTGTCAGAATTTATTACAAGGCTCCCATATTTTGGATGTGTAAACATCCGGTTTTATCTATTTTATCAGATTTATGTTAAACAAAAATAAAATAAAATGGCTTCCACACTTACACACTCACCCGAAATTATAACCTATTCTTTTCTATGTGTATTGTTATGAATTTCAACACCAAAATGGATTTCTTATTTTTTTTACGATATTCCAAAACATGTAGAGAGAACTAGAGTGAACTCCTTCTGCAGAAAGCTACAGAAACAATAATAGGAGCCTCTCCACCTCGACAAGGTACTTCCAGAGCACATCCTTCCACAATCATTCCAAGTCCACGATTCAATTAGGCGGTCTTAATTCCGTAAAAGGGAATGTGTGCCACTATTCCGTGAACTAGTTAAGTGTCCCTTGATTAACCTAGAATCTGGAAGCGTCATTTACTCGCCCTCGCGTATGAGTTTCTCAGCATTGTCACAAGCGCGGCTTATCTAGGATCCTTTGAGAGAGTTTCCCGCTCGCCGATAAAGTCATTGACCAAATTCTTCAATAATCACATTTATACGTGCTTGTTTTAATTTAAAAAAAAAAAATTCTAAAGCGCTAGTTAGTTTTTTTAAAATGTAATCCCAATTATTTTAATAATTATTGTGGTTACATTTGTTTAAGGTAACGTAGTTTTAGTACAACTTTGAACAGCGAGTTGTAAAGATGATTCTAATTGCAAATTTTTTGGTTGTGAAACTCATTCAATATTATAGGATTTATTTAAGTAGATTGTAAATTACTTATTGTACATGCAAAATCATCTTAAAAACAATAAAATGTATGTATTTGAATTATTCAAAATATACAATATATTAAGACAAACAACGATTTTTAGTTGTGCCGGTTACATTTACAATTATTTGTTAAATATTTATATATAGATTGGTTTGTTTTATACAAGTTCATTGTTACCTTATTCTGTAAAAATACTATTTGTAATCCGTTATCCTGAAGCTTTGTTAGAAATGAACATGACCTTGTACATTTATTAGAGCAACAACTAACAGTGCATAGAGGAAAAGATAAATTAGTTGTTACACCTAGAAGGTTTTTCTCAACTCTAAGATGTTGTATATGATGTTGATATAATGAATCAAATAACATAAATAGAAAGAGCACGTTCGTTTAAAAAATGAAAATAGATATTTGAATGAATAAAATAACTTCAAAAACTGAATGTTGTATATTTTTATGGAAACTGTTTTAACGTTAGTGCAAGCATAAGAGATATAAGTTAGAATATACTGTAGGTGGTTGTAATACTTAATATTTGCCATGAGGTCATACCTAAAGATATGTCCCACAGTACATCGTTAAGCGTTACATAAATACAACCAAAGCCTAACATCTTGCTCCAATGTGTTTCTAATGTAATACAGAGAAAAATATTTTCAAAAAACAGCTCCGCAGTCCGACGACCGGTCAAAAATTATAAATCTGATATAATTATATAAACATGATTACCAGCAAATTGTGTGAAGCTATCGCTACTGTATACTGTACATGCGTTTGTTGAATTTGTTTAGATAAATGATAAGTCAAATCACTTAGATATATTTGCCTTATTTACATTGATACAATATATGAGCACGAAACATTGTATATCTGTTTACATAACGTCTTCTGCTTTTAGTTCAATGTTCTTTTTTAATTACAAAAACTGTAACTAAAATAATATTTCAACAAGTAAATAATAAAACAGAGATTTTAAATATGTTTTCGGTAAACACACAAAACTTCGAAAATAATAATCGATTTTTTTCTTTTCTTTTGGAAAACAGATGCGATATACTGTCTGAATGTTTTAAGCTTGTTAATTAGTATACATTGTTTATAATTGATAATAAACCTGAGTGGGTAAAAACGTGGATATACGAATAAACTATAAAAAAAACCGTTTTTAAATTAACAAAATATTTGAGATTCATTCAGAAGAGGCAGTATGTACAGTATTTAATATTTCTTTGGTTTTCTAAACAAGGCAGGTAGACAAACAATCAGTACAGTTTGGTACGTTTCCGGAATAGACTTATAATATGCATGGTTTCACAAAAAAGGGTTTGTCTTATATCTAAAGCTAGATATACATTTTTTTTATAGAAGCTGCTTTACCTGCACTTGGACATAGATTTTCGTTGTTTGGAGGGAAGCGGAGAGGAATTATCGCGTATGTCTAAAAATTTCGATTTTGTGTTGTTTTGTTGCTGTGAAATTGTATGCGAGTACGCACGCATATTGGCATGCGACGTCGCCTTGCCTTTCATTGTGGCCGCCTATCTTATTTGACTGGAGATAGCCTGTATCAACATCATTATGTAGTCATTGTTTTTAGTTGAAAGTATTCGGAAAGAGAGAAAAACTATGCTCGCAAACGTGTGATTGACGCGAGTACTTGAATTTGTGGATTGCTTTAGTTTCATCCATGATATCATTATCATCTAATGCGAAGCAATCTTTTAAAACTGTGCTTAATGCTCAAATACATATTATTGATAAAACATTTCTTATCATTTTCTTTTAAAAGTTATGGAATGTGTCCCTACTTTTACAAGGTAAGTATCAAGTCTTTCTAAATACGATTACTATTATATGCACTTTTATATAGACCGTAACCACCGCTAAAAATTAATTCTTATATTATTTAAAAAAACTTTCAATATTTCATAGATATCCCAATAAGACTTGTTTATTTGTGGTTAACATTACATCTTAATTAAATAACATTTGTACGGTGAAATAAGTCCACGATTACAAATGTTAACGAATATAGGTAAGACTAACGTATAATTATTAAATATGTATAAACAAATAAGGCGATAGAAGATTTTTAATATTTTTTTTTTTCGTGACCTCTATGATTGATTGTTATTATTTGGTTCTACTTTCTATTTGACATAAGTAGTATGCTTTGATTTAATCTAAAAGAAGGAAATACTTTATTATTATTATTTAAACAATGTATTACTCAATTCTCAAATTCTAATGTGAAATTTGTCACCAATGAGGGAAAATTTATTTTGTATTAAAAATATGTATGAAACATGACGTATTTCAAGACTTACTGACAATTATCAACGAGGCAGTAAGGGTTCTTTCGCTTTGTAGAGACAACTTCGAACACTCATTTGAACGAGACAAAACAACTCTCAGTAATAAACATCAGCCGTCTTGTAAGCCGTATTTTTATTTTTATCTATCGGTTTAAGTCTTCAGTACAACCAGCAAGTAAATCACGAATAATGCAATAAAAAATTTTAAGTTAGTATTATGAAACATACCATCAAAGTAAACGCTTTATGTGGTAGGAACTGCATGGTAAAGCATGGGTTTAACACGGTCTGGATCTTCAATTCCCTAGACTAGAATGAGACGTATTATTGGTGCGTCGAGTATGAGTTTGACATCCCCCTTTCTGGTCCCCAAATAGACTGTGATGACTTCTCCGAAAGGATACGCAAGCAGCGCACTGTGCGCCCAATATAGCTCCGGCTCACATTCTGGGTAGATATCTTACCTATTTCATTAATGCAAGCATTTAAAACAGGACTCTCAAATTCACAACAAACATATAATCTCAAAGCTTCATATAATCAAGGATCTTACCTGTTTCAGTTCCATATTGTATTTATCCATTATTTCACATGACAATCTGATATACTTTATTGCAGTGCTTAGATAGAAGTTTTATATCATACTTCAAATTATTTGAATACGAGATACAGATGTATATTTTTGTTGTGATATGCTAACATGGAGTTACAATTGTTTTCTAAAAAGCAAGAAGCATCATTCGGGAAGAATATGGATTAAACATATTGAAAATAAAAAAGGAATATAGCTCAATTTTCTCAAGAGTAATTCAGAATCACAATTTTATATTTTAAAACTTTACCGCTGCGATTAATTGATACTAAATCATTTATCTACATCACACTGGTATATTTTGTAATACTCAACTTTTAAACAATAATGTAAATAAACGGATTCTTGTTTGTGAGCGCTTTCGCATTTTTAAGGTAACTCTTTGAACAAAAATTATTGTAATTTCCTAGTCATTCATGTGTATTGATTACTATAATCCTGACTATTTCTAAAATTAATATATCAAACGATGTTTAAAACTGAGTTATGACGCATTACGTCCAGACTTAACACTTATTTAAAACAGGGGTAGTTGACCTTTGTAAGCCTACTTTTGTACCTTTTGCTGGCAGTAAAATTTTCACACCACTCGTCGCAAAACCGGCGAGAAGTATTAAATTTGTTTAGCACAGTATTCGTTTTTTTTTTATTTGAGGTTTAGTAAAAATTTTCAGTTGAAATATTCTTTTTAAAACTCTGCATATGTTTGTAACACAGAAAAATACTTCTGCGTCTCCGTCAATTCGGTGCATAAATGTATTGTAATTTGTTTACATATAGCGGACTTTCCAGCCCAGAAATATAGGAAAAATTTTATTGTTTACGAGTGGGCGATAAGGACTTAACTAAAAGGCGATTTTACTAAAAGTTAAAACAAAGTTATTTATATAACTACGAAATATCTATCCATTAGATTAATTTGAACTCAAAATATACTAGAACAACTGAGCTGAAACTGCTATAAATCTTAGACATTGTAATATTTGCCTATATTTTATAGTATTTTGAAATCAAATAATTTTCATCAAGCAAAAAACCACAGTCAATAGATTCATTTTGTAATTTTCTATATAATTAGTTAAGTCAACTCTTTCATCGTTGTATATGATATCACAAAACTCTTATAGTTCTTACTAATGAATAGTCGTACAATTTAATTTGAAAATAACATTGTTTAATTAAAATATATTCGTATTTTTTTATGGTAGATTAAGACAGTCCTATCCTTTGTCGGAAGGAAGATACTCCTCACTGCTCATTAGCGAATTAGTGGATATGCTCCAATGGATCGAACACAAAGGAACCGAAATTATCAGCAGAGCTCATTACTTGTGCTTGCTGGAATCAAGGCGTATATTTTCTTCGGTGCTTCATCTTTATAAAATATGGAGGAATTAATTTTTGATGAAAATATGTGACGACAATATCCATGTTATGTAGGACGTTACAGAATCGACGCGGAAAATATTAACGTATGATATATTTATTTATATATTTTATACATATATACATAAAACAGCAAATCTTAACGAGTGATTTTCTTACAGAATAAACAAAAAAAAACACCTATTAGCTAATTACTATTCGATTGTCGGCTGTGTTAGTGCGCGTGTAGGTAGCTTTATTCTCGACAGTCTCATTGTTGCGATAATGAATCATGGAAATAAAGATATATGTATGTGTGTAAATGTTTAGAATTATATTAAAGATTTTAATGTTGACCCAATTTCTTGATTGATATAAGAGCAAATGAAAATGTATGTTTACATGTACCCGTTAAAATTAATAAAACTAGCGATGCTCGAGTGTAATTTAAATTAGAGAGAAAATATAGTTATACCACAAATAGTAAATCAATAAATAAAATTCGACGAGCAGTGTGATTTTTTTCAATTGCAAAGTACGCAAAAGTTCTGTGTCTGACAAATTGTAATTAAAACTGAAAAACATTGTTGAAAATCGAGTTTTTTTTAAATTTATTTATTTAATCACTTATTTTTTATTAATAACAATAATTTTACAGTGTATAATTGTCGCATAATAGCCTGATATTTGCTTAAGATGTTCCACTTCAGTAATTGCAAAAGCTGTAAAATTATAAATGAAAAAAGCTTAGGTATTACATTTATAAACCACATTTATATTTGATGTCCTCTGTTAATTGAGTACAACTTTAATATGATAATTAAAAACGACGTTATATTTTTTTAAATTGTTTTCATATAAATTATTTTGTAATTTAATTCCAGACTGGTTTGAATAGAAATTGTCAATATCGAATATTTCAATTCGATTTTCGTCAGTGAGATTTATCATCGAGCCTATACGAGCAGTTACTTTATGATCTCATTCATTACACGTCTAGGTACAATTTTTTCTTCATAAATCCGACATAAATATGAACACGATTCGATAGCACTATCTCTGTTTTCTAGTGGATACAATGATACTTGGGGTCAGAATATACTTGATAGCATAAATTCAACATATTAATTTGTACTGACAAAAAATAGCAACGACAGGTCACAGGCACATTTTATGCAAAACTATCGTATTTTACTAAATACTATGTACGAAAACTACTATGATAACATTGACGGTTAAAGTTTAAAAAAATTTATGTTTATAGTTGTATAAGATACTAGAAAACACTATTAAAGGCGATTTCTAATAATTGCACAGTAACACGTTTATACTTCTCAGTTTTAATGACAGTAAAAGCATTGAACTAGTGTGTTTCTGAAACACTCAGTTTCACCATTTAATATTAAAGAAGACGCGAATATTGTAATAAAGTAATGTTTATAAAAATATATTTATTTTGTTTCGATTGGTTAGTTTAATTCCCACGAAGGATCCAAGCAATAGTATCAAAGAAAATTAACACTTTTTGTATGGGGCTGTCCCTTGATGGTGGGCGCAGGTTGTGGGGCTTACGCGATGTGGTTTAGGTGGTAGCGTACATGGATCACTCTATTTTCGCCATTGAGTTTGAGTAGGGAAAAAAATGTGTAAGAATACCAATTTTTGCACGAGTCGAAGAATAAGTTAAATAAATAGGGATATACATTTATGAGACAGAAATAATGGTGCGTATTTTGAGTTTTCATTGCAGTGTGCCGCCACTGGAAATTTAAAGCATTTAAACTCGTTATATGCTTGTAAGGAAAGTAACATTTGACAATTCAATATAGATGTTGTGTATGTGCTTGTAAAATGCTTTTTTAATACAAAACTCTTAGTATTCATATATCAATTACTATAATATAAGCTACACACAATTGTAATGCAATTTAACCAATGAAGTGCCAAATAGGATCTATATAAAAAAATATTAATATGAAACTTTCAACACAATAACTATTGTATTGTAGTAGTAATCATTTTATCGTTATTAATTGTACACATATTAATATGTTATTTATTAAGCGTTATAGTTTCGTGCTCGATGACGACACCAACAGATCTTTTCAGTTTATAAAATAAACATCACGTTGTACTACATAAGAAAAACAAAATAATATTTTAAACCGGTCAATTTGTCTGCAAACTTTTTCTCCGCTGACGGTACATTATATATAAGATGTTTATTTATTTTGGCGGTCTCTTTAAATAATTTCACGTGGTTTACATTAAAAAGATTACTTGGTATTGCTCAGACAGACAACACGGTTTGCTCAAATTGTACTTTAAACATCACGCAATTGTTATATTATCTTAACCTTAACATTTTCATATTCATAATACAATATATATATTGGTTTTCAATTTAAATCTGGGAATGCCTGAGTTGGTGCAAGTCTAGAACAATAAAGTATATCGTGATGTCCTATTTGTCATATCCCGTTATATGGAGATAATAAAATGATAATTTTTTCTGAAGCAGACTCAGCGATATGCAAACTCGGGCTAGAGCAATTGCTGACTGTTTTGTTTGAAACCGAGAAACATAGTTGGGACATGCATCATAAAATTAAAATTATTAAAAATTTCAATGAGATATTTATTTATCGGTGTTTCAAAATTGATATGTTAGTCAAAGTGCTGAAAAGACGGCTGAGAGTGCTGGAGGTGGTATGCGGAGCGGAGTGACTCCGAAAGTCAAAATAAACGTCGGCTGAGGAATCTGAGCGCGTCTCACCTGCGGCATGCCGATCTCGTTGTAGCACGAGGCGGAGGGCCCTCGGACGTGGGAGACGGGAGTCTGCTGGTACTCCTGGGCGGGCGCGCCGGCGGCCAGCAGCAGCAGCAAGCCCAGCGGAAGCCCCAGATGGCCCATGCTTGGATCGCGGTAGTCGAACACAACCAGGCTTGCCGCGTCCTCTCCACGGCACGGATGGGCGGTCACTGTGGCCGCCGCGGCCGGCGCCGCCCCGCGCGGTGGCCTTGCGGGCGCGTCCGCCGCACCGCGTCCACGCACTCAAATATTTATATTTTCTAGAAAGAAATTCTATATTTTTGACACCGAGTACTTGGTGGAATTCCATTTTAATATTTTTGAGTAAAATGCTTGATGTCTTTTTTTTTATTAAACTTCAATCAGATGTGTATTTATTAAGAAATTCAATATTTTTGACAGAGAGTACTTGGTGGAATTCCATTTTAATATTTTGAATAAAAATACTTGAGTGATTTGACACTCTGTTTGATAATGCCAACGTGAAAGGTTGGCGAAACCGGTCACTAATAAAAACAAAAATGTGGAAAATCACTCAAGTATTTTTATTCAAAATATTAAAAAATGTGTATTTATTACCCATAACGGGTTTATTATATTATATCGTAAATATTATCGTTTGTCTTATTTTTTGGATTAGAAGTCAATCAGAGCGTATTTATTACCCATTACGGGTTTACTATATTATTACTAATATGATTAGGCACATTAGTTCATACATAGAAGATGGTTTTAAAGAAACTCTCAGAAAAATATTATCGTGATTTGTGTGGGATTTGAACTCACATCCCTTGTACTAACGAATCACTTCCGTTTATCGAGCATTTGGTCACATTTGGGCACATTGGTTCATATGTAGAGTATGATTGTTAAAAATTCTCGATAAACGGAAGTGATTCGTTAGTACAAGGGTGAGTACACCGGCCATGTAAGCCAGGAGATGTGGGTTCAAATCCCACACAAATCACTATGATATTTTTCTGAGAGTTTCATTAAAATCATCTTCTATGTATGAACTAATGTGCCTAATCATATTAGTAATAAAATACTTGAGTGATTTTCCACATGTTCGTTTTTATTTGTGACCGGTTTCGCCAACCATTCACGTTGGCATTATCAAAAAGAGAAACCGGTCACAAATAAAAGCGAACATGTGGAAAATCACTCAAGTATTTTAGTCAAAAATATTAAGATGGAATTCCACCAAGTACTCTCTGTCAAAAATATTGAATTTCTTAACAGTGAAATATTTTCGAAACCGATAAAAATTAACACGCGAAAAAATCACTTTTTTTGCATTTGACTTCTTTTGAGCCTTCTACATCCGTCGCGACACAACTTGCACTTAGCCAATGACGTCTTACTTTGTTCTAATAAAGACTGATTGTAAATCGTTTGTACAGACATTTATTGAATGTGTTTATTTAATAATGACACTGCGTTGATAAATTATCACTCCGTTTATAAGCTGAAATATATAAATGTACATATCGTCAAGAATTGCTTTCGTTTACGCTGTTATAAAACTAATTGACTGATGGGTTTTGATTCTAATAAAAATTCATTAAAATATACGCTTATAGTTAGGTTATATATTTTAGGCGTAAAATTAATTAAAAAAAATATATTTTATTTTTGACTGAAGCCATAAATTCGTGTACGTCAAATCCGACGCAGTGTGAATGTTTGTTTTACTTGTTACTCCCACGCGTTCCTATCGCGTAGTCCAGACTGTTGTATACAAAGCAAAGCCTAAACGCAGGGGCTCTAAACATGTTTTTCTTCGCTAAGTAATTTTTTAACACATCGCTTTTTTATATTTCACTATTGAAAACATTTGACAGTTTCTTACGTGAAACGAAGAAAAGAAAAGAAAAACCTACATTTATTACTTTTCTTCTAATTAAAATTTTTGAATATTTATAAAAATATTTTTCATGCAATTTGTATACATTTTGATTATTTTTATATTTAAATAAAAATAATTAAATTATAGCAGGATTATCGATAGTTTATGGTACAACATTATTCCCTACGCATATTGTTTTGCATTTTTTAAACTTCGCTACTTATTTTGTTTGCATTCTCACGAAATTAACATTGTTACGCAGAATCATTTATTACGATTTATTGACTTCGTACTACAGTTATAACCCTTTTGTAAAAATTATTATTACTTCATAATATTAACAAACTGACGACCGTGTCACCATGCAGACTTGGTGGAGCAACTGACTACTACAAAACACTGTAAAATAAAAGTGAGAAGCATAAGCAGTAATATTTAGTTATAAATGACCTCAAATTTTATATTTGATGGAAGTGATGGTCATCAAATAATAAAACATATATATCAAATAAATGATTTATTATTAAATGTTGATATCAGGCGGTCGTATTTACTTTTTGGCTTTCGTAGTTGGCGTAAAATTTCAACGCTTTTTTACGAGCATATGTTAAGCGTTCAATTAGATGATTAAAAATTTTCGCATTATTACATCTTTTCGATTTTATTGAAATATTTTTAATTAATTAACTAAGATAGAAATGCAATATTGTTGACAGAAAGTACGTGGTGGAATTCCATTTTAATATTTTTTAATAAAATACTTGAGTGATTTTCCACATGTTTGTTTTTATTTGTGACATTATCAAACAGAGTCTGTTTGATAATACCAACGTGAAATGTTGGCGAAACCGGTTAATAAAAAAAAAACGATCATGTGGAAAATCACTCAAGTATTTTATTCAAAAATATTAATTAACTAAGATGTCAAACTGTTGTCGATCGCTGGCACGTGGTTGCGCCATCGAAGCGCCACACCAAAGTTAATTGCTGGGCCTGCATTCATGACGGTGTCCCTTTCTAGCGCCTCGAGACGCGGACACCCGAGACAGAGACGCCGACAGTGCTTCTCTCCGGCCGACGAATGGCGGGCTTTCGATCTTCGAAGAGCTTTGCGAACACATGGGGAAAACTTGAACCAAGCCTACCAAGTAAAATAAACAAGTAACGCCATGGATTGTAATATGGACCTCTGCCTCTGTAAAAAAAACAAACACTACGGATTATAATATGAACCACTGTCTCTATAAACGACTAACGCTGATTTAATATGGACCTCTGTCTTTGTAAATGACTAACGCTACCAAAACGCTATGGATTGTAATATGGACCTCTATCTCTGTAAAAAAACAAACACTATGGATTACAATATAAACCACTGTTTCTATAAACGACTAACGCTGATTTTAATATGGACCTCTGTCTTTGTAAAAGACTAACGCTACCAAAACGCTATAGATTAAAATATGGACCTCTATCTCTGAAAAAAAAACAAACACTATGGACTACAATATGAACCACTGTCTCTAATAAGACTAACGCTATAGATCTCTGTAAAAGACTACATCATGACCAGTGATTATTATTGAATATTTTTAGTAATTCCGCATAATTCATCCACACACGCTTTTGATTCACACATTTGAAAAGTTCAGATATTTTTTTCGTCATTTCATGTGTGAATCGATTATCTAAGTGTTGTATATAACTGCATGATTTGATAAATACATGCTTTACTTTAAAATATTCATAAAATATTCTTACTCAAAAAAAAAATTTGATTATTTACTGCCGGTATAGGAGTGGAATAAATATTTATCAGTAAAACCGATAAAAAGTAAAAAATTCACCAAAATTATATACATTTTCAAAAATTGAAGGTATGACACATTCTTGATCTATATTAACAGGTATTGTTATATTTATGAATGAAAATAAATAAATGGAATAAGGGTCTCTAAAATTGCCAATATAACTATTTTTTATAATCAAAACTAAGTAATTGAGATAGTCGCCTAAGTGCACATTCGTTTGCAATTAAACCGCACCACAATATTAAAGTTGAAGAAATATAAAATAAGAGGTGTTCTAAGCTTTTTGTTGTAATTTCGCAGGCTTTATTTAAAAAATATATATAAATTTATTTCTCAATGTTATGGTCTGTTTACAAAAATTCATAGGAAATTTGTAAGGCTATACAATATCATTGGTAGTAAAATTGGCTTGAAAACAGTACGCACCATTTTTCACATAGCAAAATCATTACTGCTGATTTGCGATCGGTGAAGATAAGTTTCGTTAGCTTTTGTGTAAGAAAGCCGAGTAGCCGCTCTCCACATGATAAAACCGAGGATCCCAATACCAAGACGAATCACACAGTCAGAAAAGTGGCTGCCTCCACACGCTGCGACCTCATAGCATAGCGTCCTCTTACTTTGGTTGTTTTAGTGTAGTTTTGCCTATGTAAACAACGAAAAAGTGGGCGCTATTGGCTGGTCACCGTTTGGTTGTCGGTTGTGTCGCAGCGTGTGCAGCCTGCTAGTTTTGAAGATGGCGAGTCATCGGTCCATTCCACGAAGCTATCACAATGAGCGGAGTCGGTTCGTTATCACCTCGGACTATCACTCGGTTTCCCGCTCATTACTTCCGGTTACGACGACACATTGGAATATTCTAGATAACCCATCCCCGCAGGAGCATCGGCTGCGGGTCTCTCGCCTTTGATGTAGACATTTTATAGAAACAGATAAGTTATTTTATTACCCGCTCTCCTAAACAAGTGTAGGCCATGATCACGACATTTTATACAGACGAAATGACGTCATTCAGAACCACTTTCTTGTAAGAAGTAAATATACGTACGTAGTTTTACAGTAATATTTCTTATATCAAGTACTTAAACGGTCAGTTGTTGAGTGATATCGTGTGAAATACTAAACAACGATGCCGACGTTTTCAATTAAAATGTATAAAACACCAATTGCAACACAACTGACGACCGAATAGTTATTAGTCAGTAGCGTCTTCTTATTTTTGTGTTTTTTTATACTCAGCTTTGAGCTTGCTTGTTTGTTTGTAGGTTGTATCACAACGTGTGTAGACAGCTTTAATGATTTTCAGAGATGATGATCTTCGAGTGTGATCTCATACACAACCTGAACTATATTTAGATGCAGTATAAACTTCAACGCAAATTTCGCAAACAGCATGATTTAAAACACTATAATAAACCGATTATATATTTCTGTAGATTTTTTGCAAACACTTGGACAGAAATAGTGAAAAAAAACTTACTTATTTGACTATACTATATAGTTTACTTTTTGTACCAGTAATGTTGTAATTAATTAAATTATCGTGGTATTATCATAGCAGTGACCCTTAACATCTACTTATAAGTAGGCCATATGTAAAAAAAAAACACGAAACCAAATATCTCTGATGTAGCGTAAGTTAATAAACTAAATTAAAATAAATAAAGTACTACGCCAAGCTCAACGTTTTAAAAGATGAAAAAAATGCAGTTTCCTGATTTTCAATGAAAAACATGGCTAGGAGATCACGGCCTTTTAGGAAAGAAAGCAAAAGTGACTACAGAAAATTTCATTACAAATTCAACCAGTTGGATTAAATTAACAGGCTTTGACTTATGTTATAATATATAAATGTTATCAAAGACCTCTTGGCCTTAAAACTTCAAGTTTTTAAATTGAATTAAAATTTCTGTTACTGCGTGTGCATAGAGATCAAGACAGTTGTGGGCGTGCTTTGTTTTTGTGTGGTCCGGATGTCTCGTAATCTGTATTAGCCAAAGAACGCACAACACTGGGGCCAATAAGCTTAATAGGTAATAATGGTTAAATATAAACCGCTTCGTGGTTCAGACCACACTTGATGTCGAACACGATGTACTGGCTTTAGGAGGATGACAATCTCTTTGTGGGTAATTTTTTTTAATGTGAGCGGGAGATGTCCAATCTCAGATAATCTGAGAGCGAGAAGTATTACCCAAACCCAAGAAAGCCAATTTTTATATTATATAATCCATACTGCGGTAAAAACGCAGGCGTCGTGTTTTATCAAGACAAGAATGTTCTGACGAAGAGCTAATTTTTAGATTTATTTATTTAGCATGAGTACTGGGTATTTATATATACATATATATATATTTTTTAAAGTAAATATTTATATGTGACTATAGCAATAATTTTAAATGTAAATAATTACAGTTAGGTACAGTAGTAAGCTCCGGCAAGCGGACGACCGCACAGCCATAATGTAATCCCTAGAATTTTCATGGTTGTTTGACATAATCTTTTTTGTATGACTCTCCTTGCAGGGCTGCCAGAAAAAAGGACGACTACTCAAAAAGTAGGCAGCCCTTAGAAGGCAACAACCCTTCTCTTAAGTACTCTTGTACTATATAATGTATATTTTTTAACCATAAACGCAAATACCGATATTGTATTATGCGATGTTTCAATGACGTTACAGATTTATTTTATATTTTTATTTCTTACGGCTGTAATAATTGAAGCTGCACAAGACGACAAGCTTTTTACAAGGATTTACGTAAAATCTTCGAAAAAACATGTATATTTAAAAATTACTTATAAATTCAATGTTGAAATATTTAGCGATTTTTGATTACTCATTCCCAGCAATTTTTTTTAGATAAATACGTGTACTGCACAAAAATAACAAGTTGTCATAAGTTTTTTTAATTATTCAAGAGTTTTATTGTTCAACCCTGCAGGCAGTCACCATGTGTCGCAGCATTTCTGAGAATCATTTAAAATAACCACTGCTAGACCTTCGTATGCACTGAATTTGTGATTATTATGTTTGAGAATATTTAGAAGTAAGCATTGAAATTATTGATTATCTTGAAAAAATATTCATAATCATACATTCTTTAGTAATTTACAATTTACCATTTGAAGTAGTCGTACCTTGGAACGAACGATTTACTTACATTAAATCATAGATGTGTAGTGCATTTATAGAATATACGTGACGTAACAAGCATGAAGCATCTATACATATTGCCACACAACCGACAACCGAAATGTGATAATATGGTATAATTTTACTTTGGATATTTTTTTTGAGTTTAGTCGAAAAAACAACGACAGTTGTGTCGCAGCATGTGATGGCTGAAAACAGTTACTCATCTGCTTCTTTTCTACAAGTGAGCATTGTTTATAAACTCTTTGCTCAGACCACCAAACCTTGGGGGCAAATGCCAAAAAATAAATACAACGCAAAACTATGCAATTTCAATATAATATCTACAAGGTGCGTTTGAATAAAGCCACTGCGTTTTAATGAGCATACTGCAGTATTTTAATTTGATAACGACAACAAGGATGGGACTCGGCTTTGTTAGCGAACCGCAAAATAAAATTCCCAATCTGACATTTTAAACAGCAACGCCTTAAGTGTTTGGGTAACCTTTCAAATGTAATATTTGCAAGACGTAGAAATGTCATCCGCGGCTAGGTGAGTAAGTATGTACGCATATATTTAATTAATTGTTTGGTATGTTTGTATCAAATAAGATTCATCACATTGCTAGAAGGTCACTATAATATTTTATAGATATAACGAAAGCAATACAAAGATATGTTTGTGTTTTCCTAGCCACTAGGATAATCATATATAGAATATTGCATGTTAAGCCAGTCTGTTGTGTATAAAGTTTTACGTTCACTCCACGTTTATTTTATAGAAAAATGTGATTTGAAGCCAGTTGCTTACTCAAAATTAAAAATAGGTATAAAATTAAATAAACAGCATTGGGCCCGTTTGAATTTTTTGCGTTAGGAATAGGATGGGAATCGAACTGGGAAACTTGTGGATTACAGTCGATGGTATTTACGGCTATAATGCATATTCAAAAAGACCCGGATAGAATATGACAAAGCTGTGGTGGGTCTTAATGGGCTTTTCGACTGGTGGGAGAGGGCGGGGGGATCCCCGGATGGATAAAATCAAGAGCGAAAAGGGCGCCACGCAGTTTTAATGGTAAAATTTTTTGTGCAATAAAAATATTATGTGAAATTAGATTTGTGAACAGTAATGACAATATTTAAAAAAAAATAGTAAAATCTATTTACGGTTGAGTCAATTCGCCTTTCCAAGATCAATTATTATGAAGAAGATCAGGGCATATGTCAATACGTGTATGGAATAAATATTGTTATAAAAACAAATTTTATTTTTGTATGAAATTATTTTTAATCACAAGTACACATATTAAAAAATAAAAGAAGGTAGAGACTTGTAGTGCTTGACTTTTAAAAACATTTAAATAAAGTGATGAAAGGCAGATCCTAGATGTAGAATAGATAAGGATTAGTATAATTTATGCGTGAATATGTTGTACAAATAGTAACTATTTAAAAAAAAAAAACTTTAAATTGAAATAGAACAACTGTCACCATGGAAACTCTAAAATGAAACAACTCAATGAAGTATATAAAAAAAAAAATAGATATATATGAGTTTTCTATGTTCCATGGTTCTTTGCTGAACATGCTATTTTAAAAATAAAACATAAAATAATTGAGTTTCATAAAACAGTTCATATAAAATTGATCCTTATGAAGTTTTGTAATAACTGACTGAAAAAATAGGAATATAAGGCGCTTCGCTTGAGGTAATGAATACGTTATGATACAATAAGTTAACTCTAAGCTTATGTTTTATCTGGGGTCGCCTCTTGAGGACTTTCAGATTCTCTCCACTCCTTTGCAGCCTTCAGTAGTGAACAGACGAGATCTCTTTTCACATCCTTTTTCTTCTGTTTACTAAAAAAACTTGATGTTGGATTATCCTTGAGTTCGATATGACTATCATGCTTCCTATCGCTCTGAACACTTTCAACACTTTTCTGCCGTTTCAGCATCTTATTAGGACTGGATGTTGACGGTTCTTGTGAGTCTTGTGATTTACCATCGGACGTTCTAGCAGACTCGGCTGAATCCTCATTGTGAGACTTTTTCTTTGGTTTCTTCTCGTGCTTTTTTCTGTGGTGTAAATGTTTGGCTTTGTTGTCAAGAATGTCTTCATCGCTTTCAGTTTTACTGATAGTTATTACTGGAATAATGGAGGTAATGGAGTCCTCTCGCTTTTCTATCGACGCTGATAGTGATCGGTGCTTTAATTTCGGGCCATGTTTTTTCTTTGTCTTAGACTCTTGGCTCTCATTTGAATCATTTGACTTTTCAGAATGATGACCAAGTTTCTTAGACTTATGATGTGATTCTGGATTCTGTGATATGTTTGGGTTACTCGCTTTATATTTACTTTCTACGTTATCTGTAATATCAGCAGATTGTTTTGAGTTGCGAGGGTTATCCTGAGAAATAACTGACTTTTCTGATTTATTAGATTGACTTTTACTGGTGTGCTTCCTTTTGTTTTCTGATTCATTTTCTAAAACCAAATTGGCAAGTCGCTTTGTCTTTTTAGAATTATTTTCATTCTCAATTGAAGATTTTGATTTAATATCAGATGAATGATTTGATTTTTTCTTCTTATGTGTGAATTTTATATCTTTGACTGTTAGTACATCTTCTGGGAGAGATTCATGAAATTCGGTATCAGTTTCATCATCAACTGGAGGAAGAGCCAAGCAACTTTCGTCTTCTGATGTGCCGGAAGATTTTCTCAACGCTAATTTCACAATTTTTGACAGCAAATCTGTTATATAAGAATAAACTCACTTAAATTGATCAATTATAACTTTAAAAACATAAATATTAAAATCTTACAAATTAAATATTAACCTTTTTTGCCTGATGTTGCTTCTTCAATAGGAGATGGCATAACCTCATCGTTTAGTATGTCAGCAGCCTTGTTAGTTGGCATTACCGGAAGTATTTTCTTCCATTTAGCAAATGGTGCAGTTTCAAGGTCATTGGAGCCTCCTCGTCTGCGTTTATCTGCTATTTGAAACATTTTACGTCTTTCTTCTGTTCTTTCTCTTCTCAATTGGATCTGAAAATAATAATTATGTGTGTTAACTGCGAACATGAAATTTACTATTCAGTATTGGATTAATGCATATATTGTTGTTTTTAAGTTCTTACCTTTAAGTCATTATTTGCCTCTCGTAGAGCTCCCGTTAATGATAAAAGATAATAAATTATTAAAATCAATAATACTAGTAATGGAATAACAATTCCAGGTGATGCTATATAATCCAAGGCTCTATGAAAAGGTTCAGGCAAAAACTTCAATAAGCTCTGAGTGAAGAGGTGATATATTCTTTGATAGTTAGAAAATGGTCCACAATGCCAGGATGGCTCCACCCATACAATAGCATAACCAACTGGCAGCACACACAAGAAGAGCATTGTCAATAGTAAAGCTAGATAGAAATTATTACTGCGAGATGCCCGGAAAACCACTTCATGAGGGACGTTGCACGTCATAACTGCCCAGGATCTGACATACATCAAGATTACAAGCTTCACCAGATTAATAACCACAAGGCCGGGAGAAAAAAACATGCCCATCCAAACCATTCCCTGGTTATTCACCAAGTGTAGGATATTTTCAGCAATTTTGAAATCTCCATATTGAGGAAATTTCTTTTCTAGATCCCAGCACCAACAACGATTCATAAATCTTACAAAAACTGCCCTGAAGAAGTCCATGAATAGTGTGGCAAGTATCGTCAGGACCTATAAAAATAATTATTCATATATGATTACTTAAATAATATCTTCATAGGTTTGTATTATTGAATTTAAATCTGATATTATAAGAAACATTCAGGGTATTGAATGTTAAATATAGCTTACTAAGTCCATCATAGTTAATTTAACAAGCTCTTGACCAAACATAGTCTCCCAACATAATTTCCTTAGCTTCCTTCTAGTCTCAATATCAAGTTTGAGCGAATTAGCTTTCTCAAACGGATAGTCACTCTGTATCAATGCCATGTATGATGGCTTCATTTTATTAACAATATTAACATGAGTAACTTTAATGTTATCCTCTGTTGTGTGCTCAACATTATCTTCATTCATTTTTTGGAAATCCTTAGAAGTCATATTGATACACTGAGTAATGAAACATGATTTGTAAGGCAAATCTGTACTCGTATAAAATGACTCTGTAGTAGAATATTCTGTTGTTTGGTTTTCAACATTGTAATCCTCATAAATTGTAATATTTTCATTGTATTCAGTGCTATAATACGTTTCATTTTTTTCAAATATATCTTCAGTAGTATTTTTTGTTGATTGTAAACCTTCATTTGATATTGTTGGATCTATGTATGTTATGTTGTCGTTCATTGTATTTGCATCTCTCTGAAATCTTAGTAAATTAGACTCATCATTGTCGTAATAATTGTCTTGATAATAATCGTCATCTGTTGTATTCTCGGCATAATTTTCTTCCGTCACTTCATAAAACTTATCGCTTGGGGTGCTAGATAAATCAGTAAAATTACCAATATTATATGGCGTCATATTCGATGAAGAGTTAAAGTAATCTGTTTCTGTCATATCTGTTGATGACGTGAAGTCAGAAAAGGTTATATTAATTGAATCAAAAGTTGTGTTTGGCAAAGATATCGTAGAATTGAAAGTGTCATATGGTAATTGTGAATTATTAGCAAATATTATTGTCATGAGAGTTGCTGTTATATTTTTAAGAGACATTATTGCAGAGCTAGTGCAGTTCACCTCGACATCATAACAGTAAGTAAAATTTTCAGGTTCCATCATTTCTGTTGTTTCAAATGATTGAGTGCTTGTCACTATGGAGTAATCTGTTGTGACTTCAGGAATAATTGATCCTATCAAAGGAGTCGTTGTTGTTGAAGTTGTAAAGGGTGACATAGTTGTTGTCGTTGAGTTCTCGGGCTTTAGACGCTGCAGCTCTTTAGTCATGTCAGTTATTTTATCGAAAAGAGCGATAATCAAGGAATATAAATTCAATAAATTTAAAACCATTATTCTGAAAGAAATACAACCCATTACTCTTAATTTACACTAAAAACTAAATATTATAATAATTCAGTTGCTAAGAAATTTTGATTCTGAAGAATAATAAGGACTGTATTTACTAATATAATTAGGCATATTAGTTCACACATGGAAGATGATTTAAAGAAATTCTCAGATAAATATCACCGTGATTTGTGTGGGATTTGAACCCACATCCCCTGGTTTACATGGCCGGTGTACTGACCCTTGTACTCTACATATGAACCAATGTGCCCAGGCTTATATTTTTCTGAGAATTTCTTTAAATCATCTTCTATGTGTGAACTAATGTGCCTAATTATATTAGTAAAAATAATATAAACCTGTTATAGGTAATAAATACGCATTTGATTGACGTTCAATCCAAAAATAGACATACAAGGACTGTTTTGTTAAATTTATAATTTAAATAATGCACATTTTAAAATATTTATTTCTTTTTAAGATGTTATTTTAAAAACCTTGCAAGTTGTATTCGTAATTGTTTTCTGGGATGATAATTCTCCATTATCCCCAAAAGTTCAAAGAATATTGGGAATATGTATGAAATCAAAGACATAACAATTGTGATTTCATTCTGTCTCCACCAGTTCTTTTCCGTTCCGGTTTCGTTAGATCTTCGGACAACTTCCACTACCGCATATGCAGATACTCCCAATAAGAAGATGACGCAAGCATTCACAATAACTCTCTGGAATATTATCTTCCAACTGTAAATATAAATAAATTTACATGTTAGTAAGCAATAAAACTAAGTATAATTTGTACCTTTTTGATGATCATGAAAAGTTAAATATTTTCAATAATATAATTTACTACATTGGTTCTAGAACCCTAGACAATGCGAATTTGTGGAGTTACTTCCTTGTAATTGTTTTTTTTTAAATGAATTATTGAATTGCATATTAGAAGAATACAATCAAAGAACATTAAGAATGCAATAGTGGAAGATTGATTATAATAGTTCATCACTAATTGAATTTAGTTGAGAATCAAAAAGAAATAAATTGTTTGTTATTCTCATTATATTGTGCTAAAGGAGTAATAACAAAAAAAGAGCCAACGTCTTAAACTTAATAGTTTAAACTATTGCAATGTATCGAATCACATTACACATACAAGTTTTTTTGTTACTTTACACAGATATAGATGGATAAAGGTTTAAAATCACTTTCATCAATTATTATGATCAAAATATTTTGTTTTACTTGCTAATTGTAACGGATTACAGGACCTGACAGTATTAAGATCCTATTCAAGCTGTCTAGAACTTGTTAAATAAAAAAAAATACTCACTAAACTCTTTTTTGTGGCTGTAGTAAACTACTCTTTTTCCTTTGTTTATAATTAATAATAAAACACTAGAGATACTAGAGTTTATACCCCTATTAGCAAACAGTGCATTGCTTGCAACGTTGGAGCGTATATGAAATATTTTGACACGTAAAGCGACTGTCAACTTCATCTAACTGAGAATATTTTATTTACACAATTAATGATGATTGACACAAAATACCATTTGATATTTATTGCCACAGTCATCAGTTGGTTCAACAGATTTTTTTCCTTTTGTTCGACGTTAACACGTAAACCTGTTAAGTGACACTTCCTTTTGAAACTTTTCAATATTTTTGCTGATGTGACATTGCAATGTCGTTAAATAGATTCACCGCTTGCACTGCTGCAATCTCATTTGAACTGAACAATTCTTTGCTTTTTCTCCTCCTTTTCAGACGAGACCACAACCTCTTGTTTTTGCCTGTGATGCAGATCCATCACTATACAAGCGAGGCACACTGACTGAGACTGAGCATGTAAAAAAAGAACCATCAGGTCAGTGGTAGTGGAATCTAGAAACCCATGGCAGGCAAAATACCTTTTATGTATTTTAAAAGTACCTTTTTACTACTTGTATTGTTAGACCTCGCTAGTATATCGAGTTAAAATATATTGAAAAATTATGCTCGTCTTTCTTTATTTTTTTATCAGTCCAAGGTTTGACTATCTAACCTTGATCTTAACCTAACCTACACGTTACCTAGTATTGATTTTCTTACAGCCCCGACTACTATAGACATCTGGCTATGACTATAAACAACATTATAAAAGCTTCAAACACCTGAGATTGCCACTGTATTTATATGAGGGAATTATAAAATATCATTCTCTGTCGGATAAATATTGATTTATGAGTAGAAAGTAAATGATCTCGTACTAATCATTTGGGGATATAAATCAACATTTATAACCCCAAATTAAATTGAGAAATATCTCCGCTAATATTTATTATACATGATGCAAGTAAGACTGGTTAAACTGAGAATCATTTGAAATATTAACATTAAATTGAAACGTGATGCTTACTTTCTAAGAACTTTTTTCTTCTCGGCTTCTTCTAGCAGGGCTTCTTTAAAGCCGAGAATAATAGACGCAGTTCTATTGTGGGCTGTCTCGGTGTTCCCGATCATGTAGTCCCATCCGGTGAAGAGCTTCCACGAGAAAATGCATTCGTCTTCCTTTTCCGATAGTTTCGACATTCTAGAGTTCTCGGCCATCCTGCAAAATGCGTAGGGTTGTTTAATACAGCTCTAAGAGTAGCGAGAGCTAGGGGTGTGTGGACCTTCTAGGGTTCACTGTGAATCTCAGAAGTAGCGAGCGAATATGAGTCAGAAGAATATATTTTACAGGTGCTAAACAGTTGTTTGCCATTCGAGTGTATACAGGTATTCTAGAATGTTCTATGACCTTTGACATTAGAGAGAAGGTATGACCTATTTGCGTATATGTATTCACGTGTCCTGTACACTAGTGTGCCATACGTGTATAGCTTGACGTTCTAGAATGTTCCATGACCCTATGACATTAGCGAGAAGGTATGACCTATTTGCGTATATGTATTCACGTGTCCTGTACACTAGTGTGCCATACGTGTATAGCCCGACGTTCTAGAATGTTCCATGACCCTATGACATTAGCGAGCTGATATGACCTATTTGCGTATATGCATTCACTTGTGCTGTACACTAGTGTGTCATACAAGTATAACTGGAGGTTCTAGAATATTCCATGACCCTTTGAAATTAGCGAGCGCACATGGCTTATTTTAGTTAAAAAATGCTTAGTGTTATTCTAACTTGTTTTTATTTCAAACTATCGGTTTCACCAATATGCTCGGTTTGGCATCCTTAGGCAGGTCAGATTATAATCAAGCGTTGGCGAAACCGGTAGCTTCAAACAAAAACAAGTTAGAATAACACTAAGCATTTTTTATTTATACATTATAATGGAATTTCACCAAGCTCTTTCTATCAAAATATTTATTTCTATATAAAATAGCTATATGAACGCATTGCACAAGTGCCGTATACCCTGCCATACGCGTGTAACTCGATTATCTGGAATCACTATCCTTTGACATTAGCGGGCGGATATGAGCTACATGTATATCGTAAGTGCTGTACAGTACTCTGCCATACGAGTATAACCCGGCATCCTGGAATTGACCAATGACCCATTGACATTAGCAAGCGCA
Source organism: Atopsyche davidsoni (assembly GCA_022113835.1). Taxonomy (NCBI): domain Eukaryota; kingdom Metazoa; phylum Arthropoda; class Insecta; order Trichoptera; family Hydrobiosidae; genus Atopsyche; species Atopsyche davidsoni. Next base: position 4,424,871 of record JAILWY010000010.1, read on the forward strand.
TATCTGTTGTAAAAATATATTTTACAAGTATTACATCATAATTAATTGTTAATGCAACTCATGCGTTGCAAATAATTCGTGGAGACATCAATTATAAATCATTGATTTAGTATTATATTATCCATGCTACATATTTTTTTGGGACCGATTTGTATTTAGCTAACAGGGTCTCTTCATTTTGGGTGTTTTTTTTAATTGACAATGTTCACTGACCACAGAATAAACCTGAGCTCAAATTAAATTCACATTATGTTGCAAGCTTAAACCACCCACAAAAACTTTTATTTTTAAATAATTTCTTGGTTTACGAACATGATTGCGTTCATGAAAAAAACTGATCTGGTTGTTTACTAAAATCCAACTACCTCGTAATTATTTTTTTTAATGTAAACCCTTCAATCTTTATGTTTCATATTTCACAAATAAAGCGTTGTAATGCTTATTTTTGTGTTATAATTTGTGAACCTTATACTATTCAAAAAAAAAAGTTTCACGTACACGATGCAAAATGATATTTTTTAATACAAATGATTTTATCATAGACTTATTGCAGCAGAATATTTAACAGTGTCCTGTGTGACTCAATACAGGCTTGCAGATAATCTTATTAGCTGTAATGCACTATCGGATACTCAGTGCCCCTTGAATGGTTTACATGCGGATAGTTCCACTTAAGGCTAATCATCAAAGTTGGGCATCGGTCAAAGCGAGCCTTGTTTTTGATAATAGGAAAACAGAATTAAAGTCCGAGTGGAAATTAATATACTCATGTCAGCTCTCCCTCAATTTACCAGCTACCGCGCTTTATCTCCCGTCGCGTTTGTTGGCTTGCCCCAACAGGCCAGTACCCCAGTAAAAATGTCACACGGTGACCAGGCGATTTACAAGCATTATCCCCAAATTTACACTATAAATTTAGTGATAATGATTAAGTACATTTCTTCAAATATTGAAAAAAGATTAAAGATATATCATCGTGATATGTGAGGGATGATATTTTTGTGTGGGATGAATCACGATGATATTTTTCTGAGAGTTTCTTTAATCATTTTTCAATATTTGAAAAAATGTACTTAATCATTATCAATCAATTAAACCTGTATAGGCAAAATCGTACTTCCTGTGAAACGGTCTTCACAAAAAATCAATAATAAATAAGTTTAGTGTTTTCACAAAAAAAAAAAAAAAACACTATTTTGATTCCCTGCTCGTTGTTCGTATATTTACAATCGAAACGTGCTTCGATCTATCCAAGGCGAAATTGTGAGCTTTGATTACGCAGAGATTTTCTCAAATAAAAAAATTATAGGTATTTAGAGTCAACGATATCTGAACGAATTGTGGTTTTGCTTATTTAACAAAGTCCGTTGTTGTTATTTGAAGACTTTCTTGGTGAATAAATGAATATGTTCTTACTTTCTCAGTGTTGCAACAAAGCTGTAGATGTAAACAGCGACGCCCGTCATGAAGTAGGCGAGGGGTAGGCGGTAGCCTCCCTTCTCTCCAGGCTCTCTGTTTGTGTAGTAGCCATAGAAAATGGGAGAGTACTTCAATATCCCCTCGAACTCCCACAGAGTCAGCAGGTTGGACGACGTGTTTTTTTCATCGGGGAGCATTTCCTTACGTTCTCCCGCCGCTCGCAAATCAGCTGTTAGAACCTGAAAGCAGTGAAAACACCACGACTCGTGAACGTTAATTAATTACTATTTTCAACTTTATAAAATATATCAAATGCGGTATTAATTTTACAACTGAATTCAAACACCTCAGATCGAAGAGATAAAAATTTCATCACCATAAAAATATCAAACATAATTTCAATAAACATAGCTATGCCATTAAAATTTTATAAACAATATTATCAAAATATATTGCTATTAATCAGAATATTTATTAGTTAATTATTAAACGAATTATTTATAATTTGTTCAAATCATATAAATAAAAAAAAACTACCTATTGAAAAAAAATGTCAGTTTTTTTAATTATTTATTTTATGCTTTTAAATTATTTAACATAATAATTTAATTAATAAGCATAATAAATGTTTACTATTTATATATTTTATCAAACTATTTAAGCCTCACTATTGTTTTTTATATCATAAAATATTTTAATATATAATATTATGATTATGTATTTAAAAAATTATATTCAAACCACTTTACTAGAATATCTTCAATGTTCAGCAGATAAGTATAATATTATGAATCATATACCTTCAATTCAAAGAGATTTTGAAATTTTCTTTACAAGGTCTTGTTAATGACATTTGAAAAATGCTGCTTAGTAGAAATTTTTTATATATTTTTTTATAAATGCAACAATAGTATGCGCTTATGACAAAAGCTTAATTAGTATATTTAAAAAAAAAACATTTAATTAAAAAAAATTTCAGCGTAAAATTAACTTGTTTTTGATCAAGATAGAGAAGTAGGATATATTTTCAATTGATTTAAATCCGCAATTAAATAATATTTAAATTTTTATATGGGATATTTGCTCTCTCCGGGAAGGCTTTTTGGTCACCTGTTGTACATTATTTCGATGGACCAATCGCAGCGCAGCATCACCGTGTCCCCTCCCTTTACTCACACTCTCGCAGTGCAAATGTATTGGTATTTTCCCGTATCCGTGAATAAACTGGAATTTACATGCTACACGGGTTTTAAAAAAAGTAGAGAAAACAATAGTATATTCTTTTTTCTCTATTTTTATAAATATTGTTTGTAAGTTTCCGGAAAATCAATTCCATCAGGATGGGTTTCTTTTTGTCCCTACCGCACATGCATATTTTTTTCTGAGAATGTAATCGAAAACTTTACATACACTCTTGTCTAATCAGATTATATTCATGACAGACAGATTGGACGCCTGAAGACGAGATTGCCGGTCCAAGGAAAAATAAATATGATTAGGTAATAATTATTCAACAGAATCTGATAAAGCGCATCCAAATGATCAATCCTATACTGATAAAAATAAAAGCATTACAAAATGTATTCCTATGATTTTTTTACCTTCTATTGCATGTAATTCAAGCTAGAAGGTTATTTATATTTCTTTCGATTGAGTTATATCAAAACCTAATCAATTTTTTAATTTCAAGATTAATTGTCTATCAAACAAACTGAGAATACAATTAAAAAATATTTCATAACTCTTTAAAAAGTTGTTTTTACAATGATTTCATATACTACGCTTTTAATGAACCTCTCTTTGTTTACTATATTTTATAGTTACCTTAAAAAGAGGTTTATTAGAAGTAATTAAATACATAACACTTAGTATTGAATGTTTTTAATTATTAATAGCGATTTTTGTGATATTATAACATAATTATTTCCAAGTCATATTTTGTTGCGGCATTTCGCTTCAAGCAAGTAGGTATGAATTAGCTCACCTCAGGAACAACCACAAACATGATGAGCACCACCGAAATGACCAGATTGACCCAAAACAGCCATCTTAGGAAGGTGAAATACGACGCCACAACTGATCCGAAGTGGGATTCGATTTCTTTGATCCTCAATTCCCAAGGAATTACCCAATTTGATATGTTAGCAGCTTCTCTCTTCATACGTGTTAGTCTCTGAAACATCACCACCAAAAACAATTTTATAACATATAAATATTGAAATGTAGCCAAACCAACAGCGCATTTTCGCGATAGGTATTTATTTTTCATAAAATCACACTGTTCATAGAAATGTTTTAAACCTAATAAGAAAAAAAACTGGTCTTAATTAATAGTTTTTTGTTGCATATGGAAAATTTTAGAAACCGTTATGATGAAGGTGACAGTGTAAAATCGATTTACACAAACTGATGCGAGACAGCTGACTCCCCCTTCTAGTAGGCAATGTCCGGTTTTCAGAGATAAGTTTCAAATGTAAATAAAAATATTTAATATCAGTACTTATATTGTAAAAGCGAAAAGTTATATAAAACATGTATTTGATTGTTAACAATGTGTTCTTAGGTAAGCAGTTGCCTTATGAAACGATGACGAAGTTATCACGAATAAATATTCTTTAATAAAATTATGTTAATACAAAAGCGGGTGTTAAATATAAAACGCGGTCTTATGACAAATTTTATAATCATTGATACTTATATTGTAAAGGCGAAAAGTTGTATAAAACATGTATTTGATTGTTAACAATGTGTTCTTAGGTAAGCAGTTGACTTATGAAACGATGACGAAGTTATTATGAATAAATATTCTTAAAAAAAATTATGTTAATACAAAAGCGTGTGTTAAATATAAAACGCGGTCTTATGACAAATTTTATAATCATCGATACTTATATTGTAAAGGCGAAAAGTTGTATAAAACATGTATTTGATTGTTAACAATGTGTTCTTAGGTAAGCAGTTGCCTTATGTAACGATGACGAAGTTATTACGAATAAATATTCTTAAAAAAAATTATGTTAATACAAAAGCGTGTGTTAAATATAAAACGCGGTCTTATGACAAATTTTATAATCATTGATACTTATATTGTAAAGGCGAAAAGTTGTATAAAACATGTATTTGATTGTTAACAATGTGTTCTTAGGAAAGCAGTTGACTTATGAAACGATGACGAAGTTATTATGAATAAATATTCTTTAAAAAAATTATGTTAATACAAAAGCGTGTGTTAAATATAAAACGCGGTCTTATGACAAATTTTATAATCATTGTTTGTTCAAATACGGTTATATTCTTACCGATGACAATATAATGTTGAATCTCGCCAGTATATCTCGGGTGCACTTGTTCTGCGCCAATCTTTCTTGTAAAACACCTTCGTGTCGTTTAATGTACGCCTTGGCCTGGAAATCAACGGATTCGAAAATAAAAATCATTTATAACTGTCCAACAAGCTTTTATTGAGTGCCGTATTAATAAATAACCTGTACTTTCAATTTTACCTAACTGAAGTAAAAATTGTACTTATCCTTACAAATACAGCGACATATAATTTAGAAATAAGATAAAATATGAAGAAAATAAAGCATTTGCCACAATACTACTCAATTTAAGTATAATTTATATTATTTAAACTACCAAACTAATCAGATTGTGATTGTTTAATTGTTTATATGTAGTATGCGAATAAGAATCATGATTTTTCTCAATCCTTGTTCATTTAAAGCGCAAATTGATTTTATATCAATTGTTTTCACTGAATTGACAATTTAAAATGTTTATATTGTTTTTCAAATGATTAACATTAAGCAAAAACCTAACCGTTTTAAAATATATCAGATATGATGATCAAAAAAGATATAATAATTATTGATATGAACAGTTGCAATAATTATAAAATAAACTTATAATACTATTTTGTATAATTCCATAGAAAGCATTTGAGCCTCAATCGACAGTTAGATTTGCTGAATATAATGGTAATAAAACACAAGATGCGTTTGAAGTTCAATAAAATAAATTTTCCGGCGGCCGCTGTGAGTAAATAATTCAGAAATCGGGATCAAAAATTGATTTTGCTTATTTTAGATTCAAATTAAATTTTCTGGGTACTGTAAGCAAACTTCGACATAGTAAAAAAAAAAAAATAAATTCAGTTATATTTTTTACCAAAACTCCATTCAATAGTTTCAAATATTTTTTGGGCGGTTAGAAAATTTGATTCCCAATAATAATACAAAAGTTGGTGGTATAATAAATTTATATAATAAGACTGACTACCTCCGATCTAACTGAAATGGTAAGGTCAGGTAAGGTTAGGTTAGGGGTATTACCTGACTGACAAGCCTCAACTTTCTTCTCATGGCCCAAGGCTGCTGTTTAACTGAACTCAATACTTCCTTATGCAGTCCGATGTTCTCATAGATCTGCTCTTGGGTTACTTCTTGTGGGGTTTCTTCCATTGAAATTGCAGTCCTTAGTAAAAATAACAAACCATTCACACTTCTGTATGTATCAAGTTTATTATTAAACAAAATCACAGTAAACGTAAATCTCACAAACATAACAGTCAGATTTATCTTATAACATGTGAAAATCAAATAACACCACTGCGCATAAGACAAATTTGAAACATATGTCTCAGCAAATATTCTGTAAAGATTATTTAATTAAGACGCAATGTTCGCTTCAATAGGTTTTAAAGCAAATTAATAAAATCGCCGATGCATAAAGTGGACAGACAATGATGATGTTTAACTAATATGACATGATATGAACCCTTAATTCCAACCCCACTGTAGAGGGGATCATATTAATTTTTATTTCTCCCCTTGAAAATCCGCCCTCACATTTAAGAGGGTGAAACATTTGCTATGGGTTTGTAATAATGCTTGGTTTTTCACCGTACAAGTGTTTATTTTTTTATAAATAAATGTTTATTACAACTTGAAATTTGAACTTTCCTAAAGTTACATTATATTATATTGTTTATTGAAAAAAAAAATTAAAACAAAATTGAATATTTTGATGTAAAATATTAGCTAGAAATAAATTTAATAGCATAATTGATCTTCTATTTAAATAAACACTACATATTTTTTTAAATGTCGAAACACTTAAAAAATTCTAAATAGAATGATATTTTTTCTCCCTGAAAAATTGTTTCAACAATTGTTATGTAGTGGTTGGGTATGTTTAAACATTTCACCATCAATATAGCTACAAAACTTAATTAATGAGAGGGTGGGAAATTTTGGGATTTTTGTGAGAATATAAACGCTACATTAAATCACTCATAAACGAGGAGCTCCCCTCAGAAATTTATTTCATAATTAATTAAAATAAACACCACCCGAACAGTCATAAGTGCGGCCATATGATAATTTCATTTAAATTTCTTCGGTTAAAATATCCAGTTTAGGAATACACCATAAATTAAGGGTAGCAAAAATATTTAAACGGCACTTGTGTACTATCAGCTAAGATTGTGAGGTTTAAGTGTTTTTTAATTAAATTGGTTTAAGTGTGAATTAATATATATATATATATATATATATATATATATATATATATATATATATAAATATATATGATATAATTTTAAAAGTCTATAGTAAAATATAAAATGCCATGCTAGTAACACGAGTATTTAAAAATGTACAGCAGCATTCACGAACAGGTTGAACGAAGATTAACTTTTGTTGTAATTTTTTAAGTAAATAAAATAAAATTAGAAAACCGTTTAATTTTTACTATGCTCGATGATGAACCCTTCGCACTTCCCCTATTAGTAACGATGGTGACCATGGTGTTATAATCCCCGAACCAGACGTTTCGATTCAGACATCGCATTATTTTCCCACCCAGGTAGGTGTTTAAAATATTAAGGTTTCAGAAAAAAACCTATATTTTATTTTCAGGTCTCTGGCGGGGTGGAACCATTTGGCTTTCACAATCTGGCGCTTTAGGTATTTTAAGTCCAACTGTTATTTGCATGCGAGTAACCGATGTTCATATGCTAAATATAGGTTTGATGACTTGCAAATATTTTTAGCTTTGTTGTTGTAGTTGAAATAATAATATCGTTATAATCTAGAACCTTTGAACTTTTCGCTTTGTATTGCTTGATATTATATTATCCAGGCAATTTTGAATAACAATATATTATACTTTGGAAGTTACTCTATATTTAATCAGACGCTATATAAAAAAATGATATAGCGGCTCCATGTTTAATGATTTGAAACGACTCCCGTCCCCTGTAATTTTATTTCTCCAGTACATCTGTTACAAAAAGTTTTGATTGTAGTACTTTTGATGGTACGAACAATAGCTTATTCTTAATTTTTATATTATTTTTAAAAACCACTTGAGATATCCTCACCATGATAAGCTGCGTCTTATTTCCCCGTCTTATAATACTTGAGGAATTGATAAAAAATGTATAGTTAAATATACGTTGAAATTAAGTATGGAAGTAATCGATCTATACGTAAAAAGAAATTTACTTCGTGAGTCTGATATTTATTTAGGTATAGATAAGTAGATGTAAAGTATTCAAGTCTGGAGAAATCACGGTTCAATAATTAATCTGATCTGTTAATGTGATACGTGCACCTTTACAGTGAGTTGGATACGCTATAAAAATAACTGAACATCTTTTGAATATAATCAAATATAAAAATGTTTATAGATAGTTAAATTTTACTTTCGCATTAAAGTACACAATGCTTAAATATGTTAATTATGATTCTACTGAGTGATAATTTGAAGGGAGCGCGGCGATACTTTCATGGCGTTTATGGCTTTCTTATTTTACGTCTACATATAATAATATTAGAATCACAGCAGTAAAAGACGCCCCGAAATATTTGATTGTCTGAATTTCAAAACAAATAGGTAAAGCATCCACACTCGGTCAACACCACCGGGCATGGTGTGATACTAATTGAGTTTGAACACGAACAGGGATTCGGGTCATAGCAAATGGCTGCAGATTATTCGATTAGATTTCATTAACCTAATGGTTTTCATATAAATGAGGTGGAGAAGCTCGAATTTTTTTCCTATGTTATAAACTAATGAATAGATTAACGGACAAAGGTGCCGTGAGATAAGGTTGGCAATAAACTTGATTAAAAATATTAAAATGACAGCAAAAAAAGATTCCTGCTTTCACGTTATGGGATGGGTTTGGGATATATAATGGCTAGATAGGTTTATCGCTCTCCACGATGGGTATCTCGGGTGATTAAGAATTATGGAGGCTATTTTGAATAATAATCATGTTAAAAGAAATTCACGAACTCTTTGGGAGTAATGTGAATAAATGGGGATTACTTTTTATTGCCCCAAATGGTTTCTGCGAACTAGGATTAATTAAAATACCTACTAGACACTAGTGTGCGGAGTGTCACCGAGAATGTCTGTGCGACATGCGCGAGGGTGAACTATTGACTGTTTATTCAGAGATTAACACCCTTTGTAACTGACCAAGGGGAAAAGGTTTGAATCGGAGTGGCGTAATAAACTTTTCCAGTGTTTTTCCTTCCGTAAGTTGTCTAAAGGCTTTTAAAAAAAAAGTGATGCAGGTCGTCTGGGTTCTCTTGTATACAACAAATACCGAATTCAGTTGCAACGCTTGTTATTGTTTCAGGCCGTCTGGCTACCTGCTCCCCCCACTTTTACAGAGAAGGGTGGTTGTAGACTATTGTTATCAGCTTAAGCGCTTCTCTCTCGCATATAAAATATTTGTATGCTCTTTAAATTTAAATGATTTGATTCTGGTTTAAATTATTGCAATGAGAGTGAGCGGAGCTTTTTTACGAGACAGAAATATTAAAAAAAAAAACTTTAGCATGAAAACATTCTTATGAATTGCACCATAAAAGATAACCGCAAAACTGAACTTTTGAATTGTTTGTACTGCTTTTGTTCAAATATAAGTAAAAATTCGTAGTTTTAGGCGTACTGCGCGTTTAAAGGCACTGCGATTAGTCTGCGACTTGTCCCCTCGAGTCGGTTCTGACGTGGGCGTACTCAGGTATACGTACCTGTGATAAATATGAGGGATGAGAGTGAACATGAATTCAATTTGCCTCCCAAGCGTATGTCTTTTGTGTTCGTTTGTTAGTCTACGTAGATTTTGATGACAAAAATACACACAAGCAGTCCTTATTCCTTAATATTATTAAAACTAACCAGTTTAAATTTATCTGATTAAATATTCCGTGCAAATAAATCGTCCAGCGTAAAATAATGTGTATTTGATATGTTTTTATTGTATTTTAAGATTTATGATCACCATAAAAATAAAAGCTTTAGAAAGAGCATTTTAGAGAAATCTTCTGAGATAAGTAATACAAGTAGTATACTTTCAACCCAGAAATCTGTATCGAATTTATAAACCTCGGTCCCTGCACACAAAAGATTAAAACGGACAGCTAATATCACAAAAGCCAGCGCAACATGCACTTGTATTTTTAATTATAAGGAACCCTCCTTTTCCCTGACCCTCGTGCAGCGAAAGCTCTATTGAGGTCCGATGTGTCCTAACTAGATTAAAGCCTCCCTTTTGCCTTTGCCTACAAGCAAACAAAATAAAGATCCCGTTTTTCCATATCGCATTACAATGGACAAGTGGAGAGCTTAATCTTACAGTATATTTATTTGATATATTATAAATTATTGATTGTGATATGTTGGTATCGGCATAAAATTTTACCCTTATATTAAATATCCATTGTGTCGCCTTCGCCGTTAGTTTGCATTACGGCTGCACGAATTGCGATCAATCCCGCAGGAGCTTTCCTGAACTAATACTACTGAAACGCTGAATTCATAAAAGTAAAGTAACTCATAAAAGTTTGGCTAAAAGGCGGTCTGTAAGGGGTGGTTATTACTGTATCAATAAAAATCAAATTTAACGTGACTTTTGTGTTTTATTTAAATTGTACACGTCGTGTGTAAATATTGTATAAATTATGCATTAGCATAAATTTTGATGTATGTAATCTACGTAAGTAAAAGATTTTAATTTCAATTTCTAAATTTGCATGTCACAATGTAAGCGGTGTCTGAATACTGATATGTAAAACAATATCATTCACATACGCATGAGCTAAATGCTAAAATAATTTGATGTTGTTGCTAATTAACCTGAAATAAAAATATGAGGTAAGTCTCATTCAATTATTATTAATACTTTCTACTATGCGAAAACCATTGGCGTAGTAAATTTTAACAGAAACGATTCGTAAATAGGTTATTTTGCTTTCAGGTAATTAAATTATAATAAACAATTAAATTCTTTGCTAAAACTTTTATTTTTTTACTAACGAGGCATATAAGCTTTTATAATAATTGGATGAAACTGTTTCACATCGCATATGGTTGACGTTATTTATTTATCTTAGAGAGATATTAGACATTTCTGGATCTTTTTTAAATACAATAAAAAGTAAATTATATTAAAAATTGACATGAAGCTAAATACCTTTCACTTGTGAAAGTAGGGATCAAAGAAATTTCGATAGGTGCTTTCTGCATTATATATCACTTTGATAACTGAAATACTTCGCAAAAATACATTAAATATAAACATAACGATGAATTTTTATTATGTATGTAGTAGAATATAAATTCATGCAAATGTAGTTCCATCGCAAGTTCCAGCTCAAAAATTTCTTAAAAACTAATGAGTTGTTTTTACAAATTATCTGCCGATGCGTTAATTCAACAAACAACCTTAATATTTTACCGCCATATGTACAGCTTTATCACAGGAGAAATATTTTTTATACAAAATAACACATGTTTTCAATGAAATCTGTTTCAATTAAAAATAATAATAAATGCTACCATATGTTGCATTCATGATGGCGAATTTTCGATAGTATTTAAACTCAATGCTTTCAGGCAAAAATTATCGCTGAACGCATTTTCAGGGTGAGAGGCTTTCGCTGCATCCGATTGGGGGATGATACCGCTAGAACTGTACGAAATCGATAAAGCTTTCGCGAGCACTGGTCGCAGCGGGCTATGGACAAGGGCCGCGAGAGCCTGAAAGCTATTGTTGCGACTGCAGGCCGGAGTGAAAGCACTTTGAAACATTTTTCACAGAGGAATTCGTTTGGCCAAATGAAAAAATAATGAAATATGAAAATTCAAATAGAAAAATTACAGCAGCAAGTAACTTTTTTACTTGTGATTAAATATTCACATAAATCAACAAATATGAATAGCCAAATTGTACGTAGTATAATTATGCAAAAGTGCTTATTATACAAGCGAAAAAAAAAAATTGAGCTATTCATATTTGTTGTCCAAATATGGAGTACTAATATGGAAACCTCCCCCCTTTCCCTATTCTGTTGCTTGTGCGTGGTTGCTATTATGTATCCTGAACGTGTGTAATGGATCGGTAATGGAGTAGTGTACTTGAAATGATTGTGGAAGTATGTGCTCTGGGGGTACTTTGTCGAGATGGGGGGGCTCCTGCTATTGTGGAGTATCTGATCTAAACGCCAGAGCTTTGTAAGGAAAGGATTATATAATAATGCTATTGGGCAGCAGCAATACGCAGACTAAAATAACCCACTACACTATTTTCTTATATAGGATGTTCCAAAATTAACGCAAGATTTGAATTTGTCGCCATTTTTGCAGTAAAGTTTTGGGAACACTTAAAAAAAACAATTTGATAGCTGACAGTTTAAGGTTAGTAAAAATGGAGCGTTACACGATAAAACAACGTGTCTTCATTATTGAACAATATTTCAAAAACAATGAAAGCTTGGCAGCCGCACTTCGAAAATTTCATACAAAATATAGTCGGAATAGCTGTGCATGGTCATAAGGCTTCAGTTCTTGTGTTAATTGAATTTTGTAAGCATGGAGACACTTGAGTAGAGAGCTTCTTGAAATTTCCAATTCTTGTCCACGACGCCGAATCGAGGTTCCTGGATTATCACCGACATTCTTAAGCACTGCTTCGATATTGACATTTGAACGGCTTGTTTTTGGACGACCAGTGTGCTTAGCGTCTCCCTGAATTTTTCAATTAATCTCTTCAAACACTATTCCGACCATATTTTGTATGAAATTTTCGAACTGCGGCTGCCAAGCTTTCATTATTTTTGAAATATTGTTCAATAATGAAAACACGTTGTTCTATCGCGTAACGCTCTATTTTTACTAACCCTAAACTGTCAGCTATCAAATTGTTTTTTTTTTTAAGTGTTCCTTGCGTTAATTTTGGGACATCCTATATATATATATATGCTCAGTGAAATGGTCGCTAACCTTCTGTGAGGAAAAGCACTTGATGAAAAATAATTATGTTGTATACAAGTAAGCAAGTCTGTGATTCATTGTTGTATGCTTAGGCGTGTCGTATGTTATACGGAGAAGGTTACTTACTCCGCGGAGCTGGTGGTGAAGGCTGAGGAGCGGCGGCGAGCGGTTGGCTGCAGAGGGTCGGGGCTGAAGGGGCTCGAGGGGCGGCGGGCGCGCCCCCGCTTGGAGCGCCGGGCGGAGGCGCGACGCTGCATGATGGCCGACACGGACGCCGAGTAATCCTCGTCCTCGGAGGCCTCGCCCCCGACCTCGGCGATGAACTCTGATCCGTGATAATTTAAAATATAAAATATGCATACATTGAGACACCATTCCTGATCGCGATTTTGCCAGATTTTTATTTTTGGAACTTTGTAACGATGTATTTTATAATATACTAGAAATGTTGTCCGCCAATATATGTCCAATAGTGTTTGGACATATATTTGGCTGAAAACTCGAATTGCTCCTTCCAATTCGTTGCTTGACATTTGTGTCAAACAAACAACGCATCACTGTTCTTTTTTTGAAAAGTTCTAATTTGAAATTCTCGCGCTGAACAACAGAATCCTATATTGAAACTCGCTAAATCATATTTTATTAAATAATATCCTATCGTCTTGAAATTCGGCACATGACTGCGGAATAACTTATTGAACTTACATGCAAAAAATCAGCGTTGTATCTTTTAAGATATTCTATACAGAACCAAAAAATGAAAAAAATAAAACACATACACGCACACACACACACACACAATGGATATTATTATTATAGACTAGAAATGTTGCCCGTCACAGAATGACGCTTTCGGAGGCATTTTGTGTTATTAATGATGTGATTAATAATTTCTAACGCAATTTCGATAAAAAAAATTAAATTGGTACATGTGTCAAGCTGACATGAACTGAAAATTTCTATGAAGCATCAAACTTTGTTTTTTTGTATAAGTTCTAAATTTGAAATTCTCGCGTTGAACAATAAAATCCTATAATTCGTACATATTGAAACTCGCTAAGTTTATGAATAAAAATATTATTCTATCGTCTTGAAATTCGGCACATAGCTGCGAAAAATTTTACTGAACTTACATGCAAAAAATCAGCGTTGTATCTTTTAAAACCAAAAAAATGAAACATGCACACACACAATGGATATTATTATAGTAGATTATCAGTCGGTGGGTCTGAGAAATAAAATGGTAATCTGTGATGTAGTTGTCACCTGGGAATCTCACTTCCATTTTAGCAGCCGGGGGGGTGCCGGGGGTGAATAGGTTCACTCGGGTGGACGTGTCCTCGGCGTCCGCCCACGTCACAGACAGGCGGTCCACCGACGGCTGCGGGGAGGCGGGCCCTACACCCTCATTCAGGTCCTGCAATAAAAACCTTTTCATCAGTTACCCGTTTGCTGATGCAATATTGCATAAAACAAAAAAAATGTCGCAGTCGCACGCGAGATTGAAGATTCAATTGGAGCGAACTTTGAAAGAGCACCGGGTGTTTTGTTAATTCACGCTCGGTTTGCGGGTGTAGTAACTCAATAGAGCGTATTTGTTTGATGATTACGGATGTAAGGATTTATTAAGAATTGAGATAAGGGATTTATGTGGATTTGACCGCACAAGTGAAACATAAAAAAAAAAAAAAAAAAAAAAAGTACCTAAAAACCGAGTTAGTATAATATCAAAATCATACTAAGATTTTTAGAACGCTATGGCATTTTCGTAATTTTTAAACCACAACAAAAACCTTTTTGATGTAAATTCAAATAAATCAGTATATCAAAAATAGTAGGTACTGCTATCACTAAGAGTAATATTAAAATTAGTAAACAATGTAAAATAATACACATCTGTTTTTCGATTAATTTTAATTCCTGGACGAGCATGTAATTATTATTAAATTAGGTATTTTACAACTTCTCGGATCTTTATTATGATTTACAGTATTTGCTTTCATCAAATATTAGTAATGTATCCTTGATCAATACTAAAATACAATTTTGCGCTTTTGTGTTTGATGAGTCAAGTATTTGCAAATATGCATATCTCTGTACATAATTTAAATTGAAAATATTTGACACGGTGATGAATATTGCGGAAATAATTACGTTTAAGTTTTTTTTATTTATACCATAAATTGAATGAAAGATTTAATAATTTATTTGCAAGTTATGATTAAACAACTTTTTGAAATGTACAAAATTTATTTCTTTCGTCTTGGTACAGAACTTAAAAAAAATTTCTTGTATAATAAGCACGCTTAGATACATTTAGAAAATATAAGTTTTTTAAAATATATGCATTAAATTGTATTATACATATTTAACATAAAAAAGGACATATCTTTTTTGTAGAATATAATCATGTTTTAATTTCTCAAACGCGTATAACATTTATTTTTTGTAGCTGAGCTTAGAAACGGTAAATTTGGTGCTAATAACACATATTACTGCAAATAAGATGAGATTTAATTTGATAAAATATATTATAAGACACCCTATCTTAATAATTAATAAATAAAACAATTTCACGTTGAAATAAAATAAAGAATTCAATAAAATATTTAAAAAAATTATGTGCACTTAAACTTTAACAACATTAAACAACTCTCTTTGGTTTTTAAACGCGAGCAAAAAAATAAATTGCCCTTAAAGTATTTTTTTACAATTTAGTTATACATTATAATAAAATCTAATAAAAATTCGCAATGCAATTTCAAAAAGTAAACTACAAAAAAGTACAACATATAAGCTAAAAATGATATCGTGTCTGAAATCGAAGAAACCTATTATATAAAACATCCCGAGAAACATAGTTTTTCATTATTGGTTGATATTAAGTTAAAATTAAAATAATGTATTTTTACATATATATATATAATGTAAAACTTTCACTAATTAATAAGTAAGCACTGCAATCAAAATGCAATCGCAAATTTTCTTTATTTTTAAAAACACTCGCATTTTAGAATATAGGAAACCTTTTTATTAATTTATAGGGAAATTTTTTTAAAATTAGTGCTCGAAAATGTAGAAATACTCCATTAATCTGGAGCATTAGTTTTCACATAATATATATTAGTAATAAAAGCAATAAAATATTATTTTTTTCATAAAATCCGATTGCTTAGTAAAATTGTAAAATACCATAAAAAATGACTGTTGTCTAATATAATAATGCAAGAAAACGCTTGATAAAAAAATAATGGTTTTAAAATTTTAAATAATCTTGAGATAACTTTAAAATTATTAATAATTTAACGTAATAAATAAAAAAATATATATACTAGTTAGTGTGATTAAATATGCTTTATTCACTTGAGAAATCAGAGGGAAAGCTCACCAAAGCTTTCGCGGTGCAGGCAAAATCTGAGGGGCAGCTCGCAGCCAAAACCGCGTCTTCAAACACCTGTAGGTCAGCCACAACTAATCATGAGCGGCGCCAGCAAGGTGCTGCTGGCTTGATAGACCCGAACACTTGAGTAATGCCTCCTTTCCGTGTCAGAGGAGTATTCTTCTTATTGATCAGGATGCCACCCCTAGCTCCTCCCTTTGTTCCGAAGCCATTCGACACGGAATTCCATGGCCGTCTTAAAACACACGCAGTGTTTTCCAATATTAATAAAAAAATATTTCCATCGGGATAAAAGTCCGTATTGATTAATGGCAATGTCTTTCTCAGAAAATTTATCCACCTAAGTTACCACGAACGGAATAATTATAAACATGCGACGAAATACTTTGGATATTGATATATTTCTATAAAAGGTATTTTTTAATACCACTGTGAACATTTATTGAACTAGCTTCATATATTGTAAAAGAAATTCTAATAAAATAATAATAAAACGTTTCTAGACACTGTTATCTTATGTTGCATTATTTCATAATCAATCTAATTTTATAATTTCTTTTCGAAATTCTTCAAAATCAACAAACTTACAATAATAAAAAAAAATCACATATATCAAAGAAAGAAGCAAAAATACTAATATAATTAGAATTTGGTATTTCGCATATGTTGTCATAATCAATAAGAGCCTGTTTTGATTTCCCCCGCTCACGAAAAGCACAGGTGGGATTATTAATTAATAACTCTCTTTGTATTTGACTTGAATTTCAGACGTTTTCTTTAAACCGGATGATAAAAAGCAGACATACTTAAAAATATATCTCCATTGAGTTTATTCTATACAAGATTATGGTTTTTTCAGGATTTATAAATCATTTTTAAAGTATAAATAATTTTTTTTTGATAAAACAACAACCCCTTCAAAATGTATTTTTCACATCACGAATGCGATAATTTTCGTTAGTGTTGTTCTTCATTGAGTATATTTCAACGTCGGTGTTATATTTAATATTTTAACGTGTTTGTTTTATTACTGGAGCCATGTTTTGTCAAAACTGAGAAAACATTTTTTAAGAAGACTCGGGGATGAAGATTGTTCAGGAACCTACGTGTAATCGTATTGTTGTGCTGCCATGATGCCCAGCATGCAATAAGGCAATATGATGGGGTTAGAAAGCGCTTGTTCGGTATTATTATAGGGAGCATGGATCAGCCGCCGCGGGGGAGAGGGAGTGGTGATATGTGGACAAATTATTACGAGAGATATACGCTTCCTACGCAACGGATATTTTCAAAACAACCCCATTGCTACAGAAAGCCTACAGGAGATCAAGACATTAATTCTATCTACATTGAAATTGTGTTTTTAAAAATTTCTGAAGTATATTTTGAGGGTTCAATTTTAATGGCGTTGAAGAAAAAATACAAAAATCATGAGCAATTTTTAAATAAACCTTTTGTGACGGTGAATATATAAAGTACCAAATTTATTATATTAATAAATGATTGTTTACACATAAATTGTGTTTTTACTTGTATGTAATTACTTGAATGAAATATTTTTGGAATTATACCTTGTTAAATTATTTCAGATTATTCTTATAAATGAATGCTGTACAATAGACATAGAAATTCGGTATAAAAAAAAAAACCCTCGTTTTCAAATTTTCTCTATTTTATAGGCTTGTGTTTTTATTGGTGAAACTTTTTCATTTTGAGAGTATTTTTGAAAAATTATGCACCAATTCTTTTACTTGAACAATAATATCAATAGAGACATATTGTATTGTGATTTTATGTGAACACCAAAATTGTAATAAAAACGATTTTTTTAGGACTTGATAAAAAAAACTTATATTAAGTAAATCTGCACTTTTTACGGTTTTGTTTGTTGTTTTATGCGTGTATTTATTGTCTTATTAAAAAAAACGACTAAGTAGCATCCAAGAGCAGTTTTATTGGAAACGACTGAAAGAATCAACGAAAAAACATTTTTCTATGTATTTAATTTAGTTCGTACTTTCTTATGAAATATTACGTTCTATGAAAAATAATTTTCTATCAAAAATATAAAATTGAAGTTTGAAAATTAAAATATAAAATTGTACTTGCAGGTACGATTTTCTTATTCAGAATTATAGAGTAGCTAAATTAAAAATCCACTTCTTATTTGCGATAGTCAGGAAAAAGTCCTACATTCTGTTGATAGATAACAGCAATTTTATAAATAATTCATAAAATGTAAAATTATACGCATTATAACATCAATTTTTACACAAAAAAATTAAAAATTACAATAACATTGATTACAGCGGGGCTTGCAAAAATAATAAAAAATATATATTGAGCTTTACGCGAGCTTTTGGTTAAAAACAGCACTTTAAGTGCAAGCAACTATGTTTTATATTCAAAAACTTTTTATCGCTGCACAAAGAATTCCCAATCACATTGTAAATATTTAAAAGTAAGATTCAATAAGATAAAATAAAATAGAAATATGTTTACTTTATACATACCAGAGCTTTATCAGCGTTATTCTTCTGGAAGCGTATTTGTCGTCGTTGAAACGAAAGAAATTGCATAATGCCGATACAACGCAATCAGCAATAAACACGGAAATCTTTATAAAACACTACTTAATATGAACTTTTTATCAAAGACGATAATACTACTCAATTTCACCACTTGTTGAAGAACTAACAAAGTCGTAACGATGTTATTTTTTAATTCACACGCTAATATAATTTTATGAACTAGAGTATACTCAGAGCATTCTTACTTTCAACCAAATGACGTTGATTATTTATACATTTGTATATCAAAACGAATATTCGTTTACATCCGTTTTTTTCAACGAAATTTACCATTAAACATGTCTGTCAATTCCATTTCGTAAACATGGACTAGTCAAATTTTCAGCTCAGGAAAATAGCCAAGGCTATAAACGAAACCTACACTTTTACATACACAGATAGTGAGGGAAAAGAAGTTATAAATGGGCCTATAAACATATTAATTATTCACCCTAGCCGTGAAATACACAGCGAGGTCGATGTCACAAAATCTAAAACCTCTCTATCTCTCTCATTGGTATGAGAGACCAGGCGAGTTGGCAGTAGTTACTACTCTTGGTATAAGGATAAGCTTTTGTTCAATGTAAATGTAAAATAGAATGACCAGCAAATATAGTGGAACTTTGATTCGATGAGTTTTCTTTGCGCCTCATTAATTACAATGTTACAGGTGCGTCAGTTTTAAATTTTTTACAGATTTTAAAATTCATAAAATATAATCAAAGAGTTATAGCTGTAGTACTTTTATAATCGACATTTTAATACTTAATAATAAAAAAAATATAATTTAAACGTTCCATATAAGTCTGTCGAGCTGATAATGTAATGTCAAGAATCGATTCGCATTGACTAAATTGGTATGCGTAAATGAATAAGAGGAAATATGACAAATTGAATGACGCACTTGCAAAGCCACATCGATACGCCGGTTGATTTACATCCGGAGGGTGTAGCAGATAGGGTTGTTGGAGTCGATCAACGTTATTCGATTGGCTTTGGTAATAATCGAACTAAAAAATCGAATAACGAAAAGCTGTCTTAAAAAATAAGTACAGAATAAAAGTACCGCGAAGTGAATGTGCAAGTAAAATTCAATAAATATTTTTTTTTGTCAATGATGCTAGAAAACCTTTTCATAGTTGATAAGGGTTGATACGCAGAGTTGTGATAAAAACTATGCAAGTACACAAAACGCCAGAGAAATTCAAAATAGATTCTGACTCAAACAAATGTATAATCAACAATAAAGTTCACTTGAAGAGGTGCGCTCGCACCACCGCATTTGACACAACAATTGCATTACTTTGAAGATGAATTGGAAATTTGCTGTCGAAACAACAAAAAAAATATATATTGAAGTGATGCAAATGCCGAAATAAAACCTCCGACCAGGAGAGTACTAAAAAAACATTAGATAAGATTAATGAACGCAAAAACATATGTCTTGTATTTATTGAACAAGTATGCACGTATTAACGTGTTTGAAATGAAAATATACCTATATTTGTTAAGTTAAATCCTTAAATTTTTTTTACAGAATATAGCCAAGTTAGTTTTCTATGAATTCCATCTATTCAAGAGTATTGCCATCTATTGATTATTTCCATCAACTCTATTTACAGGAAATAGTGAGATTCCCTATGTTATCCAAATCTCATTCTTACCTTGGTCTACTGTGTTCTTGTGAAACTAAAGCGACTGAAGTCTTAGCAAGGTTTTGCGTTTATTGTTCGTATTAATCATTACATGTTTCAATGAACCAATTTAAAATAAATGTATTCCTTAAAATATATCATTTTTTTAAAGTATAATTGTATAAGATATCATAATTTTGAAAACTCAAATAAAGATTATTTTAATCGGATTTTTTTATGAGGAATGCTTAAAATGGAAAATCAACTTATTTATTTTATGTTTGCCCCAATTTATAAATAATTAAATAGACTAAAACATTTTTTTATGATAATATATATGAATATTATTTTTTGTACTTTAAAACTTAATTAAAATTACATTATTTAATGTATGAAAGTAAAATTAATATATTAATCTTAATATATATCTACAACAAAAGTGCTTTGCTACATAAAATATTTTTCTAAGAATTTTTAAATTAAAAAGATAATAATAGTTACGTGATAATTTTTTTTTTAGTATTGTATAAATGTATAACACATTACTTATAAAAAATAAAAATTAATGATTTTACCTGGAAACGGTGACCTAGGACCATATTTTTAGATGATATATGTGCTTTTTCAAGATTTATATACTCGTCTGTAAAATTATGGGTTTATAATGTAAATGATTTGATAATTCGTTGAAAATAAATTTAATAAGCGTAATGTATGATCATGACACATATAATAATTATTGCCGTGCAATTCGCAAAGCCGGTGATATCGCCGGCAACCCAATTGTACGGAGCGTCTACTTAAGGGAACATAAATTCTGAGATAATTGAAGGTTGTATTAATTAAAATAGAAAAATAGTTTTTAATGACTTTAATGGCAAAAAGCAATTTCTTGATAATATACAAACACGCATATCAACGCAATCTCTTTAAAATGAGATCGAGCAACAAGGCAGCCGACGGGAAAATAAGCTCATATATATATTTTTAAAAATATCTTTTATATGAAGTATTACCAGTTGAAAACGACGAAAGAAGGCAGGAGGCGTTTCCTACTAAAAAGGTACATATAAATAATATAATAAATGTGATAATTTGGAAAACTTGCTTAAAATATGAATTTAATGGCTAAAAGCAATTTTTTGATAAAATACAAACACGCATATCAACGCAATCTCTTTGAAATGAGATCGAGCAACAAGGCAGCCGACGGGAAAATAAGCTAATATATTAAAAAAATATATATTTTATATGAAGTATTACCAGTAGAATACGACAAAAGAAGGCAGTGAGGCGATTCCTTATAAAAAGGTACCTATTATGTAAAACTAATATAGATAAACGTGATAATTTTGAAAACTTGCTTAAAATATAAATATTTTAAATTTGTGCTTTAAAGTTGGATTTTGAGAAA
Organism: Atopsyche davidsoni; assembly: GCA_022113835.1. Lineage (NCBI taxonomy): Eukaryota > Metazoa > Arthropoda > Insecta > Trichoptera > Hydrobiosidae > Atopsyche > Atopsyche davidsoni. The sequence goes on from JAILWY010000010.1 coordinate 4,446,603, forward strand.
TCAGCATGATATTTGCATTGTTTGGTCGTTGAAAATAGGCAAGGATAAGCGACAACTGAGACTGATATTCAAATGATAAATTATATAAGGCTACTCGGTGTTCGCCGGTAACGGAAAGGAGATCGTGTTCAAACAGTTTGTGGCTAATGGATAAAATGATGCAAACGGTCGTTTTAACGCGAGTATTGTATATCGGGCGCGTAATATGTATGTATTGAAATTAGTACAATTTCCGATCCAAAACCAACACTAAATTATATACTAAAGTTCGCATGGTTACTTATAAACAAACGCTTGCTTTTATTAAAACATATCATTTTAGGTAATAGATTTACTCACGAAACGATGAAAATAATCCTCGAGCTTTTTTCCGCGACACAGATGAGATTTGAGTGAATACCTTTTAGGCTATCACTGCTTTGAGTTTTGGACAATTTGGTCTTTATAGCACTGTTATTGAGCATGAACTTATTTCTTTTATCTTAGAAAATATTGATCATAAAGCAATAAATAATTTTTAACATTTTGTTTTAGATGTAGGAATACTTTAAATCATATTGTATACATAATAAACTGCATGGATGAAGAAGCATTTTATTATATCGAGTAATAAGTCGAGTTACTTCAGATTTCAGCATTAAAATAAGTCCATTTAAATATAAGAATTTGTGGTACTTCAAAATATCAATTTTTTGATTAATTAAAGTATATAAAGTATAAATGGATAAATGCTCACTTCTAGGCGATTTATCATTTTTTTATATTTATTTGAAAAAAATCGCTGCAATTATAAATACAATACCAATAAAATGAAATTGTATGAAATACTTCCTATCAGCATCGATATTCTTTTTTTATATAATTTCTTACCTGACCTAGACGCTCTGGTTGACAGCGAAACTCCACGGAGCTTCCAGAACTCCTTCGGGGCTTATTGATATCAATCCTAAGTATTCCCCCAGGCTTCAAATCACCCCCCTAGTAAAGACATAATACAGGAAAACATTAAATCACCACTTATCCTATCTATATTATTAAATTATTGAAAGAATAACGAAATGTATTTTTTATTTCTTAGTTTGTATTCAATCCGATTTTCGGTATATTATAAAAAAATATTGATAATAAACATACCAGACTACTGTACCCAGATCCATCCATAGTAAAAATTACATAAACTTAAATTAGATAAGCACTCATTGGGGACTTTCGTCTCACGGGTCCCGTCGGGAGGTCCTTATGGGCGCGAAGTCCAGAACCGACTAATAGGCGCGTATAATAGACGGAGTACTGTGATACTATGCGAGGTAAAAAAAAAAACGATTCAGTTTATTTGTATGTGTTAAGGCTTTTAACATGCATGGCGCTTCACGCAAAAACCTCCCCTCCGCGTGACGTAGGGAAAACCTGTTGGCTCATCCTATAGTTGCTGCAACTATGTTTCGTAAACCTCCCTAATTGGCTGAGACCTTAAAGAATTTTTGTAGAAATTGATGCTCCCCAGTAGAATTTTCGATTCTTTATTTAGTAAGGATACAATCAGAATGATATAGTAATGTTGGAAGTTGTTAATAACGCAGCTGTTTTGATACAATTATCTGCAATTTATGTGAACTCTATAAATGCAGTCAAGTGACTTTTAAAAAAAAATATATATATATACATACTGGAATTTCGTAAACAACTTGATAACAGTCACTGTAATAAAGATTTCATCCAAATAAGTTAGCTTTCAATACATTTATTTGTAGAAAAAAAAAAAGCTTTTTTTTTTTTCCAAAACGACAGCAAGTTTTTTCTTAACTGTTTATTATTGTTCGTCGAATGTATGTTTTGGATATAATGAAATCATAAATAAGAATTTAAACTATGAAAGTTCAAATAAATAATAGTTTGAGGTACTTTAAAATATGGTACCAACTCGCTTGTGTACACAGACCACTCTTTTCTATTACACATAAAACCGACAGTGCTTTTCAAATGAAATTTCTGTAAAATGTCTGATTTTTTTTCAATATAGCTTTAAAAAATTTAGTAGCCAAATGAATTCAAGATTACTTAAAAAAAATTAGTGCATCCAATAAAACCAATATTTATGTACATATAAGATAAGATATATAATAAAGATAGGGGAGAGGTTCATTTCTTATACCTGAAAATATTGTGTGACTAATCATTGAAAAGTTATTAATTGCATTTATTAATTGCCTTGTTATATTCAGGGTATAAGCAGAAAACCTGCTTAAAAGAAAGCTTGCTTATCCTTCTATGTAAAAAATAATAACCATAACGAGATTAGAACCCAAGAGTCAAAAACGATAGTTATGATTTAAAATATAGTAAAAATTACAGATATATTCAATTTACAATATGTATTTGTAAAATATAATATAAATGTTATTTTTTGACACATTATATTTTATATACTAAATTTAATTAAGCTTATTTTCAATAAGCTTATTTTTTTCATATTGATGTGATTAGTATTTTTTTTATTATCTTACGCTGAAAATTGAATTTGCTTAAAATCATTATTGTTTGAATTTTCGTTTGTTTTCCCATTAAACTGAATTATGAAGTCGCAAGGGATCGCCTGAGGGTAGTGGGCTGAGATCGTGACACATACGAGTGATTAAAAGCATTAGTTACGTGATATCATTTAATTTTTGTCATTAAACTAAAAGCATGCTGCTGGATTAGCAAGATTGAATTGTGTTGAAAGAGCTGGTGATGATTTTTTTTAACCAAAACTGCTCCACAAAATACAAATAAAATAAAGTCGATTTAACATTTGGTTATTTTAATTCAAATAATCGCTTGATAACTTAATTACTTTAGTTACGGTTATTTATTATACTAGTGTGTGAAAAAATCTCCTTAATATTTTAGTGCGTATATAGTATATCTCGAGTGATATATTTACTATACATATTTAAAGAACACAATGAAACAAAAAATGAGGATTTAAAGTCTATTTAACAAATAATTAATGGCATGTTCAAAACCACAGAGATGAATATTTATAATAAGTTTTTTTTATTGCAATTTTACCTAGTGATATTCGTAATTAGTTATAAGTAATAAATATTGACTATAGTGAAAAGCTGGATAAACATTTAGTACAGTTTTGATTCTGACTGTGTTATGTGTTAATTTAATAGATAGATATAAAATTGTTATTCTAATTCATTGTTAATTATTATATGCAACTAAAGCTTTGTATAAAAACCTTCGATTTGTGATTGAAGCTTTTTATTTTTGTTCCACGCACTTCTAATAAAAAGGAAAAGAGAAATTAGTAGGTCGAAAAGATGGCTTCAATCGGCAAAAGTACGTAAATAAATATTTTTTCGTGAACGAAACGGATGGTTTTTTGAAGAAACCATCGAACATTCAATATATCTGCAAATTTTGACTCATATGGGTTTTTATGCGTTTTATAAAGTAAAAATACAAACAATAATGAAATGACTTCGTTCTTATAACCAAGTGAGAATTTTGCTCATAATTTTCAATAATAAAACCAACTGAAATGTGCTGTAAAGATATATTTTAAAATCAGTGCATACATTTATATATAATTATATCAATTGGTGATACATAAAAAACTATTTAGTTTGATAAATAAGTATTTAAAAAAACATTGACATAAATGATATAATATTCAGTGAATTAACAAGGTAGTGAAGAAATATTTTATTTATTTATTTTTATAACAATCTTTTTAGATAAAATGTTAAAACAAATCGTTCAAACTAGAACAAATGCGAGTCTAAAAACGTCAACTTGGGATTCACTTGTGAAGTCAAACCAATGATATTCGATAAAAGATAACCTGTCCATCCATTGAACTAACGAGATAACCAGATTTGAAATTATAAAATAACCTGTGTATTTTTATACTTACAAGCGGAACCAAAGGTAAAGTAAAATGAAATATAGGTTGAACGTGACTTATGGTTGTTCGTACTATTAAAAAAGGCAGTAAAATGCAGTGACTTTCACATGAAATTATTCCATGCAATATTATCACAGTACTTATGTCTTTTTACGACAAAAACAAAGCAAATCCTTAGTAAATTTTAGTGAACCAAAATTTATAACATTTCCGCTGAAAATGTGATATTTTAATATAATTTTCAGTAGAAGTTATGTGATGTAATGATTATTTAATACTCATCATATATATGTAGATGTTAGAGTTAATATATAAATATATTGTGAATGAGATATAAGGAGAAGGGTTGAGAATGAAAGAAAATTTTAACTCTAAATCTTATTTAGGTATTTCTATGCTACACACATAATACAAATAGTAACGGGAAATCGATATTAGACGCAAATATATTTTGAGGTGTAATAATTGTCAGACAATTTTATAGGAAACTTTTTGTAGGAAATCTCTACGTTTTTTTTTTTTTTTTTTCATGCTCACGGTTTCGTTCATGTACTTATTGTTTCGCATTCAGATTTGTTCTGAATGCCACCGATGCTACCCAAAAATCGAATGATGTGAATTTTACATTCTGTATAAAAACTTTGTGTATAAATGAACCTTTGATTCAGGATTATTACAATTTTTAGTTTAAAATTTATAATAAATTTTACCTACATACTACAACATGAAAATTTAATATTTTTAAGATCCAAATAACATGAAGATTATTTCCTAAAATTTATACTAACAACGATTTAAAACTATTGATATTCATGTTAAATTGAAAATCTACAAACCTTTGATAAACATGAAATGTTAAGTAATTTTTTAAATATCCATTTTGGCACGGCGCATTTAATAGTAGAAGGTATAATATATTTCTACCAATAAAATATATTTTTAGGTATTAATTATAAAAAAAAAAAAAAAATTTTCAATTTACTACACAATTAACAAACAATTACTATTTAAAAATAAACTAGCTACCCTTCGGTACAGTAAACATACATTGTTTAAACGTTTAAATCAATTGATTCTTTAAAATATACCATAAACATAAAAATAAACAGCATAAAATATTTAAATAAAAAAAACAACTCATTATATATTCAAGTCACTATGTTTAAACGATAAATTGATGTGGTAACTTTCACAAGATTTTTATATATTTTTACAGGTAAAAACTCTTGGATACACTATTAATGCTTGAAATTGAAAACTGGTGAAATTTTAAAACACAAAATACACAGTGTGAACTTATTTATAATTAAATCTCGGCCGTCGGTAGTTTAGCGGCCTCGTGTATGGGTCGAACCTCTTGTATGATATATGTAGTAACTTTCATAAGATTTTAATATATTTTTACAGGTAAAACTCTTGAATACACTATTAATGCTTGAAATTGAAAACTGGTGAAATTTTAAAACACAAAATACACAGTGTGAACTTATTTATAATTAAATCTCGGCCGTCGGTAGTTTAGCGGCCTCGTGTATGGATTGAACCTCTTGTTTGATATATGTAGTAACTTTCATAAGATTTTAATATATTTTTACAGGTAAAACTCTTGAATACACTATTAATGCTTGAAATTGAAAACTGGTGAAATTTTTAATCATAAAAAACACAGTGAGAACTTATTTATAATGAATTCTCGGGCGTCGGTAGTTTTGCGGCCTTGCGTATGGGTAGAACCTCCTGCGGATCCTGTTCTTTGCTCGGGACTGCCGCTGCTGCAAGCGTTTGGCCTGGACGAATTCCTTCTTGTCCCTGAGCAGAAGTAATTTCTTGATAGCGGTAATTATCGAAACAATCATGAATACGATTAAGATTATCTGAAATGGGATGTAGCGCCACGGCTCGCAGACAAACATCATGCTTCGGTCAAAGACCATCGTGATCCTTTGATATAAAAACACCACTAGATATTGGGACCGACAAGTATTTGAAATCTTCAAAATTCACCACTTTCTTGGTTGTGTATATTTAATTTAATTTTGATTTTTGCCGTGATACACAGCTGATTGATACGGGGTCTATCGAGAAATGGCAGGCGCTATAAATCTGTCTGGCTCAGAAGCTGGGATGGAGATAAGAATAGGGGCGGGGCGGCGTAGAAAATATGCGTGAATTGATGGCCCTAGAACATTCTCAGCCAATGGGATAATTTGCTGATACAACCACCCGTTGTCATGGTAACCCCCAAGGTTTGTTCTCGCAATTTTATAGGCACGCATACAACATAACGATTATAAGAATAAATCATAGATAAGGTGATCAAATAATCAATAATATAAATGACAAAAAAATGCGTAATATTGCTTTAAAAAAGATTAAGTTAAATTCAAAGTACAACATGGAATATAAACGGAAATCCTTCATAAATTCATGTTTAAAAAGTTTCTTTCTCTTCTTTTTCATAAATTCTAAATATGATATCAGAATGTATGGGTAATATTTTTATTCAGCCCGTAATATATTGCTGGCCGTATGCATCTACATTCCACATTTCCTCGGACATTCCACATTTTCGCGGAGTGAATAGACTAGAGTTGTATGCAAGGTGATGTTAAACTATTGATTTACGAGATTTTAATAAAAAAATGTGATTTTTCAAACCTATTTAATATTTTGAATTTATATAAAATAATTTTACATGAAAATGGAAGAAGTACATTGAAGTACAAAATACCTATCGGTGTTTACCAAATTGTAGCTTGCTAATGAATTTTTATCTCTTAAACATCGCAGTATATGGGAGATTACGAGGAATGTTTTGCGAAAAGATTATCAAATAGAAGATAGGGGTCAAATTCATAATATGATAATTTGTAATGATAATGAATAATAGAATTTGAAGTATGTATTTCGCCAGCGAATCTGATCATCGATGGCTCAAAAGTAAATATATACCTTAAAATTTTAGTCAATACTTTTCGTTTGATGTATATCATAATATTGGATTTTGGCAATGCATTATCTGCTCGCCATTGAAAGCCTGAATATTGACCCTTCCAGCTAGAATATGATGTAGCTGTGGCAGAGCTTAATTGGCTTTACAAGAGGGAGGCTGGATACGCTGGGGCGAGCTGAGTTGACATCGCTTTGTTTATTTCCAGTAACATGGATTTCATTTAATTATATTATAATATATATTATATAATTATTAAACACTCAGAAAATTGTCTTTTGGGCATCAAAAGATGCCAGATGAGAAAAAAAAAATCCGGGAAATTAATACTGATATTCGCAGTATTGCACAAACCATCAATAGACGTAGATTCCATGTAATAATTGTTCACATTTTGGTATAATCAACTAATTAAAGATTTAAACAATAATATATTTACTAATAAATCCTTCAAACGATACATTTTATAGACTAATAAAAATAATTTTGCACAAACCCCAAAGCTTTACTAAACGCGTAACTTAGGATTCCATTAGATTCATCAGGTTAAATATCTTACCTTTACATAAAATACTTGGTTGAGGTTTTGTCGAGTTTTGTTGAGTTCATTTGGACAGAAGATATCAGCGAAGAAGGAATCCAGAAGTGTACTCACCTATCTAGCAGCACATGTATATCGACGGATATTCATAATGTCCTTTATTAGTGGTGTATTGGAACAAGGGAAAATAGGGTTCTCCTTGTTTATTTCTATTACTTTTAAATAATTTGAAATCAAAAACTTTAAAATTACCAAGGTACTGATACAGTTAAAAATATTCATTTATATACTGAAGTCCCAAAATATGAATGTTATTCTGATTTATTTTACTCAATATTGAATATTGTACCAGCTTAATGTTGTGTTTGAGTGTCCAATGAATAAAATATAGAAGGTGTGTATGGAAGGTAGCGTATAACAAGAGATATTCTAAAAAATAAACCACAATTTCCAATTGAAATGGATCTTTATTGAATCGCTACATAAATTATAATGTTAAACTACTGCCAATTCAGTTTGATCATCTATTATTCAAAGACATACATACATGATGAGATAATTTGCTTATAGACATATGAGATAGTTAAATGTTAAGCAAAACTAATGAAATTCAAAAAATTACACATGTAGATCACAAGTAAGGACCACTTTCATGTTAGAGCTCTGATCTCGAGGCTCATAAATAAATAAAAAAGCACTTGTCAAATATATATTTCAAACAACCAAAGCTTTACATGCCAATAATAATGTTTTTGAATGAGAAACAGGTACCTTAAATTTTTAACGAACACTAACATAATAACATTTCAAATTTTATATCTTATACAAAATCAGTTCACATAAGTCTTAATAATTTTAAGAACAATTATTAAATTACCTAAGAGACCTTAAAAAAAGCGTCTACAATTATCAGTCCAAAAAGATCTTAATCACAATTAATAAAACCTTTACATAAATTACAAATAATTAAATTTCATTGTAATTTTGTCAATGTTATTAGATCGGAAAAAATTAAATTCTGTAAAGTGCAAATAGTATAGTACAAGAAAATATTGTTTTATTGAATCTATCAAAATATTTCATAAAATTATTTGAAAATCAACTAAGAAATAAAAATAATCGAAACGTATATTAAAATTTTTAGAAAATGTAATAGAAAAACACGAGTTTACTTTTTCTTTTCAAAAAAACTCATTGAATTAATGATATATGTTGATGTCAGCATTGATTAAAAAATTCTTTGGCGTATTAAATATTTTACGAATGAAATTAGTCAAAATTGTCTGTTAATCGTTTTTTAAAAATTATTATTTGAATAAATTATTCACGAGCAAAGGTATTTTAAACTGCAGAAAATTTATTTGATTTTTTGTTGATACAAACACATATAAATATTATTAATTTAAAAAGTTTTTATGTAACAGAAAAAAATAACTCCTAAGTCAGTATTTATCAATATAAAGAACATAAAAACATACTTTGGGCTTTAACAACGTAAAGTTTACAATGCAGTTATCCGTTCTCAATTATAACTTAATTTAATAAAATGGAATGGCATTTTTATTTATAACATATAAATAACTATAGAAGATCACACTCTATAATCTCATAAACATTAACTTTAAAACTATGCCAAAAAAGAAGCAGCTGGCCTAACTATTGATCAAACGAATTAAATTAAAAATTACTACATTTAACCGACCACAGCTAATACTGATAGCTGTATCTTTTAATTAAGCCTCAACCCTGAACATATTAACCAAGTGGATAACCTCTTTAACGCATATATAGATGGCCATAGCGAGGATACCTATTAGCACCGTCGAGAATAGCCCCAAGAATACGCCGCACAGAATTAATATAATTATCATAATGATCAGAATGTAGTAAGCCGGGATAGACGGAGGCTCCTCAATCTCCGCCGTTTCGTCAGCGTCAGGGCGCTCATTGGCGAGATCTCGGGGTTCCTCGGTGGAATCTCGGAGCTGCTCGTCGTCGGTCTCGTCGTCGCTTCCGCTTTCGTCGGTATAGTCTTCCCCGTATTCGTCTCCCCCAGGTCCGTCAATGACCAGCCCGGGTCCGCGGAGTTGAATCCGCTCTCCGGCCTCGAGCCCGGCGTCGCAGTCAGGTTCGTATTGAACCATCGCGATACCTTCGCACGGGGGCTCAGCTATCGATAAAAACAAAACACTTTTAAAACAATAGCACTTTTATGATGTCACACACGCAAAACCGATGCACAAAAAATTGAAACTATAAAAATAGTTTTTCGATATTTTTTTTTGTATTACAAAAATATAGAAATACGATTCACCCATTGAAATATGACTTTGATCTCAAAACACGGATTCGATGTCGTGACCTAGTTCTATTGCCCTTTGATCTCAAATACTACGCGATAGTTTTAATACGTTTTTTCAAATAAAAATGAATGTTTTTGAATATAAAGAAACCCAAAAAAACAATGATTGTGTTGTATTTCTATAATTTTGTATATTTATATTAACAATTACTGAAATACGAAAATCTGTTCGAAGATACAAAAAATAAGGCTTACAGTACTTGGAAAATTAAACTATTGTGTTTGTTATTAGTTTAAGCGTAGAATTTCAATAAATTACCTGTTTTTTCAATGAATTTACTTTAAAAGTGGGACAAAGGACGGACCAACACACAAAGACGTGCGTCCACTCCAACTGATTCGGGATGCTGTGCGCAGCTCTCGCGGAAAACGCTTTATATGCATGCGTGCATTTATGATGCATCGATAATCTCTCCCCACTTCATCCCCAACAGGTAGAATCTGTCCCAGATTTGTGAATTTATGGTTTGATTTTTTTTGTCGTATCGAGCAGCGAAATCAGTCTTAAAAAACGTAATTATTTTTTATATGCTATTAAAAAATAAAATCACTTGCACTTTTAACTCACAGCGGCTTAAAATTGTAAAAAACACCTTTTTTTCCTTGTTAGGTGTTTTTGCTTATTGTTTAATTTTATTTTATTCAAAATTTACATATTTTAAATAACTAAAATACTTGAGTGATTTTTCCACATATAGATTTTTATTTGTTACCGGTTTCGCCAACTTTTTACGTCGGCATTATCAAACGTATTTTAATTATTTAAAATGTTAAAATGGAATTTCACCAAGAATTCTCGGTCAAAAATATTGAATTTACATTATTTTACAGTAATTGTTATGTTTTAGTAATTTTAGCATTGATTAATATCTCTTGCACTTGTGCTATTCAACAGCCATAAATTTTATTCGACGACTCTTTTTTTTTGTTTAAAAAAAAAAAAAAGAGTCGTCGAATAAAATTTATGGCTGTTGAATAGCACAAGTGCAAGAGATATTAATCATTCATATTGTGTGAACGTAAATATTAACAAAAAAAAAATGGAATTTGATAACTATACGGATTTTTTAGTCCATAGTTTGATTTTTATTGGCAATCTGTAGTTTTTTTTAATTTTAAAATTGCACAATACACAAACAACAAAACCATTTATTTAAATACTTTTAATGGTAAAATTGTTTTTTTAAGTGATATTTTGGAGAATATTTATTGATATTAAAAATATCTGGTCTGTGTGGTCATCATATTAAAATTTTAAATTTTATGTGAGTATCTAACGCTTTGATTTAAATTATTTCTAAAATATAACCTAAAATTTATGATTAAAATTCATCATAAAAAAACAGATATTGAAGCCAGAATATATATTTTTTTGGAAATAAATATAAATCATTACTGTGCTTGTAATGACTGATTTAATTTATTAATACTATGGTCGGAATTATCATTTTATACGTGAGTGTGTTTCTCAAAGTAAATGAACTTCTGCTGATTTGGACTACTTCAATAAAAGTAATAGCCCGAGTAGCAGAGAGTATATTTGTTCAAAGACAGCCTTCGTCTTACAAAGAGCACAGAGATAATGAAATATTTGGAAGCATATAAATTTTTCCGAAATTGGCTTTTTGAATAGGTGAATTTTCTTATAAAAAGCATTAATATTGAATATACTTACTGCAAAAGTGTACTTATAAGCCACCACCAAAAATACCCGTAATACCTTTAAAGCCCCACTAAGCTGTTAAATTTGCAGAGTTAGAATGCAGATACTTACCTTTACTTAGCAATGTGAATATGTCCCATGTGTGAATGATTGTATGTGTAAATTGATTGTAAAACATGATGAAATAAAACATATTTTCTTATATCCTTAGGAATACCTTATTTTTTATTGACACTGATCAAAGTGATGACACCGCTATAAGCATGTACTCAATATTTTAAACAGGACTAAGAAGTAATTGTTGAAACGAAATATAGTTAAGTATTTTCTTTAGGTTAGCGTACATTTGGCACAAATCAGATATTACAATACTTTATTAAATAACAGTTATATGCGTGAAATAATTTCTAACAGCAAGGTTTTATAGAGTTACATAGACATTTTTGTCGAAAAACCAAAATACCTGAATTTGCCGGTTTTTGGCTACATTTGCAAACATTTACCTCTAAGACCTAACTCAAAGATCACATGAGAACAGTTTCTATGAAATACATTTTTAAACTGACGTTTATATTTGGTTTAACCTTAAAATATCATTTAAGAATAATATCTGAAATAATAAACAGTTTTTATTTTCTGTTTTTGACAATATTCTAGCTCGGAAATATTTGTCTTTTATGAATGTTTTTTTTCTGTTCAGTTACACATCAAGTAAAATTACACGAAAAGTTAAATCCGAATTACTGATATGGTAAAGACGATCTAAAGACAACAAGAAGCTTTTTAAAACATATATATTGTATAATATTAATTAAGAACTGTTTACAAACAGGTACTAAACAAATTTAAAGTAACGTAGCAATAACTTATGAACTAATGGATTCTTAAACTATAAATATTTTTTTTGTAATAACGAATACAGTTTTGGATAATTTTTTTTAATATTTTAAATACAATGATACATTTTTTGTTAACCTTGGGAATCTCAACATCAACCATGCAAACATTGTTATAATTACAAGAATATTAGCATGGTTAATGATTCAGAGTGATAAAAATTAATTCAAATAATCAGGGAAACATGTCCTTGAAAGTGCTAAAATAAATAATGCATATGTTTAAATCATAAAATTAAATAAAAACAATTAGGACGTATTGATTATCCTAAAAATAGAGAGCCTTACCTTTTAACTAAACGAAAATCTATGAAATCACTAATTTATAAAATAATAATCATGTCATTTTTTTTCTAATTGACATAATATTCTATGTTTATGTTTAAAGTCTAGTAGCTAGAATATAGATAAGTTATCATTTTAAACATATCATATGTATGTACACATGAAAGTCTTAGATTTATGCCTTGTAAACAATATATGAGTATAATTAAATATAAAACTAAACGAAAAAACTACCAAACCTTACATGAAATAGTTTGTTAATAAAATTATGAATAAATGTTTACAGAAACGTTCTGTGATAAAAAAATGGCTTGTTCAGGTGAAAATCTTTATATTTTTGAACTAAAATGCTAAGTCAACAAATCTACTAAAATTTAAAATATTACTCTAGACGTAAGTGAACTTGAATAATAATACCAGAGCTATAAGTGTATATCCGCTTTTAATCTCATTGCAGTTTTACAGACCCAGTTTCGTCAATATTGTTGTAGTCAGAATAAATAAAAAGGAACCATAATCGTTAAAGCATAAAAGCAGTTATGATAAAAAAACAAATCAAAATAAAACCGATTATACGGAATGTAACGTCAAATACAGTAGAAAAACTGCAATAAATAAAACAATTGAACGAATGCATCTTCTCCAAAACATCAATAATTTAAAATCGATAAAAAAACTCACGATGCTTGAAAATGCGGACAAATTTATTTATGAATTTAGAATATTGTCATTTCGTAGTGTGGCGTCCCCACTGGTCGCGGACCTGAGCCATCAGGACGTTCTTGTTGGGGACGCGCTCGCTCGTGGTCCGGCTGATGATGGGCTGGGGACTCTTCTTGCTGGGGACTACGATCCTGACGCGTCCTTCCTCATCCAGCGTCGTCACGGTCCCGATCTGCGACAGCGGGCGGATAAACGCGCACGCGTCATCCTGTATTTCCGGCGACTGCGGCCGCTCCTCGCGCGACAGCACCGACGGGTTCTCGTAAGACCTCCCAGCGTCGTTCGACAGACGGAGAAAAGCGCTCATGGGATCTTCGACTTCCGGACGCAGAGTGGCGGAGAAGGTCCGATCGTCGGGAGTCAGGAGCAGGCTGCTGCGCTGCGAGGCGTACATCTGGCGGGTCTGGAAACGCGGGCTGGCCGGGATCTTCTTCTCGTTGGGGGACTGGCGGTTGACGAGGTCTATGAGGAAGTCGGTGAGATCGTTGGCGTTCTGGCGGTCCAGGACGTCTGCGGGCGTTGCAGGGTATGCGTAGGCGGGGTACAGGGGCGAGTAGGGGCCTGGGGAGTTGTTGTTCGGCTCGGGCAGCAGCGAGGCCAGCGAGCCCAGGGCCAGCGCGGGCGGGCGGCGCGGGGGCGACTCGCGGCGGCACCGCGCCCCCGCGCCCGCCCCCAGCTCCAACATGTCGCGCGGGCTCCTTGGCTGCTTCCAAATCAACACATCATATTTTAACAATATACCAAGACAAGCAAATACTGCTGCATTTCATTCATGCAAACTACATTTATTACCAGTTACTTTAATATGAGATTGATTTCTAGCACTACAGTTTTAAAGCTGTTTTTTTTTTTACATTCAATTATAAATAACTATTGATTTATTTTAAAATTTCAAATAAACACATAACATAGCAAATAATCATGCGTAAATGAAATCATATTTAACAAAATATAATTAGCATAATAACAATCAAACAACCGCTGATTGTGTTGATAATACTTATTGTATTAAATTTTAGTTTTTAATAGAGGGAAACTGTTAAACAACATAAAAAGTATTTTGAAATGTCATATAACAAATAACACGGATAGTTAGTTAGTAATTTAAAGAATACTAACTTAATAAAATTAACTATTTTGTATAGTTGCATAATTTGCATAATAATATTATTGTATCACAATATTTTGACGGCGTCAACCTAACTCCTTTTCGTCTATTTTTTACTTCACTTTATTTTACAAATAATAAAATAACATGAAATCGAAAAAAAAAAAAAAAATTATAATTGTTACATGTAAATATGTTAAATACTCAACTAAAAACTAACCGAAACAACATATTTGATTACTTCAATAATAAAAAAGAAACCATAGTTATAAAATGAAATAATAAGAATGACTCGCTTATTAATAAGTCTTTTGTCATATTATTCAGTATTCAAATATTTGTTTCTTACAAATTATAATCATGCGATAAAAATAAACATTTTAAACATTATTAAAACAACATACACAACAATAACAGCCATTTTATTACAAAGCTATCAATATCGAGTAGCCAATTATTTTTATATCTTAAAGAAATCCATCATGCATAAAATGTAGGCCAAAATGCTTTCTTGTCATACTATAAATCATCTAAAATATTATAATCCTGTTTATGTAATGTGGTGAGAGTCAGGGTAAGTGTAAAAGTATATAAAACCTTAAACTATAGCCAATAAAGTATAAAAAAAGCCCAACTATATAAAAGATGCAAAAAATGATTTAATTTAAATAACATCACACTTTCTGGTTTATTTAAAATACTCACCAATACGCATTTTGACGATTATATATTGTAAAACTGTATGCATTGACTTTTTGAGTATAAGTGACAAATAAACGGGAGTGATATTATTTAAATTGATTGAAACACATTAAAAAAAATCAATTCGTGCAATGAAAACTAGTTATGTTTGAAATAAAGCAGGTAACATGATATGCAATAATAATTTTAATAAAATCTAAGAAATATACTAAGCAATATACACCTGCTTTAAATTTCCACCGATGAATAAATATAACAATCCTTTTTCTTTGATTTTCTTTAAAAAGCTACGGAAGTAAAATTAAATGCAGGATTTGCAGGGTGTTTTGGGTATTATATATTCCAGATTCGATTGTGATCATATAGAATTGTACCTGAAGTTTAAGTCAAGAATTAAGTTTTCAAACTGCAGAAACATTTGGTAAACCAGGTATACTGAGCATTTATTAAATGACGCGAATATAAAGTCGTTGACTTGTGACATCTGGTTTAGTATAATATTCTGCATGGCAGGGTAGATATTCTGGGTATCTTGAATTTTTTTTAATATAAATTATAATTATTCCCTTCCCTGATACTTGAAATGGCTAGGTGCCTTGTAAGGTTTACAAGTAGCCACTCACCTGCGGAATGCACGTGAGTTGGTGGGTCCCGATGGTGTAGGGTAGAGGACCTGCTCCTCCGCGCTCCCTTTCCTGAAGGTGTGCCACCAGCATGCTGATATGGTCTATCAGCTCCTTGTTATGCAGCAGCAGCTGATGTGTTCGTGCCTGTAACACGCCACATATTTGCTATACTATCAAGAAAAGGTAAGGCTTTGTATTCATCAGTAGGCCTTGGAATTAACGCTAAATGCAGCACGAGCATCGCGGTGCGACAAAAAAAATAGAAAAACGATTAGGGGGTGTCAAAGCTCTGTTGAAATATTTAACAGATATGATCCAACTATTAGGCGCTGTAAGTATTAAATATATATTATCATATTACATCAACGTTTCTTAAAGTTTTTAAAATTTACACGTATTTGAATCTATAATTAAAAATCTTTACACTGAATTGTTTTATAGTACAGTTTTCAGAGCTTTAGTTGAAAAAATCGCCGGTAACTATTGGGCCTTTTGTACCATAATAAATATTCAAACGGAATATTTATTAAACAATGTGCAGGTTTTACCACAAAAATATGCCATCATGTATAACTAGCTTGAGATTAATCTTCAATGCTTTGAAAAATTTTAGAAAGGTTTTATTAAACTGATTTTTGCCTATGGTCTATCAATGTACACAAAATATAGTCATGTGATGAGTACTTTTAGCACAGCACTTAATAGATGAGTTGAATTTAATATGACAGTATTGCAGATCTGAAGCATTCTTGGACTAGGAGTGATATAATTTAGTTTGATAAAAGTAAATTGATTTCGTCAGTGGCGGCAGGTGGCGAGATCTGTGACGGCGAGGACTCTTTTAATCAGTTGAAATTTTCTTTGGACGTAAATAGCCATAGTAATGTAGTCAATAAATTAAATAATACATAAAAATTTCGATAAAAACACACACATACAAAAGATCAAGGTGAAAACTTAAAACGGCATCAAAAAATTGAAAATTTGCCCAGTTTTACCAAGGTGAAGATAATCAATTTTCAAGAAAAACAAATCGGCACCACAACTCCCAAACCATCCGCATTCTCATTCATTTTATGACAACATTTTACAAAAGCTCGTTTTTCATTTTTATCTTTTAACTTACAGCAAATATGTATGAACCAAATTATACACTGTTCAATAACGTCTACTAACAATAAAGCACTACTTGCCATAATTCCCTTAAAATGTGAATAAATTTAATCTGATTATGGAATTGTAACAATGAATATGAATATTAAACTGTAAATTATTTTTATCCGCGTAATAAACATGATGATAGTATGAGCATTCGCCAAGCTAATGATTATATATTAACAAGTCTCCGAAATGACGATGCAGCCGTTGGGTGTAAAAAACGGTTTAAAGAGGATATTGTATTGTTTTAAACTATTTTTCGTTATTATGAAATGAAAATATAAGCAAATCATAATCGACAAGACAATATAACCGATATATAAGTTTTATAAGTTGGCCGATATCTTTGTAGTGAAAAAAAGCTTACAATGTTTCAATTTTTAAAACCATTTTGTAGTATTTATACATATACTACTATAATTTTTTAAAAAGTGTTAAAAAATAAGCAAAAACGTAAAATCCCATTTATTCCAGATTTTATTGCGTTTACAACATCTGAAATCAAGAATTACAGATTACACCAAAACATCTCGTTAAAGAGCGATGGTTCGAAATATCGTGTTTACGCTCGCATAAACAATCCTAAATTAAAAAAAACAATAATCAGCGCGGTTAAAATGGCCGGCAGCGAGATCTTCAGATCAATATCGGAGGATGGTGTTAAAAATAAAGTCCTACATTCACGTTTGTGGCTGTGTTGAAATGAGAAAGCAATATCGCGGGTATAAATACATTGCTTGAAGTGAAGCAGTGACAGGACTATATCGGTAGACGTGCGTCTGGAATAATGGGAACCATAAAAAAGAGACGGCCGCACTCCCGGAATACCACGACATTACAATAAATAATTATTTTTACATATACATTATTTTATAAAATCAATCCTGATGAATGTGTTGATGTCTCGAGTTTAAACAGGTCCGATGCTTAAGTATAAAGAATATAAGCAATATCAACAAAATGGGTACACCGAAAAGCAAAGACCACTTCAATCACAATTGTTTCAAGCGGTATCTCAAAGGTAATAAACAAATTGAGTAAATGAAATAATTAAACACGGCTTACAATATGATCTGAAGTTATTAACACTGTTACAAGTATGCGTCTATATTTCGTATAAAGTTCAGCGTTGAACTACCTCACTGTTCGGATATGTGACCGATGTGAAGAAACAAGATAGATAACTGACAGTCGACCTTCAATAGGAGAGGAACCAGAAGAAGAATAATAATGCTGTGCATACACATACAACCTTGCATATATTTATTAAATCAATTTATTGTTACCTGTCAACAATAGATACACCAGGTGTTAAATTGTGTAAATTAACGTCTAAGCAACGGAAAGGTGACGAATAACGTTAACTAGTAACTAACTAGTCATCATCAAATTCCTTTTTAACTGTATGTTATGTAATGTATCAAAATATGCATCCAATTTGATCTTTTCTAAACTGAACATCTTTACTCTAGAAGAGTTAAAAAATAATTTGGGGGTTACTATAATAGTATTACTAGTTTTGTAAAATATAAATTTAAAATTTAAAAAAACACGGCTATTCCTAGTTATTTCAAGTGAGAGCCGAATATATTTTTTTAGATTACCATCATAAATGCGAAAAATTTAAAACTGACTATAGATTAGATCTGTCGAGTTTAAAAATCTTGATTTTGTTGTGAAATATATCAACGAAAACGTTTCATCGACAAGTTACGTGATACGAAGCATATTGAGCTATTTCAAACCAAGAAAAATTATCTAATATCCTGTTTGTTGCTTTTTTCATTTCAACGTCAACTTGCTGGTAAATATATCGTACATTTTTTACTATACACAAATGCGTGCCAATCATCGGTGAACAATTCACGTGAATAGAACGTAGCAAGAGTAGAAGAAAACCCTTGAAACGTCTTTGAGCATCGTGAAACGTCCTGAAAATGTTTTTTTTTAATCTTATGTATGAATTTTATTTTTATTTAAAAAAAAATCAACATGCTTATAATTCTTCCTATCCAACAAATATTATAAATCATAATTCATTTATATTTATTTTTTTCTACTGACTGTATTCTGTAAAATGTTTTCAATTTTAATATTGTGATAAATGTATTTTTTTGAATTCAATAAAATAATTATTTAAATGATGTTATATATAAGCATTAAAAATATTCCAACGCGTGATAACAACAATATTATTATTTCATCGTAGCATTGCAAAAAAAAGGTGCTTAACACATTATTTGTTCATTTTTAATAACATTTAAGGTCTAACACACACAAACCTATGCTTCCTGCAATGTCCTGTATTTTCTGAATGCAATTGACCGTTTTAAAGCAAATTATAAATTAGTTTGATTGAAGGAATTATTTTTTTTTACCAAGAAAGTAATAAGAACACGCAATACGTATAGCAAGTCGCATCAATTTATTTACAGTTCGCCAAAGTAAAGTTTAACCACCACAGCATGTATACATTATTATTTCGAAAAGCGCAAACATCTGTGTGTAATTGACAACTTTATTATCTCAAAATATTAAGATGCTGAGATAAATATCCAAATAAAGACCATTAAAAAATATGTGTTTCATTCTTACTTCAGAATAAAGCTTTATTTAATATTTTTTTTTATATTAACCTATATAAAAACACAAATATACTTAAAGTTTAAATCTGAACTTTGAATAAAATGGTTTTTTGGAGTTCTTTATTATTTTGGTCTTCGGGCAGATATTGGTCTCATTTCTCAGTGTTGTGGTTGAATTGTTAATAGTTTACCTGAGCTTCCACCCTCGCAGCCTTTTCCACCGTCAGTTGATCGTTGAGCATAGCCAACTGCGCCGTGGCTGCCCTGGTCTGCTGCTTCTGCTGCTCCAAGCTCTCGGCCAGGAGTTTCTCTCGGTGTTCTGTGGACTGAGGGGTTGTCATGATGGACCGGTCAGCGAAGCTGGGAGTAGGCTCGCGGCTCTGCGTCTTCGTCTTTAGGTCTTCATTCTATTACAAAATACCCACAATATTATTTACCTAATGAAATCTGCAATAAAAAAATGCACCAGAAAAGATTCTCACAAAACAACAAACCGTTAAACTACATGTCATAAAGACCATATACGTACAGGTAAATTAATTATATAAAATAGTAAAAATCCTATGAAGATATCAGCTATCCAATTGAGATTGAAATTAACGAAATAAAATTGTAACTTGACCGGCTGTTATATGCATTACGTGGAAGTATTAAAATAGCTTAATATGTGTCTGTTATTGGCCACCGTTAAACAGCAATTATTAATATATAATAATTATATTTCATCTGGCCACTGGCTTAAAGCGTATAATATAATATTACCCAACTTCGATGTCGGTTGAGTGAAGATGATGAGTCCGTATGCCAATTATTTGAAGAGTCAGAACAGGGTTAATGTACGAAATGAGACTGACTTGATTATTTGCCAATAGGTCGTATAATTTACGATCAGAATAATTTCAGATGATGACAGAATGACTTTAAAATAATATTAATTCATAATTCCTAATTAGAATAAAAACATTACATCTTTATGATAAAAATACAAGTGAAACCTAAAATACTAATCAATTAGAAAACGCACAATATCAAAATGTCTGAAGATAGCTAATTCAGAGTATATTTTGATAATAAATGGTTATACTTGATAAAAATTCGATAGTTGATTCGTTAATCTGCAAAATAATCTTTTCTCTATATTAAATAATCAACTAAAACTATTCTTGTTGAATAATATAATTGAATTTACACACGAAAAGACAAAAATGGAGATTTTTCACACCGTATCATGTGTGCATCGATAACTTAATATCACATTAACCTAAACGTAGAAAAATTGCAGGTACTCTCAAGTAATCCTTTTATTAGACGATTTTCCAATGTAAATTCACTTCTTTGAACAAAATATAACTTGTTAATGAGATTGATCACAATTCCGTGTGTTGAATACTACGCTGTGAGTCTGATTTTTCCGCCGTAACACGCCAAAATTCATAATCAATGTATATTTATATTTTATGTGCTTACATGAGTCTTTACAGGAACCGGTGTGATGTCCACGTCCAGATGACAGGGTCTGGCCACTCGCTGAGGAGACAGGGTCTTGGTTGCCAGGTCTTGGTGATGGCCGTCATCAGAGTCGTCATCGCGGTCGAAGATCTTAGCTGTCGCGCCCGCATTTTCTGTGGGAAAAAGTACATTCTACATATGGAAGATGATAGGTTTTAATACATTGGTATTGATTATACTATCAGCCATAAATATAATACTTAAAAACAGCTGTTCGCATGAGACATAAGCTGGAAAGAAAAAAAACATTTATTTAATGCTTCACTCAAAATCACAACGTCACTTTTCGCAAGCGAATTAAAACTGATTATACACTCAAATAATGCAAAAAGGTACCTCGATGGTATTTTCCGCGCAGCATGAGTTTTTTTTAAAGAGAAATTAATAAAGGAATCGGAAAAATATGTATATGAGCCATAGCACAGTTATGACGGCCATGTACATGACACTAGCGAGTACGCTGTACTCAACGTTCTCGACGCTATCAAAATTATCATTATTCGGCATGATGAAAACGGAGCTTATCACGGGCAGGTGTTCCCCACAGGTAGTCAAATACGTAACTGGTGGTTGCTGGTACGAGTACTCGCGGAGGAAACTATTTTCCGCGGAAACCGAAATTATATTGGACCTCAATGTTTTCGATAGAGTGAAGCTTCTAATTTTTTTTTAAACATAAACCCGTAAATTAAAACCGTGTAACGGTTCTAAAACTACATAGAACACCCCAAAGAACTATTTTCCGAAGCTCGTTTGTGATTGCGATTGCGCGTAAGGGTGAGAGAAGGAAGGGATGCTGGGGGTGGAGCCTCAATAGAGAGCGAGAGAATAGAGACAAGAGCAGAATGAGCTCTATGCGGTCTACTTCAATCTGAACGACCGATACACAAATTGCATAGGAATAGATTGTCATGAAAATATTGACTTACAAATGATTTTATATGTTATAATCTTACTGTACGATATCTTTTCTATTTTATTGTTAAACAATAAATATTTAATTAAAAAAAAACCAATGTATTTCTTGAGCTAAAGCTTATATATATATATTTATTTGATTTATAATCTCCAAAACAATAAAAAAATAGAGTATACATGTCCTCTCTTTTTTAACGAATAAACAAATAAATAAATTCAAATCAAGCATTAATGTTACAAAATTTGTTAGGTATTTGTATATTTTCAATAACTGGGCATATTTGATTCAATATTATTTTTTTGTTTTTACTGTATTTACAAAATACCATTAATATAAATTTAGATTTTCGAAGTCAGTGTTTTATGCGCACTATTATTCATATCAAAGGAGATAGTTTGAGCAAAAAAACAGATTGCAAAATCAAAAATTGTGAAAAAACAAAGTGAATTTCAATCAAAAGTACTCGACTGGGTATATTCATGGAACAAGGACTTTCTCCTCTCTTCAAAGCGAATACAAGCACACATAACTGAATGTCGAATCCATTCACAAAGAAAGGGGACATTCCTCGCTTGCTGGAGCTTAATCATGTCCGCAGGACGCATTGCATATTTTGCTAGGGTAACATACCGGACAAACCGAACTTACAAATCAAATCATAACTATGTCACATCAAATTCATATTCAGAAACTACATTAAGACTTGCACTTCATTATTAGCTGCAAGAAGAAAATTACCTGAATGCATTTGAAAAATGTTTGGCATGTTTAGACATAATCCCCCAATGCATTTTTCATAAAATGAAACCTGCTGAAGATTACTCACGAATCCAACGCTCAAAATTTAAAACACAATTTTACACATGAGATTGACCAAAATGAGAAAAAAATTCTGATTTTTTATGGCTGGATAATATTTTTCTGCTGGATAATTTTTATATATATATATACAGTAATACCCCGCTTTACGCGACCCCGTTGCGCGGTTTCACTATAACGTGAATTTCTTATTTTAAGAATGTGTATGAACATAATGTAGTCATTGACTTCTCTTAACAATTAAAAACAGCGTTGGGTGTTATCGTATACTATGCTTTAAACATCTTGGAACTCAGTAAATAATATTTAGAGTACATAATATTTAATTTTATTGGTACAGTAATGTCCCGCTTAACGCGACCCCGTTATGCGCGGTTTCGCGTTAAAATGTCTCGCATTACGCGAATTTCTTATTTAAGAATGTGTATGAACATAATGTAGTCATTGAATTCTCTTCACAATTAAAAACAGCGTTGGGTGCTATGAACGTATTTTACGGATTCTACCCAAAAGACAATCGATGTATTATTCAGTAAAAATAACATGTAATACTGCATAAAGTGTTCTTAGAATTAAAGTGATCGATTCAAATGATTCGTATTTTTTTTATATTACGTTTTGACTACGTATGCACGTTTAATCGTAAACTCCGATATACGCGAATTTCACTTAACGCGATTTTTTATCCCTCGCGTAAAGCGGGGTATTACTGTATACCAGAAGATGGTATTTCAGGGTTATTCGGATTATGACCGCGGGTGCATTTGGGAGCAAGGGTGATTGATGCCGGCGCGGCTTCCAAGTCCCGCCAAGCCGGGACAGGGACCCGATCGTCGGACGACGTATTATCCGGCCTTCGGAGCTAAATTTGACCGTCGCGTTGAAAAGGCTCGGACGTTGCGCCATTGGAGTTGTCGCGCGGGGCCAGCTGCCAAGAGCCGAGGCTCGCCTGGCCCGTCGACATCAGAAGAGGCACCGACAGTATCGAAATAAATGGGCATCACGGCCGACTGCGGAAGCCGGGCACCCCAGCTCTAATGACGTTATTGAGCTTTTCCCCACTTCCCGCAGTTTGAAAGTCTGAAGATGACGTCCGGTGCCGGCAACGAAACGCCCGAAACTTCACGCAAAAACGAAACAAAACTTTGCTGTCAATCATATTTATATATATATTTATATCTACTACAATAATATCCATTGTGTGTGGGTGTGTGTGTATGTTTCATTTTTTGGTTCTCTATAGATTTTTTGCACGTAAGTTCAGCAAGTTTTTCCGCAGTTACGTGCCGAATTTCAAGACGATAGGATATTTTCATTCATAAACTAATTTAATAAAACTATAAAATATACTTTATGTACGAATTATATGATTCTGTTGTTCGCCGCGAGAATTTCAAATTTAGAACTTTTACAAAAAAAAACAAATTTTGATGCTTCATAGAAATTTCCGGTTTATGTCAGTTTGACACAAGTACCATCTTTATTTTTTTTATCGAAATTGCGTTGGAAAATATTAATCACATCATTAATAACTCAAAATGCCTCCTAAAAAAATAACACCGCCTACGCACAGCAAACGTAATTCAAAAATAATTGCACAATTGAACGTGATCAAGACTGCATTAAATAAAGAACAGTGCAGTGAAAGTGATGCATTGTTTGTGACACGAAATGTGTCACAAATGTCAAGCAATGAATCGAAAAGATAACGTGAGCAGCGTCTTCTTAAAATTCGAGTACCCAGATATTCGAGTATTCAGCCAAACATATGTTCAAACACTATTGCTTCGTTCATCGAATTCGTCATTCTGTGACGGGCTACATTTCTAGTATATAGATAAAAATAAAGTTCGCAGTACACTTATTTAAATGCATGTAATCTTTGATTAGTTGATTCGGTATTTATTGGCATATCATGTAATACATTACAATATAACTGAACGATAGTGAAACTCGTAATGTTTCTCGTGTCTGGGAGGTCTAACATACTAATATACTGCACGTGTTGAAAAGATATTGTAATGAAAAGAACACAGATATAATATACGGTCGTTTTATAAACCGATCATATGTATGTTTGAAAAATCCGTTTATGAATAAAAATAAGTATTGGCGAGCGACGACCAGGTTTGTTCTCGGTTTCGAGATCGCTGGTAATCGTACGTTGATTTTGGGGTTGACTCACGAATCGCCAAAGTTCATGAGCCCTCAGTGGACTGTATAGAGGTTAATTTCAAACACTTTGTTTGCGTAATCTTTTATTTAAACTTTATTACAAACTTTGTTATAATATATGATTTCCAGACATGTTACATTTAACACTTTTGAATCGACAAACGGGGTCGGTAATTTTAACACTTTTTAACCGACAACTGGGGTCGGTAAATTAACACTTTTAAACCGACATCCGGGTCGGTAATTTAACACTTTCACTTCTTATCGCGAACTTATATACTTCCGAACTCGCGGCGGTATATTACTGAGGTTTGTAAGACCTCCCACGACAATTAGGACAGGGCAGCTAACGTCACCTGACGAGGTGTTAGCACGTGACAGGTATGTCACAAAATACGCCGACTCGCGACCGTATCTTCAGTGGTTTCTGCGCGCGTTGCTATTTTCGCACTGGGGTTTGTAAGGCCCCCACAATAATCACGACAGAAATTGCCGGAGTGATTAGCACGTGACAAATATGCCACCAATATACGCCGACTTGCGGCCGTATATTCTGTGCACGAGCGTGCGCTTCACGCGTACTTGCTTGGTTTTATACACTGGCCCTTGTAGGGCGTCCGTACGGTTTATATACGTTTTCAGAACAAAGAAAAGGATGTGTTTTCCTGTTCTCACGCCTGGTTATCTTAACTACTTTTCTAATTGACAAAAATACTATTAGTAATTCGTAGACTCAAACAATAACACTAATATTTGATATACTTAATTATTATTCCAGTTTAAACACATCGGCTTACTCGCATGTGTAAATCATTAAAAATGAATTATTATATGGCGACTCTCAAGAGTCCCATGAGATCGGCTTTCAATTGATTAGGATGTTTATCCTCTACACGTGTAAGAAAATAATAAGATTCTCCGATCGCATTCCAATGCGGTGACATACGCGGGAATTCACCATTTTAAACATAATATTTTACTAAAAGGGCGTTGACTTGGCGGCCGTTTATTACGTTAACAATAACATATCATATCTAGATTGAATTCTAACTTAAAGGAATCTATCCTCTCATCGGGTTGGTAACAATAAGGGAAGCGGAAATAATGCGATTCTCCAGCTGGGAGTCGGCGATCCTACAGGCACCCCCCACGGAATAGAGGTGTGAGTACGGAAGTTATGCAGCCCTTGTGTCGAGACATTCTTGTTCACAATAGAGGGGTCGGAGGTGAGAAGAAGGATGTACGTGGCAAACAGTGCATTTCCACTGCTATTCAAATATGTTCAATTAGATATACGAGTTGTCACAGCTTACAATTGGCTATGTTGTCGGGTTACTACATTAAACAGTAAATAAAAATATATTCACTTATATTTTGAGAGTGTTATATGATTTTATTAAAGGTTTTGTGACTATTACACTTTTGCAAAGGTTTTTGAGGTCCCGATAAAGGTATGATATTTATCAACTATTACTAATACTTAATGATTGCACGAAATAGCCTCAACACTGAAAAAAAAATTGTTCTAACAATTGCATCTCAGGTTTTTTTTTAATACCTGTAAAAACTTAGTTTGGATGTTCATGTTCGTATCAAATCATAACGAGGGATATATAACCACTTTACTATATTAAATTAGATGAGACACAGGAGGAAATATATTATTCTTCCACCTATAGTCGAGTCCGTGCCCCTCGGCCGGCGGGGTGACCGTTGGAACTGGTGGCTCTCCGAATTGGATCGGGCTGGCTAGTGTCCTGGCGAGAGATAGCGGCGATTGGATTTTCAGTAATTTTGGTCATACCTCTGCGCCAAATAGGTTGACAAGTTAAATTCCAGAAATAAATATATATAAAAAAATATTATTAACAAATCAGAAGGTGGATTCGTTAATTGTTTGATATAAATCCAATGTATTTTTTATACACTACTTTAATTTGTGAATTTTTATTTTAATATCAAAACTGATAAACTGTTCTGTACATTGTATAACATGTATATTTTTTAAGTCTAGAGATGCGCTGGAGAAAAAATATGATATTTATGCAACACTTCATGTGCAAAATAAACTAAACTTAAGATTTTATATTTGTGTAAAAACTTAAGTAATTCATATTTTCGTTCAGGTCTATGTAGGTACGACCAAATATGTACCGGCTAAAGTTTTATCTAAACAGAAGGAGGTTGAACCAGCAAACAAAAAGATAAACGGTCTGCTATTATTAAGTGCACTTCATTGAGCATACGTGTAATCGTATTATTGGACACTCCTGTTAACGTCAACTGAATTGTTCGACCACTCTGCTTCAGTCTACAAGTGCTGTAATTGAAATAAATTGACAAAGGCCCCCATTTTCATAGGCAATGATTGCATCAAAGTCACCACCCAGGCTTTAGAATCGTTTTTGTGAAATAATTATAGTTCTACGAAATAACAAATGTCAACTGGATGACTTTTGAAATGCATCTTATAATTATATAAATAATTAGGCTTTTTAACTTTAGACTGCGCCGACATTTGTAAATGTTAAATGTGAGATTTGATTTTTTTGATGTAATATATTGAACAATAGATGAACAATTTTTGTATACCTAGTTCAACTTACTTAAAAAATGACAGTACATTCAAATAAGTTAATATTCTCGAGTTATAAATTTTAAATAATTGATATCGTGTAATACGATATATATCGTGTAGTATGATATGTTGATATGAAAACAAAAAAAATCACTTAATAATTTTTTTATATTTTAAATATTATATAGTATATTACTGACCAGATTAATACGAAAGATGATAGGGCAATGAATATGTCAATTGTGAAAATGTTTTGCATAAATTGGCTGTCGGAGGTTGACGTTGGAAATATGACGCTGTAGCCAACTCGCAGGGGTGCGTACGATATGCGACAGGGTGTGTTTGCCCTATCACCCCGAAACGCAAAGGGGACGTGTAATGCACACAATGTCGGACACTTAATTAAATTATGGACACTGCAAATATTGCGTGCATAGTAGATATTCAGATGCACTTATAAGCTTTTAATCAATAATTAGTTTATGGCAGAGTGACCTCACTTAATTATTCGTTTGAACTATAATATTGAATCACACAAAACAACGCAATGAAATTGTGAAACAGACTTATATACCGCTGAACTGTTAGTTACTAAAGTAGCCTATTTTACAGATAAAATTTTAAAAAATAGTATACGGTATTAGTAAATAATCAGTCAGTTGTGCTGCAACATCTGAATATTGAAGACAGATTGTACTTGTCCACTTGCGTGCGCTCTTATTTTTTTCAGTTATATTTCGCGACGCAATGGAGATAACCATGAAAGACTTATTTTGGTAGACAGTGCATCGGTAAAGAGAAGAAGAAGCAGCACCTGGATGTGGTGAAGTAACAAGGCCAAGAACATGACATAAATCGACTCTTAACTTAGCAGAGAGAGAGTTAAGAGTCGATGGAGATACGAGAGTAGCAGAAAATGGCGATGATCATTTTCAGTGACGAAGAACCCGCTGGAAATAAATAAACAGCGAAATATTTTTTTAAGCCTTTTCAGTAGAGACGATTCAGTATATTTATGATTGGCTCGTTAAGTTTGTAGTTCTCCATTTTTAAACAACAGTTATAAATAGCCAAATGGCTGGGAGAGTATGGCAATATTTTAAATTACTAGTTCTATATTTTTTAACTGTTCAATAATACTCACCAAACAAGATTTATAAGATAGAAGGTAGTTTACATAAATGCACATATTTATTTTATGGTCAAAGTGTGATGTAGCAGTTATTGTAACACAGTCTGATGATGCCCTTGAAAAGCGAAAGTGCTAACCATGAAATATAATCGTTATAAATTTACCGTGTGTCTTTTATTATTTGTTGTTACTGTAGTATTGTTTACGGACAGTTTTTATAAATTGAGGCACTTATTGTATGCGCTAAACTAGAATCAGCTTTGTCAACTTTAATATTGACCGAGGTTAGGGTTTAGACTTGTTATAACTGTTATATTTCATGTAAATTGTACACATAACTAATCATCGTTAAAAATGTCTTACAGCAATTAATTTATAAAAAAAAACAGAGTTAATTGGATAGATTTAAAATTCATCCATTTTCATTATGAATGTCACAATTTTTTTAAATTTATATAATCATCATGGATATTGAATTTATTATTACTTAGTAATTTGCGTTGAAAATCTCAGCATAGTAAATAATATATTTGATGTTATGTTGTAATTATTTACATGAGATGCCAAAACAAATGAATATATATTTATAATTGCTAAGTTCTTAGAGTTCTGTTTCTTAAACAAAATGTTAGGTGAAGATATTTGTGTCTTCTAATACACGTTGAACGCAAACCAAATTATCAAGTGGCGATATAACACACTAGAAAATGCATAGCGCTTAATGGTTTTCGAGAAATTACAGTTATACTTGATGTAAATTCACGCAACAAGCGACTAACATGACACGTTATGCGATTTATTATTAGAAGCGAAACTTGCATTGGCCAATAAACTAAAACTATTCACGGCGTGGCCGCAAGTGTGGAGCGCCAGCGAAATGTCCCCGAGACTTCCAGGACGGCACCGGAGACGTGAGCTCGGAATAATAAAGAAAACTATTCAAGTTTCATCATCATCAATATAACACGTGAAAAAAATTTATATTGCACACACGTTTTCAAAAGAAATTTTCGTAATTTGCCGTGCTATACAAAAAAAATCACTGGTTACACATTACTGTTTATTTTGCTTTAACCTTTAAGTAAGCTACTATTTCTGTTTATGAATTGTTTATAAAAAATAAATTATTAATTTAAAACAGTTATAAAACAGTGCGTGTTAGAGTATTAGTTAGTATTGGTGTATATGTGATTTTTAATTATGATTTCACTGTCCTTACACGACGTTGGTATCTAAAAAAGCAGAATGCATGTAAAATTAAAAATTTTTTTTTTTTTTTAATTTTTGTTTATTTTTTATTTTAATCGCCACGCAATCAAATCAACAATAATGCATCAGTTTGTACCACGCTTGTATTTTTATATTTAGCATTTAATAAAGAAAGACCTTGCTTGGTCACTAATATTCCTAGGTTATAACAACTTTAAACAAAAGCGCGAATAAAATCAAAGATACACAGATGGGATTCAATTTCATCCAATTGAGACCTGAACAGAGTTATAGGTATATTCCAGTAGAGTATCATATTTTATTTCAATAAATAAAATAGCTGAAAATACACACGATGGAACTGAAAATGCTATTAATTTAATCAGCATTATCTGTAAAAAATAATTAGCTTCTATTAAAACAATTTTGAATATACCGATGATATAAGATGTAATATTCGTATTTAAATTTAATAGAAACGATATTTTGAGTTGATATTTGTTTGTTAAGATTTCGAAATAACGATTTATACGTGTGCTACTTAAAATAATTTAACACGCGTAAACAAGGTTAACGCATCCAAGCGAAGATATATACGAGAAATATATTCTGAAGTCAAAATTTCACCTTAAATGTGAAATGAAAATGTTTGCTTTAATACTAGAGAATACTACAGAAATCGAGGCTGCTGGTATAAACTGAAAAACTCGATATGCAAATGATGTCAATATTTAAAATAGCGATGCATACCATAATTTTACAATTCATATATATACTATATATATATATATATACTATATATATACATTTTACATAAATGATTTCCTCAACCGCATGTATTATCATTCGCTGGCAAAAAAACATGTATTCTATTTACACAATAACATAATTGTAGCGTAGAAATATCTGAATAGTGGTTGTGGGTTAGGTTAGGTTCGTTGCGTTAAATACCAATAACATTTCCAATAAATTATAACTATGCATGCACATCGTTTTTAATTATTAGGTGTTGTGCTGCACATGAGAGTTATGGAACGTCATAAGCATCATACACCAACAAAAATAAAACAACGTCTCAATGGCGTAGTAAAAAAATAACAGATCATAATGATTTGGAAGGCTTTAAAAGTAATTAATTTTTATTTTAATATGGAAAGCAGCGACACTGCTTTCGTGAATTCGTTTGAGCCTTCAATAAGCAAACAAACTTTCCGCGTGGAGCCGCGGCTATTTTCGCCCATGCTAGACAACACAGCTGGGCCGGCGGGCCGGCTCGCCCGGCGACAATCTCGTCAGTGTGTAGCGCAGGGGGTGAAGGGGGTGCAGGGGGTGCAGGGGGTGCAGGGGGTGTAGGGGTTGTAGGGGTTGAAGGGGGTGCAAGGGGTGTAGGGGATGCAGGGGGTCCAGGGAGTGTAGGGGGTGCAGGGGGTCCAGGGGGTGTATGGGGTGCAGAGGGTGCAGGGGGTGTAGGGGGTGCAGGGGGTGCAGGGGGTGTAGGGGATGCAGGGGGTCCGGCGCGTACCGGCCATTCGAGAGATGGGGTGCGATGCGCCACTGCTCTACGTGTCTGCTACTATACTCAGTATATATTATGAAGCGTTCAATCACATAATGCATAAAGAAACGCTTTTGTAATCCAGTATCTTTTATGTAGACAAAAATTATCGTAGAAAACATATAGCAAACAAAATAATTGAACGAATATCGTTATGTTTTAAATGCTTCTTATTTTGGGCATAATTGTTTATATATTTTTTTAGTATGTTGATATGCGAATGCAATATGGTTTTTGATCATCGATTGTACACACGGAACCGATTCGAACCCCTGATCGAACTTTTGTGACCCTCGAGTTTGAGCTAGTATAAAGCCATTTTTTAAACCTACATAAAATACATAAAAAAAACAAATATTCGCTTGCAAGTAAAAATCTATGAAATATGTAAGTATATATTTTTATTACTACTATTATATTTTTAGACAGTTGCCGTTCTCTATCTTCTCTTCCATCGCATTCTTCATCTTTTGACATACTTGTACGAATCCTTCCTAGGTGGTTCAGTTTATAAACACTACTGAAAGTATTTTGCTGTACCTTGCGCTCACACAAACAAATTCACGAGAAGTCTAAATAAAGAAATCGAGTATGGTTGCGTTGGCTGTAACTGCATTACCACACCAATTGGTGGAAATATCTTGCGGAAAACTCATGAATCGTAGAATGCAGAGCATAGCGTGAAAACTTATTCAATAATAAATACAGTATATATGGTGTACGGAAATAAAAAAAGAAATAATCACAGAATCTTCAGTTACACATAAGCTCTAAAAATACTAGTCATTTAAAAGCTGTGATTACTTATTCTATGAATGATACTTATGAGAATATTTGCGATTATATTAGGGGGATTCTATTTTGGTATTTTGCTTTGCGAACACGTGTATTCCTTTTGTCATAAAACTCAGCTGTTTAATTGGGAAGGGATTTTCAGTATGGAAATAATATCGCCGCGTGTCGCCGGTGTTGTAAAGCATTGCGAATGAGGGTGGATTACAGCGAGGTACTCGAGTTATAATTTGAAGAGTTTAATTGATATTTTGCAACCATGCATGCCAAGGATAAATTATAATTAATCATAAATGACAAATATACTTGGTGCGTGAAGTGTGTGTATATATAGTACAATTACAATCAACAATCTGTAACAAAATTTTGGAGGAGTGTATTTATTTACTTTTCGTGTAGAATAATTGATATCGGATGTCTCTCTCCATGAAAGCTTTCACAACCACTTCTATATGAAATGTTTCAAAAATATTTCGTTACATAAACACAACTATACAAATAAATACATCAATCGACGCATCGCATTTCCACGCTAAAATGATTTCAATATTTTTGGGTATCCAAAGAAATCTGTATCGGCAAACCTGTGAAAACATTTTAGACTTTTTGGTAAACTTTCAACACTGATATTTTGGTTGATACTTCCAACACAAAGAGACACTTGCACAAATAGATAATGTTGATATGAACAGTATCAAATATATCTTGTTATATTTCTTCAGTATTATTTGGTGAGGATCATAAAAGTGTCCTTGCTGATTCCGTGTTAGTGGGTACCTACAATTATTCACTGTGAGGTTATGATGGAAACAGCTTACCTTTCTTGGATTTGTCGCTGATCTCGCTGCACTTGTCGGAGATGGAGAGGGCAGCCTCCTGGCTGAGGTCGCAGGCTGCCGAGCTGGAGGCCGCCTCCGCGGGAGGCTCAGGTGAGAGCTTATGGCACACCTCGAAAGCCTGCCCCACCGTACGCACTATCCGCATCGCCTGACTCTGAAAACAAGATAATTCCTCAATTATACCACGTCTCATCACCGAACACCCCTCCCCATCCCTGTCTCGCGAGGCTAAGCACGCAAAAGCACCTGTAAAACTTACCCTAATCATATTTAAACGAATCCACGAACGCAGGAAATATTTTATTTCGACATATACTTTCTATATATATATATTTTTTTGTACTCTGTTTGATAATGCCAACGTAAAAGGTTGGCGAAACCGGTCACTAATAAAAATAAAAATGTGGAAAATCACTCGAGTATTTTATTCAAAAATATTAAAATGGAACTCCACCAAGTACCTACTCTCTGTCAAAAATATTGAATATACTTTCTACTTTATGTAAAATTACAAAAATATTGAATATACTTTCTACTATATGTAAAATTAATATTCTTCAAATCAGTGCCTATCTAAAGTATTTCATTATATTGTGGTATAAAAACAAACATCAAAATAAAACGTGACATAGTTAAACAATGTATTACGAAAATATTATCTATTTATCTAGTGATGGCGTCATAAAAGTGTTTTTTTTAATGATCAGTCTCTTACGTATATGAAGTTGTAAAATGAGCATAAAAGTTAACTCAGTTAGGTTTAGAAGAAGAATTCAGTATTTTGTTTTTATAGCATCATCATATTATATAAAGACAAGCTTTTCTGTTGGTGTTAAAATAAGCTATGTAAGAATTTCGTCATTCTTTCGTATTTTATGTGAGACGTCTTGATATTACATTTCCCGGTGTTATTTGTGAAAAATTACTGACAGAAATTGATATGAGGACATTAAAGTATAAAAAATAGTTTGTTATCATTATAAGATATAGTTTTATTTGTAGTAATGTTATTTGTAAGGATATTAAAATAATAACATTTTAGTTGTTCATACAACATTCATTACATTAATTTAACAAATGCATCATGTGACAGTGCACTAATTCGGTTGCATTAAGCATGCACTTGAGATAATTTTCCGCAAGCACACGTGGACTACTCCACGAGGCGTCGAATATTTTGCAATTGCCCATGAAAAAACGCAAGAGAGAAATAGGATTGAGTCATTGGGCTATTTTTCATAGAAGATGACTTTTCATCGGTGTGCTTTGGCAGACGACGAGAAGTGATGTTTGCAGCTGGGCCGTGCGAGGAATTTATAATGATTGTCGTCGCTTTTGAGAGGCTTCGTGAGCGAAAGGTCTTTCTGATTTAAATTTCCTTGGCCTGGAATGAAGTGTAATAAGTTGAAAGTCAAAAATCTTACAATTCTCAATGTGGCTCAATGCTCCCAGGTATGAAGTTCGCGGGATTGGGTGTCTTGGCCAACTATACACCCATCAACTTATCAAATAGATCAGTAAACTATTTTATAAATTATCATTGAATAATTTTCACTGTTTTCTCAATTGCGTGAGTCAGGGGGTTTATTACTAATTATAAGAATTGAATGGTATGTATATCATTAGGGAATATTTCACATGATAGAAATAACATTTAATTGGCTATGATTAAAATTGAATCCATTATTTTTGATAGTGAATAAAATTTCTTCCATAAAGTTTTATTTAATGGTGCGTTATGCGGTAATGATTAAACAAAAGTACAAATGAATTTCAAATGCATTAGTGTGACGAGTGATATCGATACAGAAATGCAATGTTGACACATTGTAATACCGGTGAATGGTCTCCTCATTCGATTACACATATTCTTCTATTATTGTTAGATATGAACATTGCGGCATTCAAATAAATTTCTCGTTTATTTAGTTTTTTCGTGAATATTTATTTATTTCCGATATTGCAAGATAGATCAATGATTTCGTAATACCTGCTTTTATATTTGGTCTAAAAAAATAATCATTTTATAATAATGCAGAGTAGAAGTTTGATCAGTAGAATACAATAAAAAATAAATAAAAGTATTAAACTAATAGAAACAGTTCCCTTAAAATTACGTTATTTTTATTTAGGATTGGAAAAATGTACAAACTTTCCTAATAAAAATTGAATACGTGCTAAAAATATAAATACGTTAGCGTGCTGGCGGTCGGCGTTAAGACGGTTATAATATTCAGTTGATTTATATTGGAATTCCGAGAGTTAGAAAAATAGCTACAAATGAATTCGTTCACACCTCCAGATCGGATTCCTTCAGTTCATCGTTGGAGGTGGCTAGTGATTGGGTGGAGGCCACGCCGTCGCTCTTGTCTTCGGAAACATCACTCAGGGTGCACAGCATCTCAAGCTTGGTCTTGCGGCTCAACGTCCCCGAGGGAATCTTCTTGGTTTCGATGATTTCAGGTTCCCTGAAGGAGAGCTTTTTGCGAGGCTTCTCCAAAGACTCCGCGCTCAGAGAGGACGTGGGTAGATGTGTCGCCGCGTTGCCTTGAACCGGGAACACGAGCTTGGGGAACAAGCAAATGTTCTCGATGACTGGCTTCCTGTTTTCATCGAAGTGAATTTTTTCGGAGCTAGCTCTGTCCTGAAAGCCATCTTTATTGAAGAAACCGTACTTAGATGTACCAGGAAAACTTCTGGCACATTCTATTTCATCGACTGAGGTTTGTTTTTGAGGAACTATAATCGATATGGGCCTGGAGTTGGGGAT
Organism: Atopsyche davidsoni; assembly: GCA_022113835.1. Lineage (NCBI taxonomy): Eukaryota > Metazoa > Arthropoda > Insecta > Trichoptera > Hydrobiosidae > Atopsyche > Atopsyche davidsoni. The sequence goes on from JAILWY010000010.1 coordinate 4,482,397, forward strand.
CACATCGACAGAAATCTGTCTTTGAATTTTGGTTCTCGATCCATTATCAGAGCGGTCTCCTTTGCTGGGCCAGCGTTCGTTATCTTCATACTCGCAATCGCCCTCTCTGTGTTGTTTTTGCTTACGGAAATACTGCAAAGTGGACGTTTTATTCTTAGGCTTGTGGGAGTCAGGACACTTCGCTGGTGACTCGGCTGATCTAAACTTGGAGCTGAAGGTTGAGAAACGATTTTTTGCGATACCTATGACGTCGTTGGGAAGCTGCAGCAAGGTGTTGTCACCTTTCTTGCCGCAGCCGCTGTCTCCGCGAGCCGTTCTTGACATATTGACTCCTTGGCATCTTCACACACGTAGTTAAAAATACGCGTTCAAAAGAACGACATTAACCCCTTTGCGTCACTTTTGTCACATTACACGTAATATTATGAAAAATTTATAACATGTGAACAACATTTTCACCACCATTTATTATCAATACTTTCTTAACTGGCGCGCACAAAGTGAAGTAATTTTTTTGTTACTCACGTTAATAAATGCAAAAAAATATATATACACAATGTTATTACAGTGATCAAATTTGAAAGTTCATATCACACACTATTAAAAAAAAAAATTATGCACGTCGTTTTAATAAAAACAAAAGTATTTGATAGATATTACAAACACATTTCACATTCGGAATTTTTTTTCACTTTTTTTTTTTAGTAAAAAATAAAAATAGCGATAATACTACATGTGAATAGAAACACTGAACTTCTCACACATGTGAAGTTTTCCCCTTCATTAACACAAACAAGCACGAGTGCGCACACCGACACGTGTCGCGCGCAACACGTGTGGGCGTCGCGGCGCCGCGGCACGCCTGCGCGTCCTTCCGGCCTTCCGTCCTCCACGTGGCGTCTTACGTGCAATGTCGTATTCTTATAATTCGTCTTGGGCTTCTGAGGCTGGCACTGAGTCAGCGAGCCGGCTAACTATTTGGGTGAGCCGCATGGTACCCCTTTTCGGTGTGGATCTCCGCGGCGTGCAGAGCATTTTAACACATTGTGTGCGGGTCGCTTTTGGTCGACTATCCTAACTGTTATCTAATTTTAATATTTAATATTTAATATTTATTTCAACTCATGCCACAAAAGGGTTTTTAACGCATATTTTCCCTTCACCTACTACAAACACAAACACGAGATCCACATATAAGACCACACGTTGTAAGCCCCAGAAACTGCGCGCAGTAACAGGGGCAAAAAATACCAGTATTGTAAAACATAGCCCTAAGGACATAATGTAATTTACTATATGATAAATAAATAATTTTGAATGTTAAAAGTTTTTTTTTTTTTGGTCGACTAGACTCCTTGGTGAAAATTTAACGGTCTCCGACGGCTCCCAGGGTACTTTGTACAAGAAGGAGCGCAAAGTAGCCAAGAACAGAAATGTTGGGATGATTATTGTACCCCATCCCTTGCCCTAAAATATTTAAAATCTAAATACAATATGTGTTGTTAGTCATATAAGCCAGCTACTGTTCCTTTATAATGACTAGGATGTCTTGAATTTATATAAACCCACTCAAATCACTAAGTTACCACTCGCCCACCACCCCTATCCCCCTCCCCCCCCACACTGTTATACTGTTATATTGTTATGTTACCTAATTTTAATATTTAATATTTATTTCAACTCATGCTACAAAAGGGTTTTTAACACATATTTTCCCTTCCATCAACTTGAAACATAAACTTAAGAACCACATGTACGCTACCACCTAAGACACCAAGCTGTAAGCCCCAGAAACTGCGCGCAGGAGCTGAGGCAAAACATACCGTATTATAAGACATAGGCCTAAGAAGTATTGTAATCTATTATATTTAACCAAATAAAGAATCTTGAAATTTTTTTTTTTTTATAAATATGTTTTTGATAGACTGGCGGTAAAATGCGGGTCGCTTGTAAATATACGTCTGTACGAAATAGTGCACTGTTTGTAAGGCTAAGGTTGGAACTACCCAGGTAAAAAGAGCAATGGGGTAGTTTTTAGTTAGCGACACATTTGTTGCGTTGAGATAACGGTACATACGTGAACGGTACGTACCTGACTCTACTAGCGGTCGTATGTTTCTCCAAGGTTGGTTTTACATTATAATTTACGTATTTTGTTTGAAAATTATATTGTGCCAGCAGACGTCGCGATCCCCCAGGAAGATTGTCCATGGATATGAGGAAACACACAGTCGAAAAACTCGTAGGAACGGGAAAAAAAAAACATTCAGAGACAATGTCGTGTATGACTAGCAAAGTGCGCAGTATGACTAGGTTTATTCGTAAATTTTGCGAAGTTCCTCTTCACAGAGGCAAATGTTTTGAAAGGTACCACACTCTCAAACATTATTGATTCTTTTTATGTTAAGGTAAACATTTTTTGTATAAAATTTTGAAATAAAGAATTTTTTTTTTCAATTTCCTTGAAAAAAAAACCTATGTTCGAATGTAGAATTTATGTCCACAGAACTGTGAACAATACAATTATAAGTAATACATAAAAAGAAATATAAAAATCAAATGAGTATTTTCCAAGTTATCGCAATTTACCCACGCATAGGTCCGTGGCGCAAGTCGCCCGCACGCAATGTGTTAAATATCCGCAATTTATTTGGCTGCTAATTGACGGAGGCGAGCCGCGGATTTGACGGCAGGCCAAGACGATTTGAATTCGCGGCGAATCTTAACACACTTTAGTCGGGTACCAAATTGACTAAACTGATGTGCGTAGCGGGCAAAATTCGCGTAAAATTGCGCGTGTGAAATCTAGTCTATACACTCTTTGATTTGCACTTTTTGATTTTTTTTTCTTCCGTTTACAACTCCGAGTTAATTATGAGATTTTTGTTAATAAATTAAATGCTATTGTTATTGACTAAACTGATAGGCGAAGCGGACGAAATTCGCATATCTAGTCTATACACTCTTTGATTTGCATGTAGTCAAATAAATCGTTTCTTATAAAAAGTTGAACCACTTCATACACACTTTGCGGATTACTTGGCATCACAGCAACACCACTTTGTCCTAAAAATTGTTCAATAATTGGAGGATTATCATTTCTCTGACCACTCAACTTCTTCATTGTCACTTTGTTCAGAATCACTGGACAGTATTGGTAGAAGTAACGTTGACGAGTCCTAAACAAACATTTCGAGCTGTTAACCTAAAGAGTAAAATGACCTTCTGCCGCTTTTAGAGTAAACACATTCAAAAACGTATAAATATGCGCCCCGCCTTCAGGCAGTAGTCCGCGGAACGGGTACTCCTACCCGCCCCACCTTAAGTGTGTTAAGGGTCTAAGTCCCATACTCGAGTTTTTTGATCATTTTCTGGTCCGTTTTGCAAAAAATCGATAGCACCAATAAAAAAAAATTTAAACGCAAAAAGTTATATTCATCCCTTCTTCCGAACAGAATATTTTTTCATTTCTTGTAAATTTACTTTTAATATGATACTCGTAAATATGTGTTTTTCCGATTGATGTGTAGGAATTTGGAGATTCGTTATGTCCCTGTTCTAAGAGTCCTAAACATTTAAAAGTCTTTTTTTCAATTGTAATTAAAAGATTAAATATAAACCCTGTGCGATTTATTATTTTTAAAATTAAAAAAAAAAAAATCTTTAACAAACTTTGGTTTTGAAAAGTCGTCATTTTATCCAAATTTTCAACATCTTCAAGATTTTATTTTACCCTGAAAATGGACGTTAATTAAATAATAAAAAATATGTAAATATAATTTATAGTTTTTTCAACTCTCGACATAGAAAAATAAAGTGACAATTAAATTAATAAAATGATACGATTTCGCCTGGTAAAACGGTCCTTTTTTTGTGGCAGACGGGGGATGGAGACTAAGCAAGGTTAGGTAGCAAGACACTTAATGATGGTCAAATTTAAATTCTTGGGCAGCTGGGTAAATGAGAACTGGGATTCTGGAATGTGAGAATTGAGACAGCACGCTGCGCATTCAACAACCCGAAATCTCGCTGGAGACTCACCAAGTGTCATTTAGTCTCAGTTCTACTTTATGGAGTTGAAGCTTGGACACTCAAGATAGCTACTATGCGTTGAGTGAGAGTCTTAACGTTATAATAGTACAGGGATAGGAAAACTTATTGACCAAAGAGCCAAATATGTACATTACAACGTAAAAAAAAATAATTGGGAGCCGAATCTGTTTATTGATTTAACAAACCTCTATTATAATTTAACCGTTCATTAAATTACGGGAATACCGAATAAAACTTAAAAAACAAAAAATTAATATAATAAAATTTTGAAAAGATAAGAAATAGAATGTGTAAAATAAAAACATATGGCTACTGTAATATAAAAAAGTAATTATAAGAGAGAAAGTTTTATAAAACACACACACACACACACATATATATATATATATATATATATATATATATGTAAAAAGAACATGAGTGTTGTTAATTAGATGAAAGTACTTAAGATCAAACAATCAGAAATATTCTCTAAAAGTCGCACATAAAAATGAAAATATGTACAATAATCGATGAAATCGACCTTAGTAAAGAATTTAATCTAAAAATTTAAATCATGATAATGACCGACAAAAATTTGATACGAACGATGTTCTTGGATCTCCTTGGAAAGTTTAAGTCCAGTTTGTATGTTGTTAATTTAAATTTAAATTTAAAAACAATATCCAGGGATATTTGTGGCAGAGGTACAAAGAGCCGCCCTTTGCTCCGGAGCCGCACTTTGCCGACCCCTGCGTTAGTTTAGTTTTTCTCAAAGTGGTCAACATCGACCCCCAGGCGTCGATTCCGCCTTGCAAGGGGTCGATGACAGCGAAAAATTAAAAAGTCCACAAACTGTAAATGGGGGTCTACGAGAGTGGATCCCATTTTAGTAGGTCATCACAAAAATACCACAGTGGATTATTAATCCGTACGGTGACATTGAAAAACCGCAAGTCATATCACAAGAAGAACTGATCGAAATAAGCACTAATGAAGAACTGAAGGTGCAGTTTAGAAAGGGATATCAGCAATTTTGGCTTCAGAGAGACATACCTGCTATTTATCCTGCATTATGGACTATCGCAAGAAGGTTTATGATTCTTCTTACAAAAAAAAAGAAATTGGAAATCACTGGGCGAGGAGATTTAAAGTTAAATCTGACTTATTTGAAGCCAAATATTGAAAATTTGATATCAAAGCATCAGACCCATCCCTCCCATTAAAAGTATTTATTTTATAGTGAATGTTACTATATTTGCATTTATTGCGTTTAATTTATAAAGACATACAGTAAAATCTCGATATAACAGGCCCGTGTTTAACGGATTTCGGATAAAACGGACAAAAAATTCGGTCAAATGTAAAAATTCAATATTAGCAAGGCAGGGGGTCTACGAAAAATAAAGAAACTCGACAAGTGGTCTACGGGACAAAAAGTTTGAGGACCTCTGGAATAAAGCATCCTACATGTGATTGTCCAAAGAAAAACCGAAGGAAAAAGGGGCACTGGAAGGAGGAAGTTTGCGTGGATGCGAAATTTGCGCCATTGGCTGGAGGTCGGAAGTGAGGCCGAATTAGTGAGACTGGCCCAGAATAGAAATATGTTCGATGAAATGGTAACCAACCTCCGATGAGAGGAGAAGCATCAAAAAAAGTCAAATTGATTAGCAAGAAAGCATATATTAACATAATTAATTCTTATATTTAACAGAAGACTCTTAATGTTGACGTTTCACGAAAGGGGTTTTTTTAAAACTCAATAATGATGTTAATTGACTTGGCTGAAAGAGGAAGCCAAAGAATGGTGCCGCAACGAGACGCTCTTCTACAATATATCAAGGTACTACACTTAGAATTAACCTTTTCTCTTCACCCTGTTGAATTCGATATTTTATATACTAAAATCAACGATGAAATTAATAATATCATTTATTTAAAATATAAATCTTAATGTAAAAAACTTGCTAATTTGAAAGCCACTCAATTGATTTCAAAGTCGTCTCCCCTTGTACCTGAAAAATCAACTGCTCCTTTAGAATTTTATAAGAAGACAATTAACTTAAGTAATATCGTATTTGATGTTAAAGAACTCTTTCTTTTAGACAAAGGATTTAAATATAGTATACCGCAAAAAGTTTCATCTCGTCAATTAGAATCGTTAGCGGTAGACACAGAAATAGCTATAACTAAAGCTAAGAATGGCAATTTACTTAAACATGTCACTGCAAATATCATTAAGAAAGAACTAGAATCAGTAGGTAAATCAGTGATTTACAAAAAATATTGAACTTGATCAACCTCACAATATTAAAACTAAAGCCACGCTTAATAATTTAACTATAACCAAAGCAGACAAAGGCAACTCAGTAGTCGTCCTGAGCAGGCAGGACTATATGGATAAAGTTTTCGCATTTTTAAATCCCTCAAGAAAAATCTTACTTTTAAATTGTCAAATAGAGTCCGTAAACTCGTTAATAGTTGTAATGCCATATTTCTTAAAATCCCTCAAAAATTAGCAATGATCGTCATGAACCCTAGAGCCCCTCTACTTTACGGTCTACCCAAGATTCATAAAGTAAATGTCCCGATCAGACCGGTTGTCTCTTTAAACCATACTCCAACATCTTTACTATCGAGTAAATTAAATATTATGTTTAAAGATTTAACTAACTTTAAACCTAAGCATGGTGTCATTAACTCCTTAGACTTGGTGGATAAAATCAAGGACACACCTCTTCAAACAAACTATAAATTCATTTCACTAGATGTCACTAGCCTTTTTCCCAATATTCCTGTTAAGGAATCATTGGAAATTGTCCGTAATATTATGGAACAAAGTAAGCTGGGACCTATCGTAATAGATGAGATGTATCAGTTATTAGAAGCATGCTTAGATACTAACTATTTCAAATTCAATGATACAATTTACCAGCAACTTGAGGGCCTTCCTATTGAAAGTAACCTAAGTCCATTGATAGCAGAATGCTTCATGGATTCGTTTGAAGAGAAGTTACTGAAATCAAGCTGGGATAAAAATATCCATATACTACAGGTATGTAGATGATATCTTGATTTGTTGGAGTGGAACAGAGAGACAATAGGACAAATTTGTAAATTATGCAAATTCTTTACATACGCGTATTAAATTAATACTAGAGAAAGAAGTCGATAAGAGATCTTTCGATTAAAAATGTAAATAACCGTCACCAGTTTAGTGTATATCGTAAGCCGACATTCGCTGATACCACAATACATTATAAATCCATGCATCCCATGTCACATAAATTAGCAGCATACCATAGCATGGTACACCGGCTAGTTAAATTACCGTTAGAATTAGAAGCATTCAATGAAGAATTAAAAATAATAAAATCAATTGCAGCAAGTAATGGCTACCCAAAAAATATTGTTGATAAAATCCTTAGTAAAAAATCACATGCAAAAAACTCTAATCAAATATACCCTGTTAGCCGTAGCGACGAAGAGAAGCCGTTTAGATGCATTGAATATTTAGGTCAAATCTCACTTGATATTTGCAAACAATTATCAGAATTTAAAATGTCCTTAAAAAATAGAAGCAATTTAGGAATTCAGTTAAAAAACAGTAAGGACAAAGTTGATGCCTTCCAGAAAAGTGGAGTCTACAAATTAACTTGTGATGACTGTAAAACTATGTACAATGGTCAAACAGGTCGTAGTTTTGCAACAAGATACAAAGAGCACCTGGCATCTTTTAAAAATAATAAATTAGATTCTCAATTTGCAATACATCTTAATGACAGTAAACATAATTTAAACGTAGACAATAAGCCAAGTCTCCTCCATGTTTCTAATAAAGGCTATAGACTTAATATTTTGGAGCAACTAGAAATAATTAAGCACCAAAATTTAGAATTCCCTCTGATCAACGAACAACTAAATAACCATAATTCTCCCCTTCTTAATATTTTTAAAAATACACTGTGATTCTGCACTTAAACTAATTGCTTTCAGATGGCGGCCAGGACAGCCAAGAATCATCACAAGCTAGTTTATTTAAGTACTTAGTATTAAAATTATTGCTGTTAATATCATTTTAATGTGGTTTCACAGCACTCAATAGAAGCAACTTTTCCACATAAATTTCTAATGTAGTATAATCTATGGTTCATGTATTTCTGTTGAATTTGTTAAATAATAGCTCGCTTTTTTCTGTATAGACTCAGTTTTGAAGATGCCGTGTTCGGCGAAAGAGCTCTCGCTACAAGTGAAATAAACGTAGTCTCCAAAACCACTTGGTATTATTTTATAAAAATCTTAAATATATTATTAAATTTACGTAGGCGTAAATCACGTTAGGCAAGCAGGGATTGTGGAATACCAAAACAGCATTATCAATGTTTATGTTTTAATTATTTGGTGAATGGGTCCTTAACTAAACCAATAAGCCTTGTCATATTGTTTTACAGCAGTAAAGGATCGGTAATGGAGTAATGGTAGTGGAGGGATGCACTCTGCAAGTACCTTGCCGAGGTGAGGGGGCTCCAGCTATTGTTTCTGTAGCTTGGTGCAGAAGGAGTATCAGATTTAAACGCCCGTGCTTTGTAAGGAAAGGATAATATAATAATGTTATAAGCAGTAGCAATTCGCAGACTTTTCCTTCCAATTTAAATCTGTGGTGTAGAAAGACCCACTTCACTATTTTCCTAAAAAACACTGGCTCAGCGAAATGGTCGCCAACCTCACTTGATGATGTATTTAGTAGCTATTGTGTTATATATTTGTAACATACATACTTTTAATTTGTAAAATTGATTAAAAAATGTACTCATATTAAATTTAATATAATGTACCCTAAAACCTATAATACTATAAAAAAATTTCAATGCTATTAATTATTGAATGTATTTTAGCACTTTTATAAACCAATGCAGAAGTCACATTCAAGGAGTGTTTTTCTATTAAGTTAATTTACCAGTTGAGAAATTACAATATAAAGAATCTAACCGATAAATTTGAAATAAACAACATTTCATATAGTCTAGTCAATTTTTTATCCGATTTTTAAATACTAAATCAAAAAATTGAATGAAAATGATTAAACGATCATTTGTAAAAAATAAAAAATAAAAAAAATTGCCTCACCTTTAATTATTACTAAGATAATACACGTATATCAAAAATATGTCACTAATGCGTTTTGGTACGAAACAAAAACTGGGATAGTAAAAATTCCAATCAATGATTTATTCTCCCTGTACTCCAAAATTGTGATCTTTTTTTTTAGTTACATTGCTTTGAGAGCTGCTGAATTTTTCAATCGTTTTTTTTTATTCCCATTTTACCCTTCGGTCAAAGACCAGGGGGACAGAACAAAGGTTATGTCAGATGATGTACGGTTTTACACGTACATATGTGTGTCGATCAACCCCTGCAATACGCGTATTGTGATATTTTCAATGAACTAGAGCTGAAAGGCGCTATCTACCACATTGTGTTAATAACTGATTATAATTTAAATTTAATTTTGCCTAGCAATAATGTTTTGAAACTCCAAAGCAAACGATGCGAGTGCGATACTGCCTGCAAGGATAAAATATGTAAAAAAAAAAGTCCGTAACTGAAATAATATCCCTTTAAACAAAACATTAAAATTTCATATATATATATATATAAAACACAAAAGATGTTTCTTTGAAACCATTCAAACGATGTGCCCCAAACCGGTTTCATTTTAAAGGCAATAAAACGAAAAATCTATGAGACTATTAAAACAATACATTAAATACATTCGGTCTATTAATTAAGTCGATTTCGACATTTTCCATACAAAAATTTTCAAAATCTGTAAAGTCGACATTGTTCCTCGCAAAAAAATTGAAAAAATAACATTGTGAAGATCGTGCATAAAACTAAATCACTATCTGTCATTCACAACGCAGAGTTTTATCATAGTGAGTTAGTCTGTTTATATACGGGAAAAAAATGATTAAACATAAATATTCCTATTAAAAGTTTCACCTATGGATTATTATGCATATCGCATTATGATAAGAGCCCAACAATCCAATCACATTTTAAAATGCCGTGAAGTGTTTCATCAGTTCATTGTTGACATGTACGCCAAAATTGAAAGCGAGCGGCTTCTGTACATTCGTTTGAACCAAAAAAAATTGCGTGTCAAAGATGATGGAAATGAAATGATGGAAACGCTGCCAACATTGGTCAAATGTGCATACTTCCTGCTTCGTATACTTGAAGCCCAAGACATATGCATGAGTATGAGTTTGCAGGCGATTTAACGGAAAAAAACGGACTTTACCGCACGCTCATATTCTAATTTGGCTGAAAGTAAAAATTATTCCAACTCAACTACCGAATCTACAAGAAGATCCGATACTTTCTGACGTTGTCTCCAAGAACATGATTCACGGCCCATGCGGAGCATTGAATATAAACGACGGAAAATGCACAAAAATATATCCACCTGATTTGATTAATGAAACTCAAACTGGTAAGCATGAATATCCGAAATACAGCCGACAAAAGCCAGAAGATGGAGGATTCACCACCACCATTAAAGTAAGAAACGTTGATATTGGCATTGATATTGATATTAAATATGTTAACAGTAATGAAGCTGTCTGCTAAATTCTTGGTTTCAGTATTCACAAATGATATTCAACTGTTCAAAATCTTGCTGTTCAAACGGTCAACGTGTTTATTTTACTGAAAAAAAAATCCGAAGAACGAGCAGCACAGCCACAATAGTTTTGCGAAAACATTGCTGTATAATGAAGTTCAAAATAGAGTCAACTATCCAATAGAGTTTTTTAACTCTTTGGAACCATCTGGAATGCCATCACACATCTTAACTTTAAAAGTTGGTTCACCATAGATGCTCATTCCCAACTTAGATCCACCTAAATTGTGCAACGGAACAAGACTTGCTGTTAAAAAACTATCGCCACGTAGTTAATGAAAAAATCTTTGTATACACACCTGCCGAAAAAACTCAATATATTGTTTATCCACTAGCATTAAGATAAAAATTTTAATAAAAAACAAAATTTCATTTTTTTAGAAGAAATAAAAAAAATGTATTTGTTTATTTAGCGTAGTAGCACACGCCGGGTATCCGCTAGTATTTTATAAAACGGAACCCTCGATCCAAGAGGATTTCTCACACGTTTCATATTCAATGCTTGCATCTCAAATCACTTCATAGCGGTGTAAAAGGTTTTCCTTTCAAATGCATGCGCATTCCTAAGATATATTCATGACGTCATGAGAGAGAAGATGTAAGTGTAAATATTTTCTCTGCTCATCGATCAACCAAGAATGCAACAACTTGCTAGATTTTGCATTCAAACGCAGAGTGCAACTTTAGAAGAAATGAATTGAGGATGACAGGTAATAAAACCGTCAATTATACTGATGTTATAATATTCACAGTTTTATATATTTAAAGCATTACACAATGCCCACTAATACGATATGATAATCATTAAAATCTTTTGTTTAAAATTACACCAATTCAAATTTTTGGGGTTCAATTACAAAGTTCCTCCAAGAACTACAGTAATGTACCTAATCAATAATTTTCATAATGAATAGTTAACTCATACTTCTTTTCTTATTAGCCAAATAAAAATGTGTAATGTTTAAAGTTATATAAACAACTTTTTTGCCATTTTATTACAGAAAGTTGTAAATTTTTCTCCTACTGACCTAAAAGCTTTGCTTAGTTTTAAGTTCCTCCGCCAATGGAGCCGGCGTACAGTGACGTTTGACAGCAATAACAACTATATAATATTTACTTTCACGATAAAAAAAATATTTTAATACTTAGAGTATCACAAATATTGAAGAGTTGATTTAAATATATTGTTTTTATGATTCCTAATCTAAATTCATAGTAAATATTCCAAAGTATTGCTTTAAAGATCTGCTACATTTGTAGGTTATGATATGATTTTAAAGTTAACATGTAATTATTTAAACTTGAAGTTGTTCAAATACCATAAAAATAAGAGGGGTTGAGTAATTATTTAAGAATTAGATAATAATAAACAATTTAAAAAAATGCATACATATCTCCTTCTTTGGACGTGCAGCTTGCTTGTTTGATCTCAATTTGCATGGCTCGAATTCACAAGAAATTGCACTTAAGGTATCTTTCACAATAAAACAGTAATTATAGCAAAAATAATAAATTAAATACAATCGTAGGCCGAATTGTTTTGTTTTGGCAAACATATTCCCGAACTTCACCACTCTAGCGATGAAAAAACAAACTAAGCTCACTCAGTCGGTAACCCTCCATTGGGGTTGCTCACCCCGGGGGGTGAATCTGTTTTACCCTCAGAAAGTCGATACCTTCGCACTATGGCATACTTTTGAGCTGATAATAATAAAAAATAAATAAAAAGCGTTTTTTTTCGTAACCAAACTCAGCTGTGATCAAATGGGAAAGCGTTACCTTTTTGTTGCTCTTGAAGACGTTGCATTTGAACACGTTGTTGACGCCATCTCTCGCTATGTACGAAAAGATTTTCAGGTCACTGCTATCGTGCGATACGTAGAATATCCGATAGATGGGGTGGTGCATCAGCTCCATGGAGTCACCCTCGGGGTCGTGCCACTTGTTTTCTTTCTTCTGCGCAGGGTGAATTTTTGGCGGCGGGGGTGGCATTTATGAAACAAAAAAGAGACGCACGCATTAGTAAACGGATAATATGCAACTTTTAAAATTTCGTGCGGTAAATATGTGTTATGAACATTTTTTTCACATGAATCACGTATTTGATAATGCCAGCGTGAAATGTTGACGAAACCAGGTACAGTAATACCCCGTTTTACTGAAAAAAATTCGCGTATATCGGGGTTTACGATTAAACACACATGCATAGTCAAAACGTCATTGGCTATGTTCAAGTTGTGTCGCGACGGATGTAGAAAGCTCAAAATCTAGTATGCAAGCCTGCCTAACAAAGTACAGTAATACCCCGCTTTACGCGAGGGATACGTTCCGAGGGGTTTACGATTAAACATACATGCATAGTCAAAACTTAATACAAAAAAATACGAATCATTTGAATCAATCACTTTAATTCTAAGAACACTTTATGCAGTATTACATGTTATTTTTACTGAATAATACATCTATTGTCTTTTGGGTAGAATCCGTAAAATACGTTCATACCACCCAACGCTGTTTTTAATTATTAAGAGAAGTCAATGACTGCATTATGTTCATACACATTCTTAAATAAGAAATTCGCGTAATGCGAGACATTTTAACGCGAAACCGCGCATAACGGGGTCGCGTTAAGCCGGACATTACTGTACCAATAAAATTAAATATATATTCAAATTATGTACTCTAAATATTATTTACTGAGTTTCAAGATGAAAACTAAAAGTATAGAATATCTAGGTCCGCAAGCAGCTAAAAGCTCTGACTGTTTACGGCCTACTAAAAATGCCGGTCACAGTGAGCTTTTAGTGTTAGACCACCTCACGAGACAGCGTTAATCATGACTTTATGTCGTCGTCACTCTTTTGGGTACAAATTTAACCCCTGGACCCTCGACAGGCCCCGGCCTCTAAAACCCTCCGGGGTTCAGGGTAGGACTCCACAAAAGGGACTGTCGATTTTTACATCCCGCGATAAAGTAAAAAGACTCCCCCGCTGCCAGATAAGGCGCGGGGAAACCAGTGGTGATTTAGCTCCCACTAAAACGGCAAAGGGAAACTGAGAAAGTTTTTTTAAATCGTAACAGGTGAATACGGTCGATTAGGGTTATATACACAATACAGCATTGGTTTCTTGTTGTATTTATTTAAAATTGAATTTCGTATCTCGCTACATAAAGCTAGTTGTAAACATATTGTAATTATACTAAACGTGGCAATGTAAATCTGTAAAGAAGAAATCCTTTCTTTTTTCCACTCGGAGAATCCATTTTGCTCTACAGTTTGGTTGATACATATAAAAACGCATGTATATAATATTTATGGGAGCTGTTATTATAAAAGACAATTTTATTTATTTATATCATTTAATGCATTTAATTACGTCTTTTACTGGTAGCTAAATTACTGCCACTCTTTCTCCTCTGATTTTATATGTTTTTGCTTTTTTTATTAATGTAACCTTGAATCATTTAAAGATCTAAAGAAGGCTTCTCATGAAAGCAAACAATTGCTCTAGTCTTTTTTTTTTACAATGTATGTATTATTATATTTTACCCATTAACGTAAGAGCACTATCAATAAATAAACATACTAGCGGCATTTGTATTATTCGTTAATTCTAACAACAAAAAATCATTACTTATTATTAGAATTTACTCCGTAATGATTTTTTCATATCTTTTAAATGAAATTTCTATATTCTAAGTCAGGTCTACTCATCATTATATAGCCAATTAATAAACATCGTTATTTCAAGAGAGAGAAAATAAAGAAATTAAATTTTTTACATAATCCTCGCGTTTTCGTCTAATTCATACTAAAAATATGGAAGAAACACAGCAAACTTGCAAAGATCCTATCTCCAGAGAATCCGAGCATTCAGGTTGTAAAACTGAGGATGGAGGCTGGACGGCGCTGTGTAGTATAAAGCGCAGTAAAACCGAGTTGGTAAAATGGCAAACTTTGATGACAGAACAAACGGAAGAATAAAAAAAAAATCGCGGGCGCGTCACTGTCTAAGTTACTAGAGGGGGGTTTTAATGGCGGCGTTATCCTGGGGTAGAAACATTCCGAGGTGCATTAAAATGCTGGAAAACATCTCGTGGAAATTTTGAGCCCTTATATTATTTTATCGCTGGTAATATTTAAGCTCTCCGAGCTGAAACGCCATAAATTTAATTCCCTGAGAAAATCAGCTATCAATCTAAGAGCGCACGGATGATTTCACGAAGAGAATTATTAAACGAGTTTGCACATAAGCACCAAATAAAGCAGGCATTTAAATATCTGTACGTTATAGCTCTAAAAAATACGATATTTTTTAATCTTGTTTTATATTATTTTTGATAAAAAAAATCCTGCTTTATAATTCAGTTGATTGTTTTTCTTTTTTTAATTTTCGTGACAATAAAAGCATCCATATTTAATGTTGTCAGCCTGTCTTGCAATTCTGTCGTATTACCGCAATTCTGGCCGGTTTAAACCATTCGCCAATGCATTGAATTATAAATGGGGCTCGAAAACAACGGCAAGGCTTCGGATTTTCACCACGTATGAATTAAATATGTATAGAGATACGCCCAGGCTTTCGACAGAAGCCTTAAACCTTGTCATTTGTGTAAGCGCTCGAACGAAGTGGCCGTGATGCATTATCAATATTAAAATTCTTCTGCTGTGAATTTCAGATATTATTAGCTGTTTTTGCATAATATAAAAAACATATTTGGTATTGCATCATCTGTCTTTGAACAACTTCACCCACATATTATGAGGGAGAACCTCAATCTATTGTTATTAAATCAACATAGTAGTTTTTTTACTATGAAATAAATATAATAGAGAACGGCATCCAACGTGCACAAAATATTATAATTGAAATTCAAATAGGTCGCAGGTTCGTAATTTCACAGCTTTAATTCTTATATCAAGGTTCCAACACGACGATGGTGTTTTTTTGTTTTTTTTTTTTTCACAAAACTCCTCGGTATTGCTACAGCATATCATATTTCATTCCAAACGTCGCGTTTCTCGTTTGGCTGGCGTTGGCGTCCATTCCTTGCAGCCCGAGAGTTCTGCTGCAACACTGCTGGAAGTTTAATATTCTATACTGGTGCAATCCGTGTTTTGAAAGACCTAACTTTGCTATTGGAGAGTTTTCCGCCTGCGGGATCTCCCCTAGCTCTGTAATAATGAGTCTCTCCCGAGATGCAAAGTGCTGAGTAAAAACAAATTCTAGATGAAAATCTAAATCTAAATAAAAAAATCTGTACCCTGCTGTCTCAATTGCCCGACCTGTTCTAACTTAAACGATCGGGAATGTCTACTGATCGTTCTGATCGTAATTATCAAGTTGTTAAAATAAAATTGCCAGTGAGCAAGTGATTTGAAGTGGCTAGGAATAACGACGTCATTGAACTGTTAATATTTTGTATATATATTTTATAATGTTGCAATCAAAAGTACTTTTGTATCGTGAAAGCTTAGTATTTTTAAATTTAATATTATAGTAAAATAAAAGTTTAAAAAATCACAAAAATACAAGTTTATTCCATGCTTTGACTATATATCCATTAGAAAGTCAGTTAAAATACCGTAATAGGAATACACTTTGTTTAATATATATAACCAGCATTTGAATTTATCAAAGTTGTTTAATGTGCTTCTTGGTAATGAGTTTAATTTGTGAGGAATTGCTAATAATTTATATGAACAATGTAAACATATGGCCGGAGAATCCGTATGTAAGAAACTTCGGGCGCCGAGTTGGAGTTCCTCTAAGAGAGCTTATTTAAGGCTTAATTGCGCCCCTAAACGACAGCTTACTATTATTGCTAAGTACCCATCTGTCAATGTTGCACGAGGGAAGATTTCAATCGGGAAGAAAATAAATAAGTTGAGTTTATCTTTATCAAAAGAAACGAATATAATCTGAGAACGGGGAGATTGCAAAGTTTTCATCTATTAAAGTTGCACGGGGAAAAATGTCAACCGAGAAAAAAGAAATTAGTTTTATTTAAACAAAGATATTTCAGTTAAGATATTATGAGAAACTATTAATGCGGCACGAATAAAAATTTCAGTCAGAATGAATAGAAGTGGGTTGTTTATACCTTTATTAGTTTAAGCGGATGTATCTAAATTCAGATGATCCCAAAACGAGGAGATTGTGAGGAAAAAAATTTAGTTGGAGAAAAAGAAATTGATTATCATTATTCAACAAAACGTATATATAATAACTAAAATAATCTGATTTCTAATAATAAAAACAAAACATTACAATGTACACATATTTAAATGTTACATCAGGAAAAAAATAGACTGAAAAAAAAGAAATCGGTTAATTTTATTTAACAATGAAAAATAATCAACAACTACTTGATTTTTCATTCCTTTGAACAGAGAAACAATTTTTTATTTATAAAAATATCAAATGGTTTTTTCTTCGAAAAGTGAACTTGGTAATAATTCACATTTTTACAGAATTGAGCAGCTGAAGAAGCAAATTGCATGTGAACGTCAAATAAGTGTGCCAGACACTAATCCTCCTTGCTGCTGTAAAATGTCGAAGGCGGCACTATGTTATATTAGTTTCTATAGTGAAAATAGTTCTCGAAAAATAAAATTAGAAACAAACCTTCTTTTTTTTCTTCAACGTGACTCTGACTCCATCCACTGATATCTCCACGGAAACTTTCTTCTTTTTTACGCCCTTTGCTTTGAATTCATACTGAAAATAATAAAAAAAAACACACTGTTATTCCAAGGTTTATATAAATTATTACTTGCATAGAAAATAAATTTATAAATGGCGCAAACAAGCGAAGTTAACTTGGTTTCCATTGCATCTCCTAGTTTTCCGCTGTACGTTGCAGTGTGGTATATTTTGATTCTAACCTAAGTTGATTATTTATAACGTCTGCATTATTCAAGAGTTCGTGTTCATTGAAGGATTTATATATGTGTTTGAATAAAACTTGTACAAAACATCATGAATTTTTAATAGAATGTTTTATAGACACAGCATTACTCTTTAAAATCAATGTTCATCTATTTATGAATATTTAAAAATTCGATTTGCTGTTTGACGAAAAGACACGAAACAAATAATTAAATTTACTTTGCGTCAAGTCAGCGTTGACTTGATTTATCGAAGTCTTGCGGTATACGTTTATTTACAAACAAATTCTGTCTTTTGTATTCATGAGTTCTTTTTTAATTTTTTTTCTTTATTCTTGTGCTCCGGGATCCAGTCAAAATATGTATAGTAATTTTAACAAAATGCTTTCTTACAAAATTAGGGTAGAAAGGCAACGCAAAAAAGTGCAGAAGCATTGCGGCAAACGCTACTCGGTGTGAATAATAATGAAGCCGGTAACATTTTCCGGGGCGAATGTAATTTTACGGACGATTAACGAAGATCTGAGCATCCAGCGGGCTCGCAAGCATATTTATACCCCCAGCCCCTACACCGCCGCTCGCCACCTCTCACCCCCTCGGACGGAGGGTTGCAAATTTAATGTAAATTATATTTGTTTAGGCCGATAAATTCCCATTTAAAGTGTTTCCTGCTCTAAGTTGTGTCATGTGTATTTCTATAAACTGAAATATAATTAATTATTACATCGATTTCAACTGTATATTTTTATTTTCTACGCAAATTTACATACATTTGATTGCATATAATAAAACAAAACAAATACTAGATTTGGTTTGTTTTTTTGAACAAAAAAAGGCATTATCGTTTTTTGTAGCACAACTTTGCACCAAAAACAATATTTTATTTAATAAATACTTGTTATATAATACTGCTATGTGAGTTTGCGTATACACGTAAAATAACAAAAAAAAAAAAGAAAAGAGCTTTCAAGTGCCTTTACGTCAAAATTATGACATACAAAACCAAAACACTTCGGTAGGCATTCTTATTTTTTACAATATTTTGTTTTCAAAGAACAATCTTGAATATTTCTGGGCTGATATTTCGCAATATAATGTACTTTATATTTGGATAAAAGGAAAATCAAGTAATTTTGAAGTTTTCTCCAGTCGTAAATACTCGGGGAAGGCAGGCGCCGGTATCTCAGTGCTGTTCAAATGGCCTGTTGAGATTTTCCGAGCTCTCATAGTCCCAACGGGAATTCTTTCACGCTAGACGCAAACACCTGTTCCAAACTTGACAAGAGGTAATGAAAATTGATTTCCCGAAAAGATACCTCACGAATTCATTGCTTCAGTCTTAATAAAGGTACTAATAAAAACAGATTGCCAAATTTACACACTCGAGTCCCAGCTTGATTTATTTATAGAATACTTCTCCACAAGTTTTTAACACAGCGTTTGGGATGAACATTTTAATTTTAATTACAGCAAACTTATAATTTTATTTTATAACTAATTATTTAACAAAGTTGTTTGATGATTTAGTAGTGGTCCTCGTCTAGTGAAAATTTTCAAGAATTTGGTCCTAGAACAAGCACTAAAACGTTATCGAATAACAACGGCTGCCAAAACTTATGAACATACCTGCGAAAATGTTAAGCATTCTCATATCAATAAAATATCTAACGGTGTGCTAGCATCTTTTAATTATTTAGATTGTAGGTCCTTACAAGTCTTCAAATAAACTAGGATCTCTCAAAAATGAGACATTATTTTAATTTACCATGTAGACGTCTAGTCAACAATTCAGTCGCAGCGATATTTTTGGATTATATGACGTTTAATTTTTTGAAAGCTGGGGGACTATTTTCTTATTTTATTTATTTGTGTTAACTAAATGTTATTGTGTTTACGATTTATGAATTATATGTCCACTTATTTAAAGTTTTTTTTAAACATCTTAAATATGAACATATTACTGAAATATATTATAATATTTTATTTTAGTAAAATTCATATTCATACGAATACATTTAGTATAAACTGCTGAATTTTAAACGAAAAGTTTTGAATTACAAATAAAAATGTCAATATCGATTAAAACTATAACCTATTTCAGTTTCCTTTCTCGAATGTAAATGCCTCGCGTGTTCGTGTTTTGTAAAAAATTTCTTCGAAGACTGGGGTGCATATGAAAAGCTTAAGAGGACAAAGCTTAAGTGTGCAGTCAACTGTGAACTTGGACTATCTCTATATATATGGAAAACACATTCCTAAATCACCAACCCTGTTAATCATAGATAGTAATAACCAGAAATAATATGTTTACTATAAAACATACATTTATTTACTATCAATTACATGATAATTTATCTTTAAACCTTTACATATATACGTTGTAAAATATTCAAAGCATTTGACATAAGGAAAAGCACACTAATTGGGTACATTCACATCCTATTGAACCATTCGTTTTATATATTGATATAATCGGTTTCACGGTAGAAGTACCTCTTGAAGTAAAGCTATTAATTCCCTAATATTCCCATGTATGATATATGCTTATGGTAAATATTGTTTCTATAAAACATTCAATTTTGTATCTTTAGAAATAAAATAATGGTCTATTATATTCGTGGCGTTCTATTGTTTCCTTAGCTTTGTGGGTGTGGTACCTCTAAAACTTTCTTGCCTTCTTGGCTGGTTAAAATTTCAGGGGATACTGAAAGCAGTTTATCAGAACTTATGTTAATACTCTAAACAGCACACACTGACAAAAGACCTCATTGAGCATACTGTTAGAAAGTTTTGGAGTTTGCAACAAAACTGTCTCAAGAAGAATGATATTGAATAGCCTTAGTTTTCAGTGAAAAGAATCAACATTTTCATTCATCCTGCTTAGTCAACATTCAAACTATTTAGAAAAATGCTTATTTATTTCAGTTTTCAGGAGAATATACCTTTTGAGTAGTTAAATAACATCTTATGAGGTATGCCTGTCTCACTTCTTTTTAAAACCCGAATTGACGTTGTTTTGGTCACTCTGAGATAATACGAAAACTACATGTGCTATTTTTATTTTAAAATTATTTTGTTAATCAGAAATTTCTTTAAAGTTAAAGAGCCCAGAGTTATATTTACAGATTTTAAAGCACACATAGCTTAATAATCACACGCAAAACAAAGGCTGTATACGATTTGTAACTTTTTGGCTCTTTTAATGTTAAAAAATACGGAAATCGCAGAAAACCAAAACAAGTCATGTGTATAAAATAATATGGAATTATTTCTTCAAAGATTTTTTTTGTTCTTTGATGCTGCAAAAAATTAAATATTCTAATGAACGTGAAATATAAAAGCAAATGAATATACATGTAAACCTTGGTTAGTTTATGTTCTAAATTCTAATAAATAGTAAATACTACTTCAGTAATATCACTTGATATTAAAATAATTTTTTTATTTGTTATCTATACTACACATAGTCTCACGGAAAAATCTTCTCTATTCTCGGTTTTTTGCGACCTCCCCTGTCAGGGCGCTATTCCTTGGCTACCAGCATACACGGATTATTCAGTAATCTTCTATGAAAAATAGAAGGGATCGTAGTTTAATCCAATTAAGGGTCGTTGCCTTGAGGTTAACCAAACAAAATGATATTAAATAACGGCGGATACGCTTCACTGGCTTAATTCTTGTTTACAAAACAATCCTGATTTCAAAAAACTATTTCTTATTGTTTGTATTTGTAAAAAAATACTTTCATATATTATTTTGACAACACTCAAAGCACAGGTTAAGAACACAAACAAAAAGCAATTTTTTTGATTATACTGTTTCGTATATTTTACATAAATATCGGATAGGTCAATGTGTTTTTTCATATAAGACAAATTGAGACTAGATGAATAAATTTCACAATATGCTTATTAAACTATTTTCTTAATTGTCATATTTTATGGAGTTTTAAAGTTACGGACCTGCTAATGGCGTTTTCTTCAAAGATTATAAGATAATCGCAATACAGGGACTGAAACGTTGGAGCATAAAAAAATAAACATACAATATCGTAGTATCAAAGTATTATTATGTTACAGAATATATTATAAATGTTACATTTTTTTAAAGAATATCTTTATAAACTGCTGAAGTATTGAAGAGAATTTACCACCTGGATTATGCATGATATTTACCCAAGTTACTCGAGAAAGTGCGTCGTTGGGAATTCGCAGTATCCAAAACACTTAAGTAATTATGGGTTAAACTTTAAACGATGAATAATGGCTGTACCGACGGTTTTAACTTCAAAATACTCGCGAATTTCCGAAGCAGCTGTACGCTTTTAAATAAATTGATATACCATTCGGCGACACCCCCGCTGAGGGTGTTGTCGACCTAGAAAAGTATACAGACTGAGGGAAATGTGGCTTCTCAGTCTGCTGGAATTATCTTCACGGTGCATTTACATTAACGTCAGTGGCTTAGACTAATCCATACTTAAATATTAAGTAGATGCAATCCTTTGATGGGTCATTACTTCAGAAGTTTTCATGCATTATGATAATTTGAGCTTTGTGAGAGGATAAAATTTTGTAGGACACTTAACCCTTAACTGTATGATTTTTTTATTTTTCCGTGAACAAAATTGAAGATTTAGGGAATTATGTATAATTTAAGGAAAAATAATGAAATTTTTTTTTGTATATTTTTCATGTTTTATGGGAAAAAACTGAGTAAACAAATAAACTAAATAATTTTAATTGATTATGAAAATAACATATTTGATATAGAAAAAAAGATCTCCAATAATGTGTTTCAATAGCTTATACTTAAATCACTTTTTCGCTCATTTGCCAAAAGTTGGCAAATGTCATCTTCTAATACGGTTTGTGTCTATTCTAGAGCTGTTAGTGCTAAAAAATTGATTGAAATTATATAGACAGGTCCAATATAACGGTCACAAAAAGAATCGGTTGATCCTTTAAGTTTTTATGGGGTAAAAAAAAAGGTTTTATGGTTTGTTACCGATCTGTCATTATGTGAATATACAATACATTGAATTTTTGCATCGTTTTTATTGCATTGTGGTTTTTTTTTAATATAATACGCACGTTAGGTTCAATGGCTAAGATGTAACAAAAAAGCTTTAAATAAATATTGAAGACGATTAAAAGATCAATTAAAATTTGCTTTGATGGGTTTCAATTGAAATTTAAGATAGAAAACCTATACCTATCGTTATGATGTTTGTATTTTATTAATTACAATAAAAAATTAAAGTACAAAATGATCAATAAAAATAATATATATAAAAAAATTTGTATCGAAATAAAACAAATAGACACAATATATTTGTTAATTTAATATCCAAGCAGCCAAATACGGATATTTACTTTTACATAAGAAGGTTTATTCTGATTTATTTCCTAAGGGGTTTAAGACAAATAAACCTTTTCTCTCATTCCTTTTTCATTGTTTTGGGTTTAACTTTAATATCCGGAAAAGTAAGTTACAACAATTACTTTTTTGTCTTACAAAACTGAACTTGCTCATTGTCTTTATGCTTAATCAATAGTATACAATTGAATTACTTTGATGCAATATATTTTTATTAAAAATAACAGAAGAAAATATAAAATTAACCCTATTTTAAAATATTAAGTTGAGCGAAATTGCGGAAGAAATGAAATAAAAGTATTCATTTTTACTTATCAAATTTTTGCCATTCAAAAGAATTTTAAAATATGATGATATTTTTTAGTAATTTTTTTTTTCTTCTCTTTTTGTAGTATATCAAGTTAAAAAATCTTCATAGTTTTCTGTATACGTAAATAGTAATTGCTATTTTGACAGTGTTCTTAAAGTTTAAGATTTCTGACTGCAATAATCTCGAGGTACGAACTCGAAACCGGTTATTCCTGAAAGTAAAATTTTAATTTGTTTTTACGTCGCTTGTGTTGTATATATACGACAAATCAATTTAAATTTATATTAATAATTATATGTTTAACGATGTTATAATGTTTACCATTACATAAATGATAAATATTTTACGGAAGACGAAAACACTAGGTAAGTACATCAATACAACTCCCGGTCGTAATTGTGTCCATACATTTATACACAATCAGTATAATTTCATTAACTCACAACGCTTTAACAATGCTTTATTAACCCAACGCCTTTCCGGTTTGTTAAATATTCAAATTTCTACCGTGATAATAACTTTTAAATAATGAAGTTACCAAGAAATTTTCAAAATCAGCCCACAGAGTCATCGAAAAACTTTTCAGAATTTAAATATTCTTCATACGTTGCAAAAAAAAAAAAAACCAATAAAAACTTATTAGCAACTAGATTCTAGGGAATATTGAACATTCATTCAATAAATATTGGAAAAAAATTTTTTTTGCGTTTTTCTTGTCAGCAAGTATTAAAATTAAAAAAAAAACTAACCCAGCTCCTTTATAAGTTTCACTTCCGGAAGTTGAATATTACTTTATCACAGAGCATGTACTCTGAGTTTAACACTTTCTTTAGCACAAAGCTTGAAAACAAAAACGAAGAAAATATTATTACCAATAGTGAAATGTCAATATGTAATGATGCTTTTAAGTCTTAGTGCTTCGAAGTAGTATGCGATTTTTTTAAATGAAAAAGCTTCGTATCATTGCGGGATCGCTTCGATACGTCAAATTAATAAAAATTGATTAAATCACTCTAGGAGAAGTTTAAGAAAATTTAATAATATTATCGTTTAGTACCCTAAGACACTTGGCTGGAAAAGCGTTATACTCCATGGGGCATTGCCTGCCTGGGGGAGCCGCCAACCCCATTCACGTGGCGGTGTGCTGACCAAGAAGGCCTATTCATTTTTACGATATCCGTTCGGATTGCCATTTGCGTATTTTAAACGCACGGCCCCGGACAAGTCCCGGGGGCTCCCTAGAACGGTCTCGGGTCCTGGGGATCCCCGCCCGGCTGCTTTATGGACCTCGAGGATACGCGCAGACACGCCTGCTTGATCCGAAAAAAATCACTCAGCTTAGGCTCGGAGCAAAGTTTAGATTTTATTACGAGCTAGTCAGAAATGCGGGGCTTTTTAACTTTGTGCGAGTTTCTTGGTAACTCTTTGGAACTATTGCCGTACTCAATCTTTGAGCCTTTTGTATATTTATGTGTATTTTTATTTTTAAATAATACTTTCTAGTTAATATTAATAAATCAACCATAAGACCATATATTTACTGTATGTGTTTTTTTTTTATTTCAAAACTTACTCTAATTCTTCGCATAGCTGCAACAATTTCAACCCTGCTGGTAGGTCGAGGAACATCAAGTGTGCCGATATACTGTAACAAAAAGAATAAAAAACATTAAAAATAAATATACATTTATTGCAAATCAATAACGCGTGAACATTTTATTCAATACCCTTCATATATTTTACTCGCGTACAATATTGGGAATGAAAACGTAATCGATACATAAAAATCCAGGAAAGCAAATTTCGAAGTAACGAATCGCATTACGACTTAATAAAAACTTAATACTGTCCGCGAGAAATCCGCATCCCTTCGTCTCGTCCAATTTCAAAACCGCCATAAAAATAATAAGCTGTAAATCAAGCGATAAAGACATCCCCCCGGGCGGGCCGCGGCCTCCTGCGAATAATTCGATCCACCCCCCTGGACGTGTCGCACTGCTTGATCCATTCAATGGCAATTTTTTTTAATGTGATGTATCCTTTTCTTTTTATATCAAAATTAATGATCTGGATCTATTAAATCGCAAAAACTAGAGGCTGTCGTGTGCAGTCATTTTTGACTGAACGTCTATCGTTATTTTCACCCAATGATTGGGGTTGTTTTTGATCATTTAAAAGAGATTGTATGTATAATATAAAGGTTCGATTTTGTATAAAGATATCTGTGTACCCATCAGTATTACTAGATGGAAAATAAATACTGCAATCAATTTTCGTAGAATCCATTTTATTGAATGGCAGTCTGTATCAAGATTTTTAACTTTTCTATCGTGGAAAGAAAGATGAATCAGCCATTTAAGATGAGAGAAAAAAAAACAAATTGGAAAATCAAGAGTTTTTGACCGAATTCCTTTCAGATATTATTCACTAATGGATAGCGGCGAAATCAAGATATTTCAGATCAAAGAGCTTTCTAAGAAACAGTTTTCAGTGTAGCATTCTTAAAAAGCAAACATTTTTTTTATTTTGACATTTAGTAAATATTAAAATAAAGTACAGAAGTAGATACAGATAAACTTTATGGAATATATACAGGAACAAAAAGGATTTCTTACTGTTTACGAACATACATAAATATTAAATATACTATTTTTGGATTTGATATATATATATTATTGCTGTAAAAAGGCGATATATTTTGATGTGAACTTTATAACCTTCTTAAGCGTATTACCGAATCTTAAGAAAGTATTGAAAAGCTTAATGTTTAACCGCGGACCATTGTGCGAGTCTAAACTTGGACGTCTTCCATCACCAAAAATAACAGAGACAAATAATTTCAAATCGATTACCGACGAAAAGTTGGCACCCCGACAGAATGATAGATTGCCTGTGGTTTTGTGATAAATAAATTGGATTTCACATTCCACAGAATCACTCTTTACATTTTAAATTTTCTACTCAAAACCTTTACCGGTTATTATTTCGCACGTGGCACGTAGCTCAAACGGAAAATTGATTTAATATATTTAATTTTCTTGTACATTTACTCTCACTTTCTTCGCAAAGCTGGGTTAGAACTCATGCCTAAATACTTAAAGAGTTTAAGTTCATATTTTTTTTGCATTGAACTGAAATAATTTAGTAAAATTAATTTATGTTTGTATGTAAATAACATTCATTGCATTTACGAGTACATTTATGTCTTTCTCCGATATTATATGTTCTTTTTATGGGTCGTGAAGACTGTCTGAAAATCAATTGTGACTTGCTGAAGGTTGTTACGAGTAATGAATCCTCTAATTACACGTGTCGCTGGCTGCCAGGAGCAGCTCGTCTGGGTACACACTCAGGAGACAAATGTCCTACGTTCTTCTTATACAATATAATTACTGAAACAGACGCGATCTTGCTACACTCGTGATTATTTACAATCATGTCAATTACCAGACACGTGTATTGCTTTCGTTTTTAAAAATAGACATTAGAGTTTCAACATTTTCAAGCAGGTGGTTTAAGTAATTGATAAATTTAATTTGTGCGTTTTTTATCTTAATATAATTATCAGTCTAGTGATAAATCAGTTTCATATTAAAAGTAATGGTAATTTTGCTTAAGTTATCAATGTAATAATAAAAAAGTGACACAGGTTATGAATATGTATATATATAATATCAAACGTATTTCTAATTAGAAAATTCAAGAGATCAATAATAATATTAAATTACTAAATTTATTCAAACTATTTTAACCCACCCGTTCTCAATATACTAAAAAAAAGCTGTAATTATGTGTACTTGGTAGCCATATTATTTTCATGATTAAATCGTAAGAAGGCTATTTAACTTTTTTTTTGCTTTATCATATTGTGAATGTTGAAGCCCGACAAGTCAAAATGGTCATAACCATTTTTATACGCCCTCACTTCAATGCTAGGTTTGTCGTTGATTTTCTTATGATTGCTTTGAGGGGACGTGACCGGAAAGCCAACATAAGTAAATAGAAGGAGTTCACCTCAATAGAAAACATAATAAAAGATACAATATATTTGAAAATGAACAAAATAACAATAATCACCGCCAAATTACGGAAAACTGGCTAAATTTGAAGTACTCCACAATTGATCAAATTGCTGGGAGATTCCGATAATTTTTGTATAAGAACGTTTTTATTTATCGGGAAGCTTTTTGAGACTTCAGTCTGAAGTAACTCTTGATAGAAATAACACTCAATTACTGTAATATTCAAGTCATTTTCCAAATTTATATTTGATATACAAAGCTCATTTAGTTGTATTAAATACCTGTAAGCACATAGTTCATACATAAAATATTCCAATTTGAATTTAATGTCGGTTGCTGCTGTTAAGCAAAGATTTAAAAAATATATATAATACTATCAATTTTCGTATAAAAAAATATTTGCATATTTTAACTGCTGTTATACTTCATTTTAGTTTATTGTTATTTTAATATTTTACAACTCCAACATTTGAAAATTATTTTTTTAAATATTTTATTTAATAATAATAATGTTATAATAAAGTGATGGTTATATTTTTGTATAAAGACTCCCCGATTTACTTAAAAATCCTCCAAATGTATAGGAAGTCACTGGTGTTACCACCTTAATTTTGTCTGTAAAATGTACCGGTAGCTGAGAGCCCCCAATGCCTTTTGGGCAGTGTCATTGGAAATTGACATTTGTTGGAGTATAAAGAGAGTTTATTGGATTCCGGCTGAATGGAGGCAAGGGAACTGAGAAGAGAGAAGTTGGGGAATAAATAGGCCCGTGATGTGCAATTCTCTGCAATCAACTATTCAAGTGGAACAAGCAGAAGCTCTGCATTGAAAATTATATGTATTGAATTATAGCTCCATATTATGAAGGGGCTGTTTTACCCGCAAATTAACAAATTTATACTTTGGGGTTTGCGGAAGGAGTTTGTATAATTATTCGCAGTGTGAAACCACGCGGAGTGCTTAGGCGGCATTAGTGTAATTCGTTATATTGAGATTTTCATTTATTTCCTCGCCAAGACTATGGTCATATGAATAAAAACACAACCATTTCATTATATTTTCCGGATAAAGAAGGTATTTACTTAGGATTTGGCTTTGGCTTTTTGGCGTTACGGTGTATTTTAGGAAGTCCTGAATTTATGAACGTGATATAAAATATTTACTTTAGGCCGCTTTTACACGCAGAATAAACTTTGACGGTGAAATAAAATAATTATTTTGAATATAAATATAGAGAGCGACAGTTTTTAAATATTATTTTAAATAAAATTTGAAAAAAAAAATTTATACAAATTATTTGTATTAGTTTTGGATCAAATTTTAAATATGTCTTAATAAGCAACACAGTTAACGAGTTTGGTTATATACGTTTTCCTACTTAAAAAAAAAGCCATGGTCGTAATAAATCCATGAAGTTCCCAATTCTTTTTCGACTATTAATCTTATGCCATGTTACCCACTTTGACAAGAGCCGTGCGGTATCCACTTTTCAAACTACATACTTGCGAAATCCTCGAAAGCTCTACAATGCTTCAAGCAGTGAGAGTCTCTTGCAATTCTTGAAAGAAAGCCTTCTCAGTCACTGATACACAACTGATTTTACAAGCGAAACAAAAACTTTTCCTGAAAAAGTTCCGAAATTTGCATTCTTTGATAGACCCGAAAAAGTATTCCCGTAAGAATATTCGATATTCTGAAGTTGTTCATTTGGTAAAGTTTTTTCTTTTTATTTAAAATCTTTGTTGCAAGCAGTTTCTTCTACAATTTTCTTCTGTGATAACTGTTATTTGAAAGATGGAAAACGTAATTTAAAATACGGTTTTCTTGCAAGCATACATGCGTCAGAAATAAATTCTAGGAATCAAAAATGTGAATGGATTCAAGATGGGGTCCGTGATAGAGGGCTTCATTTCATCTGCTGCTGGGTTACTCCAATTTCAATTTCACATTTCACATAATACGTTTACAGAATCCATAAAAAAATAAGGTAGAAATCACATGTAACCGTTAATTTTATTATAATATTTAAGCTTTTTAGTACGTTTAATGACCATTTATAAATACATATTTAATATTCAGAATCCATAACCGATATGAGTAATAAGTTAAGCACAAGAACAGCTTATATTTTTGAATCCAAAACAATTGTAATTACAATACGTATATATGAAATGCTAATTTTTATGAACTAGACATCAAAGGTTCAGAGTTTAAAAAAAAAAGGTTTATTTATGATTGTATCTGAAAAATCGGTTGTCGTACATATCGCTTAACATATAAAAACGTTTATCTATTTTAAAGTATGAGTAGCGAAATTTTCTGACGTGGTTTGTAATTTGAACCGTTTCAAGTATAAAAATTATAGATTCATCCTGAGTTAACAAGGGCTGCGCTCGGCATTTGGTCTTTTGCTCTCGGGTCTCTATATCAGTTGACAAATTGGTTCACCCTCCTCGCACAGGCGCAGGTTTTTTTTAGAGACCGTTCTTTTAGTGAAATTTATTGTCCATTAGAGGTGAGAAAATCCTTTGTAATTCTCAAAATAAATGGATAAGATATTGATAAAACGCGAAAAAAAAAAAAGTGAAAAGATCAACGTATGGTAGGTTTTTGTAACTCCAAATACATAGAGATTGTTTAATATTGTGCAGAATTTATTTTCTTAAAAATTAATATTTTGAATACATATTTATTAATATAACTAATAATAAAACTTGCTTTATTTAATAATAAACAAATAAATTAGTTATTTAAACATCGACCAACGTAAATCCTTAGTAGATATTGTTGCTTTTCAATACAAGAGCGAGGTCGATATAATATAAAAATATATTCATCAAATAAATGCACTGAGAGATTTTGAAGAAGTCTGAGAACCCATAGTACGATTATAATTAAATGAATATGAATTATTGAATATTTTTGTTAAATCCACGCAATCAGGTTTACTGTGCAAACTATATTTAGATTATTAATTCATACATGAAACAATGATTAACAGTGGCGTTGTAGCTCAATTGGCAAACTGAACACTGGGCTACCCACTAATGTCGTAAAAATATTTTCTAGAATGTTTACTGTCGTTTTATGTGTGAATCGATTTCTACAAATCTATCTATCACAGTCAGCTAAAATTTAATCCTATTTATTTCTGAAAACAGCCCCTGAAAGCCGTTGTCGCCGACGCTCCTCCACATACGAGGGAGAGAACAAGCAAACCGCTTGCAGTGGAATAATTTTCCGATACTCCAGAGTACTATTTATTATGAGGGACGGATGGTCACATTATCTGTGTGTACGCAGCATTGGGTTGCCCTATTCTATAAGCGGATTAGGGATTATATGCTTCATTTTTAAACAAACACCTTATAGTAAAGCCCCATATAATATACGATCAAGCTGATGCTACCTTTTTATAGGATATTAAAAATGTATCAACGTAATCATTCGTATTTGTTTAAAAAAATTGCTTTTAAAAATAAATACATTTCTTAATTTTTATGTTGTTTTATGCTCTGTGAATTATGTAAAAAAAAAAAACAACGTTGTTGTTTGATAAGCGATTTAAAGAATCAAAATTTGGAATCGAATATGTTTAGATACAAAATAAGAAAAATAGAAATTATTGAAGCATAGTATCAAAAAAACAGTATTTATAAGATGAAACGATTTTTTTTCAATTCTTTATTTGATGCTGCGTATTTTTCAAATTCATTAATTTCAAATAAAAAATACAAATAATACGTGCAAATTCGGAGAATGGCTAAATAGAATTTATAAATAAGAGCCGCACCGCAAAGCCGAGGTGTCAAAGCAGTACACTGTAACGGGACTCCCGAGCTTCCGCTCTTTTGAAGAAAAACGACAGAGCCAGAGAAAAGTCCCACGTTATTTCATTTCCCATAAAAAATATGACACTTTTTCAGAAATACGTTTGAGATTTTTTAACATTTCTTCAATATTTGCATAGCTGAGTACACAAGTTTGTTTGACTTACTAAATTGAAAGTGACGGTTTTTTTTATACTCATTTAAAAATGGTCAAAATAAACTGCTACACTGGTTTTGATAAACCATTTAACTTAAATTAAACACGCCAACTACGACAGCAAGCATTAAGAACCAACAAAATAATGGACATCGACTATAAATTGTAAGACTTTGTGTGAACAGTAAAGTCAATGATATCTGATGAAGTATCATTTTATTATGAATATAGAATAACCTTTGACCTTAAGCTATGGTGGATTAATAATAATCCGTATTTAGTAAAAGCAATATTAGAAAAATATCAGTCACGCACTCTTTCTTACACTTCAACACCATTTTAACTCGAGCAATAACCAGCACACAAATTATCTTTGCAAAAAAATTGACTGCATTAACACTGAACTGTTTTCATTTTTAATTTCCCTATTGTTGGGCAAAGGTTTTACATTAATCATTAAATTGCCGACATAAATATAACAGTAAAGTTAAAAAATGACAAAGTTTACGTAGATTGAATTTGATATTTATATATATTGTGCTATTTTATAATAATAACTATAATAAACGAGATAAAATATTAAAGAAGTTTGATAATAAATTGTAAACACTTGTAGGCAAGATAAAGTGTACCACACTTTATTTACTTTGTCTACGTTAGGTACATTAAAAGTATGAAATATAGTCATAAATTTTGATGATATACCAACATGATAAATTACGAATTTACTCCCAAGTAGCTTCAAGTAAACTTATTTTATGAACTTTGTTAATGTTTCATAGCTTCTCTAATCGATATTCCTCAAGATGTATGCATGCAAAAAACATATTCAAGAAACATTTTTATTATATATGTATAGTTCAAGCAAATAACGCGGAAATCAACTAGACGCATTATACGCAAAATTAGTAGGACTTATTAAATTAAATTCACAAAAATGTTCATCATTATTAAAATGTTTTTTGATAGAATATTTTATCTCTTTTTTGTGCGTATTTTTAAAATGTTGCAATAATATTAAATCAAGTTTTATTGTAAAATTACATACCCTTTGTATTTTTGAAGGTATATTATGATATCGTAAAATGAAAAAAATGCAATCGAAAAGAAAAAAACGTCGTTCTAGTATAAAAACAAGATTTTCATATCTAAAAATTTAAACATAAACCTCGTATGAAAAGAATTGAACGACAGCAAAAAAACTTCCAACAAAGGTGTTGGAAACAAAACTTACATTGAAATGAGATCTAAATGAAAAGTTAAAAAAAGGGTTAATGTTTTAATATAAAAAAAACAGGGAGAAATTTAACTTTTATCATAACAAGATTACAGTTGGTTCTTATGCTATGTTTTGTACGCACTTAGCAGAATACACGCTATAAATCAAGATGTTTTTCCTTCATATAGCTGAAGAGGACGACATGAAATAAACACCAGAAAAGTAAAGAAAAATGGAAGATTGATGCTGTTCCCACACCCCAGCAAACCCATCTTTAGAATTTTTTTTAATCTTCTCATAAACCCCAAAGATAATTTGAAAAATGTATACTTTTAGCATCAAACAGTGCATAAAGGATTTTTCTTTTATCTAAGCTCTATTATTTTGTGCGACTCATTTTTTTCAAATTTGACTCTGCATTCTAAGTGCTTTGATTATTTCATTTAGATTTTACAACTGCTATAAATTAAATACAATACAAAATTAAGACTTCTTCAAATAAAACACGAAGACCGCCGGAAACGAAGCAAGTAATATACTGTCGCACTATAGAGTCTTTAATCACAGTATCTGAACTTTAGTGTTTTTGATGTTAAAAATCGTAGCTTTGCCAAGCACTAGACCCCGAGGTAGGTAAAACTTAATTCTAATTTTACATAATTGCTGTGACCTCTATTGGCAGGGTAGATCTACTGCCTGGACGTGATCTGAAAAGAATGGGAAGGGCCCCACTCAGGGGTCCACCAGGGCCTCCGCGGGCCCCAGCGATGGAATTCAATTCTCTGACAAGGCACATGTGTGACCAATGCCGGCTTGACATGGGGTTGAGTGGCCATTGCAACTGACGTGGCCCAATTAATCTTATGCGACCGGATCACAAAAAAAATATTACAACTTAACTAAATACAAGCGACAAACCCAATAATAATGAGTGAATATATTTATACATATACATTTAATTTTACAAAATGTTTTACGATGGTAAATTATATAAATTATTTCATATATAAAGACATTAAAAAAAAAGCTTAAATAAATATGTGTAAATACATCCAGAAAAGTGTTTAAACATTACAAACATGTCAGCAATACGAGTATATCATGCAGAGTACACTTGGGAAAAATTATATTAAGGAAAATAAATAGTAATCAGAGCTACGCACGACTTGCGCTGGTAAAAAAGGTTATTTCGGAGATGGTTTTTTCCAGAGCTGCCTGAGGATTCATAAAGAAAATCTGATGAGTTCTTTAAGCTCCCGCGCCGGAGAGGAGCTCGAAAATTTAAATATCATTGTTTACGTGTAGGCCTGAATATGAAAATTTGCAAGGAAAATGAGACCAGGCGCTTATAAAAATTGGTAACATGTTGTTCTGTTGATGAGCCCGGGATGAAGAGAACTTAAGCACACGCTTTCATTCTGAAATTATGATTTTTCTTGTAGATTGTAACCACGCTCTTTTCATAGAAGTGATGTCATATTTTATATTTAAACCAGGTACATTCTAAGAAATAAACTTATTTTCATAAGATATATAATTTCTAAATATATCTCATATATAAAACCAAAAAGTCTTGTTTTGTATTTCAGATAGTCAAATCTTATAATACAATTTCTATGTACAATTAGTTATTTGTAGCATATATTGACTTGTGAATCAAAAATATTTATCTACACGCGTTCACTACACAGCTCCAGTTCTATTTATCGCATATTTATTGCATAATATTGATGAAATATAGTAAATTTAAATTTGTTAAATACTGTGAACGCCGACGTCAAAAAAAATCAGAAATTCGTAGATTTAATACGCATTTTGATAAGTTGGTTTATTGCGAAACTTTGTTTTCCTTCTTTTACGACATACCCCGTGGTGGAGATGTCAAATAATCACGTTTATAATATATCTCAGTTAATTTAAAGCACACTTCTATCACGTGCCCCACATAAACGCGATGCCCTGTGAGCTACACGCACCGCAAAACTTCTAAATATACGAGCTGAAATATACACAAGGGGGGTTCTCGATGAAACGAGCGCTTTTTTGTTAGCTTGTGAAGAAATAGAATTTAGAATTTTAAATTATTTTTTCAGCAAAAAAAATGCTTATTGTCGTGCAGCATTTCCATATTAAAAAAAACTTTGGTGGTCTATATGGTCTATTTAATAATTATAGTTGCTATTTGTACAGGAAAACATCTTTGTGCGATCTCGTATGACGTTGAATAAAAACGATGATATAAACTAAAAATTATACCAACATATAAAATTTAAATTTTGTTAATATTTTTTATCCCATATATATGTACTTAGAAAGTTCTTTAATATTTCTATTGAATAATAGCTTGTTCGCATTAAGAGCATGTATTTAGTTAACAATATGAATATTTTTTTTATAAAAAGAAGTTGAATGGAAAATAATCAAGGACTCAATGCGTTATTAAGAACATAGCCTGCTGCTGCATTACGCAAGCAAGGTTTTTTATTTTTTATTGAACACAGGGAGTCTTTTGTACGATGTTCTTAATTGTAGTAATGACTTCAAAAGAAGTACACGAAGCGAGAGGTCACTCGCCGGAAGTGCAGGCTCACATCTGGAAACGGACAAACCTTCGGAACGGAAACCTTCACTAGTAATTGATAAAATCAAACCAGGATAACGATCGCCGTTGTTGAAATAATTTAATAAAATAAATAATTCAATAAATTTATTAAATCCTACATTTCACAAGTTAATAAGGAACAGCTGTACGCGCTACTGTTTTTTTTATTCATATTATTTACGCATTTTATCTCCGAACCGAATTTAAGCCCTGGCACACGTTAAGGGACACCATTTATTCGCCTGCTCAGATTCCAACAGGATTTAAACCCTGTAACCTTGCAGCTCCACTGGGCCGTAATGCTCACATTGTATTGTAACATTCGTGGCATTCCGAGGGGTATGACAATGGGAGCGGTAAGATATGCAAGCCGCATATAATATCTCCGAGTATCTGGGATTCCTGAAAAAGAGGGGAGCCTCAAACGTATTCTGGAAACGTCTCTTTATTTTTAAATATTCCGAGGAGATTTTGAATACCACCCCTGCACCACTCTTTGTAGATATTTGTTGTGAATAT
The DNA here is from genome assembly GCA_022113835.1 of Atopsyche davidsoni. Lineage (NCBI taxonomy): Eukaryota > Metazoa > Arthropoda > Insecta > Trichoptera > Hydrobiosidae > Atopsyche > Atopsyche davidsoni. The sequence continues at coordinate 4,518,045 of JAILWY010000010.1, forward strand.
ACAAACACGATGTAAATTTGCATTCATCCGCGGCTCATTGGTTTTTCACGACGCTACAGTTTGACAGTAACGAGCGACAAATATCCATCAATGCCGTCTTGAATTTTCATTCATTCCAATAATCCATCAAAGTCGATAACTATCTGAATCTTGTCAGTATAGGGACATATACAAAATATTATCTTTCGTAATTAAAATAAACATAATAATAAAAAAACTTTGTTGCTTTGACAGGAGATTCAAACATGATTTTGTATATTTTATGCATCGCAGTAAAATTGCACTGTCGAAAAAAAAATTTATACATCACAGAGCTTGATCATTTTCTCGATAGCGGTAGCTTAAAAAAAGAGATATTTACGTTGAATTTGCATTCATAGGCTGTTGCCGAGCTTCGTGTTACTTTAATAATAGCAAAAAAAAGCGGAATTCGCACCGCACCGTCGCAGCCAGACCAAGTTGGATGACCATATAACCGTTTTTTGCATCCGTAACACACTACGAGGCAAATTGTTACGTGTGTGTGATATTTTATTGTTCGCAGAAGTTTTTCTGTCTGTTTCCTATCGGACGTGCCCCAATTAGGGATACACCCGCTGGTATTAAATAATACCATAGCCATTCGTGATCAATTTAAAAAATACATTGTGCCATTTACATAGCTGTTAAATGTAATGATCGTGATTGGTTTACTGTTACAAATTATCTTCGCTAGATGCGCACTGAATATGAAATCATGGTACAGACTGTGTCTGATAAAATAATATTATCCACGCTGGCTAGGAAAAATAACCATACTGCCAATGAATTAGTATCTGCGAGACGCTCATTCTTCGCTCTGGTTTGATTTATTCAACTACGAATTTGTTTATTTACCGATCATGTTTGTTTCTGAGAGCTAGCGACTTTTTAGGTTTGATGAGCCTATGAAAAACGAAAAAATTCACAAATAATAATATTTGCAGTCTTTGAGTTATATGGCAAAGAAAACTTGTAAAAGTGATTATTTGATAATCACATAATGATTTTAAAAATAATTATTTAAAAACTGGAAATATTCTATCTTAAATATCCTAAGAGCGCAAAATCTTTTGCGTACAACTCATAAAGAGTAGGAGGCTAAAAAGAGGCAAGAAAGCAATTATTTAGATGTGATTATAACAACTCTGGAATTCGAATTGTTATAAAGGTTTTTTTCACTCATGGAACCTGATACCACAAAGGTATAAATGTAATGCCATTTCTATTTTTGCATTTTATTCTAAGTAAAATTTATTTAGGTAATGATGAAGGAAGTATATATAATTAAAAAAATAAATGATTGTTTTATAAGTATAGAGTAAATGAGAAAATTTAGTATAATATTTGTTTTCAATGTGATTAATATGAATAGCTTATATAATTGTACTCTATATGTTCAAGAAGCAATATATTTCTAATTGATAATTTTGTTTTATTTAATAATGAACTAGTTTTATTTATCACATTTAATATTTATAATTAATCTAATAAACCAAACAGCTAAGACGTAAAATACAATTTATTTTGCTAGCGAACGCTTTTGCATTTTGATGGAAAAGGTTATATAATTATACTGTATACATATTTAACTTCCTAAAAATGATTTATTAAATTCTCAGATATTATAAATTTATTCATTTCTTCAAATTTAATGGTATGAATGTTAAAGAATATTGAAAAACTTAATATGAATGCATTACGGAAAGCTGACCCGACCTCAAGGGGCAGATTATGAAAATTTATGCCGAATAAGAAGTGAACCCACCGCGCCTTGGCAGGATCAGAGCTTTCAGTCGGATAATAACGTCGGTGCATTGAATTTCATGAATGATTATTAAATATGCTGATTTAAAGAATTCAATGAAAAACTGCACTCTAAAAAAATATAATTCTCAAACATTAGAATTTAATCTATATTTTATTTATAATTATATTTAAATTATTTTTTTAATTTAAACGAATAGTTTAAGCCGTAAAGGTTTTACAGAGGCTTTTCTTCATTTCATTTCGCAGTGTCTTACAAGTAAAAGCTATTATCTTACCCCCAAATAAATAGCAGGGCAACCGAGAACCGAGGACCTCTGTGGTAGTAACCTTCCCTTTGTGGGTTCTCCCTGGCAACTGTCTAGATGTAGACACCCCTATCGTGCATATATATATATTGTGAACTAGCATCTAAATTTTATGTTGTATACTACGATTTACCCTGAGCAGTAGACTTACCATTAATATTGACGTATATATTTATCATATTGGTATATTATTTGTTTTTTTTTTGTAGATATTAAATAATATCAAACGAGACATACAAACAAAGAACTTGAATAGACATTTAACGTACCAAAATAAAATATAAGAGTTTTTAAAATAATAAATAATTGTTGGTAATACGTGAGGCGTTGAGTTCCAACACCCGACAAGAGTTTAGATTTTTTGTGTTCAATGTTCAAAATTGTATATTAACTAAAAATTAGGGAGGATCGAAACTCAGTCAATAACGAGAAAACGTCCAGTACTGGTTTAATATTCACATTCATATGCTTTTATAATAAATAGTTATGACATGAAAAATCAGTACTGCACACTATCTAAGAGATTTGCAGTAAAAGTATTTCATGTCTTCGGTTATAATTTAAAAAGATAAAACTGTTTATGACGCGCCGTGAACAAATACCGTAGTGATGGATCTTCGGTTTAAAATAATAGTAATACCTAGTTTTTAATATTTGTTTAATAATAAACTATTACTTTATATTTTCATAAAAGTTAACGTCAGGAAATTATTCAATACAAGCGACCAACTGAATAAAAAAGACAGTAAAAAGATAACAATGCTGAAAAAAATGTAGTAAAACCATTATTCTTTCAACACTTTTATCTTGTATTAATTATGAAATACGCTCAAGAAGAAATATATCAAAATAGCAAAATATTAAAATCGTAATAAATACCAAACCAGTATTTGATATTAACAATTGGTTTTGTAGTATATATTTAAATAAACGACGCCACTTATATTGGCCAAATAGGTAGATCCTTTAACACAAGGACCAAAAACCACATAAGATGGGAAATGAAACATCAACCTTCGACCTCCGCCTCTCTGATAATAAACACGATTTTAATCATAAATCCGATCTTAAAATTTTGCATATTAATAACGAAGGCTGAAAACTCGATCGCCAAGAGATTTTAGAAATAAATCGCGTGAAAGATAGCACACTCGAACACCTGCTTAATGGCTAGGTAATTTTCAATAAGTCCCCACTATTATTTCCTATCTCTAAATTACAACATTAAAAAAACATTTACCGCGCCTAAACTTTCTTTACAGATAAATACACTACAGGATTACCCCAACATGGAAGAACTGCTGTTACACCCCAAACTACCACTTAAATTAATCACTTTCACAAATATAAAAGCATTGTTTTGTATATAATCGTTCACAAAAATTAGCAATTATATATAATCCTCCATTTGTCAGGTACATTAAACTCACATTACTCTTAAATTACCCTATACTACCTAACAATCATTCTCGCCCTTTCTAACAACCTCTCCCTTAAACAATTGTTTACTTAATTGCTTGTTATTATATTAATTCTCACTCAGTTTGATAATGCCAACGTAAAAGGTTGGCGAAACCGGTCACCAATTAAAATTAACATGTGGAAAAATATCTCAAGCATCTTATTTAAAAAATATTAAAATGGAATTCCACCAAGGACTCTCTGTCAAAAATATTGATTATTTAATTGGTTTTGTCATAATTTAATGCATTACCTGTCGATTTAAAACCTTAATAAATATTAACCTTAATATTTTTAGCATGTAGTTTTTAAAAATAAGAAAAAACATTTCATCTTTTTTGGCTCACTAGTGAGATTGAAAATGTATAAATATGCATAAGGTAAGAAAGAAACTCAAATATTTGCAAGCTCTCAGGCGGTTCTCTAGATGAAGAAAATATGCATTTTATAAAAGAAATAAAAAAATAAATAATATCTGCGGCAGTGTTAGGTTAGGTAACCACAATCTATTATTATTTCTTGCAATATTAGATCAAATAAGACACTTCATTGTATTTTCCTAAATAATTTAAGGCTAAAAAATCGATAAGATTAAAGTTTGGCAACAAGAGCATCCATTTAATAGAACACATGTTGACATTAATATCCAAATGCTACAGAATGTGCGTAACACAAATATTTTAAGCGCTAGTTAGTTATTTAAATCAATAAGAAAATTATACGATTAAAATACTTTAATAAGTTGAGACTGCGAGCAGATTGATTTTGTATTATAAGATATTACTCGTTATGATTCAAGCAAGTGTCACAGTTGTGAAACTGGAATCAAAATCTTTATGGGCAGTTTCACACTTGTGGAAAAAATTCTCGAGTTAAAATGTCTTCAAAGAAAACCAAACAATTTTTTAACGGTATAGGGTCGCAAAAAGAAATAACACGTCGATGCGATTAGCGAAAATTACTATTGTGTCTGGTTTGTTACATTTACAGCATCTATTGTGCATCACAAGTTTTTTTTTATTTAGGTTTTTATCCCTTGGTATTTATATATAAATACATCAAGAATCATTAGTTAAAAAAACTGAAAGATTAGCTTTTACGAGCAACAGAGTTTCAATCAGAAATGGCTCAATGTATCAATATGTTGACAAATAATGCCAAGTCTTAAACTTCGCAAGATAAATGGCGTTTCCCCCGGAAACGACAAACAAATAAAGTTTCAGATTAAAGGCAATTCATTTTCTCAGCCGCCCGAAGAAGCTGCGAAGAATTAAGCGAAAAAAACAACAGAGGCATTTTCCCGACCGTTGACAACTAAATAACGTAGGCGTGAGAGAACAGGACCCTTTGTGGACCTCACCTCGCCTGAGAAAGAGAATTAAATATTTCGGACAATTCTATTAATTGTCCCCCGGGATCATTCACAGCGACACGTGTGAGGCGGGAGAAACTAACAAAGACATATACTGAAATTAATATAAATAAATAAAATAAAAAAAAAAAATTTATGATTTTGATGATGTACAGTGCTAACAATGAAATGAGTACCATTGTTTATTAAATTTAAAAACGTGTTCCGGTTAATCACAAACCTTTAATCAACTTGTCGAATTGTACACAGCAATATACATATTTTATTATATCTAATGACTATCTGGTATAATCCTGTATATTTTGTTAAAAAGACAAGTATATAAAGAATCTGCTAGTCTTCTTAACATGTTAAATGTACATTCACGAAGAATGAGGCAAATTTATAGTTATTTATAGTTATTACGAAACACACAATGTTCAATTATACTATCTGGAATAAGGTAGAATATTTTTTTACTGTTTAAAGTTTTATTATATTAAAGGTAGGCATATAAACAGTCCGTATCTCCATCAATTTGTCTGTATCCCTTACCTGTACATTGACATTCTATTTTATGCCAAGGAATTTCTTTTCTATTTGTCAAAGAACGAAAGCTATCTAGTTTCTATTTTTGTACAAGTGAAATCTAAGTAAGTCCGAATAAATTTGTGTTTTAAATATTCAGGAAACATGGCAAGGGGTATATTTTCAAAACAAAATATTTTCATAAAGTCATGTCAGGTAGTACATAAATATAAGCGAGTGTGCAATAACCACACCGCTCAAAGCACACCCCAACACGGGGGTTGAAAAGGGGCGACGGTGGACCATGGTCTGATTTTAATTAACGCTTATGTGCAGAACCTGGCACCCCCGGCAGCTGAGCCGGGAATTAGAGTCGCGGAATCAAATTCTAACAGGACCTAACCTAACGCTACCTTACTCTGGCTTTTGTAACCACTCGGGCACTTACCGGCTCGGGGCTGTGCGCCTCCACTTAGCTTCCTCGCGCCCTAAGTACCTCCTAGGCTTGAGGACATTTAAGTCAAATGCAAGAACTTACATGGGGGAGCATCTTTGATAGAGCTGTGAGTTAAGCCAAGTATATTTTATGTTTGAACAGCTTCACGTCTATATTACAACTTTGAGGTGTGGCACTTTTTATATTACATATTTACATATGAAACGACTAAAAATGTACAATTTGTCTAGGCTTAGATATGATTCAAAATCACAACTTCCGGCGGATTATTGCGACCCGGCGCTATGTAAACCATCGTATACTCCTACAAGCGTTATCCTATTTACCTAGTTGCTAGATTGTGTTGTTTGAATTGAATACAGCGTAAGGCCTCAATAATCGAAAGGTGTGGGTTCGAATTCTACCAGTATCACTTCAAGGATTTTTTTGCTTCTCCTTATGTTAAACGATTACCCCAATATAACAAAATATGAAAATATATTTTAAAAATCTTTGTTTTTTTTAAATACAACTTTACATAAATTATTATGAATTATTCATCATTGAAAGCATTTCACTTGTCATTAACGTCTATTTTTTATTAAAGTATATTAACCTAATCTTCCTAATATCTCTATATCCAACTATGAGTATTAGTTTATACGAGTATATAATTATTTTCGAGTTAGTCGCTAATGTTCACCGCAAGGTACTATTTATATACGGAAAAAAATCTACCGGTTTATAAAGACGACAGTACCAATATTCGGGACAAAGGAAATGAAAGGGTTTCACAGAATATAACGAGGGTCGGTCGTTAATTACAAAACTTCAACTGCAGTAGTCCATATAAATTATTCAATATTTTATCGTGCATAAACAAGTTTTCTCCGTCCGGCAGCTCCGAGGGAACATCATTATAGTTTGGTGTAAGATGACGGAATATTCCTAAGCGGTTTTTATAAAGATCAAAGTAACTTGCAAAGTGCTCTTATATCGCAAGGACACCGTACACTTTAGTCACTGTGCCGTTAACTGAAAGTGAATCTAAAGCTTTAATTAAAAATTACTTTGATATTCATATAACAAGAAGCCTGAAAATGTTATAGGAAAAACAGGAAAAAAAAAATATTGACAAGTATGTATATGTATGAAGTAGGGAGGTTTACTAAAAGCAATTCTTTTTAGATACCCCCCAACCGTGTAAGGAAAAAATGTGCAACGTTGCAAATTTCAGTTTGTGGAAATTTTCATGTCATTTTGTAGAAACCATAGTTAAAATGACTATAGAAAAGGTTTTACTTCAGTGTTATAAATTCAGTTTTTCTACGATATAACGTAGTTAGCAAATACAGTAAAATAGTTAAAACAAGAGTTATTAAGGATGTATAATATTTTTTATTAACATTACTAAAATACGAATATAAAAATATGGTAACTATGTGATTGTTTTCAATTTTTAAGGTTGAAATTATCGTAATCGCAAACTATGACATTAATTATAAAAAATTATCTCACCTATTCACAAGACTCAAGTATTCCGAAGAAAAAAAAAATCTCGAAAAATAAGAACCGTTTTCCGTATGAAAGCTCAAATGACTATCACATTGTAAAGCAAAAAAGTGCACAAAACACCAGTGGAATCCTTCAGATTGCTAGGGTGGGTCCTTTGTTTTTCTAAGTAGGTTAACCCTCTGCAGTATTAGCGGAGGCACTTGGCGGCAACTGTTGCGGGACCCTAGCAAATGGTCCCGGGGACCCCGGGGGCCCCGAGGCGTTTCGACCCCGCCAACTCGCGCCCCCCCGGGTCGAGGCTTCGCGCGATCAAACGAAATATTCACCCACTGCACAACAAAACTTTTGAAAGGTTTGCCAACCTGCCGAAACTTTGAAATTGCATTCAATTTTCCAAAAGGAAATCTAAGGTTAAAACTGTTCATGTGAATAATTTGATTATTCCACTTACGAATTTAGTTGTGTGTGTGTTTTTTTTTTTTTTTAATTTGTATACTTATTCAAGCTGATGAAGTTTTAAAATAAGCTCGATATATGTGTACCTAAAATCTGAAAGAAAAATAGGTTTAAAATAAACTTTTAATTTTTAAATTTTATTTTGAAAATACACTGTATGTATTTAGATGTAAAGAAAAAATACAGAACACAAAATAAAATTCAATTTAAATGTCTTTGGACACTAGTAGTGAAGTGACGTTGCTGTTTGATATCGACCCGTTTGCTTTCGGTTATCCTAATAAAAAAGAATTAAGTTTTGTTTGCACTTTTGAAGTTTGCTGTTTTTTTATTATCAACTCTCGAAAACAACAAAAAAAATTTTTTTTTTCATTTTCGTATCTAAAACGTTTTTATTTTTTTACTTTTTTTACCGGATTTTTTGTCCGTTTTATCTGAAGTCCTTTAAATCGAAGTTTATGTATTCCATAACTGTACGAAAGTTTATATATTCTATATTTAATAAAATTGAAAAGTATAAAAATAAACATTGATGTAAGTTGATATCGTCTAAGAAACAGTACTGATAAATTGTGTCTCTTTTTTAAAGTAATTTTTCTAATTAAATAATATTTTTATATAGGGAACTTAAAAAAATGAGAAGTAATTAATTCAAATTTAAAAGACAAACACCAAAAGCTCATATTTCATAGCAAAATATTAAAAGTTGAAATATAAAGTTTTTGTAATTTATTAGTTAACACAACTCGTTTTCATTTCACCATCCTCGAACAATAAAGTAACGATCTATTTTTATGTAATATTGTTTTAATAAAAAGATCATAAAGCTGCCATAAAACCATGCCAAAGAAAGTGCACTAGAAATGTTAATACTAACGGTTGAATTAAATCAAGCAATTCGAAATATGAGAAATTGATTAATTATTAAGTTTAGAAATAATTGTTGTTTTACGTCTAAAAAATAATATTTTCGCAAGATCATATGCCAAGGCGTGTTGTACTAGAAAGGCCTAATCTGATTCGTACAAGGGTTAATACGAAATTTATTGGATCAGGCAAGTACGTCTTGGGTCCAATGCGGATTAAGGCAATCGTCTGCTCATTGATACGAATTTCAGATGTCTAGTACATTACATGGTATAGGACCCCATGTCCTATTTATAGCACAATGATATGAACCATAAACTCCTTGTACCGAATAACATAACAAATATTACACTGACCTAGTTTACAAAGTGGCAAAACATGTAATGTATAACATGTGTTGTATTTTTTAAACAAATTGATTGATCTTTTATTACAGCATAAGAATAAGAAATTTTATTTTTTAATATTTATATTTTTTGCCGTAATACATCAGGAATATTTAAAAAAAATAATTTAAAGTCAATTGTTAGTTTGCTTGTTTATCTACTATATTTACAAGTGATATTAAAACATGACTTAAGTTTTTTAAAGTAAAATAACTTCTATTGCAACTCTCGTTTGATATGCATTATTAGATGTAGTAAAATCGTAGTTTTAATGTTAACTTGAGAGAATATATCTCTTCTTCTGTTGCCTCCCTTCGTAGGAGGTTGATGACCATTTCATTGAGTATATTTATATCTTAAGCTAGTATCACTAATTCGGCTGTACTTACAACTTCCGGCCACTGTCGTAAATTCCGCATCCACTTTTTCCTGTGATTTTGCCTTGGACAATCAGCTGTAGAAGCTATATTTATTGTTTCGAAAAATCGTCAGAAGTTCTCTTTCTTTGCGCATTCTATGCAAGACTCTCTCTCTTCCAAATCAACATTGACAACAAACTAGTGGAGAGCGTGAAAATTTTTAAATACTTAGGCAAATGGGTAAATGAGAACTGTGATCCTGACCAGGAAATTAATGTCAGAATCGAGACAGCACGCAGCACATCAACAACTTGAGAAAAGTATTATGCTCAAGAGACAACATTAAAAACTCCCTCGAGATTTACCAAGTATTATGTCGTCTCAGTTTTTCTTTATGGAGTTGAAGCCCGGACACTCAAGACAGCTACTACTCGAAGAATTAAGAAGTTTTAAATGTGACTTTATAAGAGAATCCTTAAAATACCCTAGGATGACCGCATCACAACTGAAATATATATATTAGAATAGATTTATTAGATAGAATTCTATTTTCATATTCGGAATAAAATACTTTTATAATTTTTCGACATGTTTAATTTTATTGTTCACAGAAATCTCGTTGGCCGAAACTGGTTGGCAAAACAGGTATCCAATAAAATTAATCATGTATACTACTAAAAAAATAAAAAAATATTATATTTAATATACATATATATTTAATGAAATATTGTAAATACACAAAGGAGGCTGTTTGTTTACTTTACGGGCTGGGTTTGAGCTGCAAGCTGTGAAATAATCACCCCTACGTTCCTCCCTCGCCTACGACAAATTAAACCGCTACATACATAAATTGTGCGATCGAAGTGTTTCCAACCGGTGTAACCGATCGCCTGCTATTTGTTTCGACAGGAAAAAAACACCCGAATGTGCCTCCGTCGACTAACCTTTGGAATAAAAGTCGTGGGAACTTCACAAGGGAGTGGTGTATTGCTATTTAGATGAATAAAAGAATACACCGCTGAGAGGGTCATCAATATAATAAGTGTGTCCTTATTTATTTTATAAAATAATAAAACAATTCAATCCAAAGTTTAAAAACAAACGAAATCGATTGCGAAGTCGCAAAAGACGAAAAGCTTTTTGATAAAATAAGTTTAACGTTTTACACGGCGGGAAAAGTCTTTAATTTTTTTTGGATACAAGTGGTAATTAAGTTTACACCTCTTCGCAGTCATGACTTGACATCCAAATCCTTTCAAGTACTGTGACCATTGTTCTAAAAGAAATGAAGGATGTTAACAATTTATTAGAACATAATAATTTAATACAATAGTCCAACAATTGCAAATATACTAATTAAATAAAATATGCATAAATCAAATTATTATTTTGGTTTGTGGTGTTTTAAAGATAATATACAATACATTGTATTTATAAATATGTCATTGCGATTAATTTGATTAAAACATAAGATTTTGATTGCCATAATTAATAAATTAGGTAATAAATATTTTTGACGAATAATATTATTTACTTTCCATTGCACTGGAAGAATATTTTACACATATATTTATAAATATAATATTTTTTAAAGTTCATTGAACAGACATAATTTCCACTGTCAAATATTCTAGGCAACGATTATAGATTAAGACAATCTCGGTATTCTGTGTTTTGGTCTCCCCTAAGATAGTGCCAATAAAGTGTCCCGTGGCTTGAAATATTAAATTTGGTCCGTCACAAATAATAAAGCACTTGGCTTTCAAGAAAATTCAAGGGAACAGTATCTCGTTTACGTATAAAATTTACTCCAATAGACGTGTGATGTTCTATTTTAAATGTAATTCTATGTTTGTGGGTATATATTATTCATTTTATGTCTGTCATGTCAATTTCAATATTGTAAGAATATCTCCTTGAATTGAGAAATATTAAGTAAACCAATGAAACGACGGATCAGAGAACATAATATATCAATATACATTGGAATTCATTATTTGATCTTTAGGAGAAAATTTATATTTTCAGTGCAAAGACAGATATTATTCATTGAAGCTATTAATTGATTTATATAATGCAGAATGATATAGATTTATGAGGCCATTTCAGAACACTTTGAAGTAAAACCAAGACTCATTCTAGAATGAAGAAATATCACATTCAATTTCAACGCTAAATTTCACTCTATTCATCGCCCTTTCCTTATTACTTTCAATTCTATGGGCTGCTTTACATTAAAGTTACATTAATAATGACAAAGATTGTTTCAAGTTGTACCCTTCGGGCAGCCATTCTCCAGCGTTTCAGGCAAAATGGTTGAACATTCGCATTTGTAGGGATGGAATTGTGCCAGTGCAATGCATAACCCATGCACCAACACAGGTCCAGCCAACAGATGATATAGTATTCTAAACAGGCATCCACGATACGTTTAAAAACTGTGCTAGTAGGTTTTGGCAGCCACTGTTATTAGATGATCTTGGGATTTCTCGGGTGTTGTGGTGCGAAATGGATTTTATAATTCGGAATATTGGTTCTGGTATCATCTTGAGGGGCCAGAAGAAGAAGAAATATGGCCTCACCGCAGGAACCGAAGCGTGGAAGTTAAAAACCACGAGGCATCACAACACTCGCGAAATTTTAATATATTATTTAAAAAAAATATATAATATAGTAACGAAATAAAAAAAAATATATTTTGAAGCTTTTTTGTATGTTTTCTTGCGTTCTTGTTTAAATTTTAGTAATCACAGTTGATTCAAAATTTAATCGGTTGTTGTTGTTTTAATCACAAAACTTGAATAACCTTAAGTACGTAACATACGTGTATTAAAATATTTTTTTAAAAATCTGTTTGAATAATAATTACGTAAGTATAAATATACACTGTTTGTTAATTTGATAAGTTTTTGGAAGTAAAATACTCTAAATATTTAATATAATTTAAATCCACAAATATTTTCTTATACGATGAGATGTAATTATCTTTGGCCGAAACCAAGGAACACTTGAGTTTCAATACCAACCAACTGCGGAGATGCCTCGAGTCATCGGGCAGAAATAGAATATCTAAAATTTACATCCCCAAATCGATTATTTCAGAGCAAATGCCACAATGCGGAGGAAAAACCTTTTTGAAGTAAACCGGGGGACTAGAGGAGGAGGAGGGTAAACGGGAAATTATTTTAAATTTGAATGAAAATTCCTGCGCTTAGCTTGAAGAAATGAGAATTATGGATATTTGAATATTGAGTAAGCGGCGAAATTAAGTAAATTCCCGGGCTCGGTTTGAGAATTGCAACCTGTTGAAATGAAATCAGTTTTTTTTTTATAAAATATATCCTTTCTCAAGTTGGTTTGAATTAATTTCAGTAAATATACATTTATCCCAATCATTTTTGGAACGAATAGCTGCGAATCAATTATAGTAATTGTTGAATTGTAAAATGACTCCGTTTCCGATGGTAAAAAAGATTAGCAATATGTATTATTTATGTTATAAAGATATATTTTCTAAGCCTTTATTTTTAAGTGGACAAACGAGCTCCACAACACATTTAAGTGTTCCTTATTTATTTTAGTAGTACCATCGTATTGTTATGTATTTATTTAAAATTTATTTAATTATTGTGATAATGTTTTATGTAGTTGTTTATTTTTAGAGTATATTGCATGCTCCTTTGATCCTTTTGCCGCAAATTAAGCTGTCCATTCAAACACTTTCACGGATTGCCCCAGGAGAGTCCAACTACAAACTGCAACATTGACCGGGAGTTAGCTTAGTTTATCTTTGGTCTATATCTCCGGCTTGGGAATTAGCTCAAAAGCCATATATACTATTAGAATTACTGGCTGTCCATCACGGGCAAAATAAAACCCTCTTTATTGGCTGTCTTTTTAGCAGAAACTTTATACACCATCGTGCGATATAGGTTTTAGGAGTTGTTTATAAATCAAACGGATAGAGCGATCGATTACACCCCTTTGTTTACCGAATTATAAATTATTCTCACGGAAAACACGTTCCGTTAGAAATAATAAATGAGAGATTGGATAAACTCGGCGCCGCCGGTAATTTTCAAAGCACCGTCGCTGCTCTTACGAGAGCTACGCCAGAAAAACTAAAGATTAATTGCATTGATTACCTGGTAGAAAAAAATGCGGTCGCCGATCGATCTAATCAAAATTAAACGACCACATCAAAGTCATACTTCACAGTGAAGTGCTAAATTGTCGATAACACTTCTAACTGTCACGTACATTGAGAACAGTGAAAAATATTGGCATCAATATTAACAACAGCCGTATTTTAACACACTTCACTATAACTGCTTTTATTCCATCCGCGAATGTACTCGTAAGCTCTGTGATAATTTAAAATTTACATGTATATAACTGTGTTTTGAAAATGATATTAATATCATAATGGTATCATACACGTTCACTTCATTTTTAAGCGCACGTAGCTCGATCGTTCGTAGAGAAACAAGCCATGGTATCGATGGGGCGTCGTAAGGTGGGAAGTACGAAGACCTCACGCGGCCGCGTAAGTGAGCCGGAAAATCTGATCATGCAAACTATTCCAGCGGGTGCCTTACACCCCCGCCACACTTATTTGCCGGATCTGCCCCGTCCGGCAATATCGCGCCTAGGCAGGGCGGCAGTGCAAACAGCGGCTTTCATCAGACCCACCCCCACCCTCAGCGGGCCAAAGTGTCGGCTCCGTGAGAGAAAAATACCCCTTGAAATATTCAGCGGTCGCCTTCTGTACTCGAATCTTTCAGTGGGTGAGGAATAAAGTGATTTCTTTACGGGTAGAATCCTTTTCGATTGCAGGGGAGTTTTCGAACCGTTAAAAACAAACATCGTGTTTATCATAAAGAATGAAAGATGGATATGTGTATTGATTACTTTTTTTAAACATTATATACAGCATGAAATTCAATATTTATGACACAGATTACTTGGTGGTATTCTATTTTAATATTTTTGAGTAAAATACTTGAGTGATATTTCAACAATCCAACAATTTTTTAACAATCATATCCTATTAGTGAAACAACGTACTTATTGGCGACGCGCTACCAGGTTTGGTTCTCGCTTTCGAGACGATTAAACGTTCAATTTCTTCGGTGTGACTTCACGAATTCGACAACGTTCGTGAATACTTAGTGGACTGTATATTAGGTAGATCCAAACACTTTATTAGTGTAAAATTTTATTTCAACTTTATTACAATTTTCACAATAATTGGATATTCAAACATGTTACACTTAACACTTTGACTTTACCTTTAAGATACTTATTTATTAAATTTTATATAAGACACTTATTTTCACCTTTGAATTTATATTTAGAATTTACGTTTAATCGTCTAGTGCCAACAGTACTTATTATGCCAATTAAATATTGTGTGACTTGCAATACTAGTACTGAGTACTGAGTGAAGCATTAAATCCGATCTGGATATTATTATTTTTAAAGTCTATTTAATTAAGCCAATACACGCTCTTGTTAAATATATTCTCGCGTTAAATAATACACGCTCTTGTTAAGACCATCTCGCAGGAAAAACGATTTTGTCTATACAGGTTTTATTGATTGATAATGATTAAGTACATTTCTTAAAATATTGAAAATTGATTAAAGAAACTCTTAGAAAAATATCATCGTGATTTTTGTTCAAATTTGGGTTCAAATCCCACACAAATCACGATGATATTTTTCTAAGAGTTTCTTTAATCAATTTTCAATATTTGAAAAAATGTACTTAATCATTATTAATCAATAAAACCTGTATAGACAAAATCGTACTTCCTGTGAGACGGTCTTCACAAAAATCAATAATACCTTATATAGAGCAATATAGACCGTTTCTAAGATTGAATTTAAATGCCAAAGTCTAGAACATCACAGCATAAATATCACTCAAAAGAGATTAACATAATTAAAATATATTTGACGCTGCAATAGCTGAATTTTTAAATTTTAATGGAATCAAGTATGTTTATCTAAAAAATGAACCTCAGCGTCAGATAAAAACAGAAACTTGATCCCATTACCCGACAAAAACAAAAATACATAAAAACAGAAATTATAGCGCCAACAACACGTTTTTTGTACTCTGAACAAAATATATTTTGCCTATTATATTCAAGAATAAAAAACATAAAAATTTATTTTATTTCTCGAGTGAGAATAAACAAGAATTTTGTTTTAACTTCATATATACGTAAGAACATAAGAAATATTGCAAATGTTTTCGACAGATATATTTTTGGAAAACCCAACATTATGCGTTATTATGTGTGAAGAGTGGCTCTGCCGAGTTTCCTCCAACGAGGCTTCACAACGTCACAAACAGATGTGAATATTTTAGAAACAACAAGTGTATAACCATCTAAGTTCTCTATCAATATATTATAGTTGTATTATTTATTAATTTTGTTATTAAAATATATGGTCTTACATGTTAAACCAGACTCCCATATATATGTATGTATTGTTCCTTAATTATTTTTTTTCCACCTCTCTCTGTGTTTGTATCTCTACTTTTAAGAGTTATATGAGATGGCAACCTCCTTCTTATCATCTGTATTAGTAAAAAGAGATTTTATTTTATTATTAAAAAATATATATTTTTTACATTTATATTAAAAAATGTTTATATTTACTAATAGAGTTATTATTTATAATGTATTTATTTGTACACCACTTACACTTATCAAGGGCCTTATTTTGAGTCATTTTTTCTACGGACTTTATATAAAAGGACTATTTCTTGAGAGATGTTTTCATCATAATATAAATAGCTGCGTATTTTTTTCATTCCACAATGGCCATACAAAAACAGGAATAATAGAATTCCCACATCCGAGTACACCGCAGGCGGAGAGGCCGGGTGGTTTCTGGGGCTTTTGATCCATTACCACTGACCTCACGTCTCCAGAAACCGAGACCGGGATAAGGAATCCTTTGTCCCACTGTCATAAATCTAGCAGGAACCATCTTCTTCCAGCTTACGGCTTGGGGGCAGGGTGGCGCAGAGGAGGAGGGATGACCGGAAACACTCCCCGCAAGGCTGTTTAAGTGTTTTACTTCCGCCGAGTGTAACTGATTCACTACGGGCTCTCCCAGGAAGCCAAGAATGAAAATATTTTTATTCTTATATCGGCTAAGAGCTGTTGACCTTCAAACATTTAAATATAAAAAAAAACATAAGGACTACAGACACAAATTTAATTTAAGTGATATTTTATATCCTTTCACGTAAAAAATATTTAAATAATCAATATTAGAGAGTACTTAAAATAGTAAATAAAATACTTGAGTGATTTTTCCACATGTTAATGTGGAAAAGTTTGATAATGCCAACGTGAAAGCATAGCGAAACCGGTCACCAATAAAAATCACCAAATAATTTTGTTTAAAATCTTAAAAAATATTTATTGATTTGTCATTACATGTTTGAGAACAAATATAAACGACTATTCATTAAAGGATATTTCTCATATTTCCATGTTTGCGTCGATTACCCGAATATCGTATGTACAATAAACCTATATAGGTGAAAAACGCAGGTTTATCGTAAATAACTAATAATAATCGTCGGTAAAATATGATAATGTTATTAATTGAGGTAATAATCTAAATTAATCTCTATGGAAGGCCTTCGCCGCTCAATAAAGGGGTAGCAATATTCTGTACCCTCTGCTTTTGACACATGAGACGGTAGTGAGCACCCGGCCCCTTTAACAAAGCGAGGAAGGTGTCTATATGATTTTCAAAACGATACACAGCCTATTGGAGTAGTCTGTCAGTAAGGCATTGTGAGACATAAGAGCCTCATTGTTGATAACCTCAATAACAAGAGTATAATTATCCAGTCATTTATAGTTGTCTCAAACGTGAGCAAAATACTGATAAAATATTCAATACACCGATCAATATAAAAACTCTAGATTCCTATCTGGGTGTTTAAAAATATTTTTGTATAAAATTTTTCAGTAATTTCATTTTATTTGTAAATAAAATCTGATATTTTTACATTTTTGGTCTGTAAGTTTTATTTTATTTCAAATATTACCTAAAAGCTCTTTTGTGTTTTGGTTGCTGATTTTTTACGGTTATGTTAAGTGTTTATTATTATTTAATGTGTTTGGAATGATTATTTATACAGAACTACATAAATATAAATGTTATTATACAAAACTAACTGTGGTGGCTTAGTTATTAATCAAAATAGAATTTGGTGTTAATTATACAAGCATTAAGTAAAGGTAAACTTTAAGAAGGACTTTGAATTTAATAATCGAGAGCATTAACCGTAGATCTCAACGTCTGGGTGACTGTCTGGGATCTGGTTTTATGAATGATTCTTAACAATTTTTGACATCTTATTTAGTATTTAATATAAAATAAATTTAAATAAAAATAAATGAAGAAAAAATAGTGTACTAAATATACTAGTATACTGAAAGGTTACTATGAAGACCTATTTATATTTTAACAAATCGTGTTTTAAATTACATTTAAGTCTATTTATTAAAGTCCAGTATGAAGAGTTGTATTATAATTTGAATCTAATAAAGGTTTCGTTATTTTTTTGTGCTTATTACACAAATATAAGATAAATAAATAGTTTTTATACCAGCAAAAATTATTTTTAAAAGCACAAGCGAAAAAAAAATCTATAATTTCTAATGAATTATCATCTTTTTTTTTACATACAAGTGCATACATAGTCTGATTCATGTTGATTTTATTGATTCAATATAAATATAAATAAAATCTAACAAAGCTTTTACTTTTCTGATGAGGTATATAGAAGTCCTTTGTCGTATAGAAGCATCGTTTAACTTTTCCCTGTATACACTTATGTTAAAACGTATAGTGATAACGAAGAAAATGAGTAAAAAAATTCAGTAATTTTTTTTTTAAAACAACAAAAAAAGTATATTAAAATAATCATCAAATAATTTAAATAAACAGTATCATATTTGTGGGGAAACAATGACGTACTCATCACAAAGCTTTAAATATGCAATCCACGTGTTAGTCCACAGTCTATTTTTTTTCTTTGAACTTAAAATTGGCACCCTAGAGATTATAGATGCAAGTTCCAGGTCTGTTCGTTTTCCTGGTGACGTTTATTATTCTCCATTGGCGCGTTCCCTGAGATTTGCGCAATCTGAGTTGAATAGAAATAACTGCTGTATATATTGATCGTTGTTATAGACTGTGCTATTTCCCGTTTTCTTTCTATACAATGCAAATAACAAGCATCGTTATTACAAACATACATGTACAGTAATACCAAGATCTAAGATTAAAATAAATAAAATCGCTCAATGAACATGTGTATTAACTTTCTAATAAAAAAAAACAATATTTCAATTCAATTCATATTCTACTACTGTTTAACGGTGGAAAACGCAAAACGAAATCGGTATAGCATTGGTATTTCCGTTATACTTGCGATTTATTGATTTTACGGAATAAAAATTTATTACATTTTATGAATCGAATTGTAAAGATGTCTGTTGCTTTTTGTTAAGTATTCTATAGCTTTGTGAAATAAGGTGCAAGTGTTTTGTATAATTTTTAAATAAATGTAAATGTAAAATTAATTTAGTTCAATAATCACAAGAAATAGGCTATACTGTATATATTTATATTTAAAATTTCAAACATTAAAAAATGATTGAGAATATTATTTTGGGCATAAATTTTCAAATAATAAAACCTGAAAAGAAGTCTTCAAAACTTTTCAAATAATTCATAGGATTTAATCTGTCATGAAACAAATTTAGCAAGAACTTCGTTGAAAATTGCTAATACAACGAAAGCACCAACCGAAAAAAATGTTTCAAAAATAAAACAACGCACATATTTCTTATACGAATGAAATATTAATACGTTGTATGAAGCAAGAATTCGTAATGGTGAGGCATTACTGCCTGTGGGGAGGAGCGGGTTCTGCGTTAAGTTGCAGATAAGATGTTGACGCTAACGATAACAGATTTCGATATCTGCCGGGGATTCCCGTTTGCAGTGCGGAGGGAAAGGAGATTGAGGAGGGAATCTCGGTGACAAATCCTCGGAGATTCGAAGCCGAGTTTGAGTCAAGCCCCTAAAGCTCAGAAGAGCGGGGATTCGCCGAGCTAACTTCTGTGGTCAGACATGTTGCGAGATTACCTTCTGAGTATTATTTTCTCTCTTTTTAGATACAATAGTGAATCAATGTGCTTTATATATATGTTAGCTTTTTTTATCGGAGATTTCATATATATATATATATATATCCTCCTCAGACCTGACTTCTTATTTTTGGTTGAAATTTTTTTTTTTTTTATATCTGCTAAAACATAGAAAAGGTATAACAAAAAATATATTTTTTTAATTTTTATATGGACTTTATTTTTTTTAAATTCGATGTCAAGTTATGGTATGATACACTACAGTTTACAATGAAGTTTTGATTCAAACCAACAAAAGCAGTCTTCCTTATAATATCATACAACGATAATTTATTGTAATTGACTTGTTCATAACAAAACAACGAAAATAAAATGTGACGAATTTGTACTTAAACGCGCCCGACCTGTGACATCTTGCAAGAATGACATATAATACAAATATTACTCGATAGATGAGGACATTTGCAAAACAAAACGAATTAACAATTACAATAAAATAAAACCAAATGGTTTTGGAGACTACGTTAATTAACGTAGTCTCCAAAACCATTTGGTTTTATATTATTGTAATAAAATGGAGTATTACAAAATAAATACCAGTTCCATAAATTAAAACGAATTAATATAATGCGCATAATGATGTACAACAGTTCCTAATGTAAATAAGTCGAAATAAGTCCTTTAACAGAAGGTCTGAAGTTGATGTACATTACAACGTGCAAAGGGTCTGAGGAGGTTAAATATATATATATATATATATATTTACCGTGCTTGGCCTTTATATTTTAGAGATACTAAAAATAAAACATTTTTTTCAAGAATAATTGTTTTATATTCTTTTGAAAAAAAATCATCTCTTTTTCGGACATGTTGCAAGATAACGTTTTTAGAATTTTTAAATACAATAGCGAATACAGTATATTCTGTCTTGCTTGGCTTTTATATTGTAAATAAGTTAAAAAAATAAAACAGAGTATAGAAATAACATTTAAACCACGTTTTATGCAAATACAACGCTCAAAAGCTTAAAAAAGATATGATAGTAATCAAATCAAACTCACGCGTTTTTCATTAAAAAAGAATATCAATGCGAATGTCTATCATATTCCAATTTTTTGTATTGATCTGCATCTGTCAATACTTGTGTCCACGCTATGATGATTGTACATTTTATTAAAGCATAAAAGGCAATCGAATAGATTTTTAAACGGATTTATTATATCAGTTGTTCAATTGCAAAAACTTTCCACGTGGAAAAAAAGTCTGGAAGGGTAAAATCACAGAGCAAAAGTCTAATAAAGTAACAAGTTAGTGAGAAAACGTTACAATATTTGATGATGAAAAAATTAGATAGCATATTGGGTGCAAAATGTAAATAAACTTTTATCACTTCTTGTATATTTTACCCAATAACTGTGAAGCAAGGATAACTCTTATAATACATATATATATATATATATATATATATATATATATATATATATATATATATATATATATATATTTCTTTTCGAGATAGATAAATTATAAATAGAGCCATCGGTAAAAGAACTTGAAATAGAAAGGCTTCAATACACAAACAGAACAAACCCCTGGGACTTGGTCACTACGCACGACAACAATAAAAGATTATCGGGTCTAGACCTTGTAGAAATTTTAGTAGCCGTCTCGAAGGATGAACAACTTCCAATAAGGAGTTTTCATATATCAAATATGAAAATATCACATTTATCCGAGATATTAATAAAGTATACATGAAAATTGTCTTTTATTTATACAACTTTAATATTAAATATTTGAGATTCTCCAATGTATAAATATATTACTCAGAGTAGTTGAACAGAAAATATAAGTCTGTCCAGAATACGTTTACGACCAAGAAGCAATTTCATGAAGGCAAATTACACATCTGTCGATTGCCATGCAAAATATTTAATGCAATAATATATTATCGATAATTGTAAATTACAATTTTATTAAATAAAATAAATAGTTTAAATATAGCAACTAGCAAATTTTATGTGTCGAAAGTAAATTTAAAGGTATTGTAGATATTTTTGTTCTTGCTACGAGATTCTCGCCTATTTTACTAAGGAAAGATCCGCTATGAATAATTTTACATGGCGAGCTGAAAAATCAGAACTTATGAATTAATTACTTCGATTCTTATTAATTATATCGATTGAAATTTCTGAATATGTCGATTTATTTCAAATAAATCAAGTTGACGATTTATTTATTTGCATTATTAACGAGCTTTTAAAATTAAGTTTTTTAACAAAATCAAATTATTCTTTTGTAAAATTCCAACTATTACATTTAATAATTTTGCAAGAATTCCGTGGTATAAATTCACTTGAATATTTTATCGTGAAAAAGAGCTATTGATATTTGTACATATTTATGTAGGACTGATGGAACTGTCGATATTTGCGAATTCATTATTCATTTGCCAATCACTTTACCTGTCGATGACAACTGAGTCTACCGAAGAAACCAATCGCTTCATTAATAAGCTTGTATTAGTTTCACTGGATATTTTTTTTTACTGACGTTTAAAAGAATGCGTCAATTTATGGATTGGTTTTCACTTAAGAACGATAAGTAACAGACGGTATCTTCTTTGGCCTCCAGTTCGTGTTAAAGCTGCTCCTGTCTTGTAGCGTTAAAATGTTTTATTTATTTAGAACAAAGCAATGTGTTAAAATGTACCGCTTTGAAAAGCTTTCAAGTGTGCCATGTACTTTGAATTATCATATATTTTCGAAAACATATTCCTAAATCTGTTATAATCCGAACATGGATATATGTATATAAATATATTTATGTTTCTACTGAAGCTATTATATATTCGAATCAAAAGCACGTTTATAATTATGTGTTTTATTTCTTAGTGAATTCGCTTTAAAATAAGCAATGATTTACGTGAAAACTTTCAGTTTCAGTTCACGATAAAGCCACATTTTACCGGGAAAACTCTGCCTTTTGTTAAGGTCTGATTATTTCATGGTGTTTTTTTAAGGTTTAGAATACTCATTTAAAAAAACAGTATTTCTTATGTTGGTGGTTGAACAAAAATACACAGAATTTTTTAAACCAATATTATGGAGATAAAAAGCGTGTTGTTATTACTATGGGTTTGCTTCTCTTGTTTAAGCCATTTTTTTCACATTTACATTTGTATCATCAGTCGTACTGCCATTTCAATGAACATCTTTTGATACCTTACCTTATTTAGAATTGTGTTGGTTATATGGTTCGATACTCATAACATACGGTATTTTAATATTTTTGGATAAATTTGAACAGTTCACAACTGAAAAAAGACTTCTTGCATAATGTTTGTCTAAAAATGAACAAGAACAATAGTTTCAATTTGAAAAGAAATTCTAATTAAATAACTAATATCAATTATATACTGAAAAAATGAAAACATTGAGTCTAATTGTATAAATAGTTTATTATTTTCAAGTGAAGTTTAGATTATAATTTTCAAGCCATTTCATGACATTTGAATTAATATGTATTTAGAGAAGCCGCAGAGGAGTCATGATACATTATGATAATAAATCAAATTTTTTGATTTCATTTGAAACTCAAGGTAAAAAGCTGACGACTATCGCTCTTGCTAATAACATCATCTATAATTTTAAAGTACATCATAAAATGGATAAAAATTTCATCTATATTCATGTGTTTCATCTTAAACAGGAATATATGAAATGTTTTAGCATGGTTAAAATTGTGTACATATACTAGTAATATATACACAAGTGTGTACGTTCAGACGTATACATATTACCTGGGCTTCGTGATAAAAGAACAACATCAAACGTGAATTACTCATGTCATTTTTACGTTTCACGTCGTCAATCTTACAGAAGAGTTATTGTAAAAGTATGGTTTACTTTATTTTTTTGAGACTGACTCAAAATAATTGGAGACAAAGGCAAAAATACACCAGTTCTTTACTCATTCCAATGTTAGTTGTAGTATTTAAGTACATGCCATCGATTTAATGCAACATTTTTTTAGATTTAAATGTTACACCATGCATTTTTTTAAATTTTATATGAAAACCATTATTGAGACAGAAATTACTTTTTTCAGATAAACTAATAGAGCATTTTGAAAGCTGTCATTGCCACAAGATAACAGAGTTTAGCCAATCTGAATCCAGGTTATTTTTTTTAATGTTTTGTCATGATTCTATTGAAAAGACGTTTAGTATAATAGAATTTTTAACCGTCTTGCAGTTCATTAGTTAGTACACATGATTTGATTCTCATATTGCAAATTGATATTGCACTCTTTGTACTGCTTCCTTGAGACTTTTTAACCCTACATAGTAGTGTGGTAACGAACTTATCATTTATATTGTCAAAGCATGGGAGTTTTTCCGGTGTTGAGTAAACAAAGGAATATATTTTCATCAAACAATCACAGGTATCTTGAGTGAGAAGAGATCACACTTTACTGCAACACAGTTCGACTGGCTCAGTATTCATAATTTAGCACGATTTCGGGGCCAACCCAAAGTTCATGACCAATTTCGGTATTTTCGTAGTATCTGGTTAATATTCATACAGGTCGCGCTGTTCGGGTTCGCCATATAAATTTGCTTTACTAAATGGTCGGAAGTATATTAAACCAGTATATTTGAATGCAATGTCCTCCAGGATGCTAATGAATATCTGGTTACATCATCAACAACAAAATATACAATAATAAATAAAAGAAAACCATAACTGAAGTCAATGTTCACCTGGGCATTTTGCCGTCAAAATTGATTGTAATTGTTAAAAATTTTTAAAAACAGTTTTTAAAATGCAAAACCCATGGTAACGAGCATTTATTTGCATTCCATAATTTATAAAAATACTATGGTTTATTTTTTGAATGATTGTTTTTTTTTTCAACAATCCAGTGATAAATGGTGCTATTTTTTGACGAGTAGCTTATTAGCGTTAAACGCCGGCTTTGATATCGTTTGAATGCTAGTTTCTTGAACAAATCTATTGCACGTGTCTAAGAAGTTTTATGATAATCTAGAAAACACACATGTTTATAATCACCTTAAATCCACTTACAAAAAGATCTAACAATAAAAGCATTTAAAAATAAAAAAAAAATAAACCCACTATTTGATTTTACCACGTTGAGAAATTTGGCCTCCATTTGTATAAAAAGACACGGCGTAAAAGTACATGCTTTCAGAAATCTTCATTTCTTTGAGAAATATTTTGTTCACTGTGGTAAAGTGTAAAAGGCAAAACTTTTGCAATTTATTTATCTCAAGGGTAGAATCTCCTGACGCCGCGCAATTAGTATCTGCATCATCATTACGTAAGGCGTGCATGCAGTCGCGCATTTCTCCCTCGGCCTTTGGCGTTTTCATCTAGCATTGCGATGGTCGTTAGCCTTCAATCTCAGGGAGGGTTTGCGCGCATAAAGCCTCTTTATTATTTTGAGATTCAAAGAGAACACTCTTTGCAGGAAGGCTCTGATGAACGCCCGTAAATATCACAAAAATATTTCAGGGGTTTATTCAAAGAGCGCGTGAAACCGGAAATGAAAAAAAAATGCTCTATATTTCGATATGAATTCGTCGTATTCATATTATAATCACTAGCAGATGTGAGTTATGCACGTCGCTTTTTCCTTTTGAAAAATATATTTATACATCGATATATCATCTGCAAATATACACACACCAACAGTTGTCGATGAAAACGGAATTGTCTCGATAATAGATAATATTAAAAATATATACTATAATTCTCTTTTTTTGTTAAAATAATTAGAAACACTCTACTGAATAATAAAATAAGGGTTTAATAATATCTCTTTTCTTTGTCATTATGTATATGGATGTGTTTAAAAAATAATATATGTTGTAAATAATGTATTAACCTCTTTTTTAAATTAACACACAAGGAAAAACTAATCATTCTAGAGCATACCACTCAAAAATATAACCATTATTCGAATATTATGTATGAATATACTAATAATAATATAAAAAACTAAATCACACCTATTTTATTGATAAGAAAACCAGTACAATGTGCATTTGAATTTTAAAAACATCAAAAAAAAATGTATTTTTGTATAGATAAGAATGAAAAAACTATTTGTCGCTTAAATGTGAAAAAATAGCACATACTTAATGCTTTTGTAAAAGTTATATTAAAATGTCACCTTACCCAACTTTGGTAGACATTCCGTTGTTCTTTTGCTTTGATATACCAAAGATTGCATTAAACATTTCTCAATTTGCTAACCCTTGTTGAACTGATAAGATACTTCAGCATTTACCAATTATGGCTACTGTCTGATTTTTTGGTCATTCCATATAAAAACACCCTTAATTAAGTTCAATAGTTGCATATGAAACAAACGTGGAAGCTTCGCGTCAGAGCAAAATTTGTAATGTGTCTAAAGTATATTGAAATTCCAGACGGATAAATATTCTTAGGTATCTGGAATCATATTTTTTTGTAATACAGCGCTTCATCACGTACAAAATGACATTTTTCAAAAGTCGGTTATAATTTATTTTGGTAGTCAAAATAACAAGCAAATGTGACACGCACATAAGCAAATAGCTCTAATTAAAATAAAGATATATAATACCTACAAAAACTCATTAGATTTTACGTAACTTTTTACGGGCATATGATTTAATACTTCACTAAAAAATTTTTTTATAAAAACTTTCAATAGATGAAATAAAATATGTATATCATAAATATACATACAAATGATTATTGTGCACTTAACATGTGTTTATAAGTTCTTCTCATTTTTTAAAACTTATATTCAAGATTGTCGAATCTCTTTACACCACAAAGAAATTCAAAAAATATTTTATCATATTTGCAGCATTCAGCAGGAAGGCAAGCACGGGTAATTTTCTGTAAAACTTATTTCAGCTGCATAAAAGGTATGAATAAAGCCTAGAATGGCTCGTAGTTCCATTCTCACTTTTATTATTAAAGAAAGTTATTTAACCGAATTTAAATTTCACATAAAACTTTATAGCTTTTACTTAATGCTGTGCTTTTTTACCTTCAATTCATAATTTTATTTTTATATTTCTTAATCAAATAAAAGTTTATTTACTTTTTATTTTATACACTTGCATTCAAATAAAAATGCAGAGTGCTCCGTTTTTCTTGTGTTATAACTTACAATTACATTACTTTAAGACCTCTTTTTAAATAATTAGAATTATATACATAATCTTATTATTATTGCATCTTATTAAAAACATCATAAACGATGCATTAATTTGTAATGTTATTTGGATACCTGAGAGTACAGAGTAAAAATGATCTCTGGTTTATTTGAAAATCCTTGAACTTGACGCGGCTTGATACTAAAAATAAATGTTTGCCATCAAAGCCTGCAAGGACATCTTATATAAATAACAGCTATGGGGCAATTATAATCTAATTTGATGATGATGGTTTTGGTAGCCACAGAGCCTGTTTGCGGGGAGTAGTTCGTGTTGCTGACTCAGGGGTACGTTTCAGGAATTATATGTCAGGAGATCGGAGACTGACGCACCTTGGGGATTCATTTATTACACTTTCGTACAAACGGCCATGCCCGTTACATGCCAGAAGCGAGGCGTACGTACTATATTGTTATTGTAATCGAGTGTAGTCCCTCCTCGTGTGTTCAATGTACGTGTTTAAACCTTGTAGATGTATTTTCGGCTAATGTCATATCGTATCTGCAAGAAATATATTATTGTTACAATTGTGTGAATAAAATTAAAGCGTTTACTATCACGAAAACTTCGAATTACAATGAAATATGTGAGTCACATTAATTAAAATAGAACTCATGAATAGTTGTAATACATTTTTGTAGGAAGTTATAGAAATAGAAAGTGGTAAGCACGATGGTTCATTTAGAAATTAATTGCATTAAAAAAAGTTGTCGCGACGTACTTTTGGGTAACCATGTATATTAGGGTGTCCCTTAAAATTCAAGTTCAATATTTTTTTACGCGTACCTTCTTAAAAGTTTAGTAATAATCCTATATTGTCTAGAAAAAAATATTAGTTCGATTTATAAACGGTAACCCGTGCCGACTTGCGATTTTAACTTGTCCATACAAGTTGCGTAAGTACTGCGCTGTGACTTGTAACTGCATGTTTTATTTGTCATTTCATACGTGATTTTTGAGATTAGTAGTGCTCCATTGTTTAGTGCGTTAACATGTCGGTGGAATTACGGAGTGATAAATAAAATAATTTCCTTATCGGTTTGCCTAGATATCAAATAAATGGTGCAAAATTACCATCTAATCGACAAATTCCCTCGGTCCTATTTTACAATATTCGCGAGGTTAAACTGATTGTTAGTGAAAGTGCAAATCTTGTGATTAGGGAGTGCATCATATATTGGGAAAAAGCAAGAATTCCAACAAGGGCATATCCTAACTGCGTGAAGAAACTTGTTGATTTATATCATGTTTGGAGAGAGTTGCAAAAAAAATTGTAAGAAAACTCAGGTTACGTTCAAGAGCCGTGAGAACAATTTCAAAATTGATCTTGATAATTTGTTTGATATTGCACATGCTGATGCTTTTGAGAGAATGAAAATAGAGTAAGATAAATTATTTTTAATGAAACAGAGAGAGCCAGATCGACCAGGATGCTTAGGTGGTGTTGATAAAAAATTGTCGGAAAAAGAAGATAGATCTAAACAACGACGATTGGAAGAAGAGGAAAGGGTTGTAAGACAAAGATAACCACTAGCTGCTGAAACTAGAAAATCAAGGGCAGAAGCAATAAAATCTGACTTCTTTGGAAGTAATGTACCCGACGTAGTCACAGTCCATTGGGATGGAAAACTATTACCCGGGTTAGATGTACGAAGTTCTAAAGAAGAACGCTTGCCAGTTATTGCTTCGTTTGACGATAAGGAACAGCTTCTTGCAGTGCCGAAACTAGAACATTCTTCTGAAAAACATCAAGCTAAGGCTGTCTCAACAGCTCTCTTTGACTAGAACCTTCACGATAAAGTACAAATAATGTGCTGCGACACAACAGCTTCCAATACTGGCCGTTTCAATGGAGCTTGTGCTATTTTGGAGCAAACTTTAGGAAGAGAATTGCTGCTTTTCGCCTGTCGTCATCATGTTTATGAATTGGTCCTAAAAGCTGTCTTTGAAAGCAAAATTAAGCAAATTACTAGTAGCCCAGATATTCCAATGTTTAAAAAGTTCAGAGAAAATTGGAAAAACATCGACGCTAGTAACATTGAACCATCTCTTAATTTCGTAAAACAACGTGTTGCCGAGACAGACATTCAAGCTTTGTTAATATTTTATAAGGCAGAATTAGACAAAGGTTATGTAAGAGATGACTACCGCGAATTGGTCGAACTGTGCGTAATATTTTTGGGAGGAGACACAGAGGAAAAATTAAAACTAAGGCCCCCCGGAGCAATGCATCAGGCTCGCTGGATGGCGAGAGCGATCTATTCTTTAATAATATGTTCACTTCAGTCACAATGCAGAATAACTGCGAAGGACAAAAAGGCTCTACAAGATGTT
Source organism: Atopsyche davidsoni (assembly GCA_022113835.1). Taxonomy (NCBI): domain Eukaryota; kingdom Metazoa; phylum Arthropoda; class Insecta; order Trichoptera; family Hydrobiosidae; genus Atopsyche; species Atopsyche davidsoni. Next base: position 4,547,270 of record JAILWY010000010.1, read on the forward strand.
TGCTTATTTGTCGTGGTGTTGTATGTTAAACCTTGGCTCGAATGTACAGTGGCGATCAAAGCACCTAACCAAGATTTGCGCTTCTTGAAGATGTTAAAAGAGTACGAAAAAGTTGACGCAACAATTTCTAATGCTTCTATAAGCAAGTTTAACCATCACTTGTGGTATTTATGTGAAGAGACAGTTATTCTATCACTGTTTGATGATGAAGTTGATAACCAAACTAAAAAGAAAATGATTGCCAACTTCAACCGGGACAAAACCTCAGATTTTAGCAAACGCTATGACCCGTCAAAGGAAGAACTGCCCCAAAGGTTGTTTGGTAAGTTTAATTGACTTTTTGTGATATATTTAAATTGTTGTAGATTTATTTGTTATTTATCTTATTTTCCTTTTTTTTCCAGGCAAAACACTGGATAATTTCGTATCGGAAAAGAGCAAACAATTTTTATCACGACTGCAGATCGACGACAGTTTTCTAAAGGAAGATGTATCTTCCTGGAATAATAATGCTGCTTTTCTGGAAGCTAAAAGAAAAATAAGTTATTTGAGAGTTGTGAATGATACTGCTGAAAGGGCTGTTAAAATGATGCAAGATTTTAACGGACTTATCACGGCTGAAGAAGAACAAAAACAGTTCTTGCTGCGCTGTGTCCAGGAACATAGAAAATTGTATCCGGACTGTAAAAAAACAACTCTAAAAAAAAGTTACCCTGGCTGATTGTTATTACTTTATGTTTTTGATTAAAGATTAATGTTCATCTAATTGAATTTTTACTATTATTTACTTAATTTATTGCATTTATAATGATTTTATACCAGACCGAAATATCAAGACAAAACACGTTTTTTACTAAACTTTGAAGCTCGGTCGGCACTGGTTGCAATTATGCTAGAAAGATGAAATTTTATATTTAAGACTCTTATAGCATTACTAAAAAAAGTAGAGGGTACCCATTTCGAAATTTGAAAAAAAAAATTTTTTGGTCCTATAAGGGACACCCTAATGTATATATTTAAAAGTTTTCGTGAAATTCAAAGTAAATTTAAAGTACTTTAAAATTTTGAATATATTGTGCATATCGATACAAAATATTTTAATAATTCAGGACACGTAATAAAAAAATGCAAATGTTCACTTTGAACATGGAAGTTATTCAAAAATATTCGCGAAAACGTATTTTATATGAAAAATACACTCGAAACTCGGAGTTGAATCCAAGTGAATAGCTGTGAGAAGGGAAATCAGATAATACATTAAAGTAACTCTGTGATGTTATTCCAGTTGAGTTCGTATGAGGGTAGACAAGAGAGGGGGGCCTTCATCGCTTACATATCGCCTGGCCACGTGGACAAGCCTTGCACAGAATGTACCATAGTGAATGCCATGAATTAATAATTATATCAATAATAAGGGTATTAAGAGATTATTTTAAACTATAAATCTACATTTTTATAACTATGTCTTAAAATAACTTTAATTTGGTAATATTTTATATTATGTAGTAAAATCATGGCAGAATATCTTCTTATATATTTTATGTATAAAAATCTGGTGTTGAGTATTGTAAGAGAACATCCTTTCTAAATTGTGTACTTTTTTTAACATACATTAAAATAAAATTCAAAAATAAATTCTTTACGAATAAGTTTATATGTCACAACTGAACGTACATAGATAAATAATTATTGCTGTACTGAAATTGTCTGACCAAAATGTACAAGGTAGGTAGATTTATAGAGACGTTTCTCCAAGTGGTATATAAATCTAAAGTCCACCTCTACTGTGTAAAGAGCTTCAAGTCGAGGATGCTTTTATAGATTTTAGTATAAACGTGGATATTTATTATATTTACTTAAATATCTTTGCATCACACTAAACGAAGTATTACGACAAATTGAAATAATAATATACATACTAAAATATTACCGCAATGGCTAGATTCACTATGATAAAAATAAGCTTTGAAGATTATAATCAAACGCTTTTTATCCACTACTGCATAATGGAACTTCTTTGAGGCTGGAGAGTGTTAAGAATAATCTCTTTTTTATGTTTTAGCAGAAGTTTTAAATTATGTCAAAAACAGTTTTCTAGACTACGGCACTGATTTATCAGCAGCTGCATTTAGAACGAAAACATTTTCATAATTATAAAGCGGTTCTTTAAAAGTGTTATTTAACCTATTAATATATGTCTTATATACATTTATTACTTTAAAAAGTGTACTATCACTAAGCCTAAGTATTTTATTAATGTCCGAGATTGGATATTGGACAAAGAAGGAGCTTTATTATCAGCTTTATTATAGTGTGATTAGTGATTATAGCTCACCATTTCTGAGATATTTTAGAAATGTTTGTTTTTAATAAAGGATCCCTGAAATTAAATTTTCTTGACTGCTAACGGAGGTCGTCTGGAAGCACGCCCAGTTTCTCTTGGCTGATTGTCAACATACATAATCAACACGTAATTGATAAATTAGAGAATAACTAAATCCATGCAAACCAAATTTATTCATTAAAATAGATATTTAAACCTTGTTTTTTTATGTGCGACTTTGCGTTTAAAATGTTTGAGGTATATTTTACGTTAAATTTATAAGTCAATATAGCTATCTCAAGTTTTTAAGTATGACAAAGGAAGTGCGGGTAATATATTTACTTTTCATTTTATATACAAGGTGCGTTCCTCGTCCCTCGGTAGTGTCGTCGTAACTTGCTTATGATGAATTGTCCGGAGTGGCTGTATTTTTAGACTCATGGAAAGAGGCAGAATTAACATGCTATCCTTGTCAAACCGGCGAGACGTGGGCAATCCTACACACGGACAAAGACCGACCGAACTAGTGATGGTAACAACCCGACGCCCATAAGCGAATAATCGATAGTTTATATTAATCGATGGATTTGAAGTAAACAAATTTATTTCCAAACGAATGACCCGATAAATTGAAAACAAAATAAATAATGAGAAGTAAGTGAACGACGAAGAATTGGACTGTTAAAATAATTGGCTACTTCATCTAGAAATTTATCGTAATTGTGAGATATCGAATTTGAATGACTTTCGACTTAAAAATGGTATCGTAATTAGTTTTGAATAGAAAATAGTCTACTTTTATTTAGATAAATTAGTAACCAATAAACAATATTTATATTGTATTAAACATTATTATGTTTATGTGATTAAGCATATTTTTTCACACATTGAAAACGATTAAAGAAAACTCTCAGAAAATATCATCGTGACTTGTGAGGGATCCCTCACAAGTCACGATGATATTTTCTGAGAGTTTTCTTTAATCGTTTTCAATGTGTGAAAAAATATGCTTAATCACATAAACATACTAATACCTGCATGGGTAAATAAATACGCATCCTGATTAACATTAATCCAATTTAATATAAACATTATTATGTTCTTAATGAAAACCGTTCGACCCATTGATTACTGTGGAAGATGTTTTGTATTCAATCGATTATACTAGTAAAAAGTAGAATCCACTCATCAACACGTATTCCTGCTCTCATTTTTTTATACTCACCAGCTGAACTTTAAAAAATATCTCATTTTTATGAGCCTTTTCACATAACAGTTTTTCCAATAGAAAAGCGTTTTAGTATAAAAAGTAGCGTATCTTGTGCTGTCCATGTATGCAGGGGAAGTTTAAGCGATTAATGCAATTATGATAACGTCATCATACTGTGAGTTCATAACCTGCCTTTTATCAAGGCTAACTTTAAAAAAATACACAGCGACCGCTGCAAAATCGATTACTCTAGGTGTATGTAACTTTTTTCTTCAATTTTTTTAATTAAACGTTACAGTATTAAGTATACATATAAACTCATATCATTTTTAAATACAACGATACTTACAATGTCTATGCAAAATGCCTTCAACCTGAACATTTAATCGATTTTCATCAGTTTCAGGTTCATCAATGAGCCAATAAACCAATTTATGTTAAATAACTTTATAAGATCGAGTATTCTTATATTTTTTTAGTATTTAGAAAATAAGACATCGTTCGGTTACTGAATTCAACTGTAGCTTAGGAATCATTATCTATGTTGTATGGCTTAAATCTAGTTATTAAAAATCAATTAAATGATAAATCTTGAAGAAAAATTATTTTTCGTGTGTCTGTATGTGTAATTTACCAGACTCTGTTTTGTATGAAATCAATTCAACACTGAATCAATAAGCGATGAATGTTATTAATATCATGTTACGCATTTATTAAAAAAAATATGTTAAGGCGAATGTAGAATATTGCTCAAAACAGATTATTCTTGGTTTTAATTTCAAAATTGTATTTTAACTTTGATATTATAAAATTAAATTATTAATAATGTACGCAATATAAAACACTGCGTAAAATTTTTATGTTTGCTTTTGTAGTGATTTAATAATTTGATAAAAGCATGTAGGTTGAAATCATAAAATATCGCAATTCTTCGTGAATATTGAACTTCGATAAAACTTACATCAAAAGATTCGATTAATATGCGTAAGTATTAAACCTTATAGCCAAAATAAAACTAAAAAACTATCTTGCTCATGATGATCAAGCAGTAGGAATATTTATTTTGAAACAATATTATATAAAAGTCTGAATAATTTACGATTAAAGTGAATACATTTTCTATTTAATTATAAACAATGCACAATCCGGCGTACTATATATATAATAAAAAGGGCTTATTTTCAATCAGCTCTCAAGTTTATTACAAAATAAACACGCAATGACCCCTACGAGGGCGTTTCCAATCACCCCAAAGCCCGTTAGCATCGTACGTGAATGTGTTTTCATACAATTGAAATGGATTAGTATCGAGGAATATTGCATAAGCAGCCCGGAGAATCTCTTAGTGAAAATAAAAGCAAACAAGTTTATTTTACATTATTATAATCATTTTATTAAAATTTAAATAACACTTATTAAAAGTAAAAGTAAAATCAAAATAACTAAAATAGCGACCAAAGCAGTTCGCAAGGTTATTTGTTTTCAAACGAGTTTAGAGATGTTCACAAAAACTGTCAATATATAAAAAAATACTTTGCATTGCACTTCAAAAGAGTGATACATAAAAAAGGGATACGCTTATTATATGTTATTAGTAATTATAGGCAGAAATATATATTTTGCTTTACACATCTTCTGGGCGATAAAATAAAAATTGCTCAATTTTGAACATTAGCTTATCTCGTAGAGCTGTTAAAATCTGATTACATTGCATATTTTTTCAGTTCAGTGCTTATGTTAGTAGAAATTATTAAAATATGTTAGGTTATATTTTTGCTGCAGACGAAATACGGCTTACTGCAATTCAAGATTGCATTTATACATATTATTTATGGTATCCTTCTCATAGAAGGTTGGTGACCATTTCATTGAACATACTTCTATCCTGAGCCAGTCTTACTTATTCGGTCGTACTTCCGGCCTCCAACCACTGAAGCTGTATAGCTATAAAAGCTGATTTCCTTAGAAAATCAGCTATAAGATGCTATGGCAACTATTACGAAAAATGTGGCCAAAATAGGAGATCTTCCAAATCTTTATCATCGTCAGTTCTCTTTCTTTGCGCATTCTGTGCAAGACATCTGTGACACGGTCAACCCATGGTGTTTTAAAGATTCTCTTATATAGCCACATTTCAAACGTCTCAATCCTTCGCGTAGTAGCGTAGAAGTGTCAAGGCTTCAACTTCACAAAGAAAAACTGAGACAACATAACACTTTGTGAATCACACTCGAGATTTCAGTGTTATGTCTCATGGGTATACTACTTTTTTAACTCTCACTTTAATTCCCTGGTCAGGATCCCAGTTCTCAAGTATTTAAATTTGATATATTACAAAATCGATTATTTTAATCGCAGATAAATAAACCAAGGATACATTAAAAGTTTTCTGTGAAACAAACACAGGAATGTTCCTTCCTTCCGCGCAGTGTTTTAGTATGAAATAATCGAACAGGAAACATTCTACCGTGCATTCTAAATGTCCAAATTTGATTACATTACGACGCCGGCATCTTCACGACCGAGCTGTGGCATAACTCGAGAATAATAATAAGAAATAACCGGTTAGTCCGTCGCTCCCTGGCCCGATGATGTATTTATCCAACTCGGCTGGCGGCCGTCGGAGCCGCGCCAACAGACGATGTAGCATCGTAGTTTTTTTTACAAATACCACTAGAGTGGCTAATCACGAAAATATTAACCGTCCTAAAAATTTGTTCCGATCTACACCATATTTTTTTAAATAAATATTATCATGAAAGTATTGTTGACAAGGATTCTTTTTGTGTGTTTATTTAGATCAGTAGCTCTCAAACTCTTTTGGCCCACGGACCCATTTTTATAGTCAAAACTTGTCCATGGAGCCCCTTTCATAGTCAAAACGGACCCTGGGTGAAAAACTACATAAATTCATATTATAGACTAGTTGGTGCAAGTATCGACTCTATTGCGACCTACCTGACTCACCGCGATGCCTATTATTACTTGCATTTTATGCACCTGTATATATTTATATTTTACATAGGACTTAAAAATCGCAAATAATGTATTCATTTAAACATCCATATTAATAAAAATGTGTCACAATTTTTTTTAATTTATATTAAACCTTGCACGGACCCCCTGACGTTGTTCAGGGACCCCCAAATCGATTTTAGTTTTCCAAGGACCCCCTGTGGTTCGTAGGGACCACTTTGAGAAGCACTGATATAGATGCATTAATCCACTTTCATACTTGATTACAAATTGTTCAACCAATGCAGCTGTGAAGTTAGTTTTTATGTAAGAGAAAGGATAAACACGTTAACACGTATGGCTGAAATCAGCGTTTAATATCAAGTAAATTAATTTTAATTTAAAGCAATTTCATCCAAATATTCTGGAGCTTAAATATTTTTGAATACTTGCATTTGACGATTTAACTTTCGCTCATATACAAAGCCGCGGTGCTCGAAAAGAACATGGCACGATTGCCAGAATTTATGATTTCATCGATAGTCTGTGGCTAACAAATATTTTAAAGGATTTTTCTCGTCATTTCATGAGTGAATATATTATTATCTAGAAAACATGTTTTAAATTTATTGATCTTAACGCCGATTGAGTCTTTGGTAAATCAAAGTCTTTTCGACAGACGGGTCACATTTTCACAAAAATAACGAGAATAACAAACCAAGAAAGTTCGATCTGTCAAAAAGTGTGCATTATTTTTGTCCAAATATATTTAAAGTAATCATTTGAGTTTGGTCAAATGTTTTTTTTTCGTATTGATCCAAACTAAGAATTACATTTTATTTTCAAGAGTGACTAATCGTTAAGATATTGGTGGTCCAAAAATTTTGGGCGGAATTTGGCCAAGCATTTTTTTGGGACGTGATGACGGAATCGTTCTCTTTTATCCCACACGAGTCATCTTGAAAGTATATATATATATATATATATATATATATATATATATATATATATATATTAACGTCGCTAAAATAAAATTAGCACATTTTTTATGTGGATATCAAACTATTTTTTAAGAATAATCTCTTATTGCAGTCAGAATTTTAATCCATCTACGTTGTTTTTAAATTTAACATGCTCTTTGAGAACGCCTAAATTGTTTCAAATTAATTACAAAGCGTTACAACTGCAGTGTATTTTGCGTGTAAAACTAATTACCAAGAAGTTAAATTATTAATTTCTAAGAAATTGCAACAATGTATTCTAAAATCTGACAGGTTTTGAATCAAATGCATTAATATTGTTTTAATACATTTTTAAAAATATATATTTCATGAGATTATTTTGCTATGTGAACTTATGATGGCTTCCAAGTAGCAACTAATTGTATGTTACTAGTGTAAAGGTATATAATGCTTATGTAAATCTAGAATGGACAGTTGGAAAAGACTAATGTTTGTGGGTAAATATGAATATAAAAGAATGTATTTGTTTTATCAAAGAACATCGAAAATATTTTGAATACATTTAAAATGGACCAAAGACTTGAAATCAATATATATTACATAAATATGTATTATTTTTCAAACATTTCAAAAATTTTATTTGGTAAAATTTATTAAAATTCCTTAAATGGTTCAAGTACTGAAGTATGCTATCGTTTATGGAAGAATTCTCAAACACGACGTATACATTAATATTCGATTTCTTATTGCAATTAAAATTATCTGTCCCTGATAAATATTAAAATAAAATTATTACAAGGAAAACGTAAAGGTGTAGTAAGATATTTGAATGCGCAATTTATCATGTTGTAACCTCCAATAAGTATCTCACTATGTTGGGAAAGTTTACTTAAGGCAGGGTCTTATGTACGTATTACTTGGTGGCATCCATGCGTATCTCGAAACACTATTTAGAGTAAATACTTTAAAACCCTACACAAAAAAAACAGTTTATAAATAGAAATGGGTTCTGATTATAAACAAGGTATGGTTAAGCATCGTAAAAACTGGACAGCATGGGTCCACATGATTCAGTATGGTAAAGAATGCAAAATCAACTAAGTAAGGTTGAACATGGCTCAACACGGTTTTGTCTGATAAAGAATGCTACATTGTACTTATTATGGTAAAGCATGGTATAATCTGATTCAGGAAAGACCAACACGGTTCAATAATGGTAAATTGACAAGGTTCAGTTAAGTATCGTAAAAATTGGTTCTGCATGGATCAACATGGTTTTGTTTGGTAAAGAATGCTATGAGGATTAAAACCAATAAAACATGCTAAAATCTAGTTAAGGATAGATCAACACTGTTCAGTACAGAATATAATGCTACAATAACAAAGTACATTTAAGGTTCGTATAAACTGGTTCTGCATGGGTCAACACAGTTCTGTCTAGTAGAGAATGCTAAAGCATGGTTAAGAACGGTAAAGCATGGTATAATCAGGTTCAAGGTGGGTCAACATAGTTCAGTATGGTAAAGAATGCGAATTAAACTTAGTAAGGTAAAGCTTGGTAAAAACCATGTTTTGCTTTGATAAACACAGATCTGTTTGATAAAGTATGTAAATTGGACTGAGCAAGGTAGAACTTATTTCAAACCGGATTTTCAAAGGTCAACACGATTCAGTTTTGTTAAGATTGCACATTCGACATAGTAGGAGCTTTTTTAAAACTGGTTTTACCAAGGCCAACACAGTACAGTTTGGTAAAGTATGGAAATAGGGCATAATAATGCTAAGCATGCTAAAAACTTGTTTTGTATTGGTCAACACAGTTCAGTTTGGTAAAGTACGCAAATTCGATTTAGTAAGGTAGAACTTGGTTTGAACTAGTTTTTGGAAATGTCAACATAGTTCAGTTGGTAAAATATGCAAAAAGGGTTCAACAATGTTGAGCATGGTAAAAACATGTTTTGCATAAGTCAACACAGTTCAGTTTGGTAAAGAATGGAAATAGGACATAATAATGTTAAGCATGGTAAAAACCGGTTTTTAGGTCAACACAGTTCAGTTTGTTTAAAGTATATTCGACTAAGTAAGGTAGAGCATAGTACACACTGTTTTGCATTGGTTAACATAGTTCAGTGTTTGCATTATTATGCAAATATTTGTTGTTTTTTTAACTGGATTTTATTTTTATTGATTGATGTTCAAAAATTTTTTTTTACATTGTAGTTTCAATAAAACAATTTCAAATTTATTTTTCTATTTCTCGTCTGTCATCTACATTTTTGAGTAAAAATATAAACAAAAACAAACCACGATGGTCCTATATTGAGGACTCATTCCTGTGTATACTCGGAGAGGTGCGCTTATTTAAAGATAAATAGAAAACCGCATCTTGCCGTGTTGCGGTCGTTTCTAACCAAATCTAATATTGCGATTATTTTGTTTGTCTCGACTACTGACTCTGTAAAATTGGAACATTACTCTAAATTCGACGTGGCCTAACACCCAAGAAGAGTCCGTATATGAAAAGTGTAAATTTTATAAGTATAATTTTAAATACTTAATTTGTTGCAGATTTCCAAAACTTACGGTTACGCCGTCTTCATTTCTATCGCAGTATTTTTGCTTACCTGAAAATAAAAGAATAATATAACAACATGAACACCACCAATATGCTCTGCTTTCAAATAACTACAATACTAGGGTTAAACATATTTTGAAAGTGATTTCCACCAAGGGATGAATTGATTTATTCAAGGCTATTATTTTTTAACATAAACAATTTGATTTTATATGTTTACGTATATAATGAGAAGGATAATATGTATAGAGGGTACACGTGTAACTAGATGAGGGTTAGACAGGTGCAGAATTAAAGGCAAACATGAAAGGGTTATCCCTTTTGGGGGGCAAATAAATCACTGTGACAAATAATTATACAATATTTCATTTAAGAAGCTGTGCTGAAAGCAAAGATATTGGAAACCTCAGTAGACACTGCCTCAAATTATTTTAATATTCCCAATTTATGCCCAAATTTAAGTTTTTTTAAATTTCTATAATATGTTAATATTTTGGTAAAGTTTTTTTATATTCCAATATTCATGTTGTGTTTTTTTTTTTTCAATCTATTTTGAATTTATGATCATTGATGTTGGTTGAAGTGAGAAAATTGGATTGGATGGAAAATTTTATCATACACTTCAGATATCACTTGTAAATTACATTACGGATTACTCGATAACTGTATAGAAAAGCAGGGGGAACTTTTCAATATGAAACCTTCCCTCGATCACAAACTGTCACGCGTCCTAGTGAATCCGGCTAGTAATCCAATTCGTAGACCAAACACACAACGAAAAACTTACCTCAAAATTAGGGGTGAAAGTTTCTGAAAGATCTGTCTAAAACAATTAACTGGGGATAACAAGCGACTGTGGGGGACGGGCCAGGGGGAGGTTCCGAAGAAGACGAAGACTATCATTTCAATTAGAAAGTTATACGTAAAGTTCGCGGAAGGAATCTGCCATGGGCAAATTAAGATTGTAGCCGAGCGAAAAGCCCTTTCGTATCCTTGGGGTGATCTAAGGCCGCGGAACGCGAGGCTCGGAAATCACAAAGAGAAATCTCACACTAGACCTTATGAAGGCTTCACAGACAATTGCTCTAAGCCGAGCATGCCTAAAGACTTAACGACTTCTTAAAAGAAACGCGATTCTGAAAACTTGAGCCGCATTAAGCTTGACTAGCGTATGTTCTGTTGTATATAACTTCAACTCAAAAATTTTAAAAGGTTCGTGTATTTTTTACTCAATGGCCAAATCAAGGGTTTTATTTTTTCAACATAACATCGTCCTCGTAAATGTTTTATTAAATAGATATCATAAATACAGATTTTTGAAATCGATTGTTATATAATGCATCAACATGAAAAATTGCTGCATTATAAGCTATCATAAATATTAAAAACCTATCTAATTGTTATGCACACTAGACCAAAATAATTAAAAAAATACTCTATGAATATTAATTTTAGATACATACGAGTTTGTGGTAAAAGAGAGCAAAGTCAAAACGAGGCACCACAAGTATTTAATTTTTTTGTACAGTTCTCTTGACCACCTCATTTACCGAGTGCCCTTTGTTAGTGTTCGAAATAATAAGAATCGATCGTGATATCTAATCATCAGAACTCTTCAGAAGCTTCGAGTGTCAATCAACTTCACTGCCAGCGTGTGTGTGGTATCAGTAACTGCAGTAACTAGACCCATCAGTTTCACGTATGTTAATACCAGTTAACATTCTCGACAAGATACAAGATGCTGATGGGACAATGTAATAATAGCTCACAACCAAGCAATTCATTTGAATTTCTCATATATGCTCTTTATATGTTAATTTGTATTTTATTTGCTGTATTATATAACTCTTATGTGAATACGTTAAAGTTCATTTATTTTAAATATTTATATTATTACAAAATTGATATGATTCTTTCAATGGTGTATATACGTAAAGGTATTTTTTATTTTAAAATAGCATATAAAAGGAAAAAGGTATGTTGTCAATTTTACTTATAAATATACGAATTTACATAAAAAATACACGTTGATTACCTTAGCTTTATAACATTGGTGATATAAATAAACTATTCGTCAATTGACTAGAATAATACTCATATCTGACGAAAGTGGGACATAACAATATATTACGCCGCGTAAGTGTATCGGGTTACTCTATTAGATGCTTGTGATAACTTGATAATGCCTTGCGTAAGCTGGAATACTTATTGTGATACCAATGTTTTCACAAGAACTCTTACAGAAGTAAAGAATAAATTAAAATATTCATATATTAAAATAATATACCTAAAATTTTCATGTTGCTGAGTGGACAATTGGATTTCGGGTTTGAATCCAAATAGCTCTATTTGGATTCAAACCCGAAATAGTCTTTTTTTAATGTTTTCTAAATGTTGTGAACGTTGTCTACAATACTTCAAAAAAACATATCTTGTGGTGTTTTATATTAAACATTGGAAACCAAGCAAAATTATAATTATCTATGAACTCTTCCCTACCAGATTTATTTATTTAAATTATTAAATACACATTAGCTACCATAATTCGTTATAAAATTGTATATCCTTCTTCAAAGTGCAAATCTAGGTTCGATAACACTATTTATTTCTCAATAACAAGCCTTCTACCTGCAGTATCAATAAATGTGTTTTCCTCCCGTACCGTTTTCAAGTGTGCATAACCCGGCCTCGTTTTTTTATTCACATTGTTAGAATTGTTTATATATTTGTTCACAAATAAAATACTTTTCAAGAGGAATCAGTCCGTGAGTCTGTTGTTTTCCATGAAAAAACAAATCAATATCTCCAAGTAGCTATAATAAACAGAATATATTATATAGTTTAGTAGCTTTGATTTTAAGCCAGACAGATTTGGAATATCATAATATATTATATTTTGGATGAAAAATTCAACAAACTGTAAGATATATACATATTAATGAAATATTATATGTTTTGTTTTTACGTGGGATAATTGTATAAAACCCAAAAACTACGTGTTGCATCTTAGAAAATAAGATTTTTACTTATTTTTTAACAACCAATTGCCATTGAATTATTCACGGAATGTACTGAGAAGATGTAATTATATACTCTGACCTTTAGATGGTTTACGTTGAAGTTGATTTTATTTGGGCAAAAGCAAATAATATGTCGCAACAATGTCACAATGGAAAAGTTAATCAACGATAGGACAGTCTTTTTTATCATCTAACGAGACGTAAGATAACTTATCGAGTTGGATATAAGATTTAAGAAGTCAAATAATAATAATGCTGACAATGGAGTTTCTTAGTCGAGTGTAATAGTCAAAACAAGTTGGACAATAACACATAATAATATATATTATAAAATAAATTTTAAAAAATAACGGGAAACTACACATTTCACAAATAATTTTTCTCGTACTGTTATTTTTTTTTATTGATATAAAAACGGTTTTAAGAGGTTTCTACCGTGAAATATTATTATCTACCAGAATCACCCAATTTTAAAAGAAATAATTTTTTTTTGTAATCATGCTTAAACGGCAGTCAGATTAAAATTTTTATTTAGTAAAATTTTCACGTTTACTCAAAATAGATTCTAAGACATACATTATTATGCGGTAAATTCCAACTTGCCATACTTCCTGTTTTGCTACGTGACAGTATATTTCCCAGTTGGTTATTATCGATTGGTTAACAGATTATTCGACGAGACTCCCTTACAGCGTTTATGTAGGCTGCGATCATTGAGTGGTTGACATATTCGGGGTTATCTGCCTGCGAGGTTCGTAATATCTGTCGCATCAGACGTACCCGAGGGAGGTTGTACCTACAGCCACCCCATCCCCTAGGTTCAATCCGATCACGGAATTCCGTGATCAAACACCGTAACTTCTAGGTGTATTGGATTGATACTACCCAGTTCTGGGAGTTTGTTCACGCGCTTGATCGAAATATTAATGCAAAATTAAGCACCCTGCTACTCGTACGATTTGTTTTACGTACCTCAGTACATATTTAAGCATTTCTTTCTAAAATATTTTAACACGTTGACTGCCACGGCAATTTTCAGAAATCTTGCCAAAAATAACCATCTGATATTATCACAATAAACAAGGACGAGATAACTCGCAGTTGGCGTCCTAGAAGAGAACGCAATCTACGAGTTATCTCGTAGTTGGCAGTCAACGTGTTAAATCAAATACTTTTGTAATTTTTTTACATTTTTTATGATATCGGTGACCAGTTTCGCCAACAGGTATATTAAAATGGAACTCATGAAGTATATTGAATACATATTTATAAAGTAATTACACCCTAAATTTTGAATTTTTTATGTGGTTTTTAAAGTGGTTTTAATTAATTTATATTAGATCATTTGATAAGTATGTGAGGATAATGGACTTTAATATATTAACAAGTTTTGAATGTTTTATATAACGTTAAGTTTATTTATTATATTACAATCACCTGAAGTCTTCCAGAGATCGGCAAGGGCTGTGAAAACTTGTCCTGAGCAAAAAGCAAAGAGATTTAGGTTGACAGAAAGGGGATGATAAATATCCACGGTGCCCGCCTCGCCTGCTATGGATATCACTCCGCTTCGAAAACCACTTAAATCCATGCCATTACTCTAAGAACTTCTTATTTCCCCTTTTTTATAAAAAAATGATTAAATGGCTATCAAAAAACTAATAACAGAATCATGACTAATTTTCGTCCTTATTTTTACAAAAATCTGCACAAGTCGTTATCCGATTTCGCTTCTCGCCCTCAAAAGAAGCAAGGGATTAAGATATATTTTTCCCCTAGAACGTTATTCTAACTAGTAACGCCTAAGTAAAAAAAACGTTTATTGTTATTTTTCATAATTTTTTTACAATAAATTATTTAATTTCTTGAAATTATTGAGAGTAAAACGATCTAATAAAAATGTAAATATTTTATTAAAAATTATTTGTTGTACTAAAGGTACATTTTGTGTGAACATTTATGTACTCCACCGTTGAAAATTGCCTATCCTCGCGCAAGCTTCAATTCATTACAACCTTAATATTTAAGTACATAGCGTGAAATATGAAAATAAACCTGAATACGTGTATACACAATTAATCTTTGTAATCAAATTTATTTTCAATTACAGATTTATTTACAACAAGCAACAAGTTAAATCTGATTTACCTACAGTTAGGATTAACTAAACTTAAACAATTATTAAAAATGTTTTTAATTAACTCTTTAATAAAATAAAAATAGGTTTTATAATAACATGAACCTCGTAGTTTAAAATAGCAAGTTAATAACATATGCATATCTTCTTACCACTTTTTGCGACTATAACAGAGTAATCTAACCTACCCTATCCCTTTCGCAACCACAACTAATCTATCTCACTGAAAATTATACACCGCTGATAAACGCAAATATTATGTGTGTAGGTATAATAATAAACCCACAAATTAAAATTGCAAATTAGTTTCACGCCAAAAAGATTAGAGATAAATGATTCGTTAAAGTAAAAACGGAACAAAATCGGAAACAGAATCCACTCAGATGTATTGCCTGGGGCTATTTGCAGACTAACGGGTTATTAAACCTAAGTGCATTGTGTTGAGATACAATATACTTTGCAAATTAAAGCAGAAGCAAATGTGTTTAAGTGAACAGCGGAGTGTTTCTCAAGTACATAAAAAAAAACAATCTAGGTATTTAGCAGGGATCATATTAGAAAAGCAAAAATTCTGTTTAATTTTTATCTATTATTCCGAGTATTATAAATCGCATGAGAAATATGTAAACATCGTTTTATTTGAAATTTTCTTGTAAGTTTTATCAAATGATTATTATTACCGATTTTCAAGGTAAATAACATGCCGTGGTATGGTTGATTTGATTAGTTTCAAATATTATTGAAATCCAATCCATTCGATTTTGCAAATTCTGATTGTTTACCATCACTATGAAGGCACACTTCCAATTTAATATAGAATACTTTATTTATATCTAAATAGACGTATGGATATGATTTTTTTATATTGAGTATGCTGTTGTGATTTCGCAAAAGTGATTTATTTCGTTGATATTGATCTTCTTCATCAAGGAGGTTGGCGACCATTTCACTGAGCATATACTCATGCTGAGCCAGTGTTCGTGGTTTTCTAAAGGGAAAATAGTGAAGTAGGTCTCCGGGTCCTTTTAAACCAGAGGTTTCCAAACATTTTAATCCCGTAACCCCTTGTCGAGTTTTCCTGTTTTTCGTAGACGCCTGCCTAGCTAATATTGATTTGTTACAAACTCATCAACTTCAAACATATTTTTGACATCTGATATATAACAATTCACTTTCATATTGTTTACTGTACAATGAATTTCAAAATAAAAACGTTAATTATACCTTTATTAATTAAAAACACACAAAATGCAAATATGGTTACATTCACTAAAAATACCGATATCAAGATTTGGCTTCAAATAAGTCAGATTTATCCTTAAATCTCCTTGCTCAGTGATATCCAATCTATTTCTTTTTTTTGCAAGAAGATTGGCAACCGCACTAAACCCTTTTCCACGAGGTATGAAGATGGAAATGCTATCAAAAACCTTCTTGCGATAGTCCATAATGCAGGATAAATAGCATTATTATGTAAGTGCATAGGTATAATATGTGTTTGGTGCATTATGACATTTACGGAATACCTAAATTTTGGTGATGACCTGATCAAATGGGATCCACTCTCTTACCCCATATTTTTTTACGCTTCAGGTTGTCGCAGCAAATCCATTTTTCATCACCAGTGATGATACGATGCAAAAATGACTTCTTTTTGTGGCGTTCAAGCAGCATTTCCGAAATGCAAAATCGCCTTTAGACTTCAATTCATGTGGCACCCAATTTCCTTGCTTTTGAATAATTACCAATTTTTTTAAGTGTCTTGAAATAGTTGCTCGATCGACTCCCAATGATTCTGCGAGTTCGGCTTGCATTTGACACGAGTCTTTATCGAGCAAGCCTCTAAATTCTTCATCTTCGAATTTTTTTGGTTGGCCTGGACGTTCTTTGTCATCCACATCGAAATCTCCATTGTTAAAACGTCGAAACCAGTTTCCACACGTTTTTTGCGATGGAGCATGTTCACCATAAACTTAACACAGCAATGGGTGACTTTCAGCTGGTTTTTTCTTCCAATTGAAACAGAAAAGTAAAGCTTCCCGCAAATTGCGTTTTGTTGGTACAAAAGTTGATGTGCTGAGAGTTCAAAAAAAAATGTTGTATGCACTTCAGCGATATGACATATACTGAAAACAAAAGCGCGATAATGACGATTCAATACTAGTAACGCCATCTCTTAGAAAATCCGAAAAAATTAATGCACACACCGCATATTATCTAATTCTTGATATTAACACACTAAAGGCGGGGCGGGCATCAATACCCGCTTCGCTGACTGCTGTCTAAAGGCGGGACAGGTACAGAAATAACCGTTTGAATGTGTTAAATTCTTTAATATTTGTTTATAAAATAAAGATAACGAACAATACATTTCGTCTTGTTATTGTTTTCATGCCGATCACTCATAATTTAAATGTATACGCAGATGGTGGCCATTTTGTAATTGAAACGGCCACCCCTGTTTTAAAATTTAAATTGTATGCAAAATAAATTATTGATAGACTAATTAACTCGGAGTTGCTAAACGGAGAATGAAAATCAAAGAGTGCAAAGGGTTAATGTATAGACTAGATTTCGCACGCGAAATTTTACGCGAATTTTGCCCGCTACGCACATCAGTTTAGTCAACATGGTTGCCCGCCTATAGTGTGTTAATAAAGAACCGAACCGAGCTCTACGTTCTCTTACAAATCGCGAGGACCCGGCGTAACGACGTACGTTTAACGCACGCCCGTCGAATCGAATTAATCATAAGCGCCCAGGGAAGGCATGCTCAAAAAAAAAAAATCGAGTGATCCGTCATGCTTACTTCCTAAAACTGGCCATAAATCTCGCGCCGCTCCTCGGCGGCCATCGATCGCCGCGGAGGGCACGTGCGGCGATAAGATCTGTGTGTTTGCGGACGAACCGAGAGAACGGAGCTTTCATCAGAGCTCGGATGGATTCGTCCGTCACGCGTGGAAAGCAAAATATCGGGCCCGGGCGCGCGAGAGGATAATTTATCTTCTCGTTTCAAATTATTTTTTTGATGTTTGCACTGTGCAAAGGGTGTGCCAAAAACATACACACGCGCACATGCATATGTGTATAGCTCTTCCCCGCTCTGCCATTCTGTACCCTGAGCGTGTGGAAAGGATCGGTAATGGAGTGATTGTGGAAGGATGTGCAAGTTGCCGAGGTGGAGGGGGTCCTACTGCCGGTTCTGAAACCTGCTGCTGAATGAGTATCAGATATAAACGCCAGAGCTTTGTAAAGAAATGATTATATAATAATGCTAATAACCCGCGGACACTAACTCAGTATAAATATATGCTTAGTGAGATGGGCGCCAACCTCCTCTGAGGAGAGGCACCCAAAAAGAAAATACACACACACACACATATGTGTGTGAGTGAGAATTCATGCCGCTTTTAATTCTACTATGATAACTCAAAGAAGTTCATGTTCTTCGCCGAATGAAGAAACACGGTTTTTGTGTACTTATTATCTGGAAAGTCTATAAAACAAATTTTTTTTAAAAATTATTTGTAAAATGACACTTCATTGTAAATGTTAAAATTAAATGTTACATTGATGAGATGCTGAAAAAATATGTTCTTGTGGACGTAAATAATGTGCAGTGTCATTTGTTTTAATCACAGTATCTTTTTATTGTTTTAATATTGTTGTGAGTATTTCGGGTTTTCTGCGTGCACGTCTTACCTCAAAACACAAAACTACTCCAATCGAATAAAAGAATACGGCCGTGTTTGTGGGCAATAAATATAAATGCTACACAACTCATTCGTGTACAGTGTTTCTCAGCATTTTTAATAAAGTAAGAGATAAGATATACCGCGTAGCACGTGGACAATAAAAAGATTTTATGAGTCCGCTTCAGCGGGAGGCATCCCCCGACCTCGGCTTAATATCAAGGGGTAGATTTACATGGCAGATGTGAAGAGACAAGACTTCTCGCATATATTGAAAAAGAAGAAATCGCGATGAATACTTTATATATATATGCTCTGCAATAAAAAATAACTACAAAATATAACCCATTTCACCGTGGAAATCACAAGCATTACTCAGAATACATGCATATTTTTATAAAAATACCGTTTGTATACTTAAAATATTTTTTTTGAGAAATCATATTAACAATAGTCTGAAATATTTTCCAATAATTCATTTTGAACAACAAATAAATTGTTAATAAAAAAATTATGTTA
This sequence comes from Atopsyche davidsoni, assembly GCA_022113835.1. NCBI lineage: Eukaryota > Metazoa > Arthropoda > Insecta > Trichoptera > Hydrobiosidae > Atopsyche > Atopsyche davidsoni. Next base: position 4,566,663 of record JAILWY010000010.1, read on the forward strand.
AGTAAAATAATCACCGTAGTAGTTCTCTTTACTTAACTACGAACACGTTTACAGAGTCTTTACAGCTACGCTCGGAAAGTTTTCAGGAAGTTTCCGAAGTGATGCCCGTTGTAATTCGGATAGCATAAAACCAAGGAAGCGATACAATTGATTGGCTTTATTAAAAGAACTGCATGGGCTTGGAACGAATGAGAAAAGAATGAAAAGGCTGAACAGGCGAGAAAATCCGTGAAAAATGCCATTCACCAATTTTCACCAAAGCGTTGTTCGCCCGTTATGAAGAAAGGTTGTTTCATTGTGATGTATCCCTGACAGACTAGTTGAACTTAAAATATTTCATATTTCATTAAGAAGTATGAATAGTCAAATGGCTAGGAAGTTACTATAATTTTAGGTTGTGACTCGTGTCACTCTGAAGAAATTCACCGACCGCAAATAACAAAATAACAGATTAATGACAAATATGAATATCTTCTTCATTGTTATTTTGTATTATACCTGTTTCAATACTGAAAAAAAATTACAGAATTCGGAAAGATACTCATGTGAATAGGCCTTCACCCACCCTAGGATTTCAGTTCTGTCATCCAGAACTTTCAAAGGATTAGCATCCGCTTTTTGCAAATTCATCTTCCGATAAATTATTTCTAAATTGAACTTACCGCAGCTCAAAAAAGTAACATCAATAAATAATATCTACAGAAGAAGTTTTTAGATTTACAAACATATTTTTCTCTCTTATTCATACATTGGACTCTAGATTTTCAGATTTCTTCTAGTCATTAAATTTCATTAATTTTTGTTTATATGTTACACGTAAAACATTACAAAAGTATATAATAAAATATATTGTCAATTTGAATTTAAAACTTCTGCTTGAATAGTTGGATAAGCTTTTATAAGTCAAAGTGTTCTAAATAAGTTTTGCAAACACAACGCAATAAGAAATAAAATAAATAGCTCGGGAGGTACGTTAGGAAATACAAGACACGATATTACATACAACGTGTTTAAGAATCGCTGTTTTACCGACGTGCAGAGGAATTCCCGGCGCTGTTGGCGTTAAGGGTGGGTCGCACACTAAAGCCTCGAGTCATATTATTTTAAGGGCGGTAAGTTAGCTACACAATGCGCTCCGCTCGCCCCCAAGGCGAGTATCAGAATAAAGAAACATCGGGGCGTTTCAAACTTCCAAATGAGCCGTGCAACAGCTGGTCGTTAAGGCTAATTTGTGTAAATACTTGGGAATAATTTACGTGACTTCATATTTTCCGTCCGTAATTTTCAAAGTTTGACAAGTGCAAATACATTAGTTTACCGAGGAAATTTTCAGGGAAAAATACTCACTTTAATGAACCGAAAATTATTCAAACAAGTGTGTCCCCCATGTCTTGCAAATATATAATATATACATAAATGTATATTTTTAATATCATGACGATTCTTGGGTATATCCAAAATATTAACGATAGTCTTCACAAGTCGTCTATCGGTTTTGATGCAGCATTGAAACACGATTCGAAGAATGGCCCGCCGTCGCACCGTCCATCTGAATTGCAAAAAGCATTCTTCTGTTTCTTATCTGAAATAGCGCGTCGGACAATTACTTATTCATGCAAAAAATAATTACACAGAAAGAATTCAAAATGGATCGTGCTTGCGAGGAAATGTTACTTTTTTTCCTCGTAAATTATCTGGATCGTAAAGTGGATGCTGAAGTCCATTTTGCTTGAAAAAAAAAGAAAGTTTTTCGTGAATTCTAGCAGAAGCTTCAATACTTTCTAAGAGCTCTGCAATATCAGCGCCTATCGATTATTTCTGCATATGGCATCATTGTGCTTTATTATTTATATTTATAATGCTTATTTTTTTAATTGCTCTTGTATTTTGAAATGCATTTACAGAAATTGAATGAGAATTTTTAGAGAATAATTCAATCAAAATCTACAAGTGCCAGTAAAAGTGCTTTGAATTTGAAAATCTTAATGGCTTCATTCTCAAAACTTCTTAAACTAAATAAATGAAAATTCACAGCAAACAGCGATCACTTTAAAAACTTGTTCAAATAAATTAAAAACTTTTTAGATGTCATTATTTTTTGCTCTTAAATTAGTGGCTTTTTTAGTATGACAAAGGTGTTCTCTACGTTTCGAGGATATTTTTCTTGGTATTTTCTTTTCACGGAATTATGATTATTTCCCCCGATAGGCATTTGAAGAAAGCGGGTAAAAAGTAATCGAGGAGAAGCGAACCAGCGACGCCGACCTCTGGGCCTTTCTTGTCAAGCCGAAGTGTTAAAGTTTTTCCCGCTACAGGAATCTTTTAGAAGAAGCGTCTCCGCCAGGGCGAAAGAGTACAATCGCTATGTAAACTTTTCTCGTAAAACGTTTACTTTACGATCTTAACTTTCATGACAGCCAAATCGAGAATAACTAATATTCAAGTATGTCTGTCACAATATAAAGCCCATTTCTTAAATTTAGTCTGGCTATTTTTTCCCCAAGTTGTGTTGATACTCAAAATGTTACGTAAGTTTTTTTGGAGACATAATGTTTTATTTAACGTAATCACATAGCACGGTATTCGGTATCAACTTTGTGAAACATTTAATTAAATTTATCTTCTAGAATTTGCCACGTGTTTAATTTTCACATATTTGTCCTTTTAAAAATATTCTACAATAATCATAAGCGTTGAAAACTTCAAGTAAGGTAGATCCCGCTCACCCTACTTAATTAACAAGCGTATTTTGTCTCAGGCAATAGAGCTGAAGAACCCTTCGTTTTTGTTTGCTCTGGACCGACAAATGTAATAAAACGAAGCACCACATCCCCGAGTTATCTAAATCTAGGAGAAATATACTGATTGAAGACATTCTTGCGACACAAAAAGTATTAAAATTATTTATCAAGTGTACTGTCGCTTTATTTGTAATGTGGTTTGAGAGCTCCTAATGGTTACTTTCGTGTTTAATGGCGGCAAATTTATTGTTAAAAACAGGGTTCCTAAATTATAAAACCTTACCATACCATTTCCTACTTAGAATTTTAATACGTCGTAAAAGAAAACAAAATGCTTTTGGCCAATGAACACAGCTCTCATAAAGTACGGGATGAATATTAAAACGCTATTTTCTGATGTTAAATTTGTGCTTTCATTAGACCCACGAATAATTTTACACCAACTTCTAACTTTATTTAAATCTTTCAATTGAAAAATTACCTGTTATCTTAGGTGAACCAAAAACATGGCTTAGTTAGAATATGGTGTAGGTATTCATTTACAATTTATGTTACCATATAACTTAATAACAAAACAACAAACCTGTGAAAACAAAGAACAGTATGTTCATTCTACGTAGTGTAAAATATTTTCCCCTTAGTTATAAAAACAAACAATTCCGGATATTATATACATTAAACAATTCAATGTTAATATTTAATTCATTTTTGAAAATGAAATGATTTATAAGATTATATGTATGAGAAAAAAGGCAATATACCGATATATTTTTTTTATCGATAACACACAATCATTTAAAAAATATATTTTTTTATTCTTATAATATAATAACGTAAAAATTATTATAATAAACTGTGATAGGACTAACTTGACCGGTACTGACCGCGTACAGAGCGCGGGGGCTCTGACCGCAGGCAAAAGGAATCTGTACTTACACAAACATTAAAAAACAATAAAAATAAATGTGAATAGGATGCGTACAGCTGACATTTAATATTAAAATAAAAACCACGATAAAGTAAATAACCTACAACCGTAAATATATTTGAATAACATCTTTATAATTATGGGATCACAATTTTGTTTTTCTACATCCGACATCAAAAGTAGCAATATTGTGATTTGTTAGTCGACTGGTACTCGATAATCAACAATCTCTGCTTGTTGTTTTATTCCCTTGTTGTCTTCGTGCAGAAAGTTCCGTCAAACTCTAAGTGAATTGTACAAATGAAAGTCATTAGAATATACTTTTAGTGAGTATTTACTGTTTTAACGAAGACGAAAAGGGAATGATAGGTTTGTTTCATAACAAGGACTATACACATCATGATAACATGTATTTTTTTTTACATTTATTAAAGCAATTTATGGTTTCTCGTCTCCTTTTCTATTTGCAGCCTCTTACTGTGGTGAATTATTATAATGTATGGATTTTTTATACAGTTTTTATGTCTTCTGTTATTTCACTTCTATAAGAAATGAGGTTAATAATACACAATGTGTTGAGTTTTACATCCAACGTACCCGTTAAACATGTAACATTTAAACCTTTCAACCGACTAATACATAGAACCATGTGTAACGCAATAGTCAAGATTTTTGGACTTTTTTACAGTTTTGCCGAAAAATAACACAAAAAATGGACGCCAATAGCTACATTATCAGACAACTGAGTTGTCCTCTGGGTAGACAGCTTAATAAGTACATCATTATATTTATTTGGTTATTTATCTTAACATATGACCTCACTTGAACCCAGGTGGAGTTTGCCTAGCTCCATTCCTGGGCGTCCTCAGCGAGAGCTTAAGCTCCGGGCACAGAAACCATGAACTTACTAACCCAAACATAGAATTATCAAGGCCAGCGAGATCATTAGAAACTTTTTTTATAATATCTCCAGTGCCGGAGATATCGTTTATTTAAATTCAGATAGTAACAAAGTAGGAATGCGCCTACATGCTTTGGTATATTTTTAATAGATTTTATACTCGTATACAAAAATATACTGTCAAATTTTTGAATCATTTATATAATGATTAACCTGCAAATATACTTAGATTAATCTGAACATATTATTATGAATATGGGTTTAATAATATGTGTTTGTGCACACTAATAATACGTTAATACGTCACTATTTTATTCGTCGATTTATCCATTATTCTTATGTTAAACCTGTGTTTTTTATATATAGTTAATTGCATGAATAATCTATTGTTTGTGATCCATTAAATTATTGATTTTGACAAACTCTAATAGTCATAATAGACAAAAAATCTTATGATAATCAATCGATAAGATGTGGTTTATAAATCGATTATGCCCATCACTAGAAACGACGCTTGAGTGCAAAAAAGAAAAATCATTAAGATCTCTCGTCACTGTGGTGAGCTTGATTCGCCCCCACTGGCTGACTAGAGGAGAGTGACCCGACGTTGCCAGCTTTACCTGCGAGGGACTGGGACGGCCTGCTCCCGCTCTACAGGTACAAGGTGCAGGACTGCCGCACTCATCAACAGAGGCTTTTAAACGCTGAGGATCCCCTTTTATGTGTTCCGGGGGACCTTATGTCACCTTCATTCCGGCAGTCCAGTTATTTTAACAACTGGAGACGCAAAATAACTAAATTTAACAAAATACGTGTTTTGTAGGAAATACGTCAATCTATATAAAAAAATTAACAATAAATTTTGAATATAATACTTTATACGGAGTTTTAAATTCGTACTTATAATTAAATCCTTAACGTAAAAAATATAAAATTCATATTTTTGTACATTTTGTGTATATCAAATTGACTTGATTATAAGAATAAACACAGTGAGATGTATTATACTATACATACATGTAAATAAGCAATGCTTATATACTCGTAATTAAGAGTTAATTTAAAGAGTTTAAATAATATCAAGAATACCTGCTAATTTTTAATTAATAAAGGTGTCCCAAAATTAACGCGAGATTTGAATTAAGTAGAAAACGCAGTTCTTAGTCTTATGGTTGTTATTTTTTAAATGAATCATAAAGTCAATACAATAAGGTTATTTAGGGTTATTCTTGTGCTAATTTTGGGACTTCCTATATATATAATATACCATCGACATGATGACTTGATTTCAAATGAAACTTTTTGAAACATATTTCAATATTTGATCAGAATAAAAACTCATAGATTTTAATAATAATTGACGTTTAGTTGTTTTTTTTTTTAACTTACTGCACAGCAGTCTATGCAATATAGTCTGATTTCATGGTTGTATCTGTTTCAGGGAAAATGTGTGTGTTTATTTTACACCCTAGCGTATGTTAAATCTCGGGAGCCTTGACGTCGTCTCTGTGGCGTAATGTAGCCTCTTTTGAAGGCAGTGCGGGACGTGCATTCAGAGGCACTGCTCAAAGGGAAGGTCCGACATCTGGAGCTGCGGGGGACCCTGTGTCCCGGCTTCAGTCTTTACGCTTCACAGATCGACGAGCTGGACTTTTATCGGAGACTCGCCGTATTATTCACAGTCATTCACTAGATACGAAATTTATTAAGTGTGGATCAAAAAATATTTCAAAACAAATACAAATCGAACGGCAGGTTAAAATTTCATTAAATGCTTTTAGACTTAAACGCATTCTAAAATTATGTCTGTTTTAAGTTTGCTTTTAACAAAAGTATATTAGTGTCCTGGCTTATTTAATTTTAAAAAAATGGTTTAGTGATCGTCACCCAAGAGCCTGAAATAATCTGTCCTCAATTATAAAAATACCAGACTTTATGAATTATTTAAATCGCTTGGTAAATGACGGATCAATGACGTCATAGTTCAGTTTTTATTTTAAACCCACCTCAACGGCTGTTGGTGCACGTTCATACGGCGAATAGCGAGCTATAGAGAAGCTATGGCGTCGGTAGAGTAAACATTATTTAGACCTGCTTGAGCGAACGTCTCTGAATAATGCGGTAAATGCCTCAATGGACTCCACTCGAAGGCTCTATTCCGTTTCCCCGCCCCCGCAAACACAGCCTCGCAAACTAAACACGAAAGTAAAATTAAATCACTACTGTACACCTCTATATTTGATTCAATTATGTTATCAATACATAAAAGTATCCTTTTATTTCTCAATATCAATATATATACTACAATTCTTGTTTCTTGAAACAAATTGTTTATAATTAACAAGCGCTTATATACTCATAAAATGATATTAATAAAATACTTTTTAATTCTAGAAATATATCATTCAGTCACTTATACTGATACTTATTTTTTTCTTTTTACACATACTAAGCTTTTAAATTCGATTGGTAAAAAGGAAAAAAAATAATATTTCTATGTCACTTAGAAGAAGATACGTCTTGGTGTCAAGACTCTTAATTTTCATTTTAAGATATCTTTTGTAAAGGAATATTACAACCAACGGGAGAATACTTGGTCTAATTTGGTAAATTATTGACCCTAGAATAACCCTAATAACGTTTTTTTATTATTTAAAGTTGCATGGATCAGATAACTAAAGCATTATTAAATACGACTCCGTGGTTCGATGGTCGGTAAGTTTGTTCACCTGAAATAAGGTCGCAGGTGAACTAACGTAAACAAAAGCATCCAAATACGGATAGGACACATTGTTATATTATTATTATTATTGTCTCCCGGCGAAAAGGATACGAAAACTCTTTTAATCTAGGTTTACATCAAGATAGGTGCCGAAATCTGGCAACGCTGTAATTTCTACTGAATGTTTTATTCTGCTCGCCGGTTTGCTTCTTTCCTTGCGGCCATGTAATCTCACGTAGTAGTGAAGATTTATACTAAACTAAATCAGAACATCTCAATATGAGTAATTACCCCTCAAATAATAAAAACTATGAAAAGTAGAGGGAGATGTATCAAATCAAAAACTATACTTTAAACTGCTTGCATTTCATCTATTCTTACAGTATAACGCTGTTATATACTCTTCGTTTTCAGATGATGCCTTATGTCCGTGTAGAAAAGCTTAAAAAATTATTAAAAGAGAAAACTCTAAATATACTACTTTACATCAAAATAAATGCATTTAGTATGAAATCTTACTTAAAACTATAATTAGCCACGTTTAAATGTATTCACAAAAAAACTGTTTCCTGGCGCTAAATACAAGCTAAAAACTTTACCGCAACAATTAGCCCGCCCGTTGTTTAGGGGAGGGGCTCTGAAATAATTTAGGACGGGTCGTCCAGCTCGCCCGGGCCCGGCTGCGATGACAATAACAACTCGAGGTAGGCTCCAGGACGCGGTTTGCTCCATTCCGTGCAATTAGGCCCTGTACTCGAAACAAACTCTTTATTCCACCCGATCGGCACTAATGGCTTCAATGTACTCTGCTTGGTTATAACAAGACGCGCACAGTGCGATTGTGGTCACAATAAAAACTCAAGGTACTCTCGCAGTGCGAGGACGTGGTGTCCCTGTGTCCTTCACCGGGTGTGTTCTGTGCAATTGGGACTTGTACTCGGAACGAATTCTAATAGCTTCAGTGTATACTGCTTGGTTATTACTAGACGCCTGCAGTTTTACTGTGGTCACATGCACCCGTTTGTTTGTTTGGTGACAATAATAACTGAAGGTACTCTCGCAGTGCAAGGACGTGGCGTCCCCTGCGTCCTTCACCGAGTGTGTTCCGTGCAATTGGGACTTGTACTCAGAACGAATTCTAATAGCTTCAGTGTATACTGCTTGGTTATTACTAGACGCCTGCAGTGTAACTGTGGTCACATGCACCCGTTTGTTTGTTTGGTGACAATAACAACTGAAGGTACTGTCGCAGTGCGAGGACGTGGCGTCAATGCAATTAGGTCTTGTACTTAGAACGAATTTTTTATTCCACCCGATCGAACCCTAATGGCTTCGGTGCACACTGTTTGGTTATTACGAGACGGTCGCAGTGTAATTGTGGTCACTTACACTCATTTATTCATTCGAACGACCGCAAAGAGCAAACTGCTTATTAGAAGCAGTACAAACAAGGCGAGAATAAAATTTTCAAGACAATTCGCTTTCTAATCTTCGTACTTGCATTCATTGAATAATTTTGTAGAGTATAATTCATTTGGCTAAAAATGTTTTCCGTGAGAAATACGAAGAATACAAGCGGTTTTGTAATTTTATTAGTAAATTTAATATGGGGGATATCTAAGACCACCAATTTTTTGGACGTGTTCAGGTTTGAAAACGAAATAATATGTATTTCGTTTTCATTATTTGGCATTTATATACAAAAGCAGCATTATAACTCAGTTACCTCATTTATTTGTGGGTTATGAAGGAGTCACACCTCAAGACCGATTCAGATTCTAATGTTTCGTATCAACGAGCCCTTCTCAATTCTCAACATAAAAATTAATTGGTCAAAAATTATACGAAATAATTTTACCAATAATATAAAAGACCTTGATTAAAACAAAATTGAACCGTTTAAATATACTATTTTCATTCATAAAATATTAAATGCACCCAAAAAGTAATTTTCTTAAATTTTTAAATATTCCGAAGTAGGTCGGATTCATTCAAAACAAGACTTTATAAATTCATATTTCCTGAGAGGGCATCTTTCAATTGGGACTTCAATTTAAATCCTCGGTACAAAGAGCGAGCAAAGAGAATTGAAAATATTATTGTTACATTGAAATTTGCAGCATGATTAAAATACTTGTATTGGCATGATATTGAGATGAGATATTTAAATTTCTCAGTCGTTTTGAAAAGTTTATTAGCGCAAAAATATAAATAATGAAGAATTCAGTTAAGATATTGTTAGCATAGAATTTATAACACACTAAACAAACGGTAAAAAAACCATAATAATCAACAAGTCACATGATAAAATCATTATCATGTGTTATGCATATGCAGATCAAAAGTATGGTTTATTATTTAACAATTTTAAATATCATATACAAATATGTTTTAACAGATATATCAATACTTGAACATATTATTTTTTGAAAAAGTATTCTTATCAATAAAACATATAATGGAGTGCTCTTCTTCAATTACTCACAGATACGATGCTAAAAAGTTTTAAAACTTCTCGCAAGCTCCTTTAAGAAGCTCTACACGACCATGGCAGAAAAAAGCACTTACCACTAAGCGACGAAGATAAATACAACCTCCCGGTTGCACGTGACGTATTTGGGGCTGGTTTTTGAGTGACGTCAGGTGACAGGCGCCGCATGAAGGCTCTTCCGTCTGTAGAACCTCCCGAACGGCCCGACGCTCACGTGCATAAAGGAAAAAGGAGATGAACGAGGGGTGTGATCTGGTGATCGAATTTTATACGGGAAGCATACACATCCGAAAATGCTTGTGTGAACGGAAATTCACTCCCAGAGGCGCGGAAATTATACCGTGCATATTAACTCCTATGCCGACTGGCAGCCAACGAATGGCGCACTACGCTTTTTATAAAACTAAAATCAATACATCCAATTAATTCTAGGAAATTCACGCCTAAATATCCATCTTTCTAATACAATGTTGAAGTAATTTCCTATCTAAGTTAATAAATCACGCTTTTGTGATTCAGTAAAAATTTAAGTATTTCTTCTGTGAAGAAGTTATTCTTTACCAAAAATCGAGTATTAAATAATTATCATACCAATATAATGAATATTATAATAATTTCAAAAGGGATGTTTACTCATCTAAATTTTATTTCATATTAAAATTAGTTTCATTTATAACAATTTTAATACACATCACTTTTAATGAATTGGTACTCGTATTAATCAAATTATAGGTTGAATAAATAATTTTCGATCGAACAAGCTTTTTTTGGCTATTCGTCTATCTTGATAGACTTAACGTGGGTAAAGCTAGAAAATCTCACGTAAAACTCTAACTAAAATGGTTTATTTTACAGCTCTGTTAAAAATATTAATTGTCCCCAAACTCAATTAAATGGGGTTTTTTGTGACTTTTCTGAATGTAACAATGCAAATATCGCAGATATAGCAAGTCGGATACTATTTTAGGGTTTCCTGGGTATTTGGACATTTCAGTCCCGGTTCTAGGATTATCGTCAGGAATTTTTTGTATCGTCGGCAAACTTAACCGCAAAATCCTTGAATAACAAATATATTTTTATCTCGTTGTTAACAAACTTGCTTTGCAGACTCAACTTAAAGAATAGCACCATGACAAAATCGTAGTTCAGTGGTATAAATTTGAATATATAACCGACAATTATCAATTATAAAAATGCTTGCATGAATATATCTCGTATCTTTCATGTTAATATGGAGTTTGTGTTTCCAATGTAGGATTAAACGGATGTGACGCTTCTCACAAATCACCTCTATGGGATTGTAAATCATTTTGTTCGCGAATGTTTGCCCGACGCTCTAATATTCTATTTCAATCTATGTTGTTGCAACTGGAGCGTATGCAACTCCATACAACTGAATAGACGAGTCGCGAGGAGAATCCGGTTTTTATCCGGTAACTTGGTGCTTTTATTAGGTTGCATATGTGTGCTTACAGGTACGATGGCAGCGCATCAAAATGACAGCTGCTCTTATCAGATTTTACAGCCACATAATGATAATATATACTTACTAATATGATATAATAATAGTAATAATATAATAAACCCGTAATGGGTAATAAATAAGCATCTGATTGACGTTCAATCCAAAAAATAAGACATACGATAATATATACATTTTTTAAATATTTTTTTAGAGCCGAACGTGGCCCAGTGTTTGACATGCTCGTTTTAGAACTTCGCGGTACTGAACACAAATATGGATGAATATATTTTATATATATAATAGGTATTAAATAAGTAATCATGGATGCCACACAAAACCTAAATAGCTAGCTTCAAAACAGCAATTCGTTGCTAGTGCAATGAATTGTTTTCTACCTTGCGGCATTTAACTTATACCAAGAATGGATATCAATTCCTTATTTAGATTATCTAACATAGAGTTTATTCGCTCATTAAATAAACGTGAAAATCTTGCATCGTTGTTGTCATCATAGTAATTCGGGGTTAATATGTCTCCCAGCTCTTAATGCGAATACTACATGACTTTTTGCGACTGAATTCGCTGAAAAAAAATACATGCATAGCTTTGTATTTGATTCATTGATATGTGAATGAATGATGTAAATTATTAAAAATATAAATTAGGTCATTTAATGTCATTCAAAGTCGATTATTGATAAAACCTTTACTACAAAGATTTTTGATATCAAATTTAATTCACTGCATACTTATATCTACACCAATGAGCTGTGTAACCAGGTGTCTTTCAAAGTCGATTATAACCAGCCATGTTTCAAGGCGTTTACAAAAAAGATAATATAAGGGTCATAATGGTCTCTGTGAGTACTTGAACGTTTAAAAAAGGCTCCGAGGGCTAGGGTAAGTGCTTACGGAACATGACTTAGATTATTCACTATCGCCTAGATAGAGTGGGATGATGTGGGAAATTTACGCTGTGCAATATGGAAACTAACCTGACCTAAGCATAGCTAAGTAGAGTGCAAATCGTAAGTATCTTAGTATCTAAGCTCTTACTATATATTTGAGTGCTTAAGTAGTGGGCTGTGGTTACTATACCGCAATTCAATTATTAAACATCCAAAGTTATTGAATAGCTACTAACAAAATGTTTTTAAGAAGACACTTTACATACGAAATGACCGAAAAAGCCTTAAAGATTACTATTGTTGCTTGGTCGCTAAATAATATTTATATACAATCTATATCTCGCTCGCATCGTATTTTTAGGAAGAAAAATCATGTATCAGGTATTTTACAGTCGATTTAATCTACTATGTTGTATTTCAATAGATATGGAAAAGCAATCAAAATAGTTATATTCCATAAAATTTAATATCGAAGGATGCTACCGATAAACTCGAATTATATTGAATATCTAAAATATTATTATTTTAACCTGTGAAGCAAGGGCTCCATTCTTGTATCTATCTATACCATTCAAACAAATAAATATGTATCTAAAAAGCAAAGGTGGACTATAATGAGCTCTTTTCACCAAATGGTCGAAGGGTTTAGTAAAAAATATTATCTCAATTAAGAGAATGGCACCATAATCTTAAAAAACAAACAAAATGGAAAAAAACTATAGAGTCAAGTAAATATTTTATAATAATTATTTTTAATTCACAAAGCTTATGTGGAAACTTTAGGAGTAGTTTCCTGAATTCCATCGACGATTACGTTTATGGTAAATTATTCAGAAAGGGGATCGGATAATTTGATTTTGAATTAACGGCCTTAGAAATTTTAATCACCTCAATAAATTAATGAAACCACATGTAGTTATGAGCCTATCTCCTAATAACTATTTGTAAAGATCCCGATCTTACCATATCTTACCTCAGATTAGTATCTGAAGCTTTTGTTGAAACTTTCATTAACGAATATATTTTGAATTAAAAGTATCGTCCTTAATTTTTATACGAAAAGGTTATAATAAGGTTATAAAAGGTTATAAACGATAAAGGTTGAATTATCAATAAACCTTAATTTTATATCATTGCTTCGATGAGCTATTATTTAACTATAACATTTATAGCTATAGATAATAATTGTGAATCAAGTATATAATTATTAAAAAATAATTATACCACATTCAATAGTAACATAATCAGTGAAACGTTTTTATAACGACAGTAAATAATTTTTATAGCTTTAACGCTTGATAGATATTTTAATTTTAATTATTTATTTGCGAATTTCAAATAAATATATTTTTATTACATATTAATTATTTATAATCAAGAATCGTTTATCATTTTACATATTTCTTCACCTGTTAAAATCAATTAATTTAAATTAATTTTATATTTAAAAAAAACTTGAAGCCAATAAAGTATTTATTTATATTTAAAAAAGTTCAAATTAGAAGTTTATTTTCATTTGCAAGAAGCTGAAAAAATCATGAACCTAATTTCAAATAAGATAAGTAAGATTTTTTTCAAATACGTAACTCTTGAACATTATTAAATATCTTTGATAACAAACAAATGTAATGATTTTGTATAAAACACCTTTTTAATTAACATAAACTAGAGCTTAAGAGAAGAAAATGTGGTATTATTTTTGGTGCTAACATAATGCGATATCTAAAACAGCCGAAAGACTTTTGAATATTTTTGGTTGTAAGCGTTTTTGCCTTAAGAAGGTTGTATCAGGCTTCTCAGTAGTTTGATCTCCTTATTATCCTTGATATTATAAATATGGAGTATTTAATATTCAAATTATGTATATTACATAATCAAATAGTACGTTAATAATTGTAATAATCTAGTAATATTCTTACAGTTTACCTTCATGATAAAATTTCCATATATCTATTAGAATAAAAGTTAATTTGAACGTCAGGTTGCAAAATTGTATAATATATTAGCATAGGTATTTCAAGTAAAGGTATTCCATTCAAACACCATGAAAAGAAGGCATTTCAATAATTCTACCAAAGTATCTAAGAAGATACGATACCATGTAGGTGCTTTCTGTAAATTTAGATGAATTTTGATCTTATACAAATATAAAGAATTTCAATAAACATTACATGATTGAATGCTTTCGATTGCATGAAGATATTTTCCTTCGTATATTTGTATTTACTTACGATTGATATCGATGAACTGAAAAGTTGTGTTCGTATTCATGATTCAATGAGAGAAGTAAACCATAAGATATATAAGAAACAAAACTGTGTATTTAATAAACAAAATTACAATTATAATATGGAAGTATGACAAAACTATGAAGTATGACAAATCATCAGTATTGAGAGTATCAGTAATCGAAAAACACCAATTATTATTTACGTAGTAAAGTCTTCAATGCTTAAAATACGGAGACATTACAATAAAATAATATGATTTTAAGCTTACTTCAATCAAAATGTTTCAGGTGTCGTGCAATAATAATTGTTTTTGTTCGCAGCACAGTCTACTGCAGTGGTCCCCAACCCTATGCCCGCGGGCACCGTGGCGCCCGCCGACCGTTTTACGTGTGCCCGCCGCTGTGCGACCACGTTTAAAAAATGTTTGAGTTTACAATGAAATGTTATGAAAAAAAAAAATTAAATAATTGTACAGAGAAATATAAGCGAAAATAATTATAACATTATAATTTTTATACTATTATTTACTTCTTATTATTTATTTTACATAAAAAATATACAATATTTTTAGAATTGAATATTTTTTGTGCATTATATGATTGTTGACTATGTCCAACAATAAATATACCTTGAAAAAATAAATGGTGCCCGCCGCCCGACCGGCATTCTATAATGTGCTCTTGGATGCAAAAAGGTTGGGGACCCCTGGTCTACTGTATGCAAATGGCGCTGTGCGAGTTTATTCAAATACGAGTAATATCCTGTCATTGATTGAAGCCCGCGCTTCCTCGAAGGAGGAAGTCGCCGCGGATGAATACGCAAAGCCTCGGAGGTTAATAACTTAGAATCGGCGTCGCGTAGTCGAGCACAATCAAGCGAGAACGTTTTCCGTTATTGGTTATTGTATAATCCGCTGATAAATATCAAAGAAAACCAGACAAAGTGTTTCCATTGAACTCGGCGTGCGAATTGTAATAAAATTATTCAACACTATCTGAACACAGCAGGTGAATTATTGAAAACATGCTTTAAGAAAACAATAATAAATAATGGGAAGAAAAAATATTATATTGATACGAAACGCTGCTTTTATTAAGCAGTTGAGGTCTCACATTCTTGGTGATTTATTCCGGTAGTCTTTTATATTTATAAACTACAAATACAATTATGTGGCGGTGAGCTCTAAGCGGTTCCACAAATTTAAATTGTATTTGTCAAATATATAATTTGTTTCAAACTCGAGATCAATTAAAGTAAGTATAAACGAATGTAGTTATAATACGCGGCTCCACAAAAAGGCCTTCAACAAATTCAAGGTGAAACAATACTTAAAAAAAAACACTGGCAAACCACGTGTCAGAGAGATTCTTTTAAAGGTTGTTCACGATTAAACTGTTGAATGAATACACAATGTTGCTTCATCGAGAAGATATGGAAAACTAAGATGGGGACGCGAAGTGAATTTCTAAGGCCGTATGCAAATGGGGTGTGTAATTAATATTCTGAAGCGGGCGGGCAGAGCCTCCGGGCAGACGGACTCGCAAATGAGACCCGGGCCTATGAGTCGACTGCGGGCGTCAACATGACAGCCAAAGTATTTTTGGCCAGCTTAAACAGCCTCCACCAACTTGCTACCCGTGGTGCAGCGGTCACTTGCAACCCCTAGAATATATCTATTTATAGCTAGAGTAAATATTATATTTTCACCTCAGTGAGAATATTCTATGCCGAGTTTTTCTGAAATCGGAAAGAGCTTCCCATTTAAAGCACTGCATCAGTTTTATGATTTTTTTTGCTGTTGTAAAATTCATGTTTTTGAATTGCTTCTTGATAATAAATCGACACGATGCTCATAAAATAATTAAAAAAATCTTACGTGTCATCTAAATTACTTTTATTGTATTTCAATATTTTGCTTTTTTTACACTTTAAGTCTTTGAGCATTACGTATTTTTATATTTGATATATTTGCATCGTGTCAATTTTTTGCTAACCTAACCTTCCACAAGTTTTCAAAGTCTATTTATCTGGATAAAATGTTGAATGTATTAGAAAATTTCCGACGACGTCTATCTATTTTCTAAAAATATTAATTCTAGAAGTCTTGATTGACTTTTTCCTTCTGAAGCAACTTGGTAAAGAAGTACGGGATTTTTTTTATTTTTGACTTTGGCTGTAACAATACATCCAAAAAGATTTCCATGATAATTTTTAAAAAATATTGGTACACATTCCTTCAAGGTTAGTACAGGTTCAGTCAACACACACTCGTATAAATCGCTTCAAATATATATTATTAAAACTATACGTATTAACAAAATGATAATAAGTTCCTATAAATCTTATAAATAAATAAAAAAAGAAAAATTTAATAAATTATAAATGAAGACATAAAAAAGTCGAAGTTTCAAGAAGATTATCATTTTATCTTTTTATACACAATGAGACAACAACCCTGCACTTGGAGACCTCTTGAATCAACAGAGCGAAGGTTTTCTATTCAAACTACTACAGATAAGTAATATGTCACTGAGGTTACGACAAATTAACAAAAACCTTTAAACAATTAATGGCAACTGTAGCTGTGTCCAACTCGGCACGTCCCCGGCATAGTGAATCCTTTTATACGCGAAAACTATTAAAAAAAACTGCACATGCATTGTTCGACAAGCAAGCGCGCTAACCGCTAGATTACGAGGCGGGTTTTGAAGTCCGTCTGGTCTGTGCAATGGTCAGGACTGAGTGTATGCCACGTCGGGACAGCCGTGTGGTATAATTGTACGTCGGCACCAATTTACATGATTGGCATGTGCGCATCAAAGGATCTAGTTAACGTGGCTTCAAGTCAATTGTATTTCCGAGCCTAATTTGGATGGCACAGAGTATTGCCGCTCGCCTTTGATAAGAATTTGGCTTCTTTAGCCTCCTCGCTGTCACAATAAATAAAACAATAATGATGTTGTTGAGTAATACAAAAAAAAATATTTTATGCGATTATATTGATGAAATCTCAGCTATAACTAATTTCGAAGTAAAGCTCTTTACTAAAAATACTTTTACGTGATACATAACAAAAAAATTAGGTATAAGTTGCAGATAACGCTTTTATATGGTTTGATATGTCGTAGGTTTGTGCTTCTTTTTGCAATGAATAGTATTTATTATTCTAAATGATTAACAAGTAACACGATTAGCAAGTAAGTCTAAAGGTAACATTTTTATATGATTCATAAATCAGAATTTATCCACGAAAGAGGATAGTGCGTGCTTGATTGATGAAGAGGGCTTCCCTCGTGTATCTATCATGATTGGAATATGAATAGCCCGAGGATACAACAATAGGTATTGAAAGAACAATCTTTTACGAGAGATATTAAAGAATATTACTCAATCGAATTCTAGGCCAGAAATTACACTGGATGTTACTGATGAACTTTTACCAATGGAATAATAATATGAAGACATTAATAAACCATTCATTAATCAATACCAAAGAATGGAAATCTTATTCGTTTTACTTACATGAGCAAAATGTTAATATGCGTTGTAACGCTAATAAATCCAAGAAAAAATATATTTCCGTGTTTGTTTAATCCACGAAAAAACTATCAATTTTTGTATGCCCGCTTCTAAAAAATAATAGTTAAAACGAAAAAAATTAAATAATGTTTATTTACTTTTAACTAATTGGTCGAATACTTTACTTTTCTAAAACATTATGTATAATTATTTGGCTCAGTATGGGCCAGCACAGTTCAGTGTGGCTAAGGTTTTTTGACTTATAATTGTTAAGTGTGGACTGGATTGGTTCAGCATGGGTTAGTGGGGTTTATAGTTAATAAATAATAGACAAAACCTTGTTACAAATACTTACAACGTTTTAAATATGCATCGGTTACCTATAGTGGTTATCCGAGCTCGTCGTCTCAATTAACGAACAACACTTTATAAGGGTGCCAAATCGAATCGAAAATCGATTTTCCTTGACATTGGAATGAAAAAATCTCTATCAATATCCTTCTATTTTGAGAAGGGTTCTTTCAGTGATTAAGGGTTTGCCAGCAATTACCTGCAACGGAGACAGAATCACTCATGAATAATGGCTGTAAGTGTCGATTGTGTAAATACTTAAGCTGAGGAGATACGGTCACGACTGGAAGTGCTCGGCTTACTACAAAACGCCAGTTAACCTTTGGAGAACTACCTGAGGTTGTCAATAACCATTACCATTTATATTCTAGGTTGAACCGTAGAGATTTTATGATTATACTCAACATGCATACAAATTTTTCTGAACTTTATTTCCTATAACGCTTATTATAATCTTATATTAAATATTTAGTACTTTCATTAGAGATTTGAAAGCTTCTGTGACGGTACGAATATTTTTAAATAGTCAACATTTGCAGCGGAATTGCACAATAAAGTAACAAGAATAAATTATTCATTATTTTAATCCAATTTACACTGTTAAAAATGTGAGATTAGTATGTAGTTGTTTAGTGTTATTTTGCAGCAGTTTAAACGATTTTTTGGGGATAGTTAAGTAAATAATCCTAAAAAATTATTTCCATAACGTATTCATTAATCTTTTATCTCAACCACTTACAATTGAAATATTCTAGACTGCCGCTAAAGAATTATGTGATACATATACTATACATACACCACTGTTTTGATAACTTGTATAAATAAATTATTTTTAATTTGAATGGCATGTTTAAATATTGAAAATATATGATAAAATCTCAACCAGAGATTAACTCTCCTAAGATGGTTTATAAAATAGTGATAACATCAGATTACTGGCAATATTTTTAAAGCTTATATTTGTATGTTTGTTTATAAATAAATGACTGAATAGTAAGCCTCTTTAATACAGATGAAAGTATCAGAGCCACAGACTGTTTGCGGGGATTATAGGTGGATCAGAGTGTGTTAAGCTGTAATGCAGTATGTACATTACGCCCCGTGAGGATATTCTCACTATATAGGTGTAGCCGCTTCTGAGAAGGAAATATATCACAGGTGGATATATTAATTACTCACCACAAATATTACTACTCGGTAAAATATTCATAAATATTAAATTTTTATTTTACGCTGGAAATTTTTTTATTTAAGTAAACTAAGCCAAGATTAAGATTTTTATCTCAGTTTGCGTAGTAAATATAAGGTATTTAGACATCTCGTTACAGAAGAGATGGTGGTGGTTACAATGAGTGAAGACGTGCTTGTGGTATATAATTTGTTGATATTACTGAGGAAAAAAAAGAAGTTTATCTATGGGAGGAAACACGCATAGAGTAAATACATTTCAAATTATATTTATGACTTTGAAAAACTAAGAAAATATCTCATGTAATTATACAGCGGGTCTTGAAATTAAATTATAAAACTAAGCATTTTAATGCATCCTTTATTTGTGGATTAACCAATATATCTTGTTAATTACTGCAACGTCGTAACCAAGAAAGTAATCAGGCAGGAGGAGCAAACATATATATTTAAGGATCTAAACTTACAAGCACAGTTTCTTTGTTCGACACGTGAGTGAGGCGGTAAGACAAACCCAAAGAGTAAAGTACCAATTGAAGTTCCGACTAACTTTCGGAGCTGATTTACATTCTGCTTAAACACCGTGTTATCTTTTCCGGTTAAACACGTGATAACGGTATCCTATAACTGTAAGATTATGAATATGAACGCATTCTTACCATTATAAGAATTACTAACTGTAAAAAAGTTACAACCTTCATTCGACAGGACGATGACACATTTACGAACTGCGGTGTGTAATTCGTATGCTTCACAATATAAATTAATGTTATAAGTGTAACTCGGTTGCAACTACCACACATTGCACTTCGTTAAAAATATCATATACATGAATAGTTTTTTTATAAAAGATTATAATCACAAAAAAAATATCTATTTGTTTATAAATTTACTTGCTTGAGCTATATTTTGAAAACACGATTATTTTTTAATCCTTTTTCCCAAAAATATATGAGAGTTGAAAATTAATATTTCCTTATTAAAAGGTTGGCCAACGCT
The DNA here is from genome assembly GCA_022113835.1 of Atopsyche davidsoni. Lineage (NCBI taxonomy): Eukaryota > Metazoa > Arthropoda > Insecta > Trichoptera > Hydrobiosidae > Atopsyche > Atopsyche davidsoni. The sequence goes on from JAILWY010000010.1 coordinate 4,587,106, forward strand.
AGCAATATTGTGCTCTTAAATTGCATAAATAGCTTAACTTTAAATTAGTTATGAATATACTTTATTACTTTTATTATAAGTAACGAAATAATCTCCCTTCAAATATTTTTTTACAATTTTGATAATGTGCTTTGCAAAAAGCATTTGATAATAACAAGCCATCCTGAGCATGCAACATAAATTGATTATTTAACGTTTAACCATCCATTTGGAATTATAAAAAAATGCACCCGTTTTACCTTGCTTTTGAAAGTCGTGGTTTTTCCGAGTTCAAAAAACCTTTTAAATTTTTTCAGTGCCAACAACATACTTTAGTAGGGTTTTAATAAGTTTTTCAGGACGATTTCTAGATTCTAAACTTAACCAATAAGACGTCTTCTATTGTTAAAGTATATGTCTTTAGCAATGATCATTCTACTTTTTGTCACTCCTTAACTGTAAGCGTCAAAGCAATTTTTTAAATAACTTTATGATACCTATTTTTAGGGAGTTATCTACTCATATCATTCGCAACAAACGGAATATATGAGATACATTATATAAGTAATTGAGTTATTAGCAGATATTCAAATTTATATATAAGATTAGTGACTGAGGTGTATATAGTATAAGGGTTTGTACCAAAATGTCCTTAGTTATTCAATGTCGTCTGGCTTCGATAAGAAACTATCTTTATTTGTAAGATTTAACAGAAATGGTACATCCAATCATTTCTACGACTAACAACTATTGGAATCCAGTAGAAATATTTAAATGTGTTATTATATTTACTTCGATAATTTCAATTTTATTGAATATGTTACGGAATATAAATATGTATATATTCGCTTATTTACACCTACATTATTTAAATTTTTTGATGATTAATTTTTATTTTCTGTAGATTATATGTTAATGTGTAAAGCACTTAAAACTCAATTAAAAGAATATTATAATGTGGTCTATACAAGTATATGATATTGCTTGTCTAAACGTTTATTTAAACAATTAAAAAAATTATTATGTAGACATTATTTTTCTTTAGGAGAATACACAACTTATTATTAAGTAAATATGATTAATTGCTTATGTTTTGAACTCACTTTACATCATTGGGTTTATACGATTTTGTATTTAAGAATGTGTTTTATACAAGTAATGCTTAAAGTTTTCTGTCCTATGATTTTTCAGTCCCCAGGACCATCTCTAGGGGTTTTATTTGTATGCCCTTTTTTCTACTAACTACTTCCCAACACTCTAGAAACTAAACCGTCCAATAACAAAGAATACCAAAACCAATGAAAATACATAACATAGAATTTTAAATAAATACTTATCGTTGTGTATACCACCAGTAAAACACTCTAGTGCTTAGAGTTACGTAATTGTCTATTAGAATCGAGAGGATAAGACCCCCACTCAAGATTCTGGATGCGTGCCTTTTAACAGGCTCCACTTCCGACCGGAAACTTGATAGCAAGTTTGATGTGATTTAGATGTCAGTTATCTTAGTTCCTTATTTTTAAAATGGTTGCGAAAGCTTAAGTGAAGATTTTACCTACATCAAATAGTTCATCTTGGAATTGAAAACAAATAAGTTACCAACAAATTAAAATAATATCAAATTATATATCTTGTAATATTAATTTGTATTCAGTTTAAATATATCTCAGAATAAAACAGTGAAGCGTGAATGCATTTTTGATATTATTTTAAATTTTAAAGTTTACGCAAAGAGCGTGTTGTCTGTATGGAAAAGTTTTTTTTATTACTTACAGTATAACAAAATAGCAGCACAAGTCTATAAATAATCTGTATGCAATGGAACTCTGAACATTTTTTTCTTGTCCTTCCGTTCAAAAGGGAAATGAGTTGGTATGCCAATGAAATTGAAATCGTTTGATTACAACAGCTGGCATTACGTAAATAAGTGTACTGAATTAACTACTCGTGCTCTTACACCATCTGAATATTTTTAAATAACAAGCATTGACCTTCCAATGTTACCTGGATGATTATATAAAATATGTCGGAACTTTAGCCGACCATGATCATGTCAATATAGCCTTTAATTTACTTGTCAAATTATATAAATGGTTTCGTTTACAAAGATTGATGTGTTTTAAAAATAATAACATAGTTTAAATAACATTTTAAAAATGAGTAAATATTTTTGGTATTTATTTCATTTGCGGAAAATAACCAAACTTAGATAAATTAAACGAAGATTATAAGTCCATATTATTTGAATGGAAATAACAAATATTCATATTCAATAGCGATTGGATCCAATGGGGTTTACCTTATTATAAACATAGAAAAAAATTAAAACCTACGTTTTTTAAGTTTTATTATGATGATGACTTCACAGATGAATAGCCAAACGGCTTATAACATACAAAAGTTCTGAAAAATTAGACTTGTAAAAGCAAAAGTATTTGCGTTTTACAAGGTTTTTTTCTTTAAGATATTTGACTATCAAAAATTGATGCTGTCAATAAGTAAATTGGTTTATATTATTAAAAAAAAATATTAGAAAAATAAATAACGTTACGTTTTTTTGAGATACTATTGTATAACTATTATATATATAATAAAATCATATAATATTTAATAATACCAGAAATTAGACAGTGATTAAAGGTGTCGTTTTTCACTATTAAAAACCAGTCTCTTATCATAAAGGTGATTCAATTGGACATTTCCACCCTGGAACTAGGGTTTGGAGCATTATTAAAGCATAACTTTTTATAGTGCAAATATTAAAACTTTTCCAATATCGTTAAAGGGTAAATTTTGTATAAATAACCTGATAATACTTAAGGAAGAAGAAAGTTGGAAACATTTCCAAGTTTCCGATTCAGACATTTCAGGAACCGAGCCACCCCGGAAGCGGTTTCCTCCCTTAATCTGCGGGGTGTAGGCTTTCACGAGCAACGCTTGTCAGGCTTCGGTTTACACACGTCAAGCTAGACAGATAGCAGAGATTGGCACGGTCATAACCTCGTATAATTAACCGCCACTGATCACTTATCTCCATCCATCTGTACGTATAATATGCCATGAACTACGAAATGATAATGCACACTTACTTGCCGTGCCTATTTATGGATGGCCCGTAGTCCATTCAACTATATATACCCTGAAAACATTGTTTGTTTTATGACGTCATATAAATATTTATATATATATATATTCTTTAATATTAATATGAAAACCACGAATACATGAGTATTGTAAGTAGTATAACCTAACACAAAAATCATTTTAAATAGCAAAAACTTAAGGTGAAATAATAATATTAAAATAGGAAGTGGGTTTTGATATCTATCAAGGTGTTTTTAAACACAAGCGTGCTTATCAATTCAAAAGGGTATTCATAAGAAACAATAAGTTATTAATTAGTAAGTCCAATAGCATCCAGAACACATGTTATCAATCGAATACCACACGAGGCACCGACGTGTTGAGAATACGCCTATAGACTTTGAATTAGCTGTTTACGTCTGTAGTTACTTCTTATGACTTTGTCCATTGCGGGCATAAATCCGGGTCAAAAGCGCAGATGAGCTCTGCTTCGCTCAAGTTGATTCGGAAATTCAGCTTATCGATCTGTTCATCAGTTTTTTTTTAAATTATATATATAAACAATAAAAATTTAACGTATAAAGTTAAAAATTACCATTGACGCGTTCTTCGCGTAATGTATAAATTGATTATATGATAGGTAAAATTAAAAACGTTAAATATTTTTTCCCAATCCAAGAAGCAATGTTATAAATCGATATTATTATTTTACAGTATGTATATCAATATTTTACAGAAATATGAATACTGCCCGATTTAATTTCAGTCCATATGTAAAAAGTTGTGATACGTTGCAACAGAATCAATAACTGAATTAAGAAATGATAAACAAACATGAAAACAGTTTATTTGTAGAATTTATGAAAAGTAGCAAAATTGTTAAATCAAGTCAAATAATTAATAAAAAAATCTTTGATGTAATATAATATTTACTTGTTTTTTTCAAATCACATAAATTGAGTTCAAATTTTATTTATAAACAAAATATTTTAGATATTTGATACTTTAAAGAGATTTTCAATAAATACACTTTTTTTTTCAACGAAATTGGCTTTATATGTAAGACTGTTTTTTTTTTTTAAATAATTTATTTAACCGATACAAATCGGTAGAATTTTTTATATAATCCTCTTAAATAAATTAAATATAAGATTGTTTTTATACAATGCGGACACCGATAAAAACAGAAAACTAATAGTCATTAATGAAACCTGTACAACATGGTGACGAGTTATAATTCTGTAGCTACATGTCCCAACTGATTAAATTAGTTTCGGTTGAACAGAGTTCACGGACACACCAATTAAAAAATCTTTTTAAATTTTTTGCACGCGTAAAACTTATATGTAAACAATCGACTGGGATACCTTACCAATAATGGCATATCTTTTATAAAGCCACGCCATATTTATCAAAAAAACCACCCAGATGTACACATATATTTATAGGCATTTCCGTTTAAAACAATGGTTGTATTTTGTTCCTCACGCGAAAGCTTACTATTAAGGGCTTCGGTGATAAGTTTTGTTTACAAGTACGAGTTTGTATGACAATATAATATTTGCATTTTAGTAGTATATACTTCCGTCACCTATCCGCCCACCTGGCCGACAAATGACGTCACACAGTAATCCTGACAAGTGCACATGTCACCGAGCCACTTTTCATACCACAGTCTCTCGTCATATTGCAGGTATCGATATTACTGAGAACAGGTGTGTGATCTTAGTCATTTCACAAGAAATATGTTTGAATTGCGATGACGCAAGTAAATATTCAAAAGTCCTAATTGGTAATTTCTAATTACAAAAACTTTTCAGTATTAACGATATATTAAAATTCTACAATTTATTTCACCAATATTTTGATACTTCGATCAAATTATGAACGACAATTATAACAAAAATTGTTTAAAGAATATAATTGATATTTAAATAATTGGTTTAATGTATTAAACAAATTATAATGCTGCATTAAATAGTCGTAGTCTAACCTAAATCCTGTGTATGTGTTAAATGTACATACTTAATATAAGGAAGTGAAATTATGTATAAAATTTTTAGCACAATAAGTCAGTTCTAAAAATCTGTATTGGAGAATTTCAGCAACCAAAAAAATTACAGAAACATGATTTTAGGTTTCTAAAAATACATTGATTCTGAGAAGTTCTTAGTCCGAAGTTCATATTTTTATTACTAAAACATATATTAAAGACTATCCTTCCGAGAAAAAAAACCTAAGTAATGGATTGTTTATTCACAAAATATGTTTAAAAAAACACACAACTTCTGAAAATCTAATAAAAATTTATGGTATATCTACATGGGGTTGAATTATCGACAGCCTAGGATTGGTCTTAAATGACCCAGTTTTCTATTATTTAAATGCTTCCGGTAATATTAAAATTTCAAAAGAAGTAAAATGGTTTGGTACTACCAAGAGCTCTCTTTAAAAATTTATGACGTGCCAAGTGAATAAAATTGCCAGTAAGTCAACTTTCATCGTCAAAAAATAAATAACTTCAAAAGGGAAATCTAATTTAAAATTGACATGGAAGATAAATCACACAATATTTAATCTGGACTTGGGGTGGAAATGTGCGGTCCAATCAACAATAGTGTTTCAAGCACGAAAAATTCAATATCTCTTCTGTAATTGTACCTATAACTCATATAGCAGCTGGCTGACTTTATGAACTTAACCAATTACTACAGAATGAGTTTTTTTTATTATTTATACCTTTGGTTAATTCAATTAGGGTAAGTTTCCAAATAAACGTTGCTAATGTATGATACGAATTATTAAATCTTTCAACTTGCCCTTTCGTTCATATTATTAACAATTTATCAAAAATAAAACAGACATAAAATTGGGTTTTTAGTGCAATAAGCCTAACACATACATTTACGATTGCTCTCATCTAAGAATTATTATGGCAGTGGCCGTGAATTTCAAAACAGAATAATAATTTATTTCAGAGTAATATTTTCGTACTTTATATTTAAATGAAATTTGAAATATGGGTTTCATTTAAATGGTAATTTTAATAACTTATACAGACAGTAAGCTATCGCTGTATCAATTTCTTCATTTTTAACGGGTGTTATATTTTTAATTTTGCAAGATATTCAACTCTCACAGTTACTTTTAATATTAACGGTGCAAAATATTTAGGTTTCGTGTACGTACAGCTTGGCAACTATTAGCGCGCATTTACAGCCAAAACGTAAATTCATACAACCATAATAGGCGAAGATTTGAAATAATCGCACGAGAATGTCTACAAGATGAGCGTGGCTGATGCGAACGAATAGTCTCGAGGCGTAAAGGCTTTGCGTTGTGACGATTTGCGAACCAGGATAATGACTGCGAGCTGCATATTACTCACGTATAACGGGAATCTGCATAGCCAGTCCATCTGACGTGAGTGGGTGTCTCAACCGGATGTGCATAAAATATCAGCTGACCGGGCGGATTGTTCGAGAATAATGGAAATACTCGCGCGGTTCCGTTTTAGGATGATAGTGTCTATTCGTAACTATATTTACATATAACTTCTCATCTCGAATTCTGAATATAGCCTCGGTGATGTAAATTTCTAAGTAAACTTAACAATATTCATATATCGCCATACTTCCGTATGTAACGGAAAATGAACCATGAATACCGAGTGCGGATCCACTAACCCATATTATTTATTTTCTTGGTAATATTCACATTAGCAAACTGTGTACGCCATTGCGAAATATTTACTTAATAGGAAGGAAACGTCTCGGTATACAATTGACGTCACTGGGAATCCACACTATTGTAGAAAGCTAAATGCACGTACCTAAACTTTAGCATACAAATCGTCGTAATTTGTCGAACCGTCCAAAGCAACCCTAATTGCGTATGCATCTAATTTGCGATGTTTGGATCCTATATTGTGTTTAATTGGATTTATTGAGCTCCATGTGTGTGGTGTTTAATGATTTTCCTGTATTTCCAGAAGCAAATAGTTTTAGTCGAGGTAGAATTATGGCCCAAACACCGGACTGCGTACGCAGCTGCACCTATTTGTTTATAGACTTCCGCAAAGTGACTTGAACACCTGTGTTCCTTACCTGGGAGCTGTAAAGTACGAAAGGACAAAGGGTCTGAGGTTAGCACTAGTTTATGTTAATATCAAATACGTAGATATAGCTCTATGAATAACAACGTTTCCAAGTTATAATAACGTTTAATTGCGGTTAGGAAAAGTTATCACTTTCCGATGATAAAAAACGCCATACGTCCTAGATGGAAACAAATAAGTTTTTACGCAAGGTTCAAAAAGAAAACTAAAACATCTTAACGTAAATTTTCTTGATATTTTTTTAATAACGTGGCTAATATATATACCAAAAGAAATTATACCGCTTTACTAATAAAAGTGTAAGACAATACAATTTTATCTGGATTTTGGGTTATTCATATCAGTTAGTAATCTACCTGCAAGGGCGGAGATCGAACTGGGGATCTCTCTGTTGATTAATTAAAACCGCAAGCCAACTGAGATACAAAGTTTATATTTTGTTCTACCAATCGAGCTGGTACTTCAGTAGATATTTTATATTTTCAATAAGTAATTAGAACATCTCCACTTCTCCCTGGGAAGTTCATTTGCATGCAAATTCGCCTGCGCCTTTCCATCCGTCGGGCCAAAAGACAACGGTCCCAGTGCGATATTGTCTTGTAGACATTTTAATTAAAGTCAGGAAACTTTAAATTTGACCCGAGCATTCCCCTGCGACAATCCCGAGGCGAAAAGAAACAATTACTGAAAACTTTTCAGACGCCACTAAGCAACTGATGTTTTTTTTATCCATCATCAGATTAACAAAATTATGAAGGTGTATCCATAAAAAACCGCGTACACGCATATGTACGTATTATAAAAAACTCGTATTTGGATCTTTAGCTTAAATTGAAAGTATTACAAAACATATCAGCAAAATTTAATTGATATTAATATACAAAAACATATGAAGTGCTGAAGTATTGTTGTTGCAGCCATAACAACATTTTTAAAATTCCGCCCATTGAAAAAGAAACGAAACGGAGCTGTTCTCTATTTATTTTCTTATTATTTAAATAATTATAAATTTAAAAACATTAAAAGCATGGCATTTATTATATTGGCACTATTTCCTAAACACGAATAACTGGGTTATTTTTCCTATTTTTTTTTTTTTATAAAAAGTTTACTTGTGTAATAATGTTTTTTTCCATTTTTTAATGAATATATATTTATAATGACATTAAATTTTAAAGGATCGCAACTAAATATATAATAATTAATGTTTTTTTTATTATTTGTACAAGAAGTAAAATTACTTTTTAACTAAAACATCACAGGTATTTTATTAAAAAACAAAATTTATTGATACCTTCGAAGGATCGCAAATGTATATTTATATATTTTTTTCAGAAACAACAGAAATCGACGTAACACTTAAAGGTTTAATCCATTTAAAAATTGTAAGGAGTTAAAAAATTCAAGAAGTGGATAAATAAAAGCTCATTCTCCTATTTATAAATAAAATCTTATAAGAAATCCTTGTTAAAAATCAATTTAATCTATATTGGTATCAAAAGCCGTTGTTTTTTTTTGTTTCCAAATTTCTTTTTTAAATATAAATATTGCCTTTGAGCACGAGTTACTTAACAAATCTACTGGAATTTAACACAATACACATTTTTATTAGTTTTGTTATATATTTTATAAATTTTGAAACTTATTTTAAAAGTTTATATTTTTTCAAAATTCTGATACATAATAAATCGTTCACACTTCACATAATCTTAATCACCCAAAACTTACAATTAATACAGTCTATGTTTTATAATATTGACAATTTATTTTAAAACAATTTATTGACAGTGTAGTAAAATACAACGCTAAATTCTCACAATACTTCATTGCTTTTGACATCGGAATAGTTTCATGTTAAATCAAATCAATCCTCGGTACTTATCATTCCAGTGGTTTATAAATACGCATTCGGATTCATCATTAGTACAACTGTTGAATCACATTAAAAGAATTCTTACGTCTAAAATATACTCAGACACTAATAAGTATGCTTTGATTCTTAGACACTGAATCAGGGGAACAAATTTATGTTTGAGATTACGTCTGCTATTTAAATAGGTAAGAGGAAAACCCACTTACCTTAAATATAGAAAGTTGTTACAAAATGCTGCTTTAAAACTTTTACTTAAAACATTGGGTAAATCACATTATTGATAGAATATTAAACAGTTAATAAGTGAAACTATGAGTAAACTATTATATAATTATAAAGGTTTTTTTGTGATATTTAGGCATATTCTATGGACGTGCCAAACAACATAGAACGGCTTGCTTCTTTTCTTGTGGTCATCAATTCTTACTTATCGATTTGATTACTTTGCTCGAATTTTTCTGTTCGTGCAATAAAAAAATATTTGATGAAAACATATTGGAAATCATCGAAATAAATATATGAGATAACTATTTTATGATTTGCACTGCATTCGCGCTTCATGTTTATATCTCCACGGCATTAGCTTGCATGTTCAGTAGTGAATAGCTTGATTGTTTTCTCTATATATTTGCCCTCCACAGTGTGTCATCCATATTGTACGAGGCCAGTTTAAACATGCTCCACACGTCTCGGCGAATTCTCAGCTGCTGAAAATCAAACCGTCTGTAATTACAGGCCGATTGACTACACGTCAAAGGGTGGTCACCCTCTTGATTCGATTTACATAACTTTGATGAATTTACACACGTCCAGGGCTTATCATACATCATAGGTGTTACGCGATTACGTGAAAGTAGGATATTGTCCGTATTTTGGAATATGAGCATCTATTAACTTGCATAAATCCTTTCATGTCCGACGGCATCAGAATAAAATCTGACATTAATATTGTTTTGATAACTTTTGTGCTCGGTGCAAGAATGTTCATAAAAAACTAAGTGAAAAGTTTTATACTTATTTATCTCAATAAATCTGTTTATAATTGTTTCAAGAATAAAATTTTATAAACGTACATTTCCTGGTATTAGCAGAATAAAAGTTCTGAGTAAATGCGGTTAAATCTATTAATTTTCTAAATATACCGTGAAATGCAAAAAATAAAAGTATATTGTTTTCCTGCTATACAAAAGTTCACGTAAGTAGTTGATTTACATAAAAAAAACATCAAAATATAAAAATTTTATAACCATCAAATTTACTTCCCTAGAAATAATTTGAACAACCAACACCAAAGTTGACCTAGGGAATTTTATGTTTAGGGTTTTTACATATCATTAAGATTAATTTATTATTGTTGTTGAGGGACAAGGCATTTGCATGGTGAAGATTCATTATATTAATTTATTAAGCTGAAACGTCAAACCATAAGTCAAAACTACAATCTCGAGCCTCTTAATATCTAATTAACAATATGTTTATCAAACTTTTCACTACCTGATTATATGAAAGTATATAATAACAAACATTGTTTATATATAAACAAAATGATTATTTTAACATCATTCACCATATTCATTGAAATATATCACACTTGGTTTATTAAATATTATTTATTCTATCGATATAATTTCCGCAATATCAAAAGATAGCATCTTTAGTACTACTAAAGTAAGACTACCTGCTACTAAAATGAAATAAAATTTGCATACTATTATGAAACGGAAAACAACTGAGTATCTCCCATCTTCCTACACATAAAACTGAAGTTAGATTATAAATATAATTCATCACACCCTTAATTAATAAACCTCGTGGCGCGTAAGAGGAAAGATTAGTAAACGTGACTAGTAAATACCCTTGTATTTTACGCATTTATTAACACAATGCGAAGACTACCTTTTAAGGTCTTGAAAACAATAATAAACAAGTCGTTTTGAATTTGTAATTTATTTCAGATAGCTGAGGTTCAATGAAGTCCCTGAAACTGATACCATGAATAAAACATAACTTAGCCACTTTATATCCCCGACTGAAAGTAATGGGTCACATAAATATTTAATTTCATTTAATCCACTTAAACACAAATAAGTGTATTTAAAGAAAGTATATGCTGCTGATTTATGTAATATTAGTATATTTATACTCATATACAGTTACAAAAGTTTATAAATTTCATTTTAACATTTTTAAAATATTCAAATAGTTGGGTATATCGTAAATATTATTGATTAGTAAAAAAACGAAGTTGCGATGAGCTACTTAAAAAATTTAACAATATAGATATATTCGATTCTTGGAACTTTGAATGAATGTTTAATCAAGTTTCTTGTGCGAATCCCTTTTCGCATTTAACTCTGAAATCAAATTAATTGGACCGCCCCCTAATGAAAGAGCCACAGGAAGCTTCACAATAGAACTCTAAGTCGCACCAAGTAATGGATAGGCCCGGAATAAAATTGTAATAAATATATAAAGCTGAATATATTGTTAGCTCGTCCGTTATTGATTCGACAGTGACAAGTAATAAAAGAATTAAATTAATGTATCGCATGACAATTACATGATTATAATCAAGTAATTTATTCATTTACATAATTATTCATTATTTCAATATAAACTACGTTTTCTGCATTTTCATTAAAGAATTATTAATCTCACATGAAATCATTCGAAACTTACATCATAATCCTGCATATATTCTATGGTCTTATCTGAATTCATCATATGAGTATCGATTAACTAATAACATGCTAAAAAAGACACATGCGTGAAAATACAGATTTATTAAAAATCATTGCTTTTTTAACTCAATACTGAGATACTTTGTACAGAATAAATATCATTACACTCTCATGTCTAATAAAAGCCATGATTAATATTTAAGACAAGCTTCTGTGAGGTTTTATCGCAACACTAGAATAATGTTATCTGATAAAGGAGCCTCCTTCTCTCACCTCGTACATAATGTATCATTCCAAACTTTTTTCCGGCTGCCAGAGAAGAAAATATATTTATGATGTCAGGATTCCAGCATTAGGAGACGTATATTTTTACGGTTATCGTCGCGGTCAAGTTAAAAATATTGTAGTGTATAAAATAGTAGCAATTGAAATAAAAAGCCAAGGGAATTGCTTTTATACTTTATAACTGTATTAATGATATAATATGTACGTGGACCGCTACATTAAACATTATTATGTTATAAAACTTTCAATTCATTATTCTATTTTAGTATATAAGTTTTCGGTAATTTTTTTTTAAAACATTTATTGCCATCAAAATGTACTAACTTCTTACGTAATTTTTTTCGCAGAAATGCTTTTAATTTTACAACTGTAAATATTAGCGAATAAATTACCAACAATTAACATATTTGAATAAAAATTAAACTTCAGTGGATTTCAAATCTGACCGTGTTATTTTATGTTTTGAACGCATAAAATGTACATAAATAATTATTTTCAAAAAGCTAAGAAAAATATCACTACATAGTGATTGTTGTTGTTTTGAAAATAAAATATGGACTGTTTTAATTTGTAATACTTCTAGTAACATTTGCAGTTATCTAAATGACAAGACGATTACCAGAGCAAGTATGTTAATGACCACATTCGCATTATAGAGGGTTCTTTTCACAAAAGTAGCTCTATAAATCTAAAAGCGCTCCTTACCATAATATTTTTTTCTAATCTCTAAAACACTTAGTGATTTTTATCCCACAAACACTTGTACTTAAAAACATGTTTAATAAAACGTATGGAAACGATCTTATCTCTTATATTAATTCAATATCCAATATTGAATATCGCATAGCTTTAAAGTGTTCAATCCCAAAATTGTTATTTTAATATTAAAAACTTAAACTATGCATTCTCCGGGTTTCAAGCTGCACAAATGAGTGCATTATATTTTTCAATATTCCTTCCGGATAATCATAGCTGTTGAGAGATCAATAAAGAATTGCTGTTAAACCTATTAAATTAAGCAATTAATCAAGCTCTATACATAACGGATTTGCAATACCTTATTGTTTTATTACAAACGGCACTAATGACGATACCATATCTTTTTTTATGTCGGGATACAGCGTGGTTACTAAGAGTTTAATCAAAATGTATTTGTACAGTTATAAAATTACAGCCATTCTCAGAGTTACCATATTTTATTATAAAGAAGAGTTATTATGATGACTTTATATGCATCTTCTAGACATTGCGAATTCCACCCAAAAACATTATTACAGTTAAATTGTATGTAATCCAGGGTTGCATTGTGTTGCTTAAGGTTTAAGCAATGGTTAAGGTTAGTCTGAGGATTACTGCCATTTGCATACAGAGAAATCTGTATTGACTCGGGGTGATTAGTCGACGGACCCGGCCTTGGGCACGTACCTCCGAGCTTTGTACCTGTAAAAGTACACACAAGCCACCTAGTCCCTAAACAAACAGAGCAAGTGCTAACTCCCCGAGAATAAAATTTAATTTATAACATAAGGCGAGATTTACTAAAAATAACAGACCCCCGTTAGTCAAACACTTGAGTAAAAAAAATAAATAGAAATAACGAGGATTGTTGTTGCTTTTTTATTGTTTAATATTTAAAAAAAAAAACTACTTTGTATGATGAATTAACGCGCATTTTTTGAGTAAATAAAAATCCAAGATTTCAAAAATGTAAATGTGTAGCTCAAACAAAAAGTCTCTTTGTAACAGATAGGGAGTCATATTCTTTCTTGCGCACAGTACAATAGTGGAAATGTATCACAATAGACCTTCTTCGTGTATCAACCTTGCAGGTTATATGTGTATTTTCTGCTCTAGTTGTTTTCAGTTTTTTCAAACTCATCACGTCTTTTTCTAGTTTTCTTAAAATTTTAAACAAAAGAAACATACAAAGATGTTATTTTTTATTTTCGACAAAGAAACAAATATCTTTTAACTCACCTTCAGTTTTTTTTAATTCTACGATTATATGCATGCTTTTGCAATATGAAGTCGAGAAGTCCATATCCATTAAATCTTGAAGGACGCGAAGCAACAAACAAAGAGACAGATAGGCAAGCAGTATGAAGCATCCAAAGACAATTGCTTGTGTCTACCTTGATAAGTCTACGGCCCTTGTCTTGTATTTTGCAGAGAAACACAGAAAATCTTTTTCACGGGGAGTTTCTCTTTAAGCCTCGAGATAAAGTATAACTTTACCAGAATAATAAAACTGAAAAACTAATAGCTCTACCCGGATTTGAACATGTGATTCCACGGTCGCTAAGCACGCGCGTTAGCAATTGAACCTTTAAACGGTTGGCAGATTTTAAATAAATATATTAAATGTATTGTATTATAATATAAATTTCAAAAATTGAAAGTATAAGAACTCAAGTGTGCCATTATGCCCTCGAGTGTCTCATGTTTCTAATCACGCACCCCTAATATTTGCGTATCTTCACAGCCCCTCGCGAAGTAATCACGAAATTCGACACAAAAAGGAGAAAATGCTACGCGCTTGAAACTTGGCAGCGACTAAATAGCGTGTGTCATAGGAACGAACGATAATGGACGAGAGCTCTCTCGCTGGCAGAGAAGAGGATCTCGCAGGCCCCATTTGGAGCATACAAAAAATATTGTTTTACTTACGGTAGAGGAAGTTAAAATAATATGAGTATATGGATTTTGGAAACTCTCGGTGTAGTTTCATATTTTCAGAAAAAGCTTTTACGCCCGAAGAGAAAATGTTGGAATTACATCTTGAAAGATCATTCTTCAGTATGTGAAAACATTAGAGATTCTTTGATGTAATACTAGTACGTTTGTAATACTTTTTATATAATAAAGCTGTTGGAATCTTTTTTTGACATTCCTGTCAATATTTTTATCCATTTTTTTATAGTGCCGGTACATAGGCATTTCAAGTCGATTTTATACTAAACACTAAATATTAACACAAAGTCTGTAGGCACTCAACAGTGATAAGCGTCAAAATTTAATGAGAGAAAAGGGAACCGAGGGTAATATTTTCAGATTATTTTCAGAGAGAAGCTTACTGTCAAAACTGCCGATTCTAGAATAAATTTTGAAAGCAATTTTCTTCATTATTACTGGAAAAAGTAAGGACGTAATTAATGAAGATATTAATTTTATTCAGTCCCGAGCGGATGTTGCAATATCCGTGAAAACGTGCGAGACGAGCCGGCAGATAATGAAATCATTTCGGTTTCTGGTAACGTTCCTCACAGCACTCATCACTTTTTGATAGATCACACCGCACAAATCCCCGGAGAAAAAACCACACCATGAAGAAACAGCTCACGCATAAAATGTATGGAATATTATATTAAGACCTCTGGGAAACATACCAAAATAAAATAGAATTACTTAGTTCAAATAGGCAATCAATTGACTGTGAGAATACTGAAGCGGTCTATAAACAAGATTGACATATTGTAAAATCTATGTTGGAGTTATGCGAAAATACGTAAAAAGAAAACTTTAGTATTTACAATGTGCATCGAATTACAATGTATTGAAGCATTAGCTGTAATTAACGGATGTAATAAATAGAATCATGAAACGTATTGTTAAAATAATAATTATTGATGTGGTACAGTGAACAATGGACAGTGGAGGTGTAAGTGTATTATGTGGCACACCTTGACAATGCTCCGTCGTTTTTTAGAGGTTAATACTATTTAATGGTTTAACATCGCATAGCAATACATTAATATGATTATCGGTCCATTGTCATTATTTCGTGCATTTTTTTTAAATTAAGTATAACAAACGTGTATATACATTCTTTAATTAGATTTAATGATATTTCTAAGATTGAACTTTAGAAATTTATGAAAGCATTCGTTTATAAATACTCTGAAAGCTTCAAGTTGTCTTTGTAATGGAAGTGTGAAATATTTTGAATATTTACATTTTTCTAAATTGACAACACATTTTCCTTTATTCTACATTCAAACAATTTTTACAAAAAATAAAAAATATATATTTTTTACTTAAATAAGTAACAAAATACAGATATTTAAAAGTAAAACATTGAATTTATAAATACAATTAAATTTTTACACCGCCAGTTTTTTTTTTTTTCAAAACAAATATCAAAAAATTTAAACCTGAAATCCTTTTATGCAAAAGATTTATTGAAAATCATGTATTTTTACAAATAACATCCCGATTTGAGATTGCTCAAGTTTTTGTAATTAGGTAATATTAACGAATTTTTGAGAATTAAAAGATAATCCCATGAAAACATTCTTTCAAAATTGTGTAATTATATTGACCTTTAAAATTTTAAAGGGAAAGCGTTTTTGAAAACTTTTGATGACTTCTTGGGTGCTTGTCATCAAAGGATGGGCCGGGGAACTCCGAAGTGGAGCGCGATGGGCAAATAAAAAACTTCACTTTTATAAAGAAAATACTCACTTTTTGAAAGCAATCTGTTATTTTAAACTTTGTTCTGAGCGCAGATTCTTACCTGAAAGAAAAAAAACACAAAAAATTAGTTTCCACAACTAGTAAAGATGGTTTTCTTGTTCTTGGCAATTACTTGTAGAGTTTTTTTTTTAAAACCAACAAAAAATTATTGGCTTTTATTGATAGTAATCTTTTTACTTGAATGTAAGTAAAATGGTTTTTAAAAATGTATAAACACAATACTGTAATTTTTTCGACTTTGGGCATTTGTTAGTGTAAGCCGAAAATAAAAGTGTTCAGCACAAAAGTGAACGTGTTTTGTTTTACTGGCGAAAAGGCGACGGCAGCTTTTAACTTTATAACGAGGTTGTCATTCGAGAGGAACGTTTTCTATGCAAGGCGTGTGGTTGAGGCGTGCACATGAGAACCATAAAAGATGCGCAAATCTCCTCGAATCGACAGTCGTTTGTGTCCTGTCGTGTTTTCTCCGTACTCGTTTGAGAGAAGACACAATATGGCAGTCAGCCAGCTCAGCTATTTTGAATACGCATGTATACAATAGCTGCCACATCATAGCCTTTAAAGTTAAATCGACGATTTTTCCTTCCAGTCTACGTACTAGAAAAACATAGAAATCTTTCTTTTTTTACACATTATAAATCATAAATTTACTGTGAGATAGATAGAAAAACTACTGGTACAATAATTGATAGTAAAAGTATGCTTAACAATGAAGGTCTTCTAATATTGAATATCAGACAATAAATTCTGAACTACTGTGCAAGTTTTGGTACCGTAAATACGTCATTTTATATCCAAAATATTTTATATTTTCCGATTAAGCATACTCAAATGCAGTGAGGAAAATCTTTTTGGTTAAACTTAACATAATAATCTTAATAATAATCTAAATATGATGTAAAAAAGAGCTTTTTTAATTCAAAGTATCAACAGAAGAAAAAAAAAAGATATAATAACATTGTCTTATGCTTCATAAACTGTTTTTTATATGAGTTAATAAACTAATTTGTTAACAAAACCATCTTATACAATCACAACGAATTCAAATGTTTGCAATATTTATTACTTTTATATGATCTGTTTATTTCTATATAAAAGTGAAATCTTCCAGCAATTTTCAGTCTTCAATTAAGTACTTCTAGTTATTTGCGTTTATTAACTTTTTTGGACAACACTTAACAATATTCCGAAAAGCATAATTTTCAGTAAAATATAGCTCTGGATAATGACGCCCCCTCATCTTCAAAATACGATACAACGGGAAGCACTTTGTATTGTTTACAACCCTTCCTTTTACTTTTAGTAGAAGTACTTTTCAACATACAAATAATTATTAAGATTTTTCAAATTGGGTTCATGACAAATGATTTTTCCTTGCTGTAAAATACTCGAGCCTACTATAGCTTTTTCAAGAATGTATTTCAGTAAAATCTATTAGTTGCACGATTTTAAGTAAAAAAATTAATTACTGCAATGAAGTTGAAGATAATAACAAACTGCAGTTATTTGAATGCAGTTTTATTTGGGTGCATAAATGAATGTTCAATTGAAATGAAATCAATATTTTTTGATAGCCAATAGGTTTAAAAGTTGCTTTTACTATATATAAACATGTTTTTATAAAAATTTATTGTTTAAAATGGCCATTCACCTGGTAGATTTTATGTATGAAAATTTTTACATGATAAGTAAAGCGTTACAAAATTTATAAATTACTTTGTGAATTATACTTATACAATATTTAATTAATTTCATTAGTTTTTCTAAGCTTTGAAATATTTTTTTCCTTTGTAACTTCAAAATGAAAATCCTTTGATTAATTTTTAATAATTGGTTGGGCCATCCTTTGCTTCGTTAATATCTACAAATGATTTTGCATTGCCTGAAGAAAAACATTTCAAGCAAGATTTTAAGAATTTCATTTAAAATTATTCTATTTTCACCGAATAAAATTCTTTTTTTTTCAAGAAAACACAGCTCATGTTTATTCGATACCGAGAATTTGTTAGTTAAATATTTTGTACAAAAATATTTAAAAAAAACATTTGCTACTTTGTGTGCTTTAAGCTTTCAAATTATGATTTGTAAATAGACCATGTAAATAATAATTGCCTCACTCAAATCTAAGTATTTCCAAGATTTTATTTTTAAAATATTTATATGTATCATATTATATTTTCATGATAAAAAAACAGAAGATGAGAAAAGTGGCAGTTTAATGATTAACTGAAGTTCTAGTTTCGAAGCTCTTTCGTTTTGTTTTAGAAAACCTTCTAAAAGAAGTATTATCTTATATCCGCTTAATATTTTTCATCTACGTGTCCAGTCTCTATCTCAGAGTTTGGTCATAATCGTGAACCTCTGTCTATTTTCAGACTTTCAGAACGGTCTATGGGATATTAGGTACATACAATCCTTCACCTTTATCACCTGAGATAATTGCTTTTATCCCTATACTCGTGTTATATATATATTTTTCTAGAATATATAAAAGAGAAAAATACTAATGTATGTTTTTCTCTTCTAAATTGAATGTCACCTTTTATATTTGTGTACTTGTTAAAATAAATAAAATTAAACACCCATACTTGACTATATAAATATATTATCTCAAAAAGTTTACTCAAAAATAACAATAAGGTTTTTAAAAAAAAATAGGTAATTGATTCATACTTAAAACAACGAATAAAATTTAAGAAAATTTTCTTTATTTTTTTTTAATTTAATTTTATTTTATTTTTCTGGTGAGATTTAAACCCACACTTCTATGCAAACCAGCCTCGGCATACATCGGGCCAGAAAAATCCATAAAATATTACGAATTCATAAAATAGTTATTAAAACACCGTTTTCATAAAGTAAATATATAAATTAGACCATAAATCTTCGTTAGTCTGATGCAACAACTAATATTAATGATTCTCAGCTCAGTTTTTTACGTTCATTAAAACATTTTAAGTTACTTTCAAGATTGTAATTTCGAGCTCATACAATTTTATACATATTTTTCAATACTTTAATAACAATAATGTTTTTAATAAAAAAGTTTGAATGTATATTTTATTTAAGAACTTCTATAAATTACTTCAAAGCAATTTTCCACAGCAAGTCCACTACAATTTTTTAAATGTTATTTGACAGTTTATTTTATATTAACGTAGTCATATCCAACTAGGTTTTGTTTGGTAATTTTAAGATTCAGATTTTTTTGTAATATGATTCATCAGAAAAATATGTCATGTATGATGCTTTTTTAGAATATATTTTTTAAATATTTTATCTGAAACAATGTTATTACTTAAACAGTTTTGGTAAACAGTTACATGAAGAAAAATTATTTGCCGAATAATAAATTATTCAAGTTGTACAATTACACCAAACATTTATCAAGTGGCAATTAAGCGGTTTACCTGGATTGGGCGTTCAGCCCCTAAGAAAAAACCATCCCTCGAACCGCAATCCTCCGCCCCTAGTCACAGATTCGCTGACTCGGCAAACCGAGAAAACAACGGAGCAGAGAAAAGGTTTGAGATAATTAGAAACGTCATTGTTCGATAACATTTTTCACGTAACAGGATAAGGGTGCCCGTCTAGAGCACTCTTGGGGTGTATCGAAAGAATCGCATAAGGAAGTGATATCATCCCCGTGGAGAGTATGAACTGGAATGAGATGTGAATGTACCAGATATTCAGTTATGTATATTGAGCTGAGAAAACTCATGTAAAATAATTCCTTGGTTTTATCAGGTGTGATTTCTTACAAAAAAAAAATTATTAGAACTTATTTTTTAATATTTCTTGAGTATTTGGCTTTTTCAATTTATCGGTACCAAAAACTACGGTTTATGGAATACCAAAAAATTTGAGCATTTCAACACCCAAGAAACCAAATCAACTCATAAATCCAATATTATTATAACTTAATATCAATATTGATATGGCAAAATTTTATATACTTACAAAAACATATGCTGTGTGCCACTTGAGTCATTCTTGTTTTGTATAAATTTAACGTTTATAATATATTTTTATTAATATGAGTACCTAAAATAATTCTCAAAATCGAGTTAGTATGAACATAAATCATACATACCTGATAGACAGACAGCCTCTCTCGGAATTCTATCTCTAAAATAGAGTGTAATAATTACTCTCTTGACGTAAAAGCTACTAATGGCTGTTAATGCTTTGGGCAACCATTTTAAGGAGTGTTTTTAGCTCAGAGGGGGTCGGGAGGGGCCGAATGCAAGTATCAAGTAGTGGCGTTGGTGCATTCATGTGGAGATCTAATGTAGTAGAAGTCCTCATTTCAAAGACTGCACATCGCACCATAATTTATTCCACGATCATTACAAACGTTCTGAAGCGTCGGATATAAATTAGACCATTTCATATCATAAAAATAAAATATCATTTCCAAAAGTAAAAACTTTATTTAAGCATACAAAATAATAAGTTAAGGGATGATTTTAAAGTTGTGGTCAATTTTCTAAATAACACATTTTTTTAAATATATAACTATTTCTGAACACAGCATGGCGGAAAAGCGAGAGTAGTCACAACAGAATATTTCAATATTTATTCACACTCATAATACATTGAAATATAGTCAAGATTTTCCTTTTTGGCCTGTATGGAATTGACAGTTGTTCAGTTGAAGTTGTCGCAAGTTCCGACAAAAGTTTTTTGTGCCGCGTACGAAATAGCCGCTCGCCATAAGTTCCCAGTCTGACCGGCGTGTTTATTTTTTAGATGGTGGCATCCCAAGTAGTTCTTCTTATAACTTTGATGGAAAAAAATGAAGTGTTTTCATAGGAAAAGCTTGTAGGTTCCGAGTACAAATATTAATGGAGTACTAAAACTTTGTCTATGAAAGTTTTTAGTCATCATTTATTAGTTATATAATGTAATACACTTTTGATTAAGTGACATTAAATTTAATAACAATGAGAAAAAAAATGTTTTATATATCCTATTATTATGTTAGTGCTTGCAAAAACACAATTTATGTAGCTAGAATAAATTATGTAAAATGTATTCGTAAAAATTTATAAATCAAAAATCACAATTACGATTCACGATTTTAACATCCTTTGTGTTGTAATTCATCAAGTAATATATTATATCATTGGGATTATATTAGCAATACATTCACTCTGGTTTTGCTTAACCATAGCTCGTTTCATACAACTGGGCTTTTCGTGTTCGCTAATATTTATTCCCTGGTCCTATCTGAGCTCAGCGGAACTGTTCAAGAATCACGTCGCCTATGATATCCATTTATTTCTTACACAATAAGCCACTGTGTGCGAAATGCAGAGAGCATGTGCACCGACTGCGCAAGCCACCCCACTGAAAGCACTTCAGAGGAATTTAAAGTGAGTCTCCGACGGCTGCAGACTTGAGAGCATACAAAAATGAACCGCGTATCAATGTTTTTGGTAAATCTGCATCGTTAAAAGATTAACGAATGCACATTTGTTCTATTATGTAAATTCTACGATGGTCAAAATAACAAAACTTCCAGACCTTGATAGTCAAGCCAGCGGTTTGGGTTTGAATTCGATTTGAAAAATTCGATGATACTTCGTGTCACTTGATAGTTATAAACTCATTTAATTATTAAATATTTTATAATAAAAATACCTGTCATTAATATGAACTATTGAGTTAAGAATATAAATAACTCACCCACTTGCTAAACGTATTTCTATTTAAAAAATAAAGCAACAACGCATTTTTCGTTTCTTAATATAATGGCCACTTAAAACGTGAAATATAAAAACTGTGATATTATTTGGAGAGATGGTTGGTAAATATTTTTAAAAAATTTAATCTTGTTGAGACTATGAAATCAAAAACGTTTAAGATTAAACCGTATTTTATTAGTGTTCGTTTTTGTTGGTTTCTCAGTATAACCTAAATGAAATTCCTATCCTAATGTAGGATTGTTTCACAAAAAAAAGAATTCAAGCCTTCGGCTTAAACCGTAATCGCTGTCGACTTGGTAAAACATCTTAGGGCTGGTAATGAACGTTTGAATCGATATGTCTTTATTGTCTCAGACCTTAATGGGGTATGTTTAGGGCGTTAAGATAAGTAATGGAGGTCAGGCGGCACGGGGGAAGATGCGAACTGCCCGACATTGTAACCTTTTACATTTCAACGATAAATTTCTCTACGGTAATAAAAATTTCTTCGTAATTAAGAAAAGAAGCTAGAGGTCGAGGCGATTCTTTTATGACTTCGACTTATAGAATTGAGTCAGATCCCGTAAGACTTTTAACATTTTGCATTTATTTTTGACTTATGCAAGTAATTCTTATAAAACAGTTGTATTGAAATAAAGTAAGAAATAAGAAATTATTTTTATCCTTTTTTTGTGTTTAGGTATAGCACGCTCTGTAAATAAAACTTACTTATTTCAAATTTATTTTTACTCAAAAGTATATTACGCGTAAATTATGTATACTGTTAAACAAATTTGTTATCTATAAATTTCATATAAAATATATTAGAATTCAATTGGAATCTTCGTACAGAGCGGCCGAGACAAAGCTTTTAATATCAAATTCCTTCCTTTTAAAATTCTTTCAAAAAGTATGCGACAGGGCATCAGCACAGCGGGGAAAATTCATAAAAATATACTCCGAAACGATACGCCCTAATCCCCGAGATCCAGCTCATGCGGACATGTGATATGCTTAGTTTTTCCGGGCCCGTATCTCGGATCTGAAGAGGCCGCGAATAAAAAGTGGCTTTGCCGAGAGCACGTGATATAAAGCGTTCTCCGCCCTACGTCTTCCTCGCGGACTGGTAATACGTTACTTTGTTTCTGGGAGGCTGTAGGGGTCCTACACGCGACAAAGTCCCGTGCAAGCGTGTAGCTTACGATCTTTTGTACTGCGCCGCGACCTGACGCCCTCCCTCCCCCCGCGGCTCTCGGAGGATTTCCACTTTTAAAGAATTTCTATTCCACCCCTACTGAGATCAGCGGCTCTTAAGCTTCGATATTATGCTACAGATCATTACACGCTCAACGCTTCTCGCGTGAATAATATCATTTCGGATATTTTTAGCACATAATGAATCGCAGCGAAAATTTTTAACCGTCCGTTTTTAAACGACACGTCATACTTTAATGCTATTCAAAACTATCATTCATCAAAAAAATAATACAACTGCACTTGAAAGAGCATCAGGCAACAGTATTTTATAAGTGTGTTTGTAACCACCTTCATATTACTATGTTTTTATTCAATGTGTATCACTCATCACGGTTGAGAAGCCATAGCTCTAGAAATGTGAACATAAATGTGACGGATGTAGCATGAAACCCACGCCAAAATGAGCGTAAAATGAGATTAGATTAAAGATTAGAAACGCGAGATTAAAATACCAACCTCGCGTTTTCAAAAACCTTCTTCACCCTTGCGTTTATTCGTTTGCCTTTTTATTATCCACCGACTGTTGTATCCCTGCTAAGAAGCATCATGACAGGAAGGAAATCTAGGCAGGGGCCCTTGAGACTATCGAGACACGAGATTCTGAGATCGGTTTGTTTACTCCCTGAACCCAATAGAGTCTGTGTGGAATAATATTAGTTTATAATTATGATGATTAATTGTATCATGTTACAATAACTATAGTAGGGCTGTTTGTATTCTATTACTGAATAGGCTCTATATAATTGATCAACGGACAACCACTGTATTTACAAGCAATATTTTGACATTATATTATATTAATAATTGGTTTGATGTTGTAATGACAACTCAAAAGACTATTCAATTTATGTTAAAAAAAAATAACTAATTGAAAATCTTAATTAGACTATCAAAAAGTCAGTTTTTAAAAAATACGACTCTAGAGTACTATTTACTTACAGTAAGTAAATTTATGACCTGATTATAAAACCTACAAGATCTACTTGCTGTGTAAATATTTTGTAAAGTATTCATACATCAAAATCAGGTAGAATTCACACCCACTTCCGTGAAAGTGTGGTTCTTTTGATTCAGTTTTTCGACCTCCGTTGCCAAATAACATCATGAAAATATTAATTAATATAAGTGTGTAATCATTATCCAAACAACAGATCTATTTTTTTATCTTAAAACGTTCATTCATTTTATTTTTGTTTTGAATGAATATTTTGTTTTAACTGAAAATAGATTTTCTCTGCCTTATATGCGACTCTATAAATCGATTTTTTTTCTAGTTTTGGTATTACAATGAATAATTAGGTCCTGAAGATCACAATAAAAAGTAAAAATATTTATATAAGCTCTACAATCAGAAACCTCGTTAAAACCCTTTTAAAAAAAAAAAAAATATATATATATATATATATACGTCTAAACATAATCTAGCTGTCCAATTTATCCTCTCCATAGTCATTATTGTCAAAAAAGAATATGTACATATTTTCATCATAAGGTTAGATTTCGATTGGATGAATATTGTTCAGTACTGATTACTAGCGAAGCTTTAAATAATCTATTAGCATTAACAAAAGCTCGTTTTTTATGAGAACACTCACCTTTAAAATGATAAATACCGTTACAAAGTTTTCTTTTTGAAAACCAAAGCTTTTAAGGCTCCCATACACGAGTACCCCCTAAAAGCTCCTTTACACTCAGCCACATTTTCCTTTAAGATAAACAAAGTTCACACTTAGTCTTATCTGAGGTGTGAAAGGGTATGTATGTGGTGTTTATATTTGTATAACGCCAATGTTGTAAATTCTCTACATTTTGAGCTGAATCAAGAATTTTGAGAATGCTACGCATTCAAAAGATTTTTTTTTTTTAATCCTTACTAAAAAGGAATTTTTTTTACAACCGTATAATAATATATTTTAAAGAATGAAAATTCGTAAAAATTGAGAGAATTCAAGATGCTTATTGCTAAGGGCCGAAGAATATTTAAAAAGTGGAGTACAGTAACAAGATATAGTAAACAATTGACTTTGGCCCGAACGAAGAGACAAACATTAAAGATAGAAGATATTTTAATACTGAAAACACTATTAGATTGTCGATTTATAAATTGAACATTTCAGTTCTCCTAATTGGTTATCAAAATTTTAAGACGCAGACTTACATTGATGTCGTAAAGACTTACATATAAATGCCAAAGCCATAAATTTTATGATATGATATTTAATTTTAATTGAACCAAAAAAATTCAAACCAAACTAAACCTTCATGGGTTTACAGGATTGAGGTATTATGGACACACCTGGAGTTTATTTGGTTACGGCTCAAGAAAATGAAAGATCAATTAGCAAAGCAACTAATAACTATGTTGGTTGTATATAAAATTCACGTGAAATCTATTTCTATTGGTTCTCTCTGTATATGTTACAATTCATAGAACCATTTCTAACCAATACAAATATTTATTTGATGAAAATACTGTTCAAATTGATTAAGGTAGCTGAAATCCATAGGTACAAAATACCTTTGCTTATTCTACAATATGTTCAAGAACTGCTAATCAATACAAATGTTCATTGTTATGCTGACAGTATTGTCTGTGTTATTTTGCTTCCCCAAAACCCTAAATTCTCAATAATTCCTAACGGCACGAACTGATCTTAACAACGAAACAAAAAGTTCCGAGCTAGAGAATAATTAATTGGTATTGTAGAATTCAACGTTCCCAAAACGCAATCCTATCCGATAATCCCACTAAGGTATTGTTTAAGAAAAGCGTTCTTGGTAATACAAATAATCTGCATATTGTTAGGTCAAACATCTCCATCACACTGAATCCTAACAAAACAAAACTTCTATTCAAAAACATGACGTTTGTGATGTTTGCGGAAGTCTTTAATTTAGTTTAAAATTGCAAAATAATATTAATTGAATAAAACTAATATATTTCATTAGCTTGGCTTTATTTCTTATGTGACCAAAAAACAAAGTCTAATTGAAGTTAATAAATATTTTCCTCATCAAAATCTATGAAGAGTTATAGAAAAAAAACTCAGGCATATATTCACTTAAACAAGACGTAACTAGTTATATTTCGCATTCTTAATCGTGAATTTTCGCAAATCATCAAATATTTATTTGGTACAGATACATTGCTTCTATGTTTGTCGGTAACGGTTCCAAACTATTCTCTAATCTAAATTCATGACGATAGAAACGACTACGGTATTAAGGTACGAGGTATATACTATATAATATTTGAATCCCACCTTTATCAAATAAGATTTAAAAAATTATCGTTTCGTTGTTAAGGTTGGCACTCATTGACATTGACCGCTGACCTGACTCCATGACATGCCCTTTCAGGGATTCCGGTGTATCAAACAGCTTGTCATCTTAATCCTAAGAGATAATTTCAAAAGCCTCAGTTGCGATTCTGATCTGATTATGTAAAGCAGTCGAGTTGAAATAGTGTGAGCATTACAATTGCTCTAACGCGCCCTGAGGTTTGCAAGTCTCTGGATTGTCACAAAGCTCGATCTATAAGTTTTTGGGGCATCAATGCCAGATAAGCTCTCAGTCTATATTAATAAGCCCGAATACAAAAAAAAATACATTGGTTAATAGAATTCGATACACCTGCCCAGTAGTTTCGCTCTTCTTTATTTGCGGCTTCAATATAATAAAAGGTAGAGGTCTCCGAGTGCAGCACAAATAACGACAGTGGCCTGTCCAACGAAGCCGTAAAAAGTCATAAACGAGGTCGGAATGAAGAAACCCCCGGCGGGTCCCGGGGACTCGTAACTCCCTAGGCGGCAACCCAGGCAGACCCACCGGCAACTGCACTGTAAATTAGAATAAAGAAAGGAGCCGGCATTACATCCATCGCCAAGCCAATAAGCTGGAGGACTTTGAAATGGAAAAAAGATGCCCGTAATTGAATAATTCGCGCTGCGGTGCTCTTCGGATTTTAATGTGATTTCTAGGTAGCGGCATTTAACTAGATAATAAGAATTCAATTAGTGCAGCTACGAAGGACAATTTATCGGATTATTGTATTGAAAGAATTTTATCTTCATTTAAACTAATTAAATGCACCTTAAAAATAATAAAAAAATCTATGTCTTCACAAGATTTCATTTTGTGATTGAATAAGTTCAGAATGCCTGCAAGTATTGCTGATTTAATTACCTTAACTATTTTATTAAAAATAAGGCCTTAATAGACAGGAGACAAGGGGTTGTATTACAAAATTCAAGCATCAGTAATTCTAACTCTCTCCGTCTCTAAGATTTAAAGTAATTTACAACTAAAATAACATAACATAATAAATCAACCTTATCACACTAGCTTGTTAGCTCAGTGGTTAGACGGTTCTTGATTGAGAGTTTCTCGGTTCGTTCCCCGCCTCTAACTGAAGAGATTGACACACGTCTGTTTCGGTTTGACCCGTTATTTTAAGAGAACGTGAAATTCACTTTTAAGTGCTGCTATTTGGGGTTGTCTGTCACACACGAACCCTTTATATATTCTCGGTATTGAGATGTCTCTAGAAGCGGTAGGTGTGCAGTATTTATGTTATTTGCGGTGTGGTTACATTTAACACACGCGTATTTTATGAGTTCTTTGCTGCGTGGCTGCATCCAAATTATTTAAAATGATTTATGTTTTGAATACTTTTCGCTGAGTTGGACAATCCAGGTTCAGTTGTAGTTGATCTTGCAATGCCGGATTCGAACCCGAGTGTAGCTAAAGTTTCAATTATTTAATTATGTTATAATTATGAATTGTCATCCAGTACAAATAAAATGAAAGCTTTTATACGAAACCTTTAATATTTCAGATTTTTTGGACTTCCACGTACACAAGGCAAGCACCGACAATGGATCACACTGCTCTACGCTTTGAAAGCTTTCTACTTCCTATTTCAACAGAGAAATGTGACTTTAGACTTTTTTTTAGATTATCTGAACTTGATCATCTCCGTTCGCGGAATGAAAACAAAAACTATGTAACTTAATAATGATCCCACATATAATTACTAAATGATATTAATTATATAATTACAAGCATTTTTCTAATATAAGATTTTCAACTATTATAAATGTTTTTAATGAGGGTTAAAATAACGCCAGAACAAATAAACTGTTTTCAATATCGTGGATTTTTTTCCTGTTTAAATTGACATACTTTTTGGGTCTGAATTAAAAGTAGCATTTTTTTACGATTCTAGTTCCAATAACAACGCAGTTTTCTATTATTTCCTAACACGACAATCAAAATTGTATGAATGGAGACTTGATTTATAATGCATCTACATTACTATTAAAGGTATACCAAGGATACTGGACTCCCAAAATATAGTTTGGTACAAAGTTAGTAACGTCATTATTAATTTGTCGCCTGCATGGGTCAAACGAAGGGCTGGGCAAATGGCAAACCGCAATTTCCGTGATAATGGTTTGGTATTTATGTTACACCGCGGGCCTCCATAACAATCGCATAGCTATTATTGGTAAACCAATGCAACGCTCCGTTTGTACAAATCGAAGGCTGATTTTTCTGCTTTCAGAAATAAAATTTCAATAATCAAAACAAACATGTCGTCTTTACTGACTGCTCAACTAAAGGATGTTTAGCAAAAATCAGTGTTTTTTTCAAATGATTAAAATGTTTATAGTAAGCTTAGGTTTAAACAATATTGAAGAGTGAAGCGCTATGCTTACAGAAAATTTATGAAAGCCAATGTTATCTGGATACCGTCGCAACCCTGGCTTAAGGCTTGATCTGATGGGTTAATGTAGGCCAGAACCCAGTGAAGCATGTTCGTTAGGATATTTCTAAGCATTCTATGGGTGTAGGTGCCGCCTGCCAGCTGCCGTCCCGCTTATTAATAAATATATATATATATATATATATATATAGAGTGTGTGTGTGTGGAGTTAAATGACTAGAGGATTACTTTATTTTTATTAGTGAACGTTTACATCTTTCAAGAGTTTTTCATACCTGAAAGATTGCTGAATGCGTTCGCACATATAAACGATCGTAATCACCTTACAATTTGGCTATTGAACTATGTTACTGAAGAAGTAAGAAGTATTACAAATTATTTTGAGTATGAAGAACAAGCCTTTAACTGATTGATAATATATTTATGATAAAAATACGTTAATTTACTGTTTCATTTATTCTTACCCTCTGTCGACCCCTGCCTGGTGAGAATACCCCAAGTGTGAGACCGTGCCCCTGATAATGTGACACCTTCCACCAGACCATGAAAAAGTTTGTTCTATAAGCTCCGCTCCGTCGCGGTCAGTCCAGTGAGAGTGTAGCTTAGGCAGAGGAATTAGCAGTTGGATAGGAGTTGAAAGAGAAAACAATTTAGTTTTCTCCAGTAAACTATCAATAGATTTAATACATTCAAAAAAGTTTTAGAAGAAGTTTATATATATATATATATATATATATATATATATATATATATATATATATATATATATCCATTTATATATATTTGTGTGTGAGGTCATATAAAACAGATATTTTTTTGTACTCATTCACCGTTTGAATTTCCTCATTTGAATAAATTATATTGTCAAAGCTAAATAAATAGCTCTGCTGATTATGCTATTGATAAATAAAACATAAAAGTGCCTTTTGATAATTAATCTGGAGGGGGCCCTAAAGACCTTGATTTTCTAATTATTTATTCTTTTTGAATACGAAAGCCTTAACTTATCCGGGTGCTTTTAAATTTTAGCAAAGCGCTACGTAACGAGCTCAATGGGCTGGTATCAATATAAATGACGAAAATACGCCTTCAAGTCATTTTAAATTTATATTTTAATGCACTGAATATTTTTTATTAAATATATACAAAAAAGGCTTTTTATGAATTGCTGACTTGACGGAAAATGACAATTTATAATATTTAGTGATATAATTTTTGCGTTAAGTATAATATATTAAGTTAATAGCTCAAATAATGTAAAATAATTTCATTTCCAACTTGAGGTCTCATTTTGAGTCTTATTTGAAACAGTTTTTTGCATTTATATTTTGGAGACAAAAATAATGATAAGAGCCATTAATGTATAAATTGTTTAATAAATTTCATAAAAAATATTCAAATTTAAATATTTTAAATGAATGCACATTCTTTAATAAGATCCACACACTTTCACTGTTCTGAAAATGTGGGGATGTTATTGTATTTATTAAAATTCTGTAAATTTAGGCACATAACTTCAAGCCAGAACTCGCTTCTTTGCGTAGATTCATCAGAAAAAGTCTTCAGCGCGATGTTTCTTTTTATTTACTAAGGTTCACACGGCCTTATCGAGTCTGCATACAAATCTAGATTTAAGGGAGATTCGTTACCTTTCTCTCTTTAAGTAAAGTGTGGCAAAAAGTTAACCAAAGAAAAGTAATTTAGTAGGTGGAAAGAGACTCCGCTCTCGTACAACATACTTACCGACTAGCA
This sequence comes from Atopsyche davidsoni, assembly GCA_022113835.1. Taxonomy (NCBI): domain Eukaryota; kingdom Metazoa; phylum Arthropoda; class Insecta; order Trichoptera; family Hydrobiosidae; genus Atopsyche; species Atopsyche davidsoni. The sequence continues at coordinate 4,618,028 of JAILWY010000010.1, forward strand.
AGGCAAAAAAGTAGGAGTGATTATATTAATGAAAAACGATTTCTCTTATTTTCAGGTGAGAAACCTCATGAACAAATGATATATTCTAAATTTTAACTAATACTTTAATCCAAGAGCTACCAAAATCGCTAAAAATATTGAGCATTTACCAAATTTTTTTCCTCTTTTAGTGAAATTGCGATATTAAATGAAGACAAATTGAAACTCCAGAGCTTAACACTTCGTTTTGTAATTTAATTAGAAAACGAACGGCTTGAAAATTTACAGCCAATAAAAACTTTCTTTTTTCCTTTTCTTACACTTGTACAAAGTGCTTTTTTAGCGGATTGAAAAAATCCTCTATCTTTTAATGGACTTAAAAGATTTGAAACGGAAAAAGGTTATTCTTCTGAAGTACTCGTATTAATTTTTGTTTCAAAGTTAATAACATTACGATAAATATAACCAAACATTATCCGTTTAGTTTTATAATTATAGTGACTTGATTTCATTAGGGTAGAGCATCTTTTATAATTTTTCTAGAAATTAATATTTACAAAAAAATATTTATAATCATGCATTTATTCCATGCAGAAAACTAAAATGACAAAAAAATATAAATAATTATATGATTTGAGTCAAATCTGCAAAAACGTAATTGCGTTAAACAACGTCCAGAAGTATATTTTCAGTAATAATACGAGAATACTACTTGAGAATAAGGCTTTAGAGTAAAGTATGCGAGCACGTTAAGGTTTGGCTTCCGGTCGGAAGCCTGCGTGTTCCGGAATAACCGAGCAATTTCCGACGAATACAAAAAATAACGAATCTCTTGTCGAACTTCCACACCTGCCGGCACTGAACCCACGAAAGTGCGCTCAACACTAGAGGGATTATCGGACAATACTTTTATTATTTGACTCTCATAGAAATATAATCCAATCTAAAAGATGTTTCATAAAATTTAAAAGAAATCAATGAATTTAGTACTCAAAATCAAAACGAAATCAGTATTATTTGTTATATTTTCACCGTTTCAATAATTCTAAATAAATTTAATTAAGTGTTCATAAGACAAATAAATACTTCGTTTGTATAATAATGTCATAGAATTCAACGTATTTCGATTTCAACTGAAAATAAGTTGAAGTCTGGATATTATCTTAAGAGAAGCCATTAAATAATGAATCGGGGATAACTCTCCGCAGCCGTCATTGTTCTTGAGGTCTCAAAAGTCAGAAGTTGAGACAGTCTCTGACAGTTCTGTCCCAGTAAAGACTTAACACCTTAATCAACCGAGTTAATAATCACGTTTTTGGGTCTTCAAGAAAATTTACAATATAGAATAATTTCTTAATATAACTTTTAAGCAATCATTTTTCGAATGAAAAGTTAACCAGTTTTAATATTTAAAAAAAAGCAAAAACCTTTTAACGTATTAAAACATTTCATTATTATTCGTCCAATTGTAGAATGAAAAATATTATTTTCAATTGTCCAATTGTTGAAAGCATTTTTGATAAATGCTTGATAAATATTTCAAGACTAATTTGCTTAAAAGCATCTGAAATGATATTAAACTTCAAATTAAAATAACTGGTTGTTTCCAATCTTGCAAAATATCGATTAGGAAATTATTTACGTTTACCTTGCAATACGTATTCAATGCGGAGTATTTTAAGAAACAAAGTACAAAGCATTCAGAAAACGAACAAAAAAAGCGTAGTAAAAATTTATCCAGCACAAATACTGAATACTGGATTCAATACACTGAAAATATATGCGCGAAACCGAGAAACAATATTAATTTAAGTATATTTATATCGAAAGAACCACTTCAAGTTATTAATCATTTTGATAAGTAAACATTTCAAATTATTCGCAAAATTGAAAATTATTTCAGGAGCTTAAATCTATTATTATAATTTTTCATTCACTTAAGATTTCTAAGAATATTAGTTTGAAATATATTCGACGAGTTTAAGCACAGGTCACGGCGCTAATATAGGAAGGGTGTTTCTGGCAAGCCGGCTGTAAGAAAGGCTATAAAACCTTAAATGACACAAAAACTGCTTCCTCTCATAGCGTCACATGTGACGCGGGCGATAAAGTTACAATTTCAGCCTCTCAGTCGATAACAGGACAGCCTGAAATTCTTCCTCTAAGAAATTTTGCCCTCTAGCTGTAGACATTTAAGCTTTCTGGCTTATTTTGAAACAATCTTAAAATTTGTCTGAAAATTAAGAAAAATGACGATTTTTTTAAATCCAGGTATTTTGCGCTCATCCCGTGAAATATGATCCACCTTAAAACATGTTCGGTGTAAATATGAAATTTTTCAGAGGGCATATTGGGAATGCTCAGATTAAGCATTGTTTGGATTTCGATTATTTCTTATAATATATCAAAACATAATGCTGATAAATGATAACTGGAGGAGACCCTTGCAATTGGAACGAACATCATCGGATTATCCAAAACACATTAAGGAAATTTACGTAAACGGCCGGCGTCGTATATATTGCTTATAATGGCAGTAATATTTCAGGTATTTAATTGATATAAAACGACATTAAAGTGTTAATAATAAAACACAATTACGCATGAATTTTATGCGTCTCCTTTTTCAATTCAATTAATTTTATTTAAAAAATTTTATATATCATACATATAAATATATGCTTCATCAATTAATTACATAATTTGAAATTTGTTAAGAATATGGACCTGTTTCGATAAAAACTGAAAAAATCCTTAAAATTTATTTTATTGGCGCAATCGCTTTAATGTATTTATATGACGAAGGCAATTTCAAAATTTTACTGAAGGCTCAATAGCACCTGCTGTTATATTGTCGTCTTTTCAGAGAAATCGAGAGCCTCCCGGGACTATTTTTTCTCTGAAGATTATGTAGCCGTATGAAATACATCTCCGATCAAAAGTTTCTTTTGGGAGAGAAGCTAAATTATCTCAACGATATATCCACGGATTTTTTTTGTATTCCCTTTACACAATTGCGCAAGAGTAGTAGTATAATAACTGATTTTTTTTTTTAATTTGTATGCTATTATTAGTTCAAATATACTTTATTATATGAAAAAATATATCTCCATTATCATTATTGAACGTCTAAATGTTTTCAAATAAAATTACTGATATTTCAAACTGATCGTTGTTTTTTTTTTAACTGTGGAAGTCGGTCGAACTGTAGATTTAAAATTTTATTCCCGTAGACAAGTACAGAAAACATTTCTTGTATTATTTGCTGTTATATACCTCCATTCATTTCACAGGACGAAATAAAAACGCACTAAGAACTGCAAGCAGCAGCCACATGCCAGGCGAGCGGGCGTCCCTTTTGTGTTGCGAGACCGCGTGGAGCGAAGAATGCAGCCGGGATTGACGAGAAAGAGAAAACAATCTCAGGTGAAAAAAATCACCTGCCATATACGTCAGCGGCGCGCCGAGACAAACCTGTTCTCGGGCAAGTTCAACAATCCGGAGGCATCCTGGCAGGACCTTTCAGCGGGCAGCTTTTGATGCATCATTGTGGGCAGCTTGCGGTAGCGGACTTGGCCACTGTGGTACACCAAAACATTTCCTTTGTTTAAGTAATCATTACGGGCTTTCAGAGGCAGGATGCCGCGATTTCAATTTTTTAGTTATGAAAATTACGCACTTAAACTACAGTGTCTACGTGCAGATGTTTATTTCATTTATTTATTAAATATATGTTGATATGCGACTACAGTTTAATTTAAGTTTTCGTTTTTGTTTCAATAATTTAATACTAACAGAAAAAAGTTATTTTAACTAAAAAATATCAAATACTTGTACGTTTGTATTAATGATTTTCATTTATTAACGCTTTTAATCGTAATTATAAATTAATATATAAGCGACTAATTAAATGGATAAAACCGTGGTTAATGATGAATTTTAATTAGTGTTTTTAACTGAATAATCAAACCAGATAAAAACAAAAGACTGATTGACATACATAAATACAGGTTTTACTACAAAGTATATAATTTACGTGCAGTTAAAACACTCTTTTTACAATTGTTTGGTGTAATGTAGCTTCTCCTAGGAAGTATTTGTTTTTTTGTAATATGAAGTTCAAAGTATGGTCAAAACATTATAGGAATTCCATAAAAAATAGTTTGTTCAGCGAACTTTGAACGTTTCCTGCACATACTACGTTATAATATTTTTTTTTCTATTTATGTATTAAATGAATACTCGATTGGTTAATTGAATTAGTTTATAAGAGATTACGAACATGTTTATTTGAGAGAATTATTATTTTTTCAAATCTGCAGTAGCGGGCGAAAGTACTCTTTAAATATGTACATATAAATATTTTGTAATAGCTCAAATACTAATACATATTCACATAATGACTAAAACCATTTTGAAATATTAAATTTGTTGTAAATAAAGTCTAAAACATTATTTAAAAGCCTGATTTTACCGATTAAAGTATAACCATGGGATTCTTAAAATAAAGTCTACAAGGGTTTCTTTATTAAATTTTCTCATTGTACTTTAAGTATTCATTTATTTAATTTTACAGAGGGAAACTTTTGTGCTGTATTTTTATTGTTACAATATTTTAATTATTTTTTTACTGATGTAATGAATGACTTCGTCTCCCTTAGTCTCTGTATCTATATTTGTATCGTTTCTGTTTAGGCATAAACTGTTGTATTTTACTCTAAATCTACAGTCGTATAAAGTGTAAAAAAGTTCTAAAATTTTACAAGAGATTAACGCACACATTTATAGGTTTAATTACGAATAAAATGTAATTAAACGCAAAGGCGCTAATTCCATTTGCATATTATGCCAACGCTTTATATTTAAAATTAATAAAAGAGTTTTGAATAATTACTAAATTCTTTGACAAAACTTAAATTCGGGTATCAACTAATGCCAATAGAATTATACACAAGTTACAAAGTCTTAAACGTTAAAGTTAAACTCGAGTAAAGCAGTCGGGCGACTCGGAATGAGGAAATAAAGTGCAAATAAGTTATGAACTAACAACATAAAAGAACATTGATAGCGCAGCTAAGGAACGACAAAGACAACAATTTATACAAAACCCTCGTTAAATCCTACAGAAGCTATGCGAGAATAGACCGAAAGTGGAGACATTCAAATTCTATGTGTAATTACAAATCTGCAACAAAGGTTAAAGTATATCGCTCGTTCCTACAGCCGTTACATATATTAACTTGATAATGTAGCTCTTAACTTAACGTTGATGAAAGCTGTAAAATATTCATGATGGCAGCATTAAAAGCTTTTTATTTTTGGGTACATTTTCGACCGAGCCTGTCTAAATACATGTAATACAATACCAATGAATGTAGTTACACCGATGGCACAAATTTTAAACCCGCCTATTTCCTTTTATAAATTAATAATAATTTTCATGTAAGACAATGTTGAGTAATAGATTATTAGCTATTATTATTAAATTCAAAAGATTTTTATACGTCATTTTTACTAACACATAATAAAGGAAAAGTCTTCAGAAAATAAAATAAAAAATATTTTAACATAATCGATAGGTTTTTTTTAACTCTAAAACACATATCTGTGTAAACAATATACTTATCTATAACAAACATTGGTCTGTGTATTTAAATATAAATCATACCAGTGATCCGAATAAGAGTGTTTTATTCTCGTAGCATTAATTGATAAAAATAAAATATAATTGCTTTTTTAAGAGGTTCTTTTTTATTATAAGGGTTTGGATGATAAGGGAGATTGTATTACCCTCTTTGAGAAACACCGTTAAAATCGCAACACTGTATATTCCAAAAGCACTGAATAAAAAGTAAATTCTAAATTATTGTGTCCTTAATCTAGCTTATAACAGTTTTTCTTCTTAATCAAGATGAATACTTGTCGTTTTGTGAATCCTCCAGTTTATTTACCTTCTAAACAAGAAAAAACCCGCTTACGCAACATTCTTTTCAATATTGCCACAGGTGAGATGAAGGAAAGTTTAGACTTAAGGGGATATAAGTTTTTCAAATTTTCAGAAACATAACAATTCCCCAGTTTCTAAATTTCTCAAAACTTTTTGAGTAAGCCATTTAAAAACAAAGCGTGCAATAAATTACAGAATTTAAACTTTCCGAAATTTTCTCCATAAGAAGGGTATACAAAAAAGTCAATAGAAATACAACTATACGCTCACAACAGCTTTGCATGATATACTGTTTATAATACAGTATAAAAAGCCAACCGGTTGACGTCTGGATGGTGTTTAATTAGTAAGAAATGTCACGTTGGTCGAATTAAATTTAATTAATTGTAATTTTATTTAACTTACATTTGGTTTTAAAAAGAATTAACTTCTGAATAATAACCAAATTATAATTCCCTGCAATAGCTATCACAAAAGAAATTCGCAATACTATTGCTACTACGGGTGATGCACTCTTTTGTTCCATTGTTTTCACAAATCGATGTTAAATATTTGCATTCGTTAACATCAATTTTTCGGCCGAATTTTATTTTACATAATTCATAAAAAAGCTTCTCTTATTCACGAGTTAGATCGTGATTGTCCAATGTGGAAATGCGTTGGCGTAGTTTCACCAAATTGCAGTTTTTAACTACAGAATATCGCAAGATTAAACATGCTCTGTGCCCTAGCCACTTACCATATGTACAAAATTTCTGTGTTCTGCTACCTCGACCTTAAAGTTTTATAATTATTCCCTCGGTGTTGTTACCTTCCGCTTAAACAATGGGAGCAGATGCAAGTGACAGCGGTTACTGAGTGTGACAAATCATGACGTTTTTAATGAACTATAATGTCTCAGAACTGCCGAAACTTTGCCTCAAGTACATCATATATTATTTCGGAAGATTTCTCTAAGGGAACACTGTTTTAATCGTGATTTATTGAAGGTTCTCAATAAAGTGTAGCGCAAACGCGATATTGCCGCACTTTCAAATATTTACAAACGTTAGATTCAAACAACTTATTTCCATGAATGTGAATATTTTATAGCAAACTTACTAAAGGTTATTAATGATTAAATTACTAATAGGATTTTTGCGTTCTTTGTAATTATTTTTCAAAAAACACTTCGCAATCTTTTTACTCGGAAGATGGAAAAAATATCGGCCGCGCAAAAGTTGTATCTGTATCTTATCTCTTGGGGTTTTGTCAGAAACCCGGTGATTAGCTTTCAACCAAAGTTACAGACTGGGTACTTGATTAGGGCCTCAAATAGATCTATTACGCCAGAACTTTTGGTCGTGGAGAGAGTCACGAGTTTGTTTTCCTTTTCGCATTTTTATCTACGGCAGGGGACTCGGCGACAATACAATCTCGTAGGACTGTAATAAACTTTTTACGGTTAAAATTAATGAAATAACTTGATATAAAGAATTATTTTAATTTATCTGTGTTGTTATTGTGCTATTTTTTTTATGTAAATGGTAACTTTTAAGAAAAATTCCAGTTCTCGATGAAAGCATTTTCAACCACTTAAGTTAAAAAACAAAAACTGCATTTTTCAAAATTAATTAAACTATAATTATACAAATAACCCAAGAAAAACTTGCCTATTTGAATGTAGGTTTTCAAAATCTACGCCATGAGTTAGGCTTCCAAAGCAAGGTTTCATTTTCAGACTTTCAAATGAACGTTTTTTAACAAAAACTTATTAATTTTTAATATATTTCGATATCAACGTCAAACCAATTTGTAGAAGAAAGTACAATATTTAATCAAATTTGCTTTATCGTACTTCGGGCATAAGCGATGAACGTAGTGGACTGAAATATGTCAGGCAACGCCAAGTTATTCCGCTAGTTAAATTTAAAATTAAACTTACCTTTTACATTATTTCAAGTAAGTATTCCGGATATGCTATTCGTGGGCACTCACCTGCAAAAAAGAGAAGAAATTTTAAATTAAATCGGTCATCGGTTTATACATGAAGCAACGTGTAAAATATTTGATGTTTTATTCGCAACATAAACGGGATCAGAACCTCAATATCCGCGGTTGTCGCAAACCTGTGTTCAAGCCAATTGAAATGTCTTGGCAATGTTGCTGAGCGAGACTTTGAACAGGTAGATGTATGCAAATGCTGAACCGGTAATTGACTAGAACAACTAGTGGGGGTGTGGGTTCTAATCGCACTCGATTGCCTCACAAAATATCAGGAGAATACAGGAGAACTGTTATTCCTCTGACGTTGCCAGTTAAGTATCAAGTGTCGCCAGGGCGAGTAAAAAATTATAACCTCACAAAAAAATATTTTTTCAATAAACATGTAAAAAAATTACAAAGGAATGAGGACGAGAGAGAGAGCGTTTAGTTTGTCAATTTGCCCCGTTTCGGGGAGTCCCCGTGGCTTTACGGTCCATAAATCCCGCGGAAACAACAAGCCGACAATAATATTTCAATGCGGAAAAAATCGCCGGAAAACGCGGAGCGCCCCGGATGGGCTGAGCTTTATCATGGAAATTTACGAGACGTCCAAAAATCACAAAACGCCGGCGGAGGCCGCGGCCGCCGAGCGCCAGAAGCCCCATTGAGCTGCGATAGGACACCGCGGAAATTAAATCATCCCCAAAATAAAGCCCAATTTGTGCAACTGGCGTTTCGCAAATTGTCCCCCGTTGTAATAAATATTTTTAATTTTATTTTCGCAAAATTAGAGCATTTTCACTTTGCTGCGAGTGCTTCCTGAGGGTATTATTGAGAAATATAATACTGCCAATTCGATTCGAATGCGACGCGATTGTTTGTATATGAATGATAAATAATTGAGTATATGTATATTTTAACCGCTCTGGCTGCTTGTTCAGCTTTTTTTACTAACATATTTTTGAATAAAATACTTGAGTGATTTTCCACATTTTTGTTTTTATTAGTGACCGGTTTCGCCAACCTTTCACGTTGGCATTATCACTGTGTTTGATAATGCCAACGTGAAAGGTTGGCGAAACCGGTCACTAATAAAAACAAAAGTGTGGAAAATCACTCAAGTATTTTATTCAAAAATATTCAAATGGAATTCCACCAAGTACTCTCTGTCAAAAATATTGAATTTCTTTTTTACTAACCATAAAAATGAAGATACACAAAGAAATACTCCGAATATATGTTAAATAAATTTGTAAAAATTTTCTCGTACGCAGGACTAGTGAATTTATAGTCAACATTTACACTTAGTTTACATGTTTTTTGAAACAATAAAATTATAATTTTCCTGCATTATTTATTTCGTTAAAATTAATTCTAAAATAGTTTGCTTCGTCATTAGCCACTATCGATCCAACTCTCCACAAAGACCTCCCTGTCGTGTTGGATTCACTTTGTCTTTGACAACACTGCCAAGTTTGATCAGAGAATTCACGAAGTCTTCAGAGTATTCAGAAAGTCGTCTGGGTCTTCTGAAATCTTAGGTCTCTTCGCTTTAATTTACCAGGCACCCGAAGCTCGAGAAGTACGAACTATTCTCAGATACCTCCACTTGTTCATTCTCAACCCCTATTATATCCGCTAACTTACTTTGGGACGTTAACCTCACAATCGTCTCTTTATATTTAAAACATTTATCCTTCAATCCATTTGTGCTATTTCGAGTTTGAAGATTTATTTGAGCAAAAAACTCCATACTTCGCATAAACTAAAGAAAACATTGATCGAAAACTTTTCCCTTTACACAAAGGCGGTAGACCAGTCCCAAAGATAGTCTTCAAGCAACCAAAGGCAGTCCGACCCGACAAATTTCTTTTATGAATTCACCCTGTCTATTTGATGTTAGTATAAAAGACTTACGGTACATATTAATACCTTTTACTAAACACGAATGACTTATAATATTTATTTTTTAACGCTTTTTTTTCTATTTTATTATACGAGCGGTGATAATCACAATAACTGAAATCAATTACTAGCTACTCTAAAATAATATGGGGTATAGTGAGATACAAATAAACAAGCAGTAGGAAGCTTTCTTAAATAGTTGTGGCTGTTTTTTGAATATATTTTTAACAGTAAATTTTTTAATAGAAGTAAACCATTAAAGAATTGTATCAGATATATTTTTTTTTATCCAATTGTTTTACATGGAATTACATGTTAGACAAGAAAGCATGATAGTAATCTTTCTGTTTCTGCTGAGTTACTTATATAAAAATGGTAACTAGTGCATATTTAAATATAATAAAAATACAATGTAATATACAATAAAATGTCAGTTTCATTTTTGCATTCGTATTTTCCATGTCAACGTAGTTATGGTAACATTGATGTTTATTATAATGTTATATGTCTTATACCGGTTCAGAGAATCTTTTCAATATCTTAACCATGCATGCATTTCATTCAACAATAGAATATAAAACCGTTTTTCTTCCCATATAATAGAACCTGCAATGGATTTCTTTGCTGTGCATCTAGCGTCTTTCTTCCAGCGAGATAATGCATCTCAATTTATAAAAACCTGTCATTTTCAGAAATATTTTATATGAATCTAAATTCATATTATAAATCAACGGTGAATAAAAAAAAAACTTGTTTATCTGTTAAAGTTAAAAAAAACACATTAAGAATAATCTACATAACTTCAATTAAAAATCTATAAAGCTAAAACAAATTAGAAAAAATCTAAAACTTAAGTCAATTAATAATAATACTCTTAAATTGTGATTAATGACAAAACAGCTACTTAATATTAACCGAACAAAACCACAATTTCTTAGTGCGTATTATATTGTCTTGTGAATTAATAGAATAAAAAAGTATTCATTACAATATAATTAGGTTAGGTTAGGTAAGCACTTTAATAAAAGATTAGTGGTGTAAACTACCGACAAAATGACCCCACTGAACACACTTGATCGATTGGAGATTCCGAGTATTCAACACTTTAGCCAAAACTGAACAATACCTCGGTACCTGGAATATTTAGGAGATGCTCAAAATGTGAGCAGCCAATATGGAGCACTTCCTCGAAGAGTTTTCATAACAATAGCTGCAGGGGGTTAAATTATTCAAGCGAACTCCAGCTCATGCATACAGATATACTCTATACAATAAACACTGTGCCGTACAATCGAAATCGAAAACCGTTCCATAAACATTTACAGATATTTAGAAAAAAAAAACGATATATTAATTATAAAAAGTTAACATGAATAACTACAACGTGCTATAGTTAAAAGCATCGTGAGATTTTAAGGTTTCGTGTTAAAATCAGAATAAAAAAAATAGATTTATAAAAAAATCTCATTCAGATTAAATTAACTTGGAATGGAGGTGTTTTCTACTCTTGTTAGCAAGCTAAATAAAATACTTTTGAAATAGTTAAGTAATTTATTTAAAGCCGCACAATTGAGAGGGTTGGTTTAGTATTTGTGCGCAGAGATCCATACCTTCGGTTTGCCTACCTTTTGCCGAAGTCATTATAGACTGCTACGTGGGTTGGAACCTCCTGTCTGCGGTGCACATTCAGCCACCTCAAAGGAGATCGCCAGAATAACGAAAAGCGACGTATGTAGACATATATCTACAATTACCAGAATTGCAATCCATTGCACTGGAAACTGACCAAGCCGTTAACATGATTAATTTATGCTAGCACCATTCCAGCATAATCAATAAAAGCATTGTATTGTGATCTGTTTTGGCTTATTGAAATATTCAAATGCTGCGAGCGGTTACTATTAAAGTCATTTTTAAAATAAGTCTAATAATTGACGGTACGGCGTTTTTAATCTATTCACCTGAAGCAAGCTAATGATACGTTTAACGTTTGATTGGATGAATGATACATATTAAAAATAATAATTGATTACGCGACCCCGCTTTACGCGACCCCGTTATGCGTGGTTTCACTATAACGCGAATTTCAAATTTCGTGTTAAAATGCCTCGAATAACGCGAATTTATTATTTAAGAATGTGTATGAACATAATGTAGTCATTGACTTCTCTTAACAATTAAAAACAGCGTTGGGTGTTATGAACGTATTTTACAAGAACGTAAAAGAAACGCTACCCAAAAGACAATAGATGTATTTTTCAGTAAAAATATCATGTAATACTGCAGTGTTCTCAGAATTTTTTAAATTACCAGAAAGCTTATTAATTGCAACTATAGTTGGGGTTTCAAGCAACATTTGAAAAAAATCTTTGTTTTATTATTCACGGAACTGAATAAAATAATAATTTAAGGGTGTTTTTTTGTAGGGGACTTGAGATATAAATTTTCGCTCTCTTACGAGCGGTCTCGGACAAGGGCGGTTTTGCAAAAGACTAGGGATGAAAGGGTTCGCATTTGTGCCTTCATTTTCCGAGTACTTATTCCCTCCGATATATTTGATAGGACCCGATCGGAATAAAGCTATTTCTTACCGGCCTCCCGATGTTAGTGAAAAAAAACTACAGAAAACCGACATCCAGGAAAAGATGCTAAATTTATTCATTTTTGATTAGATACGCGAACATTTATGGCTTAAGATAAAACATTTTATCATTATTGATAGTTTTTTAGATTACCCGTTTTCACTGTAATATTCATCGGTTTTCTCTAAATTTATAGTTACCCACGATTGCATACATTTTAACGCATAAAAAATGTCCCCATATAACAATCACATTTTTTAATCTAATGATACTATTTGTCCTGTTAAAACTAATTCAGTTTAATATTAAATATGGTTACATTTTTTCCATAATAGTAAGGCAAACATTTTTTAATGCCTCGGCTGGATTTATTTGATTGATTTTAGATTGTTATAAAAACTTCCATGTATTGTATGTGATATTGTTTAAAAATAAAACAAGTAAAGTGATAAAAAAACGTATTGAATTTATGATTATTTCATTAAATATTCCATATAAAAAACATACCAATGAATTTAACTCTACTACGCATATAAAAAAAATCAATCAAATATATAATTATAGTTTATGCAGCTCACTCAACTTCTTAAAATGCTTGTATTTTGGAGAACACATCAGAAGTTCAAGCGTATACAAATATATATATATATATATATATATTTAGAAACTCAGCTTGTGAAATGAAATGAACTAGCATATGAAGCTAAAACATGAAATTGACTTATATGTTAATTTAAAATATTCTTTATATGTGTATATATATATGGATGATATTTTGGTTACGCTTTTAAGAAAAAAATACTTTACCGAAATCCGAGTCAGCAAAAGACACACTGACGTCTACAGAAGATTGAATCTGTAGAAAAGTGGTGCTGGTAAATTCGATTCGAGAGACGCCCCAGAGGCACAAATCTGTACCTCTATCACATGTATTCATTCGGTGAATTCAATGGGAAAAATGATTTAGACTGTAATTGACTCGGAGGCTTAGTGATGTACTGCTGAAATAATAGGTAGCAAATGGACCCAAGAAACTATTTTTGATAATTGTAAATTAAGTTTTTTGAGAAGTTTTACCCGCACAAACTCGTTAATCACAACTGTTTTAACTGTTCAGAATAACTTTAATTGGTGTCAAAATACAATATATATACACTTTTATTAGAATTTTATAACTGTAATTTTAATTATTTTGCGTTCCAAGATAGTAGAATTTATGATTTGTCTACTTGCTTTTATAATATTTTTAAGTTTATTATTTTTTTCATTCTGACATTTTGTCCAAATTGACATATAAATACAAAATTTTGAAATGCTTTATACATTGAATAAATTATTAAACATGTTTGTAATAATATTTTATTCACATTCTCAAAAGAAGTGTAAATCAAAGTATTTCTTATCTTACAATTATCAAAATACCCTGTTGTCTAAATATACATTGTGTTCCATACTCGAGGTGGAAAAATTCTTAGGTAAAAATAACTAGGTGCCGAGAAATACTAAGGTACTAAAAATTCGATATTGCATTTGCATTGAAGCAATTTAGTAAATTATTTGCAAAATTCAAGCGGCGTATTGTCCATATTGTTAGTTATTGTTTCGTTGATCTGCATTCTATTAAACCACGCATTGTCGCAATTTACAATATGAAAATGTATTCATTACTTTGATGTACTCATAGACCTGGATTTGATATATCAATAATGTGAATTCATATACAAAGGTCGGTTCTCACGACTGGGTTTGGTATGGTGGTTCTCATTACATTTTCCCGCATCGTGATGTAATATTGATTTTCGTCTTCAATTTCTCTTACGCTTCGACTCTGCATATCGAAGTCATCTTCAAAAATTGGAATGTTGAAACAGCAATGAATATTTTGACGTTATCAATATACGCAGACGTGAAAAAAAAAATAGTACAAATATGAATTCTCAACTGACTATGAACGCCTTTGCCTTTCGAAGGATTCTTCTTTAAAAATTTAAGTGGTTATCATATCTTTCAAAAGCTTTTTCTTTGAAAATTATAACTTTTTGCTTATAAACATGTCCATTATTAAATAAAATACAATTTGTTGGATAAACTCTTTGGTCTGTGAATGCAATTCGATTTAATGGTGAGGTAATAATATAATCGAAAATTCCAATTACGTCACGCATTACTGCACACCAACAATGTAACTGATTTTTACCCCCATAAAAATATAGTACACAGATCTTGTTTTATAAAATTGCAATGGAAACGATCTTGTAAATGCCACACTAATGATCCGTTCTGAATGATCGTTCGGTTTTTTACAGCTCGGATTTAATGCGGTTATTATATACACGACCGCTGACACAAAGCCCCGCTATGGAGACAAAGAAGAAACAGGCAGACGAGGCTCTGAAGGAAGCTTTATAGTTGATAGACTCTTAATTGACTAGATGCATTGGGCGTGTTAAAAAGTGCATACCCGGTGGCTTCGCCAGGTACGACGCTCCAACCGAATTCGAAATATCGCCAAGGAAGCAGAGAAATTGAATAACATGGCTTAATCTTTGTCTACTTTAAATTTATTTTTATTTTTTTCAGCGTATTAATATTTTATATACATCAAATAAAAGATAAAATGATAAAACGACATGATATGATTTCTGTAATAATTTGACAGCCAATCGAAAATATTGTCGGGATGTCGCGGGGAATAAGGGAGCGAGTGATTGACGTTGCGGGGCCCGAAGGAAGAAAAGGAATGTTCTGGGACACAACAGCGACAGGTCCACACTGGCAGACCCCAGCCTTTTTATCCACGTGCCGCAATAAAAATTACATCAGTACAGTGGCATTTTATAAATAAACAAAGCAACAACTTTTCCGAACCAATTATCATTAAATATTTAATACACCAGAATTTCTCTTGGTGCAGGCTAATTGTTTATACAACATGTTTTTAGTTAAACTTTTTGACGAAAATCTTTGCATTGCGCCACAACTTAAATATTAAAAAATTAAATGAGCATTAATTTAATTGTAGATTTTTACCATTTAACATTTTAAACAGACTCATTATTTTATAAGAACCTTGTTTGTTAAAAATGTCTAGGGATTGATAAAAAAAAAATCAAATAAATTAATATGAAGACGAGAGAATTTAAATGCGTGAAATACTCTAATATGAGTAAGTCGAGTAACCTGCGTGAAGCGCCACTATCCTGGGAATAGATGTAAAGCCTTGTAAAGGACCGGATGCTGTGACGTCACGTTCGTCTCTCAAAGACGGTCAGTCATACAAATGATTTCAGACACTTTATCTTATAACTCGAAGTGTCACATCGAGACGTTCATTGTATTCTAATTAATAAGGTGCAAGTATTAAAGTATGTACAAAAAAGTACACTAGTCAAATTAAAAGTGAATATAACAGTAGTCTTATTAATAAATAATTTTAACTAATTAAATTTTTAAGAAAATCCCTTAATAATTCAAAAAAACATTACATGTTAATAATACGTTTAATTTGCATGGGTATCTAAATTTAAAAAAATCAAGGAAAAAAACTGCAAAGCGCGCGTCTCAGGTTGAGTTTTCCTAGATATAAAATAAATTTTACTGCGTAATAAATCACAGAGCCCAGATGAGTACATGATTATTGGAGTTTTCTTAAAACAAAAATTTATTTAATGATTGTACTCACACTCGGTACACATTTATAATAAAAGTAAAAAAACAAGTATGTATAAACTTCCTTTTCATTCAATCAAATTTTAATATATTGTGGGCCCCCGTCGCATCCAAAAACATTATTCCCATAAAATAAATTTTAAATCCATAAGCATTTGCCACGCTTGCCTGGAGAAACACATGTCATCCTGTCTATTAACCCGACAAAGCGAATGGAAGCCTTTGTTTTGTTTTTATAGCCAGCCAGCAGAACTGATAACTGTTGATGTTGATGGAACACGGAAAATAAAACCTAATCAAGAGGTGCGCAAAGACGCGATTGAATTGGAAAACGTTTATCCTGAAACGGGTGACCTCTCTAACGAATGAGAATCGCAATATTTAGGTTTACTGGGAAAAGATCGAAGGAACACGGAAGCGATGTGAGAAACCTACATTAACGAAGGTAGATAATTGGAGCGGGGCAGAAATCGTCGAAGTGAAATGGTTATTCCATCTGACGCAAATTCTCCAGGAGCTGTCATTGACCCTGACACCAAAGTGGAGCACAGATATTTCATTCAAATTAATATATCAAACAGCATTAAATACAAGCTTTGAAAGCGAAACTAAAAAACCTTGCATAAAACTTGTTTTTAAAGCTTTGATTTCTGAATGTGTGTTTGTGTGTACGTGTATTTATATATGATAACTATATTTACTTTGGAAAGAAAATTGTATTTTTTGCTCGTGGTTTATGTATGGTGTACAAAATATTTTTGCATCGTGTATTTTTACTTATATGTCACAAATATAAGATTTACTTTTATTGTAGAGTACATATATCTCTAGATTAACACTGAAGAAAGGTTCCTTAGAAAACCATGTAAATCGAAAATATAGTAAAATATGCACAATTCAGTAATGTTTAACGAAAGTTATCTTTAAAAACATAAATATAACGGTCTATTCAAAACTTCGAACTAAATTTTCTACTTCCAATTGCCATTTTTTCTTCGATTTTGCCTTGAACAATCAGCTGAAGGATGCTTTATTTATTGGTCACCAATCTCCTATGAGGAGAAGCATTAGAAGAAGATGATTCATAAATATATTGTATGTAATTTTAAATGGTATAATGGCACTTTCGTCACTCGATGGTACTTGATGCGATTCAAGTTTGAAAGTAAATGAAATAGAAACAGTTTCAGATCGACGAATCTTGATAATGAAATCCATAATTAACAATTTTGTTTGGTTTTTGGTCAAATCTTTATAGTCCTCTTCATATTGAGGAGATCTCGTTTAATATTCAGCACTGGAACGCAATTGGTTCGGATTATTTTCATCAGAATCATTTGTTGCATTAAGAATATTCTGAACCGATCGCTTTAGAATAAACGGAATCAAAAAATGACTAGAAATATGAGCGCCAGTGTTACCGAGTATTTTTGAAATAAATGTTTTATTTATTTACACCACGTGATATAACGTCTCAGTTCTTCATTGTGGAGTTGAAGCCCGGACACTTGAGACAGCTGCTATGTTGTATATATATTGACGGAAGGCTTGCACAATGGAAGAGAACTCCTGACGTTGGTAAAGAAGCGGATTTTTCGAAACAGTAAGTATAGCATCCTACAGCTGATTGCCCAAAGAAAAATCGACGGAAAAATATGCATTGGAAGAAATAAGAAACAGTGCCGTGTGAATCGGGGGAAAGCGTTGCAGCACGCCACCTCAGAGGGGGGGGGGGGGCGAAGATAGGAAGGCAGGAAGGAAGATCTGGAGACGGTTCGACAAGTGAGCCCCTCCCAACCGCCGTGACTTAGCTTGCGAAGCATGAAGACGGAAGATCATTTTACTTATTGTGTTTATATAATGTGTAATATGTTTAGAATCCTTTTAATTTTCGGTGGCTGTGAAGGTGAAATAAAAGAGACGCCCCCGTAGCCTAGAGCAATGCTAAGACGTACCCAGGTACGGGGGACAAAAAAAAAAAAAAAAGTGGGGGGTGGCGGAGATTACCTGACGGTTTTCCAGCTCTGGTTGAAAAAAATAAAGGGATGGGGGAACATACTTCGTCGGTCAGGTTTTATGTAGACCAGCGCGAGAGAGTGCACACGGGGGCACGCAAGCGCGCAATGCACAGCCGGCAGGACACGGGAGCGCTGGGGGATCAGAGGTGAACGCCCGGCCGCCGCCGCGCTCCGCTGCCCGGAGCTCGCCACGCCAGCTATGCACCGCTCATTCATCTATCTTACAAAAATACTTCATCGTGCTCTATTATGACTTGATTATTATTGTATAGGGTGTCCAAAAAGAGCGAACAGTGACCGTTATCGCGATATGCTGCGAAAATGTTTGGGCCCAGAGTTGCAGGAGTTTCACGGTTGAACGGGGGGAGCACTTGCCATACATCCGATCAATCAATTGAAGCTGTTAACGAATTATTCCCTAATATGGTCTTTTTGCGTAACATCGACTGGCACATCCCCAAATTGTGATGGAAAACCTTGTACATAACAAGCAAGGTACCAAATCTATTAAAAAAAACATCGACTGGCCTTCCAGAAGCCCCGAGCCCCTTAGCCCTCTTGACTATTTCGTATGGGGATACCTTGAAAGTAGGGTTTATGAGAATAATTCGACGAACATAACAGAATTGAAACAAAACATCAGGTCAGAAATGGTAGCAATGTCGAGGGCTACGTGTCAGCGTGTTATCAGCAATCTTCGTTCCAGATTAGAAGAGTGCCAGCAGCGTAACGGTCACCATTTGGATAACATCATCTTTTAGAAATAGTTTTCCATTTTGTATTCTTATAATCAACAATAAAAAAACTGTTGTTTTACTGAACTAACAAATACCCGATACTCTCTTTGGACATATTTTATAAACAATGGTATAAACACATTGGCTTCATACACAATTCGTACCGGAATCACACTGCAACTAAGGACTTACATAGGATTAAACAAAACAAGCCTAGAAATCTGTAAGGGTATCAAACAAGGATGCATCGTACCTATGGTTTTATTTAACCTTTACTCCGAAACAATTAGGTCCTAGAGTCTAGAGCGTAGACAATTGGGAAATCGCTATTAAAATAAACGGTAGACCACTAAATAACATAACACTGTCCTCCTAGCACACAGTGCTGACGACCTACAAATCCTAGTCGACAAAGTCAACGATGCTAGCCGTAAACACGGCCTCTCCATGAACATAAAAAAACGAAAACAATGGTTGTCAGCAGAGAGTTGATTGACAACTTTGATATCTACATCGACAACAAAGTAGTGGAGAAAGTTAAAATATATATACATTTGGACTGCGATCTTGAGCAGGAAATCAAAGTGAGGATTGAATCTAAGGAAAGTACTATGCTCAAGAGATATAACCCTAAAATGTCACTGGAGATTCACCAAATGTTATGTCGTCTCAGTTCTTCTTAATGGAGTCGAAGCCTAGACACCTAAGACAGCTACAATGCAAAGAATTGTGGCTGTATAGGAGAATCCTTAAGATACCATGGGTTGACCGCGTCACAAACGAAAGAGTCTTGCACAGAATGCGTAAAGAAAGGAAACTCTTGACGTTGGTAAAGAAGCGGAAGATCTCCTATTTTGGCCACATTTTCCGTAACAATATGTATAGCGTCCTCCAGTTGATTGCCCAAGAAAAAATCGAAGTAAAAAAGGGCACTGCAAGAAGGAAGGAAGCTTACGTGGATGCGAAATTTGCGACAGTGGCTGGAAATACGAAGTGCGGCCGAATTGGTGAGATTATGGCAATAATAAATACGACGATGTGTGGCTGTCCTCTGATCCTGCGCGCAAGTTGTGAGGTTTACAAGGTGTGGCTTAGGTGGTAGCGTACATGGATTTCTCGCTACTGATATATATATATATATATATATATATATATATATATATATATATATATATATATATATATATATATGTGTGTGTGTATTCCCGAAATTATTCATTATTATGATTCAATAGCTATTTTAAATATATCAGTGCTGTCGCTCATTACAAAAGAAAGAATATTACTCTTTTTTAAATAAATTATTACATTTTATAATTTTTTTTAATAATTAACGCGCTGCGCCGGGCGCCATTGTGACAAGCATCCCACAATTTCCGGGTTCTCATTAAAATAGTCAATTTACGGAAAGCTTCGATCTTTAATAGATTTTATAATAATTTTTCTCCAATCATCTATTCAATTTCCCGAGTCTCAATAGCCGTTTTTTTTTTTGCCAAGACTTCCTCTAGAGCGGATATTTGATTTGATCCTTAAAATATTTTAATATACCATAACCATTTGACTTTAATTTATTATACGAATTTCAACAACTTTAAGCATGCGTTTCAGGGTTAAAAATATTACAGATATGGTGAGGTGAAATAATAATAAAAGAGCTGATAGCATCGTGCTGAATATCTAAAACGGCATACGAGATTTTAAATATAATTCTTGACCCTTCATTTTATAGGTTTATTTAAATAACTTACAAAATGCCTTATATCATCTCATAACCATACTGATCGTAAACCACACACGAACCGTCACTGGTAGATTTAGTGCCGTCAAAAGACGACGGCTAAAGAGGCTCAGGCTTCAAATATAAATATCCTTCTTTTCGTCCGTAAATTTTGGCGCTGACAGAACAATAACGTTTAGTAAGAGCATGCGGCCTTTGAATAAGATCTACTTATGCTTATAATAAGTAGTAATATTACAACTATATGTGAAAGGAAAATAATGTTGAGTACATTACACTTTTTAAAATAAAATATTATTTAACGTTTGGTTAAGATACAACCTAGTCGATCAATTCATCCGTTTCATAAATAAAATATTTCAGGTGAAGCAAATCTTAATATTTACAATTATTTATTATTTATTTTATCGAAGCCGTTTATTATCATCGTTAAAAAGATGACCAGCCAATTTATAATAAACACCATAATTTTTTATATATATTTGCATGGTATTTTCCAAAATTTTACTATACTATATTCTTACAGTTTAGTACAAGCGTAAGTAAAAATTTTAAATTAAATACTTTCCGGTTTATTGCATCATGTTTGCATGATGATAATCACGATGAGTAGATAGCTCTTTAGGTCACTGACATTTTTTATACTAACTAGTATGATATAATAGTGAAGTATTGCGGCGTGTCAATTTTGCAACACTGTCCCATATATGTCACATGGGCTCAATTTGCATTCAATGCGCGCATATGAATGAGAATTAATACACTAACCAAAACGGGCGTATCCCGGCTGTGCCGCGAATTGGCATCACTTTCTCTTGTTGGATATTAAATTTGAAAAAAAAACTGCGTTTTGTATGCACATAAATAAAGCCATATGTTACTTAATACTTGTTCAAAACCAAAAGGATCATTCATAGCGGCCATTACAAAATATCCACTGTGTACGAACAAAAATTGTAACATTCAATAAACCCTAAAAGTAAGTGTACTTTAACAAAATAAGGTGTTTAAATAATTTAGTTAACGCTTAAACAATTTCGAATTACGTATTACATGATTAATGTATTCGTAGATTTGTCATCTGACGTTTCAGTCCCGGTACCTATGGTTATGGGGATTTTTCCTTGAAGACAGTACTTGTACGCAGCTAAACACTCAAGATATCCCAAAAAAAATCATTATTATGCTTTACATTAAGTAACTTGATTTAATAGCGTGAAATATATGAAAGGATAGGTAATGTAATGTTGTATGTTTCTGACCAAAACATTATTTGGTCTTCATATAAGCTACTCTACAGAATCCTGGTCCAAAACTTTATTATTAGTTGCTTTTCATACACTGCATACTCTTCTCCTATACCACTGTAATACTCATAATAAAATGTAATATTAATTTTAAAAGTTAAAATGTGACTGAACTTGTGTATATACATTTAATAATTTAATTTTCAATATTATTATTTAGGTATAACACTAAGTATTTTCAACATTTAATTACGAATCTATCCACTTTATAAATCTGTTCAATATACAAATCGAATATTATTTGTTAAAAATTTATACTATGCATATACATTTTATAAAAAAATATTGAATCATTGTTTTCACTACCAACAATTTTAATAGGTTTGTTTATATCAGCCTATTAATAACACGTGAGAGTTAATACTTATAATGTAGAGATCGCATCGTTTACGTTATTCTCAAAACATTTCCACTTATTCAGAAGTTTGTGAATAAGTCAGGGTAGGTCGAGCACCACAGCATCAGCATATTCTGATTCGAAAATGCACTCGGTTGAGAGCATCCTGTGGTGACTCATCTCATTTGTGACTCCATCTGACTGCAGACCAAAATATTTCCTTTGGCACTGTGCAGTATACTACCCTATGTCCAATACAGAATTATGCAATATATTAAAGTACACATTAAAATAAAGGCTTTTTGTCTTGAGAAACTGAAATTCACACTATGTTCTCTGTTTGTCTACAATGCATTCTTGAATTATGCCATGTCTAAGACAGCCCTGAGTAGCTTATGTTGGGGGTAATTTGCGGAGGAAGAGAAGGAAACGGCGTAACCTGATGAGAATACAAGAGGATCGACTTCACCCCATTCATAAGAGCTGCAGAAGGCAGCGAGGGTTGGGGATTTCTTATTTACAGCAGAAAGCCGTAGCTGCTTGCAACGAAGAAAATATTTAAAAAATTATAAAAAATTAGATCCAACTTTCATTGTGCGCGTTAAGTATATTACAACTCGCGATTCTCTATCTTCATAAAAATCAAAACACACGAGACACACAAAAAACATGAATAGACACATACGAGCGTAATCATCAAAGCATTCGGCCAAAAACAATATTAAATTAAACGTTTACATCAATTTACACAGGTAGTATTATAGTTCATTTGATACGCGCAAAGCGCAATTAATTTATTCACCGATTCTCCACGACTCAATTTGGCACAAAAACATAGAGATACGTGGCAAATCGACAGGAGGAAATGAAATTATACCCACAGGTGGTGCCGAGGCGGACGCGCCCGCAGGCGTTCATGCAGATCGCCATCGCGGTTGCCGCAACACAGAATGAAAGGGAATCTAGATACGTCATAGTTTATTGTGAACCAGCTCAGCACTATCCCGCAAGATTACCTCACCCGCTGCAAGCCCGCATGCCCTGTAGGCAGCTTGCGAGGGCCTTGTCTGACTTTGAGCGCACCACTCCGAGATCCATTATGCGAGGCACCCGCGATATTATCAATACTCGGCGGCCAAAATAACTTCCAAATACTTGAACGATCTTAAAAATTATAAATGTGATAATGATTAAGTACATTTTTTCAAATATTGAAAATTGATTAAAGAAACTCAGGTGCATTCCCAATTATGCTATAAATGAAACAGCGTACTTATTATGCCAATTAAATATTGTAAATAAGTACGTTGTTTCATTTATAGGATATTTGTTAAAAATTCTTGCCTAGTACTAGTGATTCGTTAGCATAATTGGGAATGCACCGGCCATGTAAGCTTGGGGATGCGGATTCGAATCCCACACAAATCGCGATGATATTTTTCTAAGAGTTTCTTTAATCAATTTTCAATATTTGAAAAAATGTACTTAATTATTATCAATCAATCAAACCTGTATATGCAAAATCGTACTTCCTGTGAGACGGTCTTTACAAAAAATCAATAATATAATTATAAATGTGATGATGATGTTGTGATAGTTGTGTGGATTTAAGCGCACTTCTTTAAAATACATTTTGCTGGACATTATAATAAGTTTTGTATTTATTTTCTGACTAAAAACCAATATTCAAAAGTTTTTTTTGTAGATAAAACGTAAAGTGAATCTTTTAATTCAAAATCACAAACCTAAAAGTTTCTTTAAAAAAAAGAGTCACCGTCATATTGCGTGGTTGGTTCTTTCTTTTTACATTGCTCTAGAGAGCAGAATATTTATGTTTATTTCTTAGTGCTAACATGTTCCCTGAGAGAAGAGAATCCGGAAAATCCTAATCTTTTATATTCAGGTTCTTTTCGTGTATAAGCGCCATTCCATAACAATGTTTTAATGAATCATATAATTTATTAGACCGCAATCTCGTTTATGGTTTCGAGTCGAGTAGATAAGTACTCGCTAGTGAGTATTGGATAGAATTTTTCGTTTACCTGTACGCCTTAGCAAAAATGATGAGCTCCTACTCGAAATATTTTCTTATACTTCTCAAAGCACCGGGTTTTTTTATATAAGTGCTTACATTGGAGTCCTTGTCAATTAAAAGGCGTATTCTGCAGTGGACACAGAAGAGTCAAAAAGACAATTCATTACTCACTCAGAAGGCAAGATGTTTAAACACTCCTACAAAGCCCGGGAGAAGTTGACAAACTCTAGCGAGTTAATAGACTTAATTTGTTCGCAAGTAGTCTTGGAGTCGGTACACAAATACAATTATAACGAAGTATTCTCCGAGAGAATTCTTATCAACGAATGGAGAAAAAAAGCTCTCCGTTGTGCAAAAAGCTCCCGCAGCATCGATCCGAGTCAACAGTAAATATTTGTTGTAAAAATTTTCAATCTCTTAAAATCATAATACTTAATTTATTCAACAAGGTATTCGGGGAAGATCCCTCAAACAAGCGCTTTATTTGAACAGAATAAAAATATTTTTATGTTTGTGTTTTAATTAGCGTCTTGAAATATTTCTAGAAAAGAAAAGAAACCGATGATAATCAATTAGGATTATTTACCTATTTTTACCATGCAAAATCAACACCGAATTATTACAGTAAAATAAGCACAAGCCTCAAGATGAAACGAACAATCTCAATATTTTACATTCTTCATATCATTATCCATCGAACATTTTCGTATCGCTGTATTATTATCGCAAATTTATGAGTATTCAAATATTTATCTGCATCTATCACATGCCAAATAAATAAAAAAAAAATAGAATTGGGCAACTTATAAAATTTCGATAAACGGGAACACATTTTCATTTCAGCTGTGTTTAGTGTGATATAAATTCTGGCATACAAAGAGTCGTATCCGGAATACAAACGCGAACTAATAAAAGGCGATCGCCCCATCACCTGTGAGCACCTCGCACGCGTGACGTCAGAAGACCGACGGAGGGCGAACTACTATCACTCCGAAAGAAAAACTGAATCATCTTTTATCTCGGGCCTGAATGCTTCCGCCCTTATTGAAACCTTCCCAAAAACGAAATGGAAAACTTCCCTCTTTTATTTGTTTACACCCCGAGTGAAAATTCCATCGCTTTTCACCGCGAGAATAAGCGATGCAAAATGAAAAGAAACTTGCAGCTCGGGCTCTATGTACTGATACAAAATTTTGTATTTGAGTTAGCTGTTCTTATTTGAATACAATTTCTAAACTAAAAGTATATTAAATGTACTATATATTATTATAAGCATAGGATTATTCGTAAAAAATGGCTTTTAAAAATATTATACTCAGTATCTTAATATCTAGCAGATACAATATTCGTTCAAAAGGTAGACGCTGACAAGTTCAGTCATCTGTTTTCCGTTTCCGAAACGCAATTGTTTTAAAGTTTTTTTAGACCATCATTTTTATTCTATTTTTATAAAATAAATAAGAAAAACAAGTATATAAATTAATGCATTTATAACCATTCCACTCACGACAAATAGGAAAAAAATATAGTGTAAAATATATAGATTATTATATTCAATAAATACTTTGTTCTAGATACATTAGTGTCGTCCTGCTTGTTTGTGTGTTTAATCAATTAGTCAAAAGCCATAAAATAATATAATAAACATTCACTCCACCAGAGATAGGAATGCTATAATTATTCACGCTACCATGTTTTGATTACAAAATCACCCACCCTACAAAATACGGATTATTACTTTACGACTGGTAAAATTGATGCTAACTCTTCGCATGAAATATGCCTGCGGCTCTCTGTAGCTCGTGGTGTGATCCAAGGGTGGCCAAGGAACTTATTATCCTTGAGAATTTAATAAGCGAATGGAGCTTATTTTGACGACTGAGAGCCCTCTTCGAAAGAGACATCCCTCGTCTCTATAGAAAAAAGTTACGATCCTGAAAATCTATCTTATCGTAAAATTTATTTTAAAATTCAAATAATGATAAGCGTGTATGAAAACTCACCGTTGATAAGTACTTTGAGTATTTCGTGAGCATATTAGCAACAGGTTCGTGGTTTTTAACCCAGACCTATTGACCCATTTTCTTTTTTAACAAAATGTTTTTGTCGATTTTATTTAAGCGCAATAAAACAGCGCTCTAGTGAAGTTATAATTAAATATACATTAATTAAGAGATAGGGTTTTTTGTTCTTGAAAGACTATAGTTGTTTAAAATAAAAACCTATTATTTTTACACTGTTCACAGATAATCTTTTAGGTAATAAAATTTAAGAAACTTAATGGGCGACTTAACTAAACTTTAAGTGTAGTGATTAAGTACCACAAGAGTTGAAGAAATTTATGATGACTGTGATGAGTATGACAAAGGTTTTTTTGTAAAGGAGATAGACGCATAGCGTTAATATATATAGACATATAAATATTTGTAATTTTTTAAAGTAGTGATATTATTAAAAGACCAACTTCTGAAAATACGCCCATAGTCACGTCAAGTTATTTTAAGGGTACTCCGTACGTTTCGTCGCGCCGCTGGATCGCGTTAATTGAAATAATGAATAACGATTGTTCACTTGGCATAAGCGCCGAGCAAAGCTCTTCGCGAAAGCTTCTGATGAGGAAGGGTAGCAGCCAGCTCTTCAGGCTTCGCAGAGTGGAGCAGCACAACCGTCACACATGAGTGGTTCGAAGGTAGATCTTGATCTGAGAGCAAAACTAACTTGTTAGTTTATATTCACCCCATTGAGCCCAATTAGATATCTGATTTTATTATCACCCAGCTGTTAAAGCATTGTGTCCTTAAAATATTAATAAAAATTTAAATAATGATAAGTGTTTTTGCAGGTTTCTGTGGAATTCGAGGCGCAATCTTCAAGGGACTTATCAATTCCAAGGGATATCATACATTATTTGTATGTTTTACAAAACTGCAAAATAGATGGAAATTTCAGGAAAAAAAAAATATAATTTGATAGTTTAATAATATAAGCATCTTTTGGGACAAGTCCCATATTTAGCAGTTTATGTTATTTAAATTAAAAAAAGGAAGAATTTGCAAAGAATATAAGTAACAAAAAAATTTCATATTTATACTGTTATTTGTACAAACATGTATTGAATGAATCAAAAATGTTTAGTTTTAACCAATTTACAGATTTAATTCCAAACCACGGCAGTGACTCGTAGGATATTTTTATATCTAAACAGATGTGATGGTTTGCTTTGCTGTACATTTATTTTAATTTTGCAGAGATCCTTGAAATATAAAGCTTCCTGCTCAGCACTTAAAACTGGGATATTAATAAAATTGAGCGATTCTTCAAAACTAAACCATGGCAAAGAGCCACCAATAAATAATATAAAGTTGTTGAATTCTGCAAATTAATAACTTTATTTAATGAAAATAATTTATAATTACCTGAGTCTTCAGAGTTATACTTTTTAAAATTTTGAAGTATTAACATTTAATGGAATAAAGTACCTGATTATATAATAATAATTAATTTAATAGCAATGGCTATAATTTACATGATTTATTTGGAATAAGTTTACAGAAGATTTTGGCTTACAAAATTAAAAGATTTTTTTAATTTACAGATTATACGTGAAATATTCTATAAATTCATGATATTTTATTTAATACGTAGATCAACGTCACAATATAAGACGCATAGATATCCGAAATGATGCTTTAACCATAGAACTATGACTACTTTTTCTCCCCATTATCTGTATTATCGTTACACACAAAAAATGCGAATCAAGTTAAATAAATCACATACCTAAGTATTTATAAAAGTAGAGTGGAATGGGTTTAAATAGCACTCGTTACGAAAATACAAAATACATGTACTTACGTAGAACATTCCGGTATTGGAAAACGCAGCTATTTATCTATTCAAAAGTCGCCAGTTCAAAGCGTATCGTGTTTGTTTGCGCCTGTATAAAAAAAAAAGCAAGAGCTCGTTGCGAGTAGATTTACCGGTAGGGGCGAATGCGGATTTCCATAGGATATTGAATGCCGGGGAATCAACCCCCTATCCCGGACCTCCACTATTTTCTTGCGATCGACACACCTTATGAACTGAATCTAAATGGATTCTGATGACTTTTTCTGCATCAACTTTCAAAAATGTATGTACAGTAATTATATAACATAGAATGATAAAGCAAAAAAACTGATTTATAAAATTATATTAATCACGGCCCCTGCATAAATTTCGGTAGTATTCCCAAGTTGAATGTTTTTTTTCTTTTTTTTTTTTTTCAGAAGAACGAAAAGTTCCGCTAAGTCGGAGGCAGAAGTCGCCAAGACGTTCCGGAAAGTTCTTATCGATAGCACGCTTAATCGGTATGCAAATGCATAATGACACGAGGTATGTGCTTTGTTGCCGACCGAAGTTCTCCCAAGTTCATAGACCCTTCGCATTAGCATAGTCACTCCGCTGCCGCGTGTTGTATTATACATCATAGCAACGCGTAAAGTCAGCTGACATTCAAAACGCATCCGCACACATCCGATATTTTACAAATCAACGCATTCATAGATCAGCGTGTGGATAAAGGTTATTTCGTTATTGTTTCGTCATTGCCATTTAAGATCATATCTAATGTACCGTGGAAAAAAAATTGTTATAGCCTGAATATTAAACTCCTCTCTCCATTCTGTTTCTTGTGCCATTCTATACCCTAGCGATCGTTAATTGAATAGTGGACTTGAATGATTGTGGAGGGATGTGCTCTGGAAGTACCTTGTCCTATTGTTTCTGCAGCCTGCTGCAGAAGTATCAGATCTAAACGCCAGAGCTTTGTAAAGAAATGATTATATATTAATGATATTGGGTAGCAGCAATACCAGTGTAGAAGAACCCGATAACACTGGCTCAGCATAAGTATATGCTCAATGAGATCCGAAGAAGAAGAAAATAGGAGCTGATTATGTTTTATAAATTAAAATAAAAACAACCATACGATTAATATATCGTTAATTTATATTTTCAATATACGACAATTATAATGCAAGATAATTTCATCACGATATCATTAGTAAACAGTTCACGCTATTGTAGGAACAAATAATTAAAAAAATGTTATTTAGTATTAGCACAAACACAATATTTAGTATTCGTCTTTCAAAGATGTCAAACAGGATAACTAAAGGTCGGCAGTTCTTATCACAAACCAACAAAGCACCGATGTCATACGCAAAATAATAAATTTGAACATTCCCGATCCAGGAGACACGCTTGTCGAGGAAAGTAGTCAAAAACATTTATCATAGTAACAATTATACGTTTTTATATTATAGATATAAATAAATTTTTAAACACGAGTAAAACATGTAAATTATATGTAAACACAGTGAAACCGATCATTCTTAATTTTATAAAATTATTAATAATTATTATATTTAAAATATATTGGGATACACTCAAGTGAAGTCCATTATTTTAAGATGCATAGACGCGTGATACGGCATGGTAAGTGTACTGCTTAAAGCATCAATCCGAGAATAAAAATGTCGAAAATGTAAATGACCGCTGGCGGACCTTTTGCTGGAAGTGACCACCAAATATTTTATTTATGGACCCACGAAAGGGTTGAGCCTCTCTGGACAAGAGGGCTGAAATTTATTCATCCCACCGTGAGCTTCCACGGACCTGCGAAGGAAATTAGGCCAAATGAAAATATAATTGACTTCCAAGTACGATTTCTGTTGAAAATATACCCCTTGAGATATACGCGGAAAGATGTTTAATGTTGTCTATTAGTCTACGGAAATAAAGCACTGTTAACAAGATAAACTTTTTAAAAAAAAAAAATTTCAGTGGATCTGAAATAGCTCTTCTAGTATTATATATTCATGAGACAAAAGTGAAAGACGATAAAGATATACTACAATAATAAAACATCAATAATTTAAAAATATTTCTTGTTCAGTGTATTCATGTAGTATTTTTAAACTAAAATGCTTATCATGTTCAGAAACTTTTGAAAATTTTACTCAGACGAATTCATTTCAATGCATAGCGTACAAAGCATACATAAAAAAAAGGATTATTAAAAACATCTCCATAACAAATATTTTTCAGATAACGAAATAAATTTTGAAAATACGCTGTAATGTAAACATTATCATTAAAAATAGTTATTTATTTTTGACTGTCACATAATTTTTCGATTAATACAACAAAATACGCATTGACCTAATAACTCTTTCGATGTTTTTAATTTCCCGAAATTTTCAGTAAAAATTTGTTTGGTGTTAAAATAAAAGAGCTCTGGAAAAGCTTTAACGAAGATACGTAAAATTGAAATCCAATTTATATTCTGAAACAATTTTTTAAGCCAGCGGTGATTGGATTCACCGCCGGTATTTCAGGAACCTAACAATTTCACCTGTGTTTTGCAATAAAATTATTTAATAAAACTTGTATCTTCTTTTTGCTTTAGATTCTTTAAATAAATAAATATAAATAATGCTTTGTAAATATGCTTAAATATTTCAAGGTTTTTTCTACACAAAGAATACGTTTTCAGATTTGGTTTTCATTTTGCCGTGTTTAAATTATAAAAAGACTCATACTTTATCCAAAGACTTTTCCTCGTCCTTTTTTATTCGAACAAAAACATCAACATGTCCAAAACAAGAGATCATTTTCAATAATAATTGCAAATAATTTTATATAAAAGTGAGAAAATCTATTCAAAAAAACTTTTTTTCTCAACCGATTTCATTTGTTAGCAATATACGTAATCAAACACAAATTATGAATAATTTATTTTGAAATATTTTTTCTACCAGCTTATGACCATTTCAATATATTGCAAAATCAAAAAAATAGCCGATATAAACATTGGATATTTACATATATATATTTTTTTAAAAATTACTGATAATATATCATGCAATTGCTACTTTTTTATTTAAGTGATGTTAAACTCAAGTTATCGACATGAAAAGGTGTCATGTAAGACGGCTGCAAAGGCATTTTTAACGCTTGGCTTTTTCCTGGTAATTATTTCAAGGCGGTCTTGTTTTGATCTACTTTCATAAGCCGGCACCTCGCTAATTGATTTACGTAACTTTAGGAACGACCTGATCAAAGGGTAGACTGGGGTGACGCTACGGCGCACGACCTTTTAAGAATTGTTTTCTCATCCATCATGCTGATTTAATGGGGTCACTTTATTAGTCTATTATCTGGGCTAACAGCTCGTTTCAGTTACCTTTACAGGTTATTGGAACCTCAAGTTTACAATTTCCGCTAACTATATTTTTTTTATTATTCAAGGTACAGGAACCATGCAAGTGAAGGGTCAAAACGAAGAGTCTATAACAAAATTACCGCAGGTTTTATTTCTTATCAAGAACACCTACAAAATGTTTTGTATGACTTTCAAGCTAACACAACCTTCTAGTATATTTTATTTACTCCACATACAGGAGATGTGCATGCTTAGACTATCAATGCCAAGTATCAACACTTCTGAGTATTATTAAGTACGCAAACAGAAAGTTTCCTGTTAATTGGTTGAATTTTACAAGGCAATACGTATCCAGTCAAGTAAATCTACAATAATATCCGAATAGCTCTTATTGCTTTTTGAGAAATGTGGTGTGTACGGTTTCTACAAACGTAGAAATTATTCATATTAAGTAGGAGTCTGCAAAGATGGAGGCAGTTTAGTACTTGAGAGCAATTCCGGCTAAGTTTGTTGTCATTTATCACAGAAACATAAATCCAAGGATGTTTTTTTTATTATATTTTTATCACAAAAACAATGCGTATTAAAAGATTAAGTGAGAATTTTTTTAATTTTGCAGCCTCCGGCCATCCAAATGCTCCCAAGAATATAACCTGTTAAAACCTGCCACAAATCTGTTATATATTACTGGATCTTAGACTCAGTGAGCACCCATAATTGAAATTTAACAGCGTAGGAATTCATCAGTTTTTCAATTCAACTTAAGACGACTTGAATTAGTTTTGAACAGATGATACAACAACGAATTCAAGTGAAGTGATTAAATAATATTCACTATTAAAATATAATTCAAAAATATAACGCAGCGTTACGAAATCCACTTTTCTTGATGTGATAATCGCAGCAAGTTTCACCACGTCCTCGGGATTTTAAATCCTCGCTGAATATTTTCGGAGAGCGAGTGATCGAATTTCACCGGTCAAAAAAGTTTCAGGTTGTGAATTAGTTATATTCGAAGTGCACCGTCCCGTATTAGGGGGTCGAGATTACACTGGCAGGGGGTGGGTAGAAGAGCCGAGTAACGTCGCGCGATAATCCCGGGTGTCCGGTACGCCTCTGGGAAAAGATTAAAGCAAAAACTGCCATCCTGGGTACATCGCGAATCCCGCTACTGTCGGATTACTGCAGTTTTATTCATCCTGCATGTGCAAATATCGGCTGAGCGCATGTTTGTCAGACTTTACCGACACACAGGTCCACAGCGCACTAGTGGCGTGCGGTAAATATAATACAAGCAAAAGAGCATTGCTCTCTTAAAAATAATTAAAAATAAAAATAATAATACATAAACAACATACGAATTTCTTACTATTCTATTCTATACAATTTTTAACGATAAAATGAGCTTTTATAAGCACATTTGTTGATTACTCTTTTTTGAACTTTCGAATTTGAATTTTGAACGTTTATACCAAATCAATAAAATATTGCATAGTGAATAAAAAGTTTCAATTATTGTATTTAAGATACAAACTATTAAAATAAACATATTTTAAATATTTAGATACATTGTATAAACAGAAAATTCATCATAAATAAATCGCCACTTAAGCTTTTTTATTTTCCAAGAAATTCACACATGAAACATCGGAAAAGTTTCACGACAAAGTAAGGATTCGTTTTTAGGATTAATTTTTAGTTCAAAGGGTCGTTTCATATGTCAATCGATTGCCTTAAAAACAAATTGCACTCACGATAAACCCTCAAGGCTGAAAAATGCGGATTTATAATCATCATGGCTGATTATTTAGGTATTTATTAAAACCGGGTAACAATCCCAAGCAATCCAGGCTAATCATTTAATTCCCACTTCGAACCCTCAGAAAGGATTAATCCCGGCTAAGCATGCGTATTTAAGCAGTAACGAGAAGTCTCCGGCAGTTCTTTTGTCTAAAGTTGCTCAAGTGTTTTCGCTTCCTTCAAACAATTTCTACGTAGTTATCCTCAATGCAAGCTCCCGGCTTTAGTCTCCTGCAGATGAGACCTCCAGCTGCATTCGTTCAGACTAAATATCTCTTGACCTCAATGCGTTATTAATAATAAACTAAGCTCAATTCATAATGTGAATTGATTTAAATTATATCAAACGTAATTTTATATAAATTCAATGCAGAATTTTGAATAAATTTATGTTTTTCATTAAAATGATGTGCGCTTCTTTAGATCATTAATTAATTAGGTTTACAAATAAACATTTTTTTAAGCCGTAGTAAAATTGTCTAGATAAAATAAAAAACCTGTAAGACTGACTTTAAAATTAATTTTGATTATATCACCAAACATAATTTGGCTTTCATTGAAAAGTTATTTATGTAAATTTATTGAATCTGCTATTTTTAACTAGTTAAGCTTGATTTGCAAAAATACCTTAGATGGCTTTAATATAACAAAACATAAAAATAAACTAATTTACGCGTAAGCGTATCAGAAACAAAGCATTATTCAAGGTATGTATAAATTATATATTTTCCTTGGAAGACATTACAAAAAACATCCACGTCTACAGTTTGCGCATAGTAGAATAACACAGGCATGTGCGGATTTTCAACGATATGATTCAGATCTCTATAAAATATCACATTGTATATGATTTTATTTAAAAATTACAAATAAAAAATATGTTTTTTATTAATTATCAAAATAAAATTTAATTAAGTTTCTACTGTACAACTTCGGTCTGAAATAAAACCTCATTCCGAACACGGAGATGTGTTTTTCCGGCGCGGACGGACGCTCGGCTGCTCGGTTGGAGCACACGTCATAAATCAAAGCGGAAAACAGCATCCGCCCCACCGGATGGCTCCTGAAATACTGCGGCAGATGGCGGACATTAGCGAAAACATAATTGTAGCCGAGCTTTCCTGCATTTCCGCGCGACGTCTCTCGCCGCAACGCCCAAGACCTCAATTTTAACCAGATACTCGATCGCTCTAACGTGCAATAATTAATTAAACAAACTTATACCTCGATATACGGCCGCTCGTTATACGGCCTTCCGCTATAACGGCCCTTTTCAATTAAGGCACGTTTTCGATATACGGCCTAAAATGTTTCGCTATAACGGCCAAAAAAACTTTTATTCGATGTTATTTTGTTTACGAGCGTTATTCAGTGTGTGCTCATAGAGCGGCCGGTTTAGACTTGTCTGTGAGTGTTTTATGTACTTATTGTTACACATTAACTGGAAAAATTGGAAATAATTAGGGACATTTTTAGTACGTAAGTACATATGTACAAATTATTTTTTTTTTAATAGTATTTTTTTATTAAACCTATTTTAACTATTGATTATATGGATTGAGGACAATAACAAACGGAGAATGCCAATGAGTCAAATGACTATCCAGGAAAAAGCTTTAAGTATTTTCGAAAATTTGAAGAATGGAGATACCGATGAATCTGCTGAAGATGTCACATTCCAAGCAAGCCGAGGATGGTTTGAAAAATTTAAAAATAGATTTAATTTGCATAATTTGAAAATGAAAGGTGAAGCAGCTAGCGCCGATGAGGCCGCATCTAAGGAATATCCCAACATTTTAAAGGGAATTATTGAAAGAGGTGGTTATAAACCTGAATAAGTGTTTAACGTAGACGAAACAGGGCTTTATTGGAAGCAAATGCCTGATGGCACGTTCAAAAACCGAAAAATCTGCGCCTGGTTATAAGGTGTCTAAAGAACGATTAACTTTGCTACTTGGTGCAAATGCCGCGGGTGATTTTATGCCAAAAGCACTTTTAATATATTTGTCTGAAAATCCAAGGCCTCTTATAGGACTAAATAAAAATCAATTACCCGTCATATGGAAATCCAACAAGAAAGCTTGGATGACTAAAGCTATTTTTGAGGATTGGTTCAAAAATCACTTTTGTACAGAAGTGAAAAAATATTTGCGAGACAATGGCCAACCAAACCAACAAGGCTTTGCTAATTTTGGGTAATGCACCAGGGCATCCTACTTATTTATCCGAGCTATCCGAAGATGTCATGATTGAGTACCTTCCGAAAAATACATCCAACCAATGGATCAGGGTGCAATAGCCACTTTTAAGGCATATTACCTACGCCAAACTTTCCGACAACTTGTTAGGGAAACCGATGGTAAAGCTTTAATTAAAACATTTTGGAAAAACTATAACATCAAGGATGCTGTTGACAGCATCAGTGAATCATGGAAGGAATTAAAATTAACAACGATGAA
Organism: Atopsyche davidsoni; assembly: GCA_022113835.1. Lineage (NCBI taxonomy): Eukaryota > Metazoa > Arthropoda > Insecta > Trichoptera > Hydrobiosidae > Atopsyche > Atopsyche davidsoni. Next base: position 4,653,716 of record JAILWY010000010.1, read on the forward strand.
CAATTTTTGGAAAAAAATATGGCCAGAATGTGTAAAAAGTGTTACATATTTAACAAATTTGGAACCGATCTCATTGAATTTGTATGAATTTTAATTAGAATAATTGATTCCTTAAACGGCTTTTCGCTTATCGGCCAAGTTTCGTGGAACGTATCTAGGCCGTAAAGCGAGGTATAGGTGTAGTTAGTTTAAACCTCAAAGTACTAGCAAATTGATAATCTACTATAATAATAGCCATTGTGTGTTTATTTGTATGTTTGTATGTATGTTTCATTTTTCCGTTCTGTATAGAATATCTTAAAAGATACAACGCTGATTTTTTGCACATAAGTTAAGTAAATTTTTCCGCAGCTATGTGCCGAATTTCAAGACGATAGGATAATATTTTCATTCATAAACTTTAAAATATGCTTTAGCTAAACTTTAATTATATAATTCACTTCTTCGCCGCGAGATGTCGTTCGCCGCGAGAATTTAGACGCATCGTTCATCAAATTCGTCATTTTGTGACGGGCTACATTACTAGTAATAAATAATAACAAAGTTTATGACCATTTCCATCATGGGTCAGTCTCACTAATTCGGCTTTAGATTCGACTTCCACTCACTTTTTTTTTCGGTTAATTAGATGTAGCATATTTATAGCGATAAAACATTGTGTCGAATGCTTTATTTGAAACCATCTTCAGTTTCTGATAAGTAATATATGAACTATAAATAAATCCATGTACGCAAGTAAGTCGCACAACCTGCTCGCAGAATCAGGGGATGTCCACATACCGTAATGAAATTTTTCATCCAAAAACTATAAGTACGTTGGTTTGAATATTAAATGCACCAATACATTAACGCTTTTGGTGAATTGTAAAATATTTATGATATTTATAGCGCTTTCGGAGATTTTGAATTAAAATTCAACATGTACAATTGGTAGTACAGCGGTAACCGTTAAATTAATGCGGGTTGTTGGAATAATCCACAACATTCAAAATGTATCAAAAAGTTCACTTGACAAGGGTCTGCGGTTGTGTGCGAAGTACTCCCGCCCCGTGTAAAATCTGAGCCCGAGGAGTGCCGAGTAAAGTGATGTCAGTGAGTCAGGTAATGAATATTGCAGGAGGAATCGCCGCTGATTGAAAATATCCACCGGGCTGCAACGAATGCCGCAGAGGTTCTAAGTCGATTTGAAAAATAACTGAAGCACAAGTGTTTGCGAAGGTAAAAAGGTTTAGCTCGAGTTTTTAATAACTTCCCACTCCAAGCTTTGATTCGCTACTTAATGAGATTTTAATAAAAATCTTATTGAAACTTTTAGTTCAATTGGTAAAAGCTTTATCGTTAAAATGCTCGATGCTTTATCCGGCGTTTTATAAAAGGAAAAATTAAGTGAGCTTTTTATTTTACTCTTACTGAATTCGTGTATGCATTCAATTATTAAGTTTCGAAATCGATATGAAGTGCAGTGCTGATAAAATCTGGGATTTTAAAAAATAATTTTATAATAAAAAGCGAATTAAAGTATCTCAACGAGAATTCTTATTATTTTTTTATAAACTGATTTATTCACTCATTTATACACTCTAGATTAATTAAATAAAATGACTGTGATTAATCTGTCCAAAGCTAGACGCTATAAAAACAATTAGTTATTAGTAACAAAGTCATTAAAGTATTCCTCAGAATTAATAACAAAAGCATGACTGTAATATTTCAACCTAAAACAAATTAGTATCGGGTAAAATAAACATATACAGAGAATATTTTATAACTAACCGAAACCCATCTGATCCAACCTTCTATCATTTTATACAAAGCCAAACTTTTTACCACAGTCTAGAGCGGCCGTATGATGGGTTAACCCTAAATTCATTATTTTCTGCCAAACATTTCATACTCAAAACTTTATAAAAACTCTTTTATGGACTAACGTAAATGCATACTAACATATTTTAAACGTTTTTTTTTTAATTTGTGTATTTTAATCGTATAATAAAACAATATATCAATATGATTTGAAATATTTCGGTTTTTTATGTCGACAAAACGAAATAATGAAAATGGTTATTTTACTTTAAGAAAACGCCTATATTTAACAGCAAACATTCAATAAACAATTCTATCTCTGATATTTATTTTAATCGCTTGTGAAATATATATGTAAATTCTAAGCTAAAGTCATTACAATAGATTTAAAATATTATCCAGAAGTTCCGTGCTTTAATCCATGCTATCTATGACTCGGAAGGTTTTATGTGTACTGGAATACAAGTGGACTAAAAAGGGTTGCCGTATGATATTACATCTATACCCCACATAATAGGCTTACGTAGTCCGCGCTCTGTGAATAATGTGAGTACCATTGTCTTTAAAATACAGCATAGCCCTTTCGGGAAATAAAAAAGCGCCATTGTTGGAACTGCACAATAAGTCAAAATAATTTTATTTTTAGCTTCAAAAAATATGCCCCGTTTGACCTCGACAAAGATAAAACGGTCGCTTGACGATCGGCCATCTCTTAGTTTTACTGGAATCACTTAGTGAACTTTCCCTTAGAAATAATACAGTTTATAAATGCAAAGTATGATGTTGCGAGTGTGTAAATTTATTCTACAAGTATGGGTATTTATGAAGAAATCCTTCAAATTTTCCACAGATTGTAAGATATTATCATAACGCACACAATTTTTATAGATAAAACATTGAAAAATAGAAGAATACTCCAAAAAAAAATTATTTTATAAGTATTTCATATATTTTGAATTTAGTATCCAGTATATACAATAAAGTCTAAGCATGGATACTCAATTCAGCTAATATGCGAAGAATTGAGGCGATTGAAATGTGGCTATATGGGAGAATCCTTAAAATACCATGGGTTGACCGCGTCACAAATGAGAGTCTTGCACAGAACTCCTAACGTTGGTAAAGAAGCAAAAGGTCACCTTTTTTGGCCACTAGCATCCTACAGCTGATTGCTCAAGGAAAAATCTAAGAAAAAAGGGGCATTGGAAGGAGGAAGTTTACGTGGATGCAAAATTTGCGCCAGTGGCCAGAGATCGAAAGTGCGGCTGAATTGGTGAGACTGGGCCAAGATATAGGTCACCAACTGGTCCAACAAGCCCAGATGGTCACCAACTTCCTATGAGAAATGGCATTAGAAAAGGAAGAATCCATTTATATAAAAACTAAAGAGATAAGAACGCTTAATAAATCATGTTTGATTTAGATTTAAAAAATTGCTCCATTTATTATTCAGAAGTAATTGCGTCACTCGATTGAATCCAATGTATTTTTAAAATGTTTAATCATGCGTTATTTCTGTGAGATTAGCTAAAACTGTTCAGTGAATCAGTTAATTAGACTTATTAGTTGAAATCTCATTGAATTGATATCTACGAATTGTGTATTTCAATTGCAGCTGAAAATGCATTATCAATGCAAGGCCGACCGTTCTCAAGTGCAGCTAACAAGCTCTCCAGTAATGTGGGAATCCTTGAGAATTGATGCAACTCGAATTCCGGGGTCTAAAATATGACATGAAAGTGCACTAACGAGTGCCGATGCTTACAGCTAAAAGAAAAAACCATTAAACGTCCGTACCGGAAATCATTTGAACCTCTTACAGACGAATCTTAAAATTTATCGCATTCCTTCTTTGTCGAAGCAAATTTCAATCAAATAATTTTAATTGTTTCAATTTGATTATATTATTTTAGAAGTGATTCTTGTATACAAGATAAATATTTATAGCAGGAGTAAATAATTGTTATTGTGTATTTTGGCAGGGAAATTTGTTTATTTCAAGTAAGTTAATATATTCTGCCTGAAAAAAAACTTCTGCTGCCATATAAAAGTTGAATAAATGAAAAAATGCAGAGCATAAAGAATAATAAGGTAAAGTGCTCATTATTTTAAGAGAAAAAAATTTCATAAAACAGGACGCGAATATTTTTAAGAGCAGACAAAAACGAGTCCCTCGACAAGTGGAGATTATATACTACAATTTGGAAATAAATTATCTTGCATATTTTTCAACAATATTTATTCACAACGACCCGAAATGTCAAATATTTATCCTAGACCTTCGCGTCCAAATGTAATAACAAGAACTCGAGAATTTCAAGGGGGCACAAGAGGAAGCTTGTTACACGCCATGCTTTTGAGATGGTGAAGAAAAATAAATCAGGAATTGAAAACAAAAGCAATTTTCTTCAGTGTAATTTAAAAGTGCTTTCTTTACGATGAAAACAATTCACCTCAAGCGCTACAGTATAAAAAAACAATACTATTCGAGGTTTGACACTCAGTCTCACAGTTTCTTGGTATATTTAGAAAAAATACACTAGCTCCACTGGTAGATTATTTTTCCTTTGAAATCCGTACGCAAATATACAAAAAACTTTATTATTTGCTGATAAAGATTTTACTCCAAAGTAAATGAGCCATCGTAACTTATATATACCTCAGAGCTTATTTACTCAAAATTCCCGCCGTATCTTCTCAAAATAAAATTTTAAAAATACAACTTCTGGTGATTTTAACCGCTTTTATCGATTTACGTGGTAAGAAATATATTTAAATTTTAGTATTACACAGTAGGTACATTAAATCATACCACAAATATTAGTACACTTGTTTTGAAGTTTACCTTCTCAAAAAATACCGTAATCCTATTTCAGCTTTACAATTGCATATCGTGCATCCAAACATTTCCAAATGAAATAACAATTATAAAGTAAGCGGATAACCGTCGCCTCTGACTTTTTTCTAGATGTCAGCAAGCTTAGTCAGGAAGAATGGGAGTTGGAACTTTGGAAATGCTCGTTATTTGTATCACTGGGAACAAAATCATAAAGTAAAAACCAATTACTTCGCATTGTCAATTTTTAAAACCAATAATATTCAAAAAATAATGTTTATTTGCGATGTCTACAAAAATAATATACATTCTACTAAAAGTCTCATTTAAAAGTAAATTTAATATCAACTGTCTTCAAAATGGTCAGTAAGCAATAAAATCGTTTATAATTATAGATATCATACTATTTACACATAAGTGACTGCTCGTCTTTGCGCAAGTAATTTTGATAGAAGAACAATTATATCGGGTAAAGATATCGATGTGTAATCGCAAATTAATTGGGTATTGTCTTATTGTATCTCAAATGCATCCGGAAGTGCGATGTCACGTGTTGCAAAGAGCAAAACATTTTAATTCGCAAGCCGCACACGACACAGGGACTTGGGCATTGATGCCGAGTAGCATCGGCTCGGGGAGTGGTCGGGCGATAATCCGGTTATAGGAAATGCTCTTTGCGAAATTGGAAGCCATTGAAAAGAGAGTAATAGACAAGCGGCCGAATAGACCGATACGACAAGCCCGTAAAAGAAATGTCTGGGCTGATCGTTACAGCTTATTATAGTATTAAGTTTCAAACCAATTGTCTGGGAGTTTTGGTCAAAATTGAAAACACGTTTTTAATTGCGTAACACTCACCATAACTTTGTATATACGTGTTCGGTTTAACGTATCATTAAAATCTACTATTTTTGTGTGATTTTCAAAAGTCCTATAAATTTTTGATCAAATCATTAAATATAATGAAATAAGCTTTGTCTGACGAATCGAAAGTCTATATAAAATACAACGCTGGTGAATGACTTATAACTCAATAGATTGTTCGATTTCCGAGAGCGTAACGTTTCTGTTACCAAGTTAATCGAAAACTCAACACAGTAAATAAGATAATTTCAACAGAACCTTAGATTGATTATAAACACAATCATATTTATACTTTATTTTTTTATGCTTTGATGAATAAATGCACCTTATTAATTTTGAAAAAATACATACTAAAATCACGTGATGTTTCTTCCAAAACTTGTAAATATCAGTTTACAAAATGATTGCTTCATGCCCCGCTGGGTCCACACAATACTGACGCGTTTATAAACGTCCTTTATATGCAATTTAATGCACATTGCTATTTATATTTCCTGATGGTAAGATTACAGCACATGCTGCAAACAAGTCAGCAGTAATTTGGCTTCTATCAAAGTCTGTATTGTTTTGGCTATTGGCCAAGACCAAAAAAGCTCGAAGTTATTAACTTTATTCAAGGATCCAATAACGACTTTGTATATTTTTTCAACACATAGCAACACCTGTAGACTGGTACTCTTGATACTGAATTCATTGAGCAACTCCGTCATAAAGATTATGAATTCATAACACTGAAATTATTGCCTATTTTTTAAGCGTTACTTATGTAACTGATGTATTTTGATGCTTTATAGCATCAAAATATTTATTTTATTTAAGTAGTAAAACAATAAATCTACTTATTCATATTTTTTTATGCACACATGAATTTTTATTATACGTTACTGCATAAGCATTAAAATCCGTAAGGATTGACACGCATTGTTCTTTAATATATTTTAAACTAAAGCACTAAAGTAGCTATCACATTAAATAGATTAAAAACTCATTAACAAGGTACAATTACGCTAGAGTAACTAGAAACAAGCTTCTATTATAAATATGTCTAGAGGCTTTAACATTGTTTAACTCTATTAAATGAATACATCAACAACACCAACGAATCAAAATGACTACATTTTTTTTTATAAAAACCGTAAGAACTCGTTTGCTCCACATCTTTCATATATTTCGCATGTTTTAAATTTGATTAAAATATATTTTTGGTTTTTAATGTACTTATTCTGCTGGTGCTTCTCCTCATAGGAAGTTGGTGACCTATTCATCCAACATATTTCTATCCTGGGCCAGTCTCACTTATTCGGCCGTACTTCCGACCTTCAGCGCAAATATGTACAGGTACTAAAAATACAAAATAGTACGTTTAATAATATGTGGCATTATATGCAACGATTTATTACTAGTTATTGATTTGAGTAAGGCTTAGTATATCAGAAATCCGGAATCTTATAGATTATCCAAGTTCAGAAAATCTTAATGAAACACTAAAATAGCCCACGCAAGCAGATGGTTTTTTTTATTATTATTAGGCCAGAACTTATTGAACGTAATAATTACTGGCCATAAATTGATAAAAACTTCTTCATTTGTGTAGAAAGCTGCAAACGAATGCGACAGGCAGAAAATAAGAGTTAAAATATAAAAATACACGTTTTTAAAGCCTATTTAGAGTTATATTATATAAATACTTAGTAGCGGCGGTAGCATTTTCCACGACAATACGATAAAAGCATTATGATTTGTTAACAGAAAATCCACATTTAATATTTTTCTAACGTCTACCACGCTGGCCTGAAACCAACCTGCCAAAATTTCCAACAATTACTTGCAGCGAATTTCTGCGGATGTTGTTTATTTGTATCTACTTTGATAAGAAAAGACGTAAAGAGTAATACGGTAAATTTGCTACGAAAAAAAAACACAACTTTTCTCATAATAAAAACAGACGAGAACGGAAACATTTCTGCGGTAAATATAAATGTAACAACTCGTAATATTGCATTCAACACAAAGGGGTGATAAATGCATGGAAATAAAAAATACTTTTCCACCAAAACGCAGCTGGAGACTGAGGGAAATGCATGTATTAAATTTTTGCTAACTATCATGTAAAAGTAGTGTTATGACATCGTTGCGAAAGAAAGTTAAAAAAGGGTTTTGTCAACATTTTGAATAAATTTTCCCATTGTGCGCAGCTCCCGCTTCTTTGGTTCTTACACGAAATGGTCTTAGTCCACGCCTGGATTATAAAAGAATACAACTGCGGAAAATTTATATGAATAAAAATATTTTAAAATGATAAAAAGGAGTGTTTACAAGTCATTAAAAACAGCTGTAAGCTTGAGCATTGTTTATTGTTTAGCAACTGAGTAATACTCGTATTAATTATTTTGAATGCTTTGTGGATATATTTTTCCTTGCCTATGGATACTGTTTATTTATTTTTTACTTTATGAAAGACTGCATCATTCGGACAATTAACTACACAATTATTATCTGTTATGATAATCTATTGAGAGACTTTTTAAACTACAGCCATATAACATATCAGGCGTGCTGGTTCGTGGATTGTTAGCAAGCTTTTAATCGTTTCATCTCAAAAAACCTGTATCAGACTAAGTAAATAAATTCCTCAATACAATTTCGAAACCGGGCTTAAGCACAAGGGACGAGTAATCGTGACTAACTAACAGTTTACTTGCGTTTTAAACAAGCATAATGTTTTTGTAAAAATCACAAAAATAACTGCATAAACATAAAATTAAAATCATTAAGCAACTGTGAAAGCTGTAATGTAATTAAGATACGTATTTATAGATTTCATTTAAATTAATATTTTGATTCCCTGAATTAGGGGGAATAAATTGCTCCATGTCCCCCTCGGCACTCAGGCGTCTGCATCCATCACCTCGCCAGGGCCGCCTCCGCAGATTTATATTTATTTCAAGTCATATGTAACTCGGCCGGCCCTGGCCACCTCTCTTGGAGCACGACCTCGGCGGCATTTCTTGCGCGCAAGCCACCCATTGCGGCCTAATAAGCGTCGTGCTTGCAATACAGACGTATCAGGTTCAAACGCTGCGTGTGAACTTTTCGGCGAAGCTTTTTTTTATCGAGTACGAGAACATTCAAGCTAAGATTATCTTAACAATAAAATAAAGTGACGCTTGTTGTATACGGCTAAAAAGCGGTCTAAAGCGGTTGATATGGTAAAAGACTTATAGCGTCTTTTGAAATGCAAGAATTCGTCTTAACAACAAATGGCACAGTGTCTTCAGGTTTAATTGGAAAACAAGTATTTCTGATACAAACGTCTATATTGAAGTTTTATACTACTTGTATCTAAGCTACATATATAGTATACGTAGACTTTGACGATAACGTAAAGACATAAAATTTACACTTCCTTTCCTTGTGATCCCTTACTCGTACACAGCCTAATATAGTTATAGACTCGTCGTTTCTAGATTATCTAGCTTGAATGTCGCCTTCTCGTGGAATGGAGATCAATAAAAATGCTTTTGTTCCGGTTGGAACTCGACTTGGGGTTAGACGCCAAGTGAGGTTAGGTTGGGAGAAAAGCGGATAACGTGTTGTTTATTATTAGTATTGAACCGGCCTCAGATAGCCACTAGAAAAATAAACATACGCCAATAACAAATATCAACAGAGAACGTCCACAAGGATGTAATATATCAAATATCACTTCGTTTATTGTCGTTTTCTTAATACACGGAGAAGAAATTTATTTTAACCATCTGCGGCCGAAACCGATACTGGATTAATTCTAGCAATTATTCGGTAAGGGCTAAGCCAGCTATTCGCCTCTCACTCGTTAATAACAAATACAGAAAAAGCATAACCCTAACATCAACAGCATGTTTGTAGGCAATCGAATCACATATGAAATGAAGAGGAAATTCCTCGATTTTTTTGCGATACGTCATGAAAATAAGTGTGTAGACGTTCAATGGCTTAAATTTTACGTCAATTTAACAAATAAAATATATATTTTTTAAATATTTCAGATTTTTGAATATTTTTAATCTCCACGTCATATTCATTGTTATCAAATCTCAAGCAACATCAAGCAGGTTTAAACGCAGTTTATTATACACGATCTTTTAAAAATCGCCTGTTTTCATTACTGGTTTTAGTCACAAATTCAAACTATTAAAAACAGAAAAATATATTATATATCATTATAAAAATAGTTTATTGTATATTTAATGTAAAAGCTAAATATAAAAGGCACAGGGCGTTTAGCACGACCCATTATTGAAAGCGATTGATAGGATTTTGATGTATCGTCCTCATCTGTCATACTCAGCGCATGACTGCATGTTTTCCCCTCATCTTCATGATTCATCATTGTAAATAAAACACTGTAAAATCTATCAATAATGAAATTCATAATAAACGTCGTGTCACATATTTCATTATTTATTTTTGCCCCGGGGGACATATTACACGCTTAGAAGTATCTCATCCGAATTAATAAAGAAAAATCTTCCCCACTCTCTGCTTCCATTTCAGCATTCCCTTCATTCCGACCCTTGGCCCATCCAAAGAAAATATCCCATGTTTGCTTTGATCTCCCCTGTACTAAGGAAACAAATTTAATATTTTATCATATAATGTTTATATATTGGATACAAAAAGTATTTGCACGTTAATATACGTGTTTTCTACTTTTTATTTATAAAAAGCGCTTCGTATTTTACATTGTACTCCTGCAACTTTATTCTATTGCGGAAAACCATTAAGAGTACAATTTATATCGTATTTGCATACCATGTAGGGCGCAGAGTGCGTAGATGGGATTTGCCTGAGAACCGGTTCGACCCCACTTCTCTTCCGATAATTTTTTTTAAATATAAAGTATTTATTTTAAATTATCGAGTCTTACGTGAAATATCATGAAAGCAATGATTTTTTTTATAAACACAGCTGAGATTCGAAGACACATCTCTCGCTACTGGAGTTTGTAACTGAACGAGTATTTTTGCAAAATAGTTTTGAGGCAAATATTCAAATGTTACATCCCAAACATTATTAAAAACAACTGTTAAAAAAATATTATTTTTAGTACATTTTACAACCCATTTTTGAGATGTGAATAGTCCTTGAATATTTTAAAATGCAATTCTTTAAAAATACGTTTTTATTACGCAATTTTAAAGGCCGGCTCGTCAAGTTCTGAAAAATGTAAAAACCGGTTCAGTAAAAGCTGGCGGTAACCGATTTAATCCCGCCACTGTGTAGATTTTAATGTTCTCTTTTGTTGTTTGACTAACAATTTTCATAGCTTTTTTTACGCTAAATCTAACGCTGAATGGAATGATATAATACATTATATTTCAATAAAGAAAGCTTTATGTATTTATGAAGGCATAAAATATAACATTTCCATATTTTAAAAGCTTTGGTTTTAAATTAATAAATATTATATATGCTAGCGTCTTTCTATAGAAATAGATTCAATAAACAAATACAATCTTGTTTCCGAGTATAGTATTTTTAAATTATCAATTATCATAATATCTTGTAGTGTTATGAATACATTGCAATAGACCTGAGTGGGTATTTAAAACAAAGCATTTTTTTTTTTAATTTCAAGAAAGCTCTTAACGTATACTTATAAAAAATCCATTACAATACAATTCGTATAAAAAAAATACTTTTGGCTTATTGTATTTCCTAATTAACATAATACCTGTTTTAAGCAACAAGTTAATTTGTGTTTTTCTCATCTTATAACATCTCATCATGCACTTGCAATTAGCGAAACGGGAAAACTTACAACATTGATTACGTGATTAATCCGAAAATGTTTACAAATTATAAAAAAAATTATAAGCATGGGTGTATTTGTTACACACATGTTAATAACAATGAAAATTCTCGTTAAACTTCACGACCCTGGTAGGCGGAAATACTTAGTAAAAAGAACCACAATAATTTGTAATGAGGGTTGAGAAAAAAAAACTAGGTTTTTTTGTTGGTTAATATAAATACTTAAAGAAAATTGTCTAAATAAATATATTTTAAAAACATAGAAATTTACAACGGAATCATTTCGTGTTGTTTATTCTAAATAACACAGTGTTGAACATAGATTGTGTAGTTAGTTTATATAATATAAAATGATATATTTTTATTTTTATAATTATTATATTTTTCCGTTCATTGCATGAATTTATTTTAGCTATAATTTACAATAAAATACATACCATTTATACGTTATACATAACGTAACAGTTTCACCATTAAATAAACTGTTCAAATATATTGAGTATCAGCGAATGTAATAAAAGTCAAAATAAAATCATTTGTTCTCATATTTATGACCAACCCCCTAGAGATATAAATCTCGTGTATTTTATTCAACATTAATACATATAAATTTGAACTTTTACGCAAAGCTTCGAATATATTACTTAGACTAATTAAGGTTGTACATTTATGTGATTGTGAGAACTGTGTAGATCCGATATACTGATTTTTTTTATAACGATAGGTATAGTAAAGATTTTATATAAATGTGTGAATAGATCAATAGGCAAAGAATAAATCAAAAATTTGGATACTCAAATATTATTGAATCGTAAATATGAAATCGTCAATTTTTATCATTTGATTCGTGTAACCGAATGAGACTGTAATTTAAATAAAGTGAAAATTCCCGTCACTGTTTTGTTGATATAAATAAGTGTATAATTAAAGGACGACAGCCCATAAAGGTTATTGCAATAAAAACTAACTAACTAACCTAGACCCAGTGCCGCCAGAAGTAACTTCTCATGCAGAGGTATTGCGAGCCATTCGGAATCAATGAATTATTCAGTAGATTATACAATTCACCTTAGATGCAAGATTTTTCCATGACATTACATCACTGTGGATATATTTTAATGCAAATGAATAGTACGCTGATAAAGAAATCAAGGTAAAGGACACAAACACAAAAAAATATTAAGTAAAGCTAATAACTATTTCTCTTGTAGCGTTCCCACAGAATTAAAAAAAAAACATTACATATATCGCAAATAAATAAGATTTAATTAAGTTTATATTAGTAAGAATAAATATGATATTTTTTTAATACATTTAAATTCTTGTTCGCTGAATTTCTCCAAACAGCACACGTCCAAAAATCTCGATACTTTTCGGATATTTATGTTTAATTTAGCGTCATGTTGGCTTTTGGTTATATATAATATTTTTAGGATTAATTCTATTGAAAAAATATTTGAATACTCTGCGTATTTTTTAAGGTTTAGTGAATATTGAGAGTAAAAATAAATATGCTTGGTTTATGGAAATTAGCAAGTATGTGGAAATTGATTTGGCTTTCTGCTTTAAGTTTGGCTTCGGAAATTGGCATAATTATTGGAAACTTTGTATGCTGTTTACCGTCACAATTAAAGCCAATGATGAAAAGCATCTGACAAGTAAATACAATAATTAATTATAATCAAATGTGCGAACATGAAAAATAATACTGTTATCAACAAATATGTTCAATTATATTTATATTAAACATAACTCAAAACAGCGAGCATCTGATTTTTTTAAAATTATGTTTTACGAAATTCCCTTTTCCATTTATCTCATTCAATAAAGTAACAGTAATCATATTTAACTTTTCTTTGAGGTTTCGCCATGGAACAAAAAGTATATCTCAAAATCCTCTCATCCCCACGACGTCCCAGAAACTTTATCAAAAGCCAATAAAAGCCTAACGATACAACAAAGAAGTGAGTAATTAGATTTTGAAATGATTTAAATTTTTCTACCCTTATAGACAGTGACGCGACTTTTATGTGAATGGATAAAAATAATACCCCAAGTAAAGATTTCTAAGCGAGTTACGTTGGTTTTTATTTGAATGAATAATTTTATTACCACGACCTGTTCTTTAGTAAAACATTGCGTCTAATAATGTTTTTGGAAGAAAAGACTTTCGTGTCGCTATTAAATATGCTGTTCATTTATTATGATAAAGAAAATTTATGCACACGTTTTGACATTTTGTAACTGTTAATTTGATCCATAGAAACCAATGTAATTAAAATTTTAAAGGAATAATAATTTTACTTTCCTTGGTGACAGTGATTTTTTAATCACTACACTAATTTCAATAATATAACAATCAAACTCAAAATGTGAACTATTCGATTAAGTCGATTTAATTAACCTCTCAAAGTTATCCTTAAACGGGTTTGAGTTGATTTGATCGATGGTAGTCAAAACTTGGACAATATCGATTTGGTTTGATAAGCGAACTTTGCTGAAATTACTGAAACTACTATTAACTTATTCACTTGAAGAACACAGTAAATTATTTTCGTTTAAATACTTAAACTTTAGAAAACACTAATTTAAAGTACTTGTAAAAACTTTAAGAAATATTGAAATTGACAAAGGACTTAACCAAACAAAAAACTTATTGTTAAGTAATGAAGGGAGTCGGTTGCGGTTTGGGGTGAATTATACAAGATACAAAATGATCGCAATTACAAATCTAATAATATTCTTACTTTTGTAATTATTTTAATTAAAGGATTCAATAAAATTAGTAATTCCTACGAAATTGCTAGTTTTTATGGAATTAAAGTCTAAATATTTATTATATAAAAAATTCCTTACAATTAATAGTATTTCACTTGTATTTCGACATGATAAACGAAGAATTTCGATATACATGTGAATTGTAAATAAACTAATTACGTGTTGATTTAGAAACTTGTATTTCAAGTTCTTTTATTATTATTTTTTTTCTTTCAAAGCATGAGACCCAAGATTTCTTTCTAAAGATTTGTCTTGAAAGTATTATCTAGCTAAAATTAAATCAAAACTATTTATCACCCTGATTTGTTGTGTTTCAAAATATATTCGGCGTGTAGAAAACAATTCATAATTTACTCGTAACAAAAAAATATTTTATTTTACTGGGATGGCTTTTTTATTAAAACATATTGGCCTTGTAACGGTTCGGTTCTTTTTTTCGCTCACGAAAATGTGAAAACTTTTAATGGGATGAATAATGTTTGTATTTAGCATTGCCACAAGTCATAACAATCTTATTTTTGAAAGCGTTGTTTTGAAGAAACCTTAAATTATTTTTAATACAAAAACTTTTGCCATAAAGCCCTTTCAGTCGAGGGAATTTAGAGTAACTTTTCATCCGAGTCAAGCGATTTTGATATAATATCCTCGAATAAAAAAATATGCATATATAATGAGCACATAATCTTATGCTTATTATTATAATCCAAGAGACGTGAACGATCATTAAAATCAACGTTGATTAAAACCTGTACATCAAAAAAATACGTTTAAAGACATCAATAAGTGGAATCAGGATTATCACAAATATAATTGATACATAATATTTTCGGTAGAGAGGTTAACATCATCACCATCAAAAATACAATAATTAGAGATTATTATTTATAAAGCTGGATATATATTAAAATGACTAATGTTTCAGGAAACCATTTTTTTAAAGAATTTTATTGATATCGGATTAGTACTTCTGCATTTGTCATGTTGGCTAAAAATACTTGTTAAACCCAGCGTAGAGTAAACGCCAAGGCGTTATATATACTATATATAATTTTTACGGAAAATAAGTGAAGATCTGCAAGTAACTACGGCAGCGCTGAGTCTTATTACTGTAGCGATATTTACCTGCACGCAATTAGAAGGTGCGCTCTGGTGTAACCCGAGACTTGCGTCACACCTCGAGTTGCAGTCAGCTGTGAGCGAAAAGTGCAGCCTACTGATGCCGAGTGCAACGCCAGGAATGCTGTAGTATTGTCAGTTCGTCGGATCAATGCTGCGAAAGCATCAGTAATTACGGATTTCTATTTGCGAGCGATAATCATTTAAAAAAAAAACAGTCAAATAAACGAAATATTTTTTGATCCGTTATGAATATGTGCTAAAAATACATATTCGCAAAATCATGTTGTGGTGGGCTTTAAAGATCTATTTTGATAATTCATCAATCAAATATTTGATTAAACTCAATTTCGGGCATCATTTCTCGATGGCTCATTTCATAGGAATCGAGCATCCGATTGTTAGAACTTTCGATTCAAATTATCACCTATTATCTCTACAATTACTACTGAATTAATTAATTATTGGATTGATGAAATATTTTATCAATTACCGTTCACTTGAATAAATAGTATATAATCATAGTTACAACGAGTAAAATGAATTTAGCTTCAAAGAGAGTGGTAAAAAATCATTTTTTTAAAGGTTAACCGAGTGAAATAAGTGTGAAGGGTGACATGAAGCCACTTTTTCTTTAGAGCAATCAAATTATAAGGCTCCTGTCTTGATTGGCTGGGGGTGAGGGATAAGATTGAGTACCTCATTACTGCAACCAACCTAATTAATGATATCGTGATGTTTGGAGATAGATTGAAAACACAAAATTTTAAACCACGAAAAATATCCCTTGGACGAGAGAATAGTATAAGAGAAAAGGTTGATCAAGTTCATGGCTTTAAATTACAACAATTCATTTAACTACCTCATTACTGCAGAATTACAGTTTTATAAAGATACCCCGGGGTAAATCAGATGAATAAACTTTAATCTTCGATAGGAATCACCTTGGCATGGAGGACTTTTAACTCTAAAAAGAATCAGGCTCATTAAGCCCACAGTCATATTTAATAATAATTAAGATGAGAGATAAGACTTAGTACCTCATCCTTGAAATTCTCCAAAAAATAAAGCATTGTTTTCCATTAAATATCAATTAAGTAAAAAAAACTACATTTTTCAGTATTTAAACCACTAAAAGATCACTTAAATTATAATATATTTAAAAAACATTCAGTACTTTCAAAAATTTCTGATAGGTTCATTTTTTATTATTAAATGTAGCTTATATCTTTGATAAACCAAACACGAATCAGTCGCATGTTCAAAATTAATCAAAAAGCCGTTATTCAAGGAGTATAACTAAATAACAAGCAAAATGAATAATTGGGATAAAAATAAAAACTTGCGTCAATTTCATAGTGTTAAATATTAATATTAAACAATAGGCCTTTGACCACACATATTCACCGCCAAACATAAAAATGACCGCAACGACTTTTTTCCGGATAATCGTGATGCAATTATATTTCTAAAATCTAAATATTTAAATATTATCAGTGAATACAAACATGAAACACTGGATTTGTTTTTTTATAAATATCCAAATGTCTGTCGTTATTTTTTTTTCAAATAACGCGTCACGACCTGAACTCCTTGTGTATTTTTATTATTTTCATTGTTTTTTATTTTTCAAATAAAAAACTCCTGTGTCGGTGATAATGCTAGTATTTATTCAGTACTTTGTGGTTAAAATGCAATTGTATGTAAAACATAAAAATAAATTAGACTTAAATGCGAAATAAGATTTCACGTCCTCGCTTCAACTGCTACTCTCAGTTCCTTAACGTAGAGGCATTTAATCATCAAAATACGCAAGGTCCGGGACCTTTGGTTTTCATCCAATCCCGCCGGCTAACAGGAAAATTTAATGAAAACTAACCGCATTATTGACTTTGTGGTTCTATATTGGTATTGTTTGTACCCCTTAACTGTAAAAACCCTCTACACACGTCGCGACGCAACTTACAACCGACCAAAAAATTTCTTCTGGCCATACATATTTCACGACTTTTTATTTTATACTATTTATTTATCATATTGATTGCTTCTTTCAAGATCGTGTGCATTGCGAAAGAGTTCTACCTAAAAATTCGCCTATCAAAATAGGCGATTTTTTTTTGTAGATGATGATGATAAAACAACAGTTATTTGAAACGAAGCATATCTTGAATACTCGACTAAATTAAAAATTACAAAGTAAATTAAACTCCACTTTCTTTTTGATTAAAATAAAAGCGTTGGCCAATTGTCATGCATAGTGCACCGCGCGGTGATCGTTGAGCAGCAGTCCCTGACGGATGGTAATAAAGGCCCTGCACGCGGCCTGGAACATCTGCCAGCCGGTCCGTGAATGGCGCCGAGTTTAACGCTTTTACTCGCCTTTTGAGTTTTATTTTTAGACAAAACCATGGAATGAAACAGAAACATATCAATTGACAGCTGTAAACTCCGCTCAATATAAATATCAGTTGGTTTTTTGCATGCAAACTTGTGCAAAGGGTTTAAGTCACAGGTCGCTTTTCAATAAATTGGCCGGTTGGCAGTTGCATTGGAACACGTGTAATGTAACGTGCCTTGAGCTGTAAGGCAGCAAACCGTGCCACCAACTTGCAGTTAGCCAATAGCGTCCCTTTATTTTAGGTATTTTTTTATGGTTTTGCCTAAGTAAACAACGCAATGCAGCGCGCTATTGGCTAGCTGCAAATTGGTGGCAAGATTTGTAGTTACGTGTATAAAGGGCTTTACACACATCGGCAAAGTGCAGCTCTGGCACAAATATCCCCGGGTATTGTTTTTAATCTGGCAAGACCCGGAGAAGGAAGAAATAGGCATCTTCAACGCCTGGAATAATATTCCTGACTCTTATGATCAGTTGAAAATACTCGCGTTTGCTGTTCTTTTCTTTTTCGGTTCTACATATTTATGCGAATTTTTCAAGTATGAACTTTATCAATAGTAAACTCAGAAGTCGTCTTATTGATGAGAACCTGGAATCGTGCCTATAATTAAAATTGACAACACACAAACCGGACTAACTTAAACTTTCCAAGGAGATATTTTTTTATTAAGTACGATTATTGTATTTTCATTTTTATTTGCGACTTGTAGAGAATATATTCTGATTTTTTAAACTTAAGTACTTACATGAAATTCTTACATATTGTGTTATATAAAACTTTCTTTCTTGTAATCTTAATCTTTTTTATATAACTATGATATTAAATACATAATGTAATCAAGTTTTATTCGGTATACCCGTAATTTAATGAAGTGTTAAATTATAGTAGAGATTTGTTAAATCAATGGACAGATTTAGTTTTCAATTTTTTTTTTATTTTGTAATGTATGCACATATTTGGCTCTTTGGTTAATAAATTTGCCGACCCCTGGTCTTTTTTAATTTTTTTTTCTTTTTATTACTGTCCACCCCGGGCAGCGCAGTAGTACTACTTCCGGGGACCCCTGGCCTAACACATCCGTTAAGCAAAAGATAAGCTGCTTGATTACTTTGACAACTTTGACATTTTTAAACACGAGTGCAGCAGGAGTGCAAAGGTATGGACGACAGCCGTAAAATCAGTAGTTGGGGGGGTCGCAGAGCCGGGGGGCCCGGAAGAGGACGCCCATGCATTGACCCCGGCTAATGTATTCACTCCTCGCTTCTCATAACGCACGGCGCCGGATCGACATCGACATTGAAAAAATACAAATCCGTGAACATGTGTTTTTTGTTTGCCATCGTGCGGACGCGCGGCCGGACCGGTCACTCGCTCTGAGCACAACGGCCGAAAATAGCGCAGGAGATGTTAACGCTCTGATATAATATCGTTGTTGCTTTGGAATATTGTAAGCTATATTGCCATAACAACTATTATTATTATTATTTTTTTTTTTTTTTTAATAAAATACTTGAGTGATTTTGACCGGTTTCGCCAACCGTTCACGTTGGCATTATCAAACACTCTGCATTATCAAATTACTCTGTTTGATAATGCCAACGTGAAAGGTAGGCGAAACCGGTCACTAATAAAAACAAAAATGTGGAAAATCACTCAAGTATTTTATTCAAAAATATTAAAATGGAATTCCACCAAGTACTCTCTGTCAAAAATATTGAATTTCATAAGAACTATTGTTAGCTAACTAAAATAAAATTAAAGAATATTGAAATAGCGATCTATGTACTCACAAAATAAACAAACACGTGCAATGTCATTTTCCGATTGAATAGATCAATTTATATCAGTGGGTCTCAAACTCTTTTGGCCCACGGACCCCTTTTCATAGTCAAAACTTGCCTAGGGACCCTCTTTCATAGTCAAAACTTGCCTGGACCCCCTTTCATAGTCAACACTTGCCTACGGACCCTGGGTGAAAAACTACATAAATTCATATTATAGACTAGTTGGTGCAAGTATCGACACTATAAACCTGCCTGACTCACCGCGATGCCTGTTATTACTTGTATTTTATGCACCTGTCTATATTTATGTTTTGCTTATAGCTAATAATGTATTCATTGTTATTTATTTTAACTTTCATATTAATAAAAATGTGTCACAATTTTTTTATTTTATATTAAGCTTTGCGTGGACCCGCTGACGTTGTTCAGGGACCCCCAAATCGATTTCAATTTTCTAAGGACCCCCTGGGGTCCGTAGGGACCACTTTGAGAAGCACTGATTTAATTGTGGCAATTTTGTCAAACATACATGCTACAACGATACCCATTAAATTTATTTTCACGAAAATCAAGTAACATGTCTAAGAATGGACCAAATGTAAACACAAAACAATTCGCAGGCCTTATACGTACGCATCAGTAATACGATAGAGATTAAATAAACAGCTTTGTTATTCTTTTACATAGAGTAAATCTACATCAAAATGTTCAAGCCTCGCAGGTGTATCGATTTTGATACCGAATGAATAACATAGATCAACTCCGGCCAATTCCTAAAAATACTCTGCGAATGAGAATAGACCGGGCGGTCGGCGTCTCCTCCGAGACCGGCAAGATCGGAACTCCGGTGTGGCCCGGCGCTGGTACATCCACAATTCTCCACTCCCACCAGTGCGTGCTGCAAGAATACCTCCGCTCCGGGCCGCCAAGGTCAAGCCGAGAGTAAACGAAAGCGACGGAATCGATTATGATTGGGCGACGCGGGCGTTATGTAACATTATCCAACAAGCCGGTCACCTGTGGACTCGACGGAAACTCATCAACCATCGTATACCCGAAATCTACAAAAATCGCAAACAAATATTATTTTTGCAAGTGCATAAAGTTTTTGTGGGTTTTCGGGTGTTGAGGCGCTCTTTTTGCTGTTTAAGATGACCCCAGTGACTTCTAACCCGGATTCGCGAATAAATTGTATTTTCGAACTTCGTATCAGAGCACGTCATCGCTTTAAAAAGAAGGGTTTATTTTCATAAACAGGCGTAGATAAATATAGAACTCAGTATAATGTAAAAATAACAAAAAAAAGTTTAAATACTTTCACTGATAAACTACTCTCAAAGAAAAAGTTTAATTGGTTACTTGATACAATTTTAAGGTTTACGTTTTTTTTAGCAAATTACGATATAACAATTACTTTATTCGAATATATATTATTAACCTTTCACATTATTTAAAAAGTTTATCAAACTAATATTCACCAAGTAACTTATTAATATCGAATTGTTTATTCTCTCCGTATTTCATTTTTATTTTCTTTTAGTTTGTTGTTTTGGTTTTCTGCTTGTTAAAGTTCAACTTAAATACATACTATCTCGAATGTTTGCTTGCTCAGTTAAATATTAATAGGAAGTTTCTAAAGTTCCGAGAAAGCAGTAAACCTAATTAAATTTATACTCTCCAGGTGAATATATCCTCACGACATTTAGCCGTTGGTTTATTTTGTCGGTATAAGCAGAAACAATAAAAGGCGGCGAGGATAGACAAGACCTCGACTGGATTCGCAAACACAAGAAGTTTTACTCCATTACTGACCGGTACGCCTTGAAAACTTTTGCCCGCCACAGGTCCCAAACCTCCGGGCCGCGGACAAACCCGGGTCCTCGGCCAATACTCCGCTTCAGAACTGCGAGGCTCGAGAACGTAAACAAACCATCTGTTATACCGGAGGCATACAAACTACCTGTCTGGCCGAATTTATATAAGGTCTTATTATACCCGCGTTATTTATGCCACGAATAGCGACCTTATTGTATCATCACGAGAAATATTTGAGCAAAATTTCGTTATCAAGACCGCATTGTCAAAAATTCTCTTGACTTTAATATATCTATCTACTTTAGTTAAAAGGTACAACCTACATTTACATGGTATAGTACAATGCATCAAAGAAGCGAAAACACAAATAGTTTAAAATATTTACTACATATTTATTTGCGAAATGTGCTTGTACTAATTAATATATAAGATATGATTTGTGCGTGTTTGTTAATCAGGTCATCGTCAGCTCATATGGCCCCAATAACCCAAGCGAGTCACAATATCGAAGCATCTAGAGCACGTGGTACTCGGATATCGAGTCCACGGGTCATGATGACGACTTGTCGAAAACGTCACCACCTTTGCACATGAATCTAATTATCAAAAACAACCAATAACAGTGATTCATCAGCTGTAGCATTAGATCATATGCTTCATTGAGTTAATAAAGGTCGTGGCATTGGCTCTTTATGCTTTGACAATAACAGGTTCGTCAAATTATCACCATTATTTAAAATGGACCCAATAACCATGACAATCAAAAGCACTGTACGAATCGACGTGTCATCTCTCTCCCTAACAAACCTTATCGCTAGTGCAAATCACCATATGAATTAATCGACCGTGATTTATAATACGAAACGATAAATCATAAAAAAAAAATGTTTTTAAGGTTATGTTCATTTACATGAACACATTTAAATTTCACAGATTTTATCCACAACAGACTAGTAGCAACAATATGAATTCCTATTTTTGTTTTTGAGGAGCGCTTTCGTCTTTCGTGGGCATATTCAGTCTGATAAACCTCTTGCATTTTTGTTTGATAGGCTATAAAAATATGGTGGCAATCCGAATCCTGGTGTTTGACAAGTATTCATGAAAAATATAAATGCAATTTATTCGGAAGTTGAATAGGTGAACGTCGACGTGCACTGACAGTTGACTTCCAATATTCCCAATATTTTCCCTTCCCTACACAAGAATAATCTTCATTTCAATTTCCTCGACAAAGTAAAGTCACCGTCAAACATATATTCAATAATCTATCAATATTTAAAGAGTTTTAGTGCATGTCGACAAGATTGTCTGTCTGGAGTTTATTTCAATTGAACGTCATTTCAATTCTTCAAACATAATTTAGTTCAAAAACAAGGCACTCAAGTCAACATGCGATGTTATAAATTCACCGCAGTAATCAATTAATCAATATTTAAAGATTTGCTGTGGAATCGTAAAATTCTCGCTGGGGTTTATTTGATATTAAACGTAATTTTTCTTGCTACATTTGAACCATTTTTCTATACAACAGACTGCAGGTTTGAAACTCTCGGCATGCGAATCGCTTTTGATATATTATCTGTATCATCGCAACAACGTGATGGATTTTTCCTGTTCCATCTCATATGACGCTGTCAGGTTTTATTTTATTTGAAGCATTTCAAACAACATGTGGGTTAAAAAGCGACAGTCGAGCTAACATCACGTTTAGGGCTTATATCACTCGACTGCTATTTGCATGGGAAGTGCTCAGCGCGATATATATATATATATATATATATATATATATATATATATATATATATATATATATATATATATATATATATATATATATATACACATATACACATATTATCATATTAATTAAATCGTCGTATAAAATTATATCATCTGATGCAATAATCCAAAACAAAAAAATTATTAAAGCGTCTCATTATTCGTGATATCGAAATACCAGAAACAAGAACCCCGCATGAAAAGATTAAATTATAAATGAGATATTGGAGAAGCTTTTCAATTTCTGTCGAATTACTTTTTTACATTTTTCATCGGGATGCTCCAATTGCATGCTCGCAGTAATGAAACGCAGAAACCTTTGCTAGTAACTAGGACAGAAGATAGGATTTTTCGAGTCTTATATAATTTTTTAAGCTTTTCCTTGAGTATATAATACATATTAAGGATGTTAGTAACTACATATTTGAGAAAGTAGTGTGGGAGTCTTAAAGCTTGCGTCATATCGAGTACTGAATTTCGTAATAAAAAATACTTAAAACTTGACTCGAAACAAGTTTATATATCTGTTATTCGTCACTAGCCAGCTGCACGAGTCAACTGCACTTCAAACCTCTGAAGCAATACTCGATTCGTATGAAAAAAAATAACAAAATAGCCTAATGCAATGAAATTGTATTTTAATTGAAGCAATTGACCGTACAAATCACCCGGTAATCTAGCGATCCTCGATCGGCCCCTCATATGCAATTTGTGTTATAATGTAATAATACCTTCCTAACCTAACCTAACCCGAGTCGGTGAATGTCAGTATTGTTGAAACGATGATCGACGTGGCAGCGTCACTTATTTACCGAAATATTCGGCAAATGAGTTTACTCAAATTAATATGACATACTTGTATGGCGTAAGTACTTCAAATGATTAATTGTATACATTGATTTGTAACAATCTTGCTCACCGTGGATTTAAAGTCATAAAAATGTAAAATATATTTTTTATATAATAATTGACAGAAATAAATTAATATCCTTCAATTTTTATAAAATATTTTATTAAAGTACGCGTAAAAGTTGTAGTATTGTAAAAGTTATATACATGTTTTTTTAACTATCCCGACTACGAAATTACAATTTTAAGTATAAGTATAAGTATTATTTATCGAGATGGGAGTCATGTTAAAGTTTTTAAACAATATTTTCGAAATGAACATAAATCAAATTATGAGTAATAGAAAAAATAAATATCTAAGTTAACTAGGATTTAAGTTAAGGAAGAATGTTTAAAGATGTGCGTCATTTTATATTTTAAAGGCACAACACCTGGTTTGTTAAAAATCTGCCGACATATTTTTTTGGAAGTTACGTTAATTTTTCGTTATTATTTTGATTGATTGTTATACATTACGTCATAAAACACTTTTTTTTTTAACACAACCGAAATATTTGTATTACTATGATTTATAAATAAAAGTTTAAGTGCGATGCTAATTTGAACCACGTATAATTTTGTATTTAATGCCATTTCAGTGCATTTTTCAATCATAAGTTGCAGCAAGTATATATCATATGGAGTTTCAAATTTCATAAGCTTCAAGATTTTCAATATACTGTAGTGTAAACTTTCTCGTATATGTTCACTCCTTTCTCGATTATGTCTCATAAATAAGTCAAAAATGGGAGCCGTAGTCTCCACATTCCTTAGATAGCCCAATGGTACAAACTCATAAAAGCATATCCATGTTTGGTTCAGTCAGTATGTACCTTGCCGTGGACTTTTATATGAAGATACTGCTTTCTTCCGACCGAAGTCCGCCGGAGAAATGAGAAAATCTCGCTCTGTTGCACTCAAAATTTATACATTTTTAGGAAATCTCTTTTACCTTCTACGTTTTAGCTGAGAACGAAATAAAAAAACCTCTCAGTGCTTTTATATTTTCACGATGTATTGATTTAAATAGTAATATTTATATGCTAAGGATACACGAAGACCTAACAGTTTTAATCATGAAAGTAAAGAAGAATATTGATTGAAAAGCTCTATGAGATTTTTTCACATCTGTAGTGTATTGATTTTAACGGTGATACTTTAAAAAATGACTTTACTAAATAATACTGCTAGAATAACTTTATATTTTTTACTAAAAATACAACACCAAAAACTATATTATTCAAATCAAAAAGCTAACTCTTTGTACTTAAAAAACAAAAATGAACCTAAAAAGCTAATCCTCCGTATATAAATGCTATTCAATTAATCTCTTCTCTCGGGGATATTTTAAAAAAATATTTATCTAGCCGGAGCAGGAAGTCCCCTCGTATATTGCGATCTCTTCTACCCTTACCTACTTTAATACTCCAATAGGCGACCGTAATAGATTGGACCTTTATTTAAAAATCTCCGTCCGAAAAGTGACATATTGAATACCAAGGGATGGGCAGATCTACCATAACGACGCACAAAAGGACCTGTCATATAAAAAGCAATATATACGTTACACTTTTATTGACAGTGGATATTTTTATATGACCCAATATAATGCTCATTAAAAAGCGGAACCATAATAAAAGATCCTATCAAAAAATGTATTTTTGAAGATATCCATTTTTCAGAGGAATCATTAAAATATATACCCGAGGGGATGGTCGGTCCGTAAATAAATAAATCATTTTTTTATTCACAACTTGTGCATATAATGAAATGACCTTTTGTATATTAAGATATACCTCAATGTTCGTCGCTGTTTTTAATTTTTTTTTCTATTTATTTTAATACGGTTTTTCAATTGTTACATTTTGCAAGCGCATTCTAGGAAAATTATCATGGTAAAGTGAAATAAATCTGTTTTAAGCAAGGCGCTAGCAGGCCAATTTATGCCCTTTCCCTTCACCCCTACTCTCCTGCTTCATTAAAAATGTCGCCATCTTTTCAACAAAAACCTTGTCGTTTGCAGCTGTCAAGATTGAAAAGTGGGAAAAAATGTAAGAGCAAATATTTTTCACGACAAGAAAATAACTTCTAGGGCACTCACTGAGCACTTCAAAAAAGTATATTTGCTGAATGATTTGTTTTAAATCTATTATCCAATTTGAATTCTAAAGTATTTAGTTATATATGTTTTATTATTTTTAAATATACTTTTATTTAAAAAAGATATATTCATTGATATCTTTGAAACCTAGCTGAGGTTTAAATAAGGATAAATAAAACTATTTGTAATCAATGCTTTAAATATGAATATATAATTAAATTTTCTAGGTTTCTACGGCGTTTAATATAATCTTTTAAGTGTAACGTATTTAAAAAAATTGTCTTTAAAAGCTATAACCTCAATTCACGAACATTCGTCTTGTGTTTGTAATATAAAGCACTACCATTCACTCATTGTATCACAGCCATATCTGAATCAATTAATTCAAATAAATATGATATGTTTGAGGTACATCAATGTATGTAATAACTAAACGTCCACCACGTTTAGGAATAGACAGTTTTAATATTACAAACGAAATATTTATTAAAACTTATTTGGTTTTTCGGATGTCGCTGCAATAAATCAATAATATTTTTATTGATCAGAGTTATATATATTAATAAAGTACATTTTTTCTTTCCATTTCTTCTTTATATTTTGTTTCAATCAGCAGGACCTGCGTGCAATGCAATCGAAAATAGTATAAAAAAGAATAACAGAAAAATAAATTTATAAAGTCTAAATTGGACACTCGTATTAAAATACTTTGTCTACTTGCCTAAAAAGTTGCATCAGAAAACAGTGCAAAGAAATTAAAATATAAAATTGATATCAGGACGAAATTCGTTTGTTCAAAAACGCTACAGGTGCATTGATGCAAATAAAGTAACTCTTAATGTAAATTATTTCAACTCTAGGACAATACTCAGTTTTGCTAAAAACAACATTATCCTAATCCAAGGATCACACGTATCGGAATGCGGCTACTTGTGACACATCCGTGGACCTCGAGCTGCTGTCGAGTATCGTCCTGGCTTTACTTTATTTTATTTACGTATGTTAACAATTCTAAAAATAAACATTAATTAAACGCCTAATCAATCGATAACTTAGCATACTAAATTAATATCAACTATATTTTAAGCAATAAACTATTAAAAAAATCCTTAGCATACACTGCAATTATTTCTAAACTGTCGCCCATTAAATATACAATAGGTCGACTGGGTAAAATAAATAGTTAATCCCCGGCACAAATATGAAATATCAATACAAAATACAACATAAATGTTCAATGAACCTTATCTATTCGAAATATTATTCGCTGAGCAAACCGGCCGGTGGGGATTGGTAATAAAATGGATACAAAATAAATTAGGCGGAAAATTATACTAAGTTATACAAATACAATTACAAAACACATACACACATATATATTTGTGTGTGTATTACTTTAAATTCAAAACTCAATGGCTATGTTATAGATTCATCAACCATAATATTCAAAACTTACGTCTTGGTCTATTTAAATGCTCCGCTGTAAATTCAGGCATGCCACAGGTATTTTATGCAGAATAACAAATGCTGAGTAATCTATCAAAACCACCGCTTAAATTCACTTTGAACAATGGGTGTTGCATTTATCTAAATATCCTACGGTCCGAGTAGGGCTGGCTGAGACTGATCTGGTTCAGCTGTTGGGAAGCAACGCAATGTTTCATTTCTCGCCAACCAGTATAACGTCTTACCTTCGGTTGATCAAGTGTATGCATACTGCATGCCGTCTTTCTGGTTTAAATGCTTAATTATATTTATCAAAATGATTTGAATGTTCACAGTGTATTTGACATTGTTTACCTCTGATTTCAGGCAAACAAGTTTACAGGCATAAATAATACTTGGCTAGTTTTCGAATCAACCTGTTAATCTTCAAAGTACTGAAGAATTCGCTGTTGTATTTTGAGCAAGTCAGGTGTGGTATAAGATCAGTGTTCGCGCATTTTATAATATTTATTACCATACTGCAATATTTATCCTAGATTTAATATATTCGCATAAACATATAATCTAAAATCGCATGCGCATCTGTATACCCAAGTTCTGATGATTCAATAGTACAATGTTTACAATGCTATTAATTTTTAGTAAAGATATAGAATTTTGTGACGTTAATGGCTGCTTCGTAATCATTGTTCTACTTATTGAATCTCTCAGATTTTGAGTGGTGATGTTTCAAATGTAAGAAGTGTGACAGTACCTTGGCTTGGAAAGTGATGCCGTGGTGGAAGGCCTCCTCGGAGTGCAGAGGGACTCTGGTGTCGTAGTCATCGTTCTGCACGAGGTTGTACTGCTTCTTGGAGGGCATCTTGTCACCGCTATTGGAGTTCCTCAGCTTAAAACTAAACTTGAATTTTTCACTAAGGCTCTGAGACATTTATGCGAGCTTACTCTGACACGGGACCGATTCAAATAAATCTAAGATATCTAAACGTTTACAAATTCACTTGATGAATAAATTGTGATACATTTTTTTCGATATGCCACGTTTGTTGGTTTTTTTTACTGACTACCCTGGAGAATTGAAATTAATTTCAAACACGCGATATGATGAAATTCTTTGGTGAAATTTTAACTGCCGCGAAAAGTAGATTTTACGATAGTTTTTTTTTATATTTCTTCGGTTGTTGAATTTTTTTTTCAGTGATATGTGTCCGTTTTTGCCTGAAACAAAATAAAAAAGAATATTAATAATAATTAAGCTGACACAACTGAGCATATGCGTGTTCACTTTTATTAGTTATGCTGCGTCCTCTATAGTATATAAGACCTACAGATTTGCTATGCACATCATCAAGCATGAATAAACAAAAAGAACTTTATAATACGAAATACTAACATGATTTTCATACAAATTACAGACTATGGCATTTATATAACTATTTTAAAAATAATGACAGATAATCTTGACGGTCCTTCAAGCTCCGTAATATTTGTATCACGTATCACACATTCACAATATAATTATAATAATTAATACTTTTACTATTTAAAACCTTCGCGTTGTTCAGAGACTAGAGCGTTTGCTTTCTGACAACGAGGTTATGGCTTCGAATAAGGGTGACACAATAATTTTGATTTTATTTTTTGTTAAAAAATATTATATATTGTTTTCAGGTTGAAAACTCAAATAACTCTCTCTTATGATAGTTTTCTGAATTTTTCCATTAAAACATTAGTTGTATCATCAGAGACTTCTCGTTCTTTGATTAGTTAGGCTGTCTTGTATTTTAAACACATTTATTATACGCACCCAATTTTGCCAATTTTAAGCTTAAAATAGATTGACTTCAAATATGCAAATACATTTTAAATTCCACTTAAGTTAAAATATTTGTAAAGATGAGCACTCTATTTAGCCAAATAGTTAGAAAATAATCTAAAACTTAACAGCGTAAATGCTTATTCTGTATTATTAAAATTCTCAGCAAGCTTTTAAATTATAGATGCTCAAAATGTCTATTTTCCACTTTAAAATTTATCGACCAGCAAAGATTGAGCTTATCTAAAGCATATATAAAATGCTTTTAAAACTTGGGACCGATTTACAACATAGACACTTTTTATTATAAAAATACTTAGTTTTATTTTTAAAATTGAGCTTCGCTAAATAATATATATTTTGTGATTGCTTGCTAAATTCGATTGATTTTATCTCAGTATTTTTACGAAGTGGTGTTTAAAAACCTTTTCTGTGTCTCTTTAAAATTTTTAAAAACTAACTTAAAGCATTTTTTTTGGCGCATTTAGAGTATAATTATAATTTACTGCATACGCCCGGATTATCTGAGAACGAGAACTCTAAAGCTACACTTCTCAATATGAGTAGGAGGCAGGTTAGTATGCATTTAAATAAGTGTTGTTGTACACAAGGAAATGCATCACAGAGAATCAATATAAAAAATAATAACTAAAAAATCTGAAAGAGTTATACTTGATACCATAGTCGGTAATTATAATAATATTCTTAACATCATCTATGAAATGTTGAAAAACACTCGGCGAACTGCATCACGTATATTTTATAAAATCACTACCATGGTCTAAAAATCTTCATACTTAATTTATAATGGCGATACATCACTGAAACCACGAATAAAGCACCGGACAGCTTCATTATTAGCTTGTTACTACTGCTTCATAAATATATAGTTATGAAGCAACACCTACAGCAAACATTTTTGTTAGATACACAGCACGATTAGCAAATCAATGCATTCATTTTTTTTTCAGTGTGCCATGAATCATCATCTCGACAAAGTGACTCATACTTATGATGGAGGTCTGACATCACCGTGGGCCATGTTATTTTTTTTTATTTTAAGTCGAGTGGACCCTTCTTGGGTTACAGGAAGCTTCGCTTCTCCCGAGCCGCAAGATGCAAGCCGCGGAGCACTGCCTAAGTTTTCAACGCTCCGTATTAATTAAATTATAGATCGTTTTCGCTTTCTCTCCGCGGCATTACTCGGAGACGCAATTATGCAGAAATCCATGTAGAAACAGGTTCTGCCCGCCTTTGTAACAAAACAATAATCTACGCGGTTATAGATAACACTTACAACTCACGGCTTTTCCGCTGTTGCGTTTCCCAACAACACTATTACTTTAATTGCCATAATCAGGGCCACAGTGAAGAAGAAAATCTGTTGTTTAAATAAAACGTGTTTTGTTTAAATTACTAAAGTACTGTAACGATATCGTCATTGACAAAGTTGTGCTTTGTACAAAATGGAACATTTATCTACGAATAGAATATTAATGCTTACATGATTTAATATAAAGGTTTACTCTCAGGTGAGTGATAATTTACCTACGTGAATTTTGTAGAAGAATTTACGCACTAAATTTTACCTAAGCTTTAATCACATAATAGAGAATATCAGCTTGATTACACAGGCAACTTTCCAGTGAGTATTTTATATTAATTTTGAAAACCGGACATGTACAGTGAGCCATTTATATTACAATTTCTTTCACTATATTAATATAAAATACACTTTAGAAATTTCAGTTTACACATTTACAGTAATCAAAACTTTAATATGTGTTTGCAACTTTACTAAAATGACAATTGGTTTTTTGTCTAAAATTCACATTATACATTATATGTATATGTAACAATAATTTATTATAATTAAACATTTAAGCCCTTAATATATACAATGTATGGCTCAAGTAAAATAATAAAACAGCAATGCAATTAAAATTACTTCACGATGTTTCGTAACATTTATCAGACGTCGATAGCCAAAAATGTTGAATTAGAATAAGCAAATGCTCGCTAGTTTGTTTATTATAAAAGGTATTGTATTTCTCACACCGCACACTTATAAAGACACCGTAAATCGTGACTGAAAACAAATTAAAATCACATAAACTTGTAGCATCTTCAGCTACAAGTTTATGAAAACTTCAAAGAAAAATATCGTTATATTATTTTAAAAAATTAACTTCTTATGAACCGCGAGGACTACAAGATGGAACTGATTTTCCGGGAGTGTATTTTTTATTGCTTTGGGACAGAAATGCCAAGTTTTAAAATTTGAGTTTATTCAGTTTACAATTCTATGCCGATATTTGTTGATCGTGTCAATGGATATGATTGTTTTTAGGATCTTGCCGATGGTGTTTATAAATTTAAATGAATAATAATAAATACCAACAAAATAAAGATACGCAAACCCGCTAGTATATAAGAGATAGCAGACAATTTAAATTTATAATTATATTGACTTATGTATGAAAACAACTTGGCTTTGTTCAAGTGTTCACCTTGGGCGCGCCCTACCTGGAAACATTGGCTCTAAATACCTTATACTACTCGATTATAATATCCTAAATGTGTATAAACTTTGATTAAATATAAATGTTACATTGGTTATACATTTAGCAATATTTTTGGTATCAAAAAACGACTAAGCTTTTCATTAAATAAAAAAAACTCAATCAAGGTGTCAGGTATTCGCTTTATTCATGTGTGTTTAAGATCACTTTGGGCGCACCCTACCTGGAAGCATTGGCTCTAAACACCCTATACTACTCGATTATAATATCCTAAATGTGTATAAAGTTTAATTAAATATAAATGTTACATTGGTGGTACATTTAGCAATATTTTTGGTATTAAAAAACGATTAAGCTTTTCATTAAATAAAAAAAACTCAATCAAGGTGTCAGGTATTCGCTTTATTCATGAGTTTGAAATTACTTTGACAGAGCCCAAGTCCCAAACCGCCGATTAGCAAAGATAATGGGATACTAATCCGCGGCTTAAATTCAATGTCGTTATGAAATAACAATCTTCTAATATTGCAGGGGATTCGCCCGCAGGGGGGCCCCGATCCAGGCTGCGGCTGGCGGAGTCGGGGCCCCTCTGATAACCAGCGCCGACATTCCTGCGGCAGCAGGTGATCCCGCCTGGCAAAAAGGGTATAAGGATATTCTTAAAGTTTACCTTTATGACTCACGATACAACACCGCGAATCAAAACTTATCCGATCCGCCGGCAGGAAACCATGACTCCGGTGCGGTCATTTTGTAAACTTCTGAAGAATGATTGAACTGCGTTGGAGATGGTCTGCTCTAGAGGTGAATATTCATACGAATACGCCTGAAGCTTTGTTCTTTTTAAATAATTTATTTGCGATTTGTATAACTTATAACAAAGCAAAAAGCAATATTTTTCACAGAGTGGAATTCCATCTTAATATTTTTGTTTTTATTTGTGACATTATAAAACAGAGTCTGTTTGATAATGCCAACGTGAAAGGTCGGCGAAACCGGTCACAAAATTCAAAAATATTAAAACAAAAAGCATTATATTACCGGTATTCTACTATTTAATAGTAGGGGGCTACAGGGGATAAAACAGGTAGACAAAAACATTCAGAACCAACAACATTCCAGTTGCCTCATTGCAAAAAGGAAAAAAAAACCTGCGTCATAAGAATTTTTATCACTAAAGGCTTTCATCGCCATTATAATCGGGTAAAAATTATAGTTGAAACTATTATGCTATCACCCTTTGTCAATTTTAAGAGCTGCAAATAAATGATAGATTTAAGAGTCAGTTAACACACATATATCCGGCTAATAATGTATTTTTAAAAATCTTTCGATGGCTTTGCTGAAATAAAAAAAAATTCTCCTAATGATTTATCTATGTACATTCTTTATTAAAATATAGAGTATTAACACTTATAATAAATGTTAAAAATGTGCTAAGAATATTAATCAAAAATCCGTGATTTTTTTTTCTTCATTTTATTTTATCAATAGGTGTTAAATTTCTAAGTAAATATATATATATTTTTATGTAACACCTGAACGGTGATTGCTGTAAATAAACTAATCGCGCACAATGAGTCGAAACTCCGGCAAATTTCTCAAAGTCTGCCTGTGTTCGATTATATTTGCTTTAAGTTATAAAAAAACGCTACAAAAAAATACAACTTGAACTTCAAAGTTCTTGAAGTGTAGCTTTTAAAATATATATAAATATCAATTCAGAATATGCAATTTTTATGTAAATATTCTGTAATGTGAAAAGTTGAGTCGTTTTTTTTACTGAAATATATATTTTCGATGATTTAATCAGTTTTTAAACTAGTCAGTACTAGTTATGAGATCCAAAACGATCAATGTTTACTCCGGATATTGCGATACTATGTAAAATATAAATATTTTTTTCAAAATCATGCATCTTTCTAAACAAAATCGGTTAAAACAGTAAAAACAATTTTTAGACTTCCTAATAAAATCTCCAAAGAATCGCTAAAAATAATTTAAAAATAAAATTATATAAATAGCCAAATGGTAAAGAGATTGTGGGCGCATTTTCCTTCTAAGAGCTCCTTCAGACTAATAAGCATTTAAAACGCAAATGCGATCAAAAAAAATATCGTTATCTTCGCTAATCTTCGTATTAACGTATTTTATTGAAAATATTGCGGGCAAAAAACTCCTCTCCGCAAGTCTTCTCGTCGAAGAGATTTTTCCTCTGTTGAGGTTGAATTCAGGGCGAGATGTCAAAAGTACTGGAAAAGTGACAATTGACACGAGCAACGACGCGGCATTTCAGCAATCTGACGGGAAAACGAAAGCTTTGACTTTTTTACAGGAAACAAACTTATTCGGTTGATATTTCGACAACCTACACCTACACCATAAGTGTTCCATGATATAGGGGATGTGAACATATTTTTACTTCCAAAAAACCTGTAAAGTGATCTATGAAAAGCACTAATGCTGTAGTATAGTATAAACTAAAGACTCAGGTTTTTGTATGGACCTGACATTCAAACCCATTCAAATCTATTTATAAAACTCTTTTTAAATTATTGAATTTCAAAGAACATATGTAAATAAGTGACGAAACTCTCTTCTTTATTACTTATATTTTTATTTATTGTTATTCAATATCGAATCTGTAAAAATCTATTCAGTACTCGCATCCAATCACTGCGTGATTGCATTACGTGAAAGAATTTATTAAAACATTGAAAAAATTTCACGATCACAAATATTTTCGTTTGATGTCATTGAAAAAATCTTTTAATTGGATCTCCAAACGACTAATTTTAACTTTTCCAATTCATTCACGTTCACTCGCCAATGTATGCATTTGTTGAGTCGATGACTACAGCAAAATACCTCAGTTTTCATGCTGAGCAAAGTATTGCTCCGATGATGTTGCAAGTTAAGGATGGGCTGAGATTTTATGCTGTTACTCACCACTCACGACTCACGCTGCAGCTGTTAGTAGTAGATGCTATCAGCTGTGTGAGCGCCCAAGGGACCCTTTGCGTTAGAATATTTTAAGTTGTTCTTAGCACTCAGTGCAGGCCAGCCTTGGTTAGGTACGGCCTGACTCATCACTGAAGGCTGGATCCGCTCACCCGACCGAACAACCTTTATTCTATTCAAATCGACAGTCATTCAAACTAACAAAAATATTTTTGCGGAATAGTTTGCACGCAAATTCTCATAGCAGATATTTTTGTAAGAAATTTTATCCGCCGATGAGATGAGTTTTTTTAAGGATCGAGAATCTTCGATGTTATTAAATTCCACTTCGCATGCGGCTACAAAAACATGCGTCGCTTTTGTATACCAAGCGTTTGTGAATATATTAATGTTAATTATTTAAAAAAAAAACCTAAACCTGTATTACAAAGTTATTTTTATAAGAAGTAAACTTTTTGATACTCTTTTTGATAATACAATAATATAAACTTTGCTGTTTCAATGTATGAAAACTTTTACTCTGTAATAAACAAGTAGTACATACCGATTTAAAAAAAAAACTGTTGCAGTTGCACTCTTGGAGTGTGTGGAGATCGCAGTCCCGAAAGTTTAAGTCAGAAGCACCCGCGGTATTCAACACACAGACAATAGTGTCCGACAGCATAAAACAGGTATCGTCAGCCGTACACAAACACAATCTCACCACATTAGACACACGATAATTCAAAAGCACAGAACAAACTCAAAACATAATTACTCGATCAGCAGCGGGGCCGGCGGTTCTGTCCGGCGATCGGACGGCGGGTAAGGAAATGAAAAGTTATTTTTAAGTTGGTTGTCGGTCCGGCTCGTCGGGGTCGGAGCGCTTGGCGTGGGCGCTCGCGCGTGCTCCCGCCTCGGCCGGCGGACTGGCAATGAGCCCGGCCCGCGCGCCACCTGCGGCAAGCGGCCGAGCCTCCCGGCGACCTGCCCAGCCGAGGAGCCTGCCGAGCCGAGGAGCCTGCCGGGCATCGCAGCCGGCTGGCCAAGGAAGCCAGACCATCGGAAGCACAAAATCACGCAAATACACCATTTTCATTTTCAATTTTACGTGAAAATCAGATCGAGTTCTGGTATAATCGTGTCACCATATAAACGCAGCTTCTTCAGAAAAAAATTCATGATATTCCTTAGATATGGTAATGGCTTTTTTAAAATAGCAATCTAACTCATAACTAATCATCCGATATTTCATCACAATTCTTCGCCCGCCGCCGTGCCCCCGAGCGACCTGGCCGATACGAAAAGCCTATCTCATATCGCACAGCTGATTGTCCAGGGAAACAAGAGCATCGGAAGCAGGGAATCACCAAATACAGAATTTTACGTGAAAATCAGATCGAGTTTTGGTATAATCATTCATCAGAAAAAAATTCATGATATTCCTTAGATATGGTAATGGCTTTTTTAAAATAGCAATCTAACTCATAACTAATCATCCGATATTTCATCACAATTCTTCGCCCGCCGCCGTGCCCCCGAGCGACCTGGCCGATACGAAAAGCCTATCTCATATCGCACAGCTGATTGTCCAGGGAAACAAGAGCATCGGAAGCAGGGAATCACCAAATACACCATTTTCATTTTCAATTTTACGTGAAAATCAGATCGAGTTTTGGTATAATCATGTCACCATATAAACGCAGCTTCTTCAGAAAAAAATTCATGATATTGCTTAGATATGGTAATGGAATTTTTAAAATAGCAATCTAACTCATAACTAATCATCCGATATTTCATCACAATTCTTCGCCCGCCGCCGTGCCTCCGAGCGACCTGGCCGATACGAAAAGCCTATCTCATGTCGCACAGCTGATTGTCCAGGGAAACAAGAGCATCGGAAGCAGGGAATCACCAAATACAGAATTTTACGTGAAAATCAGATCGAGTTCTGGTATAATCATGTCACCATATTAACGCAGCCTTTTCGACCTGGCCGATACGAAAAGCCTATCATTTCATATCGCACAGCTGATTGTCCAGGGAAACAAGAGCATCGGAAGCAGGGAATCACCAAATACAGAATTTTACGTGAAAATCAGATCGAGTTTTGGTATAATCATATCACCATATAAACGCAGCTTCTTCAAAAAAAAATTCATGATATTCCTTAGATATGGTGATGGCATTAAAATATTGAATCATACTCATAACTTATCATCCAAAATTACGACCTGTGCCTCCCGGCGATTGTCTGAGGCGAGGACCCTGCCTCGCATCGTACAGCTGATTGTTCAAGAAAGCAAGAGCATCGAAAGCAGGGAGTCACGCGAATACAGGATTTTAATTTTCAATTTTACGTGAAAATCAGATAGAGGACTGGTAAAACACACCACCATACAAACGCAGCTTTTTCGACCAGGCCGATACGAAAAGCCAATCTCATATCGCACAGCTGATTGTCCAGGGAAACAAGAGCATCGGAAAAAAATCATGATATTTCTTAGATATGATAATGGCATTTTTAATATTTCAATCTAACTCATAACTGATCATCCGATATTTCATCACAATTCTTCGACCTCCGAGCGACCTGGCCGAGAAATAAACCAGGCCTCGTATCGTACAGCTGATTGTCCAAGGAAGCAAGAGCATTGGAAGCAGGAAATCACGTGAATAACGTTAAATTTTCAATCTTTCATGAGCATCAGATCGAATCCTTTCTGGACTGCTATAATGCATATTGACATATAAACGCAGCTTTTACGGATAATTATTTCATCACATTCCTCAGATGTGATTATCTTAGTTCTAGCATTAAAAAATTTCAATCTTACTCATATTAATCCTAATTCTTCAATTATATCGCAAATATTAAAGTCAAGTGATTAAACATAACACATTGTTTTGAGGAGTGCAGCATTTCTCTAGTTAGTTGTCTGAATTTCGTCAGAATTAAATGTAAAAATAAGTTTAATCAAAATACCTATTAGATATTTGTACTTCGGATAAATTAAAAATCAAGATATATTTATATTTCCAAGCCTTTGTCATTCATATAATCTTAGGTACATAAAAAAATATTTGGTATATTCTCAGGAGCCAACAGGGTGACCGGATGCTAAAACTGTGCATCCGAATGTCGAAAGCTAAAAAAGAATATCTTTCTCGTTCGACATTGCGGATAAATATAATCATAGTGATTTTTCAACGTGTTTAATTTTATTAGTGACCGGTTTCGCCAACTTTTCACGTTGGAATTATCAAACTAAGTGTTTAATGATACACTAACCCTAATCAGCCAAGCTTTTATCACCGAAAACGGAGTCTTAATTTGGATCTTGTATACTTTATCAATACCTAAGCTGTTTGGGGATATGATAAATTTAATAGCAGCGTATACTGCTTTTTCGTTATTCACAGATATCTTCTTTTTTGATTGTTTGAAATTACAAATTAAGTTGAACATGCGACCATATTAATACGCCTGAAATTCGAAATCAAACCTCTCATAATCCATCAATTAAAATGACAGAATATAAATTTGTCACTGCCTTAATTATTCATTCATAACAAACAAAATGCAAATCAAATATCACGAATGTTGATAAAATTACTGACTGTAATTTGAAAATCGCAGTTTTTCTGCCAAACAATTATTTTACCATCATTCACAGGTATGCTTCCGGGAAATTTATTTACGAACTAATTTTGATTTAAAAGCCTTTCGCCTGCGAAACACGAACGGGAAACATCCACGCTAGTCAGCCGGCCATCTATCAATTAACAAATAATGAACGTGGACAAAATATCTGAATTGGAGCGGCAACATCTCTAAAAAAAACCACAACACAACCGATAAATTTCCGTAAATATATTTGAAAGATAAGTATGATAAATAAATAATCGCATATTTTAATGACACAACTGTCGCATAAGAAGTATTTTGCAAAAAATAATCAATTATCCTTTTTCAATTACTGTACCACTATTTTCGAAGTCTTATTTTTCACAGAATCAGTTTAACTGTCGATTATCGTTATACCTAACCCAGTAATCCGGTCAGTTTACGAGGTCTGCTCTTGGGGTATTATCTAATAAATATTCGATTTAGCTTATTACCTGGTCTTATTTCCGTAGAAAATAATATCCAAATAAGTAATATTAAATATTAAAATTTTGTTTTTGAACAGACTCCAAATATTTTCAAAAAAATGCGTTCAATTAGATGGATTTATAATTCAACCTATATTTTGAAAAGTGACTCAGTTTTTAAGCAAATTTTAGACGCTGTATATACAGTCAGCCTGAATTATTTTCCTAAATTTAATTTATCGGTTTCCTTGAACAAGATGGGCAGGTCCCAGGACTTCCTATTCGTCAGTTGAAAAGGTGAATAGCCAACATGACTTATGACGCAGAACCTGTGGCATCAGTACCGCTTTTCATACAAACACGTCATCCGTTTTGCAAGCTCCGGCTTATATTGATATTGGTCTTTCCTTCTTCAAAAAAGAATATTGAAATAAATTATATATAATAGCCAAACATACATATATATAATATATAGTATGTATGTGTTTGTACTTTAAACCTACCACTATATCGTATCAATATTAAAACCAATATTCTATTGAGTTCAGAATGCGTTTATTTGCTCTATTTTTTCCAATTGTTTCAGCAACTATTCCATTTAACTTAAACCTACATCTTTAAGCCTGTCATTATGAATCAATATTTATGGCATACATTATTCATTATAACACACCAGAAACGGTTACATTCAAACTTGTATCAAATAAAAAATAAATTGTGAATATTGGTTATTTTCTTTGAGTTTTTGACAGTCAAATTTTAAACGCGTCTAACTGCTAATTTTGATTAAATAAATACGAACAATATCTGTAGAGTTTTATTCGTTTTCTTACAGACATTACATACTTGGCCGCCGGTTGGGTAGCTATAGCTACAACAATAGCAGATAATCCATGAAAATAATTTGGAAACCGAAACCGTCCTATAATAATAAAGAAAAATGAAAACCAGATCTAGTGCCTCCAGATAACCTCTCGGAGTGAGAGAAAATTCTTCCCAATTTGCCGGTACAATTCTTATGGGATAAGCGCTCATCTGCGTGGTTAGCTGGAAATCTTATTTATTTCGGCAAAATTCTGGACTGGTATAATCATATTACCATATAAACGCAGCTTTTTCGAGTAACTTTTTCATCACATTCCTCAGATGTGATTATCTTATTTCTGGCATTTAAAATTTCAATCTTACTCATATTAATCCTAATTCTTCAATTATATCGCAAATATTAAAGTCAAGTGATTAAAAATATCTAATATTTGTTAATGAGAGTTTCGCTATTTAGGGCTTTGTCACACAGTCCACTGAATACCTTGAAAGCGAAAACAATTACTTCTTAACTATTGAAGCTTATTACTTATTTAACTCCTTCACACGAAACACGAACTATAAACACTCGCCATAATCAATTAACAAAGCACAATAAGTAATATGTAACTTCCATTACATAGAACACATTGTTTTAAGGAGTGCAGCATATTTCTAGTTACTTGTCTGAATTTCGTCAAAATCAATGTAAAAATAAGTTTATTTACAATACCTATTAGATATTTGTATTTCAGACAAATTGTAAATATTTCCAAGCCTTTATCATTCATATAAGCTTAGATACATAAAAAATATTAGGTATATTCTCAGGAGCCAACAGGGTGACCGGATGCTCCATGCTGTGAAAACTTTGAAACTGTGCATCCAAATGTCGAAAATACTTCAGACGTTTCGGAGAAGCCTTTATCCAACAGTTGACCGACAGCAAGTAGAGATAATACGATGTACGATAAATAATTACGCCATTCTTCAATAGCAGCATTTTTCATTTCGTTTTCTTGAAGAATTCGAACTATGAAGAACTCGCAAATCGGTCGTATGGCTTTTTAATAAAGCCTTGGGGTGTTTATTTTTCTAACACGACGCAATTAAAATGAAAACTGTATAAGTCAAAGTGGATCGGAAAAAAGTTTTACAATAATTTATTTGTTAGCTCGGGTGGCTATTGTTATCGATGCCGTATGTGGATTGTGGTTTTTTGTACGTTGCAGGCACCCATCTTCCAGTCGCTGCAATGCACCCACGCGCTGCACCCATAGCCCAAAACTTAGTAACATGTTTTAGAAATATCTTGCCTAATCCATGGTGATTCATACTTCTACGAAGCTCTGACAAGCGTACCAAACCTACGCATATAGAAAAATGTAGCCATTGTACGTCACACCTACGTTTAAAAACATGAACAGACTTTTTACAGCTAATCAGACGTTGCATCACGAAAGTACTTTAGCAAAAAAATGCATGTGCAAAACATCTTTATTCTTTTGTACACAGTCGCTATAAAAATTTTAAATCTAAATATTTTAACATAAATTAAAAAAAACACTAACATTGCTTTTGCTTACTGATCCTCATGAAATGCAACTTTGCAGTAAAAAATGGGAAGCATGTAAAATTCGATTGTATATAAAACTGATTTCATCATTTTCCTATGAATTTCTTAAATGTTATATGGCAAGATGTAACATGGCACCTTTGTATTTAAATACTGAGTATTCACACAATAATCAAACTATTCTGTTTCGACTCGACAATCTTAGATAACCTATATATTAAACTTTCATTATTTATACATTTTTACTGCTAGCGAAAAAGTAATAATGAGTATGCAAATCTAAATAAAATGATATAGCCGCGCTGACAAAATAGATGAGTTCCTGTTTATATATGATTATATGTGAAATAACATTTGTCTTGTCTGGCGCGACACACGCTTGGCACCCTTACAGTCTGTTGACGCGAAGCAACCTTGACACTTGCTTCATAATATAAACACCTTTCGCAATGCAGACATTGTTTCATGCCACGAATCTGGAATTTTCAGGGGCCTTCCTGCTCGAACATGCTTTGCGGAAAATCGCGTATTTAATAAAACCATGCTTTCCTCAGACTTTATTCCGTCTCGAAATAGATCTCGCGGTCTCTTTTGCTGTCTGAGCGGAAAAACAAAGCCAGGCCAGATTTTAAATGAATTGCGCTTTATTGATCAATAATGGTAAAAAAGTACATTTTTGCCTACTGAAAACACAGTAAGATTTTTTCATATAATACATATAAATCAAGTCAAGAATTCATAAAACATACGATACCACATTTTTTTTATAAAATGTATCACTGCTATGAATAGAATCAATTTTTTCCTCAATAAACTGCCCAGGTCGAGTTTCATCTTAGTTTCCTGTAAATAATCCTGAAAATCATTTTTCTACATTTCTCTCTGCTATTTTTCTACAGCATACGTCTTTATCCGTGTTTTCTTTACAAGGATTCGCCATACGTGAAAGCGCTTCTGACGTCTGGCCCGACTGCCTGTTATCGGAAAAAAACAAACACGCGATCGAAGGAAGAAAGTTGAAAAATATTACATCAAATATATTTAACTGTAACATTTTTAGAGACTTTAATAGTTCTATTATCCAAGTTTCAATTGTGTTGTTATTTCTTCTCTCTGATCTGATCTGAACTGATAAGGCAATGGAAATAGCATTTCCAATTATATCGAAAATAAAATTTTATTTTTTTGAATTAACTATTGCTTTAATTTTTGTAATATTGTAATTAGATTGATTATCCAAGAAAAAAACTGGTATCATAGCACGATTTTATTTTATTTCAATCAACTTTAGTAAACGACTGTATTTTTTTGTAAGCAAACCTCTGTAATTAAAGTTTTTTCATCAGCAAAACAATGTCGATATAAATCGTTTTAGACAAAACAGGGATGAACCTGATTAAATTAATTTGGGATTCAACTGTCAGGGCAGAAATCAAACCGAGAGTCAACTAACCTAATTATAAGAACATACTATATGTGATTTACATATTTGATTTCCACATGTTGCAACAAAGGGTTTTTCTGTTGTTGAACGTGAAAATCATTGTACAAAAAACAAGAACGAGGAGAATAAATATTTTATTTTTATTGAAATTTCATTTTTATCGAATTACAACTTAATCTCACTAAATTTGAAACGTTTCAATAAATTGAAAGTATCATTAATGTCCATACTAAATGTTACCCACTGTGCACCAAACAAGCTGCCAATATACCGGTAAATCTGAAAAAAATTCTAGTATTATGGTAATTTTTACTAAGAATTCAATTCAATTGAGTCCACCCATCAATCAGAAATTTCCACATCAACTAATTATCTTTCTTACTAATATGATTAGGCACATTTTTTCACTCATTGAAAATGAGTCAATTGAAAATGTGTGAAAAAATGTTAGTGCACGAGCCAGGTAAGCTTGGGGATGTAGGTTCGAATCCTACACAAGTCACAATCATATTTTTCTGAAAGTTTCTTTGAAATCATTATCAATGTGTGAAAAAATGTGCCTAATCATATAAGTAAGTAATATAAGCCTGTAAAGGTAATTAAAACGCACTTGATTGACGT
Source organism: Atopsyche davidsoni (assembly GCA_022113835.1). Lineage (NCBI taxonomy): Eukaryota > Metazoa > Arthropoda > Insecta > Trichoptera > Hydrobiosidae > Atopsyche > Atopsyche davidsoni. The sequence continues at coordinate 4,696,942 of JAILWY010000010.1, forward strand.
TCAATCCACAGAATTGACATAATTATCCTTCACTCTACATGCATACTTCTTTTGCATATTTTCATGTCGAGAGAAACTTTGCAGACTGCATTATATCAAAACTGATTATTGCAAAATTATTATATTGTATTAAAATTCCCAAATGTTTCCTTATTTTTTAATTCGATTAATAAGGATAGGTTCATAAATCATGGTTATAATTTTTACATTGCTAACCAATATAAATACTCATACTTACGATTGATCTCCTTTCATTTTGAAATAGCTCACCATTTTTACCTCATGAGTGGGTCCGATTCTTACCTCATCAATAAAGAATGTTGACTTAAGTTGTCATTTAATGGTATTTTTGGTTGGGTGTAATGTCAAAAAAACAATTTTTAGTAATGCAGGTAAGAAAACATTTTATTTGTGTCATGTTCCCTTTAATTTTGAGTAAATATTTCATCAATTCTTTGGATTTCACTAATGAATACTTTAGAACAAACAAAACTGTGAACTCTAACATATTTAATTATTTATATGATTGATTTTCTGTCCAACAAGTTAAGTGGGACTGGTTAGACCGACACATCCTTCAGTACTCAATAATAGTGAAATTAATCATTATAATATATATAAATACGACGTCCATCCGACTCAATCATAATATTATTAATAATGTACATAAACTTAAAAAAGTGGTTGAAATATAACTGAAGAAATATAGAGGCAATATTTCAATTCGTGTGAAGATTCAAATGAGCCCTATGCAGTTTAAATCACAAGAGTGTACAATATTAAGTAAATAATAATACAAAATATAAGCAGAAGCTATTTAAGTCTTTAGTAGATACACAATATAGTATTTTAGGTAATAGTTACACTGCTAGTCTACACGACTTAAAAGATAAAACCAGTTATAAGAGTTTTGGTTTAATTTTCAATAATTACAACTATCAATCTTTATTTAAGGGAATTTTCCAATGAGTTTCAATACAATAGAAGACATTATACTAAAATAAAATTTATTTTTTAAAATCTCTTTACAACTATAGTAACATGCATCTTGCACGTAAATTAAATGAACAAAAAAGAAAATTGCGGTAGAAATAAAATTCGCCAACTTGTGAAAATATTTAGCAAAATTTTATAATAATATCACATCTTCAGAAGAATGAAACCCAACAATCAAAACCCTAAGTATAGTTATCACCCCAATATAATAAATGATTAATGACGGTGATAACAACAAAGCAGCGAAAAAGATATAGTAATTATTATTCTACAGGATATATAATATTCACCACTATCTTATGATCTACATTTAATTGTATAAAGACTAGCATAAATCAGTATCGTCTTAATTAAGAGTATAAAGTTAATACAATTACAAATACATTTAATTAGTTGATGGTCGTAGAATACGGAGAAGGTGAGCATTACAACCTGCGGTTGTTCAGTGCTGGGAGTGCACTCCATGATCCATGCTTTTGATAATGCTTAAACAAACTAACGTAATTCAAGAATCTCCACCCATCAATAATGTTTACTTAATTTAGTTTGATTATATAGTTCCCATTTATTAAATACGAATTTATGTATGCCAAAGGGAATATCTATTACCATGTATGACTTAAATGATATATAAATCTCGAATGCACCCCACCACTAAAGTCAACATGCCCTTCTGCAAATCAATTCTCTATCACAGCACGCATTTCGGAATAATTAGCAGAAATACTAAAATATTGTGAATGAACTCTTACAATATAATTTACCTAATAAAATAAATAATTATGAACATTTCATTGTATAGTTTTAAAGAGAAAAATCAATAATTGTATTTGGCAAAATTAATTTGATCGGTAATTATAACAAAATAATATGTTTGATCCAGGCATTGAGACCTGCTTCTACTTATCAAAATTATCATAATTTGAGTTTTAAATTATTTCTAAACACTACGAATTGTAAATTTACAGCAACCTTTGTTTATTTAAAAGATTTTTAGTGAAGAAAATATCACCAAACAGAAATGTGAGAATGGCACAAAATGAACATTGATTGATCTTTTGAATATAAATAAACCAATTTTAAAAAAAACTCTTCAAATATATTCTCTTCACACTTCTGATAGATGGTTTTTCATAAAAATTGCCATAAATAAACAATTTTTTTTAAATATGCATTTGATGTTTTGTACAGTCGGATATTTTATACAGGTAATAATTTACACCTAGTTGTATAGTAATTAATAATTTGATGACATAAACATTGTATTCATAAAAAAATATTTGTAGATTTAAGAATTTAAATTATTTGTGGTATAATTTAATTACTTGCTACAAAAAAGTTCACAAAATGTAGTCATAATTTAATTGAATAAGTAAATAATTAAGCGTTAAGGATCCCTAACATTCTAGTTTAAGAAAAAAATATTCAAGATATCATTTATAGAAAAATAATACATTTAAGATAAAAACTTCTAGTCCAAGCACTAAAGATTTTAAAGAATTTTTTCCAATGGTAAGTGAAAGGAAATCATTCTCAAGATATTTTTTTAATGTATTTATTTATAGAAGTATACTAAAAAATCCCATTATCTTACTAGTTGGGATTAAATAAATAGTTCTTTTGAATTGATATAATCACTGGTTTTTAAGTTACTTGATCAGTTTTTCACTTATTAGCACTTAATCAGAATTTTAAAATACCAACATTTCATCTTTCGACATTTCACTTGGTCATTTCTCGCATAAATTTTGAATGACAAAATACATCCCTAGTATTATCTTGATTTTGCAAAATAATTCAAATTAATTGCGGTACGGTATGGTCATATAACATGGGAAAGATAACTAAAGAATGGATTTGATACTATAATTTGGGAAACCACAGCAACTATTAAACACCCTGTAAATAAAAGCACTTTAAAAGACTATGGTGTTTATATTGTGTTTTTCTACTTACATGCTACTATCCAAAATGTATTATTTTACACAATACACTTTCCAATAACAAAAACTCTTTCGCGGAAATAAATGCAGTTCAAAATAACGAAAAAAAAATCACTATTGATACTTCATATTAGCAGGATGCTACAATCATGGCAGAGTTTATCATTAAAATTAAGTAATCATTTATAAATACAATACACACTAAAAAGTCAATCTCAAAAATGAATTGATCGTCTTTAACTTCCACTCTAGTTACTCACTGATGAACTATAAATACTATAATACAATGTATACGTAAAATGCAAAATATAATTGTATCAAGCAATTTGGAATATGGGTCTATCGATTGACAGCACTGATGGCATCTCGCACAGCTGCAGAGGCATCCAACAGAAGCCGAGGGCCATCGTGTTCTGTTCCCACTTTGGAGCGCCCCCCTGCAGCTCGTGCATTCTGCGTGTGACTCTCAAGTCTCACTGTCACCTCGCGCAGCTGGAAGCGCTGTTGGGGAGAGGCCACATCAGCACAGTATCCTACACAAGCTCCGTGGAAAATCCCCAACTTCTCTGATAATTGCAACCACGAAGAGCTACTTATATTGTTAATCCCTTTCATACTGCCCAAACTCAGTTCTAGGGCTTTGGCCATTTCTATAATATTTTCCCGAGGACCCTTTGGTTCATCTGCTTGTGGCTTGTCTGGTACGGATGGCTTGGTAGTTATTATTGGTGATATTGGAGTTGCATAAATGGCGCCGGTACCTTTTCCAGCTATCACTGGCTTTAGAGACTTCACTAATGGCTTTACTGGAACTGCGGGCTTATCGTCCCCTCCCAAAGGCCACTGTTTTCGGTCTCCCAATTTATTATTCATATTTAGACTACGAGACATAATGTTTGAAATTGAAGTATTTTCAGATATTGGCTCCTTATCTAAAATTTCTGTCTTTGGTGGAGTGTCATGTTTTTCTTCAATAACAGATTGCTTGTTATTTTTTAGAGAAAGTTTTGGACTCAGTTGTGCTGCATTGGGATCTCCAATGGATTCCTTAGGCTCCCATAACTTTTTAAGACTGCTAATGCTGCCTGTGCTTCGTCTTTTGTCATCCTCTTCGTCTCCTTTAGTAAGAGTTCCTGTATTGAGATTATTGTTCTCAAATTTCTTGGGCTCTGTGACGTCTAGTATTTCTTTAATTTCTTTAACCTCTTTGGTGAGTTTGACATCTTTTTCTTCCTGAGGTGCTTTAGTTTCTGATTTTTTTGCCGTTCCATTGGTGGAAGGCGGTATTGTTTCAACTTTTCGCAATCTTGATTTAAAATCAATTATGGTACTAGAGCTTTCTTGCTCTGGTTTCTTGTAATCAAAATTCTTTTTTTGTGGATCTATTTTTTTAAGCTGTGATTTAAAGGTATTTTTATTATTATCATTCTTGGAAGAATTCGCATTGTAGGCAGTTTTTCTTAAGCCAGCTTTTAAATCCACTGGAGATAAAGAAGCTTTATTGGACACATCACAATCAACATCTTTTTGTTCTTCTTTATACTTCACTGGTTCTAAATTCATGCTTTCCGATAATTCAGACACAAGTCTAGCAACAGGATCTCCGATTGAGGAATGTATATCATTTCCATTATTTGGAGGAGAATCTTTCAAATTTTTGAAGCCTTTCTTATCCGCTCTCTCTTTTATTTCAGCTACCAATTTAAGCTCCAGCATTTCTTTCATAGAATTATTGAAGTAAGATGTATCTTCATTGTGGGTCAATTCATCATCTTTTTGAAAATTATCATGAGGAAGGTTGGAACTATTTGAATTGTTCACCAGAGTAAATGGTGACTTAGTCTCAACACCAGGGGAGTTACATGAATTGGGTTTAGAAGATATATTCATTTTCAGAGAACTGAAGGAGTCTCCGCTCGCTTCTCTTGGATAGCGATTATTTCCCCACATACCAGTGTGGTCAGGAGGAGGAGCAGGCGGTTGGACTGAAGAAGCAGCACAGGGAAGATACTCCGGTGGAGGCGGTAGGTCTAGTGGAGGAGGAGGGAACTCCAAATCAGCCAGAGTGGGACAAGCCTTCCCTGGACTTCCGCTTCTCAGTGAATCACAAGGTCGGAATGTTCGTAGAGCTGTTGTGGGACGTCGAGCTCTAGCAGGGGGGGATGCAGGTGCAGGGGCAGGCACGGTAACTCCCCCAGAAGAATTGCTGCGAATCATGTGAGGTGTTCCTCTGACAGAGGGACGAGGAGAGACAACTTGACCTTCATACTCCTCTTCAGTCGAAGGCACTCCATCTTGTCCTCCCGGTCCAGCAGACAGTCCTCCTTGCCTGAGAGACTCGAGATAAGCTCCGATGCGAGCGCCTTTAGGTAGAGTCCCATAACGGTTGATAGCTCTCTTTACATTTTGCACTTCCAAAGCAACCACAACCTGAAAAATATTCATAATAAAAACATTAAAGTGTACGTTTTTTTGTTTCATAAAAAATGTATAGATGCACTAAATGCTAAAAATGATCAGTATAGATTTAAACTCAGTCTAAAATTTAGTTAAATAAAAAATATTCCATGTCATTACTGTGAACAAGCCTAAAAACACAGAAAAAACTGTATTTTTAAACATTAGTTTAATGGCAATTGGTTAATCTTTAATGGTGTGTTTATGCGCTTACCTTTTTGCCCCGATGCTGCAGCCCGCGGTGGCCCATGACGGGAGCCCTCTTGAAAGAGGCCTGACCGCTAGAGGAGCCACCAGCCCCAGGGGAGTGTCCCTCAGCCTGGGAGTCATCCGTGTCCGGGGTGTGCTCCTGGAGAGACCCGTCAGAGGATGCCGCGCGCCCCGGCTGCCCTGACTTCATGTCCCTCAATGCACCTGATGCAATACAAAATAATTTTATATCACCATCATCACATAAAAAGTACTAACTTTGTATGACATCTACTTTTAAAAATGAGTAAATAATTAAAATGCAAAATTGTTATTTAGATGTCATTTTCATCATTAATATTTTTGTATCTAATGTAAAGAAAAAATATTGCCTGTGAATAAATTGTGCCAACATTTATTGTGACTACCTCTATTCTTAAATGCTATTGAATGTGCTTTGAAAGCTATTTATTTCCATTTCATAAAACACTCCTGTATTATAAAAAAAAACAATTATATTTTGTTGAATAGCAAAAGGTGTTGAGGTAAACTTCCATGCGACATCACAATAGCTCGTCTGTTGTTGCTTATACATTACATTGTATTTCTAACCATATGTGAATACTTTACATTAACTGGTATATCATTTAATATAATTTGAAAGTAGATCTTTATTTTACAAAGCAAAACAAAAATGGTTTATTTATTATACTTTCAACAATATGAATAGTCTCAGTTGATGCAATGTTGAGTTTCATGCAGACTGGCCAGTGAAAACGAGACACAATTAATGAGTGATATTTTGTTATAAATATTTGTAATGTGAACTTATGCTTATACATTGCCAATTAATGCTATGGGCTTACCTTCTGATACTTAAAATAAAATTCAACAACCAAACAAAACCATTGCTCCAAAACACATAGGATTTTAGGATAAATATGAATATTTCATGGTATTATTAAAGTATATCGTAGAGTTCCATAGAAAAAAATATAGAAGTTATATATGATAATCAGATGATGAGTTTAAATATATGTAAAACCTCAATGTTCTATGCAACAACCAGTAATGGTCTCCATGCAATTATCTTATGTAAAGAGTATCAAATTAGGTATCAAAGGATTTACGAAATTGACCATAACATTTCCAGGCAAAATAAAAACAACAAATAGCATGTATCTTATCAAGGGTCCATAAGGGATTATAAGTAAATGCGTACATAAGATATCTGCTCTACAAAGATATTCATTACTCTTCATTTGAAATATGGAAGATGGAATCCAGTACAAGCGATGACCATGAACATACATCCCGGAATCGTGTAATTTCAATGACTTGACCGACACATGCAGATGAGGATAAATGCATTTTAGTTGATATTAAACTCAAAAATTAGATAGAGGTAGTTTGCAATAGCCAATAAGTACACGGACCAAACAACAAATACATTATTTTTTGTGAAAATATTTTTGTTCCAGTGAGAATAGTTGGGAAAGAGTAACCAATTCATTTACTTCGATATTTTAAGAGAAGTGAAAAGAATATTCTATTTTAGGGATATTTAAGTATTTGAAGAGACAAGAAACTATAACCATGAGTGTACTTACATTGTATACCCTATTGCTATACACCTAAGAATAAATATCATATTTATGTATGTTTATTTTCATGGTTACTTATGTATTGAGATTTTAATACTAAATTTATTTTAATTAAAAAGGTTATACTAGTTTAAGGAATATTAAAAAAATACTTTGATTAATCAGTCCGATTACCGCAGAGTCTGAATAAGATCCTAACCTTATTTTTTTAAAATTATATATTGAAAGCTGTCATCGAAATAAAAATGAATTTTTGATGTGAATCTCTTTATCACAATGATTTTAAAATATGCATGCAATATAAATATGAATACATTGATTGATATTGATAATATTATATAGATAAATAAATTTAAATATTAATAACAAAATATTTATAAAATTTAAATAATCCCCATTCTAGATTGAAATTAAGTTTACCTCAGTCTATGGAGTATTCAAAATTTAATTTCAATCTATTTTACCAAAATATTATATGCGTCCATTCAATTAGTGACTAGCAAAAGTAATAACTATAAAAGGAAAATTGACAAAGGATCGCATGAATATATTGACATAATTCATATTTTTATAGATAAATAAAGAAAACTATTTTATTACCATTCAATTCATCTTCTGGGACTGGAATTGAGGCATGGCCATCATCTGGTGTATATTGCGATTCACGGAATGAACTGCACGAAGATAGCAAACTGAAATTAATAAACACAGTATTATATTATCATGTTTATTTGACCAATGATTTCGTTATACGAAAATTCAATAAACTGTTCTATCAATTAATAATAATAATTTGGTATATTCACTTTGTATAGACCAATCTTCTAATCATTCAAAATTAAATAGAAATTTATAATTAATTTATGCATTAAAAAAATAAATAAATGTTGGATAAAATTTATGTCTGATTAAAACCTGGTTCTCTTGGGAGGGGCCGGCGCTTGTTTCCCTCTTCTGTTGGTAGGACGCCTCATCTGCACAGCAGGTGGTGGAATAGCAGTTATGGAGTTTCCCTTGGAGCCAAGGGAGGAAGTCTTCATGGGGGCACCACCAAATGTCATCAATTGGGCGGCGCTCGCATCTTGAGTAGCTTGTCTACGCAAAGACAACTGCGGCGTTCCCACTACATCAGTGCTGCTCTGTTGGAGTGTTTTCTCCACCTCTGATAAAGATATAAACAAACAATTTAATAACACCTGTCGGTTAAATCTTATTTTGATAATGATTTCATTTTAAGTTCAAAGTGATAACCACTTGTCTCAAATGTTCAGTCACTTGTATTTTATAGTAATGAAAGCACAAACCTTCGGTGATGGAATTATCTTGAAACATATGTTCAAGGGCATGATGAATCTCCTGGAATGAAGGCCGGTCTTGTGCACTCCACTGCCAACAGCCCCTCATGAGCTTGTAGACAGCTGGCGGGCATCCCGATGGACATTCCATACGATAGTCCTATAAAAATCACACATTAGCAACAATCCACGGGACCACATCTTACATATAAATTTCAAAATCGCAAGTAATACAAATAACCACGGCTTTATAGATAGAAGTCAATTCAGATAAAATCATTTACAAATGTCCCAGACGGTTCGAGCAAATTTAGACTATCTGCTATTTATACATTGAATCATTATTTACAAACTATCCTGTGTATTGATTCTGTATTGTAAATGCTCATCCCAGCTAAGACATTTAATTGTTAAAATACGTTAATTCAAAACAAATATTGAAGAACTAATACACATTGAGGAAAAAAGAAACCTTAGTACAAATAGCATTTTAGAATTAAACCCAGTTTTCTATCAGGGATATATAAAAAATGAGGTATGAAAATATTTATAAAAAGGAATATTCAGAAATATCTTTTAATATTTAAAACTTTATAGCTTTGTATGATAATCTGCATTATTCAATACATTAGCAAATAAAAATTATGTGATGTATGATCCAATCAAAACTACTAGTAAATAAAAATGCATCACAAAAACTTATTGATTTTGAAAAAATTATATTTGGCTCATTCAGCATTTACAAATAAATATATTTACTGTTTGCAATGTAATTTTGATCTGAGAGTCCCTAAAATTAGTAATTGAAATCCACAACCATTGTCATATGGACATCAGTAATAAGTAAAGATGCTATCTTGTTTAAACGTTTCACTTTAACGGGAAAATAAAGACAAGCACTAAGGAAGAAAAACCTTTCGTGAATAATTCATACAAGGATTTTTAAAAAAATATTGGATTCCGCATTATAGAATGACAGCAATCAGTTTCGCCAAGCAGCAGGCCATCGCTGCCAATGCAGAAAGCTGAAATTTCAAACTTTAAACAATATTATAATGAGAAATCGATTACATGTTTTCTTCAAAGACTACAAATACTATCCCAATTTATTTTGACCATCCATTTTAACAGAATCATTGCGTGAATCCATTTTCCAAAGGATATATAAATTTAAGACTTATTCAAATTTTATTTGTAAAGCTCAAGAATATTTGTGTAAAAATTATGTTATTTAGTAGAAATATGTGTTGCGATGTTTCAAGTATTATCATATTTGTGATTTTTACATATACATACAATTTACTTCAAACAAATGGAAAAACTCTAAGAACAGTACATAAAACCAACCAAAAAATTAAAGTTAGGCTGCTTTCTGAAATGCAAACTCTGCAACTTGCACAATATGCTGTAATGTAATGCAAAGCGCTATTGCCTTAGATCACTTAATACATTCAAATAAAATTGTCACGTTGATAAAAAAAAGATATTGAGCACAAGTTTCAAGGTCAAAATAATTTAGGCATAACAAAATAAATATTAAGGTCACTAGTCCAAATTTTTCTGAATATTTTAAGTGCAATGATAATAAGAATGGTAGTAAATTAAGTTCCATTTTTAGCAAACAAACACACCTAAAGTAAAGAGAGTGATTATAAATTGTTATTTTAATAGACACTCGGGTGTTTAAAAACTGCATTTGCAACTTGCAAAATAAGCTTATAGATATTGTAATTAAGAAATTCAAAACATAATGAAAGTGGAAAAAGATGTTTAAGCATACAGTTTAAGCAAATTATAGAAATATATTATTTTAATGGAATGGATACTTAACATGGGATCAAGAAAAGAATAAAGTGAGTACTAGTCAGTCTCGGAAAAAAAAACTATTAGTATGCAGTGAAAATGATATGTAGTTTTTGAGTGCAAAAATTTTTCAATATGAATATTATAAACTTTTGACATGGACTCATCATAAAGGTTTTCTGTTAATACTTATGCAAATGAAAAGAACGCACATCTTGACAAAAAAGGATATAAAATACACTAATCATTGTAATATCATAACACATGATTTAATTTCCTTGCCAACAACTGGGAGCCATAGTAACTCGTTATGACATTTTAAGATATTTGATTAAACACTATATCATTATATAAACAATTCTCATTTCATCAAAATTATGTGCAGCCTAACTTAAACTCACATGTTATAACATTTTGTGAAAAAATTAACGCCATTAACAAAATGCAAAATTGAAATATATAATCTGAACAAAACTAAAATCGTTAGGTTATGTTAGAGATTTCAAAAAAAATGCATTATCGCAAATACCAAATCATGATGTAAATAAAACGCAACATTAAGGCAATAATCTAATTTAAAAAAATAAAAGAGACATCACCTTTTCCAGCATGTGATACACGTCCGTGAGGTCTACACCAGGGTATGGAGACATGCCATAGGTTGCGATCTCCCAAAGGAGAATTCCAAACGCCCAGACGTCAGATTTAGTAGAAAACTTGTTGTAGGCCAGACCCTCGGGCGCCGTCCACTTGATGGGGAACTTGGCACCGGCGTGGGCAGTGTAAGTGTCGTCTCGCATGAGCCTAGCTAAGCCAAAATCTGCCACCTTTACGAGGTGGTTCTCTCCAACCAAGCAGTTGCGTGCAGCGAGATCCCTGGAAACAATACACTTTGCTTTTAGTGAACTTAGGTCGATATAGCATAAGGATGTGTACATAGACAACTATTATTGTGTATGCCAATTGCAGCAATTTTTTGGAAGTAAAATATGCAAAATAAACCCCGATCTAATAAAAATGTATCTTAAACTAATAGCTTGAAAAATACAAAACATATAAAAATCACTCCATCAACACAAATAAATATTATATTATTTGCATGTAAAATATTAATAGTTTTACTCAGATTTTGAAAAAATTATAGAGAAAATTATATATTGTACAAAACCATTTGCAAATATACTGAATGTAACTTCAATATTTAAGACATTCCTTCAGTAATCCAAAATACTGAATGTTTTAATGAAGGCATGCAATCAATTACAATCTAATGATGATACTCTTGTGATTTCCTCCTTATATTGAAAACCAACAAAGTATATGAAAATGAGCACTACCCTCTCATAGCAAACTATATCCTTATCATTATCACTGATTTAACATTATTGTTAATTGAATTTCACAAAATTTGGGTAGTATATATCTATATTTATATTATTTCGTACAAGCACTCCAAAAATTACCATAAAATTGAAATTCTGTACATATCACAATAAAAATGAATGTGTTAAGAACTTCATCCTTTTTCATAAAAGCAAAAGTCAATTTCCAGATACAGAAAATACACATGATCGCAATTTAGCGCAAAGTATAAGTATAATTTAGAGATATGTAGATATATTTTCAGTCATCTGAATGCAGGTTTACCAAGTAGAAATTTAAAGCAGTAGTAAAAAAATAAGAACACAGTATCTGTTGTTAGAATGAAATCCGCGAATATTTGCAAGATAATATATTATTATTTAAATTTAAAAAAATATCACAGGAAATAAACAAATGTACATCATATGAGGTCACCAGCAAACATTATTACGCATTGGCAAATCGAATATGAAACTAATGAACAACTACATAGTAATGTAAAATTGGAAGATTTTCAATGGTTGCCTGTACACGAGATAACTAATGAATTTATCAAAATTCATTAGTTCATTCAAATTATGCATAACTTCCAATATTTACATTTTAAACATTGTACAGCAGATTATACGCAGTAAATAAAAGAAATTGTCTCCACAAACCTATGAATGAAGCTCCGGCTCTCTAGGTAGCTCATGCCACTGGCGATTTGGGTTGCCATGTACATCAGCACAACAGCAGTAATTTGTTCTTTGTTGCCGTTTCGCAAGTAATCTAGCAAGTTTCCTTTACTCATGAATTCGGTTATGATGTAAAAAGGCGGCTCCCTTGTGCAGACTCCCAACAGCTGAACGAGATTTGGATGTTTCATTTCCTTCATGATTGCTGCTTCCTCAAGGAAATCTTTTAAAGCCATTGTATCTTCTTTTAATGTTTTGACAGCAACCTGCAACAAAAAGTTTGATATAAAAATATTTTTATTTTTGTATTATTGATTCATAAATTAAATAAATAGTTTAACATAATGCCATTTTAAATATGTGTACTTTATAAAGAAAGAAATATCCTAGAAATCAATTATAAAAAATCAAAACCTGGCACATGAATTGCAAACGATTACTTAAATTGTATAATTTCATGTATATACGTAAACATTTCTTACCGTCATATTATATCTCTTCCATACTGCTTCATAGACATCTCCATATTGTCCACCTCCCAGTTTATGTCTCATGACAATGTCAGTTCTATCTATTTCCCATTCGTCAGGCTCTGGACTCAAGGGGAACACAGTTGGCTTGTTGTGTTTCGGGGCTGGGTACAACAGCTGTGTGATTAAACCATCACCGAGCATGGAATGATGATGAACTAATTCGGCTAGTGTTCCAAATTTACTTTCAGCAGTAACAAAACATTTTCCATCAGTGTCTTCGTTTATTCTGTAGTGATATACTCGGCCCTCGTATCGCAGAGATATACTACGCTGCCCGGGACTGGATTCAGACTCTCGAACCTGGTAATATACAACAAAAATCTACTAAGTTCGCGAATTTACTTTAAACAGTACAAAACTATGACTACGTAGCTATCTAAAAATAATGCAGTCCTTGGCTGGAAACAGGGTGATGGCGAATGTTGCGTAGACTATATACAGCTATTTTTTTAAATATTTATGTCCATTACACCTGCACACAGTGGTCCAATCATTAAAAATGTTAAATCTGCATACATCATTTTTTAACTACTCAAAGAAATCAAATAAACCTTGTGACTCTCATGTAATATAATGATCACATGAGGCTGCAAGTACAGCATTGAAATTCTTCAAAATAATGAAAAAACTAATCTCCTCAATAAACCTAAATCATTAAGATATTTCATACACTTGGGGTCAACTTTTAGACCACACAACTGTACCTTATGATAACAATATTTTTTTTTAAAGTAATTGCATGATTCTAAGAGTACGTACCAGAAAGCTTCCATTGATTCCTGAGCTAAGAAGATATTCTGCAGCATTTCTAGATATCGGTCCGTGATACCAGGAATGTTTTTCTAAGGAATTGACTGGAGTCACATAGTTGGAGGGCACCCAGCCGACCTGGCCGGATGCAGAGTGGGCCTCGCACCATTCTCCGTTCTTGTTGTAGCTTAGGATTCTAACTTGCTCCCCTAGAAACAAAAAACAATTTAATCAATATAACAGAGAAGCAATCAACTGATATATTAATAATGCCTCACAAGGTGCTCTGCCTGGCGGCTTTCCTGCATGTTCATAGCCTCAGTTTTCTTTACAGTAATTTTACCCAGTAGATATAAAAATAACCTTCCAACCACTGTGTATGATCCTGATCTAATTGAATAGAAATGATTAATTACACGAAACATTGATAATTCTAGTAAATTATCTGCTTTCATCTTTTTTACTGTGGTTTTTAAGCGGTTTTTAGCAATGTTTTATAATTGATTAACAAACATTAGCAGAGTAAAAAAATTGTACTAAGATACGCTCTACATATGTATCAAAACCTGTTTCTTAAACAGGAAAGTAACAGGAATTTTACAAGTTGTAGCAACATGATGAATTGATTAATAAAATTTTATTTCAAAACGCAATTATATTGATATAGGTACTTCAGAATGTGTGTATATCTGTGCACAAACTACCCCAAGATTCATAAATAAGAGGGTGAAAATAAGGGTGACCAAATAACTGTAGCACCGTTTTTCCAAACTTTCAGCTACAAAAAATCTGAAACTTATGTTCATCGGTCACACCATGCAAACCTTCAAGTGACAAAACTTGTGGTAAGAGAATCGTAGGATGAATACAAGCTAATAGTATGGATACACCATTGCCTAACTATTAAAAAACCTACATAATTTAATACATTTGAAAAGAATTTGTCTACATCATAAAACGTAACTTGTACTTTCACTATAATATATATTAATAGTGACAAATTTTACAAATAGTTTAAAGACACCTACGTGTGTCATTCACTGCAATGAGACTTTCTTTTGAATAAGTGATAACAAAAAATAAACCACACGTATTGACACATTCTTATGAATGACTCGAATAAAAATATATATAGTATGTGACTTATACGTATACTTTTAGAATATGGTGTAATTATTATAAAGACGTTTTCAACCAACGAATAAATTTGAGCATGGCGGAAGCTTTGATTACTTTAGCAATAAACAACATCGATACATATTTCAAGGCAACAGCAAAAATCATTTTAAAAAAAAAAAATGGCGATTAAAATTTTCTTGCATCCATCCTGGAAGCAACTAAAATAATTACCTAGAACCCACGGAACGAGATTAGCAACGTCCCGACCTATCCGAACCGGCAAGAGCGTCGCATCTGGTCACCCCAGCGCCGGCAGATCGATCGCCACCCCGCTCGGGAGCCGAGGGTTCGCCAGGGGCGCGGGCGCGGGGGGCGCCGATGTCTGGCGTTGCCGTGCCGGCCCCCCCCCCCCCGAGGGGTGAATCAACCCCCGAACTTTATTTACGATGCTTTGATTCCGCGTTCTGTGCAGCGCGTTTTTAAACACTCCCAATTATTTGAGAACCAAAGTGATATTCTATACACTATATTTGTCGATGTAACGATTTATATCGCGCATTTAGCATCATTCTGTACGAAGTTGAGTCATCGACCTGCAGCCCCCCGACCCTTCTTGGGTGGGATGTAAAGGCTTCTGGCTCAGTTGATCTGACTTAGGAAGTTTATAAAAAAAGTACCAACGTATTAATTCTGTTGATAAATAAGAGAATTTTCGAAGGCTGCAACGTATAAATCGACAAAATCAAATACGTCAGTGCTATAGGTCGAGAACTACATTCCTTTTCAGGAAAGTAGCCAATAAGATGAAAGGTATAGCCCTCACCGAAATTCTTAAATCACATGGCAATATATATAAAAACTACTGTATTCAATAATACTTACGTAAATATCGATAGCATAATTGGATACATGTGCTAATATATTCAACACTAGAATAGTAATAAACTTAAGCATGGAATCCACAATTTTCATTATGCATTTTCTGTTTGGTCCATTTTCCACAGCTGTGCCCGATTGAGTCCACCTTATCTTGCGATCGTAAAATTATTTATATTTACTATAATATAGTATATTGTTAATACTGTAAACAATACTTGCATACATATGTACTGCTTTGACACACAGACCGGTGAGACAACTGGACAAAAATATAATTCAAAAACGATTATATTTTTTTAACGTCCCGAAATATTGATGTAGATGTTATTTTTTTTATATGATTAGTAATTTGCTAAACATTCAAAGCAATATACGCAGTTATTATTGGAACAGCGTGTTTCAGCATGTATTATATCAGCTATGGCCGTCCGTGTAACACACGCAAAAATATATAAATTATTCAGTATATAAGCATAGCAGTACATCGTGTCACTATTACCGGGCATTAATCTCAAAAGTGATAATTTACACAAAATAAAATAACAGAAACAGGAAGCAGCATTTTAGTCACAACAACAATTTAACGATACAAAATTATCTGTTTATCTTAGAATAACAACAGAAACAACAACCTACATTTTATTCATAAAAATAATTCCGCATCACGGAGTTGTTAATAAACTGGAGCCCAAACAGCCGATGTTATAAAAAAAAATTAGCCTCACTGTGCAGATTTACAGAATGATGTCATTGCCCGCTCGTGAGCGATACGCGCCAATGTGACAGATCGTACGAATCTGACAGCTGTCGGCTGCGGTCGGCGAGCACACACGTCACTACGTCATATCGGCACATAGACGAGGGTATCGCGGACACCTAAAATTAAAACTCGACAGTGAACACATTGTACCCACCAAGTTGCTAATATCCTGAAAAGTGACAATAGCTAAAATATTTATTCGAGGGTTCGCAATTTATTTTATGCAACACGTACTTGGTATTACACGAAATATACGATGACGCTTGCGATACTCCATTATTTGTGTGATTATTATACTGTTCTGCGTATCTCTATGACAACCGTGTTTATTGGGTTGTGTTCGCCTTGGCAGATACACAAGCACGTTTCAAGAAATAAACAAATGTCCAATTTAACATAAAATCAAATCAATCTGAAATGACATTCTTCTCTGTATTTCCTAAAGTAAAAGTTTTGATTACTTCCAGCTGGTTTGCTGGTTATCCAACCACCTAGGCGTGCGTATCTGAGACGGGGAACATTGACTCAGACGTCCGTATTAATATCGATCATTGGTAGGTCACGTTGAGTTTGCAGTGTTTCTATCTCCGCCCGGACTGTGTAGCGGAGCTTACATAAGTGGACTGGGTTGGCCAGTCGGCAAAACAATCCATTTGGGCTTTTTAATCATTGTTTTTTTTTTAGACGGAGCCTCGCCTTTACGCACCTATTTTGTAAGCCGGGGTGATTTGTCGAAGAGAGGTTCGTATTTTACATCACAGAGGATCACGCTGAGGTTAAAAATAAAACGTTACCAATCATCGAAATGATAAGGCTTAACTTTTCCGAAAAGTAATCTTTAGAGAAGGCCTATAAATATTGGATAGGTAAGCTGGATGTTTTCTGGGACTTGTTTACTAGTATGGTTCGTGGATTCGTACCAATCAATTTTGTCACATATTTATTGATCCGAGGATATCATACCCGAAGACAAAGGATATAAATAAATATGAGATAAATAAAAGATCAGAAGATAGCTTCCTTGAACGAAACTCGTCGCCGCACAAATGACTGAATACTTTTAAGACACGGCGGCACTACAATGCTGAGCCTTGTGATTTATATCGAGACGCCGCCGTAGTCGTGTCTACAAATGTTGAAGGGTTGCGCTGACTAAGTCACCTATGTGGCGTGGATTCAAGAAACAAGAAACCGCAAAGGTATTAACAGCAATCGCAAGGGACATGAGGGGTGGAACGACCCGAGTAATGCATGTCAAATTGGTGGTTGCAACGTCAGAAAGGGGCAAGTTTAAATTCAGTAGATAGGTGTATCTTTACATGCCTTGATATTGCGAGTGTGCTATAATAAATTTAGGAAAATTTAAGGGCAGAACTATAAATATAACAACAGATGAAAATAATAACACTTATTAACGTCCTACATTCTAAAATAACAATTCTACAAAGTGTTTACAAACGCGTTTTGGTGAGTTGAATTTAAAAATAAAATACAATTTCATTTATACTATGCGTAGGGTAAATGAATTATTATTTAAATTGTTGCATACATAGTAATTGAATCTACACTAATACTAGTTTTATTGATCGTAAGTGACGCATATGTGTTGCAAATGCACTTCAAGTAAAACTTTTAAGTGAACATAAAAGTTTAGCTGTATCGAAGCAATCATCAGTAGTATTCCTGGGGGAACTAGTCATTAAGGTGAGGTATTCGGGCGCTTCAACGCTATCATAGTCCTGCGGTATGTTATTACATTTGCTATCATATTCAAATCAATAAAACCAGATAATGACTTTTAACAAAAAGCTACTTTTTCGAATGATTGAAAAAATCATAACTCACTGGATCGAATACAACTCTCAATATTTGGCTAAAAAAAATGCATGTTTGGTAAATCTTAGATATAATTTGTAAGTTGAATCATGTGATTTTTTCGTCTTAATGTACGGATGTATATTGATTTTAAATAAAAGGGCAAATTGTGAAAAAAAAATATTCCAATCGGATAACGTCTCAAGGCACATATTGCTAGTGTATATAAAAAGTTTTGTGGTTGCAGCAAAGGCGTACGTTTAATGGGACTCCCCCTTAACACAGGTGAAGAAGAATTATTATTATTAAAAAAAAAAATTTAAAAATGTCTAAAGCTGGAAGCCGTATTGCGTCGTTAGCCCTGAGAACGGGGGCACGGTCACCTCAAAATACAATTTTACACTCAGCACTCGGCCGATCGAGGTAATTCGAGTAAAGAATGTTGGGAAGAAAAGTTAACTCAAAAGTTAAATGACTGGATCCACTTTTATATACTCGGCCAATACATCAAAAAAAATAGATCTAAAATACGTTTTAAAGAGCATAGACGCAATAATCCATTCACTACAAACTTTCGAGATAAAAACGATCATTCAGTCAAATCTCCTATACTTTTGACTACTATTTTGAATGAAACAATTTTTTTATCGCTGGGCGATTAATTGCACAAGTAGTTACGATTAACTGTGGCGCATTGTGATATATTTTTGGCAGGTGTATACGACATATTTTTAAGTACATTTTCGTCTTCAAATGCAAATCGCGATAGCGGCAGCGTTATCTCAGAGACTCCCCGTCGCCGTCACATTTGACGCCTACCGACGCAATCACATGTCTCGATGCGTCTGCCGTCCTCGAATCAATTTACCTCGCCCGAGGTCCGCGGCGCTCCCGGCATAATTACAGGTCACTCGGCTCGGAGAGCGCATGCATGGATGTGATCGGACGGCCATTAGCAGCCGAGACTAATCTACCGATAACCATTTCTGTAAATAGCGGAGACATGCGCGATAGTGCAATCTCATGCCCCAGATTGCTCGACTCTATTTCCAAACACAACAATCGATATTAACGTAATGGATGCGCATGCATTTGAATTCATTCTCGATTCAGCAAAACAAAACTTTTTTATCTAATCGAATCCAAGCATTTCGATAATTCTAATGCTCTTTACAAAGCTAGTGTGTCTTCTTAAAAATATCCTCCATACTGATGAAACATCATGTAAAACCAGTAGTAACTTTAAAAGCTGCCTGATCATAAATTTGGACGCGTAAACATCTAAACCTATAATCTCACGCAAATCGACCTTATCAAAGAAAAGTAAGTGATGTGACGCGATTTTAGTGACATAGCATCACAACTGATGCTCTACTGGCTTTCATTTACAAATCAATAATATGTATTAAAGCCATATTAATAATTTTATAAATTAAATAAAAGAGATTTCATTCTTTTAAGATTTATTCGAGAAGCTTCAAATAGAAAATTTGTTTTTCAAGTTAATAAATATATACTAAACTTTAGCTCTTGACGAAACAAAAATTAAAGACGAATTTCTTAGAAGCGCCTTTTTACTTGCGTCGGTCTGAGGTTGTTCAGACGAATAAATCTCGACAAAAGAAACCCTGTGGTTCCTGCGCAGTTAAAACATTATTACTCGGAGAAAATTTAAATTTGTATTTTTCCACGATAAAAGAATGAAGCCATGCTGTGGTTACTCAAGCTGTTTCAAATTATTAATTTGCAAATTGCTAGCATTATGAAGATGGTTTGAAAGAAGCCGCTAGGGCTTGTCGTCAGCTCTAACGTCCGAGTTTGAGTTCTTTTGTCGCAAGACCTACTGTTCCAGCGCGCCTTCAACAGTGTATTGTGCAGAATCGTTTACAAAACGAAATTCAAATCAAGAGTGACGTCACAGCTTCGCCACGGCCACCCTTATTGTTACTGTTTTACAGCCACTCAAGCGAAGAGGCTGTAAAATCGTACAATAAAAATCAGTCTATTACGTCATTCAAGCGCAGTTTACCGAGGCCTGTTCCGTGAAGTTGATCCAGGACCACATGTCTATCAAGGTCTGCTACGGTTCTATCGTGTTTTCACTAGATATTTTTGGAAAGGGATCGAGCTTTGCTAGTCTAAAAAATACAGTATTTTGAGCCAAAGGTGCGCATAGAATAAAGCAGGGGATTCATATAATCAAAAATACAACATCAATATCAAATATACGAGTGTGAGAAGGTTTGAGGGTTTTATTGTGCACTTGTTATATTTTCAAGAGAGAGTGGCGAAGCGGTCTATCGACACTCACTTGTGACTACTGACTACCCTGACCAGTTGTGAAGGTAAATGTCTAAGGTACCTTTCTTGAGGCTGAGTTGGTTATCGCCGCCGGCTTGGAAGTCGTAGAGCGCTACGAAAAGCTGAGGGTCGTCGTCGTCATGGTGCGTCAGCAGGTTCTCCTTGGAGGTCCAGCGACTGGCGGAGTCGAGGGCGGCGGGCGGCGCGGCGGCGGGCGGCGGCGCGGCGGCGGGCGGGGGCGCGGAGCCCGCAGGAGCCGCCACCGCCGCGACCACCGCCGCCCCCGCCTCCAGCTCCCCCGCATCCGGAATGTGCGGCAGCGGCCGGCTCTGCAGCAGCGCCTCTGTCAGGACGAGACAAAAGCGGTGGTTAGCCAAGCAATTCGGCATCAAAGCGAAGATTCATTCTCGAGTTAATCATGCGTACAAACAATGGCGTATCGCCAAGGGGTGCAACCGAAGCGGGAGTCAAGGAGCTTACAAATTAATGAAGGACCGATACACCAGACCAAGTACATAATGAAGATATACCACTGAACTTCAAGTTAAAATAACTTCCATTTGAAATTGAATCATCGAGACTTTATATACATTAATATCGTGAAAAATTAACAGTAAAACACCCATAATAAGAAAAATTAATAATGAAATATTTTAAAATATATATTTCTATATATCATCGACTGCCAAAAAGTTACTGATCAGCTATATAAAATGCGCGGAAACGCTCCTGCATCGAATAAGAAAATTGGGCAAACTCGTGCATAAAAGTTTTCGTCGATTTATTCAAAGAAAAGTTACCGACTCCGGGAGGACTGGCGCCGTAAATTTGTCAGGGTAAGCTTAGGGCATAGCCGCAGTGTGCGGTTTAAAACAAACTTTACCTAACAAAACCGTCCGATCGCACTGCGTTCGGAGTTGACGCATCTCGAGCCTAATCGACGTCGCGGAAATTCTTTATGGAGAGTACCATGACACGGGCGTCCTTATGAGACAATCGAGATTATTTCCAGGAGTCAATCTCGTGCACTTACATCATCCCGAGACCGAATTGAGCGGAATCACTTCTATGCCGCGGGATCGCATCACCCATCGCGAAAATAACCATCTATTAGCAACGACAAAAAGCAGATTCCAGAATTAAACCGCTAATTAAATATCACCTTCAGTCCAGACGTGCAATCAAATCGTTATTTTTACTGTTTGAATATTCTTTTATTATTAGATTAATCAATATAAAAGTGTAACTCGGCGTTTATAGAATTTGCTAACAATTGACTTTCACTGTTTGAATCTAAGTTGCATGTGATAACATCGTCATGTCATCAGCGTGGAGCGAGTGATTGCATGTACACAACCGTGGTGTCTTCAGCGTGGAGCGAGTGTTTGCATGAACACGTCCGTGGTGTTCATGCAAACAGCCGCCCGATCAGTCATTCAGAATGCCGCTTCGAGATACGAGAAGCATTACAAATGCTGCAAAAAGACACCCCTGCCGTCCGACGCATTTAAACCTACAGCGAAACTTAATATGCAGTACTGAATACTTGATCTGAATTCACATTCACGCTTGTTTATTACAACCCAAAGAAGTATAATGTATTTCTTTTCTTGCATTTACCTCGCGCAAAACCAGGTTAGATATACGATACGCTAGAGTACGGCTCACTCTCTGGATCTGCATGCGTTATTCATTAAGTGCTTACAGCGTGCACGAGTTCTGGCTGCCGCTACTGCACCTTCCCGATTCCAAGTAAGTTTGACGAATATCTTTACTATTAAAAATACAAACTAATCCCGCAGCAGGAGTGTCGTAATTTAATGATTTAACTGCAACAATCTTGCTAAGGTCTGAGACTAGGTATACTTTATAAGTAGGTTAATTTTACTCAATATGGGTAATTCAGTAGTATTTAAGATAATATTGTAAATATTGCCTCACACTCAACTTCAAACTGTGCGCACGCTTATGTATAATTTGTTAATCATAAAAGAAGTTCTTTAGTTACACAATAAATTAGCACAAAAATTAGTACAAAAGCATATTTATTAGTGAGGATAAGCCCCGGAAGCACCCTGAAACAGTAATTACTTAATACTTCCTTTTGAAACATCTTAGAAATATTTAAGATAGTCGCTCATTTACACTGTGGATAACCTACGAGCTCCATTTTGCAAAAAAAATATTTAACATCCCTAAAACAAGCATTGTGACTATAGTCCTGTAATCTTCATATAATGCTACCAAAATCGGTACGCCCTGGCGAAATCGCAACAAAAGAATTGGACTGGTGAGTTACACGCAATTTCGAAACAGCGAAAAAGTATGCACCAGTCCATTGTGCAGGTGTGCCAGACCGATCGATTGGTATGCGGTGGGTTCGCGTTGGCGAGCCGCAACTTGTCATATTGGATGATGCGCCCGGAGGGGGGCAGAGGCTTGGAAATTGACGTGATTATCTGGAAAATTTGATTAAGTACCGCTGCGGTCGGCCGGAGCGAACGAGACAGCCGGGCCAGGAGGGGGTCCGTGGGGTCCGAGGGGTCCGAGGGGTCCGAGGGGGCGGGGGGGGGGACGATGGGGGGGGGGGGGTCGGGGGGGACGATGGGGGGGGGTCCGGGGAGGCCGGTGGGAGGGGGGCGGGGAGCGCGCCGCAGGGAGCTGTGAAAATCGCTCTCGCGCTGTGCGTCTGGCATAATTATCACCGCAACCGGAGTCTGGGTTTACTCGAAATAGCCTAGCGACGGCGGTTATATGCCTAATTTGAATTGTTTATTTTTAAGGGTGATTGCTTCCGGGTTTCCATATAAAAAATACAAAACGACAGGCTACGTATACTTCATATGTGAATAAACGTTTTTTTTTTAAAGTATAATTTTATCACAATCCATAGACAGAAATCAAACATTTCGCATGCGTGTTTATAAATAAACAAATATTATAAAAAAATGTAACTTAAATGTTTTCTTTTTTTATATGTAAATGAGGCGTAAACAATCGCATTTATAAGAAGACTTGAATTGCATGCGATGGCAATATCCGTCAACAGTTGAACAGCTGTTTTCCTTTGCTCTTCTTCCAACTCGTGAATAATAGTAAACTTTCCATCTGCACCAAAAGATATTTATGATCTAGGCAAAAGATTTCCAACTTGTCCAAGTTTCTTTGGCTCGTTCGGCGTTTCGGTAACCAATAAATATACAAGATTCAAAAATCGTAACGACTTCTTGAACGAAATGAAAGGTTGTGCAGGCACTCTCTACGTGGGTTAGCATCTGAATGGATGACCGCGTGGGAACATCGCGGTTGTATACAAAAACCAAGTAACACAAGATTCCAGAGGCATTGCAACGAACACAATCTACGGTCATAATAAATTATATTACACTGATGCCATTTCAGTAGAATCTCCCCAGCCGTAAATATAATAGATTGATAGAAAAAACGAGACTCGATCTCGCGGTGTGACAAGAAAATGTTTATGCAAAAGTTTCGAAAGTCGGTCTGGATGCCCGGGACGTCTAGTCGTCTGACCTAATTGGACGCCGCCGTAGATAGAACCCAAGAGCCCCAGAGCGCAAACTCAGATAGTAACATCAAGTTTGGTTTTCTCAACCAATGTCCTTGTATCCCAAAAGGATGTCCAACAGTTGGCAGTTACTACCGATGAGGTTAATTAGTCCGTAAAGATCTGTTATAAAACTACAACTTTAATCATATCCCCGTTGGGTCATAAGTTTCAGATCATTTGTCCTGAACTCATTAGCAAGGTAACTAGCATCTATAGTAGATTAAAGCTAGAGATGTTTTAAAGAAGCCTAGTTTTTAGAATATTAATTTTAGTATTTACAAAAATTAGTCCCCGTTTTTATAAAAATAAAAAAAATACAACTTTAATTTAAACAAAACATACATTTATAGTAGAGATCTTATCTTCGATTCAGATTGTTAACACAAAATTATCGAGTATTTCAATATCAATAATAATTAATAATTTATATATGTAGTTTAAAAATTCTTAAAAAATTAATGATCGGTTTTGAAATATATATTTGCACGTCCTAAAAATCATATAGTATAAAAGATACGCTATAAAAATACATGATTCTATAGATAAATACTATGTATAATCAACACTCCTTTATAAAAAAAGTATAAATGAATACTATTGTGTATGAATTTATTTTAAAAGAATTTTACAAAATATTTATATAATATTATTCAGATAAAATGTGTGCTTTGAAAATATCCAAGACTGTAATAACACTAATTGCCACGTCAGAGATGCAGCTACAGAATTTTAATCATGAGGTGGATGCATTAATATGTATCTACTGTTAGCATAGCAATGATTTTACAGTTAATTTAAATATATTTTTTGATTGACAAATAGAATAACACTCGTTAATACCAGACCTTAGCGGCAAACAAATGTTTACCATTTATTGAATATCTCCATTTATATTGATCGAAAATTCGCAAAAATTAAATGAGCGCCTAACACGCTCACGTGCTGGCGAATACTCTTTGACTACCTCGTAATCCGAGAGTGCGGCGACGAAGATTTCGTCGGTCTTTGGACGCGCAGCGCAGCCGTTGCGGTGGCCGGGCGGGCCGCCTGTAGTCTGGACCGACCCAGCCCGAGCCCAGCTTCCGGCCTTTCATTAGACCGGCTCATTTTCCACCGGGCAAGGCCGATGCGCCAACGAAGCCCGCCCAAGTATAAAGGGACAAAAGTGTTATATAATACAAACACTAATTAACGCGAACGTCCTTTGACAAGTACGAATTAATTACACCCGCGAGACGCGCTCGTGTAACGGCGTTCATATTCAAATGCACACAGACAGGGGGGTAATCTCAAATCAATAATAACCTGCTAAAATAGAATTAATCGAACGATCGCCTTCTAATATTTATATAGATTTCGAATACCAAACACGCTAGCCTTTCTGTTGTTATGATCAAAACCGAGTTCGATCCTACAAGGCTGGCCGCGTCGTCTGGTCCAATAGGTAGAACGAAGCCATCGATATTTCGCTGCCGTTGGTCATGGGCGCAACATCAGCCGACTCTATTGTAAAATCTGTTGTTAAGTGAACGAAAACATTCGCAGCCGCACGCAACGATTTCGCTCCGACTCGAAACACATTAAATTTCAAATTAGTGAAATAATCGCGCCGTATGCGGCCACTCGGCGGCGCACGAGGCGCTCAGTCAACGACTCGGTGACTCAGGGACCCGCGGCGGAGCGCCGAGGAGTCGGGACGTTTCCCGGAGCGGGTGTTTTCCCCGGAGAGGGTTCATTTACTGTTGCCGGTCATGCGTCATCTGTGCTCCGAGGCAGAGGACCGTCTCGGTGACAAACCGGTCAGCGCGCCGCTGAGGGATTCCAGCGACGACGAATCAGGTTTCAACCTGCCCGGCCGCGGTGCCGCCTCTGGCAGCGAGCTCAGGGCTGCCGGGCGGGACGAGCCGCTCGTGCCGCCCAACTGGGATTCTGCTGTGAGAAACGACAACCGGCTCTCTAGCTGTACGAACTATATCTACCCCTAGGAATCGATTCGTAAGGCATTCGACTCAACCTCGATATGAAGATAAAATAAGGTAGAAGGGCCGATAATTTAGGCAACTATACACGACACATTTTTGTTATCCGAGAAAAGACTAATTACAAACTTTAAGTTATAAAAATCATTGGTAACGTTTTTATTTTATTCTTGATATTTTTTAAAATCGAAATGACTCCTAGATTTCAAATACAAACGGTACATAAACAGCGAACGAACATGATCTATTATTTAAACTTGTCGATACAGTTCGGTTTTTACGTGTGTAGTTTCTCGGGCAGCCCTGTTTTCGAACCAGTGACAAAAAAGGAAATGGCCCGGACGCGGAATGGAAGAGCGGGGAACGGTTCCGAGGTCGACCGACAAGTCAGCGTTGCAAGTACAGGCGGCATCATTGCGGATCACCGGCTATTAAATTAGCACAGACGTAAAAGAAAAACAAACGCTGCGTTAATATCGACATATGAGCTGATAATAAAAAAGAAATCGCCTGTATTCTCACGAGAGTTGTTACTCAATAAAAATAAGCAACCGAGTAAATTTCTGAGATTTGTTTATGTAAATAAGGTTACGAGTCGATAGCGGGCGGCCATATACTCGGAAGAAAGTCATTATGCAACATTTCAAGCGGTATGACGAAAGACAAGTTAAAAAAACAATAACGCCAGAGAATCGTAAAAGGCCACTGATAAAATACTGATATCTGCATGAGACACATTATGAACGATTTACGGTCAGATGATTTAGCGGACGTAAAGATTGTGTGCTTATTGATTGTGTGAATATTTTTTTGTATCTTACAAATGAATGTAGCCTCAGTCGGTGTAATTATATACAAATACCTTCATGCATATCTAAACAACAGTCTGTGAGAATTGTTTTTATACTAATGCCACGAGAATTATTTCAAATACATTGTACATACTGATACGCGCATTATCGATACAAAGAATTTCGGTCCGAGAATTGATACGGAATTTAGCATGCGAATATTTAAAAAAATACGGGAAAGCTTTAAAGCTAAAAAAGAATATCTTCCACGCTCGACAATGCAAATAAGCATAATCATATTTAATATTAAAATAAAATACTCAAGTGAATTTTCCATATGTTAATTTTATTGGTGACCGGTTTCGTCAACCTTTCACGTAGACATTATCAAACTGAGTGTTTCATAATTTTATTTAAAATATTAAAATGGAATTCCACCATGTACTCACTGTCAAAAATATTGATTACGATAACAACATTTAAATAAAAAAATTAATTACCGTTACTATTATTTTAAAAAACAAACTTTTATGTTATTTAAATATTCAATATAAAATAGATATCTTTACATATTATTTAATAATTTATACATCGGAGATTTCGCTTCCGCAAATTACACGAAAAGTACTGCAGACGTTCAATTACAACTTAAGCTTCAAGGGGGTTATATATTTCTATAGACTACAGACTGTCCCGCCGTTCGTCTAATACCCCGGCATGGACGTGCAAACTTTAGATAATCAAACTCTGAACATCGATGGGGTGACACCCCCGGAGACAGTTCAATACAGCGTCATCCAAATCCGCGACCAAACAGCAGGACTTTATTTATAAAGTGAAAATAACATTGCGCACGGGAGACTGTGATATATACTTAAAACCTTACACCGCCCAACACTCAACGAGAACTGTCCAGACGTGAGATGATACATATTTGACTTTTGGGAACATTCATTGTTTGGCTTGAACAATGACTCGCGACAATGGGTTCTTAAAATCTGAGGGCTATTCTCTTGAATATTTCTGAAGGTATTATGAAGCCTGCTTTTAGAAACAAATTAGTTATGAACCAGTCAGTATAATGTTACATTACGCACATTAAGATATGATTGATCTGACAATATCGTCTATACAACAATAGAATTGTCACACGTTAGCACCGTGATATTGAGTACCTTACAAGTTTTATAAAGAGTATCCTAAATCTTCAGATTTGTGTACTGTGAAAAACAATTGCACCAATGCCAGTTATGAATACTTAGCAGGCGTTTTTAATTTCGTTGGAATATTTTTTTATCAGCGTATCAACCGTTGCGGTAAAGGCGCGGCGGCGCGTCGCGTGGATTCGAGGAGTCTGTGTGTTAATTGAAGTTCGGTGGCCGGTCGGTTGAAGTGGCTGCTCCCCGAGTTGACCGGCACCGGGACTCGAGTCGGGTGGCTTTCTCCAGACAGGCCGGATGTCAGCCGCACTCGCACCGCGGTCAGGCATGAATAGCGTCGATATGCCGGGAGGTGCCCGGCGACACCGGCGGAGCAGACGGGCGTGAGCGCCAACGATCGCTCAAAATTACGCCCGATAACAACTAGCTGACCCAACACTCCTCGTGACTTATGAACGTCAGTTACGGTCACGGTCAAACCCTCTGTATCCATACAAAAAAAAACTAAGAAATAATATAATAGCTTTTTGGGCATTAGGAAATAAGGAAGCAATAATACGATCAATATCAGAATGACAAATATAATAGTGAGACAGATTTTGTTGATTCAGATACAAATGTATCCTATTAAACTATTCGTGTAAATCAAAGTGAAATATAATGTTAAAAAAAAACACTGGCAAAATAATTGTCATTGCAGAATAACGTTACTTATATCGGCAGCAGAAAGGCGAAGTTTCGTAACCAACAAAACGACAAACTGCCAGTAAAAACAAAATAAAAAAAGAATTCATGTGTACAACTTGAAAGTACATTGAAATGGTTTGACCACTTTTTAATAAACGAAAATACATTATCTTACAATTTAGAGATCTGAGACATATCGGTAGAAAAACCAATCAAGTTATAATTTGGATTTTTTATAGTTTTTTGCGTCGCCGACATGAAACTTGACTACATAAAGTTTGTGATCAAAAAGAATATCCAACCGGAAAGCCTTCTAGACTACTGCCTTAAGTTGTTCCTTAAGATGGATAGGTTTTTTTATGTTTTAGTAATATTTTACTTGACGTTTTAATGCTCGTTATAAAAAAAACGATTTTAATAGTAATATGTTCCTGAAACGAATATACATTCGTTTTTATCATATTTACAATTGGATTTATGATGAAATAAAGAGTCTCGGTATATTCAATGAAAATTAACGTGAGACAAGTGCATGCCAACAGTGTATTAATTCAAGCCGCAAATAACAACACGTAACCGCGTTTTTTTCACATCACCAAGGACGCTGATTTTGTGTATCCGATACGAACATTTTAACTGCAAACATTACGTTTGCATGCGATAATAAAGACCATGGCTAAATATACAACAATTATTAGCCTTGAAAAAAAAACTAATTTAATAAGCTCGAATCTAAGACAAGCACCAAACAAATCGAACAAACTAACCGGGGAAATAGAAATTTGATAACATACCTTATTGTCTATAAGTACTTGTGTAGGCAGAATCGCAAAAAAAAACCTTTTAGCAGTGAGGCCATTGTTATATTACTGTAGTGAAAAATTACGACACTAAAAGAACCAATAATGCTCATAGTAACAAAATTATAGGTTATCACAAAGCGATATCTACAAAATCTGTGTGCGACAGACGCACGCACCCCCGAATGCTCGAATTCTACTTTTCCTTTATTTAATGGCAGCAACATGAACCGATATCGGCCTGAGTGATTTCAGACTATTATGCACAACGCCAAAATAACAAAAAAAACAAAAGCAGATTATAGTTTGATTTTGTGATAATAGTTTGATTTTGCTTAACTGACGCACAAACAGGCAACTTTGTATTTTGAAAAGTAATTTAGGTATTTACAAAATGTTTCAATAGGCATCCATACGATTAAATATAAAGTATCGTGTCAGTTATAAAATATGTACAATCAAGGAAAATACTTAAATGACGATTGCAAATTTCGATTAAATGTACCTGCACAGCATGCAAGTACACTTAAATCGATTGAAATATTCCCCAGGAGTCGGAGCCATATATCAAAATATAGACGGGTGGAAAAAGAATGCACACATGCGTAATGGTACAGTGTGCACTCCTGGAGGGAAGGGTGGCATGAATGGCAGCACGAGCGAGACCGGAACACGCGTCGTCTCTCTCCCGCCGCCCCAAGGGTAAGGTCGGTGGGCTGCACCAGGGCGGGAGACCAGGGCGGCCGACCACACCTGTAGCTCGCTTTCCGCCATACATCGATCGCAGCTGCCCGGAGACCCGCCCCCGCCGCCACTGACGCCAAAACTATAAACCCAGTCCTGACCGTCCCCTCGACGTGTCCATGAAACTAGCATTTCGTACATATTACAGTTGACAACTTGTTATTAGCCGACCCCAATAAGAAATAACCACTGAGTGTAAGTATACTATTAGAGGAGGGTATCATAATAATCGAATTTCCTTGGAGCGTTTATCGCAGTTATTCACGTATGTCATATTTACACATGACGCATTGCAAGCAATGGCCGAAGTAGTACCACAGTGGAAATGCAATAAGTGAAATGATTTATGACTTGAATGTACGTTCGGTATTTTTTTGTGCAGACAACTAAATGCTACGATTTTAAATATACTAAACAATACTAACATGTAGGCATACATCTTTCGTGACACGGTGAATACGATATTTTATGACTCGGAAAACTGGTAATATTAAAAATATTTATGAGTATAATCATAGTGTTTTTAACAAGAATGATCAAGGGAAGCAGTATACGAATGGAAATTCCATTAACTAGACGCGGCTCACAGTTTATTGTGGAGTGCAGTCACACATACAGCTGCAATATGCAGATGGGCGGGAGATCACAGAGCCCGCCCTTCTGGTTAACGTTCGGCCGCCTACTAACCTTTCACTCAAAATCTCTGTACCAGTAAGGGAATGAGGAGTAGACTTATGAAACGTAGAGCTATTTTATAAGCAATATTTAAACGCGAAAAGAAATCTTTTTGTATTTTTTTTCGAGTCAAAGGAGCTCAATTTCTAAATATACACAGATCTTATTTGTGAAAATTGATCGATATGTTATCAATAAAACCCAATAAATTAATTTTCGCAATTTTGAAATTGTGTGAACCTTTTCATTAATTAAGTTTTTGCATTCTGTGCATATTTTTTTTAAGGCTTTAAAAATCGACAGCATCAACAATCATTCCAAAAATATCGCCAGAAGCATGATGCTTCTGTGGCATCCTGTAGCAGGGCGACTTTGTTATCACAATCAAACGAAATAAGTATGTTATGTTAAACATCAACACGACCATTATTAAATTATAATATATTCATTCAGAGCACTGAAGCAGAGAGAATGGGTTTATTGATAAGCTCTCGCATTTCAAAGCAAAAACGAGATTAAAAGCACTTATTCAAAAGAAAACCAATGGGTTCATTCCGGCGATACGACTCGTCCAAGGATAACATTATTTTACTTGAACTTAACGCAGGCAATTAGTCGTAAATCAAAACCAGTGTAGCGGTATTTAATGTAACAATGTATAACTGAATTGTGCACCAAGTACCAAGATAAGACACAAAGATCCATAAGACGCGAAATGCAAAAACGTGCCACGTTTAGCCAAATGCCCGAGAGATTTACAAAAACAATTTTGTAGCCTTCGAGGGCTTCGTCAGACAGTCCATGTGGAAAGGCAACCGCGCTGACTTCAAATCTCACAGCAATTTGCTAGACACCCTGTCAGCTGATCCGTCAGCGAATCACCTGTTTCTTTTTTTTTGTAAATGTATAATATCAGTGCAGAATAACCGCCGCGTGTAAGCCGTTCAGAAATCCGGTCGCGCGGCTCGCACAAATCGCCTCCGTTCTCACACACTCCATTGTAAGTCTACGGCTGCGGCAATGCAAGCCTAATTTAAAATTTAAAACCATAACAAGACGACGAAGCCGTCGGGTAGCGATCGGCTGCAGCCGGCTTGGGACGCAGCGCCGCCTCCAAGTCCAGTAGTTAGCACGCCTGCTTGCCCTCCATAAGGTTTCGGGTTCAAACCGGGGTAAAAAAATATAAAAATTGCCTCCTAATTAAAATAAATTTTACCAACAAATATGAATGGCTAAATACCTAAGAGATTACGAACATTTTCGTTTGTAAGCATTTGCACTGTCTGAGCAAACCTTTAAAGGCGAAAGCGTTCACAAAACAGAAATCTTTGTAATCATTTCGCTTTCCATATCTGTTGTTTGAATATGGAGTATTTCAATTTAAACCAGTCTAACGTGGATAAAGAAATGTAACAAACTAGACTAAGCCGCAATTCAATATGATTGCTCATCCTTTGCGACCTCCTGCGTTCGCAGAAAAGTATGGCTTTGATTTTCAGAACTCTGATGTCCCCCGCTCTAAAAGGTTAATTTCTAAAATAAAACCAGGCGGGCGATGATGAGAAGACGGGTTCATTGTTATTTGTAAATCGATAATAATGTACATAAAAGAGGGTATGGGTGGGCAGGCACGCATGGATAAATAGAAGTACAAAATACTCGGCGAGCCGCCGTGCTGGGAATTACAAACTCGGTGACTCATTTAGCATTTTCTCAGCTCGTATAAAACAACATGAAAAAAAACGTTGCACCGAGTAACACACCTGCAGCTCACCGAAAAATTAAACTGAAAAATAATCTGTAAAAGGTAGTTATAAACAATTTTAAATATGTCTGTAATGTTAAGGATCATTCTCGATTTACTATCTCATTTTACTACTTCTTCGGTGTCTCTCTCACTCAAGCGATACTCACCCCTCATTTAAATATTATCCGAGGACAAAGCGTGAACATAACGCTATTGCAATTTACGACAGTGGTCCGAATCAAACATAAAGATTCGTCCACAAATACAAATGTCGCAGGTGTTACATTCATTCGAGCCCCACAAATGTTTGAACATTGAGCGAGCGTAGGTGTGCACACCACCTTGCGTCATACTCACAAGAGTGATGGTTACCCGAAGCGGGTGGCATTACGGAATTAAAATCCGAGAGCGGGGTGTAACTGCCCCCGCCCCCCACGTGCGCGGCCGGGGGTGCGCGCCGCGCCGGCACGAATGCCAATACACCAGTCCTGCAGCGCGCCGCAGTCTCGCGAAGGATGCAATTTCGCATTGTTATGATAATGCACATCCGAAAACCCTCGACGCGTCCATAGAAACAAGCGGCAATGATGGTCATTCATATGTATACAGGCTCCTCGATATCGTGACGGTGTCTGCTTCCGCTGTGATGTTCAACACACACAAAAAAAACAAAAAAAAAAAAAAAACTCCCGAGGCACATATTCAATACATACTCAAAGAAGACAAGTCTTGTTTTTATTTTAGAGCATTCCTTCATCTAATAAAAAAAAAAGTATGTTTGACAGGTAGCGGACTTTTTTTACACGTCATGCATTGGCTTGCAATAACAAAATCTCGTAAACGAGTTATCAAGATCAATATAGTTTAATTGTAAATTCAAAAATTGAAAACATTTCAACCATAATTGCAGATATGAAATATAAAAAAGGCCCACACCACACTGTACATTGAGACGTGTCGCTACATCACTGCGGCGGCACGTTTAAGATAAATAAAATGGATGCCGAAAAAACAAGCGCATGCACAGTTACGTTACACATTCGGCATGCAGTGCATGTAAAATCGTAAACAAAAAGCGTGTCCAACACACACCTTTGCTGTAAAAACTCACAATTTATTTAAAGCAACGAGTAGATCCGCCATTCAAGTCGATACCATGTAATTGATACGTAGAGGAAACAATTTGTAGCAATTAAACCGATGGGTGTTCTCATTTTACAAATATCGACAAAGAATAATCGTAAAGAAACAACTCTTCTTACCTATATCGAAACAACAATTACCGACGGCAAAAAACACAGCGTTGACATAATCAGAAAGTGCTTTCTCTTTCGCCCTAATATTTGGCAAATTATGAAGAAATGAGATATTAGTCTAAAAGCTCAACGATCAACTCAACAAAAACACCCGCACGTGATTATACATGGTGTAAATATATATGTGGATAAATGGCATTAAAAAGTTAATTTTAATATTTAACAAGCGAAAAACACAATATAAAAATAACGTTTAATTAATTAATTAGACCAGAATAAAAAATATGGGATTTACTAAACTCTCAACATGACATATTTTCTTTTTCAACTGTTAGCAAATAATTTACTTCAAATTAAATCGGAGTTTAGTAACTGTATTAGGATGAAATAAAAAAGATTAAATCTAGAGCAAGATATTTTTTTTTTCTATATTTGGTAGTATTTTGTGAACACGTCTTGACAAGAGCGTCCAAGAGAATTAGTAAGTTGCCAACTGGTAAATTAGGTCATTCTGAGTCACATTGGAATGTATTGTTTTGGTTTTCTGTTTATTTATATATAATTGTTTTATTTCATCAAATTATCATCACTGATACAAGTGATTTAAATCCAAGGTCTTAAAAAGTGAACTTTATTCTTATGAATTCATGTTCCACACATATTCACCCGTACTGTTTCGAAACACGTTAACTCATAATTTATCCCTTATTCAATTTAAACTACAGATTCAGCTTAAATAACAACCAGCTCTAATATTTCGTATTAAAATTGATACGGAAAAAAGTCGCTCCCAAATTCTTAACGAATATGGTAACGTGTTATCGACATGAACTTCCCAAACGCTGGGAATAACGAGTATTGAGACATTCCGATAAAGCTGAAAGAAGGTGGGAATTTTTCAGCGCTACAATTATGCACCTGCGGTTCTTGAGCAGGAACTGCTATCCTCCAGGTCATCCCGCTTGGAGCACGGAAGTCCCCCGTTATACCTTCCAGCCATCTCATATACGGTCTACCCACACTCCGACGCCCCTCAGGACCGCTGTGCAACGCCCTCTTTACCTGCTGATCGTCCGTGCAGTACACATGACCTATCCGGCGCAGCCTATCATTATTTTTACTTAACGCTGACATCCTCATACAAATCTCAGACCTCGGTGTTGTGGGATTTTCATACGAATGTGTCAAGGACCCTTTTTCACGACGTTCATCATTTTACTATGTATACAAGGACACTAGCCTGAAGAGTTCTGTGCCGTGTTCGTCCGGTTATCCGAAAAATCAAGCGAGACAGACTGGGAATATTATAAATATTTCGGTAAGGATATATTACAACAGCAATTGGCGACGGAGGTATGGAAGTTTCAAAACAATGTCAACTCCGGTGAGAAACTCACCCGCGGTGAGCGAAACTGGTACGTGCTTGAATTCCTAACCACTTGTGTGGCTGTCTACTTGACAAGTACAACTTAATCCAGGTGCTATGGAGTCCATTAGGAAATCTTTAATAAGCCGCGCAATGCAGTCAATATGAACAGGCTTCACCGTGACTTGCCAATGAGGTGCTCATGGAGGGTTCGCCTAATTAGACAACCAGATTCCAAGGGATTTTTTTGTTTTTAATTTATTTAAACCTTTCTGTTGAAACTCTAGTAGAAAATATTAATCAAAAAATAGTAACCAAAAAAAACATGAAAAAAGCTTCCTCGGGGTGTGCATTTTTTAAATTATTAATTTGTGTGCATATCTAAAGCTTGTTTCATATCAGCATCTATGTCAGAGCGTTTAGCGTACTTATAAACGCAGATTAACAGCTAAAAAGAATCAAAGACACGTTAGAGCAGCGGGACATTAACCTGCCGGCCGTGATTTGAATCCCACTCGGCGCAAAAGTTTTTAATCATTACTAATAAACTATGCATATCGATGTATCTATAAGTTATGTTACAGTGTTTAGGGTACTCGTGCACGCAAATTCACAGAATTAAGTGGGTTTTAATCCCACTCGCGGTATGCACTTTTTCAGTTTTCTCGGCGGGCGCATTTAGTCCTGATTTAATGTCAATATCTATTTCACACTTCCAGCGTACCTATTCACGCAAATAAACAATTACTGCACGCTACGCTAAGGCGGCGGGTCGGCGACCCGAAGGACGTGGGCCGGATCCCACTCACGGTATACATTTTATCAATTGCCAATGTTAATGCATCTAAAGATCTGATTTGCTATCGACATATCGACATCGGTCAGATATTAACAATTGATAGTAGCACGCAAAGTGTTAACATGTTTATTATCCTCAATCAGAATGCATCGGTACTCTTAATGTAGTAAAATTATTGCTAACATTTTATATAAATACTCTGCTTTATTAATAAATTTAAAACATGTTAAGTTTACTATGATTAGTACTAGTCCAGCAATTGTTAAAAAATAGTTGCTAGAAATTAGCGGCTTTCTGCAACTCTTCCGATAAAAAATAAAATTTATTATGCTGTATGTGCAACATGAATTGCTGTGTTTTGCCGTAACTTCCGCGGTAAAACAAGCCCATTTATTTTTAAAACAAATTATCACAACATACCGAAGATACTGATATCCATTTGAAATGATTTCGATGGCATGACCATGTACACGTAGAATAACATTTCCAATTGAAAGCCACATTTTAAAAGAATAATAATAAATAAAGATCTGTATACAAAAAAATATAAATTTTACTTTAGAAACCTCTGCTTTAATAATTATTATTAGGCCTAGTGAAACCAGATATTTGCTGCTATAATTTTGACAGAAGGGTAAGGCTGTTCGCACTTGGAACAAATTTATTGTGATAACAAGCATGAAAGCATCTTTTTTTATTAATTCAAGTATGTTACACGTAAACCATGTCACCCCGTAACAATGATGGCATGTATTCGAACGAAGTAATGAACACGAGCATTGTTAGTTTAAAATTCACACGTTTAGCTTATTAAGCATAGTAAAATACGCAAAGTGAACTAAAATCCTAAATTTTAGGTATTAATTCTAGCTAAAAAAAAAGTGGTTGATTCGTTCATATATAGCACATCATATTTAGTACATGAAGAATCATCTGTAATATGATTGATAATGATATTTATACCAATTGTGTCATCCAACGGAAGTGGTTTTAACTCTATATATATTTAAGCTCTATAAAACATCTTGTCACTAGGGTATTATTAATAGCGCCATTGATAAAAGAGATTAAAATAGAGAGGTTCTAGTACACGAGCAGGACCATCCCCCGGGATCTGGGGCCCACACACGACAACGATAAAAAAATATCGGGTCGAGACCTTATCGGAATTTTATTAGCCTCCTTCAGGGATGATCTAAGGGGGTGCTTTTGATCGAGGAAGAAGATTATTAAATGAGAAAACACCACACTTATCGGATACTGATTTGTTTTTTTTAAGATTTACAATAAAATCATTGGCATAGCTTAAATATGATATTTAAAGAATTTAATTTCCAGTACAGTTTACAAAAAAATACCTTCTGATGCAGGTTTACTGCGATTATTCTGACGTGTAACAAACCTCTCGTGGTTATTTGAAAATAATTATATGATCAGTGACATGAGTTTAGATATCAGCCGTTTGTGGGAGTTAACATTTTTTGATTGCAGAGTTTCGATAATAAAGTTGGTGGATTTTATCCTCCTCTGCCTGTCAAATGATCACATCACATAACGGATTTTCACAGAACAGCGAGTGCGCAATTGTATACCCTATCCGTTCCAACAGTCCCTAGAACCGATAGGCCCCTCCCAATCGGTAAAAACCTAATGAAAACGATACAATCAATCAACTCGGGCACGCCGGGCACCGATCAGCACCGATCAGCACCGATCAGCGCCGATCAGCGCCGATCAGCACCGAGCAGCAGCGCGCCCGGCGCGCATGCCTCCTGGCCAGAATCACCGGCCGTTACGCCGGCTGGAGCACTCGGCGCTGAGTCAGCTGGGATTTCCTCTCCCGCTGAGATGGCGCGAGTCCGTTGGTCCTGGCCGCCGCACTCTTATTTCCAGACGCGCCCGTCTCCAGACGCGCCGGCCAGCACCAGCCCGCCATGATAGTGATCGGCCTCTCCGGCCAGACGAGAGTGCGTGCGAAACTCGCTCGATCGCAGTCGTGGCCTTTGCAAAGGTCGCCCTTCGCAAGCATTCAAAATGCCATAAGCCCACCACCTGCTCGCGCTGCTCCGACTCGAAGTTTTTGGGCCAGGCGATTGCCAACAACGCTTTTAATGCAAATCCTCCAAAGCTATTACAATTGGTAGTTCGTCTGCCCGGCAATAATCCGGTCTATACAACCGATAAACAATTTCTTGCTCAAAGTATATTTTGAGAAATTCACAAATACATATTTTTTTTAATCGAGATACAATATGTGTCATAATTATCCCTATATAATGAGTAATCTCATAAGCTTGTTTGATATTCAACGAAAAAACTGCTAACTAATATTAATTTCACTCTAATACACATACATAGTTTGTTTGAATTTATAGCTATTAAAGTATAACTTGGTGTCATATTTTTAACCACACAGCATATATATATAGAGACCCGCGATACAAATGACATGTTAGAATGCTAATTGGTATAACCTTACGTCAATAACACAACCGCAAATATTCTTACAAGTTTTTTGCCTGTTAATTTTAGATTTAAGAAAGCAAATAAGCTAATATATATACACTATTATCGCATTAAAGATCTGCACTCCCCTCGATCAATACCTCAGAGTAAAGCTATTCTCTAAAAATAAAGATAGATCAAAGATGGAGATAGATCAAATCAATACACATACGCGCATTACACGCATGCTAATTATTAACACGAGGGCCTCGAGGCCTTGGACTGGTGGAAGCTTCGCGCGAGGTGAGGTCCACAGGTTTCTGGCCTGGCAGTGATACAATAATGATATTATTATTTAAAAAAAAAAATTTAAATCTAAATTACATGTCCAATAAAGTTTAACTTTATGCATAACTTAGAGGGGTCGGAATGTTAAGAAGTGCCAAAGTATTATTTTCTACAACAGTCATAAACGACCCGGGCCGAAAACAATGGACCTCGCCTTATGCTGCAACAATGCTGAGAGCTATTGGCGCATGTGCACCGTAGGACCGAGCAAACTGACCATGTCAATGCAAAATGTTTAAGAAACTTTCACAAACATGGAAAAGCTAATGATGCAACGTTAAGATCGGACAATAGCTTCAGATTGGGAAGTGCCTACCGTCACGGACTTCCTCGTCACAACTTCGATATATCATGATATTTGGGCATCGATGGCTCTCGCACTGAACAGCAGTTGAAGACTTGCCGCGCAAACGATGATTAATCTAAAGACCAACATAATTACAATTCCGACCATTAAACGCGACAGCGAAACTCCTGGCTTCGTGTTCGCACTGGCAGAGGAGTCTTCCTTAGACCTCCAATCCACCGAATAATCAATGATAATAATAATATAAAATTCAGTAATGAAGGCAGGCACAGAAAACGACATTTTTCACGGCTATTATTAATGTTATTGCACAGGTACCTTTTTTACAACAACAAAAAATACTCCGGTGATATTGGTTCGTAAATAAAAATCCCTACAACTAACTCCCACATTTTACACAAACTGTACAGTAAACTTTACAAATAAGATAATTTAGAATCTACATTATAAATGTAATAGAGTACCTTCACTTCCGATTCTAAATGTAACGGAAGCACGTTTTGATTATCAGTAAAACCGTGAAACTGGCTTAATAATTGTTCATTGAATAATTAATAGGAAGGTGTAATAGCAATACAAAAGGCAAGCGTATGTAGCAATCAATCAATAAACAAATAGTTACCTAAAATACTATAATCAAAATTTGTGCCCTGACCAACGCGAGCAAAACAGAGATGAAGACATAAATAGATTTAAATATTTTAAATAAAATACTTGAGCGATTTTTCCACGTGTTAATTTTTATTTGTGACCGGTTTCGCCAACCTTCCGCGTTGGCATTATCAAACTGAGTTTTTAATTAAAGTATTAAAATGAAATTCAAACAAGTATGTACTCCCTGTCAAAAATATTGATTATATGAATAGATTTGTTACTAGAAGTAAACATGGATTGTTGACTTCGCATTTAAACAGAATAATCAAATTTGTTTACTGCTTCACGATTCAGTTGAACCAGAAATTTGTATTGTCGTGACATGTTGCTGTATAATACTGGACATGGATTTTAGAAGTACAAGCACCTCTTAGTTGACTTTTCAGATCA
Organism: Atopsyche davidsoni; assembly: GCA_022113835.1. NCBI lineage: Eukaryota > Metazoa > Arthropoda > Insecta > Trichoptera > Hydrobiosidae > Atopsyche > Atopsyche davidsoni. The sequence continues at coordinate 4,737,144 of JAILWY010000010.1, forward strand.
AAACCAGATACTACCTGATCGTCTATGTATATGATTATCAATTTCAGGTATAAAAAAAATTAAATCAAAACGAATTTATTTATTTTACATTAAAAAAAAAAGACAGTGGTCGGAATTGTTTGGGGTAGTGGTCATACGAAAAGTATTACATTAAAAAAAATTATTTGTAAAATCATTATTGAAGTGAATACCAATCATAGCAAGTTAATGAATGGTTGACATGTTTTTAATAGTATGGGGTTTTAAAGTAATTTAGTAGCTACGTGTTTTGTACTGATGAGTACTATGATGAAAAACAAGGTATGCATCTAATTATTTTTATAGACTTATTTAAGCCTTACAACTGCCGTTTATCATAATTAGGATTTATACATCCAAAATCATAATGCAATAAATGAACTCATAATTAGATTGACCAAAGCGTAATCATGTCAATTAAAAACCAGGCATGTAAGACAGATGCGTGGCATTATAAAATATATTAGACTATTTTTAACCGACAAAAATGTCCAAAAATACGAATATTTGTATTCAAGTCAAAACAGGCAAACAAGCAACCTTTTCTTGGAAATAGTAAGTTGAAAAATAAAATCACACCAAAAGTACCGCCTAATTACCTACAAAAAATCTTATACAAAAAAAATCGTCCGTGATACTGAAAGACGCGGATAATATTTCATTTAATTCAGATTAATATTTAATTACATTTACTCTGATAATTTTACAAATTTATTTAACAAGCATCGTGTTACCCAATAAGTGCATTTTCACAACATAAATAAAGCCGTTTCCTGGATCAAACGAAATATCAATGCCCGATCGCATCGGCAATTCGTGTTCATTAATATTTAGTACAACTCAAAGTCTAATTTAATATATTGAAAATAGCATGATACGCTTTTGACTTACCACTGTGTTCAGTAAAAATATTGGACCCCAATATTCGAGGATCTTTAGGGACCCGGGGCTTGTTTCTCGTTGCCCTGATGGATGCCCCGCTTGTCACTCCTCTTTCTTTCCCTTGCTGGGCCCCCATCACGACATGAACAGTGATAAACCACTTTTATTATGAACGCTAATGATTACTTTCATAAAAGCCGACTGTGTATTAGAACAAGGTCTGTGTCGGATCGGTCTGTGAACGGATGTGCAATGCCATTCTGATTTTTACAGGTAGCCGTCATCCCGAATTACGATCCCGGTATACCGCCGATTTGAACCTTTCAACACATGAAATAACTCGAGAACTTGCACCGCAGAACAATAATTGAACTGAATATACGAGAGCACCGCTCGATTGCGTTTAATAACAACACCGTTCACTAGCCAACACCGCTATGCCCGACCGTAGTGCTGACATGTTTGACGTCGATTTTTTAGTTCTGTGGCTCTCAGAAGCAGCACCGGCGGCGCGAGGTGACGTCCTGCGCCGCCGAGCGTGCGAACTGCGAAGCTTCGGGCCATTGCAACACCCTGACTGCCGCCGGGGAGGCCAGGAAGAAAACATTTGCATCTACTAAACTATTGTTTCGAATATCTATCTCCCATTTATTTTATTTATTCTCAACACAAAAAAGACATTCCCAGCACCCATGTACCCTACGCGTGTTGTCCTGCACGCAGGAGCACGGAACAGCTTTATTGTAAGCATAGTCCTAACAACTATTTCAAATAACATAATAGAAATAAAGAATATTTTTTTTAAAATTTAAAATCTGTTGTTTTTTTTTAAATTAAGATGCATCAGATTTCTAAATATACCTTCTTTTTTACCTTGTATTTTATATGGGTCAGTTTGATGTTGATATTTTTTTGATTGTCTTTTTTTCAGGATCCTTCAAAGATCCCGTTTGGTAGCTCACCATAAGTGAGCATTAGATAAGCATGAGGCCAGAGGGTTGATAATCATAAATATCAATGTGTCTAGCAACACTGAAAAATAGATGATTAAAGGAACCCAGTGTGAAGATCGCATGAACTCCATTCGTGGTATAATTTGTACGTGGTAGTTCATAAGATCGAATGAAAAATAATTCGAAGTATTGTGGGCGTATATAACTTTTTGATTATCTGATTTTTCAGGCACACCTCTTGGAGATTCAGTTTGCTAACTTACCGTAAGAGAGCATGAGATAAGCTTGAAGCCAGCGGGTTGATGATCATAAATATCAATGTGCCTAGCAACACTTACAAACAGATTAGAGGATCTCAGCGTGAAGATTTCACTACCTGTGTATTTTGTACGTAGCAGTTCATAAGATCTTCGTTAAAATGAAAATGTAAATAAAATAAATACAGTATGATAATATGATTTAAATTTTATTTCATCAATATATACGTCACAATATAACAATTTATTTGATAGCTTATCTAATATAATAGAAGAATACATTTTTATGCTAAGATATATTTTAATACACATGAATGATATTATAATACCTGTTTACATATAATAATGTAATGATTTTTATTCATTCTTAGCCTAAAAAATAATTGTATAAAATCTAAATAAACTCCTTCATGTACTCTTGGCAAGCTTCAGACACTAATGAATCTAGTATAGATTCCGTCAACTCGTTTTTCACCTGCATCTCATACTCTTCATAATTGGCCCAATCTACTTCCTCCTTGTATAACTCCTTCAACAGAATAGTATTTAGAGTATCTTGCCTTCTGTATGCCCAATTAACAATTAAATTTTCTTTGACTGGCCATAATTTCAACCCCAAATACTCTTTCACTTTATTTTCAACTGATGCAAAGACTTCAGTTTTATTGAGAGGCAAAAATGTAGATTTCTTTTGATATACCCATGAAGGTGACGTTCTACCACTCCTTACGTTGAATTCTTTTTGAAATATTTCATTACACAAATCAAATAAAAATAAACTAAGTGAGTTGGGCAAATCTAAATCGACGATATTAGATTTTAAATTATCTGACGACTTGTTTTCTATACATTCGGATTGCAGCCATAGCCAGTCACAGCTCATCTGAATTATAGCTGAGACCTGTGTAGGCATTTTTATATGAGACTGATTATCTTTTACTGCCAGTGAGGGAATCGTGGCAGGCTTAACTTCTTCTGTTGGTGGAATATAAGGTGGGGGTGGTTTGTCAGGTATTTCTCGTACTAAACAATACGATATTTGAGATTGCTGCTCCAGGGCTTTGATCTAAAAAATATTCATTAGTGAGATTATTTTAGGTAATTAGATAGGAGTTGTTTCTTTCCCACTTTTTATTAAATAAAGGATTTAGAGCACTTACACCTCAAGCAATCTATACATATATATTTTGGAACAATCAGTATCAATAAATTAGACTCAAATCATATACAGTAAAAAAAATAGTATGAATGCTAATAATTTCAGAGAATCGACTATAGATATAAACTTTTAATCATACCTCCAGTTCAATTGCCAGCTGTTTTTTTCTCAGTTCTTCAGCCTCATCATTTCGTACCAATGTTCCAGTAATAATGGCAGTAGCAGGAGAATATTCTCCAGTTGGTGAATCTGAAAATATAATAAATAATATTGTAAGGATGACATGATATAATCATACATAATTGATTAATTATTAAATGAAAATTCCAACCTCTAGGACTATGATCTGGACTTGGTGACATCAAATCCCAGGTTCCCAATAGCAGATCGTGAATTCCTGATGTCTGACCTTCCATTAAAGTATTTAAGTTTTCAGATACATCTTTAATTTCATTGTTGGAACTTGGATGTAGAATTAATGAGATTTCAGAGTTTAAGACAGTCTTCATTCCACATGTAGATTCAACACTATTATCTGAACAGAGTTCCTCCACTTGAACACTGACTATGGCTGTATTGTCTGACTCATTAGTGTCACAAGCCTGTTCTGATTTTCTAGTCTTTATTATTATTGGTGAATCAAAACTTTTGTCTTCAATTCCTTGAACAGAGGTGATTTGATTGCAACTTTTCATATTTAATAAAACTGAAGGGTCAGAAAATTGAATATGTTTTTCTGGAGTGTCAGAAATTCCAATTGTATACGGCAATCTATTGTGACAAATATTATCATGTTTTTCATGATCTATCACCACATTTTGCAATGTAAATTTTTCAGCAACTACATCATTTGTACTTTTTAGAGATATATTATTTTCAATATCTTGAGGCCACAATTTAGAGCTATTAGCAGAAACTAAATTATTTATTTCATTTGAACCTTCCTCCAAAATTGTGAAAGATTTCAATTCCTCGACTAAACTGTGTGCAGTAGATTTTGAAGAATCACTGTTGTCAGAATAATCACTGTTTTCGTTGGTGTTAATTGTCTCACTTGAATCAAGATTTGTTTGGGTTTTGTCAAATGAACTCAATGTTTCAGGAGAGTCTAATCTTTTTATTACTGACACAGCTGAAGAGCTTGCCGCAGAGGTTTGATTATTAACTGATGGGTGGTTCATTGATAAGTTGAGTGTCTCAACAACTTTATGAAATGGCTCTATACTTGAACTAGGTTGTGTCAATGACAACTTATCATTAGTTGGCATTAATGAATTGCTTGGTGTAGTTTGAAAACTTTCTATTTTTTCTGGTTTAATCATCAAAACAATATTAGGCCTATCATAAATGCATGGTTTTACTGTTATTTCAGCCTGAGGTTTGGTCTCAGCCTCTGTTTGAGTTTGTATTGCATGAGTACCACTCCCAGATTTAACATTGTTAAACGATTGTAGCAACTTTTGCAGTGCAATATGCTTGGCATCATCAAAAAAAGTCTCAAGATCTTCTTGTGACATGAAGTAATCATTTTGATTTTCATATTTTAAACTTATTTCACCAGTTATTTTACCCCATAGATTATTTAAGTTTTGACCACATATTTTAATTATTTTTTCTGCTATCCCACATTTAACATCTTCAGTTTCATGATTTTTAAAACCAAGATCTTTACTTTTTGATTCAGTCGTTTCTTCATTTAGTAGGCAAGTTTCTACCGTGTCCATAGTGGATTTACTATCAATGTAAACTTCGCTATGTTTTTTATCTATTTCAGATTTCTTCCGATCAAATAAATCATGAATATTTTTTAGCTTATCTATAGCTGGAATATCAATTGATTCGATAGTTTTAGTAATCTTATTTACGACAGAAATAGTGTTGCATTTTGCCTCAACATCATTAATTATTATTTCAGTGTGGTTTTTTAAATCTAATTTACCATCACGCTCATCATTCGGTTCATTACATTTGATGATGTCTTGGTCTTCTTTAGCAGATTCAGGAAGTAGCAGTTCATTTTTAATAGGATCGATGGCACCATTATTATTTTTTTTTTTTGAACTATTTGAAAAACAGACATTTGCAAAATCAGCTACTATCCTTGTAGGATTTTTTATTCTATTCTCAATTGCTTTCAATTCAGCTGCGTCCAACTGAAGATCATAATGTAAATGCAATAGATCATCCAGCTGCTTTTTTTGTTTCATTAAGTCGCCTTTTTTCTTAAGTAAACTCTCTTTTAATTGGTAAAATGCTTGATTTCCCTCACTAGTGTCACTATTAAAGGAGAAATCAAAACCTTTTAGTGGGGATTTTTGGGTACTCTTTTTGGCATCAAGCATAAAACTAGATTTTCGTAAACTGGTAGACTTGTTTTTAAATTCCTTGCACCTAGTGTCAGAAGTAAATAAGGTTTTAAACTGTTTGAGTTGACGCTTTAAAGTTTCCCGTCTTTCTAAAGACTGCTCCTGTTGAAATTTCTTCATTAACTTGATTTCATTTCTTTCTTGTTGCAATTTTAGGAGAAGTCCTCTTTGTTTCTTTTTAAGGAAAGGAATCTGTTCCTGGTATTGCTTTTTTTGGATTTCCAAGCAAAGAAGTTCACTTCTTGTTGCATCTAAAAGTGATTTTTCCCTGACTTTCAAGAACATATCTAAGTATTCAGATCGAACATTTTCATCATCAATATATTGAGTGATCTGAAAATGAAAGCAATAAAATATATTGTTAAACAACAAAGAGAAAAAAATTGAACTATTACTTTTATTACTGAAAATTAGATCTAATGAGTTTATTACAACATATCTTTGAAATAAATGTAAACATGGCTCAAATGCAGAAAAAACTTACCAAGCAAACACAAAATCTGTTAAGATGCGCTGCCAAATTAGGATGAGTATTTTTGGATATCTTTGACATTGAATTTTTAGAATCAATTGACATATTGGAGGATGCATCAAATACAGATTCAATATCATTTCGCACAATGCTCTCTCTAGATAATGACTTTTCTATTGAGACTTGCTCAATAATATTTGTTATGGTGTTCTTATAGACTTGTTGACTAGAAATACCACTTTGTGTGTAACACACATTACTTGCATCATTATTGCACGTTAGATACTTTAAAGTCTTGTCAGGTTCACATTTCGGCACAACAGTACTCGTGGTTACAATGGAAGAATCAAACATTTTGTTGGTGAAGGTAACATGATTTTCTTCAACATTGTTTAAATCATCTTTAATGATATTAAAATCTGAAAAAACTGTGTCAGTGGAACTGTTTTCATAATAGTGATTAGACTTTAGCATCTTCTTATTTTGCGTTTTGCTTTCACAAACTGAATTAGCATTGATACGGCCAGTTTTTATTATAAAGTCGCTGCCAGAAATTCCCGTCTTTGAAAAAATATTATCTTCCCCTTTCTTCTGGTAGTCAGAGTTTGTAATTTGATAGCCTGTGTTTACGCGTTTACCCCCCTGAAGGATATGTTTGTTAACTTTTCTCAAACTCTCATCAACACTATTTGCTTGTGTCATATTTTTTTTAGGACTTTCTATAACAGATTTTCTTATAGATGATAATGTCTGAAATCATAAAATTTTAACAAAATTAAGATTGCAATGATAAAATAAATTTGTAAATATAATAAAAAATTACTTGAAACTCACCTCTTCCACTAATTGAACATTGCGCAGAGATTCATTGAATGAGTCCAATAGATGTAATTCATTTTCAAATTGGTTAGGTACATTATGTGTTTCGGCATTGCTATTGTCTTCTGATATCCTTCCATCTTCATTTTGCTTACACCATACAAGGTTAAGGTCAGGAGCTTTCAAAGAATTAGCATTATTCATATCTACGTTTGACAGTTTGTTATCTATAATATTATTCTTTGATAACGGACTGTTATTATCAACTTTAGTGTTATCACAAAATTCAAGTTTAGTATAGCAATTATTCAGATCATTCAGTTTTTCACACTCTTTATCACCACTCTCATCTTCAACTACATCATTGTATGAAAAAGAAACAGTTAAGTTCTGAATTTCCGCCAACGATGACTTAAGCTCAGATAAAGTTGACAATTTCTGAGGTTTATTTATAGAGTTGCCTGAAGGTAGATTACATATACTGTTCTTATTATCTATGTTTTTATTTACAGGCATTTCAGAAGAGAGGTTGTTATCATGTTTACTGATTTGTTTCAGAGATATTTTTTTTGGAAAAGATAATGTCGAATTCAGTGGGGATTTAGAAATATGTTGAAGTGATGGCATAATACAATAAGAATCGATTGGTTGATTGTACATATTCATTAATGTTTCATTGGAAACATTCTTAATCTTCTTCAATTGTGACGATATAGCACTTTTACTGAACTCAGGATTTGCAACTGTATATTTTTCAGACTTTTTCTTTTCAGTTGAATTTAAAGTCATGGATAACTTATTTTTCACTGCTGTTATGAAATTGTAAGGGTAATCAACAGACATGTGAGTAGAGTATAAATCAGAAGTGATTCTCAATTCTGATTTCATTACTTTTTGCACAGGAGCAGATCTCTTCTGACTAGTAGTTTTATCAGTAGTAATAAGAAGTGTCTCTTTTTGTTTAGCTTTAAAAGCTGGTTTCAATAGCTTTCTCGTGTGATAACCCCTATAAGCCGCTTGAATCTGAATTGCACAACGTTCAGCTAAAGATAAATTTACTTTTGAGGATTTCTTGAATTCATTTTCATTTAAATTGGATTGGAAATTTTCAGCAACATTCACTTTTTTTTCTACACTTGTATTATCGTTTTGTGAAATCCCAGGAATATCCATTTCATTTTCGTGTGAACTGACCATGTTTAAGGTTGTTGTACAATCTTTAACAGAACTGTTCACGGAGTTGTAATGTTTTTCTTCAGATACTATTGATCCCATAATACTCGACTTTTTACCTTTTACACATTTTTTTTCTAAATTACACTTTAGCAATTGTCTGGATTTCAGTTGGAGTTCGTGCAAGCTTTGTTTCCTTTTATCTTTCATGTCTTTAGCAATATTTTTTTCATTCTTCATTTTTTGTTTCCAAATTTTTCTTTGCCTATTAATGTATTTCAGTGTCTGCTCTGAAGTTTCAGGACGACCTTTAATTTCTGAAGTTCCTTCATTTTCTATGAAAATAACATAATAATAATAAAACAGACACAAAAATGTACACACATACTTTAATGAAACACAAGACAATGTCAAATTTACAAAATTGTAGGCACAATTTCAAAAGGGATAATTCGCATTAGGCAGAAGGAAAAGTTAACTAAAATCAAGCAAATGAACATGGAATTTGAACTGACTATGCCATCGCGCAACATAACTATTTATATATGATTTCAACAGCTGTATTTAATTTATTGATATATGTACAAGTATATGTATGTATTTTCTGATGATGTGTTTAATAATTACTGTATATGTGTGTTAATTATACACCCTCTTGAGTTACATGTGCACTTGAAGTGACTCCCTCAGCTTACTGACCTGGCGTCATATAATGCGATAATTAAAGTCCTGAAAATGTGTAACTGTAAAGTGCACAATGTATAGTCAGAAAATCATTATAACACATAGATCCACAACCTAAGATCTACAACATAAATAAAAAATTATGGATCTTCTACAACTGCCACCTAACAACTTACATGTTGTTTTAGTTGAGTAAGAATATGTACTGACCATTATGTACGCTGCGATATGAGAGTGTGATAAATGAGTTAACTATAACTAAGCAGCAACATTACAATGACTATTTTGACTAAATTATTACAATTCTATATTGCCTAAACTATAACATATCCAAGGTTATTTAAAATATGTTGTATGGTAAATGTAGATGGTATAATCAAATGCATTTTTTGCCAAACGTTTAGCAATATTATATAATGAAAAGATATACAAACCTTTTGCAGATACAGATTTTTTCTTTGCAGAGTCTATATGCTTTGATTCACTTGTTCTTTTTCTATTTGACAATGATCCGATAGACATATCATGGGAATTACATTGTATATTGATATCTGAAGAATCAAGAGACTTGGTGCTTGCGTGGAGTTCTGTATTTTTTAAGGTATCTTCGAATATTTTATCAAGATCATGATGGATATTAGAGATTTCTGTAAATTTCTTCGAACCATTATTTACTGATTCAGATTCTCGCAATGTAAAAGGTCCCACTGGTAATGAATGATTTGAATCTTGTACATCTTTTTTATGTATTTTCTTATTAGCTGAATCAACCGATTCAATTTTATCTAAAAATATATATATATATGAATACAAGCACACCATAAACGATTAGCTCCGAGAATATGCATCAACACAATATATGTGTAGAGTAAGCTAACCATCAGACACTAATGTATATATTCCTTTATATATTAAATGTTTTATTTTTAATATGTATTTAAAATGCCAATTAAATTGTATATTCCTGTCAATCAATGAATATTCAATATTATAATAGTGAGCTCATAGATCTTTCCTTAAACAAGGCTACGTTTATATAGCTACCTACTTTATAAAGCTCACTTGCAAGAATTGTTGTTTTCTTTGATTTTACATTTTAGAAAAATCTCTACAAATTATTTATGTACTAATTATAATTACTGTACCTTTATTTTCATCTGTAAACATTAGCTTTGTAAACTTAACTTTTGTCCTGTTAGTATCTCGCAGCGATGACGACGAGGAACTGTTCAATCCCGGCGAGAGTTTAGCTTTATTTAAATGCCTTACATCAAGTAATTTCACATCAGAAAAACCAGTATATGAAGCTGGTTGGGGGATAGTTGTCTTTCGAGTCAACGGTTGGTTTCTAGGTATATCTTGACAATCCATTATAATAATATACCTAATTTAACATAAATCACTTAAGAAACTTTGGTATTTTCAGCATTGAATAGCGTGCAAAACCATATTCTAAATATTTTAGAATACTGTTGTACATAATTCATGACATTTTAGTATAAATAGCAAAGCCAAATCAACAAACAGTCGTTAGAGTTGCCAGATATATTTTTTATTTTAAAACCGTGCGACAACATAAAATTATAACAAAGTTTTTTTTTTTCAATTACAATACAATATAATTTATTTTATTTTATGTTCATAAACAATAGTTGTTTGGCCTATGCTTATAATACGGTGTATGTCTATCCCCTGGTTCTGTGCGCAGGTTGTGGGGCTTACAAGGTGTGGCTTAGGTGGTAACGTTCATGGGTTTCTTTATTTTTATTAGTGAGTTTGTAAATGGAAAAAAAATTAAAAGAGTCTTATTTTAAAAATGTTGTATAATATAATCGTTTTACATCCGCCTATTTATATTTATGAATTACAAAATAGTAATCAACTGTCATTCTTGTATCATTCAGCTGCTTATGTTTTTATTAAATAAATATATTTTGACATCCGGCTAGTCTCTAAACAGTAATATTTCCCAAATTTATTTTCTATTGTCTTTATTTGTTTTGATGCAGAATTGAATAAAAAAACATTAGTTTCTGGTGTATTAATTTTAAAAACCTAATATGACACCCACGACTTAAAACATTAGTTCTGTTGCTATCACCTCAAAATATTATTTGGTTACAACAGTAATTTATACATTTTAGTATTTATATCAAATGTTAAAAATGCGTAAGCGTAAGTTCATCCGCATTGAAAAAATATATATGGCAATACTGAAGTCATGTAAGTAACAATAAAATGCTACTTTATGATAGGTAACATTTTGGTGCTCAGGAAGACGATGTGGAATTTATTTCTCAATGGTGAAAATTTTATTATCAGTTGTATTGTTCAAAATAATTTTTTTTTTTTTTAAATTATCTCCGGCAAAATCATTAATTTATTTGATATATTTGGAATATTTTTTATTAAGAATGAAATGAAATTTAAAATATTTAGAATTAGGCATTTAATTTTTAAAAATATATTATTTAAATTTATACGCCATCTCTTTTCTTCAATATTAACTTATATTAAAGTGACAATACAACTCAACCTACTGATCTAGGCGCCTTTATAATATCATATATATATATATATATATATATATATAAATAAATATATTATGCTTAGTTAACCTAAGGATAGGATTGGTTCAGTATGAGTCAACACAGTTCAGTATGGTTAAGATTGCTTATGTATGGTAAAGTCTGGTTCATCGAGAGCCAGCACGCTTCGGAATGAAATCGTATGACAATGTTTGGTTCAGCATAAGTCAACATGATTCAGTGGGGCAAAGAATGTTTATTTAACATGGCACATTATATACCTATACCCCAATTTACAGGGTACATAATCTATTCGATATCACTTATACACGATTTTTAAAATATGAGACAAATAATTTTTTTCAGTAATTTTTTAATTCAGTTCTGACGCTATATTTCTAGTCATTTTTTAATTCCATCCACTAAGGAGCGACAATTGATCGATGAAAGTGATAACAGTAATTAAATTGTCAGTTAATTTTTTTCATTCATATTTCTTGATTCTATATGTAAAATGAATTAAATTTATTTACATTTATATTTTTGTCATCTTTTTAATTGAAATTTATTTTTTTATAATTAAGTTTTATTTTATGTTGAAATAAATGACTGAATTCTGTATATTTTAGATTGTTTTCGATTTACACGGTTTCCTAAGGAACATATCTTCAGTGTAAATTCAGGGATAGTTGTAATTTAATTTCTGACCATAGTAAACCTTTCCCCGATATTCACAGTACTTTATTCGAACAATTTGACTTTAAGGCAGTTTTCTTGAGGAATGTTAATGTAATTTGTGTGTTGAATGTAATTTTTTTTTTTAAATTACATCTATAAAAAATATTTTTATGATTAGTAAATGTAATTTGTTTTTAATAAAAATACAAAATTGAGATTCCTTACGAATTGCAATTTTTTTTAAATATTTTGATTTTTAAAAATGTTATTTAAAAAAAAAAACAATTTCAAAATAGACTTTCTTAAAGAAATTGCAATTTTTTTTAATTTTAATATTTTTTTAAATTATAAAATAGACATTCTTTAAGAAATATCAATTTCTTTTAAAGTGCAATTTTTTAATAATAAAAATAAAATTGGGTCATATTAAAAACAAATTTAATTAAAACATAGTTATAGACTTAGTTTTATATACTATTATCCCCTGATTAACGCAGTACATTATTAATACGATTAATTAGTTATGTTTCAATATGAAATAAGCACGAAGGAGCTTCATCATTCTGTATCACCAAAAAGTACCTCTTTTATTTTAATAGTGCATTTAATTTAAAAAATATTGATTTACATAAATATTTAAAAGTTTTTCACAAAAAATATATTTCGAAACACTAAAACCCCAAGACTCCATGTCACCCAATTCTCCTTATCAGTTATAGTATAATTTCTAAAATTATGACTGCACCGTTATATATCATCTCACAATTGAACAGTCACATCCTGAAAGTGTTCGTGATAATTATTAATTATTAAAAAACTTTTTCTTTTCCCGAGATTAGAAAAGCATATTTAAAATGACTAATTCACGGAACTCGCAGATCGATCGACGAAACCAACTCGACGAGCGTACAATAATCCTGTTTATTGCATCACGTAATTATTTTTTGTTTTACAATATGATTCACCTTACAGTAGAAGATTTCTATAAATTGGGGGTTGTACTATTATTGGAAATAATTTTAAAAAATACTGAGTACTACTTTAATTAGATACATTTAGTAAGTGCAGGTACTACTTTTTCAGATGGAGATTTCCTAGGAGGAGGTCGGCGACAATCTCACTATGCCTGTAAGGAGGATAGTATGTACATACTGTGGGTCCCCGAAAAAAAATCTACTAGTACACTTTACTTAGTATAAATCAATAACAAGTTCAGATTAAAAATAAGTAGTTAATGATCGAGTTATTCTTCGAGGGACCCGTTATGTTGAAGCTCAATGACTGCTCCCCTCTCCGAGTTTAGAAACCTCGAGAAGTAGGCGGGCGCTAGAGGAGAAATGGCGATGCCGTAGCGATAGTCAGAGAGCACAGGTGGCGGCAGGTAAACCGAAACACCGGCAGGCGGTGAAAGAACGGTGTCTCGCTCCGGGCCCAGCGGCTTTAGCTCGCCGACCAGGCCAGCTCGCGGTCGCGTCCAGTCTCGCGACCCGTTTCCAGCCCCACGGCCGCATACCCTGCCCGACAACAACACTCAGTGCTCATTAACAAATATATAGTGCGTTTTACTGCATCGTTACGGGATCAACCATGCCCAGGCGCATCTCGCCGTGCGCATTTCACAGTATGAAATCATAGTGAAGTATAGAGACGACTTAGTTTTCTTTAGCTCGAAACGATGCGCTTCGGAATAAAATCCGATTGACGCCGGAGAACGGTTTTCATTATTCGTATTCATAAATCGCTGTGGACGAATTAGGTTTATAAAGACTAGAAAATGGTGTTTAGAACAATGAGGAGAAAAGTTTTCGGTCAGAAATGCTTTATTCTGAGAAGGAGCTCCGTGAGCGTTCTTCTGGTGCTGCTCATCGCGGCTTCGCAGGTGCTCACCGTGCAAGGTAAGTTTGTATTTGCTTTGATGTCTCTTTCGTTTAATTAGGTTTTACCACCGGGGTGACATAGATTTCCAATCGAGCTATCGACAAGAAGCTGCGCTTGTCGATCGTGTCTAGTTCAATAGTAAATACAAGTAGATCACTTGCACATTTTCATGATACTTATACATCGATAAAATGTTTAACACCCTTAAATCGCGCTCTACTCTATTCAGCGTTATTATTATGATTAAATATTTATTCAATCAAGTATTTCTGTCCGTTGTCTGCCTAAAATAACACCATATAATGGGATCATAAAAAAATCAATGGGACTGGAATCTCGTCATGTTTTTTCCCCGAGGACCTTTCACAACGCACAGGTACAAAAATCCAAAGAATTCCGAAGCAACAATAGTCGGAGAATGTTTGTGGAGGGTTAGTAAATTCAATGGCCATGATTTTGGTTACTATTTAGGGGCATGCGAAGCGGGCGAACCCTTAATTTAAATCAAACCCAAGTAATAGTGCAATTTAAACAAATAGCTTAAGTCTTAATGCAATAAAATGAGCGGGAATACTTAAGAAAAATTGCATATTTACAGCTTTAATCTAAGATTAAATTTGAATAAATTTAAACGTTTACATGAAAGTATCAAGAGTGCATTTATTGCTAAAACTCTTCCTTGTTTTTATATTTTAACGAAAATAATATCTACTTACTTCCTAGAGCTGAATCGGTCGTATTTGTTTTTTTTTAATACCGGAAAGAATTTATTAAAAAAAAAACTATTATGTTGCCTTATAGAAACAATTGTATTTTATGGCAAAACAACCACCATTAGACTGTTAGATTGATTTAACAGTGAGAAGTTTAAAGAAAGTTGACTATATTTATTATAAATGTAAAAAGAAATTAACTTGAAAAATTAATGCTCACTGTGAAATCATGATACACATTTTTAGATTTGCTAATTATACTAAAAAAATACTTAGCGAAGACAAGACCTTTTAACCCAGCATAGTGAACTGATTTTTTTTTGTTTATTTTAAGTTTATGACTAATGTGAAAAATAACTATCGTAGAAGAGTTATTAACGAAACCAGCACGCTTTACAATCGCATCCTTGTTTAATTATTTGAAATATTTTTTAAGAAATATTATTGTACATTGTTCAGTAATTATATTTGGTATTGTACAAGTAGTTTTATTTGAGGGCTTAAATTGTCTGTTTTTGTCCTAATATTGATATTATAACAATACATTAAGAATCCAATACATTGATATATCATTTGCTGCTCGAAGTCTAGTAACCATGACTGTCGAGCGTAGTATAACTTAGCTATGATATAAATAAACTTTGGCTCAATCACATGATACCAGCTTTTAAAATTTTATAGCTATATTGTCTCAAGACTTTAATTCGGAAGTTTTTATTCAACAAATAATTTAGCATAATACCATTAATTGCAACTGCATTAAATTATATCAATAAAGCATGACCCATCGCTGACAATCAAGCTAAATTATATTTTACACGTGTGCTATGTGCTCATATTTAACTATTGGAATTCTCGTGAGTTGCTGAATAATGCCGATTATAAACAAAATTAAAGCTAAATATATTTTTATTTTATGTAGACTCATCGAAAATTAATTTAAAATTATTTTCTGCTTAATGTATCATAATTGAAATACTTGTTAATTGTAAAATATACACATGATAAATATATGCTGATGATAATAATAACTATGTAAAAACGATACATTTATTGCGTGGTCGTATTTAACTAAGTGTAGTGCAATAAAAACTAGGGGTCATATTTATTGAAGAAATATATACAAGACAGCCAATATTATATATTGTAGGTCGTGATTCAACTTTCACCCTAAAAAGGCATTTTCAAATTGTAAGTAGATTTACCATCCATAAAAAAACTAGAGTCTAACCAATGTTATTTTACTGTCTTTATTAGCTTAATGTTTAGTATAGAAGGTGCAACAATGGGCACTTGATACTTTCCTGTTCCCGTATAATTTTCAACACATTGTCAAGACTACTGTTTTTATTTGCATTTCAATCAAATGTTAACATTAGTATATCTGAATATAATATCGGTATCATTTGATATAATTAGAAAACAGAATTTTTTTCCCAAACATATTATTCAGAACAAAATATCAGTTATTGTTTCATCAAGTCTCTAATTCTAGATTGAAATTTTAATACAAAGAAAGGTCTCGTCATTTATAGAGTTAAAGAAGAAGAACGGATAATAAAAGTCTGTTATTATCGGTGTTATTTATGTTTGCTCGAGCTATCCTTGTGTTAAATCAGAGCGAGCATGGGCTCGTGAACAGATAAATAATTTAGGAAAATATGAACCAACACTTATATTGTGGGAATTCAGCTATTGGATTGTATAAACTATTTCCCACGCTTTGATATAAGATTTGGGTCATCATTTTATTTGGAAGATTCGTATACTTTTATAATTGTTATTTTAAGATGTCCATTTGACAAAGAAACGTAGGTAGGTAAGTCAAATAAACTGTGCCGCGGGAACTTCTTTTGGTTTCAATATCAATGGCAAGACATTAATGACAGTCTTAAAAGATATAATTTTTAAGAATGTATAAATTAGATAATTGTTCTATAAATTTTTCTCTGAATTTATATATATTTATTGATTTGTTGGTTCCAAATAATTTTTTTGAAGATAAGTTAATTGGTTGATATTAAGAGTTAATGATCAAATTCAATCAAAATAAATAAGTAATAATAGTGTAAATCTAATCCCCTTTATCAATTTGATTATCCAAAATATCTTTCTTCTATCTGCAAGTACAACTCAAATTTGAATTTAAAATCCCTAGTAATTTGTATAATTAAAACTTAAAGGGGTATTCTTTACAATTCGAGACTTTACAATGCATCAAATACACGCCTAAATTTTAAGAGCAGAGAAAATTGCTTTGTAAATGTATTCAAACTAGCGGAACTAATATTAAAATTCTGCATTTTAGCTACAAAGATGTTAAGTTAAAATTTACATATAAACTTCTACAAGAATAGCGTTATCTGTCACATCATGTTCCGAGTAAAACTAAGCCTCTCTAGTATTATGTGACCCAATTCGCTGTCTCCGATCGACGGACCATCTCGGCCAAAAACCACCAGCACTTCCTTTTAATCTCCTCTAAAATCCCAAAAGAAAGTGAAGACACCTCGTCCACCGGAAGTATCAAAATAGGTTTACTTGCAGCTGATAGCCCTTGTAAAAAGTATATTATTAAAGATATATTTATTCCAAGGCTGCATTCTTGAGCCTACTTTATGAAAAACCGTTACGGCTTGAGGTCTCGCAGCGAGAACGGAGTAATATACAGTTGCCAGCTCTTCTCAGTAGCAATTCTGATGAATTTTACGTTTCACGTCATTGCGCTCAAAATACTAATCAAATCATGAATAATGTCCTTGATTTTACATCTCATCACTTCTTGAAACCTGCCACCATTCGGACGAATGTAAAAATCGACGGCCTTATTTAAAATTGTACTTTAAACTTCACATAAATAACTATTTTTTTTATCTGTTTATTGCATTCGGTAAGAAGTCTTACGAATGAGAAATATATTAAAAACAGTACTGCTGATTTTAATCTTGAAAGAATTTTAACTCAATCACATAATCATAGTTTTGGGGTTCCTATAAGATGGAAAACGTAATAAATATTCATCCCCTTATATGGACCCAATTTGCATAAAAATAAATAATAAAAAAAAGAAAAAAACAATATTACACGATTTCATTCGCTTTCGTGCATGCTTTTATCTTCGTTTTGAAACATTCAATAGATTTACAATAATTTTTGTACAAATTATTAGGACATATTTAAAACGTTAGCGCAATTTAAAAATCTTATTTTTTTATTAGTATCACATTAAATTACAAACCACGATGCAATTCGGCAGCCTTTGCAAGAGCTTTATATCTTTTCATAACTCATTAAAAATACTCATTTTTGACAGATTATAGTAGTACAGTAAAACCTCGATATAACGGACAAAAAATAAATAAAACGTTTTAAATGTGAAAATGTAAAAAAAAAATTTTTTTTCGTAATTTTCGAGAGTTGATTATAAAAAAAATTTAGCAAATTTCAATAGTGCAAATAAAAGTTGATTCCTTTTTAGTAGGATTATCGAAAGCACGTCACTTCAGTCCGGAGACAATTAAATACAATTTTGTTTATGTTTTGTATTATACTATTCATATCTAAATACAAGAAGTGTATTTTCAAAAAAAAGTTTTTTGATTTATTTTAAACCTATTTTTATACAACGGACACCTCCTCCCCCCAACTGGTCTGTTATACCAAGCTTTTACTGTGCTAAAATCAATTTTAAAATAAGTATAAAAATAAACCTTTACAACGAAAAAAAGGCCTGAAATCCGAAACCCTGCAATATCCTGATGTTTTACTAATATTGAAATCTTCTTCAGGTCTGTTGAACGTCTGACCGTTTCGCATCCCTACACTCTGTCCCTTGCAAGGTACGCCTTGTCAGGTCTTCATTTGATCAAAGGAAGGAAACACGATCAACCGCGATACGTAACTTGAGCCAAAACGTTGGGAAATTCCGCTCGATTGATTTTGTGCGAACAGTTTACGTCGCGGAGGTTATTTTTCTGACAGCTCTCTGAAGCGAGTATCAATTTCGTAACTCGAGCTTAATACAACATACTTTGTAGAAAGGCGTATATTATATTCCTTAAAGCTTCGGTGAACTCATTAGCTCCTGATTTATAACACATACTTCCATGAAGGTACCTAGGAACGTTGCCGAGTGTTTTATTAATGTTCATACATCAAATAAGATATGCCTGCTGCATTGCAGAGAACTTTGTTAATAAGTTTTGTGTTTGTGATCCGAAAAAGGTTTTGAGATTCCTGAGAACAATGTATGTAATGACTCAAGTTTGAGCATTCATTCTCCAGGTTAACGCCTCACTGGCCTCGCCACTGTGGTTCAAAGCCGAATACAAAATGTATGTATTATATAATGTATAAAAAAAACTTGTAAATCGTCTTGAAACAATCACATTGTTTATGAAAGCGTTAAAAAGGTTTTGCTCATATAACCGATGGCGACGGAATCTATCGAATGAATATTCTAGAAAGATGATTGCTTTTAACAATAAAACTTTCGACATTATACCTCAATGGTTTCCAATGAAGAACATAATAAAAGTATTCATTTCACTATGCATAGCTTATGAAGTATTGCAAGGTACACAAGTTGACCACCTATTTTATCTCTTAGTATTTACTTGTTATTGTCTCATAACTAAATATAAAATCCTAAAATAAAATCATTATTCTATATTTAATCTTAATGCATTGTTCGTACAAAAGCCTAAATAGTTCTGATCGAGGAAGTGCCCAAATAAAATAAGAACACTTTCTCGCTATCGATTTCGATCGATCGCCCAGTTTAGGATATCGTGGTTGCAAATTACAGCCAGCTCGGTCTATCTGCTGTTTTTTTCAGCAGATATCGCGGAAAAGCGTTATTTAAATTTCACTGATAAATGATCAACTGATTGCCAAGCATCGAGACTTTTTGTGCATTTTTACGGTCAATGGGCCCATCTTGTGACACGCGCAGGAGGGAATAATTGCTACTGGAACCAGTTACCACATCGACTCCGGATTGATGGATAATAATCACTTAGTGGAACTAAAATAAATTATGCAAATTTTATTTTGTAAAATTGTTTTTAGCATTAGCTGTATAAGTTGTATTTCGTCACATTTTTTTAAGCCTTTTCTCCGTTGAAGTTGTAGAAATTCATTATGACAAAGTGATAAAACAAATTAAGTAAGCTGTCGCTTGCGAATCATTAGAAAACTTGCAATTCTTTGTGACAAAAAAACGGAATAATTTCTCATTATCTTAAATTGCAGTTTTAACTTAAAATCACTTTTTAATTTTAACATAAATTAAAAAGTGTGTTAATCGACGAAGGGCTAACTCGGTTTTTATAGGTTTACCTCCATTTACTGTTTTTTTGACTAACATAATATTATTATACCGATAAGGGTGCGCTACGTACAATAAAAATTGCATCTTATCGCACCAATAAAATGAATAGTACAATAATGTGATTTTGGAACGTTCCGGAAACATTGTATGGGTATATTTGTTTACAAACACGAATATCATAATTTCAGTCTCAAGATTGGTGTCACAAAAGCACACATACAAAAAAACTGCTATCAACGCTTAAAATATATGTTATTTTGTCGAAGCCGGTGATGGCCTGCCAACATTTCCTGTTTGTTGTATTCTAGACCTCAGTCGTCGCAGCCTTACATAGTGGTCGCTCTCAAGTAGGCTTTGCTAAGCAACTTCTCTAACGACCTCCTTCCAGAAGAACATCCCTGTCAGGGACACCAGCATGCGATTCTCTAGAAAATTTTGGCCTTTGTTTGTTATAATTAGTCGCTCATCGGTATAAAACTAAAAATATGATAAATCACTTTAAAATGCACCAAATTAAACATTACTGGGTATTTGATATTTATTTATTTCAAACGGGATTCCTTGGCGTCTATTATTGTCTGCAGTTGAAGTTGTTTTGGGAAACTTAGTATGTTGATTTCAAAATTTAACAATACAATTTGAAGTATAATGTCAGATTTCACTCTTTCTTTTATAATTGCTCTGCAAGCACCTCACAAGGCATGTTTATGAACCTTCTTTCCTCAGCTAAATCATGACTATACCTAATAACAGCGAACAATGAAGACTGTCCTTAAAAGTCTTTTGCAAATTTGCAAAATATTTCCCAATATCGTTTAATCTTGATTACCACCGAGATACTAATTAGTTTGTCCGTTTTGTGTTGTAACCTTTAAATTCGTTCGCATCCGCTTCGATTTTATAAAATATTTAGTAATACCAATTTTGCATCAAAATTAACATACCGCGTTCCCCTAGTTCAATGTAAATACTTCTAACATTGCTCATCCTGTTCTAAGTGATACATCAACTTACATAAAGCAACTTATCAGACGAGTCGTAATAGGCTCTATACACATAGGGAAGGCCAGGTAGTGATCGGTTTAAATTCATATGTAAAATTATTATTCCAATTAATATAATACCTTAAGCTAACTATTATTCTTTGGTGGTCCCTACCAGAAAAAAAAGTTTTTTTATTTTAAAATATTTTTGAGGTGATTTAAACAGAAAAGAGTAAATTACATATATTTTTTATAAGAAATGTATGTACAATAGTTGTTATATTTAACAAGATTTAATTGAAAAAAGTAAGAAATACTTCGCAGTCTTTTTGTTTTTTGTCAATTGTTTTCTCTACATTACGGTTAGATTTATTTCCCTTTTTTATATCGTTTTAATATATTTACAGTTTTGGAGAATCTATGAATTTATCGGCTTTTGGAAAATATATAATATTTTAAATATATTTTTCGTGATAGAAAAAGTGTAGGGTTTGAAGTAAAGAGAGAAAATAATCGTAGGCTCTATCTCTACTAGTGGCATACATTTTTGAATTGTCAATCTGATAATATTTATACCCTGACCGCTTTTTCCATGTACCATACGACATTCTGGTCAAATTTAAAACGTTTAACACAAATAAAAATAGTCAAATAATTAAAAAAATACATTTTTTGCAATATCCTAGCAATTTGGATAATTGTAACAATGTATTGTGCCTTTAGGAATGTCCAATTTAGCCAGTTTTTTTTTATCTGCAAGCGTGATGATTACGATCTATTAAGATGGATCGCAAACCGTGTACTTGTTCGATGTAAAAATAGCAATATTTGATGCATTATGCATGTCCAGATTAGCATTTTCGCTTTTCTCTACATCGTTTTCCATGGCTGCGTACTGCGGGGCTTCCCCAAGAACACTGCCAATATATTTGGAGCAACTGTTTCCAAAATTATTATGTTTTCATTAAACCAGGAAGTCTTGGGATGTTTAAATGCTTACACCACGAGTGTTAGACATAAAAACTTTGATAGTAGGGATCGGAGACATCAAACGAATGACAGACAACCTGGCGAGAAAGCTGCTTTTAATGTGCCCAAGGCTTGTAACGTTTCAGTACATTCTTTTGGTGTTTACATAAAAGTTTTGATGTTAAATTTTTGAAGTCATGCAATGAATAGATTTAATCGCATCATAGTACTCTCCTGATGCGCAGTCTTCTGTATCGTCGTGCAGTTATTTCATAGCATGCCATTAAACCTTAAATCGTTTAATGAGCGTTTTAAGACTGCTAATAAATAAAAATGTGGATAAAAATATAAGAATCATTTTAACATACTGTAATTTTAATATAAAATACACAAAGATACTCAAGTTCTATTCTAAAATTTACACTTTTAAAACTATATCCCGTATTTTTTTTGTATGTAAAAGTTTACTTTTAAATTTTAATTACTACATATAAATAATTTTCGTAGACAATTGACAATTATTTGATTGATCCTCATTATACACACAACAGGCATGTGAAATAATTGTGATATGACAAGACAATATTCGATTTTTTTTATGATTAGCCAGATAGCTAACCGGTTTGTCTTATTTAATATATTTATTAAGTATGTAAAATATACATGTTTTGATTTATATGGTTTATGTTTTATTTTTTTAATTATTTGATTTAGATTTAAATGTATTTTCTTAGCTTAAATCATTTAATTTCCTGAAGAAGCTCACTATGTTCAAAACAACGTGAAAATTTGTCAATATTTTTATTGTATTTAGTTAGATATTTATTTAAAAAAAAAACGCTTAAAGTTTTGTTAATAAAAAAAATAATAATAAAGAGCTTAATGACAAGCATGCATATTAGAGAGCTGCATTAAATTTAAATTTATAATTAAGGGTTTATGCATCTGTTACTAATAATACTAGTCGTGCTTTACCCCGTTACAACTTCATTCAAAGATAAATTTGTTTTGTTTAAATAGCCATGAACTGTTGAAAGCATCTTTACCGTCCCATAACGCCACTGAAACTCCAAAATCTGCACATAATAGCAACAAGCTCGTTAAATTCTTTGAAAAGACTTCTAATCAGAAATCATAATTAATATATATCGTAGGTAAACCGATTGCATCAAACGAAGGCTGCTTCGTGCGTTTTGAACATTGTACAGTAATACCCCGCTTTACGCGAGGGATACGTTCCGGAAAAATCGCGTTAAGTGAAATTCGCGTATATCGGGGTTTACGATTGAACATACATACATAGTCAAAACTTAATACAATCACTTTAATTCTTTGTTATACATGTTATTTTTACTGGGTAGCGTTTCTTTTACGTTCTTGTAAAATACGTTCATAACACCCAACGCTGTTTTTAAAGTCAATGCGAGGCATTTTACCGCGAAATTTGAAATTCGCGTTATAGTGAAACCGCGCATAACGGGGTCGCATAAAGCGGGGTATTACTGTATATGTAAAGGTATTGCTTATGACAAAAAATTGTTATTTAGCTACCAGCCACAAGCGCATTTAAATCGTACACCGATAGTTTCGTGCAAGTGCTCCAGTCGTAAATATTATTTTCGCCCTTCCGGCATGCAAGGTAACCCCTGGCCACGCGCCACACCTGGCTGCTGCTAACCACCTGTCGCGCGAATGCGTCCGCCTGTGCTCTGCGGCCTGAAAGAACAGGTCGAATTTGAACGTCTGCCACAGTAACAGTTAGAGGCGTTGATAGTTGGCGGCGCGGCAAGACGAGCCCGCTAACGGGACTAGCCGGGTGCTCCACCCGCGGCCCGCGACCCGACACGAAAGGATCACCCTGCCAATCATGCCTTCCAATCAAAACCTTCCTGCGTTTCACAGGCAAAATTAGTACAGATTGAATCTCTTCTCCAGCTTCTCGAGCATCAAACAAGACCAAGGCCACCACGTTACAGAAGGGTTGCAACAAAGGCGTGGCCATTAAAAAAAAATTCTAAGAACTAATGTTTTGGTGGAGTGTTTGGCTATCCTCGTCCTGCGTGCAGGTTTCGAGGCTTTCAATGTGTGGCTTAGATGGTAGCGTACATGATTTATTGCGGTTGTGATATTGTGTAAGGCAGGGAAAATGAGTGGGAAAAACCCTTTATAAGGCGTGGCCATGTATTTTTATTACTTTTAAATATTTTCTTTGGGAACCCGTGGCACGAAATCTCGATCTCTCTCTCTCATCAAATATATGCAGAGAAGGCATAATAATACCACGGCCAACATTGATGGAGTTTTTGCCATGAAAGGAAGGGGAGTCTGATTGAATCTTACACAAATTCGAATCGTTTAATTGCTCTACCGGAATTTGAGCCTCGAGCAAAAGAGTTATTTGTATTCTTACCACAAGACCAAGAAGTTAGCGGTGTAACTTTTTGTCACACCTCTAAACTCTTGTGACCCGATTTAGGGACATTGTATGCAAGCTTTTAGTGATTTTAGACACATCGAGTCTTAAAAAGAAACTAAAATAATTAAAATAAAATACATAAAGTTATAACTAATCAAATCATTATTAAGAAAAAAATTGTTTAGTTAATAATAATACAAAGTTATCGAAAAAATAACGTTAATATTAAAAGTATAATCTAATCCACAAAGCACACAGTAAAATTTAAAATATTTTTTAAATTTTAAATACATGTTTTCAATTAACAGTATGATTTGACTGTTTTTGAATCTTTTTTGTCTAATATACTATATCTAGTTATTTGAACGCATTTTTGAAATTTAATAAAATCAATAAACAATTATTATTCCTGTCAATGTACTGATCGCAGCGCAGATCTCCGATCGGGAGGCAATACACCTCACAAGCGTATCCTTGCAAACGAGGTCCCGATTCTCCTCGCCACTTTCTGTTTCCACCGAATGGTACTTCGTTTTACGACAACACATAAAACAATTCATATACAACAGCAATCGTGTCAACGAGTCAAAAAATAACAAACGACACTGTCTATTAAATCAATTTCAATTTCTAATTTCGACAAATAAATCCACGACAGTGCGTGCTTTCAGCGGCAATAGATATTTTTAAAACACGCTGTCATTTCAGTCTAAGGCAACGTTTTGCACGCACAATTTCGTCCGTCTTCAGTTTACTGGTTGATTATGTGTATACTTTGAAAGCACGCCGTCAAGAAATCTAATCGCATGCCACTGCCTGACGACACCTGGAATACCTGTTGCAATCGAGTGAACATCCACTCGTTTCATTTTATTTAACTTTATGCCGGGTACACGCACACTCGACGGAGTTATAAGACCCGGAGCCCCGACGAATATGGGTTAATATGTAAATAAGACGGACACGGGTCGGGCCTTCCGTGCCCGGGACTATTTCGAATACCTTAACAAATGGTTCAGCATTCACGGCGCACTTGAACACGGCTTTTGATAATTACGACACTGAGTATCTCGGTTTACTGTTATGGACGACATCAACCGCCAACTCTGCTCGCAGAATATAAATTATTATCACACGACTCCCATCTTGGCGTGTTACATTTTAAAAAGCCCATCAGCGAGTGCGCCATTGTCTGTGCGTAGAAATATTTGTAGACGTATTTAAAAAATCGATTTGTTTAACTCTGAAAGTAAACCACCAAACGATATTGGAGGTGAACTGTGATAACACATATACACATATGTGACAATACATGCCAATCGCAAATTCTATTGATAGTGGATACTTCTGTGATAATGTATTATATTATTGTTATCCTGTATTTACTCTGGTAAAAACGGCAATCATCATTGATCATAACTTATATAAATCACAAATTCAGCACTTAAAAACCATTGTACCATAAAAATTGCGCGGATAGTAATTATAAGATCATGAAACGTCTTTGAGTCGGTAAACGCATATACTCAAAGACTATACAGTTATATAAATAACATGTAATAAATATTTTGTAAGTATCTCTGTAAAATCGCATAAATAAACTATTTTACTACGTTTTTATACGTGATACGCGCTGTCGACTTATGGCAAAAGATATATCACATGTTATAAATATACGTACAGAAACATTTTTTTATAACAAAGTAGTCCATGAGTTGAAACCGAATTCTTTGTTTCTAGAATCTTCTCTAGTGAAACAGTATATTTTATTAACGAATTATTTCCCGGAGAAAGTAACAAAAGATGCTATTTCTATTCAGTCGGTTCAGCCTCGGAGGACACTACTAAATTAACGTTGAGCTTGACTTTTTAGCCACAAATAACTTTAAGTACCTGATCGCTATCTCCCTAATTGATTTATTTACAACATGTCGTCGGGTCGTTTCTCTACCTTGCGTAATGCTCAAAGAAGCGACACCTCACTGTATCCATATCAACATTGTTATTTTATTTATTAAGACTTTGAATTCTATCACAAAATACTAACATACAATACTTTTTTATCCTAGAATGTTATTATTTTTTTTTTTGTTTGAATATGTTTATTATTGATAATATGTATTATAAATGAAAATATGAAGGAAAGCAAAATACAATTTTTATTTTTGTGTTTAGATAATAATTTTAACCATTAAAAACCCACGAAGCAGCCACTTCCATACAAACACAATTACAACTGTACATTATTGGTTCTTCTGTGATTAAATATTTACTTGAATTTCGGTTGTTGCTATTAAATAAATGTTAATTTCTCATACTTCAAATAGTACGATCGTATTTAAAAAAAAATTACAAACATACAGGCCCCAACGATGCTGATTATAGTTAAATATGCATTTGCTTTTAATGATTCATATGAACATTGCTCATATCTCTGACAGGTATTTAACCTTTCTTGGATTCCTAACATTAAATTATTTTTATTGACCGTGCATTAAGTAACTAAAAGCCATAAATCACATTTATTGTCGCGTAGCTTCAATGTTCCACAGTTTCCTGAAAGAGACTCTTTCAACAGCTCGCTCGGTGAAGCTCTCAGTGTGTGCTTAAAATATGCTTCTATAATTTGCACATCCAAAGAAATTATATTTTATGCTCGGAGAGCGTGGCGTTCCCACATGACTTATTCAACTGAGAACACCTTGACCGTTATCGCTCCTTACTTGATTCAAACGTCATGATGCAACTCAAATCTACTCAAAAGCGTACGGAGTCCAGACATGTATGGATAACAGTTTCAGTTATTAAAAAGGCTTCGCAGTATCGTATTTATTTGCCATATGGCAAAATCCACATGCCTCCGACAGAAATTTTCTGCAGAAAAAAAAGACGAATACAAAATCTAGAGTAGGGACGGCTAGCTAGCCGCATCTGGCACTTTAATGCTTGAAAGTTCAGCTCGGCACTACTTAAATATAATAGATCAAATAATTAAATAATAGACTTTTTTTAAAAAAATATACTCAATCAAAATAATCCAATCTGTACTGCGAATTTTTTTTTAAACGTAAAATCGGTTTTTACAATCTGTTCACTTACTGATAGTGTCAGCTTTGATATTACTAATTTTGCACTCAGCAGAATTTCAGATGTCTTCAGTCATTTGTTACTTTTAGCATAAATAAATAATTTTTTTATTTTCAATTTCTAAGCCCATTCCGTTAAGACTTAGTTTGGACTGGAACGGTTATTTGGCAGTTGTATGTTAGCACAGATCTAGTAGTGATTGATGTACCTGAATGATTATTCATTTGTTGGATTTTTTGCCCTCGTGTCAATGATGATTTTTTAAGTTTAAAATTACGAAAAATAATTCAATCATTTATGGTATAGTCTAAAATAAATAAAAAATAGTAAGATTAATATTTGGCGCTATACTCATAAAATGCTAAACATGCACAAACTAGGATGAAGTATGCAAGTAATTTTTATGTATATAGAACATACATAGCACGCGACAGCAGGGATCGAGTATTTGCATTATTATGTATTGCCCAACTGTTCGGCATAACTGATTCATAGCGTTTACAATCAATGATTTTCTAGAATTTCAAAATTTTAAAACACATCCCAGCTTATGAATTCAATTATTAACTAATTGTACATTTTTGAGAAACGAGTCTCGCCAGTAAATAACTGACGATTCTGCACACGACGTCAATCAATAACATATGTGAAAAACCGCGAGCCAACCGGTCACGGCGAAGTTGCAGAAATAAAGAAAATATTTTAACATTTTTACAGACCGTAACGATACAGGTTTTAAAGTATGCCCTGCGTTTTACGTTACAACACCTGTAATTGTTATATCAGTCGAAGCTGGATTGTATCGTGAATATTATATATTAGCCATTAACGCGGCTTCGTTGAATCAATTTTTGATTGCTGAAAACAACTGCTATTTGTTCACAAACTACGAAAATGTGTTAATACAAATTGATCGATGACATAATTGCGTATTCGATTATGGCGAATGACTGTGAGAGAAGTGTTTAGTTTTTTTTTTTTGTATTAAAATAACTGCTGCAATTTCGCACATAATTTATTATACCCAGCAGTGTTTCAATTTAAATTGATTTGATTTAAAAAAAACATATTTTGCTCGGTGACTGGATTGGCGAATTTTGCGATTCGATTCACCAGGTTGTTATTGTTCTCGATTGTTGAATTGGTGATTAATGACTGTTGTGTTTTGTTGTTAGGGCTGGGGAGCGCGGTGGCGAAGTGCCGGTTCCCGGGGGCGCCGGCGCACTCCTGGGTGGAGTTCTCCGACGACGACCTGGCGGTGGGCACGGTGGCCACCTACAGGTGCGAGCGGGGCTTCGAGCTGCTGGGGCCCTCGCGCCGGGAATGCGTCCAGTCAGGCCAGTGGACTCCTGAAGGAATCCCCTTCTGCGGTAAGCCATCTGAACTTTTCTTCCAAAACCTGCATTATCCAAAACAGGATATTTTTAAACTATTGTGTCAACAAGTATAATAATAAATCAAACGCATTTGTTAATCGTCTTAAATTTTATAATAAATATTGTATGCTTTAAGACTAAAATATAGTCATTTACACGTATACACTTAATTTTAACGTTCCTCAATTTAGAATTTTTTATTTTGAAGTATAAAGCGCGTGCTGAAAACGACAAGTTTTTTCTAGTAATTTCATCCATTGTTGTAGTTGTTATTTTGTCACGACCTACATAGTTTTTTTTATTTGTGTTATGCCATATTCTGAACTTTTTGTTCATCTTTAATTTAACAGCATCTTACATTACCATTCATCCAATTCCAATTTTAATATTCTCTAATATTAAAAACTCCGAAAAGCTTTCTTAATCACACTGGTGATTTTCCGTGTTTCTCGATGCGGCGTTAACATATTTTTCCTGGGATGTTCGTGCAAAGGCCCACATAAAAACCCTGTTTGTTGGTGTGCATGATGGCGTGTTTTAGGTATGGCAACACCTGCCCTGTACCCTCAGTAGCCTCGCTCACGTTCACATCCGTCTTCTATACACCAGCGAGTGTGCAAAAAATCTGGTCATGATTCGAAGTGGTCCTAGCGCAGCCGGCACGGGTGGTGGATGATAATTGTGACCCGCGGGCCACGCAGAATAACGGCTGATGGATTACGGCCAGAGGTACCCGATCAAGAGCCACCTTCGTGACTATCTTATTATTATTTTTAATTATTTAATTATCGTATAGCAGTGTTATTATAGACATTCAGAAATGAATTTAACATAACAACCGTAATATCTGCAGGTATATATCTTTTTTCAGTGTAGGCGGTAATAATTTTAAAATCGGTGCTCCTCAGCGATAAAGCTCAACCTAATTTATCGGCTCCTACGCCATCGTTGGTAATTAAATTTGTTATTCTCAGTTTTAAATGAATATGTATTTTATATCAACTGGGCTATTGAAATCATTTATAGTTTTGATACATACTTATTAAACGTATGATAGGTAATGCAATCAAGTTATTTGTTCATTCCAATCTAGTGCCCATATAAAATTTTCCTACGAGGATATAATTTTTAAAATGTATATTATTTATTTACCTTTTTAACGTCTGATTTTTAAATTGCAATAACCGTACAACTGAGTGGTTTCCTCTGTTTACGTTCCAACTCAATAAGATTATTTGTAAAGCGTGAAAAAATCTACGACTGAGATGTAGAATCCAATCTTTGATGCCATCTTTACCGGAATGAAGCGTGCCGTAAATTCTAGGCTTTTTTTCTTATGAGAATGATCGTTTTTTAATGACACCGCATTTAGTTATAAAAACATTAACGATTGAATAATTAAAGGAAGTAATAAATATACGCACACTAGTTTCAATCTAGAAAATTTATGAAGAGTAAAGATGATATACATAATAAAATGAACATATGATGTTTCATTAAAGCCTTTTCGCAGCTTAAGAAAAAAGTTGTTGGAAAAACACGCGTGTATTCAAAATCGATAGAAATCGGTCGATCTGAAGTTTGCTGGCAGGAAAGAGACTTGTATGGATTCTCGATTACAATACTCAGTTCATAATGGCTAATAGTTGTTAATTGTACAGCAGAAGAGCTCTCTCTGTAATTTATGGCAGCAGCTTATTCATCTCGCCACGGAAATCACAATATCCGATAAAAGTTTTTTATGCCACAACGATGAGGTACGTTTGTTTCTCGTAGAGACATTTCCCACGAGAAGTTTGATTTAGCGAAGACTTCACGTTTTTTACCTAATTGTTCAATGTTAGTGTTCGACTCTCACTTCTCACAGGTAAGAAATGTTAAGCTACGGTTAGGATAAATGCGTATTTTCTCTTTTTCTCAGGCTCTTCTGTATGGTTGATAATACACATTAAAGCACGACGACGCAGACAGCGGCGCGGTGTAGTTCTATTTTTTTTAAGTGTAAATAACTCGATGCTTTCCTCGGACAATCCGCCGAAAGGGAGGGATGATGGACCCCACCATGGACTGGTATAAATTATATACAGAATAAACGGCGAGCAACGTCTTCGGAGACGGCTGGTTTCCAGGTTAAGCTGATCCTCAGCGCGCCTATCAGAGCGTGCGCTGCCATCATTTGATATGTCGCGTAATAGCGCATGGACTCGCTATTTGTTTTATACTCGCCTAATTTCATGGTGAGCAGCTCTGTCGCACCGGGGAATAATAGTTTTACTTTGTTACTCTTATTACTTGCGAAGATTTCATACTATTATATCTATTTCTCGCCAGGTAAAACGCTTAAATTGTGTCAATTAACCTATTTTTGCGAACAAAAATAAATATTTCGTACGAAGCTCGTAAAATGTTCTGACTAAGATGAAACTGTAAAAATAACAGAATATAATATAAGCCTAAATAGGCGAGTAAATTATACGCTCTTCGTATGCTTAATAGTGCCAAAGTTTAGATGTGTTTGTTTTGTTAGTACATTGGCATGTCTCTACTTCAAGCTTTGCACTGAAATGTTCCCACCACGCTTTGTGCCGATGTTGTTATTATTGGAATCACTGAAACAGAAGAGTTTTCTCGTTGACACCTGGAGTCTCTTTTCTTGGCCCGCTGACACTTTCCCTGGATAGTAATGGACTTTCACGGGCAGGTGAATTCAGTCAATTTTGTATTATAAAATAAATGTGTTTTCTCAATTTATTTGGAATTCGCTTCGACGATGCTGTTTCGTGATAAAGATAGAAAGTTATCTGCGTTTGGTTTGATTCTAAGCTTTTAATTTAATTGACAATAGTTTATGCAAATTAACAGATACAATAGACCTTTCTTCGCAAATCATTACGAGTTGCCCGTCGCGCTCGGCTTACTAAAGATCTGCAGACACGGAATGATGCAGAATGATAATGTGTGACCTCGACCCACGGCGAGCTTTGACTTCGATTCCCTCGTCTCTTATCTTCGAATCGATAGCGTTGCCTATGTGAATTTTAAAAGTACAAAAATAAAGCGAAATTCTTTTCACAACCATTACTGAGTCAAGAACCTTCCGTGTGACATAAAATGCAAATTTCAAACTAAAACAATTTCTTTTATGCATGCAAAATTTCAGAAACTGTATTTTAAAGCAACGTCCCATCTCTTACGTGTATTTGGTAAAAAAATATATTGTTTATAGACGAAGTTCTTTTATGTGGTTCGGTGTATTGAGTATATGTTTCTTATATGATAGAATTGATGATAAGAAATTGAGGGACAGAGAATCCATTACCTGATGTACGCAGTTCCAGTTGTGGTCAATTTCTCCTTCAGAGACATCATTTGAAAAATTGATTTGTGAAAGTATGAAATCGCTTATAATATACTAATATAATATTTTCAGTGGAACAATTTGTGATTTTATTACATTTGATTTTTTCTAAATGTGACTAGAAGTTAAATAATGTTCATTTTCCTATAATTTGTGGTTTAATTTGCAATTTGATGATCGGATGAGATTTTATTAATAGTATAATAGAGTATTATTATGTTTTCTTGTGAATTATATGTTCATAAATTGATATTTAAATTTCTACTATAGTTTATAAACTTAACTGATCACAGTAAGGTGAGCAATGTTCTCTGTAATTAGGGTTGTTCGTTCTAATACGATAACCCGACGAGAGTACTGGCTTCACTAAACTTACTGACGTACCGCAGAAAGTTTGCTGGGACTTCATTGGAAGAGTTATTAACATAAATAATAACCAAGTACTGATGTACTTTGTCTTCATTGTTGTCGTGCGAACAGGTACAAGTGATATTTACTTGATGGTATATTGTTATGGTGTACTGTACCGGTTGAATTCAAACAGACCGATATATAGTACAGTCAAACTAACTTAAATTATCTACCCACTGATGATATGGGCAGTTGGACAAGCTTCAATGCAAAACAGAGGAATTCGATACATTAAAGTGTCCTTTATAAATAAAAGTACTATTAAAATAAATTATTACTAATTTTAGAATAAATACTGTCTTAAAAGATTCGCATAAATGTATGTGTCAAGAGTATCATATTACTTTTTTTTTTTAATTAATGGAGTAGTGTATTTTTACATTGGCGTGCAGTAGATATAAACTTACACCAATATTTTACTATCAATTCTACTTACTATTAAACATCAACATTTTTCAAGGGTTCTTTTGAATTTCGGGAAATGTCTTCAGAGCGCGCAGTGCTTCGTCGCTTTTGAGTCTAAACATAGATAATATATATATTTTAGATTCAAAGGTGCCAACATTTACAGATATGATTTTACTGACTTATTTCTTGGCCAAATATATGAATATCGACTTCGTCGTTAGCTCGCTTAGGAACAGTATAAAGCCGGAATGAGAGCAGGGCAATGATTGGTAACGACTGGTACCTGGTGACTCTGACAGCCAGCATGATTGGAATTTATAAAAATTGTTATATTAGCGATGCCCTTAAAACTCTGCTTATATACTTAAATATATGTAACTGAACGGTTACTAAAGTCAACCAGGCCCCAATCAGGGTATTTTATGCCTTTCTAGATCATTGTCTCCATATTGGACAAAAAGACAGTAATATTTTTGAATAAAATACTTGAGTGATTTTCCACATTTTTATTTTTATTAGTGACCGGTTTTGCCAACCTTTCACATTGGCATTATCAAACAGAGTCACGTTGGCATTATTCACTCTGTTTGATAATGCCAACGTGAAAGGTTGGCGAAACCGGTCACTAATAAAAATAAAAATGTGGAAAATCACTCAAGTATTTTATTCAAAAATATTAAAATGGAATTCCACCAAGTACTCTCTGTCAAAAATATTGAATATCCTAAAAAGACAGTACTTAAATTTTAATTAAAATATTATTTATTTAAAATTTTATACATAAATATATTAAATTCGTATTCACCCGAGAGATACTAGCACATAGGTTCCCAACCTTTTATTGACCACCGCCCCCTTGACAAGAAAAAAAATTCCAACGCCCCCCTGGACAAGAAAAAAAAATTCCAGCGCCCCCCTTTGCGCAAAATAACAGTTATAATTTTTTCTGTAAATTATTTATTGCTGCCCAGGTAGAAAAAAAAAGGTTTTTCTCGTTTTTTTGATCATTTTCTCGTTTTTTTTTTGTGAAAAATCTACTGCACAAATCAAAAAAATTTAAATGCAAAAAGTTCATTAATTTTCCCTTGGACCCGCCACCGCCCCCGCTGGGAACCTACGCACTAGCAGATAGCAAGCTGTATGCAGCAAAAAATAAAAATAATTAGTGGTGAATCTTTTCACCAGCGGGGAGCCAAAAATCGCGTCTCGATCACCTCTGAACCCGGCGAGGCCCTTAACGTGGCTCACCAGCGAGACAGATGGATAGGATGGTGCTTCTCAACGGCCGACTGCTCTGGCACGTTCAATTGCACCTGAAGCAGAGCGTACCTGGTGACATGCTCAGCCTCCGCGGAGGCAGTCGCCGGCCGCGGCGCCCCCCGCTGCGTAACGGTAGAGGCGGCGCGCTCGGAATGCCCGGAGCTAGCGGGCCCCGACGCCGGGGCCTTGTACCTGACGCCATTTTTAATTGATTACAACTTATGAGCAATTATTTTCTTCGGCTTACAATGGAACTTTAAAAAAAAAAAAAAAACTAAGCGATGTGCGAATAACAGGTTTGCCAGGTCGCTTCTCGCCTTCTTTGAACTCAATCATACGTAAATGTCGCGTGGGGTGATATTGCCCCAAAAATGTTTTTTTTTTCAAATAAAACATTGGTAACTTACTTAGTCTCAAAAAAGCGTTTTAAAAATAAAAAAAAAAAAAATATATATATATATATATATTATTGCTGTGAGGACTCCACGCCACTGGCACACATAGTGAAAATGCTGAAAATAAATAACTCCAAAAATAGTATCAATAACATGCGGTCGAATTATTATCCAAGTAGTTCCATGAAACGCATACATAATAGTTTTGTCGACCAGATGAACTCCGCTGTGATTTCCCCCGCTCGCCAGCGAAGTCGTATTGTGTAACTCGATAATAAGTAACGCCGGGCTTTACACATTAAACTACAATACGTGTTATGAGAGTCTCTTTGGAATTTGCGCATCAAAAAGCTAATGCCGGAAGCTCGCGGATTGAAAATGGTGAACCAATATTGTTTTACGCATCGCAGGTTTAAAATCGAAAGTTATACTTTTAATTAACAATCAAGTTATGTAAAAATCCAATAAGGTACATCTACATCATTCAATGCATAACATGTGTATCCAAGTCTACTATATTTATGTCTTTCGTAATATATGTCCACGTGCTTGCACTGTCCTGAATTTTATAACATTAACTATCTGATGAAAATCGGTTCCCATAAAGACTGTCCAGCGTCTTAGTTATTTCAATAACTGTGACTCTGCAATTGAACGAGAAATCGACTTATTAATTGGAACAAAATAAAATTTGATGCTTTTCTAATAAAATATTTCGAGGATTTTTCTCTTTTCACCATAAATTGATAAATCTGTTTGAGTTCAAAATGCGGGTTTATTAAAAAATGGGAGTTTTATTATTTACATATAAAAATCATCCAAACGATTCCATTGCTAATATCCTATTTACTTCACCACGGTGCTTAGAGTTTGCACATGTGTACACGCGCACAGTAATTATACGCGTGTACTTATCTATTATTATGAACGGGAAATTACTACACTACACTACAGTCGCAGTCGTGATCTAATGATACCGCATTCGAGGGAGAAGAACTCATCTGGAAAAAGGTAGCTCTTTAATGAATACACCGCTTTTGAAGGCATTGCTTGACATCCAGTCGCTGTTCCGGTGGCTGGAACAATGGAGTCACGACAGAGCCTTAAATTCATCATCGCCCTACTAACGATTAGCCCATGGGGAAAGCCGAGAGAGAGGCTGGACCTTGATTTGACGTAGCTGCTCCTAAAGCAACCTCGCTCCTATGAATCCAGTTGTGAAAGCTCGTCGTATAGGTATGCGTCCTGCTTAGCGAGTTCCTATCCAGACTTCTGCCGACTTATTCAATCATTTACTAAATCAGGTCTTCATAAAATCCATCAGTCTACTTAGTCAACTTCACTGTATACTCATTTCTAATTTCAACATTTATGAGTTGAACGTTGAACATCTGATGATGGATTACATACATCAAAATTATATCCGTGTAAGCCATGTAGTGTTTACAAGGTAAAAAGATATTTGATTTGATTCAAACAACGCTACAAAAAGCTTTTGTCACACTTTCATAATATTTTTTTATTTAAGGATCTAAAAAAAAAATGTCGTCATTGAGCTATTCATTAGATTTAGAACTGAAGTAAATGGTATATAATAAGGCTACTAATAACGAGCAAGTAATTATATTAAAACTGATTTTTCAGTCTATTTTCTAGATATAAGTTTTAGTTATTGTACAAATCATTGTTACTTATAAAATGTAAGAACTTTTGACTAATAACTGTAATTCTTATATTAATAAAAATAGTGTTAAAAAAATAATATTTTAGTTGCCTTGGTATTATGAATGATTTTACTTTTAATGCAGTATCAAAGGAAAGTAGTAGTTTCAACAAAAGAGTAATCACTTGTAGTGGTCCTGCGGCATCGCCACCATAATGATAATTCTGTTCAACAAGATTGAAAGTTTGACGAATTCCAACATGGATTCAATCCAAAAATATATCTGCTGCCCCACAAAATCGTCACGTACGCAAAGTGAAAAACGTAGCTTTTTACACACCTACAAGAACGGCGGTCGCAGATCCGTACCTGCGACCAATCATCAATGAAGCGAAACTAAAAACGTTTTGATTAATTGATAAAACGTACCAGAAAGACGAAAGTTGTTTTTTTACGGCCACGGCGACGCTGTAAAATAATCGTTATTCCAATCATCTTTTTGCCTGTATTCTGTCGCCAATAATGATGTTATTCGCATGGGGACCTCGGCGGGAAGAGGTGGCTGGTCTCGGGGGGACTTTCATTGCGTGCTTCTCGCGCCTCGCTCGGTCAATCCTTTCAAATGCAGAGATCAGCTCGATAAGGCCCCGTCGCCTACATTTTATTCAGCGCGCTTCTTTTGTGTTTTTTCGGCCACGGTGACACAATAAGCCAGGAATTGTGTCGGCTGGCAAGACCGACCCACTGCGAGTGGGCACGAACTTCCGTTATATCAGCCGGCGCAGGGCCGACTAGAAACAAACGGATAGTGTCTGAAGGCGCTTAGGCGAGACCCTCGTTGTTTGAAAATCACCCACTTTACACACGCTAGTCCTACCCACGAGCGCGATAAAGAATGACTGTGCTCGAAGGTGATAAAACAGATACTCTCGATTCAAAATTGGGTGCCTCTCCTCAGAGGAGGTTGGCAATCATCTCACATAAACTATGCTGAACCAGTGTTCATGGTTTTCTTATGGAAAATAGAGTAGTGGGTCCACGGGTCCTTATACACCGCAGGTATATATAGCTGCTGCCCAATAGCATTATTATATAATCCTTTCCTTAGAAAGCTCTGGCGTTTAGATCTGATATTGCTTCCAATCATTCCAAGTCCACTACTCCATTACCGATCCTTTTCACAGGCTCAGGGTGCAGAATGCAACGGAGAGGGATAAAATTATTATAAAAGGTTTCAAAAAAAAAAAAAAAACAACTCTACCCGTCTGAAAAATGATGTCATAATTTGATGAACACATATAACATAATGCGTTTACCTCTGAATATAATAAATTTGATTTAAAATAAACATTTTTTTTCTTAAAAGTCTGCTCAAAATTTTCAGTCGAAGGTCTTTTTAATTCAATAAACGTTTTTTTTTTTTTAGATGAATACTAAATGCATAGCTTAGAAAGTATTAACCACTCATAATTTATCATTACTGTTGATATGTGATTAATTCATTACTGTCGTGTACTTAATCGCAGTTCATGAAAAGAAAGTAATTTATTTATTATAGCAGAGAGCACATCCATGTTTAAATGGAAAAAATGTACACAAATAAAAGTTTAGACCAAATGTTAAATAAAAACCGAAGGGAAAACTTTGAATAAGATTGACTATATTGAGGTCTCATTCAGCAAGTGAAGCAAGTTTTATGATTATCATGATACTTCAAATGATCGAGAGTGCAACGCGATGTTGAGTGGAAAAAAATAATGAACAATAGCAGCAAGTGGAGATGGTCTCAAAGGTGTTCAATGATTGTAAATTAGATTTACAGTCTTTTAATAATATTCACGGCACACGAGTTCAATTTGTTTCATCATATTTAAACTGAAACTTTTTAAGGACTTTTTCATTCTGGAAAAAAAATCGTAACCCCCTAGCTAATTGGCTACTCATATTTGCTATTCTCAAGTGTGCCATTTTTAGAACCGTCACACAATTAGTACAATAATAAAGTTGTGTTTGGTTACTAAAAACAGCATGAAAAATATAATACAATTGTACTCCAAAACACCGAATTAATGGTGAATCATACTGCTTACGAATATATTTAGTCAAATAGCTCATAGTCAAAGGATTCGCTGGATATCAGGATAAGTAAATTTTAGTACGAAGAAAATAATTGTTTTATTTGATTACAAACAAAAACTCTTCGGAAAAGAAATCATTATAAAGAGAGCTCAGCCGCACATAGGAGGCCTGTTTTCATATTTTTGCTTCCTGTGATTATTGAACGCTTGTACTAAACCATTCTTCCGCCTTCAGAGTGTTTACTTCTTTTTACAGTTATCATTATCAAGGTTTACATTGTTGTGTTTGCCAATTTTCACCCACAGGAAGTGCACCTAATATAAGTGGATTAGTGTCACGCAGCCTTCGGTTGTGTTAGCAAGTATTGCACGATTAGACACAATTTTGCAACCAACTTTCACAATACATAAGAATGCCCTGACCGAGGTCACTTATCGGATAAGCAAATGTCATTATGGCTATTAGGTATGCATCACACAAAAATGACAATCGATTCGGATGATGCAACTGCGAATTACAAAGTATTTGACACGCGTATTGCGCCACCTCTGCGAAATTAGACAGCGTGCCTGATAAATAAATAATAACGTACAAAACGCTTGAAATTAATCGTTTAAACATTCGTGCGATTTGGATTCGTTTTGTTTATTAAAATATACAAACATGATTTTAGAAATCATATATCATGGCTTTTTACGAATGTTACGCCTTATTGTTTTAAATTCATTTCGCAGCATCGGAGGATGCGAAGCTCACTTAGCGCAATTCAAACAAGTCGTGTCGGGCATTTACATTGAAACTGTAATAAATACGTTTTTGAAAACTATTATAAGAAGTGATTTCTAAAAGAAAGGTAATTGTTTAAAGCCAAGAGTTATAAATCCAAACGACATCTTTACATGCTTCGACGGTCATCCGAACCACGCAATATTTTTGACAGCGAGCAGAACTTTAATTTTACTCTCTTGGGAATGAGATTGTCGAATTGTGAATATTTTAACCTCTTATCTTTTTATTAATATATTAAAATATTTTCATCCATGTATAGTAGTCATATATAGACCATTAACTCAATGAGAGTAAAAATTGAAAAAGCAGGCCATGTACAATGCATTATATATAGAGGTTTGAAGATTATTCAATATAAACTTTCTCGGTTGACTAGTACGATCTCTATGTGTAGTAGCCATGTTATAGTTCAAATCCCTTTGTTTAATGATAGAGACCGTTAGGACCCGGCACACCCAGCCAACAAGCCGTTCGCTTCTTAAGAAACACGTTA
This sequence comes from Atopsyche davidsoni, assembly GCA_022113835.1. Taxonomy (NCBI): domain Eukaryota; kingdom Metazoa; phylum Arthropoda; class Insecta; order Trichoptera; family Hydrobiosidae; genus Atopsyche; species Atopsyche davidsoni. The sequence continues at coordinate 4,776,743 of JAILWY010000010.1, forward strand.
AATCAGTATTACTATGATACGGTCATCAAACTGATATGTAAGTAATATTTAGTATGAGGCTTAGTTTCCAATAGTATCGGGTTTTTTTTTCCTTTTTTGTACGCTCATCATTCATTATTATTCAAGATCAAATCTTCGAGAGAGGAATTTACGTTCCCGTTATTTAGTCAAAGCAGATCCGATCGCTTATGCGACAAATAGAAAATTGAAAACTTGTAGTATTTGACGAAAGCCCTAAGTGACGCAAAATAATAGTTGGATACGATAAAACATTAATTATATCCATCTCATTATAAATAAGTTTTATTTTTTAAACAATATAATTTTTTCGTGATTTTTATATCTGTATATGTCACCGCCAACAAAGGTGCTTTGTCAGCATTTCTTCTTTGATTAATTCTGTTAATTCTACAAATTGTCAAATTATATGGTAATTTTATTTGTCAATTACTGCAGTAAATTATTGTTTAATGTCATCACAATTTGGATAGGAATCTTTGAATCTAGTGTTATATCTGTTAATATATTTTGAGTTATAGATTTTAAAAATGAGACTCCCTTTCTACATATTTATGGAAATACTGCAGTATCACTTAAATTGTGGTTTTAAAACAAAAGTCAGTACATATACATGTACACATATAGGTAAAAATTTGTAGTTGAGCTCTCATGTAAATCTTTGACGGAAGTAAGGCCAATCTTGATATTTAGAAACCGGTGCTCTGAGACGAATGGACTCCGGGGACTTTAAACCCTTAGAGTGGCTATGAATAATTCTTCAAACGCAAAGCTATCAAACTATGGTGTTCTATATAGTTTTAAATACATATAACTATTTTATAAAATAAGGATTGCTTATATTCCACAGTGAGGTGATTTCTTCAAAAACTGTAATTTATTATTCGAACTATACCACAATCATTACGTATTGACCCAAATTGTTAGTTTTTAGTACATTCCGCGACAAGCGTCCCAGTTTCGATAGCCTACGCTATTTGACATTCGTAGCCTCGTTGCAGTTCCTCCTAATGGGGTTGCGAGCGGTGGCCATTTCTGCGATATCCTCAGACTTCGCCTGGCCTAGGCAAGTCCGGGGCCAGCCGACTGGTTTAACCCTCCCACGCGATTGTGAGCCCGCCAAGGTCCTTGCCGGCGCACACGCGGGCCGCAAGTTCGTCGACTTAGAGGTCGTCGTCCGATATGTCCGTATTAAAACGGGTATGCAAATCTAACACAAATTTACAACCGTGCTGTCATCGAAACATAAAAAAATACACAGAAGAAAACATGCTAGAAATGGGACATCTGCTCTGAGACGAAACTGTTTCCAGCTTATAATTGACAGATTTCAAGCTCGGCGGTTAAAACGCAGGAAAATTTTGTATGCACAGAGAACGTAACGAGTAAACTTTCGTTTTTATCGATCAAAAGGTATTAATTACAACAGCGTAACTCATTCGCTTAATTACACCTTTTCGCATAATTACACATTCCACGTGAGTATCCGATATTCAGAACATGTTTCTGATGTCCCAATATCAAACTCCATCAAGTGTTTAAAATAATTTTAATAACGCGACAAAATGTCATTGGTGTACTTTAGTAACTCATATACTATAAAATATGAGCATCTTATCATCAAAATTATATATAATCTCCTTGGGTAATATATTCACAGGGATATAAGCCCACTCATTATAACCTCGCGTGTAACTTTTTCCGCTCTCGTACAAACTGCCGTTAGGTTCATATCTTATTGCTCATTATTTGTTCAGCGCAGTATGTGGGTGAGACACAATTTTGCCGAGAAAAAACTTTCTTCGTGACGCACGCCTCGCGGTTTTCTTTTTATTTCGCACAGGGATTCCCGCGAACGCGCACTGAGCACATCCCGGATCTAGCGCCGAGAAGTAAAAGCACCACAATCGTTCATACGGCCTGCCTCGACTTGGAAACCCGTAAAAGTAATAGTGAAATCTAGCATCACACCCAGTGGTACTTTTTTGAGTAATTGGACAAAACAAAATCGAGTGAGCTAAACTGGCTTTCTAGATTACTATATGGCTTGGATGACTTCTTTACACGAGGTGACGGATTCACAAGGGCGGTTGATTTTCCTGAGTGTGCATGTGGTCTGATCCGGTCTTGGCACAGGAGAGACGACGACTTCTCTCGTCTACACAACTTGCTGAGGTAGCCAGGAGCTGTAAATATATATATATATATATCTTCTTTGTCAAGTGCCTCTCCTCAGAGAAGGTTGGCGACTATTTCACTTATTTCACTATTTTCACCCATGCTAAGCCAGTGTTCATGGTTTCTAAGGGGAAAATAGTATAGTAGGTTCTTCTACACTGCAGTTTTATATTGTACGAAAAAGTCTGCGTATTGCTGCTGCCCAATATAATTATTATATAATCTTTTTCTTACAAAGCTCTGGCTCTATATATATATATGTATATATATAATTTAGAGCTTACCTTTTTGGGTGTCCGTCGTAGAGCCCGTTACAATATAACACATTGATTTCTGTTCAATTTTATTAGTTGGTATTTATAAACAATAAATAAAATTGTTTTTGTGAAAAAAAATTAACACCAATTTCCTGGTTACGTTTTCAATGGTTATTGAGAGTTGCTATATCAACATGAAAAAAACTGTTATGTACAGCAAATGTAACACTAATAACTGTTTTTTTATTAAATTTTCAATTCAATTATAACTACTGTGTCTAATATCAGGCAGGATATTAATAAATCATCAAATTTAACGTTCAAATTTGGTATTGACTTTCGATACCACATACTCGTTTATTTTACTGCAATAATGACCGTTGCTGCAAATTAAACGAGATTGTATTTTATTGTTAATAGCCAATATATTTACAGGTGTAATTGTAATTGATAACAGTTGCAATTCAAATTTTAGGACAGGGTGGATAAATACAAGTTCTTTAAAATAATCACATTGTATAAATTTAAAAAGATTTCCATCTTGATGTAACTAAATTATTATGTAAGATTTTTTCCTTAGATGTTTACAATCTCTTATCGAAAGTTGAAATGTTAGAATTACTATTTTCCATGATTCCGGAGCGAAAAAAATTGACCATTTTTCACTTTTACAGAGATAATGTAAAAAGTCTATCGAGGCATTTCGAAAGACGTTGCTGTTAGGCAATAACATCGGTTGTTGCCAAATTGATTGTTATTCATAAAACATCCCGAATAACGAAATCAGTACAAGCAGTTGGTTTGCTGTGAGTGCAATGAGAATTAAGCCATGGGATGAATCACTCAGACAACTTTCAGCGGTAATAAACGTCCATTAAAAATATATATGTGGTTAGAAATCGGTAATTCGTGTAATAAGAACATACTTATAAAAATTATTGCAAAAAAATAATTGTGTCAATTTAAAAATATCTTCATTAACAATTATTGAAGAGATAGTCGATTTTGATTCGTATTTAAATAAAATTAGTATATAATTGATTTTAAGCGATTACTTTGTGGTTTTAAAAAAAAACTGCTATTTTATATAATCATTGTTTCGATCGTCCAGAGATTTTTTTTTTGAAAGTACGTCATGGAGAAAATCAAATATTGATTTTAAAAAAACTATTAAAAAAACACTGCATTAACTGTCGAGTTAGAAAACCAACTCCTTCCTAATATTTCAATAACTAAAGTTTTTAAATTTCAATTTCGCAAGAAACAAATCTTTAAATAAAAACTGATAGATTTATGATTATTTTATTACCTAGGTTTTGTTGGAAAGTTTTTCAACTGGATGATTCAATTTTATATATTTTAAAATATCGTCTCTCGAGGTAAGAATGTTTAGTGTTATTGCTAATTTCTAAGTATAGTAAACATTTCTAGTGCACCGTCATCGATTAGCTATGACCTCAGTGACACAGATACCGCTAGATATATTCACGGTCAATGACTTTATAAATTATTATATGTTGGTACACAAGAACCGTTGATTTTTTGTACTTGGTTAATGACATTCGTTTTGTATCACTGAAATACTTATGTAAATTTTCTATATAAAAACTACGCATTCACCTTCTACGTAATACTACCACAGTAACTTCTTTATACTCTATACAGCATATATCGGCATCTCTTCACCGAGATTCATCTCTTCCCTTCACTCTTTTTTTTTCATTATAATAATACACAAACAAGTCTTGTTACGTATAGTTAAAATTATTTAAAAACTATATAAGATGTCCAAACCATTGAAAAAATACTACTTAATATTAACATAAATTGTTTTGTATTAAGATTCAAGTATTTGGGCAGCTGTACTGAGTACTGGGATCCAGGCCAGGATATTAAAGTGAGGATTGAGACAGCACGCTGTTCATTTAAAAAATTGAGGAAAGTTCTATGCTCAAGAGATATAACCCTGAATCTCGATGGAGATTCACCAAATGTTATGTTGTCTCAGTTCTTTTTTATGGAGTCGAAGCCTGAACACTCAAGACAGCTACTATGCAAAGAATTGAGGCGGTATAAGAGATTTTTTTAAGATACCATGGGTTGACTGCGTCACAAACGAAAAAGTCTTGCACAGAATGTTCAAAGAAATAGAGCTCTTGACGTTGGTAAAGAAGCGAAAGGTGTCCTATTTCGGCCACACTTTTCGTAACAATAAGTATGGCATCCTCCAACTGATTGTCCAAAGAAAAATCTAAGGAAAAGAGGCAAATTCACGAGGATGCAACCTCCTATGAGGAGAGGCAACAGAAGAAGAAGAATAAAACAATATTTGTATTGTGTGTTTAAAGAACTGGGCCATTGTGTAATGGAGATACTGACCTTCTATTAAAGTTTCGTATTATTGAGCAGAAGAAACGAATTGAATGAACAATTAATTATATTGGCAAATACACACATGTCGAAATCTGCAACGGAGAATATCCATCACATATATAAACTATTTAAGTATTCCTAGGCAGTCGTGAAATTTCCCTCATTTATATTTCCTTATCACTTTTTACTACGCACTTGGAACAACAACGACGCAGTCATAGACATAATTTTTTTTTCGCCTCAGTAAAGCGACTCTTCCGCGGCCATTTCTTTTGCAGTTAAACCTTAAACTTCCCATTTAAAACAATCCAGGTATCCACTTTGTTCGCACCGGGTACGTCGTAAAGTTCCACGACGGCAGCCGTGCGACCTGAGGCTCGTTGTTCTGCAGCAGCAGCAGGAATGGTGCGTGGCACACTTTCCAGCTGCCCGCCACAATGCAAACGTCTACCGACAGATTGAATAAATTAAATTGCCTTGGGAATCTCGCTGTCGAGGTCCCCATTGAAAGAAAACTTCCTAATCTTCCTCACTTCGAAAATGAAAAATCTCTCTTGCAGTTCCATTCATGATATAAGTGCCTGCGAGATTGAAGCCGTATTTTAAGAGTTATGTTTTTGTCACAGTTCGCACATACATCACACATCTTGATAACATTTCTGTGATATCGATGAGCCCATATTCATTGAATATGCAGTACAAGTCATCTCTCATCAAAAAAGTGAATAATTTATAAAATCATTTCATAAAATCATTTCCTGGTGCCATTAATATAAAATAAAAATATATTTGCTCACATTCCAGAAATTAATGTTTCATAGACAATTACTTGGTTACATAAAATTATTTGATGATTTAAGTATTTGTGTCCGGTATTACAGAAATTAGTTTGAATCAATTAGTAAAATAGCTCTGAGTTGAACTTTAAAAACACGCTACGTTAATTCTAGATTCACATAAGAATCCTTCTATGCAATTTTATTTTAATCTTTAAAACACTACAAAAAGTAATGTTTTGGACATTATAAAAATGAAATGTCTTTTCTTTTTAAAATTTTCGAGCATTAATACATAATTTTGACAATTAACTGATGAACCATTCGGTAAAACACCTAGTGGTTCAAAATAAATTATACTGAATGTATTTAAGAGAGTGCCAATTAATTCAATATTATTTATAGAACATTCCGCGCATTTCCAATGCTAACTTTTTTTAATACGGAAATAAGTCATTCAATCAAAATTAATTGAATTTAGATGAGTCGATGGGACTTAACAACACCAGGAACCGCAATACTTTCTCTTAACAACTGAGCTTATAATTTTCCACATGCTTTTGAGTTGCAACTTTCATATTTTCATATATGATCTCATTTATCACAAATTACGTAATTGTTCAATATTGCATAAGCCAAGATACAAAACGAATCTTTTAACTAAAATGATTCAGCTCAAAAGTTTAAACTGTGTTTATATTTTTCAAGTATTACAGTAAACTACGTGCAGTATAATTATTGACTTATTTCATATATCCTTACGTAATACCTTACGTTGTAAAAACTCATTATAAAATATGAGTGATGTTTGCTAAATTCTTTCCTGTTAGTGTTTTCTGTTTAAAGAATATTTGGATGTATTATCGTCTACTGTTATTAACATCATTATCATACACCATATTGGTGTATTAGAAACCATAACCCGTTGAAGCTAAAACATAAACTGGTTTTCAAGCAATTATTTATAAATATTACCTTAACGTACCTGCATATATTTTTTTATTATCATACATAAAAATATTGCCACTAAAAACGACGATAGAAATACTTTTGGTATTAATTATTTTAGTCAGTAATATTTATCATTTTATATATTTAAAAAATTACTATAGTTTTAAAAAAATCACTTAGTACAGCTCGATAATAAACAAAACTATGTATTGTACTATTTTCGAGATAGCTATATCTTTTACCAACATATAATGTCAAATTATAAATTAATCTCAATCTATAAATAATGCATAATTTTAAATTTGTACGCATTAGAGTTGATAGACGAAATATACACTTCATAAAATATAACATAAAATGTATTTTAATTACAGAAATATATATTTGAATTTAATTGTTTAACTTTCAATTGAACTATTACTAAATTTGTAAATTAAAAACTGCACGTCTAACTTTCAAATATGCCGCACGTTATTATATTTGACCTCATTTCTAAAAAAAAGTAATGTTAGCTATTACGTTTTTTTTATATTATGTTTATATATTTTCCAATTACTGCAAACAACAATATAACATAAAAAAATACATTAAAACGTCATTCTTTTAATTTATAATTGTGATAGCAAGTGTCTTCCAATGTAGAACATTGTTAATACTTTAATGTGGGTGCTTAATGTATGAACAGCAATCACACATTTATTGGTGTTAATTTTTTATCCATTTGAAAACTTTTTAAGCGCGAATGCAAAGATCGTATAATTATTTTACAATTTACAGATTAATCTTGTAGGTTAAGTCGAGCGACACAAAACCCAAGAAAAATGTTTTGCTCTAATTCTTTAAAGGGTTACAGTCATCAGCAGACCATAATCACAACGTTGACATTTTCGCACAGCCACCATTGCTCTACCTCCATAGACATGAGCACAAAAAACCAGCCATGATATTAGAGAGGGAGCACCACACGATCTTTCACTTTGTTTTACTTGTTTGTCTTATCTTTTAATATATTGCTGACTACACTACATTTTTAGTGAGGCACAGTCTTCAAAATGTAAAAATTGTCTTTTTAAAAGTTTTTTATTTCTATTGCATTTTGAAAGTACCCCTGATCAATTAGCTAATTTAATATTTTTAGTTCATTAACAAAAATAAAATTACAACGACTTTGATTAATTTAATATATTTTTGTCGTTACTTGTCACAATAAATGAGAATTCCTTCAGTTCTGACACGTTTATGAACAGCGAAAAATCTCTTACTTCAAGAGACTACAAAGTAGTCTTAAAAATACATTTTTCTATAATTAATCATTTATACTCAGTATTCGATATCCATAATGTTATTTTTCTAAGTGATGTGCTAGCATTAATAAATTATACATAACGAGTTAAGTTTCACCCTGTTACAACTTCGATTGAGACTGAAACTTGAAGCTGTTAAAAAGATTTTTTTCATTTGTCTAATACATATTGTTGTATACAATACTTTACTGACTGTATTGACTCCACACAAATGGAAAATAATGTAGGAGCTGTTGATAAAAACTATAAGTAAAAGATTCGCTGGCTACCAAAAGTATGAGTATTTTTTTAATATAAATTGAAATATATATTTTTAAAAAATATTTTAAAATATAAATATTTATTCAAGGTGTTTCTACTGAAATTCCTTCGATTCCAACTTACGTCATCTCGGATTTCTAGTCACAGTCATTAAAGTGACATTCCTGTTTTTGTTTTTGAAAACATCAACGTTAAAAGCTCCTGAAGATATGGTATCAGTTTGAAAATGTCCTAGAACTTATCTCAGTTATGAAGTGTTCGAGAAGAATGTGAATTTTGCCACTCATGTCAAAGGAACATGGATTTCCACTTGTGACTAACTATCTGAGCTCTCCCCCGTATCATTAAACTGACAGGTGACAAAGCGGTAAAAACACAAATACGCATATATATTCGTATCAGTAGAAACATTAATAATAAACAAAAGTAAATACTTAATGTTACCATTTTTTTAATTCACGGGTAGGAAGCGACCACGAATGTGAAGCTTATGACCATGTTACTCCTTAAATGTGAAGGAAGGATAGAGGCAAAATGGCAAACAGTAGGAAGCATAGGTAATTGCGACTCGATACATCTTCAGCATTTGCCTGATTGTATATGGGAAAATGACAGAAAAACCCATATAGGGCAGTCTTCTTTAAAAGCAATGTTTTTTCAAAAGCGTTAGAGTCATCATCATCTTTGAGCGTACAACCCGTGGTTAGTTCCCTCCATTATATGTGATCAGTTCATCCCTCGCCCAAAGCACAACACCCCTCATATAAACCAAACCACCTTGTCTGGTCAGGGTTTGAAATTTCGCATAAATTTTCATTCACCTCAAGCATTGCTTTCTGATTTCAGGTAATAAGTGCATTATCATTTGGCATTGGTGTGAGAATTCCTAAATATATTTTCCTTTCGAATGTTGCAACCCGAGTGCATAACAATGCTATTTTTACTCTGCCAAAAACTATTTTCTGGTAACTATTTCCTATCCACTTTTACATTTGCGAAACTTCAATGTCATTAAACTATTTGGGGAAGAAAATATGCAAACGATATCACCATAAAACAAGTGTTAAACAAGTTTAATTCAGCTATTTGATTCCATTACTTGCGGTTTTAGCGAATCCGTGCAGTAAATAAAATAACTCCATTATTCACGCGTTTCTCTTTTTCTGTTTATAGTATGCAACTTTCAATGCCATCTTTGAAGAGTGTTGAACAAGCAATTTGGTGAAATTTTTACAGTTTTCTTTGTGGTGGATGCCTAATTCAAAAATCAATTCATTAATTTGCTATGTTATTTCGAATAAATCGATTTACATGAAAAGTACTCGCAGGGCTTATCGAAACTATCGCTAAATATTATAAAACAACATTTTAGGCATAAACATAATCTGATACTTTCTTCTGTTACTGGTAACGGCATAGAATCAATCTATATTAAATTTAATAAAATTATCGCCTCAGGGTACAGTTGCTTGTCGAGCGTGTGAGCAATGCGGACAATGCGTGCCTTTATTAATTCCCTACACTTGACTTTTGTATACAGAAAATATCAAAAACCCTCTTACGATTTTTTTCATCCAAGATCTTTATTTTTCTGAAATCAAAAATAATGTATATTTTAAAATGAATTAAAGAAATTCCACCCAGGCGTGAGTCTTTACCTCTTGGTGTATGTAGCTTTGCTAACCACTAGACCACAAGGTAGTTAACAGATTTATTGAGAATTAGATAACGGTTAAAAATATATATTTATTACTTATATTTACAACCAATTTTATGTGCATTACTGCTACTAATTCAGTGTCGCTTTACTTTTTACAGACTCGTTAAATATGCTCATATTCCGAAAATCCGAGGATGTTTTCCGAAAATCTATAATAACTATCTTTTATTTATAAATTTCTTAATTAAAAGCAAGATTAATTTAAAAAATAAGTGAACTACTGACTCATTAGAGTTCGTTGCCCCGTTTTATGTGGTACGGAAATTTACTTTAACTGTTTACATAGAACACTAAACCACTAAAGAACACAACAATAATGATAGCTTGGTCTATTTCGTATACACTAGTAAAGTACACAATATTATTATGCATTCATACAATGTCCTAACAATGAAGTCGTTTACTTATTGGGTATATTTACGTCGTTCGACATTCAGGAAATATTTGTTTAGAAACGGAGAGAGGCTACAATGCCCGCCACACCTCCAGAGCAAGTATAGTCGTTGACTCATGTGATACAAATTTATTTTCACAGGAGAAAGTTAATTTTGAAAATTTTCCCTCTTGTCTTTCCGGGTGTAGATAAATTGAATGCAACTAAGTGCACCGTGAACGTGCTTGAAAAGCAAAGTCCCCTTGTAAGTGTGCTGCGAGAACGATTAATCCAAGCCACCGTGGCTGGTTGACATGGCAGTTACAGTTTGAAACGAAACGAGACACGTTGACTAAAAAATAAATAATTGGTAAATGCTCACAAGTTCTTGCGGCCATTTTAAGATGATAATTTTCCAGTGTGTTGCCGCGTCATTTTTTTTTTTACATTTCTGTTTAATAGCTGTTAGACTAGAAGGATGCATATCGCATCGTTTAATTTATCCTCGGAATTTACACAGCTGTTCGAGCCTGGATCAATATATCAAAAAAAAAAAAATACATCGAAATGGCGCATTTTTAATGCTTCTACTCTACATTGAACGCTTATTAAACCACAATGCTAAAAATAATATTCCCTGATTTTAATAAAACTGAGAACTCACACACGTTTAAAAAAAAACAGTACACAACAAATACCTACAGACGAAAATCATCATTACACGCGACCCCGATTTCCAAGATTAACAACATAGGCACATTAAAGTATCTTTTTTTGCTAAAAAAGAAACAACAACATAATAAGTTTAAAAAGCGTAGACTCTCTCATTTTGATCTGTAGACCCTCAACTCGTGAGCCGCACCTTTTATCAGTACTTGGCGCTCGCTACATGTGTGTGGTTTTCCAGTGCTGAACGTGGCGACGGGCAAAGCGCCGATGCAGATCAGCACGGAGCAGGGCGGCATGCCCCAGCGGGCCATCGACGGTAGCACCTCCGCCTTCTTCACCCCCTCCACGTGCAGCCTCACCAAGCCCGAGAGGGTCCCCTGGTGGTATGTCAACCTGCTGGAGCCCTACATGGTGCAGCTCGTGCGCTTGGACTTTGGCAAATCCTGCTGCGGTAAGCGACATTCAAATGTTTTTAATGTCACGTGATAATTTTTTTGGCAAAATAATTATAGTGCTAAATTATGAATGATCGTTTTTTGTAATACTATATGTACAAAAGCAAAATTGAATAACTGCAGTTCGTGATAATTTTTTTGCAAAGTCATTTTAATAATCATGATTATTACAAATGCTACTTTCTAAATACCGACCATTTTATACTTTTAAATGTAGCTTCATGGATTTTTTCAGATTTTATATCATTTAGCAACACTTGGTCCACACTTTCTGCAATCCTAATAGTTTATTATTTGCAGGAACAAACAAACCGGCCACCATTGTCGTAAGGGTAGGCAACAACCGACCCGACCTAGGGACTAATCCAATCTGCAACCGATACACCGGGTTTCCGGAGGAGAGTCAGCCGCTATTTTTACCCTGCAACCCCCCCATGCCCGGCGCCTTCGTGAGCGTCCACCTGGAGGTGTCCACGCCTAGCCAGCTATCCATCTGCGAAGCCTTCGTCTACACGGACCAAGCCCTGCCCATCGAGCGCTGTCCACAGTCCAGGGACGAGCCTCCGGGAAGCATTGCGACCTATAATGGAAAGTGCTACAAGTTCTACAACGAACAGTACTTGAGCTTCAGGGAGGCGCGCGCTTTCTGCAGCTCCAGGGGTGGCACACTCGTCAACGAGAGCAACCCTGCTCTTCAAGGATTCATCAGCTGGGAGTTATGGAGAAGGCACAGGTGAGATTGTTACTCGATCAAACTGTATCGATTTTTCAAAATAACATTGTCAATCACCTTGATAACAAATCATATGCAATATAGCTCACTTGTTTTGGTATTGTTCAGCAACAAAGTAACAGCCAAGCCTGATTTTAAACTTTTAAGTATGCGTCAAATTGAAGTGGTTGTTATATTTTCATTGATAATTAATAACTCCGTCAATCAAATAATTGAGTACCAGCAGTCCAGGCTAATTACTGATAAGTAATTAGAGAAAGTTCATTTAGTTATTAAATTGCACTTGATGTACATAGATATTAATCTGATGCCAATGTTATTGGGTTTGAAAAATCGATAGCTCAATAATTACAATAAATAATTTATGCATACGACTAATTAATAGTCAATGTACTATTCTAAGTACTTGGTATAACTTCATGGTGACATTAAAAAAATATATGCAATGTAAACATAAAGAGAAGATATAAATAATAAATATAAAAAAATCATAAATAACTACACTGTATATAATAAATATTTAAATGTATTGTATCATTCATAGCCAGTGAAAGTACAAAAATCGATAATTATTAATAATTAAACTTACGTTTTTAGACATTTATTTTTGCTTTGGGGCAAATATTTTATACCACATATACTATAAGGTCTTATATAAATAAAATGTGCAAATCCCGCAAATGCTGATTTTTTGGCACAAAACTCGACATCTTCATTGTTAAAAAAAATATTATTGCGTTGCGATATGTGTTGGTATTGTGACTGCTTATTGTTGACAGGTGTCTAAGCTATAAAAAAACACAAGTTTAGACATGTATGTCGACTACATTTGTCGTTAGCGCCATCTATGTGTGAAATCCAGAAACTTAGTGGCGCACCTAAAGGGTGTTATATAAATACAATGTGCTGGTTTTTTAAAATGGATCCATTTATTTTGCGTGCGCTTTTAAACAACTTGTCATTTATGTTTTATTTTCATGTGTTTATATCTGCATAATGCTAGTTATATGGCCGATTTTACTTTTACTATAGCTGCATAAATAAATTATTTATTGTATAAAACATTATTGTTAGGCCGCGTTTAGCTGTGATCGTTTGTTCGACGCTTCGGCTCCGGTATTGAACCCATTTTCAAGGGATATGAATCTTTGAAACGCTCCAGTACCGGAGTCGAAATATCGGGCGAATAATCACAACTTGACATGGCTTAACAACTAATAAAAAAATAAATGCACGGGTTTTTATTTTCTTCTAGATAGTTGCGTAAATGTGCGTCATATCTTTCACGTGTGATTTTTACTGCGCAGATTTCATGCAACGTGCAAATTTATTATAGTACTTTCAACCTAAACAGTTACATATCTCGAAACAAATACGAATAGTCAAACGGCAAGGAGACTACATCATTAATAGAAATGCCGTTATCTCTTTACCATTTGACTTTTTACATTTGTTGTTTAAATATGAGTATCAATAATTAAACCAAAACGTATTGCACAATATTATATCTAGCATATAAATTTTATGATACTTGGTTTTAATAATAATAATACTATACTAATTTATATTTTACGCTGTTTTATTAAATGAACTTCTTTTCTGACAATAGAGTTTGCATTATTAATTTTGTTATAGGAATAATACCAGCAGCCAGTACTGGATGGGCACGGTGAGAGACCAGCAAGATAAAAATAATTGGAAGTGGCTCAATGGAGCAGATGTCACCGTTTCCTTTTGGAACCTCCCTGGAGGGAACGAAGACTGTGCTCGGTACGACGGCAGTAAAGGATGGCTCTGGTCAGACACCAACTGCGCCACGAGACTTAATTTCATATGCCAACACCGTAAGTGACATAAACACATTCATGCTTTATAAACTGGTCAATTGTCCCTAAATAAGTAAATATTGTTTAAAATAATTCTAGTTATTTAGAATTCATAAGCGTGCATGCGTAGGATGTAAATGATTGACGTAATCTCATCATTTAAGTGTTTTATTGTGCAAATTGCGTTTTGTTTGTGTTTCCTTAAATATAATATTTAATGCGATGTTTATGCTATGTTTTAAGAATTATTTTAGGTAACCATCACTTATTTCTTACCATAACTGTTGTTTGTACAGTCTTCCTGTTTATTTATTAATTTAAATTTAGTCATAAACGTTACTTTAAATGAAAATTTCTTACAGAACCAAAAGCATGTGGAAGACCAGAACAACCTCCTAACTCTACAATGATTGCACAAAACTTTGATGTAGGGGCAAGTATTGAATACACTTGCGATAGCGGTCATCTTCTTGTTGGGCCGACTTCTCGTACATGTCTCGATACCGGATTTTATAATGAGTTCCCTCCAGTGTGTAAAAGTAAGTAAAAACACTTAAATATATATAAATAAACTAGTATAATAGTGTATACTTCCTTGAGTACCAAAATAATAAATTTAGGCTCAAAGGAAAGAAAATTACCCTGAAACAGGATTTATACAACTTATCTGTATTGAATCGGTCAAATGTCCATCCCCTAAAAGAAGCCAGAATTGGCCATAGAAAACCTTCTACATGAATCTTAACGTTTGATTTAGGGATACAATGTGGGTACCCTGCAGACATTCCTAATGGTGGATATCAGCTTATAAATGGAAGTGTAGGATACCTCAGTCATGTAGTATACACATGTGAAGAAGGATATGATATTATTGGAAGAGCACAGTTGACATGCGATATAGACGAACGGTGGAATGGTCCTCCTCCTCGATGTGAAGGTAACAATACAATGTTCTAAATTAGGGAACTATATAATTGAGTATTATCAATTTTCCAAGAAATAAAAAAAATACAAGAAAAATTATTATACAACATTTAAATAAAAAGTATAACGAAACACTACATGAATATCCTAAGTGTTTCCCAAACTTTGATAGTCTAATGGCAATTTTTTTTCATTAATATTTTTAAGTTTTTTTTTAAATATTTCTTGGTTAATCTGAATCAATTTATTATCACATTAATTAGGTTTTTAAAGCATTTAATGTTAATTTTACAGCTATCCAATGTGAACCTCCTCCACAAATTTTGAATGGAAAACATGCATCAAGTGTAAACGACACGTCATTCGGTTCAATCGTTGAATATTTTTGTTTGAGAGGTTATTCATTACGTGGGTCTAAACGGATAACATGCATGTCGACAGGACAGTGGGATAACCCTCCTCCATTCTGTAAAGGTACTAGGTTTGATCATAGTATAAATATCAGTTGTCAAAGAAATCAATATTCTGCCAAAATGATTAATACCTCTGTGACATTTTAGAGGATGATGTTGCAACAACGGTTCCGGCTACAACAATACACCGATTAACAAGACCAGTTTCAACAAGAATACTATCCCGGCCAACCAGACCATCGCATAGCATCCATCCAACTTACACAACAACGACGACGCAGAGAAATGAAGTTTCCACAACATCTGAAAGAGCTAAGCTCCCCACACGATACTCTAGCCGGCCATCTACGACTGCTACAGATGCCAGCAATAGTGGAAGTATTCACATTCCACAAATCATAGTGGCATCTCATCCGCAAGAAAAACAAGTGGTAGGATCAAATAGTAACATAAGAGAAGATGACGGAGCGAGGGTCAATATACCTGTCTTAACCGATGAAAGGAGGGAAACTTTAGGAGCAAAACTCAACCTCGGGGCAATCATTGCACTTGGCGCCTTTGGGGGTTTTGTATTTTTGGCAGCAATAATAACAACAATTGTTATTTTAGTAAGAAGGTAAGAATAACATTGTATATTTGATTTCTTTAAATTCTTCTAAATATTCTTATGACCCACAAGTTTTCTGCACTCCTCTTTAATATTTTTACTAAGAAATTTAAAAAGTTTTCACTCTCTTTACATGACTAATAAAAAAAAAATTGAAAGTACATCTATAATAACAAAAATAAATTGATAACATAATTTTAACAGACCATCCTTAACAATAATTTAAATTTAAATCAAAACAGTGAAAGTATTTATTAATATATATTTAAGAGGAATCTTTTAATTTAATTGAATTTTTAAATGTTTTTTTACTTATCAATACTGCTTTCCAAAGATGTATTTATAAAAAAAACATAGTATTTAACAGACTTGCAATTAAAAGTATTATTATGCTGAAGTACTTGATAAGAAGAATTATCGTACAAACCTAGATGAATCAGTTCCAAAAAGGTGGAACCGGGTGCCAAATTGTTAACATGATGTATTTATTTTAAATAAATAGATATATTAGTCACATTTACACAATAGGTCATTTTTTATAGAATTGATAAATAATTATTGTCCATACAAAAGCTGTAAAATACATTCTTTTTCTGTTATTCAATACGGATAAAATAAAAAAAACTGTAACCTCTCTTATAAACTGCTCTAATTTGAAAAACTACCCTCTTTAATTTCAAGTTTGTGATCTGTTAGTATACTCAGTAATATCTCTTCAAGAGAAAAAATATTTTAAAATATAATATTAATTACAATTATTACATCTCGATAGTTACAATATGCAAATGCTGAGTGTAGTTTGGAAACTACACCTATTTATATAATAAATATTGTATAAAATTGAGAAATGCTTCATTATTAATTATTCAATATAATTTAGAAAAATCACAAACTTTATTTTTCCCACTTGTGAGTTATTTTCCAATCTATTGAAACTATCAGTGAAGACAGTGTAAATAGTTCAATTAATTTAGGTTAGTTTTTATAAAATCAAAGATATTGAATGTCGGAAGAGTATATTTTAACAGCTGACTTGAGAATATTATGCATTGGGTACCATCAATGATAATGATGGATGGTTTTATGCATGAAACAGTTCAGCGAGGCCAAGAAAAAAGCACATGTTGGCACCAGTGAGAGACATGCCCTCCCGCTGGTACACTCTGCTGGCTCTGCCATTCCCCGACCAGCAAGTCGGCCGCAGGGAGTTCTCCCGCAACTACCGCACCACTCAGCGCGCGGGCTACTTCTCAAACCCTTTATAGCAGACTCCCTTATAACAAACAAATTAGCTTCTTCACAGTGTGATACTATCTAAGTTAATTCATTAAGGTACGGCTGAATCACATGAATATTAAGCATTAACAAGCACATAGCTGACAAATTGGTGATTTAAAGTAAATAAAATTATTAAGAAAAAATAAAACCATAATTATATCCAGTTTGTCAGCTACACATGGATCAAACAACAATGGCACCCGGCACATCATAGGAAATAGTTGCAGTACACCATTTCACTTGCAATGCTTTTTACTTAGTCTAGTTTTAAATTTTATAATCGCTGTACTTTACGAAATATTATATTATTTGTATAATCTTTATGCAGGTTTTCAGCTTTCACTGGTGTTTTTTAATTAAATCTTATATTTATATACATATTCTAAATATGCATTCTTTATAAAAAGTAAAATTAAGCTGTACAATCTCACAGCTACTTTGAAAATATATGCAAATTGTGGGCCTGTCTAATTTATTATATACGTGGTTTAATAACAAATTACCTTATGAGTTTTGTATCAACAAATAGTAAAATGCATATACCATTAGAGCTGAAATTCTGTATTTAATCACATGGAAAAATAAAAATACTATAACCAATTGCACACAGTAAATCAAACAAAAATATGAATATATTTTAATTGGTTTACTATATTGCATTGTTATTTCAGGAATCGCAGTGCCAAACATTATCGCCATCGTGCTTCTCCAGATTGCAATACTGTGGCTTCATTTGACTCTTCAAGCTCTGAGTCAAGGAATGGTCTGAACCGTTACTATAGACAAGCATGGGAAAATTTGCATGAGTCTGCCGGATCGAAACCTGTTTTAAAACCACTAAACCACTCTCCTCTTAGGAGGAAAGATACTTTAGATGAACCAATGACGTACAGAAATTCACATCACAGAATGAGTAATGAAGGAATGAGAGATGGTTCGGAGCTGGTAGTTTCAGATGTTGCAGCATTTTCTCCAAGAGGACACCATGACAAGAAGAGACATCACCACCACCATCATCACCATGACCCACACTCCAGCACTCGTCACAAGGAATGGAGTGGTCGGGAAAGAGACAGAGACAGAGACTCACGTAATAACCACAATCATAAGAACAGATATTGATTGCGAAAATACAAATGAAGCTGTGAAAATATTCAATTTTCTATGTATTTTATTTGTCGTAACATAGAATATGTAACTTTCATTAATTTCTTTTACTGCTAAAGTATGAGTGGATTTTTTTTATGACCATTAAAGTATACTAACAAGATCCATAAAAGAAAACAAATATATTCTATTATTTTTATAAAATTAAACGTTTTAGATTAAAAATTATTTAAGTTAATATTTTTTCACCATACAGCTTTCATAAAGTAATTATTAAAATGATCCTTCAGATATGCCAAAAAAATAATATATCTACTATGACAAAACAATCAATTATTATTATTGTTATATTATACTGATAATAACAAATATACATTCACCTACAGCCCTCTTACTTGGGGCTGACTGTAATATTTTCTCTTTGCCAAGATAATTTTACAGTTTTTCATCTCTTAAAGGAACCAGAAATCCAGCAGATGCAGCACGACCTATTCAGAGGTATAATGGCTCGCCATACTTTTAATTTGCAGATTGTTAGTTTTTATTTATCCCCAGCCTGTCTGTATTATCGGATTTTGGTCTTACAAACATTTATAGTAGAAAAATATTTGTGATGTAATCCTTTTTATTATTCTCGTTTTTTTATTTTAAAATTAAGAGTCTGTAAGTAAGAGGGTTCGTATCTTAGGAATTATTTAGAATGCACCTACCTAATGTACAGGTCATTTAATAGTTTGTAAATCAACCGAAAATCTTTTATAGATAGAACGTAATGAATTAATGTCACATATAAGAGTGTTAGCTCTAATCAAATGTGTTAACCATCAAAAAATACCTTTCAGAGTTTAGTTGGATGTTACATGAAAATCTTTCTCGTTATGAATACCTTGGCCTTTTCTTATTTTATGATTTTTGAAACAATAAGATGAAGTGACAAAAAGACTGCACACTGCTTTTATGCAGGAAAAATCAATATTTCGATTTCAAATTCACCAGGCCTTCATTTTTTTTATACTGCCATTTCTAACTTTCATAGTTAATCTCCACGTGAAATATATTTAAATATCAAACAATGGTCTTGTTACAAAAAACCAATCCATATGAATTAGATTAGTGTGGAATAGTTACATGAAACCCTGCAGTCTTGAGTGTAAAATACTTACTTCGTCAATCGTTCAAAAAATAAAATCATAAAGCAAAGGCTGATGATATTCATAAAGCACACTTAAAATAAAATAGAGCAATATCATAACCAAAATTTTGTAGTGTTTACTTGTGATTCTGAAGTATATATTAGATTTAAATATAATATGTAAAAATGTACATCATACAGGTTATAAATAATATAAGTTACATTTACATATTTCTCAATAATGAACATCATATTAAAAATGACTTTAAGAAATGAATATAAAGCTAAAAATTATGTTATCTAGACTGTATAAATGGAAAACGCTATTGTATAAGGTAAGTGTAGGCGAGCGTAGGCAACAGGAGATATTAGTGCCATTAATTAGGCAAAATCTTATGTAAGAGATTATTAAAGTCTCACTATAATATTAAATATTAGTTATCAATATCATTAATGCAGAAACATCCCTTTTGTTACATTTAAATGTGATTGATTAAATAAATAAATGTTCAAAATTGAAATAAATAATTATTATAATATTGAGTATGTGTACCTAGTATATTTACATAAATATAACTGTACTGATAATATCTACAATAAAAATATTTTTAAAACAGCTAGATTTATTTTTCTTTTTACTAATTAAATTGACTGTGTTTATTTTAGTTTAAAAAGGTTATTAATATTTTTTATAGAAACTTTTACTTTTAGCTTTTGTACGGAAGAGAATTATTGATTTTTTTTAATCTATATATATAAAACACAAAAGATGTTTGTGTGTCCGTCATAGGTTTTGAAACCATCCAACCGATGTGCCCCAAACCGGTTTCATTTGATAGGCAATAATACGAAGAATCTTTGTGACTATTAATACAATGCATTAAATACATTCGGTCTATTAATTAAGTCGATTTTCGACATTTTCCATACAAAAATTTTCAACATTTGTAACAAAATCACTATCTGTCATTCACAACAGAGAGTTTTTTCTTAGTGAGTTTGTCTGTTTTTATATGGGAAAAAAATATTTAACAAAAATATTCGTATTACAAGTTTCATCTATGAATTATTATGCATATCGCATTATGATAAGAGCCTAACAATCCAATCACATTTTAAAATGCCGTGAAGTGTTTCATCAGTTCATTGTTGACATGTACGCCAAAATTGAAAGCGAGCGGCTTCTGTACATTCGTTTTATCCAAAAGAAATTGCGTATCGAAGATTATATTCATTTGCGCGATGCAATTGCAATATTGCATGTATACTCAAGATCCTTTGACGTAGGCATACAAGCGATTAAAGCAAAAACGGAGATTACCACACGCTCATATTCTAATTTGGCTGATAAAAAAAATTATTCCAACTCAAATCGATAGTGTTATTTATATCTGCTGAACTACCAAATCTACAAGAAGATGATGTCTGCAAGAACATGATTCATGGCCCATGCGGAGCATTGAATATGAATTCGCCTTGCATGAAAGACAGCAAATGCACGAAAAGATATCCACGCGATTTGATTAATGAAAGTCAAATTGGTGAGGATGGATATCCGAAATACAGCGACGAAAGCCAGAAGATGGAGGATTTACCACCACCATTAAAGTAAGAAACGTTGACATTGATATTGATATTGACAAGTACATATGCAAATATGTTAACAGTAATGAAGCTGTCTGCTGAATTCTTGGTTTCAGTATTCACAAATGATATCCATATGTTCAATCCAATCTTGCTGTTCATTTAGAAAACGGTCAACGTGTTTATTTTACTGAAAAAAAAATGGCGAAGAACGAGGAGCACAGCTACAATAATTTTGAGAAAAAATTGCTGTATAATGAAGTTCCAAAATAGAGTCAACTATCCAATAGAGATTTTTAACTCTTTGGAACCATCTGGAATGCATCATAACTTTAAAAGTTGGTTCTATGCTCATTCGTAACTTAGATCCACCTAAATTGTGCAACGGAACAAGACTTGCTGTTAAAAAACTATCGCCACGTAGTTAATCGAAGCCACAATCAAAATCAAAGCCGAAACTGCCGTTGTTTATACACCTACCGAAAAAACTCAATATATTGTTTATCCCGCTAGCATTAAGATAAAAAAATTAATAAAAAACAAAATTTCCTTTTTTCGAACAAATAAAATAAATGTATTATATTAGCGTAGTAGAACACGCCGGGTATCCGCTAGTGTTAAATAAAACTACAAAATTCTCAACAAATAATAAGCATATAAATTATGAGACATCAGTCACTACAAATTACACTGAGTAAAATTTATCTTACGAAATCTCAATCAAATAAAAAAATATAGAAAAAAAGGGTTTTGCTTTATAAAATAAAGACTCAAGTATTTCATAAGAGCATTTAATGAATTTAATCTATAATAAAAAGTATTAAATGATATAATATGGAACATATAAAACAATGGAACAGTATTTAGATAACTAGTAATTTACACTAGAAGTAGAATGAATTTAATAAACTGAATAGCATCACAAACTCAAATATAATGTAAAAAAAAGCCTTTATTTCTCCAGCCATAAATAAATATTTTCAGCAACAGCGACTCTCGCAGCTTTTAGATCAGGTGGATCTTGATCACACGATGGATACATGTTTGCACAATGTGCAGAACCTGAAAAATAAAATGTTATTTTGTAATAAAAGAAAACGAAATACTATATTTTTTTATAAATCTTTGATCAAGAATGATATGGAAACTAAAAACAGTATATCCACAAATTATCATTCAATGATTTTTGTAATGTCAGTACAAACTAAAGTTCAATTTATACATACCAGTTACATAAACTGCTGGCGCACCATTCTGACGGGTTTCGTAAATTCCCAATGCATGCCAAGGATCTATACTTCCGTGTACATATATAATATTAGTTGCCGGGTTATCCAAAGCTCCATATATCATATTTGTTCTTCTTACAGCTCTTTCCAAGTAATCTGCATTGAATCTATGCATATAAATTAAAACATAAATATTTGACAAACAATAAACATGTTAGCAAGAAATTAAAATTATGTAAAAGATTTCGTTTACAAAAAAGAACTAATTAAATACTTCACATAAATTAGAATTAAACTAAAAGTGAATAATCAAAGGCAACGATGATATTTTCAAAATCAGACAATAAGGTTTAATAATTATGCAAAATAGATAACCGATTTCGAGAAGATTTTTGCACATAATTTGAAAACCATTAACTTACTTAGCGCCAAAAATATCTGTACATTGCCGAATGAAAAACTCTAACGGGAATTGATTGCTGAATACTTCAGGTTCTCCACCAGATGTTTGGTAGAATCCGAATTCATTGCATGTTTGATATTGCCATTGACGACCTGAAATTGATAATTTTACATCTTACTGAATGCATCTGCAAAGTTTTACAGTATAAAAGAATAATCTAAATACAAACCTCCTTCTGCATCGGAACTACTCCAAGATACATTGCGTAAAGTATTTATTGTATTATTATATTTATAATCCAGACACTTTTCATCGTTAGCTTCTAACAATACACTATTGACTGTACCAAGTCTGGTAACCGCATTTCCTGCAGAAGTATCAGTCATGTACCTGCAAACCTAGAAAAAAATAATTTTGTTTTTAGGTGCTACTTTTAGTGATTAAATAATAATTTAACTAGAATTGATGAAGAAGACATGAACATTAAAGAATTTTTTCATGATCCTGATCCAGAGAGATCATTAAAATCGTTGTGGTACAACGGTAAAAAGTATTGAAACATATGGTAACAAATAGTTCGCTTTCTAAAAATACATCCATGTTCACAATTTTAATTATTTAGCGAAGCTATTTTATACACTTCATAAACTACCACAAGAAATCTAAAATGACCTTCAGTTTCTCATAATTAAATTTGTTTTAACCCACCTGGTCAATGGTGATGTTGGATAATTTTTGATTGCCTCCTATACGATTGTCTTTATTATATTGAACTACACCGGCAAAATTACCTGCAATGGAGTCATAAAAATTTGAAATGTCGAGTTTCGAAGAGCCCTCAATTGGATCACAAAGTCTGAAATAAAAATATTTGATATTTACAAACTTGAATGCAAAATGGCACTTTCAAGAGTAAAAATGTAATAATTATTTACTTGAAAATTTTATCTAAGGTTCTCTGACCAATCATATGGGCAAGCATCGAATCTATTTGCTGAACACCTTCTTTGACTGCATCTACACAACTGTCACTGACGGTACGCAAAGCTTCGACAACAATTTGATAATATTCTAAAAAAAAAAACATAATTATGAATATATTAAGTTGAAATTTATTAATGCAAACTAACAAATACTAGATTAAAAAAATTATGCTTATAGTGTTATCGAAAAGCAAAGAACATACATGGTCTATTACGCTGCTTACAGTTAAGATTAATAATTTTAATTAGATATGACAATCGCAATTTTCTCAACAAACAATTGTGATCTTTTTTCATTATTCAAAAATGTTTCATAAACATTGAAAAAATGCAAGAGATCTTTTTAATATGACTGTAGAATACTTTCTCACCCAGGAAGTCTGATTTAGCTAACAATGGGCCACTAGAAGACACAGCTCCCTGGACCAAATGAGGATACTTCAACCTCATCCATGCTGCCAGTGAACCTGGGTATGAACCGCCAAATAATATCCATTTAACAGTTGAGTCAAATTTGTATTTGTCGTTCATTGATATTATGAAATTAGCGAGATCAGCTAATGCTTGTTCAGAGTGTAAATATGCTAACTGCTTAACACCCATATCCCTAAAAATGAATACACAATTTTAAAATAATTAATTCTACCAGTAAGAAGAACTACACATCAATAAAATTCTTAGATCATGGTACTTAGTAGGGTGACTTTTGCCATAAAATCTGTGCTCAAGATGAAAGCACAGAGCTCCAACTTTCTTGGCCATTTCTATCCATTGACCAGCTACCATCCATTTTGCTGAAGCCTCTCCTTCTCCGCCGATCATAAGAAATACAATTTGTGAGTTGTTAAAATACTCATCATTAGTGAAGTATCTCTGCAATAACAAATCAATACTTGAAATTATTAAATACCAATATTCATCAGTTTCGGTTATTTCTGTCTATGACTTTATTATGATAATTTTTGTAATAAACTTGTGCATAAAATACTGGTCCTTTCAACACTCATAATTTAATTGGGCCCTAGTCCCTCGATGCTTCTAAAAGATTTACAGAGGTAATATGCGATCTTAAAAAAGAGTGAAACCAAAGGTCAAAGCTTTAATTTTTATTGAAAAGCTACTATGATGTAACAACATGTTTTTTCATGATCAACTAATTATTTATAATATGACATACTTGTTTCCATGTCCTAATATCAGCTGGATTAAAATGATCAAGATCTTGATCAAACCACTGATCTGGAGGTAATTTAACATGATCTTCAACGAAAGGAGCACCATAGCCATTGAGTCCATGTCTCCTATGTGTAAGAGGCTTATTGGCTGACTTGCTATTAACAATGGTAGCTTCTAGGACCAATGTTATTACAAAAATGAGTAATATCTTCATAGTTACCACTATAACACAAACAAATAATAAAAATATAATATGAAATTTAGTTAGATACCTCCATGAAGATCTAAGTGTAGTGATAAACAATTTGTATTATAACATTTTTAAATTACTTTTTTTAGTCTCACTATAATGAAAAACAATACATGACAGTAGAAAATTTTAGTTTTTTATGAAAAATAAATAAGCACTCATTCAAATACATGTCAAAAATACAAAAAAATCAATATAAAACAAAAAAAAAATTGGTTTGTTTACTGATGGTCAATTGCATACATAAAATTCAAATTTGGTGATAAAGTTTGGATTTCAAATATGGTTGATAATAAGAAATATAAAGTATAAAAACTTAAATAATTCTTTTTGGAATCAGATATTACAAACATATCATACTTTGTCTCAACTAATGATAATATTTTGTATTCGGAGAAATGTATGGGTAGTTCTTTCTTAATTAGGGCAATACAATTTTTTTCCTTAAAAACTTGTAACGACCAATTTCAATTCAATTCAAGGGTTCATCTCATCTCTAGTTTGACATTGACATTGACCACAGACAAAGTCTAAATATTTTAACATAGACAATAAATATTTTAAATAAAATATAAATAATATGTATTTTATTTAAAGTATTAAAATGGAATACCACCAAGTGCGCTCTGTCAAAAATTTTTAAAACTTTTATAGACAATGAAGATAATATTTACATTGCATAAATATTTCACGTGGCCAGTGGCAAAATAAAATCTCAATCTTATTTCAACATATTTTTTAATTATGTAAATATTTAAAATATATTTTACACGTGTTAGATAGTATTCAGTTTAAAGAAAAGTTATTTGAAATTTCTACCAGTATTCATTGACCATGACGGCAGTTTGCTAGCTGCAAGTTAGCGGGGCGATTTGTTGCTACGTGTGTGGAGGCCTTTATACGCTTTTTAGATGCAAGGGTTGCACGTGTGACGTCACGAGTAAACACAACAGCCATAATTCTTATTGACACAGAGGGCACTAAAAGCCGTTAGCCATTTTGAACGCTTAACGAAACCACTCACCCGTGCGAACAGATCTCTGACGGGTTCGGAAGGAAAAAGCAACATTCCGAGACATCTGGAACACCTTCGATAAAGCCTGACACGTGAGTAGCATCAAGAAACCACTTTAAAGATGGAAATGATAGCCACATCATATGAGAGAAAGATCTCGGGCACATGTGGCCCGAAGGTGTTTATTTTTGTCCCGCGGAGCATATGCAAACATTTTTGTTTTATTGTATATTAAACCACCAATAGAATATTCCAATGGGCACAGTTCATACATATATATATGGAAGTAGCCCTGTAGGAAATCTCATTTCCTTAATTTGGCCCGGCAGCTGAAAAAGGTTGGCGACTACGTTACATCTACGAAATCCCCTTCGCCGACATCAAATCTCGTGTGGTGTGTTCCAAATGGCCGGCAAGCTGTTCTCAGCCAGTGAAATACGATGGCGATAGCTTAAAATGATCGATATTGATAACGGCGCTACCTTCAAATGATGAATGTTTATAGGAAGTCTACACATCGAAACATGGACCACGAAACCTCAAGAACAAATATCATACCACGGTCCATGGATAGTGAATTGCTCTCAGGTGCAGAACATCCGAAGTTACATCTACGAAATCATTTACCCCATCATCAACTCGTGTGGAGTATCCAAATGGCCGGCAAGCCATTCTCCATATTCATGGATACTTAAATTGCTCTCGAGTGGAGAACATTCGAAGTAACATCTACGAAATCACCGACACCTAATCTCGTGTAGTGAATCTGAAATGGCCGGCAAGGCATTCTCCATATTCATGGATAGTTAAACTGCTCTCGGGTGCAGAACATTCATTAAGACGTCTTGAAAATACCCTTTGCCGACATCAAATCTCTTGCGAAGTATCTCGAATGGCCGGCAAGCCAATCTCCATATTCATGGATAGTTAAATTGCTCTCGAGTGGAGAACATTCGAAGTTACATCCACGAAATCCCCTTCTCCGACATCAAATCTCGTGTGGTGTGTTCCAAATGGCCGGCAAGCTGTTCTCAGCCAGTGAAATACGATGGCGATAGCTTAAAATGATCGATATTGATAACGGCGCTACCTTCAAATGATGAATGTTTATAGGAAGTCTACACATCGAAACATGGACCACGAAACCTCAAGAACAAATATCATACCACGGTCCATGGATAGTGAATTGCTCTCAGGTGCAGAACATCCGAAGTTACATCTACGAAATCATTTACCCCATCATCAACTCGTGTGGAGTATCCAAATGGCCGGCAAGCCATTCTCCATATTCATGGATACTTAAATTGCTCTCGAGTGGAGAACATTCGATGTAACATCTACGAAATCACCGACACCAAATCTCGTGTAGTGAATCTGAAATGGCCGGCAAGGCATTCTCCATATTCATGGATAGTTAAACTGCTCTCGGGTGCAGAACATTCATTAAGACATCTTGAAAATACCCTTTGCCGACATCAAATCTCTTGCGAAGTATCTCGAATGGCCGGCAAGCCTATCTCCATATTCATGGATAGTTAAATTGCTCTCGAGTGGAGAACATTCGAAGTTACATCTACGAAATTTACATCTCCGACATCAAATCTCGTGTGGTGTGTTCCAAATGGCCGGCAAGCTGTTCTCAGCCAGTGAAATACGATGGCGCTAGCTTAAAATGATTGATATTGTTACCGGCGCTACCTTCAAATGATGAATGCTTATGGAAAGACTACACATCGAAACATGGACCACGAAAGCTCTAGAACAAATATCATACCACGGTCCATGGATAGTGAATTGCTCTCAGGTGCAGAACATCCGAAGTTACATCTACGAAATCATTTACCCCATCATCAACTCGTGTGGAGTATCCAAATGGCCGGCAAGCCATTCTCCATATTCATGGATACTTAAATTGCTCTCGAGTGGAGAACATTCGAAGTTACATCCACGAAATCCCCTTCTCCGACATCAAATCTCGTGTGGTGTGTTCCAAATGGCCGGCAAGCTGTTCTCAGCCAGTGAAATACGATGGCGCTAGCTTAAAATGATCGATATTGTTACCGGCGCTACCTTCAAATGATGAATGCTTATGGAAAGACTACACATCGAAACATGGACCACGAAAGCTCTAGAACAAATATCATACCCCACGGTCCATGGATAGTGACTTGCTCTCAGGTGCAGAACATCCGAAGTTACATCTACGAAATCATTTACCCCATCATCAACTCGTGTGGAGTATCCAAATGGCCGGCAAGCCATTCTCCATATTCATGGATACTTAAATTGCTCTCGAGTGGAGAACATTCGAAGTTACATCCACGTAATCCCCTTCTCCGACATCAAATCTCGTGTGGTGTGTTCCAAATGGCCGGCAAGCTGTTCTCAGCCAGTGAAATACGATGGCGCTAGCTTAAAATGATCGATATTGTTACCGGCGCTAA
Source organism: Atopsyche davidsoni (assembly GCA_022113835.1). Lineage (NCBI taxonomy): Eukaryota > Metazoa > Arthropoda > Insecta > Trichoptera > Hydrobiosidae > Atopsyche > Atopsyche davidsoni. The sequence goes on from JAILWY010000010.1 coordinate 4,805,182, forward strand.
CTTCAAATGATGAATGCTTATGGAAAGACTACACATCGAAACATGGACCACGAAAGCTCTAGAACAAATATCATACCACGGTCCATGGATAGTGAATTGCTCTCAGGTGCAGAACATCCGAAGTTACATCTACGAAATCATTTACCCCATCATCAACTCGTGTGGAGTATCCAAATGGCCGGCAAGCCATTCTCCATATTCATGGATACTTAAATTGCTCTCGAGTGGAGAACATTCGAAGTTACATCCACGTAATCCCCTTCTCCGACATCAAATCTCGTGTGGTGTGTTCCAAATGGCCGGCAAGCTGTTCTCAGCCAGTGAAATACGATGGCGATAGCTTAAAATGATCGATATTGATAACGGCGCTACCTTCAAATGATGAATGTTTATAGGAAGTCTACACATCGAAACATGGACCACGAAACCTCAAGAACAAATATCATACCACGGTCCATGGATAGTGAATTGCTCTCAGGTGCAGAACATCCGAAGTTACATCTACGAAATCATTTACCCCATCATCAACTCGTGTGGAGTATCCAAATGGCCGGCAAGCCATTCTCCATATTCATGGATACTTAAATTGCTCTCGAGTGGAGAACATTCGATGTAACATCTACGAAATCACCGACACCAAATCTCGTGTAGTGAATCTGAAATGGCCGGCAAGGCATTCTCCATATTCATGGATAGTTAAACTGCTCTCGGGTGCAGAACATTCATTAAGACATCTTGAAAATACCCTTTGCCGACATCAAATCTCTTGCGAAGTATCTCGAATGGCCGGCAAGCCTATCTCCATATTCATGGATAGTTAAATTGCTCTCGAGTGGAGAACATTCGAAGTTACATCTACGAAATTTACATCTCCGACATCAAATCTCGTGTGGTGTGTTCCAAATGGCCGGCAAGCTGTTCTCAGCCAGTGAAATACGATGGCGCTAGCTTAAAATGATTGATATTGTTACCGGCGCTACCTTCAAATGATGAATGCTTATGGAAAGACTACACATCGAAACATGGACCACGAAAGCTCTAGAACAAATATCATACCACGGTCCATGGATAGTGAATTGCTCTCAGGTGCAGAACATCCGAAGTTACATCTACGAAATCATTTACCCCATCATCAACTCGTGTGGAGTATCCAAATGGCCGGCAAGCCATTCTCCATATTCATGGATACTTAAATTGCTCTCGAGTGGAGAACATTCGAAGTTACATCCACGTAATCCCCTTCTCCGACATCAAATCTCGTGTGGTGTGTTCCAAATGGCCGGCAAGCTGTTCTCAGCCAGTGAAATACGATGGCGCTAGCTTAAAATGATCGATATTGTTACCGGCGCTAACTTCAAATGATGAATGCTTATGGAAAGACTACACATCGAAACATGGACCACGAAAGCTCTAGAACAAATATCATACCACGGTCCATGGATAGTGAATTGCTCTCAGGTGCAGAACATCCGAAGTTACATCTACGAAATCATTTACCCCATCATCAACTCGTGTGGAGTATCCAAATGGCCGGCAAGCCATTCTCCATATTCATGGATACTTAAATTGCTCTCGAGTGGAGAACATTCGAAGTTACATCCACGTAATCCCCTTCTCCGACATCAAATCTCGTGTGGTGTGTTCCAAATGGCCGGCAAGCTGTTCTCAGCCAGTGAAATACGATGGCGCTAGCTTAAAATGATCGATATTGTTACCGGCGCTAACTTCAAATGATGAATGCTTATGGAAAGACTACACATCGAAACATGGACCACGAAAGCTCTAGAACAAATATCATACCACGGTCCATGGATAGTGAATTGCTCTCAGGTGCAGAACATCCGAAGTTACATCTACGAAATCATTTACCCCATCATCAACTCGTGTGGAGTATCCAAATGGCCGGCAAGCCATTCTCCATATTCATGGATACTTAAATTGCTCTCGAGTGGAGAACATTCGAAGTAACATCTACGAAATCACCGACACCAAATCTCGTGTAGTGAATCTGAAATGGCCGGCAAGGCATTCTCCATATTCATGGATAGTTAAACTGCTCTCGGGTGCAGAACATTCATTAAGACATCTTGAAAATACCCTTTGCCGACATCAAATCTCTTGCGAAGTATCTCGAATGGCCGGCAAGCCTATCTCCATATTCATGGATAGTTAAATTGCTCTCGAGTGGAGAACATTCGAAGTTACATCTACGAAATTTACATCTCCGACATCAAATCTCGTGTGGTGTGTTCCAAATGGCCGGCAAGCTGTTCTCAGCCAGTGAAATACGATGGCGCTAGCATAAAATGATTGATATTGTTACCGGCGCTACCTTCAAATGATGAATGCTTATGGAAAGACTACACATCGAAACATGGACCACGAAAGCTCTAGAACAAATATCATACCCCACGGTCCATGGATAGTGACTTGCTCTCAGGTGCAGAACATCCGAAGTTACATCTACGAAATCATTTACCCCATCATCAACTCGTGTGGAGTATCCAAATGGCCGGCAAACCATTCTCCATATTCATGGATACATAAATTGCTCTCGAGTGGAGAACATTCGAAGTAACATCTACGAAATCACCGACACCAAATCTCGTGTAGTGAATCTGAAATGGCCGGCAAGGCATTCTCCATATTCATGGATAGTTAAACTGCTCTCGGGTGCAGAACATTCATTAAGACGTCTTGAAAATACCCTTTGCCGACATCAAATCTCTTGCGAAGTATCTCGAATGGCCGGCAAGCCAATCTCCATATTTATGGATAGTTAAATTGCTCTCGAGTGGAGAACATTCGAAGTTACATCCACGAAATCCCCTTCTCCGACATCAAATCTCGTGTGGTGTGTTCCAAATGGCCGGCAAGCTGTTCTCAGCCAGTGAAATACGATGGCGCTAGCTTAAAATGATCGATATTGTTACCGGCGCTACCTTCAAATGATGAATGCTTATGGAAAGACTACACATCGAAACATGGACCACGAAAGCTCTAGAACAAATATCATACCACGGTCCATGGATAGTGAATTGCTCTCAGGTGCAGAACATCCGAAGTTACATCTACGAAATCATTTACCCCATCATCAACTCGTGTGGAGTATCCAAATGGCCGGCAAGCCATTCTCCATATTCATGGATACTTAAATTGCTCTCGAGTGGAGAACATTCGAAGTTACATTCACGAAATCCCCTTCTCCGACATCAAATCTCGTGTGGTGTGTTCCAAATGGCCGGCAAGCTGTTCTCAGCCAGTGAAATACGATGGCGCTAGCTTAAAATGATCGATATTGTTACCGGCGCTACCTTCAAATGATGAATGCTTATGGAAAGACTACACATCGAAACATGGACCACGAAAGCTCTAGAACAAATATCATACCACGGTCCATGGATAGTGAATTGCTCTCAGGTGCAGAACATCCGAAGTTACATCTACGAAATCATTTACCCCATCATCAACTCGTGTGGAGTATCCAAATGGCCGGCAAGCCATTCTCCATATTCATGGATACTTAAATTGCTCTCGAGTGGAGAACATTCGAAGTTACATCCACGAAATCCCCTTCTCCGACATCAAATCTCGTGTGGTGTGTTCCAAATGGCCGGCAAGCTGTTCTCAGCCAGTGAAATACGATGGCGCTAGCTTAAAATGATCGATATTGTTACCGGCGCTACCTTCAAATGATGAATGCTTATGGAAAGACTACACATCGAAACATGGACCACGAAAGCTCTAGAACAAATATCATACCACGGTCCATGGATAGTGAATTGCTCTCAGGTGCAGAACATCCGAAGTTACATCTACGAAATCATTTACCCCATCATCAACTCGTGTGGAGTATCCAAATGGCCGGCAAGCCATTCTCCATATTCATGGATACTTAAATTGCTCTCGAGTGGAGAACATTCGAAGTAACATCTACGAAATCACCGACACCAAATCTCGTGTAGTGAATCTGAAATGGCCGGCAAGGCATTCTCCATATTCATGGATAGTTAAACTGCTCTCGGGTGCAGAACATTCATTAAGACGTCTTGAAAATACCCTTTGCCGACATCAAATCTCTTGCGAAGTATCTCGAATGGCCGGCAAGCCTATCTCCGTATTCATGGATAGTTAAATTGCTCTCGAGTGGAGAACATTCGAAGTTACATCTACGAAATTTACATCTCCGACATCAAATCTCGTGTGGTGTGTTCCAAATGGCCGGCAAGCTGTTCTCAGCCAGTGAAATACGATGGGGCTAGCATAAAATGATTGATATTGTTACCGGCGCTACCTTCAAATGATGAATGCTTATGGAAAGACTACACATCGAAACATGGACCACGAAAGCTCTAGAACAAATATCATACCCCACGGTCCATGGATAGTGACTTGCTCTCAGGTGCAGAACATCCGAAGTTACATCTACGAAATCATTTACCCCATCATCAACTCGTGTGGAGTATCCAAATGGCCGGCAAGCCATTCTCCATATTCATGGATACTTAAATTGCTCTCGAGTGGAGAACATTCGATGTAACATCTACGAAATCACCGACACCAAATCTCGTGTAGTGAATCTGAAATGGCCGGCAAGGCATTCTCCATATTCATGGATAGTTAAACTGCTCTCGGGTGCAGAACATTCATTAAGACATCTTGAAAATACCCTTTGCCGACATCAAATCTCTTGCGAAGTATCTCGAATGGCCGGCAAGCCTATCTCCATATTCATGGATAGTTAAATTGCTCTCGAGTGGAGAACATTCGAAGTTACATCTACGAAATTTACATCTCCGACATCAAATCTCGTGTGGTGTGTTCCAAATGGCCGGCAAGCTGTTCTCAGCCAGTGAAATACGATGGCGCTAGCTTAAAATGATTGATATTGTTACCGGCGCTACCTTCAAATGATGAATGCTTATGGAAAGACTACACATCGAAACATGGACCACGAAAGCTCTAGAACAAATATCATACCACGGTCCATGGATAGTGAATTGCTCTCAGGTGCAGAACATCCGAAGTTACATCTACGAAATCATTTACCCCATCATCAACTCGTGTGGAGTATCCAAATGGCCGGCAAGCCATTCTCCATATTCATGGATACTTAAATTGCTCTCGAGTGGAGAACATTCGAAGTTACATCCACGAAATCCCCTTCTCCGACATCAAATCTCGTGTGGTGTGTTCCAAATGGCCGGCAAGCTGTTCTCAGCCAGTGAAATACGATGGCGCTAGCTTAAAATGATCGATATTGTTACCGGCGCTACCTTCAAATGATGAATGCTTATGGAAAGACTACACATCGAAACATGGACCACGAAAGCTCTAGAACAAATATCATACCCCACGGTCCATGGATAGTGACTTGCTCTCAGGTGCAGAACATCCGAAGTTACATCTACGAAATCATTTACCCCATCATCAACTCGTGTGGAGTATCCAAATGGCCGGCAAGCCATTCTCCATATTCATGGATACTTAAATTGCTCTCGAGTGGAGAACATTCGAAGTTACATCCACGTAATCCCCTTCTCCGACATCAAATCTCGTGTGGTGTGTTCCAAATGGCCGGCAAGCTGTTCTCAGCCAGTGAAATACGATGGCGCTAGCATAAAATGATTGATATTGTTACCGGCGCTACCTTCAAATGATGAATGCTTATGGAAAGACTACACATCGAAACATGGACCACGAAAGCTCTAGAACAAATATCATACCCCACGGTCCATGGATAGTGACTTGCTCTCAGGTGCAGAACATCCGAAGTTACATCTACGAAATCATTTACCCCATCATCAACTCGTGTGGAGTATCCAAATGGCCGGCAAACCATTCTCCATATTCATGGATACATAAATTGCTCTCGAGTGGAGAACATTCGAAGTAACATCTACGAAATCACCGACACCAAATCTCGTGTAGTGAATCTGAAATGGCCGGCAAGGCATTCTCCATATTCATGGATAGTTAAACTGCTCTCGGGTGCAGAACATTCATTAAGACGTCTTGAAAATACCCTTTGCCGACATCAAATCTCTTGCGAAGTATCTCGAATGGCCGGCAAGCCAATCTCCATATTTATGGATAGTTAAATTGCTCTCGAGTGGAGAACATTCGAAGTTACATCCACGAAATCCCCTTCTCCGACATCAAATCTCGTGTGGTGTGTTCCAAATGGCCGGCAAGCTGTTCTCAGCCAGTGAAATACGATGGCGCTAGCTTAAAATGATCGATATTGTTACCGGCGCTACCTTCAAATGATGAATGCTTATGGAAAGACTACACATCGAAACATGGACCACGAAAGCTCTAGAACAAATATCATACCACGGTCCATGGATAGTGAATTGCTCTCAGGTGCAGAACATCCGAAGTTACATCTACGAAATCATTTACCCCATCATCAACTCGTGTGGAGTATCCAAATGGCCGGCAAGCCATTCTCCATATTCATGGATACTTAAATTGCTCTCGAGTGGAGAACATTCGAAGTTACATCCACGAAATCCCCTTCTCCGACATCAAATCTCGTGTGGTGTGTTCCAAATGGCCGGCAAGCTGTTCTCAGCCAGTGAAATACGATGGCGCTAGCTTAAAATGATCGATATTGTTACCGGCGCTACCTTCAAATGATGAATGCTTATGGAAAGACTACACATCGAAACATGGACCACGAAAGCTCTAGAACAAATATCATACCCCACGGTCCATGGATAGTGACTTGCTCTCAGGTGCAGAACATCCGAAGTTACATCTACGAAATCATTTACCCCATCATCAACTCGTGTGGAGTATCCAAATGGCCGGCAAGCCATTCTCCATATTCATGGATACTTAAATTGCTCTCGAGTGGAGAACATTCGAAGTTACATCCACGTAATCCCCTTCTCCGACATCAAATCTCGTGTGGTGTGTTCCAAATGGCCGGCAAGCTGTTCTCAGCCAGTGAAATACGATGGCGCTAGCATAAAATGATTGATATTGTTACCGGCGCTACCTTCAAATGATGAATGCTTATGGAAAGACTACACATCGAAACATGGACCACGAAAGCTCTAGAACAAATATCATACCCCACGGTCCATGGATAGTGACTTGCTCTCAGGTGCAGAACATCCGAAGTTACATCTACGAAATCATTTACCCCATCATCAACTCGTGTGGAGTATCCAAATGGCCGGCAAACCATTCTCCATATTCATGGATACATAAATTGCTCTCGAGTGGAGAACATTCGAAGTAACATCTACGAAATCACCGACACCAAATCTCGTGTAGTGAATCTGAAATGGCCGGCAAGGCATTCTCCATATTCATGGATAGTTAAACTGCTCTCGGGTGCAGAACATTCATTAAGACGTCTTGAAAATACCCTTTGCCGACATCAAATCTCTTGCGAAGTATCTCGAATGGCCGGCAAGCCAATCTCCATATTTATATAGGTGTGTTCCAAATGGCCGGCAAGCTGTTCTCAGCCAGTGAAATACGATGGCGCTAGCTTAAAATGATCGATATTGTTACCGGCGCTACCTTCAAATGATGAATGCTTATGGAAAGACTACACATCGAAACATGGACCACGAAAGCTCTAGAACAAATATCATACCACGGTCCATGGATAGTGAATTGCTCTCAGGTGCAGAACATCCGAAGTTACATCTACGAAATCATTTACCCCATCATCAACTCGTGTGGAGTATCCAAATGGCCGGCAAGCCATTCTCCATATTCATGGATACTTAAATTGCTCTCGAGTGGAGAACATTCGAAGTTACATCCACGAAATCCCCTTCTCCGACATCAAATCTCGTGTGGTGTGTTCCAAATGGCCGGCAAGCTGTTCTCAGCCAGTGAAATACGATGGCGCTAGCTTAAAATGATCGATATTGTTACCGGCGCTACCTTCAAATGATGAATGCTTATGGAAAGACTACACATCGAAACATGGACCACGAAAGCTCTAGAACAAATATCATACCACGGTCCATGGATAGTGACTTGCTCTCAGGTGCAGAACATCCGAAGTTACATCTACGAAATCATTTACCCCATCATCAACTCGTGTGGAGTATCCAAATGGCCGGCAAGCCATTCTCCATATTCATGGATACTTAAATTGCTCTCGAGTGGAGAACATTCGAAGTTACATCCACGTAATCCCCTTCTCCGACATCAAATCTCGTGTGGTGTGTTCCAAATGGCCGGCAAGCTGTTCTCAGCCAGTGAAATACGATGGCGCTAGCATAAAATGATTGATATTGTTACCGGCGCTACCTTCAAATGATGAATGCTTATGGAAAGACTACACATCGAAACATGGACCACGAAAGCTCTAGAACAAATATCATACCCCACGGTCCATGGATAGTGACTTGCTCTCAGGTGCAGAACATCCGAAGTTACATCTACGAAATCATTTACCCCATCATCAACTCGTGTGGAGTATCCAAATGGCCGGCAAACCATTCTCCATATTCATGGATACATAAATTGCTCTCGAGTGGAGAACATTCGAAGTAACATCTACGAAATCACCGACACCAAATCTCGTGTAGTGAATCTGAAATGGCCGGCAAGGCATTCTCCATATTCATGGATAGTTAAACTGCTCTCGGGTGCAGAACATTCATTAAGACGTCTTGAAAATACCCTTTGCCGACATCAAATCTCTTGCGAAGTATCTCGAATGGCCGGCAAGCCAATCTCCATATTTATGGATAGTTAAATTGCTCTCGAGTGGAGAACATTCGAAGTTACATCCACGAAATCCCCTTCTCCGACATCAAATCTCGTGTGGTGTGTTCCAAATGGCCGGCAAGCTGTTCTCAGCCAGTGAAATACGATGGCGCTAGCTTAAAATGATCGATATTGTTACCGGCGCTACCTTCAAATGATGAATGCTTATGGAAAGACTACACATCGAAACATGGACCACGAAAGCTCTAGAACAAATATCATACCACGGTCCATGGATAGTGAATTGCTCTCAGGTGCAGAACATCCGAAGTTACATCTACGAAATCATTTACCCCATCATCAACTCGTGTGGAGTATCCAAATGGCCGGCAAGCCATTCTCCATATTCATGGATACTTAAATTGCTCTCGAGTGGAGAACATTCGAAGTTACATCCACGAAATCCCCTTCTCCGACATCAAATCTCGTGTGGTGTGTTCCAAATGGCCGGCAAGCTGTTCTCAGCCAGTGAAATACGATGGCGCTAGCTTAAAATGATCGATATTGTTACCGGCGCTACCTTCAAATGATGAATGCTTATGGAAAGACTACACATCGAAACATGGACCACGAAAGCTCTAGAACAAATATCATACCACGGTCCATGGATAGTGAATTGCTCTCAGGTGCAGAACATCCGAAGTTACATCTACGAAATCATTTACCCCATCATCAACTCGTGTGGAGTATCCAAATGGCCGGCAAACCATTCTCCATATTCATGGATACATAAATTGCTCTCGAGTGGAGAACATTCGAAGTAACATCTACGAAATCACCGACACCAAATCTCGTGTAGTGAATCTGAAATGGCCGGCAAGGCATTCTCCATATTCATGGATAGTTAAACTGCTCTCGGGTGCAGAACATTCATTAAGACGTCTTGAAAATACCCTTTGCCGACATCAAATCTCTTGCGAAGTATCTCGAATGGCCGGCAAGCCAATCTCCATATTTATGGATAGTTAAATTGCTCTCGAGTGGAGAACATTCGAAGTTACATCCACGAAATCCCCTTCTCCGACATCAAATCTCGTGTGGTGTGTTCCAAATGGCCGGCAAGCTGTTCTCAGCCAGTGAAATACGATGGCGCTAGCTTAAAATGATCGATATTGTTACCGGCGCTACCTTCAAATGATGAATGCTTATGGAAAGACTACACATCGAAACATGGACCACGAAAGCTCTAGAACAAATATCATACCACGGTCCATGGATAGTGAATTGCTCTCAGGTGCAGAACATCCGAAGTTACATCTACGAAATCATTTACCCCATCATCAACTCGTGTGGAGTATCCAAATGGCCGGCAAGCCATTCTCCATATTCATGGATACTTAAATTGCTCTCGAGTGGAGAACATTCGAAGTTACATCCACGAAATCCCCTTCTCCGACATCAAATCTCGTGTGGTGTGTTCCAAATGGCCGGCAAGCTGTTCTCAGCCAGTGAAATACGATGGCGCTAGCTTAAAATGATCGATATTGTTACCGGCGCTACCTTCAAATGATGAATGCTTATGGAAAGACTACACATCGAAACATGGACCACGAAAGCTCTAGAACAAATATCATACCACGGTCCATGGATAGTGAATTGCTCTCAGGTGCAGAACATCCGAAGTTACATCTACGAAATCATTTACCCCATCATCAACTCGTGTGGAGTATCCAAATGGCCGGCAAGCCATTCTCCATATTCATGGATACTTAAATTGCTCTCGAGTGGAGAACATTCGAAGTTACATCCACGAAATCCCCTTCTCCGACATCAAATCTCGTGTGGTGTGTTCCAAATGGCCGGCAAGCTGTTCTCAGCCAGTGAAATACGATGGCGCTAGCTTAAAATGATCGATATTGTTACCGGCGCTACCTTCAAATGATGAATGCTTATGGAAAGACTACACATCGAAACATGGACCACGAAAGCTCTAGAACAAATATCATACCACGGTCCATGGATAGTGAATTGCTCTCAGGTGCAGAACATCCGAAGTTACATCTACGAAATCATTTACCCCATCATCAACTCGTGTGGAGTATCCAAATGCCGGCAAGCCATTCTCCATATTCATGGATACTTAAATTGCTCTCGAGTGGAGAACATTCGAAGTAACATCTACGAAATCACCGACACCAAATCTCGTGTAGTGAATCTGAAATGGCCGGCAAGGCATTCTCCATATTCATGGATAGTTAAACTGCTCTCGGGTGCAGAACATTCATTAAGACGTCTTGAAAATACCCTTTGCCGACATCAAATCTCTTGCGAAGTATCTCGAATGGCCGGCAAGCCTATCTCCGTATTCATGGATAGTTAAATTGCTCTCGAGTGGAGAACATTCGAAGTTACATCTACGAAATTTACATCTCCGACATCAAATCTCGTGTGGTGTGTTCCAAATGGCCGGCAAGCTGTTCTCAGCCAGTGAAATACGATGGCGCTAGCATAAAATGATTGATATTGTTTCCGGCGCTACCTTCAAATGATGAATGCTTATGGAAAGACTACACATCGAAACATGGACCACGAAAGCTCTAGAACAAATATCATACCCCACGGTCCATGGATAGTGACTTGCTCTCAGGTGCAGAACATCCGAAGTTACATCTACGAAATCATTTACCCCATCATCAACTCGTGTGGAGTATCCAAATGGCCGGCAAGCCATTCTCCATATTCATGGATACTTAAATTGCTCTCGAGTGGAGAACATTCGAAGTTACATCCACGAAATCCCCTTCTCCGACATCAAATCTCGTGTGGTGTGTTCCAAATGGCCGGCAAGCTGTTCTCAGCCAGTGAAATACGATGGCGCTAGCTTAAAATGATCGATATTGTTACCGGCGCTACCTTCAAATGATGAATGCTTATGGAAAGACTACACATCGAAACATGGACCACGAAAGCTCTAGAACAAATATCATACCACGGTCCATGGATAGTGAATTGCTCTCAGGTGCAGAACATCCGAAGTTACATCTACGAAATCATTTACCCCATCATCAACTCGTGTGGAGTATCCAAATGGCCGGCAAGCCATTCTCCATATTCATGGATACTTAAATTGCTCTCGAGTGGAGAACATTCGAAGTAACATCTACGAAATCACCGACACCAAATCTCGTGTAGTGAATCTGAAATGGCCGGCAAGGCATTCTCCATATTCATGGATAGTTAAACTGCTCTCGGGTGCAGAACATTCATTAAGACATCTTGAAAATACCCTTTGCCGACATCAAATCTCTTGCGAAGTATCTCGAATGGCCGGCAAGCCTATCTCCATATTCATGGATAGTTAAATTGCTCTCGAGTGGAGAACATTCGAAGTTACATCTACGAAATTTACATCTCCGACATCAAATCTCGTGTGGTGTGTTCCAAATGGCCGGCAAGCTGTTCTCAGCCAGTGAAATACGATGGCGCTAGCATAAAATGATTGATATTGTTACCGGCGCTACCTTCAAATGATGAATGCTTATGGAAAGACTACACATCGAAACATGGACCACGAAAGCTCTAGAACAAATATCATACCCCACGGTCCATGGATAGTGACTTGCTCTCAGGTGCAGAACATCCGAAGTTACATCTACGAAATCATTTACCCCATCATCAACTCGTGTGGAGTATCCAAATGGCCGGCAAGCCATTCTCCATATTCATGGATACATAAATTGCTCTCGAGTGGAGAACATTCGAAGTAACATCTACGAAATCACCGACACCAAATCTCGTGTAGTGAATCTGAAATGGCCGGCAAGGCATTCTCCATATTCATGGATAGTTAAACTGCTCTCGGGTGCAGAACATTCATTAAGACATCTTGAAAATACCCTTTGCCGACATCAAATCTCTTGCGAAGTATCTCGAATGGCCGGCAAGCCAATCTCCATATTCATGGATAGTTAAATTGCTCTCGAGTGGAGAACATTCGAAGTTACATCCACGAAATCCCCTTCTCCGACATCAAATCTCGTGTGGTGTGTTCCATATGGCCGGCAAGCTGTTCTCAGCCAGTGAAATACGATGGCGCTAGCTTAAAATGATCGATATTGTTACCGGCGCTACCTTCAAATGATGAATGCTTATGGAAAGACTACACTCTAGAGCTCTAGAACAAATATCATACCACGGTCCATGGATAGTGAATTGCTCTCAGGTGCAGAACATCCGAAGTTACATCTACGAAATCATTTACCCCATCATCAACTCGTGTGGAGTATCCAAATGGCCGGCAAGCCATTCTCCATATTCATGGATACTTAAATTGCTCTCGAGTGGAGAACATTCGAAGTAACATCTACGAAATCACCGACACCAAATCTCGTGTAGTGAATCTGAAATGGCCGGCAAGGCATTCTCCATATTCATGGATAGTTAAACTGCTCTCGGGTGCAGAACATTCATTAAGACGTCTTGAAAATACCCTTTGCCGACATCAAATCTCTTGCGAAGTATCTCGAATGGCCGGCAAGCCAATCTCCATATTCATGGATAGTTAAATTGCTCTCGAGTGGAGAACATTCGAAGTTACATCCACGAAATCCCCTTCTCCGACATCAAATCTCGTGTGGTGTGTTCCAAATGGCCGGCAAGCTGTTCTCAGCCAGTGAAATACGATGGCGCTAGCTTAAAATGATCAATATTGTTACCGGCGCTACCTTCTAATGATGAATGCTTATGGAAAGACTACACATCGAAACATGGACCACGAAAGCTCTAGAACATGGCTACGATGGCGCTAGTTTAAAATGATTGATATTGATACCGGCGCTACCTTCAAATGTTGAATGTTTATGGGAAGTCTATACATCGAAACATGGACCACGAAAGCTCTAGAACAAATATCGTATCACGGCTCATGGATCGTGAATTGCTTTCGAGTGCGCAACATCAACTTGAATCATCAGTATAAACATTAATGGAATCATCTCGTGAGGTGTCACATCACATCACATCGATCTGGCTGCCTTGATGGCGCATGCAGGCCGGCCTCTGTGGGAGCCTATCCGGACAGAAGAGGGCTCTCTCCCCCCTTACCAGCACGATGTGCGTCTATCGTCGACGGGCTCGCACCAGAGAGCCAGCTGTCCTCCCCGCCTTTACTCATGTGATAGCAACTTAATTATTAATAATGTGTTATTTGCTTTATACTATGATGTGTTATAGTAACAATGAATCCTACTTACATGAATAAAGTATCTTTATCACAAATAATACACTTTAATTTAAATGGAGCAATTCACGCAGTAAATATTCAGACTGAAATTAGCAATGGAAGTAACAACTATTTTTATACTTTGTTTATCTTTTGGTGCATGGTAAACAGGGTTATCAATAGTGCAAAGAGTAATATTTATATGACCCTTAGAAATTGAAAATGTAAACGGTTTTCTAATAAATATAAATGGTAGGTTATATTCTTTAATCAAACTCCAAGTAAATTAAAATAACCATTAGCTTAATGTGTTAATTTATTTCTAGATTAATTACTGTGGGATATTCCTTTTCCATGTTTTTTTGATGCTCTTTCTTATCTCCCAGATATTAAAAAAAAAATGTATCATGTTGAACTCTCAACCATTTTCAAGTAATTCAAGTGAAAGGTTACTCCTTTATGTTTGCCAAATTTGCACATGTCTCGTAAAATATATAAATTTATTATTTAAATGCATTTATCTATAAAGGTGAGTTGATAGATATATTTTTTCCAATCCAACACGAACAGTCAATCGGATGAGACTTGAACTCTGTGGAAATAACAGATCGCTTATAATAGAAAAAAATAAATGTTGAAGACCGTTTTTGTTTATTTACAAGTATATATTTAAAAAACATTAATAAATATTATACATATCATTCAGTGAAAGTTAGTTTTAACTTTAAATTTAAGTAATGATTGTCTCAGTTCGCACACATTACAAGCAAATGGTAGCAACATCATATCCGTTGTTATTCGCAATAGCGCTAGTTTAACAAAATTCAGATGTATAAATCATGCAAGCAGTAAAATTTTATATTTAAATGCAGACACCAAATAAAAAAGATAATATGCCAGCTATTGATGGGATATATTAAATTTCAAATCTAAAAAAATGTTAATAATAAGTGCAGTGAATACTAAAATTAAAATTTCCAATTATTTATGAATATGTAAAGAGCTTACTTGGATAGAAATGGGACGGGATCTACTGTCTGACTGTACGTGAGCTCGCTGGCAATGATAAGAACTTTTCAGCAACTGAGTTTAAAGATAAAGAAAAACATTGTCTCGAGAAATATTTATGATTAATAAATTGTATGTTAAAAATTAAACAGATACAGAGTGTTTCAAAGTTTACAATATTATATAAAGTGAGATGAATTACATATTAACCTATCGCATTTAATTTTCCAACAATTTCGTCCTATAAAAATATTATGAGTAATAAGAAATTGCAGCTGTAATAAAATATACACTGGTGTATAAATAAAATAAGATAATAAATTTATAATCCTATTTATTTTTACAAGTTTTAAAGTGTGATGATATAGATGCAAAATAATCCAATAGTACAGGTAAAAATATTAGGCCGTGGGCAGCTCCCACTAAAACTATACAGAGAAACATTCGAAAGTAAAATATTTGAAATATTTCTGACTCTGAAAAGGCGAGAACGATGATCCCTGCAAACTTGGTAAGTGTGATACCACTCAAAACATTACTTCCCATGTTAGTAAACGCTTCGAGCACTCTCTTGTGCGAAGTTAGTGTGCTCGTAGAGTAGGAATGAACTATATGACTGCAGAACTCCACACCTATTCCGACACACTGTAATTAAACAAATTCATTATTGGTTACTCGAAATGCATAAATATAATGATTAGCTATTTAAGGATGAATGAGTATTCAATTTATAAAAAAATTACGTTTCAAATTGAGATGATAAATTGTAGCAGAAACGCTTTTTAGCTAGAAAAGTCGTTAGTCCTTTTTGTAGGTCTTTCACTATATTTACAAAATTTAATGAATTATTTGGTCCGCCATAAATCTTTGGCTCAAGTTTTATATTAATTTTAAAAATGTCTTAAATTTTCTTACCATAACAAGGTTTACAAGTGAAACTGCATTCAATGAAATATTCCACCAGTACATTAATCCAAGCATGTCTACGAGTATCATAGCGACACACATGAGAATGATCAAAGACGAGAATATGTCAAAGCCGGTAAGAAGGAAGCTCACTCCAAAGACCACAAGAAGGGAATATCCAAGAGATTCAAGTGTATCAGGCCACATTGTGAGGTATTGATCGTAAAACACATAATGAATACTATAAAAATAAAGGGCATTATTAATATTTATTTAAAACACTGTCACAAAATAATTTTATGCCTGCAATAAAATAATATTATACCTGTAGGGAAACACTGAAACTTCTTTGTTTCCTGTGTTTTCTCTAAGCATTTGAGTTAAATCAGAGGCTATATTTTTTACAAATCTGTAAGATTCAAAGAAGTCTTCTGAACCACGAAGAGTTCTATGATATGCCATAAAAGTTGAATCTTGGACTTTGGCTCTTCCTTCTCTATCGTAGACAAAGTTCACACCCTACGTAAAAATAAATGGTTTATATAAATGTATTATCTTCCAAAATAGTATAAAATTTAAAAAAATTAAGTGGGTACTCATAAGTCTACTTCTTTTTGAAGTACCATTTATATGATAAAACTACACTGGTACTATTATACTAAGGAAAAATATATTTACTTGACTATAGCTTGCATGTCCAGCTTTGGCACAATTTTCATCGGGATTCCCAGACAAGAAAAATGATAAATATTTTTCAAAATCTTTTTCGGAGGGTCGTATATTTTTATACTCCATGTTTATTTTACATACTCCACAGAGCGTTTCATTAGTTTCTAAAAAACAATAAATGTTGGTAATAACTTAAACTTTACAATCACTGAAGTATTTACTACTGGTAATCAATTTTTTAATTTGTATGAGATTAAAAAAGTTTAAAAACAACTACAGATGGCTAATAAAATTTTAATGTATTTTTAACGAGTAAAGTAGTACCTGTGTGAGGACAAAAAGAGGAATTGCTAAGAAAGTATTTACAGCATTGTTCTGACTGTATTGTCCAATCAATATAGTCATCCAACCATGAATTTGGAACTTTAGCTAAGTAAGTACTGAAAGTAAAAATATGAATTTAAAATATACAACTATCAACACAATTTAATAATAGTCTAAAAATACATCATATAAACAAAATACCTGTCTTTGGGTAAATTTGAAGCAACATATAATTGTGTGAAAAGTGAGTTTGAATTGCATAGTTGTCCTCCGCATATATAATTTTGATGGGATACGTTGGAATAATCGAGGCCCTCTGAAACAACCCAGTACACTGGTGGACCCACTTGTAGTAGTGTTCCTACTCCTAGTAAGTACTTTCGTACATGTGAATCACGAGGCATAGCCAGCTCTTGTTCCAGTCCAATATCAACATGGGGTATTACGCAGATACTTAAGCAAAGCCAGACTATGAAAACAACTGCAACAATCGGTTTGACTGCCCTAAAAATATATGTAAAACAAATTAAAATATTTATAAAACAAACTTGATAGCGTTCTGTTATAAAAATTAAAGATCTTTTATTTATTTTTATTTGTGAAGCGACCGCGTTCTTTAACAGATTAGGTTGTCGTCCGCTTTATGATGTGTGTTGAGAAAAGTGGTTGCTTTATAAATAAAATTGAGTCGTAAAGTTTTGTTTGAAATGTTCACAAAAAAAAAATCGAATTAATTGAAACCCACGAGCAAAGACTTCTTGATAATCTCACAAAACCGTTTATTGTAGGCGGCAGAAATAAAAAAATAAATCAATTATATACAACAAAAAATCTTACCAATGGACAATGAATGGTGCATAAAACTTCTCAAACAGGTTGTGTAAAAGACCCTTAGAATATTTTTGCTGATCATTTTCAGTATTACAAAGTTGTTTTTGTTTTATAAAACAGCATACATCCAAGTTGCCCATCTTAAATACAATATTAACAATGATTATTATAATTTCTTGTGAAAAAATTATTTTAAGTATTTGTAAGTTATTGAACATTATTTTACCTCATATCGTTCACTGTCAATAGAAAGAAGAGCCACGAAGGCAGTAATTTGGAATATAAAATCCAGGAGTAGGGCGCACGTAGCATATAATGCAAAGGTATTCACAGCAGGCATTCCAGAAAGGGAACCTTTTGAAGAGATTATAAAACTATGATTACTATTTTAAACAAATAATACTAAGTATGTAATTTCACAACAAAACAATAATTTTATATCATCCTACTAAAAATTTCGATTTGATCTGAAAAATCGATTTATGTGATCTGATTGAATTTCTAGGTGAAAACTTTTGATCTATTGAGCAACAACATTTGCATTGATCTAAATGTTTATTGGTATGACGGATTCGAAGTGATTGTAATTGATTTAATTATAAATATTAAATATGCTGTTCTGTCTAACCAAAAAAACACATAGGACAATGCAATCATTGAATGATATATAGTTAGTAACTTTTATACCAAAAAACTGGACTTAGATCAAATTAGAGCAACCTGAGGTTTTCTTTTTGTTATCTTTACTTACAATAGGGAATAACCTTACCGATAGCAAAACATGCACACTGCGTTGCCGTTGTAAGAACCATCGATGGACCAACTTTGGCTAGAGATTTTCCAAAAATAAAATGTTTTCTTTCTTTATGATCTTTACCATCAAAAACAAGTGATCCTTCTTGTAATGCAATACAAACATCATTATGGGTGGAAACAAGTATGAATATATTATCAACTCCTATAGCTAATACCAAAAACGGCAAAACCTAAAAAAAAACAAGAGAATTTTTCAGATGAAAAAAAATTGCAACAGAAATCTGTTCAATCATGATTATGGCAATAAAATAAAAATCATTAATGTGATTTTATTATACTCTATAAGCAGGGGGCATCCACGCCTAAATAATTTGAACGAGTAGTCTACAATTACTCTAAGAATAGAAAACCGCAAAAGAAAAGCCAAGTAAGCTAGCTGTTAGCAATCTGAGACAATTTCAACTGTGTTTTAGTGTTTGAAATCACAAAAACCAACACCACAGAAGTAGTTTATATATATAACTAATGACTAGTGCTACTCAATGTCAATTAATGGCCGGTCTAAACATGCATGAACAAGTAATGCAAGATATGTAATCGGCATGTCGATTCTTGAGTATTTAAGTGACATATTTTTGAAGTATTATCATATCTACTTAAATTTGACCAAAAAATAGTGTAATAAACAGAATATATATTTCTGTTGTCATCAGCATAACAAGTGTAACACACCAAAAAATATTTCCACAGAAACCTTCATAAATAAATATTGAAATTTTTATAAATATAATTTCTTTATTTAATATTTTGTTTTATTTTATATGCATCATTGATTTTCTACTACACCTTATTTCATACAAATATAATGACTATCAGTACTGACTCACCTCAATTACTAATAATGTTGTGGGAACCCCCACGTATCCAAAAAATCCAAGAGAGCATGCTACCGATGATAAAACAATTATGATCCCGACAAGACCCAAAGTTACTTTACTGTCAATCTGAAAATAAAAAAAACAATGCATTTAATGTAAATGCATATTTACTAGTAATAAAAAGTATTTTTTTAAGACTATACTATACTATAATTTTTTTTTGATAAGATGGGTTATGTATTGATAATATATATGTATATATATATATAATTATATATTTATAAACATCTCACTACTTACTAGTATTGTTTTAAAAGATTTTATATTGCCTAGTGATATTGCAATGTAAACAAACATTACAAGATAACTTATAACAACTGTTCCAATCTGCGCTTGTGAAACTCTATCTAATTCATCTTCTATAGATCGTTCTGATGAATATGCAATGTCCATATTTATTGATTTTTCATTTGCATCATAATTTTTCATAAATTCTATAAACCTAAAATAAAATTATACATAATTATCAAAGTTACAAAAATTGCTGAATTCATAATAATATGATGGACTTGTACCTTTTTTCCCATTCTAGAGCTGGCTTTAAACTTTCTTTGTTAACATAATTTTTGATAAGGAAAGTCAATACAACTGTATCAGAGTCTTGAAGAGATGTAGATTTTGCCCCTCCAAAAGCTAAGGCACCATCAATTCCTCCTCCCCATGGAGCTAAGCATGTAGGGCCAAAAGGATTTCTGTAAAATACAACAAACACTAAATTATCATATCAAATATAGTAATTTATACTTTTCGTAATAATTCATTATATTATTAAATATTTCTTACGCAAGACAGTTGGTTATTACTGTTAAATAATTTGAACTATTGAAATCATTCATGTTATCTCCAAAATAGCCAAAAAATGACATTACTGCGCATTGTTTTAGAGAATCGAGACCAGTAAAGGGTGACCGCAAGGGTGCAAAACATATTTTATCTAATCCAGTATTATCTGATTGACCGATCTAGAAAAATGAATACATTAGTTGCATCACTATATCACTTGCCAATATAAAAATTTATAATTTAAAAAATTCATACCTTTAAAATTTGTTGCTCGAGGTTAATAATATCAAGTAAAAAATCTTTGTTAAAGGCTGGTCCATATATTTGAATATTTGGTGGATTTGAATCGGTTTTGGTTACATCAATTGAAGGAATTACCGTACCCGATGATTTATTGTAAATCACCTGGGAATATAATGAATAGCACAATAACAAAAATATGTTTTTTTATTATAACGTTTTATATAAATTTATAAATCTTACATTTGGTAGTCCTTTTGCTTGTATGAAAATTTGTGATGTGCGGTAAAATGGTCCAAATCTTAAAGAATAAAAAAGGTAATGATATTATAGAAATCAAGAAGAAAATACCCCACTTGTTATTAATGAATATAATGTACCTTTCATCAAAAATGTCTTTTTGTTTTCTTACTTCAGAAGTAGGCGATGACCATATTTCAACAGGATCAGTTGTGACCTGAAGATACGTTATTCCAAAACATAATCCAATTATGGCCCACGATGTTATCATTAAAACCAGAATTGGTTTTGACGAGCAACCTAAATATATAATAATAAGGTTTTATCTCATATTCAATTGAAAAATTGCATCTTATTTTAATATTTTAGGTAAATAATAAAATAGATATATCCACTACAACTAAATATCAAATCAATGATATGATTCAAATAAAAGTTTTGGCTTGCTCTGATTTAGTCGGAATTGTGCTCCAAAATTTATAGACTATCAAGCATTAGTCTTTTGAACTTTTTACCATAATTAGTTACATTATATTAGATATATAGTATTTGCATAACTTTTAATGTTTTTTTGGTAAGATGGATCGGATCATCAATACACTGAAAACATTCTATATTTTTTTAAACTTGTTTGAAGTATTTAGCAAGAATAAATGCATTTCTGATTGAGAAATAGCTTTCAAAGACGTAATAATTATAAAAAAATTCAATGAAAACATTTAGTCATAAGTTAAATTTAGTATCACAGGGAAGATATATTAAAAACCCAGAAGACAAAAATAATTTAATAATGATAATTCATTTCATTCTTAAGCTCAAATAAATATTGATAAAAAATCATTATCAGTAAGTAAATTCCACTTTATGACATGATAATGAATCATAAACAAATACCAGTAAGAATAACGATTTCTATAAAAAAAATATGTGAGGGAAGAGATTTTGTGAAGATAAACATGATAGATAAAATATAACTTACCATAACCTAGATTGTAAAATATTTTTTCTAGAATATTATTAATACCACTATAAGTACATTTTTTACTATTAATTTTATCTTTGCTGTCACTAATAGTCCCAAATATAGACCTTCTTTTCCTCCTTTTTTTGACCAACCAATCACCTATAAACAAATCATTTGATTAATTATTAAAACTAAATCAATAGCATGGTTAACCAAATCATAATTTTTTTTACATACCTACTGATATGCCAATGAAGAAACCACATAAAATGAAAAATAATACAATGCCGACAGAAAAGCTAATACAATTCACTCCCAAAACCATGCAGGGAGACTCGGCCAACATCACATCGTACAATCCATAGGGACAGCTAGTCAAACAATCAACACAACTACAAGGCCAAAATCCCTAAAAGTAGAATTTATTAGTTAGAAAATTAATTTATAATGATTTTATTCACAACCTATCTAATTGAGAGTAGCGTACTGAAGCCAAATATGTTAAAAAGGTATCTTATTTATTTTTTAAGAAAATAAAGCCTTACCATGGCCTTATTTTAACTCAATGTAATCAAAATAATTTTTGATTACGTTTGCTAATTCAATTCATAACTTTGTTTATTTTATTGAATTTATTTTAATAAAAGTCTCGGAAAACTAAACTCTTTAAACATACTTTCATAAATCCTACATTAAAATGTTATATTATTTTTTCGCATGTGAGATTTCATAATGTATTATATAAATACTAAATCAATTATTATTGATATTTTCTTTATACTGTAAGAAATTCTCAGACCTGTTAAAAAATGCACCCTTTCGTGGATGACACTTTTGTGGATAGAAACAGATACAAATCAACTAATTCATTAAATTATATTACCTCATAAGTCTCATTACAGCCCAAAACAATGGGTGCAAGCGCATTTTCGCTCTCACTTGGAATAAAGTTTATTTTGAAAGGTACAAAAGGATTGTCAATATTACCCATGTTGGTAAACCATCTGAAATAACAATATATATGCTTGATTGGTAAGAAAAAATACTAAGGCTTTATTCTTGTGTAAAGAGTTGGAATTTAAGACATTAAAATCGACAACATCGAAAATCTAAAATCAAGTTTGTAACATCGCTATTCTTCATATGTAAAATTTTATGTTTACTTCTAGCAATTTTTCAATAAATATGCCTATAAACCTTGGAAAAAGCACTAACCATTTGATTAAGGCAATTTTTTTTTCTTTTTATGATTACAATCTTTTGAGTTGACAATAAAATATCTTACATTTAAAAATTAAACAGGTGCGACAGGTCAGTCGGGGTGAATTCTGTTTTGTGATTAGCAAACTGTGCTTTTATCGATAAAATCATTTCTTGAACAACACCTACATATTCTAACTATTTTGTAAAATATTCAAAAATACAAATTTACTTTTCAGGTGTGCAAATTTCTTCACCACTTCCACATAATATATCGATAGCCAAGTTTCCAGATTGAGGCATCACAACTCCTGCACATGAATCATAAGCTTTTTGCATGTAATTACTGCTTAATTCTACTGTAAGCTCCCTAATATATGCCACATTATCTGAAATTTTGGTGATAAACATTATTATAAAATAATTACATATGTTAAACCAATATATTATAGAAATCCTCCCTAATAATTATTTGTGGTGTAATAAATCAACCACAAATAAAAATTTATTGAATTATGTTTTTATAAAACATTGCATATAATCTTTAATGAAAGTTTTGTGATCTCTAAGATAATTAATTAACAATTGAATGTTTGTCACCTATTTCACTGTTTTCAATTATTACTGTAGAAAAACGGCTTTGTTCAGTTCCACAAGTGAAGTCACAAATATGATTGAGAAAATTTTGTAAACAAGAAGGACACCTTCCTATCAATCCTTCAGCCATTTTTATATTTTCATCCATGGTTTCAACCTGCTTCGAAGAGCAACATGTTGCTGTATCTAAACATCAATTAAGAAAATGTTGAATAATATATTCCCTTTTTAAGTAAATCGCATAGTTTTTAATAAATTTTACCAACATAAGGTTTATTATTTAGGTTTAAAAACATTTTTACCAAAAAAAGATTAGAAATTGGAAATATAATTTTTTAGATTAAATATCATCAACTCTGTAGTAATAAATACAAAAACATTATAACACTTAGTTTTATATTTAAACCAAAATTTAGAATTTAATAAGTGAGTAATACATTAAATATGAAAATCTAGCTCATTATTTGATAAGGCAGAAATATACAGTCGTACATACAATACTCAATATAAACCTCAAATATGCAAATAAAACTTACTATTTTTTAAATGTGGACAGCGCCTTATAAATTTTTCTATGATACTTGGTGTCCACGTATCATCAAATTCTTTTGCAGTACCATTATATGCACAATTTAGTGAATGGTTTCTATTTTCATCAAAAAAACATTCACCATACCAAACACACGTATGTTCTGTTTCAGGATCGGCATTTAAGCAATTTAACAAATAAACATGAGAAAACAGAAAAAATATCAAAAAACTAATGTTTTTCACTGTACACATCATGATTAAGTACCCGAAGGAAAATTGAAATTATAACTTTAAAACACATGAATTATACTTTGAGATTCTCTTTAAACGTCTATACTCAATATCAAAAGATAGAATGAGTACAGAATGAAGTACAACAATGATTTGACTTATCAATATTTTTGACCACCTGTTTCCTTATCAATTATTATCTATATGTTAAAACACCTGCTATTCACCAACTGAATGATTGATGAAATAAAATTGAAACATAAAAGAAGATACCAGATTCGTTATCATTAAAAATATGATATGATTGCAATAAGTATTAAAAAAAAATGTTATATTCTTCACAGATTCTTACAAACAGTACAAAGTTACAGTTACTCAGAACAGTACAAAGATCTAGGCATTTAGGTAAATTTCTAGCGGCTTGAATGAAGTCAACAATCAAGTTCAAATCAAGTGACAAGACGATTTAAATAAAAAAAAATTAAATAAAAAAAGATTTAGATAAAAAATCTTTTGAGATATGGAAAAAGAAATTACAGCACTCTAGCCTGCAAAACTTACTACTAATCCAGTAGCAATTGAAGAATTTTGAATGCATTTGGAAATACCTTAAAAAATTTGGTTAGCACATCTATAGATAGTTAATGCGATCCTCATTCCATAAAACCTGGGTAAAGATCGTAAATTAATATAACAGATATTAATCATCTCTCAAATGTTATATCATACTTAATATTTAGCTTGAGCAGGTCACGCACTGAGAATTTTTCACATTAAACGCTATCTGCTTCAGG
Source organism: Atopsyche davidsoni (assembly GCA_022113835.1). Lineage (NCBI taxonomy): Eukaryota > Metazoa > Arthropoda > Insecta > Trichoptera > Hydrobiosidae > Atopsyche > Atopsyche davidsoni. The sequence continues at coordinate 4,830,100 of JAILWY010000010.1, forward strand.
TTGCCTTTCAAATCAGTAAGCACAGAGATCACAAAGGTTATCAGATTTACTTCTAAAAATTAAATAAAACTGCTTTATTGAATTTAAATAGTTTCTTTCTAGTACAATGAATTGAATAGTGTTTTTACATTAACAGTTTAAACATTTTTTTTTAAATTCTAACTTCAACTTTGTTATTTCAATAGCTAAGCGACATGAGATAGTTTTAAGTAATTGTAAAAAATAATAACGCATTTGAATACAATAAAAAAATATTTTTCTTTGAAATGATTTGATAAAAGCATTGAGCTTGTATGTTGAACTGTGATGAATACTTGCCAAGCCAAAGTTTTTAAATTTCGCGGGCCGACGCGCCATTGCTTCACTCTTTATGGTTTCAATAGAGTAGACAAAGTTATTTAAATTATTGTGGTACACTTACACTAATGACTACATTATTAATTTTATACGAACGATAATATCAATCCATTCATTTTTGTAGCTTATTAATTTTAAGGAAATAGAAAAAAAAATATGAAAAGAAACAAGTGAAGAAATACATCCGACTATCAACCATCCAACTAGAGCCGATAGATATACTAGCGATCTAATATACGAGTGATTCGTATTGTGAGCACGTTTCTGGAACGGATTATGCCGTACTAAGCTTGACGGCACTTTTACTGCGTAAAAGGATTGACCAATATTTTTGTTGATTATTTTAATATTTCAGTCCGAGCTGGCAGTGTTGTGAGCAACTATTAGCCATAAATAACCAGCCATCCGACCAGAGCTAGTAGGACAAGCAGGAGGCATAAGCAGGAGTCCGATCGAGTCCGATCGGCCCCTTCGTGACCTGTGAAAGTGTTTTTAGTTTTGAATGAGTCATTTTTCTTGTGGGTGTTAGAATGTCAAGACCTAATCAAGATATTGTTTATGAAGGCTGGTTAACTAAATCTCCTCCATCCAAAAGAGTTTGGAGAGCTGTGAGTATTAATTTTGCCTAAGTTTCGATTCTCATTGTCCTTATTCTTATAATGTTTCTAGCTTTCTTTTCTTAATCTATCGTCAATACGATTGAAGGCATTGACGTACACTTGAGAATCTTTAAGGCAGTAATTATTCAATACATAAACTTTTTGAACACATTAAAGACCAGGTTATTTTGATAAAGTATTAAAGATTTCTCTTGTAAACTTCAATCGGTCATAATATTTATATTATCCGACTAACTTGAATACAACTGTTAATATTTTATGAAGAACTACAGTTGAAATGAATTGTATTCACAAATTTTAGAAAGAAATAAACTAATATTAAGTTAAAAACTTGTGTAATATGATTTGTAAGTTTTGACAGCTCCAGCTTAATATCGAAAACATTACAGAAAGACATGTTAACTTAATTTAAAGTGTATTAAAACAACCACATACTGTTTTTTTTACCTCTTTGGCTACTGTTTTACAAATGAGACTGCATAAACGAATATTTATCGTTTATCCTCCACTTAAGTATCGAAAAAACAATTTCAACCTGACATTCATGATTCATAGACACGATGATACTAAATGAATAAATTGTTTGTATTTTCTGGATTAATAAAAACAACACAATTCATACATTTTTCATTTAAGCAAATCTTGTCCTTGTCGATTTTCTTTTTAAGATAAAATTAATTTGCAAAGAGGACTAGAAAGGACAAAATGAGCTTATGTGACACTTATAGACATCCATATAAATTGTATTGGAAATAGTATGCAAAAATGTTTATTTTTATAAATTACTAACAATTTATTTTTAAATCGCCCACTAATTATTGCTGAATGCTTCTGGCCCCCATGAATATATGCCAAAATCATTGCTCAATTACTATTTATTTTGTGTTGTAGACATAGGTTATTCTTGAAGATTGGCATGGTGTCGATACTTTTTATCTAGATTTTCAATGCTTGTTTATATTTCGCAAGTAAATTTTTATAATTGTGCAATATTATATATTTTAGAAATGGAGACGACGATGGTTTGTGTTGCGTCAATCTGGAGAGCTGCCTGGGCAGTATTTTTTGGACTATTATACTGACAGAAAAAGCCGAAGAAAAGGAAGCATCGATCTTGATTTATGCGAGCAGGTAAGACATTATTATATGTTTTTAAGAGTCCAGCAATTATGCCACTTTTTGTTGTTATTGTTGTGTGTAATAATTTGAAGGCTTTATTGTCATGGTGTATTTTTTCTCTTTTGGTGTCTCAGTATTAATCGCTGAAAAACTTTATTTAGGTTACAAATTAAAATTGTTCATAGATGTTGTGTTATATTTTGACTCTTCTGATGTTTCACTGGATACTGGAACTATTTACACGTTAGTCATGTTTGTTGCCTGAATTCAAACCCACCACTCTGAGATCATATATGCTGGCACTCAGAAGTGAACACATCTCCATCAGAAGATTGAAAATATAATGCAGCACAACACTCAAGAAAAAACTTAATCTAATAACAATGGTCGCCAAAATCTATCAACACATTTAACCAAAGTATGATTTATATTGTATAGGGTCACATTTCATGTATATTTTATATTGATAATTTTTATTATTTTTACAGCTTGATGCGGGTTTACGAATGCAGCGCAGAAGCAGTGAAGGTTCAACCTTAAGAGGATCTGTTTTTTCAATAAGAACCCAGTCTCGAGTCTACCATTTAGAAGCAGATTGTGTTACAGAAATGGAAAAATGGGTTGATATCATATGTCGAGCCTGTGGTTTGCGCTCTACAGAAGAAGATAAATGTATGTTATATTTGTTGTTTTTTTCTTATATTTTACATTTTAATTTGGGAGATTCTATTCTATTCTTTCTTTTTGGTGTAATATGTAATGATTTTAATGAGGATCTATTTCTATAAAACAGGAGTATAATCTCTACTTGAGCTAAAATCAAAATCAAGTTGTTGTTTTTACATTAAAATTTATTAATTAATTTCAATACAGAATATAGATCAGGTGAATATATTTGCCGACTTTATACGAGTACTTCGCTGGTAGCATAACGTAAAAACAAAAAAATATGGATATGATTAAATATTTAAATTTTTAATAATTGAAACATATGCCCTCAAAAATGTACTATGTTCATGGCCTGTGTTGTCGCAACAAAATGTGAAATACTTTATAAATTATCTTGCTTGACACATGTGTTGGTATCTTAAAGTATCTTGGATTGTTCTCTGATGAGCTAATTCATTCACTTTAGTGCTGAAGTATTTGTCAATATGGTTGGAATCTGAATGTCTGAGTAGATGAATATATTCTTCACATGCATTATTCACACTGTATTCTGGATAAAACTAAATTTAGAATCTTTGTTGAAAATCGACGTTAACTTCAATGCACATGGAACTTTAAAATGATTCGATGTTTTTGTTACCATGAAATAGCAGTGTTTTATATAATTTAATCACTGGTGAATTTTTCTTTATAATAATAATAGGAAATTTTCTACTTTGTTGCCAGTATACATTATTTTAATTCATTTATGGTATATGGGGAAAGCAGGCGGAAGGTTTATCTACTCCAAATACTATTGAATATTAATTTTACATTAGAGATTCACTCTTTCAAGGCTTATAAATAATAAATAACTTCAAAAATTAAAAATCCATCTGGATAGATATAAAAATCTATATCACTTAAACCTATCTAAGAATTACAAAAATGGGTGCTGTTTTATATGAACTGTGTCTTTTTTCAGTTTATACACGACCAACAGATAATGCAACAGCAGCTCAACCACCTATTTCAGGCCCATACATTGCAATGTATGAATGTTTCACTGGCCCTCCTAATGCGAACAATCAGGTACGTCTATGCATAATACTTCGAGTCTTACCTAACATTTATTTTGAAATTCATGTTCTTTTATAAAGTTACTATTTTCATTTCAGGATGGTGATACTGTTTTAATATATATATCCAATCAGCCTGACAAAACCAAAACTGAAGCAGACAGCGGTATACCTTCCACGGAAAGGAGTACATCTGTTAACAGCAATCAGGCAGAAAGTATTGCTCATGCTAACAACCCCTCAATAGATAGAACTCAGTTATCCAAAAATCCTGTCAACCCTGCTGATAGCCCAGCACAGGCAGCAGATGATTCTGCAGATGAAGAAGCTCGCCAAATTGGTATGCTCAATTTTTAAGTACTAAGGTTAGGTAAAAAATATTTATTTTACAATCAATTCTTACCTTTTCCCCAAGGGGATTGCTATTTGGACAGTAAAAAAGCTAAGGAAAATTGCCTCAATATGAATTATTTTATGGTTTTCCATTTTTTAATTGATCGAGATAATCATGTGTGAGGCAAGCTTTGCTGAAGATTCCACAATTGTCCATATTTATTTTGTGAGACTAAAAGATCTTAGTACCAAATAAGCAGTTAAAAATTTATTTTATCTTGTGGTATTGTTTCTTATCAAAATTAATTATTTACTATTATTAATTACAAAAAAATATTAACATTAACAACACAAGTAAGATTAGCCGAATGGCTAGGAGATTACTCACATTTTTTAAATAGTAAATGCAGTAAAATTTTAAAACTTTTATCCTTATTATAGATGTGTTGGGAGATACAGAACTCAGGGGGGTGGTAAGAAGCATGCCGAGATTGTCATTAGCTGACTGCATTCCCGCTCCAGGTATTTTAAATATATTTATCATACAATTAATTACAAGCCAGCAATTATTAAAGCATCTCCCGTTTCATTATGGTGTTACACATAAAGCAAAAAATTAGTAAAAATCAAATGTAGGATATGAAAAAACATAAATAATGAAAACTTGAAATAGTTACTGCGCTAGTTTTTTGTTCTTTTGTTTATCTGTTGTTTTGTACAAAATTGCTGCACTGCTCACTCTAGGATTATAAAAGCCATAAATGATAATCACTTTTTGAATAATAAATCAAGTTCAAATAAGTTATAATAATAGAAGGTAGTCGTGAATGATGACACTTGAATAAAGCCTTAATAAATAAAAAACAACTTAACCCAACCATTATCCAATAACATATAAGAACTCAAGTAGCGAATTTCAGAACCAATATAAACTGTTTACTTGTTAATTACATCTTAATTTTTGCTGATAATCTGTGAAAATAAACTGATAAGTTTTATACCAAAAGCTAATTGATGAAATTCAAGTTGGATAAAACGAGAATCCTATCAAATTTAGATATATACATATTTTTAAGTAAATCGTTTAATTTTGTCCATGTTCTGTTGAGATATATCCACACGTAGAATACACGTCTTCCCATTTTATTATGAGACACAAAGATTTTGTGTTTTTATGGTTTACAATGGAAAAAACATCAAGAATGCGCTACGTTTGAAGCTGTGAGAATATGCCAAAATAAAGGAGATTGATGCACCGTCTTCACCTCTGAAAATGAATATGAAATTGCTTAACTTTAATTCTATGTAGTAAATAATGTACTCCCTCATTTCAGGCACTCCAATGCCTCCTCGTCCTCCAAAACCTTCACACCTGTCACTGGATATTGGCCATAAGTAAACATTTTATTTTTTGCGCTTAGATTTAAATTGTGTATTATTTTGTGTTTAAATATAAAAAAATGTTGTTATTGCATATACATATACAACTAGTTGTAGAGAATGAATATTTGTTGTCACTGAATTAATTAGTTCTGATTCAATATGTAATTTTTACCTCTATTTCTCTTAAATGAATTTGCGTTGCCAAAGTGTACAATATTTTTATGTTTTTTTAAGCGTTGCACATTTGTCTATAAATATTGTAAATTGCATAGCTGCGCTGCGTATTTATTGATTTTCCCATTTATCATGCAAATAAATATGATTTAATTAATGCATTTTAGGTTTTAATTGTCTTCATGAATAATGAATTGCAATATCATCTTGAAACAAACTTTTTATTACTTCTTTTTTTTTAAATTGTTGTAAAGGAAAATTTAATTTCTTGTAATTTTAACATGGTTACCTCGTCTACATATAAAATTATTTTTCAACTGTTATAATAAAATGGTTTGCTTAGTCACAGTTTTATAAGTTGACAATTCTTTATACTGGAATGTGCAAAATTAGAGTTTTAAATTGTGTCTAAAAATTTATAGCTGCAAAAATATCACAATGGCAGTAATCAGAGACAGCAAATATTTTTTCCTATTTTGGAATTTGGAAATCAAATGCATACTTGAATGCGTCACATATATACACATAATGTTTCAAAATAGTTATAACCATTGCATTGTAATATATGAAAAATAATTAAAATAGTTCTTATAGTATTCAAAATAATTTCTTTTGGTGGATCACAAGGAATTTTTTTGTATTTTAGAGAATCATTTGTGGGCCCTCGCATTCACGAGCCTACAGAAACTACCAATCCAGTTGCTGGCTCTCGAGAAAGTCATTCCGTAAGCTCTCACTGTTTCATTTTATGAAATAAAAATTAAATTCAAAAGATTATATCAATATATAATTGTAAATTTTCATTAATATTTAGGGTATAATGCTTGATGAGGTGCATCGATTGCGTCACAACACAAATCAATCTTCAACACACTTCAATGTCGTTCCGCCCACAGAGCGAGGCCAAGTCTTCAGATATGATATTGGCCAAGAGGAAACTGCCCATTCACAAGTGAGTAACGTAGCTACTTAGTGAAATAAAGAGTTCACTAGAATTATCTAAACTCATGGTGTTTTCTATTTTGCAGTATCGGAATGTTTATAATCCTCCTGTTGTGAATCGTGGACTAAAGCCTGGCTGGTCAAGAGGGATGACAGAATTTCATGTAATTATTATTTTATCTATTGATTTTATATTATATTTAATTTTTTTGTAATAATTGTATTTTCGCTTGGTATTTTCAGGAAGAAAGACCACGACCTAATCGGGTTTGTCCGAGTGAAGTTCAGTATATTGACTTGGATCTGAATGTGCCAAAAGCGGTAAGTTTATTTGTTTATCTTGCAATTAATTCTTAATTTCCTCAGTTATATGTTCCTGGCCTATTTAAGTTACTGTAACTTTTGCATAAAACAAAAATATATTTGTTTATTATCAATTTTTATTTATAAACAAACAATGAAGCAAATATTTGCCACAGGTCAATGCTGGAGTCAGTTTCATGTAATAGTTTAGGCTGGTAATTTGTTTTTTTTTTTGTTTCAGGATGTTTCCCCTCATCTTAAACAAGTTGAAATGAGATCTCCAACAATTTATAAAACTGTTGATTTCCTAAAGACAAAAGCTTTGCAGGATATCAACACGGAGACCTCACGCCATAATGATATTCCACAAACCAACTGACTAAACATCTCTTCATATTTATGTGTAATGATAGGTTTAAATTATTAGCACCTTCATTGCTGGTTATGATGCTGCAAATAAAGAAAATATGAATAAAGTATTTTATACCTACAGATTACAGGAACGATACCTAAGCACTTTTTGTTACATGATTTTTTATATTTTTTTGATTGATTTTTATTAAAACTTCTGAGGATTATTTTTGTAAGTAATCAGTTAATATATAGAATAGACACTGGTGATTTTTAAGCACTATTAACAAGTATTTCATAGTCAACAGATAAAAAATTGTGATGCCTCTAATATTCTATAAAATACTATGGGGTATTATTATATTATAATATACTTATTTATATATTAGATTAATCTACAAATGTAGTCACATGTGTTTAATCTGAAACGCTTGAGCTTATTGAGAACATGAACAAATTATTGTAGGTTCTAATGCAAGCAGACGTCGGTAAAATATAAAGCAAATTTAACTCTTGAATTTCTGGCTTTTTCCTTATCAAGTGTCTTAAATAAGTGCCTTACTTAAGAGCTTAAATTTTCTCGAGATTAATTTTTAAACTTCAAATAAATGTGAAAATAGGAGTTAATTATCAACCTATTTTTATAGTAAATTATTACTACTGAATTTTGATAGTAGTGAATGTAGAGGTTCTAGTCTAAATAATAGTTATTTTTAATTTTTTCTCTATCTAGGAATAACTGTTCTTTTAGCATGTATGTGACTGGTTTTCAATCAATTTTTTGTAATCAAAATTATAATTAAAATTCTTATGCTGTATAATTTATAAGGTTTAAATTGTATGGCATATTCTAGCTAACATTTCTTGTTGCCTGCCAGAATAACTTAAAAGATTTCATGCAATTATTGGTGATATATGTATGTTAATATATAAATATACCTGTAATAATATATTTATTTCTACGATAAAACTAAAGTAACATTCTTCATATTTTTGGAGAAAATCTTGTTTTCAATTCAGAAAGTATTGTTGTCAACAGCATTTAGTTTGTACAAATTAACATAAAAACATTACGTTTTATTACGACATTTAGTATCACTGTGAATTTATGTTTATGCAATTAAAGTTTATGATATACCTTTATTAGAAAGTCTTCAGTACTTATCAACTTATATGGATGACACATTACTGAACAACAGGGGGTTTAATTATAACAATTGCAATATCAAAACATTTTATTTATTTTTTAAAGTATTATTTTTAATTTAATCATACAATGTTGTAATAACATTTTAAATTCATGCAATTTGTCCAATCATTTTTTCTGTAATTTTATTTATAACGTAATTTACTTTTGATAACATTTTTCCAATGCATGATCTAGTTTACTACTAACTAATGAAAACATACTGATTTTAAAACTGAAATGTAATTTGCATCATTATTTTCATTTAGAAACAAATGTATTATTACCATTTATTATAACCATCAGGATATGTTAATGTAAAAAACAAACATTTTTAAATATAGTTGAGGAACGAACTTCATTTCTAATAATTAATGCAATAAAGTTATTCTGGAAAATTTCTTAGGTAACATTCAATGCAATTTATAACTGTCTGCAACACGCGAATTAAATCAATAAAAGCTTAGGGTGATAGCTTTCAAACTGAGGGTCTACAGGTATTATTTATGAATGTGAAAATATGTATTTATTACAGCATTATCAGTCCTTAGACTGTCTGCCCCCATATATGTTTTTCACCAATATCTTTCAAATGATTATTGTAAATATAATAATAAGAATTGTGTCGTGTTTTCAAAATTCGTTTTAAGTATCATAAAAATAAATAATATTATGAAAGCATTTCTACAAAGTTACCCATTATCTGAAAACTTGAAAAAAAATAATGCATTACTTATAAAACCACGTTGAAAGCTGTTACCTTCGATTAAGCTGTTTGTATCCATTTGGCATTAGGTACTAAATGTGATGTTATTATGTTTGCAATACTTACCATTAATTTTTAAATTATATTTAATTAAGCTGCCTTTATTGTACTTGTTACTTTATTAATATCATTTTTTATAAATCCTTTCCTGGATAAAGCTTTCCCATGTCATATACTATTAAGATATGTTATTTAATCCAGATCTGAAAATATGGCTAGATTTTGTATTAGTAAGAAATTATTTTTGTTATAATTAGTTTTACAAAATTATTTTGAAGTTCAAAATAATTCTTCCCCCCACACTCCACTGTTGTAATGTACCATTTTTTTCTTATGTACGCCATAAAATTATTTATTGTTAGATGTATGTTTAAAACCTAGATCAGAGATTTTGATTGTGATGGATTATCTGCTGTTAATATTATATGGATCTTATTTTGTCATTGTATTTTGTGTAATGTTACATTTAACATTAGTTTTTTGAATTGTGGTTATTATTTTTTCATGGATCTGAAGCCACTGTAAAACTGAAACGACCAAGTGATAACTCTAAACAAGCATTAATTCATACGAGTTTTCTATTTACTTAATTTTTTCATTGTTGATAAGATTGTTTACGTGTGTTTTATGTCTATGCATTCTGTTGGACTGAAACTAAAGCTCACAAAACCTGTAATAAACTTTAATTCAATTAAGATTAACTATTCATTTAAATTTTTGAAAGACCGCAAATATTAGCAAAGACAAACTGCTGTTGACAAGAGGTACCGTCCAGTATCAATATTTGATTTCTGACTCAATCTGCGCTCTACCCTAGATGGCCGTTTTGACATTCTGTGCCAAAATTATGTTATGCCTTCAATTTCATATTTTGAGCTACGCAGATAGCAGGGATAAATAGACCTGATATACAAGTATTTTTAAACTTCAAAGTCATCGAAAAGAGGTTTAAAAACATAAAGACCATCGCAATTCCAAGTCTAACCATTCATTTATGCATGAAAATAGTCAAGAAAAGATAAATACTCATTTATTCATTTGAAAATTCAACGAAAGTTATTACGGTGTTAAGATTGCTCTGTAGTTTTTTTTCTCACGTGGCACACCATTTGGATTAGGTTATCTGTATCTGGCTGTATTTAACGCAGTAGAATTTTGAAAGTGTGGTGACATATATTATGGGCTGACATATTTTTATATTCATAATTATATAATATATAATTGATTGTATAAATCTTATATGCCATATATGATTATTTGTCACTGCGCTTTTAGCAATACTATAAATTTTACAATAGAGTGCAATTTTTTTCCATTCTTGAAAGACATTTGTATAATTTTTTTATGTAGATAAATGTAGAGTGAAGTGTGATGAAGGATATTACTTTTTATTTAACCACAAGACTCCAGTAACCTGAAGATGAAGTTTCAAAGACAGTATAAACATATTTATAGTCATATTTTGTAATATCTGAAACGTAACTTGTAAAGGGTGCAAATCTATTTTTATCCTAGATTTTGTTTCACCTTATGTGTTTTTTGCATTTTATCTTTATAATTTTTAAAAGATTTTAGTCTTTTATGTAAAACTTTATCTACCTAGTATTTTGTGTCAAATAGGAAAAATTATTTGTGTATTATATAGATGTTAAGACGTTTGCGATAAAATGATTTTTTAACAATGTGCATATATGTTGTAGACCTTTTTTAAGGCAATTTTTTTATTAATACTTTAAAATGTGCCAATACTGTAATCTCCGATGGTCTTATTCCATTTCATAATTCCATATACAGTATGACTCGCCAATTGAAATATTTTGCTTTCAACAGGCCATTTTTAATAACGACCTGCAAGAAAAGTAAATTTTCCGTTCAGTCTTGATAGATTACAATATTAAATGACTATTTCAGTATTCTTCCACTTCTGTTACTGCAGGTACGGCGGTAATAGGATCATATTACTGATAAGTAAACCCATTGGCTTTTTAATTGAGCTCATGTAAAAACAAACTTATAATATATTGATGTCAATCATTTTTTGAAAGGTCACTTTGTAAGTAACCATACTCTTGTTGTAATTTCATGAAGAGGCTCTGACTTTGCAGGGTATAATTTGTACGCAGTCGTGAACGACCTCAATTGGAAAGCCGTAGGGTCAAAACAATGTTTAGTTTTGTAAAAAGTGTACATTTATTTTTTTGATTATATTATTTCTAGGATTTTTTAGATCCTAGATTTAATAGAAATCACTTGCTTAGAAGAAATGAAGTATTACTAAGTTGTATATGTTCTAGGCTTAAATTCATCCATTTACACAAATGTAGAATAATAGTTTGTTCCGCTTGATGAGATGTAATGACTTGTTATAAAATTCACTAAATTTTTTCATTATATAGTGCAATATATCATGCAATTTTTTTACCTTTTTTTGTCTTTTTTTGTCTTTTTGTATTTTTGGGTAGTTAAATATATAATGCTAATAAAAAATTACAAGCAAATTTGAAAAAAATCAAATGACAAATATTATATATATATATATATTCTTCTTTACTTGCAATATTTTAATTTCTCTCTGCGCACAAGTAGTGCCTTAATGATATGACAATGATGTTTAATTAAATTATGGTATAATCTATTAAAGAGGCTCTATTTTCATCAACTTGTTCATTTTATAAACCATTGGTTGCAACTCACTTATAAATTTATATATATATATATATATATATATATATATATATATATATATATATATATATATATACATATATACATATATACATATATATATATATATATATGTATGTATGTATGTATGTATGTATATATATACTTGTTATTTATCAGCCTAGAAATTATAATCGATCCCTCCACCTTTAACTGCTAAATAACAATGACATAACAGGTTGACAAATTATTGTTTTTAAGCTAATGAGTCTTCAAAATATTTTGTGATATAAAATTTTATGTAATATTATTGTCCCTAACTAGGCATGTAAATAAGATATTTTATTAAATTTTTCTATAATTATTCTACAAACATTTTTACTCATTTAACCCTTTGCGCTCGAGACCGTTTCCGCGCGGACTAATCAGCAACTCGAAGCGTTTCGTATCACTTTCGGTGAATTTTTTACCTCTAACTTAAAATGTTCACACACACAAATTGACACATAATTTTTTTAATTTAAATATTTAATGTATATTTACATCTTTACGAAGATAGGTTCGTAAACATAAGTCTTTGTAATTTTGCTTTGTATGATATTTCATGTAACAATTGCCGAGATGCATGCCCGGCTTTTCGGGACAAGTATCACAAAAGTATGTCGTTTGATGTCTTTTGCCGGGTTTATTTTTTTGAGAACAGACTTTGTAATCCTTCCTAACTCCTGTTAGAATGTTATGCAGCCTTCCACTTAGGCGGATTTTCGGAATCGCAGGTTGAAGTGAAGCTCTAGCACGTGTCTGACGAAAATCTCCAGTCAATTGCCGAACTAAGGTTTTCATATACCGCAAGTGATTAAGCGGCTGTTCTCCTCTCAGCTGTTTAGTGAGATACACATTATCATAATATTATTATATATTATAAACCAAACAAAATAATGGTACGATAAGTGAATGGAAAGGTTATTGATATTGTGAGGGAGAAAAAAGTCTATTCTTCAGTGCAATATAAGTTTAAGCAAATAAGGACCCTCAAATGAATGATTACGATAAGAAGTACAAGCAAAAAATATATGGGTTGATTAGGTAGGTATACATCTAGTCATTTTGCCATGGCTGTCAAGGTCGAACTGAGACCAAAAATGCAGTTCGCTTTATGGTGCCGCATTAATCTTGGATAAGAAATTCTAGCGTAGTTTGAAAGGGGGATAACATGATCTTTGTAAAATTATATGGGCAGTGCTTAGTAACGAACTTTAAAGAACAAGATCACATAAACATAAACAAGAAATCACCAGATAAAAAACCTTAAATAGTTATCACCGCACATCGAATTTCCGCACCAAGCAAATTGGTGCGGAATCCGCACCTCTCGAGTTGCGGCATTACATCGTGTGGTGCGGAATCCGCACCTCTCGAGTGCAAAGGGTTAATTATTACCATCACCTTCTTCCTTATTACCATATCCTTCGTGTGTACGCCGTTCTTATTGTTATATCAAGTATAACCCAATGGGTGATAATGCGAACACGTGAATGTTGAACGATACACGAAATATTAACAGCTAATCGTCAGTCAACTTCCTTTTCCCAAAAAACCACATAAGGCTCTTTTTCTGATAAAATAATATAAAAATATAAATATTAATTTAATTCGTACTCGTAACCCAAGAAAGCGCGCTTGCTACTCGACTACAAGGCGAGTTATTATATTGGATTCGATAATGGTGGTTACGATATAAGTGACATTACTAACGTTAAAATACTTTGAGGTTTACCTAAAACTGCGATAAATTTCAATAAAGATTTATATTTTGTGATCCAGTGGTTAGCACAATTATTTACCTAGTTTAATGGGTTCGAATCGAGGTTCATAAAAAAAGATAGGGTCAATTATTTTTTCGCTGTTCTGATCATCAATCAATTATATTATCTGTAGATTCAAAGGCGACGAAAAGCTTTAGAGAAAAACACACTATGATACAAGCTTTGTGTTACTTCCGGTTTCAGGTTTAGTCTACAACAAAAAGACAGCAAACATACCGGCTTCAAGCAGCCTACTCACTCGCCCGTATTCCGCTTCCGATCCCCGACTTTTGATGTGAAGGGTGATTATTAGATTCCTCATTCAGATTATACGAGATTGGATGTCTTCCGGTAATGAAAAAACAGAATTTTCCGATAGACATTATTTTAACTTAAAATTAAATAAAATCGCAATTCGTTGCTAGGCAATGCATATTGGAAATTTTTCAGTTCATTTAACTGACACTGATTTACGTACAATTACGACATTTGCATGTTATCAAAATTTTAAATCTTCAGCCTTGTTTTCACATTTCCAGCATCGTGTTTATCAAAATATATTTTTATACACTATTCAAAATAAAATAGATTTTTTTCCTGATACCATTAATACAAACCCTTTTCCGTTAGAGATTGATCGGCCAGAATGGGAATTGAACCGGAAAACTTTTTACCAAAAGTCAATAACCGCCTGGCCAAGAAATGATCAAAGTTAGTTTATTAATAATTGAAATAAAAAGAATTGAATCTAATTTGATTATTTATATATTATTAATTGATAAATCGCTTGTATAGAAAATAGAGCAAAGGAAATTAATACAATAAATATTTGTTGAGTATGTTAAAAATGTTTTACTCGGAATGATTTATTATTATGGATATAAAAGATTTTAAATACTTTTCTAAAGAAAATCGTTTCTCAAAAAATGGTGATGAAGGTATCTATTTTAAAACAACTTGGATGTTTCTTAACCACCCCTTTAACTCAGTTTGCGTTTTTTTACATTATAATAATTTTATGTACTTATAAACTATTTTTTAACACGAAGTTTATAAAAAAAAAAAACGCATTCACCGTTGAAAAGGTTACCGATACTTTTGCTTTATGTGATTTCTTAACTTTTCAGTTTTAAAATGACTTTTTTGATTTCGTCTTTGTTGAATTTATTAAAACAATCCTCCCTTCCATTTATTTATCTTTTTCATCGAGTGCCTCTCCTCAGAGGAGGAATGCGGCCACATTATTGAGCATATACTCATGCAAGCCAGTGTTCATGGTTTTCTAAGAGGAAAACAATGCAGTGGGTCATCGGGTCTTCTACAGCGCAGTTTTATATTGCTGCATCCCAATGGTATTAATATATAATTTTTTCCTCACAAAGCTCTAGAACAGGGGTAGCCAACCCAAATGATCTTGTGGGGCACTTTGGAAATTCACTATAACTCCGCGGGCCACATATAAAGTTATATATCCCCATATTAGATTTAGATACACTACAGACATTTTTGTTGTTGTATTTGTCTAACTCTAATCTTTAAACATTTTAAATAATAAATTGTTTTTCAATACTTTCGCCATTATAAAATAAATATATTTTGTAAAAGTATGATGAATCTCGCGGGGCGGTTAAATGTGCGGGTTGGCCACCCCTGCGTCTAAAAGGTACAAATAAATATAATAAAGTAAAACCTCGATATAATAGACCCCTATTTAACGGTGTTATAATGGACGAAAAATCCGGTCAAATGTAAAAAAATTAAAAACGTAAAAATTCGTAATTTTGGAGAGTTGATTATAAAAAAAACATCAAACTTCAAAAGTGCAAACAAAAGTTGATTCCTTTTTAGAAGGTCGATATCAAACGGCAACGTCACTTCACGACGACTGTCCGAAGACAATTAAATACAATTTTGTTTGTGTTTTGTATTTTTTTTATTTATATATAAATACATACAGTGTATTTAAAATAAAAGTGGGTCTCTCTAAAAAAACTCTCTATACTGCGCCAATCTCATCAGGCACTTCCGATCTCCAGCCACTGGCGCAAATTCCGCATCTACTTGAACTTCCTTCTTCAAATGCCCCCTTTTCCTTCGATTTTTCCTTGGACAATCAGCTGGAGGATGCCATAACCCACGGTATTACATTTCTGCCGCTTCAATTCTTCGCATAGCAGCGGTATTGAGTGTCTAGGATTCATCTCCATAAAAGAGAACTGAGACGACATAACGGACTGCCCCCTCCCCCCACTTGGTCCGTTACATCGAGGTTTTACTGTACTCCACAAGAGTACACGTATAATGAAATCATGATCAGCACTATATAATTAAAAATAGGTGCATATCGATCACTGTTTAATTTTTTTTTTGTTGATGTTTTTGGTATATGTCGTGGTGGCAGCTCCTTCAATTCTTCGCATATCAGCGGTCTTGAGTGTCCAGGCTTCATTTCCGTAAAGGAGAACTGAGACGACATAACGGACTGCCCCCTAATTGGCCCGTTACATCGAGGTTTTACTGTACTCCACAAGAGTTGATGTTTTTGGTATATCGGTGTCGCGGTGGCAGTCCCTTCAATTCTTCGCATATCAGCGGTCTTGAGTGTCTAGGCTTCATTTCCGTAAAGGAGAACTGAGACGACATAACGGACTGCCCCCTAATTGGTCCGTTACATCGAGGTTTTACTGTACTCCACAAGAGTTGATGTTTTTGGTATATCGGTGTCGCGGTGGCAGTCCCTTCAATTCTTCGCATATCAGCGGTCTTGAGTGTCCAGGCTTCATTTCCGTAAAGGAGAACTGAGACGACATAACGGACTGCCCCCTAATTGGCCCGTTACATCGAGGTTTTACTGTACTCCACAAGAGTTGATGTTTTTGGTATATCGGTGTCGCGGTGGCAGTCCCTTCAATTCTTCGCATATCAGCGGTCTTGAGTGTCTAGGCTTCATTTCCGTAAAGGAGAACTGAGACGACATAACGGACTGCCCCCTAATTGGTCCGTTACATCGAGGTTTTACTGTACTCCACAAGAGTTGATGTTTTTGGTATATCGGTGTCGCGGTGGCAGTCCCTTCAATTCTTCGCATATCAGCGGTCTTGAGTGTCCAGGCTTCATTTCCGTAAAGGAGAACTGAGACGACATAACGGACTGCCCCCTAATTGGCCCGTTACATCGAGGTTTTACTGTACTCCACAAGAGTTGATGTTTTTGGTATATCGGTGTCGCGGTGGCAGTCCCTTCAATTCTTCGCATATCAGCGGTCTTGAGTGTCTAGGCTTCATTTCCGTAAAGGAGAACTGAGACGACATAACGGACTGCCCCCTAATTGGTCCGTTACATCGAGGTTTTACTGTACTCCACAAGAGTTGATGTTTTTGGTATATCGGTGTCGCGGTGGCAGTCCCTTCAATTCTTCGCATATCAGCGGTCTTGAGTGTCCAGGCTTCATTTCCGTAAAGGAGAACTGAGACGACATAACGGACTGCCCCCTAATTGGTCCGTTACATCGAGGTTTCACTGTACTCAACAAGAATAGACATATTATGAAATCATGATTAGCACTATATAATTAAAAATAGGTGCATATCGATCACTGTTTAAATTTTTTTAGTTGTTGATGTTTTTGGTATATCGGTGTCGCGGTGGCAGCTCCGAGCTCGGGGGGGGTCCGTCGCATCCTGAAAACAGCCCCTCCGCGCCGCCGTGCCTGCTCGTTGCGTAATGTTTTGGCTGCTGCTCGGGCCCCCTCCCCCGGAGTTACGTAATTTGTGAGCGGGCGGGGCGGGGGCGGGGGCGGCGGGGCGGCGGCGGTACAGCCACACATGCGCGCTGTGCATTCCTTTTGTGGCGCCCTTTGTGTCTGCCGCCCCCCTCGCCCCCCCCCGCGTGCGTGTGATCTCAGATTATCTACAGCTTACGCGGAAGATGCGCCCCGTTAAAGCAATTTCTCACGGCCCGAAGCCGCGCAAAGCCTATTTACGCTGAACCATTGGCAGATGCGATCTGTAAATTAAGATTTATACATGTTATAGCAACAAGTCACTGAATTGTACTTTGCGGATTCAACTCTAAAAAAAAATTTAAAATGTACAATTTTACACTGTTATATTATAAAATAATAATTTGTTTTATCAAATAAAAACAACTTAGTAACATACTGCTTGTCTATTGATTGAATCATATCCAATTTTATTATTTCCTCAAGATTTATAAGGTACCAATATAATAGTTGGACATACGATTCAAGAGTCTTAACGTCGGATACTTTCCTGGAATACGGAATATAAGGAGAGCTTTGCCTTGTACAAACTTAGTATTTTCTTTCTTTCTAAAGTGCAATAAAAATGTTCTAAGGACTCACTCAGTTCTTCATACAACCGTCCTATTCTTGAATCTTGTCTGTTTGAGATATCAAATTTAAGCCGATTTGAAGCTTGAAGCACTTAGTGTAGTTTTCATTTCAGTATGTTTTAACAAAAACGCATTCTTCGCCTAATCTTTTTAGTGGTGTATTGTATGGAGTTGCGGCTTTTTCTAAGCGTTTTTATCCAGAGAGAACACAACTGCGAGGATTCACTCAAAAAAGTGTCCCGTATTGTTTCTAACAAACAAAAGTAGATTTTTTTATGTCTTCAAGATACATTAATATTCTTAGAATAGAGTAGAAAAGCTACGTAAGTCCCTTCAGTCAGTTCTACAGAATAAGATACGGTCTCTTCGGTCTTATATCTTGTTTTAGGGAAAGCACATAGAATTTACTTAGAGTAAGAAATGAAACATTTCTTTACGCTTTTACAATATTTTAATTTTGAAATATTTGTGTTATTGACTCCTCGTTTCAAATTTTTATCTAAGCTTGATTATCGTTTAAGTTTTTATTATTTATTTTATTTCACTCGATAAGAAATTATGTGCTGAATATAATTTAAGCGAAAATGTTAATTGATAGAAAATGTATAATATTTGTAGCTAATTTAATAATTGAATAATTTTAAATACACATGAAGTCAAGACTCACCGCTATATTAATTTATTTTATTCCCACATTTTGCCCAGTCGTATGAGTCTGTTTTGAATAAAAAAAATCAGAAACAAATCCACAACAAATGTCGAATAAAAAATAAGGGTGATTCAAAATCGTAAAAAAATCTTGATGTTTTTATTTTTACTTGTGGCGGCTGTGCAGGTGATGAAATAGATTTCGTTTTGACGTGTTATTCTTGAAACTCACGTCATGCGTCATATATTATTTACCAACCCTGACCTACCCGGTGTGATGGAATCTGCGGGATTCTGTATGGGAAAGCGTGTGTGTATTTGCCTAAGCAAGTTAGTTCGTAACATCTCACAAATAATACTATCCCAGAGAGCGCGAGTAAAAGGGTGTTTGTACACGTATGCAATACATATAGACACACACACACACACAGAGCTGAAACCTTTTTTTTTGAAAGCTACTACGAATTAGTTTGATTCAAGATTGTGTCTTAAGATTTAAACTAAGACCACGATGTGGGAAACTCTTAACATCTTTGCCATTTTCGATTAAATAATTTAATACAGTACACGTACGATCTTCTGTATAAAATTACTATCAAAATAAAAGTCATGAAATACTATATATATACATTGATTTAAACTGGGTCTATTTTAAAATTATACTAATATATTTAGTAATAAATTTGTGATTTTATTTAAAAATGGTGGGCGATGAGTAATTTTGATAATAGATGCAAATAAGGGATTAAGCGAAATTTTTTAAAAACTTGTCAGGATTTTTTATTTTTCTATATCATTGCAAAAATAAAGATAAAACATTATCCAAAGAATTCTACTAAACATACTAAAAGGTATATAAATTACAGGTGATAAAGAGACTGTCGGCCAAAGTTTTTTTAAATAGGTTTGTCAATTTTTTTTAATATTGTAAGATAAGCCGTGGTCCAAGAAATATCAGAATTAAAAATTTGCCGTGTTGGGTTTTTTAACATAAAGCTAGTTAATATAAATCGTTTATTAAAACCCAATGAGGAGTATCTCTCTCCAGAACCAAACACTTCACTTAACGGCAGAGGAAGACTTAACACGAAACAACCACAAAGTATTTTATTACTCATATACATGTTGCTTTAGTTGTAATAAATAAAACAATAGCAAATATGAATGAAAAGAAAATACATTGTAAAATTAAGCCCTAAAAAAGACAAAAATAACGTAATGTAAAAAAAATAAATAACCAAAAAAATTCTCCCGATATTGTTTCTGAATTTGGAGAATGTACCCATTTTCTTTCTAATACGAAGTGCCCGATGCCGAGGGACGTGACAATGTTTCGACTAATATTGTCTGAAATACCTCTGTGTGTATAGTCAAAGAGAAGGTTTCGTATTTTATTATGAGCATAAAATTGATGGAAAAAAAATACAAAACAATGGAGGCGATACCATAAGACCCTGGATGGTTTAGCCTGCTTTATCCGCAAATACAATGGTATGAATGGTAGTTATTTATAATATTATATCCAGATTGTCTTGCGCCGAGTTCTATCATAAAAAAATAAGAAAGCAAAAAAAGCGATACTCATAGATATTGCTGCAAAATTTTTTCTTAATTTTGGAAAATATCATGATTAAAATATCGTGAGTATTTTTTTCTTATTTTAGGAAAATATGAGTTGTTCAAAATATCGTGATTAAAATATCGTGAGTAATTCTTTCTTCTTTATGGAAAATTTCATGAATTTCAAATTATCATCGTATTATTCAATTTAAAAGACACGTCGCGAGTCCTTTAAATCAATCCCCCGTCCTGACGGGTGAATTCAAATGTAACGTAATCGGACTCACATCTATACTATAAATCACATCTGTAAATTTATACTGACATATCAAGTCTGTAAAAAAAGTTAATAATTCAATTATCATATACCAAAAGTATTTTCTTTTTAACAAATGTACTATTGTTTTAGTAATTAATAATTTCGTAATTTTTTTGAAAATGTTTATTGGGGTTATCCACTTCTAATTTGTTTAATTTAATTACCCCATATAAAAAAAAAAAATAACCTATAGGATATTTATTGAAATATATTTTATGCCTCATTCATATTTATATTTCAAAAAGAAATATGTTTTGAAGTCATTTGTGAAAATTTAATACAAATACTAAGGTTAAAAACAAAAAAAATCATTCACAGTTTTGGTACTTTTTAATTAAAAGTGATTTTTTTATAAACTAACATAAATATGTTTAAAGTATTCAATATTTTTGACAGAGTTTACTTGGTGGAATTTTCATCTATGTTTGATAATGCCGACATGAGAGGTTGGCGAAACCGGTCACCAATAAGATTAAACATGTAGAAAAATCACAAAAGTATTTTTATATAAAATATGTTTTTACAAAATTGATAAAAAATATTAATTAAACGTATTGCGATGTTATTTTACAAAATTGAAACAAAAATAAGAATCTAAATTTCAGTTGTATGTAATATTTCGTACAATGAATTATGAATATTTAAAAAAAATTATTATGAATTAATAATTTCAATTCATTTAAAATTTGTTAATAAACATAACAAGTTCAAAAATAAAACAGTATTTGTTAAACTCATAACTCTTCCCCGCTCTCTCCATTCTATTGCTCATGCATGGCTGCCATTCTGTACCCTGAGCGTGTGTAAAGGATCGGTAATTGAGTAATGGACTTGGAATGATTGTAGATGGATGTGTTCTGGAAATACATTATCGAGGTGGGGGGCTCTTGCTATTATTTCTGTAGCTTGCTGACGAAAGTAGTATCATATATAAACGCCAGAGCTTTTTAAGAAAAGGATTTTATAGGTATACCAAAATTAACGCATGATTTGAATTTGTCGCCATTTTTGCAGTAAAGTTTTGGGAACACTTAAAAGAAAACAATTTGACAGCTGACAGTGAATTAGATTTTTTTTTATCTAAGATAGGTGCGACACCATTAAGCGAACTGCATTTTCGGTCTCAGTTCGACCTTGACCCATTAATCAATCCATATATTTTTTGCTGGTACTTCTTATCGTAATCATTAATTTGAAGGTCCTTATTTGTTTAAACTTATATTTCACTGAGGAATATACTGTTCTCCCTGACAATATCAATTATATCGCACCATTATTTGGTTTACTTTATAATATCTAATACCGTTAAGATAATATGTATAATAAACCCGGCAAAAGACATCAAACGACATACTATTGTGATACTTGTCCCGAAAAGCCGGGCATGCATCTCGGCAATTGTTACATGATATATCATACAAAGCAAAATTACAAAGACATATGTTTACGAAACTATCTTCGTAAAGATGTAAATATATATTAAATATTAAAATAAAATAGTTTTATGTGTTGATTTGTATGTGTGATCATTTTAAGATAGAGGTGAAAAATTCACCAAAAGTGCTACGAAACGCTTCGAGTTGCTGATTAGTCCGCGCGGAAACAGCCTCGAGCGCAAAGGGTTAATATGTATAGAAAAATAAGTATATAAATAGGAAACTGTTATTTTATTTTAAAACACACTCGATATTTAAAATTATGTTATGTGCCCCTCTCTGGATGGCACTTGCTTGACATGTAACTCCGCGGATTCACAATACTTGATGGACTCTCGTTCAATACGCTTTCAATACTTTAATTTTGAAGTTTATTACACAGACAGACAGCGTCTCGTCGGTGGTCAGGAAAGTTATGATATAAGCTCTATGATACATAAAAAAAAAAAAAAAATCAAAATTCTTTTATTTTTCATTAAGTTTATTACAATAGATCTTAAAACTAATGTTTTGGTGGAGTGTTTGGCTATCCCCGTCCTGCGCGCAGGTTTCGGGGCTCTCAATGTGTGACTTAGGTGGTAGCGTACATGATTTACTGTGGTTGTGATATTGTGTTAGGCAGGGAAAATGAGTGGGAAAAACCCTTTATTCGCATGTGTTTATGTGTAGTAAATATAACAATAATAGGTAGGGCAGGAGGATGCAAAGTTCACTCCTGGGTATGTTTTATATGGATATATTATAACAAAGGATCGTAGTCCTGCACCTGAACAATGGACGCAGTCCATTATGAGTATAATTGTACACAAGCAAATAAATGCACAAAAATGTTATTGATGACTAAATGGTTGTGTTTACTTAACAATAAAAGATGTAATAACGAAGACTGTAACTGTAATTTACACAAGGATAAATAAATGCATAAACGCGTTTAACAAAAGTTAATTCATATTGAGAGCGGAGCAAAGTTCACTTCCTTGTACAAAATATATTAGGGTGATTAGGTCGTCACATAACAATAGGCATGACGAAAGATTTTCAAATCCTCTTCCATAATGGGGGTACACGTTTACTATTTACGAAAAAAACTTTATTTCGGTAAAAAACTAGAGTTTAACGAAGTTTAAAGCCATTTTTGTAATATTTTTTCAAAAGTGCGCGAAAACGCTCGCAGGTGTCATCGCGTCCGCTCTGACGTCACGCCTCCTATCAACTATCATTGTCAACTGGCGTGCCATTGTGTTTGTATTAAAGACCATAGACCAATTTGAATACCATAGAGTTGTTTACAGGGGTATGACGTCATGCGCTGTGACTGGTGTTTCAGTCAAAATGGCCGATTGCAATATTTTAACCTTATTAATCTTAGATTTTTAAATAAAACTAAATCAGTTTTTTAAATCCTTTTAATATGTATTTTCCTTTAAAAGAATTATTTATTTGATTCTTTGATACTGTCGTCACGCCTATTACACGCTACAACAAAATCCAAATTAAATAAATTCACATGAGTAACAAAGAGCTTTAAGCGGAGCTTTTTCCGCGTGCTTCGGCTGGGGATGGACGCGGCGGGCAGTGGTCCCGATTTTTTAGCAGGGCCAACAAATTATGGTCGAGCAAATGAATGCGAGTCGGGTCCGTAGCGGGGCGGAGCGCCTGCGCGGCCTGGGAGAGGGACGTAGAGCTGGTGGAGGGACAGAGTAGAGGGTAGAGCCCGCAGATGCTACGACGGGGCTCCGAGAGCAGAGCTACGCCAGCCGTCGAGTCACGCGGTCGCAACCAGCGCGCTCCATCCCCCGCCGCCCGACCAAACTTCCCTGTAAAGAACTCTCTTTCAGCGCAACCCCCCGAACCCTCCCGTTCGTATTGCGTGAAATTTCTCCGAGTAGTTTCCGAAGCGTTAAAGTTTTTGTTTATGCTGGAGTGGGTAGTAGTTTTGACGCGATCTTGATCACGGGTCGATTGTAAATTGAACGCGCTTTTCTTTGGAGATAAACTTGCAGCGAGCTTCTGCGACTCGATTCTCAAGGTTTGTTCGTATTTTTTTAATTCATTGAAGGGTATTTTTACATGCTAGCGGTTTTGAAAATAAACTTTTCTACTTAAGAGCGTTTTATTATTAGTATGCGCCATGCGAAATAATTTCATTGCGTTAGTTATTTTTCTGGAATGTATTCATATTTTAGTAAATACGAATATTAAGCTATTAGTTGAGAGAATTGCTTTGCGGTTATTATTGATGAAAAAACTAGAATTTATCATAGATGTTTTGCAAACTTTTTTATTCAAAAAATATGTAATAATGCAAAAATAAAAATTTATATAAAATGACTTCCAAAGTTTTAAAGTAGTTATTTTCTGTCTAAAATTATAAATTACGATATTAGGCAGATATTTTACAAAAGTTTCTTTAACGATATATAAATGATTAATAATCCATTCAATTACTTTATACTTTTTATATGAATAGTAAACGTAAAATAGATTAATTAAGTTTCGCATTCATTTTTTTTTATTTATTGAATTATTATGTAAAGCACTTTTAATCAATTTCGTATAAAAATTTAAGTAATTATTTTAAAATTTTAATAATTCGTCAAAAAATATTAACCATGTCAGCCAAGAGATATTTTAGCGTATTTTTTTATTAACGTTATTAATTCAATTTTGAAAAATAAATATTATGTCAATATTTTATACGGAAGTATTTGATAGAACTTATAAAGTTTACAAGAATAATTATCAATATTATTATTGAAAAAGTACTTTATGAAAAATTATAATTCATTCTTTCATTATTGAGATTCATAAATTCATATTTTTTTCGTATTTGACTTAGCATTTATCTGATTTTTACGATTCAGGTATGGCCGTGCTTGTTTTTTATTGTTTTTAATATCCTGGATTTTTCGATGAAAGTATTATGCTAAAATATTTTAACAATTATTATAAATTTTATTTGTGAAAGAGGGATGGATAGTTCCTATACCCTTTGAGAGATATTTGGACAGTTTGAACAGGTCTTACATTATTCATCCGAAAATGCTCCGTGTTTACATACAAAAGAAACTTCTATTGGATATTACACAAGAAGTTAAGTAAATAAAAAAAAAACAATAAGAAAATACAAAACAAAGGTTTCTAACTAAATACTTCCCGTGTGCGTGTGGAGTTTATATAAAGTATGATTAGTAAATAATAATTCAGCATTCTGAATTTTTTTCATTTAAGTTATTTGGTTGGTTAAATTAATATCATAGAACCTTAACCAATTTTGACAGAAAAAATATAACACGAAGTTTTACTCACAAATATTTTTGTCTCTATAAGCAATCAACCACTGATTGAAAGATTTTTTTTTGAAAGCCTCCTATTATATTATACGTGATGATTTTATATGTTTCATCCCACAATATATATAAGAAGAAATTATTTATTGCTCATACAAGCATATGGTTTAAATCTGCGTTATATTCAGCCTGTAGGGATTTTTTTGTAACAACCAGCTCTCCTAGATATTAGTTTTATTTCTATTATTAATGATCCGATCTGCCGGTTAACGATTAACCATTATAAAATATATATATTTTTTTTCAATTTATTTATTTTTTAATATGGATTTGAAATCAATAGCTAACGTTAGGTATTTTAAATATTTATATCGACGTATCTGACAATCTGTGGATTTTCGTTTGTGTATTGTTTATGTATTTATCACTAAATTTTTATTGAATAGAGATGACGTAAAATTTTTACGTTCATGCAGTGGTTCTGAGGTCTTTTGTCGTTACGGCTGTCATCTCTTTCAGATTCATTGTTTCCAACGTGACACCAAGCTGCGGATCCTTTCTCGCTTATTGTATTTCAAAAATAATCCAGGCTGCCAGGTCGCTTATACTGCAGCACCCCATTGAAAACAATATAATATTTTTAAAAAATATTTTAAAATACAAAAGAAGTTATAATGCAGAGCAATTAAAAAAACGCGAGAAAGATTAAAGAATAGCATTGACTTCAGTGTTAAAAATACCTTGTTTTTTTTAGTTTTGCGATATATGAATTTAGTTCAATGTAATCGAAATATTTAACATAAAATTTAGTACTGAAGCGAAAGAAAAAGGAATATACAAGTATTATAACATTACTGCACAAAATCCAACAACTATTCCAAATTTTGCCTGAAGGCTTGCCAACTATTAGAAGTTCACGAGTCGCGAACAAGCTCGTTAGTGAGAATTGTAGGTGTTTCGTGGATAGATTAAAATTAGGAAATTAAGACGAGCTGAGCGGCAAGCTCTCCTGAGACAGAGCCGACAGAGCTTCGCTAACTATTCTCTTATTAACTGTATCAAAATATGAATTAACAAACGTATCTTTCGTTAAATACAAAAATATACACAGCACTTTTCAATTTAGTACAACATTAACTGTTAAAATAAATTTTGCAAATATCTAAATATCAACAAAAACAATATAATTTTGCTACCGTATGAATAACAAGCATACAAATTATTGCAACCCCATGAGCAAGTATTACTTATTCTTGGAGGTAAAATAAAATGTTTTAATGAAAACCCCAAAAAAACAGTTGAGTGGTAAAATGTTTGGTTATTTTTCATCCAAGAATATCATTTTTGAGTTATTCAACATTTAAAATACAATTTGTGTTTTGAATAGAAATGCTTATGATATTAATTTTTAATGCTCATTTTTAAAATAAAGAACCTCAATTATGTAGTCAAATTTATATTCCTTGATGTATCTAATACTTAAATGACAAAAATCGAAATATTTAAATAGATAATTTACGATTTTTAGATTTAAGACCTATTTTTATTTATACTAACTAGTGACGAATAAAAGATTCATAGGTTTGGGTGGATCATTTTGTTAAACACTTGATTCTTTTATAAAGTTCCGACGTTTCCGAAGATGGCCCCTATAATATAATATCCAAGAACGTGGAGTATATAATGACATATATATATATTATTCCATCACTTAGTTATTGAATACTTTTTTTGGTTTCCTTGCTAATTTCTCAGAATAATACAAATTCATGACTTGTAAGAAGCACAGAGGTTTTCAGAGATGTACGTGCACATGCGTTTATTTATTTAACAATTCTTACCTGGCCGAAAGTGCTTCCAGTGAAAGTCAGATACATTTACTGCGATACCGGATCAACCATTCCGTACAGTTGATCGATAGTTCGTGTTCTGTTCCATAATAATGTTTTCCATACGAGTAGCGTGTGGTGGGTTTATATATTAACGGATGTATTTTTATACACATTATACCAGGCATGCAGAATAAACCGACCCAAGAAATCATTTTGCTTCGAGTAAATCCAAGAATCGTAATTCTAATGAAAGAAATTAAAAACACAAACCTTTAGCAAAACTTTGCCAGTCTCTAAAAGGTTAAAGATTTTAAAAAAATATCATCGTAAAGATGTTAATAAAATTTCACTTTTATCAAAATTGTTTAAATTAACACAAAACATTGCAGGCTTTACTAAAAGATTTATTAAAAAATATATTATATAACTTAAAATATTCTTTAAACGCCTTTTTAATACACTGGTTGTGATACATTTTTCTTGAATCGATTTACAAGTTAAATAAGTAATGTCAAAATAATTACTTCATAATTAAGTAAAACTATCCTTGAAAGAAGAAAAAATAATTAATTAATTTAACAGCAATTAAAATATCACTTTGTTACTTAGCAAAAAACGTCGTAGTGAAACTAAACATAAGTACTCATATATTTTCTATGGATTAATTATTGAAGATTGTGGAAACCACTTTCCAGCTAGAAAGCTCGAAATTTATTCGATTTGATAACAATTTCGCATCGAAAAATCCGATTATAATTTGAAACTTCAATCTTATTACTTATCGGGTACATCTTTATAAACTCAGGCAATTTCTCTTTGACGGAATAGACATTCCAGCAGTAAAACTAAAAAAATGGGTAGATTAATATAATGTAGGACAAAGTTCTGCTCCCTAAAAACCGCACTCTCAGTTCTTCTTCGTCTTCTCCTTCCGGGGATGTTTTTTTGTGTTATCAAAGTCGAAATCTTTATAGTTTACGACTTGCAAGACAACTCACTTTTTTATAAAATATTCTCTAAAACAGACATATTTAGCTTTTATTATTTTAGACCCAAGGAATTACAATCTTTCATCAAAACTGATGTTTCTTAATGACAGATTCGGTGATGATGTCTTACAAAATAACAGAAAAAAATCAGTTTTTTTAAAAAGCCTGTTTTTTCACCAATGCAAATGTAATTTCATCAAATAAATAAATAAAAAATTCAACAAGCACAAAGTAGGATTCGAAATCAAAGTCCCCGGGTATGACGACCTGTGGATTTATTTCGATTGCATACGAAGTCTTTACATATTGGCATAAATATTAACCGTTACTAACAGGCGTGCAACGAATATTTATTTTATTCAAAAATTTTTACCGCCTCAGTTCTAAATCATCAAGATTATTTTATTTCAAGAGTTTAATTGAAATTGTGGGTCGGAAATTGAATCGCCCATATGTTCGGAAAGCAAATTTTTTCGTAATCTTTCAAATAAGTACCAAATATTTAAAGTATAGCAGAAAGTTTGTTAAAATTTTTAACAACAATATTTTAAATGACTTTTTCAATCTTCCTGGTATTTGATTTATAATCGATTAAATATTTACAACATAAACTGAAAACGAATTATTGGTCTTATTTTTATTTGATTCTCACTATCCGATTTGTGTAGATTTAAACTATATTTTCTCACAATATCAAATTAGTATGATTAGGTACATGTTTTCACAAATTGAAACGATTAAATTAACTCAGAAAAATATCATCGTGGCTTACGTTGGATTTGCACCTACATCCCCACGGCTTACATGGCCGGTGCATTACCAACTGATAATGCATTACCAACTGGTAATGCACCGGCCATGTAAGCCGTGGGGGTGTGGTTTCGAATCCCACCCAAGTCACGATGATATTATTCTGAGAGTTTCTCTAATCGTATCAATGTGTGAAAACATGTACTTAATCATACTAATAAATATGTATAGGTAAATAAATACGCACTGATTGTGACGTTCAATCTTCATAAAAATAATTATATACAGTGTGTCCAAAAAGAGTATCGGGTATTTGTTAGTTCAGTAAAACAAAAACTACTAGTAATCAAATTTTTTTTTTTATGTTTGATTATAAAAATACAAAATGGAAAATTATTTCAAAAAATGATGTTATCCAAATGGTGATCGTTACGCTGCTGAAACTCTTCTAATCTGGAATGAAGATTGCTGATAACACACTGGCACATAGCCCTCGATATTGCTGCCATTTCTGACCTGATGTTTTGTTTCAATTCCGTTAGGTTTGTCGGATTATTCTTATAAACCCTACTTTTAAGGTATCTCCATACGACATAGTCAAGAGTGCTAAGGTCGGGGCTTCTGGGAGGCCAGTTGATGTTACCTCAACGTGAAATGACCTTATTAGGGAATAATTCGTTAACAGCTTCGATTGATTGATTGGAACCACGTTCTTGAGTTGAAACCTTGAAACTCCTGCAACTCTGCCGTTACTAAAACAAATACACGACACCCTTTTTGGACATCCTGTATAATATCAAATTAACTAAAAAAAATATTTTTGTATGAAAACATGACACATAAATATTAATATAAACATAAATGTGGGAAAAATTGTGTAGCTCATAGCTTATATCTATATAAATATTAATATGCCTGAATAATACGTTAATGTAGAAATTAATAAATCTAGCCTTTCTAATAGGGGCGCGGTCATATAATGCTTTAATTATAGCATCGCGTTCAACACAGAAATATTTCTAGCAAAAATATGACACTGATAATTCCCAGGGCGTATTTAACAATTCTTTAACATCCCCAAAAGTGTAAAAAAGGATGTGTTCGTGATCCTGCCGGGGCGGTGACTGAGCTGGTAATATATTGCCGTCCCCGTCTCCCCGAGGCGTGCCGGGCCCTCGCCCACGCCCGGGCACGGGCCTGTCATCAGAGGGCCCGGAGTCATGCATGTTTAAAAGAAAAATGATACGGACATAAAAAAAGCGACCGCTCCGAGACGGCCGAGGGGCCGCTGGGAAAGAGCCCATTTCGCAAAATACCCATTGTTCTTCGCTGCAGGAACGGGGGAGCTTAAAGACCGAAACGTACCGCAAACATGTGTAAATGTATATATAGTAAAAAAAAAATGAAAACAAATCTCTATTACCCTGGCATCTTTATATCGTTGTTGGTTATACAATCATAGGTGCCAAAAATACTAAATATCAATTATGGGGTTTTTATAGGATTTTCATAAGAACAAAATAATTTTTGACATAAAATAAAATCGTACAGCGCACACTAATATTAAACATATTCTCTATTTTTTAACGCAGTTTCAAATGCACTGTAACTCGTTTTATGGCAAACAATTTGCTAGAAAGCCCGTCTTTTTTATGTATTTTTTAATGCGGATTTCCGACGAACGTTTCTACCGTATACAAAGGAAATGAGTGTATGCGAGAGATGGTGCACATAATTCGCTAAGAAAAAACGAATGGTGTGATGGTAATATGTTTATGAGATGTTTTAAATGAATAATGTGCTTTAGCTCGTAATTGCTTACTCTCGCACTAAAAATTTTTAGGTGTATAAAACAGCAGTTGGGAATTTGTTGGTCATGAGAGAAATCAAACCGGAGACCTGTCGATCAACAGTCCACTGACTAGCCAACAAAACCAGTAATTCTACCAATGTGTAGATTTACTGTTGTAATCAATAACTACCAACGATTTTTTTTTATCTCAACATAATGAATATAAATATTCTACATATTTT
Source organism: Atopsyche davidsoni (assembly GCA_022113835.1). Taxonomy (NCBI): domain Eukaryota; kingdom Metazoa; phylum Arthropoda; class Insecta; order Trichoptera; family Hydrobiosidae; genus Atopsyche; species Atopsyche davidsoni. The sequence goes on from JAILWY010000010.1 coordinate 4,861,041, forward strand.
ACAATAAATATTTATTTGTTTTTAAATAAAAACGAACAAAAAAATTATAAATCTCCGAATAATTATGTCATAGAAGTTATAAAAAAATATGAGTAGATAACGCGCCCGTACCTTTCAGGTGATTATTTTTGATGTTCTTATTAGTAAACCAAATACTGTTTAGGCATGATAAACGCACATAAGGGTGGGCGACCCCTTCTATTTAACGAGCATAACTTATGCACATGAACACTCACCCTCGGGCTTCAATCACGCCTGACAACAGACCGCCAACTGACCGACAACCCACCGAGGACAGGGAACAATACCAGGCACTGCGAGACCGAGACAGTTTCGTGTATTTTTTATACCTCTATTGTGTTTCTTTCAATTACATCGTCACTACTGAATATGTAGAATACTAATTTTATCACAACATAGTGTACTCAAACAAAATACGCTTTTATCAGCTTTTTTCTATAATATTGATGATAAATCCACGAGTATAAATTATAAAATATAAACAGTCTATATCTTACGCTAATCCGTAAACTCTAGAAAGCGCAATAGGTAAATATATATATAATTAGTTTCAAATACGCTTTAATCACTAGGAGTTATACTCGGGTTCATATCTAAGAACTTGACTTCGGAGTTGTGTTATTTTATAAAAATTTCCCTCGATTTCTATATCAGACCTCACAGGTGAAAGAAAATACTTAAAAATTAATATAATTCACAGTTTTAGCATATTGTGTTCATTTAACCGAGAAAAAATTATTCACTGTTATAAAGAAACAAGATAATTTTTATAACAAAGCTACCCAAAGCTAGTAAAAAAATATATGAATTATTATTTATTAATAACATTAAATATTTATTATAGACTTTTCAAAGAAAATAATACATCACTGTTGTTATAACAGTTCCAGCACACTCTTCTTTGTTTCATTGTCTATAAAAAATCTAATAAAACAAGCATTAAATAAATACAGCACGAGAATAAATGTAATCATAAACGAGCGTGCCGGGGAGCTTTTCTGTTGAAAACGAAATGGTTAAGGGATCTTATATATTATGTATTTAAAATTTCAATTTGGTGATTGATTAAAAATTTAATCGGTCCAATATATATGTAGATTATACGAATATTAAAGTATGAAATATTTTGGTCGGCTTAATAAAAAACGATCCTGAAGAAGACGTTACAAGTAGAGCTCAACTGTCCGTACCGGGACACCAGCGTAGAGTAATCAATCAAAACTTCTCGACTGATCTGGAAGTATAACCTGCTCCATACAACGGCGTAATTGGAAGATGGCGGCGTCTAACAGGGCTTTTTTCTTAAGGGCATGGCAAGTAACTTTGTAGATTTTGTATCAAGCATAAAAAAGAAACACTTTACGCACTTCAGTATAAAATACGATTTTGAGTAAGGCTCGTTTTGATTCTCTTGTGGAATTTCTATGCGACGTTCAATCACAGCAAAAATAAAATCATCGCGTTAAAAATAGACTTTGAATATATATTTAAATAACAAAAAAAAGCGTAATCGTTGTAAATGCGGCAATAAAAGCTTTACTCCATGAATATATGTGATATATTTTTAAATGATTAAATTGCACAGTACGTAAGTATTGCATAATTATTTTATCTAGTTTTAAAGATGCCAATGCGCGGGTAACCAAATATGCTATTCATGTCATATGTTATTATATATATATATATACTAAATAAATCTTCTGGAATATAAATATTTGTATTGCATGTATAACAAATGTTGAATAAAAAACGTTTTTAACCGGGCGCGTTCTCTTAACTCCCGAGAGAAACAAGAAAACAAAAATTAGCGTATATTTGATTAAAATTTCGCACATTTCGCATATCTGCCAGGAGCACACAATTAAGCATTGTAACGCTGCCCACATATATTTCCCTACAACATACATGCAAGGGCAGTTACATAAAGGTAATTATACTAACATGAGATTATTAATTGCACGGTCCCTGGTTTAAAATGGCTGGAGTCCCGCTAGGCATCATCTAGATGTCAAATTTGAGCTACTCGAATTATTAATTAATGCATGATGAATTGATCGCTCTCCGGCTATTCTATCTTCTGCTCGGAGTATAATGAAACGATGACGGGAATGTAATTTTGCGAATCAGCATGCCCGACAATCGGTCGTCTCCCTTGTCAGGTTAGTGTTTATTGACAGAATTTCTTGGGAATATTTGTCAGCGAATTTTCCCCATGAATACGAGGCGCTCACCAGCGAGACGCTATTAATCTCATTTAATTTATTGACGTCTTAATTTAAAATACTATTATACTATATGGAAATCAAGCCTAATAAGAATTGGTTCTGCTTGTTTTGGCAGACAAGCCTCGGTGGATTTTGGCATTTTCGCAATTTGATGCTATGTTTACCTGTCTAGAGCAATCTCTTCTCAACAACGGTATATGGTAAGGGCAAATTATAAGTAATGTAGATGATTTCTGTAATCAAGAAGTAGAGCACCGTTTTTTGTGGCTTGTGATAAATCGCAGGATCCTTGGCTCTTGGAATCAAAATATGAAAGCCATTGCCCTTCAACCACTCATTCGAAGAATACTAACCTAATGTTTCTCTGAAGGTACTCTTTTCTATCATCTGAATCTTTTTTATTATTATAGTAACAAATAGACCTACAAAATAAATGATAAATGCATTTTTTAATAACGCCTATCTACTCCCAATCCACTCCTAACGAAGATCTAAGTTTCAAGGTTTTCCTTTGTAGCAAGCCTCAATTCTCTAGTACTGCTAAGTAAAGCTTCTCCCTTGAATATTTAATATACCGACACTATTAAAACCAATTTTTCAATATTTTTTGGCTCTCTGCCATAAAAGCCTCATTGCTCATTTTATTTTAAAAGTAACTCATGCCTTGAGCCTATGTTTTATACGCGGAGGTTTTTTATGTTTAATTTCTCTTCGTTCTATTAAATCGAATCTCTCAGGCTCAATTTTGCATATTCTTGAAAATTGTTATAATCTTGTACATTGATAATTTAATCATTACATAGTAAGTGTACATATTTATCAATGATAATTTACTGATACTGTCTAAAACTTTTTAGGTTATCAAAACACTCTGAAAATAAAAAATAAGATATATCACGCTGTTTTAAGAACAGATCACAACAAACAAGCTATGTGTAGTTTTTTGATATTAACCATGACTTTTCAAATAATCGTGACAAAGAATGCAAATTATCACAAAGGTGATATTTTTTATCAAAATAACACTTGAAAATTGACAACAAAAAGTTTATTATAGTTCAATATAAAAAGCCTACAAACTATCAATGAACTACTTAAAAGAAAAAAAAAACAACTATATTATTATTTAAGAATATTGCTTTTTCCGTTTCATGAATCTAATATTGAGTTGTATTTTTTCTATGAAATTCGCAGGTGGTGTTGAATAAAAGACAGACATTGACTGAAAGTAATATTGAGTAATATTTTCTTGAAGAATTGACTATGTGAATTATTTATTTATTTAAGTATATATACAAAATTGTATATTCCAACTATATAGTTAGTAAGTTTTTATTTCTTTTTTTAATAATAATTTTAAAAAAATATATAAAATAACAGTAAATTTTTACAGAAAATTTATATTACAAAAAATATGCACAATTCACGAAAGTTGCTAAAAAATTTAACCACTTCTTTTTACCGTTTTTAATGTCTAATTAAAATGTATGATCACTAAATTACCATTGAATAGTTGAAAATATTCCAATTCCGGTTAATTAAAAGTTTAGTGAATAGTGCCGGTGACTCGTGCCAGAACACAGTTCATGTTATTAAACAAGATAACTTTTTTATCGCGTATTCCCTGTAAATGGTGCTTCAGTTGCATTAACTTGTTAAATACTAAATTTAAATACGCCCAAAATTTGTCATCCCAACTAATTCAAATTAAATAATAATATTTAAACTATCGGTTTCGCTCTCATAATAACTGCAACCTCTCTTTTATTGGCACATATTCTAGGTGATCAAGCAAGCATGGAAATAATAAAAATGTCATTTTTCAGCCAATTGGTTATACATAGCTGTTTTTTTTTTAAATAAAAATCGTAGATCTTAAAATTAGTCGATTTTGAAACTACTGGGAATAAAGTCGCTTTGAATTTAGATAACAAGCAATCAGCATAATCGTTTTATCATGTTTCCATGTGGTAATCCAACATATTTTTATTAAATAACGTTGTATGTACACTTGGTATTTTTTTTGTTATTCATAAAAGCGATGATTATCGCTTAAAGCATGGGTGGCCAACCTTTTTCAGCTGCCGGGCCAAATTAAAGTAATGAGATTTCCTACTGGGCCGTACAACAAAAATTCATTTAATATAATAGGTATATAACTTAAAAACCGGAATTTGACGTATCTAGATACCTGTCTATTCTATCAAAATCAGTCAACAGTGCTAGATGTGCTCGTTCGGAAGTTTTCCTGAGTCACTTTTTTGCTAAGAAAACTACAGCCAAAAGTCATCGTTTGCTCATGGGATTGTATGGCGAACATGTTCTAGCGAAAACAGTGTTTTGAGAGGTTTCAACGCTTTAAATACAAAAACGGCCTAGACAGCCGAAAAGGTTAGAGAAGATGAAGAATTGGAAGCGTTACTCGATCAAGACTCGTGTAAAACACAAGAAGAGCTTGCGGAATCATTGGGTCTGACTTAAGCAACTATTTCCAAGTGCTTAAAAACATTGGAATTCATCCAGAAGCAAGGAAATTGGGTGCCATACGAGTTGAACCCGAGAGACGTGGAAAAGCGATTTTGCATGTCTGAAATGCTGCTCGATCGTCATAAAAAGAAGTCGTTTTTGCAACGAATTGTTACTGAGGACAAATAATCGATTCATTAAGACAACCTAAAGAGCAAAAAATCGTACTTTAAGCCCGTCCAACCAGCTAAATCGACACCGAATATGGATATTCACGCTGCCAAGTTAATGCTCTGTATTTGGTGGGATCAGAAGGGAGTTGTGTAGTATAAGCTTTTAAAACCGGGTGAAACCATTACTGGAGAGGTTTAACGACAACAACTGATTCGTTAAAAGAGAGCATTGAAGGAAAAACGCCCTGAATGGGAGACCAGACACGAGACATTGATTTTCCAACATGACAATGCTCAGCCACATGTTGCTTAACCCGTTAAAGACGATTTGGAAAATAGTGGATGGGAAGTTCTGCCCCACTCTCCATATAGTCCAGACATGGCGCCTTCTGACTACCTTTTGATTGGCATTGCATCAAAAATCACGCTTTCACGCTCACGACAATCCACGCAAGATCGACGTGCTCGCTTTTTAAAATTAGTTTAAAGTTGTGATTGTTTGTTAACATAAAGAAATTGTCACGATAGTTGAATCAATGTTATGAGATACTTTCGTATATAGAATATTCTTTTGGTGGTTTTATGTACATTAAAAGAAACAATGTTTGCATATGCTCCGCGGGCCGCGGTTTGGCCACCCATGGCTTAAAGTCTAATGTACAAGAAGTTGATTTAGACCGCGGGGGTCGCACGCCCCTGCCTCGCGGAATTGACTAGTTGACTTTAAATACTGTTGTTATTTGAATTGATGGCACGGCGTGATCAATAGGAGTTATTTATAGTATTTTATACGACCACTTTGTAGAAACGCAACCCCGAAGCTGAGCGACGCCTTTTCGAGCCGCAAAGGAATTATACCGGCTAAGCGTCCGTCGAGCACGCAACCCCACGGGGAGTGGGCGCATCTCGCAGCCGACTGCGACGACTACTTGATGCTGAAATATAATAGTGATGTCTTTAATAAGCACAACAGGTCGATGCCAACTTGTTGATGCCACTAACTTATTCTATCCCTCAAGTTTGTTTCATATTTGCATACTTCGATACGCATCTCAATAGTCACAGAAGGTCTCCAGGAATTCTAGGAAGCTTATTTTCAGGAGGCGAGTGGTGTTACTATCCAGTTGCATGAATCAGGTTTTACAGCTAATTTTGTTGAACTATTTTTTTTTATACAAGACTGAAGAATTATTAATTAATTTACGCAAAAAAGATTATATTTTAACTATATTTTCCATATACGTCCAATTAAACAATTAACATATTTTTGAGTTTCGATAGTTTTGAGTTACGTATTTTAATTTTGAGAACGAGAAGATAGATAATAGAAAATTTATCAAAAGCCAAATAACCAAATCCATGCAATAAAGGTCCAATAAAATTGAACAGTAATATGAAGTGGATAGATTCGCCACACAGACTTAATGAGATGGTATTTCTCTAATGAATCATTTTAAAATACTAAATTAATACAATTATTAAAATGCAATAACGGTGGTTTATGTGATCATCATGGAAATCGTTGTTCAATAAAATCATTTTTTCTGAACTTTATAGTTAGCAACATATTTAGATGATTTTTAATACACTTTTACTTTATATTAAAACAGAGAGGTACAATAATTATATATAAACTGTATTTAAGCTTGAAAATTCGATTACGTGTGATGGAAGGGAAGTAGTTACTTATTGGAATTTATTTTATATACTGAGCACCCACTTGATACAGAGCATGCGCCACCGGCTTTCAAAGCCAAATAGCCGTTTAAAGTGGAGTTACGAGATTTATGGGCTTAATTTTGAGAGCTGGTTTGTCTGAAGCTGCGACTCAAAAGAAAACACTTTTGACCATTGATTGATCGTTCCTGAAGGTACTTATTTTTTAAATTTATTGGTCGATGAATCACCGAAAACAAAAGTCAATTTTTTCAATGAAGTTTCAGTCACAGCAAATAAATAATTAACTTTCAATGTATTTCTTTAACTAACTAATGATGCTTGACGATGAAACTACTTTACCTTCACTGTAGGATTTTAAAAATATTTTGCTAAAAAACCGGCACTTTTCTTTATTTTAAAATAATTAACTTGTAATAACAATTTCCCACCTCAGATTGTTATAAGATTAGTTTAAAAATAAGTCAGCTGAGTAAAGGTTATTGGCATCAAGTAAAATTGATAAGTAAAGATAATGCATTTAATCGTAAAGTGGCATTACGATTAAAATACAAGAAATGTTGTTCAGACGAAAATAAAAATATTAGAATCCTTGTTTATTTTTTTTAATTATAAATAATAAATTATGTGATCCAGTAAATGAATCAAATATCACGATACGAAAAACGCTGAAAAGTAGATTGTTTTATATTAAGTTGATTTGTCATTATTTACATTGGACGATTTCAAATGTGTATAAATAGGCAGATCAATAGATTTGCCAGTGTCGGTTACGGGGTTTTTCGTTACCAGTAGCCGGCGTTGGCGTGGACGGCCATCCCGTACTCGTAAAAAATTCTATCAAATTTCGACGCTATCAAAGTAACTGCCGAAATCTCAGCTGGATTAGTGTCAATTTCAGCGGAATTGAATAAATATATTCAGCAAGTGTTGGAATCAGTAAATTTTGAGAAAAAACTTATCGAACCACTCTCAAAATGTAAAATGTAGATTGCTTATAAAATCACTAGGTAAATAAAAATATACGATGTATAGTTACTTAAAAAAATAAAAGTATAAATATTTACGTATTTGGAGTAGTTTGCATTACATTATCATTATTATTTAATTTTTCAAACGTCTAATTTATTGCTCTCATTTAGTGGTTGTAAATATACCGGTAGATGAGAAAAGTTACTAACGAGCCTCATTACTCTTTGAAATTTTTTAAAAAGTACTGTTGATGGTACATTTAAGATTTATTTAAAATAGAAATATCAGCTTTATGATAAAGTAAAACAAATAAATTTTAACAGATATAAATGTAAAGTGGAAGCAATAATGTAAAAGTTTTACAATATATGTTAATATTTTAAACATAATAATGAAAATATACCACTTTCTTTGTACCATAAAACAATTTTAATATCCATAAATGTATTTATTCAAGAAATGGTTAAATCATAAACATAATAATAATAGAACTAAGGAAAACTTTTGTGAATTTAATATTTATATTGAGCTACAGAGTTATTATTAATAAAATAATGTGATCATATCGCTCTTGAATAGCAATAACGGTCCAGTATTTATTTTTAAGAAAATACATTTGATGGTTTGAATTTCTGTAATTTCAGATATAAATAGTTAAGAAAGAATAAACCAAATTTACTTAACGAGCATTAAGGAAATTCTCGTGAAATTTTTGTTATTTACCATCAAAAAAAATTCCTTTAAAAACAAGAAATTTATCTTCTAGAGTTTTTTGTTGTTGTCTTTAATAAGCGAAATAAAAAATAATGCTAAATATAACATTCTTTTACTAAAAACACATTTATTGATTGACCTGACTAGCTTCACCAACATGCTTTGTTGGCATCTCCAAGCAGAGTGAGGTTTCGTAAACTATTCTCAATGAACAAATGACAAAGTGTTGGAGAGAGAGAGGCAATGAATGTCAGAAGTAATTTAATTAGTCTATGAGTTTAATGTTCGTGACCAATCGGAGATTCTATACAAGTATTTCTGAACAATTGCAAATCAAATTAATTTTAATGAATTTGATGTTGGTTTTAATAATAATTTAAATATCTAGCAGCGTTATGCCGTCTTCATTGGAACAGTTCCTATCACCGGTTATTTGTACTTTAATGAGATTTTTAATATATTTATATCCGCTTTTTATACAACTGGATAATTCAACTGTAAATCCTAGACTAGAATATAATTAGGACTTTATCTTTGCACGCAGTGCATGAAACAGAACCCCAACTACCAAGTTCACCGCATACCGTGATAATTAAAGATGCTCTAACTTCCTGGGCGGGTGCTTGCCCCAGAAGGCTTCAGCAGGTGTTCTGGCAGAGGCTTTTAGCGTGCAAAGCCTTTTTATAATACCCATAATTTATGCGCTTCACGCTTTCCCAGCGTGCTTTGCTTTTAATAAAAAATACAAGTGAAAAATAAGGATGAGTCGAGTCGGAAAACAGTTTATATTAAGTTCCAGCGGCGGGAAATTGCACAATTTATTTTTATAATTAGAAAATAAATTATATTTAGTAGCATTTAAATTAATTTAAACGAAGTTGGTAATATTTAAATTAGTATGAAATTGCTTGTAATAAGCAAACCACCATTACAATCATCTCATTCATTTTTAAGTGGAAAGTCTCAGTTTCCAATGTCGAATAAAGATATAAGTATTTTGCTTTAAATAAAAGAAAATGAGAAAAAAATCTGATACAGGTTATCTGTGTTTATTTATCTTGATTTCTTTAAACTCCCGTTTGTTCCTTGCGGTTTTTTTTTCAATTTAAACGGCATGTTTAGATTCTTCATTGTCATTTTCGCCATGAAAACCTGCCTAACTGTTTCTTTATAAAAAAACCTTACCTGTCACTATACAAGTAAATCCAGTATAATCCCTAAGGAATGCTTTTGTTGTCATTAATGATTACTGGATCAGCATGAATGATATGTGATTTTGTGCTTAAAAGATAAGGCGTCAGACTAACATACAATGTTCCAATCTTATCTCAAAGCTTGAAGGTTAATTCAGATAGTCAACACATGCGTGTATTCTTATCTTCAGATCGTTAAAAAAATGACAAAGTAATAAATTGTTACAAAATTACCGAAATCAGTGTTTTTCCTATTATTTAAAATAGTATTGGCACTTTTTACATTTAAGCATTATTTTTTGACTAACATTTTTTAATGATAGAATTAATATGTTTATTAATATGTTCCTACAATTGTTGATCAAGTAGATTAAAAAATATCGGTTACTAAAAATTGTTTTAGGTATCACTAGTATATTGTATATATTTTTATAAATGACTTCAAAACTATTATATTAATTGAAAGCTTGCTATACTTAAGACGCTTCATGTAATAAAACAATATGCATAGTATGAATAACTTATACGTGTGATTTTAATTTCCCGATAGAAGGAAATCTTCTTATTGAAATTTAATTTCTTTGCGTTTATTTCCGTAAGATCAAAGTTGCACTACCGGAAACTTTGCTGTAGCAAATTGTATCCGTATTTTCAACTACCGGTGGAATCAAATGAATATCCTGAAGAGAAATATTGAATTTTCTTGCTTACATTTTAAAACAATGTATAAAAAAATATATATTTATATAATTTTTTTCTTAAGTTTGATTATAATGTGATTTCAAAATAGATTTTAATCAATAATTGTTTTTCTCGAATGTTTTTTATCCACAGTTAAGTCGACACGATAAAATGAGATAGGGCTAAGTGACACCTGCATATTTTGTATAGGCTTATGAATGTCACATACGCGACACATTATCTGTGATTAGTTACCATTGTACACCTGCCGACCCAGGTGTGGGAAAGTACATTGACACTGTATTTATCTTCATTTACTAAGAGGGGCTAGTTTCGCTCATGATCTTTATTTCTTATAACACCTGGCAGGTGTCTTGAGAGATTAGAAATCACCTCGATTATCAGATATTTCGCAAAAATCTTTTTGCTTGTTCTGTAAACAGTAAACACAGAAACAATAACATAATTCAGTTAAAGGCGCGTTGTTAAGCAATTTCTAATGATAAAGAAAACAAAATATCGTTTTCACATAAATATAATAATAAAAAATCAGGTGCTTGAATGTTCGGCTAGTTATGCGAAAGAAAATCATTGTAATCATTAGTACGCGTAATTTATATAATTTAGAGCATTTGTTAAATATTTGTCGTATATTTATCGAAGAACTAAGGTTTCTTAGCAAAAAGGAATAAACTGATGGAAATGTGTTCCGATCTAAGAATTTCTAAATAAAATATTTATTTATTCATCTTGATAAATCTTAAGGTATTGTGTTTTTCCGAAGTTATTTATACTGAGTATCAAGAACACGATCAAAAAATTAAAGTAAAATTTGAGTAAAACACTTTAAGTAACTTATTTCTCTGTAGAGCTAAAATCTAACAGAGTAATATGTATTTTAATTTTTAAAACGATAAGGATTTAATAGTTTTTACAATAAGAAAAAATCACGAAAAAAAGTTTACATGAATAATTCCGGTAAATAGGCATCTTCAAGTGGATCAGCCGGTAAAAAAAAGAATTGACCCTTTAATATAAATAAAAACAAAATTTTGTGTTAATATAAAATCAAATATAAACTAACACTTTAAGCCTTTAATGTCACTGGACAATCAAGACAGTGTCCGTGTCATTTTCTTCGTGGCAATACAATATAGTTTTTTTAATGAAATAATTATTTTCAATCGATGTAGTGTCAATTTTTAATCTGTTTTATTGTTTTATTTTTTTATAAATTCTACCTTAATATAAATAAATAAAATTTGTCTATTCAAAAAAAATCAACTTTACTGTAGACCTATGTCATTAAAACTATTTTGATGTCTTTTATTGTAGGTATAAAAATCCAATCAATTTTTCAATTTTATCCAATATTTTTCTACATTTTTAACGTACTGTATAGGCTTTGAACGTTTTTAATTTTTACCTTTACTTTGCCGCGGCTGTGAAAATATTTACAACGTTTCAGATTTCCTCGCCCTGACAGGAAATTGTTGTTTTTATTTTTTCATGCCGAAGCGACATTTCCTTCTACCAGCGTTTCTATAATTGAAATACGATTTTGTGATGCACAAATTTTAACAGCAATAACTGATTTAATTTTTCTTCGAGGACTGCAGGTTACTTCGTATAATCTAGTTTATATAATTCTCTTAAAATATTCCGTCTGTATTTTATTATTTTCCTGATATTTTTTAAAGTATGGTTTCATGGTGTTTGTTTTTTCATATTTACTTTTAAGCGTCATGATAAAACAACAATTGACACTGAAAACATAAACCGATAAAAACGCTGCAATATATTAAACCATTTTAATGTTGGTAAAGTATATACTTTACATTGAATACTACATAACTCATTGTTTATAAATAAATAAAAAATGCTTGAAATGTCTAATTTTCAGAAAATTTTATATTTGGTATGTTTGTATAAAATTGGTTGTTACTAAACCATGCCGTGGTCTTGATTAGAAGTCGCAGTCTACAAACATACATAATGATGTCATAATCATTTTTTAATCGATTTGTAATACTCGATTGCGTAAATATTGTGATAGCAGCGTCAGTAAATAAAAAGAAAAAATATATCAATCTATATCTATAAATATATTTATTTATTTTCTTCGCAGAAATTCTCATTAAATTTACAAGGTTTCTTCTAGATTGCATAAAATAATTAAATGCACGTTCTACGTGATATTTGACGCCAAGATTGGATTCTTTAACAAGATATAACATTTTTATCCCTTTGACTTGATGCTTGCATTTTTTTCTTCAATTAATATTGCAGCGACAACCTCTTCTAAAAGTAAATTAAAAACGTGACGTTTATTATTCTTGAAATATTTGCTGCCGTGCCAAGAAACCTGTATTTCAATTTAAAACACCTGTTTGTAACGTTGGAAAATATGTACGTGCCAATTGATTAATTGAATTGCACGATCAAACGGTTCCGTGACGCGGCGATAGAGAGCACTTTAAATTGAATTACGCATTTCAAATCTATACTACAAGGTATTATAATTAAAGCAAAAATTAAAAATTTTCTTTAATAATTTGATTCATATAAGAATAATTTATTTTTTTTGATTTTATCTCTAATTATCTAATTTTCAAAAAAAATGTTACGTTGTTTGTCAGAGCAAATTAAGTAAAGAAATATCATATTTTCTCTTAATGTTTGATTGGATAAGAGTATTGTAACCGATTGACTTGGCTTGAAGTCACCGTAAATAACACATTCACTTAAGTACGGCTTTGAGAAACATCCACTGGAATAAACGGCTTTACTTCTGTCTCCGCCCGGTGCAGGCCGAGCCGGAAAGGAAGCCTCGCTAGCCTTCTAAATTACTTTCAGTGGACAGCCACCTAGAGGAACGCCATCCTCCCAGCATTGTTCTTAAACAGAGTTTTGTCTTCCCACTTAAATGAACTGAAAATTTAATTTAAAACTTCATATATTTTTTAATTTTGTAAATATCAAAACAAAGGTTTATTAAAAGAAGTCGTAAAAGGATTGTTTTAATTTATGAAATGGCGTTTTGTTCAGTTGTTATTGCACTTGCATACCAATTATGAGATACCGGGCTTGACCTGGCTGATTAAATTGTTCAGCATTATAAATAATTATTGATTAAAGGGTTTAGAAGACGTTAAAATTCATGGCAGTGACGTTTTTAAATGTATTTTTTTGTATTATTTTAAAATCAAAAATATCCTAATGCTTGTTGCGGTTTTCGCTCAATTTTATGCGAAGTAAATAATGGTTTGGATAATGGTCTGCTAAAAGCCAAACTGGAAATGGGTTAGTCACATTGTTGAAAGATCAGACTGTACTCATCCAGAGACTCTAGGGACTTAGTGGAATACCAAATAGTCTTCCATAAGCTCTGGATTGATGAGGTTTTTAAGTTGAGGGGAAATTCGTAACAGAAAACTACACGGAAATGAGGGGAGCAGGAATTCTAGCGGCGAAGTGGTGTCTGGAACCCTCGTTCTCCATATAAAGCCATCACACTTAATGACTACACTGTATAAATATACATTCTGTAATAGGAAGAAAGTGCTTCGATAGGATGTCATTTTATTGTTCATAGAGCTGTGATTATTTGCTTGCGAATTGTACTATTCCATGTTGAAGTAACATAATCAATTTTTCCTTTTGCAATTTAAAAGAATGCACAATTTTTTTACTATTTTTAATATACTTGTTTTATTTTGTTCTATTCACTTATTGGGTATTGTTCATAATGCTAAGTTTATTTTAACAAAACTTAAACTCAAAAATACCGTTAAACATAAAATAACTAAATATATCAAGATCATATGTATTTATTGAAACGTAATAGATGATTCAATGTGTTTTTTTTGTTATGTAAATTCATGATTTCATTTTGTGTAAATTGAGTATTGTCATGAGACAAGTCAATCACACGTCACGAGACTTGAGCTAGATTATTAGTTTTATAAAACACATCCAGACACAGATAATCTGAAAACGGAGTCAGCAGCCATACTACTTAAAAAAATAAAGAGTTGCTTGAGAAGAGACAAAATAACTGTCGTGTTACATCTTCAACATAGTTGTTAAATGTAACTTGTTAAGTCTTTTTTGCACAGCTCTGATTCGAACCTGAGTACTCCACTAAACACAAAACAGTCGATGACGAATGCTCTAAATAAATAAATACATTGCGGAATTGATTATCTTAAGTGATTCCATTAATTTCACTGTAAATTCTGTAGCATGTGCCATTTCCAATATACTGCCCAAGAAATAGCCTTCCGATACGACATGTCTCCGGCAATAAATTCACTTTTGGGTCCGGCTTACTATAACTAAGTGCGCCTTACATTGTGTCCTAGATCCTATTCATTTAGGCGATAAATAGCTTTATGAAACATACTCACGTATAAAAAAATGACAAAGAATTATAATGTCTGGAACAAGCCGTAATATAAAAAATAAAATCATTTTAATCCAGGCAAAACTCAGTATGAAAACAGATGTATTTTTTAAACACAATTGAAACATATCAAATGTGTTTCTCGCTATATGGGTATATTGTGGATTATCGACTGCAATTCGTGCATTTGGTTTAAATTATTCTAAGTGTTCATTTACACATATCAAAAATATAATATTTAATTTATAAGTTTTGTAAGAGTTTATTTGTTTTTTTTTTTTTTTTGAATGTCAAGCTAATGTTGAATATTTAATAACTTTTGATTGTAATAGTAAAAGTTTACAATATTTTATGCTGTTAATATTGATCGTTAAGTAACCAAAATAATCAACTTATTCTCCTATCTTCACATGAACCCATACTTCTTGACATCCTTCGCTGAAAATCACATACTATTTCCACTGACACCACCGCCTTTGGCACGAGTTTCATCACTCATACTATGACAGTTCATTACTACATCATCAAGCATCTGATCAAATCATCCCTGAGGTTAACCATACCCACCGAGTTATTGATTTGAACTGGAACGTGCAAATGGTAAAACCCCACCGCCTTGTGCAAGTTTATTTTATTGGTGTACCATTGATAAGATTAAAAAAGGTTTTATAAATAGTATCGTTAATTTCATGGATTGTTATAACGATATATATATTTTTTTTCAGTTACAAAGCGTAACTGAAAAAAAAATTGCTTTAAAGTAACTTAAGTAACAAATCTTAATTTATCAATAAAAAAAATGTTTATACATATATTTTCTTGTAAGAATTAATATGGTATTATTTTTATTGTGGTCGTATCAGAAAATGCCTGTCCTTTGTTGTAGCAAATAATACAGGCACAGAAATCATTTAGACCCTGTGATATTGTTCAATATACTGTAGCTTTTTGGCCAGTTATAAAAAGGACAGCGCTAGAATCGCGACCATGGGATCTGTAGATAATCGTCCTGAGCCCCGACCGCTAGGAGAGGATGAGAAGAAGCCTCCTCTCTCCCCCTAACTTCCCATACCATAGGGAGAGGAACTAATTTAATGCCATTAGGTTGAACGCAGGGTGGAATAAGAAAACATACTTACTTAAGCTCAACACCAATTATTCATTCATTATGATTCTTTGTAGCATTTTATGTAAATATAATTTATCTTTTAAGATAATTCATTAGTAGTTATAACATTTTATAAAACCCAACCCAAGTCAAAAAATAAAATAACTTTTTTTTTATCCTTAACAAATGTTTTCGACGTGAAAGTAAAGTATAAATAATACCATTTATTTACTTATAATACAAATTTAAAATGTCGAATTGTTTGAATGCTTGAATTGGTTGCAAAAATTTATGATACAATGTAATTACTTGCCAATTTCATTAAACGGAACGAAGAAACCAACAGTTAATAAAATTAATACCGTTTATTTCTTGAACTTCAGTTTTAAATTACATTTTCAAACAGCTTAAAAATGTCGTTCCAAACGATGAAAATGTTTAATATTTAATTAATTCAAAAAGTCTTACTCAAAAGTATTTTTAGTTTTTTTTTTACATTTTTTCAAAAAAGCACCAGAAAATTAATTCATGTAATAGACAGATTTTACTTTTCAGGAATAATTAAGAACTTTGCGAAGTTCTCAAAAAAGAAAACACTAAGCATATTAGCTTTTTAAAACAAAAAATAAACCATTACTTTTTGAGTAATAAAAAAATTAAAAAGACATTGGTAAAGTAGTATAAATATGTGACTTTTATTAAGATGTCCTCTGCATTGGCAAGGGGTTCGGCGTGGAATTCTACCCTACCCGCAAACAGTTTCATTTTAGAGAAAAGGAACTTTTATGATAGTATATCTATATACTTAATAGTACCTATGTTTGATACAAAAACTACACCAAAAGCACCCTCCTTCCTCCATCCACAAGCATACCCTTGGGCAATTGTTGCTTCATTCTGAAGAAGGTATTTCATAGCAGCTCTATATAGAATATAGCTCACTCGTTTTACGCCCGTATTTATCTTTGGATCAAATAAGGCTGCTTAAAATTGTATGTTTATAGCTGATAAACATACCCACTAAACAACACTCTTATTTGACATTACATTAAACAAAAAATAATTAAAATCTTGAATTGTTCCCTGACTAAACTGATATTAATTATTATATCATAACTGATGAAATTTTGTCACAAACACAGTGCGTACTATATTTTTCATTCTCACCATTTTCATAATGCTCATAAGCACTGAGGTTTATAAGTTGTTTTCCAGCACAAAAACAATAAAAAATTTGCAGTGTGTAAAAACTAGCATTTCTTGGTTCTTATGATACATTTTGAATAATAAAATGTTTGTAGTCGTGCTTTAATGTATATAATTTTAAATTCAATTAGATACCATTAAATATGTATGCGAAATGAACTAGTTAGCCGCACGCGAATCATATAATATATTTTTATTGTATACTCGTGTTTGTTTTCTAAACCCAAATCCTGTACTTAGTAATTTTTCAAATTAATATTAGCTCTGTATGTATATTTGTTGTGCTCCTACTGCTCCAAATAATTAATATGACCAATGCCAAATAATTAATATGACCAATGCCAAATACTGAGAATTTTTTTCTAATTATTGGATTAATCAGTTAATAATAAATTATTAGGATATTACCGCCGCTCGTGCCCATCGCGGGTAATTACTATACGCGATTTTGCTTGTAGAGGAAATGTAATGGAAATAATTAGGATTAAGATTTATATTTCGGATAGAGATATGATCCTGGAAAACTCATCATCGTATGCGTCTCCAAGGAGACCGTATGTGCACGGTGGGCGTTTCAATTATCATTTAAAACTGCGAATTAAAAGTATAAAAATCATAAAATTCATTAAAAAAAATTGACTTTGTACTTATAACTAAAAATTATATTTATTCACGATATAATTTTTACATTGTGATAGACTATTTTCGAAACCAAGTTAACGCGCAATTTAATGACATCAATCTACGTATTTAATTTATACAACTTATTTTATGAGAGACTATGACAAAAATTAATCATATTTAAGTGATTGGTGTTTTGAAAAGCTTAAAACAACTTAGTTTGCTTTTTCTATGCTTATATAGTGACAGAGATTTAGTCCAAAATACATAGAAAAACGTTTTTCTCCTGAAATTAAATAATCTGTTACTTTTACTCACAGCGCAATAACCTTAATGGAAAAGAAAAAAAATAAGCTGCGAATTAATTTAATAAACAAATATGAAAATGAAACTCAAGCTTCTTCATAATTAAAATATAAGCTTTTTTAGCTAAAACTGCTTTACCTGAAATAAGTAAGATTTTAAAATTTCTCAATGTTATTGTTTTCTGGCATTGGCTCATTTTATTATAAGAAGCAGTTAATTAACATTAAAAGTGTCCTTTGCTGATTAAATTAAGCCGAGGAAAGTTTTTTTTCGGAAGCTCTCTACATCCAAGCTCATTTTAACTTATCGCTGTAACTTAGGGGCTGACTACTCTGTATTCATGTTTTAATTAAAGTTGCCTTACAGATGTACAGTTTCTTGGTATGACAATGATAAATCCGAGAAATTTATTTCAGGGCAATCATATGAATGCATTAGCGTTAGAGTAATAATTATCAGTCAGTGCGTGCAGTTTTGTAATAAAGGAAATACATGTATGGGGATGTCAGTTAACTAATGTCACTGTGGTGTTAGTTCCGAGGTGGTGGCTGAGCTTCCGGCGTTTTGTTCTTTCGTATGGGGTGGGTTGTGGTCGTACGTGTCGAAGCCTACTTCCATGTATTCCACGCGGGGGGAACGAGCCTTATTATTGCAGATTGCGGCGTTAACCCTTTTCGGACCGTCCCAGATGACCCCATCGTAAATTAGATTAACTGTTTTTGTTTCTTCGTCGCTGTTTATTCTGCGTTACTCCATTGCGGGTTTCGGGCTGAGCCCCGGCGAGTGTTGAAGCCGCTTCTCCTTGATCGCGTAATTTCTTAATTAAGATGTGCGCTGAGCGGGCGTGATAGCCTCACGGTATGTGTTCTAACAATTATATGTAAATCTTTACCAGGACTCCTCTTATTCAATTAGTTCAAAATTAATTTTCAGCAAAGTTCGTTTTTTTTTTTTTTTCAACTTTTTCTTTTCGTTTAAACCAGTGCTTCTCAAAGTGGTCCCTACGGATCCCAAGTGGTCCCTGAGATCATTCAGGGGGTTCTTAGAAAATTAAAATCGATTTGGGGGTCCCTGAACAACGTCAGGGGGTCCGCGCAAGGTTTAATATAAAATATAAAAAAATGTGACATATTTTTATTAATATGGAAGTTAAAATAAATAACAATGAATACATTATTAACGATTTTTACGTCCTAAGTATAATATAAATATAGAAAGGTGCATAAAATAAAAGTAATAATAGGCATCGCGGTGAGTCAGGTAGGTTAATACGTAATAGAATCGATACTTGCACCAACTAGTCTATGATATGAATTTATGTAGTTTTTCACCCAGGGTCCATAGGCAAGTTTTTACTATGAAAGGGGGTTCATAGGCAAGTTTTGACTATGAAATAGGGTCCATGGGTAAGTTTTGACTATGAAAGGGAGTCCGTAGGCAAGTTTTGACTATGAAAGGGGGTCCGTGGGCAAGTTTTGACTATGAAAAGGGGTCCGTGGGCCAAAAGAGTTTGAGACCCACTGATTTAAACTTATATCAAATTATATAATTATTTCATAGTTCATAATATAACATGATTATTTTTCAATTCTAAATAACTCGTGTACCATGAAACACAATTAAAAAAAAGAATGAAAAAAGCGTTGCTATCAATTTAATGCAATGAAATGTTTTTTGTAGCTCTGCGGAATTGTGTTAATTTTATACCATTGTTTGCGTTTTAGCGGATTTCAATTTTTAAATGCAAAGATTCTAACGGCTCTTTTTTCTCTCTTTACAGTCGAAATCTTTCGTGCGTCGAGGTGTGAATTACTTAGTAAAAGTGTTTAAAAGTAATGAAAAATCCAGAACAATCGTGAAGTTTAGGAAAAACTAAGTATGGATAAGGAAAAGTTTGTGACAGAAAGTAACAAGTGTAAGACAATTTGTGGTCTCTATATTTAGAAAAATAATAAATATTTTACTAGCATTCAAAATAGTCTTGTCGTTTACAAATTAAAAACGGTACAAACTTTAATAACCATTTTATTTTGAAATTCAATCTGTGAATCAACAAATAAATCTGAGCGTAAACCCGAGCTGAATGTTCTTTTTGCGTTTCCAAAATAAATTTTAACGTGACTGGAAGAATTAAAAATACGTTGATGCTTCGAAATATCCGTTTATTTGATTTAATTTTTCGGCTCATTGAAAATTTGGAAATCGTTTATACCGAGGAGATAGCCGCGCATATTAATACGTATTTTCATATTGAATTCGGGTATCGGATGTGTTCATAACACATTAAAACACGAAGCCTCAATACATCAGTATAAACCTATTAAAAACGGTCTTATCATATTAGTTTGATTTAAAAGATTAGTATTTTTTAATTATAAAATATATAAATCATGGCAAATGCGTAGTTTATTATAATTATAAATAGTTTTATTAAGTTTTTAAATCCACTCAATGATTTTCAGGGCCTAATAAAATTCGTTGAAATTCAGAAAGTCATACTATTAACGTCGCATTGATTATGAAATACTTTTTTTTATATAATGAAGTAATAATAATATTTATAGATTTATAGCCTGCTAGTAATTTACAACGACGTTTTAATTCGATTATTCAGTTACGAATATTGATTTTTTTAAACACACCGAGTATAAGGGCGGCGTGATACAACCCTCCGAGGTGAGCGCACCCGAGCGTTAGACTTCTAAATATAATTTTAGGGGCGGGTATGATTCACAATTGGGCCAATGTCAACGTGACGTATCTACAATGATATTTGTATCTGGACAAATAGTGACGCTATCCATAGGCGAACTACTGAAATAAACCCTAACTCAGACGAATACATCCGTGGAAATAGCTGGTAAAATTAATAAATCATGTTGGTCATCAATCACAAAAAAATATCAGTCACTGTAATTGGTCCTTTTTTGCCGATTTTTTTGTAGTTGTCGATTTCTTTTATTCGTTGCCTTCGTGGGTACAGTGCGAGTATTTTGGAAGACTTAGCTTGATGGATGACGCTCAGTCCGCGTTTATACAAGCAGTACCACTGATTTCAAATATAAATCTCTGTATAATGAATTATCTTATTCAGTAAATACACTATACTATTTAAGAGAAGTATTCATTCTTGAAATCTTAGCAATTTTTCATTGAATCCAAATTCTGAGGCCTTAATTATTCATTTCTAATCTGATTTAATAATTTAAAGTATTATTGTTAGGACAAATACAACAACGCGGACAAACCACAAGTTTGATAAAAGCTAACAATTTTCATATTCCTAAAGTATTTGTGAATATGATGTCAACGAAATCGCACACGCATTTTCGCAATAATTTACTTATAAAATGATAACCTTTATTGAAGTATTTTGATATACAATCATATTAGGCTCACTTTAAAGCCCGCACGCAACGCTCGTTTCTAGGCAGAAAATAAATACACATCGCTTAAAATTATCAAACTTGAAACTTCTCTCCTTGGATACGAAAGCCGGCAAAAAGTTTCGTTTACCGCCGTTGTCGAAACATTATTATTTTTTGTTTATTTTAGTGTTCTTAATAAAACAATAATAATAAACATAACAAAAGTTCACGGACGTTTGTATAATTGAATAAACAAAAATTTGATAATTTTCTGCAAAACAACACAAATAAGATAGATATGTATTTGGGATATTTTTAATTATATAACAAGTTTTATAACTGTATCCAGAAAAACGGCTATAATTTAAGTATATTCGAGTATTTTACTTCATATATATATATATAAACCGAAAAAGAAGTTATTTTTAAAACCGCAAAAAGCCTTTAATGTTAATTGAAAATACGAACAAAAAATAAATTGACAAACTACCCACATTTCCAATAGAGTCTTGTAAATGAAATTGAACATTGAATTTAGCTTCACAATTCAACACGCAAACAATAATTAATGTTTGATATCATAGATTATTTTATTATCACTTATTAGAAATAACATTTAAGACACTTGGCCGAGTGATTGACGGCGGTCGTCCAGTCGGGAGGACATCTGCCTCCGACCGCCGCAAGCCCTCAAGCCCTCCGGGAACCGCCGCCGCTGCCCGCCGCCTGGAGCTCATCCTCCAGCATGGGGAAGAAGAACTCCAAGCTAAAGCAGGAGACCATCGACCGTCTGACCACCGACACTTACTGTAAGTACCCCTCAGCTATTTATTTCACATTAAAAAGTATATCTGAACTCGTAAACAATTCGCCGAAAATCATTTGCCTCAGCCTTGCGAAAACCGCTGTCCGGCCGACGATCATGATTGCGAGGTTGAAAGGATTATTACTACGCTTCAGAAATCAACCTATCCGATATAACGATAATTGTGTTTTCGGCTTAGTAAACTTCTCTTATATTATACTATTATACGTTCGATAATATCACTGTTGAACGTATATGGTATATAACGTATATAAAAATTATAAACGACATTTTCCAGAGGATTACAAAATTTATTGCACAGCGCTCAGCACACCTACATGTGAAAATAAACGATTGAAAAATTGCATACCGCGAGGTGAAATCAAAATTTGACATATTTGATATATATATCCTAAAAATGATTTTTTCACACACTCAATGTTAATTTAAATCTAGAGGTCAAGGTAAAATTCATTATTTATTAATCGCCTGGAAGTATTATTAAAAACGTTTCAACCAAGGTACGCTTTTTTTATTGTTTCACTGTTCAATAAAAAAGTGGGTTATGACTTCATCAAATCAAAATTTACTTAGCCCGTCTCAAGGAACGACCCTGCAGAAGACGGCTAGTGTTTAATGCCGGGGAGCGATGTTAGAAGTGAGTGATTAAACTCCGCATTCGGAGTATTAAATTTAGGTGCTCGCTTCGAACGCATTTCACCCGACGGTACGAAGAGGAGCAGCCCGCGACCCTCGGAGTATTTCAAATTAATATTCATAAGAAGGGCTTCGTGCCCGGTGACGATCCATCAAAGTTTCTAGTATATTTGTGTATCCGACCCGCAGTCGAACCTAGTGAAAGTCATATTATGTTAACAATGGCGCATTATCTCAGCGCGGGAATGCAGCGGATTGTCTTTTTCGACGGTTGATTTTCCGGATTAAAATCAAATTTGAATTCAGTTTATTTTTCGACAGAACTGGCAACAAGACAAACCAATTTCACGGAGCTATGAATTGCGGAGCCGCTTTTCTTTCCGTCAGTTGATGAGATTGGAACTACGAAAATACAAAGGGAGAACACACTAGTCATACTGGGCACAAGAATTGTAGTTGTATAAATTTAAATTGATTTCTATTACTTGCTACACTGCCTGCAATTTATTTATGTATACATACAGTTCCAAACTAAAAATAAAAAACTTAACTTTGATGAATTTATTTAAAAAAATAACGATATTTTGTTAGTGATGTGTATAGTAAATATATTATTAAATACTTGTAAAAAAATTAACGACAAACGAAAAAGATTCATGCAAAATCAGTTACATAAAACCTGATACGTTTCTTTAAGTAAAATAAAAGTATTTATTCACATTTGAACACAATGAAAAACCTTGCCATATATAAGGTTTCTACTGTAGGGCACGTGCAATAAAGCAGGACGTATGGTTCTATAGGATGTAAGAGCGATCTCGCCAGAGGGGTGTTATGAAGCGGTAGATCATGGACGTTTGCTGACAATGGAGAATTAATGCTGGGGATTATGCAGGCTGGAGACAGGCTGCCATTTGCTTTGAGCCAATCTACCCCCTGCAGTCAGATTTATCAGCATGTTGAACTCGAGTAAATATGAATTCTATTTAACCATACTCAATATTTAATCGAATCATACACGGGTGGAAACTCAAACTGAAGTACGGGAAATAATCGCACCGATTGTGGCATTTGAGATGTAAATATATTTTTCTTTGTTGAATTTGGAATATATTTATTTATTTATAAAAAAAAACTCATTTCCATCCGTGATATATATTATATAATTAAAATAGGTCTCTCTTATTTATATGATTTTTTTAAATTAGTAAAAGTATTTGTTAGGGTTGGAAATGAAGGTAGTATAGTTTTATTTTACCAATTGAAATGATGATACTAAGATAAACAGTGTTTTGAGAAAAGTAATATTTATAGATAATAAGAAAAATCAACAAAGACATTTAGACTACCACTATAAATTCTTGATCAAATTGGTAATTCATAAAAATTTCCGTTCATTAAAGATATTTAACCAAATTTAAATAAACTTTTATAAAAAGTTGGCTTCTAATTTACATTTTTTTGCGTTTCTTATTTTGATATTTTTTTAAGGAAAGTAAATTAATGTAGATTTATTTTCTTGTGGGGTGGTTTTACAAGTAACATTTTTTAAAAAGAAATTAATTTTAATATTAAATTATTGTATAGCAGTATTTATAAATACTTTGTATTATGAGTTATTCAACCATTAATAATAGTCTTAAAATATTTCGTATATTGCTTTAATAAGTTGTAAGAATAGAGTTCTTAATCGTTTTGTTGATTAGCAAAAAAGTCTAAAAGCAATATTAGATTACGTATCAAAAGATAAAAACCAACACGTAAAATTAAATAAGAAAGCTCAAAAGTAACTAAACAGAATATAAAAGTTTTATATAATATTTATAAATAATAATATAAACTATGTAGTATCTAGATTCTTTAATTAAGTTTAGGCAAGTGGAAAGGAACTGATTATATTCCCATTAAAACCATGAATCTTAGATGCGGTGAACATATTGATTATGCTATATTTATTTCGCCAGCCAAAAGTATAGAAAATGTATTATTACATTTTACTTTCTACTATTTGGGTGGAAATACTTCTGTGTTAAATTATCACATAAAAATAATAACTCAAGTCATGCAAATGCCCCGAACCGTATTATCAATACAACAATGTTTACTCTGAAATAAATAAATTGCCTGACCTAATTTATTTCTTTCTTAGTAAATTACTTAATTAATTATACCGAAGAGGTTCGTTTAGCTATTTTATATAAAAATATAATCACCCACAAGAAACGTATTTAATTATATAATTTGTATATCATTAGCTTAAAATTATTTATAATTTTTAATCATACTGTAATTACCATGCTGCAGTAGTCATAACGTAGACTTTAATTAAAAATTAATATAATTAGACTGGCTCTATGCAATATTATCGTAGGCTATCCATTATTCGTTTGATTTGCTTGGCCAAAAAATATATATTGTAATATTTTTGCATAAGTGTAATTAACATAAAATTGTGCAACACGTGCATAAGTATTTATTAAAAATTCTGCATTTATAGATACTTCGAACGAATCCTTCGAGCTTTTGCACGCAGAGGGGTTGTTTTGAGCTATTATTGATTTGTATTGAACTGAATATGAATTCTATTACTTATCGATATGTATCAGAATGATATAATCGAGTCAGAGGAAGCTGGGCTCTGTGATTGCAAATGATTTGAAATTCGTGGAGTTCTCGCTGAAATCTCATTCGCTTGCGGCAAAGTTGTGAGCAAATCCAGAAAGTTTATTCCTCGCACGGTCGGCCCCGCGATCGACTCGAACCCTTTTCTGGCCGAGCGGCCATTCTTTCGGGCTCCTCAATTATATTCATTTAATGTTAAACTAACACATGAAGGTTACTTACGAATGCGGGTCATATTCTTCGTGCTCCCCGGCCGCCATCCCTCCGGAATTGTTTTGACAGATTTAGAAAACCTACCCCGTAAGCCCAAAAGAAGATACATTAGATATAGCACGTACTCTTCCGTAAAATAGCTTTCTCGTAGATTAATTAAAGTTTATAATATTCAAAACCAAAGTTTACGTGGCTCGTCACGTATTGATAATTCTAAACTTCGTTTACCCGAAGCGCTCCGAAAGAACATTTTTTTTTATATCATCTGCTAATTAACATATATTTTATGTATAAATGCACAAGCAGAATATTTTTTTTTTTGTGAATGAAGCTTTGAAACATATAAAGGACAAAATTACTCCTTGCTTTATTATCGATTGTAGTACCCAGTAAAATATTCATAAACATTGTATATTGCTAACATGGTTAATATATTAGCTCGATACAACTGTTAACTTAAAATTCTTCATTTTATTCATCGTCATTTCAATGATATGTTGTTGTATGTTTTATCAAAGATAATTTGTTATTTCACGAGAAAATACTAACGAGCAAAATTTCTTTGAAGTTGCTTCACAGTTTCAGTAAAATATGTGTTATTTATTATATTGAATATTCTAAAAGCGTTTTTGCGCAATTGATTTTTATTGACTATTAGCATAACCAAAGAAGTAAATGTCCAAAATATAATTTAATCATTAAACTTCTGATTTGAAGATTTCAACTCTAACTTAAAATATTAAAATGTTTTTTAAATATAATTTTAAAAAAATACACATTTATCATCACGCAGGTCGCTTCAATCTCTCTTTAAGTTTTAATGATAAGCAATAAGAATATGTATCGGTTATTTTTCCTACATCTCGATCCAGAGGTAAAATAAACAGGAAATTGATCTTTTCAGTACAAATATACAATAACTACTCTTTCGTTACGTATAAAAATATTTTTGTAAATTGTAGTAAAATATTTGAAGACGTTTTTATATTTATTGTAAATGTCCTGAATATTGACTGAAAAAATATTAATGTGTTTGCACTGGAGGCTCTACCGTAGACACCGCTGGGTATAAACATAATATACAGCACATATACGGTAGGTAGGAACCTAACCTCTAGCATTTGGAAAATTCCGAGGCACAGCTGGCCCCAAGGGTTTTCGATAACACCAGGTACATCTATATTATTAAATTTTCATCATTTTATCTCGGTTTGTGATTAAATATGTGCGAATGCTAGTATATAAATACTAGAAGTGTTAATTGAAGATTTTATCTCAGTTTGATTTTAATGATATATCACTAGTATTTTAATTCATTTTCAATAAAGAGGTAATCCATTTAAAAGACCAGAGCTTTTGAATATAAAGTTATTGGAGGGTTTTCAGAGCTTCGTGCACACCTGTGGCTGGCCTCGTTAGCTCGCCCGTGAATCACGGCAGCCCTTTTCAACTGTTTCGTTTCCCACACTTCCGAAATAATCGCACCTAAAAATAAAGACTTCAAAACTTCCCGAAGTGAAATGTCCATAATTCGCTTTCTACGAGAATCAAGAAAGTCGACTGAGAAATGTTTGCAAGTTTTGACAGTAACCTACTGATTTTTTTGGTTATTGAGCCGCGTCAAGTTGTAATTATTTGTACAGGGCTTTGAATCTGCTACTTGTCCTTTTTAAAGAGAGTTTCAAGCGAATTGACACACAAAAAATATTTTTAAATTAAAATAGTACAAACAACACAGTCATTTAAACGGTTTAATCAATTTAATTTTAATCACTTTTACCGTGGAGCAGATGTTGATATAGTTTTAGTGACTTGTGGAAAAAAATCAATAGCTTTTGAATCAAAATCCTGAAGTGATTGGACGGGCGTGACATAAAACTATTTGGACAGTTATTTCAATTATATAAAAAAGGTTTGTTTCAGGAAAACATTTTATCCTACAATAATATAAATGTATGATATTTTTGTGGTAGTAAAATAGTGTAGTGGGTCCCCGTGTCTTTCTTAAACCGCAGTTGTATATTGTTTATTACATATATAAATTGCATTAAAAAACATATAATTATTTTAAATTATAATAAATCCTTTTTTCATTATTTATAAACACGTAGAGGGTTATTATTAATAGACTCGAGTTGTTGAAAGCTTGTTATAATCAGGTCGCTCCCACGCTCCACAATGGTAGAGTTGCCAGGTTTCCGGTGACATCTATTTATTTGCAGCATGCTTTGAAGCAAAACTTTAAGTACGTTGCATTTTGCTTTTGAGGCATTAATATAAATTATATGTATATTTGAAGCGTGCTCCACGTATGATACATATTTGTTACATAGTTTATAACAAGTTTTGTAAGCATCGACACGAAGTTCAAAGTATGAACAACGCCATAAAGATAAATTTATGGCAATATTATTGCAGGTGTATTTTTTAACCATTGTTTAGTTTTTGTTTCGTAAGCTTACAAACGTACAAACAAAACTGACAACCGACCGATGTATTGGTACGTGAGTAGCACAAATTGTAGTTTTTTTTATGTTGAACGACAGTGCTACACAATGTTCGGTTATCAGTTACATCATGTCGTGCGCAGATGCCTTTACGTTTGACTACAGTTTCAGAAAAGTTTTCCTGGTAATAGTAATTAAGTTGGTTGAGAATTGGACACGATTATTCAAGCCTGCGAGTAGCACACAAAAGGTGAATTTGAAGCGGTTGCTCCGGCGCGGTTCAAAAACAGATATAAAAAAAACCCTTTGAATGTGAGCGGTGAGTATGGAGTTTCAGGCGCGGGCGGGGCTGTTCACTGAGCACAGCCTCCACGCAGGGTTGCAAAAAACTGTGAATAGAGAACAACTTGTTTCCAAGTATCAAATAATGGACCACATTCTAACATGGTGCCCGCTTTTTTAATCTAACTGTGGTGACCATGCTGCTCATATATTTTTACTATATATATATATTTCCGACATTTTTGCAAAGTGATTAAAAATCCCGAATAATTATTTATGTGAGAAGATAATACGCAGTTTTGAATTAAAATTTGTCTATGTAAAAAAATATCAACACGACATCAAAACTATTTTATTGAAAATGTCAAAAATTATTTGAAAATTAAAAGAAACACGATATTTCTTAACAGGAACTTTAAGAGTTTGGGAATTTTAATCTTCACTGTTTTGTTTATTTTTTTAAATTTTGATAGAATTTTAAAGCTTTTTAAGCCGGCGAAGCGATATATTGACTGCAAGAATGTCAATTTCTAATATATTTTAATAAAACAATCATTTTAAAAAAGTAAATCTCTAAATAAGATGCATGCTGGAATATTCTACGTATGAAATATTCATTTAAAAAAACGTAAACATTCTTTGTTCGTTATTTTAAAATACCAGACAACTTTTATTGCATGATGCAGTTTTAAACTACAACAGCCAAATTCTCAGTACCAGTGAACAAACTATAAAGTAAAGCGGTGCATTTTCTTTTCAAATTACCTGCTTAGGATTCGAAATTGCTCCTTTGCATAGTAAATCAAGTTTTCTGAAAACTGTACGAAGCGTGTAAAAATGTACAATAATATTTTCAATACAACCACACTCATACTCTACGGTTTGAGTGCTATTTTATTTAGAGTCATACGGTTTTTTTTATTAATGCTTATTTAATATATTTTTTATTGCGACGACGTGTAGTAACCCTAGTGAGCCTAGTTAGTCGCGGCGACATGCTGCTAAGTTACTTATGTTTGTTTAGCAAAGTGTCAGCACCATTAACGGCCGCCGTGCATGGTGGGGTGTGGGGGGTGCTTGCACATTAGCGTTGCGCCCCCGGCCCTACCCGCGCCCTCGCAGCCCCAGGCCCTGTCAGAGTTGACCCGCAAAACGCTGTCAATTTACCATCTCAACTATAAAGCTGCTTCTAACTGTTTGATCTCCTCTGTCGCTGTCTCCGTTGCAAGTTGGCTGGCGTCGCGTCCAAACAAGTTTCTGAAAGGGTTAATTTATTCGCTGTGTAAGTTTTTGTTTGAATTTCAAAATATATAACCAAACGTATAGATTTAACTTCGTTTTCATATGCGTAGTGCAAAATGCGATATTATACGTCAATCAAGTGCGTATTTATTACCTATTACAGGTTTATATAATTACTAATATGATAAGACACATTAGTTCACACATAGAAGATTAAAGAAATAGTGCCCAGTGCCTAGGCACATTGGTTCATATGTACAGTATGATTGTTAAAAATTCTCGATTAATGGGTGTGGTTCGTTAGTACAATGGTTAGTACACCGGCCATGTAAGCCTGGGTATGTGGGTTCAAATACTATATCCTTGAATCATCTTCTATGTGTGAACTAATGTGCCTAATCATATTAGTAATAATTAAATGTAACAAAATCAATTTTAGAGACTAACATTTTACAACAATCTATTTTTAGTTTTCATTATCATATTTTATATGCGATAAATATTACTGATGTAAATATAAAGTTGCACCCTAATACATAAATTTAAGGTGTTGGAGGAATAACCGTCGGCATACCTAAAAAGGTTCTATTCTTAAATATTGTAAGAAGCTCACACTACAGCCTATCGCTCTAAACTTCTTCACCTTACAGTAAGTTCAAGGGATGAAGGATGAGGGAAGGGCAACCCTAGAAAGTTTACATGGATATTTATGTATTCGTTCTTTTTTATTATAAAGTTATCCGTTCTTTTTTACATTACATTAAAAAAAATAATTAATTATACTTAGCGTAGATTGCATTTACAAAAACAGAAAAAAGGAAATTAGTCACGTCTAAAATGAAAGCCTTTTTTATCGGACCCGATATTGTTTATTTGTTTTATAACGAGACTTTAAAAACTCCCTTTGTTTTGTATTGTATCTGTTCCCTCTTTTGTTCCAGTATTTTTCTTTTAATAGAAAATTTATTATTTCATTTGAGTCGCAGTTTTTAATTTTTAAATAAAATATATAAAAGTTCACTCGAATGAAATGTGGCTTAAACAAATTATATAATTGCGTGTGCAGAACATTTCCGGTAATAAATCAATTCAAATCGAAAAGACTCGTCCTTGCCAAAACTAATAAGCTTCATAAGTTATTTTTTTTGTGTATTCGAAACAGCTACGATGTGATCATATATTTATATAGCCAATCCAATATACATATACAATTTTTAAATATTTAAAAGGTATGTACTGAGTAATTTAGTTTTTTTGTTTTTTTTAGCTATTATGTAAATGTAAGTAATCAAAAAGTTAAACGCTTTAAGTTTATTGATAATAAATAAACCCTGTCAAATTATTTAATTATTTTAAATACAGTCTCACGTAGAAGTATAGTTATTTAGTAGATCGTAAATATTCCTGAGAAAAAAATTAATGGCTTTGTTTTAATTCTAAAAAAGCTAACATCGCAGAATTCCAGGATTAAAACAGCGGCATCCGAAGAAAGCGGGCGCGGAGGCGAAAGAATATTCAATAAAAAAGGGAGGCGCACAAAAAAACTGATGAAAAAGAGAAAACGGAAATAAAAGGGAGATACGGCGCTCGGCGGCGACGCCCGCGGGATGCGGCCCAGCCAAGGTGTTTGCACATTCCGTACACGTGGACAGATCGATACCGCTGAAAGTGCGCCCAACGTACCGGTCCGACGCGCCTTTCGCGGGGTCCCTCGAGGAGGGTGCGGAGGGCGCGGAGGGCGCGGAGGGCGCGGAGGGCGCGGAGGGCGCGGAGGCCCGCCCGCCCCGGAGGTCCGAGCCCTCGCGGCAAGCGAGTCACGTTTGCGATTACATCCGCGCCCGCTTCGATACACTTTGCGATTTTCACTATTTTTAATATCCACTATCTATAATGCTCCCCGTGAACAAAGCTTTGAAAGAAATCAAGAAAAAAAATAAGACGGCGATACCGAATCGCCAGTTCTCAAAGAACAGAGCGGCGCTTTTAAAAACCTGGTAGCGACATGTAATGCGAGAAGGAGGCTTTTTTTTTTTTTTTTTTTTTTTAATAACTGAATTCACGCTTGATTTTCTCGCCTTTCTGCGCCTGTGGCTTCCTTGTCCTAGCTCACTGGAGATAATATGGTAATCTGTGTCATTATTTTCACTTGTTTTCTTTTTAAGAATTTACAAAATGAAAAACCGGATTCTTTACAGCAATTCATTTGTATTATACTTTTTGGTAAACTTTAGCTTCAAAAATCTTACTAAAAATGAGGATTTTATAAAGCAAACGCTGCTACTTCCAAGAAAAACGTTCTTGTGTTTTTACCATATTAAGAAAACGGCCCAGAATTTAAAAAAAAATATTTTATGTATATTTTAATCAAAAGCACTATTTTATAATATTGAAACCAGTACATACACGAGAAAATTGTGGCATTGATTAGATCGAGGGATGGCTGTCTGCATATTTAATCCAAAAATCTCGATGTGGGTTTTCATGGACGTTAAAAATACTTCGGAATAACTTTCCATATTTTGATACTGCTTTGGGCATTACATTATAATATAATGATAAACAACAACACGCCGCAAGGTTGACCATAGAAGAAATATTGACTTTCTGCGATCGAAGATACCGAAATGGCAATTTTATAATAGTCTCTGCACTAAGTAAATCGCCACACGAGTGTCAGAACTAAATGGAGATCCCTCGGGACAATGGGCAACTGTACCGCGCCACGAAGGCCAGCTCTCGCCATTTCTATGCTGTTCTGGTAGATTTGTGAAGTAATTTACTATCGAACTGAATAGAGTATTACTAGACAAATGGACAATCCAACAACTGGGTTGGTCGACGGCTCGTATTACAACTGAATTTCACCATGTTCGAATATTTATACGTCTCTCCCATAGCTCGCGTTTGGCTGCTCTATCTAAAGATAAATTATGGACTTTCATCTAAATAAGTACCCTTTAAGCAGTGATAGCAGAAAACACTTCGATTTTAGCTACCTATTGATTCAATTAGCCGTATTGTAAGTTTAATAAATTCTGTGCTATATTTCTCGAATCACTTATCGTAAATAATTCCCGCCTGAATCCACATTGTGCTTTTCCAATTTACTGCATACACAGCTGTCCCACGAACGTTCACCTTCACCCAAATATTATCAATACTCCTCGAGTACGACCTTCAATACTACACCCTCTGAGCTGGTTATGGGTACATTTTATTATATTATAAATGGAATTAAACTGTCACCATTACAAATAAATGTGTTGACTATTTTTTATCCGCAATTAATACGGGCACAGCCTATCGATCTGTTTATCATTTCGAAGATATTTTTAAAATCAAGAAATTCATAGTTTTTCATGTTAAAAAGTAATATTTCGAAACGCTTTTAATAAAAGCATAAAATATAATACACTGATACATATCAAAATGATTTAATCACACGAACTTCAGTCGCTAAGTTCATATTAATTATATACACCCCGCAATAAACGCGCGATTCAAAAAAATAATGGGATTTTCGAGGTGTGTGCAGGAATTTCATAAAATGATGACGGCGATGATGAAGTGCAAATAAACAGAAAAATTTGTTCCAGTCGCGCCTCCGCCAGCGATGTCGAGAATTTCCCGAACCGGTTCATTAAGAGCGGCGGATCTTCCACAGCCTAATTGGCGCCGAGTATAACGCCACTTTTCTCATCTGGTTACGAAAACTTTTCCAGTGGAGATTATTTTAGGAAATAAGAAAAGTTTCGATACGTACAACAATTCCGCGTCAGAATTCCCCACTCGATTGTGAAAAGTGACTAAAGTTTTTTTTAAGATTCGATTGATTCAATCGCCCGCGAGGGGTATTCTCGTCTGCAGGAAATAAAGTTTAGCTCCTTTGGAGACTACGGTATCGATTTCGGTTGTTTGGTAGAAAGCAAATTACTTATTCACTTGAATAAGAACACTTCTTTTAATTAACTTAACGTTAGGTTGAATACGTACGCGAGGAATGAATATAGTTTATTTATTTCTCTGCTCCTTCGTTTCTTCCGTGCCGGTTGATGGTGTCGTTTTGTCTAATAAACAAAATGTCGCTTTTTGTGTGGTAACCAAAAATTTTCCTCGTATAATATAAATGTCTCCGAGATGGCGTGATGCGTAATAATCACGCGTCTCGCTCTCTTTGAGTTAGTCCTTGAAGAACGCTACTCCGACATACGTTGTTCACGGAAGGCATTCCTGTAATCTTGTAATACTGTTATGTACGACCATGAGTTACTGCAGTAGTCAGATCGCAATTGAGAAGAATGGTAATTGCAACCCGGGCCATGGTTCCTCCGATACCGACTTCTTCTCAGCTACCGGAATACGTGGGGGATTTGGGAACCGATCAAGCTTTAATTTTGTTATTAATTGAAAAATTTGTATGTGCATTCTCATAGTAACCAAAGTAAATTGAATTTGCCGTTCTCGAAGATAAAAGTTAACGAAACTCGCTAATAAGTTCTGGATGGCTGATATTTAAAATATACCCTATCGTCACTTGTAATACATAAAACTTTAGTTAACTCTGTTGTATTTGGCTAAAAAATTATCTTTTTGATAACATGGAATCTAAATTTTACATGAAAATTATTTAAGAAAAGGAGAAAGCTTTGTTCAAAGTTTGGAGAACATGGGCATCAAACAAACGATGAAAGTTATTACATGACTCTCATGACAGCGAATTATGATTTCATAAATTAAGAAAGCACCATAATTTATGAAAAAATAAATTATAGTTTATAATATAATATGAATTTAAAGCAATATTTTTATATCATGAGATCATCACCTGTTGTGACGTTAGTATTATTATGTGAAAATAACACTTAAAATAAATGAAGCACCATATTTAAAAAAATATATATTTATTGTATTTTTTATCAAAATAAAAAACAAATTCCTTGCCTCAGCAGCATAAGCAGACAATGGCACCGCGTGATAATGTTTTAAATTTGTGTCACAGAATTTCTTCTTCAGAATTTACGCCTTAGATAAAAAATACCTTTGGCGAGGCTTTATTTTGCGTTTAGTGAACTGTGCGTTTAGTATAAATATCCATTGCACGCTACTGATGTTTACAAATGAGTTGGCGCGCGAGGACGGCAAATTACGTAACGTCTAAAGGTAGGAAAGCAGGCCGGTGCTCCCTCGGGGCGGATACGCGCCACGAGCTCCCGCACGCGCGTGCCGTGATGTGTGATGTGTGCTCCGTATTTCCAGCCAACAAACACTCTTATATAGACATTTGCAGCTTTTAAATGTGCTCTAACCGGTGCATCTAACACTACAGACACTTGAGCTCACTAATGTATCGTGTGTTGTAATTATAAATAATATCGAAACGTTGCAGCCTTATCCTCATCCTTAAAATATTTATATCGTTACATAAAATAAAACTTTTCCGATGTTTTAAACGGCAGGGTCGGTGAGATTATGTCGGATTATTAGCAAGGGCGTTTTAAGATCGCATTCAATAATTCAGCCATCTCAAAGACCTTCCCGGGGTAAAGTCAACACCGACCACGCTCCAGTCGCAGTAAAGTCGGTTCAACAAAAATTCACGGAAGTGAAAAGCGCCGCGGCGGCCCGAGTCGCAGCCTCCGGGCTAATTTGATTTACAGACATTCGGGACGGTTTGACATGTCTCCGAGATAAATTTCATTCAATGGCCCGGCTCGGGAGGAGCGGTCCCAGCGTCTAATACTCGCACAGGTACCGCCTTAATCCTTTGTTATCGCATTAGCTCCGTCGCGTCGGACGGCCCCCCGCGTCAACAGAACCAGACCAAAAAATAATTTTCCACTTGCGTGTTTTGGGCAAAAACG
The DNA here is from genome assembly GCA_022113835.1 of Atopsyche davidsoni. Taxonomy (NCBI): domain Eukaryota; kingdom Metazoa; phylum Arthropoda; class Insecta; order Trichoptera; family Hydrobiosidae; genus Atopsyche; species Atopsyche davidsoni. The sequence goes on from JAILWY010000010.1 coordinate 4,896,306, forward strand.
AACCGCGCGCTATTTATAGCGAATCATCAGTTTTTTTTACAATCGTCTTTTTACTAATACAGTAATAAAAAATAAAATATATATATTTTAGGACTCCGCGTATTCGAGCTCACACCTCGGAATAAAAATTACACTTTTATCTTTCAGATATATTTGTTTTGAATATATTGTGATTTTGTACGTCACATCGACTTTCTGAACAACCTATAACATTTTTTTTTTAATTGAGCAAATGGCAACATCTGCTAAGGGACTGTTGCAGCGGCGCGACCTAGAAGCGCGAGCCCTAGGGATGTTTATTGCAGGGCCGGCTCGGGGGCCCGCGGCTGCCAGCCCGGGGGCGGCGGCGGCGCACGCGCCCCCTCGCCACCGCAGTGCGGACTTGACGCGCCCGGAATGCACTCCCGGGGCCCCAAGCGCGGGGGGCCCGGCTCACGAAACACCCTCAACACATAAGCCAGTTGCTTCCAGCCTTTTAATCGCCTCTGGTGTCCAACCGGACACCAGAAGCAGTCATTTACCTGGCGAAATCGTGTCATTTAATTAATTTAATTATCACTTTATTTTTCTACATCGAAAGTTGATTTTTTTAAAAAGTATTAAAAAAAACTATAAATTATATTTACCAATTTTTTTTATATTTAATTTACGTCCATTTTTAGGGTAAAATAAAATCTTGAAGATGTTGAAAAATTAGATAAAATGACGACTTTTCAAAACCAAAGTTTGTTAAAGATTTTTTTTTTTTTTAATTTTTAAATTTATAAGACGCACATGGTTTATATTTAATCTTTTGATTACAATTGAAAAAAAGACTTTTTTTAATGTTTAGGATTCTTGGAAAATGTACCGGACGAATCTCCGAATTCCTACACTTCAATCGGAAAAACACATATTTATCATATTATTAGTAAATTTATGTGTTCGGAAGAAGGGATGTATCAAATTTTTTGCATTAAAATATTTTTTATTGGTGCAGTCGATTTTTCGCAAAACGGACTAGAAAATGATCAAAAAAACTCGATTATGAGACCTAGACCCTTAAAATTGCGACTTGCGCCTCGGAACTATACGTGGAGCGGGCGTTTTTCGCGACATTTCGCGCGAAATTAAACATTTGGGTAAATTGCGATAACTTGGAAAACATTCATTTGATTATATATTTCTTTTTCGTATTACTTATAATTGAATTATTCACAGTTCTGTGGACATAAATTCTACATTCAAACATACGAAAAATTTCGTTTTTTAAACATTATTTCTAAATTTTATACAAAAAATGTTTACCTAAACATAAAAAGAATCAATAATGTTTGAGAGTGTGATATCTTTCAAAACATTTGCCTATTGAAGAGGAACTTCGCAAAGTTTACGAATAAACTTGGTCATACTGCGCACTTTGCTGACCGCGCATGCACGACATTGTCTCTGAATGTTTTTTTTTTCCCGTTCCTACGAGTTTTTCGGCTGTGTGTTTCCTCATATCCATAGATAATCTTCCTGGGAGATCACGACGTCTGCTGGCCGTAAATCTAGATGGTCCTGGATCTTGAGGAGGGCCTTCTTCCGTAGTAAGTAAATTAAAAAACATAAAAGTCAACCGCCGCGCCTCAATCGATCACTTGTCGACTGGGAGTTTTTTTGAATCGAATTTCAACTCAGAACAAAAATCACACTCATTACGTTCAAATGTACAAACTCAGAAATATATATAAATTGTTCACCCAAATGTATGTCTCAGGAACGCCATAAATCAATATTTGTCACATTGCCAAATAAAAAAAGCGAATTCAAAACACTGCAATGAATATATATTAATACGTTTGATGAGCCACGTCCTCGAATTCCTACAACAAAGATTGTAGAAAAAATAGATTCCAACATAAGCGACACACAGTTTGGTTTTAGGAACTCATTAGGTACTAGAAGAAAAAGCGTATTCATGTGCTTCATCGATGAACATCTGCTACGCTTTTCAATAAATATAGGCGTAGACGGTAAATACATTGGATTCATAAACAATCAAACTGCAAGAATAAATGACTAAAAAAAGGTGTAAGGGTGTCAGACAAGGATGCATCCTGTTTTCGATGTTATTTTACATTTACTCCGAAGCAATTTTTATAGAGGCCCTACACGATTGAGAAACCGGTTATAAAATAATCGAGGAAATGATCACCAATCTTCTATCAAGAGAGGAAACAGAAGAAGAAGAATATATCTAAATATATCAGTCCTTGATAAAAAAAAGGTCGCTTGGATTGTAGGTTTTTGTCTAAACATAATACTCAATTTTTTCGGTTTGATTTTTGGGTTCTAGAAAAGTATACTTCAAAGATTGTCTAACTTAATATTTAATATCACAGTAAACGTATTCTGGAATTCGCTATAACCCAATCCTCTTTCGACCCAATGCATGTCGCAATCCACCGAGCTACACGAGCGACTGACGAAACAGCCCTTGGCCCTGCTATATCATTTACTCAAATGCCGCGTCATTTTATATTTCGGGATATTTCCAATGAAGTTTAATGTCCATCAACATTATAATGCCTCGCTCTCCAAATAAAATTTTCACTATGTACAATTGAAATATTAAAATAGTGAATTATTTTTATCTACTGTTTTTACTAAAACGTGCATATTAAATAAATTACTGGGTCTCTATTTTGTTCCGTTGGTATTTTTTGCAACATGATAAAAACAATTCCACCGCGTGGCCTCAGATTCCATTGGTTCTGGATTGGATCAAATATAAATACGTAATGTTAAAAAAAGCCCCGAGACTCGGAGGAATCGATAGAACCCGAATCTAATCTCGCATTAATCCAAGGCGGAGCTCTGATGATACCGAGGGAGGCGCTCCCGGAGCCGTATTTCAAGATTTGAATAAATTATTTGGAAATTAAAACAGACTGACCCAGGAGGGACTATTTTTACGCATTTTAAGTGTGACTTGAACTGAAAGATTAAGTTTTTTTGTAGTCAGCCACTGGAGAAGGAATTAATTACACATAAGTAAACCTAATAAAGTGGTCGGTGAAAAATAAATAATAGAATAAAACTGCGCTTAAGGGTTGATTATTTTGATAATGGTTATATAATTTATTAAATAATTATTATAAAACTATTATTAGTAGTTTTTTAACAAAAAATAGGTTTAGTTACAAAAGTGTGCCTCATGGGCTAAGCAAAAAAAAGTTTCAATGATTCCATTAAGAATTTTTTTTTGTGAATATCAAAAGTAATTTTTCGCCGATTGTGATAAATTTCAATGACATTATCGCATTTTATTCTTTTCTAAAAAAAAAAAACAATTTGATTGAGTTAAATTTTAGAAAGTTATAATATAATCGAGACCATTAGTTTTTTTGTAATATTAAATCGATAATACAGCATTATAACAAAATGTAAAAAGAAGAAAAGTAGACGCAGACACTTTTATATTTTAGGGTCTCATACTTCTTCTCGTACGTGGAAAACCTTCGCTCTGAACTTCGTATAAGAAAACCCCGGTTTGAAAAATTGTTTTCCAATAAATTGCACATAACCAAAGCCGCGTAACAGAATCCCGTGCGTTGAACTGTTTGTCAGTTTTAACATAATAGCTTAGACGTTTGTTGCTGAGCTCGGCGTCTTGCAGCATTTTTAAGTATATTTACACTGTGAACTACGAGGTTTTTTTTTAAGAAATTTTTTGAACTTTTGCTTTGTCATTAAAGAAACGTATTGAATATATTATATAAAACCATTAAAACAACAGTTTGTATCACTCTTTGTTCAGCGAATGTTTTTTTTTTTGAATACGTTATTTTTTTGGTTCCCATGACAATTCACCGGATCTCACTGCGTTTGTATTTTTATTTTTTTATATCCTATTATAAATAACATATTATATTGAAACAATATAACTACATACGTACGTAAGACATAAAAAAAATCAAATTACCGTAGGTTTGGACAGTAAAACGCACCTTTTTCGTACATAGAGAAATCGATTTGAAATGAGTTTAAGCCGAAGGTAACATTAAAATAGAAAGGAACACCAGTTCAGACGTAACCCATACATATGGAGACATTACAGAAACTATAGATACTGTCGAAATCTATAAATAAATATATTAATAAAACTGACAAATAATATTTTTTTTCAAAACGTCTCGTGGATTTAAAGTGCCTCTAATGGTTAGAATACGTGTTTAAACGCGAATGATAAAATACTAACTGAAAAGCTCGGCATTTGAAGAGCAAAGCATAAAAAAAAATTCCCCGCTGGCGACGAGATTAAAAGCTCCGGCGGTTGATTCAGACGCGACCGGCCGAGCGTTCCGAGCAATTTCGTAGATACCGCAGAGATAGTAAAAACTACGCGACAGTTGGCACAAGTACTCGGGTCCCAGGGGCTCAGGAGCAGTCGGCGTCCCCTAATGATGACTGCTCCTCTACCTGCAGGTATTATCTGCGAGAGCGAACCGAGGGAGAAAATTCTCCCTTATGTTGTGAGGGAATTATAAATTTAGCAAGGCCCGGGGCCGTTCTCTTCTTTACGACTGATACAATGTGTACTTTATGGCTAATGTTCAGCGATATTCAAGCCGGTTATTCTGAAGCCGTTTTCAGGCGGATGAATTGAATAAACGTAAATTATAGGGTGGGACACGATTAGATTAACTCTCGGAAGGCTTTTTAAATTGCGTTTGTAATCGTAACTTTCTAGACACCAAATGTTAAGCGCTCACTTATTTTAAAATATTTTTTCTACTTGGCGCATTTTGTTTAATAATTCACTAATATTTTTGTACTTAAACTGCGATGTCCTGGAATAATCTTCCATTTTATTATATTATATCCAGAATCGGCAAGGCTCAGTAGAGCAAAACTAACGCAATGATATTATCATCTATGCAATTTGTGGTTTAATAATCTATCCAAAGACCACGTTTATACAGCGCAAACTCAATTTAACGAATTTGTTTAACCAGAATATTTTGAATCACTGCAATAAGCATATTCAAAGTGCGAAAAATTTTGGTTTCATTGTAATACATTAGCATAGTTTTACGATAACTATGAAGGCATAAAAATATATCTGCTAATAATTATCATATAGTGAACAATAAAAACTTTCAAGGTACCTTAAAAAAAGACGATACAAAACATTCCGTTTCCTTAACATTTTTTAAACGGCTCCGTTCTACCGAAAACGTATTTCATTGCTTCTTTTATAAAAAATATGCTTCTTAAAAAAAGTTATGTTAATGAAAAGGATACTGTGAGTGGGCCCGGAGCTCGGGAAGTTTTCCACTTCGAGAGGCCTTACATTAAGCCATTACTCCGGCGTTGCAGAGTGAGGGCCGCCCGGGCCGGAAGTCAATAGGATGACTGATGATGTTCATAACTTAGTTTGATTGTAATAGCTTATCTCAAGTACCTTCAAATTATACGCCTCTATCGGAAAATATTCAATGCATTAAGACTTTTGTGTGGACGTTAAGAATGATCTGGAAAATTTTATATCGTATACTAACTTTTGGGGATATCTTAATGGCATGGCACAGCCCGGGCTTTTGTTGGATAAAATATAAAAGTTTTCACGAATAATAACTACTCAGCTGTATCATTATTTCACAATAACTTCTTGTGTCTATAACTTAGGTATTTTATTTTACATTTAATAAATGAAGCAATAAACATAGTATGGGTGAAAAATATTCAACAGATACTGGTCACTGGCAAATGCTTAAAATTATTTACTGCAAATTTAATGCAGAACTTTCACAATAATATATATTAACTGGAAGAATCAACGATATAAGTGTCGCAGAAATAATATAGATTTATACATATATAATTAGATCGTCGATGACATCCATAGCTGTGCCTGAGCGGATGTGGATGCCAAAGACAATATGAAGTAGAGACAATGGCTAGAGAAGAGCCTCTTCTATAGGAGATCGATATCGGCTCATGATTATGATGACAATACAACCTCCCGTGTTTCTCCTGAGTGCAATTATGTTATGGGCGTGTGCTTGTGATTTTCAATAAAAAGTACTTTTAAAGGTCAACTCATGCAATGTGCTTGTAATTAGACAATACAATCAGATTTGAAGTATTTGATGCACTCATGAAACAACTAGAAAAATCTTTGAACAATTTAAAAAGAAAAAAAGGAAAAGAACCCTGACATCACTACCACGTTAATTATTATGTTTGCCCATATAGTTATTTCAATCTAGAAATATAAAAAATGTTATATTTGATTGATTTTTTACAAATCTTAAAAGATAGCTTTCTCGCAAATTAATTATACTTTGAAAAATGTTGATTAAAATTAGAAAAAAGGTTATTCTATTGGATTATTTCATAAGTAACAAAAAAGTCAGCAGACACGGCCATTATAAACTCCACAAACATAATAAGTGAACCAGAAAATATAAAAATGCAGACAACATCTGTTAAAACAGTTTCACTGTTGCTTTTATGCACACAACATGCATATTCTTTTAAGAATTTAATGAAAAACTTGATATTTATAAAATATTTTTTGCATAACATGTTGAGAATGGGTGGAGCAAAAATTAAAACATACTTATACAGGTAGATAAACGTATATGGGATTAAAATTTTACGTTAACCTAAAAAAACTTGTTGCTCGGCTGGATATGTTTTTTATGCTGTAGCGGAGAAGCGATAAAAACTGTAACAGAACCGAATTTACAGAAAGTTGGGCGCTTTTTGTGTTATTTTCTTTTAAAGCCTTCGCAGGGAGGGTAGAGTACTTGGGCATATTCCCTCTCGGTGCTTTTGTGATTAATTGACGTCTTATTCAGCATTAATGGAGGACCGGCATTGCTACACTCAAACCCTTAACAAAAAAATAAATAATGTTTTAACTACACATTAACCCTTCAGCTAGGTAAATGTTTACGCTAATTTTTCAGAATTATGAGCCAGAATTAAAACGTATTGTGTTTCCAATTTGTTGTTTACTGGTTCATTATTAGAGCTGTGTAGTCATACATTCAAATTTTCTTAGTGGCTCGCAATATGAGATGGTGACTGGCTTGGTAATGTATGGTGCAGTATATCAAGATGAAGAACGATGTAGTATAAGGTTGCTTACTAAGTAATTATGAAATTGAATACTCGCTTCGTGTTTGTTTTCTGAGATATATAAAGTCACAAGAAAATTTAACATTACTTGATATCTTCGTTGCAGGCCGATGCATTTATATTTGATCAAGGTAAAGTTAAAACTTAAAACTTATAATAAATTGTCAATGTTGTCAGCGTCAGTATAATAATTTAAGTACAATGTGGCTAGATTACGGTTTTCTCAAATTACTTCATCATTTAGTAATTATAATAATTACAAACCGACCGAAGGCTTCGCTTTCCAATACAAAATTAAGCTTTATGTAATACTTTGTCCAATGCTTTTTAAACTTATTTTATCTTGCATATTTTTTCATTAAAACAAATTATTACCTTAAATTCTGCAAAATTCAAAGAAGCAACTAAGTAGGTATAGTTGCTATTGATTTTAACTTTTTTCATTTTTCTCTTTCCACCCCAAACTCTTTACATATAGGGTGGTTAAAGGCAATTAATTCAGGTAACCTCAGAAGGAACGGATCTCGTTCGTGGAGTTACATATATAAAAGTATGAGTAAAGTAAAGTAACTTCATAAATCTCGATGGAACGTTGTGATGGTGAAAGTTGTAGAAGTGACATTATCCCATGTTTCTGAAGATTACGGAAGGTATAAAAATAATGAGAAAATCTTCGCAAAGCAGCGGCTGATACGACTATTAGGGTATAATGATTGAAGTTTTATGAACATTGTTGTTTGAATAAAATATTAACACGGCACACATAGTTAGTTGATCTAAATATGATTTTTATTTGTGACAAACCGTGATTGATGTTACAAACGCGCATTTGAATACGGTGATATGCAGTGATCAAATCGACGAATTTCCGACAGGAAGTCAAGGTTTTGAAACGGAAATGCTGAATCATTCAGGATAAAAGCAGTTTCTAGTTTTATCAAAGAAGCAGTGTTTTCGATATAACAATATTATGCCTTTCTGCTTTTGTTTTTTAATAAACTAATATCTAAACTTAATTTTATCTAAAATATAATTACTTGTAAAGATAAATTCGTATATAAATTTTACCGCAGAAAAGTTAGCATCGTGTAATTCTGGGATTTCCCTCTCTACGTAGGTGAACACGACATTGTTTATTAGAGTTCTTGTTTTATACTGTCGATTGAGTCACCTGCCGCTGGAGGGGAAGTTAGCTAGACTATTGTGACCGCAATATTTCTAGAACCTAGATTTGAATCCCGGTGGGATATCGATCAACTTTATCAAAGTTGGATTCCGCAGAGATGAATATTGTTTAGAGACACAAAGTTCGACATTAAAAGACTCACCACACCGAAACCCCATCGGCTTTCACAATACTGAATAGTTTTAAAACGTATTTATTTTGTGGAATACTTTAAATTTGTTATTATTTTGGATTATTTACAAGCGGAACACATTTAAGTACAGATAATCTGAACGACGAGTTTCTAATCAAAACTTCTCGACAGGAAGCTGGAAGCGCGAGAGGGCGATAAGCAAGCTATGTCGAAGCATTTGCATCTCCAAGCATTGTCTTGTAATGCTTAAGAATCCTTCACAAATTTAAAAATATTATTTAGCCTTATTGTATTTTTTACTATTGAATTTACTTAGGAAAAATTATCTGAATGTTAAGAATGCGGCTTAAAAAATCATATTACGAGAGGTAATTAATGTAAATAGTTTCAACCCAGGCCACGGACGAAGAGTATTTTTCTTTCAAATCTATGTTATGTCGATAGCTATCAATAACAACAGGGTACCTTTTTTAATTTTTACGAATTATTTAACTTGAAAAGCATCGTTTTGTGATGTTCTTATTTATGGTACACCTGAAAGAAAGACCCATATTGCTAGCATCACTTACCATAAAAAATCTGATTAGATCATAATTTAAAGAAAGTTGAGCATCATCTTCTAATTTATTTAATAAAACAAATATTGCAATACTTTAATGGTTGTTTGAATTTATGATTACTCAAAGCGAAAAATAAAAAACAATATACGTCGTATTCTTCACATGAAATTTTATGTTAACTTCACTTTTATGTTAAGTGGCATGTTTAAATATTGCTAGGATTCTCCAGTCGCTTTTGTTACGTAAATAAATAATGTGTGGACCAATAAAAATAATTACAACTATTCTTGTAGAGTACATAAGCCAAGGTTTGTATTTGAAATATTTGCTGAGTCTGCGTTGGGATCTGCGCTATTATCCGTGTTTGCGGTCGTAACCCCGCAGTTGCAGATTTATCTTTAAGTAACAAACTATACGCCTAATAAACGACGCCAGTCTATTAAGATAAAGTCATACTAATTGAGTAGATAAGAGGACATACCAGATAAATCCATTGTAACGCCAGTTCTTACTTCCAATACGGATACTTAATACTATTTTGACATAAATAAGGGTATATTTAACACTCGAGCAGTCACTTATAAAAATATGACTAATTATTTATAAATTGGCAAAGTGAGCGTTTGAACATTCGTACGTTAATATACGTTGTACAACAATACTTTTTTAATCCCATTTCATTTTCAAACTAATTCGTATAAAATCCATTTGAAGAGCTCGCCCGACCACGTTGGCGCTCTCCTAGTAAAATAAAAGTAGAGCCTCCCCTTTCTCCGCAAGCTTCTCCCTTCCCACATTCACCAATTCAGATTTCACAAAATATATCCGAGCCGTCGCAAATGGGGAGCTTTAATTATTATTGTATAAACTAATAAAGATATCTTTATAGCGGCTTGACGGCGGCGGCGCGGAGATTTCCAAGGCCCAATCTAAGATCGGCATCGCAGATATTCTCGAGTATAACTGATATTCGGAATACCTTTTCTGCTTTTTCATTTATTCTGTCTTTTTATGATTCTTTAATTATTTTTTTAAAGTATTCTTTGTGCCTTATCCCTCGGGTTGATATTTATAAGACAATAAAAGCCTGTATGATAAAATTTAAACATTATACCAAACATAACATTAATTTTATTTCTGTTTTTATGATGCCCAAAAACCATTGCGCTCTGCAAAACCTACCGCTTATCGATTACAAAGCGATCTTTAACAACGGCCTGAGTATGTATTATACAAGTACAAAATATCTTGAATCAATATGTATAGGCTTTTATGGAAACCGTTATTTTTTCTGCTACATCATCATCCTGGATGGTTCCGATCGCAGATTCCCTGCCTTCGTATGAAGTCAAAGCGCCGGGCTTAGCAGCCATACTACTTCTATTGCAGTAAGCTTAATCAATGTGCTTTCATCTGAGAATTTTTCCCTAAGAGAAAATTTCATATGTATAATCAATTGTAAATCCTTTCGCTTTGATAACATATTAAAGTTAGGAGCATATATCAGTTCGATCAACGCTAATCAAAAAAACAAATAAATAATTACTCAGCAAATTACACGCGTTATTGAAAAATTTATATAAATTACGTACAAACTAAATGAGTATTTTTCATTGTGTGTTCAGCTATTCCGAATTTTTACTTAGTTTGCCAATCGTCGTTCTTTTTATTGGTTATATTATGAATATATTTAATACGAATATTCCGTAGTAATGGATATATTATATAATGCCATTGGTTATATATTTAAACAAATGACTCTTTTCACAAGAGGTCGGTGACCATTTCATTGAATACGTTATTATCCTTAATAATTCGGCTGTACTTTTGACGTACTTAAGTTTCCTCCATCCAATGCCCCTTGGATTGGATGAAGAATGATGGACCCTTAGCTGTAGAATGATACATTCATTGTTTTGAAAAATAAGGCCAAAGTAAGAGACGTTACACTTTTTTACCATCGTTTTTTTACCATTCTGTACAAGACTCAAGATTAAATATATTTAATATGAATATTCCGTAGTAACATCAGTTGCACGACTAGCGAAATATGGATGTATGGTGGCTATATTTTTATTGAAAAAAGGACAAAAATTGAGTGTTTTCATTCATGTGCTCAATTTTAACTGTTTTGGAATCCATTGTATCCGTAGCTTGATTGATTTTTTATTTATACAGGATACGTAGGAATTTATTGTGTCTCAAAACGCCATCTCGCCACCAGTCCCCGATTCAATTGAGACGTTGCAGCTCGCTCGGGCGCGATGTTGCGGCGCGGCAGGCGCCGGGCCAGCCGGGGGCGCAGATAGATAGGCGGGACACACTAATTTATTTGCGATCCTCGGGACGGGAGCGGAGGCGGGATTTTTAATACCCACCCCCCTGGATTGATCGAATCCTCCGCTTAATGCTCGGGAGAAAGCAAGTTTCTGCACCATAAAGTCCGCCCCGCGTCCCGGCGAGAGCGCCCAGCACCGCCACTCTATCTGCGAAGATGTTTTTGTTCCAAACCGCCCGCTCGCTAGTTACACCTATCGGAAAACTTTATATAATATGTACTCTATTTACTTGTACGTCTTATGATTATATTGAAACACAAGCAATAAATTCCGCAATATGCCGGCCTAAGAATTCAATCCACAGCTAACAATAGAGGTCACACAACACGGTTCTAAATAAGCGATGAACTCTCTGAACTGCTGAAGACGGAAAACTATTATACCGGCCGAGTACTTTATAAAAGCAAACAATACAAATTCCAATACCAGTTTATTTTCTTCAAAGACACCAGCTGCAATTCTTCCCCTTGCAGCCTCGGGGGAGATATAAGATCTTTTCGTTTATAATTAAATATCTTAAACGTCTTTCGCTTGTAAATTTTACGTAGGAAATATTTAAATTTGTCTTATCAGAGAATTGTTATTACAAATAAACTATTATTAATTTTTTACTCGACTTTTGATTAATACCAGAAACAAAAAAAATTTATCGGTCACGAACACAACCAATACAATAGTCACGCCGTTCTGTATATTAGAGAAAATTATGTATTTTGATAAACTAATAAACATATAAAACATCTATCTTATCTTTGGTCGTAACAAAAAGCATTAAAATTTTCCCATTATTACCTTAATGGCGGGTATTTAATTTGTACAATACAGATGTTTCCATGACCTTTATTGATGCCAGTTATGGATCGATACTATCGGTCGAGAATATTATTGCGTGCACGAATACGCGCATAATAAATATGTATTAGTATAAAATGCATTGTAAACTCATTGTAAGGTGCACCGCGTGTGCTTTCATTTATGCACTAGGTATTTAAAATTAAATATACAGTTAGTTAAGATTCATGCGGAAAAAATCGCAATCATGCTTCCTCGTGTTTTTTCATTGTTATAATTAAAGAGAAATTTATATAGTCGGAATAAAGTTATGCGGCGCCACTGTGGGAGTGCGAACAAATCGCCGAGGTTTTATCTTTCTGACGCAGTAGCTCCTAACTTGTGGTGTGCGAGATGTCAGGGGTCCGTTCACCACAACCCTTTAAGCGTCTTAAAATTCACTGCCTTGAACCTTCCAACTAGCATAAGCTGCCATAAACTAATTCTATGTGATATTGTGACCAAAATCTGGATCTCTCTTTCATCATAAAATTACATCATTAATAATCCGACACTTCAGAAATCTAATTTTCATTTATAAAAAAAACTTTTTTTTTTAATATCCGAAAGTAAAATACTTAACCAACAAATATATTTTTAGTGTGTAGCTTTAATGCAATGTTTATATTTTCAATATATTACTTGGTTTTCCAAAGGTGAGTTACTAAGTACCATTAAACAAACGGTAAAAGATAATGCTCCGAGCGAGGATCGATATCACTGGATAGACTACCACATGTCACCTTCTTTACATCCCCGTATGAAAGCAAAGACTGAGGGCCTCTGTTCCGCGGTATATTATTCTAATAAATTATTTTTATTTCTTGCGGTCACGGTTTGTTTTCGTAGGTAAAACGTAGCTTTACTTAATATTCGACAAGGCGATGTAATAAAATGACAAGGACTCCCGCTAGGCAGGTCGGCTTCCAAAAGAATAGCGTTTTATTTTTTTTCATATCCGCAGAGAATTTCCACGCTTTTTATTACCCGGCCCAAAAAAACTTTTAATATTTATTTTATGGTGAATCTCTAAATTACAATTTAAACTGATCAAAGCTTAAAAATAGCATCGCGTTGTATGAACCTTTGATGTAAAATTAGATGTTTATTTTAACTTAAGAATTCCCTTTTGCAAAAAGCATAAATATCACATTGTGACAAGGGCTTTATCGTGTACTTGTATTGTCTTTTTTGGATTTTTATTGCTTTACTAATATCATTTTATATGGATGACTGATATTTTATAAAGCACGAATGTATGAAATTGGTATATTTATTATTTATCGAAGAACTGTCAATGCTATCTTTGAATAGAATTTCGTGAATTTCAATAACATTAAAAAGTGTTTGAAGTTGCAAATGATGTCAATAGATTTTATTTTATTTGTTGGAATACGAGATATTTTTTAAATAAAGTTTTACGCTGTAACATTTTACATTTCCGTTTTTATTTGCCACTTGAACGGCAACACATATGAATAAGCTTTAATAATAATTTGATATCAAAACGATCGATTTGATATCAACGCGCACAAATCGTTACAACAATATTTTTAAATATTTAATCTTTTTTTTTTTGTTGTAAGATATAATGACATATACGTAGCGTACAGAAGCAAGTAAAACACAACTTGCAATTAGCCAGTAGCATCCTACTTACCCCAAATAAAGGGGTGCTGATATGCTGATTGCATATCGATGATTGCATTGTGTCGCGACGTGGATCGATGAATTTTAAGAATTAATAAAATTAAAGCTGATTTAATGACAAAGCACAAATATTTGGTTCAGCCGCCATTCAACGATCTCCCTAAGTGGCGCGAGGCTTCTTGACCGAGCGGCCCTCCGGCGACTCGTTAGCCTAGGCGACAAGCAATTAGTCCCGGGCCGTAATCTCGGCTGTGCAAACGCTCAAATGTCGCGCGCCGAGTCATTAGTCAGGAGTAGCGGGGGCGAGTGCACTTCCCCCCCCCCCCCCCCTGGCCGACCTAACCTAACCCAACCTGAGGAGGCCTGAACCGAGCCCCTAGCACGGCTGAGCTGTCGATTGCGCGACCACCAGGTGTTGGTTCCCGCTGAGAGGTCGCCTTGTCGATGTCGACATTTTCAGTGATAGTTGTGTTCAGACTATGTATATATGTATGTCTATTTTGTGGATTGAACGTTAATCACAAGCTCGTTAGCACAAGGTTAGTTAGTGCACCAGCCATGTAAGCTTGGAGATGTAGTTTCGAATCCTACACAAGGTTCTTTAAATAATTTTCAATATGTAAAAAAAATATTCAGACTTTGTACTATGCTCAATAGATGTAACCCTGAAATCTCGTTGGAGATTCATCAAATGTTATGTCGTCTCAGTTCTCCTTTATGGAGACGAAGCTTGAACACTCAAGACAGCTACTATGCGAAAAATTGATGCGGCAGAAATGTGGCTGTATAGGAGAATCCTTAAGATACTGTGGGTTGACCGCGTCACAAACGAAAGAGTCATGCACAGAATGGGAACTCTTGACGTTGGTAAAGAATCGAAAGGTCTCCAATTTTGGCCAAATTTTTCGTTATTGCTCCAGCTGATTGTCCAAGAAAAAATCGAAGGAAAAGGGGGCATTGGATGAAAGAAGTTTGGGACTGACCCAGGATAGAAATATGTTCGAGGAAATGATCACCATTTTTGCCATAATTTGCCAAGAACTATCCCCTACTCTTGCTCACAAGTTATGAGACTGGTTTTACTTCCTGTTGTAGTGTGTCTCGCAGGGGGTGGTAATTGGAATCAGGAGAAATAATGTGTCAATCAAGGACATAATAAATCATAATCAGCATACCCGCAGCTGCTTTTAATTACTTCTAACACCTTGCTTAACTCTTTATCTCGCATTATTAGCTTCGGATGATTGGGTAATATTTTCATCAAAATACTTTATTTATTTTTAAGGGGTTTGTTGACTGCTCTTCACTAAGCTTGACTAAAAAACGTACATTATTATTAATGTGAGTAATTTTCGCTTTTCGTGAAAAATAGACTTAAAGAAAATTACTAGAAACATATAAAAAAACAATAGAGAAGCTTTGTTTTTGTTAAATTTAACAAAGCGACACCAAAGCATAATAATTTTAATATGAAAATATATATGAATTTTTCGAAAAAGCTGTCATTTTTTTAAAAAATTATTCGTTCTTTTCAAAGATTATTGATAAGACATGTCTCTTTTTATTACGGGGAAAAATGAGATAGTATATTTGGTAAATTAATTAACAATATGATTACGAATAAAAATATTATTACAGGTACACTTCTATACTTTTCTGTATCTTATAATAACAACGTGTCTAAGTTAATTTATCCAGAATAATATTTTTTTTTTATACGTTGTTTAATGAATTTCGAAATTGAATTTTTCCACTGCTCAATTCTTTTGTCGACAAGTCAGAACCAAAACTCTCGTATTATAATTTACAGCTTCGTCGATCCATCAGGATCTTGAAAAATTTAAATATCACCCCAGTTCAACAATGATCATGTTTTAAGAAGTACTATTATACTCAACGCCTTTGTTATTTAATAAGTGTACACACTTTACATGAAAGTCCTTTAATTTTTAATTCATTACTTTTAATCGAATGCTTATTTCAATTATGATATAAGAAAACAGTAAGTTCTCTTTGTACATTTTACTGGTAAAACGCAATATTTTACTGACGCACAGTAACGCACAATAACGTAGTAATACCTTTTAAATGTCTGCTTACCATATAACTATATTAAGTACTTTTTTGTGGTATATTTGTATTTCTTTTTCGAATTAAATACAAACAAGTGCACCTGCCACCCATTCCTAAGGGCTAGCACTAATTTGTGTAATTTATAACGTGTCGAAATTCGGAACACTCATTACGCGGCCTGAGACGTAAAAAGGGACAAATTTTTTGAATAAAAAATATTTTCCTACACTTTTCATTGTAAATTCTGCGAAAAACTGGCCAAGCAAAAAATAAGGAAATGTCAGTTTGGCCGTGAAGTATTCTGCCTTCTTTGGAAAGAGCGACAAATGTTTTCAGTGCCAAAGTTTTTTTTTTACGTAATTATTTTCCTTGTATTAACTGTGCGCTATTTTTAGCCATCCTCTGAAAATAATATATTATGTAAGATTTCTTAAACATATATGCCACTATCCCAAGATAATTCAGTTAAATAAACCTCTGGATTTGGATTTATACATATCTTATACGCGAATGAAACAGGCATAAATCAAACGAATAAATGGGTAAGCATGTCGTGTTGTATTATCGTATATCTCGATTGGACTCGATACCGCAAACGTGCAGAGGTATGGTATGGAGATATTCCAAACGTATTCAATGGCCATATTCAAAGAGACACACCGACAATGGAGAGTCGTCTATCGACTGAGGATATGGATATCCATATCAGATATTAGAAACAAATTTTAATCTATTATAAAATGCGGTGGTTTTTTTTATCGATCTATAGTTTCCGTGAATGCTATCGCTGGTTTCAATCGTGCGAGGAAGTAATATCGAATCTTTCTCCTCTGTGTGGTTTAAAAAGTAAAACCCGCACCGTTACCGTTAAGGCGAGTGTATTTACCAGCTTAGATTGGATTGGCTGTGTACTTTAAGTTATTGAATGGATTCTGAATACACTTCAAATTAAATTAAATAAAAAGCTTTGTGTTAATATTTTGGTTGCAAGAGAATGAAGTTGTGTTATTTTTCATACTCAATAAACACTAGGTTTGTTTCATTAGTAATCTCATAGTATAGAAGTTTTATCAATTAAAATTTTATTGTATTCGTTATTTAGTTTTTTTAGTAAAAGGAAAGGCTTGAAAATTTGAATGTTAATATGTGCGTACTCGTGCATTACCAGCGTTTCTAGAAAATTATATAGATACAACTCGTTTCCCGGAATGTTCTGTTAAAAGTGTCACTGAACAGTTGTTAATGTCCTAATATTTTGTATACTTTGCGTGTGCAGCGGGTGTTTTGTGGAATTGTATCCAATAACGTTACTGGAGCTCCACTGGAAAACAGTGAAGTGTTCATATATAGCGTGGACTCAGACCGAGCAAGAGGAAAATAAACCACATATTTTTTTTGAATTAGTAATAATTATTACATCACATAACGAAAACGCAATAAAATAATATCACATACTCTTTAAACTAAATTAAAATAAATTGTAAAATTATGCTGTTTTACCGTCATAGGTATTTTTAATATTAAATATAAAATATTTGCGAATTACGTATCACCTTAAATTATTTAATGAGAAACAGTAGAATGAAACTAATTATAAAACAAAAAAAATAAAGTTTTGTATGTAAAAACTATAAATTTATTGTAAACTATTAAATAATCAGATATAAGATCAAGTCTTGCACAGAATGCGCTAAGAAAGAGAACTTCTGAGGATGAGAAAATAGTTTAAGTAAATTACTTTGGCCATATATTTCGAAATACTAAATACAGCTTACTGCAGATGATTGTCAGTGAAAAATCTAAGAAAGAGACGCATTGGAAGGAGAAAAATAACGTGAATGCAAAATTTACAGATACAGCCAAAATAAAGCCGAATTAGTAAGACTAGCTCAAGACAAACATATGTTTATTGAGATGGTCACAAATCTCCCCGGAAGAGAGGCATTTAAAGAAGAATAGGATATTATCAAGTTAATAGCTGATAAAAAATAAAGACTTGTTGATGTTCAAAATGTTAGTTATTTGTATTATTTTTGCTGGTCTGAACAATACGCTCGAAGCAAAGTCCTCATACTGTCCGTCGACCTGCCGGAGGGTCCCCTTTGTTTTTGCAGGGAACTCGTAATCTAATTAGCAAAAAACAATAGAGACAAGTATGCGAGATACTGATTTGATTAAGCCAATTTAATTTTCATCATGGTAAAAGTAAATTATGTAAAGTAATTAATGCTTTGTGTAATTGCTCCGCCGCTTCTACATAAGACAGATTTAACAAAAACAACCAAATTATTAATAAACTCTCTTGAATTATCAATTTTTGTTATTGTATAACCGTAAGTACTATATCTTATCAAAAACGATAATCTAATGTAATATAATTAAACATTGATTTTTCGATAACTGATTTTTATATTTTGTTTTAAAATGTGAAAACAGTAGAAGTAAATTCACGAATAAAAAACCAAAGCTAGTTTTGTCATTTAAGATAAATTCCTTGAAGACCTACATACAAATATACTATTTTTCAGACGAATCACGACCTTTCAATAATACTAGAGATGCAACATAACGTAAAAGCCGCAATCCAAAGAAATCATATCGACTGCTTTTTTTATTTTTCTTTCCTAGTCAGACTCGAGGCTTTTCTTTAATTAAATCGGTGCTTTGGTTTTATTGCAGTATTGAATTGCGAGAGGAAGAATAATAAAGAACCCGGTTTTTCATTTTGGAGCTGACGGTTGCTCTGCTGGAATTCACTTTATTAAAATTATTATTCAGAAGGAATACGGAAGAAGAAACATTTGAAGGAGTCAAGCTACAGATGCGACAGTTTACAGCTAGTTATTAAAAGATGCTGAAACTTTATTTATTCAATACAATAATACATATTTTTAAAACAATCATCACCATCACAATGTGCTGAAAACAACGTAAACAGCAATTAAGTATCCCCAATCTAAGACATAAAGCCAAAAATTTAGCGTTAGGGGTGATCGAATAACACCTTAGGAGTATATGTGATTAAGCATATTTTTTCACACATTGAAAACAATTAAAGAAAACTCTCAGAAAATATCATCGTGACTTGTGAGGGATACGAACCCACATCCCCAAGCTTTCATGGCCGGTGCATTTATCCAACTATGCTAACGAGCCACTGCAATTTAGTGAGAATTTTTAATAATCATATTCTACATATGAACTAATATGCTCGGGCTAATCAATATTTAATGATTTGCAAACACTGGACTTTTTAATTAAAGTAACAAGTGAAGCATTTTTATATCCAAAGCTGGTTATTATTATTTTTAAAATCTATTGATGTTTAGCCGAGACGCGCACCATTCAATTATATTAATTTTAGATTAATGTTAATCAGGATGCGTATTTATTTACCCATGCAGGTATTAGTATGTTTATGTGATTAAGCATATTTTTTCACACATTGAAAACAATTAAAGAAAACTCTCAGAAAATATCATCGTGACTTGTGAGGGATCCCTCACATTAATCTAAAATTAATATACCTTAGGAGTACTTAACGAGCTAATTTATTTTTGAGAATACAACAGCCCTAACTGATGGACCGAAACCAAATAAATTTTAAAAAAAACTACGAGTATTCTTGGAACAAGTTTTGTCAAAGGATCTAATTACTAGGAGTGATTAGTATTAAATTGAATGTGCATAGTCAGTTAATGCGACGTCTTGTGTTCGTGTTTCGTCACCATTGTGCCCTGCCAGCGGGTGTTCCAAGCGTTAGTCACTTAACTCTGCCAAATAACACAGCACTCCTCGACTAATTTCCCAGCTAAATGTCAAAGCTAACTGATCATTCTCACGGTTAGCTCATATACGACCGCATTGCAGATACTACGCCTTTGCAATTTAACACACTTCATCATCCGTGAACTTGAATTCTGCTTATTGGTCTTAAGAATCTATTATAGTATATACATCATTCTTATTAAAAAAAAAAAATAAATTGAAAAAAAAATTGAATACAAAGTTCGTGCAGATTTAAGCAACACTAAAATATTTTTTTAAATTTATCTTAGTGAAATAATATGTATTTTGAGAACGTACAAGACTAGGATCATAAGTGTATAGAATATTAAAAAAAAAAAAAAAAGTTGTGACTTGATACCAATAAGCTTTAAGATATTTTTAAACCAAAGAACATTTTTAATGAGAATGTAAAAAACATTCTCATTAAAAAACACTTGTGGATATTTTATCCATCAGTATTAAAAATTCACAAGTATCTTTGCAAGCAATTTTGTGTTGATTGTTAATTAAACAAGTTTTTTTCATTCTTGACGTGGCGTTATACTGAAGTCGTTTATAATTTGTATTCGTGCATAACATGGACACATAAGTAGGCTGGGTTTTTCGGCTTTCTCGGATACGACACGCAACTTAAGGCATAGTCTATTGAGTATGGATTATAACTTCGTGTGTGCGAGAAAATATTCCGGAGACTGGTCGTGTATTGGAGTACGCGATAAACTCTTAGAAATGATATACCATAACTGGATCGATCTGGCGGCTTAACTTACCTTTGACGTATGACTTACTTCAGAATTCATTTATCTGTAAGACTTAATGAGCTTTAAGATATTATGTTGAATTACGGTTTGACCAAATTTTATCCGACACTTCTTATTAAAAAAATTTCAATAACTATTAATTATTTTATATAATCTTGAAGAAAACCTTCATGATGAAAGGTTTGAAAATCTAAATTATTATCGTAGAACAAAAAAACAGTCTTTAACCACGATGTTTTTAAACTAATTAACTTTGTAGTACTAACTTATTTTGTAAACTCAACTGTGATTATTTCTACTGTGTTTTTTTACAACCCCAACATGCTGTTTAAATAAATTGTAAGCTTACTTGATGTTTTAACAGAATTACACCCTTATTCTCATTGAACTACTACTTTTCATGCATTTTATTTAGTTCAAAATAAATACTAAAGACTTATTGTAACTCAATGACTTACCCAAAAAAAATTATATATAATATATATTCAGATAAATAAGTTCACACTTAATACTCGACAACTAATCAACTTATTGTGAAAATCAAAGTGAAAACGCCACCCTTTAGTTGATTACAACCGAGGTGCATCAAAACCGTGTTGGAACTGCCCCCAAAAACGCCCAGCCGTGAATAATGTCCCTAGCTAATTTCCGAGCTGTGAAATGGAAGCTAAATCAATCAGCCAATCAATTTATACAGCTGGACAGCGGGATCAGACCGGAGGCGGGGGTGGCAGGGGGTGCATCTGGTGGCAGGGGGTGGCCATTTCCAGCGGCGTTGTCTGATGCACTCACTCGTACTGACGAGAAACCCTCGGGGCAGAAGTTGTGGATGAGTAGCCCTTCGTGTATCATTTCAGTAGACTGACTCAGCGAAATCCATTCGCGTGTTTATTTTCAGTTGAGTTTACTTGATGCGTTTGAAAAAAGTATATTCTGGTTTAAAATATTTATGTAAAATAGATGTTTCCATATTCATAATATGTATTATATGTTGCTTAAAATGATATAGCATAAGAAGCTGCAGCTGCTTTGTTGTGTTTCTTGTTATTTTCATATAAACAAATTTTCAATTTTTATGAACTGAAAATCTCAATTTGCAAGACCCGAACTTTTTGTTTACCACAAAAAATTGTTAATTTTCAATAAACTATTAAACAATTTAAACACATTTTCGACTATCGCAGTGGCTACAAATATAGACACCGTCATAACCGTGGCGGAAATATCGGCTTGTAATCGGTATTGCATCCCACGAATTTCAATTACCACATCTCTGTGTGGGTGAAAAGTAATGAGTTGCTGCGGTTTTAGAATTTCCGCACATCCAATATTGTACGAACATACTCAGCCTGCCATTCATATTTACTGATTAAATATACACTCGGGTGGAAAACAGAGTCTATTTCTGCCCTTTCTAAGCAATTACTGCAAATGATCTACAAAATAATGATTAATTTTTCATTAGGTGTTTGGATAATACAAAAATGTGTACAACGAATTACTAAAATCCATATAAATTTGAACTTTAGTAATTTGCGCATTTGCCGCTTGAAGACATTTACATAGTGACTTTTAAATAGAAAAAGTTATATAAAATAGTATAATTTAATTATTTTTTTTGCTCGAAGTGTAATAATCAAATAAATTTAAAAAAATACCTGTTATACCTAAAATAACCGCGCATCTGTACGAATAATAATAAAAATAACCTCGCAAGTGTTTTTTTTTTTACTATAAAAAAATCTATATAAGCAATTGACACACTTTTTGGCTGTAATAGGAGACATAAATCAGGCAAAATGTCAACATTTAACACATAAGTTGTTCTGAGGGCGAGAAGTGCCTCCCTCGACAGCCCCCTGCCCCGCCCCAACCGCCCGAGTGGATCCATCTTGCCTGTTAACAAAATATTATTTTTATATTAAAAGATGGAGCAATTCGGTTAACATCACAGTTATATCGTCGCCTATATCGAAGCTCTGACGCTTACTCAGTTAAACCATTAAAATTTACATGGCGGAAGATTGGTCGTCAAAATATTATCTCAGCTCATCCTATTAGCCGAACAATGTCCTTGCACATGATTTATATTGCTCGTGATATAAAAACACCTGCATTACAGATACTGTTTTTAATTTTTAAAACATACAAATTTCATACAAAGAATAAGTTACCATGGCTCATCTTGAAAATCATTTCACGAATAATTTATTTTGTATTTAAATACGATTTCCAATTGTGTGTTTTGCTACATTTCTTTTTGGGACTGTGCTTAATTTTTTTGCATGTGTCAATGTCAGTTTAATTAAGTGATAATAAAATACTATTGAACATTTATGGTTTACCTTTTTGGAATCGTTGAAAACTTTATTTTTTCAAATGTAATAGATTGAATAATATATACAAATACATTACAGTATTAAAAATAAATATTTAAGTCATGAATAGAAAATGTTTTTTAGTGGTTAACAAGTAATTATTGATACATTTAAATTATTTATCGAATACAATAACACTGCTATTATTATTGGACATTTTGACGAATAGGTCATTTCATTTCCAGCGCCGATATACTCATATACGCTGTGCGTACAAATTTAATTAAAGCTCTTCGTTTTGTTGTTTGTATTCGCATAGATGCTTGTAAGTTCAAATTTGTTATAAGGAGCTGCTTTGTAAAAGTTATTTTGATCTCAAAGCGTGTCCTTTCTTGCAAAAGTTTATCTGCTTATATAACGCTAAGTAAATTGAGACCGAAAAGTCCATTAATCTGTGTCTACTATAAATCATCTTTCAAATTAATTAATCTTTCTTGTATTGAAACTAACAACCGGCTTATTTAAATGCTAGTGCGCTCGACACAAAACCAAACAAACCTTCAAAAAAGTGTGAAAAACATAATGCAATATTATCAAACACTGCCTTTTTTTTCTTTTAGTACGAAAATTCTAACTTTTATTATAACAATCGTTAATAATTTGTCTCGTTACTTAATAATTGAAACTATCAAGATGCGTGTTTTGATTCAGTTGACACAGAGAATATTAAATTTCGGAACAAAATTCGCAGCTTATGCTCCTGTAACGTTCTTTATTCCTGAAGTTTCATGAAGTTTTCCACCTTGCACGTCTCGAGCCAATTTTATCTCAGACATCACGGCGATCCTTCGGGACTTGTTTATTTTCCTATTTTTATGTCATTTAAATTCATTCTGGGCTGCAGTACGCATTTTTTATCTTCTCGGAAAGGTCAAGTGTAGTCACAAATTTGTTTTACTATCAGTTTCGAGTAGAACGTGCGTCTTACTATTTCAACGACTTCTTTAGCTCCCTTTGTTTTGGTAGAAAAAAATACTCGTTAACTAGAGTTCTAGACATATTTTATATATTTTAGAAAATATTTTATGCATTTGTTTTAATATTATTAGCATATGATACATTTTGATAGATCACTAAATTGTCAATTTCTCACTATTTGAAATGAAGATTAGATCGTAAGTGCTTGAGCTGGCTCACTTGGGGGTTGGAATTCACGGTGACTGCGTCGTCGAGACTGTCGTAAATTTTACAGCAATTTTAAGTACATCCTCCGTGTTTAACTAAGAGTATTATTTTTATGGGAGTAATTCCATGGACTTTAGGAGGACTAAAAACACGAAAATGTGTTTTCTTTATTGCGAATTATTCTGCTTTTTAATATCAACGAAAGTATGAATGGAGTTGCTCAACGTTTGAATTTGTAAACTTTACGCTGGGCATGGCGCAGTGAGCCTAACTTTGAATTGGTTCGGTAAACGTTTTTAAAAATGGCAACAAAACTCTTCGAATATGTGATTTTTTTTTAAATTTGTTTATGTTATTATTTGGAAAGGATACTTTGAAATTTAAAAAAATTGATACTACAAGTAACTTTGTTTTTTTTTTTTTTCATGTATGACTCAGCGTTTATTGGTTATTTTGATTACAAATACGCACAATTTTATTGTTTGATAATTTCCATAACACATTATTTGTATCTACATATTCACTGAAGCTGTTAATTTTAAAGAAGATTGGTCAGTTTCTCGTAAATTTTTTGTGTTATTTCCAAGAAATAAAGTTAAAAATTATTAGCGTAAAATTTCATCTGAAGATCCTACCATTAAACACTTGCTCATCTAAATAAAGCAAAGGAAAACAAGGGGATAAAACGAAAGCCTCCGTTTTTCCTCCCTTGCCCGGCGATTGCCTCTATTATACCTAAACTAATTATGTTCGGGCAAAATACATCCTATGAACTCGCCTACCTCCCTTTGATTTATATCACGACGATTACTCAAGCTTTGAGAAAAAAGATTTACTTTAGTGAAAGGAGAGCCTTTTTTAATCACAACTGATAACTCGATATAAATACTGGCAATACTTACAATCTTTTGTGGAAGTCGGCCGAAAATTCTCAAGAATAAGAGCCGCTGTTCTAAGAAAATATAAAACATTCTATACATAGAACATATTCTTACCAAATTCTAAATAAAATTACGTAATAAATCATATTCTCCGCAAGCATTCATGCTTCTTTGAAGGTAAGGCATCGCCGCTTGCTGAATTATATACGTGTTATTTTTATTATATACATTTGTTATTAAACTTTGTATATTTCACAAAACGTCAAGAGACAAAAATTTCTGATATAAGAATTTGATGAAAGCCTAAAGTGGAGGCGTGCGTGAGATATTTGCATGACGATCATTCATACATCTTCAGTACAAATCTCTTACCAATCGCAAAAATTAGTATATTTTGTGATGTAACATCTTGAGATTGTTAAGTGGGTAACATCACAAACGGCAGCTAATACTTCGACGCTAAAGCTAAGAGCCAGTCAAAATATGGAAAACATAAACGGAAAACCATCATAATGTACACGTGTGTATGATTTATGCTTTACTCAGCTGATTTAGTGTTTAGCGTGTGTGCAGTAAATATTAAATTCGTTATAATCTCAATATAATCTGTAGTTATCGTTATTCGATTTCCATTCAGGATTTGAGCTAAACTCTTGAATCTAAAATTAATCAGATTAATCTCACGGAGCATGCACTCTCACCGGCGAACGGGATCTCCGAGCCGTAACGTGTGATCCTGTAGTGAGATATCTGTATCTAGGGTCGCGCAACCAGTTAATGCCTTCAAAGAAAAAATTAAAACTTCAAAGTAAATTATTAAACTTCTAGAAAAACGATTAAATAAAAATATTAATTGATTTTAGAAACATAGTTGGAGCATAATCTCTAATCGTCTCATAAATTTGTCGTTAATCTTGTTAACACAATATACCTATTTAAGAAAAAAATTAAGGTCAATTTAACATTCGTGTCAATAAATCAAGCAACAATCAAACTCAGTTATTGAAAATGTCTATTTTTTATGATTGAATTTGATAATATTGATGTAACATTCAAACATAGTTGGGTAACCCATGTCATTATAATGTGCGAGTAAGATCGAGTATGTTTTCATGGAAAAAGAGATGCTTGGACTGTTGAAAATGCGAAGGGGCGATTGTGATTCAATACCAAAAGCTACTTTTATATTTTTGTACTCGAATTAAGTCTCTAGTTGATTTCAAGTTCAATATTGATTAGTCTTATATATTTTTTGATGTTTTTAATATATTTTTTAATTTTATCTATAAATTTATTGAAATATTTATCTGTAGAGCGAAAGAGAAAATTCGATTCCGTTGTAACTAATTGCGGATTTCAAAACTTTTTGTATTAATTCAATGATAACTGGCCATCATGCTATTTGTATGTGTTGTTTAAATATGAAGTACAACAAATTAAACCAGTCAGTCATTGAATCTCACTATTCAGAACGGTGAATAGTGAGGGATTCCCGTGACACACCCCTGCGGCCAGCCTCCCCCTCAGCACCGGACAAGCGACTCAGAACCGTAACTACCCCGGGATCGCAGATCTAAGCAATATAATATATGGCCGTGTTTACAAAAAAGTTTTGGCAGGTACAAAAGATAAATTTCTAAAGTATAGCCTATATTTTTGTGAGTCGGAGAAGTGGGCCGGATGGGGAGAGGACGTGTGGCAGAATGGAAATCAATGCCGGCTCTTGTTCGCATTATACAATGGACGAGAGGGCTACCCAGGAGACTGGAGAACTTAGCGAGATTGCGGCTTTAAAAATACATACAAGAGCACAGCATCCCTTCTCTATTACAGCAATTTAAAAATATATATCTTTTCCTTAATTGATTACTTTCAATTTCTACTGTATACAAATGTACAGAATTGAAAATTAACATTTATATGAAATTATGGTTTAGGTTTATTAAAAAGTCGTAGCATAGATAAATGATTAAAACAAGTTTATTATAAGAAATTAAAAAAATTGACAAAATTCAACATATACAAACTATTTGCAAGTAAAATGATAAATAATATTTTCCATTTTGGCTTGAAAATAAACATACCGGTATAGTGGAATTAATGGTGAGTATATTTTTTTACCCTTAAAATAATGCATTTTTAAATTAATACTTTTCTACATAATTCATTAAAACGTTCAGGTTAATAATATTGATTAAAAAATATTTATAATACAATATATAAAAAAATATTAAATATTTTTCATTTGTTCAGTACTTGGTAGGTTCCATTAAAATATTTTTACTACAAAAATACTTAGTTTAAAAAATACTAGATTGGCATCGTCAAAAAGAGTGAGCTAGGAAAAGAAGTGATAGAGAGACGCAATGATTATCAGAAGTAATTTAAATGGAAAATTAGTTTAAACTTCCTTACTAGATCATAGCTTCTATACAATTACTATTTTAATTATTTTTTTTCACAGCAAATTAATTTATATATGTGTGAGTTATTTGAGTTCAAATAATAACTAAAGTATGTTGTACTAAGTCGGTTACATTGGGGCTGTTCCAGTCACGTTGTAATAAAAATATAAAATAGCTTCTACAAACGTATCAAGCATTTAAAGCTATTGCAAATAACCATGCAGGAAATAAACTCGAGAGAAAATAATTACCGTGCATGTTTGAGTTTCATTTCGAAGGGAGAAATACTATTTACAAGCTGTTCACATATCAAAACTGCACTGCAGAAGCGCCGGGATGCCCGCGGAAAAGTCTCGACAAAATGCACTCCCGTGTTATTTTACAATTTCCCGTCAAAGACTTTTTCACTCCAGAACGTCAAATTGCGGCTGAAAATGATATTAACATTTGTACGTTAGTCTAAACGTTTATAGAATATGATCTAGTTTACAGAAAAGTCAAAAAAATAACTTCGGAAAAGAAATTCGGAAGCTGCAAACTATTTTTCAGCTTCTGAAAATACCGTGTTGAAACGTTCGAAATGCGCCAGGGTATATTTTTTTGTATAAAAGTTACCTAAAATAGCCATACTAAGAATATTTAATTATTTTCAGATCAATACTTCTCATTTTTTTTCTTATCTTTCACAAAATGTCAGAAAACTTGTGGAATCCCAATTTTAACAATGATTTTGTCTTGCGTGATTTATGACTAATTAAAACCTGATTTTTCTTATAAACAACTTTCTATATTTTATAAAAAACTTTGTACTCGCTACATAATAAAATAAAAACTTTAAACAGGGCTGAAAGCTCGCAATTTCATAGCTCCACTAATGTGACTATGATTTTCCTGAAAATCAAATCTGTGCAAGCACTATGATAAGAAAATACTAAAAGCAAGTATTAAAGGATTATTTCTGCCAACTTGGTTACCTGGAGTGGTTTCCACACCCAACGTACATGCGCTGCATTATACAATAGCATTGTGAATTTCAGACAGTGTAATCTTCTAGGACTTATGTGACGTTTTAACTTGTGAGGATTTAATATGTAATATCAGACAAGTAGCCATATTAACTGAGGTTAAATTTAGTTGAATTATTTCAAAACCTTATAAACCTATTCAATATTTTTGAGAGAAGAAATTTTCTTTACCTAATATACTTTTGTGATTTTTCATATTTAAGTACAATGCAAGTAAATAAGTTTGACAATTATACATATCGATACTTTATTTTTATAAAAAATATTAATATGTTATTATTAGGCCGAGATGGTACTAGACATAAACTAATTATACAGTCGTCGAAGCGCTGCGCTGCATTGGTATCACTGAATATTCAATCCTTGCATATATTTTTGTACTCACATATAACGCCGGAAGTTCATGACGACACACAAGTTGAAGTTAGATTAAAGGTCGCAACTCGGCGCGGTTGGAGGTTCTTGTGCCGGGAAAGTTTCGACAAATGTCCCTGGCTTCTACCAGCACCTCACTTATCAGTTCTGAGAATATTTGCTTGTATTCTGCTTGGCGGTCGGCCAATAACGCAGCAGGCTCCCCTCTAATCGTTAACTTCTCTATCCAACAGACTTTGTATACAAGGCCTCCTGCTTTCTAAATTATAAATCACACCAACATTGTGCAGTAAAAAAAATTCAATACACATCAAAAATATAATTCCAAACATAAATACGCAGCATGTCTATAGTTTACTTATAAAACCACGCACAAATGAAAGTATTGCAGAATCACAAATAAAATATCACCCATTCTACCACGGCGTGTCACAGTTGTCATGGCTCTATAACTTGACAAAAACCTATAACAATCACTAAATAAAAATTGATGAACCATTACAATATCATAGTTCTTAAACACTCTTCCAAAATTCAATAAAATATTTTTATTTGATCATTATAAGTAGATTCAAAGCATATTTATATCACTAAAGTCGCAAAATAGTTGATTTATATTTAAACAATGATTTGTCGATATAAAAATTTAATGTGCAAATAAATTAAAATTATCAATTATATAAAAATGATTATGAATGAAGCATGACGTTGGCGTGTATCTACAAGAAGCATTTCACATGCCCCCGAATTTTTAATTTTACTTGACATTGTGTAATATCTTACATTCTTACAAGGAATTTTGCGTTTAAGAATATGCATGCATTAGGCATGTTTGTGGATAAATTAAAAATTGTTATGATTTTAATTTTTTTAATGCAACGTTAGTTAATTAATTAAGGTAAGGCATAAGATACATATTAAATTCGGTTAGGGTATAGCATTAACAATTTTCTGTAATTGGAGAGCTCTGCTTTACTTGTAGATTGTTACTTATAATGTTAGGAAAAAATTTCTTATAACTCACATTAATGCATGTTAGAAAACTTATCTACTTCTGAAAAATAGTTTTTGCTATATAAATTTAAAACTTTAAAAAGTAAAAAAAAATGTTCAAAAACTGTGAAAATTTATTTAAATTTAGCATAAATAAACTGAAATGTGTTTTAAATAAAATAATATTAGTTAAAATCATATTATTTTAAAACAAGTAAATATTATTCAGTGAAAACGAATTGTTAAATTTTCTAATTTTAAGTGAACCAAAATTTATTATAGATTCATTAGTTACCACTTAGCCCCACACAATACTTTTAGATACATAATAAACTTTACTTCATAACATCTTTTTGGTTTTCTGGCGGACGTTCGTAGGTTCGTTCACTATCGAGAGATATAGAGATTTTTTGGTAAACTCTTTCCCAGCTTTATTATTAAAAAATACTGCCATTTTTTACCAAATCTACTTATCCAAAATATGGACAATATTTTTTGGACTGCTACTTATAACGGTTGCAATATCTTTCCATCGTATCTTCACCGGATAATATGACAGAAGAGAGTGAACAATTCAAAGTTATCGTTTTGAAGATTCTTAAAGACGTCAAATTGTTTTAGAAGTTATTCGACAGTGGTATCATTACTTTTATTAAGAATGTACCATGTTTTCAGATTATTTAACGCTGCAGAATTTACTAAGTTACTAAAATAATTACCATGCATTTTCTATTAAGAACATGATGTACACATCTGTATACGAAAACAGCTATAATATTATCTACTTTGTTTTTTATAAATGAATACGACTTCTCTGCGTGAGCAGCGGAATCGAGATTAATACTGTACCATGTAAATAGCATAAAATTTAATTCAACCCATTCATTATACTATTTGCCGTTTTAATTGCTCATTCCAAAAGGATGAAATGAGTTTGCAAAGTCATATATTTTACGTTAATGATATGGCAAGCGTGCCATCATTTAAATTACACTCTGGCTGAATACCATACACAACGCTTTTTATTTGTTTTTCATATTAATAAACGGAATACAGTTATAACTTTAAAATACGCTTAATGAAGGTATGCGCCGTTAAGCAAACTTCGGAGGAAATTATTATGCCCCTCGATATATTATTGTTTCATTAAAATACGCCGATAGCGTAGTTATAGTAAAGAAATTTAATATTGATGGAAATAATGTACCCCGTGTGCTTATCTAAGACTTGATCGAATATTTTCAGACGTAAAAATGCAATCAAACCACATCGTTCAGGGTTCAAGAACCGCGGACTGGCTGCAGGGCACTAATATATCACATGTAGCTATGCTATGCCCCAAGGTAAACGCCAACATTTAAAATTAATTTTGAATTATTTACAAAACCAACACCCACTATTACAGATAAGATCGAAACTCAAGTTATACAGTTACTTGAGAGTTTGCTACTTCGCTGTATTGGTATTCCTTCTAAAAAGCAGCGTGGGAAGTATTGATGTGTTGTTGAATCTTTTTCAAAATTGCGATACGTGATCTGAAAAGATGGCGTCCATTTTCCTTTTGAACACCTATGATACATTTTGTTTCTCTAACATTCGCTGGTAAACACTACTCCCCCTCCCCTATTGTTGATACCTTGAAGATTTTAGATTGTCTGAATATGTGGGTTTGTGTGTCTTACATTATAATGTATAGCTTAGCCGTTATCCAGCGTATTTTATTTTTTTAAATTGAAAAAATATTACAATGTTTTTTTATCATGCTTAGTTTAGATTCTTCAAATTTTTTATCACATCCTACAAATCAATGGTTTTACTTCTTGCGTTATAACGATTCCAATTAACGAAGACTGCGGTGAATTAACTTTTATTATTTCCTTCTTTTGTCTTCACAATTTATTTTCGAAAAATACGGAATGAAATAGGGAGGCCCACAATTTAAAGCGTTTAATTGTGTAATTTTTCACTGAGAATTTTTTTTATTTAACGAAAAATCTAAAATAATTTTTGATAGTCCCCAAACTTGAGATTCGGTTATGAATTTCAAACGGGTGCTTATTTAGTCGTGCCAGCGTTTTCCAGCAATCAATGTGAAAATATTACGTTGCCTTTCTCTATCATATGCGGTGAAAAATTATTTTCACAGAATTTCGTATTCAAATTAATTGAATTTCCAACGGCGTTGAAATTGAAAAATAGACCAAACAACGAGGTTGGTTAAAGCGCTGTCAAAAAACCATCGTCTATTTTTCTACGAAACCTTTTGTTTTCTCTATTTTCGCGTGGACACGTCGATCCGACAGCCCCCTTTTTGAAAATGCTCATTTTAACTTTTATACTGGATATTTGTTCTCCAATATTCAAAATACTATATCCTTTATTTTCAGAAAAATTCAGGAAAACACTTCAGCTATTTTTTATATTTCGAATTAAGAATTTTTTTATTTTTATTCATTGTTTAAGATAAAAGGGATGTTATTATTTTTTTATCGCATTTTCTTTCCTAACGTAAATAGTATAATTTCACCCAAAGAAAAATCTATTCAAAAAATATTACCATTGCCACATTAAACAATGAAATCTGTTATTCTGTTAAATAAATACATTCAAATTTATTACCGATTATGTATAATTAATATGATTTTTTTTTATATAAAAGACATTTAAATTTTATAAAAGATGACACATTTTGTGAATACTAGTCTGTGGTGCCTGTGAGGCATTGGTATATTTAATACGCTCCACCTGGCTGGAGGGTCGCTGAGCGGCATTTCCCCGGCCGGGGTATTACCTGGCTTGGCCGCCCTATTAGGCCTAATTATTTCCTAGTACCGTAAATATAATGCTACGTACTCCGCCTCTACGTAGGTTTAACATACCTGAGTAGTCTGCCATGTTATCTACGTCCTGTAACAAAGGCCGCGCTGAAATTGCCTGCAAGGGAAATAAAATCTACAATTCCTTACCTAACAAAAAAAAAATGATGGCGTTTAAAATTATATTTTATATTATAAAGTAACTCCTAATTTATATAAACTTGTTAATATTTACTCTCCAGTTGGAGAATGGTGCCATTTTTTTATATAAAAAAAGATTAAATTACTGTCATCTCATCACAAAAAACAGTTAAAATTTATTTACCAAATATTTTTTTTAATGAAGTGTGCAGTTGTATAGCGATGAACTGGTTTTTTTTTTTATAAAACAACGCGAAAACGATTTGGTCAACCGATTTGTTTGACGATGGAAAACACTCCAGCTTTCCAGTGCTCTTTTTTAGTTTAAAAGTGATCAAGTATGAATTCAATTATTTTACATTTTCACTATTCTTA
Source organism: Atopsyche davidsoni (assembly GCA_022113835.1). NCBI lineage: Eukaryota > Metazoa > Arthropoda > Insecta > Trichoptera > Hydrobiosidae > Atopsyche > Atopsyche davidsoni. Next base: position 4,929,258 of record JAILWY010000010.1, read on the forward strand.
CCTTATTACTAAACGTTTATTAGAAATTAAATGTCAAAACACAATCAAATAAAATCGGTGAAGTCGTTGTCCTATTTTATGTAAGTCGCATTCATGAATGTCAGCCTAATATGTACAATAATACTGATAACTTTGTTTTACTCATAAATCAGATTTATTTAGAATCTAGACATTTTGAGATTCATGAAATTTGATTGCATGTGGTTGTACTTTGATTCAACCAAATAGCAAGATATTATTCAATTGAATAATTACCAAAATGTGAATTGAAATATTATGAATGCAGATTTTTAAATAAATCACCATCAAGGCAAATTTATTTCTGTACCTTGATGAGGATCCTTTGAAGTTATCAAAGCTAAATATTTTAAAAATATTATAATGACTCATCACCCAATTCAGTAAAAAGTGTGAATTAACTTTTTTTTTACCCTACCGTCACAAAGCGAGTAATAATGGGTACCAAATTCCAAAAATGTTGGATGATTACATAAAGTTCAAATTAAAAACTGATTTATTATTTGTTTTATCTACAATTATTAGAACTTTTTGAGAAACGTAGAGTTAATAACTATTTACCATGTAATTTGAATTTTCAATGAACATAGCCGTGCACCGATCGATATACTGAGTACAGCGTTCAAATTATTCAAGAGTAAATGAATTATCTAGAGCTAATGGTGGTTTCGTTTATATCCGTCTCAATTTTCGTTACATCAAATAAAATATTGTAGTATCTAGCAAAATCAATACACCTTGAAGAAATACACCATCAAGTTGCAGTTCTTTTGATTACTTCAAGAGCTGCGTATGTTTATTTTTATTGATCTTGTTTGAAAATGTCGTGATTTAATTTTTTTGTTGTTTTCAATGAAGAGATATTAAGATGTTATGAATATTACAAAACTGAAATTTTTCAACATTATTTTAAACCTTTATCTTGTAGAAATATGAGATATATATTTTGAAAAGTTCAATTGGATTAAAAACTTAAGTTTATCAATTTCATGTATGTTAAAATTTAACGGTAAATATAAAAGAACACAGAGAAATCATTGTTAAATCAGATTCTATATAAAACAATTCAATGAAAAAATATGTGTATGTTTGTGTGTTTGATTTAAAAAAAATAAAATTGAACACATCAAGGAAATATAATAATTTTTCAAACATCTATATTTTATTCGTTTTTTTTTCTTCTAGTTAGCTACATCTCGGGTATAAGTTGTTATCCTTTTACCTTTGAAGTGGCTCTCGAGACCGGAGAGGAAAAGAGCATTCTCCAGATTTCTGAAGTCAACCCAACGTTATCGTGGAACATTATTATTGTGATTTTCATCCCCCACCGGCGAGCGGGCCGGACGGGGATGGCGGTTCAGGCGGGAAACTCTCGGGTTGGATCTGCGCTGCAAATCATCCCCGGACATCAATCAATAAGACGCGAGTGAAATATGTATATGGAGGATTTTCCCTGTTTTATTCACGTCGGAGTAAATTTATTCCACTTTCGTGTGAACTGGGAAATCTACGAATACGCGTTTTAAAGCCAACTTACGATTCAACTCTAAAAGCTTTGAAGGTTCGGGCATAATAAATGCCCTCATCATTGATATATTTATTTATAAAAACTATGCTTTTAAATTCATCAAATACATAAGAAATGATGTATTTATAAATTATTACGTCGAAAATAAATATCTGGTATTAAGTATTATATAAATACTAGAAATGTTGCCCGTCACAGAATGACGTTTTCGGAGGCATTTTGAGTTATTAATGCTGTGATTAATAATTTCTAACGCAATTTCGATAAAAAAAAAAAATTGGTACTTGTTTTTTTGTAAAAGTTCTAATGAACTAGTGAACAATAAAATCCTATAACTCGTACATATTGAAACTCGCTAATGCATATTTATAGTTTTATTAAATTAGTTATGAATAAAAATATTTTCCTATCGTCGTGAAATTCGGCACGTAGCTGCGGAAAAATTTACTAAACTTACATGCAAAAAATTAGAGTTGTATCTTTTAAAATATTCTATAGAAAACCAAAAAATGAAACATACACACACACAATAGATATTATTATAGTAGATTTTTTTTGTTAATTGGTTTATTTAAAAGAGTGACTAAATGTTTCTAATTGTATTTTTAACTACGGAGATAAATTTTAAGTTTCAATAATTCGTTAAAAATATTTTTTTTTGAATTTTACAATTACACAAAGCACCTGCTACGAATGCTTTTACTTCAATCCTTCACCTTGTTGCGCTTTGCCACTTCACAGCCAACATCCGCTTTGTCAGCTCAGCAAACTTTAAAGCACCTACTGAATGATATCGGAACCGCCACTTTAAATGTTTCCATCATATTTTACAGTGTAAAATTTAAGTTTTATACATTGGCGTATCATAGATGTGACGAATAAGTGAAGTTTTTTTTTATTTTACAAGTGAAATTAAGAAGAAAAGTAATATGAAAACTTTGTGATTGTCCACAGTACTCGGTCGCTTTTCTCGTATATGGGGAGATGTTAAGACTTTCGTTTCAAACTTCGGTCGGAATGAATGGTTTTTACGTGACGTAAATAACGATACAAATCATTTAAAAATGCTGCTACGGCATTAAATACTCTTTCCAAGGATGTCAGGAGAAATAGCGCCTTTGGAATAATTAATACTTCCATTTTAGTAGGTACTCGCAAACTACCTTAATTTTAATTAGGAGCTCTCGCCGAATGGTTTGAAACAAGAAAATTTCTGTCATCTTTGAAAATTGGGTTACACACTGCGTCTCCGGCTCAAAAATACTCTCCAGTTATCCAAAAGGCTTAACAAGTGGTTTTAATTAAACGAAAACCAACAAAGAAATATATATACAAGTATGAAAAAATATATTTGTACTTTTTAATATTTAGAATTATTATATCTGGAGATGAGAAGTTTTTCTTTGGTTTTTTTTTTAAATTTTTTAGGTAGGTGCAAATTTAATTTTTTTCGCTTGTATTGTTCACAGTGGGAGATTATCAGGCAAACAAAAAGACGGTATTTGGTTAATTCATTGTTATATCATTCGCACGCAGCCATTTTTCATGCAAAAATTGTGTTATTTTATTAAATTTCACTTTGGACAGCTTGAATAAAATAACAGATATCATCGTTATATTTTTATACAATAAATTACAATTTTGATATTTAATGTATATAAAATTATTTTCAGTTTTTTTGTGTACTTTTTGGTATCATCAAATTGACTATCGCAGCATACAAAAAAATGAAACTGGCAATCTACAGATGAAAAATGAAAAATGTAGGTATGCACAAACAATTAAGCATTGGTAACTGTTCTCATTTAACTCTTACTATGCGTCATCAACAAAGCCGGGAAACAAAAAATACGTGCACGGAACAATACCGCTCGGCCCGCATTGTTTACCGACCTAACCAACATTTTTCTTTCAATAGAATCGATACTTTGGCGCGTATGAACGAGAGGTTTTCATTTATTTTTCTCCGTAAATCTAAATTAAGTTTCAGTGCCGGACGCAGCTTTGTTTCAGGTTCTTTTACACTTCCTCGTAGGGACGGGGCAAGCCTTAGAATCTTTTAATTTGTAAGTAATTTGTGTATTTGTACAACACGTTGTGGATTACTACTAATATTCTCTAAATTAATTAAAAAAATTCAGAAACGTGCAAATTGATCTAAATCAATTTATCTTATTTAAAGATGATAATTATTAATATTTTTAAACAAAGGTATAAACATCGTACCTGAGCAAACAAGTATCCACTTTAACATTCATATTAAACTTAAGGAAACATTAATGAATAAATGAACATGTTTTGAAATAATTATTTTTAATATGCAAAGCAGAGACTGGGTTCATTATTTAATTGGTAAATACATAAGTTTTATGACTCAAAACTATTGTCAAAATAATTGCAACACACTTTGATTTCCCAATAAATCAAGTAAACCGATTCAAGCTTGCAGCCAAAAGCGAAATTGAATTGAATGAAATTGAATTCTGTTCGTATCGTTTTTTTTTTTAAAAGGCTAGAGACCTTGCATTTGTGAACAAGGTAGAATGGAGAAACAATTGTATGGATGCTTCTAACAATGATGAATTTAATTAAATAAGAGTTGGCAGCAACTCTGCATTTGCTTTGAATTGAACCATAAAAACCTTGTCGGAGGACTCGGACCTAACGGTTCTCCTATTTCCGATATGCTCATCGTCATTCGGCATTTCTAATTTTATATGATCACACTTGCCCTGATTCCTGATTGATCGTTTTTGTAACGTGCATCATTGTGCGTTATTACAAATCAAAGCAGTGTGTCGTGGATAACATGATATCGTGTTTTTTTTACGTGGAGACTGGTTAGGTTAGGATAACGACGAGGGCAGTGTCCACGTCTCGAGCCGCCCTTGGGGGCCCGTGGTCCCCGCACCCCTCCTCTATTGTCGCCCCCAGACACGCGGCGCCAGGGAGCCCGGCCGGCGCACTTTCGATCTCCTCCCCTGCGAGGGGCGCCGCCAGGCCCGCCGCGCACAAAAACAAACCAACTTGCAAACGAATTAATATATTCGACATTCCAGCGAAAAAAGCTGCAGCCCCGTGGAAAACAAACCCCTAACACTGAATTATCAATTCCACTGTTTCAAAACTGCGTGCGACTTTATTATTTTTGAATTTATCTTTTTCTTCATCAAGTGCATACCCTCAGAGGAGGTTGGCGACCATTTCACTGAGCATATACTCATGCTGAGATAGTGTTCGTGGTTAACCAATAGCATCATTTCCTAACAAAGCTCTGGCGTTTAGATCTGATACTCATTCCGCAGCATACTACGAATTAATATATTCGGCATTCCAGCGAAAAACGCTGCAGCCCCGTGGAAAACAAGCCCCCAACGCTGAATTATCAATTCCACTGTTTCAAAACTGCGTGCGACTTCATTATTTTTAACAAAATCCGCCGTTTAATTTGAATTTATCTTTTTATTCATCAAGTGCATATCCTCAGAGGAGGTTGGCAACCATTTCACTGAGCATATACTCATGCTGAGATAGTGTTCGTGGTTGACCAATAGCATCATTTCCTAACAAAGCTTTGGCGTTTAGATCTGATACTCCTTCCACAGCAAGGTACAGAAACGGGTCGACAAGGTACTTCCAGAGCACACCCCTCCACAATCATTCCAAGTCCACTACTCCATTACCGTTTCTTAACAAAAGCTCAGGGTACAGAATGGCAGCCATGCACAAGCGACAGAATGGGGAGAGCGGGGAGGTTTATTTGAATTTATAAAAGATATAAACGTTATTTGCTCTTTGAAGTGACCGCATCTTCCAACAATCTCAACGTGAACGGCCACATCAATAAATAAAGTATTATTTTTTCTCCATTATAAATGTCCGAATAGGCACTTATATTATTATAATGTATGATTTTATTTTCACAAATTTTCACCTATGATGTTTCAATCTGTTATTAGAACATTTCATTATGTTATGTTTCTACATAGTTAGCGCTTTCACTCTATGATTTTCAATTTACTAAATCGGCGAATGAACGCCAGACTATTGTGGGCGCCATAAAAACTCAATTGAAGAGACGTGATTATTTATTTTACAATTTTTAGTGTATTTATTATTTTGGTTTTTATTTTTATGCCAGCCAGTTATTGTAAAATATTCAATCATTCATGGTGAGGCACAATAAATTATACTAAGAAACATTGAAAATCTATTAATATTCTGTTTGATTATAATTTATCAAATCTTTCATAGCATGAATAAACATTACAATGGCGTTTTATTTTACAATATAATATAAAATGAACATAGAATGTCGTTTTTTTATTATTTTTTTGGGGGTTGTCAATGAACAGAGCTTATATAATTTTATAAAAATTAACTAATTATAGGCTCTGATTAATAAATTAACATTATTTTTTTAATGTCAACGTTATACCAAATATATTTATCCTGGAATACCTTTGTCATTATGTGACTGACATATAACAAATTAAAAAGAAAAAGTTTAATTAAAACCTCTGTAATAAAAATATCCAATTACCGATTTTGTAGATACAAAGAAACTACAACACAAAAATGATGATTTATATGTATTTTATAAACTTAATAAGTTATTGTCACACCAAGATTGAATATGCAAATTAAATTATACTTGCCTTGAGTCACTCCACAGTAAGGTTGAGTCACTTCCACAGAAAGGTTAAGATGACATTAGTCAGATGGAATAAGGTTTATACATAAAACAAAATAAAATCTATCAAATCTAACCTAACAAATCATCGAAACACTAATTCCTCCTAATTTCATCACGATATCCGAAATAATTAAAATATACTTTTAATTATAAGGTAATATGATTTTTCCCGTATTTTCAGAATCGATCTGAACAGCTGTAGTCGTTTGCGTCTGCCTGATTGTTTTTCCTTCTCATGCGACAAAAACAAGTAGGCTGGTTAGGTTACGTTGAAAAGGTTATATGTGAGGAGATATCAAATCCTTCATCGATTCGATATTTCGCCACGTACGTATGAAACTAGATTACATAACAAAAATACGAAATCTCGAGACCGATAATGTGTATTATTATAATACTGCCCATCAGTTGACAAAAGTATATGTAAGTAAGATATGTATCACTTTTTCTTTACATCAGTGGTGCGCATAAGTTTTTCATTGAATCTACTTATTTCGTAAAAATAATCTTGAATTTAAAAAATAAAAATAATAAAACAAAAATGTCCATAATCAAATATTGTTGATCAAAAAAAGCATCAAACGAATAACAAGAGCATTGAGGTTTTGTTGAAATTCAAATAAAACATTTTGCTGAACAAATACAGTAATCCCACAAAGCTTTGTTCATACTTCAATCTATTGAAAAAACATTATCTGTTGTTTCAACCAATACGTAAACACAAAGTAACAAAATGTAATGCGGGCTCGGAACAGGGCAGGCCAGTTGATGGTTGCGCGTTTTCATTTGCAAGTGGCAGTGTGCACTTGTTGTGAAATTTGATTATCGAGGCTTAGTAGGTCGCTCTGCTCTTCAGTAACGACGGAGAGAACTGTCAATCGATCTCTGGTCCAGCTGCAGTCGTATCATGCGGGAGCTCTCTACATAATTTACTGGAACCTAACCTAACCACCCTCTCAAGTGAAACGAACAACGAAAACACTTTAAAATCATTAAGAAAAGTTACGCAGTCTTCAATCTAATCAAAACTTGTATTGACCATAAATTACTAGGCACAAATGTATAAAAATAGCAAAAAAGTGCATCGCATTCATCTGGGTTATTATTTATAAAAACTGCATTCTCAACGATGCTACTTATTTATTCGGCTATGACGACTTGTAATTTTAACTTTCTTTTTACAAGATCTTTGTTTAAAAATAAATAAGTTTTGTCAGTTAAAATGATTACGACCTATCGATTATGTTTTTCTTTAGCCTAAAAGTAATACGTTTAAAAATTGTGAATATTAAATGTTAATTTGCCAGTTTGATAATTTAAAATCAACGATCCAACCAATGGTTATTCGTTACGCGTACGTTCATTCTCAAATAGGTGTGATCGGAATATATATATTAAAAATATATATATATTTATTTGGCAGCGTATAGTAGTTACCACGTCTGCATCAATATCTATCACCCCGAGCCAGGACTGGGCGGCCGACCGATGGAAGACGGGAAATAAATGAGACGATAGCATTGGAAGTTTTTATTTCATTCTGGCTGAGTGTCGCATAAATCCGAGACTTTGCGACATCCATTCATTTCTGTTCCTATATCACCCCGGCTTACGGCAGGCGCACGCAGTGGGCTCCGTACGTCTTTTCTTTGGCAGTACTTTTAGGAAGCTTCCAAAAGAAGTCACATCATCACTGTAGATTTTTTTTTTCAATAATTTTTGGCAAGTTTTTGATCAAGGCAGATAGTCAAGTCATGAAATATTATTCAGCGAGGCCAAGCAACCAGAAATAATTCGTAAAAAAAAGAGGTCAGTAATGAGAGTGATTGTGCCATGAACTGTATTAAAAGCATCAAAATTTCACCAAGATCGTGCGATATGATACCATTGGACTATTCAAACCTCCTTAAAAAATATGCAGATGATACAGAAATTAAAAGTATCATCCCTTATTCTGCGAAGCTGAAAGTGTTTGTACACAAAGTGATATCGACCTAGTACCGCTCAACTTCCTCAATGTTACCTTGATGTAAATCGGGATGATATTAACATTAATACTTGATAAAAGTTTTCGCCAATAGGAAAAACAACTCTCATAATAATTAGCATATATTTTAAGAAAACTTTGACCTAGTTATTTTGTTGAATGCTTTTACTAACTTGATAATGAATAGAATATCATGCGTGGTGTTCTTGGCAAAACGCACTAAAGTATGACATTTAAGAGGAAAACCGAATAAATAGTGCGTTGTTTATTGTTTAATTTTTAAATTGATGTATCGATCACAAAACTATAATCCCAATGCGACACAGTCGCGGAAATGTTTTTTTATTTATATAAATAGGTTTTATCCACATTTTCTTTTATAATAATGAAATAAATTTACTTTAAGATAACAATAGCTGATGACAAGAACATTCCCTTGACCTTTGGCTATCAGTAATAGGAAACCATATATTGTTTTTTTTTATTTTTAATGCCTGTTAAATAAATAAAAAAAATATGACAATCACTCATAAACATATTAAAAAATTCTGATGATATTTTACTAATGAATGAAATGTTCAAAATAAATTTATCTCAGTTGTTATAATTAGTATTGTGTTATAATTAGTTAACGAAATGAGTTCTCTAAGCAGCTGCTATGTAATAAAAAATATTTAATTGAAGAAAGTACATTCGAGGAAAATCTTATTATACAATGTGGCCCAAGTCAGATGAAGAATTCTGGTCATCTAAGCTGCAAAAACTCCTTGCCTTATGAAAAAATTCTTATTAATATCGTAAGGTTGATGAGTGCGTACCAGAATAATGAAAAACCAACACAATTTTCGTTTATTCTTTCAAAAAACATCTCTTAAACATTAAAGGTTGTTGGGTAAAATAGAATAGAATGTATGAAAAATATATTTGCTGAATATAATAGAATATAAAATTCTCTATAACTAATAACAAAGTGTTCTTAATTTTATCGCTTGCACCAAATTTGGACAATGAATATGAAGAAACTTGAAATTGTATTATATTATTTTTTAAATTATCAGTAAGGCGCCGTATTTTACTGTTTCAAGCAACCAAAATGCTTTCAAGTTTATTAAATACTGCAAGTTTGATTTACGGTACTTCTTTAAATTATTTGGCCCGAATTTATCATAAATAACAGGACTATCGCAGAATTCCCACGAGGCTACATTCTGACGTTTTTATCGCATACATTTATATTTATATAATGGACCCGTCTCTTATAAGTTGTCCGTCATAAGTCGGCAACAGCGTATTTTGCGATCGAGAACTTGCTTCCACAAGGATGGCCCTGCGCACACACGCGCATTGTGGAATTTGGTCCAATTTATGCAAAGCCGATGAAAAAAAGGCCGGTTTCTATTTTGTTTTACGAAAGCGTAATTCCTAAATATGCCAATCATCCGTTTCATAATAAGTTAACGCGATGAAAGTTTGGAAATTCGGTGCGTCAGACAAGGCTCGGTGTAATTTATTCGCCACAAGGCCCCGCGGCATGTATCACACGCGGGGTACAGGACATTTTTCAAAATACGAGTACGAGGAAGCGATTAATATTCTCGAGAGCGCCGCGCCTCGGTATTGAGATAAAAAAATAGATATTATGACGCGTCGCACATCGCGAAAAGCGTCTCGGCCGCAGCACATTTCGCATATCGACAGCTTCCCGACTAGAATACATTATGGAAATACATAGACGTTTGCGGTTATTTCAATTGAATTCATGGAGGGCAGAGGTCTCGGCCCGGCCGGGCGCTTATCGCGGGACCCGCTCACCGACGCCGCGCGGTGACGCAACCGTTTGTACTATTGATTTCCTTCGGTGCCCTTTAAAACACAAACCTTTCCAGCCAAAACATTCCCGACAACAATTCCGCCGAGCTTTCATTGCCGAGTGTTTATTCCGAGCCATCTTTCTAATTTGGCGGTAGTCGATTCGCCTAGAGTAGCGTCCGTACTTTTACAGTTCTGTGTACTCGTCTCGAAGGAAACCGATATGGCATTTTTTTCGATTATTGTATTCTAAGGAGAGTTGTATTGCTTAAAAAGTTTCAATAGAACGGAGACGCTCTCTTACGAAAGTCGTTTCGCACGTCTTCAGCCCGAGGAAAATTTTTCAATAATATCCTTTGTATAATGCCGGCGAGTCCGGGTCTGAGATAAATAAAAAATGTTATTTTTGTCAATAAAATTGAATGGGCCGATTTATTACTGGCAATCCTGCTCATAACAGCGCCAGCCAGCGGGTACGCTCCGGGATCTGTTTGTGTGTCTCGCCAGCTTTCTGTTTTCTCGCAAACAATAAATAGAGGCCCGAGTTACTTACACTCCCCGCATCTCGCGTCCCCTTTACACCGAGTGATAAATAACTTTTTTAACTGGCGAGCTCTATCTGAGACTGTTGACAATTACAGTTGTCCGTTTGGTTTGTTCATTTCTGATTTTACAGGTTGCCTTTTTATCGTCCGCAAGAACATTAAGATCCAAATAGGGTTCGGGATCCAATAGAGGATATAAAATTATCGCGTTTTATGTTTTTCGCGTTTGCCGCAAAGATACACGCAAACAAATACTTCAAACTACGGCCACCGCCATTCTGAACGACCGAAGCTGGTCCAATTCTTAGTGCCGTCCGTGCAGATTTAAATCCATTTCTTTCGAAAACAATATAATAAAAAACCTATCTCTAAAAGGTAAATGAGCAAAATTGTTCGTTCTTTTCGTTTCACTGTCTAAAGTTTTCCGGGAGCCGTCAAAGGGCGCAGGGCGCGGGGAAGGAGAAGGACTCTCGCAATTATTCAACGTCAGCACTCCGGCCGATGTTGATAAATGCCGCTATATCATTTCCTCTCCGCCGAAGTTGACTTTTTGCAGTACAACAAATTCCGGCCGTAAAAATTGCCCGCGTCACGGCTCGAATCAATCAAAATAATACACACATTAATTTAAAAACCATACCCTTTTTTCCCGTTTCAAAAAGGTAGAAAAACACACTTTAAAAACCACGTTGCGGCGCGATAACCTATCGAATAACTAGCAACATATTTACGAACGAATATTTTTACCAAATAAATCCAGCTGAATCAAGTACACCGGGCTTTTACTTATTATTAGTCCTAAAATTTATTATAGTTTGTCATAATATTTTTATAGTTTACGCTTATAGTCTAGTATTGATAATTAGATGAGAGTTGTAATTGATGTGACCAGACGTTGATGCTTAATGTATATTTATGCTAGTTTGTTTGTCACGTTTGCTTAGTTTTATATAAAATAATATCGTATAATTTAAAAATATATAAACAATGTTATTCATTCACTAAAAAAAAACACAGTGTGCACTTTATATTACACATCTTCTAATAAACGGATTTCTCCTGTTTTCTTTGTATACCCTGCTTTATGTGTTCCACTGGTAAATTGGCTTTCTCTCGTCCTAGAGTTTGTAGTAGCAAAAGCGTGTTTTTTTCCTGGTAGCTCAAGAGCGACATCAGCGATTGGAATCTTTTGTAAAACATTCAAGATTCACCAATCCTCGCAATCATAGCAACTCTCGAGCACCCTTAGCCGATTGTTTTCGAAAACAATACATCATTAAAGTAAACGTACCAGGAGTGAAAGTAAATTAAGAAGGATAACGAATTGCAGTTAATTACGGGCTATTCAGAGGATCCCGTTCATACAACAATAAACAGTGAAATATACAAGTTGACTATTTTAACAAAATCGATACCTCGCAATATTGTTGGCAGAACATATATTATTACGAACGCAATGACCATTACAAGGGAATGCGAAATTTACATTTAAATAAATGGCTTCTCTCAACGTGATGTACATTGTGATAAATTGATCTACCTTCATGCTATTAGATTATTTATCGCCAAAAATTTCTACAGAAATAAAACACTCACAGAATTAAAAAAATATATCAACATTGCCTTACATACTTTTTAAGTTTTAGCTGTGTAATTATAAACTTGAGATATTTGTTTAAACAAAGCACATCAGTCGGGATAACTTTGACCGTCTTTTTTAGAATAAATAATTAAATATGTTGATTTCTCAGCGAGAAAGCCACGCGTGTTATAATAATAATAATAATGGCGGTATGATATGAGGTCGGCATACCTTCCGGTGATATATCTTTTGCTTCCGTGAAAGTTTTCTCCTTTCAAATATGCCAACTGGGACCATCACGCGTGAGTTACTGGAATGTGGGGCCTCAGCTTACCATTAAAACACATAGTTAATGTTACTTTTAATTCTGATGCTGGTTCTTTGTCTTTTGAACAAAGGTTAAAACGAACTGTTGAGGTTCATTTTAATTCTGATGCTGATTCTGTGTCTTTTGAACAAAGGTTGAAGCTTAGGCTTATTTCCAATTTTGATAATTATTAAAACTCAGCGCTAAGGTAAACGTGCACAGTTGACGTTAGTTTTGATTTTGATGCACTCTCATTGTATTTTAATAAAGGTTGTGATTCTAGAAAACTTTTCTTGAAGCTATGTTAAAAAAATCAGAGCTAAAGTCACTTTTAACTGTGATATTAGAGCTTCATATTTTGAATAAAAGTGAAAATGCATACTTCCTCTTTATCGGGTGCTGACTCAATGTCTCACTAAGCATAAATTTATGCTGTATTAGTGTTCATGGTTTTGTATGGGGAAAATAGTCTAGTGGGTCTTGTACACCGCAGTTTTAAATTCGAAGGAAAATTCTGCGTATTGCTGGTTCCCAATAGCATTATTATATAATCCTTTCCTTACAAAGCTCCTTTTGCAGCTAGCTACAGAAACAATAGCAGGAGCCCCCCCACCTCGACAAGGTACTTTCAGAGCACATCCCTCCACAATCATTTCAAGTTCTCTACTCCATTACCGATTCATTACACACGCTCAGGGAACATGATGGCAGCCATGCACGAACAACGGAATAGGGAGAGCGAGGAGGTATAACGCATACTTAAGTTTAAATTGAGGTCGACACTTTAATATGACACTCACCGAAGACCTCCACAGACGTGCCAACGCCAGTGCCAACGTCCAACTTTGTTGCGAGTTTGTTGACAAAATGGCAGGCAAATTAGCAGAAAAGTTGGATGAGGTGCTGCCCACGATACATCGCGTCGGCAGGCCGGTCGCTCCGACGAACCGGAACTTGGCTTCGGTCCAACGCCATCGTGCTTTGGCAGAATACAACAGCCTGCCTTAGGTTTTCAATTCACCCTTTCATCCTCTTCTATTTGCGAATTTTAAATTCGAGTTCATGTTTGTGCTCAAAGAAAATTTCCTATCTTCAAACAAGCAGCATTTTTATTTAATAACGTTTGCAGCTTCGACTTTTATCTTTATCCAGAGGCCTATTGATTTCTTTTGTTGGGATATTAAAATTTAATAAATACGGAAAAAAATAAATGGTTACTCATTTTAATTATAACACAATGAGTTGGATCTATTTTTATATTTCACATCAAACATTCCGTAAAAAATTGTGTTATTTTATAGTATGTGTAAGTATGGTGGATATTTTATTTATGCCGTGTGGACAAAAGTAGTTTTAATAATATTCAAATTTTCTAATAAAGAAAAAAAATTGTTTTTATTAAGCCTTAGTTACTTCGATTCAACTGACCTAAGCAAATTTTTCAGGTCGTTTAATATTGCATCAGTACATTGCAGAAACAATATCCTCTGAATTGCATGCGAATCGCTAGCTCAGTACTAACTTAATGCAACCCTGACGCAGCTGGTTTCGCAGGTGCAGTGTGAGGGCGGAGGTTACGTTCTAGTGCATTAAGCCAGAGTGCAGCTCGGTACTTGCACATAAGCAGAGACGGCAGAAGTGATCGGGGGGAATCCCCACCATCACACGTGCAGAAAACTCCACTTGAAATTTCCAGGTGTCGGGATGTATGCTTCCACACCCCCCATCTACTCTGCAAGTCTGCTCCACGCACTCAGGGTTTCAGTTTATGTAAATGTAGTCAGCAGATTTCCGATACTGTTGTTGGAATAGGGTTGAAGCTTTGTTTAGTTGTGGCATCTATTTCAGAGCTTTCGACTTGTATTTATTATTTTTTATCGTATTTGTAATCTAAAATAGCAGAAAGTCGCAATGAAAAGATCTAAGGCTGCAGAAAAATAGATGCAATTAAAAATATATCTGGTTTCACATCTCTAGAAAATATTTTTGTGATGTTCTCCAGCCAGTTGGAGGCGGCGAAATAAATGATACTGTTGAAATAAAAAGTTATAAAATCACTTCACATTAATGTACATTGTACCAGGGATAGCACGCGTTTTATTCAGCGTTAAATAAATAAAAATATATTTTGTCTTATTCAATTAATCTAAATGGTGGCCTTTTGTGATTGTGCGATAGGATATCCTGTAAAAGGTATTCCATACTTACTTCTGGGCTACGAAAACTCAATTAAGGATTGTATAATACGATATACATATATTTAACCCTCTCTTTGTAAGATACAGTCGATAAGTTTACAGAGGCATTAGTGCCTGGGCAAAGTACTAACTAGTAAATAAACCCGAGAAAAGTTTATCTCTCAGTCAAAGTTACAGCCCCTATCTGCATCTGAATGGGAATGTTTTTAGATGTAAATAAATTTAAATAATTTCTCTTGATACGAGCCGCTCATCGGTTTGTTTGCCGGAATCATAGCAGGCGCTAATGCTTTTTGAATTATTTCGCCAGAAGAACCGTTTGTCATAGCGTGTTAAGTAAAAGAGGACATTTAATTAAGCACTTTAGATTCTATAATCTCCCACGTTAAATTAAGACTTACGCGGAAAGTACTTTGTAATTTAAGGTGCCTTTTAGCTCAAATTACTTTCAAATAATTATCGCTAATTGTTTGTGTTTGTTTCATTTACGCCGAGTGGAGATTTGCCGCAAACCATTAAATCATTTGACTTCATAGCAAAATTAATAGAAAGGTCCAGTTTGAATAATCTATCCAACTTTTAGAAATAAAATTATACCTAAAACACAATGTGATATCTTGTAAATTTTATACTATGTTGAAACTTACAAGAGAAATTACGCATCAAGTCTATGGTAATTAGACACGACCACGTTCAGTAAACTTTGAACATTGTGTAAGTTTATCTTTGTAGTATATTCTGGCAGATTTACTACACAGCAGGACAATTAATTATCTTGATTATTTTAATAATTCTACTTTAAATAAAGAGCAATAATTGACGGATCAATTCGGAATAATTCATCTTATATCTGCCATTTATATATTTTACTCTGATAAATAAATGGACGGAATAAAAAATACTTCAATTTAAAAAAAAAAACATACATCATAATGGCGAGGCTCATATACTCATGTTGAGTATAATTTATTCGATTAATATACCAAAGTTCTCAAATTATTGATCATTTTATTAATATTATATTATTTAAACAGAACTGTTCCCAGAACTTCTATAACAACTGCATACGGCGTTGAATTTAGATTGAAACCAGCAAATATAACCTGACCTAACATAAAGAAGATTAGTGATGTCACTTACGCCGCAAACTTGACTTAGAAGCTCTTGGGGCCTACATAGTTTTGCAATTAAGCGAAAACCATAATATTTACGCCATTTTCGAAAACCCACCTAACGAATACGTTTTTGGGAGGTCGCGACCTACATAAAATTCAACCTAGAACAAAAGAAGAGATATTAACTTTCGATTTAATCCCCTGTGATTAAAAAAAACTTTCTCCAATATGGGGTATGGGTAATCGCTTTTTTAATTATTTTTTTTAATGTGGGTAATATATTTCAATTAATAAATCTCTGCAATTCTAAAACGTTATATACGTACAACTCTGTTATGACGCCAGGTCAGCTAATTTACTAGCGACCAGTAAATATCAGAATAATGCGCTGTTTTCAACATGCTTATAAAAACCAAGGCACATTAAATGAATACAATTCACTAAGACAACAGAAGGAATAAGTTGCTTTTCAACACTACCAACCTTTCACAAATCACACATAACATAACAAATAGTACCTGTACGAGGGCACAGATATTATATGTCAGTATTTTAGTATAAGCTAGAACTAAAATAGAAAAATTGAAAATAAAGTTAAAATTCTCCAAAAATATAACCCTTCAGGAGAGTTTTACTAATTTTGTATATGTATTGCATTGAACATTCAAGACTTAAAAAAATTTCAAACCATTAAAAAATATATGAAATATAATAATAATATTATTTATATACTATACTCTACATATATTTGAAAAGTTTTCTTTTTTCTTTTTATAATTGCAAAGTCTTTGTTCAGACCCTCAAAACTTAACTGAAGTTCCCCATCTGCTTTCATACTTAGTAAACACAAGGTGCCCCGACCGCCTTGTTGCGCAGTTGTGATGCTGGGGTTTTAAATGTATCCACATGAAAATGAACGCTCATCTTAGCTGTCTGTGACCACTCGATATAAAAATATACTCACAACCCTTCATTCACTAAAAAAAAAAAGAGACAACTTCTTTTATGTTGAAATAAATTCTCATTCAATACTTCAACTCTAGATAAACAGAAAACATGAGCTTATGGGTATTTCAATTGGTATGATACATTTTGCAATTGCTTTCTAGCTTTTTACAATACATTTATGCATTTCTATTTCCTCCCAGACAAGCAGTATTTGCTTCTAGCGTTAAAATAGATGTAATGAATTTATACAATAAACAAAAAAATCTATTGAATGTGCATTTAAAAGTCCTGTGTAACAACTTGTCTTGATGCGCCAGTTCAGATATTTATTCTGAAAATAAAAATGTACTCGAGTTAACAGTCTTATGTGTACATATTTCAATGCCAATGACATCTGCAGTTCTTTTGTAAGTACTTTTAATGACCCAAGGATTTTTGTCTTCATCTTTACATACAAAATAAACACAGTTTTTCTACTACTAAACTCAAAATATACAAGAAAATCAGCTTTGTCTTTCAAAACAGCGTCTTCGTTATTTTATAAATTTATATAAGTATTTCTAATGTTGTGGGTTTATTCGTACGGCACGGGCTTGAGGTTCGGTTAGTTTATCTAATGCAGATAATAATAGCAGCTCGTAAGCGTTATTCTTGTGGGTTTGGCCGCTGGTAATTAACTCTTCCCGAGTCACACCCCTCGAGTGATATTTATATCCACTGCACACACGGAGGGCACTTAAGGGCAGTAAAAATTCAATCGGTTAATGCTAACACTGATTCACAGCGTATTGACGCTGTCGTGACGCTTGTTTGCCAATAATTAGTGAATTCATCGATTAAGGCCCGGGGCCCCGATGACAGCACTCGCGTGAAATTAAATTACTTAACAATTTGGCTTGGACGCTGTTGGTGTATTTTTTATTATTATTTAATTTATTTAATCTGATTTTATTCAACAAACAAATTTAGCGACAGAATGTTCTTCTTTATTTATATTGACAAAAATAAATTATTTTACAGTTAAACATCGACATTTTCACAGTAATCATTTTGACTCTTTAAAGTATCTATGATAAATCTTTCATTGTTTTATTGTTAAACCGTTGCGTTGAGAACCTCATATTTCCATTTCATACTAATATTTATAAATACGAAAACAATCAAAACACTTATACAACACTAACACAAATTTGATATCTGTGTTTTATTATTGTGAAATCTAAACAGTTTCTTCGGTGCGCTCATGCAAAACGGATAAAACAAACGACATCGCAATATCGATCGATATGTCCTCATTTTCCATCTTATTGTTGAAATTTTAGTCGAGTCTGCCTGCAGAAGTTTATTTGACGAACAGTGGATATGACATGCTGAGCAACAATAAAGGACGGAGCGGATTCGCGCGAGTGCCAGCCGAGCACATGTCATCAGTCATTTTGTGTCCAACTTTATTATCTGAACCCGGCTCGTGTGTGTGCCGGGAAACAAAGTAGCCCATTCAGAACCGACTGTAAAATGTGAAAATGTCCGTTATATTAGAAAGATGATGAAACCGACCATCTAAACTAAATCAGGCATAACAAATGGATACGAGAGAATTCCACGAAACGATATCACGCCAGCAAAAACACAAATGTAAGCTATGTTAAATGTAAACTTTTATTACAATTGTCGAGATGCAATAAATATTTTATTACGCAATCATTCACATTTTTACTGTAGTTTTGTAATAAAAAATTGAAAAACAAACAAATACTTGTTTGATGCAAAACAATACGTTTAGTAAAGTATTTAACATTATAAATCGATATATATATATATTAAGTTATGGCATAAGTTGCCTCCGCTCGCCTTGAAAATTCTGAATTAAGGAAACGTTACATCAGCGAATACATTTGAGTTCTCGCTGTTTCTGCTTTAAAAGTAATAATCGAATAGAGATCTAATCTCAACTCTTCTTTGCAATTTAAATCTTTGCTAACTGTAGAGGTATAAAAGGTTCTTTGTGTTTTACACAATACAGAAGTAAGATTATGTGACCTCATATTTAAAACTCGGTAGGTTGGCATTTCTACAGTTTAATAACAGGCGGTGCTTCGGTCTCTATTGTTCAGATATCACACTTAATAGAAATATAAAATAAGGTCGCAATTATTATATAATACTGTGTATTTTTAGCATAAGTTGATAAACATAAATATATCCTATTTATTATTGTAACAATATAGATAACACGGGAAAACAACATTTTATACTTTGCTTGAGAAAACCTAATTAATCTACGAGACAATTTTTATTTTAGTCGGTGCTTTTTTTTCACATTATGACAGCGTTAACTTATTTAATATAATATTGACTGCTTTTTTATGCTTTCGTGAAGTGATCAAAATAAAAAATATTAACAATAAAGACATAAGTAAATAAAATTTACAAACATAACGAACTAATTAACTTTCATTGTATGCATTATAAAAATTAAAATAGACCTAAATCAAATAAATTTTAAATTTCATCTTGTTAATCTTAATAGATTTTATCTCAAATTATAAAATCATATTTAACATCTTTAATAAACAATTTATGTCAATGAAAAAAAAAACCTTCAAAATAAGCAAGAGCAGTCAAACGACTTAATAGTTTTATAATGAGAGCTTTTGCCTTTCGAGAGCTTTCTCATACTTTAAGCCCTTTCAAAGAAGAAAATTCTTTTCATATTCCTTATAAATACAGGGTATTATAAATCTCACTCAAACTATTAAGCCATTTTAATTACAAAGAGGATCTTAAATAGACTGCAATTCAAGATATGAATAATACTGAAACAAAAATTGCATAGTTCACAGCGTATTTTTTTTTATTTCATAATGTCTACTTTATTCCATTAAGTCTGTAGCAGAGATAGGATACATTACCGTTTAGCGTGGTTTAATATCTTATTGCACAAAGTAAGGTAATGCTGGTGTGTTGGTGGTGTGATTATTATTTAAGATCCCCGGGGGAGCCGTTTGCGGAAAGCTGGCTCGGAATGGCTTCTCGTGGCTCGACCCGGAAAAAGGAATATGTCCAAATAGTTAAGCTTTGACTTTGTAATTAAATTTCCTAAAAAGGATTGGATAAAGTTGGGTTATACCGAAACTGCACAGATTTGTAAGTAGATAAAACTTTAACTTAATTAAATACCTCCCTTAGTAAATTAATGTACGAAACCTTATAAATTCACAATAATGCTTACATTATGGTCGTTAATATTCATAAAAAGTTACAATCAGATTATCACAAATAGTTGGTATGAATAGCATAAGTGTTAATTCCTAGAAAATTAAGCATGAAAATTTAATATAATATGTTTATTAATTTGGAATATAATTTGCTACAACCTCTTCGTTTGAATAAACACGAGCTGTCTTAAAAGATGTTTGTGTTGCATTTTGAATAACTTTTGTTGGGTGATATGTTTAAGAGCTTTCCTTTTGGTTGAGGAGCTTTACAGAGACTTCCAGCTTCTGCTTGAAACCTGCTCCTACAGAACATGTCAAAACATTAATTATTCTGCGGAGAACCATAAGCACAGCCCACAAACTAGTTCTTCTTAATACACTTGTCAAACTAAGCATATTATCTATCACATAACGCAATTATCAAATAAACAAACCTTGATACTTTCTGAAAATTAATCTATGTGAAGTTTATGTACTAAAAATGTGTAATAAACCCAGATTATGTGTTTGTTGCATTACTAAGTAGTTTAATTTCTATGCCAAAAATTTCCAAATCAATTTAATTTCATCAACATAGTACTTTATATTACAAAAGATATGTTTTTTTTAGGTTAGGTAAAGAATTAAGTTTTTTGATGATACAAAATCTAGGATTAAACGCTAACAGTTATGCCCGTCCATGGTCATCTATTTAGTTCATTTTACGTTTTCATCAGCCAGCAATTCATACAAACATCAAACAAATGGGAAAATTTAACACGTTTTCCGTATGATAAGCCCCTTAATTACAAACACATATCAAACATTGTTACCGCGACAGTCAAATAAACCACGCATCTAGTTACATCAATTTCATATTGACATACTTTTTTCCCATTGCCTCTTAATTTATTTTTAATATCGTATGAATACAAATACGATCCAAACTAACTTATTTTTATTTGTCTATATATTTTCTTTATTATAACAAAGATTTTTTCATTTGAACTTTAGGAATTATTTTCAGTAATGTTACAATACACTGTTTTTACATCAAATAAACCACAAACCACGATTGTAAACTTTTATAGTTTGTATTCAATTTACAAAATGCTTCTAATCTGTCATGAGAATCGTAATTATAATATGCTTTGTGACTTCATATTAAAATACCTTGAATAGTAATTATATATTACAAAAGCTTTTTATCAGAAGGTATTCTTTTTAAATTTTATTTAATATTTGTTTAATAAAGCACATCGAGGTTTATAAGCAAGCTAAATTTGAGAAATTAGGCTAAATTCACGTAGGCTTATTGTTATCAGTAAATGGCTTTGGTTTGTAAAAAATGAATTTTTGTACTTCTATAACTACCACAAAAAAACTCAATAACAATCGATATGGATTTATCATAAACTCGAAAGCTGTTCTTATAAGTATAGATGAATATTTTAAAAATTGAAATTTATGTAAAAAAAAATACTTTTTAAAGCGTGGTTATAGAAGTCTAATTATTTAACTTAAAGTCACCCATAATTGGTGGGTATAACAAATTTAAATGGTCCAAAAAGACGTTGCGTAATAAAAACTTATCTAATTAACCGTCATTTCTGGCAGCAAATGTCTTCGGCATTGCCGAGGTGTTTGACTCTTCTTGCGTAGTTTAATTTAGTTTAAAACTATTTCCATAAACTTCACGATATTCTATTAATATTACATATGCGTGCGTATATTTATTTAACGAGAAATGGTGCAGATATTATAGGTATAAATAAAACATAAAAAGTTGTATATCTACACACTTATGTCTTCTCGGGTATGAAGTAAATAATAAGTAAATTTAACTAGATTTTATTTTTGTAGTAATATCAAAACTAATAATATTTGTAATTACATGACGACTTGAGCGGGTAAAAGCTTGGTATTAGGAATAATGTAGTGAATTCTGGAAGGGGTTGCTACCCTTCGGTTACGTCATCCCCGATAACGAGAGCGCCCTCTGGAGTGAGGCCTCCGGGCGGCCGGTAGAGTGCGGTGAGAACCGTATCCGGTGAAATACAGCCTTCCATTTTCAGCAGCCTTAAGCTTCAGAGTGCGCGGAATTTTTCATATTCGCCTGAAAAAATATATGTATTCATACTGTACATAACTTAAACAGGTATATTTATGAACTGGGATATTTTATTCGAAACTAAAGTTGGCTTTTTATAGAAATTGCCTTTTAACAGATCTTATAATATCTTAAATATTTTTTTTATAAAATGTGTGCCATTAATATCAGCAAGAATGTTTAATAAACGAATTCAATGCGTTGACAGATCATCGAAATAAATATTATTTGAGCAATAATTATGGCACAAAGTATTTTATACACATTAAGTTTCACTGGTGATAATTTACGTTTAACAAACGTTTTCAAGAAAAATATATCTCCCTAAAAATATGACTGCGTAGTATAATGTATTATCGTATTTAAGAAAATGGTTTGGTAAATTTGAAATTACCGAGCTTGTTTTTATTGTAGCAGTAATAAGATGCAAACGAAATTGGGGATTCTTTTAATAATCATAAAATTGCCTATAGGGACTCATAAAAAGGATATAAAGATATATTTAGTAGATACCGCGGAGATCCGGTTAATTTTCCAGGGTTATGAAGCTTAATTGAATTAGCTTTTATTCCGCCAGAATCCCTGCATCGGCCTCTCCAGCCTCCGAACGAGGCGCTGCCTGACCATGGCGCGGCTAAGCTGGTCTGACCGTAATTCACGAGATAAAATGAATTGTTTTAACGATTAGGAGGCAGGGTAGAGTCGCGGTGGAATATCCTAACGCGATAAGCTAATACATCAAACAATATTCACTGCGCCATGCTCTTTGTAAGCTCGCGATGCACTTACAAAAGTGAAAATTTATACTTTATATATGTAGATGATGATATTTTTTTCTAGTTCAGTGGTTAGACTGAAAACTCTTGGGCAATATATACCTAGTTTAAAACCTATATAAACAATCCCAAATACAATATAAATAACTGATTTGTGGGTCAGTCGTGAAACTGTAGACTTTTGACCAGAGGAGCCAGGGCTCAAACCTTATTCTGGCAAGTGTTAATTTATATTGGCATCCTATGTGACAAAGCAAGAATTCTATATTATGAATATATTAAATGAATGATTTCATGCAAATTATTATACGCTCGAAGGCATTTTGTCACAAAGGCCGTTTAAAACGTTTAAAAAGATATCGTCAAAACATGGAAAGTCTCTACAATTTTGAGACACAAGTGTTGCCTGCGTTGCAAATAAATTTTCAATAGGGTGACTGTCTATTGATTATAATAATAGTATAAATGTAACAAAAAAAAATACCTGCTCTACTTCATGTTACCCAGGCTCGAATTTTAGTATGCGATACAGATAAAATTTTCATAAAAAGCTTAACAATGTTTTTTTATTGTTCTATAAAAGTTAACTAGTTTTAATTTGAATATAAAAGCTTGTAATTAAAAAGTACTCAGCTTTCTTGACATAATTTTCAGTTTGGACGTAAAGCGCGTATTGTCTCACGCTTGTGTCCATATTTAATAAATTAAAAAAAAACATAATTTTAACTATAAATCTGTTTTAATGAACTTTTAATTTATGATGAAGATAATACGTCACATACCTAGAAAAGTTATTTAACCAGCAAATAACATATGATTTTTTATGGACATGTTAATGGAATTAAAAATGGATAAATACGGTTTTGAGTTTAAAGCATTAGTCAACTGTTTAAACCTTAATCCGTCCACCGCATTTCACAGAGCACTCTCCATCAAGGTAGGCCAGGAATCAGTTTGCTTAAACTACTCTTCTGGCCTAGACAACCCTAACTCTCCGCGCCGCAGACCCATCCCGACCAACTGACGTCTTTCAGTAATTTTATTTGAAAGTATAATTTCAAATGCGGTTTTATTCGGAACTCTCAGTTTCAGAATTAATCTGATTTATTCGGATGTTTTCAAAACGATATGCAGGATTTCTTTTATACATGAGTTGTTTCTGCATTGAATTGAATAGG
The DNA here is from genome assembly GCA_022113835.1 of Atopsyche davidsoni. Classification (NCBI taxonomy): domain Eukaryota; kingdom Metazoa; phylum Arthropoda; class Insecta; order Trichoptera; family Hydrobiosidae; genus Atopsyche; species Atopsyche davidsoni. The sequence goes on from JAILWY010000010.1 coordinate 4,953,252, forward strand.
AAAGGACAAACTGTATACATATTTTAAATATAATTACATCACCGTGCATGACGCACTTGCAAGTTATACGAGTAATATAAATAATGTATGTACATTATTAATTTTAACATAAACGAATACAGGATTTAATTCAAGTGGGATTTAACATAAAAAGCACATTTATTGAAATATGTCACTCTTCAAAAGGATCAGGCTTTAAAAAAATCTAAAATATTCAATATGCAGGGGCTGGGTGAAGTTCACAATAATTCTAAGGTTATCGCTTTGGGGCTTTGGCGAGCTCTGACAAAGAAACGCGAAACATAAAAGACGATCTCGTTTTGAAGCCAAGAGTCGAGCAGGCACTGTAGCGTCACCGGTAATAATAACGTATTTTACTGCCAAAACAAACTGGAAAAGGTTTTGTATCAAAGTGCTGCCTTGAAATTCAATTCTTATACATTAGTATACTTGTTCGACTATTAAGCCGTACTATAGTATAGTATAGTCTCTCTAGACATTTGGCGCTTAGAATGGCGCTCAGAATGGCGCTCGCAGATACGAGGCAGTACTTTGGCACGAATACTTGTTGCAGCTGCTGACCTAGCTCTGTAGTCTTTTAGATTAAAACGTCACTTTGAATAGCATAAATATACAAAATACGGGCGTAACTAATATCTGACATAAATAATACTGAGGATACCGCAGAATCTGAAAAGGTGACATGGACAAATCATGTGAAAAACGACCCAAGTTTACAGTTGAAAAACAAATACAAATTGTATTACTCTTGTCAGTTTGACAAGGGCATTTTGTATTCATAGATACTCTTACAAATTGTATTGATACTTGAACAAATATGGAGAAAAATAATATATTAAGTAATATGCTATATATAATACAAAGAAACTGTTTTGATTTTAAGCTGCAAAAGAGGACTATAATAATTAATCCTTAGTACTTAACATGTATAGCAGCAACATAAACATTAATAAGGGGCTATATCTTAACAGTGTTTACATTTTGCCTATTTTAAAATCACCCCTAACAGCCAAAACAAACCTCATTACTGTTTGTATTTCCGTATTAAAATATTTTATATTTATTCAACTTGTAAGTGCATTTGACAGGTTTGCTCACTCAATAAGATGAACACAGTCATAACGGCTTTCTATTTTGACTTATTTAACGTGGAATTCCAATAAGACGACATAAATTAAATAAATCCGAAATATAAATATGATTTGGCAAGTATGGCAATTTCCGTTGTTTTTTTTTAACCCGAAATTCGTTTGTGTGTGTAAGACATTATCATTATACAAAAAACGTATGAAATTTATATTTAATGCGCATTATTTCAAAATACATTGAGTATTCAATGATTTTCAATTCGTTTTCACTACAAACTCGAGTTGTTTTTGAACTTTTTAAAATGTTTTATGCAGAAGGCTACTACGAAAAGCTGCCATCAACAATATATTAAGTGTTCACGATAAATATATCGGATCTAGGCTGCCTGTCATGCAAATAAGATAGACAACATAAATTTCCATACGAAACAGACAACTTTACTTTGTATGGAACTTTTAACAAAATAAGATAGCGAGTAGTTTAGTAATAAAATTAATACAATGCCGTGTTTGACATACAGATGAATAAATAAAAAAAATGACGATAATCGTATTTATACGTCATTGATTTTCTCAACTTCTCTTTATTGCAGTCAAATATAATCAAACAAAAAATCTTTTTCATATATTTGACCTTTTTAAAAATAAAACTGCTCTTTGAATACAGAAATTATTACAGTTGCTATTGAGTAAATTTTTAATAACAATGCAAAAATTTGCATGCATAAGATAAAATAAGCTTTTGAAGACACACTTATTTATTTAGATGCAACCAATATATTTGACAATATATGGTGATTTGTATAGTAAAAATATATAGTTTAATAAAGCTTCTTTTTCTGTAATTATTATATTTAAAGCTACTACAAATAATTTTTAAAAAACAATTACGAATCACTGTACCAGTATTTCCAAATTAATATTGTATATATACATTTCATATTTATTGCATAAACATCCAAGCGTGCTATATAGCCATTTTACTTTGTTGCTAAAAAAAAAACGCAGACTGTATATATATTTTTTCAACTACGTTTTCCTTCCTATCGAATTTGAAATAAAATTTAATAAACCACGAAAATCTATTTGATCAACCGGAAACCCATGGAAGGGAAACCCCTGTGCTAGCCACTGGACTGGATAATTTGACTATTGCACGTCATGCCTGGTTGCCGAGGTGGTGCAGCGATGTCATGGAGTTTCGAAGGTCACTCTTCAGGGCATGTTTCATTCATGGCTGGCGGCGGACACGCTGGCCGTTCGCCTCACTACCATGTTTTATTTATATTTCTCGGACGTCTTCGGTCAATAGGTTCGTTTAAGTGACTCCGGTTTATTCAGCAATAAAAGAAACATAATAAGAAAACTAATTCATTAAAGAACCTATTTAACCGACACGACTGACGTAACGATGTAATTTGAATTATGTTTAGTATACATATATATATTTTGCTACATGTATTTGAGACTCACTGAGTGGTTTTTTTAGGATTGTTTAATAGATATTTAACGCCAAAATAATATTTTTATATGTAGAATTTTTGAAATTTTAAAATCTTACATTGCAGTGTTTAGTTACGCAGACTTCGGAAAATATTATTATAATATGCTTTCTATCGTGTGTAATCATACAATTTATAAAAGACAACATGTATTTGAATACCGGGAAAACATAAATATAAAGCATTTTTCTTACTTTTTCAATATGGTATAGATCATTGTAGGAGAAGGGTTACAATTTATTGCTAGATTTATATTTCAAATCTACAGATATAATCCACAGCGCTCCAATTTATTAAAACGAATAAATCAATTGAAACACCGCTCCCGCTTTTAAAGAAATGTATTTATTTTTGTAACTATTAAAAAATTCACTATTGCAATAAAAAACAAAAAAAAAAAAAAACAGCAGTCGACACAGGATTACTGTACTTTAACTTTTGCGGTAAAAAGAATACAAAAAAAGCTTTCTAGTGCCAAGAAGAAAGCGAGTCCGAGTGGTGCTCTCTCCGAGTACTCAAGCTGCTCCTTTAACCGAAGATTTTCTGAGAAATGGGGCTGCGTAAAAACGAGAAGTGAAACGTTTAGAGCGGATATTTTTTACTCTGATTGTGTTCGGCTAATTAATGATGTAAATTTTGAAGATGCTATATCTGAAATATAAATTATAGTACATTTCTGTGAGCGTATACACGGCTCTCCAGAATTGTGAGGGTATCCGCGGTAATATATTGCGACGGGCGCAAGCACGGCCGGGCTAACCCTCTCGCCTGAACGAGAATAAATAACCACCCTACGTACAGCCAACCCGGAGCCGAGAGGTTCACGCGTAAACTTTCACTGCCATTCATATGTATTTATAAGACGTCAACAAAATACAAAGGTAGCCCTCCGTACGCGCCAAATTCTATTTACCGTGAATCAAGTGCCAGAAATTACAATAGCATTATAGACAAAACGAACTAACACCATAATTGCACGGAGTTGTAAAGGTCGCTGCAACGATTTATTATACCTTTTTATTCTGAGCGAACCCGTTCTTGTTTGGCCGTTTATTCCTATCCTACGTTGTAAATCACGTACAAAATAATTATTAAAACCAAGAAAAAACGGGGATAATAGTCTGCCTTTGACGTTCGTTATTCACAGTTGAGTTGATTAGGTCATCGATCTAGCGTTCTCTCAGTTGTCCCCAGATCTATTTATATCTAGGAAGTATTCAACCTATTTAATGCCCTCGAATAAAATAAATATTTTACAAAACAGAGCTTCACGATAGTGATAATAATAATATAATAAAGAGTAAATGCTCATGTAATATATTCACACATAAAAAAGACATATTAACATAATAATAATTTCAGGGTTTTTATAGCGTACATCCAACGTTTTTAAATTTATTTTTTTAGTATTAACACGCTTATGTGTCAGGTTGTATATTATGTGATATAAATCACAGTGATATTCAGAATGACTGAGATAGCATTAGGCGGCGGACCTCGATTCTGACAGTGGCGATATTTCCAGTCGACCGGTTTGACGCGAGCGACGATTACGTAACGCTCGCAGTCCTTAAACCGTTCACATACAACGCTCAAACTGAAAGCTATACGGTATTCTAGAACGACGTTTATCGGATATTCCGCCGTATTAAATATGAGCCAACGGTGTTTTTTTTTTAAAAACATGAGTTTATTTTCAAAATCCAACGGGGCACACCAAAGTATGTCTCCTTGATACATTATCTTTGTATATCATTATACACGTTTAAACAAGAGATATATTTTTTAAGTTAAGTAGATTATCCAATGGCAGTTTTCTGCTATGTTTATAATCCATGCATTTAACATCGTAATCGGTTTGCGCAAATTTAATATTTCGGCGCAAAGGAAGAGAAAAATATATACATATATTAGCTGCAAATACCACCTTGAAATAAAAAAAAAACGATAAGAAACCTTGACATAAGCAAGAAATGAATGCCGAATTAGTTTTTAAGGTTAATTGATGGTTTGCACTTTTAAGATGTTAATCAAACTTTAACATCTTTTATATTTGGTCTATAGAGATATGTAAATGATTGTTAATTGTCTCCGTCTAATATTATACCTTGACATTAAACGTGACAAATTCCGCTAAACACCGAATATGCCACGCGCTACCGGTTACCTCTCGAGCAATTATAAAATTAATATAACAGTAATTTGAATTTCTCCTCTCATTTAATAATATCAAGAGACATTTTTATTTTTAAATAAACAATCCTGCATGTTGAATAGGTTTTACTGTAATTAGTTCAAACACCGTAACTTTATAAAGTTCTACCCTAATTAATTTTTAAAGTAACTAAATCCACCCCACGAGAAGAGAAATGGCGGCAGTTTACGCGAAAGGTCAAAAATTAAAAGACACATCTGCCTCCGGAATATATGGAAACAGGCCAGCCCTTTTTTCTAAAAAGATCCAAGATAAGAGTCGAGCCACTTTTTAATTGCTTCCTCGAGCAGTGACATTATTAAACTTACAAATGTAATTACCGTTTGATGGAATTTTGTGAAAAAATATGCATAGCTTTAATATTAAAAATATCTAAGAATTTTTATCCGTCTTTATATTCTAGAAGAGTTATAATATTAAAATAAGTATATGTGTATTGACTGGGTGTTTTCTTTGTTACAGGTTTGATGGAATTTTGTGAAAAAATATGCATAGCTTTAATATTAAAAATATCTAAGAATTTTTATCCGTCTTTATATTCTAGAAGAGTTATAATATTAAAATAAGTATATGTGTATTGACTGGGTGTTTTCTTTGTTACAGGTAAGTACCATTTACATCAACATCAAGCACTACTAACAATTAACTGTTTGCTGATAATAAAAGGTAAGCTTCAAGCACATGCACTGGAAAATCGGTGATATCTAAATAAATTTTAAAAATGTGTTATAATTCTCAACGGTAATTTGCTTCTGTAATATTATCACACAAAAAACATAAAAACTTTTGTGATTATGAATTTTATTTATCAGTGTAATTTTTTTTAATCTTCCGATTCTTCTTATTTATACGGTTTGAAGTCAGTTTTAAATGTGACTATTTTGATTATTACCATTTTTGTAAACGATATCAATTTATAAATTACTACATAAAACTATTTGTGAATGTTTTTTTGGTACTATTGTAGAAATTTTGTTTCTAAAACAGTCTTTGCAAAGGATTTTAAAATTTAGTATACTTATTGCGTATAAACCTAGAACAACTGGTTACCTACAATCAGCACTAATCATTTGATTTATTCAAATTGGAAAATAATTTTGATTGATGTAGATTTTATCCGAGAAACTCTTCGATCGAAAAATCACTTAAATAATTATCTCAGCGACCTGAAAATTTGCATATCTTCATGCCTATATCAGAGTGTAGATTCCAATCTCCAAACATAATTTCTGAAAGTGTATCACATATACTCGGAAATGCTAGGAATCCCCAGGTAAGCTTAGTATTAATTAATACAAGTATATATTTCCCGTCACATGACAGTTTGTAATGCCCTAAAATATTAATGTTAATGTTTCAGTCCCAATTCTTTGTCCGCCTGAAAAACCCCTACCCGGCTTTTCCTATTTCCATTATTACAAACCACCTTATTACCAACGGTAATTAATATTTTGGAGATATAAAGGGAAGCGACTTTTCGCTGTAAAAAAATGATAATCTCTTGAATTAATGCAGTTTGTCATGAATATTCAGTCTGCTGAGGTGCTACATTTTCCTCTTTTGTGATACGATACCCTTCGTTGATAATGAATATTTTTTTTGTTTAAAGAAAACAAAATGTTAATATCTGAAATATATTTCATAATAAATACTTTTGAATATATTCAATGCATTGAAATATATGTTCATTTGATAATCAGGGACGCATAAGTGCATACAAAATGTACTTAGGTAATTGATTATTACTTTAACAAATACAAGTCATACATATTAAACTCGCAAAAAATAAGTACATTGGATTTGCATATAACGATTCAAATTCTCGCTCAGTTATAACGGCACTATAACTCGATTGGCAAGAGCACCGAGCCACATTATTCATGGAGCTGTGGGCTCAAATCCTAGCTATGTGTATTTGCTTTTGTGAATTGATTATTTTTAACATATTGTATTTACTTAATATTTAACAATAATTATAAGAACTATTTATTGAATTATTTTTATAGTATATAAGAGTTTTTTCAAAACAATGCATAATTTTCTTTTAAATAACTTCCGTGGCCATTTATTAGATATGAATATTTTTAGGTTAAATAAATTTATGGCGATCTGATAAACCATTATTCAAAAATCCATTATCACAATGTAAGCACTTATATAATACAGTATTTGAAGGAATAAGAAAAATGTTTCGTATAGGTTTTTTGGTGACACCAATTTGAAAGCTTTAACAATGTTTACCTTGGCAGGAATGAAGTAACAAAGAGCTTTATCTCTCATATCATCGCCCTACATTCCCAGTAGACCTTACTGCCGCCACCAAAAGGTTAAATTTAAGTTAATGTACATGAAATCGCTTAATGATTACCATAAAGTACGCATTTTATAGTGCCAGCATTTATAAAGGGAGGGCAGGATTTTAATCAAATATTTCAATTATTCAAGTCGTATTTTAAATCCGCCACTAATGCAAAGGTGGCCGCGGCCCATCCCTAAAGACCTCGCATAAAAGCCCGACTAAAAAGTGTTCAGATTTCCGTTTAAGTCCCACCCAGTAGATTTCCCTCAATTGATAATTCAAAATGGACGCCTTGTTTGAATGAAATCATTCAAAAGCACTTATCTATCAATCGATCGGACTATTATAATAAGTTAGCGAGTTGTGATTTTGATATCGAAAGTACGATATTGCAACAAATTAATAAATCAAAATACGCTCAGGGGTATTGTAAAAAACGTGTTCATTCAAAATACAAAATTAATACTGCAAAATCAAGGAAAGGCTCAGAGATTAATCAATAACAAATTCCAAATAATTTTTATTTTAAAACAATATATATCGTTTAGATAACATTGATTACTTTTTACTACTTTTAAATTATATTTTTAGATTCGTGAATTTATTTAATCGAACATATCTATGGCTATATCTTTTCATTTCGTATCACGGGACCTTTATTCGGTAAGAATAGTTATTTGTATAAAAATAACTTCTTTTTTTTTCTTCGAAATCACAGCTGAGTTCATTTTGCTCTTATAAATTAAATATCCCAGAAATTATTAGCGTGTAAATCCAGTCACTTCAGCGACTGAACCGCTTGTGGGCGTGGAAGCTCTCACTTGGCGAGGTTATACACAGCGGATATCTTCTCCATTTCCTAAGCCTTTTTAGTAGAGTACTGACTACGTGTTAGCTTGTCTCACCATATTCTCTTCCATTGTTGCCTCGTTTATGTTGGAAATGGGACGCTCTCGTACGTGTATGGTTCTTACAATGAATACGATATTTTGACGCAATGGATATAGATTTATGCTAACCTACAGAGCTGGAGGATGACACCTACCTCTTTTCGTCACTCCTACGAAGTCTCATGTCTCGTCAAGATATGTCAGTTGAACGCCTGCTTGACCTTTTATAATATGCTTATTAGAGAAACCCTACGTCCCTAATGTCCATCAATGATCAATACACTCTGTCACTTTTTTGTATTAAATTACACCGCGTACCATTGTATGTGCTCTTACACGCAGAAAAGGGTATAATTTTTATGTTATGCACCAAAAAAAAATTCTTGAAAATGTAATTGAATAACTAGCATAATATAAAAATAAATTATCTGCGTTTACAAATTCCTTTACGCAGACTTCGTTCATTCAAATTTATGGGGTTGTACAAGAACGCCTATTTGATTAAAATAAATACATATATGTAAATAACAAATGACAGGGATAAATTTACAGGAGCTACACACATGAAACATCACTCCGTCACTATCTCGCTGGTATTCTAATCCGACATGGTGTTTACCCTCTCATAAATATCACCGGCCATTGTTTTATATGCATGCGAAAATTGGGAGTCACTTATAAGGGGCGGTCGCGTGGGCCAACGCATTACCGCGGGCCCGCCCTGAGAGCCCCTGACCTGCGACCACGCTCGCCACCCGGCATTTACTGGTTGCCATGCAGACTGCTTTATTCAAGAAGCTTCACGTATGCTAACAACCCTGCCCTTAACCCTCTTTTGAACCTACAAAGCTCGATCGTTTATTCTTCAAAATGATCCAGTGAGGACATGATAAAACTGTGGTGATGCTTAATGGGCTTTCCGCCCCGAAGGGGACAGGGCAGTGGGAGGCTCGACCAAAGAATAATATCTCGCTGAACTGATTTACATTGATTCAAACTTCTGCTGCATCGATATATTATTTGATTAGATATCACAATATAAATGCATCGTTTCTCATTAACTATTGAGTGTTAATTATAAATTTACAAATACAAAACGATGATTTGAACTTTATTTATTATTTTTTAAAGAGTATCAATGACATAAGGAACTTAGCATGTGCACGGCCAGCCTGAAAAATGGAGATTGACCTGAAAAGAAAGTTAAGATTTTAGTAAGATGACTAGTCAGAGAAGTAAATGTCTATTTTATGAAACAAAAATATTGACTAGATATAATATGCGAAGGTTAAATATTTATACGATAAAATCACATTCGTTTCCACATAGCTGCATTATTTAAAAATTTCTATTAAACAATCAAGAGATATTTTTTACAAGATAATGTTTTGTAAAATTTTTACTGTATCTCTAATGATTAAATCTAGTATTGCCACTTCCGTTTTACATGAATATTTATATTATTTGACCAACTTTTTAATAAATAAAAGTTTTTTTATATATCTACTTTCTTTTAATATACTTATTACTTTGTAGTGAATTAATTTTTAAAATTTATTAGAGGCAGTTTTGCAACACTGCAGTCAGTGTTTTAAATTATGGAAATTGTTATATGGAGTAAAATGAGTTGCTTGTTTAACATTCAATTCTGATACCTGCCACGTATAATTAGCATATGGCTTAATCATACTCTAAATGTCAGCCGTACACTTTATTATTCAATTTATAAGACCTAAGTAATTTTATTAAATTTTGTAACTTGAAATATATAATGATCGCATTCTCAGCTTAGATTTTATTTAATTTCTTCTTATTTTCAATCTTATAAATATACAGTCTTTCTTATTGTAATAAAACATTTTTTTTTATTCAAATCTATAAATTTTAAAATTCATATTTTTGCATCCGCTTGTTAGTAGAGTAAGCGAGAAATGTAATATTAATATTATAATACTATTTAGAAAACAAAAACAAGATTAAATATATAAACTCGACGTTAACCTTAACCTTTGGCCGTAACCTTACGAGGCCTTGCGTTACCTCACACAATCTAACAAAATGCACCCTACTTTCAACCTCCTCGTGAACCTCTACTTTCTACATCCGCCACCACTTTCGCAAACCTTTTCTACTCTTTGAGATTTTTTGTTCTTTGCACGAGGGATCGCGGGTCCCGTCTTCAAAGTTAACCCAATATGCATATTTTGTATTCTGCAATATTCAGTGTTAGTTATTGTATTTGCCATGGTTTGCATATGCTTAAAAGAGAAATATAAATTTAGATATGAAAAATTAATTGATTAAAAATCATGGATGTGCCTTTTATTCGTGACATAACTTTCAATGTATCAACGTCATAATTTTGGAATATGCCTCACTAAATTAATCCGATATGATCCACCAACTCCGGGCGTGTTAATAATAGGCAGTATTTAGGTCAACGGTATATCTACATACAGTAAATCTGTACCAGATAAATTAGTTTTCATATCGAGGGATGTCACTGATAAATATTGTAATACCTAGTCATTTGTATTTAGTCTACGTTTCAAAAGAGAGTTCTTTACCACTTTGTGGGCACGATTCTTTTACAATCCACAGTCAAACAAAAACAAAAAATCGTTAATATATACAGAATCGAAAAACTCCTTTGTCTTCCCGGATTCAAAGGCGACCCCGCCATTGTCGAGCAATAGCGCTAACCACTGAATCACATGAGCCATTATTCATCACTAAAAAAATTCTACTGTTATTTTTTCTTCATTGTAATTTGCTGTTTATGGACAAACATTATTTAAAAAAATATATAAGTGGATTTTTTAATTATTGCCAGCGCCCGCCTGGTTCATTATTAAGTTCACGGTTTTAACATAACTCGTTCTACCGTCGCAGTAAAAAATATTATCGTAAAGCTTTTTAAAGCATATTGTGCATAAAAAATATGTTATATGCCAAGGAGATGACGCATTCGCATATACGACGCCGCCTGATCTGATAACTGGGGACCAAGCCCTGAGGCTATACAAAAATGTGATTTTAAGTCTTTAGGGCGTGGAGGAGGACGCGGTCGCACATGTTTAGCGTAATACGAAAGCAATATTTTACAAGTCTCCGGGAAGCAGCTGGTGCAGTTGCCGCAAAGATGACTCGCACGATGAGCCGGGTCCGAAATTAGACGCAGATAAATAACAAAAACTCCGCTGCAGATGTTGGACTAATGGAGTATTTCATAAAGTTGTATCTGGTAAAGTTTTAATGTTATTTTTGCATTGGTTTTCTCACGTAAATACATTTCATTCTCATAGGGCTTAAGCGATTATTTCATTTGACCTTTAGTGTAGATTTATGGTAACCTTTTTGATGTTATGTTATTTTATTTTAAATGTGTGTTAAATAATATACCGTTGTATTTTTTACCAATTTTGTACGTACAGCAGCTGGTTTGAATATTACACTGTATAAAATAATTAAGGATGAATTTCAGATTATTTCCCATACTGTGCTGTACTAGGCATTTGAAAGAATTAAAAATCTTTTTTTTTTTATTAATATCACGAATAGACGAAATGCATTATAAACAATAATGGTTTATTGAAACCATTAGATAGAGATTAATGTTTATTTGTATAGTAAATGTCGATATATGGAAATATTTTAGACGTGTGTATCGTGGCTTTGAGAGTCCGCTTCTGAAAATCATAATTTATGGCAAAATAAGCAGTGAGGGAAGACTTGTAGGAAGAAGCTGTCATGTTTGATAAACATCCGACAGAGGAATGGTCTTAGATTAGGGTTAAGATAAGCTTCAAAACACCCAAATAAGCTAAGGTTAGGTTAAGTAATACAGTCTCACCTCTCATCGTGTTGATGCCAATAACTACACATGGGTATGGTACAAAAATAAGAATATATGTAAATATATAAGTTAACATTTAAATTTCAAGATATATTTTATTGAGAAAACCAATTTAAGAATAATATAACGGACTTTTCTTTTATTTTAAAGGTCTCGTCACTAAAAGTAAAAAAAACCAAAATCTACTGCAAGATGAATATTTTCTTGAATTATTCATAAATGAAGCAGTTCACGGCTTGGCACAATTAACAAAAGTAGGAAGAAATAAAAACAACTCGGAATAAATTTTTTCACGGCACGCTGGACAAATTGATGTGGTCGAGAAGTGCCATCTATTAAAAATAAGGAAAATCGTTATCGAGCCCGAGTGCTTCTTTTATTATAATTCATTCCCTTTAAAGTAATAATTAGTTCTGTAATTCATTATAAAAAAAATGTTAACAAAAGAAAAAGTACTTTCATAGTTTCAAAAATTCATTATTCTTAATATTATTTTATTTATTGATAAAACATAATTGGCGATGCATTGGACGCTGCGTAATTTTTTTGATTTCAATATTATAAATATTATATTCACCAATACGAGAAATCACACAGCTTTGCACAAAACAATAAATCTACCAGCGAGGTATTCAAAAGCAGATATCTCAAAGGGGTATAATTTGATAGAAGCCTCGAAAAATTCCTGCGAGGCATACATCCTAAAGTTTCCCGCAAGAGCGGCGATGGGAACTATCCGGGAGCAGGCGTGTTTAACAATCTATTTTATTCGCAAGTTCGGAACTTCCGCTGAAAGAAATAATAGCTAAGAAGAGAACCGCATAAGTTCGAGAAAAATGTTTAGTTTTTTGCTAGCGCGGACAGATGGCGCTCAGTTGCATCACTTGCTGCTCCACATCCTGAAAACCGAAGCCTCCGACAGGGCCGTCCATCCCCTATTTCCTTTTATTCTTATCAAATGGTCCTTACTTGTTTATTAAATCATCCCAAAAGTCCAAAGCCCCATAACCTGCGCCCAGCGTCACGGGACACCCACATACCAAATTGTAAAACAACCATAACCAAGTATTGTAAATTAATATAAAATATAAAAGAAATATCTTTCCTGGTCCGATTTTCAAAAGAGAGAGACATTGTTGTGATTACAATGGTTGAAGGCTATTTTAAGAATTGTATAAAACCACTTAGTTTTTGCTGTAATCGAGTAGTTCAAATTCATATATTTAATCAATATTTTGCACAAATGTGTATGTGTATTCAAAGTGTATTAATTAATATTACTTTATAATGCTTTTGTGAGATTTATTGCACAAATAGCTTTTAATTCCAATGCAGTAGAGGTTTCGAGGCAGATAAAGCGACATGGCTGAAAGATTTATGCCAGGCTTTATCGTATTTAAACGTACACCCCTGATTTTAATGGACTCTTTTACCAGCAAATACTGAATATAACTGATGGAATAGGCGAGAGAGAATTTCCAATATTATAGAGTCTTCTCCAGTCGTTATCTTTTAGTTATTACTTTGAAAAGATTATTTTAAACTACAAAAACAAAGAAAAGCGCTTTAAAACTTCGAGGGCGCAGAGATTTTATACATAGTAAGTGACATCGGACGTAATAAAACTATTATTTATTTTAAACAGAGCTTTATGGCTGTACTAATGATCACAAACGCTTACATCAATGTAATACTTTTTATTTTATCTATACTATTTTATTTTGGGAGTTCCTCGCCTCTTTATTCAGAAGTAAGACAGTAAAAAAGAAGTTCTACGTATAAGTAGAAACCAAAATAAAAAATAATCAATTAAAGTGCAAAAAAAAACCATAAAGAGATTCGATCTATTCGATTTCGATCAGAACAGCACCGTCCAAGTTGCATAACAACTACCATATTAACAGTGCTGGGTCAAAGATGCAGAACCGGTTGAGATAATTGCTACATTAGCAACCATAAAACAAATCTGCTCTTTTTAAATGTAAAAATAAAGTAGCATCGCGATAAGTTAATAAATTATTTAAATTTAAAATTCTCGTCAAAGTTGATCTTTCAATTTTTATTTTTCTAAACAAAGCAAGCTGTCTAAAAGATAATCGAATATTTTATTTGCATATTTCTCTGCAAAAAAACAAGTCTTCAGCGCGAAGTTTGTATCACCGAGTAACTGGAGATAAGTTTGCATGATCGAATTTACTGCATACAATGTGTCGTTTAGAAAAAAACAATATCAAAAATTTCTCTTTCAAACTTTTGATAACCGAATTCTATTATAAAACTGTACTTAAAAGTTTTTTTCGGTTACTTTGACTGAGACGAAACGAATATAGCTGTGCCGAACTTTTCTTCAAAATACCCATCACTAACTAATCTTTCATCGGAAATGTATTGTATTGTACTATTTTGTTGATTTTTTATTCTTTGTTATTTCATTTCTTTTGTGCGCATGGGATGGAAATCGGTCATTTGCAAAAATGCAGTATCAGATGGTATTCATACGCCAGAAGTCAGACTAGCGAGTTAAGGTACGTATTGCTCAATCGTGACGCATATTATTATATCATATGTGTTTGTTTATTGCATTGTTTTCATATAATTAAATTTAAACGAGAGAAACTTAATTGATTTTAAATTCTGCCTCTCATTTCAATATTGGCCGTAAATATAAACTATCTCTGCGAATTTGCTAATGAAGCCAAATGGGGTTGAAAATTGACCATGTTGAATTATTACGTGCAATTTTCACGCGGTAATTGCGTGTAGTAAAACTATTTCAATTTGCATTGAAAGCACATTGACAATAAAATAAATATATTGTTATAGTCATCACTCACACAGACAATTTTAGTTAAAATAATAAAAGTTCTGAATAAAAAATTTCAAAGTCTCATTTATTGACGGAGGTTTCCATTTTTACAATAGTTTCAATACGTCACTACCAGTGTTGTCATATTCGTCTCTTAAAAGAAAATACTAACATGTTATTTTACTCTAATTACATGCTTTACCTTTCGCAAGTTTGTCAAGTCTCTAAGCAAACATTACTCTGCTTGGGGATTTGACCCATCGTTAGATTATTCCAGCATTGTGTTTGCTGTATTCTTTTTTTATTTTGCGATTGTAAAACTGTTGCATAATCTAAATGCTGATATGAAAATTTGACAGGTCTTATTGGCATACCTTCGTCTCAGAAAAGGACCTGGTAATAAATTTCAGTGGATAACACTGTGAAATAAAACAAATTAAAATCTCCAGTGATACTCTGTGGAAATTCAAATTTATATTGAATCGTTTACACGTCGAAGAATTTATCATTTTAAAGTATCACTAGTCTTTTGTAGAACTTTCAAGTATGAATGAATACAAAATTCTTTATTCACGATTAATGGTTCTTATCCCGGCCGACACTCGGACCTTGCAGGTGTGTCTGGAAGCCTTAGAAATATTTGATGCATTTTCCGTGGGCAGACTGCATCACCAATGGACGTAAAATATCAAAAGCCAAAATCTAAAACGACATATATTGTAAATCGTCAAAACTGTACAGCTTTGAATGCAGTGCTTATTTTACGCAACGTTACTAAGTACTATATATCAGTTTTTGTTGTTACAGTCACAAATTCGCCAATGTGATCACTGAGTCGATATTACATAACAACCGAAAAATAAGATTACAGCTGAATGTAATTAACTGTTTAAAATTTAAACAAAAGTATCGCTTTTCCAATATGATCTTCTATAATAAGTCTTGTAATTATGATTATTTTCCATGCATGTTTTAATACGATCGTCCGCAAATAAATTGCAAGAGCCTTATAGTTGCAGCATAAATCAAATGCCAACCACCCCTTGAGCGGAGATACGGCCTTATTTTATGCTGGCGTTTTTCCAATAGAATCTCAGTGCTGTTGTATACGAACCCCACTGTAATGCAATCTTAATGACCAGACGTGTCAGGTACAAATACCTTATATTATTATCCACAAACTTAGAGTTAAAATCTCTATGAACCATATATTTTATGTGCTGTTTAAAATTACACTCTTAAGTGAATATGCATAAACGTTGAAATGTGATCAGCAAAGAAACAGAATACTTAGTTTTAATTGTATTTTGGGTAATGATTGTGTTTGAAAGTGATTTTAAAAACCATCACGGTGCGGTTTTATTTAGGCCATTCTTTCCGTCCACGGTTTTGTGAAACGTTCATTTCGCTTCTGAAAACAGCTTTATTTCCCGGAAATACGTCTCGGGCGGTTCCGGCTGGAGGTTAAGACTGCAATATATTTTCTTAAAAGATTCTTGAAGGCAGGATCTGCGCATCAAAAGCTGAAATTATATCTCAAAAAGCGAATCATTTATTTCTTCGCTATATTTGCATTTTTCACGTAATATCATTAACACTTTGACTCGTTCGTTATAATTTAATACTTTTCTGATTACCAATAAAATTGATAGACTTAAAATAACCAACTCGTTCTTGTTTCATGTTTTCGTTTTTACAACAGCATCGGGTATCAGTTGGCTGATCGCTGCTGGGGACAGCTTTCAGATAGAAACGGAAGTCATAACTTTAAGTGTTCGTTAGATAACACGCAATCACATAAAATATTTACTAAGGTACAAGACATTTTTAAAAGAATGCAGTCTCTTGCATTTGATAATTTTTGAGACTCTTTTTCTAGTGGATCATTTTTGCACAGTTAATAGACTTATTTTTAAACCAAATATCCGTAATAGTGAATATGATTGGGTCGAGGAAAATTTGACTGTTTTACTTATCAACGTGTACATCGGAAATTTGATTAAGATACTGAGCAAATACTTATTTTCAGATTAATATACTATGTAACGGGTGCCATATATTGCTCTTTTGCCCACTTAAAAAGTGCAGTTTAACAAACATGTCCATAGAATAGGAAGACAGCAAAACCTTGGTGAGGCAGCAACTTAACGTTTTTCTAGGTTCAAAACAAGGATACAACTCGAGCCTTTGCACCGCTCCAAATTACTCAAAACTCTTCCATAGTCAAGTCATGATTTTTTTTATCTGAAATATACTGTGTTTACATTTATTATATAAAAGATTGTAGACTCTGTTTTATGTGTTTTTCTTCTATAAGTAGAAGATATCATAACTCAGATAACCTAAACGAAAAGTCTATAAACTAAATTACTAAGAACTAGTCGGGGACCAAACGCAACTTAAAACAATCAATGTCAAATAAAGATTTGTCTCGCTTATTGCGTCTTTTGTTTTTGAACTAAAAAAAAACACATAAAACCTGTAGCACAGTTTTTGCGAGGGATTTTACCTTTATTTGAATCTGGAGAAAAAAAACATTTTTATAAGAATAAAAAACATATTCCTTTACCAGATTTTGAGCCCGGAGCTACAGGCAAACAAATAAGAATGATAACTAAGCGTCAAAGCTGTATAGAAGACTGTCAGAAATAATCACAAGACAAATTTAAAAGAAAGTTATGGTGAAATGACTATGACTAGAACAGCTTTATTATACTTTAAATGTCATTTGTAATAAAGAAAACAAACTACAACTCCTGTAAAGTTTAATTTTATTGTAAACATTTTATCGGTAACTGTTTACAATCTCCTTTCTAAATATGAGAGAAGATACACAATAAAAACTTTCTGGCTTGTACTATGGATAATTAATATTAATAGTTTACAGTTAATTTTCTTCTTCCACTCATTGATACACCTCAAGTGCTAAACCCATAAATAGCTACACGCCAGAATTCTTAATGTATAGAATAAGGCTGCCGTTAATTAATAGGGTAAACTTGGGTGCGAACATTTACATTTGACCTCCTGTAATTTTTGGGATCGAATATACAAACAGAATACGAATATTCTACCAAAAAATGTGATAATATCATATTAAAACCAAACAACTCGAGCAAAACATACACACGGAAAATAAATCACGAATGCTTTAAAGTTGTGTTGTTTATAAATGTGTATATGAGAACACATAAATATACAATTCATGTGAGTAAAAACTGTTTTTTTTACAACCTTATAAAATGTTAGATTTCAGCAGCACCGATGTATACCCCCAAGACCTGCTTTACATCAATTTGGGATTCACCTGCCAGAACGGGGATCGACCCAGGGACCTGAGTTATACGGTCTATCAGCGTATACGGTCTATACGGAGCTAATCCAACCAGCCAACCATCAGATTAACCTTTTTGGGTATACTTACACTTAATGCAGATTTTTTAAATTTTATCATGTTATTTAGTATTCATATAAGATCTCGCGGTTTTTTTTCCAGGGCTCACTTCTTTATTTTACCCGTGATCTTGATGATAAAATGCGCACTTTCATAAAGTATTTGGTTTGGTCATAAAATACGCGCTATCCGATAACGCATCTGGGAACTTCCACCGTTTGGGTCGTAGATCATTTGAGATATTGGAATTAATTTTGTTTTCATGTTGGCATAACTACCCAAATGTACGTATAGTATTTTTAAAGTATTGATAAAATAAATATTACATTTACGATAGCGAAAATTATTTTTATAAAAACGTTAGTTAACATATTTGAATTTAAGCATTTCGTTAAGTCTAGCAGTAAAATGTGCTAATTTTAGCAGGACAGATTGTTATTGTTCACAGCGTGATTTTTCATGGTCGCGTCTGGGGAATCTATTTATGTTGCTGTCTAATTGGTGCTGAGCTGGCAGGTGCTGTGGAGATGTCGTTGCTGATTCGACCCTTGGAAATAATCCCGAAGAAAAAAATGCAATGAATCGAGTGCACACTACTCAGGATACTAACAATAGAACTGACCATTACTTTTCGCCATGCAAATGATTGATACGTTGTCTCTTGCGAGGGACTATGTCGTACATCTTCTCCGCTGCAGACTGCCTTGGGGTTATCGCACTTCATCGTTTTTTTTAAAAACCATCGCTTAGAGCTTTAATAATTTAATATCAAATATTTTCTTTCCCTTTAAATTTCTTCGTAAAGAATTTATCACATTTTCCAATCGATGCTGTAGCGTGAATGCTTAACGCTCTCATTCCATGTCCATTACGTTTCCATCAAGATATGAAATACATTTCCATAAATCCGTGTTTCCACGATAATTATATTTTTCCTTTCTGGCAATCGTTAGATGTATGTCAGTCGATTTGTCCATTATTACCAATATAAGGTGGGTACATTATAAATAGGTCAACTGTTACCAACCCTCACATCATTTATGAGTTTATCTTATACTGTCATATCAAACTGGATTACCAGCGGATGCCGATATTGCTTATAACGTTACATAAACGGTTTCTTTTTTGGGTACCCGTAAATATAATAATAATAATCCATAAAATTCTATCAAAAGATAGGCAATATCGTAAAAAAACGTTTTAGATTTAGATTTATACGTATTCATATGAATATTTTGTGGTTAAAATGGATTTTTTTTTAACATTGAGTGATTTTCATGGAATAAAATTTCTGAAATATATTTTCCTAGTCGCTCAAAATTGACAGGATAAATAAGTTTGAACGAATTTCATTTTTATTATTATCCCACACGTGACAGGTGACTTTTCCATCATTCATTCCTGATGAAGTTTCATTGCCAATCAAATAAACAATAATGTTTTAATCGTGTTCACAGTTTTCCAATATCAAATAAATAATGATTGAAGCAGTAACCAGAGAGCTGAGTAACGAGTTATTGCGATGTTTATCTATTCCCTGATGTTCATGGGCCCACCTTCCACTGGTACCCTTCACAATAGAATAGTACAAAAAGAAAGGAATTATCCATTAAGATATAAAAATTACACCTTTGTCTGCTCGGGATGATATATTGTGTAGTTAGAAAGACAATGAGACCCTAAATTGGTTATGTACTTCATAAATCAGGCTATTTTGTCATTTCTGCGTACTATAAAGAACAAAGACCCCGCATCTAACAAATATTTATGGTTAAAATATTAATGTATCGAGATTTTACGGTGCTTTAGTGAAGCTATGATTTTATTAGACCCATTTATCTTAGAACCCCATGTTGCTCACTTAAAGTTTGTTTTGAAAATATTAAGAAATCGAGTTCGACCTTATGCAACGGATTTGTCTTATAGAATAAATAAAAGCTTCAAGCTCACAAGTTATGTTGTTGACAGTTTCTCCTGTCTCTTTCCACCAGCTCGAATGCTTTGTATATTGCCTCGAGTCCGTAACACACGTACTTTGCAGACTTCAAATCATATTGTGTTTACCCAGGACTACTCCAAGAACAATATCTTCAGGATGAGTAGTATAAACGTGAAGCTTGAAAATAAGCAAAAGCTTATTTAAATTGTATGGCTTGTTTTTATGGCAGACAATCAAATTTTCCCAAGTGCAGTAAATCTAGAATTTATGAGAAATTCAGAGGTATTTAAGAAAGTCAACCTCTTTAATTGCTTTGATTGAATTTTTGAAAAGCATTTATAATTTGCTGTCTAAAATTCCCCATGACCGTTATAAATAAATAATTGAGGATAAAAAAAATATGGCGCACACTTCAAAGCTTTGGGCATGCTGATGTTTCTGTGAAAATATAATCTTCTCTTTAAAATCACATTTACCTAAGGATTAGATGTTGTAAAAATAAATGTTTATTTTATAATTTGAACTAATATCCAGAGTGATTAAAAATTTACATGCTTTTCAAATATTAGTTTAGAGGGTCTGTTATGATTTAAAAATATAATTACAAAAAAACAATGCTTTTTTAAAAAATTATCATAATCCGAAGGGAATATGTTTTTTGCGTTTAGCCTAGTTTTAATTCAATACAAAAGCGCTATTATAACAAAACGCTGAAATAATTATTTTGAGATCATTGGAGCAAAAATAAAGTCCGATCCGGATCTGAATAAATCTGGTCCGGACTGCGAGCAGAGCACAGTGGTGGCAGGACGCCAACATGGACGAGCCCACTCTTGAATCAAATCCAACACTATTTGTTATTTTATACATTTCAAGGTCAACAAAATCCAAATTTATTTACTGCTCTCACCCACCAACACCCACGATCACTGAAAAAGTTTTCCTCTCAGCAGTTCCGACAGAAGAAAATCTCTTTTTGTGAGAAACCTATTAAAAATGTGTTTATCATCGTTCAATGTTATTTATACCTGCACAGATGAGTTATTTGTATAAACTGGGCACTTAATACAATTATCTAAAGAGTTAAGTCAAAGTATTTTTATTGCCATTTTAAAAGCAGAGAAGAATTTTTGCCAATAATTCAGTTGATCGGAAATCTCGTGCTATTTATTCAATACTTTCAAAAGTTTAAAACTTTTCCTCAAGTTATCAGCATTTAACTAATTAAATACCAGTCTCTGCAGTTTGCGCAGCGTGAATTTGTTATATTTTTATAAAAAAAACTTCGTGTATATCTTCTCAAATGAAACTGGTATGCAAATTCGAGCGTTTTATTTTAAATGGAGATTCTGACAACCAACACGATACTAAAGAATATCCATTTTCTTATTATATAATACCAACTGTAATTACTTTACACGTGCTGTATGCACCGTGTATCCGTAAATTGTAACATTGTAATGTACCGATCTCACCCTTTTACAAGTCACGGAACGTTCGTACTTCATACCCCTGCGATATTTATCATCGGCGGCGCTACAAAATCTCTCTCCGTGCTACAATGGGAGAAAATTACCCAGATATGCATACTTTCACGATAACCGATTGTAATTAGATGATTTTATTTGTTTTAGAATAAAATGTTAAAAGCGTTAGTGTATGCGAGTTACTAAAACACAATAATCTGTAAAAAAAAAAAAAAATTACAATCTGAGGCTCTGATGAAAAAGTATGAATATTGTCATGAGACAACAGTGCTCTAATCTCACTGGCTTTGTGGGGGGAGAGGGAGGTTGTTTGAAAGGCCGGGGGCGGGGGGCGGCGAGAAGATCTCTAAAGCTGCCCTAAGGGTGGCGAAGCGGAGGGGTTGGGGGTGGGGGGGGGAGAGGGGCGCATGCGCCCTGGGAAGGGCCGCGTGGATTTCCGTAAAAGTTGACATAATGACAAAACGATGACGGCAGTAGCTCCGCACTCCGCAGCCGGCTAATGGCGCCCGCCCCGGCGCAGGAGTGACCAAGCGGAAAATTGGCGTCGCGCGGATCGCTGCCCGTCCGGCCTGAAAACGCCGGTCCGCTCGATACGTTACTTAGCAAACCGCCTGGCCGGCACGGGCACGGTGGAAACACAACACCCCACTGTGTTTGCGCACAATGATTGGCACCTGTATGCAAGCGTTCAAAAAAGTGGATTAAAATTCACATCGCTACATCTGAAAGTATCATACATTTTTTTTTTATAAAATGAACGAGTACTTGTATACTTGTTTACGTTTTCGTCGTTTGATGAAGTTTATTTCCGTGTGCTACAATGATACATGAGAGTTATTGCCGAATGCTTATTTACTATCAATATTTAGGTACTTGAAATAAAATCTTGCTTTAGAATAATATATATATAAATTGCATGTAAAAAACTGCTTTTCCACGTTCGTCACATCGGTTGTTTCAGAATTACCATGACAGGCCCTATGTTTTTGTAAGAAATATATACGTTAACTCAATTCGTATACTTAACATTATGTATATTTTTTTATAAACAAATTTAACAATTTTTCAAATCAAATTTATTGAGTGTTTCAATGCAATTTTTATATGTAATGAGATATTCAAAATCATCAACATTAACTCTGGTATGACTTCACTGGCCGCAAAAGCGCCTTCTCGTCAAATCAAAACACATGCCTTGCATGTGTGGATCAATATAAATTTTTTTTTACTGAATATATGTGTCTATAAAAAATAATTACTTTTTTCGTGTAAACGTAATAATTTTTTGAAAAGTAACAACAACACAACAACCCCAGAGAAAATTAATTGTTTTTTCTGCTTTTATTAATTTAACCAAACTTTCCACCGTTACCGTTTCAAATGTTCTTTTCCTGCCAGTGCGATCTGTCCTGCGCCCAGAATAAATAGATTTAGTTTTAAAGTATTTTTAATGACTCAGCCACAACTTCTCGCGTCTTTAGTTTCGTGCGGGTACATTTTCAGAACAGTTGAAATATTTTACTCGGGAATAACTTATACTCTAGAACAAAAACTTTGTACGTTTCTGCGCAAGTTTTTGCCGTTCTTATTCTAGCGCCCGCAACTCCTGATCCCTGGCCGGGCTGCCCGCACACTCCTCACCCCAGCCTCCTCGCGAGCCCTCTCCGCAAACTTGAAAGCTACCGAGAGAAGAGTTTCAGCGACGCATTACCCCACGAGCCAACCACCCCGCTCCTCTTATCATAGTCGGAGTTTTTATGTTGTTTACATACCTTCTGTTGCGCATTTTCGAGTCAAAAGTATATAAATAATATATTTATAAATAAATATGTTTTAGACCATTTTCTTACAGTAAGGTTGTTAAAAATTACTTATATGCAAAAGCAAGTGTCATTATTATTTTTTCTACATATATAGATATCGTGGAAATAAAGTATATATATATTTGCGCTAAGCGAGTACAGCAAGTACAGAAGGCAGTTCAGAGTCGATTAATACATTAACTCCGCTCGATAGGGGGCATTCAGTTGCTCGAGGATCACACCGACTTAAACGCCGAACCCAAAATATCTTAGAAGGAGATTAATATGTAATAGCCCTACCCAGTTTTAATATCACTCTAAGCCGAGAGCAGAGTGCGTGGCGGGCACCGCCGTGGAGTAACTTTGAGGAATAGTGCCTCGGGGAACAGCAGAAATATAGCGGCTCGGTATAGGTGTGTTCGTTGTTTCGTGGCAAAGATTAGTAAATTCACTCCTGACTCACGCATACTAATACAAATTATCTTCTTTTTTAATTTCTTTAGAAAACACGAAACGGCAGGATGAAAAAATGTTTTTGTCTCTCTTTGTTGAATGTAATGGGTCGTTATTTGTTTCGAAACACTTTCCCGTCTTATTCTCAAGGCAACTTTCAGTCTCGTCTTTGAATACGACATAGCGGAAGATTAATTTCTGTAATCATTTTTGGTGCAATTTAATTATTCCTTTACAACTCATTTCCCTGAAATTTGAAGGAAAATAAATTAAGTCCAATACTAAATCGCAGAGTAGAAATATATTAATTTCGAAGAATTTCCAGTTTCCAAAATCGGAATGATTAAATTATTATTTTTTCTTTCTATTTATTTATACACAAAATACTTTCAAACGAGACAGTTTTGCCTTGAAATTTTCAACTCTATAAAATCAAAACATCCTTTAAAATAAAATTATCACTGAAGAGCTTCCTTTGAGGAACTTGCCTCCGTTTGTAAATAATGCAATGACGACATTTCTCCGCATTTTATTTCGTTCAATAAGGAAAAAAGCAGCAAAAATATCTACAAATTGATTCCAAATAAGCTAGTTTGTAGTTTGCTTCGGCTCGAGGGTTGGCGGGGGTGGCTGGGGTGGTGGTGCACGGGCCCACTGCGCCTTCACAGGGGGGAAGGATCGTTTATACCACTCACGTTTTTACGGACGCTACGTTTCTGAACCGAGCTCTAATGGATTTCATCAAATTCACTGAAACTTCACGATTTTAAGCTATTCGCATTTTCTAACATCGGCAAGTAAAGCAGGCTAAGGTTGAATATTTACTTAACCACTTGCCTACTGGCGACAGAGGCACACACTATATAATTTTATTTCTCTGAAAGTAAAAATATTCAAGCCTTTCGAAAATATATTAAAAATACACCTTTTAAGTACTAGTATCATTTATTCAAGGCCCCTCTAAAATTCCAGGCAGGTTCATTGATTAGCCAAAATATGAAACACAATGGAGTTTTTTTTTTTTTTTTTTATTATTTCCACAGGGATTTGATGAATCCTTTTTAAATCCGACAGTACCTAAGGTGAGTTTTTTTCTTTGGGTCCTTTGTAAGCGCGACTTTTCCTTCATTTCATCCGATAAATCAGTTCGCGAGAATTCCCGAGGACTCGGCGCGAGAACTGCTGCCGGGCGTAACAATGCTAGCCTTGAGGCGAGTCCGGGCCTTGAAATCGGGACGTTCGGATGATAAATCTTTATTGTGCGTTCACCCAAGCCCTCTGCGTCGCAAGCGCCTTCGTACCTTCGCCGAAAGAACAATAATCAAACCGACTGAATTTAATTCCTGCCTGCACACGATCTTGGCAAACTACGCGGAAAGGAGAAACATAAATTCAAATT
The DNA here is from genome assembly GCA_022113835.1 of Atopsyche davidsoni. Classification (NCBI taxonomy): domain Eukaryota; kingdom Metazoa; phylum Arthropoda; class Insecta; order Trichoptera; family Hydrobiosidae; genus Atopsyche; species Atopsyche davidsoni. Next base: position 4,978,403 of record JAILWY010000010.1, read on the forward strand.
AAAATCAACTGAAATATACGATTTCATAATAATAATTCGTTGCGAAGTTTTCGTGTGTCTACCTTCTTATATTTAATTTGAAATGCAATCAAGTATTTGTGTTTTCAAAATATGGTGAAGTCAAAAATTAGCTTTGAGGCTTAAGTGTGCTAAATGTTTTACAACGTGTATTGTAAGTATCGTATCGCACTTATTAGTGACTATATTATAAACTCTGATATATTTAGTGGGTGAAAAGTTTTCATTGGTATCCCCCAATACTGAAAATCTATTCTTAAGTAATGTATTGAATTGGGACCTTGGCCTTACCTTATAAGTTGAAGGTTTCTTCGAACGTACACAACCATGTTTCCAAATGAGTTAATTACTAGGCGTGATCTAAATGGACACTTAATGGCATTCTGAGGTGTTACCAGCAACTAACTGAGCTAGTTAATTTACATTTAACTCCCATTACTTCCACGGTGGCAGAGCTTTCGTTTCGCATGTGGGGGCACTCCTCGGAGCGGCACTGAAACTGGGATTGTTAATAAGAATTACTTTTAAAGTGCAATGGGCTCCAGTCAACACTGTGTTTTTTTATGAATTTATGGTTATTATTATCTCCCTGGTAAACCAAAAGACATTTTATGATTTTAAAAGCGCTGACGCTTGAACTTTGAGAAGTTCCATTACAACTAGATTAGTCGTAAATAATGGAGGTAATTTTAAAACCTTTTAAAATACTAATGAGTTTCTGCTTAAATAATATATCTTGTGCAATGGCTCAATATACAATAATAAAAAAATATTTAAATTTAGTGAAAATATATTAATCAATTAAATGCAGTACATATACCATTTTAAAATCGTATCAAACGCATAACTCACATTTGTTTTGTTTATAAATCTTATATATCATATTTTGGAATTTATTGATAAACTTTAAAACGTAATAAGTATATAATGTAAAATTCTATTAAAATAAGTGATGCAATATTGAAAAGTTATGGGTATTTTTTTCTGCTTAAATTTAAAAAATATATATACATTAGTAAATATGTGACTGTACTAAAACTTACAAAGCTTTAGTTGATTAAAGTTAATTTTTTATTGATTTTTAAAAGAAATTATTTTCTAACAATCAGACGAGAAACATGTACCAGGAAAATCACATTCAATACATCCAAATTTACTTTCAACCGATAAGCAGCGCAAATTTTTGCAACGGATATTTCATAATTCAATAAAATATATAAGTTCAGAAAAATCCAATTAGGTTCTAATAAAACATACTTAAACGCTATCTGTAACGGTGTATGCCCCAATAAATAGATGGATACCTCAATGTAGTTAAAATAACTACCCAGCACACATCTCCGCACATAGAGCGACCATAAAATAAGGTTCCATTTAAATTCATTTACTTTGCGTGGCTCTGTTAAATGGTCATTGCCCTTACTAATCATACTTCATTTATTAGCGCTATGCCATATCGCACTTTAGTATGTGACCGTAGTAAATATATTTAATAATATTATGTGGAATAGAAAGCACTACTTTTTAAAACCAATGAAAATAAGTTGTGTCCAAAAATAGAATTGAAGCCGGTTTCACATCAACTTTACCTTTGCCCTTCGGTCCCTTTTTTAATGGACTCAATATCCGTAAATTTCCGGTACAATGTGCACACTGCACGTCCAAAAACCCGGGAGATTGTAAAATCGATCGGGGGCTATCCAGCACAATAATGAGGTATGTGCTAATTTTCTATGCCCAGTGGATTCGACGAAACGACTTGAACAATGTACTATAATTTTATGAAGGTATGTTCGTCAATATTCACCTGAATTACGAATGTACATACGATTGTGCATCAGAAATCACATTATTCGTTCATGGATATGTCGAGGGAATTGCGAACACGCGGGTTCATTATTACATGAATAATTTTCATTCCAAAGCAATGAATATGAAGTAGATTGCAATAAATTTGCCGTGGAATAATCAACCCTACTATTTTACAAGAGCATATCAAGTTTCTGAATTGTTTTATTGTAAGAAATTTCTAAAATAAAAACCATTACCATGATATATTTAAGAGAGCTGTTCATATTCGGTCATCCTAGACTTAAATTAATGGTATTACTATTATCTAGTTGGATCTAGGGAATGTTTTAAATTTATTACCTAGAATTAGTGGGGGTTTTCATTACTATTGTAGCAAGAAACAACTGGGTAATTTATCGCTTGTTGAGTTTTTTTCTTATTTATGTCTTATCCTCTTCTTGGCACGACATGATAAACACATATAAAATAACTACCATTATATTTTCTAAATTTCTAAGCTCTCGCGGCATCTAAACTATAAAAGTGATTATTGGATTACACTGCGCGTAGATGTACATCACACAAATTTATTTATTAAGAATTGTTTAACAATTAACCGTTAATTTTCAGAATCTTGAACACTGCTTCAATGATAAATTTAGTATAATTATTTTTAATGATAAAATGTAATAAATCAGTTTCTGCTCTAAAGATGTTGGCTATGATTACAACACGAGAACTAGTTTTGATGTTACAAAACATAAAAGAATCGCCCGTTTGACTGGCCAAATTTCATGAGGCGCATAATGACTGACACATGAACTGGTTTAAAAAGTCTATAACCAGTAGAGATACAAATCTTACATCGCAATTCTTATAAAAACAATTACATTTGCTAGACATCCGTCGGCGATTGTTGCAGACACAGCTTGCGAAAACACCTTGTAGCGGCTGCCAAGAAGCAAACATTTTTATATAATTGATTTTTGAAAACTTATACACTAATAAATGAAAAACTATAGCTTAAATATGGTTATATCTTCAAATGAGTTTAAAAAAATTCTTAGTCCAATTTTTCTTGTTATCATTCAGTATATTTCCAATGTGTACGATCATGATTTTTTTTTTAGAAAGCACGTTGTATCTTTATAGAAATGAATGACTCCGGTCAAGAATAGATGGGGGGATTAATATAATAGGTGGGGGTGCATTTATTTCTGAGCATCGGGAGTATTTCAGCTTCCGAGTGACGTCATGTGGCGTGCTGATAAGCGACACAAGCGCGGCCACCCCCGCCCTTGTTTGTCCGGGGGCGCAACGCCCCGGCGGTGTTTGCGGAGCGGACGGCGGCTCGCAGGCGTGACGCTGATGAGGCCTCGGACGACAGGATTACATCAGCCTCCACCCTGCCAAGACCTGATACAATATTGACAGTCTCTTGAAAACTTAATCTGCGCCGTTGCCCCATCGCGGCGCCGACGGACACGGAGCAATTCCCGAAGCAGATTGTTCACGCGGAGTACGAACATCCAATTGATAATTATGACTTCGTTCGTCGTGTGTCTCGCTTTAGCCAATCAGTAAATATCGCACGCATTATAATGAATTGAAACTGTATAAATCATTTGGAGATTTCTTGAAAAAAAAATTTAATACATGGAGTGTTTGTAAATTATTTATATGCAACCGTATGTGTCACTTCAAATAAAGCGTGGAAACAAACTGCAGCAAGCACCGAGTCGATTGATACATTAGCTTCGCTCGATAAAAGTCACACCAACTGAAACGCTGAACTCAAAATATCTAAGTAGGAGATTAAGATGCAATAACCCTACCCAGTTTTAATATCACTCAAAGCCGAGAGCAGAGTGTGTGTCAGACACCGCTGTAGAGTAACTTTGGGGAATAGTGCCTCGGGGGAAAGTAGAAATATAGCGGCTTGGTATAGGTGTGTTCATTACTTCATGGAAACTATTAATAAATTCACTCCTGACTCCTGCATACTAATACAAATAATCTTTTTTTTAAATAAATTTTAAATATTTTGATATTATGTAGCATGTATTTAATACAAAATTAAAATCAAGGGCCAGTCGGGCTATGCGGTGTTATTTAATATCTGGGATTCATTGTAGCACGGGATAAAACATAATTGCGTACCTGACACCTGATAACGTTTATTTTACAACATCTAAACTCAAATATTAAGAGCCGTTGGAAAGCAATCTAAATATCTTTCATAAAATCTTTAAAATGGTGGTTAAATACTAATTGCTGGCCACGAAGAAACGCCCCAGCGAGAAATTATGACTCCCCTTTGTTCGTCCCGCACCCCACTGGCCGATAACAATGATCGTTTCCAGAGGAAAACAACAACCTTTTGGAGCTTTATCACTAAAATATTGCAGTGAGATTTTTTCAATGCATAAAAAGACCCCAGAATTCTTGACTTACTCATCTGCCCAAAATAAAATTGTTCTTTATTGTGTAATTTTATTTGTAAGTGTTAATATTTGAAATAGCATTTCAAAAAGATAATGATTGAATTAAAGGTACTGTAAAAGTGTAAAGCTTTTTAATTAAAATAACCACAAAAATTCATTAGATGAACAAATACTAATCTTACGTTAACACACAAACAAATAATAGCGTTGACGGAACCAAAATTCACCATCGATATTTATTTTCGTTTTAAAACTACTAGAGGAAAATTCACTATTTTATTTCTTTTAAAATGAAAAACTACCTGTTTTTTTTGTAAATAAAGATTTACTATTATTGCAGCTAAACAAGTTGTTTGTAAAGTGTTGGACCAATTTTGGAGTATAAAGTATTTATCTCATTTTAAAGTGTCTCACTGTCCGCAAAATGACACTTTTAAAAAGTTGTTCTGATTTGATGCTTTTTATAAATTCATGATTCCGGTGTTTTGTTTCTTGAGTATTATTTTTCTTTATAAAAAAAAATATTTTCTTTTGTGTTGAATTAGAAAAAATATTCCACGGCTAATTTTTTTACGTCAATCAATTTCTACAATAATGAGTTTTATTCCTTGTTTTTCTATTATATTTTATAGGAATTAAATTAATTAATCAATTCTGCCTCTTCACTGGTTCCTGCATTTTTAATCAAAGAACAAATTTCAGAGTCAAGGTGGAGGCATTTGAATCCTTTTATTATAAAGAATAGTAATATTTTTACTAACAGAGAAAATCTGCTTTCGAACACACATCTTCTTTATCAAGTGCCTCTCCTCACAGGAAGTTGGCGACCATTTTTCTGAGCATATACTCATGCTGAGCCAGTGTTCATGGTTTTTTAAGGGGAAAATAGTGTAGTGGGCCTCCGGGTCCTTCTACAATTCTTTCTTCATTGTTTCATGATAACGATTAATTCATTCACTCCTGACTACTGCATACAAATACAAATTATCTTATTTTTAAAGTAAATTTTAAATATTTTGATATAATTTTAAATCTACATATTTAATACAGAATTAAAATCAATGATCGGTCGGGCACTGCGGTGTTATTTAATATCTGACGGAATAAAACATAATGGCGTACCTGATACCTGATAGCGTTCATTTTACAACACCAATACAAATACACATACACGTCAGTATATATTCCCAAATCCTTCAAATTTATTATGTAAAAAAAAAGCATTTCTAAATCACAAAGATAACACGTTTAATTTTAAATTTCTGATCCTCAAGATATGATTGACCGTGCACGTATGTACAACTCTCCCAGACATGCTTACGCGGGTGTACCAACGCCTCCTTGACCCTCTAATTGGCCGTCTCGCATTCATGCAGCCATCCAAAGTCTCTACCTCCGAAAATTTCCCCACAATAAAACGACACGAGCGAGCGCCGAGCGTCGGGCACAAGATCGTGATAAATTATTTCGACTACTACATAATAGATCGGCGTAACAGTAAAAGTCGCAAGTGCCTCAATTACGCCACGGATTCGCTCGGCTCCCCGTGACATCGCCCGCCTCGTCCCCTGACCCCAATCTGCCCGGCAGCTGACCGACCCGAGAACGAATCTCCCTCAAACTTGGCCCTGGCACAAACCGACACCTTCGTAATTTTTTTTCATTCGCACGGTGACTCAGAAGACACGATACCATCCAAAAAATGAGAGATCGGATTTGACTCATGCAAGCAAAATCAACACCTTTACAGGGCTTTAACAAACACACCTCAAAGATCAACACAAACCTCAAAGTTCAATTAGTATAATTTTATTTCAAAAACTTAAAAAATATATATTATTGATTTATGTGAAGACCGTCTCACAGGAAGTATGATTTTGCCTAGACAGGTTTTATTGATTGATAATGATTAAGTACACTTTTTAAAATATTGAAAATTGATTAAAGAAACTCTCAGAATAATATCATCATGATTTTTGTGGGATTTGAACACAATATTTAATTGGCATAATAAGTACGTTGTTTCACTTATAGGATATGATTATTAAAAATTCTTACTAAGTACCAGTGATTCGTTGGTATAATTGGTAATGCACCGGCCATGTAAGCTTGGGGATGTGGGTTCTCAAATCCCACACAAATCACAATTCAATGAACATGAGACCCGTCAAAAACAGCACAGGGTGTATATTTCAATTCCCACATCCTGTGTATAAACCGTTATAATAATATACATTAATTTTCAATCTTACTTAGTTTTAAAAAATATCAATAGTTATGACATATCACTAAGAATTTCTAACTAAATATGAATTTAAATCAATTACCTAATGAAATCTTTGAACTTGTGTGATTAAATAATGCAATTTTCTATAATAAAATAATAGATAGTTTTTGGGGGTTGAGTACTTACATTTTATTTTATACGGATTGCACGCAAGTGGTTACGAAAAAGCTTCATATTTTATGGACGACTATAAACTGCCCGTAAGTCTGAAAAAAAAGTCACCGGTTGATATAAAATTAAAGATTTATTGTAACAGCCAAAGACTTGGGAAAAAATACGCTCGTGGGAGCATAATGTATCCTTTAAGGAGGCTATATCGCGCCCCTTTTATTTCTGGCACCAGGGGTGATTGCCCGTTCCGCCACCAATTCGGCATTTCTCAGCTCCTGTCGCCGACACACCACATCCAGTGTTACATTGGCTCATACCAAAATGTTGCTCGTTATATATTAATAACCCGATAACGTCTGACAGGCAAATTACAGTTTTAGCAACTTTACTAGATTGGTCGCTGAGTGAAATTTAAATCGTCCGATTGCAAAGCGCGATCGATTTATTTCAGCCAAATAAATATCAAAGCAATTAGAGTGCAAAGCAATGGAGATTTAAAATTTTGTAATATTAACGATGATCGATACGTATAAAGCTAACGATTATTTTTTTTGGGATATTAACGCAGAGCTTAACAACTCCAACAGCCCGTACAACCTACATTTTTAAATATTCAAGTAAGCACATATGGTCCAACTTTATTCACATCTAATATTTAGCCGTGTTTTCTCCGCTGTAACTTCTATTATATGTAAGAAGCAAGGCTCAATTATCTTGGCACGAGTTATATAATTCATCTAATCTTCGGTTATCCTTTTGTTTATTTCACTTTTCGAGGGTAAGAGCTATGTTTATCAAAGCTTGATATACGAACGAGAAGATCTCTACAAATTAGATTTGGAAACGAATTCTTGGCTTAACGTTATCGCTGGACTGAAACTTACTAAGTATTCTTATAAATATAAAAATACATTCAATGTTATATACTGTACGTCGGTTGGATCTATTTATTAATTTTAGATAAAACTTTTATTAAAAAAAATCAATATCAAAATTTTCTAGGCAATCAGAATAATCATTAAATGCGTAAATAATAAACATACTTATTAATCTTTTATGTAATAGTAAAAGAGTATTCATTTTCTTAACAATATCTTTTAATTAGCAGCTGCAAATATATTTTTTATTTATTTCATAAAGTTTGGCTATGATTAATTCTGCACACGTATTCATGTCACGATAATAATGATCATCACACGGAGGCTGATGATTTTTATACCCAATATATAAATACCAAACAATTACGTTTCGATTCATTGTGATTTTTGGCACGTATCTGCATCATCTCTTCACATCGGAGAAACGATGATGAAACTTTAATTATAAAGTTTGGATACTTTCCATCTGCTCAGGCACCGATTGTTGCGTTAAATACGCAATTTCTCCTTTAAAATATACTATGGAAACAATTACTAAAAAAGTTGCATAAGTGGTGTTACACCAGACATAACGCACACCGTCCTGTATGAACGATTATGTGGACCTCTTCTGCGGTACAACAGGAGGTGGTTCTGACGGGTAAGACATTGCGGTGAGCGCCTCCATTTTGCGGTTCTCCGGATGAGGTCGTTCTCCACAGAAACACGCTTTTTAGAGACAAAAGTTTTCAACAGATTACCACATACTGTCAAGCAGATATAAATAAAAATACATTTAAAAACGACTTTGGGCCTGAAGAGCTTTTCGTTCTACTAATCTTATTTTACGGTGTTCGTGATGTGTCGCATTACCTTCAAAAGCTCTTCAAAATTGAATAAAATATATTTATAAATTTCTCTAAAAAATATATGTTTTTAAATTAATTTAAAAAAAATTATTAATAAATACACTTAATTACTTTATGGACAATTTATTCTAGAAATAACTTTGACACATGCCATGTTAATAAAATGTATCTTCTACTGAAATAAAACAAGCACTAGCCTAATAACGTCAGCTTTAGATTCGCCAGTCTGGATGGAGATTGAACCCATGAACTCTGCGTCAAAAGTCGACAGTCCTTACTACAGAGACAAGATAAACACAGTTGGGCGCAAAAAATATTTATTATTTATATAATAACATACCTGCATCAATGATTTTCTTGGGTAGGCCAGAGATATTATTATTTCATTTTGTTATTATAAATGTATCAGTAAGTAATTTGTTTACCGAAATTCAAAAGATTAAGCGTTGGCTAATTTGTTTCATAATTAAACTTATGAACATCGAAGACATTGCAATATAATGGCGTAAAATTACGAAAGAAGCCCAAGTATAATAATCACTCGGACATGACTTGCTGGATCTGAAAGGGTAAGCGGAGAGCGGAGCCGCGACCTGCTGGCGAGCGCTGTCCACATTCACCTCTCAATACTCTCTCATTATTTATTGCATAATCTTTCACTTTGCAAACTTAAGACTTACGTCTTACATTGAATTGCTCTGGAGAATGACAAATACATAAAATAGAAAACTTCTCCGAGTCGTATCAAGAACTTCTGAACAAAGTTCGTCAAGAGCAGACCTTCAACCAAATGTAACGTCCGATAAGTTCCTTCCCATAAAACTATTATTGAATAGTAAAACAAATATACGAATCGTGTGACTAAATATTTTGTTACTTCAATGCAAACATTTTAATAAAATAATGAGTATTTGCAGAGCGGGCGCAGGCCGCATCATTAGCCTTGGAGAGCGCGACTCGTCGTATTGACGGTTGCCCGTATAAAAAGGCGAGAATATGAAACTTTGATTTTATTTTGCATCTCTGAAGAAATTAAAAGCGGAGATCATAAAATACATTATTTTTGAACGCATTACTAAGAAAGAAAACCACCGGATTCCCTAAATTACTGTCAATTTAATAAAAAATGAAATCTAGCGAAGAAAAGAAAAATATTATGAACAAACCAAATGACCGTAATTTGTTTAGTCCTATATTTTAACAAGCGGATCATAAAGCATTAGATATATTACCTAAAATAATACCTCCCCTTGCTTTATTATCTAATGCATTTGTATCTGTAAATAATAATAACAAAGCATTAATAAGCAATAACCATCGTTCTTCGTTGCCTAAAGCCGTATTGTTCACAGACTCTATCAAGAAACCGGCATCGCATCGATTATCAGATTTTCAAGCCAATAAATAAACCGCTGTAAACGAGTGACTAAATTTGATCATTTTCTATTCTCGTTCGCACGATAAATATGAGCTCCTCATCGCTGTCACGATACAATAGCTTTCGTGGATACCTACGGCGTGGATTGATACAAAATTTGGAGCGTGCGAGACCACGCTGTATCGCGATGACCCGAACCTTTCGGCCGAATAACGATCGCCGTGTCCGTCGGCCATCTCCGCTCACGACGCTTTAAATCGATTGAGAAATCCGACTTTTTAGTGCTGCCCACTCAAGAAAGTAAAAGAGAGAACCGTCCCGCCCGGTCAAAATATTTGGCCTCCATTTAAGAGAGTGCAGGTGCGGGACCCTGGCGCTCGCCTCGACCTGGCCATGTCTCCAGAAACCCACACCGCAGCTGCCTCCGCGCACCCCGCGCCACCCCTCGCCACCCCCACCACCCCCACCACCCCACCACCCCACCACCCCACCACCCCACCACCCCACCACCCCACCACCCCACCACCCCCGGCACACTGCGGCCTGCTGTCCGAAACAAAACAACACTAACTAGAGCCACATACCGTATTGGAAACATAGCCCTATAAACTATAAAAAATTAACAATCATTAATTTTTTTTATCTCAACTAAATTTGTTCTATCACGTCACGTGAATTTAAAAAAATAATTAATATGTATCTATAAAATTTTAAAGCACATTTATCAAATATACTGGTTGCACATACGTGCAGAATAACTATGCTCGCCATCAAAAAATAATATAGTGAATTAAATCAATTATTTTATTAATAAATAAATGCTCGTCGGTATATTAAATTTTCGCTTAAATATTTAATTCAATAAAATGATTTTTTATTAAGTTAAGCTTAATGAAAGATAATTGCATTTATATTTTTTTATTTGGCATATTCATATTAAAAAAAACCACTTGAAATGTCTCCGCTTTGTCGCGTAATATTCGCGGCTTACGACTTGCAATTAAATTATACATTAAATTTAATAATAAAAAATGAGGCGAATTGCGTTTCAGGGATCGCCTGCGAATGGACTTTATCATTTTAATGGTAAAACCCATTTGATGGCACTCTCCGTCTCTCTCATACAAAAAACGTCATTAGCTGGTGCCGAAACCGGCATTTGCCAGCGAGCCCCACTGAAATTCAGAATCTCATTTTTATTCGAGTAATTACATTATTCATTGTAATCAATTTTTTTGCATTTTGTACAATTATTTGTTTCTTGTATCTCCCAGCTTGTTGGTAATTTCAATTCAGTTTATTATTGCCAACACTACCAATTATATTTACTAGAAAATAAGAAGAATTTCATATTTTTTATTAGTTTATTATTCAAAGGAAAATATTTAATTTTAAATATTTCAGATTTAATTATACATGTTTATATTTACAGTGTAGCCCAACAAAAATACACACGCTTTTTATGTGAATGTATTTTATGAAAGTGCGATCTAAAATATGAGGCGTTTTGATTTATTTGAAAAATAATAATTGTATATTTGATAAATATTCAAATATAACACAGTTTACATTAAATAGTTACATACCTCATAGACGGAATTTAAAACAAAAACATTTTAATAAATCGGTTTCAAGCAACGCCCCTCAATCTCTGAAAGTGTTATATGGTTAAGAGCATGAGAAAAATAATTGAAAATTTAAAAAACTAGAAACCAAGAATCGTTTAAATGCTATTCATGTGTATTTTCAACCTATTTTTAACAAGCGATAATTAATATTGACTCAAAAAATATATAAAAATTATGTTGTATATCCAAAAGAAAAGGTAAGGCAATTCCTTTGATATTGGCGTTTGAATTTTTATCCGAAGCAGGCCACCGCATTTGAAGCGTATTGCGCTCAGGTAGAATCCAATTTAATGTTGCTTTGTATTTAAATTGCAGTTTGTTTGATCTTTGTACATCGAAATGTTCTTTTTCGAAAAGCGACGAACGTGTGGACACTCAGGTGAGAAATGAAAGTGGACCAGCAAGTGTTGGAATATTGTGGTAGTCGGCGACGGCGGCTCCCAGCTCCGACGGGCCCAGCTGCAAGATGATATTGAAATCTTTCACATGGGAAATTGAATGCAAAGAAGCATTTCAAGCTTTTTATTTCCGAGAGAGACGGGTTATTTGGAGCATTTTTTCGGATATAAGAATGCATCCATTTGTTTATATTTCTTCTGTAAACTTCATATTAAAAGAGTGCTTGTTAGAATATTGTCCGTATGAAAAATATAAAACAACATGACTATATACGCTAAACGATCAGTAAGGATGATTCTATTATCAGCATACTTTCCACAAAATTAATAACTTAATTTAATAAATAGTTATAGTTATTTCAACGTAATTTTCAAGGAAAAGAAATTACAATTTACTATTGACATTTCTTCATCAAGTGTTGCATAAAATGTGCAATGACGTTAAGCTTGCAGATTGTAATAAAGTATGATGCCTCCCGTTCACATAACGATTAGGTTTTAAAATATGCTGTAAATCTTCTAGGTTTTTTAAATGAAAACACGTATGTGCAGTCCTTCTCAATGTAAGGCGCCATCAGGGTTGTAAAATTGTTATTTATCTAGCCTGATAATAGACAGGATGGTTTTCGATTGAAATTTATGTCTAACGGTATAAAAACAAGTTTAAAAAAATTCTATAGAGGTCAAAATTTACGTGTTGGTATTTTAGATCCATATAAGGCGAAATTAATTTAATTGAATAACATGTACCTAAAATTGGGTCAAGTGATTCCGACCAGGAACATTAAATATTCTAACTGATTTTTTTATATTACCTTACATACGCATGGAGCTCTGCCAGTTTTTGTTACATGCGATGCTTCACAAATCAATGATCGGATTAGTTATTAATTGACAGAAACAAATTTTATAAGCAATCACTGATAATACCGCTATGTTTTGAACTGATGTTCAGAATAAATCCCAGCCGTCTACCTAAATTTGGTTTAAACGAGTATCTGACCTGCAAACAAATAACTAAGTTTTTATATGATAATTATAATAGACATTAAAATGAGTATTTTAGAAAAACAAATACCATTACATTGCCTTCTCTTCATACAAACAACTAAGCGCTGAATTCCCAAATATATTTTTAAAAATATAATGATTAGTTTTTTATTGTTCACTTATTAGCAATGTGCTACATTGTTGTAAATATTTTGTATTCGTTATAAAGAACATTATACGAAAAAATATTTAACTACACTTTTTAGATTGCTAAAATTATTAAAAATATGCGTGCCACAGTGAGATGCGATTTTTTTATGTGTGTTTTTAATTTGTTTAACCGATAACTAAGAATATATAACCAAGACGGATCGTTTTGATCACGCTTTACATATAAATATTTATACATTGTATAATATGTTTTTAAAAGGTTTTTACATAAATTGCGATAAATTTTATACATGAACGGTCATGGCGTGATAAAATTGAATAGTCGCTCCGCATCGAGCAAGCCATACATTATACTTAGCGCGGGTTGAAAAAACTGGATGAGATATGTATTTATTTCATTTTAGAGGAGTGTTTCGTGGCAGATACAAAAATATGCCCGCCATATATCTGCCTACTTTCACTGCTTCACATATAATTACGCAAGACAAAACTCACCGACTAGAAATGCACAAAAAATCACCGTTCATTAGTTGTACCTACGCGGCCAGACTGCCCACCGGCTTCAGCACACAATGAGATCCTGCCCGTCGTTTCAGACGAGGCATTCAGTGTGGCTTGTGAAAATATGATGAATAATCTCATTTAATTGACAAGAGCTACTGTCAAATGCTCGATACATCATGTAACTGATTTCACGCTTTTTAATCTGGCTTTAATGACGACGCGGAACCGATGTGATTTTCAATAAATAAAATATTGTTGCTGGAATTTTTTTTTAAAATAAATATGTTATCAAGTTATTTAATTCATCGCTTAAATTTCTAAATACGCCAGTAGGAATTCGTGTTGTTCGTCTTTACTTTGTTAAATATCCCTGAAGTACGTACATAAATTGCCAATTTGTACAATGACACGGAACGAGAAATAACACGCTTGTCTTGAGCCCTACATCGAGAACAACAAGTCTATTTCTACGAAACTTCGCTGTTATTACGATCGACTAAAAGTTCGCAAAATACGTGGACTGACATAACGCGGCAGCTTTAATGCTACGGTTAATTCCAAGATATAGCGCACAGTAAAATATTTTTCTACTATCTAATTTATACCTCGTTATTAAAACAACATAAAATCTTAGATAACACCGTTAATCAATTGTGGAACATAAAAAAACCTTGTGGTTAATAGGTGTGAAAAATTACAAGTAAACTCAAATTAAACTTGCATCGTAAAAAAGCGATAAGTAATCAAAATCTAAAAAAATCATTCAATTATTAATTAAAGCACATTTATAATGGGTTTACATCCTCAATCGAGTATTACTCAAAGGCAGTGAGCGTGATGTAACGAATTATATTGGAAGCATAATTTCTTCCGGTACCACATATTTACATGTTTTTATAGTGACTGCGTCTAAACCGTTCGCAACCGGTTCAAAAAAATCACCTGGAAATCTAAGTCAAAGTTTTGAACGTTCGATGAACTAAGCCAGTTCGTCTCGATTATTATAATCTGCCGGGTATCATACCGACTGATCTTTTGTCTCGCGAATGCGTGTCGAACAGTCAAGCTCTCAGCTCTTGTAACGGATCGCTAACGATCGATTTATTCAAATCAACTAATAAATATGGTTTGGATCGTAGATTCAAACTAGATATTTCATTTTATGTGTCACATATTTTTTGTACCATCACATGCCGTAAAAATCAAGTCCATCCTAAATAATCAGAGCACCATCCATACATATATGCAATAATGTATTTTGCAAAATACTGAATAGTAAAAATGAGCGGTCTTGAATAGTTAATTAATCAAATCTGTTATATGCATAATAAACGCATGTTTTGTTATATATTTATAAGAAAATTTATATCAAATTTAATTCATGTCAGTAATACGATTATTTAATGTGTAATTAGTCCTACGAAGTACTACTTTGAATGTTGTCAAATTCAAAGTAGTACTTATATGAAGTATTTGTATGTTGAGCATTTAACGAACTTACCGGCTTTCACTGCGAGACTTGAACACAGGCTTAATAAGATTCGTTCGGTAACTTCGCCTGCGAGACACAAAGGTGAGGTACACGGTTGCATGGGTTCTCTAGCATTTAGTACTTTGTCTTATTTTCCCCACGGGAACAGTAAATGCAAACATCACATTTCAGAACGCAAACTTAGCTCACTCCCGAATATATAAAGCGTGGCAGGGGATGGGTCAGTGATTAAAACATTCAATGAATATCTTGGAAAATATATTTCGTTTTTAATTATAAAATAAATGAATAATCCAAAACATAAATAGGCTTTCGTAGTTAAAACTAAATATTTACAAAACAATGAGCGCAGAAACTGCGATGAGAAACAAAGTGATTGGAAATGATCGTGATGGGCATAGCGAAGGGTTCAGAATGAGATTAGAGGGTGAAGAAGGAAAGGGCTCAGTGCAGGGGAGAGCCGGGGACGTGGCCAGGGGGGCCGTACTGCGCCGCGCCCAGTCCGCCGTCGCCGCCGCTGGGGCCGCTGCCGCCCAGGTGCCCGCCGTCGGCAAGGCCGCCTCCGTGACCTCCGCTGATTCCTCCGCCGAGTCCTCCGCCGAGTCCTCCACCGATGCCTCCACCGATGCCTCCTCCGTGACCTCCGCCGAGGCCTCCGCCGAGACCTCCGCCGAGACCTCCGCCGATTCCACCTCCGTGACCTCCACCGATGCCGCCTCCGATTCCACCCCCGATGCCTCCGCCGATGCCTCCGCCGATTCCTCCACCGATGCCGCCTCCGATGCCGCCTCCGACAGATTCTTTCTGGCTCTTGTACTTGATGAAGTAAACCTCGGGCTTTGAAGGCTGCGTGGGGGCGGGTGTGGGGATGATGATGTCAGGCTGTTCCTCGGGTTTCTTGACCAGCACGTATACGAGGGTCTTCTCTTCGTTTTGTGCCTGCAGGGGGATAATAGGCGCGGTAGGAGTAGGAGCGGTGGGAGCCTTGATGAAGATAATCTTGTAGTGCTTCTGGGGTGGTGCAACAATAGGAATGTGCTGGTGATGATGTTCCACGGGCTCTGGGGGCGGGACGTGCACGTAGATATGTTTCTGGATGATGGCGGCTTGGCTGTAGCCACCGCCGAAACCTCCAGCGTATCCTCCGCCGAAACCGCCATCGCCTCCGTGTCCACCTCCGAGTCCTCCGATGAGGCCTCCTCCATGTCCACCTCCGAGACCTCCTCCGTGTCCACCTCCGAGACCTCCTCCGATGCCGCCTCCGTGTCCACCTCCGAGACCTCCTCCGATGCCGCCTCCATGTCCGCCTCCGAGGCCGCCCCCGATGAAGCCACCGCCTCCGCCTATGTGGCCACCGCTACTGCCGCCTCCTCCGTCGATGTGACCGATGAAGCTGCCAAGACTGCCTCCGCTAGGCGCTCCGTAACTACCCGAGGGCTGCGGGTAGCTGTACCCTGAGGGCGGCTCGGGACGGGCGGAGCTGAGCCCTACCACCACTGCCAATATCTGCACCCGACATACAAAACATTGTGACATTGTATCACTTTATAAACTCTATTGATTTTTTAAACTTTTTTTGTTGCTTAATTTTTTTAAATTTTTAAAATATCTTTTCACTTAATTTTCCCAAAATTCTTAATTTACTTTTTGAAATGTCTACATAAAAATAGCAGTAATGTATTTTTTTTCAAATTTGAAATTAAAAACATTGCACGTTCATTGCAATAAAAATCTGTTTCGCGGAGTTGCCCGAACTGCGAATGCAATTCGGCCAAAACCTGTTACAAAACGCATGCAAGACACGTATGCATTCACATCAAGAAGAAACAACAAAAAAATCAAGCAACCTGTAATACAAACGCAAGCGCACTTACCGCAAAGGCCTTCATTCTAGTGAAAGTGAAGTAACTAGATTAAGTTACTCTGCTGAAGAAAGCAAATGTAACTGATAACTTTTGAGAATCGACCGGCGTTTAAATAGCTCATCCTTGTTCCCCTTCTACGGAGTTCGATGGTCCTTTCTTTTCGCGGATAATTTAGGCGGCCGCAGTGGCTCTCGGTACGTTCACTCCAGTCCGCGAAATGCGAGCGGCCGGACACGCGGCGGGCGCTCTGCGCTGCCCCTCATGCGAATCATTGTACGCCACTGGTAACATCTTCATCCCGGGAGCACCCCATGGACCACCCTGTGGACCACCCTGTGGACCACATGCTTTTGTATTGCGTACGATTGATCCTTGTGTTGCTGCTGTTTACAATTTTTTGCTGCTGTTTCTTGCATGTATTCGATTGATAAAACACTGCTGAATCCATATGAAACGAATTGAAATATTTAGGTGTATACAGCATTGAGTTTGTTCACCTTTCAGCGCTCAAAATTTATTTTATACAATATGCAAATTTCAATATTTTAAGCCGACTCATTTATACTAATATTTTGCTCGCATAGTCGAAAAATGTTTGATTTATGTATACTCCATTTGCAAATAGTTAAATTATATATATATATATATAAACAAATGTGTGTGTATGTATGTGGGAGTGGGTGTGTATATATAAACTTAAAATAACTTGCGAGCACAGCATAGATTGTATTAATTTGAATTTTTTTTTTAATCTTTAATCTTATCGTGGCTTGTCAATTTATTTTATACTGTGTGTATAGTACACATTTGAACAACCTGCTTAAAAAAAATTGTTTATAACTTAATGCGCTCGCACATGATATGATGTTTAAGAATACAAGCATTATTATTGCAACTCAAACAAATTTTGTATCTATTGAGATATGCAATCTATTTAGATTATATATTTTCTATATTTTATTCTACTTGTTGATTGATTAACTGTATGTCTCGAATGTATTTTGTTTATTTTATTTGTAAAGCGGATCAATAGGAGCATTATATAAGAGTTCATGTCCATAATTTAAATAATAGGTGTAGAAATTCGTGGTACGGGAACATCTCAATACTACAGCAGCTGCAATTCAATTTTACGATTACATAACCATTGCCTTGCGTTCTTGAGAATTAAACAAATTATTTTACAACATTCGAATAATTGACCTTTATTAAAAAATAATAAAAAATTACAAACCGAAGAAACACGCGTTATTTATTCATATTTATACTACGCATACTAGCGGCTGTACTTTGCCTTTCAAATGTGACGATTTATTTATAAGCATACTTGCAAAGAACTGAGAAAATTTATTATATAAAAATGATTCTATTTTTTTATTGAGTATAAGTATATTCCGTTATATACCATAGGTAGTAAATATAGCTTTATATGTTTTTTTTTTTACTTTGCGACATCATCTAAAGCTTAACATCTCTCTGTTTGTATACGTTGCTCAAATAATGGTTAATAATCTAAATATTGTGGCGTGTAACGAATGTCGGCGTCGGCGGAGGCGAGAGCTGCGCGACTGGGGTCAAAGCCTCGGGCAACTGGAAAATCGTCTTCACTTTCATCGTCACCTCTCACTGCATTGTACTTCACATAGTACACTTCTGGCTTCATCGGGTCCTTGCGAACCGGCTCAGGGAGGCCATCAGGTTTCTTCACAAGCACGTATATGAGGGTCTTATCTTCGTTTTGTTCCTGCTGTTGCTTTAAAGTGTCCGTACTTGGAGCTTTAATAAAAATTATATTGTAATTTTTCGTGGACGGCGGCGGATTGGGTAGTGGAGCGTCTTCAAAATCAGGTGGAGGCGAATGGAAATATACGTACTTTTTTATCAGTGTTAAAAACTGCTTGGATGACTGCGAAGTCGAAATAGGATTTTCGAAACCGTCATCTGAGTTAATGCCGGCATTGTTAGAAGCGACCCCCGAAACGTACCGTTGTGAAAAAAAAACGTTCGAGGAATCCGAGGTTAGGGCGGAGTTATGTGCGGTGCTCGGGTCGAATAGATTCGTGTGCGCTGGTTCTTTGTAAAGGCTACCGGGGACTCCAGACGGAATAATGTTGACAGGGTAGAGCTCGGGAGCAGCTGGAGTGAGAGGGGGTTGAAACACCTCCGGAGATACTATCTGGTTGATGTAGGGAGCTCCGGGAGAGTGACCCGCCTCGGCTCTTACTAAAGAACACGCGACTAAGAATACCTGAAAGAATAAATTATTTATAAGCGCTGCCTTCACAAAAAATACTAAAATAAAACACGAAACTTTTATGAAAACCATACAACAAGCACTCACCTTTAAAACGTTCATTTTCTGTAGTTATATAGAAAAGCTAAAATCTTTTATGGCTTAGAAAAAAAATAGTCTCGTTTATATATCGAGATTCCCACTTTTCAGCTATTTTTTCGTATTTATTAGCAATAACTTTCCGCAAAATCTTTATATTTGATACACTTTCTTCGTATGTTTCAAAAATATTACATTAAAATATTAAATTTTTATTATAACATCGCTAATCCCACAAATTATTGCTGTATATTTTATAAAAAGTATGTTGTTTCATTTTAAAAACTCTCACTGATGAAATAAACGTGACACATTTCGATACCGAATTTCGATTTTACTTAAATGTGTGATTAAAAGTGTTTTTAAAATTAATTCAATTTAATTAATCGGTTTCAAATATATGCTTTAAATAATAATCAGTTTAAAAATAATCAAAATTTTTATAAATTTATGATTATAACCCAAATGATCCTACTTTATTCGAATATAAATGGACAGCGAGCTTTGCAAAATATGCTTCATGTTTCCGATGTTTTTAGATAAAACTACTCCCAATGCTAGCTTTTTTAAGTTGTGCGAATCTCGCGCCTCCAAGTCACGTGCGCAAGAAAATAATTTGGAATCAAAGTCAACCCTTGTTGGCTTAACCCCGTGAATATTTAACACAGTGTCTTCAAAAAACCAAAGTGAAAAGTACGTTTAATGATCCCTGAAAAACACGCTGTTTTAATATGTTTACAAAACATGTTTTATGAACGACACGTATTCTACATAGCATAAATTATAAATATTTTAATGATAAAACAGATATTAATCACATTAATATCTAAAATAAAGCCTCGCTGTTCTGTCTTGCTTGCTCGCCTTTAATGAGGTTTCAGAATAAAACCCACGAAAACAAAGCTTTTCTCAGAGTTAACATTAAAATTTATCCATAAATTGGCTTCGAATATGCTTGCAATTTTAGATTAAGTATGCGCACAGTGTTATTAAAAAATTATTAATCTCAACTCCGTGTTCAAATAAATAATAATAAGTCATATTTCTAGATTCAAATTATTTTTGGTGCTGTAACTTATCGTTGAGCATAAGTCAACAGCACTTCAGTTCAAAAAGGGCCCTCAAATATTTAACACCTGACATATTTGTCCACATTTGAGTATCATCAAACACTTTTCGCTGCAATTTATAAGTTTGTCGAATTTTTATTACGTTTTCGTGGTTTGCCTAATGATTACATAAAGTGTAGTTGATTTATTGACGATCGCTTGTGTAATTGACGATCAATAATTAATGCATGTGAATATCTGCGTTTCCCAACGAGCCACAAATTGAAGCAAATATCGTCAATTCGAATATATATTTTTTCGGTTTCACAGTTATCGACCATTAAAAAAAATAACTGTCTCTGCGGGCGGAATAATTCATTATTACAGGTAATCAAAACAAGTCAATGCTATAAGTATATATTTTAATGGAAATAAATCTTTTTTTGTTTTCATCAAATATATTGAGTGTTATTAAATACTATTACTTTAAAGGTTAAAGCATGTTAATTGTAAGTATATAATATTATTTAAACAATTTCGCTGTATTGTTTTGTGACATCAGTTAAAACAGGTTTTTACAAATAGCGTTATGTAGCATGTGAGAATCAACACACAAGCTTGCCAGTATTAAAAAAATGTTTCATCAAAAGAATGCGTTAGCTTTAGATACAGCAAAGATTAATACATAGATTGTCCTGGCCCTATCGAGCATGGAGACAAAGCGAGTACACGTGTCTTTAGTTTCTATAAAATGGACCGCAAAGTTTCCCGGGCCGTGCTATCGCTTGCATTACAATTTATATTTCAGGCGCAGGGGCTGTAGGAGAATCCACCCCTCACTAGAGATAGAACCGAACCCTTTGCTACTTTATAATAATACGCCTCCCCTGCTTACTATGCACGGCGGGTGGCCGAGGCTTTACTCACCCCGACACCCGCACAAGAGCGACTCATTTAAATTCATCATTTTTAAAAAAGTTTCACATTGGGTGTATCGCTTATGAAACCTGTGTCACTTTATAAAATCTGAATAACATTATATTTCCTTTATACACAAACACATATTTATATGAATGGGATTGCGCGCTATATATACATGCATTCACACATTAAATTTTTAATATTTTAATAAAAATAACAGTCGACTGTAAAGTAAAAGTATAGTTTCATCTCGTAGTGAATTAATTTTGTAAACTATATTAAAATTTCTTTAATATTGCCTGCTAACAAAGCACTTCTCTTACAACACGTTTCATTCAAAACACGTTACATGAATGCCTTAAGCTTAATGCATATGAGTATCCGGTAGATTAATAACATGTGTTTTTGCAACAAATGCACGTCTTGATCAATTTTTAAAAAAATATTTATACAATATATTTAAAAGCGTATACCATATTGGACTCAAATCAAAGCATTGCTTCTCTTAAAAATATTTTTGAACAATTTAAGATTTCCATTCCTACTTGATTTGTGAGATTTATTTGTCTTATTTTATATTCTATGAATAGGACGGGTGTATTTTGAATTCACTGCACGCCGGCTATTAGTCATGGACTCCATGGACATCCACTTACTCTTGGATCTTTCCAGCTGCTTCCTGCACTGGTGCCGCGTGTCCGGCCAGCGCACCGGCCCGTAATGTGACTATTATGTTACATCATTTGCTATTTTTAAGAATTTCTATTGCGTCCGTCGTTTATTTGTTTTCCGGTCAATGCTTGTAACTTTCGAAAAACTTTTCATCGTTTCTTGAGTAAGGATATTTGATTTATATTAGGATACTCAAAACAGATGTTGCTTGAATATTTCGTCCTTTTAATCTTTTTGTAATAATTTTATTTGTAAATATCAACTTGGTTTTGTGCTGTCAATAAAATCACAAATTCAGAAACTTTTTATGAAAATCGTTTATTTTTTATCAATTTTATGTTTTACTTGCAGTGAAATGGAGTTGTCTTAATTTAGTTAACCTTCAATTTGGTATTTTCGTGTTATCAATCTAGTTGCTGAATTACCACCTAAGTGAACAAGATGGATTCACTTCAAACTCTTGCCGCAAAAAAATACAAATAAACATCTGCGGATGTTAAATGTTCGTAAAACGTTTGCCCTGGCATATATTATATTTAATATTTTAAGTAGCGCTACTGATAAAAATATTTTTATTATCGAATTTGGATTGGGAGGAGACAAAGGATTATTATTAAAACCTAAAATATTAATATGTATGAGGCAGCCTCTCGCTACACCCAAAAACTTTTCAATTGGTATAACTTTACTCGTTAATACCCACTCAGTATTAAATGTATTATATATATTTAAATTAACATGATATAAAATTAAAGCAGGTAAATTCCTGAAACCTTTAATTCTTTCAATTACAAAGGTCTTTAAACAGTAATTTTTACATTTTTACGAGTGAATTAATATTTAATATGATTTCTTTATTTTTAAAAAAAAAATTACTTCGGGAAAGGTATTCAAAGATCAAAAGCAGAGAAATGAATCAAAACAACAAAAAAACTAATATATTTTTATATCATTAGTACTACATTGTAAGGCAAACTTAACTAAACATAACAATTACAGGTGTTCAAATTTACGCGGTGGTATAGATTAATTACCCGTCATTATCTACGGCACGATCGTCGGTGTTTCCAATCAGGACGTGACAAAATTATTTAGGAGCACAATATTTATCGTCAAAATTTTAAGGCAAAAAAAAAAACAGCGCCGTTTCATTTCCTCTCGATAGATAGTTGTCAAACGCGAGGTGGCAGACAAGCAGGCGGTGCGGATATTGCACATGATCCAGTTCCACGGCGCAGGGGCGGCCAAGTGATCGTCTGCGATCCGCGAAAAGCAAGACTATGCACGCCAACTGGTCAGCATGTGTGCCAAAGTCTTACAACCCACAAATATCTTAAATATACCGAAAGTAAGCAACAATGCCAATTCGTTTTCATATGGAAATTATACTATGGTCGGCTAGTTGGCTCAGCGGTTAGACCGTTGGTTTTGGGTCGACAGATCCCCTATTCGATCCGCGATTGGTGTCCACACATTAATACCTTTTTAAAATCAATTAAAAATTTGAATTGACGCGTGATATATTAATACAATTCGTCCACTACCAGGTCGCAGATGCCTCTCGGTCAAAAGTCAATATCCAGGCGCCAATCCATCAAGCATCGAAGCTATCGACATGAATCTAAAGTCTTGTATTCTAATATAAATCGTAGGAAAAATAAAAACAGTTATTTACATTATTTTAAATTTAGTAGTTTCCCTGGTTGGTTATTCAGGTGCCTCGACTTCCTCACAGTGCCTCTCCAGAATTAATTTATATCGAGTTTCTCTCTCAGTTTCCAAAAGGTTGGCTGCTCCTGCCTCAGAGGGCGGCTAGGCGTACGTGATTCGGTTGCGGCTTACCTGATCAGTCGTAATCACCTCTGTGTATACAACTGCGGATGCGCCCTCACTTTATGCCGCTGAGCCACATAAATCGTCACTTTTTTTTCAACTATGCAATATGTATAAATCATTTTTTTATGTCATATATTCCTCTGACTTTATTACACTTTGAAACTTTTTACAAATACTACTTTGTAGAGTATTGCTTACCCGTTAGTTTATTGCTTTCCAACGCCCGACAGATTACTAATGTAATGCTAAAAGGAATTCAATATTTTTGACAGAGAGTACTTGGTGGAATTCCATTTTAATATTTTTGAGTAAAATACTTGAGTGATTTTCCCCATGTTCGTTATTATTTGTGACTGGTTTCGCCAACCTTTCATGTTGGCATTATAAAACAGAGTGTTTGACTCTGTTTGAAACGCTAAACCGACTCTGCTAAAACTTAAAATATATACAATTGAATGCATGCAAAATGAAAAATAGATAAAAATTGCGTGCTCGATATACAATATCAGACAGATTCAGCATGTTTTTTTTATTTATTTTCGCTCATGGAAAACTAAGTGGCAATTGCTAATTATTTCTGACAATATTGTATTTTTTCATTATGAAACATCTTTAATAGCTTTTATCATATGGTTATTATTAAAAAAAAAACATATTACTTTAACGATAAATAGGCGTTTTGAACATTGTGCCTTATTTTACCAGTGAAAGCACTTTTATCGGAGCATATCCGTGTGTAGAAATATCGATAAGCCTACCTGATTAATCGCTATAGATTTATCCGACATGTTAATACAGCATATGCATTAGTTTTTTTTCGTGATAATAATTATATTTAACAGCCTTAGAGATGTCCTAAAAATGCGCAACATTCTATTTGCGTTTCTTCATCTTTGATTCGCCCCTCCCCTCTTGCTTCGCCGATTTGTTGCCTTACGTTATTTTTTCCCATTAGTTTTCTGAGATCTTTTTAATATTGGCAAATACACACAAATTACACATTCTAACACTAATAAATCAAATTGGTAATGCATTTATTCCATTCAGTAATTATGCTTTTCATTCAATTAACCGATTTCTTTGTAAAAAAATGTAATATTTCATGAATAAAATCCATTAAGTTTTTACACTAATTGTTATTTTATTACTCGTATGCAAATCAACGCGGGGTGATTAGGAATACGCCGACATAACTCGAATGGTTTCGCTTTACTATTTAAAGGTTAGGTTTACAGCGCGGTAATGGAAGCTTTGAACTTCTGCGCTTTAATGATGTCTGGTTCACTAAAGGAGCACATAATATTTCAGGCACCCTTAGCGTCACGAAGAGCCCTACCCCTACCGTGCCACCGGCGAGTTTGCTCTTCCAGTTGGTGGTACTTTGTGCTCTGAAGTCCTATTCAGCGCAGTCCAGTTAATTCAGCTTTGGTCTCCCAAGTCCTTTCAACGCGTCCGGCTCCAGAATCAGAATCTTAAGACGGAATACGACTGTATCATCTCTGCATATTATAATTAATTAGTGCTGGAGAATCGCCATGCTAATTTCGTACTGCAATGCTTTCACTGCATATTTCTCTCTTAATGCAAGTTATATTTTTTTTAAATATATATTTTTGCAAATGTTTATTTTATCTCACTTTTGATTTAGTTTTTATTTTATTTAAAATACGATGTTCATGCATATGTTGCATAAAAACGAAACTGCCTTTTATTTTTTTTTTAGTGTTGATTCAATATTCAGATACTGATGAAAGGAAGATGCATCACTTTGCTGGTGATAATTTATTCATTTAATACAAAAGTCTGTAAAACATCAATTCGCTAGTAATTTCGGAGGCTGTATTCTTTAAACGCTTACTGTGACAAATGTGCATTTAGTTTTCAATACCCACCAGATAAGATAAAGATTAATAATGCGAAATGAGACAAATCGAAAGCGGTTAATAAAATGCCAACGCTTTCACGAAAATAGTTTCTAAAAGGGCGGATTCGTCCGGGCGATCGCATCAGACTGTGGAGTTTTGAAATTCACTGACAACCATTAATTTGTCAACGTCAAAATGCGGTGACCGCGTCCTACGTCGGGAGGAAAATCGGCCCGAATCGACCGATGGAATATACATCGCATAAAAAATAGCCATGTATTCGGACCACGCTGAAGATTGATGGAGATCATAACAATTTTTAATGATGATCGCTTAAAAAACATAAATCATGTGGCGAAATAAGATAAGCTTTTATCCGAACGTTAAGCGTGTGACGGTATGCAATCCTAGCATATTTTATCCAAGAAAGCACGTTTGCATTTTAAGCAAGATAATGAACGTTTTTATTTTCGATTCAGGCATGTTTCAAAATACAACAAAACTACGATCTTCATGAGATTCTGTGTTTATAACCGGTGGATATACTTTTCTATTACTACTTAACTGCTGGTACAGGAGCGGTCGTGAATCGTATAATTTTAAATTATATAAATATTTGGACTATATTTTAATGATCCCGTTAACCTGGTCAAACATATCGTCCCGTTAAACTTATTACCTATCGACCCATAAACCTCTATACTTACGTCAACAATTTCCGATGTGAAATATTACAGTTTAAAAATCTTATTATGTAGCTAAAAATATTTAAATAATTCAAAATTCATAAAATGTGGGTATGTTGTATGGAGGTTTACGCAATGGTGTATAGTAACCTACTAATGAAAACGGAGAACTTTCGGCCACGTCATCGTTACTTTCGCATCAATATAATATAATGCGAATATATTGTTCTATGTTGGTATCATTTTTTTTAATAGTGATTATTTTATTCTTACTTACACGAGGGTACAACTTTTGATACAAAATATTACGACATTTAACGTGTTTTGTATTTAGGATGTTTACTAGACATCTCCATCTCGCTAAGCCGTGGCTTTGTATTTGAGCAATCATTGCCTTTAAACCGGAGTAATCCATTTTATACCCAGCTTTTTTATTCGCGTATTTTTTAAGTGGTGTTGCAACTTAAAAGTCAATCCCATACCTGCTTTTAAACAAGTTTAATGCACGATAAATTCCATGATTTAGTGAAATGTTTCGAATCCCTAATCCTTGATGAATGATTTCCCCTTTTACACAACTTAATTTTAACTAAAAACCACGAGGGATTAATAAATATATGATGATAAAAAAAAACTAGTATTTAATTTGCCTCAACGATAGTAAAACCTTTGTATGGTAATATAAAAAAACAATTATCATTAAAACATTTTCAAATTTCTTTAAACACTTAATGTTTTTTGTATCATGTATTAACATGCGTCTCCGCAGATAATTCTAGCTGTTTTATATTTACGAACAAATCAATATTACTTTACCTGTGTCAGTTTTCAATTAAAACAAATATTTTTAACGCAAAACGCAACCTCACAGTGATTTAATCTCTAACTTACTGTCCAAATGAAAAGTTTACTGCCTTTGTTTAAAATATATATTGCTGATTAGGTTTATCATAAAACGTTATCAATAAATATTATAGAATATATTTATCTTATGATAAATATTATAAACTGTACTACTGAAAGCAAGTGAGTTTGTAAAAATAATTTTAAAGTTTTTAGATTATTTATTTAATCAATCAAAATACCACTTTTATTTTATAACATATTTTCAAACATCGCTTTTGCAAGTTTTAGGTCGCTCTTGGTTTATTTTATACACAGCATATCATGAAGCAATTTATTATCATCTGAAAACTGAAATATTCAAAACGCAGCAAATTATTTTAATGTTTATTATTTATTTGAAATAAATACTTACAGTAATTTACAGTAATTATCGCTTACATGTATATATACACAGGATCATATATTCAATAATACTGAAAAATGTTATATACACGTATGTAATAAACTATATATGGAAGATATAATATTATTGGTCGTCATGATGAAATCGATTAATTTTCTGAAATGTCAAAATGCTTACTCGGGGTATTTAATGCTGCATGCCGGGAACTCCGTACTTGGGGGCGGGGGCGCCGCCACCCAGAGCGTTTGACCTGGCGAAAGGGTTGTCCACGGTAATCGATTCAGAGTCAACCCCTGTGGAGCCTCCGATGATACCTCCGCCGAAACCAGAGGGACCACCGCCGATACCTGAAGGACCGCCCCCAACACCGCCTCCGATTCCAGAAGGACCGCCACCTCCGATTCCACCGATTCCACCAGAAACACCACCGATTCCACCTCCGATTCCACTAGCACCTCCTCCGATTCCACTACCGATTCCTCCGCCGATTCCGCCGCCAATTCCGCCGCCAATTCCGCCGCCAATTCCGCCGCCAATTCCTCCAGCTCCACCAGAAATACCACCAGAGCTTTCTTTCTGAGTTCTGTATTTGATGAAGTAAACTTCAGGCTTGGAAGGTTTGGTAGGAGCGGCAGTCGGGATGACCACATCGGGTTGTTCATCGGGTTTCTTGACAAGAACGTACACCAAAGTCTTCTCCTCGTTCTGAGGCTGAAGCGGGATGACAGGGCTGGAATAGGCAGGAGCTGAAGGAGCCTTGACAAAGATGATCTTGTAGTGCTTGGTAGGAGGGGGCAGGACCGGAGAGGGACGGAACACACTCTCTTGGGGCTCCTCGGGCGCGACGTGAACGTATACGTGCTTGTGGATAATCGGGGCTTGACTGGCGTAACTGGAAACTCCTCCTGAGACTCCGCCGAACCCTCCTCCGTTGACGCTTCCGAATCCTCCTCCGTTAACGCTGCCGAACCCTCCGGATGAGTGTCCAGAAGCTCCTGAGTTGAATCCGGCGCCGCTGCTCATGCGGTGGCCAGACCGGCCGCCCTGGCTGAAGCCGGACTGGCCGCCTTGAGTGTAGCCGGACTGGCCGCCCTGGCTGAAGCCAGACTGGCCTCCCTGGCTGTAGGCGGATTGGCCGCCCTGGCTATAGCTGTATCCTCCTGCACTGTGAGCACTCGCGGACTGTCCACCACTGAAGCCGCCTTGCTGGGAGAAGGAAGACACTCCTGATCCCCCGCTGCTGTACCCGCTCACTGAATTAACGGAGGGAGCATTGTAGTTGTAACCTCCCTGTCCTTTACAAAGGACCACTACTGCGGCGAGAACCTGATAGCGAAAAAAATATTTATAAAACAAAACTACATTTATTTATTTTTTCATAATCATCGTAGCGCTGACTTGTATTATCATTAATTATGGCGCTTTTTTAATAGCCTGCCCCTCCTAATTACACTTTGATTAGAATCAAACTACCGAGGTAGACTTGTGAAACATGACAAATGAAAAAAAACCATTCACTCACTAATCGTGGTAGTGTACTTAAATGTACATTTACTTAGATATTTTTTTAAAAAATAAGCTAGGGGTGGCACACCTAAGAAAATATTTTCTTGGCTTCAAAATATTTATTTTGTTATTGCAAAATGTTAATAAAAAAATCTAATAAAAACAACGTTTAATATTCCACAGTAGTAACGCTGTTCACAAATATCCGAAGTTCCCGGCTCTTACCACGAAGATCTTCATATCGCGTGTTGAAGATGACTATTGAGTGAGTTCGAATGAACTATGACACGAGGTACGGCTCACTCCTCTTATATACGGATAGCGCTGGAGCTCCTTTCTAGCCGCCAGCCTCGGCGACCACTCGGCCTAGGCTAGAGTGTAATTCAGAAGAGGTTAACGCAGCCTCTTTTTTCTGCGTCCTTTGTGCACTGAAGATCCATTCAGAGTCTGAATACAATTTACCATTTAGAGGACACAAATAAATTGGTAGTTTCGCAAATGTAAGGCAAAAAAGTAAATCTCAAGTCTCGCGTCTGGTGGAATTGGGTGGCCCGGGTACAGTAGCTTCCGAAAGTTATGACGCGGTTTCGAGCGAATATCTAGTGACCCAGGTTTTAGAAATTGCGCTCGAGGATGTTAACCTTTTATCTTTTTAATCTGGATATATTTTATGGCTCTACTTTTTTTATTTGCTATTACAAAAATGTAATTTGCTTTTTTTAAATTTTATTTTAGCACTTCTGTTAGCAAATTTAATGTGAAAATAAACGGATTACAGTTCCAATACTTTATGTTTTGTAATAAAAGTAAGTTATGTGTACATGTGTGGCGATACTTTCAATTGAGACTGTACATTGCAGTAAGTTCATCTGACGTCGTAATTTGACCTATACCTGGTCTAGCGAGTACATCGGATCTTATAATATTAATATGATTTTTTCTCACGTGACCGAGACCAAAATGAACACCTGTGAATTAACTTTTATTAAAAATAATAAATGACCAAGTGATGGAAGATATATGCGCAATGAGCCGATAGCTTCATCACGATAATTCATGGCGGTTATCAAAATCAATAAATACAATTTATTAACTTATCTTTCCCCTATCACCTCTTTCGAGAAATTATATATGTCTTTCTTCGTAGATAATTGCCGGGAGTAAATTGAATGTCTTAATACGGCGGCCCAAGAGTCGTAAATAATAGGAGAGCCCTCGATTGATAAATTCATGAGGTCAAAATTGATGTGTACAGGATATAGGCGTTAATATGAAAAGTCAGTTTATTCAACCTGCCGTCCACTCAACTTGGAGCAACCAGCATATTGCACACAGCGCGATAACGGAAACTTATATTGCTGAAATTTAAATATGAGTTTTTTTGCTCGGGACAGATGGATCTTCATACTTAACCAAAAAAAAACTCTTATGAAATTGCATTATAACTTTATCTGCTGATTTCACTGGGTTGCTCAATAGTTCTCACTGGTATTCCCACTGACTGCCAAATGCAGTTCCCAACAGACGGCATCACCTTCCCAACGGCTGCAGCTCCCGTTCCCGGACACTTGACAGTTGGATTTAGTTCAGGCAGTCGGAAATATTATACATAACGTTGGAAACTAAGATCTCATCTTTCAGAAAACATATAATAGTTTTATAGCAGTATATAATAAATGTACATTTTCAATAATATTTAAATTTGTCAGACAATGATGTAGAAACTGTGAATTCACACGAAATTTTCTATTCACTTGCAAAATATTGAACTAGATGCAGCATGGGAATATTCTTCCGATGAGACTTCTTGAAAATAATGCGAGAAAAATACGGAAATTGTCTTGTGTTTTTAATTGTATCTTAATGGATAATCCTAAAAGATAATGTAAACTAAGCACACCCATCCAAACATAATTACCAATTACAAACAGAATTACAATACTCAAAGCTGCATCCATAATTTGTAGACTTCAGCTCGCTTCTTTAACTTTTTCTACAGAAGAGATGTTTGCCAGAAACAAATTGCGAAATGGTTGTTGTTTTTAATGTGAAATGCAGATTATGATGTTTGGGTTTTCTTTTTGATATGTGGCTGCAAACGTTTTATGAGATCTTGGGTTTGATTCCCGGGGGAAATATAAAGTATGACAGAGATGTATGGCCCAATGGAGAAGAAACATGATTGGAATGAATTGTCTCAAGTGCTATTAACGATCCTACTACAAAACAGACCATTTTTTTGTAACAAAATAATTATGGAATTGAAGTATTTATAATAAAATACAACCACTAAAAAATCCACCAATAAAAAATAAACGTTTATTTTTATAAATATTTATTTTTTTACAAACAAAATTCCCAGAAATATTTTTTTTATTTTTGATTATAATGAATATTGCTATAAAAATGACAGTGTTTGTAATTTTTTTTATCAGTTTCGACAAAAAAAATAGAGAAGAGTATTATTTTAAATAACTTAAAATTTCACTCCAATATATTAAGTACTGATCAATAAACGATTTGGTTTTATTAATAAATAAAAAAATACCTTCAGAAGGCTGAAGGTAAGGATTAGAAAAGTATTTAATAGTTGTGACCTACTAACCAATCAATAATAATGATAAATATAATGTAGTATTAAATATTTTTTATTGCCTCTAAGTGTTGTTTGTTTTCTTTGTGACAATAGATAGATAATGCCGCTATTATTCTGTGAGTGTTACAACATTACAGAATTAATATTATAAATACAGCTTCAAAGCCTCTGCCACGTGAGAATTTGGTATCTAGTATAACAATAAATTACACTTTCTTTGACCACACAGCACACATTTGGTCACTTTTATTTATTGCTTTTTTAAAACGGTCTATGACGTCACGTACGCCAATCAGCCTCTATTGAGTATAAATTACGGCCGTAAAAAAATTATTGAAGAATTCGTTATCTTCAAAACAGTCGGACAAAATAATAAAAAAAACATCTCAATTTCCAAAACATGACATGCGTTTTAATATATTTTAACAGTGTGAAGATGGGTAGCTAAGATTATTAAAAAGCATAATGCTTGAATCAAATTTACAAATTATGGTCGTGAAATTAATTTCATCAATTCCGCCAACGCATAAATCAATACAACGTTTATTATTGCGTACCAAATACTAAGCCGAAACTATAAAAAGAAAAAGTTTTTCTTTATCTCACATAATGAAATACACATTAATTAGGTAGATAGGTAAAGTATACCCATAAATTCATAAGATTCATGCGCCAAGTCGTTTGTGGAGAAACTATCAAATATGGACAATAAACCTTAATTCATTCAAAGCGTTCGACATATTTATATTTTTTTGTGTGTCCAAATATTATTGTATAATTTATTTAGACACCGCATACATAGCTATTATGTTTCTACTATTCACTTTACTTGTGGCAGTTTTCATAAAATCTATTTACAAAGACACAATTATCTTTTTCGCGTTAAGCGGTTGACCCACAATGTGTTGTTGCCTCACTCTGCTCGCTGCATCTTATGCCATTTTTTCTCGCTTATTGCATAATGCACTGCATCGCCATGGAAGTGTACAGATGTGCTGGGGAATCTTGATTTATTATTGTCAGTCCTCACATTCAACATCTCTTTACCATCTTCGCTTTCTTTCGACGAAATGGAATGCTTAACCCTTTCGTGCTCTAAATACGTTTTGTAAATCTACTATTCATCATCATATCGCATTTGTTTTAATTTTTAGTTATTCTAAAGAATGGCTTTGCTATTTTTATCATATCTTTAAGCTGATTAATAAATCAATGCTTTACATGTGCAATCGATCAAATCTCGATATTTTAATTACTTGTCTATATTTATTATAAAAATTGTGTTAGATTATAAATATATTTATAAACATAGTTCTTTTGAATGCTGATATTTCAATAAAATATTTACTTACATTTTATAATACAGAAACTGGTGTGCATGTTTTAAAAAAATCTATTATTAATTAAAAATTATGACTAAATATCTTTCTACATTTTTTAAATCTAATTGTAATCGCGGCTTAATTTTTTTTAATGTTTTTTTATTGTCAATACAAAGATCCGCAATTTGAGGTTTAACATCTGCAACGTAAGCTCTTGTCCTACAAGACGCACTTATCGGACTGGCACGCCGAGGGTTGCAGGATCGCCATTGCCAGCCAGCCAGCCTGCCCGGACACGAAACTACCTAAATGGCTTAATCGTCGTCTGTGACAGTTAAACATCGGACATAAAACACGACGGGCGATATTAAATATTCATAGGTGTTTAAATCACTTTTTGCATTTTAAACTTAATAGCCAATCAAAAATATACCTTTTACAAATGTAGATATGAATAATTTATAAAGCAAAATTCGAAATCCACAGCAAATTTTGAAAAATCGATAAAACAATGTCCAGATAAATTTATGCTGAATTTTTAAAATCTCTTAATAGGCCAAAGCATTGTTGAATGTTTGTGCGAAACTATTTTTAGCAGAGCCTAAATGATGCCATTTTGTATTTCGCCGGCGGCCTGATGGCCGCACAAACCCGCGCCTCGCTGCCTTATAAAAATTCTACTCCAATAAAAACTATCACGATAACCATCACACAAGCAATGATAACTATCGTGCTTTGAATATTATTGAGTATTATCTATTGTTGAAAACTCCACGCAAAAAAATTATAATAACACTAGTTCTACACGTATCTATAATATATTACACATCACGTGTAGGTTATAATTAAGCAGTTTTAATCGTGCTCAGGGTAGGTTCACACGGGCTTACCTTTTCGCTAAAGTAGCGGCACGCCACCGATATGTCCAATTCATATTTTTCCCGAAGCCAATAAATTAGTCATCGGCCCATCGGATAATATCGCTAATAAATTTTTATTACATTAGATTCACAGAAAATCAATTAAAATTTAAAATATGTTAACACTATGCAATTATATTATGCTATGTTTATTACACATTTCATTCGCAACTTAAGTAGGTTCATAAATTAGTGCATGATTTTTTAATAATTTTTAAAATATTTTGTAATACTATAAATGACTGGAACAGACGAAATGTCTCAGATTATTCTGCACTCCCAGATTCGCTGCCCAGACTATGCGTTGATGAAAGTACGAGATACGAACAAACATATTTGGTAACATTAAATAGCGCTGTACCGATTTGTTTAATTTCTGTTCATCACCGATTATTATATAATGATTGCATCACTGTACTGAATAAAATGAGGGTAGGACATAAAAAATATATTTCAGAATGTATGCCTTTGCATTAGATTTTTTTTCGCAGTGACATGAAATTTCAAAACCTTGGTTTTGAGTTATTTTGTCGCCAAACTAGTTTTTTCAATGTGTGAAAACTTTTATCCGCATATTACTCGATGATATATGTAATTTTTATTAATTATATGCATCTGCTTCTCTTTCAATGTATTATTCATGACATTTGAAGATATTTTTGGAGCGTTACGTTAGGATTTTTTTTTACAACTTCGTCGCAATACTCGTACGAACATAATAGTATATACTACTCTTGATAGGAATGAAACCGTCGATATATATTTATATGGGTAAGCATGTCTAAATTTTTAAAATCAATTTTATTTGCATATAAATCATACTGCTTTTGATCATACAATACTGAAAACCTAAAAAAAAATTATTGTTTAAAAATTTATATGGTAACATGTTTAATGAATTTGCATATATAACAATCAATGCCATGTTATAAAAAAGCAGTACTGGATTTCATTAGCATTATCATATAATTCATATTCTACCATTTTACAACCATACATAATGCAAAACTGATTTATGATTTTTGTATAACAACAATTTTTAAACTTTAAACAATAACTGCATGCTCGGTTATTGAAGACAATAAACGCCGTTGATAATTAAAGACAAGATAATATTTTTTCCCAATGACAAGATTCCCGATGTTGAAAAATAGATCTCAAGAAACTTAATTGAGAATTTCTTATTAGTTACCTGCAGTACATTGACCATAAACAAATTTTTGTGTCAATTAAATTTAGAAAATCTTACAACCGCACGCCACTGTTTTCTATATATATAGTAAATATATAAAACATGGATTCTCAAATAGGAGAATACAGAATATCGTAATTCTGAACGAGAGGAGCGTTACATACTGCACACGGTGCGATTGAACGGAACAACTCCGTGGATAGGAATGTTTGATAAGTATGTATAGTTACTTCACTAGACAACAGCAGTACACACCAAACAGTGGGGCGCGGGAGTAGAGCCCTCCCACTCAAGTCAAATGAAATCCGCGCAATGAAATGAACAGTAACAAAAATAACAATTCGCATTCGGCAAAATATTATTTTTGTAAACACTTTTTTCTTACACATTTCGCAACTGCAAAAAACAAAGATCGTGAACATAATAAAAACCATTCATTAATTTTGAATATCACGTTTATTGCAAAAAAATAAATGTAATTCAATCGAAAAAAATCCTACATAATTATTCGTGGCTTATGCCATGAAATTTTAAAGAAGGTTTATGAACTTATTGGAGGTGGTCCATACTCTGCAAATCCAATATTACCTTCTCCTGTCGTTGAACTTGATCCAAATCCTGTTCCAAATCCTGATCCTGTTCCTGCATTTCCACCTCCTCCAGAGCCGGATAACTTACCACCTGAACCAAAGCCTGTTCCAGATCCTGATCCAGTTCCTCCAGATCCTCCAGATCCTCCAATTCCTCCAGTTCCACCAGATCCTCCAATTCCTCCGGTTCCTTTAGAACCCCCAGAGCCTCCAGTCCCTCCAGATCCTCCAAATCCTCCAGTTCCGCCCGATCCTCCGGACCCATTTAAACCTCCAGATCCAAATCCTCCAGCACCTCCAGATCCTCCAGTTCCTCCGAATCCTCCAGTTCCACCAGAGCTTCCAGAACCTTTGGTACCTCCTGATCCAGATCCTCCAGTTCCTCCGAATCCTCCAGTTCCACCAGAGCCTCCAGAGCCTTTGGTACCTCCTGATCCAGATCCTCCAGTTCCTCCGAATCCTCCAGTTCCACCAGAGCCTCCAGAACCTTTGGTACCTCCTGATCCAGATCCTCCAGTTCCTCCGAATCCTCCAGTTCCACCAGAGCCTCCAGAGCCTTTGGTACCTCCTGATCCAGATCCTCCAGTTCCTCCAAATCCTCCAGTTCCACCAGATCCTCCAGAACCTTTGGTACTTCCTGATCCAGATCCTCCAGTTCCTCCGAGTCCTCCAGTTCCACCAGATCCTCCAGAACCTTTGGTACCTCCTGATCCAGATCCTCCAAATCCTCCAGTTCCTCCAGAACTTCCAGATCCTTTTCCTGGTCCTGATGATCCACCTAATTTACCACCAGCCCCAGATCCTGACCCAGATCCCGATCCCAAACCTGACCCAAATCCTGATTGGCTTTTTCCATTCCCACCTCCACTTCCTTTTGTTGCTGAGCTTGACACGAAGCTAGCGCCACTGCTTGAATCAGTTAAGCTACCTCGTCCGCCAAGGCTCCCACCTGCTATATTTTTTAGCCCTCCAGCTGCACTTAGTTCTGCATTAATTTCGTCTTCACTAATATTTCCACCACCGATTATGGAAACTCCACCAATTCCATCTACATTATTTACTTTTTTCTGTGATTTATACTTTACGAAGTAAACTTCAGGCTTGGATGGCTCTGTTGGTTGCACTGCTTCGATTGGGATATTTTCAGCATCTTCCGGTTTCTTCACCAAGACATAAATAACGGTTTTCTCTTCAATCTTTGGCTGTCTTGCAGCTATTACAGCGGCTTGGCTAGCGAATGATGGTGCTTTTACGAATATTATCTTGTAGTGTTTTTCTGGTGGGGGTGGTACAAAATCTTCCCTTAAACCTGGTTCATCGGGGTCTTCAGGAGCAACATGTACGTAATAATGTTTCTTTATTATTGGTTCCTGCTGATTTCCGTGTCCAAATGATCCAGACCCTCCAGATCCGCCTCCAAACCTTGTTTTTGTGGTTTGTGTTTGTCCTGCAGCACCCGAACTATCACCTGAGTTTTGGCCAGGTTGATAACCATTACTAGATCCACTTGATCCACTTCCACTAGGTCTGGAATTACCAAAACCTGATCCTGAATTTCCTCCGAAGCCTTGATTAGTAGAACCACCACCAGATGGGCTTGAATTACCACCAGAGCCTCCAGAGGGTTTATTATTTCCTCCAAAGTTCCCTCCGTTTGAACCTCTGTTTCCGCCTGATGTCCCCGTATTTCCACCTAAATTTGATCCTCCTTGCCCACCTGTATTTCCTCCAAAGTTACTTCCTGTAGATCCTTTATTTCCTCCAGATAACCCTGAATTTCCTCTTGTACCTCCAGTATTAGCTCCTCCTTGTCCACCAAATGATCCCGTGTTCCCTCCAATGTTTCCACCGTTGGCTCCATCACTTGATCCTGTATTCCCTCCGAAAGCTCCAGAATTTGAACCTCCCCTACCTCCAGACGACCCTGTATTTCCACCAAAGTTTCCAACGTTAGTACCTCCGGTTCCACCAGTAGATCCTGTATTTCCTCCGAAAGCTCCAGAATTTGAACCTCCTCTACCTCCAGATGACCCTGTATTTCCACCAACGTTAGCACCTCCAGTTCCTCCAGCAGATCCTGTATTTCCTCCAAAGCCTCCAGAGTTTGAACCCCCTCTTCCTCCAGATGATCCCGTATTTCCACCAAAGTTTCCAGCGTTAGATCCTCCAGTTCCTCCAGTAGATCCTCCCGTATTTCCACCATAGTTTCCGCCGTTAGATCCTCCAATTACTCCAGTAGATCCTCCCGTATATCCTCCAGAACCTCCAGAATTTGAACCTCCTTTTCCTCCAGATAACCCTGTATTTCCACCAAAGTTTCCAGTTTTGGTACCTCCAGTTCCTCCGGTTGATCCTGTATTTCCACCAAAGTTTCCAGTTTTGGTACCTCCAGTTCCTCCGGTTGATCCTGCATTTCCTCCAAAGCCTCCAGAGTTTAAACCTCCTCTTCCTCCAGATGATCCCGTATTTCCACCAAAGTTTCCACCATTAGCCCCTCCAAATCCTGCATTTCCTTGTCCTCCAGATGACCCTGTATTTCCACCAGCAGCTCCTCCGTTTCCTCCACTTCCTGCATTTCCTCTTCCTCCAGATGCTCCGGTATTTCCACCATTAGCTCCTCCAAATCCTGCACCTCCTTTTGCTCCAGATGACCCCGTATTTCCTCCGGTTCCTCCAACACTTGCTCCTCCCCGCCCACCAGACGCTCCAGTGTTTCCTCCGAAATTTCCAGCACTCAATCCTTTATTTCCGCCAGATGTTCCTGTATTTCCTCCAAAGCCTCCGGTATTTGAACCTCCGCGCCCTCCAACAGATCCCGCATTTCCACCAGTATTACCAGCATAAGATCCTTTGTTTCCTCCGAAGTTTCCACCACCAGAGCCTCCTCCTCCGGAGGTACCGGTGTTGCCGCCGATACCCTTATTGGGCGTATTGTACTGATAGCCATTGTTAAAAGCGTTTCCAGAATTCGCATTGGGTAAAGCTTGCACGTTTGATATGGGCTTAATAGCGTTCGGGGAGCCTCCTACGCCGGAAGTCGATGTAAATGCGGAGTACTGCTGCTTTTGGTAAACGTATCCCTGGTTGCCGGAAATGTCATTGGACGAGCCGAAAACTCCCTGATTCAACGCTCCGGCAGATCCAGAGTCAGCGAACGGATTAACCGGCACGTCGTAGTGATACCCGTCGTCACCACTGACCGCCACCACAAGAGCGGTCAAAAGCTAAAAAATCACAACAAACTTCTAAACAATATAACACAGATTTATCTACATGTAAACTTAACATTATAAAGTAAAACTACGTACCACAAACAAATTCATCTCAGGCCTGAGCAGAGCAAACTGCACCCTGCTGTTGCAACCTTTGAACTAATCGGAAAAATTTTCATAGCACATATTTATACGGTTGCAGGACGATTCGTGGGATCGGATAAGTTATTCCAATACTAGAATATTCTCGCCAAAATTAGCCTCACGATATAACAAGCGATAGTGGAAGATGACTTCACTAAATGTCAAGTTTAAAACACAAGGACCTTTTAAATGTGGTTGACCTTCGGTGGCTATTTCCCTGACTATTTTGATTTCAATAAAAATTAGCACATATTATAACCGGCCGTGGTCCAAACCCAAATGTGACGGGAAATGCAGCGTTGCATTTGGAGGCTCGCATAAACTATATTATACATATTATGATTTCACAAATATATACGAATATTTGTGAAATAAACACGCATAAAGCATGGCCTTTCTGGCCAAATATTTACATGACCATCGTGAGACAAAGAGTTGGCATAAACAACACGAATTTTAAATAAAAATACTAATAATATTTTTTTAAAACTAAAATTTTTAAACTCTACATCACCCGCAATCAATTATTAATTAAGTATATAAAATACTGAACCAATCTAATACCAAATACATTTTCTAATTTCTCATTTATAAAGAAATGACTAATGTTTTTTTTTTCACATCGTTTAAAATGCAAATAATCAGATTATTATATTTAACGTACCACATTGATAAACTTATCGAAAATGGCAAGGCCTTTTCCATGTAATCTTTCCTCATTTCTTGGGAACATTTTTGCGTGGGCTTATGTTATAATTTATTTATATGCAAATATCAGGCTACAAAGGATTATAAAATTTAATCGGGATCGTAGAATTACTCGGGGCGCCTCGAGTACACCGCCGTGCTCTCCACGCGGCAATAAAAATTATAACAGAGTGTCATGTTACACGATGTGCAGAAAGCATTAAACTTTAAAAGCTTCCCAGCAAGGTTACTCTTTTAAGTACAATCCTGATCATTTGAAAGTATCATTCAATGAAATGAACATTGTCGGACGTGTTATGTTACAAAAAAAAACATTACACCTTCCTGAAAACACCTTCACTTTTTTTAAAAGGATAGACTTTGATAGACAGATTCTTTGAAAAAAAAATATTTTTCGATTATTTCAATATAATAAAAAAGTTCAGGTGTATTGAAAAACACAAAGTAAATGTACTTTTTTAGACCTCTATTAATTAATTTGTGATTTTTTTTTCATATTGAAAATAATATCTTAAAAATTTACTTGCGTAGTGTATTCGGTAAAATTTGCAAAAATTTACTTTGTTTAATTTATATGATCGGTTTCGTTCATAGAAGAGACCACTAACACTTTGTTCGTACCAGTATTTATGATTTCAACATTTTTTTCTCACGTATACTAACAGCGTGGAAAAACATGTTTGAGGCTTGGAATTAAATATATTCTAATTACAAAGAGATGCATTATTTTTAAGGCAATTGCATGCGAACAAAACAGGTATGCAACTTTCCGAGTTACGATAAACACATTATGTATTCAAAGTAATATAATTAAAAGAGTCCGATTAATACCAAATATTTGTTTTTTTCAATTGAGTAACATTGGTTATTTTAATTGAAATATTTTTTTTTTAACAAAAATGAGTAATTTACGCAGTCAAACTTTTATGCAAATGCGTCTTTTTATATGTGTTTTAAGATTTAACATAATTATCAAACCAGAATCAACAATTAATTAAATAATTTTTCTATAATACTTTGGTGTGAAATAGATTTTACGTACAATCTAAAATATTTTATATGTTTAAATATAAAATTTTTATTATTATAACGTATAATATATTATGACAATATATATGAAAAATAAAAAATATTCGTTGCGTAATAGTCCTCTTAAACGGCACGATATTTATTATTTGCCAACAGTTAATCTTCATCATCGAAATTAGTATTAGTGAATAGTGTTGTTTTTGATTTAAAAAAACATGATTTCAATCAATCACGCGAAGGTTGTTGTTAAAAAAATATTTTTTTTTATTTAACTTCTCGCTAATATCAAACTCCTTTATATACAGAATAAACATACAAAATCCATGCATCAAGCTACTTATTATTATTTAGACATCCAACCTGTATTTTATGTTTTAACAAATGCTACATACATATTAAATATATTTTTTTGGACATAAACGAAGGCCAGTCGCCATCGTCTATCGTTGTTTATAGAGCAGAAGCAACGTTTTATCTCCGAGTATGTAAGTATGTGATTTATTTAAAAATACCTCTGCTACATCGATCAGCAAAATATTTGTGAGTAATTGCGGTTGTCGGTGAATTATAAATCTGTGGAAATATACTGATGCTCACTAAAATGAATCGCATTTATATATTTTCTCCCTGCCTCTCCGAATAAAAATCTTCGTTCCATATACTGCTTCTTGATCAAGTCACTTTCATATCTTCTACGTCGTCCATTTCCGTCGGCCGCACTTGGCAGGTCAAACGGACGTGTCCACTACAGAATTTCCTTGATCCGGCGATTGTATGTTCTTCGAGCGATATGCTTGTCGTTATTATTTCAATGTGGATATCTCTAGAGCCACATTCACTAAGGTTTATTGTCAAATTTCTTCGGCGCGACTTCTATTGCGAAAAGAACTTCGAGTTTATCGTTGAATGGTTTGCTTTCATGTGCCGCTTCAAGTTTAAATAATTGACCCGTTTCGACTGATGTACTACTTGTAACACCCAAGAAAATAAGTGCAATATTAAAGACCGCTAAAACCTGCGAACACATCAATAAAACTGACTAGGTACTCTTAAACCGCTTTCAACCCAAGAATCTGAAGTCACTCTCATCAACTGTCCCTCTGAGAAACGAATTCCTGCCGATGTATACGTTTAATATTTTTTTTATTTCACATTTAATATTTTGACATGTTGGGGCTTCATTATAATATTTTTGAAATAAAATATAAAGTGACCACACGTCGTGTTTGCATTTTATGAAGCAACCGGTTTTGCCAATAATTTCGGTTATTCCGTGTCTTTTCCATTGCAGTAATTTAAAAACATCTAGCAAATAAATAAACTATTGATTACATTAATTTATATTTCACAAGAATCAAAATAAAATAAGCCAATAAAGATTTTTCCAAAGATAGCTCTGCACAATAGAATTTTATTTTAATTTATTTATATGTGATAACTTATGATAGTTTCGTCATAATAATAGAAGTAAACCAAAAATTAATTGAGCACGCGAATTTCTATCTCTTTCGGCATCCTCTATAAAGTTTTATAATCATAACAGTCCAAAATTAAATGTGTTTTCTCGAGATCCGGGTAATTATTATTACAAATAAATAAATAATGCATTTATAGCCTAAGCATGCTTGCAGTGGAAAAGCTTTTGTATAATCACAATAACTGGTTTTACAGCTGAGAAATAGGTGGGCACCAAAAGCAACAGGCAATAAATATAATACCAGTATTTCAAATTGTGCCATTGTTTCAATAATACAAAAAATATTTTAGCATTGTAAATAAACAAATGTACATAAGTATACGTTAAAAGTGACCGCCAGCACCGAAAACTTTTATTTTTGGACCGGAGAGTGAAAGCTTCGCGAAGTCTCAGGTTTTACAAGCCCAGAAATACCAGCCGAGCATGGTGACATAGAACCGACAACCTTTCTGACAATTTGTTTATCTCGTTAACCGAAATTGAGATCGAGCTTTCGCTGATCGAAGCAGTTAAAATATATTTGAAAATGAATTCAGCAATTGTTTTCACTGAACGAAGATCATCTGTCAACATTATAAAACTAAAAGATTTACAGAAGAAAAATATGCTATAAATATTCATAATCAAAGATTTATTCAAATTTATTTTTTAACATATTTTCATAATTTCGATTTCCTAGGACTTCCACAAATATACCATTATGTCATAAGTGTGCTCGTTTAAATTAAAAACGTGAATCGTATTATATATTAATGATATCCTTACAATATATTTAATTGCAAGCTGTAACGTGTTAAACATTGGGTGTTGAAGGGTACAAGAGAATGCCAAGTCAATAAAAGGTGTAAATATCAATCGCATCAACATATTATACAGTTGGCACAAATTTAGACTTCAATTTGTTTTTATTTTTACTTTTACTCACTTATCTGTATTTAAAAAAATACAAATAATTCAATAGCATATTTATGTGTATGAATTTTTTATTTGTTTGTCGTAATCACTTATAGTAAAAAATACAATATTGACAAAAGGAAAACATTCTTTTCAGTACCAGGGGCTATTTATACAAGTAGTATCGTATTAATACGTGTGATTGAATTTATGTTTAAACATAAATACAAAAGTTATGTAAGTTTCATGACCGCTAAATATATGAACAAATTACCCATTGTGTGCTATTACCCTATCTTTCTTAAATGATGTTTAAAAAATTCTCTCGTTTTATAATATTTAATCAGTATTAAATTTTATTAAGATGCCATTAACTGGCAAGTTATAAATATTGAAGCCTATAAAATAATAAATTAAAGAATACATTGATTACTAGTATATTAATAATTAAAAATAGTCATAAAACTATTTATTACTTGTATAATTTCAAATGTTAGAATAACAGATTATTTATAAAAAAACGTATGTATCACAATTTTTAAATAAAAAAAGGAAGATAAATATCACTTGACAATTTAAAGACCGCAAAGTATTTCCTAGTTTTGAAATAGACTCACATTTCAATGTTAATATCCTTCTCTTGGATGTTCGTAATAAAATATTCACCAGACAGAAAAAAAAATGGTGCATTACGAATTGTAATGGGATATTTTACATAATAACTTCATTGATTAAGCCACAGTCAATAAACATCGAGTTCTATGTAAACATTTACATATATTCATCCAATTAAATCTAATCAAGAGATTAATATATAGAGAGTAAATATTTGTTCTACTCTATAATTTTACTTGACTAAGACCGTCAGGCCACCTCTTCAGGCTGCAATATTCAGCAGTAGAGGGAGGCAGCCCTTTCAGTGGAAAGTTTGCTTACGTGCTAGACAAACTTGATGAAAGGTGCTGCGGACGTTTCCTCCCGATATTTCAATAGGAAAGCTATGAAGAACACAACGCCAAATAATATATGCATAAATCTGCCCATATTCACACCAAGGTATGGAAACTTGCTCGGCGAATCAATATATATATATAAAAGTAAATTAAATTACTCTGCTTTTAAAACCAATGCACAGTAAAAGTAGATCATCGCCATATTTGGCGCTGCAACCTGAGGTGAGTTTTGGTCTTCTTTTTCGGCAGTCCTGCGTTTCACCATCCACATTCTCCGACTCTCATCACTTCTTTGCCGGTTCTTAATCGTCAGTGCAATGAAAATAATCAGCTGGCACAGTCTACCAAAGGTATAAATAATAAGACTTGTAATTACGCTTTTGCTCTAAATATTATTCAATCTCCTTTTTTGCAACGTCCATATTTCCAAGGTGTGTGTGAGCACTGAACTGATAAGTAACAGTGGCAAAAATACATTTAAATTTAATGTCAAAAATATCAGTAATTTACATGTATGTAAACAAATTTGGCATTTTATTTATTCAGTTTTACTTGATATATTTGTTTGTTTCTATATGTAGAATCACGTCGCGTAATAAAATCGATAAGTTAGAGAAGCGGTACTAACCTACAACCACTTCAAACCTATGGAATATTAGTATTGATTTTCCATAGAAGTGAAAACGTAGCATTCCACGCAATCGAGAATCGTTCAATTATTGTAATCACTGGGGAATTATTATA
Organism: Atopsyche davidsoni; assembly: GCA_022113835.1. Classification (NCBI taxonomy): domain Eukaryota; kingdom Metazoa; phylum Arthropoda; class Insecta; order Trichoptera; family Hydrobiosidae; genus Atopsyche; species Atopsyche davidsoni. The sequence continues at coordinate 5,023,103 of JAILWY010000010.1, forward strand.
ATTTATATAATTATGGCCACCAAACCGCATGAGAGATCGTTAACGAAGAGGACAAATGTAGTCAAGAATGCGGCTGGACCTCTCTCCCTGCTCGGAGCTCTTGAATCTTCTGAGAGACATGCCACAGAGTTACGCGACTGACTTGAGTAAAAATACATGACTATTTAACATAATCAAATCTCCTGTCAAATATAAGTGACTTTTTTTAAGGCTACGTGGCCTCTCATTATAAATATATTTTATTTTGCTCAGTATAATCACAATCTATTTCACACTAGGCACGTAGCGCGTCAGTACCCACAGGCATGCTCGAAGTGTACTACGTTTATCCCGGAGGTGTCACGGAGCTAGAACTTCTCAACGAAGGTTCAATTCAGGTAGCTGCCTTTAAAGCTATATAAATCACGTCCTACTAAATAAACCCATCATTAGTCATGACTCCCGCTCGAGCAACTCCGGCGCTCTCTGCGAGGTTCCCTTGACCGACAGTACTTAGTGAAGAGATTAAAATACGGAGTTATGCAACGGTCCCGTCCGTGCATGATATCCGCCGATCTAAAATCGGTGTTCTCCGCAAGCTGTCACATTTAGATTCGATCAATCATCTCGTTTGCTATCAAATTGCTGGCTATATCGAAATTTAAATTGCTGCTCACAATCTCATGGGAATAAATCTTGCAAACAACACCTTTTCGAATGTGCGGCGATGATCGGTGAGAGTCGCCGGCGCCTTCCTACATCCTTAATGCGAAAACTTTTGAATTTGTGTTGAATATTTTTTTTTGGTTACCTTAAAGCTGTACAAATAACATGTCTTCTTGTGAGATTGCAAATAAAATTTATATACGTGCTTTTTGAGTGTCACAACATGACCCATCGGTTCATATCCATCCTGTCGATTATTTTTAATATATATACTATATAACACTCTCTACTTAAACTCCCCCGCGTATCTCAATCACATACCCCTTCCCATTTGGTGATAGTCAAACATTCTGAATGACCCAATGTTACGTTGGATATTTCAAAACTTTTACATAGCAATTAAGAATACCATTTCACTTGCGTTCAAATAGTTCTAGCCTTTAGAAATAATAAGCGATTATTTTATATAATCAATATTATTATAGAGTAAGGGTTATAATTCGTGTAATTTTTCAATTGCGAGTTTTAAACTGTAATTATTTCTTGAGAGACTTTTGACCTCCGGCTATAAATAAATCTTCGGGTCCCTCGTAACCAGCAATTCCAATCGTCTTCAGATGGTCGGTCAATAAAAATGCTTAATTAAATTTTTCCAATACTGTCCCAAATATCAACAGTTCAAGGTTGTGAGCACAAATTAAGGTCGTACAATTATAGCCGTTGAAAAACTTATTTGCGGTTAGCAGAAGAAAACCCGGCTTCATCTTAAAAGTTGCAAAACAAAAAGAAGGCTACGATGCTTACTGCAATGATAATAAATAGTTATAATGAATTCTAGCATCAATTGCGCTAAGAAAATTTTTGTGTATTATTAGTTATTCATATTACAATGTGTAGGCTATGGCTATACAATTGCTAAAGTTCTGATGTATAAATGAAATGAGAAAGACATTGCAGCATTCTCCTTAGCCGCGAGGTGCACATCAGCCAGATATTATATAACTAATAAAGAATCATCATAACCATAATAATCTGCGATTGTGCACCCGAGTCCTGATTTTAAGCGTCATAGGAGATTTATGCCCAATTCAGTTTACAAAAGAGCGAAAGAGAAAGCACTACACACTCAAGTCAGTAAAAAGAAACATAAATCTAAGCAGGTAGTAACACAGACGCAACGGCTTCGACCGCAGAGATTAAATCGCAACTTCCCTGGCTTCAACCATTACAACATGAAGTAATAATATATATGTATTTTTTTGGGATTAACCGAATGATACACATGCATTTTTTTGTTTATCTCGCCAAGCAGAAATGTTACAGAAGAGTCCGATATAAAATCAGATTGTCCTGTTTTATAGTAGTTTGATTGAAGAATTAGCCAGCGCAGATCACTGATATAAATAAAAATGAATGCTTGCTAAAAATCATTTTGCTAAAAAAATTATTACATATATGCAATTGTGATTCATTCGTATAAATTGAATTTATGAATAAAAATATCTTCATGTCATGATTTGTAATTATGATTTGAAATATAGTTTGTAATTTGCTGAGTAATTGAGTATTGAGCCCAATAAAGTCGCCCAAAATGACTTTGTTAATTCTCATTTTGATGTGAAATCTTTCTGAAAAGGATGTTTGTATAAAATAAAAAAAGTTATCTTCTTCATAAGTTTATTACCAAGAAATAATGTAAAATCTTAAAAGTAGTATATGTTCACAAATGAAGTATATATTCAGGTATCAAGTGACAATAAAACTAAAGCATATTTCATAGCTAACTATTAATCAGGTCACACATTTGTACATTTTGCCAGGTGCAGCTATGTTCATTCATTCGCGTGACAAAGGATGCGTTCGTACAGCAATAAGAGCAAAGACATAATTAGATAAAGTCCCCGGCAGCTCGCACTCGCGTCGGGGCCGCGAGTGTGTTATTATGTTGTTATTTATTTTTGTTCTTTGTCCCAGCGGCGCGCGACTGCCTTCAGGACGGCGAGATTCGCGCTTCGAAACATTGCATAACCAAATTCACTTTCGCAGGTATATAGTGAATTCGTAACAATCAGCGATGCTCGCGCCGACGCCGCGAGAACGACTCGATCACTTTAGCAAATGCAATCTACGATCGAGTCAGCGTCAGGCTACTCGTACTCAGCTAGATTTGTAAGGCGCGATGAATAAGACAAGAACACAAACTTTTTAAGGTGGCTCCGACGCAAACTCAGTAAGATCCGACGGGGGGCGGGCCGTATGCGGCGTGGAGCGCGCCCGAGCTGGACGCCGACGAGTAGTCCCCGAGGGAGGCTCCGGGACCCCCGAGAGCCGCCACGCTGTCGCTGGAGCCCAGCGCTTCCAGAGGCCCGGGCCCCGGCGCCAACTGCGGCGAGGACGAGCTCTTCTGCGTGCCGTACTTAATGAAGTACACCTCGGGCTTGGAGGGCTGCGGGGGCGGCAGAGCGGCGAGAGACGGCCCGAACGGGTCCGGTTCCGGCTTGCTCACCAGCACGTACACGATGGTCTTCTCCTCGATTTGCGGCTTCTGCAACAGCTGCTGCATCACAGGCCGCGGATGAGCGGGGGGCGAAGGCACCTTAACGAAGATAATCTTGTAGTGCTTTTGTGGCGGGGGGAGGACCAGGGGGGGCAACGGCTGGGGCGCTTCCGGCGGCGGGACGTGCACGTAAATGTGCTTGTGCACCTCGGGAGCCCGGTCGCTGGCGAAGCTCACGGCGGGCTGGGACTGTATGCCGAGATTGGCGGTCAGCGGCCCGAAGCTCGGCTCCAAGGCCAAGGAAGCGACTCCGGGTCCGGAGCCCTGCGCCTGCAAGTAGCCAGAATCTCCAGATGAGGCGCTGACGTAATTCGGCTGGGGCGCAGGACGGGGAGCGGCGGGGGCTCTCGGCCCGAAGTTCAGCGGTCCGGGGTAATTGTACCCCGCGTCTCCTGCCGCTCCCTTTAGCAGCATCACAGCGAAAAACTAAAAAAAACATTTTAATATGAGCCAAGCAAAACATCATTATTCCAAGTGCAACAGCTATTTTTATCTTTTGTTATTTTTAGTTGATAATGCGATTTTCACACATGTCGGATAAAACAAATAAAGCACAATTGCGATCGACCACGGTGGAGTGGCGAGAGGAAGCTAGCGCTGAGAACTCACCACCGCGAGGGTCTTCATGTCAGGGTTCGCAGTTCTCGATGGGTCAGATGCACTGACGTTTGCCGGACGGCCTTGCAGCTTAAATAGTATCATCCCGAGATGTCCCCCCTTGAACTGCGTGACCGGTTATATCGCCACTAAATCTAACATATTTTTGGAGACATTTCACTAACGATATCACACGCATTTCTCTGAGTGCTGCACATTAGCATTTTTTATTATGCGTTTTTCTGAGCTATCTCAGAGCAGTCGAGCCGTCCGCCGACGCACCGCCATTAACGACCAGACCTGTTGGCGGATGACGCAGTGACGGGCTTCCCGCTTACTAAACAAAAAAAAACCAAACATGCAGAAGTTTCAAAGCGATCGGACAATTGGACTGGCAGTCTTTTCTGGCCACAAGCGTCGCGCCAACCCCCTGCAGAACTTTTATGATTCCATGCATTTTAAATGCCAGCTGGCAAGGATACCCATGTGGACCCGCAAACACCCATACTTGAGCATGAACAGTATATTTTAATTGAAGCGCTATAGTTTATTCTCCAGAATCAAACGTCTTCGGTGATTTTGAATCCTCACGAGACGCCCTTTCCTCGGGTACATTGTGGTTGATCGGCCCGGTCACTCTCGCTGTTCTGCCGACAACCTTTCGACTTAAATAAAATGACTTAAAAATAAATTCAAATTTGAAGATTATGCCCAATAAACGTGTAATTTATGAAGGTGTTTAAGTCGGGTACATGGAGAAATTAGTATTCATGGATTCCCTTCGTATGGAAAGTTTAAACGTTTACTTTCTACGTTGGTTTTATGTAACATTTCCTTCATTAAAAAAGAAGAAGCATCAATCATCCGGTACATCTGTCAATGTTTATGAAACTCAAGCAAATATAAATTTTTGTTTTGATTTATTGTGAAAACTTTACTTGGCGTAAAATGATTTCTTCGTACGAAAACATGTTTTATGGCTGTGCCTCGGGTGATCAAGCCCAATAAATGGACAGAAATGATTAGTGCCTTAATCTCATGTAGCATCGCAGAGCCTACAAGGATGTACACCGTAATCAAAACTCAGAGATTCTTACATGCATCATAAATATACGAAACAGCAAACATTCATCCAAATACAAAAAAAATCCATACACGCTCAATTAACTAGTATAGGTGGATATACTCAAATTTATCAAATGCTTACAAATAATCACATGAATATATTTTTTAAATACTATACAAATAAAAAATAGTAATATTTAACGGTGCAGTTATCTTAATGTTACTTGGCGTAAACAATGTACGGTAATAATAACAATCGCAATTCGCAGCAGTCGGCGGCATGGACTAAAATGGAGGAACTTTCATGAAGAAAAGCCAGTTTGGTCAGCTCGGAGCGGCCGCGGCCCTCGCGCTCCTCGCGGCCAAAACCAATTTCATTATGACCGAAAAGTGAAAGGAGCGATGTTCTTCTCGATAATGAGAAGCTTCGGGAGTTGCAGCCGAACAGAACAGCGTGCACACGTAAACACGAGCACAACGCAAACTGGCCGCCAACAGGCTCGTTCAAGACCATCCACAATCACGAAAACTTACATTCCCAAAAACATATTAAGAAACCTGAAGATCCACCCGTAGAAGGACCCAGCGATCCCCTTAAGAAAACATAAAAACTGGCTCAGCATAAGTATATGCTCGGTACGATGGTCGCCAACCTCCATATACTTTATATATATATAAGTATCCAGTAACATTTTAATTACAATGAGATGAAAAAGTGAATGTGGCCGGTGAAATTGCGCTGATGATGATGTCCAGAGATCGGTACCGCCGACCTGCCTGTGATTTTTTTAATTATGTATAATAGCTATCTCCAATAGCGGTAACCGGTTTGATCTTCTCTTTCTTTTTTGTGCGAGGCGTTTTTAGTAGCAATTCAAATACTTTCATTTTCAAACCGACGACGGCGGAGTCGGACGCCCGCTGGACGCGGAGCGACGATGCGGGGCTGCGAACAGGAGCACCGTTATGAGCTATCGAATTTCCGAAAACAGGTTTCGGGTCAAATATCAATTGATTGTCCGTTTGCCCGTTTATAAAGGGTAACCATAAAATACCGCTTGAAATTTCGCAAATATATCTCGCTTGTCCGTATCGCGTGAAGTCAGATCGATAAATATGCGTAGTTAACGGAATGCATAAATCGTGAAGCAACTTGGTACTTGGTGCAATTTGCGAGCATGTCGTACGTTTGTTGATTACCATAGACTTGCGAAGATCGTGTATGGTTTCCTGTTGGTCGACTTAATTTTCGAGGTCTCGTAACATTTGCTGTATGTACTCGCCACTCAGTTTTTTTTTATATTCCCCCTAATGCTTCTACATAGTTTCAATATAAGATGCGAAGATAAATATCATATTATTTTATATTTTAAAAAAACTTTAGGCTGTAAACATATCATTAAAAAAAATGTTTTTTATTAAAAAAATGTTACATCAGAAATATTTAAAAATATTATCATGATCAGCTAATTATTATTTTTATAATAAAAAACTAACGGGTCACGAGTAATTGCTGTAAATATCAAGAAGAACATAAATATTTCAGAGTTTTAATATATCAATTTAACAGAAGCCTTTGGTAAATTTTTGACATTTGACTTCTGTATACGTTTGTCTGAAACACGAGAATATTTACATTTAAAATAATCTCAAGAATAAATTTAGCTGCGAGCAAATACAAGATGAAACAATTTTTCTAGAAATAAACCTACTTTAAAATTTAAACTACATATTGCATATGAATCCACGTATTATAAAAATACAATTATAATTCTATGGTATAATTATGCTGGTGTATCAAGCACAGATATTCAAACAACATTTTAAATAAAAATGTATTTGAACAAAATTATAATTATAATTAGATTATGAAGATAATTCTACTGTATTTATTTTATTTTGTTGGTTAACGTGAAATTTTTAAACAACTATATTAGTAAGACTTTATAAATGTATATTTTTTCTGTGCTACTTTGATGCTTATATGATAGCGATCAAGTACATTTTATTTGGTTATCCGAAAATTTATCTTAATATTCGAATTTCTAGTGTATATAAGAGTGATTTATTAATTGTAATAAAAATACTATCGAAATAAAGAGTAATGAACGCAACCCAAGGCATTTATCTACTAACCTGGATTGTAAATGCCAAGCAATCAAATCTAAACTCGGTTATTATTTATATTTATATTATATTGATACTATGTAGCTAGCACCTTGGGTTAGGGACACTTTTTTTGTCTCAAATAATTGCATTTTATATGTATATTTATTTATTATATAATAATAAAATAATAGTTCATAAGTAATCATGATTCATAGTTAATTGCTAATGGTCCTAGAGAAAGGCAATTTATTTGAGAATAGAGAAATGGGTTGCATGACCTTTTCGGGCGCTCTGTGAATGAACAATCTCGCTTTCAGAACAAACCAGTGACAATAAATAAAATTAAAATCAAACTGATACAAACCGACAAATTCATTCAGTCCCATTAAGTTTAAAATTATTTGAATGTGCTAAAAAATATTGTGCAATTGCATTCTTCGTTCGCAAATATTAACAATTTTTTTCTTTTGTTACAGTTACTGAAAAGGAAATCCGGCAATGGTAAGATAATTTGTTTATTTTTTGTATCTAGTTATTACTTTTATCACATACGGTTTTCTTTTTTTATTATATATTACGGATGTTTTTTTTTTATTTTACAATATAACTAGCACGTTCCAATAAGCAAGCAATAAATCTAAAAATAATATAACATTAGTTTTTGGAATTTCCCACATAACGTTTCTTCCTTAAGACGTAACATAGGCTAGCGACGTCTTTACAAGGAGTATATCTCAAATTTCAATATATTTTACAATATTGCTTGTATTATTATTAAACACTTATTCCAAAGTATCAATAATTGGCATAGTGTTTGCAACGATTCTAATAAATAACCACAGTATCAAGCTCGAATGAGATAATTTCATTTTTCGTTAATTTAATAACTCAATTTGATCTCTTTAAAATTAAGATTGTCGATATCTTGATTGAATAAAAAAATAGCAAAAAATAGAATTAAAAGTACTTAACATCTAATAAAATCTTTTCCGATAAATTCAAGTAAGTTGATAAGAAAAAGTAACATTGTAGCATGAGATAAATCTATCAGAAGGTGTAGACTAGATGATTGATTTCCGCGTGTCTAGTTTCTTTGTTAGGACTATGATTGATGAAGAGATCTCCACTTTACTGCAAACTCATACGTTTCCAGATTGTAACTAATACATTACTAATACTCAAAATATTATTTAATCTCTTAAGTACTACAGTCAGTGTACTTAGTTGGAATTGATACTATTATATTCTGCCATGTGACAAAATACAGTTCATTTGTGTTGATATTTAACTTCCATTTTCTGATTTTTTTAACGGTATCAATTAAGTTAGTAGAAACCTTCGTAATGACCAATCAATCACGATTAAAATATATTTAATCAGTCTTTATAAAAATTACTGATATTATTTTTAACAGTAATCAAAACCGGTAAAATACAAAAATCTGGCAAATAAAAATATTACCTTTTAATTTTTTAGATAGACTGTTTCAATGTATTTCCATGAAATAATTGTTGAAAAACTGTCATTTTTTTTCGATAAATCATTTTTTAATTACAGTCTTTTTTTAAAAAATCTCTAATCAATCCCAATGTTTACACAGAAAAACTGTTTGAATCTGTTATAATCTGTCTAGATTGTGATTAGGGTATTATAAACTTAAGTTAACAAAATGAACATTTTTACTAATTATTTCATGAGAAAAATATTTCCTTTGATGTAGTAGATGCAATCATCCACATTATAAACGTATTTCATTTATTTTGTTAACAATACTGTAAAGTATCTGATTCATTCTTATTGACTATAATAACTCTGGGACTTTATAAAATTATCAAATCAAAAATATTCAACTTTCAATAGCAAACAATAACTTAGGGTTACATTTTATCTACATGCTTGAGTTTCACTCATTGACGCGTGAGATATACATCCATTGTGGCTTTGCTGGTTTTACCATTGGCTGACGTAATATGAAGGACATGAGATAACGTCTTACATAACCGAAGAAACAACCCCCGAGTGAAGAGATTTTCCCAATCGTCGCGAATATTGAGAAAATATCCGCCCTGATGCCGGCTTATCTTCTATAGCGTAGAAAATGTTATATATTTGATCCTTGGTTTTGAAAAAAAATATGAGTAAAAATATAGCATTGTCTATTTTATTTTCCATAACTCATCAATTCACATCACTGCGTGACCTTTTGGAAAGTATTTTTTTCATGTAATATAGTTTTGGTTGACAATTCGCATAGCTCAATTTTATTAAAATAAATACAAACACTTACAGCAAAAATATTTATTTTTGTTACAGGCATAAGGGATTCTTGAAAGACTGTCCAAACGGACTTCTTACGGAACAGGTAAAGTATTTTCGCAAATGCACGGCATAAAAATAAATTCTCAAATACTGGCCAGGTTTTTTAACTAATTATTATTTCTATAGGGCTTCATCAAGATCTACAAACAGTTCTTCCCTCAAGGCGATCCCAGCAAATTCGCCTCTTTGGTGTTCAGAGTGTTTGATGAAAACAACGTAAGATTATTTACATATTTCATTAACAAATTAAATCAAACTTACTATTGTACATCCATTAATTATTGACGACAAAGCATACTTTAATTATTAAAATAACACTTATTATAGGATGGATCGATAGAGTTTGAAGAGTTCATTAGAGCTCTATCCGTGACTTCAAGAGGAAATCTTGACGAGAAACTGCATTGTAAGCTAAGAAATTTTAGTATTTTGAATTTTCCCGGATATGCATTATACTTGATAATATTTAACACAAAACAAACTCGTTGAGTCGAACAAACGACGACAGTGAATTGAATTAAATTATTGAATTTTATAAAAACAATTTCAGGGGCATTCCGGCTTTACGACGTTGACAATGACGGCTTTATCACACGCGACGAGATGTACAACATCGTAGATGCTATCTATCAGATGGTGGTACGTAAACAATACATGGTCGCTTTTTACTATCGTCGCGTGTACGTTTGACGCGTTCTCATGAGCTCCTGCGTGCACACCTCACAGGGCCAGCAGCCGCAAGCAGAGGACGAGAACACCCCCCAGAAGCGCGTGGACAAGATATTCGACCAGATGGACAAGAACCACGACGACCGTCTCACCCTGGAGGAGTTCCGCGAGGGCAGCAAGGCGGACCCGCGCATCGTGCAGGCTCTCTCCCTGGGGGGCGACTAGGCGCGCCACCCTCGCCCCCACCCCACTCGACCTACCCCTTTCTGTCCGCAACTAATTCATTTCAGGTACGACACCTGCTAAATGTATTATACTCATACTTCAAAATACAAATGTCAACATCGCGTATAATTGCACCATCGAGAAATTTCTGAATATTATACGGTTTGAAGTGTAAATAGTCATTTTACGATGTTGAAAATACGATGCTAAACACTCGCAGTAAATGTACATTTATCTCTTGTGAGTGCGAAAGACGAACTTCTATCATCGCCCGATCCATCATGTAAAGCGACCCTTTTAAAATCATTCACAATACTATTGTTTAACAAGTAAAGATGTAAGCTATGTCATAATAATATAAAATCAACTAAAATAAAAACATTTTAAAATTTATTATCAAAATTGAATTCAAATTAAAAAATTTCTTGTATTGTCACAGAAATAAATGAATTGTTAATAAAATAAATCATACTAAAATTTTAAAAATTGTAAAGAAATTAAAAGTACTAGGTACACTCAACTCGTTTGCATGATGTTTGGGGAATTTGTCGCCAATCTGGTTATGGGTAATCCAACTTGGACAGTTAATTTATACTTTTTCCCAAAATTTTAAAAATCCACAAAAACTACGAAACTCTAAATTCGTAGTATAAGACGTTTTTTAGGAATAACCTAATTAATTGTATTCTTATTTAAACTTGTATTATTTATAAATAAGCGTCATTGATAGACGGTAGTGAATTATACTTTCTATTAATCTCAGGTAGGTCTTAATAGGTTTACATATTTTAGTTGTATTTATTGTAAACTTTTAAAAGTCATTTAATTACTAGTCGAAAGAAAGTCAGACAATATTATTGTAACATTTACTAAAAAAATTAAATAACAACAACAAAAACACATCTTATGTGTTTTTTTTTTAGCTCATAATTTGTACTGACTTTACCTTTCAATTTGATTCCAAAATGAAGAAATTCATCAAATTCACATTGCATTATATTATTACATAAGATATTCTTTTCTATTTAAATAAATTAAACTAAAGTAATCACAGCTTACTTCGAGTGAATTCCGGTCTATCTACTTTGTCCATGTATATTTTCAATGTGCAAATACAAAAACATTTTCTCTTGTATTTCTATCATTATTACATTTACGTTCGATTTGAATAAAACTATCTTAGATGCAACATTTTTTTAACTTTAGTAACAGAATTTACTGAGTCAATCTTTAAAACATAATTTATCGATAAGGCTATTTGTGTCAAATCTAAATGTCTATTTGTAAAGTTATCGTTATATTGGAATCTACTAAATATTATTTCTTAACGATTGCTAGCGAACAGTATGCATGTGACATTATTTAACGCTTTGAATCCAATATTCACCTTTTCCTGTTGGCGTACCATTACTGTTATAATGTACTTTCAATACATAAATTTAAAGTAGAAAAAAGTATCATCGGGTTGTTATTGTTGTAGTTCCCTTGAAAGATTAGTAAATCACTAGACTTACTATTTCCATTGAATATTAATTTGCTACATACCTATTACATTAATTTCGGTAAGTAATTTCTAGATAAAATTGGAAAACTTAAAGATTAATAAAAACACAATTGCATCTTAGTCCTCTCAAAAACATCAAGTACTGATGATCATTCATTGCGAAAATTAGAATGTACCCAAATATAATTTAAGAGTTATTTTCACATAATATCTCACTTTCATAATAACTCCAGGTTATATTTTTACTTCTATTCTATAATGTAAATATATTTTTGAGATATTTAGAAAAAAGAGAAAGATGTAACTAACTACATTACAATAAAAAATAATAAATTTACCTTCAAAACCGATATCATTGAAAAAATATCTACTTTGGGAATCAACAAACTGTCAAATAAGAAGAAAAAAAATTTTAATACAAAATTGAAACTTTCAACACTTTGAATCGCAAAATAACATTAAAACTCAAATAGAGGCCAATAATGATTTAAGAAACATTTAATTATACAAGGAGACATCTTTTCTACACTACAACGGTTTGATTCATACTTACCCTCTCTTTGCTTTGATGGTGATGTTATTGAAAGTAATTCCAATTTAATCTTAAACAAATGTTAACATCAGAATGGAGAGCCAGTGATCGGCAACTTGCCACCTGGTATTTCGATAGTATGGACTCCGCGAATATAAACGATTCGCGAGACTCGATGAACGAGAGCAGAGGAGAATTATTCACGTTTTAACGCAAGTTTTCCGAGACCTCGAAAGTACGAGTAACTATTTATACCTATTTCCCAGCTTATTTGCTACTCACATTACATAAAACTTGTTGATTCATTAATAATATTTTTGTCGTCCAGTTTTATAGCACCTTTCATTTTTATGTTTTATCGAAAACGACATGTAAATCTGATGATCTGGAAGAATACTAATGGTAGTGACTGTATACTAAAGAGTACTTACCAAATTCAATATTGATCTCGTACGGAATAGCACGGCCCATCAGTTGATAATAAATTAAGCTTAAAAGTCTGTAATTGAATAATTGTAAATTTGATAAATGTATATAATTCTAACTGAATCAAAAGGAATTGTATATCGCAAGTGCGCCGCTGGAGATACTTGGACAAGTAAGGCACAGCTCGGCTCGGTGATACATTGTGCTTATGCGGATAACGCATCAAAAATTGTTAATTGTTTTGCTATTACTAACTATATTTGATATTAGAAAATGCAGCAAGTACGCGGACACCCGTGTACTTACTTATTTGCGTTAACATTGCTGTGATAATTACAATCATATTGTAACATCTTTAGACTTTCTAATAAAATGCTCATGTTACACTTACTTTGCTTTGTAAACAGAGATTGGGAAGTTGTGTTCAACACTTGAAAAAATGCCGAATCACATAACGCTCCGCATCCTTTAAGGTGGATCGGAAGCAAATATTACTTATGATTTTTAACTGAAACGGACTGTCCGTGGGTCCTGCTACTGAAATTTAAGTAGTTATGTTGTAAATATTAAGATACTCATTACCATTAAGTGTACTAACATTTGACAAAGATTCGTTTCATCTTACGAATTCCTGGAAAAGTTTAAAGTTCAACGTGTGCTGAACGCCGGTCTGTTGCATTATATTATTCTGGACAGTTACAAGTCGTAAACGATTGCAGATTGTTACTGAAATATGAAAATTCAATGGAGTGGACTTCCATCCACTAAAAAAACAAAAACGTTGCAAATCAACAGTCTGTTGCTGATAGAAACTTAAAAACCATTTCATACATGTACTTACATATTTTAAACGACACATTTTTGGTCTCGTTCAGTTCAGTTCTCGGAAAGTACTACCTTACTACTTAAAAAGTATTTGATTATCCAAATTATGAATTTATTCATTTGTCAATCTACTAAACATAGTGCTGGCCCAATACAATCGAACAGGTCACATTTTAGACGCTTACACCGTTACATTAAACTCTAATATATCAAAAAACAGAAATCACCGTTACAATTGCTGAGTGCATTATTTGACATGCTCAATTTTTATTTAAATAAAAAAACTCTAGAGATTCATAAAACAAGTTTATTCTGAACCGTTTATAAAGGTAACGACCGCTCCAAATACTTTGAGGAACTGAACTAGAGCTTGTACTCGCATAATCTGTTCTTATGTGTTATCGATTTTGGTTAACTATTATATTTAAATCAACCCTTGTAATGATAATTCGCTTGGTAAAAAATGAATGTTCTATTAATTAATAACACTAATTTTAAGATAACCACATATTTTAAAATTGTAATACTATGATTTTTACTAAACAGGTCATGTCACATTTGTTCTTCTTATGAATAAAGTAAAGTAATTCAAAAGTTGAGTATTTTATTTCTATACCCCAATATCTACAAATAACTGGAAAATCACCATACATTTCCTTAGTGATAATATAAATAATGAGCACACTAAATAAACCCTTTAACGCAAGTATCACAAATATGCACACATAAATAAATAAAAACAGTATAATTGACATTCTGTTCAATGCTTATCAAAGAAATAAACCTAAACACGAATAAAAAAAGAAAACAATCGGAAACCTGATTGGTAAGTAATTTAACAAGTAAAAGGCAATTACTATAATGGTCCTCAAATTCTGTTGCATCTTACTATTATGCGCATTTACGTGTTTTTAATTTTATTTTGAAAATAATATGTATTGTGTGAAATTTTAATGTGTTTAAAATTTAATTTTAAATGCTTTAGTTATAAAGGAAACGAGACGTGCTTTCCACGCTGGTTTGGATAAAAGCAACAATTTGCACATGGTGGAGTTCGTACTCGTCAAGAGCTTTTAAATTAATATTTTAAACAAACTACTTTGAGCGGTATTTTACGTAAAAATACAATGCATATGCCATTAAAACAGAAAGCGAAATAAATTTTGAAATTATATGAAATGTATTTTTTTTTTGTGAACTTGTAAAGTTTGAGAGACTTGTTTTATCTGGAGAACGTATTTTATGGTGTTTTTAAAACAATTTCAGGTAAGTACGAGGGTATGGAGTAGGTATCACTTGTTAACCCCTTAAAAATTCAAGTATATTTTATTTTAGTCGTATTTTTACTTTTTTTATAATGATATATTATTGTTTCGTGTTTCATAATATCATCCAAAAAGAGATTAACATGCTTATTAAACTTAAATAAATTATATCTACTGGACTAAAAAAATAAGTATTTAAAACAGTAAATTGAAAAAAGTCAGAAAATTTTAACTTTTGATAAATAATGTAACCCAATTTAAATAAACATAGGAATTACTTTGCTATTTCATATCCCAAAAAAAACTATCAAATAATTTAAAGCCTAAATATTTTTTCAACATTTACGACAGTTGTACAAAAAGCTATTACATATTTGTAAAATTGAATATTCAGCTGACCATCTGCCTATTTATATCAAGTTGATCAAAATAAATTAATTAAATTGACGAAAGTCCAATCAAACGAGTTTAAAAAATCCTGTTGTGAAATAAATACGATTCCCACGTACCTTTGGTAAATCGAATTTTTTTTTTCGTCTGTATTACGCCTTGTATGTTAAGCCAGTAGCGTCCCAGATTTGAATTAAATTTTAAATTATATAAAAGCACAAATGAAAAGAAGAAAATTATCAGTCGAATTCAAATTAATTTAATGTGTTTTATTTTAAGAACCTGTAATTAAAATGTAAAGTAATTACCGATTTACTAAGAAAATATATTTTTTCCTTTTAAAATATTTTGTTTAGACTTTTGATGAGGATAAAATTAAATAAATAACTAATAATAAGTTATTTACTCTTGAATTTCACTTCTAGAAAAAGAAAAAATATTTCGATTACATAAATTAGACTTTTTTGAAGTGAAAAGATTTTAAAATCACAATAGTTTCACTTTTACAGTAAATGGCTTCTTTAATTTAAAAAATTACATCTTATCAAACTTATTTAAATAGACTAGATTTGTGTTACCATAAAAATACCATAGAACCATAAAAAACCAAACTTGTATCAAACGATTAGATTAACAAAAATAAATCTCAACTTAAAGATAGAGCAGATTTTGTATTGGTTTGTTAAATCTAATCTATCTATAAGATAACATGATGAGTGCCGATGGTGAAGCTAACAGCATCAGGAGGTCAAGAAGGATCAGCAAGCAGTCCTGAGATAGCCGTAAAAAACCTATTAAAGCCAAGACAGACATTGGAAAAAGAAAGAATAGAAGAGAACTGATTTATAATTGTTAGTGTATAAGTACACTGATTAGAACTCCAAATTCAATTATCGATTATTTGTATATTTATGAGTCAGTTAATATGAATTGCATGAACTAGTATCTCTCCAATAATAATTCTTATCAGGGATTAGTAGGCTGTAGCATCTTAATTATAAAGACCATACTGCCCACAAATCTCTGCTCGGTAAATGCAGTGTTTCTGTCAAATGAAAAATAACTCTTCAAAATATGTGAATAACTTTCTTTATAACAAACAAAATAACAAAACTTACTATACATACCTTTATAAATGCAATGTACATTATTTTTTATAATTGTTTTATTTCTAAAGCCTTTTTAGTCACTCAGTCAGTACTAGTTTTATACATATAAATTTCATGAATAAATACTGCAGCTATTCCGTTATCCAAATATTAAATATATTTTTGTTTAGTTTCCACTTTTCAACTGAAACTAAGATGAAATATCATAAAGTAATTTCATAGAATATTCCAATTAATGAATTATGAATCTTCATTCAAAGCTCGTAAGTCCATAAACCAATACTTAAGAACGTTTGGATAGCTTGCAATATGTTATTATTATTAAATCTCATGCCCTAGTTCATATTCAAAATACAAACAGAAATACTGATGCTATTTATTTGTGTTATTATAACAATATATCATTATTTTTAAGTTTCGATTCAATTTCGGTTTCTTGGTAACCTTTATTACCTTCATGATGAATCACAAAAGTTGTTATAAAATATATGATCATGATAATCTAGCATCCCAAATATTCATAATAACAAATTAGCAATTGATCAATGTGCTCCACAATCTACAATCAGACAATCTCAATCACAATTGCTTCACAGGCTGTCAGTTTGCAATTGATCATTGGCTGAACTGCAGGAAGTATTTTATAATCTCCCATGCACTTTTCCGCAACGTCATTACCAACATATACATGACAGATAAGCCACAAGTGCCGAGTTCTAAATCAAATCTTCAGTGGTGATTTACAGATTGACATACAGACTATTCCAAATAGAATAGTTATATAATTCGCAATACGCCCTTAACTCTTCAAAATTTCATTAACCTAAATATATAATATGAAGCGTGTAAAATGTGGTTTAATTAATATCAATATGAAGAAAAATTGCAATGACGAATTCTCCAGTACAGAAAACAAAAGGTATAATCACAACTTTAAAACTGCTGACTTGGAAACACACAAGAGAAGAAAGACTCTTCAAATGTAAGTAACCATTTTACCATATATTATTGAGAGCCATCATTCCGATAACAGAATTTTGATTTGAAAATGATGTGTTGAGATTTCAATTAAAATACTGTATCAAATGAATTGAAAGTGTGCGCAATTTCTATTTCAAGCATACTTTGTAAACCATATATTAGTGTGAGCAAAAAGGATTAAAAGGACATTCACTTTGCCTGACACAATACAAAGCCAGGAGTAAATCTTCAAATCAAAAACATATATTCGATCGTAAACTTACTTTATTAATTTTTTTAAATAAAAATACATGTTCATCATAAAAGGCTAAACCTATACGCATACAGATAAACAGATATTCAACATCGTGTTAAGTATATTAAAGTAGAATTCACAACTTTTGCAGTGATGATTAATGTTGTCATTTGTTTATCTGCATCTTAAAAATACTCACAGAAAAATTACTTTTATGTTTATTTTATTTCACTCATAAGCACTGTAAAATTTTGACCACAATCTGACATTATAGAAAGTTTAATCCTGTTATCATACAAAAAAGTCGTAAAATTTACAAGAATCATTGCGCTTTAATAATGTTTTCTGTGAGAAAATGCTATCCATAGTAAACACTCATAATAACACAAGCTATATCCCTATACTATGGGTGTGCTTGGAGGAATACATTCCTTAAAACTAAAACATCGCGCAGATAATGCATGCATTGAAAAAATAATACTACGCCATCTATATCACCATCGCTAATAATTCATAATTTCATATTGTAACGACCCCTGCAGAAATTATGAGGATAGTTTCACCAAAAAACCTTAATTAATATGAGACACTCAATACCTAGTGCTTTACCTTAATTAAAACCAAAAGCTTTTTTTTACAACACTTGGAATGTAATGAAATGTTGGCTGCCTTATCTGAGGAAAGTACAGTTACTAAGCAAATAAAACTAAATCTAATTGTAATTTCATAATTTGACAAATTCTAGAAAACCCCTCATATGTATATGTTTTAATGCAGTAATTACAACCATATTTTTATAGACTGTTGATATTTCTTGAGTTATTGAATGAGTGCATTAAATATTTCGACTCATTAACACCAAGAATTTGGCAAAGGCGAGAATGTAGAAGGCACAGGATTAAAGTAATTCTTTTATTGAACACTGCGAGTGCTGGAATACATCAAACTACTCACAGTTCTTGCGGTTAAGCCAACTATGCCTTAATTATTTTTTTTACTTACATATAACACTAGTCAAAGAATTTTTATGCACCGTACAATATAATGAAAAAAAATACTCACATTCAATGTCATTCATTCTTTGTATTCAGTATATTAAAAATATACCTTAGACATTCCACAAGTTAATAATGAATAACACAATACTAAAATGAATTGGAAGGAAATTTACTACTAGTAGCTAGTTGTAGAATGTTAATGTACTAAGCTTTCTCATTTCTTTGATTTTCAACATATGTATACTGCAAATGTCCAAAATATTTTAACAACGGTGCTAACATAATACACTAAACGTAAAGTAACCCAACTTACATTATCTTAACAACTTACAGTACATTGTCAGCCCCCATCAGTATAGCTAGGTCACAACAGGAATGTAAAAATATAAAAATATGTAACATTATTCATGTTGAATATTTTTCAATTAAAAATTCACCAAAATACAAAGGTGAATCAACCATTAGCACATATAGACCAAAACAAGCAGATGAAAATTTTCAAACTATAATAATTTGTTTGCATTTGTTTATTTCAGTCTCAATACTATGATAAAAAATTTTGGACATTCACAGAGATAAGAAACAAAACGAAATGCTAAAAGCAGTACCTTCGTAACTTGCTATTGGATTGTAAAATCTACACAAACTCCCGCCTCACTGGCATACATATTTCTGTAAATGTATTTATTTGCTAAATTATATTCTGAATTCTAACGATAAAATATTTACTGGGTCATAATTGCATACGTATACATATCCATATGAATATGTGTGTGTGTGTGTGTGTGTGTGTGTGTGTATGTATATATATATATAGTTATTAGTATTAAAGGTTATTTAAAAACATCCTCGCTAGAAATGTAAGAAAAGTAAATATAAAAAAAAGAAAGGAAAATAAGGGAATTATAGCCAGGCAGCAAATTTTAACTTACCAAAACAATGCTTTATTACTTCAGTCATTTGTAAAACAGCACATTGACCAAATCCATTAATAAAAAAAATAAAAAAACAAGAAGGAAATATTTTACTTAATTTAGAATCCTATTATATTTTAATACAATTAATAATTCCAAGCAATTTTGTTTCTTGTTGTCCAGTTAACGAAGGGCAAATCTTAAAATCCAAGTTAACATGTAGTATAATATCAATCATTAAAATGATTTTCAGACATGACTAGAAACCCAAATTCCGTCTCTGTCGTCACCTTATTTTATATTATTTACATATTGAAATAACTGATTTCGATTTAAAAACAAAAGTCGTATGATAAGAGACTATAGACATATAGATTACGAATTTATATTATGGCCAACAAATACATATTGTAGATCCTAGTAATTAATTAGCGAGTAAAGATTTTTTTCATCCTATATCTTGTGCACATTTTGAAAACGTTCCTCAAAATTGAACTCAGAAGTAGTGTTACTACAAACAAAATTTATCTCACGCAAACTCAATTCCCAGAATCTACAACAAATAAAAATTTTATACTATTTTTTATAAATTATTTATACACAATGCAATACACTACATGTTGGAAAATTTTATATTGCCCCTCCTATAGCATTATTGAATGTAATATAACTTAATCTAATTAAGATTTTGAATCTTATTCTCTCATTCTCAGGGGAATCGTTTAGTTTCCTTTTGCTGTGGTGAAAAAGAGTAAAACCAAATATTAAAGATCATAAGCTTCTTATTGTCAATGAATTTTTTTTTTTGGTGAATTAATATTCCTTATTGTAATTAATTTACAGGGGGCACACAAATTACACTTTTTAATTAGTGTGTGTGTAAGCATAACATGTCGATTTCTAACAAAATAGTTCTTACACCCATATTTGCAACGAGTTTAAAAATTCAATTATGAGAACTAAATCGCATTTTGAGTGTTAGCTTTACGTGTCACCGTTATTAATTTTATGCAGTCTATTACGTAGCTTCTATAAACAAAAGATTTTATTTTGTCAAATACAAATTTACTACGGTATCTACCATGAAAACATTTGCCCATTAATATTCATAGTGCTCTATTGATTACTTTATTAAAATTATTTTTTTTAAGTACATGTAAATACTAATTATATTTAAAATTTAAACTTCTTCATTGGAGATCGTTCCAATATAATAATTATTACAAAGGGCTCCATATAATGTAAGGAAAAAATCTATAATGTTAATAACTATCTTATTTGTGATAAGAAATAAATATTTTCTGAGAATCACCTATTCATTATCTTTTAAAAGTACAGAGATTTTTAACAGCTGTTTTTAAAATGACTGAAGTATCTCTTAAACATTAATACTTTTTTAATAAATTTAAACTCACTATTTTACTTTCATTCAAAAAATTGTGACACAGATCACAATTTTGATAATAATTATTTATTTTTAAATAACATTAAATGTCCATTTGAACTCAAATAATGTCAACTTTTCACATATGAGTCACATTACATATTACAGAACTTTTATAAAACTCAAGTATTTGTATCATTCATTTAATTTGATTCAATGGTGTAAACTAATTACGGAAAACTGCTGACATAGTTCTCACACCTCTCGTTCATGTTCACAAAAAACAACTTATTTCGAAAAATTAGTACAAAAAGCCAAACTATTAGATTTTGTTATGCTTTTAAGCTAAACATTTATTTTAAATACACCGTTCTTGTAAAATACAAAAGCAACCAACACCGATAGTAAATATTCTTCCACTTAAATAATATACTTAAATTTATCTTAACATGAGTTTATATTTGTATCTACTTTATTATCATTAACTATGGGGTAATATTCCCCCTGTTAACTCCCAAGACTAAACTTTTTTAAATTTGAATAACGAGAGATTGTATCATTCATATCTCACTTCAAAGAATCTGGGGTCCAAGATCAAATAAAGTATGGTATAAGAATGAATTGATGTGCTTATTTTAGAAACCTGTATCTCAAGGTGGTCAACCATATTATTTATTAATGATACATCAGTAACTTACTGTCGAGATCGATCCTGTGTAAGTAACTAGTTTGAAAAAGAAATTTACGTAACAGTTCCATAAAATGTTTGTAATTATACCGGTAGTTCTGTTCGTGTCACGCATACCGGAATATTCAACAATATGAAAATAATTAATTCTGCATATTAAAAAAGTTAACGATAACTTTTTTTTACTTCAATAATAATAATAAATGACAATCTAAAATGAGAAATAAAAAAAAGAATAATTTTGGTTGGGGATGAGATTGGAAATAAAATATTCTATCTAAAAAAACCAAAGATTATGTGAGTAATAAGATATATTAACAAGAAAAACTACACAAATAATGTTGACATTACTCGTGGAGAATAAGTGGAAACTACAATAGATAAACCATAGAGTTGAAAATTTAGTTAGGTATAAAATAGGACTTGAAAAGAGCTATTGAAATGTTTCCTAAGAATTTATAATAATATTTCTTATCTATTATTACCGAACCTTGAAAAACTTAAGTTTATTTGATAGAGCCGAAATAATTAAAAACCTTATGTAACTCCTGTTATTTAGAGTTGAAACAACTATAGTTATAGCCTATATAGACTATAGCCATTTCAGTTTAACATTGTACTTGAACACAACTGGAAATATTTTGAATGCCAGGTTTCAATTGAGAATACATTCAGTAGATACATGTGCAGAATGTTAAAGCAAAGAAAAAAAACACTTTTCAATATTAAATTTATTCTAATTCGCAAATATGTAGATGATTTTATGCTACAACGCAACCGCTATTTATTAACAATCGCGCAAAGTAGTATTATATATGATATTTATATACATACAGATATCCATATACATAATATAATAATCCATAAACTGCTTGACAAATATCTCTATTAGGAGGAACAAAATATTCACACACCATAGCAGGTAAATAATTGTTTAGAACAAAAAATAAGTCCAATCCCATTAACAGGAGTTGTTTGTATTATTTTGATTTTTTAAAAGAAATGCTGGGTAGTTGTAAGTCACATTGTTTAATGGAAAGTACTAATAAATCATTGTCGATTAAAAACACAATAGATATTGGATTTATTTTCCAGGTTTAGTTGTATTTATACATTCTGTAACATTCTCATTAGACAGGGTTAACTTGAATTCATAACATTGGTACCATAATACTTTCCCCTATACTGTTAAAAGCCATCACATTCACCATACTAGGCACCTACATGCATTTACTATTTACTTCAAACTTTATGTTGAATCTATATCTTGAATTTACAAAAAAATATGATATCAAATAAAAATAATAAAAAACATTATTCAACATGGATTTTTTCATTTATCTATTATAATCTTTAACAGTATAAAGTAAAATACCACAGTATTCTTTAATAAAAGTTGTTAATACCGATGAGACCATTGCTTTATTGGTCCTATAGAATTGTCGATATTTATGGATAATGCCAGAAGTCACTAACTCAAAAATTATTTTT
The DNA here is from genome assembly GCA_022113835.1 of Atopsyche davidsoni. NCBI lineage: Eukaryota > Metazoa > Arthropoda > Insecta > Trichoptera > Hydrobiosidae > Atopsyche > Atopsyche davidsoni. The sequence goes on from JAILWY010000010.1 coordinate 5,046,031, forward strand.
GTTAACAAAAAAAAATAAATAACTTGCAAAACGTAAATGTATATCTACTCTATTAATACATTAACACCCTACGTATTCCAAGAGGAACACAGGGACGAGATACCATCCTCCTTTTTTCACATTACGACCAATCACTCAGCATTCCACCGACTACAATTGACTAATAACGGTGGATACTTATTGAAAATTCAATTGTCGTAAATAGAATTTTGTTTCAAAAGGCCACCTCAGTGCAAACTGCCTTGATTCTATATCTAGAATTTACGGTTAAGAGTGGAGCAATACTCCCCTCACTTAAAAAATAGTTCATGTGTAAATGAAACAAACGTAATATCAATGAAAATAACTGCAATAAAAAAGAAACGTACGCATTTGAAAATCCCTTAACAAAAAACATAGCTGTCAGCTGCCTTGAATAAAGGGAACGCTGATCACCGGTGATTAATTCTTAACAGCAGAAATACATTTCACTGGCAAGTTAATAAACCGTGATAAGCTAAGTGCCTTAAACATTAAAAACATGAACTAGTTTTATTTGAAAGGTTACTCATGAATAACTTGATGGTGGAAAGAAAATAAGACTTGCACCAGAGACCAGAGTTCAAATCTGGGTAGTGACAAGTTTATCCAACAGAAAACGTAATCATTTTACTTTGTTTAATAAACTAAATATTATTCCTGTTGTCATTAGCCATTCTTACTCTAACTGGTTTCATCTAGGGTTTGTGTCTAAAGAAGTTGAAATTTAAAAGTATAAAGATTCACATTCTGCTGAATTATAACAAGATCGCTTTTGGCAACATAGCATGTCATCAACTAAATCACTTGAGTACTTTCAAAATCAGAGCATGCGTAAAAGCAGAGCAATGTTCAATTTAAGACATCATTTTCCTGGGAATCTCTTTTATTATAACAAAATGCAGGTTTTCAAGCATTATAGTTCTAATTCGTAATTACAACTAAACATTGAAATAATTAATTCAATATATATACAGTCAAACCCTTGTAACATGACTCACATTATAACAAGCTTAATTTAACCAAGTGGAACTTGTCTGACATTGTACTAAAACGCAGTTAAAATTTTTTAATGTTAGTGATTTCTGGCAATGCACCAACTTAATTAATATATATCTAGTAGAAATAACATATTTCAGCTGGCTCAATGTAAAAGCACATTAAAACTACACTGATCAGTTACACAATTAAAAAGAAAAATGTTTTAACAAATCTGTTGACTCACAGGTACATAACATTTTGTAAATTTACATTTACTAAAGATAATTGAAGAAAAGCCATTTTCCAGATACTTTTTTCAGTATAAATATATAAATACCATAACAATAACATTTTGCTGGGAACATTAGTGTTTTTAGCTATCTGGTGTAAATACATTAACCCTTTGGCCCTATGCCATTTATCTAATACAAAATAAAGTACATACACTGTATTATGATTATACTAATATCCTAATTCAGCAAACCCCACATATACATACAGTCTTTCTGAAAAGTCGTTCTACTTGTATCTCTGAACTATAAATACAGCTCAAAACATGCAATGTAAGCACTCAGTAAGCCCACGAGTTGTGATATCGCTAACAGGAATGCCCAAGGGGTTATTCTGTGTATCATCTCAATATTGCAAACAGTCCACTTTATGTAGTTTCAAGTTGAGGTATTTCACATAATTGACATGACTAAAGTTTGTACTGCTTATAAACACTCAAAAAAAGAAACTACTTTTAAAAATTAATTAATCTCTGTATACACAATCAAAACACACTAATTTAGCACTGAAATATTAGTAGCCTACAAAAGTAAGTGCTTCAATCAGGCCTAATATTTATCATTATTGCTACTATATCTAGTGAAAAAAGCACCCCTCGTAAGCTTTCTGACTTACACATGATTGAGTTCACGCAAATGAATATTTATTTTCAATATGAAACAAAATTTCCTACAAAGTGGAGCGTCTTTTTAGAAAGGACCTGTATATGAAATGAAAGTACATTTTAAGACAAAAACAAAAAAAATAATTTGAAATAATTTTACCACATATAATATAATAAACAACTTTCTATACCAATTTGAAAATTGTGAACATGAAAAACAAAGTTTCTGATAAATTTATGAGTTCACATTGCTCAAGGCTGCAGCTGTTGGATAAGTTTAAAATTTATGTGTTTATTAATTATATACTAACTTCTAGGGTGCATATAGATCACATAAAAAACTATTAATATAAAATAAATGCAAAATTGTTCAATATATACATATTTTTCATTTATTTATTGAAGATAATAGTATAATAATACTTTTGACATACTTAAAGGGGTCATTATGAGTCAAAGGGTTGATCGTAATCATAAGTCTTGATGGATCAAATAGACTATAGATGGCAAACATAAATTGAAGAAGTTACTTGAAAGAAGTCTTTACACACATATTGCAAAGAATACATTTCACATTTCTGTATTTTAACAAATCCTATATTGTTTCAACTATTTCAAATAATTATATGCACTTGTTTACTATCAAGCCATAATAATAAGCATTTGTGATTTTTTTAAATATTCATGGCATATTGTTTTTTAAAGATAATAAAAAAAATCAATAGATAATCATGGTTCTGTTTCCAATTTCGTTTCTCAGATAAATTCTTTCCTAATCGGCAAGGTCTTACTGAGATCTTACAATTACAAATTTGAAAATTTTATATATATATATATATACTTATAAATATATATATATATATACATAAATATATATATTTATAAATATATATATATATAAATATACCAATTTATTTATATATATATATATAAATATATATATATATATAAATATATATATATATATAAATATATATATATATATATATATATAAATATATATATATATATTTATAAATATATATATATATTTATATATATTTATATATTTATATATATATATATATTTATATATATATACATATTTATATATATATATAAATATATATATATATATATATATTTATATATATATATATTTATATATATATATTTATATATATATTTATATATATATATATTTATATATATATATATATATATATATTTATATATATATATATATTTATATATATATTTATAAATATATATTTATAAATATATATATATCTCACTCTTTATATTTACACCAACTAATAAAGAGACAAAACCTTTGAATGAAAAAAGGGAAAGGATGGGTAACTAGTGTCCATTAATCAACAGCTTGGCAATCAACGTTCCTAATATTACATTAAATACTTAATTCTAGTTGACTCCTGTTATAAAAATGACAACTCTGCTGACAGGCTGCTGTCTCAATAGTACCCACAAGGAACCCCTGAATTAATCATTTATCATGATTTGTTAACCAAAAAAAACTCTTTTAAATTCTCAAAAATAAGAGGGAAAAAATACATCCATTATACCATATCCCCCTTATCTATAGTAAAAAAACATTAATAAGGAAAAGCTATCATTTGCAGATGAATTTTTTTATATTAAATTGTATGATAAAACAAAAAAGAACTCAATGTTCAAATAATACAAAATAATCAGTAAGTAATTTATAAATGAATTGCAAATTTTTGTACTCAGACAACAAATTTTCCAAAAATGAAACTTAGCAAGACTGACACAATAAAAAAAGCAATGAAGTGAAGTGGCACCCCACCTTCCAGGGGTAAAGAGGACGCAGCCGGGGGAAGGTAAGAGTGTCGTCCTGCATCAATGTTACCCAGCTCCTGGTTTAACTGTATAAGCTCCTCCTGAAAATCCAATTATCAAGTATCAGGCACCGAGAAACTCACACAAAATACGCATTAGCAATCCAAAAACAGTGATATGACTTTATAAAAGATGAAGCAATAATCAATCTGTTACTCAATTCAAAATTACATAATATTAAAACAGACAAATCTTGCTATCTAGGGCATTTTACATTTGAGAATCTATACAAATTGTAGCCAGCGGTAATTGTCAACCGCCAAGTAATAAAATTTTGAATTTTTACTTATTTTGTCATAAAACAATTGTGTTATTAATGATTATTTTGGCTATGGCAAAAATATATAAAAACAACAGATCCAGTCAGTAACATTTATACAGTAAAACTTCATGTGTAAATATTTCTGATGTTAAGGTCATAGTTCATGGCCACCATATTGCTTTATCCTTGATATAACCACTATACAATATCAACATATATTTAAATAAATTTAAGAAAAAACTAAATGACAAAACTTGTATAAAAGCTTATGATTCAAAAATGTGATCTGATTTGTCAACATAAAAAATCTAAATTAATAAGCATGTAAAGCATCAGAGAATTTTCGAACATAATAAATTATTTATCGTATATTTCAAGCATAACATAATTATCCATACAAGCAAGCGGATTCAATTATTTTTGTGACCCTCCATTTATTTAAATACAGTAAATTCTATAAAGACCCAGATTATTAGTCAAGGTATATTTCCAAATGACAAGTTGATGTCATTGAATTCTGTTGGTTGAATACACACATGTAATTTACCAAAGGGACTATTGCAAAATAAATCTACTCTATTATATTATATTAAAAAATCTTGTAAAATCAACTTAACAGTGTGAACTTGAAACATAACCTATAATTATATTAAAAAATACAATATTATAAGATATATTGTTCACTATATTAAATTTATACAAAACCATAATATATCTATTTGACACAATCTATTGCATGTAAACCCTGCAAAACGCACCATCAAAATAAAGAAAACAATTTTTTTTCCTGCGCAATAAGAAAAATTCATAAAAGCATAGAATAATACATGTTAAAGAATCATATCCGCAAACACGAGCCATAAATACATTCATCAAATTATTTGAAATATCATTCTTAGCTACTTTAAGTATACAGCTTTACATAGGACTGCCCGATCACCCATCAATGCTCTGGAAATTGGCCCCCTCATTTCAAGAATATCATTCCAATAAGCTAAGAATGTGTGGTCACAAAATTTAATTTCTAAAATCTTAGCAATTTCATAAACTTCTACCAGTGCTAATGACTATATAACTAAATATTGACTAAGATTATATTTGATATAAATCATAGTTTTACAAAATAAAATATCATTACATTAAAATACCATACGGCTCAAATATCAATGCTCGCGAACAACTTATTGAAAAAATATGAAACTGTGTATCTGTAGGTATATGTGAAAGCCACAACGCATCAGAAAATATATTTGACCCAGTAAATGTATTGTAATAGGCTATTCCAAAAGGGGAAAACCCTAAAGTCGCGCAAAGTGAACCATTACCTGGAGTGCTATTTTCTCATGGAGAATTTTGCTGTTCGCCTCTTGTAGTTCTTTTACATGCGCTATTAGAGCTTTATTAACCTCAAGAGGAGCTTTGTCAACCTTTAAAAAAGAAAAAAAACATTGTTATTTAATTCAATGATGGAATACATATTAAAATTACAATATATTCAAGTTCTAAACAATTTAAGTGTTTCCCAGACTGAGCCAGTACAATTCACAAAATAAAACAACCATAAATCATCAACAAACTCTTTCAATAAAATAATATTACTAATGAAAACTAAGCAAGTGTTTCACCTTTCCAGAGGCAGGAAGAGCCATGGATTTGTTTTCTACTGCCTTCTTTGGTTTGTCATCGACAAGTGTTGCCTCAAAGTTAGTTTCCTTAAATGAAAAATTACATTATTCCAAACATTTAGAAAATTTGCACACATATTATTTATAAACAATGTAACTAACCTCCTCTTCATGGTCTGAATTTATAGTTGGAATTTCAAATACACATTTTAGTTTATGGTTCATTATTTTCTCAGAATCCACGACCCTCCACTAGAACAAATAAATTATTATTTTCAATGTGTACTTAAATCTTGAATATGGCTCACTCAAGATGCAAATCTATAAATAATCAAGATTCAATTCTTACTAATTCATCCACGTTCATATTCCAGCCTTCTGGTTCCATTACAGACTGAACCATAAATTTATGTTTATTCTTTTCGGTTGGATTGAAGTTGAACGGTTGAAGTGAGACTAAAAGAAAAAATTGTAATTAGCTTATTGTTGATAGATATATAATTATGTATATTCCCTGTCAAAGGCAAAATGCACCACGTACTCTGTACTTCTAAATTTTCTTTTGGGGTTAAAAATCCCGAGTTTGGACGGACACAATATCTTTTAGGGGCAGTAGTCTTCAATTTGAAAAAGACATTCTTGTCGGTCACATTTGTAAGCATAATCCAGCTTGAAACTGGATATTTAAAAGGACCTGGAAAGAACACGAAATATTAAAGATTATTATAAAACTCAAGCACATCATAGAAAATAAAAAACGCAAGACTTAAAAAATACATGACATTTCATCGGTCATGGTCCAATAAATTATATTTCATCCATGAAAAAATTACTAATAAAATCTAATAACCACAAAAATCTCAATATTATTACAAAATCTAAAATTAGAACTTCGCCTCGGATATTATTAAAGGCTGTCAATAGTAAGAACCTGCTAGGAATCGCTATAGAAATAGATTTATCCATGATTGGTAGATAGGCTCTGCCACTTTCGGAAGAAATATCGGCAAACTACGGCAAAGAAAAAGTACTTTCAAAAGCGTTACCATAGAATTTTAGCTCCGTCTGGGGCTCGATTAAGAGTAAAGATTCTTCCTGGTTCGACATTGCGAGCGTTGATTATCTTTGCTGAATACACAAAATGGGGACGAATCTCGAGAATGAGCTCCGGAACGCAGGTATTGCTTGATAAGACTGGCGGACAGCGGACGCAGCGTACAACGAAGCACTGACAGCGCGTGCGCAATGTGTCATCACTGCACCTTACCGACCACACGAGTCAAGCAACCAACTGCTAATAGCGTACTTCCGCTTTACGCTTCTTTTCTATTAATATCCCGCTCTACATATTGAATATTTAGCATAAATATAAATATAGATATATTTTTATAACTTTAATATTTTTGTTAATTCATTTATAAATTTATAATTCATTCGGTATAATTTTTATAAATTGTCAAAAATGAACCCTTGGATAGAGTTTATTATTTCAACATTGTATGGAATTAAATCAATGTTAATTTCGAAAATGGTCCAAGTCAAAATTTAAATCAGATATTGAAAATCAGCAGACGACGATACTGATGATGAAGCTTAAAGTTTTTACCTACGACTGAGTTTTTATTACATTTCCATTTTCCTCAAAAAGGCACTTGCCAAAAATACGATTTACTAAAAAGAAAAATCAAAGGGTGTAGTAATGAAAAAAAAAAGTTATATATTTGACAAAGTCTTGATTTACCTACATTTGCAAAATGCCAAACGAGCTAAGAAATTACCATACAACAATTTAGAAAATAATTTGTCAATTATGCTACAATTCATTTTTTTAAATTCTTGTAACGTATTTGATAGTTTCTTCAAAATAAAAATATTAATTTTTAGTAATAAAACAAGTTTTGGAACTGATTGTCTTGCCAAAAAAATTGTTAATATAATAGTAATAAACTATAAAATTCTGTTTTCAGGTTTTATTTTGTTTACTAAAAATCAGATTGGTAAAACGTCATTTGGACAAGTTTTATTATCATTCTTAAATCTTTCTCGCAAAAAAATGTCTATCACACACCAGAAATTATTTAATAGACAGACTATTGTAGGGGTTAGTACCTACATCGGAACACGTATCTTACGGCCTGTAGGAATGTGACATTCGACCCTTAATCCATTAAATATTTTATTAGACTGCCATTAAAATAGAACATAACCCCTTAGTAATTAGCGGTCAGTCAAAAGGCGATCGTATTCAGGCGAGATGTCCTCGCAATGAGACACCCCCGATACGTAGGAATCTTCCTGTTTACGCCAGCCACAAAGGCAGCGGGACCCTGTATAAGCGGCTTCCCCACGCCTCACCAGAGAGACCTCGCGGCATCGAACCAGTAACCACGTATATTTCTAACCAGTGTAGTTATACTAAATAAACTACGAATACGCAAATATTTCGCCAGCCTTCTGATTTCCAACCATACATCAATCCTGCAACCACATCATCTTCATCTTCAACAACACACACTCAACCTGCGGCGAATTGGTGACATCTTCCCCATCGGCGAAACTATCTTAGATTATGCGTCTTTGTCATTTTAGCATAATTTGTATTTAAAAATAAAGGACAAACTCTTTAATTCACATTTTATTTTTAATATTTAAAAGTCGAGTATGTATTGATATTTTTAAATTTATGATATGAATAATAACAATTTAAAAAAATATATTAAAATATCTTAACTAGCAACACTGAAAAATTTTTGTACGTCATACTGCTTGTCTTATGTCAGTTGGGTTTTGGTTTACGTCACACGGTAATATTCAATTCATGCCAAGTGTTTGTATTTATATCGTTCTTAAGAACTGACACTTCTGCCAAGGTATTAATTTTATTTTGCTATATTCATTATTTGACTTTTTTAATTTTATTAAAAGTATTAAGCCTATTATATGTACGAACCTATGTGTCACTTTTAAGTAATCCTCCTAAAACAAACAATCGATACTTTGTTCTAACGAGTAATTTTGATTTATTAAAGCGCATTAATACCACAAATTCGTTATTACAATCATTGAAAAAATGTATATTTTTAAGACCAATTCCACTGTGCTCTTAAAATTTTCAAAAACATACTTTCATACTAATAACATTACAAATATTTGGCTCTTTGATTTGAATTGAGTGGTAGATCATATTATTAAAATAGCAGAGAAGAGAAAAAAATATTAAAACAAGTATTAATTTTATGCTATTGTCTTAAATCTGGTTTTAGCATACATTTACTGTTATTTATTTGTATTTTATTTTCAGTTACACCATGGCAGCTGGTACGACATTACAAAAAGCTATCGACTTAGTTACAAGAGCTACAGAAGAAGATCATAACAAAAATTATGAAGAAGCTGGAAGACTATATGCTCATGGTGTAGAATACTTCCTCCATGCTATTAAATGTAAGTTTTATAAAATGTGTGGCATATTCAGTTGATCAAATTGATTTCAATTTAGATGTACTCTTTAACATGGACAGATTAATTTATAGTTTTCTTTTAAATAATTTCAAGATGAAGCTCAAGGAGATCTGGCAAAAGAAACCATAAGATCTAAATGTGTACATTACTTGAAAAGAGCTGAAGAAATAAAAATATATCTTAGCAAAGGACATAACAAGAAAAAACCAGTCAAGGATGGCGAATCCAAGTAAATTACGTTACAAAATGTACTTTATGTGTTAGGTCAAAAGGATTTTTCATTTATAAAATATTTTTACTTTTTTATTTCAGAAGCGATGATAAAAAAAGTGACAGTGATAGTGACTCTGATGACCCTGAAAAAAAAAAACTGCAAAGTAAACTAGAAGGAGCTATAAGTAAATATTTTATTAATTACATGTCTTTTTAATAATTAACTACTTTAAAGATAAGAAATACTCCATTTTATTTTGTAAATAAAGTCAATTCACACATATTTGTAATTCAGATTATTTTAATGGAATATCAACAGAAACAAATTTTAGGTTTTGAAATATATCATAATACTCACAATTCCCATTAAGTAATTCTCTTTATTTTGTAGTTGTTGAAAAACCTCATGTAAAGTGGAGTGACGTGGCTGGTCTAGAAGGAGCTAAAGAAGCATTAAAAGAAGCCGTAATTTTACCTATTAAATTTCCTCATCTCTTTACTGGGAAAAGAATCCCATGGAAAGGCATTCTTCTTTTTGGTGTCAGTATCTATCAATATATCTAATATTTGATAGTCTTTGACCAATCAACAATTATCAAATTTTATAGATTTTAAAAGTATAGTTCAAATATTTATTTTGACTTAAATAATTTTAGCCTCCAGGAACTGGCAAATCGTACCTAGCTAAAGCTGTAGCCACTGAAGCCAACAACTCAACTTTCTTCTCTGTTTCCTCGTCAGATTTAGTATCTAAATGGCTTGGTGAATCTGAAAAACTTGTTAAAAATTTGTTTGAGCTTGCTAGGCAGCACAAACCCAGCATTATCTTCATAGATGAGGTACATATTTTTGCTAACTAAATTAATTTTTATTACTGTAATTGGATCAATGATTTACAGTTACGAAAAAATCAGCAAAGTTAATATTATTGCTTTGTGAATTATTATATTAAAAAAATCAAATTAATTTTGAGAGTTGTGTATATTTTAGGTTGATTCCCTTTGTTCATCCCGATCAGACAATGAATCAGAGTCTGCTAGAAGAATTAAAACTGAATTCCTAGTGCAGATGCAAGGTAGTATATAAAAATCATTTGCTTAATACACAATTATTGTAGCAAAGCGAAATACATAATATCTAACTACAATCATTGTCAAAAAAATATATCATGCTAAGTTACATTATTACCTAGTTTTGAAATATTGAATACTATTGTATTGTATTGTATTGTGTACACAATTTGGTACCAGCGAGTGATTAATGGCTTGTTTGATATTCCTTCTAATATGTTATCGATTGTCAATAAAATTATTATTATGATAATTTGCAAACATTCTTCTTATTTAATATATTTGAGGTTTTGCAAATGAAAGTATCGACCCCTCTGTATTTTATCTTGTTGATGCGCCCAGCGAATAAAATATGTTGTGTATATTTATGTTAATAATTCTAAATAAAATTTGATTTTTGTATATTTGTCTAGACATTATGTTATCATTTATTAATATTTAAGTTCAATTAATTTTCAGGTGTTGGCAATGATAATGATGGTATTCTAGTTCTTGGTGCAACAAATATTCCTTGGGTCTTGGATGCCGCTATAAGGTAAAAGTAATATTTTATATGTAAGACAATACATAGCGAAATACCAGAACATCATAATAAATTTGATTACAGGTTAAAGTTTAAAATTGTTATTATAATAATTGAGATTAAATTGTTATTGAAGAATTGAGGAAAATATTGTGTTTATAACACATTTAGTAGTTGGTTTAGGAAATAAATAATAATAAGTTTAATAATTGATATATGATATTTAAGTGTTGCATTGACATATAAGTTATAAAACTAAATTTTAATGTTATTCAAAAGATTCATTTAAAATTAATTATTTATCTAAATTGGTATATTTTATTGATTTTGTTACTGTTTGAAATTTACATGTGTCTAAAGTGTTGAATATTTGCATTATTTTATAGGAGACGCTTTGAAAAACGCATATATATTCCACTTCCAGAAGAGCATGCAAGACTTGTCATGTTTAAGCTACATTTGGGAAACACCGCCCATCAACTGACTGAGGAGGATTTGAAGTTATTGGCAGCTAAGTCCAAAGGGTAACATGTTTTACAGTATAGATACAAACAAATTTCAATAATATAACCTATAAAATAAATTTTATTTACATCAAAATAATGTTGTTGCTTTGGGTTGAACTGACTGACTCAAGTTTGGTATAAATATTTAACCACCGGTATTATTTTTATTATGAATATTTATCTGTTTCAGATATTCAGGTGCTGATATTAGTATTGTGGTTCGAGATGCACTGATGCAACCTGTCCGCAAAGTTCAGACTGCTACACATTTTAAAATAGTATCTGGACCAAGCCCGTCAGATCCAACCATCACAGTAAACGATCTTCTTACCCCATGCTCTCCGGGTGATCCAGGAGCCATCGAGATGACTTGGATGGAAGTGGAGGGAATAAAGTTGTTTGAGCCACCAGTAACAATGGTAATAAAAAAATAATAACTGACTTTTTCATATATATTTTTTTAATAAATTCAATAACGATGAGGTTTCTTGCAGTATGACATGCAGCGATCTCTGGCAACATCCAAACCTACAGTAAATGATGTTGATATGCTTAAATTAGACAAATTTAAAGAAGACTTTGGACAAGAAGGTTAAAATAATATTATTTTGATTAATTGTATTACATTTTATTGCAATTTTGAAAAAATTTGCCTGTTTTTGTAAAGCTGTGACTATTTTTTATTTTGTACGTATCTACGTACATGTAGTGAGCATCACTATTTTACTGTATTTCACAATAAAATATTATTACGTTTATAATACAATACTATTTATAGTGCAAATATATTTGATTTAATAAATTTTTAAAACTAAAGAATGTATGATATGAACTTGTTTAAATTTTAATCACATATTTATTACATCAATAAACACTTATATGTAAAGTTGAACTAGTTTAATGTTACTTTTCTGGGATATTAAAAACACAAAAATATTGTCTTGTTTTCTAACATCCAATACATTGAACACAAAATTAATTATAGCTAATCAAAGCCAAGTACCTTCTCCCTTAACAAATTTATTTTAACTACCAGCATCAAACAAGATGGCAATGTAACATGACACGAGTATCCAAAGATGCGAAAGGACCCTTAATAGTCACAGATCATGAAGAAGGAATAAATATATGACCCCAACTTATCTCGCCACATACTATGAACTTTCAATCTATGACTGATTAATTACCCATGTCAACTATCACGTTAATAAGCAATCTTTAACATTTGAAATATTGATTATAGTGTAACGGGTCGGGTCCACAATTAGTCCTCGACAGTGTTGATATAAATATTGTGAATACTCTGTATGTGAATAAGTTAAATATAACTAGTGTGAAATAAATAATCTTTTAATTGTGGACCCGACCTGTTACAATTGGTGTCAGGTGGGTAGTTAGGACATTGAATCAATTTTTATTCCATTTTAGTTGATTGTAGTTGGTTTTAGTTACTAATTAGTAATCAGATACGCGAATAAACACGTAGCCGAATCTTCTGAGCACAAAGCGAACGAGAGCAAAGCCAGACGATTCAAAAATTTTCCCTACATCAGAAGCCGGAAACAAATACATCTTGGTAACGATGGACTACTTCAGTAAATGGGTGGAGGCATTCGCCGTCCCGTACCAAGAAGCCGTTGCTGTCGCTGACGTTATTGTGAAGGAATGGATCTGCCGATTTGGTGTTCCGATAGAGTTGCATTCTGACCAAGGGAGAAATTTTGAATCGTCTGTCTTTCAGGGAGTGTGTGAAACTCTGGGCATTCGAAAGACGAGGACAACAGCGCTACATCTGCAATCTCGAAGGCCAGGAGTTGTTATTCCTAATTACAATGACATCATCCTGCAGAAATGAGCACAGTCTTCAGCCCAGAACCTTCTTGGTAGAGCATTGGCTTTACGATGACTGGTTCCTGCTCGATGTTGTGTCAAAATTGAACTGTTGAAGTCTTTCGATCCATCTTGCTACTTGATTCTCGGGGTTTTTGAATCTTAGCAACCACATCAGTGCAGCTTGATCAGTTCGGAGAAGGAATTTCCACCCATAGAGATATTTGTGAAAATGTTCGATGGACTTCACGACTACGAGCAGTTCTCTTCGCGTTACACAACAATTGCGCTCTGGTTTTGATAACACTTTGCATAAGTACGCAATCACTATTATATTATATTTGATCGTTCAATAATTTTTCCTTGGTCCATTTCTTGAATAATTCGCTCAGCCTCTTCTCTTTTTGCCAGCGGTAACCTTCTCGGTGCTTGTCGAATCGGTTGTGCTTCGCCCGTATCTATTCGATGTCGCACAATGTTAGTCCGGCCGTGTAATTCTTTCAAGCCTTCGAAAACATCTCGATACTGACGGATTAACTCTCCAATATTTTGTTTCTGTTTTGCTGTCAGTTCTTGACAGGAATCGTCCAATAGTCGCTGGAGATGTTTGAGATTTTTTAAAAATATATATTTATATTGGTTTGTATTTAATGATCACAATTATGTTTGCAGAAATAATAAAGCATTGGTTACTTTTTGGTTTTTTTATTTTTACTAAAGTTACAATTTTCATTCATATAAATATGCAATTTCAGAACATAAATTTTCAATTTCAAAAATTCAATTTCATGACATCAAGTAATCAAAACTAAAGAAAACATTGAAAACAGCTCTATCATTGCATAACAAAGTCTATCAAGCTTAGAGAGGGAATTTCTAATAGAAAAACTCTAGTCCCCTATTTTATTGAGAAAACATAAAATGTTAGGACTCTAAAAATTCTAGATAGGTTTCCTTTCTTACAGCATATTTAGTGAATGTTTCTAGGAACTAATAAATTAAAAATAAATACAAAATAGCAAAGTATATAAAAAGGTAGACCTCGCAATGACTTAAGCCATTTAGTTAAACATACTCAATCACACTAAATAAAATAACAAAACATGACTAAAGGATAACCAATTATAAATAATCAATATACCAAATAAACTCATGAATTTACTTTATGTTAGATGAACACAATCACTATAATACATTACATAATTCGCTACGATACTGTGATAAAAGTGACAAGTCCACCTTACCAAAAACTTTACAAACAATTAGTTCATTCAACATAAAAAGAGTTAATAAAAAAGGTCTGAATAGTTATAAATTTGAACATATATCACAATATCTAACATTTCAGACTCAGACCCTGAAAATCAAACTTGTGGAATTATTTAAATGATTACAGTATTTATTAGTTGATGAATAATGTTAAACTATATAAATAGTGAAAATAGAGTACAGTATTCATAGAGATGTGATGTCTTTCCCTATGGTATAAACATTTAATAAGGAAATAGAGGTAGGATGGTGAACCTAAAAACTGTGTCATGCTATTGATTTCTCAGGCTATTAGGTGATCAAACAGAATGTGAAACTTTTATCAACCTGCAACTGTTGACATACTGATCTGATACTAATGAAAGATGTATCATGTAAGCACTTGCTTGAAATTACAGGTTTTTAATTTGTGCTAGATAATAATAAGCATCTGCATTGCTAACTAATCAAAATAAAATGAAGAAAAACCTCTGATAGTAAATTGCATTGGCATATACGTTTATACTTGCTGAGAGTTTAAATCACAACAATTTATGAAATAAAGGTGCTTTCTATGATTATCAAAACTAGTAAACATTTAAGTTTATACAGCACTGCATATAAGATAAAGGTGATAGACAAGATATGAATAAATCACACTTAGATTCTAAGTATATAAAATCCCAGATCTTCAAATAGTACTACAGGAGATTACACTTAGGCGACTTGATATTGAGATATACAAGCAGGAAAAAAAATATCATACGTAATACTTTGAGAAAACTTCCTAAACAATACAAAAAATCACTTTTAATAAAATCACATTCATAATCTCAAAAAAATAATACTTTTAATTACTTCTAATTCATAGCAACTCCACACTATGAAGTTACAATATTTAGACATTTTATAAAGCACATATTAAAATTGTGTTATATAAGAAATAATTTTGTAATTTTACTTTATAAATAAACTAAAGGTAACATTCATAACTATCAAAAAATTTCAGAATAAATTTTGGTGTATTCTATAAAATATGGCACATATTATATTTAAACAGTAATAGGAGCATTTATAATTTCTTTGTACTTTAAACAAGTATATAATAAGATACACACTAAAATCATGTATATTTTTTTAGTCTTTTGTAAAGGCGTCTGAATTTCCTAGATAATTAATAAATACATGTAATGAAAACTTTTATTCTACGCAATCATGCCAGCCAATATCCTTTTTAATTTTTAAAAAATATATAATTGACTTGGAAATTTGGGTGACTAAGCAAATACATATTTCAATTTATACATCTAATATTGAAACATATGTAGAATTTATTAATAACAATAACTTTAACAATCAAGCTGGACAATTTCTCAAATATTCTGTATCAAAATAGACAACAGTTATAGATATATCATCTCTGAACATTCGAGAAACATCTGCGGGCAGAGTTAGCATGGCAGATAATTTTGAATGTTCTATACCATATTCAGTTCCTCCGAGAGCATGTCTTATAAGATGTGTAGCAGCATTTGTATCTTTGGGCTTTGATTTTAATCCATCCTTTCTTCGTAGAAGAAGTTCATTAATGTCACCCAGCTGCATGTTTGCTCGAGGTAGTTTTAATGATGTGAAGAAAACTTTACCTAGCATGTGTTCCCCAACTAATTTAACTACTTGAAGAGGAGTCATCAGATCCCATAGTCCATCAGAAGCAATAACCATAAACTTATCTCGAGGTGTAAGCTGATGATAGGTAACTTCAGGTTTTGCAGACAAATAGGGTGGAGAATAATAATTAGGAGGTACTGCATGTGCTCCTACATAAGGAACTACTATTTCAGACATAGTTTTATTTGTCCACTTATATCGAAAGTCCCCTAAGGACCGTAAAGGAGCTAATTGACCAAGTAATCTTTCATTTTTGATAACTGTTTCTCTTTCATTCTGCGGATGCTCACTCAGTATTTTTTCAACTTCTCTGATATTTTCAGTGTTATGCTCCACAGTTAACTTTTTAGGGACCCAATCATTATTTTCTGTAAGCACGCCAAGAACAGCGTTACTGTCCCCAACATTTGCCACGTGAAGATGAGAACCATCTATATGAGCTACACAAGCAACTGCTCCTGAGAGTGCCACCGACAAAATCTTTTTATTCACTTTTCCGGTTTCATTGAATTCATCCAACACTTCGCTAGATATGTCAGAGTCTAATCGGAGAAATGCAGATTCTAATGCAGTGACCATTTCAAAGTTATCTCTGCTCACAAATTTAGATAATTCATTGAGATATTTACTGAAACTTTTTTTGTATATTGGTTTAATATCTTCAACAATATCAACCTGGAATTCATAATAATAATAGCATATAATAGTAGCAAAATAATTATTAATAAAATTATAGTTTAATTAAAAAATACAAAATAGTGTAAATACATTATATGCAAAGCAAAAATGCACCTTGCAAAAGCTTACAAATTCTAGTGGATTCCTAAAATAATTTACAGTAAAACCCCGTTAACTTGTCATTTTCAAAACAAAAAAAAAGTCAGGCAACTGCAAAAAATAACCTAAAATATGTAGGAATTCAAAAATTGGTAATTTATAAAAAATTAACTGACTATTTCAATTTAACCATTACAAAAAAATCTTTGATAATATTTTTTGTAGACTTATGTAATCAGAGTACTATCCATTTGTCAAAATGGAAAGACCTACATGTAAGTTAGATACATAATTGCTGTAATTAGTGACTACTAAGTAAATTATGCCTGACAATATTGACTGGGGTAAAATCTAAAGAAATTTTTCCTTGGAAACCCAGTAATGTGATTAGCACGCTCCAGATCACAAAGCCAACACACTACAGATAACCCAAAACAAACACCTGAAACTCAATTGTAAGCGCCGTGCATAAGTTTATGTTTTAAATAAAAAAATATATTGTTATTTATTAATTATAAAAAAACAACAAAAATATATTTCAATTACTGAGGTTTATTCTCCCAATGAAATCATTATTAAACTTTGTTTAATGATTCCCAAAAAAAAGAGCTCTAACTAACAATAATAAAATAGCAATATAAAAACTTTTGCTTAAAATAATGTTTAGATTTGGTGAGTTTGTTGTTTGTAGCAATCGCCTTGTTAATAAGAAATATCTTGCAATATTTGTCAAGAGTGTATGCAATATGTTTGTAAATTTCAAATTAATTTGTAATCCGCAGCAATTATAAACATTTTAAACAACTATAAACAATGAAAATATCATAAACAAAAAAATGAAAATATTATTTAAAAAACATACGCAATTTGCTATAATAACATACACTTTACAAGCAAATGACACAATAATTCCATATACTATGATTTATCATGTCTACAACAAAATGGCAAATGGATCTGACCAATACACAAGAAAAACACCAAAAAAGGATTAATTTAAAAATCTAGAAAAAAAATTGTATGGCATTACTAAGATATTACGAAGATTAGAAATACCGATAAGTGGATGCAGACAAAAAAAACTGAATATGACTATTAACAAAACAATTTATTTTTTTGTTGTTTAAGCCGATTTGTTTTTCTGCTGATTACAATTTATAATTTATTTAAATATTTCTAAAATACACCAAGAAGTGGCAGACAAGTAGCAATCTATTTTTAAATATTATATAATATATACTCAAGTGAAGTCTGGGAGCTGTAAAAACAAATATTTCAAGCAAATTAAGGAAATAACATTGAAATGGTAAAAATAATACAATAGATATTAATTTTAATGAAAAAGAAATCATCAATTCTGTCTGTAGGCATAAATATATTTTTTTTTATATTGTAAAGCCATGATTATTGTAGGTCTTGCTTAGTTTGTATTTGACGCTTGATACATTTCCAAATGTTCTTTTGTAACAAAAAATGTCTTGAAAATAATCTTGTTTTTGCATGTAAAATATTTATTGAAAATTTATTATAAAAAAAAATTATCGAGGTTTTACTGTAAATTCATAAAGTTTTACATAAATGATAAATATTGGCAAAGCGTAGCAAGCTGCTTTTTATATTTATAAAAAACATTAAAATCAAATACTAACATAAGCAATTTGATTATGTCTTACCTTATCGTTAAAACTGAGAATCAGACTTTTTTTGTCTACTGTTTTCAAATAGTTTTGTAGCATATCAGGAGGAAGTAGACAAGCAGCAATATAATGAAACAGACGTTTAGAAATAACTTGTGCACAAGATCCTCCTCCATGGCCATCAAATATTCCAATAAGTAGACCTAAATTAAAATATAAAAAAATTGGACAAAATATTCAAAATTACACGTGATAATAATTACCGTGCCATTTTATTAACTTGAATATACCTGTAGTGAATAGACATTGAGCTTCACAGCGAGTATCTTCATTGGGATTGTTAGATGAGAGTTGATTTGAATCATATGCCTTGACAGATCCAGACGAAAAATCCTTGTTAAACTCGTTTGTCCTCAAAATAGTATTAACCTATAATCACAAGAAAAAAAACGGTTTAGTATTATCAAGATTGAACACTTCAGCTAATTTTATAGGACAATAGATGTAAGACATGTATGTAAATTCTTGGAGTGGGATTCTTTGAGATTTGAGTAAACAGTTACTATTTGCATTGGCAAAGGTTATGTTCAAGAAAAAAGTTAAGGATTGAAGAGGCATCAATGTAGGAAGGGTGTTACGGGTGCGAAATTCGATAAATTTAAGATAAAATAATAACCTTTGATGAATCTTATGCAATACCATTTGAAAAAAATATTACATAAAAACTATAATACTATATTTTTTAACGAATTTAAAATAATGTTCACCGTATAAGGACAGTGGACTTTATTGAATCCATTACTGGATTACTTACTTGCAAAGTATAAAAACATGGGAACACACCATAAAAACATTTACCCTTCATATACCAGAATAACTTTGACATCTAAACAAAAAAGAATACCCGAGCACGAAGAAGACTGAGAACTGTTCTTCTTGTTAAAACGGCATCCATTCTTCGGATAGTGGTTAGGTTTGAGGAAACATTGGAGGTCAAAGAGTATAAAGTATTTAAAAATTATGATTTATTATTTCATACTTACATCATGGGGAGATAGAAGAAGAGCGTTATACTTCTCGGATACGTGAAATAATCTAGATTTATCGAAAAAAGTATATTTTGTCGGCAACAGCAGCGAAGACGCATCATATCTTTTAGGCCGGTGCAAATTAGAGAATTTAGCTTTTGCCATTACATTTAAACTGTGTATATTAAACATGATTCGGTTGTAATGCAAAGTAACAACCATTGTAAACAACGAAAGTTCACTTTAAGTGAACTAGGTATTGCTTTACTTTTTTATAACTTTACATTTAATTGAATAAACTAGTAATAAAGTTCATTAATTGATAACATATAAAAAAAATATTATTAAGAATCGCTTATTTTATTTGCTAATTTGAAAAGTACAAGCCACATAAAAACAGAAAGCGGCAAAATGTGAGACTAATGACACTAACAACGAACAACACCAGAGAGCACGTGCAAGAGTAGAGTCGGAGACAATAATTTTAGTGTAGCCATGTCGAGTAAATATATATTTTAACCTAAAATGGGATACTTACACAAGAATAAAATAACTATGAAATATAATGTGGATTTTTTTTTTAAATATCCGTCATAACAAAAAGTCGGCGACTCGGTCTTTTGGATGCTGTGTTGCTTCTCCGTTCCTCTGACGTTTCGGATTCGGAACCTTCTTCAAAGATTTTAAACGTCGGAGGAATAAAAATCGCAAATAGCACAACATCCAAGAAATCCAATCAACCCATAACAACGGTTGCGATAATTTACGAACAATGCTTTTTTTTAAAGTATTATATAAATTTTTATCGATCATAATTTTCAAAATCTAAATTGTGAGATTTTTAGAAACAGTATATATATATATATAATTTTTTTTATTCTCTTTAGTCTGACAAGATCCTACGTTCTCTCTCTGCTTCCAGTTATTCTAGTTGACTAATTTGATAAACATTACCAAGTAATAATATTTAAAATTGATTACTTTGATAATTAGATTTTTGTTTTCAACATTATTTATGAAAAATTTTAGTATTTATTATTTGTCTATCTTTTACTCAAAATCTTATATACATAAATGTTATGACGTCTCTAATCATTATAAAAAGAGTTTATCTCTACAATATTTGCTAATTTTAATACTATACAACAAGCTACTTTTTGAAATATGAGATTAAAAATTTTTTGTGAACAAAAAACAATTTTTTGTTGTGAGTTATTGTGTACAATAGTTATCATAAATTATTTATTTAAAGATAATAAACTTTATTAATTGACATGTAAAACTATTTTTTAATGACTATATTTACCAACCGAAATTATAAATTTAAAGACAAGCATTATATATTTTTTCTCTCTGGTTTGGAGTTTGACAGTTATCGGAGATAATATGGGATGAGGTTATGTAGTTTGTTTTTATCAGAGATGTTTAGATTGCACATACCGGAAAAAAGTACAAAACTTCGTTTATTATTAAATAAAATTCGAATTTCAATAAAAATCATCCCATAGCTAACTATCAGCCATTTCACTTCTCTTTGCCTGCCTGCCAGAGAGCGGAACTCAATATTATAATATAATTATAACAGGAATAAATTAATAATGACACATTTTTATAATAATCATGCATTTAATATTTTTTTAACTGTATATCCAGGAATAGCATAAACAGCCCCAAATATAAAAATACTCGATACAAACAAAATAATAAATTTTCCTTTGTGGGCCTTTGCTAGGGTTTTAGTAGCTTTAAATGGATTCAATAACATATTAATTGAATATTCGGGACGTCTGAAAAAATTGTATCAAATAAATTTTAATTATTAAGAATATGAGTACCTTTAATTTCGAATTTAAATTCTTTTTATGTACATGGGCTTAGGCAATGCTCCAGGGGAATTTCTTCCTTTTCCTGCAGGATTTGCTATGGCATCATTTAGAGAAAGCAATTGAATTTCCATATCCAATTTTCCCTAAAATATTATTAATTCACTGAATTTTACACAAATAATTTGTACAAACAAAAATAATTTAGAATATGTATTATTAATAATGGAGATAAAACATCAAAATATCAATGAATTTAAAAAATAGTAAGAGATAAACTTACTGTCTGTTTCATACCACCACGTTTATCATCAGCGTGAAAAGGCCACCAAGCTCGAATTTCTTTTATTATAAATATATTAGCACACTCGCCTTCCATTATTTTCAATGTACATTTATTTGAAGTTGTACTACCTCGGGGGAAATTCCATAAATCTAAGCACAATGTACCTTTAAATAATAAAATATATTTTTTTAGTTTTACAAGTAGTTTAGTATTGCACGTCAAGTTTTGAAGAAGTATTTTCTATAACATTAAGTATTTTACAAAAGTAAAAATTTGTGTTATTTTATCATGAGGATTTAAATATTTGTTAGAATAAAACTGTAAAACAAAATTATTATTTACCTAAAAAATCATCTCTTGACAATGAGTCGTTATCCATTACTTGTACAAAAAGTTGCGGAACAAGTTTTTCTTCGTATGACTGAGCGAACATACTATCTTTTTTTGTAGACAACATCTATAGAAAATTTTATATCAATATTATGTTTCTAAGCTTACAATATCACATGAATAAAAAAAGGATGTAACTTTTAGATAAGATTTTTTATAAAAAATATTTAAATTTTAAGCTGCATGAAAATAAAAGGACAATTT
Source organism: Atopsyche davidsoni (assembly GCA_022113835.1). Lineage (NCBI taxonomy): Eukaryota > Metazoa > Arthropoda > Insecta > Trichoptera > Hydrobiosidae > Atopsyche > Atopsyche davidsoni. Next base: position 5,068,343 of record JAILWY010000010.1, read on the forward strand.
TGATGTGATGTACGATTCCCTAATGATTATTTTTTATATTGGTGGGTGTGCAGTGGTTGAATTGTTTCTGCATTCGTGTGATTTAATATTTGTTATGAACATATTGTATATTTGAAAGATAATATAAAAATACCAGTCTAAAGATGATACCTGATCCATTACAAACGATGATATAAAAATTGATACAAGAGTTTATTGAATTCTATTAAGTTTTTTATGGTTATGAAAATACATATTATTTTTTTATTACTATGCCAGTGTAAATCTATTACGATTTAATTAAATATTGCTACCTTATTTTCTAATTGTAGGTATTGAAAACGAAAAATCATTCTCCAATTAAAGAGACCTTCACCCGTTGTAGATCGATAATGAATATCTGTTGATTGCATTGATTCAAAATTAGCCAACCATCTGTAAATATGTTAATCGATATATTTATTTTGTGCATCCTTGTGATTCATTAAAAAAGATCTTGGCATTTGATTTTTATAAAAAGCAAAGTGTAATAGGTTTAAAACACCCATTTTGGTTGAAATACAGAAATGTACTTGCTGAAATAAGATATTTTCTTTCACTATTACTATTTCCCTTCTCAACTTTATACATTTAGTACATAATGTGAAAACAATATTTATGATGACCTCAACTTACACTCTTACGTAAATGTCTGATACATTTTTACCAGTGAAAATATCATATTCATCCAAAGGTATGTCCTCCGTTTTCCAAATAATAACTCGAATTTCAAAGTTTTCTGGTGGTGGTGGGGTTATATCTACCATCGGCTGAAGTGGTTGCGCTTTGCTGGGGAACATATCCACCCACAGCTGAATTTTACCCTATATTTGAAAAGCAATTTTTGTTGTAAGAGTCATGTATTTAAAGTTAAATTAATATTTAATCTATTACCTGCACAATTTTTTGGTACTTTTTATTGTAGAGTGATCTTGTTTCAACATGTTCTGGAACAACTTTATAACCAATCAACGGCATTTTTTCCCATTGCCTTAAAATTGATAAGCATATATTTTCCATTATTTCATTTTCTGATCCAACTAAAATATTTTTGATATGTTAAACACAATAGGAATAAGCGTGCTATTGAAAAAAGCTTAAAATTAAAAGACACTAGAAGCGATTGTGATTAAAGAAAAAGTAATGCCTGAATATGTTTTTTCCCTCATATCTGTCGATTTATGGATAATTTTATATGTTTTTTCTTAGTCATTTTTATTTTGATACATTGTATCACTACCCTAAGAAAGTAATTTTTTTCATAAAAGGATTCAATGATATTTAATATTACTATACATATATATATCATGTGCATTGGGTATATAATGTGTATTATAAATTGGGTATATAATAAATTGGAGTATTTATTTTACTTATTGGTTGGCAATATTCCACTTCATTTACAATAACTGAAGTATCATGAAATATTGGATCAGGTATATTATTAACCATGCATAGATTCATTAAAATAATTGATGGATATTCTGTATCTCGCCACGCATCATGACCATGTCTGTTAAAAATACAAAAACAAAACAGTTACAACTAGATTTTAATTTTAGATATATAAATATGATTTTTTGATTGATTGAGTTGATCATCTAGATCTAGAGCTATTGTTGATTCATTTATTCATGTATAAGCTGTCTTTCTGATATAGTTACATATTAATTAATATTTATATAAATTATTATTGAAATAAAACCATACAGCTTGAAGACCTCAGAAATTCCACAATTGCCCCGATGTTTGGAATAGTATCTATCCTCTAAATCTATATTTGTTATACCAATTAGATTATCTTTGGAAAATATGTCATGATCCCATACAGATATTGACAGTAAATAGTCATTTGGAAAAGAGCATTGCATCTCAAAACTCCTTAAAAATAATATGTTAGAATTACCATAATATTCATTTCTTAGTCAAACGAATCGCACAAATCAATATACCAGTTTAAAATCAAAGATTATTTTCATAAAAAAATAATAACATGCCTTGTATAAGTTGTACCATAGTAACAAATGCTTATACTTTTAAAGAATTATTGTAAGTTTTTCTAAATACAAACCTTCCAAAGATTGGATTCAACGTTTTTTTCTGATAGTTTTTACAGTCGTTGATAGTATTTTTTCCTAAATTAATTTTTATGTATGGATCAGATTTTCCTCCTAGATCTTTAGGCTTAAGGTCCATACATTTTACTATATATATTCTTATAATGAATCTCTCAGGTATGTTTTGAGAAAACTTGTTGAAATACCTTCATGTATAAATTATCAAATTAGCAGATATTCACAGAACATATATATACAATTAATAAATATTGACTGACCCATTTTCCAAATTTATTCCTTGAAAAGTTATGGCAGATATTCCGTCTTCTGTGGGTAACTTGTATATCTTTATTGCACATTTCAAATGACATGAGAATAATTTCTCATCTTTTTTCAAGAAAAGTCCTAATTTTTTACCGCTGTGGAATTTATATTTTTTGCACCAGTCTTGAAATCCATTAAATTCTTTAACTTGTTCTAGTTCACAGTTGTAAATCTAACAAAAACTTATTAAATTCACTACTATTTCTTGAATTTTAATTAGCATGTGACAATACTTTAAGATTTCACAATTCATTCAATTTGGATAAGATAATGCAAAATATAATGATCAATTAGTTATCTTTATTTTTAATAATATTACCTCAAAATACCAGCTACTTATAAATTAGATAAATATACCTCAGTCCCAACATAATATGATGAATAAAGAAATAATTCATAATTACCTCCAGAGAACATGAAGGTGGATTTGTTATACTATTCTGCAAAATAATAAAATGTAATGTTTACTTTTTAGCTGAGAAATGTTTAAATTTGGGTAAAGTGATACAAAAACCACATACATTTCTTGCATAATATTTTGACCACCAGTTAATATAACTTTCAGTATGAGTTTTATATTCTGTGATAATTTTATTGTGCGTATCTGTGTTTAAAAATTAAGCACATTAAATTCTGTATATCTATTATAATTAGAATACATTTAACATAAGAATAATCATTAATCGATTAATAATCGGAATTGGGTGTTAGAAATAATACATTATTTTGAAATTTAATTTATTTTTGATCAATGTAACATTCTGTAGGATGTAGCTTGCATACATCAAATACTTACGAAAATATTTTTTTATGACAGTAGGATTTCCATAATGCTAGTTTATTATAAGGTTGGGTTAGGTTACAGTTAGGTCTTACAGGTTTTAAGAAGAGTTTCTCTTTCTTCAGGGGATATCCAATTTTCAATTAATTGCTCAATATTATATATTATATGACATCCAATATTTTTCACTTTTCCGCACATCTGTCGACTTAGCAATTTAAGGACAATTGGGGGATAAAATATTTTATCTACAGGACATTGAAATATGAATGTTTTTACAGAATCTGCGAAATTTTCATTTTTATTGAAAGATATTGTAAAATCTGTGTTCAGTTGATGTTCATCAATTTCCAATGATACTTTCATTTGATTACTCATCGTCTGAGTATTTTGCATATTATATTTTTTATTTATGTAGCGTAAACCCCAAAAGAAAACTTCTAATCTATACATAAAAAATACATCATATAAATATTATAGATTGCAAAAAAATAATAAATGCACTACTACCAGATAAGTGATTTGAAGAAAGTGTTTCATGGAAGAATCAATTGCTTAAAAACCTTATACACATATGGGTTATTAATGAATTTATGAAATATTGAAAAACGGTCAATGGTTTACAATTTTTTTTGTTGTAAAAAAAATATTCGCTAACCATTGAACGATCTGTTATAATTTAAAACATTCATCTAATAATATAATTTTATTTTGGCTGATGATTTTATAAAGAGAAAATAATTATTTCTATTATTAACAAAATATTGTTAGGCTATAAAAAGGTCAGCAATTATAGTTTATAAAGTCTATTGCACTCGCTGTAGCTAAATGATAACTGAACTTATTATGGCTTACTTTATTTTGCAGATAAAAATTCGGAGGGAGCCTTTTTTCAACTTTAAGTGCGTAGATACTTACTTGCAATCAATATATTTATTTTTAATAGGGACCGGAATTATCACATCTTTTATTTTATCTCTGTATAAATCCACTTCCCCAATATCCGTAGAAGTAATCTTACAATAATAATTTAATTAATTAATTTTTAAGTCGACTCAAAAACAACATCATTGTGCCAATTAAAAATATTTGTTCTTACTTCTACTGCCATCAATACTTTTCCAGTATACTCAAACCCTTTAAATAAAAAAAACCATTGGAGGCTTGGGTTGTAGTTTTCTGTTTGTTTTAAATTAACGAGAGGTATAACGTTTACTCGTCCAATTAGATTAGTTTTGCTCTGATGTAAAAAAATACATAATGTTAGAAATATAAAATTATATAAGGTTTAATATTAAAAGCAACAGAAATTGAATACCTTATTAATGGCATCACGTATTTCCACAACAACTGGGGAAGGGTTCTGTTCTATTCTTTTGTTATTTGTATAAATACCATGAGAATATAAGACTAATGTTTCATTCCACATAGGATTCAAGCAATTTTGTATAATCTATACAATAATAAGTAGGATAATTAATAATATAAATATGTACAACACTAAATACAATCAATTCAATGTCACTAATTGTTCAAACCTTCATGCTTTAGTATCATTGATTAACAATAAGAATATAAATGAAAATGAAATACAAGAAAGTATATTTTTAATTAATAAACATAGACACACTCATCTACATGAACTGTTTGTACTTTTTTCATTATAAATAACATTAACCTTTGTTTCCTTATAAAATCTTCCGTAAATGACTCGTACTAATGGATTATACATTCCATAATTATTGAAACCTGGTAAAATATTTGCTCTCAGTATGTAAACTTTGCATATAATTGTCTAGAAAAAAAAAAATTTAAATAAATATTTACTATATATATTATTAAGTTATTAATAGCCCCTAAAGTTTTTTATTTAAAAAAAATATCTTACATTGTTTGATTCTCCAGTAAATGTATTTGGCAGCGTCGATTTTATTTGCAATCCATATGGAATATTTTCATAGGGAAATGTTTCATTTTTAAGATTAACCCACAACATTACTTCTGCTTTTGCAGCTATGCAATAACAGCCCGTTGTAAATGAATTGCATTTTTTCTTACATATGATAGGCTACGATTCAAAAAATTATATTTTATTAATCCGATTAACATAATGACAGAAATTTTATTTATCTTACAACATATAAAAAAACTTGAAACATCATCTTATCATTACCTTCATAAATAAATCGATTATCTTCTTACAAAATTTACCACGTTGTTCCAATACATCAGAATTTATAATTTTTTGCATGGGAATATTGCTATAAGCTAAATATTCTCTTTTAGCCATTAGGCATATGGAAATATGTGGCCAGTTATAATAAACCTATGAAATATTTTGTTTATCGTTTAAAAATCATGACTATACTTGTAAGTAGAAAAAAATAATATGTAATCATTTCATTTTGACTTAAAAATTGGTAATTTTGTTCCGAGCTCTTGGTAATATTTTGGACACGTTGCAATTCTCAATCATCAGGATTATGTAATAGCATATAAGGCTAAAGTTTCCAAAATACTAAAATCTAGATAAATATAAAACCATGTGAGTATGTACACTATACATGAATAGTTATATTATACAAACCTTTTTTAGTAAATTCGTTATTTTATTAGAGCAAGTTTTGGCAAGACTAAAATTTTGACACAAAATATCATTTATATTATTTATGTTAATATTTTCTAAATCATTCATCTCGATTATTTTATTTGTGTCATACACACAATTTTCGAGCTTATCATTTAAACCTGTCTAAAAAATAGATAAATCACTTATTTAACTTACTTAAAATAGATACCGTACTTATTTGAAAATCGTATTTCATATTTATATAAATAAATATCAATACTTACCATATCAACAACTAATTGATTACCTAGCTTTTCAAAACCACTATAGTCACATGGTTCAATTAAAACAGTTTTTTCATTGATCATATTAATAAAATCTGCGATATCTTTAGATAAATTTTTCAAGTATGTGTAAATTCGTTTTAACACAATTAATTTATCTGTATCATTTTCTATTTCAAGCTCATATTTTTCAACACTGTGGTCCTTAAAAACAATATTTTTTTTAATCATTACTTTAATAATTTGAAATATAATACTTCATACTAAATTTTCAATTAACAGCGATTGATTCAGATATAATGCAGTTCTCTAAATTTAATCAATGGTAGTCGAAATAAATGCTTCAAACACTTGTAGATTGACTCAAACGAGTAGTAGATTTATTGATTTACCTAATTTTTAGAAAAAATTCCTTCTATTTAAACAAAAAGTAAAAACAATTAATTATGTGGACGTACTATGCCTTCAATAATACTTTCAATCATATTGGCTATATAAATTTGAACACGTTGGTCTGGTAAACTTAAATCCAATTGAAAACACGGATATTCATTTTCTAGTTCAGCATAATTATAATATTCTTCTATAGAAAATATTGCTAAATTGTCTGAAAATCATTTTAAATATTTTTATACAACCAAAATGATCAATAATAATCAAAGCATACATCCCTTTTTTATTATTTGTATTTTATTTGGCAAATTAGCAATAGTGAATTTGTAAAAAAGTATAAATTACCTATTATTGTCCAGTTTCGGCCGCATATGATTTTTAACTCTAAGCAATTTTCATTAGTAACATGCTTATCAATCATACTCAACTCGAGAATAATACCATTAAGAATGACGTCTTGGTTTTTAAATTTATCCTAGAAGTTTTAATTTTATAATGTATACCCACAGTAAGTAATATATTAACTGACAACTGGCGGACTAAAAGTACTCCTAAGTAGTAACAATTATTAATAAATACCACAAGAAATCGCAAACCTCATATAAAGGCTCTATTTTTTCAGATTTGGGTTGAGAGTTCGATATAGGCAACTTTGAGTCAAGAATGGTTGTCTCCAGAGACATAAGTAAAGCACCTCTGAATATCAAAGCACTAGAAGTATCATATTTTTTTTCTAAATGAAATATTTCATAGAAGTTCAAATAATCTGGCCCAAAGAAGGGTAGGACGCCTAAAATAAAAACAAAAAAAGATTAGTTACATATTAAACCGCTAAAAGCTAACAATGAATGGTGAACCCCATTTCTAATATTTATAATATGTATGTAAACTGAAGCCTATTTCATATAAATATTTTTGATTAAAAAAACACAGCATATGCCTTATTTATCATGTTTGTCTACTTCGACATAATAAAATATATTTTTACAAACCATATTGTTCATGGGATATGTTGTCGATATTTAAAATAGCGATTGCTATTAAATTAGTTTTATTTCGTATTTCAAGAGTAATATGAGGACATCCGTTGGGAAAAATGGATTTCATAATATGTTTTTCATTCCATATTAGTTGTTCTTGGCTCTGTTTACATACTGAAGTTTTTACCTATCAAATAAATAATGAAATAGTCATTTACTACTAAAAAATGAGAAAGTACGTTGATAAAATCTTAAAATATTTCCATTACTTAAACATATTAAATACATGATAGTAAAATTGTCAATAAATATGTATTTATTGCTATTTTATAAGAAACCTTACATGTTTGTTGCAATATTTAATATCTACATAGAAGTTTGGTTTTTTATTTATTTTTTTATCTACTAATTTATCGTTTAAATCCAAAAGTTCACCAAAATATTTTCCTTTATAAATTTTAAATACCAATTCAACGGCATATTGATTAGCAGATATTAGCGGTTGAATGTTACTAAAATATAAATCAGTAAAATGTATTACGATTTGCATGGAATTAAATACTATTTAATAAAGAATATTGTCCTAATTTACTGAGCGTTTGTTAAGTTTTCATTATTTTCAAGAGAAGTACTTGAGTCACTTTTACAATATATCTTAATATCTGCTAAAATGTGCCCTTTGATATCTGTTATAACTTCTCCATCCTTAATTAAAGACAACCATTGTCTGTTTAGATGATGTGCTGTTAAAATACAAGCAATTAAAAAAATTATAACTGGAAAGCCCTAGGAATATCTATGTTTCAATTATCAAAAATTAACCTGTTTGATTCCAGATCGTAGTAATGTTAAGAGAAATTTTTCCCAATAATTTACTTGAACCACAATATTGATTCTCCATAATTGATATGCTAATAACGGATGACATTAATTCCCACAGTGATATTTTAAATTTAAAAACAAAATACTGTAAATTGAAATATATATTGTTAAAATATGGGCAACTTATTATTTATATTAGATAACTATATGGCAGGAGTGGCCAAGCGTCGACCACATAACTATTCCTAGTTGCCCGTCTGTCTGATATGTACACATCTCTGATGTCCGTCCCACATAAACTAATTACTTTGTGAGAAGAAAACATTATTTTCTACTATTAAAATAGCTTGAAATTGACTTTATTTTAAATTACTACTTATTTTTTGCTTTAAATTGTTACTTTTCTTATGATATATGGCATTGTTAAATAATTTTGAATATACTTTTAACGTAGTTACCTCATTAAAAATAGGACAATCGGTTTGTTTTTTTGTGACAGTCTTTTTTTTTTTCCCTCTTAGTGAAACAACAACATACGAGCCTAATACAGTATCATTATTTCCTCTTAATTGTTTTGCTTCCAAGATATGTATGCAAATCTAATGAAGAAAAAACTTATACTTCTTTCAGGATAAATTATATGCAAATTCTACTCTTGAAATCAATAAATTTTATATTAAGAAACTTGAGAAATATATTATTTTGGGAAATTGTTATTTTACATACTAATAAATATAGATGTGAAAATATTTACGCAAACTTTTAAAAAGTTTGGTATATTAAAACATATGAAAGTCCATCAATTCATAGGTAAAATGATATTTGATATAGTCTAATAAAATAAAATAATAGTACCAAAAAATCCTGTAATATTGGATTATGTTCATGCTCATATGAAATAATTGACTTTGAAGAGAACGATGATTGTACTGAAGAAGAATCTCTTATGAGAGACATTTTATTTTCTTTCCACCTAAATTTGGTATATGTATAACTTTTTAAAAAAATAATTATTTAACAGGTGCGTTGCTAAGTATGAGAATTTATGGTAAAAACAACAATATTGAGGTTTAAATGTCTTATAATAATATCTAGGCACAGAACAATGCATCAAATTCCGAGCTTTTGGGATCATTCGTTGCTCATGTTTATTTTTCTTTTAACTGTGAAATTACAATCTGTGACCACAATACGCATACATATGCAAGTGACCCAATTGTCTTGAATAATTTTTCTGTTTCTACAATTATGTTTAATGCACCTTGAAGTGATCTTTTTAGTTAGTTTTATGACAATTCTTTAAAAAATAAAACAAAAGAATTTTTTTTTAATTGAGAGGTTACCAGTTTATTTTTGCAGATAATAAATCTAATGTTCCTATTAAAAATGATATTAATTTAATATAAAGCGTGCAAACTCACAAATTATATTTTAGTTTTCAATTTTACATTACTAATGCTTAAATTCTGTTACGCCGATAAAGAACCAAAAATAATTAATATATTACATCGGCTATTTTCAATACTATTTATAATATAAGTTTATCAATGTACTAGGTTCAATTTAAATAACACAGAGCATTTTTTATACAATCGTTATTACGGGATGTGGCATAAATGGTAGTGTACACGGATTTCTCTATTTTCATTATTGTGTTTTTCACGTAGGGAAAACTATGTGTAAAAAAACCCTTTAAGGGTACATATTTAAGAGATAGAACAAAATAAAACAAGACGGTAAACTGAGTAAATTTACTGTGTATAATAAAAAATAAATAAATTCTTTTATTTGTTCTTAGAACTAAGCTAAAAATGCGGTATGTGGTTATATCCTGATTTTTATATGATGTGTGTTGGGTAAGTGGTAGCGTGCATGGATTTGTATATTTTCGTTCTGAAGTAGAGAAAATATGTGTAAAAAGTCCTTTATTGCAAGAGATTAGGGATAATTGAAATTAATGAAGTAATTAACATTTTTCAATTAGGCATTGGGTATTTTTTAATTTGTCTTATTTGTTTATTTTTGTGCAGTGGCAACACTGAGCGAACCGACGCGAGCGCTGTAGTGGGAGGTTCTAGAGAAAACTCAAACGAAAGCAATAGTCTGTAAAGTTTGGCGAAGTTTGTTGAAGTTCCGACCGACTGACATTTTCGTTTATTGTTTTGTTTTCAGGTTATATTTATTTCCAAAGCAATGGAGCCTAACGAAGACATTCAGGAATATCCCGAGATGCCGCCGAGGGGACACGTACAAGAAGGTAATTTTATCTTTTAACATTTCTAATTGGCACTTGGAAATGTGAAACCAACTATGTGTGTTAATTGAATTTTATTAATTATTAGAGACCCTACGCTGTATTAGCCTAAAAGGTTAATTTGTCCTACGAAGAATCTCCAGTTCCAGATGTAATAGTTATGCTGTCGGTTTCAATAGAGAAAATATTATATGTAGTTCATTGCTCACGAAATGTAATAAATCATTATTTACTACCAATAGTAATTTGCGTCGATTTGAAAGCTGTGGTAAATGTTACAATTAAAGATAACCTTTTGTTGTATTCAAATTTTTCCAACCATGTCATGAACTACATCTGACATTATTGCAATCTCTAGTTATTTAATTGGTTTACTTCTTATCATAAATGGTGAGTAACTGATATTACCAAAAGGTTTTGGTTTATAATTACAATTTAATATAGGTTTTCCGAAAGATTTGTTTATTTACTTTAACATATACTGGTGGCTTTCGAGATAGAGTATGCTAGATAATCTTGGTAGACAACAGTAGTAAAGAAAGAGGCAATCTATTGTGTTTTGAACTTTTGATGGTGGTCAAGCTTTCTGAGTGTTTGCGGGAAAGTTTTACACAGTACGAAGTTGTTTATATGTTCTGTGGTCTGATTCAGTTAGTTGTTATATAAAGTAATTCATGATTTAGTGTCTTGTGGATTTGACAGATTTAGTAATTTTTAACCTACTCTTTTGATTTAATACATATTTTATCAAGTAAATAAAAGTTATAACTGCAAAATGTTACTTATTTATTTTAGCTACTAGAGAATGGCTTGTTAGAACAGATGCCGAATTAGCCAAAAGACTGCAGAATGAAGAGGGTAATCAAAAACAATATTTATTTTTATATTATTTGAACTGCTAGAAAACAATGATTCATAAAAGTGATGCAATAAATTTCTTGGAAACATTTACTCTGACCCAAATTTATAACATTAAAAGGAATTATTCCATATCCATGTATTTTCAAGTTAATTTTGATTCTTGGGTGTTGAGGTGCTTCAAGTTTTCAGTACTCAGATGTTTTGTATTATAAGTCTCCAAAATTCCTATGTATATTATATGTATGATGTACATACAATCTGTATTAAATATATTATATCCTTATTACTATTTGTTGATTTCTTCCCTAAATGAGGTCTGCTCGTGTCGACCCCTATTTACATTTCATTTTTTCCTCACTCATATGGACCCCCATAAAGAAATCAACCGCTAGGTGTCCATATACTCCACTTTAAAATTTTATTAAAAATAGTCATTAGTATTGTGAAAAATAGTAGTATTTTAGTAAATTTTAACTATATTTGAAGTCAAATAATATTTTCTATGCTTTTATTATTGTATTCCAAAACATAATATTGTAATGATTCCAGTAACTCGGCATTTGAGCGAGAATAAGGAGCGCAATACAGTTGTGAGAACCGATTTCCCTACAGCAGCTGCAATGCAAACAGAAATATTGGAAAGAGCTCGTAATCGTGCAATGGCTCTGAAAGAGCAGTGAGTATTAATTTTACATTTTTACATTAATTAATATTAATGGTCATTTCAAAAGTTTTTAAACCTCTTGCTATACCGCTTTTTGAGATTATTTTACCAGCTTATATCAGATATCCTGTATAAACCTGTTATCTATGTTGCAATTTTTATCTTTCCCAGAATCGTTATAATACCATGCATTTACTACATTTTAAGATATTTGTTGCTTACAAGTTTTTCTATAAGTGTGGGTTTTTTTTTTAATGAGAATAGATAGCGAATATTGCTGCTATTTATTGTCAGATATACATACTACTACAAGTGCAGAATTATTTAATGGCTCTGTATTTTTATGTCAATCGCAACTTTGTTTTAATACTAATTTGTTCTATGTGGTGTTTATAAAACTAACATTGTATTATTATTTTTATAAGTATTAAAATTTTATTTTAATTGTTCTTTATGTTGAAACAAATAAATATATTTATTTTAGGGCTGATATGGATGCAGCTTTTGCGGCAGAACTCCAAAAATCAGAACGAGCTTGTAAAGGGAAAAAGGTAAATATCTGGATATGCCTATTATACTTTAAATAAGAACATCAAAGCTAAAAATAATAAATATTTGTTGCGAATATGTTTATTGAGCAGCACAAACCCAAATTTTGTTTAAATAAATATTTGCGATGCATCTGCTCCTTTTTGCACTTTCAACCACTGCAATTCAAATCCAATTTATCTTAAACTGCCAAAGAAAAGATTATTAATTGAGTTTTATGTTATTACTATCTGCATTTTGTTTTGATTTCAGATCCGTCCCATTCCAGAGAATACAACTCGCTTAGATTTAGTTGAGAGATCATTTGAATCTCTTAATATGTCGGTTGAAGGGGCACACGGAATTATGAACAATGACAATAAAAAGATGCTTTATCAAAATGATGAATTCCATGATACCTCTGGTGATGTGGTAAGGATTTGGTCTATTTTTATATTTCTAATAAAAATTCAATGTGAATAACTAAAGAAATCCTTGTTTTTATTGTCCTTTGGTTGAAACATTTTAAATTTATAAGTAAATCTTATACTAAAAATTTATTGAAAAATCATGTAGCATAATTTAAATATCCTATTGAATTTCAAATTGGTTCTTCAGAATCGAGCATGTAGAATTTAGATGTCTGATTTTTAAGCAGGTAAAAATCAAGTTTAAGGATACTTGCAAAAAAAAGGAGTTTTATCTGTTTAATATTATCTTTTTTAGGCTCGTGCGTCAACTCAAAATGATGAACTAAGCGATAGGGAGCTCGCCCTCAAGTTGCAGAAGCGAGTAAGTTGTATAAAAAAATATTTTAGATTGTTTTATTATTTTGAAGAGGGAATAAAAATTGACTAATGATTTTTATAGGAATATGACCGCTATAGAAAAAGTAAAGAAAAGAGTCGGTCCAAAAAATTGGTGACTAAAGAAAAAAATAATGAGACATTACTCTCAGAGTATAGCCAACCTTGTGATTATCTGGAAGGTAAGTAATACCTTATAAAGATATTTAATGGGGCTTACTTTTAATCCATTTGATCAGTGATTGTTTTTAACATTTTCATTTTAATCTGTCAATATTAGATTATAGTATGAATAAGAAATCAAATGTATCCGTATGAACTTTATTGAAATCTATTTTTACATTAACATTTTTTCTCAGAAAATGATTATGCTGTACCCTCTACAATTTTGAGGGATCCTCCACCACCGCCACGTACTACAGGCCGACCTAGGTGATTTCACATTTTATAAAAGAAGTATTAATAGTACCTGTGCGTCTATGTTTCGGTTTGCTAAGTGTTGTCCTGCTTTATGTGTGTTTTAAATTTACAGACTCCCCGAACCAGGTGATGAATAATGTAAATCCACAAGGTAAGCCTAGATCATAATACATTACTACCACAAATAACACTTACCATTTCTAATATGAGCTTGTTTTGTCTGTGCCAATAAATCAGTATAATATCAATGGTGAGCATTATTCATCGAGTTTTTTTGTTACTATTTTAAGATGGTAAATTTTGAGTGTCTTTTAGTATGCATATAAAGTTTATTTTATTTTTAGGTCAATATTTATTGACTTTCTTTAAATTAACATATTTTGCCCATTGGCGTTCAGATTGTTTTTTTTTTTTTTTTTTACTTATTTAAATATTGTTTACTGTTTTTATGGAATGATATATTAATTTATTACAATTTAAAAGCCATCAAATGAAATGAATACTCTTGTCAAATCGATTAGTAGTTAACAATATATATTATTTTCTCTAAAATAGATTAGTAAGTGGAAACTGAAATTCTATATAAAAAAACCCTTGATAAGCTAATGCATTTTATAATAATTATTTTGATTTTATAAGTTTTTTGTTGCATAATATATATATATATATACTATACATATATTTATTCATTTATATATATACCTTTTCTTAGATCTTATAATCCAACATTACCCATTGCAAGCAAAGTTTATATATTCAATAAAAAATATTTTGTGATTTTTATATAAAATATCAGAGCTGTTTACATTAGAAGATGTATGCGTATTTACTTTTGGAAATAAAATGCGCGATATTTATTTTACATTATGGTTTGCTGCGCGTGTATAATGTTTAATGTAAAAAACTTATTATGAATACTAATGGTTTGTGTCTTTTACAGGATTACAATTCAGCATTGATTCCAGCAGCAAAGATTGTCCTGGACATTCTCTGCCACTACAACGGCTTTAAACAGAACTTTGTCAGAAAATCTTTATAAATTGAAAAATCCCCATACATTGTTATATACGTACGTTTTCAAAGTAAAGTTTATTATCTTTAAAGTTTGTGAATTTCTATAACGTGTTTAATTTGTGAAGAAATTATTAATTTATATTATAGATGATTTTTTTTTAATGCTACTATAGATGATATTATATGTGAAATGTCACTAATAACTGACTAAAGTAGTAAGTGTTTTCTCGGCTGTAGGTTATATATATTTATAAATATATAATGTATCCCTATATCATCAAGTTGGTGCAATCGTTTAATCATTCAACTTAAATCAGCTATTTATATTCACATAAATTGAACAGTGTTAACTTAACTTTAACAAACGGACAGTAATAGAGATCATCTTTTATTTTTACATCTTAGTTTGAGGACATATTTCACAATTTGCTTGCAAAGTGGTAGTGAACACCACTGTTGATGGTGCAGACAAGACCTGCGGGATCCCAAAAATATTCTACATGTATCTCACGGTGTAGATAGTCACATACAAATTGAAATGTGGATGCGCAACCCATCTGGATTTTCAGCCGGCTGAGCACGATAATAATAATCTTGTTGAGGGACACGGCATTTGAATTATAAAAATCAATTTGATTCAAAGGAAAATGATCTTAATTGCATATTCTTCATTATAGTTAAATTATTATTATTAATATCAAGCTTAAACAATGCAAGTAGTATTAAGATCTATATTTGTACTTGAACTTATTTCGCTTGAACAAATTGTTTAATGTAGTGATAAATGAACATGGTTGTTTATTTATCACTTCATTTAATAATTTGTTCGTGATATAAATTCAAATCCAAATATATATTTTCATACTACCTGTATTGTGTGAGCATAAAAATTTTGAATGAATTCAAAAATAATATATGCTAAATATAAAAAATAGAGCTCACATAATGCAGTTATCAAATATTTAAGCTTAGGAGTTAAATTTTTTTCACATTGTGTAAAAGAGAAATGACTTATTGCATTATCTTGATGGTATAAAAAATGGGATAATAAAGACATGTAGTTTTTGAAAAGTGTTAGACAAGTACAAAGATGTTAGTTATATTGTATTCTAAACCTTAAATATCTTTATTTGGAACCAATTATAGAGTATTATTATCTTAGTAAATATTTATTTGTTATGTGCAATGTGTATCATCTATAATACCATGTCTCAAACTTTGTATTCAAATAGCCAAATTTGTAAGTTCATATTATCTGTAAATGTCATTTTATACATTTGCGATTATCCATGTTACTTTATTACTCATATAGATTATTAAGTTTTAAAAATCTCATAAGTGACATGTCAGATAGCAAATACAGGTGATCTTGAAAGATAAATCTTGGCAATAGCAATGATAACAGGAACGTACATAGTTACGATACTGTTGGTGAGAAATAGGTGTAGGGTGGGGTGTACTCGTTTCTTGGAGAATGTCTGGAAATCTGTCACACCATAGATATACAGTTATAAGAAATAATAAAACACCGCCACCATGTACCTATGTAACATGTGTTCTATATCTGTAAGTACATTATTTCATGTACAGATATTATATAATATTCACATGGAAGGAATTCATGTTTGCGATGGAATAACATATGCATCTGAAAACATAATTGCTTTCAAAGATTAAAGAAATGTGTAACCAACACAAAAATAATTGTATTCTACTAAACTGTGGTCTACGGCACATATTTGTAATCCATGGCCCATGCTCTGCCCTAGTATAAATAGCACGACGCGTATACCCACAGTATACAGATCACTACATAAACTAAGACTTTTGAAACATATTCAAGTATAAACATATAAGTATTTAGGTCAATGTGATATTTGAAAATATGTTATAATCATAATATACTGAGATTTACTATTTGCTACAAAGCATCAATATTACTCATTTAATTCAATATTGATATTAAATGGCATTTGAATTTATTGTATAGTATTTTCAAGATCTTGTCATTAAGGCCGAAGATCATGCCTTCGGTTATGTTGGGCCACCTCCAAGGCTTATCTGTCCGAAATTTGTCGGCCTTAGGCTAGAAGAAAGGAATGAGGCATGCAAAATTCCAAATATCACTGACGTAATTTCAATCAGTCAGCTGTTTTTACTTCATGAAAGACATTCTACGCACAAAGTTTTTTAAAAGTATTTTGTACTTAAAGATAGCTAATATTAAGGTATTTGTATTTTTTTATCCTCAAAAAGTTTGTATTTTAAATATATTTTATAGAAAATATGCAATATCGTAGAGATATAAAATTATATATTTTATTAGTCAGGAAGTTAAAATACTGACAATTATTATTTAAATGTAAGTTAATATAAATTGACTTAATAGTTTTATCTAAATGTCCAAATGTATTTCTAAAATGTAAGTATCTGCTACCAATGAAATAAATAATTTGTAATAAAGTTATGGTTTGATTTCATACTAAAAATGTGGAACATTTGTTCTCATATATTTATTCCTACTGAAAATCCAGCAACTGCGTTGTTAGTAGTGACGCTTTTTTAAAGTGTTTTATTTATATCATGTGTAAAGTCAAAAGTTCACTTCAAATCTTTTGTGTTTATTTATCGAGTCTGTCTGCTGATAAACTCTAAAAATTGTCAATCAGCCGATCCATTGAGAGTCCAACATGGTCACTTACATACTTGAAAATAATATGCTTAATAGCAGACGGGGTCATTGTGCTGCTTTTGTATGCTGCGTTACTTAAATTCTTTTCATTTAAATCATGTGACGTACTGCATGCATTGTATGAACTTTGATCAAGGTAAACAAGAATATATAATATAATAATAACAACGATAAAGTAATTACCTACAAAAATGCATTTCTTGAAAAAACTGGAGTATACTTTATTTTAAAATTTATATTTATTTATAACCATGTAGCTAGGTCATAATTTTAAATTCAACTAGGTATTTGAATTCTAAGCATTTTTCTATACATAATTCATATACATACAAAAGTAGAAAGTACAAATATTTAAGATCTTGATTTATTGAATAAATTGAAAATCTAATATATTCCAAAATTCTTAATCAAGTAGAAATGATGTCTGAAGATATTTTTTATTCAGAAATTAGCTTAATAAACTCCATCCGTGTTGCTAGGTAAATTTTTTGATTACACTTGTAATACTATAGATTATACATATAAATGTATAAAGTATATATACTTTATTTATTTTTATATATACATCAGTCCAAAGTCCAATTTTTTATGAAATGTTTTAAGGCTTATTTCGTATATCAGGTTCATTTCAATTGCATAAATTCTGACGAGTGTTTTATATCATATTTGCAACTGTCCTCGGTGAGTACTGTTAGCTCCTAAATCTTTGCATTTTCACCCTTCAAGGTCAGTAATATTAATAAATTTCAGTCACATTCAACATAAATTTCCTCCAATCTATCGTGCATGTGTTGTAGATAAAAAAAATATTTTCAACACGTAATCACAAACAAGCGCAGGCACTGTTATTTTCTATCTGAAATAATATCAACATGTTTCGTAATAAATTTTAGCTGTAATTTCATTTTCAATATTGTTCTGCTAACTGTGAATTCAGCAACTTTTGAGAGTTTCAAATAAATTTATTGAATCGAAATCCAATATACTTAGTCTTGTCAATCAGCAAACTAAACTGTCTTGATAGTTTTGCAATACATATATCAATAATAAAATGCAATTTCTCAATTCAACTCGAATGAACTACATCATTTTGATTCATTTCATCTAGCTTAGCCTAATTTTTTTGGCGTATTAATTTAAGTATGTGTTTTTATTAATTTATTAAGTTACTTTTTACTTACCATTGGTTTTTACACTAAACTTATAGAAGTAATCATTTATATTTTATAGTTAGTGAGATTTCAATTACCTGTATTTGAGAAAAAAAATTTAAATCATTTATACAATCAATATATGATCCTTCAAATTTATTGCAAAAAATTAATTAGTAAAAGTAGCCATGAGACTCAAAGAGATTTAGATTGCATATATGATTAAATTTTGTTTATTTTGATAAATTGCCTTTCTGCAATGAATAAGTTACTTGTGTTTATATTGTTTTGGATATAAATGGACAGTTGGGGTAAAATAAAAATAAATTATGATATTCCATGTTATTTATATTTCAACAAAATGCATATTAACATTGAAATTTTAATAATTATGTATTTTGAACACGAATTAACTACAAAATCATTCAGATCATTTTACTTACATTAGGAAGTGCTATTTTTTTAACTACTTAAGTTGATACAAAATCAGGCAAGAACTCTAACTGTAAGACTTCATAGAGCTTACGACCTAGATTACGAAATAGTAGTTAAGCTACCAATAATTTTAAATGTATTAAGATATTAACATTAGTTCGTCAGAAAATATGTATTAGTGGTGTATAATAAAGAGCTAAGGATGAAAACAGTGTAGAAAATCATTTGTTAGCCCAACAATCGCTTGACATATTATTAGGATTACACAATCGTAGGCAAATTACAAATAAGATGCTTGTTAAAGCTGCCCTTACAAATATAACAACATTAAAACATATCATTATTCTTATTCTGCAATTCTAGAAGGGCTAGAGCAAAGCAAGTGTACAATAAATTTTATAATAATATAAACTGTTTAAATGTGCAAAATCAATAAAAAATATGGTTTTAAAAATGAATATTTAGAGATTAAATAAGCTTTCCGTTTATCCAAGATGATATTAGGGAAATTGCCTAGTAATCAATTTAATGATATGTTCAAACTGAATCAAGTATACATCACAAATTTATCTGCTTAAACTTATAAAAATTCAGAAATTTCTTTCAAATTACTACATCAGCTTGACCGCTGCGTAATTTTTATTGGCATATAATCAATTATTTTCGCTTCTTTTATACAAGATGATAATGAAATTACAAGCAAGTATAAAAAATCCAGGCAAAGAAATATATTAACTTCATACTTGTGAAGTGAATCAACAAAGATAAGCATTTTAAAAAAATTACGCTGGCTATGGAGTACAAATGATATATGTCACAGTAACTACATGGAGATAATATTGGACATTTTTAGTTACTTTTAGTGATAACATGAATTATCATTTTTAATGAGAGTTGTAATTTTACTTTATTCCCTATGCTAGCAAATTGACATTTAAATTTCTACTTTAAAGGAAAGTTATTTGTTACAAGACAAAGGAAAAGCTATGAAAAGCATTCATTAGATATTTTTTCTTAAAATATGGAAGAGACTATTATTATGGTGCTTAATAATATATTTTTTTTCCTACAGACTATATCAAACATAATAAAAAAGATATTGGATAAGTTGTCATTAAATATTTATATTCGTTGCCAAGAGCCATCTCCAGACTTAACTTATAAAAATATTTTTTCTGTAATATTTAAAATACTATATTTTTAAATATTTGGGGAAATTATAGCAAATTGGCAAGAGTGGTAAAATGAAAAAAAAATTGTTTCCATTACAGTAGAGATCAAAAAATTTGTAAAGCTGTACTGGGTTACATATCTTCATTCTTTTACATTAAGTTCACCTGCTCAATTTTATATATTCTAAGGTGATTTTATAAAATTTCTATTTTATAATTGTTTACAGATTTGTAGTAATTGTACATCCCTAATTTAAAGTTCTAAGTATTCAACAATATTTACAGAGACTTTCAATTATGGTAAGTATATTATTAATTTTAAAAAATACAGATAATCAATACAAATAAATCAATAATCGCGCTAGAAGAAAATTTGCAAACAGCTATAGTTTATTGTGTAAATAAAGATTTAACAAAATTTTAATTTTTCGCCTTAGTAAAATAGATAACATGCATGACTGTGCTATTTCATCTACAGAAGAACTTGCTTGGCAAATTTCTGTCCAATCTCACATTGAATGAATCTCATATAAGATATATCTTCGAAAATAATTTCATACAAATAGATTTCAAGAATAATTTGGCAATGTTATTATTAACCACAAAAATCATCAGTCTAGATTTCAGAACTCGCATCTATTGAAAAGAAACACTACTATCAAAATAAATAAAAAAACTGATTGTTTGAAAAAATTGCCAACATCTTTTCAAAAATTTATATTTACATATCAAATATGATAAATTGCAAACATACGCTATTTGCCAGTGAGTAAATTGCATTAAAAATTTACGCACCATCAATATCTCAATTAACACTTTGAACAAAATTTAATAATTCAAAATAGATATTAGAAAAATTGTGTAAGTTTTAATAGTAAAAAGCAAAAATTTTAATGTGGAGACTAGACTCAATATTTAATTACAAAAAAGTTAAAAAAAATACACTATAAAGTTTGCATAAGAAAAATTAAGATCATACTGATGAAGGAAAAATTCCAAATACATTTTTATAATTAATAGAAAATAACAATAACAATAAACCTACATTGAAAACAAATATTGCTTGAAAATAATGGATATCTATATTTATTATAAAAAAATTAACTTAGAGCAAACAATAAATAAAAAGTGAATAAATGTAAAAAAAAATAATAGTAAATCAAAGCATGTTCAGAAATAAATTTCAATTGATTTAGATATTATATTATGAATTTAAAAGAAAAACTTTTAAATGATCACAATATGTATAGGTAATATATTACTATGCATATAATATAACAAAAATTAAATTCAATGAGCAAATATATGTATGGACTTGATACTTTTCATTAAAGCAACTTATGTAGACTTAGGTTTCGATGGTGGAAATAAAACACGCACTATTGGCTTGTATACAAAAGCCCAAGGAAAGAATAAAATAAACCCTGAAAAGTAAAGTGATTTGTAAACCAACCACCATTTTGAAAAACTTAATAAACAGAAAGGTACCAAGCAATAACTCAGGAAAATAGTGACATATAGTTTAAGAATGACGAAAGACACAACTTTAAATAAAGTGCTTTCGGAAAACTTTAAATAGCCATTATTTTTGTTTAAAATGCTTTCACATTCTTTTTCCATAAACATTATTGAAAATTCCAAGAAAAATGTCATATAGTATCCACTATGCAGGCCATGCCATACTGCAAGGAAAAGAAGAGTGAAGAATTGACTGGCATGACGATTTCCAAGGAAGATCAACCGTTTGTATACATACTGAGCAACCCAAGCATTCGTGTTGATATTAAAACTTTCAATGTAATGACCAAATTTGGTACTGCCTTCATAAATTTTCAGTTCAATATTTCTGCAGCCATCCCAGCGGGTTACATCACCATGATTTTCTTTTCCATTATATGCGATTCCAAAAGAAATGCAAGCACCTGTAATAAACAAACAAATACTTGAAAATATAAATTTTACAAATGGTACATTATTCTTTTTTTACATAAAAGTTATTTGACCTCTAAAGTAACAAGGTCACCCATATTCAAACACAACCAAGTGATCAAAATAGTTACTAAGTTTGAAATATGATTGAAGCACACTGAGCCACCAGGATTAACAATATCAGACATAAATGAGAAAGTTGTTTGAAAGTTAGAATTAGAAAATACCAGTTAATTGATTATTTGTCAGCCAGTGACAATTCATGAATAATACGTATTAATGAGAGCAAAAAACCATATCTTTAATATCATTACACTAATCAGGTAGTATAACAATGATTTTTATCAATAAAATATTCAAGTATGTACAATCTAAGCTATAATCATGTATCAATTTATTATCTTTTCACACAAATGACAGTGCATTTTTTTGTTATTTAAAGTTTTTATACAAAAGCATAAAAAGCCGTATAAATTGTTATTCAATTATCTTATTAATATAAGTATCTGATTAAAATACTTTTACATAAATTTTTAATAATGCAAGTGAATATGTATAAATGTAAATGATGAAAAATATATTTAAAAAATTATGGTTTAAAGTTATACCTTCAGTTAGAAGCCAGCAGGAGACATATTTGCAGAGTACAATTTTTCCCCAGATACCCATTATTATGTGCTTCTTTATGAAAGAAGAATTTAGATATTCTTCTGTTAGCATGTAATCATCGGTAAAATACATAATGCCCGTCTGGTATACACACAGGTATAAAAGACCTATTAGACCTCGTTTTGATCCAGCTTGTATACATGAAGGCTGTCCATCATTTTTCAATTTTCCTTGTACAAAATTATTCAATCGAGACATTGAAAACTGTGGTCCAACCAAAAAACTTGCAGGAAAGAAAGTATGCGCAGCTATTTCTAGAAGGGAGGGTTCACGCTGCAGGGCAGTTAGTTTATTGGTTGCTGATAATGATGCAAACGGTTTTGTCCCATCCCACATATCAAACGACAGTCCTATCAGTCTCAGCACCAGGACACAGTGCGGCATGGTCCATTTTATATCATAGGTGTCTGTACCGGTAGAACTGTATCCAACTAATAGATATCCCATATGAAATATGAAATTAATAATAGCTGTGATTTTGGAGGGCCCGAATACTTTTAATGAAGCATACGTGAAAAGAACGGCAATCAAGCTATGCGACACGTCCGCACCAAAATTGAATAGCCCAATTCCTATGCCACATACAGCAAAGAAACAGTTCTGGACCGCTGGACTCCAGAATTTGATGTGAGAACGATAAATCCATGCCATTGGATATGCGATTAATATAGAAAAGAGCAGTCGAAATGCTGGTTCAGGTGCTCCTATTGTCTGTGCCAGAAGTTTCATTATATTGAAATTCATTTTTCTTCTTTAGGTCAACTTCAGAAACACAAAAAATAGCTCTGCTACACAATCGGACACACCGGCACTTTCTGCGGCTGAATACTGAATGACGTGATCCGTTAACTGTGGATGTGAACGGACAGCAGAGCACCTTTGGTGTCAATCAACCGACACTCAATATAATAATATAACTTTTTGAAATTATCATACAATTAGGGACTGTAAAATATTAAGCTGTTATTCAAGCCAACGACCACCACACAATATAGATAAATTCAAGTAAAACCCACTAATACAGGTAGGTAAGTCACAAACCAGACGATAATGCATATTGCCAACCTTATAATACCGCATTCCGCATTGACAGTGCTGCCAGATCGGATCAAGGTCAGAAATAAATACCAAACATTTAATATATATATATATTACAGATTTTTTAAATAAAAATATTCACTAATGTAAACATCAAATATTCAACTAACTGTAGCCGTTTTAATAAAATAATTTCACCAAACAACAATTTTATAGGTTATCCAAGTCATCAATTTGAATAAGAAAATAACTGACCTTAAAAAATTGTTTTAATCTATTTCAATTTAAATATCATTTTTAAAATATTATACCTAAATTTTAAAAATTAAAATATTCAAAATTTTATTTTATTTAGTTTATAGATTATTAGTGATAATATTAGTATATTACAAAATTATTTTTATATTTTTGTGAAAACAAAACTGGCAGCATTGACATTTTGTAATTTATAAATAAAAAGATTATGAATTTTATTAAATACTCTCTTTATTATTTTCAGTCAACCAGATTTTCGGATTTTCTCATATAAGGGAAGCGGACGTCATTTCTTGGTACAGTGTGTTCAGTAATATTACGATTTCTACTGGCAGCACTAAATGTTGCGTAACGCAACTTCGGTTTCTGCCTTCTGGTCACCTGGTATTTTAGTCTCCTAGTCAGTAATTTTTCAATTCCCCCCTGATTGGGTGTAGAGGAGATTTAGTTATTTGTTGCTTCACGTCATATAATTAAAATATCTTCAAGATGAGTGGCTGGAGGGCTCTTGGTTTAAAGTAAGCTATTTCTATTAAAATATTAGTTTTTATAGTTTTTAAATACTTCAAAAAACTTTTATACATTCAGATTCAATCTTACATAACTTGCATTTTGACTATTTATAAACTATAATTTGTTTTTTTTCCTGGATTAAATGTATATCTTTAAAATAAAATAATGATTATTCCATAATTTAGTATATTACAATATTATTATATAAATATAATTAAATACACCCTAAAAAATTATCCCCTGAAAAAGTCTGAATAATGAATTTCTATTGTCAACATAAAAATTATGCTGAGGTTGGGATTTAGTAAGAAGTTCATAAGCTTTGTAAATGAAGTATTTTAATCTGACTTAAAGTTTTTGAAATTAATAAACTCTGTCTTATAATTTTTCAGTTATATAAATTACTCCAACATTGCAGCCAGAGTTTTACGAGGCGCCCTAAAACCTGAAATGAAAGCTGATGCGACTCGACGGGGTGATTCACACATAAGGTTTACAACCTGGGTGAATGGGAAACCAGAAAGTATGTTGTCAATCTTCTTTTTATTAATTTTTACATTATTTGATTCAGGTTTTTCTTTAAAAATAGATCACAGAATTAATTAAAATTTGGTAATTTACAATTATAATGAGACATATATATGTTTATGTTAAGATATTTTTAATATAGGGAAGGAACTAATTGGTTGATATCATTTAAAAAAAATAGAAAAAGGTTTTAGTTTTTATTTTTATAAATAATTTTTTTTAATTTAATTTATTATTGATTTTTTTTCAGCTCCTAAGTAAATAATAGTAAAGAAAAATGGTTAGTAGAGAGTGACTCTTGGTGAATGATATTTGGTTTTTATAAAATAACCTGCTTGTTGTTATTTATAACCATTTTTATTAATTAAACTGCTAATTTATTGTTCTGTATTGAACTCACAAAAAGTTTTTTCTGCATTAGCATGAAATAAATTTTTTAAAGAATTATATTTTTTGTTAAATATTTAAAAAAAAAAAAATTTCTTCCCACATTCCCATATAAATAAAATATTCTTTAGTGACTTCATTCCTAAAATTATTTAATCAACAATGTTTGTGTTTCTGTGTTAAGAGTGGATTATCTTTATTAAAATAATAAACATTTTATACAAGAATTTATTAATATTACTGAGTAACAATTTTAATATTTATGTTAATTTGTTACAGAAATACCAATCGGAGCATCAGTGTAGGCCAGTACAGATGAATCACATTTTAATGTAATTATTTTAATTTATAAACATAGCGCTACTACTAAATAAATAAAAATATTGAGATCTATACTGTCTGAAATCTTATTCTGCTCTGCGATAATTGTAAAATAACCAAATGCCAAGGATTAAATCAATTTGAATCTCAATTTTTATCTTTCATTAGTTCCTGTGCCCATAACATTATTAATTTACTATATATATATATATAAAACATTGCAGGTGGTATTTAAAATGTGTTTGAATGTTAAATATTTAAAAAAAATTACAATGAAAGTAAAAAGTTATTTTTGTTAGCGTGCGTATTAATTTTGCTGCTACTTTAGGTACATTTTAGGTGTAAAGCATTACTTATTATTTATAATGTGCATTATTTAATTTAGAATTGCCATAACATCTAAATTTGTTTAAATGCTGCATGAAAAAATCTGAAACATACATTCACATTACCTCAGGTAATAAATTTAAAAGGTATGTTAGAAGTTTTGTGACTCCCCCAATGGTAGATACCTTTTTTTCTCTCGTCGTTCTAAGTTCTATTTTATAAGATGATAAAATTGCTACAATTGCCTGCTATTGTGTGTGCTAAATATTTATAAAGACAAAATTGCCTGAATTTCCTGTAATTTAGTTATCAAAAAGTCATTGGCAAGTTCATCCCTTTTGAATGAGAAAGAAATGGTACTCATTGAATACTAATAAAAATTTTAAGCATCTGAAATTATGAACACAAAACATTACAAATTTACAATATTCATAAATAAAATTAATTATATAAGTGCATACACATGGAAATTCTAATTATGGGATGCCATTTGCGACTTGCATGTGACTGATTTTTTTTTCTTATTGATTATGCGATCATATAATTTTGTTATAACTTATATATTATAATTTTATCGTTTTGTGAGACATTTGCTAAATAAAAAATACTGCAATATTTTTATGCGTTTTATATCAATCTTTGTTGACAAATTAATATTACTATTATATAATTTTGCACATAATGTATCTGATAGCATATAAAGTAAGCAATAAAATACTATCATTGAATGAAATGTTTTCTTTTCATTATATTTCTATGCTGAAGTCTTTAATGCTCCTGAGCCGATAAATCATCCCGTTGGTGACTTGTGGCAACGTCTGCAAGTCTATTGATCAATAATATAAATACTATATTTTTACTTTCGTCCTGTGGTTTTTAATTATGCAACTACTATAAAACCATTATATTCATTCATTTTGGGCTGATATTTAAAAGACTTCAAAATAATTAAGAACAGCAAACTATTATAAATTGGTTTTAAGCGAGTGCAAGAATTTTGGATCACATGTTATATTGAGAGATGGTGGTGTAACAGAAGCATTCTACTCTTCATAAGGAAGGACCAGACCAAGCAGATAATTTCTAATATATATTATAAGAATATATCTTTGGTAAAATGGTAAAAATTATGAATCGTTTTTCTTTCATTTATTAATCCTGGATGGAGATAAACCTGGAAAAGATCAAAATCAATCGCAAAAAATGATATATTTTATCTGAATATTAAATGAAGTAGTTAGTGAAAATTCTGACAAAAATTATTATTTCAAATCTAAATGCACATTAATTATTTTTCGTAATTTTAAATTCTAGTATTAATATCATTATTATTATAAAATCTGATACATTTATCTAAATCTAAACATTCAAACGTTAAAGTAAGATGAAAAATACATTAATTGAAAATAAGTATTCAATCAAATCAGACACACAATTTTGTACATTCACGTATAATTCTCAATTAATATTAGGTATTATTCCAACACTAATAATAAAAGAAAATTATCCGAAATAGACATGATTGTGTCCAAAAAAATGTTGGATTGAACAAACAATAACAAGTCCTGATAAAATATTGAATTTTCCGAAACTTCTTCAGGTTTTTGTAAAATTTTTCTGATCGAATTATTCGACTATCCGAACTTAATAACCCCCAAAAAATTTACGTCAGGCCGCAGTTTGCGCGTGTAATTTTTTTAGATCAGAAAAAAATTGCTACAAAAACTCAACAGTTATTTAAATAAAATAAAAATAATAATTAGAGAATTAAGCACTTGTTGCTTTTGTATTGGTTTATTTGATTTTCATGTCAGGGGTTCAGATCAAGGCGTAACAACCCTTCATAATTTATATACGTTATCAGTTGTGGCATATGGTTTATACATATAGTTAATACCTTGTATAGCATTTTTTGATAAATAAAAAAAACACAATCAAGAACAATCTTATTCGTGACAATCTGTCGCTTCATAATTCACGGTAGTGTTATCAACATCTGGTGGATTTATCTAACGATTACCAAACATTTTTTAACTGATCAGACATTCAAATTATAAATGGATAAAAGTTTTTACAGACAGAACGAATACGGTCGATAGTAAATTATCGGATCTGAAAATATGATCGCTATTGAAAATCATATTATATACTAACTGTATAATTAGAAGTACTTATCGATTATGTCCAGGTTGAGGATGTAAAAAAAAATGAAATGATGGTTTAATACAAAAAAAATTTTTTGTTGAAAAGTTTGTAAAAATTGTAATTCATCAGTGATGTCACAAAGCTAATCAATAGTTAGTTATTTAAATATTTTAAATAAAATAAAATACTCGAGTGATTTTTCCATACTTTAATTTTTATTGGCGATGTATATAGAATCCTCCACGTGTCAGGTACATTCAAATCACATTACTCTTAAATTACCCCTAATCACCTGACAATCATTCTCTCTCATTTAAACAATTGTTTACCAAATTGCTTATTATTATATAAATTCTCACTCAGTTATATAATGCCAACGTGAAAGGTAAGCAAAACCGGTCACAAATAAAAAGTATTTTTAAAATATTAATATGGTATTCTTATGTAATAAATAAACGAAAGGGCGCTAAGATGTTATACGATGAAAAGTTTTGCTTTCGTTTATTGAAATATGATTTGGGATAGTAGTCCCACAATACCAAAATAGCTCGATACTTAGGAGACCCGATAGAATCCGCTCCCGCAGTGAGCGGCGGAGGCGGACCATCGTGCACGTGCAAGTGGTCTTTGAAAAATTAAATATTTTGAATTAGCAGGAGGTGTACAATTCTAAAACGGTGTCTACCGAAATAAAATCGAAAAACAGAAGCACTTATTTACGGCACCAGCACGCTGGTGTATTGTGCGTACATTGACGGTGAAAGCAGAAGCAGCCCGCGGCTGGTCGCCGGGTGCTGTCGGAGACTTCGCATATCACGCGGCGCCGCTGAATTCCTCTGTATTTACTTCGGCGCGAGGCGCCGCGACGCCGACGGCGCTCGGGAGCTTTCGGCGGCGTTCGACTACAGTCGGTCGAGCGCCACTCGGTCGAGTCCATTTTAGTATTTTACGAAAATTGGTTCCCCCAAGGCGCCGAAGTGCCGACGACGGAGCTTTTTATTTTTTTTTACAACACAATGTATTTTCTATTCGAAAAAGGACAGTTTAAAGCTTTAACATCTTTGCAAAATTAAGTTTGTTTAATTGAATTTCACTTAAATACTTTAATTGAGTTAAATATTTATTTTCTTATATTTTGACACATAATTCAAGTTCTCGTAAGCGTATAGTTTTCTTAAAGAAATTACAATTAACATAAGTAAAATCTAATTTATATGCTACGCTAAATTGTTTAAATAAATAAGTGATTACATTCGAGCAATATATTATATATAAATCATATATATTTTTAAAGAAAAACCGTCATTGTAAACCGTTTTGTAGGTTAAGTAAGTCGTGGAAAATCAAAGGAAGTGTGAGCGCGCTACATGTCATTTCAGTGAAAACATCGTATGGTATGTCAAACAAATTTGAGGTGTTTATCTCGTGTCAGTCCACCTAATGCAATAAAACTTTCTACGAGTATTGTATGTGTGCCATTGAAATATTTTTGTTGTTAAAGTATAATATATTAATAGATTACCGACCATCTACTTACATAAGTTCTTATGCGAGTTGATTCGGAGATTTGACATTTGTAACTAAAACGATCTAAATCACCGCTAATTGAATTTATTATTAGTTCATTATTATTGATTTGTTCACCACGAGTTTACTTTAATTTTTAAATTATTTTATTAATTATAAAATTCTTCGTTTCTTTCTAATGCTATACTAGTAAGTTTACAAATTTAGTACCAATAATCAGTGACAAGGAAAAGCATATTGATACTTTCGAAATAATATATTTAATATTTTATAAATATTTTTTTTTGTAATAAATACATTACATTCAATGGTAATATATATATATATATTTTTTAGTAAATTTAAAATTTTATTAAGTGATTTCTAATTTATAAACATAAAATATTTATTTACGTAACATCAAAAAAGTGCTAACATTTAAAAAGAGTCAGTCTTCAACACATCGACGTGAATCCGTGTCGGTTCGATGCTCGATAATCAGCACATTTAAGATCAGGCACAACAAAAGCTCTCGGAGTGACCTTGAATTACTGTGCACATTTTCCGACAGATGAATTTATTTAACGAGCAGCTGTGTTGCTGGTGCGGGTGGGTTCGTGTGTCGCCGGTTTGCTTGAGTGGCTTGTGCGGCTTGCAGGTGGTGCGGCCCCCGCTAGGCCCATGTGCCCCGCGGACGCCAGCGGCGCCCTGTGGCGGGCGAGACGCCCACTGAGCCGCGCGGAGCACCGGCCCCGTGCCCACTTCCTCTTCCGCCGCATCCCCAACTAGCGTAAGTCACCCACATGCCTCATGCCACATACCCTCTCGACGTGCTTCCTGCGACACAAAAAAAAAAAAACGCAGTGCACTTGCGTTGCGTGTACTGCGTCAGAGCACACATATGCTTCTCACGATTTTACGATTTACCGCTAAGTTGGGTACCAATTTCAGGGATTCAATTGTTATGTTTTAAGCGTGTGTGTATATTTTTATTACGTGCATTTCATTGTAAATTCAAAAAAATACCTCAAACACCTGTTATCGCTTCCCTTACTCGATTGATATGAAATAGACAACGGCATATTTCTGACACATCATGAACCGCTATGGTTACTATTAGAATGGTATAAGATATTGAAACACCTAGAGATTGATACATGCTACACGTAGGTACAATTACGCAGTCCTGCATCCTAGAATTATTGCGATTGTATGTACTGTTGAAGATTATTTTCCATCTTATTTTCCAACAGTGTGCACGCTGCAGTTTAATATATTTAACGAGGCTTCCGTAGCGCAGATCATGTGTACTTGCCGCAGTCCACACTCGGCGTGAGTCACTCCACCGCGGAGGGTGAGACTAGTAACACGCCGCGGCCGAGCCGAGCCTCCCGAGCAACACGCAGAAGTAATATCAGAAAAATACTCCCAGCCGTAGTAGCTACTGTTTTTAATCAATATGCATCCACTTCATACGAAGCGGGCACTTACGTACTGGCAATTTTTTCTAACCAATTAAAGTATATATTATTTCGGGAATTTGTTTGATTTGACATATTACACACGAAAATTGCGATCGGTGGGAAGAAAATAACCAATTACATTACTAAAGTTTTGAACAAATTATTTATGAATATTTTTTGGCTTCTTTGAATAATTATGTAAGGCAGAAGACGAAACGATAGAAATACAGAATCACCATTCTCTTCGCAGATAATACTTCATATCTCATACGTAAACATGGGTAAAAGGCATTTATTGGATTACGATTAACGAATACGTTGTTTTTTTTATATAAATCTCAAAAAAGCTTCTTTTTTATATGTGCTATGGGTATTTAAGACGAGTAAATTTTATGCTTATTGTTTACGAAAATCAAACCGGGAAAGAAGAAATAACTATTGAGTGTACCTATTTTAGCTCATGATGATTTCCCAAACTTTCCAATAGGTTTTTCATTGTCAACACTAACGCGATAAAGTATTTTCATATAGCTACATTTTTTTCTATATTTTCGTCTTAAAGCTTTTTGGCAGTGAATTTCAAGAAGAAAACACCGCTTCAAATGTAAATGTACAATACATGATACAATGTAAAAGTACAAATATTTGTTTTTATCCGTCGAGGTGGACGATGCGGCTAACGCGGTGAGGGGTTTTTGAGTTTTATTTTGCACGGTATGGTCTAAGTGTTTGTTGTTAACGCGCTTTAGATTAGATTTATCGCTTGAGTGATAAAAATGGGATTCGAGGTATAAAAGCGCTTTTCCGTCTGCAAAGATTTAAATAATTTTGCATTTCATTCGCCACGAGGCGGTGGCAGTCGCTGATTGACGGCGGCTCTCTGACGGGACGCACGATGCCTCTATTTGCTGCCCTTTACTAAAAAGATTACACACCACCTCGGAGCGTGTTTCCAACGAGTCCCCCTCCCGTGTTCTGCTCTTGCGTGAGCTTTGTGTTGCCAAAAAAATAATAGTACATCATGTCGTGACGTCGGCGTTGGTTTCGACGTCTGGCCTGCTCGTTCGCAGGATGAATTTCCAGAAAGACCCCGCGATAATGCCCATGTGACTCACAACTTTGTGTGCAGAAAGACTTTTGTATTGTTACTACTCAGGTTAGGCAACAATCATATTTTCCACTTTATAAAAATACCACCCTTTATGAAATCACTGCTCTAACTTGGAATACTTATTAAAAACATATTTTTCCCCGAAAGTGAAATACGACCCTTATCAAAAAGTAATGCGTATTATCGACTAAATACGTGAATACCAAATAATAAATGACTTTATTTGTATTTGAGATAGCATTTGGAAATTTACTCCAGCAAAACTAAACTTAGCTACTAACGTCATCCCTAAGATTAAAGGGTCAATGGTTTCATTTATACTGTCGACGGTTACAGATTAAAATAAATGCCCCGAGATTCGTTTAGTATGCAAATACGCATACCGCTTGGATGACTTCTATGGCGCTATTTCATCACGGTGATCACTACTTAATGAGGCAATTAGTGCGTAATAAGTGCAATGGTGTAGATATCTAAGCTGACGAGCGTTTATGAATTGTAATATTATTATTTTTATTATGACAGTCATAGATTTTACTGCGCTTTATCATACATAACAAATGTTAATAAAAATGAAGTAGACGTACGTAATAATGGCCATATCGTAGAAGTAGTCGTCGTAGAAGAGTCGTAGTTTCGTCGTTGTTAATTTTTTATAGTACGCAAGCGTAAAGAGATAAAACTCCTCAACTATTAAAATAAAAAAAATTATAATGCAAACATAAATTTAATAATTTTTAGTTACAATACTAAAGCGTCTGAATTCTCCACAGTTTATCGGCTCGTCGTAAATCAATTGTCCCGGTATTTGCGAAGTGAATCTGTAATACTATGTAAACTTTGAAGAGGGTTGGTTCATTCCGTTAAGTCTGTTATTTACCGAGGGGCTAATTGCTTGGGTTTCTGTTTACCCCTTAAATGCCAATAATACATTGATCTGTTTCAATACGACTGCCATCAACTGGGCAGCGGCGCCATAAGATGTGATGAACGATCGATGGTTTCGGGCGGAACTCACAATACTGGTGCTCTCGTAGCAAACAACCGCACTGCGTAGGCACCTTCGATTATATTTAAGGAAAATATACACCCTTGAATTGACAACAAATGTGATGGATAAAACTACTTTTAATATTTCTCTGTTCGATCAATTGATATATGGGGGAGAGATAAAACACCACACAAATATATTTTATAAATATCCAAAGAACTCAAAATGAATAATGAAAATAAATACTTTTTGAAGTAGGTGGTTCCTTAAGTTGCTTTTATGTTTAATTATAGCTTTGTTATTTTTAATAAGTATTAGAGAAAGCTAAAGAATATCAAAACTAGGGTTTTAGTTAGCTAACAAAAATAAAGTAGTATAGTTTAACAAGTGTCTGGTTTAATTTGTCCCGCACGGAATATTAGGTCTTTGTATGAACGTCTCGTCCTTTTAAACGTAGCTATATGTTTAATCGCAGAATAAAATTTTCAAGATATTTCGATTTGAAGTAAGTAGGCGGGTATAAAGAAAAAAGGGTTACAGACACCTTTTAAGGGTCGTGTTGTTACTTCGATAATTGAGAAAGCCCAACACAAGAAAACTCACAGGGCGGTATAAGAAGCCATAACAGCTGAAAAATGTGACATTTAGAACATTGCTAATTTTCATATACACCATTCACACATATTTGTGGAAAGTTTATAGATAATTACGCTAATACTTAATTAGCCCTCTAGGTAGCGCCGCAGCCGATTGAGGTGCCCGGTCATGTTTGAAATTCCGCTACCGTGAAATGAATATTAGAGCCGCGGGTCTTACGGGAAGTGTGTGCTAACTAGTCAGTACGTGTGGAGCCGGTGGAGTGAT
Source organism: Atopsyche davidsoni (assembly GCA_022113835.1). Classification (NCBI taxonomy): domain Eukaryota; kingdom Metazoa; phylum Arthropoda; class Insecta; order Trichoptera; family Hydrobiosidae; genus Atopsyche; species Atopsyche davidsoni. The sequence continues at coordinate 5,102,615 of JAILWY010000010.1, forward strand.
GCTAATGTTTGCTCGGTTGTTTGTTTGTTTGGTTTGTTGCTGGCGCGGTATCCAGGGAAGACAGAATGCAGGCGCGCGGGCGGTTCCGGGTCACGACGGCGGAGGCGGCGCCGGACGCGGCTGCGTCGGCCGCCCAGCCCAGGTCGCGGCTGCAGCCCCTGCCGAGTGAGTTATTTTCCATTTCTATACCAGCGCAGCTCGTGTATGCGGTACTTGTGTCTGACCTCTTCACAATCACTCGAATCCGTTGGATATTCTTTTTATTTAATTTAATGCTTAAATTTTTATTTTTTTGGTGACCGGTTTCGCCAACCTTTCCCTAGAATTATGAGTACTCTTTGTCAAATGCTTTGGTCCCATTTTTGAGCTTAAGCTACTACCCTTGTATCAACAATATTGGGAGTCTGAAAATCGTAGGTTTTTATCAATTTATAATTGAACTGAAATGAAGAATATAAAGTGCAAAATGAAAAAACTTTTTATTGAACGATTTTTAGAATAGCTTATACGATACGATATTCGTGTTCAAATATTTTATATCTGCATTGTGATAATTGAGGCGGCGAATAACTTATAATAAAAACAATTTATTTAATAGTCAATAATTTTACTCAATATGCTTTACGGTTTTAGCATGTAATTAATAGGAGGGAAACTGTCTTATTATACTAGTGTTGATGATACGTTCACTGATTACAGGCAACTATAAACTCAATGGACTGTAGAATAATTAATTTGCTCGTACATACTTTCGCCTTCCTTCACCAGTGGCTTTCTGACTCGTATTCTGTGTTCCGCAGACAACTACGCCAACTCCCCGTGCCTTCCAAGGGCGCGGTTCGCAGTCATCCCCGAAGACACGGCGCTGGGCGAGGGTGCCCCTGGCCAAGATGACCACCAATGGGACTTCGACGATGACCCTTCGGTAAGTCTATTATCATTAATCGTTTTTTAATTTGCGGGACCCTTCCGCTTATCCCCATACTTCAATTGTAATTTTAAAAATACGTGCTTCTACTATTATGGTAAGTTCATCGTTTGACTCGTATATTACAAATTGAATGAATAAAGTTTTATATAAATCGAAATATGTACCACATATGTTTATATTTATTTGAATAAACTAAGTAAAGAGAAACAAAAAGTGTTTGTTTTATATGAATTGTATTATTGTTTAAAATTAAACTAAATTCTTGTTATTTAGCTAACCAATGGGAAGCGCTGATAGAATAAACGTTTGCTCGCATTTAAACGACTGGATAAACCACCCCTCATTGTAAATGAGTAACAATTAAAACTATTGACTGACCTAAGCCATGATTTATGAACTGTTGATTGACATATTTCAATTGTTCAATCAAATAATCAATTTTTATAAAAAAATTGTATTTTTGTGAAATAACGCGGGTATTATTTTAATCGACTATAAATATGCTGATATGTAGGCAGTTTTTCGATAGATTATAAAGTTTTTCGCTAGTTTTGAATGTAGTTAAGGATATATGGTATGTTATCGTCATATACTTAATCATGTTAGTACTTAAAATTATCATTGTGTAAATAAAACCAACAGGGCAGAAATAAAATTTATACAGGTTATCAAATATTTTTGACACAGTAAGATACTTTGAAACGTTTTTTATATGAAAATCCTTTTGGAAAAGCTATAATTTTAGACATTCAAACTGCAAGCAACAGAAAATTTTACCAGTTATAAAAAAATATCTAGTGATTAAATGATGTTACACTTACGAAATAAAATATACACGTACATACTTAATTGGGCTCTGAAAAGAGGGAGAATTTTGTATGAAGGCAATATACACGAAAAGGTCATAAGAACTTACACGAACAACCTTAATATATGTTGTTTGATGTAAGTAAACTATGGTTAGCGTATTTATTCAATGGAACTTCGTGAGCTTTTACTGAATGTAAGCGGTTTTGTTTCTTTTCTTCAGTATTTTATCCACCAAATCACTGTCTGCTAATGTTAGACATAAGTTACAATCATTTAAATATCAACAACCCTCGCATTCAAACATTCAATTGACACATTTTTTGAGTTCGACGCGAGTGTTTATTTACATGACATGTAAAATAAACCAATAAGATCTGGACTACAAATAAAGTATTAAATCTGGACTACAAATAATAAATACATCAACCGTTTCTATTTATAGTTTTCACTTCCGACAGACTTGTACTACTCGATCGTTTGTAACATGTCGCAGGCTGTTTTGTCGCTAGTTTACACCCGCCGCCATAGTGAATTACTACCACACCCTTTGACACCCATTTTTATTGGTTTGTTGCTATTATTGAAGTTTTTTTAAAACATTTACAAACAATTTTATTAAGTCAATAAATATGCGAATAGATAATACTTATGTTCGATATAAAAATTCATTGAAAGCTCTGAACATATGGGAAGTTCTAAAAATGATATAGATGTGTTTTACTATTTTATTCAGTTAAGCGTTTCGTTTTAGGACACGGCAGTAATTGCAGCTGTGTCCCTTTACTATTGATTTTTTTTTACTCGGAACTCTAGTGTCATAGTTAAAACTACGATTATTTAAAGTAAAATATACGTGTACAAAAATGAGTATTTCATTAGATATTAGAATTAAAACAAATAGTTATCACATTTTTATTATGAAAACATATCAAAATAATAATAAAATTCACACTTTAACCTATATTTTTGAAGGGCGTTGAAGGCTGCCCGTTACTGACAAATTTCAATAGAAAATTAAATGATCTTCTTTTTAGATTTAATTTACTATAGTTACGTACGCTCTATGTTGGAGTTTTACAAGTTACAGTCATCTATAAAAGACAACACTTCTGGATTTGTATCAAATTCTGATTCCAAGTGTACAAAATGCGTAAGGGCAAGTAATGAATTTCTAGGTCATATGCAATATTTACAATATTTAAATGATTAAATAAAACTAATGACCTGAAACTGAATTAATAAGTGGATACATGCGGCGATGACACAGCAAATTGCGCTAAAAAATTCACACCAAGAGGTCAGCTCAAAAAAGAAAATTAGCATGTCTATAGAGTGCTACTGAATTGCTTGGTTTTTGAGCAAACCAGACTAACTGAGTAGCCAACTTTATCTGAATATTTCATCAGATCCATAATTTACTATCTGATGCTACTCGCGTTACAATAAAACATCGATTTAAACATAATATACAAATACCCCAAAAAAATAAAAGCCTCTACTCTAAAAGTCAGTACTGGTGGTATTTAGAAAGCTTATAAATACTTTATACATAATATTTATTTATATATACACTCTCAGTGATTTTATATCTCAATATCAAACTATGACTTAAATGTATTTTAAAGCCCTCTACACACGTAGCAACAAACCTGCCACCAACTCAAGTTGGTGGCGCGTTTGTTGCTATCTCTGTAGAGGGCTTAAAACTTTCACTTGAGTTATTTACCCTGCATTTTGATTTGCAACGCTTAGATTAGGCAGGGTGGCATGGATGATTTGAAATAACAGTTACACACTTATTTTTCAATGAAACTCAAATTTTATTTTTTCAATGTGTAACTTGGATGTTGCCATTACAAAAATCTCCCGACGAGCAGATAACAAAATGTGTCGTAAGGATTCTCACATACAGCCACATTTAAAACGCCTCAATCTATCTATCTATATATATAAAACACAAAGAGGTTTCTGTGTCCGTCAAAGGCTTTGAAACCATCCAACTGATGTGCCCCATACCATAAAAAATTTGAAAAAAGAACATTGTGAAGATCGAGTACGGACTTTTAAAACAAAATCACTGTCTGTCATTCACAACAGGGAGTTTTATCATTTGTGGTTATCAAAAAAAATAATATATATATCTCGTATATATCAAAAATTGATACCGAAAAGAGTTGTAATTGGAAGAAATACAGCAGATGCGAAACGAAAAAGAGGCGAAAGAGCAGCCGAAACTGCCTGACAATATGAAGTGCATTTGGAGTCAAAAAGGTTGAGAGAGCGACAGTCAAGAGCAGTAGAAACACCAGAAAAACATGAAGCACGTCTAGAACAAGTTCGAATCAGAGCTACTACATCAAGAGCTGCTGAAACTCCTCAACAGCATGAAAACAGCGTAGTAGAACACGCCGGGTATCCGCTAGTGTTTAATACTTTATGCTATTAGTTTAATACTTTGCATATTTGTTGTTTCGGTGATAAGGGAGGCGGTTAGTTGTAGTGATTGCCGGAGCGCATTTGAATCTCCCGCCGCGGCGCGGGGGGCGGGGGGGGAGACGGCCGGCAGATGGCTCCGCCGGCCGTGCCGCTGCGCGAGTGTGTGGGTTCGTGGGGCTCACCTATTCGCTATGAGGAATAAAAAGTTTTCGATATCGAAAAGTAGTTGGATGCTCGAACTTGCTCGGTTGTTTGCGAAAATTCGCTAATGTTTCCCTTTGTACTGTCGCGTTCGCATTGCTCGTGGTGCGTGTACTCCGTGGTGTTTGTGAAGTAAAAAAAAAAAAAAAAACATCGGTAGGAAGATTTAAAAAAAAAAATGCGTTCGAAATGTCAAGATTTACATACACCCAGTATTTTCGTTTATGATAAGTGTTAATTAGTTGGTGACTCAATTAAAATGTGCACTTATTTGACATTGAAATTATAAAAAAATACTATCATACATAACAAAACTATTCAACACATGATAAACACCACTTACACAAATTTTTATTGTATTTTTCTTCATACATAACATGTCATAACTGAGAGTACTCCGCGCTTTGACAGTTCTTCAAGCACAAAATTTTCGATTGTTGCGTTTTTATATTTATTTCTAAAATATTTTTTATAAAGTTTCTAAAACTGTACTCAAGTTTTCTGGATTGTTGCTTTATAAGCTATTCATCTGTAACGAGCACACCTTGGATATTATATTAATCTATGCAATATATGTCAGTCATAAACTTTATACTCATATTTTATGGTCGTATCGTCTGCAAAAAATTGTACTCGAACCATTGATTACAATACTTTTTTCTCCAGAAGGGGGAGGGACCGTTTACCACATCTAACAAATGTGGTGCTCCTTTCAAATGATTATCCATTGAGGAAAAATTTGTAGATGAAAGAAAGCTACAATAACAGTGGACTCATAATGGCGCTGACACACTTGTTATTTTTTAAGTGCTTAAATATATAAATTGTTTTAGGTGCAAAGTTGAAAGCGACTGATTAGAAGATTGAAAAAAAATCATTCAAAAAGAGTGTCACTGTAATAAAGGCATTGATTAAATATTATTTCTTTATTGTTTTAACAAATATTTTTAATGCATTGAATGCTTTATATATATTATTAAATAGGTAATTTTAGCTTTACAGTCCTGAATCTTGAGGGTATTTTAATTCCAAACAAGATGTCATATTGATTTACAGTAAAGATTTTAAATTAAATTCTTTGATGGTTAAAGAAAGAAGTGACGTGGGGGTTTTATTAAGTAAAGAAATCAATCAGTATTAATTGTACTCAAGTTACCTACACTAACTCATTACACAACTTATTCTTTACACCAATACATAAAATAACACACCCAATGATTACTATCTTTGGCGATTAGTGAAATTTTGAAGAGTTACTCACTACCAGGCGCCCAATTTATATTAATGTTTGTGTAAGTCATATTACTTAATGTATGATAAGTATTAGTGTTATAGACTTAGATGAAAGATTTTATTTTATATGGGAAATTGGTTATGCTTTGACAAACTTTGTTGTCGCTTTATTCAGCTTTGTAAAAAATTTAAAAGCTTATTTTACTATTAAAATGCAGAAGTAATCTTTTCTTAAACTTTCTTTAAATTTATAGATCTTGTATTAATTACTTTTATGTATATTGGTTCCTAATTTCAATGTCTATATATAAATTAGTCAATGGGCTGTACAAATGTGTGTTTACTAAATTATTTTATAAATTTTTGATTATGATTGAAGAATTTTATTTTTCTATTTGTATGTTGCTTTGTGGCATTCTAAAAGCACTACAGCGTCTGATTATATACAAAGTGTTTTGTTTTCGTTACTAACTATTACTTACATTATATATAATGAGTTCACACACTATGTATCTTAATTGATCATATAGACCCTTCTTTAAATATAATTTGTTACTGCTTACAGTTACTTAATATAAAATATTGTTGCAAAAGGATATCTATATTTGTACAATTTTAAAATATCAACGTGTCTATCTGTTTTGAATTGATTTGTCAGTCAAGACACAAAACCTATAAAAATTAACACATAATTTGTGTACAAATTTACTTAAAATTTACTGACAATCTTTAAAATACATAAAAAGCAAGATGTTATAGTTTTTTCATACTAATTTCAATAAATTCAAATCTAACTTCTAAAGATATGACATATTATTGAGTCTGTTTTTATACTGTCTGGAAATTTGATTTATATATAATAATATTCAACTTATTGTACAATGATTGATACAGTGCTCGTCCTTTTAACCTTTTTTTATATTTATCTTAAATATACAATATTTTAGTAACCACTTTTCACTAGTTTTACTATTTTGACGGACTAAAATTGATTGTTTTTTAATTTAACGTTTCATTATTAAAAAAAACAGGGTTATTGTTTTATCTAGCGTTATTCGTTATTCATTATTCTTTATTTTAATAAAATTTGAATCAGAACTGAAAGAAATGTATATAATACTGTAAGAAGGAAATCAATTATTTAAATTTATTTTTATGATATAAGAGGTAAATTTTTCTCTACAAATATTTTAATTAGTTTATAGACGGGCGTAGATTGACTCCAAGAGGTAAATTACACTGAGTCATTATCAGAATTGTAGTACTATGTGCTTAGCAGAAGTAAACCATATTCAAAGCTGGCCCATAGTATACTGTCCGTCTTGACTGTCCGCCACCTGCTCATTATGGCTATTTACAGTTTGCAGACAGTGTAATCCAATAGCTATCAATAATGCCACGTATTTTTAGCACTTTAAGACAACTGTGAACAAATTTATTTATATTATAATTGTCGTAAAGATTTCTTAGATATTTAAAGTTGTTCGAAATAGTTTCTACTCTGTCATTTCATAATTAGTTTTGTAATTTATTTTGCATTAGTTGAGAGTTTATCCCAAATATCCTCTGGTATTTATATGTACCTTAAAGGATACAGCACAATGGTTATACTCTGATAATTATTCAGAAGAACCTTCAACTTTAAAATAATGGACTATAATATTTATTAATTATCTAATGCATTAAATTCAATTACTATTAACAAAACTGTTTTAACTACTAATAAACTAATTTAAAAATATATTAAATAAATGTCTACAGTCAATTTCTGAGGTTCCTTTAAGCTGCTTTATACTATATGTGTTGAATGTCATTTTAAGTATTTTGGGTTGGAGTTTATTTATAATTTAACTGTCATGAAATATAGTATTTATTTGAATTAATAATTAAGCGAGAAGTTAAAGGCTTGGAAGGGCCTGACTTCACTCAATGTAGTCTTCTGAATTTCATGATTAATCTAACTTCAGCTTAGACTAAAAGATAGTTTATAACTGATAGACAGATGTTTTTAACTGAAATTTATTAGCTATTCGAAATTTCATATATATCTAATAGTATTAAATTATAAATACAAAATATAAAATCAACCTGGTTAAAATGTACGTTTTTGTTTAATATTTAGTAGTAAATGTATGTAGTGCATGACACTGCACTACATACACTACACTGGTTGGTTTTCAACATACACTGTTTATTTGTTTTAGAATAAATATTAAAATTATAATTTAAGTTTGATACTGCAAAGTATCATAATATCAATCATTATGATTAAACAAATTACAAAATGTATAAATTATAACATATATGGGAAATCAATGACTGGCGTGTCGGAAAATACTGGAAATAGTTTGATTGACCTCCCATGACAACAGATCGTTAAGGAATAATAATTATTGCGTTGATGATAGATCATTAGATTGAGTGAATCGAATGTCAGGCGAACTATTTACCAACTCCATTGGTCCTCCATTGAAAACTCAAGCGCAGCACGACCCTGCCAAACATGTCGCAGGGCTCAACCGTTCTTCAGTTTCAACACCTTCAATTTTATCAGTTCCAACGATGCACCTGTAACATGCAGTAACTAAACTACATTGCATGCTTTTTAATAATAAAACATAATTGGTATTTTATCAGATTATACACTTTGGATATAATTCCGTAACGATAAACGAAATGTTACGTAAAACATAAACTACCATGTAGGTTATGTGTATTTTTATTTAATTTGAGATCTAATATTTAGAAGAAGAAAAATCGTTACATCATTAAATTTGAATTAGTTAAACTGGAATATAAGCATGGAGTATTGACAAAAGGGACAACACGTGCTTACGTATTTTGAAGAAAGCGTTTCGATTGGATTGCTTGTTAATTCAAAATTTAGTTTTATGTATTCGTAGATAAGGCATAAAATAAAAATTTAAAAAAAGATAGTTAACTAACTGCCATCGCATCTTTAGTTAGAAAATGAACCGCTCACTATGTATCGTAACTAAAATATAACCGTTCATTAATGCACCTTGATATCAGATTTACTTTGGCTAAAAAAAGGATGAGGGAAAAGGGTCGTTTCGTGTCATTTAAGTTAATTTTATTTAGAGATGAAAATAAACTACAATTGCAATTGTCGAGCAAGTGAATTTGTAAGACCTGTCGGGAAATTTACATTATAGATCTGTCATTTTACTCGAGCGATTAAAATTTATTAAAGTATCACTTCTCGAAATGCGGAAAATCGTACTGTCGTTACATAATAAATTGCTTATAATGATGTTCTTATCTTCTGAGTAAATCTATCGCATACGATTCCATGTGATACTTGACAAACGCCCGGAGATAATTATCCAAACTACAACGTACAGTACTGTTCATTGTTTTCTAAGATTTATATGTTCCCCTTGTGCTAAGAGGCTGTCACGAAAACCAGCTGTGAAAATTACACGTTCAAATCCCTATTCTTCTAACTTTTTATAACGTTTATATTTGAAAATCTGAATAAGGAAAACAGTAGAATTATGAAAAAAAATATGGATACAAATGTTATGCTCTCTATACTGTTAACGAGATGCTTGTTAGTCTTAAAGATTATATAATACGTTTTTTTAGATTTAAAGTTATCTTTCATTTTTTTAATCAAGTTCTTGGGAAAATATTTCGCTCTTGATTAAATTAAAATTTGTAATTGCAAATGGTTTTTGACAAAGGATGACATTCTCCATATCGAGATTGAAAATATAACGCCAGTATTCGGTTTTAGGTTAGGAAATAAGCGATGCATGGAGTCAAAAGTATAATGCACTGCATACAAATATCACTTTAATTGATTAACGAAATTGACGAAAATTAATTGGGTATGCACTGCATTTAATGAAACTCTTTAAAATTACAATGAAATGTCATTCCAGTTAGATAGGTTCCAGAGTTAATCATGCCCGTGGAAGCCGCGGTCATTTGCTTATCTGCGTTTCCCTAGAATGAATGTAACCATTCATACACTGATAAATAGTCTCACTCTCTGGTAGATATGGTATAGTGGCGCAAAATCATGGATAGTAGAAGAACCGTATTTAATCACAGATACGGTATATTTATTATTGTTGCATACAATACGTCAGAGAGTAGATTATTTGAAATGATTTGAATGGTGATGTCACTCCGCTGTGACTCGTGGCAGATTATCACTCGTAACACAATTCAATTGTCTATTTTTGTAGAAGAGGCACACTCTTTGTTCATTATTTTTAAATATGAATCGGGGTTTTCGTCCTGTTTTGAATGTTTGTTATGATGATCAAACCAACGCTAGCTGCTGGTGCAAATACATTAATAAGCTTGCAATTTTTATTTTAATGCTTGGTTATTTTTAAAATTTTATTTTTATCTCTGTTTAAGTCCTCTCAATGATAATAGAAAAATGAACGATTTAAATTGTTCTTATAAAAAGATTAATTTTTGAATAGATGTTTATTTTAATTTATTTGTTTTGTTATGTATTAAAAAAAAACATACGGCACTTATTATTTTCATAGAACGAAAGTTTAAAGAAAAAGTTGTACTGTATTGATAATGCGTTAAACAGACAAGTTCCTTACTCTAAAATCAAAAAAATATTTATATTAAAATAAGGTGATTTCACACAAATTAAATCATTTTGTAATACAATGTAAACTATTGCGTAAGTATTTATTTTAAATTATTCTATTTTTGTGTAAGCTTATGTTGTTGAGTTTTTTTTTTGATAAGTCAGCCACTATTACTCTTTTTATTTTCGAACGTAGCTATAACCAATTATTTATAGAATTTATGACATAAATCTATTAAAACTAATAATTCATACTTTCAAAGCTTTACTTGTAAATTGAAAACACTGTAAATGCTCTTAGAGCCTTCGAATTAGTCAATTGGTATGTTGAATAGAAAATATATTGATATTCGCAATTGGATAGAATTCGGTATATGTGCTATCATCATGATGTTATTCGATGGCATCTTGAGTTTTAGTTTTGTTTTCAATTTTCACTTTCATTAGGTCGTTAATTTTAGATTATTTATGTCGTAGATTTATTTATCAAATTGAAATTGATTATTAAATTATGCTTAGCACTTAAGCCTTTCGCAAGTTCCCTGACGTGTCAGCCATCTAGAAGTAACCGGCGATTGCCGGAGGGGCGCGATTGTAAAGGTGGAGTATTTCTATTTTAACTAGATCGAGGTGACCCTTGTACTAATGGCGATCAAAGCATTATCCAAATTTGACATATGTATACGTGGCACTGGCAGGTAACGCGGTGATGTGTGATAGTTCTTCGATACCTGTTGGTCTCGGAACGACGAGAATACTAAGAACTACAAACGACATTTACCACACATATATAATGTTCCTTTTGGAAAGAGGCGCTCGAGAGACGCGTATAAAAATTCGCAGAACAAAGCGACCATTATTCTCTTCCTCTTGGCGTGTAACAATAACATTTGTAAGTTGAAGCATTGGAAAACACGAAGATAACATAGCGATAGCATCCCAAAAACCACCACAATTAAAATCAATACTTAGAGCAACTCCGGCTTAAAACTCATTTTTATAGATTTTACACTACTTGCAGTTTATGAGATTTTTTAAAATGTAAAATACATTAATTTTGTAACAATAATTTATTGTTTCCATTGAATTGACGATCGTTTGTATTGAAATAAGCATTATTGGGGTCATGCGCTTTTTTGGTATACATTTTTTGTTGTGTCACAGCTTGCTGGATCATTTTCTCCACAAAGGCTGAAATGACAGCGGACTTGACACGAAAATTGCCACATTAAAAAATAATAGTTTAATAGCGTAGCTATTTATCTAAGTCAATCCAAAACAACAACCATTTTTTTTATTATTGTATTAAGCTCTGGTTATTACAGTCTAAATGTTTGACATGTTTTGAGGGATGACGGCGAAATAGGTAGCTTGTGAGCGACAGCGATCTGTTTATTGGAAAATTTTGTCCTCCAACAAATATAAATGAAACCTAATGCTTTAAGAGACAACTGAGATTTATTACTTAGACAGTGAGAGGTCTTTTGTTCCATAAAACTCATAATCCTTAAAAGAAAAAACCTTGTGCCCGAATCCTATGGTGTTAATAAATTATGCCTTTATTATTTTTTTATAATAATATAAAAGAGAGATTTTTCTTAATTAAATATTATATATATATATCCCGGAACTATATCAGCTCCACCGAAAAAAATAAATTTGGCTAATAATTGGATCAGTACGATATGGTACATCGAGAATTTTTTAAAACATTAAAACGAAGTCTAGTTTGATAATGCCAACGTGAAAGGGTGGCGAAATCGGTCAGCAATAGAATTAAACACGTGGAAAAATCACAATAGCATTTTATTTAAAATATTCAAGTAAACTTCGTCATAATTAAATAATCAATTTGTAATATCAGCGTAGATTAATTTATGGCAAGTAAAATTTGTATAACTTGATTATAATATTTTCATAACTATTTGACACAGATATTTGACCTTAACTTAGAAATAAAATTTGGGCCACAATTTTAGGTAATATATTCTTAACTACAGAAGTTCATAAACCAATTTAACAAGATGGTGTTCAAACGGAGTATTCTTATAATTTCTTTTAGATATTTTTAATATATGTTAATTAATATTATATTTTATATATATTTATATATTTATATATATATATATATATATTTATATATATATATATATATTAACACATATCTTGAGGTCTAAAAAGAACACACCTGAAAGAATGAGATAGTAGTAATTATGATTTGTATTACGGCATCGTAACTTATTTAGACCTAAGCGTTTTTTCTTACAAATATTTGCAATCAGATAAAATTATGTAAGAGTGTATAATAATGTAGGTTGTTGACGTTGGTAGTGTACAGCGATATAGTCAACTAGCATATTTTTTCTTCAGATTAATAGTCAAGTGGTTATTGAATAATAATTAATTCTATTTTAAATTTTTACTGTCATAGAATTTGTTTTGCTAAAAACAATATTCTGATTTGATTATGGCAGAAATTTATCAGATATTATATTGTCAGATATTTAGCCTTGAATTCAAGTTTGATCTATCGGACAAGAATTTTTAATAATTCTGCCATAGTAATGTTGGCATATATTTTTAAGAAAACTCTGTATGCAAATTAAAAAAATAAATAAATAAATAGGTGACTGAGACGTCCAAACTAATTTTGGTCTAGTTTTCGGCATTGAGTCAACACAGTCAAGCAAGTAATGTTTTAAAAAGTAGACCTGGGCATATTATAATTTAATAGTTTTATTATCTTTGAAAATACGTGGGGAGGAAATATGTAAGAAAATTATTATGTAAAAATATTAATAAGGTAACATTATGCATATTTTTCATTAAAACGTCATATTTAAAAATCTTATCACTTTATAAAAAATACTTTATTCACTAAAAAAAACACAATATTAAATTATGTTGTCATTTGTGTCTTTGATCGCATATTGTGAAGAGCGTCATTCCGCAATTACTCTGAAGGGTAATTATACACGTCCACGCATAAAACGAGCTCGACGCTTGTTACACATGAAGCCGAATTCTCTCGACTGATCTCGTCATAAAAACTACAAATAACACATGGCAGGGGAGAAGTACTACTTTACTGTACCAAACCTGGCAAAATTTCGATATGGGCGAGTTCTTTCGATTACCATTACTCAACACGAGTTGTTTGCGTCTTTGGGGATTATTTCCTTTTCATTCGATTTTTAGAGCTGGCAGACTCCGCGTAACTCAGAATAGCGGCGTCTCTGTCACACATTCTCGGTAATAACGAACTACGAAACGCATATCGATAGTACATTAAGTGCCGCATTATATACCTTATCTATTCTGACAGCCCTCAGAACCGATAGACCACTCCCACTCGGTATGAACCTAATGAAAACGATTTAATCCACCAACTCTAGTAAGAAAAGAGATTAGCCACGCCTTGCCCTAATATGCCTATCACTAGCTATTAATATAAACATGGCATAGGAGGCTGCCATGACGCACAGTAACAAGTCGCATTTTTAGTTGAATCGTCGCAATGTAGTACATATAATAAACATCAGGATTCTGCGGTATCTAATGGATACAATTTGAAATGGTTCATTAATATTCATAAAGACATCACTAATCAACACACTCGGGAAGAGCTAAGTCATGCTAGTGATGTTTAACTGTCCTCTTGCTGTCGATTGAAATTTTAACTTTTTAAAAATAAAATAGTTTATTTATTTAAATATTAATGTCTCGATAACTGTATGATGTAGAGTACGAATTGAAAAAATAAGTAAGGTTTTATATCAATGTCAATTCGATTATATATTGTCAGCTAGCAACCGTCAATCAAGTTTTAGGTCTCTTTTGGCCGTTTTTTTACTATTTCTTTGCTATCCAAAAAATATTTTTACTAAACCATTTTTTGTCTCGTAATTAAGAGCCTGGCCGCTGGTCTACACAAAAGTATTATGTAGGACTTCATGGAAATAATATTGGTTTTCATGTCTGTGTAGATTTCATGTCTTAGTAGTTTCCTTTGAACCCCTTTTATATTTCAATTTGAAATTTCACTGTAAATAAAATCAAACAATTGAAAATACATTATTATAAATATAAGATTTCAGACGCGTATATTATTTAGCTTTGGATGAATTTTTGGGAAAATCACATCGTATTATGTAATTACAAACAGGCCTTTGACACTGAGAAAATGGGTTGAATACCAACCATGATATGTTGATTACGACATGGAGTGTACCCGTCTCTGTTTGGAGCATCGTTGTAAATTAAATAAGCCACACGTTTACTTTGTTTTAGGAATATTTTTATAAGCCACCACCAATTTCAATACTGTAATAGATGGTAAGGTTATACGGTTAATTAAGCATTATTTCTTTATACTTTGATGCCGATAATATGAGTAGTATTCAATGAATATTTTAGCCCTTCTTAGTGTGGACCGGATTTAGTGTAGCAATGCCTAGCAATTTTTGAAGGGATGAAAATAAATGAGTTTTCATAAGTGATTTTAAGAATAAATATATGTCTGACTAAAATAGACTTAATTCAGATACTTTTAAGTATAAACTTGTGAAAATATTTTAAATAACGCGACGAAGGTGTCGATGTATGAGGCTTGCGCTCGATCACACCCTTTAAAGCATTGTTGACCCCTGATCTATATGTTTACACTCACACTATTTCCTATATATAAAGGTAGATAATAATAATCAGCAGTCTCAAGTTTCAACCGACCTGTTTCGTTCGTTCGAGTATAGTTTTTATTGGTATTCAATCTTAGCACTTGTTGCTTCATTGCACAAACGATATTATTGAGTTTTTAATTCCTTGGAGTAAACGGTCTTCATTTTGTTACATAAATACTCACGCCTTTCTTGGCATCATCATGCCTCTGAGCACTATTTCAATTGAAATTGATTAGTCCAGTTATTGTGAACTGTGTATTAGTATACACGTCTTAGAATAAGCAAACATTCCGTCCATATTACATAATTTATCATTAATATATGTGAAATAATAATACAAATTCAAACGTCACTACTGTGTAGGCAGCTGCCCGTGTAGGTAGGTATAGCAGAGTATTGACAGTGACTCGCGAAGATTGCGTAGCTGTAGGTAGAAGAACTTGACCTCTTGTATTATGTAAAACGTGTCAGGCATGGAAGTGTGAAACGACTTTTGCAAATTCTCGTTCACTGGGTCATTGTTCACCATGCTTCCTTTGCACTGTATAAACAGTATTTATTATCGATAAGCCATTGTGTGATGGTTCATTTGTGTAAAAAAGGAAGTTATAAATAGTGTGATTCTAGTAATTAGTAATCATGTATTATCATTTGAATACACTAGCAGTGTATATATTTTAAGGAATTGGAATATTATATGATTGAGGGGTTGATAGATGACCGTATACAGTGCCTTCTTGACTTATATTTTGACAAATTCAATATTTTTGACAGAGAGTACTTGGTGGAATTCCATTTTAATATTTTTGAATAAAATACTTCAGTGATTTTCCACATTTTTATTTTTATTAGTGACTGGTTTCGCCAACCTTTCACGTTGGCATTATCAAACAGATTAATGATAATGCTCTGTTTGATAATGCCAACGTGAAAGGTTGGCGAAACCGGTCACTAATAAAAATAAAAATGTGGAAAATCACTCAAGTATTTTATTCAAAAATATTATATTTTGACATCAGTAAAACAGGGATGTAGTAGTGGTCATAAATATATTTTTTAAATTTTAACTAAACAAATGATGAATTTCTATCCAGAAGAAGGCGTATCCTTAGTCTCGATATTTATAGTGTATATTTCATTAATGCTTTAATGAACTAAGGGGTTTTCTAAAAATATGAGTGCATAATTTGAAGAGATGTAAACTAACTTTTTGTATGCATGTATTTCAAACTTATATCATCGCTTTAAAAATAATTTTCACCAATCACAGTTACATTAAATTATACTTATTTGTTCTTTAAACGGTGAGAAATCTTTTCGTTAGATTACTTCAACTATTTTATTGCGGGCGCTTTATCAGATGAGTTGGTATTCTCACTCATAGATTCTTTAATTCAGTAATACACTATTTAAGAGTCGTCTATATGCCTAATAGACAAAAACAACCATTGGCAAGCTGTCCATATGCGACACGGACAAGTAATTTTAACAGATTGAAATTAGTTTATTGCTCCACCCGGACTCGAACCTGGGGCCCCACGGTCGGCTAGCGATCGGGCTAGTCACTGCACCCCGAAACGGTTAAGGTCACTTGGTAGTAAGAGTGGTAATACTTTAGACCCAAGCCCCGAGAAGCCGGTCACCGCAGTGACGCGGCCGACTTGCAGGTGACTGGAGGCCTACGCCGTGTTACGTTTTCCGATAAGATATTTTAAAAATGCTGACTATCATATGGCATCCGCACCACCGTCAAATGTATTCCGCATAATGTTTACCATTAAATTAACATTCTTCGTATTCTGTTAGTTTGTCGTGAAAACAAAATTAATTCAACATTAAAAATACTCACCACCATTCTTAGCGTCGCTAGATTCAATATGTATCTACTTAGACTAGTATTTATATTTATTTGATGCTTACGAATATGTGTGCTACATACTATGGCAGTCTTGAAGATTGCGCAGATGCAAAAATAATACGCATTCCGGAAAGTTTCCAACAACATACAATTTAAAAGAGTAAAAAAATTAATCTAAATTAGTTTCATGTTTTTGTGGTTGGTCGGAACGTGGCGTCGATATTTCGAATCGAAACGTCGTGTGTAAGAAATCATAGTACAAAAAAAACCAAATAATCAGCACATATTTATTATATTATACATATTTTACTGAAATGTCCGATACCTGTCACGGTAAAGAGCAATTCGCCTCCCGATTTTCAGTACGGTAGGTCAGGCCTGCGCGTGCTCTTGGCTACTGTGATCGCTATGCTTGAGCATGTCTGTGTACGTTTACATAATGTTTAGAGTAATAGCCAACAATGACTATCAAGCAGTGTGTTTTAATAGGGCCGGCTACGGTATGTGACTGTTCATTGTTGAGTATTCTTAAGCCACGTTTTCAATTATATCGACACCGAAATAGGAAATTTTACATATCGTTACGTAGCAAATTTAACATTACATACAAGATAATTTTTATTGTTGATTTTAAATGTATTTAAGATGTTATTGGAATTCAATTAAAAAATATTTATTATTCCAAACATGTTTAACATAATTATTTATTTTTCCTCTTAAAATAATACTCCAAATTTTCTCTTTTAAACGTAGATGTTATGTGTGAATTCATTATTTCGAACAAGACGATCTGCTAGAATATACCAAGTGAGTCGCCAGTCAAAAATATCTACTCATATACTTGGATCATTCACGCTACGCGAACGCTCTTATTATGCACGCCTACGTATTTTAAATGAATTTAACTGTATTCTAAGAACACAATCTTGACATTTACGACGTTTTTAGATAAAATAAAGCAACGTTCAATGTCGGACGCTCACTAAAATAAAAGTCAGTATGTGACGAAAACTTCAACATCGCAAAAACGCACTGTCTACATGAGAATAACGAATCGCCAGTGCCATCCCCCGCTCAATAAATGAATCGCGTCGACAAGAATGCTAGCAGCAACGGAAAAGAGCTCGCCAAGGAGAACGAAGAGGCGGAAAAGGAAGATGCCGAGAAGCCCGTGGACAACCACCGCGCGGCGCGAGGATGCCCGGACTCGCCGCGGCCCTTCGTGGCTCGCCGCCGCCTGTCCGAGTGCGTGGAGGAGGACGAGGACGCGCCCGAGCCCGCCCCTCTCACCGCCACCGCGCTCGTGGGCAAGTTCCTCGTGACGTCGTCGCGCCGCCACCACGTGGACCGCACCTTCTTCGACGGCAGCCTCGTGGAGATGCGCTCTCCGCCGCCGCCCGAGCCGTTGGCGCCCATCGCCGTTCCCGAGGTCTTCGACGCCGAGGATATCTGGATCAAGAGAGAAGCATCGAGCCCCGCTGTTGCTGACGCTGCCGCCGCCTCCACCGCCAACGTCACCGCCACGGCCACCGCCACCGCCACCGCCGTTGCCGTCGCCGTCGTTCCGGAGGAGGTGAGTCTCGACTTGACACTCGGCCCGATAGTTGTCAGCCGGCTATCAAATACCCTTCTTCTAGAGGAAAATGTATTTCACGTATATATTTTAAATAAATATCATATTTTGATAAAGCACGTTTTATTTCTAGATATTAAATAATCACACAAAAAATTTATTGTAAAATAATTGAAAACAAACTTTTGAAGTCGTTTGAGTTTGATTTAAATATATTGTTATATTTTTATTTGGTTATTGCGGAAAATTAATAACTATACATTAATATTAACCCAATTGAAATGTAAATTATGATATTTCAAACATAAGTTTATTATCCAAAGGTATTATCAGAACTAATATCTAAATTTTATGTAAAATGGCTAGTATCCCCTTTACGAGCACCCAATAAAAGTATCCAGTACTATTCCAGGACATTTAAAATTTCCAGATTAAGCATATTGTCTTTCAGCGGCAATAAAATTTTCGTAGTGAAATTCGTAAATTTTATAAATGGGACGATATCATCCACTCGGACAATGCCCAGGTTCATAAAGCATTATGAGTTGAGTTACAAGCACACACTACTAACTTTGAATTCAAATGCCAATTTCAAATCCCGCCCGCCGTCATCTTGAAAATGTTGAATGGTAGGAAAAGGCGCCGAGCAGTGTTTTGCAGACGCCTGTGTATCTTTAAACGCACATACCTAGGATATCGGTGCATTCGATCCCAGATATAATAAAATGCATTCTTAGTATGTCTTCAATATAGCTGTGGACAATAGTTTCTTCTGCAGCTGCAAACTAATTAGCTAGCCTACTCGATCCAACGTAAACATTTCTGAAATTTAATGACGCGTGGTCATGCAAACAATAAAGCTCTCGTTTAACAAATTAAACTGTAAACCATTGCGTCACTATTCACTGGATATTTTAAGATTTTTCCTGTAAAAAAACTGCATGTTATTAAGATCTTTGTCTTATGAAATAGTTCGAGTTGAGGCTATGAATATTGTAATACAATTGACTAATATGTGTTTTTTTATTTTTATTTTAAAATGCACAATGATAATTTTACTGGACTGAGAGAACTTTCTTGATTGACAAGAATCCTTGTCAATCAATCAATTGATGCACTATTTTTTAAAATTTTATTATTATGAAAATGTTTTCTGAAATTTCAACGCAACAACCATCGAATTAATGTAACTTTTGACGCGCGTATTAACACCGATTAAACTGAAACAATTAAGTATGCCTTTCTTTCAGAAGATTATTAACTAGTATATAAATGGTCTTTTTTAAAATGAACAGCGTGTTTTGAGATTTAACTAAAAACGCGCTTTTAAGAATTACCTGGATACGAAATACTACACAATAGTAACGACAAAATTAACGAAAATATCAAAGTATCCACTGACATTTCCTTTGGGCTTGCCATAAATTTCTAACATGTATCCACTTTTATTGTGGTATGATTGCCGAATTTCACTATTTTAACTCGATGTGATGTTTATAAACACGAGAGAGGTTTTTTTTAACAGTAGTATGACGTTCGCGGTGTATTATATTTCATTCAGGTCTGGCAGGAATAACTATATAACGTGAAACAGGGTTACTTAGAAAGTTATTCAAACAATCATGCTATTTTATGTATACTGTAATTAAAATTTGTAAAATTGTAAATATAGATTTTTTTAAATAAAATAAAACGTATTTTATTTATGTTAATTTTATTTTTCAATATGTTACAATATACAAGATAACATAATATATTGCACCATTAATTAACCTATGTAAACACTGTTATGAAATTTTAAATTTTGGTAGCCATGATTTTTTTTTTTTTTTTGTTTCCACGTCTTCCCGCCTACCCGTTTTTGTATCCGTAGTTTTCTTTTGTTTTGTCAACTATAGTAGTAGTTTTGTTGAAAAACTAGTTTATTTCATCATGTTCTCAAAATGTCGGGAGATAAATAAGCTAACTATAATGGAGACGATTCCGGAGGAACAAGTAAGATTAATTAAGTTACGGATATATAATAGTTAAATTATTCTTGTTAGTTTTCAATTAAGTCAATGAATATTTTTTCTTTGTACCTGCTAAAACTTTTTGTTGATTTTAAACTCGATGAAAACAATACATTAAGCTCATTTATATTATTTTCATGGAAAGATATTTATTTTCTTTACTGAAATTATCATAAGGTTCAGTGATTCAGAAGTGACTGCTAGCTAATGTGTTAAATGAAGAATGCTGAAAATATGTTGGTGTAAAAATTGGATTTCAAAGTATCTGGAAAGTAAAAACTAGAATATTCCTGTCTTTTCGTGTATCTTATATAAAACGTATCACATTTAAAGCTTTTATGGAAAGCTAGTATTTAAAAGAAAAACTGGCCAGCATTGGTGAAAATATATATAAATTTCAATCTATTTTTTCAGCCTTTGTGAAAATTGTGATGAAAATAATAATTCTGTAATTGAATAATAATTACTAGTCTATAATAACCTAATAATATTACAATATTAAACTATGTGTAAATTTATTACTAGGATTACATCATGATAATCCCAAATAAATTGCATAGGCTGTGTCCTATTTAAAAAGAGGTGCTCGTTCATTACTTTCAAATTTTACTTGTGTATTGGTTTACTTGTGTACATATCATTCTAACTTATATTGGATTATCAGTTTATGTTTAATTTCAATGTTTTTGCATATTGATAATGACAAATACTTAATGCCAATGTACAAAGTTATGAAAACATTCTAGAATTACAGATGTACTGTTTTTCACGGATAATGTGATTGGATACCTGTCATTATATTAAATTTTTCTTTAAGTTATTTAAAATAAGTACATTAATCAATTCTAAAATTGGATTCTTTTCACCATTTCAGGAAGTCAATTATACGGGGGCAGTTGGTAAAACCCGTCAGAAGGACAAAGGGTCTCCCAAAGAAAAGGAGAAGGGGAATAAAAAAGAAAAAGCTGCGAAGCAAAAGTCAGCGGGTAAGAATTAAAAGATATTTTTAAAGCAGATACACTTTTAGGAGTTATTTAACTATTTTAGTATCAATGATAATTTCAGTTTTCTGTCTATTTTGTTGACTAACTGCTTCATAATCATGCATATTGTCATATAATTTCAACTGGTTACAAGAATAAGTAGCAACAAAAGTTTGGAAGGATTTTAAGAAAATTATAATATCTATCTTCCCTACTAAGGTTTTCCGCTTAATAAAAAACTGTAATATAAAGACAGTAGGATAACAGTAACTTTGAGGATTATGTCTGGAAAAGAATAAAAAACTATTTCTACTATAATTCCTATTATTCCAGTACCAAAGAGTTTATATAGTAACATTTAGTATCAAAAATAATTTCTCATTTTAATATTATTACTGTTCGAAGTGATAGACATTATGTAGCTACAGTTATAATTAAAATATGTTGTATATTTCAGAGCGAGAAGCTCGGGAACGTGAAAGGGAGGCTCGTGGTGGCGCCAGTGCAAGCAGTGGCTCACGCTCCACGGGTGGCTCTCGCAGTAGTTCCAGGGAAAGGCGTGGTTCTGAAGATGACCCATCAGAAAGCTTGTACCAACAGACAATTCACGGTATGACTTTACAATTGTAAATTTCTTTGGATGTTTCCTAGTATTGATAAATGAGTACAATTAAGATGCTTTGATACATGTTGTCACTAGTAATAATGCACCTATTGTGTTCAAAGATTAATTTATTGTAATATTTAAAAAAAAGTAACCACTTACAAAGTCATCAGATCTAACCCATCCTGATTTAACAAAGTCCACGGAGAGACCCATAACATTATACAAAATATTTTGTTTGCTATTTATCATCATAGTTTATAATAATATTATTTATATTTCAGGTACTTCCGGAGTAAGCCGTCGCCCAGCACTATTTGGAGCATTCAGACCCCGAATCAAGTCTGATGCAAAATCATCAGATTCAAAGAAACAGCCTTCGCTGATGCAACAAGTCAAAGCGGCAGTTCAAGTAAATAAATATATCTTGTAAAAATAATATGAAAGTGATGCACAAAATTATTTTGGTCTATCAAAATGAATTCTTTATAATATCACTGTTGATATAAAAGTGTATAGAAAAACTGAGGTCTTCTTAACTATAAATTATTTCCTGTATCTGGCACCCATATCTTGAGCATTGGGTTAAGATGGCCAGCATCATTCAGAACTATTCTAAAGTCTTGTTGACAAAGTGAGTACTTGGCTTGAAAGAGAGAGTTTTAAATAATGCATTGGCTAGCTAGATTCAAAGAAATGATAACCTCACTTAAACCTTACATGAAGGAATGAACATTCCTTTATTTATTTTTGGTTTTATTGTCTATGGTTCATGATAGTAATCTATGGTCCAATGCTTGGGGTCCCGTATAAATACCTCGGAGCGTTAGTGACACGGCCTCTTGTTCCCCAGCACTGTGACAATATAACATTACAAGCTATTTTGGCATTAAAAAAGAAAAATAAAATGGGGCTCCAATCTGAAGATCCCTGACTTCATAAAGCCACTCACAGGGGTGGAAGGCTTTAAGAGCTGGCTAGTGCAACTGGAAGTCACTATGGACATTTGCGGTGCCTGTCTCTTCTGCTCGGCAACTAGGCCTTCAATGGTGTAACGGTGGACGCCACTAGGGGGCCAAACTCATTCAGGCGATGAGGAAACAATACAGCTACAACTACTTCAAGGTGAACTTGGAGTAGTTGCAGTCGCATTACGTAGGGGCCAAGCTGCTCGGAAACGGTCTTGCACGACTCAAGCAGGCTGCCAAGGTTGTGGGGATAATCTCGAAAGGACCCGTACTTGTACAATTCGTGCTCGGAAAATGTGATGGCTCAAGGAAGGCGACATCTGTGAGGATAAGCTGATAGAGCATGCTCAAGTGCTGTTGGCAACATGCACATCATCTCAAATCAAGACATACCGTCTCACGAGACTGGGTTTTGGCCTCAATTGCACTCCCAAAATCATGAGCAATGTATTCAAGTAACTGACAGATAAGAACTGACAGTCACATGGATGAAAAGAAGCGTAGAATTTCCAACACAATTGAGTGTTGGGGCTGAAGGTAAACCAGGACATCAACAACCATTTATACTTCAGCCGGGGAAATGAGATGCCGATGATTTCATCTGTGGTAGACTCACTGGCCATTTCCTAGTGTGTAATTGTCTCAGGGTGGCGTGCCGCTACCTCGAGGGAAGGAGTGAAGGATGTGCATGGAAAGATCATGTCAGCACTTGGACCGCGGGCGCTCCCCGAGAGATATCGGAGAGAGTCCGACCCAATGACTGAACATCAATCAGCCAAGAACAAAGCTGATGCGGTGTTATGTGTAAAAAAAGTCATGGCTACGATCAGAATATAAAAAAAGCAGCAATCAGTGTTATCTGACTGTCGAGCAGATGCACTTAGCTCACCATTACGTTGTCGATCAGACTGCATCTGGCGAGACTGATCAACCTATAAACGATGTACAAAGACGTAGAGTGTGTTGGCCAGTGTGCCCAATATCAAACAATTGATCTTGCTGATGGAAGTAGATGAGTAAGCTCTCGCACCCTAGTCCTAATCTAGGAGGAACCACTTGACGCCTCAAAGGAGAAGGAGATCTCCAGCCAGGTTAAAAGACTTTGTGGAATGGTGTGGACATGAAGCGGGTGTGTTCCATTACCATTCATATAACTATTGGAGGAGCACTGTTTTAGATTAGTACCTATTTGTAGAGCATGGAGTTAAAACTATAATATAATAACGATACAGATCACGTGCTTTATTTAAAAAGAAACTCCTATGATTATCATTATTTATACTGTTTTTTTTTTAGAATATTGGATCACATCGCCCAACCTCAGTCTCGGCAAAAGATGGTTCAGCTCACCCACACGCTGGCAGTGATGCAAAGGTATGAAGCTGTTAAATATATAATATTTATAGTTAATAATTAAAGATTTTCTAAATATCCAACTTATCGTGGTGGGTTTTTATAGGACATCTTCTTCCTAATGATGTCTTGAATTATATAAACTAAAAATATTGTAACAAACATTGAATAAGCAAAATAGCTTACTTATATTCGGTATAGTGTGTGCAATACTGTTTATAAGCAGAATAGACAGTCAATTATGTTCTATTCAGTATGCTTTATTATTTGCTTGTTCTTCAGTACTACCACACTGTGACCGCAGCCACTACCACTAGGCGTCCTAGCACAATGACTAAGGTTATGGATATCTTTCGGAGCAAGCCATCTCCCCTGACTGCTCCTCACGAATCGGTCGAAAAAAGGCGTCAGGTGAGTCAAATTACTGATTTATTTCTACAATTCACAAAGAGTACACGTATGCCTGGAAAAATCCACAGATAATGCAGTCTTCCAAACGAAAATATTGAAACAGTTTTGCATTACTTCCCTGATTATCTAGTATTCATTTCATTATTACTTCATATGCATGAATTACAAACTAGATTAGACCTTGGAATCTGTAATATAAATAAATAAATTGCAGTTATTTTACAATTGGTTTTTATAATATAAGAACGATATGTTCATATTATGTGTCTGATGTTTATATCTCTTCGTATGGTACACAAAAATATTTTTGATCTTTTACTAGAAATACCTATTCTCATAATTTACAAAAATATACTAGTATTATATTTATAATAAATTATAATTCACTAAAACAATACATTTACAATACATCAGATATTTCTCTGTATGATGTGAGTATACATGAACCTAAATATGTCTTAAAAAAGACTAGTTCATTCCAGCTGTTTCGTTTTTTCCTCGTGTGTCATTTCAGGTATAACAACAGTTCACTATGATTTTAAAAATTTTCTTTGCTCAAAATTGTGCTCATGAAGATTGTTTTTGGGTTTTTTCAAATGTCTTCAGCAAATGTTTTCTCTTCTGTTACTTCTATTACCCTTATTTTCGTTTAAAAGAATTGTATTACTTGGGGATTTAGAGGCAATCCTTTATAACAAACGTTTATACATTACTAAAAAGTATAAAAACAAAAGAATATATTTATTTTAAAGTAAAAACAATAATTAAAATGGCTCATACTAAATTAACATTATATGTCTACTAGAAATGTAGCCCGTTAAAGAATGACGGATTCGATGAACGATGCAATAGTGTTTGAACATATGTTTGGCTGACAATAAGATGAATCTTTCGGAAGCTTTCGTTTTGTACCATCAGTTGGATGAAGGTGTGAAGTTCTGTGATATATTTGGTCTTGAACTTTGAAGCAGAGTGGCCCTGATTCTGCCACTGGATCTGTTAATTTAGCTCCCATTGATGCAAAAGATATACTGTTATTGTATGATCTTATATTTCTTTTGAAATTTCCATTATAAATATTTTCTGGATTTGATATAATATCCTTTAAATATACTGGGAAAATAGGCCTTGCTGGTAGTTTCACTTTACCTTTGTGACAGCAATCGTTGAACTTTCCATCTGATGGTTTTTCTGCTTGAAAATTTAAAGCATTGCAGAATCGACAGGTCACATTCATTAATCCACAATTGTGTGCAGTAATATTTTCTGGGACAGCAAGCGCTATCAAACGCTTCTGTGTGAGTTGTCTTATTGTTTCTTCTGTTTCTGTTTGTCTCGATGTGGATACACACACTTGCTTTGAGGACATACGCTGCGCTCGCTGTGTATCTGTTTCTTTTTGTTTCGTTATCGATTCACGCACTCTCATCGAAGACAAACGCAGCGTTCGCTGTGCATCAGTTTCTTTTTGTCTTGAGGTCGATGCATATACTCGAATTTTAAGAAGACGCTGCTCGCGTTTTCCTTCCAATTCATTGCTTGACGTCGACGTCACATTTCGTGTCACAAACAACGCATCACTTTCACTGCACCGGTCTTTATTTGATTCAGTCTTTATCACGTTCAATTGTGCAATTCTTTTTGAATTACGTTTGCTGTGCGTAGACGGTGTTATTTTTTTAGGAGGCATTTTGAGTTATTAATGATGTGATTAATAATTTCTAATGCAATTTCAATGAAAAAATAAAGATGGTACTTGTGTCAAACTGACATAAACTGGAAATTTCTATGAAGCATCAATGTTTTTTTTTTTGTAAAAGTTCTAAATTGGAAATTCCCACGGTGAACAACAAAATCCTATAATTAAATAATAATAATAATAATAAGCATATTTTATAGTTTTATTAAATTAGTTTATGAATAAAAATATTATCCTATCGTCTTGAAATTCGGCACATAGCTGCGGAAAAATTTACTAAACTTACATGCAAAAAATCAGCATTGTATCTTTTAAGATATTCTATAGAGAACCAAAAAATGAAACATACACACACACAATGGCTATTATTATAGTAGAATTAGTATCTGGTAAATTATCACGTGAAAAAAAGTCAGAGCAGTTTTTTTTTTATGATCTAAAGTTAGTTCCTAAACTAATGATTACACACAATATTTTTTGAATAGTTAACAATTTAATGCAAATGATGCCTTTTATTTTAAATATATCATTTTGGTGTTTTATCAACATATTAATGGACCACTGACAGTTTTCTCCTTATGGTTTCCTTTTATGTCATTGAATACCAAATCATTTGTTTGGTCAAAATAGTAGATATTTATTTTTCAGATCTTTGATATGTTCAACCATTTTCATCCACGTTGCTTCCTAACTAAATTCTAACCACAACAACCTACTACTTATTAAATAGTTTATTAATATTGTACGATTATGACCAACATTAAAAAAATCTTGTGTAAAATGATATATCTAATCTTTTAACATTTCAAATAGCTAAATATCCATTATATCATTGTTTTTTAAGGTTTTGATAAAATAACAAATGTATATGTTTGTTTTTTATCACCACAACAACATATTTGCAATGTTATTGCCGTACAAGCCCAAAACCCTTCCTTATGACAATTTCATTAAATAAAGTGGCATTAAAAAATCTAAAAACATTCAATATTTATTATTATCAATTACATAAATGTCATATTTGGATTGCAAGGTATTTTACAAAACTCAACTCAACTCACTAATTATTGTACTGTAGTATTTTTTCTTTTTTTACTATATTTGTTATGTGATTAAGCACATTTTTTCATACATTGAAAACGATTAAAGAAAACTCTCAGAAAATATCATCGTGACTTGTGTGGGATTCGAACCCACATCCCCAAGCTTTCATGGCCGGTGCATTTATCCAACTATGCTAACGAGCCACTGCAATTTAGTGAGAATTTTTAATAATCATATTCTACATATGAACTAATAGAATAGTAGAATAATAGTGACATTTTTGGTCCTTTAGGATGCGAACAAAGTAACACTGCCTCATAGCGGGAAGCATACGCGGCACTTATCTCTGGAAATGTGCACTCTGTGCGAAGTGAACACGAAAACTAGATAATCTTTACGATGCATTAAGGACAAAACGTTGGGCTATCTGTTGGATTCTTTTGTTTTGCAAAAAAGCCCCAAACACATTTTTTTACAGTGGTCACGTTCTTGTAAAACACACTGTATCATTGTTATCGACTGTTACTGATTTATGTTTAAAACTAAGTAAAAGAACTTTTTTTTTGGTTTACTTTTATAGATTGTAAGAATACAATTATCTGTTGTGAAAATTTTCATCTTTCTTTTGCTTCACAATTATTGGTGATTCCCTTTTATTTGAGTGGATAGTTCCAACTAACGTTGTTTTTTTCATTAGCAATTGTGTTGCTAGGGATTTGCTTGTAAAGAAGTTGTCTGTGGTTACAGTTCTTTCGCAACCCGTAAATGGTTCCATGAATTTGAGTACAACATATTCAGTGAGTGGTACTGAAGAGGGCCTATTTTCATCTTTTCCTAGATATGGAATTGCATTTATGATGTATTTGCTATCGACGTCAGATGCTAACCAAAAAATAGCTGTTCGTCTACAGTAATATTAGCACCCGGTTTATAACAGTTTTGGCTGTTCTCAATGAATTTATTTAGCGAATTTATCTGTTTTCAAACGTTGGCTCCGTTCACTTTTTTTTATCAAAACAGATTAATTTGAGAATATCTGTGAAATTGTTTCTGCTCATAGTTTCTGAGAAAAATTTAGGCCCCCATATGTTATTCCACAAAAAAGAAACTTTCAAATGATTTGCTCCATATGCACCTCGTGCATATAAAATTGCAATAAATGCATCTAATTTATCTTGAGATAAACTCCAATCGGTTCTTTACACTCTCTCTGCTTCTTCTATTGTGCATATTCTTATATGGTTCATAACACGGTGGTCAATTATCAATGAAAATGCAGTCTTAACTTAACCCTTCATAATATGACGTTTTGCATATCCTGTGGGGCCTACTTCTTGCCTGAAAATGTTATGAAGTGGTGATCTTCCAGGTGTACCACCTATTTGTATTTCTTTCCAAACAGTTCCACCAATCGCAACATGCTGTTCATTTTTTTATATATCTTCTTCAGAGTAACCTCATTTTTTTTCGTCCACGACATATATTCACAATATTTTCCTCTTCATTGTCAGTAACTGTACATTCAAACTCTTGACCAATAGATCATTTTCAACCTGTATATCTTCATTTTCACGAAAATCATCTTCATCAATTTCCGAAAACTCTTCGTCAATATTACTTATATCTTCTAAGAACTTGTACTATCTTGATTGTTTCGACATTTTTCTGGGTAAAGAGTAACCTGTATTAGTAATGGAGTAAAGCTATCAAAATAAAATAAAAGCTACCTACCAATACTTTTAGTTTTTGTTTCCTTTTCTTATGTTATGTATCCCACTTCTGACATCAATATGTTGAGTACACACCGGGCTTCGGGACTAAAATGCTACTTTCAATCTAAAATTTTAGTCACATTCTTGAATTTCTGATTCACAGTTATCTTGATTGAACTAACTACGCAACAGTCTTTGCAGAAATGTGCAACTAACTGAATGCAATATGTTGAAAACGCATGTACATCATAATTTCTGATCCGATAACCTTATAAAGCAATAAATTGTTCTCCCGGTCAATTTACTGGTTGTGGTTGTAATAGGTATACTACAAGCATAACTCAAAAAATACACAATACAAAAAAAAAATTGAATATTACTTGTATTTAATAAATAGAAAAAGTCATGAAGTCAAATGTGCAAAAAAGATAAAATCATATGTGCATTTTCTATATCAAACTACAAAAACGGTCATTTGACCGGTTGTGGTATGTTTAGTGTTAAAGAACCAGTTTTGCATGGTTGTATAAAATATCACCCAATGGGGAAGTAATTATTTTTGCTATGATTTGATATTGATGAATTTCCGACCCAATAACCATTTAATATTTTTCAAAAAATCACTCTGAAGATTTGAGGCTATCAAAAAATCTTTGTCTTTCTTTAAAATGTGTTAAAAATATATTATTTTATTCTTATCACGAAAATCGAAGGCTTATTATCTTATCAGAATAAATAAGATTATATTACAAGAATAATAATTAATTATTTTTACTCATTAAAATAAACGTAGATATTAAAATAATTAAATTAATGTGTTATTGGGTTTCAGAAGCTGGTGTCATTGGATTTTCTTCATTCTTGGGTGTTGCTGTGGGTCCAGTACCGGGATTTTTATGTCGGAAGATTGAAAACACAACACCCAAAAATGAAAAAAATTCAGTAATATAATATATATTTTGTTCAATCAAGTACACTTGAATAGTATTTTGTAGAGGTAATTGTTTTTGTAACATCTATATGATCATTATTTATTTCCGAGTGCTAGTCCTTGAAACTTTTTATATCATTTTCCCCTCCAATTGTACTAACTTATTAAATTTGGAGCAATAAGAAATATTAAAAAAGCAATTTATTTTTAAATTCATTATTGTTTTTCATTATTTTAAAAGTAATATATATTTTAAATGGCGTTTTCATTAAATTATGATATATTTTTTGTCGCCTTTCGGCTTGAAAACTGTAATAACAATTCGGAATTTGATTAAACAAATAAACAATAAAAATTAATAATATTTTTACACAATCAAATGTATACAGAACAATGTATGTGTATTACGTAACCAAAGTAATATACCTTGATAACTGAACCATGTTTGCGACCAGTCTTTTTAGAGCATCTTATTGCCTAAAGTAAATCAATATAATCACGTGGTACTTACCTTTCAATGCTATTCCGAATGCACTGAATATTTGAGACAACAGATTCATGTTTTCTTCATCACACATGTATTATAAATTCATTATTTGAAAGTAAGGTTCTTTATTATTAATTATAAATCAGACAGTTATATTGCTTTTCACGTACAACGGAATGGATACGTTGTAAGATTTTAACTAAATGTTATTTTATAAGTTGAATTAAACTCTAACAGCGCGTAAAGGTCTCGGTTGGATTAATTATTACGTGCCTTATCTAGATATGTATGTTTGGGTGCACCTTCTCAGATATTACTTATGAATTACGAGATAATATTTTAGAAACATCGTTTAAGTTTCACTATATGCGCGTTCAGAGGTTACGCACACTATTTTTTTGTTCATTGTGTACCTAAGCCAGATTTTCATATTTGGTCGCGCACGCGCCGATATAGGTCTCCGAAGAAGGCAATGTTTATGTACGCACGCAAACGAAATGTACACAGAAGCCTCGCTGCCATTATCAAGTCGTGTTTGTCTTCGCTGTGAAACGAAACGCAGGGGCTTTGGCGAACCGTTTATCGGTGCCCGAGCAGCGCAGGTCAACTCGCTCCAGCGTGTATCGCTGGCGAAGAGCAGCCGGAGGGCGGCTGCCGAGACTACTGCGATTTCGCACTGACGCGCTGGCTTTCGCTTTTCATGGGTGATTTGAAGCCAAGGAGTTTATGATTATGGCTGGCTTAATGTGTTTATTTGAACTTCGCCGTAAATTTACTTCTTAAGTTTTTTGTTTGTTGAAGATTTTCTCGTGAGAATACTCATAAATCTTCCCAGCAGATGGTGTTATTGTTTAATTGCGCGACTACTTGCGATTTTAAATTAAAATCAACGTTTATTTTTTAGTATATAGATAAAATAATCTCTTCATTAGGGATTATTTTGTTTGTAAAATCCGCTTGTCTTCACTATTATATTGTTTGATAAAAAGCTGTTCGCCTTTAAATATCTGCTCAATAATAATTTGAAAAAAAAAAACAATAAGTTTGTATTTTTTTAATGCCAAAAAACTATGTAGTCTGAGTGCAAATAAAAGAATAACTTAAGGTTTGCTTATGTTATAAACACTAAATGATTTATTACGTTTATATTGCAATTAGCGCATACAACGGCTCGCTCAACTTTGGAATACGCTGCACGTTATTAGTGCAGTCTAATAACCAACCGATTTTTAAATCTTTATGCAAATTTGTTTTTATGTCGTGTCGCATGTAGTTTTTATCTTACGTTTCGGCTCCGTGATTGGCGCCATTTTTAGGGAATTTAATATAATTTATATGACTCCAGTACTAAAATTCAAACGACAAAAGAATAATCACAAATCTATGAGGCTGGGCGCCCATGAAAACAAACCCCTAAAACCAGCGGACCAACGATTTTTAGACTTTAAAATGCACTCACATAAATTTTGAATGAATACAAATCTGAATTAGTCACTTTTCCTCGTTACAATGTATGTATTGTTTTGATGTTTTTGATAATTACTAGAATTGTTAAACCATTCTTTTAGATGCATCTTTAATGAATTGTTTACGATTGTTAGAATCTCACAAAGCGCTGAGACTGTTATTATATTACTATTCTAAGAATAATACTGCGAATATTAGAGTAATTAATTGCAGTTGCATTAGTTCATGTGTGTATTTTTATAAATAAATTTAAAACGCCTATTAATATGATACTTAAAATATATCGGCAACGTTCTGTATTAAATTGTCAGTTCATTTTTAAGTGCGATTACGGCCCGGCCGAAAACACCAGTAGCGTGCAATCCGTGCATGCAATAAATCATTGTTATTAAAAAAAAACATATTATTAATTAAAAGTGTATTTGCAATACATTTTAAAAATATATTTAAATACTGTCTTTCCAAAGAAATTTCTATCAAAAAGATAAGCTAGTAATGTGAAATCGTTCACCCATTTTCTCGTTAAACGAGTACCCTTCGTTATTAGTAAAGCTTAAGGTTAAAGATTAGTGCGCAGTGTAAACAAAATACAGAGATGAGTATCGATTTGAAACGGCAACCCGCAATTTTTTTGCTGGCGTTGAATTTTCCAAAAATGGCGAAACACTGACGCTGCTCTCGGAAAGCCGGTGAAAAGTGGGCGCCCTCGGGGATGCCCCGTCGGTGCCACCTACCTGCGGCGAGCGTTGGCGACACCTGCACGCGCGGCGGGCCCACGGGCGGCGCGCTGGCGGCCGGCGTCGCGGGCCGGCCGCCAGTCTGCGGCGCGACGCGTGTGCGCTGCGGTCCTTATCGCCTCATCTGCCGCTGCCGCCGCTGGCTGCCGTCGTCCCTGGCCATTAGCACCGTCTGGTTAATTTCGCCACATTCGCACTCGCGACTCGCGTTCCCCCATGGAGGGGCTACGGGCCAGTGCGCGCGGGACGTCCGTCCGTCACGACCGGAGTTGACTCTGCGCGTAGAGCTCTATCCGCCGGCGATGGCCGCCTACTTCCGGTGGATCAAGGGCGGGAAGAAGGATGACGAGCCCCTCCACTTCTCCAAGCCGCGCAGCCGCTCGCTGGACGCCCGCTCCCTGGAGCTGTCGGGAGTGCGTTCCTTGCTCAGCCAAGTATGAACACCCCCCGAGTGGAAGTGGTCTCGCTTGTGTTTCAGATTTCTAGCTTTGTATTCTGAAAATCTCCCCGCGGTCAATTGTGTTGTTATGTAAACAATCAAATTCGCACGATACTCCGATAACTTGCATAAACCTATAGAGCACCGAAGTACAATTTTGTGGCACTTTGCAACTCTCCTATATTTAGTTTTTCAATCCCTTTCCGTGTTAAATATATGCGCTTTACATCTACTATAAATTTCAGGAATAAAACAAGAGCTCATATGCCATACTCAGAAACTAGAGTTTTTAACAATTATTTTTATATGAAATTTATCAAATTTAATGATTAACTTACACTTACAAATTTAATGATTAACTATTCGATCACAAATATATCCACATGAATTTTAAATTCAGGGACTATAGAATTAATATTGGTACATATTATCTTCTGTTGAAGTTTTTGGTTTGACGATTTCAAAAGAATAAAAACGTATATTAAATATAAAATAATACCAAATCGTTGGTTTTTAAAAAATAAACAAAAACAGATTATATCAATCATATGCAACCCTATGAAGTTTTTTTTCTGTGTTTTATCATTATATATATTTATAATAGTTAGTCTTAAAAAATGAAAATATTTTGAATTACCACGGAGTAGAAAATCTGCATATTCTTTTATAACGGAGAGTTGTGAGCTACGTTAGGGTATCTGCAATAACACGAAAGGATGATCACTGAAGCCCTCAAAAATTTCAATGAACAGAATAAGAAACACGATCAGACACATTGTTGTTAAATATTTTATATACAGTTATTTAAAAGTCAAATAAATTAGCAATAGCTATATAAAAATCACAATATGCTAACTAGCATCTAAAAAAATATCTTATTTACTGCAATGGCCGTTGCGAAAAAAAAGACAAACAAATTCAGATGTCACGGGCAAATCACCGAAAATATAACTTTGTTGACAGTATCGGCTTATGTACATACTCAAACAGTGTTCCCATGTTCTTTTTTTTTACTTGTATTGAATTCTCGTTTTTTTCGAGTCAGGTGATTGTTATTTATAGTGAACAAAATGTCTCGTAGTCGATTTATGTTCTTCAATTGGTGTAAAAGTAAAGGGTGAATGCTTGGGTTGTCCTATACGAGGGTTTTGGCCGGAGGGCGGGCGGTTTCGTCCTTGACGATACTCCGTTTTAAGCTGGGCTGCGAGTCCTTCATGAGATGTGGAATAAAATGGTCACATGCCGACTGCTTCGGTATGCTAATGTAAGACAGGAGTTGGGCGGAACAGACCAATTGATCGCTAATCTACGGTCTAACGTCACACATTTCAATGTGGCTCTCTGGTAACTTCATCTCACCGTCGAGATCTATTGGCTTCACAGATTATTATTATTACAGGTTACAGAATGAAAAAAAAGTGCACCGTTATTTTAAAATTATTTGTAACCTTATCTGTTTTTTTAGTTTAAATGTATGAATATGTATATTTAAAAATCTCATATATGGTTTTTTTTTTACAGAGAGCTATAAGCCAGCAGCAACAACAGCAAGCAGCATGTAAGTCCAAATTTTTAATAATAACAATCGTAATAGTTACACACACACACACACACACATATATATATATATATATATTTATTTATTTGTATGTAAACATTAGTAGTTGAGACGCTGTGTTATACGATGTAAGCATATAATTCAAATTATGAAATCGGAAAACTAAAAACATTACTATATTGATGTTTACTCAATTATAAAAAAATTTCATACTTCTTGAAAATAACAGGCAAAAAAAACTCATTCAAATACAATGTTTTTTTTATTTAAATTCAATACTGACACCGAAAAAATTAGAATAAAATCTCAGCAGATGCTTATTTAATAGCCTTTTTTGATTTGATTTTTTTGAATAAGAATTAAGCATATCTCGCCCGTTTTATGTGAATCATCGACAGTCGTTGAAAGTCTGCCCTCGTGAGGGTTATGGCCGTTGCCCATTGAGGGTCCACACATCTTGCCATGGAGAGTGATGTTGTGTCTGCACCGCCTTTGTACCTAATATTCACATTTTGATTGGTGTTAATTGCATCCAACGCCAAGAGCGTGGTGTGAGAGGTACGAAGACGCCTCAGTAGGATGTGAACTGCTCTATAATATTAATCAACTTAATAAGGATGTGCCCGTTACCGCTGTAATGAATTGACGTATTGATTTATACATAAACCGGTCTTGCTTTATCCGGTATAAATATTTCTACATCGTATTAAAGCGAAATTATAAAATACAAATGATGCTGTAGAGACTTATGTGAACTTAAATCTCATATTTAGTGTATTTACAAATTTATCTTATCCTCCTTTGCTTATTCGCATAAAATATTTGTAAATTTGCTGTCTGAGATATTTTTGATAATGTTATCAAATATACCAGTACGCACTACGTCAAATACCTTTGATAAAAAAAACCAAAATTCTTTATTTTCTTTTATGTTAATTTACAATAGTTATTAGGGCTATGCTTACAATTCGGTATTTGGCTATCCTCTGATTCTGGCGCAAGTTGTAGGGCTTACAAAATGTGGCTATAAAAAAAATAAATTTCAAGATTCTTTATTTCTTCATTAGGTAAATTTACAATAGTTCTTATGGCTAAGGTTGCAATATGGTGTGTGGCTATCCCCTGATCCTGCGTGCAAGTCATGGGACCTACAATGTGTGACTTAGGAGATAGCGTGCATGTATTTCTTTATTTTCATTATTGAGTTATGTAGAAAAATATGTGAAAAAACTCTTTTTATACATGAGTTTATCATTATAGGTCTAAAACGTCTCAGTTTCTCAAGTGACATATTTCACAGTTTACTATGCAATCTCAAGTCACAGTTAGCTGTTATCAATCCGCTGATGGCAAAGATACTTTTTCGTTGCATTCAGAAGTATGTATTGGAAATTATCATGGTATATAAATATAGCATTGAAATGTTGTATTTTTTTTTATTCACAACGGCTACCATTCTCTTCTTTACAGTAGGTGCCTAGTTTAAACACTGTGAGCAAATATTTGGCGAGATATGTGCTGTTATAGTTGCGATTAGGAGGCTTATTTCCGAGAACGACGGTGGCTTACTTACTCGTGGAAAGTATTTACTATCTCAATAGTAGAAGTCAAAATATAAATAAAGATTGAAATGAGAAATCTCTAATACAATACACCATTGAGAGTGGCGGGTATTGTTTTAATTTTTGATAGTGTTTTTTTTATCCATGTTTAATAAGTAATTGTTCATTTGTTGGATGTTATTAAGATCAAGTTCACAAAACTGACTTTTAAATTCACTGCTAAACAGTACTCAACGTCAACGTTATTTTTCTATTATAAAAATAGTTAATTGATATTCATTAATTAATAATCGTTGATATATATTTTTATGAGTATGAGACTCGCTACTTATTCAATGCTGTGTGGTAGCATGAAATCCACTGTACGTCACCGATTATACCACATGAACTTATTTTACCACACTATAAACTCACATTATTAAGGCTCTCTTATGGGGATTACCTTGTTTAAACGTGTTAGAAAAATTGTTTTGGAAAAATTTGCAGAACTAATAATAATATTTTAAAATATGACGTTCGGTAGGCCTGTTTCGATCTTTTTTTATTTAATCGTTTTGGTTCGAGAATTTTATAAACGTTTTTAATAATATAAAAAAGCAAAAATTTACTTCGAAAGAGCACATATCGCTTGAGAAAAAACGTTTTTAATGTATATTTTAAGATAAAATGAATTCTAAGGATTCGAAAAATGACTTTCTCACTTCCTTCATCGAAATTCTGACTTCAAATCGCGTTTTGTGCAGACAGGTAACTCAATATAAAACATAATGTATCGTTTGCTCTTTAGAAAATTTCACGCCGTGATTATTCGTTACGAAGTGCTGTTCGCCCGCTGGCTTTGTAGTTTACTCGCACTAAATGAGATGGAACTTTTTTCTAAAACTGAAGTATTAATTGTGTTTAATACATAAATTAGTAGTGTGCTATTAAACAGGGGAAATTAGTCCTTATTATAGGGTCTCAGTTTTTGTTCCTTTTTAATGCCTTTTGTGTGTCTGCCATTGCGAATAGTTTGCACTTTACCAAAATCGTTATGATGAATACACACCATGGGATGGGATAGATCGCGAGTCTTAACGACAACCGATCTTTCAAAGCTTCATCAATTATCACATTAAACGTATAATTTATCAACACTCGAGGTGCTAATGGTGCTGTATTAGAGTACCCCAGGCGGGCATCCTTCCGTCGACTCCGCGTATCAGCTGCATCGTGCAATTGTCAACGTTTGGATGTTCTCCCAACAGTGTTTAGATCGCCGGACAGATGTCGCAAAATGGCCGGGTGGGTTGAACTTAAGTCCTATTATGATTGTGTTCTTGAAAATTTAGCAGGCAGTGAAGAGACGCCCGTGACCTTGAACAAGACCTTGTTTTATTTAATAGCTATATCCAAATTAATATTTTACTTAATTTTGAGGTATTTTAATTTATTCCTAGTTGGATAAACGACTTCGACTTGCGTTAGTCGACTTAACGCGTGTCTTCTTATTTCTGAGGGACTCACTAATTACTTAATAATAATAGCTAAAATATATCAAAAATATGATATTTTTTTAAAATGCTTTTTTTTTTGTCTTATTACGGAATTTATGTAGAGCTAAAACGATTAATTATTTGTTCGTGTACGTGGTCTTTTTTGCTTTTATGTTCTATAAAATTTGGTAATTGTGGACATACCCGTACTGTGTTATCTGGTGAACTTCAGTGTTTAATATTTGCTTTATCATAGACAAAATCTTTGATTCTGTAAAAAAAAAAAAAAAACCGTTGCATAACACTTCAAGTCGTATTTTTAAAAAATGTTATGTTTTTATTGTGAACACGTGCTTTTGAGATTTTAAAAATATAGGCTTTTATTTATTCAACAAATACGCGTTCAAAGTAATATAAAAAAGGATCTGGCCGCCATGGTAAGAGTTTGAACCTTGCCGGTGTTACGATTTTTTTTAAACATCAAATTATATCGGAGAACCCAACAATATTGTCTACTGCGAGGTGTACAGGTATAAAAAGGTCTGCCCTAGGCAGGTAAACTTTTCAGCGTTGACTGTATATGTATGAATACATAAAATAACAAATTGCACTTTAATCCATGCGAATTATATAACAATTATTAATAAAGTAGATTTAAGCAAATATTACCGTTTGAGACCTCGAAGACTGTGCGGTCACTATGTCTCTAGTTATTTCTATCGTCGTATATTTTTTGTTATATTAATTTCAAAATGCTTAGATCAATATTTTTTTTATGACTATGACTGAGCCTTGGAATTCTGCAGTTTTGATTTATATTTACGTTGCTATCTGTTCTGACGTGCATTCTCCTTTATTAGGCTGATTTAACTGAGGCTTAAATTTATATCCACCTTTCCATTTAATTGCAGTTAAAATTAATAAAAGTAACACACGCTATTGAGCGGCGAGAGTTTAATGCACTTACCTATTTCACAGTAACCCCGGACGATTGGCTTTCGCTAGCAAAACCCATTAGCCCTGCGGGCTGGATTTCTTGGTCGCTTCTCGGATTAATTTTGGATTTTAGTGCTCGTCCGACTAATGAGCTATCGATTGTTTAAATTTCTAACTTGTGCATGAATGTCCAGGGTAGGGGAAGGAACTCGTAATGCTTTTACTTCTCTTGTTTGAGTTATCGAATAGGAATAAAAAAATAATTAGTAACATAACTTTTTATAGCCCATATGATTGAATTTACATAAATATATTTTTTGATTGATATTTATTACACATAGTTTATTCCCTGAATTAATAAATCTCAAAATAATTAGTTTTAAAATGGACAAACAAACATATATATATTTTATTTATATTTTGTATAACATTCCTGCATATAAAAAAATATTTTTGTTCAAGACTTTTTGTTATCTGTGAACAATATTTTTTTTTTATATTGACCACATGGTAATATTTTTATACCCTTCGATTTTATTATATTACTTGCGTTCTAAGTTAAATTCAAAATTTAAATATACTTTTCATTAAATATTGTTTTGTTTGTGTAAATGTGTTAGTGTTTAATCACACTCTATACCGGAGAAGTTCGATAGAGACCACGACGTATGATAATC
The DNA here is from genome assembly GCA_022113835.1 of Atopsyche davidsoni. Lineage (NCBI taxonomy): Eukaryota > Metazoa > Arthropoda > Insecta > Trichoptera > Hydrobiosidae > Atopsyche > Atopsyche davidsoni. The sequence continues at coordinate 5,141,976 of JAILWY010000010.1, forward strand.
TGAATACGACAGTGTGTAGTTGATCTTCAAATTTCGGTTAGCAGTAGTGCTCGCTTACTCTGTCATTATCGGCAAATTGACAAAAAAAACTCCAAAAATGTGCACATCGTGAACCGAACGAGCATCGGCGAGAGCACGCATCAAAGCACGCATCGCTCTAATGAGCCGACACAAAAATTAAGGGACTCTGAACCGAATTGTCAGCTGCGACACAAGTAGTACAATAGTAAACATGTTTCGTAATGGTTGAATCCGGAGGTCCGAGTACAGCGGTGCTGCGTGGACGATGGAGTCGCAAAAAGCTCGCAGCGTCCGCTCGGCGGCTGCGAGCTTTAGACTGGTTCACACTGTGCTGTCAACGATTGCATTAGAAAGCTAGTAATCCAGTTACTAAATTATGGTAGTTTGAATTTGCAGAAGCTACAAGAGTTTGACATTGTGTTGGACGACTTCCAATTATTTTTGAAACTGCATTCAGATTTCGTCGATAGACTTTTGCAACAGGGGCGTAAAGCAGCTGTTATCAAAAGTGTATTTCCACTTATCAAAAAACGAGCTTTCCACATCTCATTATTCTGCATTTTCATTACAGTGCAACAGTAACTAGTACAGTGTTGCCGTTTTTTTTAAAACGTGAAATCATCGATTGCTTACATGAGCCGTATATTTCCATAACTATGTGGCATATCGTAATTGATTTTTGGATCAACCGAATGTCCCCAGTGAGTGTTTTGTATGCAAAATGCTGGAGGGATCCACTGCACAGCCGACGCGTGGTTGTGCGCTGCGGTTGGCAGCGCCGGTGCAGGCGATGCGCCGCCGCCCGGCGGCCGCTGGCGGAGCTCGCGCGCCCGCGGCTTTGCGCCCGTAGTCGAGAATCGGGCGGACCGGAGCTCAGTCGTCCCGTCGCGTCTCTCTTAACGCGAAAATTTCGTCACTGTGTCTATTGTTGTGCGCACGAAACCACGGCTTAATCAAACATTTAAGCGATCCTTTTAATATTATTGAGTGTTAATTTGATAATACTCATTCATAGACCCGTGCGATAAGTGCGAGTAAAAGTGAGAGTTTGCGTTGTGAGCTGTGTTTACTTCCCGTGATTATTTTGTGGTTTTGTTGTTGTTTACTTATTTGATTGCAGCTCTTTAGTGTATTTCAGTGAAATGCTGCTAATCGTCTTTTATTCTTAGATAGTTATTATCCACGTGTGCTAGATTTAATTGCATTGTTGATTCTCGGCTGCATGTGTTCAGTGCGAGGATGACATGTGCGTGCAGCAGAAGTGATGCACCAAACTTCTTGGTTTTGCAAATTAATCGTTTTTTTTAAATATATAATTGTTGTTTACATATAAATTTAAATGGTTTTAAAAAATCATTAAATTTGTATGAGTGAAATATGGAAAAAATGTTGATAATTCTAATAAATTCATTTTTATATCAATCTTGTTCCGCATCGAACGCTACGCATGAATTATTGTAAACTTTTATTTTCATGTGATATTACATCACATTATCGTCCACAACAGGTTTTCTGCTAAACATTCAAAATATTCAAATTAAATCTACTCGGTAGTATTCATTTAAACATATTGAAAAAACCTCACATGGTCCTAAGTATTTACTCTCTTCTATGTAATCTACGCTTCTTTGTTTACTTACAACTTTTTTTGAAATATTTTAATATCAGAATACTTGAATATCAAATAATAGCCTAGATTTATTTTTGAATCCAAGCTTTTGTGTACGATGTGACTATAGAGAGTCGTTGAATTAGTTTTGACATTGCAGTCCAGGGCCTACGTGACATCGCGAGCACGTGCGGCGCTAGCGTTCGCCGCGCGAATGTACGAGTATTCTAAAAGTTAACCTGATTCCGTTTCATGAAGGGAGGATTCTCTATACGTGTGGCTGCCTGTGTGTTGGTAACGGGTAAATCAGCTGTTCCGCGCAAGCGCCCGAAACGCAGCGTCTTCGAGCCGCTGCCCGAGAGAATCGGCTCCCTGGGAAACAATAGGCTGGGCAACCTAGTTTTGTATCTAAATAATATCATGTAAAAATAACAATATTGATTCAAAGCCTAATCAATGACGTCTTACAATTTGAGTGATGTAGTAAATTTGATATTTAGTCTTTTAAATCCGAAAATAATTGTCGAGTTTTGAGAAAGATCATCGTGCAAGTTGCAAAAAATGTGATTGTACCCATACGTAAATCTAAGAATAAAAATGTCTTCTGGCGAAAACTATGTTTGATTTACCAGTTTTCTGTTTATTATAGTATCGTGGAGGCTTTGCGTTTATTTCTTGTACATAAATAGCACTGGATTATACACGTATATAACAGCTATATTTATTATAAGAAATATAATACAAATGGTAATTACTAGGCACACCGGTCAACGCAATCAAATAATTATCGTCAAAAATATACACGGTCGGATTATATGGAGTCAACTTGCTCAACTTCAAACATAATTGATAACAAATTAATTTCATTAGCACATCACCTCAATTATTAAATATTAAATTATCATCGGTGACGTATCGTTTCTTATATATTTGGCGTTGTAATTTATTTTTAAAATTATATATTCATCGAACTGGCGACCTGCACCAAAATACCGCCGCTAAAACAACATTTTCCTTTTGCTGTGGACAAAAACGTAACCTGTTGATTATTTCTATATTCCATTATTGCAGGTGTATAAAATTTGTGCGAAAATTTACGAAAATAATTTCATCGCATTTTGAACGCGATTCGTACGAGATACCTTCGTTTCTCGCGGCGGAGATAATTTATTTTGGTTTTTTTGAGACGAACCTTTGAGCTGACCGCGATGCATCCTCCACCCTACGGAAATTGAATTATCTGGCTATATTTCCATACGACTATTTGTATTTTTAAATGTTTGTAGAGTTTATTTGTACCACGTATTTAATTTATGTTGAAACCTCTTAACGCGAACCGCTCTCACTGTAGGCTAGCCGATACGAACTTTAGCTGGCTACAATTTTTTACACAACTCTTTGTGATTTGACGTGTTTGTAGAGCTAATTTGTGTCAACTTTAGCAGTCTATAACGATTTACACGATCATTTGCATTTTAGAGTGTTCGTAGAGATTATAACTAAACCTGGGTCTTAGTTTTGGACTCTTACACTGTTCATAGATAACTTAGAAATACGTAAAGAAAATTGTTACCGGGGAACCCCATTTTTTAGAACTAGGATGTTTATTAATCGCTGAAACTGTTTTAAAATGCTCACTTCTGTAGCAATATTCTGTTTATATTTTATTATGAATTGACATACTAAATTGGGGTTGTCTTCAATGGATTCTTCTGACCTATTGATTTTTTGTCCCCCCTTTAAGATCTATTCGTAGAAAATATTTTAAATATTTTGCAGGCTTAGTGTCAAAGTCCGCATAAATATGACTGGTTATTTGTCAATACTTTTTGTCACCTTAATTATATTTTTACTGAATGCTTTTTACGAAACGTATTTGAATGCTTTTGTTTTAGATTAAGTCAATATTTGTCAGTCATTTATTTCATTAAAAGTTCATAAATAAGAAATAAACACTTGCGCAGATGAAAATTAATTAAAATTAACGTTTTATCAGGGCTTTTAAATTTTGTTATTTCCACTCTACTTGTTTAACTTGTATTGCGAATTTATTAAATATGACTTCATTGGTCTTGAGAGATTTTGAGATTCTCATAGATAGCGCCACAATGAGGGTTAAGAAATTTATTCAATATTTTATTGATAATATTTATCATCTTTGTATTAATAGGATCCTGAAGTCGTCATATGTGTAGTCTTATTGAACAATAAGACTACACATACTTACACTTACTTACTTCGAATACTTTTAAATGCAACTACTCCGGGAAACAAACCTTCTCAAGTGCTTAGAATAGTCGAGGCTTGAGAGACCCTGATAATTAAATAATACATTGCCCTTTGTTGAACGTCTCTGTGGAGCCCGAGAAATATTATTCATGAGTCTATGAAAGGCGGCTAACGTTGTAAAGAATTATATAAGTGTCCATTCATAGATCCAGCGATGAATATTGAATATAACTTTACGATTTAAATTTATATTTATGCTGTAACGTATAAAGTATGTGGTTATACAGTTTCTTAAAGTACCTCGTATTATTTATATTTTACAGAAATTTTATAAAAAAAGACCTAAAGCATTGGATTGTGGAAATTCTCTCCAAATCAGATATTAGATATATGTGTTATTGGTGTTTTAGGATTTGGGTATAAACTATCAGAGCTTTAGTGGATTTAACTCGTGTTTTTTTTTCTCCATATTTTTAGAATCGAAATTTTGGATCAGTAAAAAGCGATAATAATCAATTTTCAAACAATTTTTCACATATCACTTAAAATCTTTTTTCAGTTTTATATCATAAAATACAATATTACGAGTATATATACTGTCAAGTACACCCCAATATCATGAATGTAACAGGCTACATTCAAAAATCCATAAGTCATTGTATTGTGAATTTCCGAGTGAATTGAAAGTACATCAACTTTTTACAACTTTAATATCTCAAAATTCAAATCATCTTTTCTTCGCTAAAAAACTAACATATTAACCTTTATTCACGTATCGTAAACTTATCCATTTTTGTTAATTATTAATTTTTGTCTTCATTTTTTGTGCTAAATATAACTTTGGTAGTTTAGTACAAAATAGGATACCTTACGCTTTATTACCACCGCCAGGAGTTCTCTTTCTTTGCGCATTCTGTGAAAGACTCTCATTTATAGCGTGGTCAACACATAGTATTTTAAGGATTCTCCTACAAAGCCACATTTCAAATGGCCTGATTTTTCCCATTGTTGCTGTCTTAAGTAACCAAGCCTCAACTCTGTAAAGAAGAACTGAGTAAACATAACCTTATGAGAAATATCATAACTATTGGAGAAATTGGACTTGGAAAAATAATGAACATTTGTAGCCTTTTGTTTCACTTACCCTTCAAATCTACTAGCGCCATAGTTAACATCAATGCGAATATATTAATTCTGTATTTTTTTTCATTATGCTAGATTGGACGTCCACGCCCTTAAGCCTCGACGTTTTACTCAGCTTAAACTAATAGACGTGGTATACGGTTATTAAGACTTGGACGAAAGCTTTGTAGTTCAACTTGAGTTAAAATAACCACCATACCATGAGGCAGTTGTATTATTACCGGGGAACATAAACGTAATAGTCATTAATAGTTCTGAATATCGGGTTTCATTGCACTAGTCCATCGCCATTAATATGCTTTGTTTGAAATAATTAGACTCTGTTTCTTCCCGCTTTCCTTATTTACAAACTATTGTTTTTATTTATCGTATTAATTTTAATATATCAAAATTTTATGTAGTTTCTGGAAGTTTTTAATAACTATTTATTTTAAATGCCACATTGCTCCTGAGTACGTCCAGCATAAAAAAAATCAATTAATGAATTATCTAACTTTACATGCAATGTATTTTACCTGCTTGTTGGACAGAAAATCTGAAATGAGTCATGGTAAATCTATTGAAAGAGTTAAGAGCTTATATAGCGATTATGATATTTCTCTTTCAATCAATGATTTGTTTACGTTAGGATCACACTTTGGGTAATACAGTCGAATGCTGGTAGTTAATATCTATCAGTTATCGCCAGCTGTGACGGGCACAAATTATCGACAAAAAGCCGTAATTATTCATCGCCTGAGACTAAAATCGTGTAAGTTAGTCACTTAAAATATTAATGTCTAAATAGTTTTAGTTTTCCGGTATTCTTGACCCAAGTTGCAGCTATCGGGTTAGGTTTGTGCTGCTGTAATTGAAAGCATCAAGACTCAGTGTCAGCGCTCACCCTCGGTATTGAACTAGATTTGGCGAGCATTATTTCGGGAAGCCCAGAAGTATCGTTTGGCGTTCGTGTTGATACTATTTATTCTCACTACGGTGTGATTTATTCTCGCTTGCGTGGTTGCAGTGATGAACTTGTTGTATTGAATAGTGTTCCAACTGAACTAAGGGTACTGAGGAATTAAGCTCACTGTTTCTAAATTCACGGTATGTGCCAAAAATGCGATGCTGTTATATTTTACAGCTTTTTAATAGGAGAAGTTTTAAATGACGAGAGTATGTTGATATGTAACCACAAGCACTGCATTTATTAAAAAAAAATCTAAGCTCAATACATATTAATATTTACTAAACAATTTTTTTTACAATTGACATTCAGCGAAAAAAAATTGTTAGTCTAAATTTAAAGTACGTCACGGTTTTGATAGAACCAATTTCTCTTTATTTTTTTATAAGTATTCACCGTAGGGAATACCACACTCGAGCTTGGTTCTAGACAACACTTTTAGTTGTTGAGAAACATGATTGACGTTTAATTCTAAAAATGATTACCAAGGTAATTATTTTACGAAGTTCTTTTTATAATAGATGTCCATAATAGACGCAATGCACACTCGCACGCGCCGCGGCACCTCGGCAGCCAGCGAGCAAACTCAGTGCAATAACTATAAGTGCCCTGCAGTCACAGGGCTGCGAAACACCCAAATGTTATATAAATATTCAATATTTTTGACAGAGAGTACTCGGTGGAATCCCATTTGAATAATTTAAATTAAATACTTGAGTTATGTTTCCACATGTTATTTTTTTATTGGTGACCGGCTTCGCCAACCATTCACGTTGGCATTATCAAACTAGACTCAATGCCAACGTGAAATGTTGGCAAAATCGGTCACCAATAAAAAAACAACATGTGGAAAAATTTCTCAAGTATTTTATTCAAATGTTATATCTTATTTCCTATTTAAAAATATTTGTTTTAAATAAATGATTTATCAAAACTTGCAATTCGCATTTATTTTAAGGCCAATTAATAATACGATCATACCAACCTTCAACATTTGCGGAAATATTCACATGTGAGACGTTCCTTTTGTTCATGATTGTATACGAAAAAGTAGACCCACATAGATAAGTTGAGCCAAAAACACATCCCAAAGATAACGATTTTTTTCTCAAATTAAGATAATTTTCCGGATATATTTATCAGAAGTGTGTACTTTTAATATTTGTTTTGAATATAAAATATGTATGTTTCGTCGTATCCATCCCAGAGAGTATTGCATGGTCTATGTATGCTACGTTATAAAAAATAAAAAAAACAATGTTTAAAATGTAGTCAGTTTAATTTTGTTTCCACCGCGGTCTGCCATTGGCCCAGCCCTGCCCGGGAGGCGCCTGCGTCTGCTCACCGCAAGCCTTTCCTGTAAAACTGAAAATGTCACAGTCAGTTCTCGCCGAGACCATGCTTCGGTGTGTGATTGTTTGATTGAAAAAATACTTATGCTGGCAGAGTTGTCTCAATTTATTTTTCAGTATTAACGCATTTCAACGTGTTCATTTATTACATAACCATACAATTTATTAATTAATTTTGTTTGGATTCCTATAAATATGAATATTGCCGTACGGGACCTTTGATTTATTTATGCTTAGTTTTTTAAAATTGCATTGAATATTCGTGTTCGCTTAGAACATTGCATTGTTGTTATATTAGATCAGCATGTAAAGTATTTTCAACAAGCCGACAATTGCGTTATCTCGCCGACAGGGTCATCTTTCTGGAGCTTTCTTTAATGTGATGGTCAATTATGCTATACTTGGCCAGTTATCCCATTTACAACCGGTAGCGCACCCAGAGGAAGCTTGACCGACGTAGATGCTTAAGCAGGACGTGCACTGAATCCTCTGCTGAAAATATAAAATTGCTTTGATGCATACTCGCGTGTGTTTATACGGTTTTTAATTCAGCAGTTTGTATATACATTCCAAATTCATTTTTTTAAACATTATTTTTATACCTAAATCAGTTCATATTTTATTAAGTTCAATCGTATGAAACGCGTTGTTAAAATATATCAAAACTTATCTTTCGTTGTTTGGACAGCTTATTTTACTTACTCCAATTAAACAACCATATAAAGTAATTACAAGCCTAATTAACCACGTCTAGTCATAAATTAAGTAACTATGCCAGATTGTGTTTACTTGCGGATTGCATTGAGCACCTTCATACATCAGGTCTATTTTTACTTTGGTATTGCTGAAAATCTCCAGTATTTCGTTTATTGCTGTGTTTATGGACGGATGCTTCTTTTGAAGTAAAAATTAAATCCGTCTAATTAAAGTCTGCTGCGATTTCGGCCCTTCAAGAGATTTAGATAACTTACTTTATAGTTTTAATTAAATAAGTTAAAACTTAATTGAATTAAGAGATAGCTTTTGCGGATTAAGGGATAAAATATAGCCCCACAGAATTTCTCACTATAAAAAGTAAATTTTCAGAAGATATTTTTAATGCATTCATCTAGGGGTTGTATTTCAAATGCACTTTACTTTGTGCTTAAAATCTGTTTTAAAGGGAGCTATGTAAATAAGTTACAATTTTTTCATTGGTTATATACAAGTATACGTAAAGACTTATTAATTTATTTTTAAATCAATTTGTTGTCATATAATTTCGATTAGCGGTCAACATCAAATTAAAATACAGAATCCTCTAAATATCATTAAAAAAAAAATCGAATGTATTTTTAGTGTGTATATGTATCGGTAGATACGTTACTGGTTTTAAAAACATTTTTAGTATGCTGCGTGATTTATAAGGTAAATTTTAAATAAAATAGCATGTTGGGATCTAGAATCCTTTGCATGCTCAATTCATTGAGTTTAGATTTATGACTATCTACTTAATATGAAATCTGCTATATTCAAATACATGAGACTCTGAGAGTCCAAACTTGCTTTTTTCATTATAAATAAATAGCTTATTTAATTTACGACATTTTTTAAGTGATGCAAATTTATTTAGTCATTTGGAGTTTTATTTAAGAGGTACTTGACACTTGCAATAGAAATATTATTGATCAAAAATATTTAATTGATAATTTTAAAATATTATACTTTATACATGAAACAACGTATGCAACTGGATAAAATTAAAGTTTCTGCCTCTGTAATACATATGCAGTCAGATGCTAAATATAAAAGTAAAACCAATTAAGAATATACAAACAGTATCTGGTCAACGTATAAGTGGCTATTTAATTAACAATTAGATAATAATTGTTAGTACATATTTATTTTAATTTTACGAGATTATATTATCAAACAAGCGACAGTGATGCTTCACTGAGTTTTCTGCTTAGATGAATACTTCTTTAGTTAAGATAATTGGATTCCAATCTCATACGGGCTTATGTCTGGCATATAACCTCGTCGATCAACAATTCAAAAAGTCGGGCCTGAGACTGATCTCGCGCATTCTGGATTTACTTTCCAGCGTCACATTTTTATTTGAAAAAATACTACATATTTTAGGGTGCCATTATACCACACGTTTCATTTGAACTGTTATAACTTTTGTATATGCGTATGTTGCGAGAAATTTGCTCATAAAGAGACAGTGTCAAGTTTCGCTGTAGATATGTATTTTGGGTCACGTAAAACTTATACGGGTCGTTTTTGCAACGTTTATTCTCAAAGTAGATGAATTCAAGCGCCACTGCTCTCTGTATCTCGTAAGGCTTCGTTAACTAGTCAATATAATTATTTTTACTTCTCAGTTAGCCTTACGTTTCCCAAGGCTTAATTTAGTTCTGAGCAAGACAATGGACTGTTCATGGTTGTGGGGCGCCGCGACCCGCGGGAGCATTGGTCTGGCGGTAAACAAATTCATGGATTAGTTGCATTTTTTATTCACAAACATGTTTTATTTAAATATCACATATCGTCATTTGAATATTATTATTCAGAAGTTATTAAGATATTTTCGTCGTATATTAAGATAAAATTCAGTCTCACTTATTTTAATCGTACTGTTTTTTGATAAAATTGTGATTCTGCATTTAAATAGCAGCGTTGTAGTGTCTTTTTTCAATAACATTATCTATATTATTAAGTACAGCCGATCGTGCGGTTATTTTAAGTATTATTTTTGTTCAATAATCTTTCTGGAATATTTTATTTTCATGCGTAAAAAGGAATTTATGGTGCTTTAAACGATCACGTCGTTTTCTCGGCACAATGTCGCCAGGTATCTGGGCTCTTAGGTAATAACAGGTAAATCTGGTCTTGAAGGAGTAATCGGCTGTATCGTTTTACTGCCTATCACTATAATTGTTATCATTTGTCCTTTTACATTTAATGAAATCGTACTAATGATCTTGGACGTAGTATAGTTCAATTTGTATAATTACCGAGTGTTTATATTAAGAAATGAATATCTCTAAATGAAAAAATAATTATACGTCGGGCGTATTTGGTCGCAGTTTTACAGATTCACTTATTTTTTAATTTCAATCGGTATCGGGAAATTCCGCGAAAATATAAACCTTAATGTTGTTTGGACGTCGAATACGATTAATTACCGAGTGAGTATAGTTAACGTATTTAATTTATTTAAAATGGATTTCTATGTTCAACAAACGGTCGTTTTTTCTTGTGGTTCAAGGTTGTCTCGTGTGTTAGTATGTAGTTAGCTAGGATTTAAAACATTTGTATCGTTTTTATTGCGTATTGTCAATATTTTTTTAATGCGTTTTTATCAGGAAATCAAGATTTTTTTAATATAAATAACGTGGTAAAGGAGAATCAATGTGAAACGGTGAAAGGTCGTCCTAACACGGACAGGACCTGAGACAATGCACGGGTTGACCAACATTCTGCCCAAGCTGCGGAGGCGACGCGGCTCCATGGGGCTCAGCGACAGCGACGACAGCTGGCACTCCACGGAGGGGGCCGCGGGGTGCTCCCCTCCCGCCGCAGAGCTTCCCCCGCCGCCCCTGCCCTCCACCTCGCGTTTCTACGACGATTGCATGGAGGACATCGCCGAGACCAACAAGTATACCAAATGCGACAAGTACGGCGAGATCAGCAACCCGCGCCTCAGCGGCGGCTCCGGCCTCTTTCGCGACCGATTCCACAAAGACAGCTTCTCCCGCGAGCTCAAGCAGAGCATCGGGGACGCCAAGAAGGAGGAGCATGACGTGCGCAAGCAGAAGCAGCACCACCACCACTCCATCCAGGAGCTGATTCGCCACTTCGGCCAGAAGGTGGGCAGCTGGCGGCGCTCCAGCTGCAGCGACCGCGGCGAGGCGAGCGTGGAGGTGGCGGCGGTGGACGACGGGCAGGCGGAGTTCCGCAGCCGCTCGCGCTCGCTGGGCGCCGAGTCGCCGCCGCACTTGTCGCCGCTGGACGACTGCGACACCACCTACCGCATCTACGACGCCATCCTCAGGGACGGTGAGCAGCCAGCCCTTGTTCAGCTCGAATGTAGCCGACGATTGTTTTAATATATCAACATTTTAACATACTTATATCATGTTGAATCGTCGAAAGAAATCATCAGAAAATTGGTGAATCTAAAGCTGGCTTGGCGTTTTCCCTCGTCATTTCGTTTATTCCCTGCTTGCCTTTAAATTGGTTCCAACAGGCATCCATTGACAAATTATGTTTACTTAAACAGTGGCTTGAAGAAACTGTATCGTTATTCGTAAAAAAATATGTTTACTTGAAATTCATCTTGATATATTTTCAAATGATCAAATCTGTTTATTAAACACGCCGTTTATAAATTAAAGTTAATAATACTCCTCTAATATCCCACAGATGAATTTTTCTGTTGCGACCGGTGAATTTATTCGATAGATCACGGAATGCCAATCCGTACGTATGCCATCTTATCTTCTCAATATTTCGTGATCCATTACACATACAATTCATCAATACTTAATGACATATGATACAGCAGTGAATGGTGTCACATTATACAAAAAAATAAACGAATAGGTCATTATCATCATTACTTCCTCAAAATTTCTAACGTTGGATACTTAATAATATTTAGTAGAATCCGAAATATTAGGGATAATTGAGTAATTTGTGTGTTTTGTATGATTTCTTGTCGCGTTTTTTTGCTCCGCCGTACACACTCGTGCGCTATAGCATTCAATAAATATTTCGAATAATAATTCTCGCTTCAGGTTGTCTGAGTGGCAACAAAAAAGTTCGTACGTTCCTCAACCTCGGATAGTCAAAACATCGGTGAAAGGAGCTCGGGCGACCTTAACCGAACCAAACTCAAGTTCGCCGCAGGAATGGTTTCGGCCGCGCGCCCGCCCGGCGAGCACTTCGTCTTTATTGATGTGAATCTTTTTTGAACGGGGCTTATCCTTTGCATTTATTAGACATCTTGCCCCCGGATGCGAATGCTTACAATATGAGAAGCTGGTTTGGCTAGACAAGTGGTCAATTATGCTTATGCTATTATATGTTTAGTTGTACGCAAGGTACAAGGCAGCACATTAGTTTTCTCATCGTTAGAATGGCATTATTGACCTAAAACAATTACATATTAATGCGGCCAGCTCGGCACTGATGCAACGCGAGCGGTCCATCGCTCGGCTTAGAGAATTAAATTGCTGTTACAGTATCGATGTAAGTCGCCTTAATTACTGATCGCCAGTCTTGTTCCCACTAAAGCAAACGAAAGAAAATGGTCTCTGCTGTTCAAAGTATGCCTGGCATTAAATTTGTTGAATTATTTTCAAATGTCTTCTATTATCATTATTTAATTATTGTTTGTGTATTAATATTATATCAACATTATGGTCTTTAATTCTCATGGTGAAATATTTTGTCCACTTAACAAGTTCGAGTATAATTAGTTACTGGCATAATCGAATCCATTGAACCATTAAAAATATCAATACTAAAACTCCAAAAGATGGATTATCTGAGTAATATTTCCCCAAAATATTACATCTCACCATTTATTCTCAACAGTTATATTTGAACGTGTTTATACGTTGAATATTTCAATTTCAGTCAATAATTGAATATAACCAATAATTCAGTTAGCATGTTAGATTTTTAGATTTTTAGAGCACCATGACACTCGTATAAGCAGAACTGACAACCGACCAATAAATTCCATTACCGTCTCCTTTTTGTACTTCTTTGACAAAACTGTATAGGTCGGTCGAAAAAAAAACGCTAACGATGTATTTTGTTAGTCGGTCGGTCGTCAGCTGTGTTGCTACGAATACGCTTGAGTGTCATATTGTCAAACCTTATGTATATGGAAAATACCACAATTTAATAAGGTATTATTATTGTTTTAATATTTGATTACACGTACTCGTAAGTTACACTTGTGTACTGACACACTAAGGTTGAAAAACTTACATATCCTAATTAAAATTATTGTCTAGGTCTCCTGTAAGGTGCTTATATTTTTGTAATATTTACGAAAATATTGTTTTAAACTCTTCTCATTCTAATATGATGTTAGGACCTATATTAAAGCCTCTAAAACAAATCAATCGTCGAGTGTTTATAATTGAAAATCCCCACCGAAATACGTTAATGTGCCGCATGCCGGAAACATTTATTTGTTTTTTTGTTAACTAAACCGTCGATGTGTTATTTTCAACTGAAAATCTGTAACACGCCTTTCCAACGAGAAAGGCGAATTTTTTTATACTTTTTCGATTCGCGCTCATTATTTATTGGGTGGATAAATATTATTAAAGCAAACTTCTGCGTGGAAATGAATACACATTGAACTCTTTCCTGTTTTCCTTCGAGACCTTCGCGTTGCAAGTGGCTTGTGCAGTCGGTTAGATTATTTATCTGGTAGATATTCTCATATAATGTGCAAAAAATGCATCCTCACAGGAGGCCAAGCATGCAGTGTGCCAAGTGACTTCAGAGTACATATCACCTGAACTTTGTATTGATCTTCAGTACTGTAATTAATTTTTACGTCGATTATTACTGTTTATAAAACAAGCAAAAATATGAATGGTCAGGTTATATTTATTTTTTGTTTTGCGTTTCTCACCGGTTAGCAACGAGGTAGATTATCAAACAGCTAAGTTGCATTTATTATTTTTTCAAGTTCCAGGCACGACACACGGACAATGCAAGCGTCATTGTAAATTTAGAACAAACCAAAGTGCATACACATTGGAAAAATATGCATTTTAGAATATCAATAAATGAAGTTCCCGATAGACAAGTTTAACTATTGTTTGAACAGTTTTAAGTTAAAATAAAATATACTTATTAACTTGGTAAATTTATTTTCATAAATAATTATAATCTATGCAAGATCACAATATATGCAAGAATTTGTCATTATAATTCTTTAAAGACGAGTTATATGTATTTAAATTGAAGAAGTTTAAAACATATATATTCGAAAAGTCCTTTTGTTTAAAATATTTTCCCTCTAGTGCTCTGTATTTAAATTACTTTTTAGTTGTTCTTTTTGCAAATAGAAAGAACAAAACTACTCTTTCCCATAAGATCCTTATATTCTCTCATTGGCAAAGGATGCTATTATAAGGCTTCACCGATCTACAACCTTCTACCGTAGAAATTATTATTATAAAGAGGAAGGCTACAACTTCAGTTCACGGTTGCTTTGCAGGTACTTACTTACAGATCTTTACAAAGTAATTAAAAACTTCTGGAATATCAAAGCCACGAGGTCTTCGCTAGTTAGCAATCTGTCTTCTGACATAAAACATTCATATATTATTTATAATTTCATAATATAATATTATATATCCCATTGTGTGAGAATTCCATTTTTTTATATCTTTTTGTTTTTATTGTAACTAGTTTCGCCGTTAAGATTTAACATACCAACAAGATAAGTAGGCAAAACTAGTCAATAAAAAAGCGTGGAAAAATCACTTTTTTTTATTTGAAAATTATCATAATAAAGTCGTGATGACTACTATATGCAGCTGTTTCGTTACTGTGGTTTGCTTGGTAATTTAGTATTCCTTTTATGATGCAGCGACCGTTGGTTGCAGGCGTCTCGTAATGTTATGTTTTCGATTTATCGTTTTATAAGTGGGTACTCACATTCAAATAGGAAGAGTCGTGGCTGACAGCTCTGCGACCTTCTCGGGTCTTTGTCATTGCTGCTCAAACATACCTGGAATCCCAAAATCAACTCCCGAACGACCGTTAAAACATACATAACGAAATCATGTTATATTATACTTATCTTCTATACATCGAGCTAAGTGCTTTCTTTTATAAATAAATATGTAAATATATATATATATACACACATGTGCGATCCTTATTATGCAGCGTGCGATCCTTTTAGACAGTCACCTGACGTCATGAATGTCGATTAGTTCGCCCAATACCTCACTAAGAGCATCTTTATTCGATTGATTGTTACCAATAAAGCATTGGAACGACCCAGTGTCTTTCGCGTCATACTTTGATTTTTCAATGAGTGTGGATCTTTCGATTATCCATATAGTCCAATAAAATGCGTTAAAAGTAGTAGAAAATCTTGAAAAGAAGCTTGAAAATCATACGTTTAAATAGTTTAGATATAATCTAATCTTCATAAAATGCAGATTTTATCAAAAGTTGTCTTAAAATGTTGAAGCAAACAGTCCTTTGATTTTTTCCGTGATATATTAAAAAATAGGATACGGGAATCTGTTTTCGTTATGATGATTTTTTTATATTCTAAGTAAAATATTCGATCTATTATTATATAAAGTCTAGTGTCTCTCGGAAATTCATATAATAATTTTATTATTTCACGGTTTATACGGTATGAAGGTGTTTTCTGGTGACTATATTAAAATATATTAATAATTATGGCAATTTTCTTAAGATTACTATAGTTTTAATATTAGATCACTAAAAACCTCCGTCGCTCATATTACGCAAATGATATCGGCACGTGTCGAATATGGACATAATTTAGGTCAAAGTTACACCTATCAGAGACAGGTGTGACCGCAGCCAATTTAGAAAAAATAAAGATCGTTTCAGTATGTTCAATTTCGATTACTTATACATATTTCCGCCAGTGAGCTAAACCAAAAAAAAACCTTTTTTGCTTTTTTTTACATTGATTTATTGAAGTATTAGATTTTTAACACAGTCCGTATAGTTTGTTGTACCTATTTTTTGGAACAATCTATCATAAGAATTGACCGAGTCGGTAATCGAAGAAAAATAGCTGAACTATTTAAAAAAAAAAGCGGCTTTTGACTGTTTATTTATGGATGTGTGGCGTCATTAACATACACGTAAGGGGTTGATAAAATTTTCAGGAGGATTATAATTTTGACAATTGTTTTTTTTTGTTCCCAGGTGCCAAGCTGCGCAGGGCGGTGGAGAGCGGCAAGCGGCCGCCCGGCGCCCGCCACCGCGGCCCCGACGCGCACATCGACCCGCACCGCTCTGCCATCCTCTTCAGGGACGCACGGGGGGTGAGTCGACCTGCATCCGATACATCCCTTGCTGACCGTGCACCTGGCTGTCGCGCGTCTGTGATAAATATGTCCGCAAAGCGCTACAGTGGAATCTCGATAACTCGAATTTCAAGGGAAATGCCCAAAAATTCGAGTCAGTGAGTTCTCGACTTAACAAGAGTTTCGAGATACAAAAGATTTTGACTTCGGAAGGCGCAAATGCTAAGTATATTTTTCGAATTCTATTCGAGTTATAGATATAGATAAATATTATTACCTCGTAGGTAAATAACATTTCGTTATAAAGTCTAAATAATTCGAGAGACCGCGTATTTAGGGAAAGGCTATTTTTTCGTCTTACTGAGGATCGCCATTTAACGAGGTTTGAGCTATCGAGATTTTACTGTATTTTCGAAAAACCAAGCAACAAGCTTTGTTATGAATCTATTCTGCTATTATATAATAGTTGATTAGTTGCTTGAAGATTAAATTCAAATTTTATTTTATTCCTTGACTCGCTTGGTTTCTTATTGAGATGTATTCTCGGAATTCTTGTTGTTTTCAATTAGTTCCACTGTAATACACCGCTCTACTTGTATTTAAGTTAGGATGAGTAATTCCTTGTCTTCTGCAATTATCAGCCTCCCCTATCACTTCTACTTCTCTCTGTCTTTTGTCGCTTCGCTTTATGCCACTTCAGTATATCAATAAAAGAAATCTGTACATCCGGCATATATTCTGATGTCATGCACTGCCTACAGTAAATTATAAATTGGAATGAACACATCCGCTCACATTTTGTAAATACCCGAATAATGCATCAATTCTTTGTTCATATTTGATATAAAGGTTTTTTTTAATATATTAAAAATATTGGAAATACATTTTAGTAAATGTTGTGAAATACATTTTAGTAAATGTTGTGAAATACAACACTGTGCTTTAAATTAGCACGACAAAGTAATTGCACAAAATATATTTTTAGCCATACAGATTTTAATGCGTTCCCTTTTAGCGTATGCATTTGCAGTAATTTGATTGATTGGGATGTCGGTTTTAATGGAAATGAATGAAGCAAATACGTCAAAAGTGTAAAAATCATTTTAACGCATCAAAAAACAAGTAATTATTATCAACAATCCAAACAAAAACCGTAAATACACACTACTGGAACATTTACCTTTCTTTAATCAAATAGATGACTAGAGATGAGTATGCCTATATAAAGCATTATATAATTTGTGTTATGAGTGCAAAGCGGAGGAAAATAATAATCTCCTCAGTGCTTGCATCCTACTGATATGCCATGCGTATTAATTTGTCCTCTCGTATTGTATGCTGCAGGACTTGTGAGATGGTTCGCTGCGTTAGGCATATCAGCCTTGTAATTTGAAGAGAGAATATTCTAGATAAAGACGGGCGACGTGTTTACTTACATGAGTAGTTGAACAAGTGATGGTTTATCTGAGAAACTGCGCGATATGCACAAACTCCTGGACACAATGCTCCTGTTCCAGAAACGGTCGAGAATTTCATAGCAAGCGACACGAGTGGTTGACTAAAATAATATAATATTCGATCTTAAAAGGCTCGGTTTCGAAAATGAAATTTGATGTGAGTGATAGGAAAATCCTACGTTTTAAAAATGCTTAATTCACATAATATGGTACAATACATGGGCTTAAATTTAATATGGCTTTTATTTTGTAACAAGTTGAAATACTAACTAGTAAAGTAATCTAAAACAATATTGTCATGATGTATAATAGTTACCAAGCGTATGATAATAATTGTCAAAGGTTATTAGTTAGTAATTTTAGCTTTTACACAAGTAAGTTTTCAACTCTCGGAATGAACATGGTAGCGTAATAATTGATAAAGGGTATTTTATACGATGTGCATTTATGTGTTCGATCCCACCTACATTCGAAATAAAATTTCGAGGCTATTTTTGTAGTTTTATGATTGAATCGATTTTTCAGAAACATTGCTTGCACAACAATTGTATACTTGTAAAAAATGGGGATTTATTATATATTTCATTGTAATCATTGGTAAATCGGACAAGGGACAATTTTTACTTTTAGTACAGCCAATTTGTAATGTCAATATACGAGTATGATATGATTATTCGTATTTAAGTATAAAATTCACAATTATATTTATGAATGGGGATTTATATTTTTTTGAATCCGACTTTTTTTCGTTGACATTCGTATGACGTACTAAGGCAGCGTTCGTCGGTGAGCAGAATGTAGCCTTCCGCCCCCGCGTCTGACCACACTCACGGCAGATGTGTCCCCTGGGGGGCTCATGGGTCTGCTGCGCTGTCGTCTCTCAGCAACAATATAATTGTTTTAATTTACTCAGAAGTGCAGGGACATAGTTTAGTTCAATAAACGCGGAGTACACGAACTACGTCTGCTTCAGGATTTATTGTATTTGCTCTTTTCTACGTGGCCTAGTTGTATCCGTGTGCCAACAGTTTGAAATGCTTTAATCAATCCATACTTATTTTAATATCACAATTATTTTATTTGAAAAGCAAAGTTTATATTTCCCTCTGTTATGGATGAAATCGCAAATTTTAATATAATACTACCAAGCGAATTTCATCAGGCTATAGATAGAAGGCTTATGAAGCATTCAGTAGCCTTTGTCGGATGCATGCTCTATTATACGTAGAGAAGATATGCCCTGACTTCATTATCCGAGCGGATTCCCGCTGCAACGAGAGCTCAATTCTATTTGCGGGTTATCCTCTAGGACTAAATTATGTCAAAACTTTGGGGTTTCATCTCCGAGCTCGGATTCCGGCTTTGATAGCTCGATATTAAATTTGTTAGAAACTTCTAGCTGACTCGCGTTCTAATTATAGAATTGTCTATAAATTGTGCACGTACGAGAGAAAATTATTATCATACGGTATTCTTAATTTATCTAATGCGTAATATGTCGCATCTCGAGTTCCGTATTGTGCATCATGTCATGTAAAAAATACTAACTTTTTATTGAAATACAATTCAACTTTGATCCAGATTTAATTTATACATTTTTAGACTAAAAAGCTTAAGTCGATAATATTTTTAAAATCGCGTATTTTTAGAGCTTGATATAGCACAGAATTCGTAGTGCAGTGTTTGTGTATTTTGTGATATTTAATTCACGATTCTCATTTGTTTTTACTCTTATGATTGCAATATCCTGGTGGTAAAAATTATACTTGCTCATTTCTATTGTACAACGGGTTTAATTAAATTTAATGTTAAACTTTAGAGTTAATTAACTTTTGTCCGAATACTGAATAGCCAGTTGTCTCTGTTTGTGCCCTGTCGAGGGTAGATACCTCTGTTACTAATTGGGGCAAATTGTATCACCGGCTTGCAGAACGGTGACATGCAGCAACCACTATACTGGTGGCTAAAGATAAGACATAACATTTTAATACCACTAAATATTTCTATCGGGTGGATCTAATTTCAATGTGTAATATTTTAAAATAAATCTATGAACGTGACTCATGATTCTGTCTGGGATATACTAAGCTTTTGTGTCAATTGCGCGATCTTGTGTTTTATACAGTTTTTTTAATGAATTCTATATAACATATTTTACACCAAGAAGAATCGTCCGCATTCTGAGATATGCCCAATATGAAATTTATGCTACTTGTAGTTGCAAAGTAACATTATTGATGGAATCGATATATTTGTAATGCAAAGTGTTGTGTTGTGTTTGCCTGTAAACAATACTACCAATCGGCAAGCAATGATTATAAATAATACACAAGAATTGTTATCCGCCAGTATAGCATTTATAGCTATCTTCATTTCAAAAGTAATGATAAACTATCAATGCCAGTGGCGGGCGGCAGTGAAGCCGCGTTCGTCGGTCGGATTAGTCGTGGTCGCGCCTTATCGGCGCTGGGTGTCCCCGGGTGCGCCAGGATGGTCCCCGAGAGCTTGGCGCAGGAGCTGTCGGGCGCCGTGAGCGCGGCGGCGTCGCGGCGCTCGGCGGGGCCCGTGCGCGCGAGGGCCGAGCGCAAGCTGTCGGCGCCCGACCGCCGCCCCGCAGCGCCCGCGCCCCCGCGCAAGTACTCCTCGCCGGCCAGCGCCGCCCCGCGCCGCCGCCGCGTGGGCGTGCCGCACCCCCCCGCCCTGTCGCGCGAGCTGCCGCCCCTCGCCGTCGGCTGGTTCGCGCGAATCGCCACCAGCACCCACCAGGGCATCGTCCGCAAGATCTCTTGGGTACTGCTCACAACCTCACTCCAGCCTCGCCTCCCTTCTTAGCATCTTGCGGACTTGACTCTCTACGTATATACTGAAAAACCGATGTATTCTATATATATATATATATATACACTTTTGCACTAATACTATTTTACTTAATTATTTATCACGGCGTAGCCATATAATCACTTTTTATTTGGTATCTGAGTACTTACCGTATTTATCAGATAGGTAAAGGTTATCCAGGCGTTTACTATTTATTCAATCTTATTGAATTCACGTTAATTCTTTAGATGGTTATACTCTTCGTGATTTCAAAATGAGATATTATTACAAATACCATACTTGTGAATGCGATTATTATTTGTCTTTGCTGTTATTAAATATAAAATTTATTTATATATTTTTAAATGTATCGTATTAATACCAAATATATCTATATATATTGTAATTTTTTGTTGGGTTGTTAAGAATCCCAATAAACGGTGATTTGCTTTACTGTTCTAACACAACATTGTGTTTTATTGTGGTGCATTGACTTTTAGGTAAGAATAAGTCGTTTATCTAATCGGCCCCGCGATTGTTGTAACGAGATACCTTCCGTTTCAGTTATCTATGAAGTGAAGTGTCAATAATAATTTAAATGCTCGGAGAAGTTTGGAATTTATTTCTAAGACACATTTACCACCGTTTCGAGTGCTTTTAATTACACTTGTGTTCTCACATAAGGTCATCGTAATTTTTGCAATTTAAAACGAATTTATAGTTGAATAATTTGATATGGCATTGATTGTTCATAATGGGCTTGTGTAGCGCGTCCTCTGCTTCGGGGATTTGCTTATATCGCTCCCCGGCAGAAGGATTATTGCGATATTAATTTTCACCACTGAATAGCTGATCATCCTGGTCGCTGACACGTTCGGCAAGCTGTTTGGCTAGTGATAACAGTTACTATTTGGTATTTAGAAACAAGAGCTGCGTCAACTAATTCGTTTCATGTTGTTGCTATTCGGGCTATTTTTTGTACTAGAATTTCGATGTCTTTTATATTAATTTATATACTTAATGATTGAATTTTAATTGTTAATGGTGACAATTCAATAGTTATGATAGATAAGGCAAAGCCCTTCTGCTCCTAGGGTTGTAAGCTAATACAGATTTATAGAACCATTTTAAAGCTTAAAAATGCTTATGAAAAGCGAGAGCACTCACAAAATAAAATGATCGTAATATTCTAGCCTTTTGGACATTCATATTAATAACTATGATATTTACTATGTACCGTTTTGTAGATATAATACAACTTTTCTATTGTTTGTGTTTATTGTTTGATGCAGGTCGATAATGATGAATTTCCTTTTTTGGCCATATAGGTTTAATGTATCGACTATATATTTCGGTTAAAACGATTTTTACATGAAACGACGAGACAAATCTACTAGTACTCGCTCAGGTACTAAGATTACCAAAGGGTGTTTGTTCGAATCTTACCTGTATGTCTCGTGAAATCAGTTTATTATATAGAATGAAAATAAAAGTTTAATTAGAAGCATTATTATCGCGGAGCCGGTTTATAATTAACTACTTGAACGATCTAGTCGCAATTTTTCATGCTACATACATGTAGTTATAATGTAATGTGTTAAGATGTTACAATCAAAACATGTAAGGCGTACTTATTGTTTGATGGTTGTTTAATATATTATAAACGATCAAGTAATAGATGTTTGCGTTACAAGTGTGATTTAGGGAATGTATTCAGAGACCCGTATGTACTTGCAATATATATTTTTAAAAAATCAAAGAAATATTAAAGAGTTTTGTTTACTTAATGAGCTAATGGAAAGTCAATTTGTAGAAATTACCAATTTTAAATACGAATTAATTACTTATTTATGATAATGTAGAGGATCCGGCATAATCCAAAAGCGTCACATATATTTAAAGTTGTTTACTTTTTAAAGACAGACTATCATGATTTTATAATCGGAGTATGAATCATTGCTAAGTATGCATTATTAAACTGTTGTATTTTTGTATGTCGTGTGTTTGAAACTGAAGACAATGGAAAAGTTTTATTTAAAAAATAATTGTTTGTTTCAGCTGCCAGTCGCGGATCCTTTCCTGGAAAAGGTCAATTTTTCAGATCTAGGTGAGTAATTATTTAATAATATTATAAAATTGATAACTTTGGTCATGTTTTGATAAATAGATGGTCAGCAATAGCTAGAGCACGTCTGTGCAATACCAGGTGGTGCTGTCGTTGCTTTATCGGAATGCTTTGTTTTATGACTCAGATCCTCCAAATGAGGTCATCGGGGTCTGCTGCAGTTCTATTTCAACCAATCTTGTTATTTTTTTGAGAAATAATCTAGATTGAGGAGATAGAAAATATATGTTGGCTCGATTAACGAAGTAGTTGCACAAGTGGTGCAAAAAAAATGTATTGGATGAACTGCATTTTTATTTGTTAAGATCTACAAATCTCTCAAATAAGGTTTAGTTAAAGCGATGATCTTGTGGTTTGATTTTAGATTTTTTGTATGATGTTATGATTAATTTACGCTGTAGCTTTATTTAACTTTACCATAAATATTCAAAGGGCTTAATATTATTTTATTTTAGTTAAGATCTGTATGTATAAAAAAATATTTAATTGATAGGCGATATTGATAAAAAAAACATTGGTCATGAAAAGATTCACATTTTATTTTGAAATATTTTTTTTATATCTAGAATTATTTGTTTTAATACGCCATCAATATTTTTTTTGAGCCGAATGATTTTTTAATTGTTATTTTATCTACTATTTTGCTAAATATGTTAATATTTAACCATAGACTACGCCAAGGACATTACTTGATTTCGTTAGTTCACAAGCTACGTACGACAGGAAATATACTTCATTATAAATCACTTTTTTCAAGCCTGAAAGGAATTTCGCATCTATGTACTGCACGCCACCGGATGTACAATGCTTTGTTAGCAAAGGTACATCGATAACTTGTGATAAATAATTTTGATGTAATGGCCAAGTTACACTTTAATTAGCATTGCGACTGTTGCCCACTACTACTACTTTACAAATAAGTGACAGATTTGCCAAACTCATCGTAAATTCACGTGGCTATAGTTCTTCACATAGTTATTTAGGTTCACCATAATGCGATCTAGCGCCGTGGCGAGAGGCAGGGCAACTCGGCCTTAAGTGATGGCTGCGGGCTTGAATTGGGACCGTGAGCTCATTTTAATTTTGAATTTGAAAGGGTGTTTTAGAAATGTTTAGTATTTTTTTGGAACGGTTTTTAGGTTTGGTTTGTTTATAAAATTTAGATTTATAAAAAGTAAAAAATAATATTACATACATATCAGTATTTTATATTGAATTTATTTCGATTAAACGATAGTTACTTTCTACACCATGTTAATACTGCACTGCTCAATTTGTTAGACGCCAACTCACAGCCAATGAAAGGAACCTTCTTTTTATACCCCGGAGCCTTCGATGTGCACATCACATCACCAATTTGGACTATTCGTGAATAGCAAGCGGTCGTAGATCCATTCATAGTTAATGGATTTATTTCAAAATATTCTCATTAAATTCCTATGTATAACATAATAAAAAATAAAAATTCCGAATGACGAAGTAGTTTCGTTGCCAAGTGTATTTGTTTACAGTTTTGATTTAAAACCATTGTCCTTATCTAATTTTAAAACGCGGAGACAATGCACTCCTGTCCGATGACAGTTGCAAGTACAGCATATACAATGAGTCGAAGTTGTCGCTCTGTATGGGCGGCTAAGCAGGTCGCTGCTCTGAGAAGTGGCACGAATGATTTCATGGGGAGGCTCACCGACGTCGAAAAGTGCGCCCTGCAGCATCTCTAGACCGCGAATGCACGAGGTGATGTGTGAGTGTGGATACGGTGAAGACGCACCACTGAAAACTATAAGTTCTTCATTATTATTATTAAAATCTACTAATCAACATGTACATCTTACAATGTAAACAACTATTGAATTAAATTTTTAAATTAAAATTATGCGTATACTGTTATACTTATGTTAATTTTGTAGAGGGTTATTTTAAATGAATATTTTAGTGCATTATTTCAAAATTGAGATAGTACAATATTTACCATCGAACCGCAGGCTCTCCTGGGAAATTTACCGATTTTGCAACCGTGGGTATTATTGGGTTTCTGTTATCAAATTTGTAGGCACTCGGTTTGTGCAGGCCTATCCAATAGAGGTTCTAGGTAATAATTTTGACGATCGATTAGCCGATTGGTTGGATCTCTTAGCGTGGTTTTCTGCTTCGACCCATCTCCATAATCTGGTGTTATGAGATTCTAATCTCTTTTCGTTTTGGTTAATTCTGTTTTGAAATGTATTTATCAAAAAAAGTAATTATGTAGAAAAATTGTCGATTCATTTTAACCTAAATTATTATCAGAGACTACTACTATTTGTTTATGATATTATATATATTTTCTAGTTACAACCAAAACATTTAACAAACCAAAAATATTGATTTTAAATGATATTACTATAGAGTTTTTAAATTTGTTAATACTTTTGTAATAATAATAATAAACCACACAGTCTTGTGCATTACTCCACGTTTTAGTCTTTTGGAGGTGTTCTAAGATTTACAATAAAAAAATAAAGTATTTAGTTTTCGGTTTTTTTGCGACCATGTTAGGTCTCTTAGGTTTAGAGGCGAGTGGGAGTGCAGACGCACTGATGACTCAAGGGAGATGGAGGTCAGAGGGTTAACAACCTCACGCGGGGTTCACGAGCATATGCAACGAGCATATTTATTATTATTTACATGAATATGGAATATTATTTATATGCCATTTTTATTTACTATTTTATTCAGCGCCCCGACACGTGAACCGTGCCGTGAATTGCGCGAGTGGCACCCGTGTGGCACCCGTGTGGCACCCGTGTGGTCCGGCCACCGATATTCGAGTGCTAGCTATGCAGCAAGCGATGGGTGGTCGCCGGGAGTGGTACCGAACAATACATGTGCTTTGGCTTTACTTCGTGCAAAATAATGTCAACATATGTGTAATCGTACACGTAACCTAATTGAACATATCGAAAAGGCTACTTTTCATAAGTCACCTCCAGATAAAGTATTGTACAACACACATATATATATGTATATATATTATTTAATTTTTTTTGTTTATTTGATAAATCACCATTTTTGGTGTATTTTGCGATAGTTCGTATTTTGCAAAAAAAGTATACGCGTGCACTAGTCACAAAATCAGCGGGAAAAAAATATGTGTGTGTGTGTGTGTGTGTGCATTTAATGCAACACAGCAGTTTCCGTGACTAATTCTGATTACTGGTAAATATAAAATCATAATTATAATGGCATGAACTAGACCACGCTACAGCGTTTCTTCGTGCCAGGTCATTTTGTACTCAATAATAAAAATATAAAAGTAACGGCCTCTTGGATTGCAATATTGTCAAAAATATTTTTCGTTATACAACAATTAGTTTACGAAATTTTAGTTTTACGGCTGTACTATGAATTATTAACTCACTTTTCGTTTGTAATCATAAGTATATTTATAAAAAACAAAATATCCGTACAGGTTGTTGAAAGTGCAATTGTTATATTTTTAAGTAGCAGGCAATAGTGTAATTTTATTTTTTGTTACGCAAATTAAAATATAACATCGTTTTCATCACAGCGATGTTTTTTTAGCATACATATACATTTAATTTTATTATTACCTATTATTCTCCACATATTTTTTTGCGGAGAGATTTTTATTTATTTATAATCTAGTGGAAAGCATCTGAGCTCAGATTGTCTGAGAAAAAGGTGTCTATTACCACACTGTTTTTTAAAAGAATACAAAGCCGCAAAAGCTAATACGAGTATTTACAGGTCCTATCAAAATCTAAAGGTTGAGACCCTTTCACAGCTAATTATCAACCACACTTCCGAGGAAAATAAAAAAAACTCTGTTTTTCATTAAATAAAATGCGATTTATAAATAGCTTATAAATATTTTTAGCAATTTGTTTTTTATTCCCTTAGAAATTCATTACAGAATAAGAAATAAATTGCCTAAAAATATTTAAACAATTCTTTTTCTGGAAGCCCTTTGAATTAATAAATTGCGTTTTATTTGTAGAAAAATAAAGATATTACTTCCCCTCGAGTAGTACGGTTTCAAACCACCCGGATTTTTGCGTAAACAATTAATTACATAGAATACGCGAGGTGCTTCCGAATTGTGGTGATTGAAATGCGATCCAGGCCGGTCGCGGTGGGCGCGGGGCGGGGGCGGGGGCGCGGGGCGGGGGCGCGGGGCGGGGGCGCGGGGCGGGGGCGCGGGGCGGGGGCGCAGGGCGCAGGCCCCCCGGCCGGGCTCGCTGGCACCGCGAGGCGCTTTTCGCCGGCTGCCATTCTCGCTTTTATCTTGTCGTACGCTCATTATCTTTACATTTGCTCAATGTCCGTTTATAATTTGATATGAAATTCAGTTGTTCGTTCCGTCCTTTGACATAATACTAAAGTTGTTATTGTATTCACGATGTCGATAAGCGAGCGTTTATATATTTTGAGATAATATAATTATATTTTTCGTTGGACTGCATTGTTATTGAGTAATTTGAAAGTTAGCTAAAAGCAATCTTCTATTTAAAAGAAAATCTAATTAAACATGACAATTTGTGATACAATACAGTAATATATAATCAATCGCAGAAAATGACTAAGCATTCATGGTTATACGAGTGGACGCCTTACTTTAATGCCACGTGATCATATAAAACTTTAAAAATACTGCTTTTTTGTACTCTAGATATGGTTGTTAGTTATTTTACTTTTTCAGCGTTGATTTGTGTTCTGTAGCCGAGATAATGTTATCAAGGGAAAAAAGTTGCAGTAAATAAAATGCTTCTAAAAACATGCATCTATATCTCGCATAAAATTTAGATAATGAAATGAATTCTAAGTACTAGAAGGATATCAACCGTTTTTCTCATATTTTTTTCGGTGCTGTATTTTTTTTCCAACAGGGAGTCTAATACCTTATTTTATCCAGACATGCTTCCTTAACAACGACGAGGACGCTTAGAAGTGCTGCTTTCTCAGGTTGTGCAAAAGTATAATGACAATAATAAAGTCAGTGTTCAACTTGGTAAATAAACACAGCGCGTTGCTACGGCTGCGAGAGACGTGAAGATAAGCGCGAGCCGGCCGCCCCCGCGGGGGTCCCGCTGAGGTCCCGCGCGTCGAAGTTCGCCGGATCGGGTCCGAGTGGAGTGCCAAGAGCGGCGGGTGGGCCGGTGGCGCTATATCGGGCGGCAGTGGGCCCGCGGCCTCTCGCGCGCAAGCTGGCCGGGCCGCGCGCGCCGCCGGGGCCGCCGCTCCTGCACTACTTCTCCGACAACCCCGCGCTGCGGCCGCTGCGCGACGAGCAGCGCGTGCACCCCATCGACCTCATCCGCGAGTTCGAGGACGTCAGCCGCGCCTGGACCGTCTGGCTCGCCGACGCGCTCGGCCGAGGTCACTAGCTCCTTCCCTAACTACCGCGTACCGCCCGGCTGGAGCGCCCGGCTCGCCCCTCCGTCCGTTTTGCCTCTTCCTTCTGAAACTCTTCTGTCGATCGCTCGAATGGGCGTATCGGAAATTCACGACTCGAAGTCTACGCGGCGCGCGAAAAACAGCCGGGAACGTTCAATTTCGAAAAACAGAACTGTTTTGTTATGAAAATGTAGTTTTTTTTTTAATCGCTATGCACCGTCCCGCTCCGACGAAACCTGACTGCCCCCTTTCGCCTTCGGTGTGCTCTCGATCCTTATCAAAATAAATTCAAAGATTTGTCTCGTTTCCATGGAAACCTGAACTTGGCCGAGAGTGTAGTACTCGTAGAGCACTGTATGAGAAGTCAACGGAGAGGAGGAGGATTGACTGGGGCGGGTTTACTTGCGAGCCGGAGGCGCGACGCAACCCGCCACGGCCGGCCTGTAAACAGCGCCGTGTGGCCGCCGGGCGCCGGACGCCGGGCGCCGGTGCCAGGTCGGTTCTATTTGCGGCAGCGTCCCGACGCCCCATCTGCCGCTCGCCTCTCCGTCCCGGCGACGCGCGTGTCTGGCGAGGGCCGCGTCGCCTGCGACCGCTCGACCGATGCTAATATCACCGAATAAAGTAATTCGAATCCAAATGATCTCCGTTCTTTACTCGTGTGCGCTAATGTGTAATACAGCCAGGGCGTCATTATCTATAACGTATTGAGTTCTCATCACCTGTTTAAAATTACTGTCTTCTCTATACACATTACGCGGGTATACTTCGAAAATACAATATATTTGTTCTCGGGAGCTGAAGTTTTTATAAGATACTACTATGATATATTTTGTTCAAAAGTATATATTTCTGATCTGACACTAAATAATTCGATCACTATATTGCTAGTAAGCATAGGTAGTAATTTTCTGATATGAAATTGCAAATTATGTTCATAAAATAACGAGATTCAATAATAAATAAGGTATTGTACATCCGTCATTAGGTAATATGGTATATATTGCAGCAAACGTTATCCAGGATATGTGCAATATGGGTATTATGCAAATGAAAACGAACTTATACTTTCTCATCCATGCAGTGCCCTGTTTGTTCTGCTGAACTTGCGTATGGCATGAATCCAGGCGTAGACGTCATCTCCATACACTAGTTTTTGATCTCGCGGTCGTTCGAAATAAAAAATATTTTTATTTTCTTTAAGTAACTTGAACTCCGCGAGATCCACGCTGGCTCCTCCGCCAGAACTCTCCGCTTATTTATGAGCTTTTCCCGCCAAATGTTCTTCAGCATTCTCTGTGTGGGTTTTTTTTTTTAGAATAATGAATTCTGAAATGTTATACGTTTGTGCACGCTAAACGTGTTTAAAGTAAAACGACACTGAGAAAATAGCTAAGCGCTAAATAATTTAGTTGAAATAAAATACTCTGAAATACAATCTTATATATAAATACGGTACGGCTCCACAGTATTCAGGTAAAATAACACGAATAGTTCTTCTAAACTGAAGCCCAAAAGTAGGTTAGCCACTTTCGGTTAGATTAGGTAAAAATCATATTTAACAATTTTTGAAATTAACTGTGTAATACAAATATTTTAAAATAGTAATCTTTTTATATAGGGTTAGCGCGCCTCAAGCTGGTTTTCGTTTCAATATTTTTAGATGATTCCTAGGCGTCATCATCAAACCTATATAATATTTTTTTATGTTTCTTAATCCGTGTATTTAAATTTGAATGTTTTTCCAAATAATAATACTTAGTTTCATAATTACAATGGTAATTATGAAATTAATGTTTGTGTAAAAAAAAAAGGTAAAAGATTATTAAAGCATAATTTTTATTAAATGATTGGCAGCATTTAGTTGTGGTTAAAGTTAGTATTCAAACGTTTTAGTTAAGGACGGCCAAAGATACAAAACAAATATCGTCACCAAAACAAGTTTTTTGAGCATATCAGCTTCTCAGATCATTGTTTTTTGATGTGTATTTTTTTAAACTTTTAAACATATATTTAGTATATACCATCTATGCCAATGAATATATATTTATGTAGATAAAGGAGTATTACAAAACAAATACATCTAATAAAAAGTACTGACAATAATTATAGTTAGGGATGATATAATCAGACATAGAAGTAAATAACTATGAATGAATATATTCAAACAGAAAGTGCTTGATAGTATTCCATATAGTTGTTTTTAAATAAAAATTATTTTTGTTATTTTTCACAAAAATTATTTTTGAAATTATGAAACGAAAATTCATTTGAAAATACCAATGAAACAGGTTGGCGAAACTAGTCACAAATAAAAACAAAAACTTGGGAAAAGTCACAAAAAGAAATTAATAAAAAAATGATGAAATTTATTTATAAAATATTTAATATATTATTTATATATATATAAATTTATCTTGAAACATAATTGTTGATATCCACTGAACTTTGAATTTGTGTGTTTCAGAGCAAGATGAATCCCAGATATTCGTCAAGTTCTTTATGTTCCACAAATGCTACGACCTCATCCCTACTTCCGCCAAGCTGCTCGTCTTTGATACCAAGTTGCTGGTGAAGAAGGCGTTTTACGCCCTCGTGTACAATGGTAAGGGTATTTTCAACTATGTCTCACAGTATTGCCTGCGAAACCTGAAATCTTGCCGAAGAAGTTTACTTCAATGTTGCTAGGTGCTATCTCCGTAAGCACATTAAATGAATATCACTTTATGTGATTATGGCGAATAGATTTATTTTTTCATTGAAAAGTCATTTGTGAAGAAACTTTTAATGCTGGAAGATTTTTTGAATAATAATTATAATCAATTTATTAACCTGTTAATGCAGTAATATAAATATTATTTTGAAAAACAACCGAAAATATTTTTCCAATTTGTAATTTAACTATTAGTAATCATATTATGACAAATTTTAAAATAATTTATCAATATGATAATAAAAATACTACATAATTGATCTTAAATAAAAGGGTTATATAGTCTAAATAAAACAAGTTTAAATACAATTGTTGGGTATGTCTAGTTTTACTTTTATATACAAGTTACAAATAACAATATGTTTACCCATGTAAAATTATAAAGATTTTTTATTAAGTTCTTATGTAGATCCGAAGATTAAAGTCACTGAATTGGCACGGCGACTGTGGTTTATGAATTACGTTGAATTGCGAAAATGTTTTGCTCACTGGTAACTCCAACGTATGATGAGATTTTGTTGTATTTTACAGGGCAACAATTTTAGCTACTTTAAAACATGTCTTTTCAATTATAAATACACTCCACATCTTTTGCTTTTAATTTGCGCTCGCATAAGTACACAGACATACAAATAAAGACATACACTTTATCACCATTGCATTGAGGAAATTTATCATTCATAATTTATGTTTTAATTGTGTCTTGTCAACTTTAATCAACCGTCATCTAGTATTGTAAAATGAATTAAATACTGCTAATTGTGTGCGTCACTGCATTCCAAATAAAATATAGAGCTAGATAGATTGGGTTTTATTGTGTGTGATGCAGGAGTACGCGCCGCCCCGCTGTGGGACTCTGAGAAGCAGGAGTTTGTTGGAATGCTTACTATCACGGACTTTATCAAGATACTACAAATGTATTACAAAAGCCCTAATGTGGCTATAGACGAACTCGAGGGCCACCAGCTGCAGACATGGAGAAGTATGTCTTGATTTATAACAATTTACTACATTGGATGCACAATATTGTATTATGCTTAAAGTTGTGAAAAGACACATTATACATAATTCACATTGAATTTCATGTACTAGCTATAAAATAGTTTTGTTTTCAGGTGTATTAGCGGAATCATCGATTCCTTTAGTTTATATTTCGCCAGAATCATCGCTCTATGAAGCAATTAAAATGCTAATCAATAACAGAATCCATCGGTTGCCGATAATTGATCCAGCAACAGGAAATGTTCTCTATATTTTGACCCACAAACGTATTCTAAGGTTTTTGTTTCTCTATGTAAGTACATGATAATTTACTAAATTTCCGAAAATTTACTTTCTTTGTAAACATACTTGTCTAATTCTGTTTGATGGATTTCATACTTTTTATTATTATTTTAGATCAAGGAATTACCAAAACCAGCATACATGAACATTAAGCTGAGGGATCTTAATATCGGCACTATGGAAAATATTGAGACTGCTAACGAAGAGACTCTTATAATTGACGCTCTTAAAAAGTTTGTAAATCGTCGAGTCTCAGCTCTGCCTCTGGTAGATTCTGATGGAAAATTAAAGGATATATACGCTAAATTTGATGTAATTGTAAGTATACTTTTGATCTTTCTATGAAATATTTTAAATCATTTCTTACAAACTATTTATTCATATTGGTATTGATAGATATCTAATTTGAACATTATTATTTTTTAGAACCTTGCAGCAGAAAAAACTTACAATGATTTAGATGTACCGTTAAAAAAGTGTACTGCTCATCGCAACGAGTGGTTCGAGGGTGTACAGAAATGCAACATTGATGAGACTCTGTACGAAGTTATGGAAAGAATCGTGCGTGCCGAGGCAAGATATTGAATCATTTTATTTTTAACAATTTGTCTATTATTTGCCTCTCAGAGGAGGTTGGCGACCATTTCACTGAGCATATATTCTTGCTCAGCCAGTGTTCTACTAGTTTGCCATTTCTTCGACTTACCTATAAAGTCTTAATTCCTATAATTGATCTGATAAAAATGGCTTCAGTATTCTTTAGGATCTTTAATGATACACTAATGTAATATTTTTCAAATTTCTGTTAACACACAATAGGCTAATATAATGTACTTCATTTTACGGTAACTTCTTGCCATTGTTTATTTGTTAAACCTACATTTCAAAGAGTATTTGTTTTCTATTTCAGGTTCATAGATTGGTTGTTGTGGATGAGCTTGACAAGGTCACAGGAATCATCTCGCTGTCTGATCTACTTCAATACATTGTCCTTCGTCCACAAGGCGAGGGGATCAAGCCATTGCGAACAATCCCTCCAGAAACCAATGCTTCAGAATCACCAGAGACTGATATAACAGAAAAAATTTCATCCCTTAATTTGGAAGAAACAGAGGTTACTGAGGAGTCTGAAGATCAACCTGCCGAGTGTTTAGAATCCACCATTGATCCTGTTTCAGAATTAGCCACTGACGTGACTATCCTTACAGATGCACTTATTGAAGAAAAAGAAGAAGATATTGAATAGTGAAACTTTGACATCGAAAATTAAAGACTTGCGCGCCCTTAAAGTTAGTGATAATATTCTAAAGCTGTATTCAATTATTTTGGGTGTTTGCAAAATTGATTTGGGTCATTAAGGTACTTTACAGTGAACATTTGTTAAACCCAATCACATTGTGCAGTTAACAAATTGTTAATAATTTTCTCTTAAAACACTATTCCTACGAGCACTGCAGTTAGATCGATGGTGAGCTATACATAGGTATATTGTAATACAGGTAAAATAATTTAATTTTTTATTATTGAATTGGTAATGAAAAAAATATCTTGGCAGGATGTATCAAGAATTACATTCACTGTTTGGTGTGACTCGGAAAAATTGTGATATATTTTTGAAATCTTGCAACATTCATATTTCACTCTTTTCATTCTTTAAAAATGCTGATTATTAATTTCTATCTGTTAATGGATATTATAATATTTTTTTTATTATAGAGGTTTTTATTTATCTTCATATTTCAAAAGTAATTTTTATTTACCAAATGTGTTGTTTTTTTTCTCAATTTATTTTATTTTCAAATGTATTTAAATTTTTTTTTTTTTTTCATTATTTTAGTTGTAGTTATAGAGCTGTAAATCAGTTCTTGACAGTTGATAAACCATAAGGTGGGCGTGCAGGTTAATTGATATACTAATGTTTTTTGTTATTCTTCATCGTTATTTACTTATAAAAAAGTTTAAAATTACACCACTAAAGACCTTAAGGTTCTTATTACCAAACCAAGCAGTATAAAGTAATATCATGGGTTGGTAAAGTGATATGAACATTGTGTTGTAGGATACAATTAATGATGTTTTGTGAAATTATATGTTAAATTTATGAATTCTCTAAGCAATTGCTACATTACACTGGCAATAAATAATTATATTGATAGTGCTTATAAAATGTAATAATGTCACATGAATTCTCACAATGATATTCATTACATTGTGTCAAATATTATTCAGTTTTTTCATACAAGTTGTAATCTATATACAGCACTCATCCATTTAATATTTATTTGCATTAAGGGGCCAATTATGAAAAATCCAACCCAACCATACCATATAATATTATATGTTTAAAATACAGAAATTAGTTATTTTCTTTAAAAAATATTTGTACTTGCGTAATTATTATATATATTTTTGAAAAACTGGCTATATATATTATTGGCAAAAAGGAATAAAATGCAATGATAAAATTTTTACCCCAAAGACTGTATAAGCTTTTGAGCTCATTTGAGAAAATGGTTTTACTTTTAACAATCAGAAAAAAACTAATCTGTTGAAGTTATAATTGGTACTTAAATCTTTGGGAATATATTTGTAAATCTGCTGAGTTAGCACGGGGCAACCCAGGTTATATCCGGCTTTAGACTAAAGGGTTCACAATATTGTTTTAAACTATTGTACATAGTTTTCACTTGTAAAGAATAAGATCGTTGGTGTCTTATTGACTTAAGGCCGATGTGTTGAGTTAGTGTGCTTGTGAAATAGAGCATCACCACACGTGTACCTCTGTTAGAATGCTGTGTTAAACGATGCTTCCTTCACTCCGTCGCAGAGGGTCCTTAGTCAATGGCTAGCTTTACTGTAATAGAGTAAACCATTTATTACAATAATTATATTGTATGCTTATAAATAAAATGCTAGCTAGTCATCACAATTATTGTGGTATGACCATGTTCCAAATGATTATTTCCAAAAAAATTTCCTTAGAAAAATAAACCATGTGATGTTTTATTAGAAGTATCTTTTAAGCTTTCGTTGGAAACTAATACGGCTAATTTTGTTTCATAAATACATCACAATATTAAGTTTGTAACACAGCCTTATACTTTAGTAAAGTAGAGAACAAATAAATTTGGTTATTTGCAACCTTTGAGCGCAGGCCTTCCAAGCCTAGGAGAAAGTTGCCTTATAAGTCTTAATCCTGAATAACTGCAATTGTAGTTACATATTTAATAAGATTGTAGAAGTTAACTATCTCTTTACGTACATGTAATGTTTAAATATTATTAATGAAGTATGTGTGAGTTTGAAGAATAATTTTGTATCGGATAATTTTAACTTAGTATAAAAAATAATACTTTCAATAAGAAAGTATGTATTTATTTTTACTACATAAAACTGCTATAAACGAAATTGAAAAGAATACACTAAGAATTTCACTGTTAATTTCTTTATAAGTAAAGTTTTATGTATTTATTTTTGTTGTTATTCAATAGATTAATATTTGATTTCTCTGTAATTCAGTTTAAATAGATATTTTAACATGTTTTTTTTTTAGTGATAAATAAATGATTTTCTTTTTAGTATTGTATCTCAAATAAAAGGAGATAAAATACGATAAATATCAGGAATGTTCTTTTGTTGTGTGTTTGGTGACTTTAAATTTACTTTCTTAGTTTTCTTTCATTTTAACTTTTCGTGGCTGTTTTTGATGAATGGAAAATATTTGGTATGAATTCTGCCATTCGTACACTTTCACACAAAAGAACATAACTGCTCCATTTACTTTTTTCTTCAATTTAATTTTAAATAGATAAGACATAAAGGTAGAATATTATATGTTACATGTAACTGAATTGATACCAAATAGATGAGTGGCCATGATATCATATTGAAATAAATAAAACTCGGCACTAATTCTACATAATGTTAATATTAATTATTAAAAATGTCTTCTGCTTATATATATACATGTCTTTTTATTGTACCTCCCCACCCTTATAACTCAAAACCTCAATAAATACATATATATATATATATATATATATATATATATATATTATAACTTGATAATGCAAACAGGTCTCATATTTGCCAAAGTTTATACATAAAAATAAAAGGCAACAACGCCTTAAAGTTATAATGTAGGCTTAATTGAAGAAACAAACCATGTGAAATCATTGTGATTAGGTTAATTATCTTCATCCTGTTATAATTTATTTCCAACAGATGGCAATAAGTTACAACAACGCTAAGATAATCAATCAAGTTTGTATTTCCCTGATTTTTTAAAGATGGGTTTATTTTAGAGAAATCTAAATAACATATATATATATATATATATATAGTTATACTTACTCCAACTTATTAAAAATAGAAATGACTTGTTTAGTTCAGCAGCTTCATTTGACATACCAGCCGCACCATTATGCAAAAGAAAGAGAAGAGTGTTGCCTCAAAACCACCAAAAAATTTTAACAGTTTTCATTAAGTATTCAGATTCTTCAGCCCCGAACGAACCCTGATGTCCCTACAAGACAATATTACCCTATTTAATTAAATTGAATCATATAAATCCTAAGCAGGCAACATCTAGTGCAAAGCCTTTGTCACCCTGTAAGCTCTTGCTCCGTACACTTGCCTGATTATATTGGTTTTTTAGTTATTTCCTGCATCCCTTAACACTTGATGCAGTATAATTGTATTGAAACAGTTTTTTTTCCTCGACAATGTTTGCAGGTAAAATATCTATATAACATGATTCATCCAGACATGTATCCTAAACTAAGTATTTGAAAGAGGCAGAACTATCATTTGAGTCTTTGTGCACCCTTTAGCTGCTTCATCGGTTTAAGTTATTACATATAGTGCAATTTAATTTTTTTGGCTCTACTCTTATTATATTTTATATTACCTAATTTTGCTTTCAAACACTTATCCTACAATTTCTGCGGAATTATGAAACACAAATAAATTAAATTTATTTCAAAGTCTCATGTTTTGAAATTTGATAAATTAAAAAAAACCTTGCCTTAAAAAACGCGTAGTTTACAATATGTAAAGTTAATTAAAGTTAATAGATTTGTATAGTTAATAGAAAATAATACGAAAAAGAAATCAAGACATGAAGATATTAAAAATAAAATGTTATCTTAAACCTAAAAATATTTAATCTCAACTCTTTATTTACAAATAAGTATGTGAAGAAAGAGAAACAATACGCAATGGTAACATTGCAAAATATGGCATAGCTCGAGTCCCGGTGAGACAGTCAATTCAAATTTGTAAAAAATATAAATTGACTACGTATAAATAAGGTAAACCTTGAAAAAAATACCCTCTCTGATACGGGTTTTCTATAATACGACCGTATTCTGTTTCCAATTATATAAGTCTGAATGTCTTCGAACCGTAGAGAAAATCTTAATCCAATAAGACACGGGACTATTTTTGTCTCAGATGGCAAGCAATTAATTGATTCTCCGAAACACAAGCTTAGAAACGTGCATGAAATTCCGTAGAATAATAAATAGTCATTTTATTCTGATCCCTTTTGATTATTATAATTTATGTTTGAAATTAACAGGCATGATACTGTGCAATATTTGATATTTCTGAATAATAATTTGCTAGTAATTTAAGTTTAATAACTTGAGAAAAGTACTATGCTCAAGAGATATAACGCTGAAATCTCGCTGGAGATCCACCAAGTGTTATGTCGTCTCAGTTCTCCTTTATGGAGTCTAAACCTGGACACTTAAGACAGCTACTATGCGAAGAATTGAAGCGGCAGAAATGTGGCTAAACAGGAGAATCCTTAAAATACCACGGGAGGCTTGCAAAGAAAGAGAACTCCTGACGTTGGTAAAGAACCGTAAGGTCTCCCATGTAGGACAGCTGTTCTATTTCAAGGAAAAATCGAAGGAATAGGGGGTACTGGGAGGAGGAAGTTTACGTGGATGCGGAATTTGCGCCAGTGGCTAGAGATCGGAAGTGCGGCCGAATTAGTGAAAATGGCCCAGGATAGAAAAATGTTCGATGAAATGGTCGCCAACCTCGTATTATGAGAGGCACCAGAAGGAAAAATTATTTGTAGATTGAATGTAGAGAATATACTAATTTAAGCTTAATAATATTCGATCAATGGGCCCTTCAATATAAGAACTCTTGAAACATGACGTAAATGAAATAATTTTCATGAATTAAAAGAAGTGATGTATCATTCCTTTTTTATATATGCTAGTTTTACTGGTGGTGTATCATTTCTCTAGCGGGCAGAACAAGTTCATGGTTCCAAATCTCGACTTAACGAGATACGGTAAAGAACATCACTTTGTTAAACCGTGGTTTAATAAACCGTGGTATAAATAAAGTGACCACTAAGCGCATCACACATACGGGAACAATATGTATTAAATGCGAGTGAGTACCTGACTACTGAGTCCTATTACCGTATTAAATCATCATTAAGTCACTTAAAAAACCGCAGCCATGAAAATCTAGCATTTTCATTCGACGACTGCTGGTGATGCCAATATATGGATAATTATGTGTAATTTTATGCCGCATTAATGTTTTTATGTTATTATGATCGCAGGTTGCTTTTATTATTCCCTTAGGAATAATGGGATACAATGATCAATAACGAAGTGGAACGGTGGTCGTGGAGTGTGGAAATCGTATCAATTGTGCACAGATAATGCGCCATGCCAGTTCTTCAAATAGATGCCAAGTTGTATGAGTTCGCAACCTTGGCTGTAAACGAGCCATTTTTACGAGTATTTCATTAAAGTTGCGTTCATGGTTTTAAAAATTTATTTTACAATAATTTACTTTTTGGTTGGCTTAAGTATCCTTATTCAACATTGTGTTTTTTTTTTGTTTTTTCTCATAAGCCCAATATAAATACTGTTTGAAAATATTTTAACGAGACGTAAGAAGATATCGGCTGTGCTCGGCTTGTTATATCAAGAAGATTCGCTTTGTGGTATAAACGGAAATCACAGGAATCTTAAATCAGAGAGTTTTTTTTTTTTGGAAGTGGAGTCAATTGATAACTTCAGCAGAATATATAAAATATTAATTAATCAATTAGCCTACGTAGATTTGAACCTCAGCCCCATGACCGATGAGTAAGCGTGCTAAGCGCTTTACCACGTGGCTGTTTATTTGTAGCGCGAATGTTAAAGAGGAAATTTTAATTTTATTTGGCATACAAACGAAAATAAAGAAATACATACACCTAACCACCTAAAGCCACACCTTGTAAGCCCCACAACCTGCGGCCAGGATCAGGGGATACCCACCTACCGTATTATAACCATAGTTATAAGAACAATTGTATATAAATTTACCAAAAGAAAAATAAACACAAACAGCTAAATGGCTAGGAGGCTAATTAACTAATTTAAGTTAAAGATCAGAATTATTTAAATGTTGAGTATCTTGTTCAAAAGACTTAGACCGGTACAGTAAAGTGGGATTTAAGTACTAAAAGGATAAGAAATTCAATATTTTTGACAGAGAGTACTTGGTGGAATTCCATTTTAATATTTTTGAATAAAATACTTGAGTGATTTTCCACATTTTTATTTTTATCAGTGACCGGTTTCGCCAACCTTTCTTCGGTTTTTTCTGTTTGATAATGCCAACGTGAAAGGTTGGCGAAACCGGTCACTAATAAAAATAAAAATATGGAAAATCACTCAAGTATTTTATTCAAAAATATTACTTAAAGGATGTTAGAACATATATTTATAAAAAAAAACAATAGCTTTGGATGATTGATTGTTGAAGTCATGATTTTTTTCCTTTAGATCCTTAGTTTTAGCAAGCTACGCTTATTGTATTTATTATTGCTTTCATATGAACAGTCTTCACATTGATGATACCACTAGTGTCACGAAAGTAAATTCTTGTGAATTTTTCTTTCAATCTTTAAAAAAAATTGTTTATATGATAACTTTTACGTAAGAAACGAATTTGTATTATGATATATAAAATCCACCCTGGGTGCACGCTTGGACAGATTTTGGTCACTTAGACCTGCCCTTGTCCCGCGAGGGGCGGCTGGTCGAGACAGCTCTTCGCGGAGGGGCGAGTCCCGAGCCACCCTCGTGCCAGGGTCGTTTCGACAATGCGGATTTCCGGATTTCGGAGTGTGGTCGACTCTAATCATCTAAACTAACTTCGACTCGGGTAAACATCGCCTCGTGGTCCACTGGATATGCACTCAGCACCCTGAAGAAACTGTCTGTAGAAGATATAAATTATTTTCGAACATAACAGCAGCATTAAAGTTTAATATATTGTATAAGATACATAATAGAAAATCTACAATAACATTACCACAAGTAATTTAATTATTAACCATAAGAAAGTATATATATTTTTAAATTATAATTTAATCTATAGCGTTGAAATAAGTGTCAGGTATATCAAGAAAAATACTTCGTTAATTTTTGTGATCATACAATGGGTATAAAATTTTTTGAAAAAAAACTACATTGTGTGTTTAGCAATTGTATAAAGTTAAAAACGATTTTTTCCTGGTAATAATACGTTGTACCTAGCTCACTTAAAAACTTTTTTTTAGTGATAATATTAGCTGTGATTAATTCACGTCTTTATCTGTGATATTTGTTAACATGATTCTCAATTAAAAAAATGACATTCATACAAATACACGATATTAACTACAAAATAAAATAAAATCTTTAATGATATTGAAATAAAAATACATGGTAATATATCATATTGTTAGATTGTAATTATTATTACTAATTAGATAAAATACCTTTAAATTGTAACAATTTCGCCTATTTTGAGTAATCCAGCTATATTCGTTAATTTTTTTTGAACAATAGATCGATTAGTAACAAGCATGTTTGATTATTTTGAAATATAAACCATTAAAATATAATGTTGAAAAAATCAATAAGTATCTAAAGTATATATTTATACATACATATATAAAATACCAATGCCAGATACATGTCAAATCAAAAATTTGATCGTTACCTTTTAGACGAAAAAAATTTAAATAAGTCTATATTGTTATAAATGCGTTTACGATTATACTTCAATTGAAATTTGAAAATAAAAAAAAAGTGTGAACGATTTAAAATCAAATGAAATAAGCTATTTATTATTTTAATTCTACTTGAAGATAATATTTTTAAAAAATAAGAAACTTGCATTGATTGTTATTTTTTTAATTTGATCCAAAATTAAATCTTTAAATAATCATAATATATTTTTTGAAATATGATAAAAGTAATGTTATAAATAAAACTACGAAATCGTTTTGTTTAACAGCGTGATTGATTTTTCATTTTACATTCATTGATTTTTTGATCATTATGGCTATGGTGAATTTTTTATCAGAAAGGCAAGATGATTTGATAGGGAAAAATCAAATTATTGGTATAATTAAAATAATCACAATCTTTACTGAATAATATCCTTTTTGAAATTTATTATACATTGTCTATTTTTTGATGGATATAGCAATTTGACGTTCTTTCTTTCACTATATAGGAAACATACCATGCATCATTATAATGACGTGTTTATAAATGTCATAATGATTGATCGAAGGAATTATACAGTTGATCCAATGATAGTTCAACTATGGAGATATACACGTTATTGTACAAACTTCTAAGAAAAAAAAGAGTAAAATTATAAAAAAAACTCTAAATAATAAAGTTCTACAAATGTCGGACAAAAGTGTGAAAGATATTCACTTATTTAATGCACGGACGAGAAGTAAGACACGTATTAAGTTACCTAATAATAGGTAATAACATAACTTTTTTCACAATGAATAAAATTTTAGTTAAATTAATTAAATTTTAAAAATCATCGAAGCTTTAATAAAAATATACTCTTCAAGAGTATAATTTTTTTTAAATTTGTGTGTAAGAATTCTGTTTTGTGTGTAAATATATATACATTTTATTATTAATTTCTCCGTGATAGTATTAACAATATTTTTTTTTATATCATATCCATTCTGGACATTCCGTTTTATGAATTGTATTTTTCATCCCATTATGCTCCCGAGGTTGAAAAAAATTTTTTCTAAATAAAATAACTGTGTTTTTTTATTATACATACAACACAAATAAACCATTTTTTATAACTTTTAATATATTTATCAATGGTCGTGAAAATTGATGTTACCTTATATATCGGAAAAAAATTAAAAACACGTTCTAAAATGTTGAAGTTATTGTTTTTTAGCAGTTTAAAAGAATTATTTACATTAATTAACATATTAATAACTATTTTATATTACGCAAAGACTACACGGTAAAATAATGAACGTCACAAAATCTGAATTCTAAGAAAATCATTTTTGCTATGATTGAAAAAAAGGAACGGGTAATAAATTTGTTTCTTTTGACTAGTTTGGGTTAAGAAGCATACAATTATTTTATATTTTGATAAAGTCTTCAAAGTTTTATATTTTGACCAGCTAAAAATAGAATACTTTGATGCAAAAAACCTCTCTTAACATATCTTTAACGATATATCTCTTCAAAACAAGACAATGGCGAGCTAATGGTCAGATTAAGGTGCACATCCATTTAAACGCTTTTAAATTGTGTTTATATTCATGTAGCTTACATTGAAATCTATCAAAGATTGGTTTCATTTGTAAGACTCCATATTAAAACATAGCTCATAAGTTACAATCATTATTTGAGTGAGCGCTTTCGCCTTTCACGTGCTTCTAGGAGTCTCAGAAAGCCATAATTGGAATAATATCGTTATCTTTACGTTGTTCATATTTGTTATTTACAAGTACGGTTGATATTTTATTATGCTGAATATTTTAAAAATAAAAACAGGCTCTTTACTCCGTTTTTATTTACATTGTTTGCTTCTTACATTTATCTACTGATATATAAAATATTTATACATTTTATTCGTTTCAGGTAAACAACACCTTCGTGTTGTTTCTACAGACGTATCAAAGTAATGTAGCATTTTAATTTAATCAACAGTTCCCCAGCCGTAGCGGGGAAGCGTTTTCTTTAACATGAATTAAACGTCTTATAAAAAAGAAGATCGTTCGTGGCACTTCGAAAATGAAATTGCTTATGCAGTTACAATATCAACTTTTATATATATATACGAGTATATATAAAGTCTTTTCAAGGTTTTGAGAACAGCTGCATAACTACTGTTACTAACGCGACCATAAATATATTTTCTATTTTTTAGGCTTACGTACTTCAAGTTTAACTAGCCGACCAGGGTCTTATTCCTGGGTAATTATGAATTTTTAGTACCAAGTTTTATATTTACTTAGGATTATTGGGATACAGTTTCCTATAAAAATGAAGATTTATTTGACATTTAGAATTACGTGTTACTAATTCATATTTGAAAATAGGTTTGGAAGTCATTACTTCGCAGTTATTTCCTTTGATTTTAAGTCTTGCACATGTTGTAATACTAGATGTCTTTGTGTAAGAACCGATCTAGTTAATGTTGAATAGCTAGGAAACCAAGTTTATATTTTCTGGACACGGTCAATTGATATTTTTGTTGATTTTAAATTTAATATGTTTTCAGCACGTGTGCTTGTAAACATGCTGTGAACTTTGCATCCTCCTGCCCTACCTATTATTATTATTGTTATAAATTTTTATCTTTGTTATTTAGTTCGTAAATATTTATTACACATAAACACATGCGATTAAAGGGTTTTTCCCACTCATTTTCCCTGCCTAACACAATATCACAACCACAGTAAATCATGTACGCTACTACCACCTAAGTCACACATTGAGAGCCTCGAAACCTGCGCGCAGGACGGGGATAGCCAAACACTCCACCAAAACATTAGTTATAAGATCTATTGTAATAAACTTAATGAAAAATAAAAGAATTTTGAAATTTAATTTAAATTTTTTTCCTCATGGGGCGAGTGTTTGTCGTCTTCTCGCGTTAGTAGTTCGTAGTAACGTCTTCACTCCGGCAAGGATACGAAATGTTCGTACCTGTCGTGATTATTGCATAAGGGCCTTACAAATCCTTATGAGTGACATGACGACGCTAACCGCGTGCTTGTCGATATGAAATTGAAAAGTGTCTGAAATAAGTGTCTTATATAAATTGGTTAAATAAGTATCTTATAATGAAATTAAAAGTGTTCAAAATGTCTTCAAGGAGTAACTATGCCCGGAAGCACTCGTACCTACCGTAATGATCTTTGTGGGCCTCACAAACCTCCAATGAGTGTGGAAAAGCAACGCGCGTAGGAACCACGTCCGCGTGCGTGAAGATACGACCACGATTGGCGTATTCTGGGCTAATATCTCGTCAGGTGACGTAAATCATCGTGGGAGGTCCTACATACCTCAGTGAATATACCGCCGCGAGTTCGGAAGTATATCGACCCCTGTTGTCGGTTCAAAAGTAAAATCGAAAGGTGTTTTAAATAAGTGTCTTATACAAAAGTGATTAAATAAGTATTTTATAACAAAGTAAAAATAATTGATATTTATAATAAATAAGTGTCTTGTAAATTGATAAATGAGTATCTTATAAAAGTTGATGAAATAAAAGATTATACACGAATAAAGTGTTTGGAATTACCTACAATACAGTCC
Organism: Atopsyche davidsoni; assembly: GCA_022113835.1. NCBI lineage: Eukaryota > Metazoa > Arthropoda > Insecta > Trichoptera > Hydrobiosidae > Atopsyche > Atopsyche davidsoni. The sequence goes on from JAILWY010000010.1 coordinate 5,186,736, forward strand.
ACTAAGTATTCACGAATCCTTTGGCGAACTCGTGAACCCACCCCGAAGAAGTCGAGGGACTGCTAAAAGAATACACTTAGCAGGCGTCGCCAACAACTACCCTAGATGTCAAAACTTCATGTAACTAATGGATGAACACTATTCCTTCGCATTAAAATTTAATAATATCCTGTCCAGATGCAAGGTTAACCGGAAGTTCATTAAAAAAAAATGTTGCAGTCCAACAAACAAACTAGCAGAATAATTTACACTTATCACTGTCGATGTAATTAAATTAGCACGTGTTCTTACTGTTTTAAGCCCTTTACGTGTTTATTTAACCAGTACTTCTAAGTTTATACTTTATTTTGACAACACCCAATTAAAATTTTTATTAATGACAAGATACTGTGTGTTAAACTTATATTTTTAAAAAAATATTTTTCTTATTTTTACCAAAATGTCCTTTCTACGAAAACTTGGTGTGAAAAATAGACAGTTTTAATTTTTATTAAAATCATAAGCTTTATATATAATTTAATAAATAAAATTTAATATTTATATTTTAAGTCAACCTATCCCTTAAATATGAGGATTTATATAATTATATTTGAATTTTGAACTGAACATTCAGAATTATTTGTAGAGCGCTTTCATTCAATCCCATTAAAAAGTAATTCATTGCCTCATGATGAATTAAAATGAATATATTACTAACGAATTAAAGCAAGGAACTTATATTCCTTATAATAAAGAGCGTAAATATCCCATACTACTTATCTCAGAAGTAATTAAACCCATTTTGCTTTATGGACTGTACAGTGGCCTATCGCTAATGAAGTTTTGCAGACATGTTGACTATTATTCCGTTTGCAGACTAAAGGGATTATATTGCTATATACGATATTAGAAACATTGATTATAAGATATTAGGTTCATATTTGCATTCTGAAGATGTGAATGCAACATATTAATAAAAATCAGTGCCCTTTATATTAATTCAATTTTGAGCACTAAAAAGAGAATTTATAGAAATTAAATATTTTCTACCACACGTCATTTAAGGAAATTTAAATATCCGTGCTTGATATTTAATTAGTAAAAATGCTTGCTCAGATTTAAATTCCTGCGCGTTGCTAGCAATTCTACTTTAGAGTAGAATTTAGCCTGAAGTACGACGGAATCAAGTGCGAAAGCTCTCTATAATGGAATCCTTGATATAAAAGGAAAAAAACTAGACATTCCGATATACCGTTTTACAAATCAACTGTAGACCAGCTGGAGGCTTGCAATGTTTAAATTTTATATTAAGTCAACGTACATCACCGCCAAGGATATCAGGCATGCATTTTGGGGCAACGGTTTTCAAGTGATTGTCGGTTTTTCTCACAGACGAGCCAGGCTTAGACACCTGTACACTGTTTTACCACAAACTAAATTTTAAAGCTAATTAAAATAACTGTCTATTAACAATGCCGAATCATAATCACCGTCAGTAATATATACGTAATAAAGGTTGGTGATAAGTTAAGTTAAAACGAATAAGAAAATCAAAATACAAAAATATTTTTGGCGTTTAAACGGTTTTACCGAAAAATATTTATTCCTATACAATTCCAGCAGTAGTATTAAATTTTCTCTTCCAGTTCTGATATTTTGCTTTCAAATATTTAACCATATCAATAATAAATAAGCTAAGATTTATCTTTCGTAGTAGCAGTGATGTGTGCAAACTTTAGCAAAGCTAGTCAGGGATTTGTACCATTCTGCCAGCACTTTATAAGTAACATTATTATTAATCACATTTTATTGATATTTTAAGATTTCGGTTTAGTTGGCCTTATGATTGGAATTCCTGCCTTGGCAGTTGAAATCAAAATCTATGTAATTACATAGATACTAATTAGTGTCGCGTCTGTTTCAGTTTGGTCAAACGCGATTGGCATTGGTTGTGTGGATAAGTATTATTTAAAAACTACAGTAACAAAAACTCACAAAAGTCAGTTTCTATTAACTGTTGTGATTTATACAGATTATAATTTACTGGTTTATTATCACAGATGCTTCCTCTCGAGTACAATGCCAGCCGGATCAAAATTAAGTTAATTTTATATAAATAATGCATTACTTCTAGGATCCCAGAGGAGAAAATCCTTTTTATAAAAAATACTGTTTCTAATTGCATTAAGAGCCGTATCATATTTTTTTTACAGAAGTTGAGTTCACATGTCTTTACGATAGGTATCATTAGGAAACTTCAGGAGTATCACAAGCTCTCAGTATTTGCCTTTTCACAAACTTTAAGTTTTGGTATCACAAACTTCAGCCCTCTTGAATTTACAACACGGTTACATTGGTGACGACGATAAAAATACCATGGTTCCCGAGAAATGTTACTGAAATGTACAAACACACGTATATGTTTAATATTTTTGAATAAAATACTTGAGTGATTTTCCACATGTTCGTTTTTATTTGTGACCGGTTTCGCCAACCTTTCACGTTGGCATTATCAAACAGAGTATATGATTAAGTAAACTATTATCAAAGATGGACCTAATTCAAAAGATCAACTACATTATTAACAAATTGTTTATTAAATAATATTTATATTTGTAAAATTTTATGATTTTTAATAATAATTCTAATAAGTTTTAAATTGTCCAGAGTATCTTATAAGGTAAACGTAGTATATCTGCAATACGAAATTATCGGTGGTGATACTCAAATTTCGCTTCATCAATCAGATTTCAGTGTAAAATAAACAAATAAAAGAATTCTATTTAAAAATTGTAAAAATACTAAGTAATCGTAACCAAAAATACTAGGTAATCGATTTAATTTCTGTACAAAGCATATTTGAAAAAAAAGTAATTATATAAAAATAAAAGAATTGCTATATATTTTATTCCCGTCTATTAATAAATACACTCAGCATGATTTATATGAATCCTTTTATATTATTATTTTCTGAATATGATGAAAAAAATGTGAATGACATGTGAATTTCTTTATTTTATATTTCTGTATGCAGTCATTTATTTAAATGAAGTGATAAATAATTACTTAAAGAAAATTTACGAATTAATTAATTAAATAAAACTTGTGAAAAAGATTCGTATTTAGCTAATGGTAGTAAAGGTTTTTTGTATACAGTAATAAAAAAATATTTAATCTCAGGATTCTTTATTTTCTTTCCTTACAGCTGTGCTTACAATTCGGTGTGTGGCCGTTCCTTGCTCCTGTGCGCAGGTTGTGGGGCTTACAAGGTGTGGCTAAGGTGTATTTCATAAGGTGTATTTTGAACATGTATTTCTTTATTCTAGTTTAAATCGGGAAAAATACCTCCCCGCTCTCCCCATTTTGTTGCTTGTGCATGGTTGCCATTCTGTACCCTGAGATGTAAAGATTGGAATGATTGTGGAGGGATGTGCTCTGGAAGTACGTGGGGGGACTCCTGCTATTGTCTCTGTAGCCTGCTGCAGAAGAAATATCAGATCTAAACATCAGAGCTTTGTTAGGAAAAGATTATATAATAATGCTATTGGGCAGCAGCAATACGCAGACTTTTCCTTCCAATTTAAAACTGCTGTGTAGAAGGACCCGGGGACCCACTACACTATTCTCCCTAAGAAAACCATGAGCACGTGAATTAGACGCGAACCTCCTCTAAGGAGAGGCACTTGATGAAGATGAAGGAAAAATACACTTTGAGATTTGCTCCCAATAAAAATAATTTTAAACGCTCTTGTAATGCGAGAAGTACCGCGAAGATGCGCGAGAATAATAAAATGTTTGCAATATATAAATTCACTCAGTTTTACCCTCTTGTTTAGTCGGTTATGTTTTGTTTTGTGTTTTGTTTTAAATGTTTATCTTTGTTATTTAGTTCTTAGTTATTTATTTAATTAATTCATCAACTCATGCAGATAAAGGATTTTTTCACATATTTTCCCTACGTAACTCAATAACGAAAGTACGATACCACCTACACCACACATTTTAAGCCCCACAACCTGTCGCCCCTAAGTAGCTTTCCTATTGCTGCTGCCCAATAGTATTCCTTTCCTTACAAAGCTCTGGCTCTCTAATATGTAATATTATAATTTTATTACATTATTGTATATTATATATTGTAATATTGTAACTATAGTAATTCATGAATGCTACCACTTAAGTCACACATTGCAAGCCCCGAACCCTGCGCGCAGGACGGGGATAACCACGCATCTCACCACAACATTAGATCTAAGACCTACTGGAAATATAACAAATAAAAATAAAATAATACAATAAAGTCACACAGTTAGGAGATACCCACACACCATGTTACAACCTTAAATCCGTATTTATAAAAAATAAAGTATCTTGAAATCAAATTTTTTATATTATATTCATCCAAATTCATTGTTATATTCTTAAGAAATTCAATATTTTTGACAGAGAGCACTTGGTGGAATTCCATTTTAATATTTTTGAATAAAATACATGAGAGATTTTCCAAATTTTTGATAATGCTTGGTTGGCGAAACCGGTCACTAATAAAAATAAAAATGCGGAAAATCACTCAAGTATTTTATTCAAAAATAATGTCATATTCTTATCAACTCATGCAGAAAAAAGGGTTTTCCCACAGTTAGGGGATAGCCGCACACCTTAAATCCGCATTTATAATACTTGAGTGATTTTCCACATTTTTGATAATGCTTGGTTGGCGAAACCGGTCACTAATAAAAATATGGAAAATCACTCAAGTATTTTATTCAAAAATACTGTCATATTCTTATCAACTCATGCAGAAAAAAGGGTTTTCCCACAGTTAGGGGATAGCCGCACACCTTTTATTTTTATTTATAATACTTAATACTTGAGTGATTTTCCACATTTTCGATAATGCTTGGTTGGCGAAACCGGTCACTAATAAAAATATGGAATATCACTCAAGTATTCACACACAGTTAGGCGATAGCCGCCCACCTCAAATCCGCATTTATAAAAAACAAAGTGTCTTGAAATTGAATGCAATGAATGGTTCCGCCCGCCGCGGGTGCGTGCACGTGCGGCGCGGCGCCCGGCCGTAAGCTCGGGCGCGGAAAGCACTCGCGGCGGCGCATAAATACGGGCGCGCGGCGGCGAGGCGGCCAGTCGCTCCGCGCCCCCCGCCGAGCCCACGAGCCGCGCGCACCGACTAGTCCCAGGACACTTGCGAAGTTTTTGCGTCAGTTGAAAAGTGAAAAACTCGGTGAGTGTATTTTTTTACAATATGCTTTGCAATTGAGTAAACTGCCCGCTGTGGTATTTGTAATAATTTATCATCGGTGTGTTTGCAGCATATCCGCAGGGCTGAAAACTTTGCGGTTAGCAAAAAATTAAGAATTGCATTGGAAGCATATATAAATAAAAAATCATCAAGATTTTTTTTTTGAATATTGCGTAATTTTTGTTTTTGTTTTGATTGCGGGTGAGCGGGTACGGTTATATAAGCGTATTTAATATACTAGATACGTTCACAGCCAAATTGGTGTTTTGTCCATAAACGTTGAGCAACAGCGCTTATATTATGCAATGTGTTTTTGTTTGATTTTCTCCACCTGTCGCGCCAAGCGTCAAAGAATTGCCCTAAAAATCGCAACTTGGCCGTCGCGGGCCGCGGTTGAATCCCCTGCTCGGGGGAGGTCTGGCCCGGATCCCGGGGATCGCTGGAAGTGGATCAATTTCTGCGAAGGGAATCGATTCCTTGGCTACGATTCAACGAGCCAGGATATCTCGAATATGTCTTCACCTACCCCAAGCTTGCACGAGCGACGCAAGCCGGATTTAAAAAAAATCAGTTTGTTTCTTTAGTTTCTGCGAAATTCTAAGTAAAATCACAAACGAATATAAAATTTTCCACTAGGTGTAGAAAAAATTTACTTACCTTTTCAGAAACTCCAAAATTTCTTAAGGCATGTGTATACTAATTATAACTTTATAAGATATTTTAATATCTTTTGATTTCATTGTATTTGAAACTGGAGAAGCTCTTTTATATGTATGTATATAAAAAAAACTACTGAAGAATAAAAAAGTTGCTGTTAAATTAAATAAAAAAACCAATATAGCTTATTGACAACTTCATAGAGTGTTTATGATATTATGATTGTATATTCTATATGAATTATATTTTTTATCCATTCTTTATATAGTACGTCATTACATCGCCAACGGTTAGTGTAATAAAAATTACTTTGTTTTGACATCGGGTATTAAAATTTTCAAATGATAAAAGCGTTCTCGGCGCGGCGCTCGGCTATTCTTTCATTCGGCATTCATTTGTGATAAATCCTTCGTTATTTATTTCACGTAGCGACCGGTTTCGCCTATCGACGGGCACTTGCACCGATACTCTGGTCGCTCAAAAAATGGTCCTTCAAATTGATTGTTATAGTCTTGGGTGTGTATTTTAATATCGATAAAATGCGAATTTTTATAATATTTACCTTGTGCCGGGTGTCTCTCGGATAAGCCGCCGCGCGGCTGGTTCTCGAGAGAACCCGGCTCCGCCACCGCTAGGCCGCGCCGTTCTCTCTCGGGCGGTGTGCGCCGGTCTCCACCGGAGCGAACCGGACTGCGCCCCACCAGAGCCTCCGCCGCGGGCCCCGGGCCTCTCGCCGAGGACTCGAGGGGCCGCACAGCCTGCCGCCATGGTCCCCGGGACCCATCTCCCGGCCCGGGGGCGGGGGCGGAGGCGGAGGCAGGGCGCTCCTCCCCCCTCGCTATCGACATCTAAAAAACCCCCCTGAACAAAAGCGGGAACACGCTCTCCAACTCCGTCTTGAGACTAGACTTCGACTGCGGATATGACGATTCATTTCTACACCCATAATGAAATGCAATAATATAAATAAAAAAGTCGTAAATATAAATATATTCGCATCGGTAATTTCGGCGAAATTTGTAGTGAAGAAACACAAGTTTGATTTTGTTTTTAGAATTCTCGCACATATTTGTAGATTTTAAAATATATTATGTAAAATGGCGTTATCACATGGGTTTTGAATGAATTTGAAGTCGCTGCAGGAGCTGACTCGCCGCGCTCCTCAGGTCTGGTTTGCCGTCTCGTCTGTCCGAGCATTTTTTCTCTTCCATAGCCGCCCAAACTAAAAAAACGGCTTGGGCCACTTTCAGGTGCGCGGCGATAGTTCGCGATAGCATCGGAACGCCGCTCAGGATTGAGTTTCCTAACGTTTTTTGACGCAGAAAGACTCAGCAAAAAATCCTATTCATTATCTGAACTAAAAAAATTGACACGACAAACACATCTCTACACAATCTACATCGCTGGTTTTTTTCACGAAGATTATCGATTTTGATCAACAAGGCGAGAACTTTATTTTCGCTTATAATAATAGAAACGTGGATGGTAATGGAGTGAGAGTATTGTGTTTACTAAAAACACCAGCGTAAAAACCTCACTAGTCTTTAGCAGATGCAATATTTCAATTAAGCGAGGAGATGAATTCGCGAATATTAGCAGTGATGTTTGATTCACATTCTATAGCTCACGTCCAATATCGGCATCGGACTCAAATACTCTCAATAAAATAAATAGTGATAAATTTAGAAATACAATAAGTGAAATCAAAAAAGTTAAAAAGAGATAGATATTTTATAAAAAAAACACTTTTGACTTTACATCTAGTACACGTAGCTTTACTTTGGTTCAATAGTATACTGTATATTAAAATGAGGGGGCATTATACTCGAAACCATACATGGGAAGACAAATCGGTCAAACTTAAATAGAAAAAAACCCCGTCTATTCGAGACAACATGCAGAGAAACAATTAGTTAGAAGCCTACAAGGGATGCTCCCGAGCGAACGTAGGCAACGATATAACACAAAAACTTATTTTCGTTATAACGAATAAAACGACACAAGTACACGTGATTTAACATCACAATACAGTTTTAACTATCTCCCGCGACAGCATCCTAAAAATATTACACTTAATATAATATATTCACACCATGACGTCTATTGCACTCTTTGAAATCATAGTAAGTATTTCATCACTTTATTCGGTAAAACGAAAAACTTAGTTGTATATTCGCAGTAATCAAAAACTTAAATATGTAATTACGTCACCCAAATGAATTCGTCGTATTTTACTTTTGAAACAGATTAATTATAAAAATAGCTGGAGCGAATCAGTTCCCATTGATTGATAAAAAATTGGGACGAGAAATAAATATTTTTTTAATAGTTTTTTACCTTTTTATACTTTACTTTTTAATCTACACTAAGACCTCGCGTAGAGCAGCTAGCCCAGTCCGACAAATGTAACTAGTGTAGTTTTTTGCAGTGGCTTTCGTTCGATCGCTTATATAGAGAAAGGCTATTCAGTAAATCTAATAACATAACGAAGTTCTCTAATATTCATCATTGGTTCAATAACAGAAAATTGGCGCAATCACCACGAAGTTTTTCTTATTGCCAATAAAAACACAGCCTTTGTGTTTAATTATGTACGCATTAAGCGTGATTTTGTAATGCGTGATGCCTGCATGAAATTAAGGCTGCATTATTAGATACTAGTTTATATTATATAGTTTATATAGTTTCTAAATAACATACTAGTTTCTAAAATACTCAAGTAATCAGAATTTACTTCATATAAGATTAAATGTCAGATAGGTGATGAAAATAAAAAAAAACAATAATTATTCGTGTATCTCAAGTCGATTCACTTCCAGCCACACTAAATAAATTTATGCAAAACTTGTTAAAAAATAATTTTATTTAATTGCTGCAGGTGCTGTTGCTATTGGAATAGCAAAATATGCTTGCTTTTTAATTTTGTTCACAATAGGTGGTAATAATTCATTTCATTGGAACTACTGCTGTGGAAAAATATGCTTACTGACATATTAATTATTGTATTATTTTGTTTTGTTTCTCAGTCTATCGTTTACGAATCACCCTTAATTTTTATTTTAATTCTAACACATTTATCATTTTTCATTGTTCTAACACGTGTCGATTTAATGACGAATTTTTTTTTTTAATTGAGAAATAACTTATTTGTTTATAAGAGGGCTGCAAAGTGAAACGTTACTGTTTTTGTTCTTTGATATTATTTTTGATAAGGTGACTTAAAATTAATCGTTTTCTCTACATCGATTGAGCGCCCTTTCCGGTTTTATTTTTGAAAATTGCTTCAGGGGGTAGCTCGAGCAGAAACGAACTCGGGATAATGTTAGCGCAAGTGGAATTACTGAGGCTGCGTTGCGCCGTGATCTTGCTGAGACGGCGATCAAATTGGCCCGAAGAGGATGTCGACCGCCCGTCGCTCGGCAGAACGTTGACGCCCTCACAGGCTGAGCCAATATTGAGTGCAATCGATCATCAAACAATAAATGTTAACACTTCACGCCAGCCGCCACAGAATACGTGATGCTAAAACATATTGCTAATTTATGACCTGGCCATATAAAGATGGAATTTTGACGCATCGTTCACGTTTACGTAAACTTCACTTCGTGCACGAATATTTTAATGGAAAAGTACTAATGATATGATTCACCGAATACTATTTAAGAGCATTTACTTCCGATGTATTTTGTTTAAAACCGCCTTCTGGTTTAGCTTCTATGAAGAAGCTTCTGGGTTGTTTAGGAGACCACTATCAATAGAATTTTCGGGCCGTGATTAATATCTTTTCTTAAAATTAGAGGGGGAAAAGCCTCGTTAACATATGCCTTCTGTTATTTCCCTCATGAGGTAAAAAGACGCAGCCAAAAACCGGATTGTACCCAAAATAAAAATGTCATCAAATTTACTTTTTATTGAAAACAATATTTTTTGATACTATATAGTCCTTGGAGAAACCTTATCTTTATTGAAAACGCTTAATCTGACTGTCGAGAATGTCAGTTGGCTCTAATGGTTGTTAAATCTTAGTTTTTTTTTTATCGCTTGTTATGTTTATTTCTGATTGTTGGGTGTTCTTTTGTATTATATGGAAAAGTATTCATGTTAACACTCATAAATAATTAATATTCTCGTAAAAAATATTTAAAGATAAAATTTTATTACTCTTGTATATTTTATAATCAAAAGATTGCGACTCTAATGAATATTTTTTTTTTACATATTCTGATAAAATCAATGTATATAATTAATTTAAAAGTACAAATTTGTTTAAAATGCAAAACATTCACACGACTAACATATTATTTCTTTGACAATCTTTGTCTTGCGTAATAGTGGTTGTTATAATAAAAAAAATTTCAAGTCTGCGTTTATTTTAGAATAATACTACAAGATCACTGTATAAACAAGCCTTATAGTTTAGCTGCAATATAGGTAATATATAATAAAAAAAACTATATCATGTCAAAATAGTAAAGTATCATACCAAATAAAATATTTATTAATAGAACATAATATATTAAAGAACAATTTAATTGTATAAATACATATTATCGTTGTCTTGTCTTGCACTAATTTGTTGTCGATCCTCATTTCAAAACAGTAAATATTTGTTACAAACTTCCTTCATTTATGTCGGTTGCTTTAAAAACTTCGGACGCTAAAATGAAATGTACTTGTTGAATTTTTATCATAAATTCACATCTTGATTGATCTGAATCCGGATAATCAGCTCCTTCAAAGAAATGACTTTCGTTTGTCCAATTTCAAACTTCTGTTAATGTGTTTTTAAAAAAAATATATAATTAACTACGGATCTAAAATATTTAATTTGATTTAACAAGTATTTTGGCTATTAGATTTGGCCCAAAAAAATTATTTAAATTACTTTTAATTTATTGTTAATAATAACGATTAATTTGAAGCACTCATATTTAACTAAATATTTTCTTCCTCGTTTCCACTTAAACGCAATATGAAAGTTCAAGTGAAACATTCAAAGCTCAAGGTTTTGCTTGAAAACGTGACAGTATCAGCAATTTCCAACTGTTGATCTCTGGATTTACGCTGCTGTTTGCCCGTGGACAGGCGGAAGGGCAGGCCAAGGGCGGCACGTGCGAGGGGAGGTTTTCAATAGCGAAGCACTCGGTCAGTTTATCACAGACGGGATTATCGCCACGGACACAATATGCAAACATATTTGCAGTACACCTGGCAAGACCGCATTTCCCATCGGCGCAATTAAATAATTTTTCGATGGCCAATATCAATAACAAAATACACTATCACAGCGTCGTAGTAGCGGAAAATCCACTAGAACTCAAGATATTTTAAATTTTAATTTTTGAATTATCGGTTATATAACCACACCGTGCGTAGTTTTCGTGAAGTAAATTTAAGACTATTTATTTGATATATTAAATAGACAGCCCAACGTGACGCAATGGAATATTGTAGACATTATAGAATAATATGTGTCTATTCATGATCACCTTCCATTTATTGGTTCTACGAAAGGAAACAAATATATTCAAAACACACACAATCGAGTGTCTACGATCTTATTGTACCATTAATTGGAAGTAAGGACTTGTAAAGAATGAAGCAACAATAATAAACAATTAATAATAGTGCTGCGCGAAAGAACATAACCATAATTTATAACTGTGCATTTCATCAATACTAAATTTCAATCGTCTTACATTTTGAAAATTGTAGTTTTTCTGATAAAATCATCGGTAGTATTAATTTATATAATGTCCTCATGATTTAGTGGATCGGATAGTTGTTTATAATTTCTAACGAAAATTGAATTCTCCATATTTTTTTGTATTCTCAAGAGGTTGTAAGAGAAGGAAATCTCTTGAAGAATAAAGTAAATTACAGATTTCCACGGGTTTTCTCTTAAAACAAGGGAAATGCTTAAGACCTAACCACAACTGCATATGATCGTTTAAAACCGCTTAATTAACTGTCTACCGTTACCGTCTCCACCCTCGAGCGGTGTGGTTTCCAGTCTCCCCGTTAAGATTAACTGAGCTGGGATGGATTTCATATGTGAAATAACATGTTAAGAAGGCACGTACTATTATTTATTACAATACTATAGTGTTGTATTAAGTTTATAAGCAGATTTTACTTGTACTGCGTGAGCATATATTTTTGTAGTTTCAGCGATGTATACACAGCTGTTATCATTTTTGGGGTGATTTGCTCACGGAAACATTGACATTGTGAGATCGTAGCTGCTGGATATGTAAAAAAAAATTCAGATATTTTTATGAATTTGCTTGCGATTATTTTTTTACCATTGTTGACTACTTACATTATAAATTTTGTATTTTAAAACATAAGAATTTTTTTACGAAAATTACATGCCTGATTGTACTCTTTTGGTGTAAAAAGTTTGAGGTTCATTGATTTTTTATTTTATATAAGCTAAGAATTATAGATTGCGCGTGCGTTTTTATTTATTGTAAACATATTATAATTTTATTTAATATCACTGATATTGGAAATTGGTTTCGTGTGTTTTAATGATGTATTTTATTTTACTGCAGATATTTCGTGTTTTTTTTATTTGAATATGCTTCATAACAATGATGAAATGTACATTATAATACTGTTATTTTATTAAAAATATAAACCGAGTAGTGAATTTCTTGGTAGATATTTTATTTTGATAATCGGTAATTTTATGCACTCGGAGTAAAATAAAGCCTTATAATTTTAAAATTCCATAGGCGTATTTCTTTACAAAAATATTTAACAATTGTCTTATCTGATTCGGGTTCACTATTTAATACAAGTACCTATACAATATCGTACTTAACCGATTGTTTGCTTAAAATTAAATTCTTTGTTAGCTGGGCGAATGAATGAAACACAATTTGTGTATTTTATAAGAGTTGTACCTTTTGCGATGCGAATGCTTTGAATCAGCTGATTTTTAGTCTGTAAGATTAATCGAAGATGAAACTAAGGCCGAGGTCTCACTTCAGTGCAGGAGCAGACTGAAGACGTACAAGCGCTGGATCGACGCCCTGAGTGTTCCCTCCGCGTGCCCATGTGCCAACGGTCGTACACCCCGTATGTAACCACCTCCTTATAAACCTAATATCGAACAAAGCATCTCACTTTACCATCTAATCAATACCACTGCATATCAAGAGTACAGGCAGGCTTAAAATTAAACTCTCATCTCCGAAATTAATTAAACCAGTCAATCACAATCAATTTATTGTGAATTTTAGAACTGTAACAACTTAAATATTTATTAATCCATTTATTTTTACTGTTAAAATTTAAATTAAATACATGTATTTATTTTTAAGTGCAGAAAAAATAATTTAATGAGTTTATTTTTTGTTGATTAGTTACAGTTTTATTATCAATATATTTAGATATGTTCCTACAATTCCTTCAGGATATGTGATGATCGTATTGATTGAAAAGTGCACTTAATGTCATTAAGATAATGTATCACAAAGCTCGTATTTACTTTCTTAAGACAACGATAAGAGTTTGAAAGTAATACTTGTAATGTTTATTTTGTATATTTCCAAGTTACATTTAGAACTTCATTAACATCACTCCGTGTTTCTGTTAGATGTTGGAAACACGAGTGGTAAGGGTTAAAAAATACCGGGTTTGCGGTATTTGCAGAAATACACAAATATTATTTGTAAGTTTACCTTGAAAAACAAATGAATATATTTATAAGTCGATTCAGTTTTTCAAGGTATCGGAAACTTTCACGGTGAGTTGATGGCACAGCGGTTATGCGAGCTGTGTTTGTTTACTGGAAAACTGATCAACTAATGATTTACACACAATACAAGTCTACAAAGCATCAAGAGCACACTTTTTCAAAATTAAATTATACGTTCACTTTTAACGTTAGCGTTTGTTTAAAGTTTTTTTTTTATAAATTTATAACAACAAAAATCCATTTTAAAAATAATAATTTTATTTTTATAAATTGCAAAGACTAGTATTTGAGTTATTAGCAGACAGTAAGTCCTAAAAAGTAATAATTTATTGTAATTCATAGTATATTTACATGTTTCTAAATAAAAGCTTTTCGGTGAAATAAAAGGTCAATCTGCAACATAAATCACGGTTGTATACTTAGTGTTGTTGGTTCGCGGATGGCTTTTGACATTTGGCATTTTTCTTGTCACTCAGACCAGATCTTTGAGTCATTAGGCAGACACGGTGAGTCCGTGTCGTAATTTTGCTCGAGGTCCCCCGAAGTTCGGCGCTCCGGGCGTCTCGGCGCATTAGTATGGGGTCGGGATCCCTCCGGTCAGCGTGACGGTCGAATCGAGAATAACTTGGCAGGTCACTCTTATCAGCACTTAACTATCTCTAAGGCGTAAATAAATATCCGACTTTACGATTCGATCTGAATCAATTAGGCATTTTTCGATGCGCTGAGAGTATATGCAATCCGCGTAATATCCACTTTTAATTTTTTTAAATTGGATCACAAAAATTGACGCAGTAGTTGTTATTGTGTGTTGCTCTTTCTTTGTATGTGTTATGATTGCAAAAAAAACGAGTCTTAGTAGTTGTCAAAAAAATCACGCATGTGTCTATTATTCGTTTATTTTTAGAATAATCAAAAAATAATTATTTCTTACGGCAGACTTTCGAGCTACGATGAATGCGCAATCGACGTGGGATCTGGTTACAGAATAAAATGATGCAAAGGCTATATTCGAGTACGCACAGTACAATTTCTGAGTTATTTTCTTTTCATTTCACCACTTTAATAAAAAAATAAAAAAAACATTAGCACGCTATCGCTTCAATAAAAACGGCACACAGTAAACAAATCGGCGCAAATAGCGGCGGTCTATCGGGCCGAGGTGACAAATCGGTAACTTTCGTATTCGCACCTGCGGCCGCTGCCTGGCCTTCACCTGGATACATGCGCAATGGCCGGCGGAGACGAGCCGTCGTGCGCAGCTTCCGCCGAGTGAAAGCCTTCCCGCCACCGCGACTCGCCTCTCGCTTGATGACATATATATTAGATTACCCGTAACGATGTTGCATTTCATTTATTTTTGGTATTCGAATCGACTCGGATCTACAGTCAAAAACTATGAATAATAATATACTATTCGAATAGGCTTACATTATATAGAACCTATATACATATATAATTTCATGATAAAATTAAATTGTTTTTGTGTAATTTTTATTATTGTAATTTGCATTTGCAATGTGAAAACCAACAATAAATTCAATAAAACCTTTGCTATAGAACAATTTTATGATATATTGTGACTAATTTTAATATTGAATTTTATATTAAATCTATAATAAATATATGTTTTTCTCCACACACACCTATTCATTTATGGCCAACTGTCGCGCAACATTTTTATTATTTAGAAATAACTTACTCTTAGTTAAGGCAGCTCTGATCTTTATACAGGATTTATCAAACCGCTTACAAACCAAAATATAAGTACTATTAGTAAATAACAGCATATTATAATTAATTTTTATTACTTTTAATTTATAAAAATTTATAAAAATAAAACTTTTCGTTAAGAATTTTAAAATCTTCAAATATAATCTCATCACCAGGTTTATATTATCTTAATACAATCCTAACATTAAAAAATATATTTTTTATTATCACCTAGCTGAATTTCTGGTTCCTCGGTTGATAAAGCAAAATATGTTAAAATTCGATAATTCAATGGTTATATATGCAATTCTTGAACCACGATGATTCCATATTGCGAATGAGATCTACAAACTCCATTTCGTCTAACTATTCTATATATGAAGAAAGTAGAAAATAAATATTAGCAGAATGTCATTATTGCAAGCAGATTTCATTCCAAAGATCTGCAATTAGCATTTGTTTTAATTTCAATTATATATTCCAACAATTATTGTTTAATGACTAATAATTAAAAATTGAACACTTAATAGATCTAATGTTTTCGATCGAAATTGAGATACTATAATAAGTCGTACTAGTGTTTAATAAGCTGTTTTGGTTATGTGGCAGATATATTATTTGTAAGAATAAGCAAGGATATTAATTAAAAATTATTATGTGTACGGTAGTTAAAGCTGCCTTTATTAAAAATATTTTCAATATGCTTAAGAATTCGATAGTAAAAATCATCATTTAACTTCAATTCTAACTCGTTTAATTAAATTATATATATATATATTTTTTTATGAATTTTCGATGCTTATATTCCAAAAACCCACGCATATTAAATTATTGCATTTGGGACAAGCTTCCTAAGACCATTTGGCCCGGTGAAATTAAATGCGGCGATGACCTTATAATTCTTACTGTAGTGTCGAGGATTAACTAAAGTTTTAAGAGCCAGTAGATAAAGTACAAGTGTTTTAGTGATAATTTTAATAATGATTTTTAGTAAATTATACACGTGTAATATCACAGTTAAAATTCATTTGTAAAGTTGCTATTTGTTCGGGTACCATTCAAAATATGATTAGTATGTATTGTTGACACACGTGTATTTTTTTAAATCGATTATATCCCTTGTTATAAATTACACCGCAGACATTGCAAACAATCCGACACATGAGAGAGGCATTATTTTATTATGTGTACTTGAGTAAATACCAGTGGCGTGCGGTCAGTAAATCTGAGGAAACAACCACCATGACAAAATAAAATATACTTTTTTCGTCATTAAAAACACAATAATGTTTTTACTTTATGAAATGGCTATTTATCGCTTTTGTTCATTCAAATCCGCTCGTCCTTCGCTTCGATAGCCGATCGTATGAAAACAAAGTGATCGAATATTAATGATCACAATTTAAATTAACATCACGCGATCCCCTGACACAATGTAAGTGCTTCCTCACTAATTGCTCTGTCAGCTGCTCTATACGATCCACTCAGGACATCGACAAACGTGGCTGGACCTAATGGGCTTAATTCGCCCAGGTGTTGATCGGAAAACTATCCTCACCTTGGCATAGAGATTATTTTATTTGTAAGTACAAATATATTCATGCATTTTTTTAACTCTTTTTAAGAATTATATGAATAAAATGTATTAAATCTTAATTACTGTGAGATAAATTTTTTAAAATTAATTAAGGTGATATTAAATAATTTATTTAATAAAACTTAAAGTATGTGCTCTAACCGTTTTTTTTAAATATCCAAATAATATGTATGTTTAAACCACATTTTGAAGATTTGTTTTGACGACCAGTATACATTTTTTAAATTTATAAATATAACATAGATAAGTACGAGAATTTATATACGTAAAATTCCGGTGCACGCCACTGGGATTCGAAGTCGTCGGTGCAACAGGTATGCTCGACACGATATTTTTACGTAAAATTTAGTGAAGGACTTCGTAAAGACCGAATTTTCTTGGAAGTAAATCGAAATATTCAAAGAATACTTCAGTAATGGCTTTGAAGAAATTTGATTCTACCTACAAACTGGACAAGATGAATTAAGTCAAGGTTAACATTTATATTTTTCATAAAATAAACAAAAAAATATTGGATTATAAACGCATGAGAAAAATATCATCGTGTTTTGAAACATTGTGCTTTGAATTATTTTCTTTCATAAGCAAATATTTAAAGACCGTTTGAGAGAAGCGATGGCTGCTTTTATATTGATTTAAAAAATAAACTTTTATTATTTAATTGAAAAACATACTGAATTATTAGAAAGAATATATTATTTAAATAAGTTTCAGGGCTCAATGAAAAATATAAATATTTAAGAATCAAATTCGATGACGTCCAATGTAAATTAAATTTTTCGGGTTTAAATGAATTTTCGATAAAATATCTATTGAACGATCAATAATCATTAAATGGTTTTCGTTAGCTCAAATAACATAAAAATGTTACGTTAATCAAACAAATAAAAAATCCTAACCATTGTATTTAATTCTATTTATTTAACGATTTCATAAACAATCGTTTTCTTGGATTAGATAAAATCTATGAAAACTAGTTAAAAAATATTTTCATAATATTAATTGATGAGCTGTATTCAAAAAGAGGATGTTAAAAGTTTATTTATTTACTTTGATTTTTTAAAAATTGTCAATAAAATTTGCAATTTATACCCTTATCAGTATAAAACATTTATATCAAAGCACGCAATTGTTTTAGTAGAACAAACAACTATAAAAGTCTTTAAAAATTTTAAAGACATCGGCAGCTCAATTTAAAAACACATCGTCATGATCAACAAGTATTTACCGTTAGAAGTCAGGATCACGTGTAGTATAAGAATCAATAAAACTATTTATATAATGATTTTAAACTTCATTTTAGTGTAAATAATAAATAAAAATAGCATTGAAATAAATGTGTAATGTATATTTTCATAAAATTATAAAGGCAAGTTTTTTTATTAAATTTTGTCTCACAATAAACCGCACACAAAACAAAAATAATTCATTGTTAATCTTAAGCTAACACGTCATACAGATAAAATGATTGGATATTTTATAGTTTTAGTTTCATTATATTTCAATTTAACGATTCTTACACGACAAAATCAAATTAATTTTTCATACATGGAAAATAGTACAATTATTAAAAATATAAAGTTAAAATAATTTTCTTATCGTCAAAAACGTCTATTAAAAAGTGTATTTATATTTAAATGTGAAATAAATCTTTCATTTTGTATTTTTATAACAATATGACGTTAGCAAAAAGATGAACCGTTAAATATCAAAATAAAAATATTAAACCAAAAGTAAATCAGACTGAGTAAAATATTACAGGTTCCTGGTTTTCTTTTCAGGTAAATTGGCTGTCAAATCACCGGCGACCCTAATAATACTGTTATGGTTTTCAAACCTTACCAATAAATATTTATTTGTTAGAGATTTTAGTTTATCCAGAATCTCGTTTTTGAAAAACAATTTTGTTGAGATAAGGCTTAATTTAACTTTTTATATAAAATTTAACAACCGTTATATCTTTACACTGTACATACGACACGACTACAAGAACCCTTCAAATATATTTCAAACGGAAAACACCTCCTGGCTTAGTGACTTGATTCGTTCGCCTGCCGTGACCCTGTACTTTGATGATAATATTAATCGCTATTTATATGCGTGCAACGGATGTACTCGGGCCATTTAAATATGTGACGAGTTGGTTACATTTCTAAACATTATTACTATACGACATGATTTTTTTATTATTATCATAAACAAATTGACCTACACTGTTCTTATTAAACATTTGTTAAAATCGCATTTACCTTTTTCTATCGGACTAGATTATTTTTATTTACCGCAATGTTCGTTTGTGTGATGTGCTGTAGGTCTCTACGTTGTACTCTACTACATATATATTAGATAATCAGATTGAAATAAATATCTGCAGCATATTCATAATATTTTTATATTGATTTTGTTTCATGAAGTTATTTTTTGAGCGCTTGAAAGCCTTAATGCAGATGTGTGGCCTGCCTGGAACAGGATTCGGGTCCGGTCGAGTCGAGATCACCCGTTATGCCGGCCACTCGACCATAATCGAATGCAACGTCGTTGTTGTTTCGTCTAGCCGCAGTACAGATAGTTTTTAGGATTGACTGTATCGATCTGTCCGAAGCACACGGCCGCGGACCCGCGTAATTATTCTGCATGTTTTTTTTGCTATGCCGGAATTCGCAGATTTTACAAGCACTTGTTTGTAAATAATTGCAATACAGTGAAATATTTTCCACTGAAAAAATCAAGGATATCTCGGACCGGTTGAATCGGTCTGATTAATGGTGCGGTGGTATTATGACCCGAAATCAACTTTACAACGTGATTCATTTATTGTGTCTTATAAGATAGGGTAAGAAGGTGTTATTTGTTTAAAAATCAATGGTTTTCAAAGTTGGGTGACTTTCAAAATAAGTCTATATCATTAACGTGCAAACCAGTCTCGGTCTGTATAGTAAAACTGTGCATTTTATAGGTTTCTATTTGTCGTTCGGGTCAAGTAAGAGTCATTTCTATAAAAATGCGTTGTATATTCCTACTATTTTCACGAAACTTGGCTGTTTCAATTTATTGTTAAAGATTTTTTATTTTTCTAATACAGATTTTTGTTCATTCGAAACAATCTAAAATTAAGTTTTAATTTATAATTTGTAAAGGTATTTTGATTTAAATACCTCTGCTCGAGTACAACGGTATGAAGTTTTTTGTAGTCAATATAAAATAAATATCCCGCTATCCAGCACATGCTTCTGTGTGTGTCATTTTTAGTTTATAATGTTCAATATTGTGGTAATTCAGTTAAATGTGATGATAGTTACCTATGTCGACGATTACATTTCAAATCAATTACTCCCGTGAGAAATTACTCCATTGTGAATGTCGCAAAAATTCGGCACGCTAAACATAAAAAAATATACGGTTTTCGAAATCACGGTGTCATGCTCCAATAGCTGCGACCGAGCGACGTCGCCAACACGACGAGCGAGCTGCGGATATATTTTATTAGCGGACAAATTTAGATAGTTTTAACAATTTCACCTAAGAAGTTTGCTAGCAAAAACAATACAAACGAGTTCCATCGCTATCTAGCGAAGGCAAACGTTTGGTTTCGCCATTGAACAGGAACGCTGCAGACTTATTTGACAAGTAGATTTCACTGACAAGTCTGTCACGCAAGTATTCGATAGTATAGTGCAGGTATAGTGTTAACAGTTTTAATTGTGACATAGCTTATGCGATATCAGAAATAATTATTTACCACTGCAACGAAAATATATTGTTTGTGATATCAGTAGAAATGACCCAGCTTACGGGCTCACGCCTGGTCTATCTGGTTGAGGTTTATATATTATTCTTCGAATGCACCTTAACTTTTTGGTTTATTATTTTCATACCAACACAACATTCCCATACAAATGTATAATATATAAACTTTGTATAGAAATTCAACACCATTTATAGATATGTAAAAACGTCTTGATACAGGAAAAATAAGTTTTAATAATTTGTAAAAAAATATCGGAGTAACTTTATCATTGAGTACTGTAACATAAAATTAAATGTTTTTTTAGCAAGTCACATGCATTTATTCATATCTGTTTTCTCCGAAATAACCATTACATTTTCAAATCAACCAAATTGGGTTACGGTTTTGTCATATTTTAGTTAAATAAAAATTCATCCATTATATTTTTAAAGTTAATATATACTTTGAATTAACCGAATGTAACATACGGTAGAATGTCAGAAAACTAGAATTTATTTAAAACTATCTATATTCTTATTATTATATAATTCTAGATAATTATATCTCAGGAGTTATTTTTTCTATTTATAAGTATAATAAATATACAAATTGATTATAATTACACAAAAACAATAGTTATTTATTACATAAAATAGTTATCTTATTACATTCGCGTGTTGGCGTATTGATCATATTCCAAGACACCAGATACACGTATTAATAATAATGTTCAGGTGAAAATTTTAGATGTTTCAAGTAGAATTATATACAATTAGTAGCCGATAATAACACTACTCAATTAAAGTTGAAGAAGCTAATTCCTTGGGACGTCTTATCATGGTGTATCTTATAAATTATCCAGATTTACTGTGGCGTATTCATGTCATTGTCATATCTTTATCAGTACGTCTGTCATGGCATTGATGGTAGAAACTACTTATGGCTTCCGAAGACGATTGCTGTCAGAAGTCATTGTATAATAAACCACCAACTATTAAAAATACACAAGATTTATTTATTTTATTCCACCGCACCATTTGGGTTCGGAACGATGACTGTTTTCATCTCGCGGCGTTCTGAGCACTCACGCGAGTGGACTTATATTTGTAATAGCTCATGTCACGAGAGGGGTTCGTAGTCGAACACCAGACATCCTTGAGTCTGGTGTTTCGCTGTTAATCTAACGACTAAACAATCAGAGGATTGGATTATTTTAAAAAAATATATCCACTACGCGTTAACCAATTTCAATGGGTTTTCACTTATCATTGTGAAATATTTATTCCAAATTATGACGCCATCATCAATGACGCGAGTGAGACTTGAACAACGAGAAGTGCGCTTCAAGTATTTCGTGCATAAATTATAAGTAAATTCCGTTGCTGAATTTGATTTTGATATCACGTGACGTTAGCGTCTGAGTGAAGCCTTCGTTTTAAACAGTCAATTGAATGAGTTCCTGAAACAGTTCCAGCTCCAACTTTCAGCAGTAGGGCGTTTAATCAGTGTTTCTGAGGCAAGCAACTTTTGATAATTGATCATCTGAATCATGGTGGCGTACAAAAATCAAAGAACTAAATAAATATTTTAACAGAGGTTTGTTTATTGAAATATGTTTAAAATTCTAGTTTCAAATAGAGTTTTCTCTTCTTTGTCATAGCGTCGATTCAACAATTTGACTCTCTGTAACATTTTAAACAATTAGCCGAGCTTATTTTTAAAGCTGTGCAAAATTTAAGGTAAAATTCTAAATACACATATTAAAACAACTTAATATATTTTTTTATTTTGTATTAAAGCAAGAATGTACGAAGGCAGCTCTTCTGAGAATACAAAACAATAATAACTTGCAGCAAATCATAACCGCTAGAATTTTTTTGGTCACAGGGCTTTGCTTTAACCGATCTCGGATAGGACGGTGATGGTCGGGTTAAACCGTCGTTTCAATGACACAGAGGTGACGTTGGACGGGACTTGGCTAGCCCAGCAAAAAGCTTTAGGATCAGTTTCAATTGTTGATATATTTAATCTATAGTACAGGTGCAGCGATGCGAGCCGGTACAACAAAAATCATTTTGACACATTTCGCGAGGTTTGCTTCCTGCCTGGTATTATGTACAGGTATGACTACACTTAGCGGGTACTATCTGCATCAACAGAGTATGATTCGATTAATTATAATTACGTGTCGTAAAAACTGGTTATCTATGCTTCAATAAATAACTTAATTAAAATGGTTTGCTATCGAAAACATTTTGAGTCTGACAGGATTATAAATGGGTTTGTATGAAATTGTATTTGAAGTGATCAAGCTAGTGCCAATCTCTTATTATTTTGATACCGGTTTTCTTACCCATCATATCAGACGGCATGCTACAATAAAGCCAAGATGCTGCGGTGGACGATGTTTGCACAGTCATAGTTTGTAAGCCTGAAATCTACTCGCTAATATCCATTGTTAATCCATCTGAAGGAATATTTTGTTGTTTTAAAAATGTCCTTCACATATTGATTTAGTCAGTTATTATAACGTCTTTAACAATGGTGTATTTGAAACATAAAATCTTTTGTTGATACAAAATTATGTATTCAGAGTAAACCATTTGAAAACGTATTAATTAACCTTTAAAACATCTCTTCATTTTACCATATAACTAATTTCGAAAAGATTATAGAAAATGTTTAACGTAGAAATTAGAATTTTTTGTTTATTACATGAAAAATAAACAGATTAGCTGATGCAATTTCAAGCCATTGAATTTAAATCACTATGTAATTTAAATTCATTCACAAAGGTAATGTTTTTTTTCTTATATTATAAAATAAAACGTTATTTTAGCTATAAATAAAATTTGGAAAAAATCCCCAACTTGCACATTTTCATAATTTGGTTAATATGTTAAACATATCCCGAATGATTCAGTTTTAAAATAATATTGATTTGTCAATTTAATAAAAACATTTAAATCTTCATAAAACATATACTAGAAGTTCGCAGTTCACTATATTTACTTTTTTTGTTATATTATAGCAACTCGACTACAACAAAGTTTTGCTAAAAGCAATGTGAAGTTTTGCTTGAACAATTGTACAACATCTTTATTGTTGCGACTTTTGAATGGTTGCTAACGCAGTCGGATAGGATTATTTTCATTGACAAGTCGATTTATATGCTAGAAAAAACTAATTCTTAACTACTATGGTGGAACACGCAATTGCAATTAAAGTATGTATCTAAGTGTAAATAATTAACAAAAGACGTCACTGTTCAGTGTTAGATGGAAACTATAACAGCGTGGGATATTTAGGCAAGCCAGTTGTAACTTATTCCTGTCACTTGTTAGAATTATCTGTTTACATGTGTCCTCAAATCTTTATAATAACAGAGGCACTGCAATATATAAGCATCATTACATGTTAAAATTATCGTTCTTATGGCTGTATTTCTATTTTATTA